>OY728130.1:537712086-542512086 GCA_963277665.1 Viscum album | reverse complement strand
AATCTTATTCCTCATGAAAAAGAAATATAGGTTGACAATCAAAAGAATCTCAAACATTTGTGGAAGATTTCAATAAATTAAAAATACATGTTCATCACTGAATCTAAAAATCTAAATCCCTTGGTTTAAGTCAATCTACAACGTAAAAATAGAAATAAATGGCCTCCCTAGAATGATGGGTAAATCGTATTCTTCCTCCATATACAAAATAATGAAATTGGAATGAAAAATGAATTTACCAACCTTAATTATAATGTCCTTGAGAAGTCTTCATGGGTTCTTGAATGACCAGTCATCGAGTTGAAGTGAAAATCTTGATGGTTTCAAATATTGGATCCCTAACTCTCAGAAGACACTCATAGGCTGAATATTGTTACTTATGATAAGGTACCATATAGTTTTCCCAAATTCTGAGGTTCTGATAGTGTAGAGAATCAGGAACCTATTAGGGTCCCACATATTTGGTATGAGATTATCCTGAATGACATGAGAGAATTATTAATTCTAGAATATAACCCACAAGTCTTCTATTTTCATATTATTATAAAGAATTTTCTTGAATAATTCAGATGAAGAAGCCATTTGAGCTATGGTATATGAAAATGGTATAATGATTTCAAACTTCTTAACAATTTATAATATTTTTACCATCCCACTATTTTTCATTGCCTCATTCTCAATGGGGTGGTAAGAGGGGATTTTTATGGGGGTTGTTCCACAGAAATAAATTACTTTTCAGGATTCTCTTTTATAAGATACTTTTTAGTTGGCCCCGATTCCATATTTTGTTCTTGATCAGAATTCTGTATGCTATCATTTCTATCTATTCTGATTATTATGGATCATATTTTAGGTTCTTCTAACTGATTTTCCCTACTTATGAATGGATTCTAAAAATTCAACAATTTTCCAATATGAAGGACTATGTATTTATCCTCCTCTCTTGGGTTTGTCACTTTAATATCAATCAAAATACCCTGAAATTGGTCTAATATAGTCTTATAAATTTTTCCCACTTGGTGATAAAGATTTTAGAGGGAATCCCTCTAATTGTGATTCCCAGTTTTATTGGTAATAATCATACAATATTTTTTTGAACAAAAGGGGTGATTAGGTTCTTGAGATTTGATTATTGAGGTGGATATTTTTGTGGCTTCCTTAGTAGTGATTTTTGAAACTATTTATGTGATGGAAAATGATGTGCTCTAGGGGGAAAAGGTATTTGTGAAATTTTATGTTGAGGTAAAGAAGATTTATTGTGAGGTGGGTACCCAGGTGGTCTAAGATTTCTTGGTGACTGTATACCACTCCATTGTTTTTATTAACATTATTTGTTTATTTAGGCTTTATATAATGTCTCTATTGACAATAAGGTTACAGTTTTTGCAGGGGTTGTTAAAATTATTAGTTTTTAATTGTAATTAACATAATTACAATATTTTTTTTGAGGCTCTTCCATTCATTACCCATAGTCATAATATGGATGTGTGCCTCTAAATATTTCACCAGCTTGGATTTCCATAAAAGGGGATGGAGGTGGAAATAATACAGAAGGTGGATAAAATGTTTTGAAATTATTTATAAGGGCATCAACTCGGTCTACAAGGATAGTATTCTCTTCCACATGATGAATTTTTCATCAAGGTAGTCCTCAATAGATTTTCTACAAAATAGAATTTTGGGGAATCTCATGTAAATGTTCTCTTTTGACTTCTAGCATCTAGAGAATGAGTCCACCATCAATGATAGAATCGACTACAGTGTGCATCTGGTTTCAATCCATGGAATAATATTTGAATTTATAGTAACAATCAAGTCTGTTATATGGGTACATACAAGTGAGGTCTTAAAAAAATATGATGGTTCCCAAGATAAATCCTCATCTGCCTGAGCAATGTATTGGACCACTTTCCTAGGCTTTGAGATTGATATTGGTAGAAAATATTTATCAATGAAATTTTTGGATAAATAATCCCATGTCATAATAGACCCATAAGATTATATTTTGAGATAATAATTTTTTGTGTCAATCAATGATAAAGGGAACACTCTTAGTCTGATCACATTAGAGGATACACCTTGACTCTGAAAGGTTTTAAAAAATATTATGATACATGAAATCTAATCATGTAGATATTTTCTCTTAAATCCACTAAATTGTCCATGATTCTAGATCAGGTGAATGATTGTAGATTGTATTTTATGATTCTTTTGTCTTATAGTGTAGACGATGTTGGGAACAAAATTAATAATCTATGGTAATTTATAGTTAATAATTATGTCATGTAGAAAAGTATCTTTCAATATCTGTATCAAAATCACATGTTTCATGATCATCAAGACTCATTGAATGATTCAAAGGGACATGATTCATGTATTAGGCCTAAGATGTGAATGAAGGTACTAGTAAATGTTTGAAAATTGTAAAAATAAAGGAGAAAGATAATATTGGCTATGAGGTAATCCCATATTCATACCAAAGTTCATCGTTCCTAAGAAAGAGAAACTCCCTAGTAAGTATGCCAAAATTTCACCAGCCTGTGAAGTGTTATTGATTACTTATGGACATGGATAATATTTGAATTTATATTATCACAAACTACGCTATATAAAAAGGTATATCATATAGGCAATGTAGAGACGAACCCATATAGAGAAGCTGGAAAGATAACGATCTAGTGAGTAAAACTTGGTAGATGGATTCCTCATGTGACACTCACAGGTTGGTATTCTATAAATTAAGTAAATTTTTCTTAATTTAGGATAATATAAGGGATCAAATTTAATTTCAATTATTATGAAAAAGGCATTCATAGATCTATCCTTGTATAGATATGTAGATTAGGCTGTGAATAAGTAAAAAAGTAACCAATTGGTTTTGGTCCAACCAATTAGATCCACCTAAGCTAAAAACTAATACTTGGTCTAGAGGTAGTTAATAAACTAACTATATATGGATTAGCTTCATGTAATACCTAATAAAAATATATTTGACCTAGTATACTCAATTCCAAATAAGCCAGGGATGAAATTCCATAGACCATGGTTATATAAGAGAATGTAGTTAAAAATATAGTTTTATTCAAATTACTAGCCAAAGGGTTACCAAATTTATGATTTCGAGATTAAATAGGTATAATGAACCCCAAATATCTACCCTTAACCCTAGAGTATTAGATATTAACTCAATTGATGATATTAAATGAGGAATAACGTTGAAAGATGCATGAATTTTTTTTAAAAAACTTATATTTAGACAATCTATAATTAAATCATTGTAAAATCACCCAATTTACTTACTTGAATAAATGTAGAAGAATGGGATCACCATAAAGCTAAGGTTGAATATACAATTGGAATTGAATGGTTCTTAAAACATGAACAAGAAATCTACAATCTTTGAAATGGTATGTAGTAGTAAAGTATTAAAAAACTTGGAAAGGGAAACAGAATAAAACTGGGTTTTAAACAAACAGGAGAAGAAATTTTAGAAGAAATAAATAAGTTATGTTGACTGACCATCTCTCTCTTCAGCGTCGGGGGTGGTCATGTATTTATAAGTTTGATCTGGTCAAGATGTGTAAATTATTCTCATTCTATGATTTATTTATGCTAATTTTATTTGTTTAATTTCCCGACATGTAAAAGGATTTCACATTGTTAACTCAAAGCCATAAAAATATCCACAAATTTTGTATCTTCACAGATTTCATGGCTTGAATCTTTAGTGGGTTTAGACTACAAATATTTCATGCCATGTAATGTTTCTAAATTATTTATAGAGTTTTACTATGGGTTTCATGGCCTGTACCAGTTTTATAGGATGGCCTTCATCTTATCTGGGTTTGTGCTCGAGCAGTTCACATTGTGAACAGAGTTTATGATGTTGGATGTCTGAATGTTCTGAATTTTTAGCTACTCAAATTTTTAGAATTATGCTCTTATTTCCTTTAAAAATCAACTAAGACACAATTAATTATCTAATAAAACATGAATATATCTAATATAAATTTATCCAATGAAAATATATAAATTCAACTTATCAAATTTCCTCACACATGAACAATTATTTTTCATCAAGAAGAAAAATATCAAGAAGAATTCCAGAGAAACCAATTTTTAAATAGGAAATGTGAATTGAAATTGAAAAAATTAAAATAAGTGTTAGTGGAAAAATAAATTCCTACATAATCACTACTTTAGATAAAATTAGTCTCCCATATTGGTTATGTTCTTTATTCATATTATTTCTTAGTTTAATTACTATTTATTAAATATTCCTTAGAAGTTATACCCACATTTCAATTTACCTCATAAGGATTTTTCTCCCACCACTCTACGTAAAATGAACTTATAATTATTATCATAACTTAAATACATGTTCATCACCATAGGATTGAAATCGTTATAATATCTCCACTCCATAAAGATAAAAAAAAATTAATCATGAGGGATTCTACAATATGGTTCAAATGAATCTTTGAATGATGGTCAGTGGGTAGATGATAAAAATAAAACCAAAAATGAGGGTAAACTCTCACGTATAATTCATTATCTTCATAAATAATGTAATGGAAAATCTCTTCCATAATAAATAATTTCCAAACTGACATAATCTCAAGTTAGGTCCACAGATGTGTCCTAAAAGTGTAATGAATTTAAATGGTTTATTTTTTTCTTATATTTTTCTAAATTTATCTCTATTCTAGATCTCACGTCTATCGCATAACCACATATAACCCATAATAGTATTAATAAGTCTGATAATGGTGATTTTTTCCCTTCATAATACACAAATTAAATTAAAATTCATTTTTTTTCTTTTTATTATTTCTATCATTTTAATTAATAGGATAATCTTGAATTGGTACATCAGAAGAACTAGGGAAAACATTTTGTGGGTTTTTTGAATAAGCCCCCCTACATCTCATATGTAGTAAGAATCCCATGTCCATCAGTAATGCCTCTCTCCCCCCCAATTATTGAACTAAAAATCACGAAATTACATTAAGAGTAGGGTAGGAAGGGATAAAATAGGCTTGTAACATGGATTGATCCAAACAAGTTCATTCATGGATTCTAAGGTCTTAAGAAGGATAAATGTAAAGGTGGGATTCATGATAAGTGGATGAACAAATATTTACTCAGTCATTTTAATAGGCTATGAATTCATTGAATACTTAATAAGATTACAATACAGTTATAATAGGTTTAAATGACCCAATTATCTATCAAGAAATATGCTCAGAAAATAATATGACAATATAGGTCCAGAATACTCTTGAAAATAGGAATAAAAAAACTACGGACATAAGTCGGGGTATAACAACCAGTAATTAATCAATCAAAAGATATTTCAATAAATTATAATCATAAGTAAACTACTAAAATCAATAATCATGCTAAAATTATAAGAAGGAAAAAACTAGATTTCAACATTCTCTAACTAATCACTGTATCTTATTATGATGTGTGAAATGATTTTTCATGTTAAAACATGATTTCAATGAAAACTGGTTCATAAAAAATGAAAAAATGAAAAAATAAAATAAAGCAAGTGTATAGACAATAAAGCTCAATAATGTCTCCCGAAACATGAAATTAAACTATTATTTCACTATTATAAAACGAAATGTGGGATATAAATCATTGGAAACATAGAAAAATTGGATATGGAAATTATGAATTTAAAGTAGGTAATTAACATATCCCTATAATGAAGGTCATTCCATGGGGGGGAAATAAAGGATATTAAAGGCACACTTGGCTACCTATAAAAATTGTTAGAAATAATCATACCTTAACTAGAAAATCCTTTAGCACACATGATATGAACAAAACAAAAAAAGTTATACAACATGTGCACACAATAGCTATAAATGAATAGTAGTCCATATCATAGTTAGAGAATCATAATAAAATAGAGGAATAAAATAACAAGGAATAAAATTACATAAAAATAAATAAAGAGTCACAGTGACCCATCAAAAACAAAAATATGGATTTCTTTCAATAAATCATTTACAAGATGTCGTTATCCAGACTAATGGAAAAGGATCATGTGGAGGGGAACATCGAGTCAGGTATCCTTTTAATATTATGGAAACTAATATTTTAATACTCTCGATCATTTGGGATCTTTTTGGGGTTTAACATCATAGGAATGGTATGAATAAATATATCATGTGGAAGTTGTAGCATCCATACAGGCCATGGAGGAGACTCCTATATAGTAAGTAGGTGAAACTACTGGAAGCATTCCAGTTTGTTAGCCACTTGAGAAAATTCACCATGTGGGATTCCATATTGTAGTATAACTAAATAACTGATATATATGATAGATGAAGTAATTCAAGCCATATCCAAACAAATTCATAACTAAAAAATGAGAATGTAATCAAGCCATGTAATAAAAAATAAAATCATTTCCTTTTGATAAAATAAATCATACAAATAGGAACATAGAACAAAAATAATAAAAAAATACACAAAAGTCAGAGTACATTAGGGTATGGGTAAACATGAAAAAGTTGAAATAGTGTGGTCCAAATTGACAATATCAACATCAAATCCCCCCGAATAATGGGTCTCTGAATCTACCCCACTATATATATGATATCTATTGAGGTGGATACTAGTTGATTGAGTGCAATAGATGGTGTTACATTGATGGTCTATGGATTATTCATCATATATGGATGGTATATGCCAATCCATACTGGGGATGAATATCAGGTAACTGGATCATTGAGTGGAACCTATGATGTGGAAGGTAAGGAAGGGCCCTTGCCCCCATCAATCCTAATATGATTAAAATTCCTATTAGGAAGAATGGTTTATGAGCTCTGGGGCATGGTAGATGTTGGTGGGTGATGGAGTAGGAATGGTATGATTTTGACCTATGGAAGGAGGTGGGGTGGGAAGATGTAAGGGCTGGTGGTGGGGCATGGGTTGTAAACTGGGATGGGTTGGAGAAGGGGAATACTAAAGGAACTATAATTCCCCCTCTAGTTCTCTATAATACAACATAGGATAGATCATATGTTTGAGGGAAATTATGGGTTAGGTTTCATGGTAGAAGGTTTCATGGTGGGTGGTGGAGTATTGGAGGAAAATGAGGATGGGGTAGGGATAGTGGAACATAAACCTCAAGAGATAGACCAGGTGGTTCTAGAGAACAATGTGCTGGGTCTCATCAACATCCTTGATGTACTACTGGTCCCACTTGTATTTCCCCCCAATATTCCTCAATAGCCCCATCTTGTGTAGCTTGAGGTGGTTAATTTACTCCATCTTCTCAGGTGAGGAAAGAGGATGAGAGGCATTGGAATCATTGAGATTATAAGCCATATGGGTGAGTATGTTACCTCCCATCAAGGTACCATGAGCCCTCCATGACTTGACCTCATAGTAGAGGGAGAAATAGTTATCTATATTGATGAAAAGGCCTCCCATGGAAAAGGATAACATAAGAACCTACATCTATCTAATTCTCCTATTATAATCTCCACTGGCTAGCCGTACATGGGAGAGAGCCTGATGGACAATTTTTAAGGTAGAAACTTGCATTGGGTGCTCTTTTTTATTCATGGATCACAAAATCTATGGTGGTCTAGAGTGACCAATTACCAACTATGTGGAGTGTAATACTTGTTTAAATCAATACAAAAGGAATCATTGGTCAGATAAGTGATGAAATTTTTGTTGTATATTATCATCCTCACACCAAAATTTCCCAAAGTGATCTCCCAACATGGACCACCATGAGAGATGGTGACATGAGTGGGATCGAGCTCCAACATAGCCCGGAACTCCAAGAATAGATCCTAGTATGTATCCTCATTCACCTCGGTGATGCTCGATTGGTTAATCCATACAATGAGCTCCAAGACATACTCATGCATCCTGATATTTTTATGAATGGATATGTTGAGGGTATTATTAGTTCTCATGGGATTTCACGAATGATAGACCAAGAGAACCTAGAATTTAAACTAAAAAATTGAAGTTAGGGGTGAAGGTGTGGGTGCATGGTAGTTCTTTATGACAAGATTGATGAGTACTATGACTCATCAATGGATAAGGGAGAGGAAGAACCTAATTTGGTTGGTGAAGGGGAATGATCTATAGGTGATAATAGAGGATCCTACACCAGTAACTATGGTGGTTAAGGGTATTCATAATAGGATACATTTTTATTTTTATTTTGGTGTATGAAATTGTGATAGTGGGACTTATAAGGGAATATTGAGTATGAGAATGTACTGAAGGTTTGAGTGGGAGAGGGAGAATATGTTGAAGGGGAGGGAAGTTGGCGATGAGTGCACGATGAGAGGGGAGACCATGGGTCGGGGTGGAGCAGGCAACAAAGGAGATAACCAGGCGTCGCCCATGAACCCTAGGTTCATGGAATTTAAATATGGACCACATTTTTCACATCTTGTATATCATTCATGATGTGTAAAATGTGAAAATTAAATTTTTCCTAACATAAAAAACCCACCTTGTGTAAATTTTACACACCAAGAATTTGACCATTTAAGCAATTGTTTGACCAAAAACCCTTAACCCGTCTCCATCATTACTAAACCGTCATATTCTTCTGAAAATATACTCTAAAATATTAATCATATTCTAGTTTTCCTCCTAGTCAGTGCCTCATTTAACTTTAAGAGGATTAAAAGATTCAAATCAAATCAATTTTAATTAAATAACACACCCTTCATGAGATTGTTCTAGAAATATTTTTAATATTTGACAATTAACCTTAAAGTGTGACCCTATACCTATTTTCATTTCAATCATACCATATTGGTAAAATTTACCACTTTTTAAGGTCCTCATTAGTATGATTTTAGACTCCTAGGTAATAGATTCATATGGGAATAGACAAGTAGAACCTTGTCTCCTAGTGTGATGGTTCTTCACAAAATGTGTTGTTCATGGAATTTCTTTTTTTTTTCTCATAAAAAATTCACGAATTTTCATATGTGTACCTTCTAATCACCTTTAGCTAATCCATTTGAAGTTACATTTTTTCTATATTTTTAATCATCCATGTTTATTTTTTTATTTCCTTATATGTGTTATGATCCAATTCCAATGGTGTATGATAGAGATTCACATAAATAAGTAAAAAAGGAATAGTTTTTATGGGGGTTTTTATACGCTATTCAATATGAACAAATTTCACCATCTAATTTAAGACTCCAATCATTACTATATTCAATTATTGTCTTTTATAATTTTTTTATCTCATAATAATACAATTAATCTTTCCCACTAGTATGGAGGAGGTAGGGAGTTGCAATATTGTATCAAATTAAAAATATTTCAAGAAGGAACTTAATTATAGTGTATTTAATGATCATTCTCTGATCACTAATGAGTAATTAGGAAAATCCAAATCTGGATAAGGTTTTTTTCCAAAAAAAATTGTTCATGTCCATCGTGGATGTGTCTTGAGTGGTGGGTTATGCTTCTACGTACTTCAAAACATAGTCCATGCCAACCAGGATATAATTATTTCCATAAGAATTAAGGAATGGTCCCATGAATTAGAGGATGATAGGTTAATTTCAAAAATTGTATATTTTTAAGAGGAAATAGAGTTTAATTTATATGATAGTTTGATAGTTTTACTAATATATACTCAATGAAAAGGTTCTATATAGGTTTTCATGGATTGACTAAAAAATATTTCAAACTTATAACCTATCATGGAGGCATGTTTAATAGATGACATAGGGATGCTATAAGTAAAGGAGACATTAAAATATCCTAGAGTTGCTATATTTATTACATTATATCATTATATAAGGCTTACATATAGATTTTAGGATAGGATCACAACCTGAATTAGGAACTAAATTCAATTTAAGATAAACAGGTTATCTTTATACTAATAACTAGTTTGAGTGAATTATTCAAATTATGGATGAAATTCCAATGGATTTCATGCTTAAAATCAAAAGAATATTTGAAGATAGAATAATGATTATTAATTTTTCATAAAATATTAGTTATTGAAAAAATATTTGAATGGTGCCTTTTGGGGATCTATATGAGATAACTTGTTGAACCCTTTGTTGGACCAAAATTTTGGAGACATTACTATTATTACACAATAAGATGTATTATACTATCAATGAGGTCTATGTGATCTATATATACATGGATAATATAAAATTTTACCAAAAATAAAAAGATAAAAACTATCATTGATAATTGGATTCTAGGGTTAGTGATTATGTTATTCATAGGATTCAATTGGATTGGGATACATTTGATTATAAAAGTAGGAACAAATATATCAATGTTTTATTTAAAAATTTTGGATCCTTAATAAAATTATGATGTTATCATAGTATACAACATTATCCCAACAATTCACTTTATTCCATGACTTTTTATATATTCATAGTTGAGAAGTTATGTGTATGATCCTTATCATTTGAACTTTTGGGATATAGTAGAATCTAACACTTACCTTTTATATAGTATGATGCACATTATTGACCAGTCAGAAAATACCTTTTGGGGATTATATTATTCATATGTTACAAATATTATAGAATCATAGTCCAGATCCTAAGAATGCCTAGGAGTGAGATATAAATATGAGTTTATAATAGTTCAATCTATATAATGGTACATTAATGAGATGAATTTTTAAGGATATAAAACCTATGGTGGGAAAGTTGTAAACCCACCATAGTTAGGTAAATAATTATTTAATAATTTTTTTTTAAAATTTTATGTATTTAATTATAAATAATTGGAATGAAGGATTTATAGTTATTTAAAAATGATTTTTTAAATTAAATTATTATGATAGAATCAATCCTATCGGTTGAGTTAAACCTAAGATGACATGACCCAAACCATTGAGAACACACATGAACTATAGTTTAGCCTCAGTTTTCAACCCCAGGACCCCCAAAATCAAATAAGGGATGATGACTAGAACCAAGATGTCATAACACCAAAATGGGAGGCCTTAACCTAATCATAATTGAAAAATCACATATATCAAATGAAATGAAATTTAAGAAAAAACCAATGGTTACCTAAATAATGAAACTTTTTAATAATATATATACATGAGACATTAGTTATCTAGAAAATACTATATATATAGACTTCATAATAAAGAAAAACACTAGATTTCAATATCTAAAGTATGACAGACAAATGATAAGGTAAACCATATCCTCATGACTAAAACTCCTAGTAAAAGAATCAACAATAAGCATCACCATTATAATCCACTTTGAGAAACTAATAATCATCTTCACTAGCTTCAATAAATCCGTATCCAATGTGATCCCCTTCTAACTAAGTGATATCTTTACAAGAACAACACACTTTGGAATAAAGGTCTGTGAATGGTTGAGTATAAAAATTTCTAGTACGAGTCTATGAAAATAAAACATGTTTTCATAAAAAACCAGTTCATTTGAAACCCAAAGACATAGGGAGAAATAAGAACATATATTCATTAAGTATTAGACAAATATTTTCATAACAACGTCCCAAGTAGGTAGTTTAATAGTAACTTATATCCAAAATGAAAATATATATGAAAACACATCTATGAACATAAAACATAAAGACTACATTTCATCATAATTTTTATACCAACTTCATAGATATAGTGGGGGGATACACCTCATCACGGAAAAATAAACGTTGACTATAGGAGTACCAGACCCTATGGATGGAGGACAATTCCCCATTATACAGGGGTATACCTAAACTCTATCTTCTCAACTACCAAATATTATATTTTATATTTATTTAATTTTAATAGGGTACTGTTCATGATAAAATATATTTTTTTATTTAGGGAGTACCAAAACACTATAAATAGAGGGCCATAGCTGATCACATAATGGAATAACCAAACTCCACATACCATAAGAGTGGTTGTGCCCAGACTCAAGGGTGTTGCTAGGGAATTACCTAAAACCCTTATCTTATAGTGGAGGATCCCTCCCAATCATGTTGGAGATCATATAAACTCCATAATTCATATATATTACTACTCCCTGACACAATGATTCCATCAAAAGTGTACCTGAAACCCATGTCTAATCTGAATATTGCACTCGAACACTATCATCATATCTATCAAGATAATATATTTAAACACAAAAAATATCTTTAACGATATATATATTTGTATATATAACCCTATTGTAATGTTATACATGAAAAAATTATTATAATAGAATATTTATTTGTCTAATTCTATCACATGGGTGTGAGGATATGAAAACACTGAAGGTAAGTACATGGGATGTACTTTGTAAGACAAGATGCGTGTAATAAATGAGGTCAATTGAGAATGTAATTTTTTTACCCAATTATGTCATCCCATAGATACAAATAATGGTATCCGTATTTACATTACCTGATATATTCATGGTTTAGTTATAATTTATTATTTTTACTTGAGTTTTGTTATCTTAACCAACATGATGCGCCTAATATGTGATATGGTGTGAGGAGATTGAAAGATGTCTTGGGTGTGTATTATTTACTTGAACCACACCATATATCCAACATGGTATGTGTTCACAAGTACATTACATGTGTAACATATTAAATTTTCATCATGTAAATAATGGAACCCTGGGTAATGTATGCTCGTAGAAACTATATTCACTCTAGCTATATGCCATATGTAGTTTGTGGGAAGTTTATCATGTACTATTTCACAATGAGTTGTGTTTCCTTTGAAAAATAAAACATATTATATGGAATAACCCACTTTTTGATTTTTAAATACATTTTATAAACTATATCAATAATATCAATATATATGATATGCTTTTCAAAAACCACACAACGTGTCATCCTGAATTCAAAAACTAAAGACTCTAGCTCCCATATCTATAATTTTCAACACCACTTAGGAGATGATTTCTTCCATACACCATCACTCAGATCATGACCACCATTTTTATCCATGATCCAGAAACCACCTCTATTTTCACCTTACCACCTACTACTCCCCCATCACATACCACTCAATCCCAATTATTATAATCGTATTGTTATCATCCCCATTACCAATGACTCTATCATTAAATCCTTATCTTTTACACTCTGTATGTATTTTCACACCCACCACCCACAACCAAAAGGATTAGTGGATCTATCACCCACAATTCCATTAGAGTGGGTTTGAAAATATGGGAAATCAATATAAATAGAGGTCACATATCCCAAGGTCTATTCAATCATTACCACATACCTTCTTTTGACACACTACCTATGTATATAATAGAGGGGGATATGAATCTATTTGATAATGTGAACAACATCCATCATTTGAGAATTCATTCTTCATCAAATTATTCATAATATATGAGTAATAAAATCATAATCATACACAAATTCCCAATTTCATTACCAAATATTTATGTTCAATAATAAAAAGGAGTCATTTATAAAAAATGATACAATAAGTAATACATTTTCAAATGGGGATTATAATAAATGACTACTAAAAATCATGGAAGGAATTTTGAATGAATGTCCTAACTGAATTGTGAAATAATGTAATATTTATTATACATCAACAATCTATTATACAATATCGAATCCATTGATGATAGGTTCTTATATACTGATAATTATCTACAGGGTTCATGATGAAAAAATGACCCTAGTAAAAGAGAATAAAAGATGAATATATATAATCATTTTTAATTCAAATAGGTAATTTCGTAAAATTCTATTGATATTCCAACCTTTTTTCATGAATCCTAAATGGATATAATACCTCTCTATGATAAAATTCCACACCCCGAGCACAACTGTAGTGCTGAATTTCCCATTTGGGACTCTATTTAATATATATTATTGTTCATTTTCATGAGACATGTATTTATTTATTAAATAAATGTTAAATATTCCCTTAAAACATGACCAACATAGAATTCTAAATACTAAATCTTTCATAAAAACATGACCCAATAGGAATCTCACAAAAACTCCATCAGAGGGTAAACTTCATGTCTAAAGAACAATATAATGATTTTTTTGAGGTTGTTTGCTATGATGAATTTAACAAACATCAACTTATATGATTTAAGAATTATAATATCAATTAATAGATAATTATTTCCAGTAAAAGGTATTTATATTCTACCTAGTTTTAAACATTTTTCATCTATAAAATGAAATAAAAAGTGATTCTGAATCAGTAATATCATAAAACAACATTGATTGAAACAAGGATTATCCATCACACACCATTTACCCACCATTGGTGGCATAAATTATATATTAATCTAGAACACAACCACATTGTAAAAACCACCCCATTTTCATCACACTTATTTAGACTTTCTTCCTTGGAAATCTATCTCGTTAAAGGAATGATTATCTTGAGCCTGATCCAAAAAAAATTTCTATCAAGAGAATTACCTATTATTATATAAATATTAAACAAAAAACCTTTTGAATTCAAAGTACAATAACTCCCAAAGTGTGAAATTAAGATATCGATCATCAAAATCTATTTTTATATTCTCTATTTATAATAATACTAATAATGGTAGATTTATGCTGTAAATAATTAATGAATTTCCTCTAAAAGTATCACGTAGGGAAAATATATTCCAATTAAACACCACTACTGTTAATAATAGGAAAAAGTCTACACCAATCCTATAGGATTATTATGGAAAGAATATTTGCAATGTTTAATTTTATTTATTATCTTATGTTAAAAAATCTATTATTCAAATGATTGTAGCAAAAAGAAAAATGGAATCATAATTCCTCTTGCTTATTTTTTCCAATACCTCCACTAAAAACGAAACATCTACACCTCTAACTCTAGATATGGTAACATAAATCATTTAAATAGACTTATTTTTTTCTTCCCTTCCATGAATGTTAATGATTTAAAAATTAATAAATTAAACTAATCTTGTCAAATTTCCGAGAAACTATCCATTTCCCATTAATGATCCATTCTTCCAAAATCTAAAGTTGTTTCAATTGACCATTCAAAAGATGACACTATATTCGCTCAAAAACCAAGGATATCATCTACTATAACATTAGTTACCAAAACTATATCCCATGAAACAATAAATTGTGCCCTATAGATAATGATTCCACATAATGGAGAAGTCTAAATTCATAATTATCCATTCACCACAAGGGACCCATGCTCTACTAGGGGAATCCTTATTAAACAATTTCAATTTTCATAGAAAATATGATCCTGAAATAAAATCCATTATCTAACCCCAAAATAGGATAATAGACTCGCCACCTCTAGAAAATTCATTAGGTGCATTGTTTGAGAATATCATGTCATAAAATTCCTTAAAATTAATGTTTCCAAGCTAGGACTTCCTCACTTGAGAAGGGAATTTGGAGGCCATTTCCATTGATGAATGTTAAGAAATTACCCCTCTCTCATCATAATATACCAAATTGAGGATATCTAGTTAGAATCCTCCACCATAAGAAAATCATAAACTTTTATCCTAAGGGTGTCATCTTCCATTACACCATTTTCCTCTCTAATAATATTCTATATATGATTTTAAGAAAAAATTGATATAATATTCCTAGTGGTTAGCTACTACTCTGATAACTAGTTTAAAAAATCAATGAGAAAGTCATTCCAAATCCAGTATTTACACTTGTTGATATTAACACATATCTTATGTCTCTAGAGTATAACCCAATCAGTCCTTAATAGATCGACATGACCTACTTACATACCAATATAGATAAGGATACCATCAGAGTTAACTACCATGAGATGGAAAATGAAAATATTTAGTTCAAAAAACCCATAAACACAAAAAATGGTGATCATTATCCTGAATGAAACTACTCAGAAATCATAATTATCATAATGAAAAATGAACACCATATCCTAGATGAAAGTCGATACCAAGGTCAGTCTCTCAATATAGGGAAATCTTGAGACTCCCTTAAAAATATTTTACATGCACCACTTCATAACATTCATCATATTATACATTATCCATAATTTACAAAGAATCATTTTCCCACCATTGTGAAATCAAATACAAATCTTAGGGGATGTCCATACATGACCTACCTATAATTCCTATTATCTAATGAAGGGGAAATCAGAACCAATTACTCATCTAAAAATCACCTAGTGTCATTAGAAATAAACACAATAGTCTGCAAACAAGCAATCAATACCATGGGTGATATAATATGGTCTAATCATTACCATGATCAAATCCTTGTAAACACCATTTCACTGAGAGTTAGATCACAACATTTATATATGTTAGGGGGAGGGTGTTCCCCCCTAGATAGAGTCTATAAAGAAATATGTTTAGAGAGGGATCCCCTCGAACCTTTAACTTATTAACTAATAATATTATAATAAAAGAATAACTCATATTTTTATAAATATGTATGAGTATCAATGTATAAGAGACATTGATCATACCTCAACCCATCCATTACATGAATATATTTGTATCCCCAATCACTATCACACTATACTAGACAAGGATCATTTGATCGTGGTGGTGGAAGTGGTTCCTAGTATCCTCCATGTATGGTTTCTATTACTATGGTATAATATCATCCACTAAAATATCCTCCTAGAGAGACATCCTATACATTATGAGGAGACCCTTTACCTAGAAATTGTCTTTTTTGAGTTTGAATTCCCATATTACACACCTAGAAGGCATTAACTACTTTTTAGGTCAGAAAAATGAACTATTTTTCCTCTAATAAAATTATTTCAATTTAAAATTCTCACTCAAATACTCTATCATTGGTGGAGATATAATAGTACATAAATCCATAAGGTCTTGGATAAAAATAAATACATAAAGAAATCCTCCATAAACTATGTACAAAATTACCTCATGTGATCTATAAATATTTATTTGTACTTGGTCATAGTCATTTTTCCCTGATGAAGATCTAGAAACTACCACACTCACACCTCCCTCAACAAACCTTGATAAATTTTCTCCCTAAAAAAGATCCAAACCCTAACCATGGTAAAGTTGCCCTGTCATCAGTCTATGTAAATTGTTTTCCAAAAACAATTCACAACCAAATGTATGATACTTGATATATGAAGAAATATCAGGTTAGCCAGTGAGATAACCAAATTATATACATAAAACCATTCCTATACCACAAAAGGAATAGGGTTGAATAAATTACTTGGAGTACTATGACCATGAAACTCATACATCGCACTCAACCTATGGGAAATATCATTCTATTTGAAAATAAGTATGATATTATCAATGAGTGTAAGGTTTAATATCTTATAGTGTGTGAAGGAATTACTCTCCGATTGTGACGTGAAGATACATTTCGATCACCTATGTGAATCAATTCCTCATATCATAACAGTTTAATGACTAGAGTCTCTAGAACTAAAATGGGATTATTATGAAACTTCCTCTGAATCCCTAATGGATATCTATGAGGTAATTTCTAATACTTTATAGGATTATCCCATGGTAATTAAACAATATTTGGTTTATCTGACTTAAGAAATAAGTGGATAAAACCAAAATTGGCATGTTATATAATATATACACAATCGTATTTTTACCCTATAGATAATTTTTTTGAGTTATACATTCAGCACTAGATTATGAGAGTCTTGGATAAAGGATAACTTAGGATCACACCTATGAAATATTACCTAGTTTGAAAATTAAACTCACATCACTTTGAAATTATTTCACTAACTTTTAAAAAAGTAAAACATTACTAGACTCATAACTCTAAGCATTTTCATGAAGACTGATCAACTCTGACACCACTCTAGTATGAATTAAATAAGAAAGACCCCTGATGGGATGGTGATTATGCAAAATGTTCCAGACCAGTATCACCTCCAACTGACTAATTACTCCAATGTGTGTGTTATACTTCCTCAATTCTAGTCACTAGACCCTATACAATTGGAAGTGGGCTTAGGGTGGTACACCCATTCTGACCACTAACCTAGGTGGGTCCCAAATGGTTATGTCATATCACATGATCATCACATGTGATGTCTAATGATGATTTGAGCGATTGAAGTTAATAATTAATGTTTTGGTGATTAATGGAATGATACAATCCATAGATTCCATTCTATTAAAATATATTATCCTCATGGGGAATGGTTTTTTATTAGAAGATAATTAAAATAGATAATGAGGGGGGATATGTCATGTTCATTTTCAATAGATTAAATATAAAAGAATAGAATATTATCTCGCATCCTTCCCTTGTCCCTCATATTATGGTTGATCCAAATTCGATCTATGGTTGGTTTTGATGAAATTAAATGTATGAACTTATATTTGTATTACCCACATTCTCCTCTCCATATTTTGTTCTTCTTATATAAAAATACAAGGAATTTATGTTTATTATAAAATAGGATTTGAAATAAAATTTTAGGTGTTTATATATTTTCACTCATTTGATAATCAGAAAGCCTTATATCTATATTGAATACATTGGATCAAGTTGGAAGAAATTTATTGTGGTATGTTTACAAAATATTTTTTTATGTTTGACATTATCATATGTTTAATGGTTATTTTTAATTTCTCAGGGAAATTTATTTTCCATAAATCAATATAATATTTAATATTATAACTCACACACCGTAAAAGTTGAATATCAAAGAGAAATAAAAAATGGTAATAAATATTTTTCTAATTATTTATGAACAATATTTTAATAAAACTTACATATATAATTAATAAATGTTACTTTCACCGGGAAAGTAAGTAACATGATTGAATATGAGCCTAATAGAGAAATTAAACAATTACAGGTTTTGTGATATAAACTATGGAGGAATACTTACTTTAACTACCAAATGGGGTAGGATCAATGTTGAAGTTCTTTTATTATTTTAAACCCATTTTATTATTTTATTATCTACTTATTTATGGTAAAACATTTTAATATATATTTATTATGAAAATCATGTGGATAAATCCTTATATTATTATTATTATTCACTTATAAATGTGATAATATCCTGAAAAAGAAATTAGGAAATGTGATAATTTATATATGATGTAATTTCACTCATTCATTGAGTAGTGAGATGGGACACTTTCTTTGTGATTAAAAAATAATGGTTCATATATGGGAAAGAAAATACCAAATTTCTCAAGGTACAAACCCACTAGGATGGAAAAATTTGACACATAAGTAAACTTACGAGGAAGTATTTCCATATTATACTCATATTATTATTGATGATTACCTTTACCTACTTATTATCTAATTTTGAGGGGGTATTG
The DNA here is from genome assembly GCA_963277665.1 of Viscum album. Taxonomy (NCBI): domain Eukaryota; kingdom Viridiplantae; phylum Streptophyta; class Magnoliopsida; order Santalales; family Viscaceae; genus Viscum; species Viscum album. The sequence goes on along the minus strand of OY728130.1, from coordinate 542,492,779 downwards.
TGGGACTGCTTCCGCATACCACATACTCATATCTGTACTAGGTTAGGTTTAACAAAAGTTATTCCTTAGGGGATTATTTTTTATGAATGATGGGGTTCATTCATGTGGCTTGGTGAAAGTTGTTTATGATTATTAAAATGCTCACTATTTACACATATTCTATATAGTTTACCTTTATTATTCTACTATGGATATTTGTAGAATAAATCATGTATATTGGAAAATTAATCCAATCTTATTCACTCATATTATATTATCAAGGTCACTAGGAAAATATTATTATTTTAAGACTCACCCCATATATTTCCACTCCATATACATATATAGATATTTATCATTATGATATAGGAGAAGGGAAAAGTCACATTTACCTAATGGAGGATGAATTGAGTGTTTAATTTATTGATTTAATATTTTTGTAGTTTTCATTTTTCCAAGATATGATAGAGTATACAAAATTGATTCTAGTTTATTTTTGGTACCAGTTTTTTCTTTGATACAAAATTAGTAATTTTTATATTATCTTAATTATTTATCCCATGTAAGGTAGTACCATGGGGGGGGGGGGGGAGGGGTGAATCTAGGTGTACTGATCTTTCTTAAATAATCACTTCCCAAAAATATTTTCTCCATTTTTTTAGGAACAATATTCTCCCTCATAATTAATATATACCGATAACGTAATAAAAAATGGACACAAGTAATTTCATATAGTGCATCTAAACTAGGCCAATTGAAGGAGCATTAAATGATAATGTTATATTCAAATAAAAAACTAATTGAACTTCTTGGAGGATAAAATTTATCATTTCAACATTTAGAATACATGATTATAACCCCCACAAAAATTAATAAATCATTACTCTCATATACTTGAATAGAATTCTACCACTACGAGTGTTGGATTCAAGATCTTTATGAATAACTAATTATTTTACACAAAAATAGTCTATCAATTAGACTATACATTCATCCACTAATGATTTCTAGGGATGTTTACTGATAATGACTCCTAGATATCTTGCCTCATTTTCCAGTATTAGTACTTGATTTCTCTTTTATCTCTTATTTGATATTCTCTAAATACCTCTCCTGTTTTATGAAATTTCCTAATACTTATTTTATTATTTTGAAAGGGAACAATATCTATCATAGATATGGAGAATCACCATGATGACCTCATGATATATTCTTAATATATATTTTGAATGAGGGTAGTGTTTTTTCAAACACCCTCTTAAAAAATAAGTCAAGATCTCCTCTTTAACTCAATCAAATTTCTATATAAAGATAGAATATTCAATTCTACTGGATTTTTAACTCGATACAATCACAATAAAATAATTACCATGATAGTATATCCTATAATTTCCTTTCAACACATGATCATAAACCACAAAATCTACATGATTTTACATCCTTTATTCTGGGAATGATTCAACCAAAAATCAGATATACCAAATCCACCACATATCAAATATTTTATTCCTCCCTAGAGTACAGTGTGAGTCTCCCAGTCAAATTAGATTCTTGAATGAGTTTTGGTTAACCCTAAATATGATGATTAAAACATAAACCTAGAAGGAGAAATCAAAATATATCCATGACCAGTTGCGACATCAGCCTTTATTACTATTGAGTGGTCATCGGTACTCTATATTCACCGAAATCTTCCACAACTCCTTCATAGAATTGAAAAAATATTCATATTGTGGACACATATTAATCTTAAAAAATAAAAGTATAAAATATGATGGAAATCATTATGATCTTAATGAATTAAAAAGGACTCTTATGATTCACTCAGAAGAGTCATACATTATTAAGGAGTTTTATATTTTTCCAACCAATAACCCTTCATGGTGTGATGAAAACTCCCAAAAAATCATATACCAAGCCATCATGAACCCAATTTTTTGTGATCCCATCCCAGTGAAAGCCTCACTATGAGACCCTCCTATAGAAACAAGAACCACTATATTTTTTAGTTTGTGATGTGTCTATATATATCATGGTTTGACTTCTATCATTATTTTAGTAAAAAAAAATATATAGTTGTTAACTTTCCAAGATGACTCTTATGATTATCAGGACTTACTCCTTTGAAAACATGGAATTAAATTCCTTTGTAACATTTCTATTAATACTTTTTCATATCGTGTCCAAGTTCATCCTGGCATGACTTATATTCATTATACATAATTGTGGCGGATCTTCAAAAAACTCTATAAATATTTCACATCATCTCAAAATCTATTTCAGAATTCGCATAACATGCCATTGTCAAAACAATTATCTCTAAAAATGATTCAGTGGTTTTTTTCTAAAAATACTCCCATTTGGCTTTGTTGATAAACCTTATAAATCCAAACAAAGATTCACTATCATCAAATTTAATAACTCCAGAAATAGTCTACTCCACAACTTGAAACCCACAACATTTATACAGTTTATTAATAATTCATTAACCACCGACTCTAATCCCACAAGAGTCACTCACATAATGAGAAATAGGATTTAAATTAAAATTTCCTCATCAAAATAGTACCAATATTTCAATACTCTTTAAGAATTATAGAACCAAACTACCCCCTCAATAACCATTATAAAACTCTTTACCATTATAAAACAGAAACATAAGATCTCCCCCCATTATCAATATAAAGAAATTCTCCCAAACTAACTTCTCCCAAGTCTCATATGGGTATATTCTCTAAATAATATCTTAGAAATATTCTCCCCCTTTTACTATTAACCCAAATAACCCTTCCCCAAATGTTCAAAATAGTGAGTTAGATGTCTAAACATTTTAATTAAGAGAGAGTGACCAAACTTTTTTAAAAAGAATAAATCCCACATGGAGTGGAGATTCCTTATCTAACCCATATTTCTAGATTGTGATTCTTAGACTCTTATATCTAATTGATGATTCTCAAACACATATTCAGAAAGTTCCATTGTTATGATATCTGAAATTAGATCTTATATTGAAGCATAAATTTATTCCACCATATAGTGTTTAACTTTATCATTGAAGAAACAATATTTTATTCTTATGATATTTCATACTTCAATTATAGAAAATATTTTTTTCAAGATTAATGGATCTTTATTTATCACACATAATTATAATAGTATTTTTATCATCAACCCCCACATCATTAAGATTCTATTTTATATATATACATTGAGTACATGATTGAGTAGATAATATATATTCAGGATATATAGGGATGAATGATATGAAATATTGATTCTTTATTGACTAAAAAAATGATAAAATTCTTAAAATTGAAAGCACTACCTAATGTCTAACAATGACTGTATACAACACCCAATTATTCCACCTAAGTTTATCTTAACAATTATTAGTGTTCTAAACTGCGACATAATATCCCAAAATCAACCATGATATTAATTTAAAAAAGAATCATTTTTTCTTGTAAAATATGGTTCTATATAAAAAATAATTGGTTTTATGTGTATTGAAATGTAAAAAAATATTGGTTTGTTTCACTCTTAAGTACAATAATATTACAATGATTTTTCTATATTCCATCATATCAATGTTCTTCTGATCATTATAATTTAAAAAATTCATCTTGATAGATACACAATTAGTCATTATCCTCGAGTCCTCTTTTCAAAATATCTTGAGGTTAAATATGGAATATATTAATTTGGAAATAAATTAAATATACCTTCCATATATTAACTATAAACCAATAAAAAATATTAACTACTTAAGCATTGAAATTTTGAACTCATAGCTCATATATTCTGTAAACAACTTGCATTGAATACCTTCTAAGTCTCCCAAAAATTATGGCATCTTAATAGAAGAGATATAACATAATTTGATCGTCATCTTTGTTGTTATAATGTTTTTGATCAACTCGTACTCATTATAATCTGACCTATATATGATATTGATGAATCCTTGAATACCATGATTTTTGTCATCATGTAAAAATTCTTTCTCAACTAGAAAAACTTAAACTCATATTCATCCAAAATAAATCTACCATGTATCCCAATGTATACCTATTACATAATTGTTTTTTGAAGAAGTATGATTTAACATCAATTTGATATACTTTTAAACCTTTTCCACTGACTTTTCAAATAAAAGTATAATGGTTTCGAACTAGGAAACGAGGGAAGATTTCTAAACAATATCAATACCATTAATTTGGGAATATTAGTTGAATACCATACACAATTTTTTATATGTTAACTTTCAATATTCATAGATTTTATTTATAAGACCCACTTTTTTCTGATTAATTTTTTATATTTTAGCCTCATAACAATTTCACATGCTTTATTCTAATAATTTTGGACAATCACTCCATACATCAGTTTGACCAGATTTACATCCTTTCTAGCCTCTTCAAAAACCATAGGCTCTACTTGTGATAAAAAATGGTTTTTTTCTAGTATTAATAATCTATATTTGTATCTGAGATATCAAATTGCCTGTGATTTTTTTTTTATATTTCATACATCTTCTTTTCCTTCTTTACAACTACAAATTCTTTTATTCTTTCCTCATCATTGTTGTCTTAATTTATGTATTTCAAAACCCTTTTTTATGTCCCTATATTTCTCACTTTAGTAACACTACACAATGATAGATCCTTATTATTTTTTATGAAAAGGGATCAAATGATTTAAAATTGTGATTGTTTTACAAAACCACTACATCTTTTCATTAAATAATTTTTTGAAGAATTTTTTTGTAACATTTATATTACATTCTATTAGATTAATATCCAAAGAAAATAATTGAATCCCCATAACATTTAATCTGAATGTTCTTCTCCCTATTAAGAATAAATAATTTATTTCCAAATAATAAAAAGTAATTCAAAGTTGTCTTCTTAGATTACAATTTACCATTAGGTATTTTATCTTCATTAATATATAATGAATATCTATTAGAGATATATATACTGATGTAAGAAACAATTAATTCCAATATTTCGTAAGTATATCATTCTTAATGATAATTTTATAACCCATGTTATAAAAAAATGGTTCCACTTTTCAATGACTCAATTTTTTATGGTGTCCTCTCCCCTAAAAATTGATGTATTATCCAATGATTCTCAAGATATTATTCTAATTGATAGTTAATGATCTTTATTATATTATCAGTCCAATATGTATTCAATTGTTTTCATGAGAAACACATCTTCGAGTATCTAGTATCATTTAGTACATTTGGTCACTTCGTATTTATGAGAAGTAACCATCATTCATTCCTTCCTATTATAATAATCAATAAAAAGAATATAATATCTCTTAATATCCATGAAAATATTTCATATTGGTCCATATATATTCACGTGTACTAGCTCCAACAATATTTTCAACTTATTTTTCACCAACATGTATTTTTAATGAATTATTCTCTTTTTGGAAAAGTATCAAACGTGTGAGTCTGATCACATGAAATATTATGGATTTCATGTGATCTATCATTCTTCACCAAGTCTTTAAAATACTTATAGAATAAGTGGATAAGAATATTGGTCTATAGCTTGTTATATTATTCCTTATATAGAAATAACATATCTTCTTTTCCACCAATGTGATAAATATTTCCATTTGTGTACTTTTATTACATCAAAACTGAACCATCACTTCCTTTGATGGCATAACTAATTTTATTTAAATTCATCACATGTCCTAATTAAAAACAATTTCTATCATTTAGTAGATTGTGACCAAATACTTCGACCACCAACACATCATGTCACCTAAAATCCTTTCCTCCACTCTTGACCTTTATAAAGATAATGATATTTAACCCTTCATAGTTTCCAAAATTAACAAATATTTATTTTTGGTATTCAATTCTCATGACAATATTCTAGTTTCCCATCATGTGAAAAGTATAAATCCTCCCTAGAATCCATACTCTATTATGATATATCTCATTCAACAAAAAATTACACAATATTATCCTTCTATGATTAGTTATTCTTGAAATATATTCAATCTTTCTCTTCCCTCAGTGCTATATTACATTGTTTCACATCAGAATATATTATATCATCCTCATTTTATAAGGCTACAAATTAAGGATTTGTTTTCATCCCACTAAATATAGGTATCAACTACTGATATTTTCTTATCAAGTTCTCTATATGAACACCTATTTGTAACCTTGATGAAAATTTCATGGCATTATGTCCACACCAAAAATTATAGCTGTTAATGTCATACCAAGTGAATGAAATTATGCTCATATGATTTTGTTGATCTTGATCCCAAAAATTCCCTTTTTATATAGGAAATATATTTTCTATAATCAATATTTATATAATAATAAGACTATATTTTTTGTGTATTTATAAGGGCCTAACCATAAATATTAAATATCCTTGTGTTTTTGAATGAAAATTCACATTCTATGGCCTTTTCATTTTAGAGTTTTATATAATAATGTATGAACCTGGTTCTTATTCATGTGGTACCAGTTTCTTATTTTGTTTTTCCTTAAGTGTTCTTGAGAAAATAAGGGAGATGTGGGAATAATACCAAATTTAGGGGTACACGCAATGTACTTTTCCTGTGTGGGATGAGAATACAGGGATTGTAGGCTTGGGTGTAAAAACAAACTACTTTCTGTGTACTTTTGTACACACGCCGTGTACATTGGATATGTGGGAGGAGAACATAGGGCATGTACGCTTTTCAGTGATTAAGGGTTTAAAAACTGACAACACACCGTGTACTTAATAATACACACTGTGTAATCAGTCGGCAAATGAACAGTGAGGTGGTGGAATGTAGATGCCAGAGGAACAGTTAAAAAAATAGTACACGTCATGTACTTGAAAGTACAGGCTATGTAGTTCTGTTTTTTTTTCACTAAAAACAGACATTAGCCTCTTAATTTGGTAGAGGATGAAGGGAAATCAATAAGATCTATGTTAGAGAGAGTCCTGGGCTTGGAGGAGATCCCAATCATGCACCAAGGCTCCGATTCTTCCGTTGTCGATCTCGTTTGAACCACGTGGGTAAGGTCTTACCTCTTCTTGAATCATTCCTTCCAATTCATTGCCCATGGGAAGTTATTTAGGTTGGAATGGGTAATAGTTTATCTCAGATCGACATCGCTCTTGGTTGTTTTAGGAGGCGACATTCATGTATATTGATCAGAGGAGATCGAGGTTGGTGGTCTTGAATTTAATTCAACCTGCCGAGTTGATTTTGTGTACTGTTGTGCCACGCGCCCATGTTTAGGGTGTCGTATGACTAAGACTTTGACTATTTAGATACCTAGAATCTCATAGGTAATCTAATGGATAAGTATAAACTACTATTTGGGATCATTTCTTTGATCCTAGGCCACCCCGAGGGTACGTTTCCCCTGTTTCGCCATTTGGCCAGGATACCCATGGGTATGCCGTGATTATAGAATGTTTTGAGTTCTCTTGAGAGAAAACTTATATAAATTTCTTAATTGTGATTTGGGCTCAGCCTGGTTAGTTAATTTTCCTCTAGAATTCTTGAGGTAAAGGTTCTATTTATCCTAAGGGCAAGATTCTGTTTATCCTAAGGGAAAGGTTCTATTTAGCCTGGGGGAAAGGTTCTTTTTAGCAAGAGGGCAACGTTTGATTAGCCTGAGGGCAAGTTTTGTTTTCACCTAAGGAAAACTTTTCCTATGCTTAAGGGAAATAAATTCTATACATAAGAGAGATATCTCATATGCCTGATGGCAGTCACATGAGGGTTTCTTTTTTGTTTGCCCGAGGGTAAGGATTTGCATGTCTGAGGACAATGTTTACTCTAAATCTTTACTATGGTGATTTATTATGTTGTGCCTACCAAGATAATGCATAAGATTGGAATTGTTAAATAATAACTAAAATGGAAATGTAACTGGTAGGGATGGTTAATCTTGAGTACTTCCTAATTTACTTCAATTTATTACTGCACACTACTATTGTACATTTTCACTGACTGTTGGGCATGAGCCTTTGGTGGTTGCCTATAGGAATTTATTTCTCACACCTTGTTTGGGTAATGTCTTTGGCCCAAATTGATTATATTGTAGTAGGTGTTGATAGGGGAAAGGTTCCCTACATTGGTAAATGATTTTCTTAGAGGAGTAGGAGATCATGGGACCGAGATTAGGCTTGCGATGATGCAACATTCCTATTGCACTACTTTGGTTAAGCTTTTCTGTACTTTGTATCTTATGCTGTATTGTATCAGATTACAGTGTATCCTATTTTGGATACCTTCTTAGAATTAGATAAATATTGAATTATTATATATATGATTGCTGGTTATCATTTACTTCAGTCTCGTTGTCCATTTTTAGGTCTATATTGCTTACTGCTTCCACTTTTTTCTGTTTATATTTATTATTGATGTGCTAAACTTTGACAAATGAGGGCATAGTTTCACCACTATCCATCCTAAGCCCTCTCTACTAGTCGGTAGCCTATGGTGTTTGGGGAAATTCACTTGCAGTCATGTGACCAATTAGGTTTAGGGCACCCGTTGTGTGGCACCAGGATGCAGGACGTTACAAATTAAAATAGACTCTTACAAAGAAATCCCATACATTTCATGTGGAAAATTATATTTAGTATCCATTTTTTCATAATATAAACCTTTTTAAAATCGAAAATTCTTTCTCCTTGTGAATGTTGTTCACCGTTACCCCCTTGATCGAATCCTTGTATCTATTTCCTCTTAAACCATATAAAAGAAATTTTAGAAACTTGGGACAAACATAAAATCTCAGTAAGGGATATAAAAAGAAAGGAAAACATTAGTTCAATTAAACATGAAATATCACATAATTATTTTCACTTATATTCAAATTTCATTGATTATACGAAATAAAACATTTTCATATGAAAAACATAGACTTTATTCTCATATAAAAGGCATTAAAAACCATAGTAATAAATTAAAACTCTTTTAGATGACTTAGAGAATCATATATATATAACAATTTCAAAACCCTTTAAATTGGAATAATAATATGAATGACATCTAATTAATATATTATAGGACTACCCAGTGCTAGTTGGGCCACCCCATGTTATGTTATAGTGGGTTTACATGGTGTTATCTTGGCCAACCCATGTTAAGTTGTAATGCGATTATCAATGCTATTTTTTCCACCAAATGTTATGACATAATGGTCTTACCTAGAACTATTTGGGACTCCCCATTAATAATATTTATTAGGATCACTATTTTCTTATAATTATCAAGTGCTAAATCATTTATAAATCACATTCATCATAAATTTCTTTGAAAAACTCTTTTTATACCATATGAAAAACACTTTTGTATAAAAATGCCTGTTTCTTTCAAGAAAAAATTTTAAACACTAAAAATCCAAAAAATAAGGGAATAGGGTTTTTCATTTAAGAAAATATTTATTCTTTAAAAGTAAGATATAAGTTATGTAATTATAATAGCGGTAATAAATTCGTTGTTGTAGTGTACATTAAGAATTAAACATTCCTTTTTTTATTTTTCAAAAAGTTCTGTATAAAACATGAGGAAATATTTCTTTTGGAATATTTTGAATGAAATAAAAAATAGATATAGAATTTCATTTATAATCCATTTATATATATATAAATAAATATATAAAATAATATCAAGAATATTTACATTAGGAAAATGATTTTGAAACTGAATCGGTAAACATTAAAATTGTCCCATACCACATAGAACCTTTAAATCATAAGACACATGAAAGAATAAAATTTTGAAAAACATTAAATAGCATGATAATAAATAAATTAATGATTTTTTTTCAAAGGGGGATGTATATACACCTCGTAAAATAAGGTGGGTGTATAACATCAAAATATGCGTTAATGAATGAAGATTGAGACGAAGTCCCATACCTTGAGTACAACTCATCACGTAAAGTCATTATATTCATCCATAATAAACATAGGTTAATTATTTAATTTATTTTGAACCCTTTTAATGTTTATTGTCCCTTTAATATCACTTAATACCATGTTGTATCAATTACTTAATTATTTAAGTTCACGTTAGATGTTTTGATAATTTTTTCTACATGAGTCCAAAATATTTTTAGTAAGTTGTCTATAGTTAAAATTGATAATTATTATATAATCTCAAGCATAATATTCATTATATAATAACAAATATTATTCATAAATTATAATTTTAAATCCATCCATTAAATATGTATTTGAAAAATGAACTATATTATAGTTATGGATATGGTAATTCGTTCATACGATAGAGAAACATTTTAATTTTTGAATGATCTATATGGAAAGAAGGTAAGTATTATTTCCTATTTAAATAATTATAGTAATATCATTAATATAATATTAATAATTCAATGTTACTTATATATATCATCTATGTGATGTCGTGATGAAAAACAAATCACATCGCTTCATGGAGGTGATAGTTCACATGTACGCACAAACAATGTGATCAATTTTTATGTGCATGAAAAAGTTAGAATATAAATGATATAGTATTATTTCATAATTATAAATACATCATTAATAAAATATATTAACATTAATTATATAATTATAACAAAATGTTTAGATAATGTTATGGAAAATGAATTACATCAGTTTATGAAGTTGTAGTTCATCGTACACTTGAACATTAATTATTTTCTTAGTTGATGGAATTTGAGATGGATTTAGGTGATTATATTAAAATATTAACATATTATTATATTGATTATAACAGATTTATTATTTAATCATGGTTTAAGTAGATTTTAAGGAAGTGGAAGAAGAAATTAAATAGAAATACTTGATTAAAAACAATACATATTCCTCAGACCACCTCATTTTCTCAACACCTTCAAACCACTAAAGATGGATTTATGAAAAAATATAAAGTATATAATTTTTTAGGGATTATAGTAAGGTATTTGGGATTATATTGGTCAATCTAAATATGTATTTACATGTGAGGAATATAGATGAAGAGGTTTCCTTTTATAAGAGAGTGGAGGAGCACTCTGGGAATTTCTCAAAATATTAAATTAATATAAATTAATGTAATATTTCAAATGGATAAAAACTGGTATATTTATAATATATTATGATTAAGGGTATAAATTTACTCTTAAAATAAAAATTATATTAGTATTCAATATTTTTGAATCCTTATCTTTTAGGTTTAACCCTTATTTAACCACTTCAATTCTTATAGTGACAACCTATTTTTTTACTCCTTAAGGGTAAATATAGTTACTATAAAATTTAAAAATAAACCTAAATATATCATTGATTTAAATTAAAAATTCATCTTAATAATTTTCTCAGGTTTTAGATTTTTTATAGATTTCATATCATTTAATAGAGTAATATTTGTTTTAAAATATCATTAATGTCCATTTTGACACTATTTATGACATGGATTTTTAAAAATAGAATAAAATAGAGATAAATTTTCAAAGATTATTATAAATTCTAAATATAATGTAAATATCCTATATAAAATCATGTATGACATTTATTATTTCAAATAAAATTTATTTTAATATTTTTAATATCATTTATTTGTTATTTCAAAAAACTACTCCATCATCATTTTATAATCCTTTAAGGTATATATTTACCTTCCTAAAAATTTGAAATAAATTTATATGATTAAGATAGTTATTTTATATTCAAATAAAATATTTATTATCTAAGATATCTTCTAAAGGACCCTATATTAAAAAGATTATAGTCATTAAAATTTAAGTATGACGTCATTGACTTTCTTTTAAAATAAAACACTATAAATGGAATAAATTAATCCAAGTGGCTCCAAGATGCCATAAAATAAGACTAAGTATTATTCTTGTTCAATAATAAATCAACTAATAATCTTTTTAGCACTGTTATGTTAATTTTATAATATTTATAATATTATTTTTAACCTTAATTACCTGATCTACCCTTAACTGTGGTAATGAAAATTTCTAAAGTTATTATTCATATTGTACAACAATAGAGGGGACCAATTAACAACATTTGGAACATAGATTAAAAATATGGAATACATTTCTTAAAATTAAAACCATTGTACTGGATAAAATTATTTAATAATTAATCTCGTTTATCAGGTGAGAAAACACTTTATTAAAGAGAAAATGTTAAAAAATTGAAATGATTTAATATCCAAATTCATGATAAATTAATTTAAAGGAACTAAATCAAAATAAATGATATAAAATTTATCTATTTATAATTTAAAAAAAATTCAAAAATATAATTTATTAATGCAAATAATCTAGATGAAAAATCATTTCTCAATTACAAATCCAATTTATTCATTATTCATCAAAAACTCAAACATATCAGAAAAATACCCAGAATTAAAATAAAGTAAATTTTATTATTGTTATTTTAAATGAGATGTTTATTTACAAATATATTTTATATAATTTTTAAAAACAAAATTTGAAACAAGTTTTCTATAAAAAGGAGGTAAAATATCATTTTTGGAAGAATACGTCTTTTGTGAGTAAAATTTGATTTTTTCTTATATCATGTTTTGAAAACACAAATGAAAAATGTTAAAAATTATATCAAATATATTATAAATTTCTTTAATATAATCCAACAAGAGTGATTTATTAATTTATTGGTATAAAACATGCTCGTGAACATTTTATTTTTTTCATAAAATATTTCCTTTTATTTTAAATGTGGTTTCTATTATCATTTATAATTACTTGGTTTCCAAATAGTTCATTATATATACATTTATAAATGATATTTTCATAATTTATTTAACTATGCTCACATTTTTCATTCTAATGGTCAGGTGATTACAAAAAAAATTAAATAATAATATTTAGTTCATTTAAACTCGATGTAGTGTTTCATATATGCTATCAAATATAGTTTTTATTCATTAAAATCATGGGATGATAAATTATACACCATTTAATAAAATATGTCCCCAAAATTTGATATCTAGATATAAAACTAGGATTTTGAATTTTGAAAAAACTTTTTTTTAAATCCCACATCAGAAAAAGGATTAATGAAACTCTCACATTAAAATAAAGAATGGGAATTACGAAGGTCACCTGAGATAACACATACTAGGTTTCCATGTTGGAAAACATAGACATGGAAGGGAGGAATTAATTTTATTGTCTCACCGAGATTGATATAGAATATAATCAAGGTAAATTTAAGCATAAAAAACTATAAAAATGTTATTGGTCAAAAGAACATTGATAAAAGTAAACATATATCATTTTTGTTTCGACATCCTTTTCATAGAGTTGAGGAATTATTTTTCTACCTGGATTAATAAAACTATGAAATATACTTACATTATATATTTCTATTTTTTAATAATAATTTTATCCTCAAAAACTTCCCATAATTATGATTCATATCCCTAAAAATAACCTTAATCATGATGGACCATTTAAAAACTAAAGGTTATAAATACCTTAAAACTCATATCCAAAATCAAAGGAATACTTCTTATTAAAAAAATCATAACATAAATATAAAGCAAAACAAACTCCCATAATGTCCCTTGGTAAGTTATTATCACATCACTTTAAACATTTGAATGTGTTTTTAAAACATTTAATGTATTGTTAACCTCTGAAAATTAATAGGCTCTCTATAGCTTCCACACATCACTAGATGTCTCAACATTATCCAATATAAAAGAGAAATATTTTCCTGAATCTTTTTTTCATTAATTTTAATTTTTTTCCACCCTATGTAACTATATTTGGACACATGTTATCATAATGACCCAACTCATTTCAACTGAAACACCTCACATTGGTATGGCAATTGGTTACCCCATTCTTTGGCTATTTAGGGATATTTTATTTACAGTCATGGATCCTTTGACTAAACTAACCACATGAAAAACACTTCCCATATCTGGTAAAACCTTCATTTAAATTTTTTTTCAACACTTCGACTATTCTTGGTTCATACCTCTTGATTTTTCAGTTGGATACTTCTCTATTTCCTTCCACATGAACCATTTCTTACTCTTTTCATCTGGTGGTACATAAGTTTCAGAAATCTACTTTAAAACATTTTCACCATGATGAAATACATTATCATAACATTAAAATTCTCATGATTCAAAAGGAATTTATATAAAAGTTTTAAATCATGATTAAAATCTATTAGTTTCAACATCAATTTCCTTAATAAAAATCATAACATACCTTGGCAATCTTATGATGTTTTCATCAATGGAAGTCCCTGAATCATCATCCTTTTGATTAAATTGCAAGAATTATTTTTCCATACTATGTTAAACAACTTTAGGGAAATATTTATCATGGTATATATTCTTAAATGTTTCTAATTACATAGAAATCATATCAACTTTCTCTCTAGTATTCTTAACCAAAGTCGAACATCAGTCAACTTCACCTTCAAAACAATACATGGAAAGAGTTAACTTTTGAAATTATGAACATCCCATGACTTTAAATGTATTCTCTGAGGCATTGATCCATCCCTTTACTACCACTAGGTCAGATGAACCATTGAATGATGAGGGACACTGCCTCATGAAAAGCTCCCCTATAGACACGTTCCTTCATATTAGATCTGGTTCCACTCTAGAATAAATACCATCTCCATTTATAGTGTGTTTCAGTAGCTACATCACTCTAGAAAACTATTATTTTCTTATTCCAACCATCTTTAGATGATTATTTAGAAGGTTATTTTCCTTTCTACGCCTTCCCACTATGTATTCTTTCATTCATATATATAAAATCATTCTCAACAGGCATATTTTAGATGAATCAACAAGGTAATCCTAAAATGCTACATCATTTAAACTTATCTATAATGTAAAATCTTATAAGGTCATGCTATTAACACTATCCTAACCAATAATGTTTTCTAAACCACAATTTGATTCCAAATGTAAGGACACAAACTTATAAATCACATATTCTAGTGTTTTTTAACTAGAATTTACATTTTAGAATCTTTTTAGTTTAGGGATTAAGAAAATTAAGATAAACACTTTCAAAGTAAATACAGATATTTTAACTGGAAACTTATACCAAGTTTCTATTATTTTTATTATATAAAACTCCTTTAAAGAAAATATGATTTAAATTAATGAAAAATAAACACAATTTTACCCTATACCTCATCCTTGTCTCTATTACCTCTTATAACCTATAAAGAACATTTTAAAAACATGAGATGAACAAAAAAAGATCAGTTATGGACACAAAAAGGTAGGAATCAATAGTTAAAAACATGAATATGATATAATTTTACCTTTATCTTTAAATTAATTTTAAAATATTAAATATAACATTTTATCTTTAAATAAACACACATTTTACTTAAATAAATTAATTAAAACTCATATAAAACAATTCAAAATCCTTTAGGTAACATAGAGAATCATATACACAAAACCCTTTCAAAACCCTTTAAATTGTAATAACCATATGAGATACTTACAATTAATCTATTTTAGGCTTACATAGTTCTATCTATGCCACCACATGTTTAGTTGTAATGGGATTACCTGATGTAATTTGGGCTACCCCATTTTTAGCTATAATGTGCTTCCCCAAAACTATTTGGGCCTCCTCATGTTACGCTATAATGGACTCACCCATAGCTATCTTGGCCACCCTATGTATAATATATATCATTATAACCTATTTCTTATAATTCTAAAGTTATAAATCTTTAACAAAACAAGTTCATCATAAATCACTTTG
Organism: Viscum album; assembly: GCA_963277665.1. Lineage (NCBI taxonomy): Eukaryota > Viridiplantae > Streptophyta > Magnoliopsida > Santalales > Viscaceae > Viscum > Viscum album. Next base: position 542,477,040 of record OY728130.1, on the reverse strand, counting down.
AAAAACACTTTTAATCCCATATGAAAAACACTTTCATAAAAAATACATTTTTTCTTTTAAAAAACCATTTTTAATAACCAAGAAAATGGGGATAAGGTTTTTAATTGAGTAAAATATGAATCTTTAAAAGGAATATGGAAAATAAATAATAATCATAGAGGTGGGAATGTAATTATCAATGTGTATGTTAAAAATTAATATTTATTTTGTCGTTCATCAAAATGTTCCATATAGAACATGAAGAAAGATTAATTTTTAAAACCAATTAATAAAATTGAAAATAGACATAAAATTTCATTTATAATTATTTTATATTCATATAAATAAAATTTAAAAATAATATCAAGAATATTGAAATGAAGAAAAATATTACAAAATTAAATTTTTAAATATTCAAAGTGTCTCATAACACTTTGAAAATTTTAATAATAAGTCCCATACAGATTTTTTTTTAAAACCCCTATATTTCATTATAAAAAATAAATTAATGATATGATATTTCAAATGGGAATGTATATACACCTCATAAAATAAGGTGGGTTTATAACATCAAAATATGCATTAAGGAAAGGAGATTGTGCTGATGTCCCTTACCTTGAGTCTGAATCCTCATGTAAAATCATTAAATTTACGAATAATAGACATAGGGTAATTATTTAAATTCTTGAGAAAAAATTTCAAGTTTATAATTCCTTTCATAATATTTATTACCATGTTATAACAATTACTTAATTATTTAATTTCACATCTGATGTTTTGATGATCTTCATTACATGAGTCCAAAAGGAATTTTGTATGACGTATATAGTCAAAAGTTTTCATTATAACATCATATACATAATAATATTCCTGAAATAATAATAAATTTTATACATAAATTATGATTTTAAATCCATCCATTAAATATGGATATGTAAAATTAATTGTGTTACAATCATGGAGACGGTAAGCCATACACATGCAAGAGTAACATTTCCATTTTTCAATGGTCATTATTTAAAGAAGGTAAGAATTATTTTATGTTTAAATAATGATAAAAATATAATTAATGTCATATTAATCATTTAAATATACTTATATATATTATCCAGGTGATGTCGTAAGGAAAAATGAATCACATTATTTCGTGGAGGTGATAGTTCACACGTACATAGATATGACATTATTAATTTTGTGTGACCAAAAAATTAAGAACATAAAAGATACAATATTATTTAATAAGGACACATATGTCATTAATATCATATTTAAACATTAATTCCATCATTATAACCAGTACTAGGAGATGGTGATAAAAACAGAATTATATAGGTTCATAAGGTGGTAGTTTGATGTTCACAAGAACAATAATTCTTTAACCACTTGATGTAAGTGGAGACGGATTTAAGTGATTATATAAAAATAATAAAATTAATTTTATTTAATATATTTTATTTTTTATTTCATCATGTTTGAATAAGATCTTATAGAAGTGTATGTATAATTAAAACAAAATTACTTGATTAAAAATTACACAACTACCTCATGCCTCCTCCTTTTCTTAACACCTTAAGACCACTAAAGATGGTGTTCTGCCGAATATAATATCTATATAACTTTAAGAGGAAATATATTATATTATTGGATCATATATTTTCTGAACCAAATAGTTTTTGAAGGGTTGGGAATAGTGAATAAGAGGTTCTCTTTTATAATGGTGGGGAGGGCACTCTTGAAATTTCATAAAATATTAAATTAATATAAATTAATTTAATATTAAAAATGTCTCCAAAATGATTATTTATAATATAGTATGACTATGTGAATATATTAATTAACCAATGAAAATTATATATGTTTTTTCTATTTTTTAAGCCTTATCCTTTAGCATTAACCCTTATATGACCTCTTTAACTCGTACCGTGAGAACATGTGTTTGTTTACTATTTAATGGTTAATAAAGACCCTATAAAATGGAAAAGAAAAAAATATTTCCTTTATTACCTATTAAACATTATACCAATATGTTGTTATAATTTTATATTTTAATAAATTTAAATTCATTTAATAAAATATTATTTTTTTGAAAATATCATCATTGTCAATTTTCAAACTATTCACAACTTGAATTTTTGAAAATGTCAAAACAACAAGATAAATTCAAATCCATTTTTTAAAACATCACAAAAAAATATAATTAATCTATAAAATTCATGTATGAAATTAATTATTCCAAATTATATTAATTTTAATATTTATAATATCATTTATTTGATATTTCACTTAATTAAACAATTAATAAATCATCATTATATACTCCATTAAGGTAAATATTTGTTTACTAAAAATTAAAATTAATTTTACATGATGAAGATAAAACTTTTATATTTGAATATACAATTTATAGTCTAATTAATCATCTAAAAACCATATATTATAAATTTTATAGTTATTAAAACATAAGTATGACATATTTGACTTTTTTTAAAATAAAATACTATAAAGGGATTAAAGTCATCCAAGTAGCTCTAAGAGGTCATAAAATTATAGAAAGGATGATTTTAGCTAACCATAACTCATGTATTAAAAATTAGTAAAGTATTAGACTACTTTTCAAATATTTATAATATTATTTGGACACTTAATTACAAAATTTATCGTGAATCATGGTAATAAAAAATAAAAAAATTACCATTCATATTGTCCAAAAATAAAAGGGTAAAATTTACTAAATTTGGACCTTATGATTCCAAATTTGAAAACCAATTTTTTCTAAATTATAAAAACATATGTGGCTTAAATTAATTTATAATTAATCCCGTTGATGGGGTGAGAAAATGAGGTATTAAATTAAAAACAATCAAAGGAGTGAAAAATATTTATATCCAAATTCAATGTTAAATTGATTCCAATGACCTAAATTTTGATTAAATAATTTAAAATTGTACCCATAAATCTGTAAAACAAATAAAAAATATAATTTTAGACTTTAAATTATTTATAATAAAAGTTTCTTTCAATTAAAATTTACTATTTTTTCACTACTCATCAAAACTGGAAACTTATCAAAAGAATAAAAAACAATTAAACCAAAGAAAATTTCTATATTAATATTTTTAAGAAGAATTTTATCTTTTGAAATAATTTTTATTAATTTATCCAAGACTATATTTTAAAAAGTGCACCATTAAAAGATTATAATGGTTCCTTTTTAGAAAAATACTTCCTTTGTGAGTAAAATCAGATTAGTTCTTATATCATGTATAGAAAAAACGTAATATTAATTTAAAAAATTATATTTAATGTATTATAAATTTAATTATTATAATTCTACAAGAGTTATTTTTTTTATTTATTGGTTTAGAACACAGTTGTGCATACTTAAATAATTTTTCAGAAAAAAATTTCATTTATTTTAAAAGAGAGGTTTATTTTCATTTATAATTAATTGGTCAAAAAAGAATTCATTACATATACAAGTGTAAATTATATTATAATAATTAATTAAATCATGTTTATACCTTCCATTCATATGGTTTGATTATAATAGTAAAATTTGAAATAAAAATATTTAGTTGTTCATTAAAGCTCAAGGTGGCGTTTCATGTACGCTAACCAACATATTGTTTCTTAATTAAAATATCGGGAAGTTACATTCTTCCCCCTTTATTAAATTGTGTCCTCAAAATTTTTACTTAGGATCCAAAACTAGGGGGTTGACTTTTCCAAATACCTTTTTTGGAATTCCACATCAGAAAAAGATGGACGAAAATTCCATATTAAAATAAAGAATGTGAAGTATGCAGGTCTCCTGATATAACACATACTAGGCTTCCAAGTCAGAAAACATATAATTAGAAGGAATAACCCTAAAAGAATAATAAAGTGTGATAAATAATATGATCATGGAAAATTTAACCATAAAAACCATAAAAATGTGATTGGTGAAAAGTCTATTGATAAAACTAGACAAACAATGTTTTTATTTCAAGATCATTTTCAAGGAGTTGAGGAATTGTTCCACTACATGGATTAAGAACATAATGAGATATTATTACTTGATATATTTATATTTTAGATGAAAAATTTCATCCTTATAAAAATCCCATAATTGTTATGTGCATCTAATAAAATAACCTTAATAACTAAATATCATATAAACCCTAAAGGTTATAAATACCATAATACTCATATACAAAGGAAAATGAAAACTTATTATTAAATAAATGACTTACATAAATATAAACCCAAAAAATACCTCATAGGAAGGACCTTATTCAGTTATTGTCACATCACTTAAAACCTCACAAGGTGTTTCCAAAACCTTAAACTTATGGTTAACCTTTGAAAAATATTGCGATCCATCGAGATTCCATCACTTCACCAGATGTCTCAATATCATATACAGTAGCAGAATTTTTTTTGGAACTTCTATTTCTAATCATAATTATTTCTATCCTGTGATAATATCTCTCGACACATATTAGCAAAATAACCCACCTCTTTGTAACTAAAACATCTCACATTTGGATGGCTATTGGTTACCCCATTATTTCGCTATTCAGGGATATTTTATTTAAAGTCACAAATCATGTGACCAAAATGATGACACTGATAACACTTCCCTAATCCAATAAAACATTTTTTACATTTTTTTCCCAATTTAGAATATTTTAGTGTATTACCAAAATATTTATTATTTTTATTCTTCTCCATTTATTACAACCTTTAACACTTGTTACTCTTGTCATATCTTGGCATATATGTGTGAGAGAACTCCTTCTCAACCTTTTCAGCATGACAAACCACCTTCTCATAATTTTAATATTATCATAAGGCCAAATCACATTATATACTTGTTTTCAATCCTAAGTAAAATATGTTAATTTTTCTATCATTTTCTTTACTAAAATTCAAAACATAACTAGATAATATTTTGATGTTTTCATTATTGGTTACCAATGAATCATAATCATTTTTCTTTAATTCCAATAATTGTTTTTCCATACTAATTCAAACAACCTTAGGGAAATATTTTTCAAGGAATATATTCCTTAATTTTTTCCACTACATGGAAACAATATCATCTTTCTCTCTAGTATTCTTAACCAAAGACAACCACTCATCAACTTCACCTTCAAAATGATAATCAGAAAGAGCTAACTTTTCACATTTTGAATAACCCATGACATTAAATATCTTCTCTAGGGAATTTATCCATCCTTCTTCATCCACTGGGTTAGATGATACGTTGAATTATTGAGTGTCTAGCCTCATGAAATTATCTACTATAGAAATGTTCCTTCTTGGTAAATACAGTTTCTCTCTAGAATGGATACCATATAAATTTATAGCATGTTTTAATAGATCCATCACTATATAAAAATATTCTTTTCTAATTCCAAACATCTTTAGATGATTATTTGGAATGTTATTTTCCTCTTGGTTCTTTCTGACTACATCTCCCTTATTTCTTCTATTGAGAACCGTTCTAAAAAAGAATAATTTAAATGAAGAAACATGATAATCTCAAAATACTACATCATTTCAACTTAACTATAAAGTTAAATCTTTTAAGGGACTGTTATTAACACTATCCTAGACTCTGATGATGTCTAAACAATCCTTTGATTCCAAATGTAAGGACTTAACATTAATCACCACATATCATAGTGTTTTGGAACTGGAATTCAAATTAGAGGATATTTTTAGTGTAGAGTTTTAGAGAATTAGGATAAACACTTACAAAGTAAACCCATATATTTCATGTGGACATATATACCCAGTTTCCATTTTTTCACAATAAAATAATCTTTAAAATAAAGCATGAATTCCCTTTATAAAAAATCATCACAATTATCTCCTTGACCTCATCATTGTCTCTATTCCCCATTAAACACTATAAAGGGCTATTTAGAAACCCGAGATGAAAAAAGCATAGTACGTGATATAAAAATAAAGGAAAATATTAGTTAAGTAATAATGAACACTAATATAACCTTTACATTTATCATGAAATTTATATTATAATATGATGTAAATTTTTTTCACTTGCAAAAAACACATATTTTTCTCAAAGAAAATCATGAAAACCCATATAAATAAAATAAAAATCTTTTAGGTGATTTAGAGAATAATATAGATAAGTCCCTATATAAACCCTTTCATCCCTTTCAATTGGAATAACTATATGGCACACCTAATATTTTGCTTTTACGGGATTACCTAACAATATCTATGACACCCCATGTTAATCTGTAATGGGATTCACTAGTTTTATGAAGCCCACCCCATGTATAAGATGTATTGGTATCACCAATTATTTATAATGCTCTAGTACCAATTTACTAATAAAACACATTCATTATAAATCGCTTTGAAAAGATTCTTTAATCCCATATTAAAAAAGTTTGGTATAAAAATAAAACATTCTTTAAAAAACCATTTTCAATAAAAAATCAATGAAATATGGGATTATTGTTTTTAATTTAATAAAATATGATTCTTTAAGGGGAAAATAAATTTAAATAATAGTCAATGTGGTGAGAATATTATTGTCACAGTGTATATTACGAATAGAAAATACCTTTTGTAGTTTGTCTAACTGTTCAATATAAAACTTATAAAAGGATTCCTTTTTAAAACCACTAAATGAAATTTAAAAAGGGATAAAATTTCCTATATAATTATTTTATATCCATATAAATAAATATGTAAGATAATATCAGGAATATTTTCAAGGAGTAAAATATTTTGAAATTAAATATTTAAACATTCAAAGTGTCTGACACCACTTTGAACATTTAATCATAAGACCCATGAAAGAATAAAATATTAAAAAACAAAAAAAATTATAAAAAATAAATTAATGATCTGATATTTCAAAGTGGTAAGTACACACCTCTTATAAAATAAAGTGGGTGTGTAATATAAAAATATGCCTCAATGAAAGAAGATTGGGACATAGTCTCGTACCCTATGTTCAACATGTCATGTAAACTAATTATATTCCATAATAATAAAATTAAGCTTATTAATTAATTACCTTAGAACCATTTTAAAATTTATAATTCATTTTATATCACTTATAACTATTTTATAAGAATTACTTAATTATTTACATTCATGTTGGACATTTTGATGATATTCGACATTTTGGTTGAAAATGACTTTGGTAAGATGTCAATAGTCAAAAGTGGTCATTTGTACATCATATATATAATATTATTGAAATAATAATTATTTTATAAAATAATTATAATTTTAAACCCATACATTAATTTTTTATTTGTGTAATGAACAACATTACAATCCTGTAGAAGGTAAGCGATACGAACACATGAGTAACATTTCCATTTTTGAATGATCAATATGAACAGATGGTAAGTATTATTTCATAATTAAAATAACAATTAAAATATAATAAATATCATATTAATTATTTAAATGTACTTAAATACATATATCATCATCATAAATGTGATGTGGTGATGAAATAATAATCACATCACTTCATGGAGGTGAGATTTCACACATACACATATGTTCTATTATCATTTTTATGTAAATAAAAAGGTAAGAATATAAATGATCTAATACTTTTTCATAATGATAAATGGGTCTTGAATATCATATATAAAAATTAATCATTTCATAATAACTAGTCCTGATATAGGTGATGGAAAATGAATTATACCGGTTCGTGGGTCGGTAGGTTTCTATAAACAAGAATGATAATTATTATACCATTTGAGGGATGTGTAGATGGATTTAGGTGATTATATTAACATAATAAAATTTAATTATGTTTAGAATATTTTATTCATTATTTTTTGTGTTTGAAGAAGGTTTTATAGAATTTTAAAAATAAATAAAACAAAAATACTTGATTAAAATAACACCACTTCCCCAGACCTCTTCCTTTTCTTAACACCTTAAGACCACTAAAGATGGTGTTATTCCTAAAATAATATCTATAGAATGTGGAGAGGAGTCATAAAAAGGTATTGGGGTAGATATAGTCTGAACTAAATAGTCTTTATGTGTTAGGAAAGAGAAAGAGAGGTGACCTTTTATAAGAGAAGGGAGGGGCAATCTTAAAATTTCTCTAAATGTTTAAATAAAACAAATTAATTTTATTTTCAAAATGTCTCTAGGATGATTTATTTATAATATTGGATTATAATGAGTATAAATCCATTCAATAAATGAAAATTATATTAGTTTTGACATATTCATAATTCTTATCTTTTATATTTAACCCTTATTTACCCTCCTTAACTCTAATAGTGATTAAATGTGTTTTTACTCATTAAGGGTTAATATTGTTACTATTGAATGACACAAGATCCATAAATTTATTATTTATGAACTTTCTAACCATATAAAAATATTTTTTATGAAATTAAAAATTCCAGAAATCGTATATCATTTAATAAAATATTATTTATTTTAAAATATCATTAATATCAATTTTAAAACTATTCATTACTTGACTTTTTAAAAATGTAATAAAAATAATAAAAATTCAAACCAATTATTTTAAAAAATCATGAACATGTACAAGTAATATATAAAAATCATGGATGATATTAATTATTTATAATTATATTCAATTTATTATTTTTAATATCATTTATTTTATATTTATCTTAATTAAACATTTTTTGCATCATCATTGTCTAGTCCTTTAAAGTAATTAATTTTTCCCTAAAAAAAATCCAAGATGAATTTAAAATATTTAGATTTAGAAATACAATTTATATTCTAATATATCTTATAAATAACCCTATATTAAAAATGTTATAGATATTAAAACTTAATTATGGTATCTTTGACCTTTTTTAACATAAGATACTAACAAGGGATTGAAGTCATCAAAGTGGATCCAATAGTTCATAAAATCGGCCCAAGGAGGATTTTGGCTCAAAATAAATCTTCCAATAAAATTAGGAAAAGTGTTAGACTAATTTTAAAATATTTATAAATTTATTTTAACCCTTAACTTCTTAATTTACCCTGAACTATGGCAGTAAAATTACTAAAATTAATATTCATATTGTCTAAAAATAAAAGGGTATAATTTAATAAATTTGGAAATTATGATTCAAAATATAAAATCCATTATTCTAAATTCAAATCACATAAGTGACTGAACACGAATAAAAATTAATCATGTGACGGGGTGAGAAAACATGTTATTAAAGTGAAAACGAGCAAAATATTAAAATATTTTTATATCCAAATTAAATGTAAAATTAATTCAAATGAACTAAATCAGATTATATGACATATAATTAATATAATAATACATTAAAATGATAAAAATAATAATTTAACACTATAAATTATTTCGACAAAAATATGTTTCAATTAATATTCAGTATTATTCAATATTCATCAAAAAATAAAACATATCATAAAAATTCTCAAAAATTAAACCAAAGTAAATTTTTATATTAACATTTAATATAAGATGTTGTTTTACAAATATAATTTTTAAAATTTTCATAATCTATTTTTAAAACATCTGTGCCATCAAATGGATGTAAAAGTGCCATTTTAGAAAAATACATCTTTTGGGAGTAAAATTGGATTTTTTATTCTATCATATCTAGTTACAAAATTTGATGAATGTTAAAAATTATATTGAATATTTTATAAATTTCATTAACATAGTAAAATAAGAGTGATTTATTTTTTTGTTTGTCTAAAACAGACTTCTGAACATTTAAATATTATTTAGAAATACAATTACTTTTATTTTAAAAGAGGATTTTTTTATTTATAATTAATTGGTCACAAAAGAATTAAAAATATATACATGTGTAAAACATATTTTCATAATTTATCTTATCATATTCATGAATTCCATTCTAACAGTTAGGTTTTAAAAGTAACATTTAAATAATAATATTTAGTTCGTTTAAGCACAATGTGGTATCTCATGTAGGACATAAAACACAATGTTTATTTATTAAAATATTTATATTTTACATTCAACACATTTAATAATTTTTTTCCTTTCAATTTGAACATAGGATCGATAACTAGGGGTTTAAAGTTTCAAAATACCTTGGTTGAAATCCTACATCGGAAATAGTATTAATGAAACTTCCACTTTAAAATAATGAAAGGGAAATACATAAGTCACCTAAGATAACACATACTAGGTTTCCTTGTTGTAAAATGTAGAAATTGAGGAGAAAACTAACTACAAAAGACTAATAGAGAGTGAAATAGAAAATTATCATGGAAATTTTAACCATAAAAAACCATTAAAATGTGATTGGTCAAGAGGCAGTTGATAAAAGTAAAGAGATAACATTTTTAAGATTCTTTTCATATACATGAAAATTATTTTAAAATTTGGATTAAAAACATAAGGAAATAAACTTAATTGATATAATTCTATTTTCTATGACCATTTCCTTGCCCATAACATTCCCAAAAACATGATTTACATCCCTAATAATAACTTTAATAATCAATGATCATATAAACTATAAAGGATATAAATACCTTGAAACTCATATAAAAAATGCATACTTATCATTAATGAAAATCTGTTGAAAATTTTAAACCCAAAAAAACTCCTAGAATTGTCCTTATTTAGTTGTTATTATAGCACTTAAAACCTCAACATGTGTTTCTAAAACGTTGATGTTAGGGTTAAACTTTAGAAAATACTGGGCTCACAAGAACTTCCATCACTTCACCAGATATCTCAAAACAATCCACTGTACCAATGAAATATTTTCCTAAATATTTTTGTTTCTTTTCATAATGATTTCAATATTGTGTACATATCTTAAGAAACATATTAAAATAATTACCCAAATAATTTCAATTAAACACATCACTTTGGGATAGCTATTGGTCACCCCATTCATTGGATTTTATGGAATATTTTCTATATAGTCACAGATCCCATGACCAAGCTAACCACACTAAAAACACTTCCCTAATCCATTCAAACATTCCTTGAAATGTTATTTTCCACACATGTAACATTTTGGGGGTGTTCCTATGGGTTTTTTAGTTGGATTCTTCTCTATTTCCTCTCACCTCGACCGTTTATTAGTCTTGTCATCTTGTGGAACATAAGTGTATGAAAACACCATCTCAACTTTTTCATCACAATGAACCACTTTCTCATGACATTAATATAATCATGAGGCCAATGAACACTGTAGAATCATTCTCAAACCTGAGTAAAATCTATTAATTTTATTAACAATGTCCTAAGAAAATTTAGAGCATCCCTTAATAATATTTTGAAGCTTCCCCCATTGGTGGTTGTTGAGTCACCATCCATTTGATTTAATTTCAAGAATTATTTTTCCATACTAATTCAAAATACCAAAGGGAAATATTTATCAAGGAATATATTCAAAAACATTTCCCATTACATAGAAACAATACCGTATTTCTCTCCTATATTATTTACAAAAGGCCACCATCAACCATCTTCACATTTAAAATTATATACTGAAAGACTTACATTTTTATATTTTGAACATCCCATAACATAAAATATATTCTCCCAATAATTGACCCCCCTTTGGCTACCACTAGGCCAGGTGATCCATTAAATTATGGGGGTTGTTTCCTAATGAAATTATCCACTATATACATGTTCCTTCAAGGTTAGATCGAGCTTCTCTTTAGCATGGATACCACCTCCATTAATTCTATGTTTCAATAGATTCATCAATGAAGAAAACTATTCATTTCCAATTCCAACCACATCTAGATTCTAATTTTCAAGGATACTTTCCTATTAGTGACTTCCCACTACATATTTATTCTTTCCTCTATGAAAAAAATTCTATACATGAATACTTAATATGAATAAAAGTGGTAATTTTTGAAAAGATACATCATTTCAAGTAAACCATAAATTATATTTATATAATGGTGTGATATTAGCACTATCCTAACCTCTAATGTTTTCTAAACCTTTATTTGATTCCAAATGTAAGAAACCTACCGTAAATATCATATATCATAATATTTTTAACTATAATTTTTATCCGAGGATCATTTCATTTTAGAGATTTAAATAATTATGATAAACAATTACAAAGTAAACCCATACATTTCAAGTAGACACTTATATCTAATTTCAATTCTTTCACAATATAAATCATTATAATAAAACACCATTTCTCTTTATAAATAATCTTTAAAATTATACCCTTGACATAATCATTGCCTTTATTCCCTCTTAAAGTTGTTAAAATACATTTTTAAAAACCGTGGATGAACAATAAAGTTCAATAAGGGATACAAAAAGAAAGGAAACCATTAGTATAGTAAAAACCTGAAAATTGATATAACCATTACCTTTATCCTCAAATTTATTTCATAACACTAAATAAAAAATTCTCACATGAAAAACAAACACAAATATTTCTAAAATAAAATCATTAAAACTCATATCAACCAATTAAAATTCATGTATGTGACATAGAGCATCATATACATAAAACCATTAAAAACCATTATAGTTGGAATAACCATATATTCGAATTCCAGTTATTATAATATGGGCTTACCTAGAGTTTTATGGGCCACCACTTATTAAGTTGTAATCGGATTACCCGATGTTATCTGGGCCACAACATGATAAGTTGTAACAAGAATCCCCGACACTATTTGGGCCACCCATGTTATGCTGTAATGGGCATACCAGACACTATCTGGGCCACCCATGTATAATCTGTATCAGTCTCACCCATTTCATATATTTATAATGTAACATATCATTATTAAAAAACATTAATCATAAATCCCTGTGAAAAAATATTTTAATCCCATATGAAACACACATTCATATAAAAATGAACCTTTCTTTTAAAAAACGATTTTCAGTACAAAAAATCCCAAAAAGAAGTAAAGTAGTGTTTTCATTTAATAAAATGTGATTCAATTTGAGGAATATAGAAATTAAATAATAGTTACAAAGAAAATAATTTCATTGTCGTTGTGTATATGTTTCATTCTGGCTTTCATTGGGCTTGAAATGCCCAACGGCTCCATATCCAATGATTGATGGACCTGCTTTCCAAAGGCATGAGTTTGCCAGATGGTCTGACCAGAAACTCTTAAGAACTCACATTGGTCGAGAGGATGCGATGTCAGGCTCATCACACCCTTTTTGGGGGGAAATTACTGCCTGTTCCAGGAAAGTCTTATAGATTTAATACGTATTCATATGTTCACGAATCTTTGGTTTATACCAAAACATTTATCCATGGATTTAACTTTGGTGGGAAATGGTCAAATGGATGCAGTGGTTCAGAATCATTTATGCCCGAGGTTTACCATCCCTCGTTGGATTAATGACCTCGAAGAGTCAGAACTCGATTTAGGCGGCATTTGGAGCGGTGTGTGAACCGATGTGAGGACAGTCGGATCAACCAGTTGTTGAGATTGAGACTTAGGGAGGTTTTCTATGTACCCTGCCTAGGGGGTAGGGATCAAATTACACGTACTTTTCATTGGGTTGGAACTTACGCTCTAAGGTCGCCCGAAATAATGGATTGGGGCCTATGCTCTGAGGATTCCCCGAGTGTGGATTGGGGCTTCCACTCTGAGGAGGCCCATTATGTTGGTAAACCGATGTGAAAAGGGGGGGTTAGAATGACCCGTTATTGGGTTTGAACCTCAGAGAGGCTTCCTACGTACCCTACCTAGGAGATAGGGATCAAAGTCCACATAGTTTGGATTGGATTGGGACTTACGCTCTGAGGCTACCCGAAATAATGGATTGGGGATTACACTCTGAGTAGGCACATGATGTGGGTTGGGGATTACACTCCGGGGAGGCCCATAAGAGGACGTCATGGTCAATGCTTACTCTAAGACCATGTGAGCCATGCTATGTGTGAGAAAAAAGAAGCAGCAAGGACCAGAGGATCATGTCGCGAGAGGTGCATCCGTGAGAAGTGGAGTGGGGATTACGCATGAGGGTGGCCCATGAGGTCGGGGATTACTCCGAGATAGACGCCCGGGGCGACAATGCCCTACAGGACAGAGAAAGGGGGTGCTGTTGTGCCCATCTCCCCTCTTGCAGTGCATGAGGGCCTCCTTTTGATTGCTATTTTACCATCTCCAATGAACCTTTAGAAAGTAGAGGGGCAGAAAGGGGATTCTCGAGATCAGAATCAACATTACCGTGGGAATGTGAACCCAGGAATACTTTGGGAATCTTCTCAAGGGTGAGGGAAACCCACTTTCCCCTATTTATCGTGGGTATGTGAAATCAAAATGGTGCGTTGATGTGCCCAAAAGTTACACCACACGGATTCGGTGGCTCTGGTGGAGGCCTCGGTTCTGGGCTGATGAATTGGCTAATGAGGGAGTCACAGAGGACTTGGCTGGTTCAGAAGGATTTTACCTAGCATGGGAAATGAGAACACCGAAGTATTTGGCGAGCCACCGAGAGGTTTGGGTGGTGACGCCCTTCCCGTGGGGAAGTGCCACATGGCTGGAGAAGCCATCTGCGGACCAGGGTGGTCCGCGGACTGATTGGTGTCCTGCGAACCAGGGTGGTTCGCGGATTCAAGTTCAATACGTGAACCAGGGTGGTTCGCGGAGGGTTCCAGGTAGGCAGCAACTGCCAAGGGCGGCACCGATCGGAGGCTCATCGGTCGGGGCTTCGCCCGCGTAGGAGAGTGCTATGCATTGTGATGGATGGGAAAAGAGGCATAAACTCCCTATTCTACGAGGAAGTCATCCGCGGTGGGGATATGGTTCGCTATTCTCCTTGTTTTTTGTTATTTTTTGTTCGTGGTTCACCAAATTATTATGCATTTTCCAATTCCTTGTTAATTCACATACCTGTTATGGTTTTCGGGTAGGAATTTTGCTATTTGCGAAATCCGAAGCCTTCCTTCAACCGATCTCCTTCCAAATCTCTAATCCATCTGAATCCGATTCTAGTTCTCCCATCCTCCTCCTTTCCCCCTTGGTCTCCTTTTATAGAGTGGGAAAAGGGATGTATTTGTGTCCACACGGCACCTTTCGCGGAGGCACATAACCAAATACCTGGTTCACAGTTGACTTGGTCAATCCGTCATTCATAGACGGTATTGAACGCTTCCCCCCCCCCCTCCGCAAGGTGAACTCAGGGAGTGCTCTACGGCTGCGGAGGGTTCCGCCTCCATTCCGCGAATGACAGCGGGTGTGGCTTGAACTGATCGATGAGGTACGTGGTTGGGGCGGTTTGTTACAGTGAACCAGACTGGCGCCCATCCTTCCTCGCGACCGTGGAGGCTCTCCACCTCCATTTTACGAATGGAAATGGTTCGCGGAGGGGGGTGCCTCACGGGGCTTGGCCACATTGTGCTTCCATGGGACCGGTTCGTGGACCAGTCTTGTTTGCATCCCTTATTTGATTATTTTCCCCAATTCTTTGGGGGATTTTGGTAAAATCTCTTTTGCGAATTTTTCAGGACCCTAAAAATGCCCCCCATCGGAATGAGGTCCGATTGGAATGAAGAGGAGGCCATTCCAATGCAAAGTGGTCCTGAAACTGAGACGGTTTTCTGTAGAAATTTTGTACCGGTAGGTGACCACACCTATAAATATGGGGAGCCCTTAATTTGTCTTTTACCGAATTCCTCACAAAACCAGAGCTCCTTCGCCTCCGTGTGCTTGCTCCTTCGCGAAGTACCTTGTCCGCGAAATGGCAATGACCTCTGCGAACCATTACTCCTTCGGGGTCTCCTTTAACCATGGACCAACATTTCAACCGCGAACCATTACTCTTAATTAATTAAAAATTAAGTGATGACGGGTTGCGGAGGGACTTTCTTTACGGCTTCGATTCTCCACGGACTAAAAATATCTTGAAATTTAAAAAGTACCTGAGTATTCCAAATAATGTCAGGATTGAAATTCCATGGAGCAACTTAGTTCACGGTTTCCGGGCCAATGTTCCGTGGGCCAGGGCTTCGTGGACTGATTTCGCGAAGGGTTGGTTCGCGGGATGATGTCATCGCAAACCATCCTCAAAATCCTCCTTGAGGGCTTTGCCTATGAAGTCTCTGGTTATTTTTTTCCAGATTCTTATTCCAAACTAACCTATTGTTGGCTCTCATTATGCAGGGAGAAAATATATTTCTCCCTCGTTCTGTGCCGAGGCCTGCTGCAGAGCCACTCTCCACTAGCTCAGAGAGACATTCAACTATTATTCACAGAGCAGAGGGCGTCAAAGAAGACCCTAGTCGGTCCATTATTCCTGATGACAATGTATTGAAGAACCTTCTCTATCCTGAGCTTTTGAGTTATCCACTATCAAATCGACTCCCGCTCTACAGCTTCATTCTTCAGGATGATGTCCCTATACCCCCTACTTTCTCAGGTCTCCCTTCTCCTTTCTGGGAAGCGCCTTCAAAATGCATTCAGGAAAACCGTACCCAATCCGGGGAGATAATCTCTGTTTTTTTTTTGAAAAAAACACATTTATTCTGAGGGGCTCTATCTGTACCAAAAGTGATCAGCGCACTAAATAATTTTCTCATAAAGTAGTCCTTAAGGACTACATTTATATTTTCAACCTTTCTTGAAGGGATCCTGACACATGGTGGGTTCCTTGGTGGGATCTTCGGTCCGGTGGGATCTTCTGAAATGATTTGTCCTGGGCTTTCTGGGTCCATCATCATTGTCGGGAGTCTCTTGAATTACTGGAATCAGTCAATCTATACCCCGCAGTGTGGGCTTCCCAATTCACTGTTTATCGACCACCTCTGATCCTGCCCAACCTGTTCAGCCGCGGGTGTTCAAGTACTAATACTTTCCACCTTGCCCATGGTGAAGTCGGTATTAGTTTGTGGGACATCTACCAGATAGGAGGACTTCCTATTACTGGCGAGATGTATGACGGATATTTTCCCACTCCCGACGCATGGGACGACGTCAAACAGGTGCCTTTATTAGTGAAGGAACTGTTGATTATGGCAGAGAAGTCATTGGGTCAGGCATTGCTTGCCCGCTCTCTCATTCCCTATGGTACCTGGATAGGGTTATTTTTTAACACTACTGGTCCTGTTTCGAAGATCAAGAACCCAGGACACACCCTTATCAGCAATCAAAAACCTCCCCAGGTTCCTACTGGGCGGTTCTGGAGGCGGGTGACTACATTTTATGGGGTTACAAGGTGTGCACTGGTGTGTCGCCAACACTTCGGTTGGCTGGTCTTTTTGCTATGTTTTTGAACAGTTGGCTATTTCCTTCCCGGGATGTTAACCCAGGTATCTGGGCCTGCACTTTGATGATGGCGGCGAAGTTAGCAGAGGGCCGCCTAGTAAATTTAGCCATGCCCACTTTGGCCCGTATCTATGAGCAACTAAGACACATTCAGGTGGGTGGGTCACCCTACCATCTAAGAAGGCCATTTCAATTTTTTTATGGCTAGGTGGCAGATCATTGTCACTGTTATGAGTATCATCACAACACGACCATCCTGCTCCCAACCATTCGGAATACCCCACTAGATATAGATGGAGTTCTGTAACACCCCGATATTTTATGAAAAATATTCTTTTTAATTTCATTAATGTCTTGTGTTGTATGCTACACCAAAAGGAGCTTTCACAACACACATCCTTGACTTGCCTTTCATTACACGCAATCGCAACCTTCCTCGATAGCGTGTGTAGTACACAATACCATGTTTCACTAAACAACGATATACTATTAAAATATTATTAAAACTAGTCGTTACGAATATTAATAACCACTTTTTGAAATTTTGTAAATTTTATTTTTCAAAATGGAATTCATTTTTGGATTCGGAATATTGAAATTAGTATAGGGTGAAATTTTGGAACTTTTCGGCTAACTTTCATTTTCTGAAGAATAGTGAAAATTTCTAAATTTTAATTAAAAACAACCTTTTTAATAGAAATAATTAATAGTGATAAATTATTAATTTGAGTGGTTTTAATGTTTATTTAGAATATATTTTTACAATTTAATACAATGTTGGTTATTGGATGTAATTTCACAATTAAACCAAACATAAACAACTGTCAATCTTTTGATAGTTATTATCTCTTAAGAACATGCTATTTGTTTTCACGACGGGAATTAATTTTTAAATAAATTAATGCAACTGATATGTTTTGAATTTGGTAAAATAGACATCATTTTTGAATTCATAATATGAAATATAGCTTAGGCCTAATTTTTGGTATTTTTCTGGAAACTTTCATTTTTTGATGAATAGTGAAACCACTAAGTGGTAGTTACAAAAAATGAATTTTTCATAAAACATAATTTTACCGCTTTTGTGAGTGGAATTTCCAAAATCCGAGAGACACAGTTGATGTCAGTAAGAAAAATGTGGTTCAATGAGAGGAAAATAATTTTTGGTGAATAGTAATTTTTTACTTTTATTTACCACGGTTAAAAGTAAATAGGGTAATTAAGGGTAGAAATGATATTATTATAACCCTAACACATGTTATAATTCTATTTGATAAGTTTATGTAGACCCAAAACAACCTTAGCAATAAAATATGACCATTTAGGTCCACGTGGATTAGATTAGGACATTTATTTTTAATTTATTTAAAGAAGGGTTAAAATAGTTAAAATCAAAGTTTAATAAGTAAAGAATTTTTAATATAGGGTTATACATAAGCTAAATTCGACTATAATTATTGATTAGAAATCTAAAAAGATTTAATACATAATGATATTTTATTTGTAATTTTTAGGCTTTAAATAAGTTAATTTATTTATGACAAAATGATGATGTAGTAATAATCTTATTAATGAAATATTGACATAATTGATGTTATAAATACCCAAATAAATGTAATTTGAGACTTTTTATGGATTCAACAAATTTTATTGGTTAATATGACATGTTATTAGTGATTTATTAACTTTTTTCGAACTAATCATTCTGTTATGATTTTCACAAAAATCAATTACTAAATAGTGTCAAAATTGACATAAAATAGTTTTTAAAACAAATATTATATTATTAATTGTTATTTTATTCTTAAAAATATAAGGTTCGGACAAATGACTTATATAAGGTTATATATATTAATAATAAACATCTTTGGGTTTTTTGTCTTGTTATAGTAATTTTATTAACCATATAGTTTAAGAACACAAAAAGACACGGTAAAAGTAAAATTATCTAACTTAAAGTTAAAACTAAATGATAAGGTTAAAATAGTGAACTAAACTTTTCCAAATTCTATTGGATGAGATTATTTCGACCCAGCCCCACCATATCTTCAAAATAACTCAATTTGGAGCTATTTGAAACCGAATTTGGATTTATAATAAAATAATATTTTTTGTTATTCCAAAGGTGCCCTTCTCCTCCCTTATAAAAGGGAACCTCCTCCCTCTCATCCTCACACCACTTTGAGCCTTCAGGCTCGGCCAAACCCTGCCAAATTCTCTTCTACACTTCCCTAGCAACATTCGAGAGGTTCTGGTCTTCTTCAAAGACCAATTTTAGTGCCTTAAAAGGAGATCTGAAAGAGGCGCTTCAAAGAAGAGGTAATGTCCGTTACCGATTCTTTCAACTTTATTTCTTCTTCCACTTCTTCTTCTTAGTTTGTTTCATTATGAAGTAATAACATCAGTATCCCTCATGTACTGATATGTTATTATAAATATTAAACAACCCTATTTCACTTTTTATCCATCCTATGGAAAACGAAATCACCGCGCGTGCGTACGTACAGAATACCGTTTCCACGCCATGGTGTAATCTATTTTCCACCACCACCTTACTTGGATGGGTATGAGGGTGTAAATAATAACTATATATGATTATTGTAAAGTGATATTGATTCTGAAATAGTATACATAAACTCCAATACAATTCCATGATCATGAGAACGATATCATCGCTCGTGCGTACATACGGACTACCGTCTCCACGACGCGATGAGATTCATTCTCCCCATTAACCATTTATGATTGATTATAAAGTATATAAAATAAATAATCATGAAATATATGACATAATAGTGATACTGGATTTATGTTTATATATATGTATGTCATCTACTTGATTCTATTCAACTCAAATAAGCAACCTAAAACAGCGTTCATGCGTACGTACGACCTACCGTCTCCATGAACGGTGTATTTCTTTCCATTTATCGATCTATTATATATATGTATATTATGAATATATATTATATATAAATCATGTTTTATATTCTGTATTTAAGTAATCATGATCTAAGTAATCATATGTCAAAACACGGAAGACAAATGAAACTATTTTACCCAAAACACTCTTTAACAAGGAATTTACCAAAGAAAGGGTAATATAAAGTCATAAGTAAACCATAAATGATATTATAACAATGAATATGATTCTATAATAATTCAATGAAATTATTTAAATCATTATACAGGAGTTTCGGATACATACGAAGCATATTAGACATAAGGTAAGGGATAATTTTTCAAATCTCATTTTTATCTGAGATTGCTTATTCATAAGTATTTACTGGGGTTATTTATATCATCCATGTCCATGTGTTATAAAAGTGTTTTCATGTATGTTTAAAGTCCTTTTTACCCATTTTTGACTCTTACTACATGGTATGTTTGGAATATTACTGTTATGAGGTACTTTTTGACTTTTCCGGCAAAAGTACGAGAAGAATGTTTTTTTAACCTATACGGCACGAACGGATTTTTACGTTTTTATAAAGCCTTATTTGCATGAAGCTTCCTTCAAAATCTTTCATGACTACTTTCAACAAAATCTCTTCATTTTAAAATAGCATGACGTTTTGTGAAAAGAAATTGATTTTGAAGAAGAAATGATTTTTTCCTCAAGAATTCATTTCAAATGTTTTATCAAAACCATTTTCCATCTAAGATGGAATTATTTCATATGTGAATGATTTAAGTTTAATGTATCTATAATTTACATGGTTCACTTTTCTTATGATGAAATGTTTGTTTGCTTTATATGGGTATGAAATGATGGGATGATGTTTATGAAGCCCATTTTATTCTTTGGGTTATGATGAATATTTTAAGTTTATTTTGTGGCACAAGTAAGAATGATTTCATTATGAGATGGGTGGGACCTATATCTCCCTCCAATGCATCAGTTAAAGATTTATATCTCATGAGATAGACATGGCTGGAACGGCAAGTTAAACCGTTTTAGTAATACAGGACTGGAACGAGGAGTGAACTCGATTTAGAAAGGGACTTTGTCCACTAAGATGGTCTTGGAAGCAATGACTTGGCTAATATGGAAATCATATCATGTGATTAATGGTTTCCACAATTACATGTTTTATTCCCATGCTATTTTATCATTCTTAATGTTTCTTTATGATCTATGCCTTATGTACTTCCATGTTTTATGTCATTGCTCACGTTTTTGATGTTTAAACAACATGTTCATGTTTTTAAGTTCAAATGTATATGGTCTGTTTTATTTTATCCATGCTTACCCTTACTGAGCATTTGAGCTCAGCATTTTTATGTTTTCTTTTCCCCAGGATATAAATAAAGGTTTTTGGAAAGAAAAAAAGGGGAGGATCTTTATGGGAGTTGTTGATGATATTTCACCATGATTAGAAGATTATGTTCCATGATTCCAGAGACACTAAAATATTACGGTCCTTGTGTGTGTGTTTTTTTTATGTACTAAGTATTCCTCAAAAGAAATGTAATGTCCATGTACGTTAAGCTTTGGGTCTCTACAGTTGGTATCAGAGGAAACGTTTAGTCAACCTTTGGAAACTAGGATGCGAGAACTTTAGTGAGATCCCTAGAGATATTTATAAGGTATTTCTAGGGATGTCCCTAAAGTTAAGTATAAGTATAGGTTATAGTATTAGAATTACGGTAACCCAAGATGTTAGATATTGAAGTTAATCCCCCTTTATTATATTGTTTTCCCTAGCGTGATTTTTGCCTCTCACAGTATTATTTTTGGGTTTTAGACGATGGCTGGAACCCGAAGGAACCGTGTTGATCAATGAAATGGAAAATGCAATGATTGTCCTCCTGAACAAACAAATGTTATGGGAGATGGAGTGAAAAATCTTATTTCTATACTTACACAAGCTATGAATCATTCTGGACTTCCAAATGAGCAGAGAAGGGAACAATATTCTATTGAGTCCTTCATGAGGCAACATCCACCTTCTTTCAGTGGGTCTTCTGATCCACTTATTGCTGAACAATGGATCAGTACTACTGAAAATATATTTTCAGTTCTTCAATGTTCTGAACATGATAAATTCATCTTAGCAGTGTATCGTTTAGAAGGTGATGCTGATCAATGGTGGAATCTTATCAAGAATACGAGTCCAAGAGATGAAATTGAGTCCATGGAATGGGACAAGTTCAAAAACGTATTTTTCAATAAATACTTCCCTCGTATTATTCGAACAAAGATGGAGAAGGAGTTTCTTGAAGTAAAGCAAAAAAGATGATGAATCTATTGGTATATACGAAGCGAATTTTACAAGGCTTGCAAGGTATGCATATGGATTTATCATCCAACCTGAAAGTAAAGTTGATCGATTATTCAGTGGCTTAAATCCAAATCTTCGAAGGGAATTACCTATAAGAGACTTCAGTATCTATGAAGAAATTGTGCGTTGTGCTATTAAGGTAGAAATGGAAGTTGGTGTTACTTATCCATCTCATAGTTTTGACAAGAAACGAAAGATGGTGTTCAAGGATAAATCTCAGAATAATGGTGAAAAGAAGATAAATGTTTCCTTATTCTAAAAGTGTGAAGAAGCATGGTGGAGATTGTCTTAAAGGGACTAGAAAATGTTTTAAGTGTGGAAAAGAAGGTCATCGAGCAGCTGAGTGTCGAATTAATGGAAAAAGGGTTTCTAATGATGTGAATAAAGAAAAGACTACAGAGAAAGCACCACCAACACTTCAATGCTTCAAGTGAAGGGAAATGGGGAATTATTCTAATAAATGCCCTAATCCAAGGGTTAGTGATGATCGACATGAGCAACAACTTAAGGCAAAGGACAAAGGGAAGTCACATGCAATCACTATTGGCGATGTTGAATATCACAACAATGTGGTGGAATGATTATGTGTTTATGTAATGGGATTCCAAAATAATGTTGTATATAGTATCTTGGAATATTGTAATATTTATGTATTGGTCTATTGTGGTTTTCAATGGTACTGGTAACCATAGAATGTGATTGAGATATTTTTGGAAAAAAAGATGATATGCGCATAATGAAAGGAAAACGAGAAAATGAAATGTTTGACCGTATTCATGAGATCATGAATTATATAAGGTGAAGGTTATATCGTGGTTTGATTATATAGAATTTTTGGATTTTGGTATGTGGACAGAGTTAACTTTTGAATGCATTCATGTTTTCACTAAGGTTCAATGGGTATTCATTATTCAAGAGAATACATGATTAAGGTATTCACATGTTTGTAATTTGACCAACAAGATATATCTTATGATATATGGGGGATAAATGATGGTATTCACATGCTTGGTTGATGACATTTCAAGTAATCATTTTCTTTATACTATGATCTTGGACCGAAGTATTTTAGATACGCCTAAAGATTGCAATGGATTATGTTGGACATAAGTTAGTACTGTTTAAGGATAGAATTTTTTTTTGATATTATTTATGTGATGTTATAGTAATGTAGTTTTAGAAAAAGGACAACCTGTAGGACGGGCGATAGCACATCGCGTCGGACAAGGCTGTGGGAATCGAACCCACAATCGAAGTACGACTAGCCTTTATCGCCTACCACTAGCCTACAGAAAGTCCATGTTTAGTAGAAACTAGTTTTATTATATTAATCAGTATGATATAATAAGTATAAGTCAATTTTAGGAACCATATTTGATTAATCTCACTATATATCAACTTATGTATATTTAATAACTTTTCTAGCCTTTTGTTTGAGACAGATGGAATGACCCGTCATTCTATCATGTGATCTGCTAACACATCACGAATAACAAATTCAACGTCATTTCATTAAGATATGAATTTTAAATTGGTCAAGGCACGAACAACAGTGAGATTGTACCCAAATAGAGTAAGTATTTATTCTAATTCAAATTCTTCATCTTTAGAGAAATGATCTTGAAAACCAAACATGTTGTCCTAGTGCTCTTATATCTGATGAATCAGATGGTACCTTAGATCGTCACAAATTTATGGATTTGTGATTGATGGATTTTCCATAGCCATGTTCTCTACCACTCTCTATCAAAACATGATGGTTAGATTTCTCTTCCATATCCATATTTTCACCTATGTGGAAACCCAGTGATTAGTTTATTTGGGTAACAGTTACGTTTCATTCTTTTGTTTTTAAAGATTTTTTTTGGTATTCCTTTTTACGATGTGGATTTCTATTAAAGAAACTTTTGTGTAGTAAACCATTTATAACCCCGACGAATTTCGAGTGCGAAATTCATTTTAAGGGGGGCAGAATGTAACACCCCGAGATTTTATGAAAAATATTCTTTTTAATTTCATTAATGTCTTGTGTTGTACGCTACACCAAAAGGAGTTTTCACAAAACACATCCTTGAATTTCCTTTCATTACACGCAATCACGACCTTCCTCGATAGCGTGCATAGTACACAATACCGAGTTTCACTAAACAACGATATGCTATTAAAATATTATTAAAACTAGTCATTATGAATAATAATAACCACTTTTTGAAATTTTGTAAATTTTATTTTTCAAAATGGACTTCATTTTTTGATTTGGAATATTGAAATTATCTTAGGGTGAAATTTTGGAAATTTTTGGCTAAATTTCATTTTCTGATGAATAGTGAAAATTTCTAAATTTTAATTAAAAACAAACGTTTTAATAGAAATAATTAATAGTGATAAATTATTAATTTGAGTGGTTTTAAAGTTTATTTAGAATATATTTTTACAATTTAATACAATGTTGGTTATTGGATATAATTTCACATTTAAACTAGACATAAACAACTGTCAATCTTTTGATAGTTATTATCTCTTAAGAACGCGCTATTTGTTTTGACGACGGGAATTAATTTTTAAAATAATTAATGCAATTGATATATTTTGAATTTGGTAAAATAGACATCATTTTTTAATTCATATTACCAAATATAGCTTAGGACAAATTTTTGGTATTTTTTTGGAAACTTTCATTTTTTGATGAATAGTGAAACCACTAAGTGGTAGTTAAAAACAATGAATTTTTCATAAAACATAATTTTACCACTTCTGTGAGTGGAATTTCAAAAATCTGAGAGACACGGTTTATGTCAGTAGGAGAAATTTGGTTCAATGAGATGAAAATAATTTTTGGTGAATAGTAACTTTTTACTTTTTTTTACCACGGTTAAAAGTAAAAGGGTAATTAAGGGTAAAAATGATGTTATAATTACCCTAAAAATGTCTTAACTATATTGGATAAGTGTAATTAGACCAAAAATAACCTTAGGAATAAAATATGACCATTTATCACTACTTGGATTAGATGAGGACATTTATTATTAATTTATTTAAAGAAGGGTTAAAATAGTTAAAATCAAAGTTTAATAAGTAAATAATTTTTAATATAGGGTTATACATAAGATAAATTCTACTATAATTATTCATTAGAAATCTAAAAATAGTTTCTACATAATTTTATTTTATTTTTAATTTTTAGACTTTAAATAAGTTAATTTATTTAAAACACAAAGATGATGTACTAATTATATTTTTAATGAAATATTGACATAATTGATGTTATAAATACCCAAATTAATGTAATTTGAGACTTTTTATGAATTAAAATAATTTTATAGGTTAATATGACATGTTATTATTGATTTAATTAACTTTGTTCTAACTAATCATTCTGTTATGATTTTTACAAAAATCAATTACTAAATAGTTTCAAAATTGACATAAAATAGTTTTTAAAACAAATATTATATTATTAATTGTTATTTTATTCCTAAAAATCTAAGGTTCGGCCAAATGACTTATATAAGGTTATATATATTATTAATAAACAACTTGGGGTTAGTTTGTCTTGTTATAGTATGTTTATTATCCATATAGTGTAAGAACACAAAAAGACACAGTAAAAGTAAAATTATCTAACTTAAAGTTAAAACTAAATGATAAGGTTCAAATTGTGAACTAAACTTTTAAAAATTATATTTTATGAGAGGCATGCGACCCATCCCCACCTAAGCTTCTAAATAACTCAATTTGGAGCTATTTAAAACCGAATTTGGCTTTATAATAAAATAATATGTTTAGTTATTCCAAAGGTGCCCCTCTCCTCCCTTATAAAAGGGAACCTCCTGCCTCTCTTCCTCACACCACTTTGAGCCTTCAAGCTCGGACAACCCCTGCCAAATTCTCTTCTCCACTTCCCTAGAAACATCCTAGAGGTTCTGGTCTTCTTCAAAGACCAATTTAAGTGCCCTAAAAGGAGATCTCAAAGAGGCGCTTCAAAGAAGAGGTAATGTCCGTTTCCGATTCTTTCAACATTATTTCTTCTTCCACTTCTTCTTCTTAGGTTGTTTAATTATGAAGTAATAACATCAGTATCCCTCATATACTGATATGTTATTATAAATATGAAACAACCCTATTTCACCTCTTATCCATCCTACGGAAAACGAAATCACCGCGCGTGCGTACGTACAGAATACCGTCTCCACGCCGTGGTGTAATCTATTTTCCACCACCACCATAATTGGATGGGTATGATGGTGTACATAATAACTATATATGATTATTGTAAAGTGATATTGATTCTGAAATAGTATACATACACGCCAATACAATTCCATGATCATGAGAATGATATCATCGCTCGTGCATACGTACGGACTACCGTCTCCACGACGCAATGAGATTCATTCTCCCCGTTAACCATTCATGATTGATTATAAAGTATATATAATAAGTAATCATGAAATATATGACATAATAATGATAATGGATTTATGTGTATATATATGTATGTCATCTACTTAATTCCGTTAAACACAGTAAGGAAACGAAATCAGCGTTCATGCGTACGTACGACCTACCATCTCCATGAACGGTGTATTTCTTTCCATTTATCGATATATTATATATATGTTTATTATGAATATATATTATATATAAATCATGTTTTATATTATGGAATTAAGTAATCATGATCTAAGTAATCATATGTCAAAACACGGAAGACAAAAGAAACTATTTTACCCAAAACACTCTTTAACATGGAATTTACAAAAGAACGGGTAATATAGAGTCATAAGTAAACCATATATGATATCATAACAATGAATATGATTCTGTAATTAGTAAATGACATTATTTAAATCATTATACAGTAGATTCGGAAACATATGAAGCATATCGGACATAAGATAAGGGATAATTTTTCAAATCTCATTTTTATCCGAGATTTCATATTCATAAGTATTTACTGGGGTTATTTTTATCATCCATGTCCATGTGTTATAAAAGTGTTTTCATATATGTTTAAAGTCCTTTTTACCCATTTTGTCTTTTACTACATGGTATGTATGGAATATTACTATTACGAGGTACATTTTGACGTTTCCGGAAAAAGTACGAGAAGAATGTTTTTTTAACTTATACGGCACAACTGATTTTTACAGTTTTATAAAGCCTTATTTGCATGAAGCTTCCTTCAAAAGATTTGATGACTATTTTCAACAAAATCTCTTCCTTTTAAAATAGAATGATGTTTTCTGAAAAGAAATTTATTTTGAAGAAGAAAGGATATTTTCCTCAAGAATTCATTTCAAATGTTTTATTAAAACCATTTTCCATATAAGATGAAATTATTTCATATGTGTATGTTTTACGTTTAATGTCTCTATAATTTACATGGTTCACTTTTCTTATGATGAAATGCCAATTTTTTTATATAAATTATGAAATGATGGGATGATGTTTATGAAACCCATTTTATTCTTTGGGTTATGATGAATATTTTAAGTTTATTTTGTGGCACAAGTAAGAATGATTTCATTATGAGATGGGTGGGACCTATATCTCTCTCCAATGCATTGGGTAATTTTTATATCTCATGAGATAGACATGGCTGGAACGGCAAGTTAAATAGATTCAGTAATACAAGACTGGAACGAGGAGTGAACTCGATTCAGAAAGAGACTTTGCCCACTAAGATGGTCTTGGCAGCAATGCCTTGGATACTATGGAAATCATATCATGTGCTTAATGGTTTCCACAATTACATGTTTTATTCCGATGCTATTTTATCATTCTTAATGTTTCTTTATGATCTATGCCTTACGTACTTCCATGTTTTATGTCATTGATTAGGTTTTTTATGTTTAAAAATTATGTTCATGTTATTAAGTTCAAATGTATATGGTATGTTTTATTTTATCCATGCTTACCCTTACTGAGCATTTGAGCTCACCCTTTTTATGTTTTCTTTTCCCCAGGATATAATGAAAGGTTTTAGGTAAAAAAAGGGGAGATCTTTATGGGAGATGTTGAAGATCTTTCACCATGATTAGAAGATTATGTTCCAAGTTTCCAAAGATACTATACTATTACGGTCCTTGTGTGTGTGTGTTTTTTATATACTAAGTATTCTGCAAAAGTAATGCAATGTCCATGTATGTTAAGATTTGGGTCTCTACAAGTTCGCTTGAAGTCCCTCAACTCTAGTGAAGTCCTCAAGCTTCTGAGCGACATCTCCCAATTCATCTTCACTCCCTACTCCACCCCTTATGGAATCTTAATTGAAAACCTCTGTGGGATCCTAGAGGAGCGCTCTTACATGATCTCCCTGTGGGTCGGGATTCTGTCCGCATGGATTGATAGAGTTTCTATGTGCGAGCTGTTTGTCCTGTATTGATTTTATCGCCAGTTCGGGTGCATGAAAGTCCAAATTTCTCTTCCCCCTTATCAGGCTCAAGGACTGAATCTGGTCAAACTTCGTCAGTGGTGGCTGATGCTGATGTGGGAGGGGTCTAACACAAGAATTCCCCTGCCTGATACGGGGGCGGCTGTCAGCCTTTCCATGGAGTATGCAAAAACATGGGTAAAATATTATCCTGATGGGATCCTAGGGAAGGCTATCAGATAGGTTCCCAAATCAGGAGGTATGGTGGATGATGCTTCCACTACACCTTCCTCATTAGTTTTAAGGGAGGACCGACTAATGTCTCATTGATCAAAGCGACTTAGAGAATTTTCCTCTCCCAACCCTGCGACGGCCGCTGTTCAGGAATATTCATCACTCTTGTGCGTGTATGAGGACTACCCTATTGTTTTGGGTCCTAGAGAGACTATCCCGGAGGTTCCTCCAGTCGATACCGAGCTTAGCAACTTGGTCTCTAAGGCTGAACCGGGGTTAGAGGCTCTAGACTTCCCAACTTCGGAGTCAACTTATAATGAGTACACGTCTGTGCGGGCTGCCATGCTAGACTTTTTTCTCGTGCCGTCCAGCGAGGATACCAAAGATCCTCGTACCATGGAGGACCATCAGGCAGTGCGCAGGTGGTCCTGGCCCCGAATCTGCGAAATCATCCCTAAAACCCCTTTATCCGAGATGGAAACTAAAACCGAAGCTCTTCGTTAGCTCTTCCTGGGTTTGGGGTCAGGTGGCTTTTACTATCGGCAGTTCCATTCTCTTGCTTACCAAGATTTCATGGCCCATGAGGAAGCTGTCACTAATTATTGAAAGCATGATCACTTCAGTACCAGTCATTGTGGGGCCCGAACCATGGAGGAAACCACAACAAAGCTCCATAAACTGATAGCATGGGAGGCGATCTCTTGAGATCGGGTGGCCTTCCCATCCTCCGAGTTGCATGAATGTGAAGAACGGGATGTGATGATGAGGGATCAGTTATCGGCTATGACTGTTCATCTTGAATATTCCAGAACGGGGGTCAACGACCTCCAAACCATACTGGAACGTATCCATCTGGTGGCTGAGGTTGAAACCAAGGACAAGGCGGCGTTGGAACAGTCCTGCAATGACCTTCGCCACGTGGTAGCTGATCTGGTGGGGAGAGCGAGTCAGGCTCCTTTATAACTATCAGAGCCACTTTTGTATCCCTTGTTTTACTTACCCCTCTTCTTCCCCCCTTTTTTTGGGTGTGAAGGAGAGACCCCGGCTTGTGGGCGCCCTCCATTTTTTTGTTCGAACGAAACACACTCTCTATCAATAACATGTTGCTGTGAAACATTATTGTTAATTAAGATAATTGTTGTGAAAATAACAATTCACCGAATCGAGATTAATCATAACCCAGTTAAACCGACTCTAACTTTTACCTAGAACATGGGGTCCAGTGATCATAGTATTACTATTGCTAGGGTTTTGTATGAAAACCCCACAAATTTTTTGTATTTTATTCTTTTTTTTAATGCCCTTATTTTTCCTGGGCCCATTTAGTGTGGGCCTAGCGGATATAACCCGGCTTTTTCTTAGGTCTCCCTTTTCGGGTTTTTGGCCTAACAGGCTTTGTGCCTCTTTCTTTTGTTAGCGGTTTAAAGTCCCGCCGTCAATACTATCACTACTGATGTTTTAGGTCGAACATCTTTGACCAAATATGGCGGGGTGATGGCCCCAATGGGGTTCAACTGATTGATATATTTCTTAATACCCTTTAGACGCACGTGGGGTGGAAACATGTTTAAATTGGAGCGGCATGCATGGAATGTCTCAAGGCATGGGAGCTATGTCGGCGTATAGAGGTAGGAAGAGCATTGCCTACGAAAAACATGCCTTTGGTAGATGGGTTAGGGGCGATCAATATGCAGAGCCTCTATGGTCATGGTATGCATAGTCATACAAATGTGTCCTTATGCCAAAGACTTATCCATTTCTGATGGCCATGGGACTTCATGGAAGCCCAGCTCATGGAAACCATGATGGGTGGTTTGGAAGATTATGAAAACCATTGGGGGTGGCTCAGAAGGGGAGTGTTAAATCTGAAAGGGTTTTGGGCACATCCATACTAATCAGGAGCGTGGTCAGAAGACCACTCCCCTACATATTTAGTTAGCATAAGGGATGGTCGAGGCTTGGCACGGTTTAAAGTCATGCAGAAGGGACATCTTTTAAAATGGAACGACTTCTCCTAGTTCTTCGTAATCTTGTCAAAGACGTTCTGCCGCATTCGTGTAGGATTGTGGAAGAGGTTGGTAAACTGTATCTCAGAGGGTTTCTGAATCTTGGGATAAAAATGGGGGCTTAGAGGCTAAGAGGCGTACGGAGAGAAGCAATGCCTAAGGAAACCAAGCCATTAGTAGACGAGCCAGGGGAGATCAATATCCAAAGCCGTTGAGGGAATGGTATGAATAGTCATACAAAGGTGTCCTTAAGTAAAAAAGAAATCCACTTCCGATAGCTGATAAACTTCAGGGAAGTTGAGATTTGGGACCACCAGGGGTGGCTTATGAGAGTTCGGCTTTTTCTGAGTATAGAGTACGGCTCATGATGAGAGGGTGCTTGAATACGGGGGAAATATCTGGACTAAACTTTCCGAGAATGGGTGAAGTAACTCTTTCTCACTCTGGTGTGAGGCGGTGGTTCGTACAGGTCTGACCCGTGCACTGAAGGGTGTAGAAAAACCATTGTTTCTCATTGAACCCATGACGAGTATGACTGTATAGTCTATCGTCATGTGGTTGGGACATAATCTGTGCAGTTTAGAGTCATGCGGTAAGGACAAGAGGCATTTTTGAAGGTTGCTGCGCAGTTTAACGTCATGCAGCGAGGATGGGGGGTATTTTTGGAGTTTTCTATGCAGTTTAACGTCATGCAGTGAGGAAGGGGGGTATTTTTGAAAAGGCTTCTCTTCATCAGAATGTAACTGGGTTTGAATACCTCAACATTATCCAGACGTGGGGGCGGGGTTGATTGGTGTAAATCATGGTTTCGGGGATTCTTGGATCAGGAGAGATGATATGGGGGCTCTGAGGCCGATAAGCATACGGAGTTAGGAAGAGTATCGCCTGTGGAAATCTTGCCTTTGGTAGAAGGGCCATGGTCAATCAATATGTAGATCCACTGAGGGCATGGTATGCATAGTTTTACAAAGGTGTCCACGGGTCGATGAGTTTCCACTTCCGATTTCCATGAATGGTGATGAGGATCCGCAATTATCCGGGCCATGAAGTCTGTCATTTGAATAGAGAATGTATGGACATGTCGGGGATATCCATCCTTGGTTACCTGTTGAGTTCCAAAGATCCCCCTATGCTGATCTTTTCTCTCTCTTTTTTTGGGTGTGGGGGTGTGCCTTCATTCCAGGAAGATTAACGTCATGAATTAAGGATGAAGTACTCATAGTTTATCGGTCATAGAGCTTAGACCATTGGGTGACTATTGCTATAGTCACTCTAAGGATAACTGCGTCAACATGTTCTGATATACTTGGAACAAGGTGGGGGATGAAGGTCGTAAACTGCAACTTTGAGCTTTCCCGGATCAAGAGGTGTGGTGTGGGGGCTCTGAGGCCGGTAAGCGTATGGGGCTAAGAAGAGTACCGCCCGAGGAAATCTTACCTTTGATGGACGAGCTAGGGGATATAATTATGCAGAGATGCTGAGGTAATGGTATGCATTTTCATAAAAAGGTGTCCATGGGTTGATAACTTTCCACTTCCGATGGCCATGAATGATTATGAAAATCCGTGATTTCTCACAATGTAGAGTTTGGAATGTGGGGATAATGGTGTCCGGGTATACAAGAAACATATTCACTGCAATTTTCTGTTGAGTTAAGGTAGCCTAGTCATTGCTTGATGTTTATCGATGCAGTTCGCTATGTGAACCACTAACAGACACATAGGCTAGCCAGATAGGGATACCCTCGCAATGCCTGGATGTGAAAAGGGGAATGAACTTGTAAACCAGTTTTCCATAAACTTCTGAATCAGGAGGTATGGTATGGGGGCTCTGAGGCCAGTAAGCACAAAGCTAGGAAGAGTGTCGCATGTGGAAATCAGGCCTTTGGTAGACAAGCCTGGGGCTATCATTATGTAGAGTCGCTAAGGGAATGGTATGCATAGTCATGCAATGGTGTCCATGGGTCGATGACTTTCCACTTTCGATGGCCATGAGTGGTTATGAAGATCCATAAGTTTCCGGTTCGTGGAGTCTAGTGTATAGAGGGGATGCATCCAAATGTGTAAGGTGTATCTCCATCTTGTATTTCCATGTGTCTTAGGTGGGTCGTGACGAATTCCATTCAGTTTGGCATCATTGGGTGAGGACGAAGTCCATGCCATTTAACGTCATGCGGTGAGGACGAAGTATACACCCTGTGCAGGTTTGGTCCGTATATGGGGGAAGGGGCATTTTTAACGTTATCGTATATGAAATTTAACATCGTGTGGTAAGGACGCAAAAATACTCCTGTGTAGGTCTATCCCATACATGGGAAAAAGAGAGCATTATTAAATATTTCTATCCATGCAGTTTTACGTCATGCGGTAAGGATGAGAAGTACACCCCATGCCGGTTTGGTTCGAACACGGGGGAAAGGGCATTTTTATTTTTTATTCAGGGGGCTGGGACAGGATAGGGAAACTTGGTGTCACTACGTATCCTGTGAGGGAATGAATCAAGCCGCACATAGTTCTTTGAAATAATTAAACCCCGTGCAGGGCCGGTCCAGACACGGGGGAAAGGGAATTGTTAAAACTCGATGTCTGTGCAGTTTAACATCATGTGGGGAGGATGAGGTCCATGCAGTTTAATGTCATGTGGTTAGGATGGGGCGTATTATTGGATTCAATGCAGTTTAACGTCATGCGGTGAGGACATGAACACACCCTGTTCAAGTCCGGTCCGTGCACGGGGGAATGGGCATTTTTGTTTTTCCTTTTGAGGTGGCTGGGCTAGGGTGTGGAATTATGGCATCACTACGTATCCTGCAAGGGCAGGAATCAAGCCTCATGTATTTATCTGAAAGATGATACACCCCGTGCAGGTCTGGTCCATACACAAGGGAAGACAGTATATTTAAATCACCCTATCCGTGTAGTTTAACGTCATGTGGTGAGGACGAAATAATCTTAGTTGAAGGTCATAGAGTTTGGACCGTTGGGTGCATGGCAGTTTAACGTCATGCAGCTCGGACGAACTCCGTGCATTTTAACGTCTTTCGGTAAGGATGTAGGTGACCTGACATGAAAAGAAAAAGAAAAAAGGGGGATCTGTACAGTTTAATGTCGTATGGTGAGGATGAGTTCCATGTAGTTTAACGTCACGCGGTTAGGACGAAGAATACACCTCGTGCAGGTCTGGTCCGTACACGGGGGGAGGGAGAATTCTTGTCTCTTATTATCCGTTCAGTTTAATGTCGTGCGGTAAGGATGAACTCCATGCAGTTTAACGTCATGCGGTGAGGACGTAGAATACACCCCGTGCAGGTCTGCTCCATACATGGGGGGAGGGAGCATTCTTGACTCTTATTATCCATGCAGTTTAACGTCATGCGGTAAGGATGAACTCCATGCAGTTTAACGTCATGCAGTGAGGACATGGAATACACCCCATGTAGGTCGGGTCCGTACATGGTGGAGGGAGCATTCTTGAATCTTATTATCCACGCAGTTTAACGTCATGTGGTAAGGAAGAAATCCTTGCAGTTTAACGTCATGCGGTGAGGACGTAGTCCACTTTCAGTTTCTATTCGAAATACTTCTTCAGGAATCTTGCATTTGTAGGAGCGGTTGTAAATTGTCCGTCCATAGGGATTTGGGTATATGCTCTATTGGAGTAGACCTTGTGTACAACGTATGGTCCCTCCCATTCGGGATCCAACTTTGGAGGTTTATTGCCGGGTATCATTCGGGTCCGGAGGACCAATACCAATTCTCCTTACAAGAAAGATCGAAGGTGGACCTTTTTGTTGAAGGCCCGAGCGATCCGATTCTGGTACACTTCCAGGTGGTGGAGAGTGCGCTAATGCTTCTCATCTAGTTGTTCCAATTCACCTAGCGACATTTCTGACTACTCATCGTTAGATAATTGATCACAGATGGCTACACGGAGTGAGGGAAGATGGAGTTCAATGGGCAGGACCGCCTCTGTGTCGTACACCAATGAGTACGGGGTAGACAGAGTATCGGTGCGGATTGTTGTTCTATAAGCCCACAATGCATGGGGGAGTTTATCTGTCCATGACTTCTAGTATTTGTCCACCAATTTCTGGAGGATGTTGGACACGGTCTTGTTGAAAGATTCTATCTGTCTGTTGGCCGCTGCATGGTAGTGGGATGAGTGGTCAGCCATGATACCATACTCATGGTATAGATTTTCCAACTCAACAGAGCAGAAATTGGTGTCGTTGTTCATCATTATAGTATGAGGGACACCAAATTTGGTGATGATATCGGTCTTCATGAAGATGACAATATTTCTTGCCCCAACCTCCTTGAGGGGTATGGCTTCTGCCCATTTGGAAAAGAAGTCGGTTTCCATGATGACATACTTCAGCTATTTGGCCGTGGCGGGAGGATATGGTCCCACGATGTCCATCCCCCAGACAGCAAATGGCAAGGAATACTTAGCTTGATGAAGTAACTCTGGGGGTTGATGTATGAAGTTGGCGTGAATCTATAATGAGTTGAATTTTGTGGTAAAATGCTCACAGTCTCATACCACTGTGGGCCAGTAGTACCCAAGCCTTCGAACCTAATGGGAAAGTTTGGTCCCTGGTTGATGTGCTCCACACACTCCTGCATGTACTTCAGTCATGATGGCAGTAGTATCTTCTCCATCAATGCATCTGATGATCACTCTATTGAGGCCTCGCTTGTAGAAGACCTCTTGCTAGCCCGTGCCACCATATAGGAAAAAATTGATTTCCCTTCTCCGTATTTGATCTCGTTCAGCCCTGTCTGGTGGACGCTCTCCCCGTTGAAGGTAGTTCGTGATAGGGAGCATCCAGCTGGTGGCAGGAGCATATGGCTTGGGGACAGGGCTGACTTCGTGGATTTCTTCCATCTTATCTTGAAAAAATGGCAATACCATTTGACAGTGAGCAATACTGATGACCATTTCATCCCGTTCTAGGTCGGCTAGGGTTGTGGCCGCGTTGGCTAATGCATCAGACTGAGTATTATGGGACCGGGGAATATAATCCAATGTTGGTTCTGTGGAGAACTTGACTATTAGCCCTCGTACATGGTCAAACAGGGGGATTAGCTCCTCTTTTTTAATATCATATTCACCATTGACTTTCTTGATGACCAGCTCTGAGTCACCTTTTACCTTAAGGTGCCGTACTTGTGTGTGCAGTGCATGCTCCATGCCTGCAATGAGGGATTGATATTCCGCTTCATTGTTTGTACATACATCTGATAGGAGGAAGGAATATAGAAAAACTACCTTTTCTGGGGACACTAGTGTTATCCCCAGACCCAATTTGTTAAATTTGGGATCCTCCATCCTTTTACTGGTGGGGCTTCGGGACGTGCCGTCAAAGTACATTTCCCATGCTGGGAACTCCTATTGGACCGAGAAGATATCTTCATCAAGTAGTTCGGCGTCCGGTGTAGTGGTCCCTATTGAAGGGTGCTCTTCCATAAAGTCAGCTAATGCCTTGCCCTTGATGGCTTTTTGAGGCATGAACCAGATGTCAAACTATTGCAGGATGACTACCCATCAAGATAGGCGTCCAGTTAGCATCATGCGACTGATGATGTACTTGAGCGGGTTACTCCACGAGATCAGATGGACATCATGATACTGCAGATAAAGTCTCAACTTTTGAACCACAAAGACCATGGCTAGACAGCTCTTCTCAATATTTGAGTATCGAGTCTCAGCATCAATCATGGTCCGACTGTGGTAATAGAGACTGTTTTCGCTACCGACATTATTCTTTTGTGCGAGGAAGGATCCCAGTGATAAATCTAGGGACATCACATATAGAATGGGAGTTCTTCCTTCAACCAGGGGCATGATCACTGGTGGGCTTAATAGGTACTGTTTCAAGTTGTCGAACGCCTCTTGGCAATCATCCATCCATTGGTACGTGAACCCCTTCTTCATTAACCTGGTGAAAGGAAAACATTTTCCTGCCAGGTCAGCTATGAATTGCCTAAAATAGGCTAGGTGTCCTTGGAATCCCCTCAGCTCAATGAGATTTTGGGGAGGTGGATGGCTCTGGATAGCCTTCATCTTCTCAGGGTCGACTTCGATGCCACGATGGCGTACGACGAAGCCAAGGAATATCTCTAAGGTAACCCCAAAGGCACATTTCAAGGGGTTCATGTTCAAGCTATGCTATCAGAGCTTGTTGAAGATGGTCTCAAGGTCTGATAGGTGATCCGAGTGCTGTCTGGACTTGACCACTAGGTCATCCACATAACATTCAACGAATTTCCCGAGAAATGGCTTAAAGATCCAATGCATGGAACACTGATATGTGGCTCTATCATTCTTGAGACCAAAGGGCATGACCCTGTAACAAAATACCCATTGAGGGGCTCTGAAGGCAGTGGCTTCTTTGTCTTATTGGGCCATCCTCATTTAATTATATCTGGAATTGCCTCCCATGAAGGATAGAGCCTCATACCCGGCCGTTGCATCAATTAACAACTCAGTGATTGGAACCGGATGTCATCTTTTGAAAAATGCCAATTAGGGTCTCTGAAGTCAATGCAGATACAGATTTGCCCATTTTTTTTCATGACAGGGATGATATTGACCAACCAAATGGGGTACTGGTCGTCTCTAATGAAGCCTTCTTTAATGAGATTACCAACTTCAGCCTCTATTTTGGAATCATGTGAGGGGTGTGTCTTTCTAGCGGCCTATTTGTAGCCCCGGTGGTCTTCTGGAAGAACTAAATGACATGTTGATACCTCGGTATCGAGTCCTGACATTTTTGTGTAATTCCAGGAGAATACATCCCGGTGTTTCTTCAGGAAAGAGGTATATAACTCATGTTCCTCGAGAGAAATGGCCGCGCTAATGAGATTGGTCCTTAGGTCTTCCTCAGTACCCAGTTTTATTTCCCGGAGTTCATCCACAGTGGTGGAGGAACCTTCCTAAAATGCAGGAGGTGCATCCCTGAGATCTTCCCCCTCTTCTTCTTGAAAATCCTCATCTTCTTGGTCAGACAAGGAGAGATCTCTCATCACAAGTTCTTGGAAGTCCAGAGGAGAGGTGTCATGGGCGTCCTTGCTCGAGCTTCCCCCCCCCCCCCGATTGAGGGTCAGCAGATGTTCCCATATTGTCAGACTCGGTCGTTATGGCTGAAGTCATGAGGACATCCGAGTGTGTGTCTGGACTTGAACTCCTTCCTTCCACATGGTTGATGTACAAGACATAATCTCTACCAAGCTTCTTGATGGGTCATCAGGAACCATTTCGAGGCCATTTGGATCTGGGATCCAATCGACACCATCGACCAATGGCTTCTTTTAAATTTTCTCATAGAACCCGACATCAATGTAGTGTGACTCAGAGAGCTCGAAAGCAACCTTGTCAGCAAGGAACATCCCGCTTTGTCGATTGAGGCAGTACTTGATACACTGGTGATACGATGAAGGAACGACCATGTGCTTATGGAGCCATGGCCTTCCCAACAGGGCATTGAATGCTGTGCTCTGCCGGACCACCAGGAATTCTGTGTTCGCTACCAAGTCACCAAAATGGGTCTTTAGCTTAATCTATCCCATTGTTTTCTGCTCAATCTTGTTGTAACCCCACAAAGTTGTGGATGAGGGAATTAGATCATCCTCACTATAGCCCAACTTACAGAGTGTCCTTAGGGGAAGGAGGTAAACTCCCGAGCCATTGAATATAAAGACTTTCCGGATCTCAATACCATTCAGCATGCCAAACACATATAGCGATCTGATGTGTCCTTGCATGATTGCATCTTTGTCCTGATCGGTGAAAGAAATCATTGCATTACATTCAGTCGGGTCAGTCTTTGTCCGGTAAATCTTAGCAGCAGCTACCTGGGCTTGAAACTCCTAGGGGCTGATCAAAGCTTCGATAAGCTCCTCTCTATGGTCGGATGACAAAACCAGGGCATACAGGATTGACAACTTGGCTGGTACTGACACCATCTTCTTAAGGATGTCATATTTTTTCTCTAGCGGTCGATGCTTCGCCATTGGCAGGAGAGTCTTAGCGGGTGCTTTGGGGGATGGAGCATTTGACGTGGAGGTACTGGCCACAGGGACGGATGCTGATGGCATTCCTGCATTTTATGGAATTGGCCCGACTGGTCTATTTGTGTGCACTAGGCGACCAGACACTTGCTCCTCCTCTGGTGGGTATCGTAGAAAAACTGGGCCAGAGTGGACGCTTGTGGAGGTAGAGGGGTATTCCCTCTCCTGATGAGTCCGCTGAAGGGTTCTCTCACGGGTTTCCACGATATTAATGGTTTGGGCCGGGGTCCAGCCGTAGGGTTGGTTTCAGCCGCGGTTGTGCCTCCCCTAGTATCCCTTACCTCTTTGGTTCCTCCTCTTGGTTCCTCATGTAGGGAACTTAGGTTCGTAGTCATACCCTTCGTCATGGAATGATTCCATGAGATGGATGACGTTGATAGAACCAAAAATTTGCTCTTCATCCTCTGACAGGTCAACCTGGTCAGTTGTCTATGATGGCGCTGTTTGGTGGGTCGGTGCCCGTGGTGTCAAATTTGTGGGCATAAAGTCTTCCAGGGTTAGGACTAACTTTGTCCACATAGCGGACTACTCCTCTTGCGATTTTTTCCTCCTTCGACTCTACCCAAATGACCGGATCGTAGAGGATTGTGAGGCCGATGCTATCAACTCTATGGCTTTAGGGGATATTGGTGGAAACAATGGCTGCTATATTTGAGCTCGGAGTATGCCCTGAGCTCAGTTGATAGTCTTCAGAGTTATCCAGTTGTCAAATTTCTACCCCTGCTTGCTGGTAAATTTCTGCCACCCCTCCTCTTTTTCAGAGTCGGTGGTAGAGATACATGCCGCATGTGGTGGGCGTGGTACCAGCTCTACTTGTCCAGAATCTACCATCCTTTGCAGGATGTCTTTGGAGACGAATCATTCTTGGATACTGTGCCCCAACATCCTATGGTAGGGGCAGTAATCTGGCCTGCCATCGTGGTTGACTTCATCAGGTCTCCTCGGCTCCAGGAGGTGGAGAAAGTTGATGTTCATGGCAGTAATGAAGTAGCTGCAGATATGATCATCCCAGAATGAGTATACTTTTTGTCTTCTTTCCTCAAACTGGTTCCGCTTTGGTCCTCTCTGATCATGCCATTTAGGCAGAGGCGACCACTGATATGTAGGAGGCCCTTGACGATTTGGTGGAGGCCTAAGCAGCGGAGCTGGCACAGGGGCCGACATGAGTGTGACAATGGACGCTTCAGCTCTAGGGGCTCTTTTCGCAGTAGCCAGCAAGGCTATTCGGGACTTTGAATTTGTCTCCTGCAGGGAGTCCTCAATTCTATGGGAAATGGCCGAGAGATTGAAGAAGCCAGTGGTGCATTCCACTTGTATGAGCGGTGTTCACAGCTCATCTCTAAAATTATCGATGCATATGGCTAGAATGTCATCTTGAGGAATTGGTATGTTCAAAGAATAGGTCAGGCCTTTCTATCTAGCAATTAAATCTAAGACCCTCTCATTCTCCCTCTACTTGCAGTTCATGAGATCGATGACCGTTGTTTTAGGCAGCATTGAGCTGAAGTGGAATAGGAACTACTGCCGGAGGTCCTCCTAGCTCTTTATCGATAGGGCCGCACTACTAGATTTTTTAGTTTCGGCGCCTATGGTAGCGGGCGACCGCCATTGGCGGTCGCTACTGATACTATTAGTGACCTCCAAAAGCGGTCGCTAAAACCGAAATGAAATGGCGGGATTTTTCCCGCCCCCCCCCCCCACTATCTTCTTCGATTACTCGCTGCAACAGCGGTCGCCCCTCCCGCCGCCGCACCACCACCACAGGTCACCTCCATCGCCTCCACCCCGTCGACTCCCGTCGCCCCTACCAATGCTACCGGAAAACCGTGCTCGGGGTCCCGCAACCACAGGTCACCCCCGTCGCCGCCACCCCCGTCGCCTCCCACACCTCCGGCCGCCATGGTCCCTCCATGGCCGTCGACCCAAGCTCGGGGTAACCTCCAACATGCCGCGCGTGCGCCCCAGTACAATCGGCACCAAATTTTCGTCGATTTTCGAAGATAGTATTAGCGACTGCCAATGGCGGTCGCTATTGATTAATAGCGATGGCGCAACTGCGACCACCAAAAGTGGTCGCAGGGCGGTCGCTAAAGGGCATTAGCGACCGCTTTTGGCGGTCGCTAATGCCCACATTTCTAGTAGTGTCGGCAGACTCGTTTACCAGACGAAGGCAGACCCTTGCAAGGTCCGTACGAAGCATCTGAGTTTCACCGCTTCTTGTTGTTCCGTAGTTCCCATCATAGGGTATCAATAGGATGCGTAGTGCGTCAAATGCTGCTCTGGATCGCCCGATCCATTGAAGATGGGGAACGCAGGGATCCCAAAATTGGGTGGAGGCGGTGTGGTGGTCACCCAATATGGGTAGGGTTTCCGCTCCAACTGTATCAGAGCACATAGACCTTCCATAGCTTCCAATTGAGCTGTTAGTTCCTCGATGGTGTTGGTGAGTCCCTATATTACATCCTGTTGGGCCCGGTCCTAGACAGGCATAGGCTGAGGCATTGCTTGAGGATCTGGGTTGGCCACCATTAAGGGTGTGTGTGCCGTTT
The DNA here is from genome assembly GCA_963277665.1 of Viscum album. Taxonomy (NCBI): domain Eukaryota; kingdom Viridiplantae; phylum Streptophyta; class Magnoliopsida; order Santalales; family Viscaceae; genus Viscum; species Viscum album. Next base: position 542,435,322 of record OY728130.1, on the reverse strand, counting down.
ATGGCACCTTCAGAGGGTTCGGGAGTACTCACTGTGGTTGCTTCCTGAGTGGAGCGAAATCTTGGTATTCGTCCGGATCCACATCTAGGTAGTTTGATGGGAGCCCTGACCGTATTTCATTTTCCAGGGAAAACCTAAGGCTTTGAGGTGCACTTGATGGAAGTGCATGATGCGGTTCCTCCTGGGACACACTTTCAATATGGCGGTTCCTCTGGAGTATCTCCGTGTTAAGCTGCCTCAATTATTTCATCTCCTCTTCCTGTCGAGTGAACCTCTCTTCGAGTGTGAGTGGCTCGTTTTTATCGAGAGAAAGGGACAGGTTAAGGGTATCCATTCCTTTATTCTAATCCTTGTTGGAAGCTCACAGGGTATGTCGAGGGAGGTTAGCTAAAGGGGTGACCATATTTAAGGCGGCCCTCTGGTTCCGGGTGTGCAGACTTGGGGGTTTTTTGTGAGTTACAACCTGACTAGAACCGTCGTCTCCCAATCCGTCTGGATTTTCATTTTCTCTGGTGTCTTCTGCAGGGTTAGCCTCTGTGGCGTTGATGAACACATATTGTGGGGTGGAGGGGATGTCATCTTCCAAATATGAAGAGGATCTCCCACATCTTCAGCTGGCCTTCCCTTTCATGACCTGGGATTGCATTCGGACATCTTGACAAAGGGTGACATGGAGAGTTCATTGATGCGTCCTGACGGTATGACTTCCTCTCGGAGGGGACAATGATTCAAATAATGAGACAGGACAGGAACCTCCTCTTCAAACTTTCCTCCCCAGACGAGAGAATACCGACTCTCATGGGAGAGGTTTTTGTTGGGGAGCTAATAATGCCCCCATCCCTGAGGACTGGGGTTGGCTCCATTCCCTGGACATTGAGTCTCTTCCCGTTTTATTAGTCTTACAGGGGAATTTGTTGTTAAAAATACCTCCAGCCCTGCAGGCTGGGGTTGACCCTGGATTGCGGCAGTGGTTGCAGCTATCGCGACCTACCTGATCTCGCGTGCTCCCATCCGGGGGTGAACCGGATCTGGTGATGAATTCACCTACGGATCAGTCCCTTCTGGGGAGGCTGTAAAAGATCGCTGATTGGACGCTCTTAGGTGAGAGGCCTGCTGGATGCTCTCGGTGGCCTGATTCAGGAGATTTTGAATGGCTCGTTCCCGCTGGGCCTGACGCTTCTGGGACTTACTCAAGGCCCGTCTCTCTTGGGTGTATTGCCTTTCCTGAGTAGGGGTCCACTCGATTGTTGTCTTGCTGTGATGACGTTGTATTACACCATACCGAAAGGGTTCTTTTGTGTGGGGACTGTAGTGAAATGCAGAGCTCCATGTTCCCCCCATCTCCTGATATGGACTCCCGTCAGATCGTCACCGATGAGGTGGCGTAGTTTGCGTAGTGCATGGAGGAAAGCTACCTCCATATTCCCTTTGCGCCTCTCGGGGCATTGTTGTTGTGTCGAGGAAAGGGCCTCTAGGTTGATGTGAGGTAGGATGTCTCTTATCGTCTTAAAGTGGTCTACATACCCGTCATAGGGCAGGATGCTCGATTTCAGCCGGTGGAGGGTTGTCCATAGATTGTGGTGGATGTAGTGCATGCATTCTTCCGATAACTCCCTGGGTATGTCGTACTGAGAGGTGGTCATGTGCCAAAACATAATTGGAATATCATTCCTGGCCAGTCATTTCCTCAGGTGCAGCATATCGGCATACTCCTCCACCAGTGATTCCTCTACCTGGTCAGCCCAACTAAGGCGCTCACTGTAGTCATAGGCAGTGGGACTGGTAGGTATCAAATTGTCATGTAGGTGATTACGAGTGGGTTAAGAAGATGAACGCGGCACTGGAACGGTTCCTGATTGAAGAAGGGCATCGCTAGTGACAAGCTGGGAATTTGACATGCCTGATCCCGTACTTCTGAGTGCCTCGACATACGAGGGCCTTTTGGTTCATGATTTGGTGATAGGGGGACCTTCCTTTCGAAATAATATGTCATAACGGGGAGGACCTTCGCAATGGCGGCTGTAATGGTGAGGACTACCATTACTGCTTGATGCTTCACTGTATAGAGGAATTTTGTAGTGCACACCCTGGGGAGGACATCCAAAGCATGTCGCAGCAAGGGGAGGACCTTCTAGCTGTGTAGCGTCGTTACGGGGAGGACCTTCGCAACAATTGCCATCATGGTGAGGATGGCGATCATGGCATGACGTTCGACGATCATCCTGGGGAGGACCTTTAGGACATGCCATGACAAGGGGAGGGCCTTCTCATTTCATGGGGCCATTGCGGGGAGGACCTTCGCAATGGCGGCCATGGTGGTGAGGAATACTATCACAGCTACGACAATGGTGAGGAATACCATTACTGCTGCTGTAGGGAGAATATCTGCGGGATACATCCTGCAGAGGTACTCTAACATGTACCACAATGAGGGGAGGGCCTTCTTGTTGCTTGAAACCTCTACGGGGAGGACCACCGTTATCAGGGTGGTGAGGACTACCACGATTATTTGATGCCCAAATACGTTGAGTTCTTTTGCAGTGTAACCCCTGGGGAGGAACTTCAGGGCAGGAAACGACAATGGGAGGACCTTCTTGTCATGATGAGATGTCACTATGGGGAGGGCCTCCATAGTTGTGACCATGATAGTGAGGACTACCATCACAATCTGTGGTCCCACTGCATGGAGAGTGATTTCAGCATATACCCTGGGGAGGACCTTCAGGGTGGACCGTAGCAAGTGGAGGACCTTCTTGATACTCGATCTTCTGGTCACGTGGAGGGTTTCCCTGACTCGCATCAAGAGAGAAGCTCTTGTGACATATTGTTATATGCCCGCGGGGGAGGCCCCCACGAGTGCTCTGGGGAGGACCTTTAGAACTACTAGTAGCAACATTGCAGGGAGGACCTTCACAACTACTACTGCCGCTCCCATTATATGGTAATGGGCGGGCAGGGTTCTGAGCCTTTTATGTGTTCTTGGCGGTGTTGGGAACCACAAATTCCAGCAGAGCAGAGTCATGAACCTGCTCTTTATTTTCCTTCTACCTTCGGCGTGTTCGGGAGCTCTTTTGTGTGCAGCGAGGAACGTCTGCTGTTGGCAACGACCTTCACCTTTGGGTCCCTGTCTAATTGGGTCCTGTGATGCTGCTGGGATATGCCGACGAACATATTGACTTTTAGTAGGGATATATGCTTTCTCTGGAGCATCCACCGTGATGGATGGGTGTCACCCAGTTGGAACTAGTGAAGCTGCTCAATTCGGTTTCTCTTTCATCGCAGAATATGGCTGGAAACCCTCCTAGGAAGAAGAAGGGATGCAGATCTGCTCCGAGGCAGCTATCTCATCTCTTAGATGAGTCGTCTCAGTTGGGGAGATGGGCTCACGGGCCCGAGTCCTTGCTGTTTCTGCTGATGCAATTACAAGCTGGAAAGTCTCCAAGATATGATCTGGGATCGATACCTACTCATACATCATTTCCATGATATGTAGAGATACATCTTTGGCTAGAATGAGTTTGAAGGCCCATTCCTGTATCGGAGCCGGAATATCCTGCTCCGGTCCTCCAGTTGTCAGTGGGTACTGAAAATTCTCCTGCGTCGAGGTAGGTGAACGAATCTGCCCCTGCACCAGGATACACTAGTTTATCTCTCCGTTTTCTGCCACATCTGGGTGGTGGGATTTACTTTCATCCACAGGGAGCTAGCCCTGCATATATTGGTTTCCCACTATATCGAGTCGGTGGCCTTGGTTGGCGGGGAGATGTGCCTGCCTATGATTTGCTACCACATCTGGGTGGCGGGCTTTGTCGATTGCAGCCATGTCAAGATGGCGGTCGTCAGGAGAAACTTCCAGGAGCTGGTCTTGTAGGTGCCGGGTCGCCACCACGTCAAGCTGGGGGGCTTCACGACCCTGGGCAAGGAGAGGTGTCTACCAAGTAAGTGTCTTCCTGTGTGAGCAACGAGCTTGATGGAGCTTGGAGGGGATGCACGTCGGCTCGTACGATGCCTCCATGTCTGGATGGTGGTCTCGGGAGGAGCGGACAGGTGTAGGTACCTATTCGTGGTACGTCTCCATGGCAGGGAAGTGAAGCTCCTCCTCAGGGACTAGGGTGATGACCGGTCCCCAATTGTATGTCGGCCGCACTCATCAGGTGGTCCGAGGGGCCGGATCTCAGGGAGCGTGGGCCTGAATCCTCAGGGAGACATCCTCCTTGGCGCGAGGATGTCGGGTCGCAGCGTGACCACAATGACGTCTTCCAGCAGGGACCTTGCAGTGGAACCCCCTTTCGGTGGGGATGAAGTCCTCAATGTCGACCTCATCAACCTCCCCAAGATATGGGAGGTATGCATTGTCCCGTTCTGGGGAAAGAATCCCGAAACAGTTGGAGACAGCAACATGGGTTGTCTAGATCCGCCTTTGCAGTCACTACTGGGTAGGTGACCGGTGAATCTTGGCGGATTGGAGGGCGTGCATGGCCGCATCCACTATTGGGAGAGTACCATTCACGTGGTACACTCGAATTAGTGCATCTGAATCCCAGCATTGAAGATGCTGGGTGGGTGATGGGGTCCTCCGTTGCTGAGGATGTCCTGTCCTTACATTACTGGAGATGCGTTCTTGTGAGTTCCTTTGAGATTCCATTAGATAGAAGGGAGTTCTGAAAGTGGTTCCTGCAAAACATTTTAGTAAATACAAGTAGAAAACCATTCAAAGCATCATCTCATAATCCCATGCGTAATTAATGACCTTACTTGGACCTCCTTTAGAGCATGAGGGGGCACAGGGTGTGATTAAGTTGAATCTGTAATGTTTGGTTAAAGATTCACGTCGGGTTCACCATTTTTCGTTTCATTCTAGTTTTCTTCGGCCTCGAAATGCCCAATGGCTCCGTATCCAATGATTGGTGGACCTGCTTTCCAAAGACAGACGTTCACCGAATGGTCTGACCAGCGACTCTTAAGAACTCACATTGGTCGAGAGGATGGGAAGTTGGGCTCATCACACCATTTTTTGGTGGAAATTATTGCATATTCCAGGACTCTCTTATAGATTTAAGACGTATTCATATGTTCACAAATATTTTGTTTATACCCAAACATGTATCCATAGATTTAACTTTGGTGGGAAATGGTCAACTAGATGCAGGGGTTCAGAATCATTTATGCCCGAGGTCTACCATCCCTTGTTGGATTAATGACCCCGAAGAGTCAGAACTCGCTTGAGGCAGCATTAGCAGTGGCGTGGTGAACCGATGTGAGGACAGTCGGATCAACTGGTTGTCAGGCTTGAGCCTCAGGGATGCTTCCTACATACCCTTCCTAGGGGGTAGGGATCAAAGTCGTCCTAGTTCGCATTGGCATGGGACTTACGCTATGAGAAAGCCTGGAATAATGGATCGGGGATTACAATCTGAGGAGGCCCATAATGGGGATTGGTGCTTACACTCGGAGGAGGCCCATGATGTTGGTAAACCGTTTTGAAGGGGGGGGGGGTCAAAATGACGCATTATTGGGCTTGAACCTTGGAGATGCTTCCTACGTACCCCGCCTAGGAGACAGGAATCAATGTCCCCGTAGTTCAGATTGGATTGGGAATTAAGCTCTGAGGCAGCCCGAAATAATGGACTGGGGCTTACACTCTGAGGAGGCCCATGATGTGGATTGGGGCTTACACTCTGAGGAGGCCCATAGGAGGATGTCATGGTCAATGCTTACTTTATGCTCACATGAGCCACAATCGGTGTGAGAAACAAGAGGCAGCAGGGACCAGAGGATCACATCGCGAGAGGTGCATCTGTGAGAAGTGGAGTGGGGATTACGCATGAGGGCGGCCCATGAGGCCGGGCCTTACTCCGAGATTGATACCTGGGGAGAAAAATCCCAATAGGAGAGGGAAAGGGGGTGCTCTTATGCCCATATTCTCTCTTGCAGTGCATGAGGGCCTCCTTCTGATGGCTATTTTACCATATCCAAGGAACCTTTAGCAAGTATAGGGGAAGAAAGGGGATTCCTGAGCTCAGACTCCACATTACCGTGGGAATGTGAACCGAAGAACGCTTCGGGAATCTGCTCAAGGGTTGGGGAAACCCCCTTTCCCCTATTTATCGTGGGTATGTGAACTCAAAATGGTGCGCTGATGCGTCCAAAAGTTACACCACCCAGATCTGGTGGATCTGGTGGAGGCCTCGGCTCGGGGTCGATGAATAGACCAATGAGGGAGTCGTGGAGGAATTGGATGGATCAGAAGGATTTTACCTGGCTTGGGAAATGGGAACACTGAAGTATTTGGCGAGCCACTGAGAGGTATGTGTTGTGTCACCCTTCGCGTGGGGAAGTGCCACGCGGCTGGAGAAGCAGTCCGCGAACCAGGGTGGTCCATGGACTGATTGGCGTCCCGCGAACTTGGATGGTTCACGGCTTCGGGTTCAATCCGCGAATCAGGGTGGTTTACGGAGGGTTACAGGTGGGCAGCGGTGGCCAAGGACGGTGCCTGTCGGAGGCTCGTCGGTCGGGGCTTCACCCTCGTAAGAGAGTGCTACGTGGTGTGACAGATGGGAAAAGAATCATAAACTCCATGGTCCGTTTAGGAAGTCATCCGCGGTGGGGATATGGATCACGATTATCCTTTATTTTTTATTTTCGATTCGAGGTTCACCAAATTATTATGTGTTTTCTAATTCCTTGTTAATTCATATACCTGCTGTGGTTCGCGGGTGGGAATCTCACTGTTTGCGAAATCCAAACCCTTCCTTCAACCGATCTCCTTCCAAATCTCCAATCCCTCCAAATATGATTTCAGTTCTCCCATCCTCCTCCTTTCCCATTGGTCTCCTTTTATATAGTGTGAAAATGGATGTATCTATGGCAAAACGACACCTTTCACAGAGGTCCATAACCAAATACCTAGTTCATATCTGACTTTTTCAATCCGCAATTCACGGATGGTATTAAATGCTTCCCCCACCTCTACGAGGCAAGCTCAGGGAGTGGTCCATTGCTGCGGAGGGTTCCACCTCCATTCAGCGAATGAAAATGGGTGCGGAATGAACCGGTCGACGCGGTCCGTAGTTGGGGCAGTTCGTTACGGTGAACTGGACTGGTGCCCATCCTGCTTTGCGACCACGGAGGCTCTCCGCCTCCATTTTTGTGAATGAAAATGGTTCGTGGAGGGGGGCGCCTTGTGGGGCCTGGCCACGTTGTGCTTCCATGGGACCGGTTCGTGGACCGTTCCTGTTTGCATCCCTTATTTGATTATTTTCCCCAATTATTTGGGGGATTTGTGTAGAATCTCCTTTGCGGATTTTTCAGGACCTTACAGTATGTTAATAATAAAACCTTCATTTCTTATTTTTTCAAAAAATTCTGTATAAAACACTTAAAAAAATTCCTTTTGAAAACTTTTGAGTGAAATTAAAAATAGATATAAAATTTCCTTTACAATTCTTTTATATCTATATAAATTTATATATAAAATAATATCAAGAATATTGACATGGTAAAAAGTATTTTGAAATTAAATTTTTAAATATTCAATGTGTCCCACACCAATTTGAATAATTAAATCATTAGACCCAGGAAATAATGTTTTTTTACAAAATATTAAATAAAATTTTAAAAAATAAATTAATGATATGAAATGTCATAGGATGTTTTATATACACCTCATAATAGAATGTGGGTGTATAACATCCAAATATACCTCAATGAATGGAGATTGGGACTAAGTACCATACCTTGAGTATGAATCATTATCTAATGTATATTTATTCGGGAATAATAAAGTTAGGATAGTTATATCCATTCTTGAGAACATTTTTCATGCTTATAATTCCATTTATATCACTCATTACCATGTTATAAAAATTAATTAATTATTTAAATTCACGTCAGATTTTTTTTATGATATTTGATACATGAGTCCAAAATTAAATTGGTATTATGTATATAGTGAAAAGTAGTCATTAATCCATAATATACCTAATAATACACATTAAATAATAATAACATTCATACTTAAATTTTACTTTTAAATCAATCCATTAAATATGGATATGAAAAATCAACTTCATTACAATCCTGGAGACTGTAAGACATTCATACACAAAAGTAACTTTTCCATTTTTAAATGATCATTAATGAAGGAAGGTAAGAATTATTTTATCTTTAAATAATGATAAAAATATAATTAATATAATATTCTTCATGTAAATATAATTATATATATCATCCATGTGACGTGGTGATGAAAAACTAATGACATCACTTCGTGGAGGTGATAGTGCACACGTACGCATATATGACATTTTCATTTTTATGAGAATGAAAAGGTAAAAATATAAATGATATAATATTATTTAATAATGATAAATATTTCTAGAATATCATATATATACATTAATTCCATCATTATAACCAATCTTGAGAGACGGTGATGGAAAATGAATTATATTGGTTCTTGAGATAATAGTTTTCTACACACATGAACAACAATTATTTTCTATTTGATGTAAGTGGAGTAATATTTAGGCTATTTTATTAACATAATAAAAAGTCATTATGTTTTAATTATCATTTAATCAGTTTTTACAACTATTTTAAGGAAGTGGAAGAGGAAATAAAACAAAAATACTAGATTAAAAAATGATACCACTTCCTCAGACCTCCTCCCTTACTTAACACCTTAAGAACACTAAGGATGGTGTTATGCCAAAATAAGATATAGATAATGTGGGGAGTAATTATAGGATGGTATTTGGGAATATACGGGCTGAACCAATAATGTTTTTAACTGTTAGGAATATAGAAGAAGAGGTTCACTTTTATAAGAGAGAGGAGGGCCACTCTTAAAATTTTTCAAATATAAAATTAATATAATTAATTAAACAGTAAAATGGATCGAAACTGATTCATTTCAAATATATGTTAGTTATGAGTCCAAATAGATTCTTTTAATGATGGTTTGATCAGTTTTGACTATGTTTTGATACTTATAATTTAGCTTTAACCCTTATTTTACCTCCTTAACTCTTACCGTGATAACACGCGTTTATACTATTTAAGGGTTAATATATTTACTATAACATTACAGAAGAACCATAAATACACTATTTATTAACTTTCACACCATATCCCATTTAGATTTAAGAATTTTAAATTTTTAGTAATTCTATATAATTTAATAAAATATTATTTATTGTAAAATATTATAAATGACAATTTTGAAACTATTAATTAAATTACTTTTTAAAATTCAGGGATGAAATTAATTATTTCAAATTATATTTATTTTAATATTTTTAATATAACTTATTTGAAAATTGTATTAATTAAATAATTATTGCATCATCATTGTGTAATAATTTAAGGTAATTATTTATTTTCTAAAAATTAAAAATAAATTTACATGATTACGATAAACCTCTTATATTTTCAAATATTATTTATAGTTTAATATATCTTTTAAACAACGCTATATGAAAGATCTTATAGTTATTTAAACAAAAGTATGACATGTTTTACTTCTTTTAAAATAAAATAACATAAAGGGATTAAAGTCATCTATGTGGCTTCAAGAGGTCATAAAATAGGCCCAAGGATGATTTTGGTTAATAATAACTCTTCTAATAAAATTATAATACTTGTTATAATAACATTATAATATAAATAATATTATTTTTACCCTTAATTAATTAATTTATCATAAACCATTGTAAAAAAAATTAGTAAATTTAATATTCGTATTATTAAAAAAAACAAGGTAAGAAATAAATTTGGACCCTAATATTAAAATATGATATCAATTTTTTTCAATTCAAAACACATATGTGGCTAAATTAAATTTAAAATTAATCATGTTGATGGGGTGAGAAAATATGTGACTAAAGTGAAAATATTCCAAAGATTGAAATGTATTTATATCAAACATCAATGAAAAATTGGTTAAAATTACATACATTTGATAAATTGATATAAAATTTATCTAATAATACATTTACACCAAACATAAAAATTATTTAATACTATAAATCAAATAGATGAAAAATTTATTTTCAATTATAATTAATCATTTTTCACTATTCCCAAAACATTAATCTTATTAAAAAAATACCAAACAAATAAACCAAAGTAAATTTTTATTTTATTATTTCAAATAATAATTTTATTATTTGAAATAGAATTTATAAAAGTGTCAAAAAATATATTTAAAACATCTTCTCCATTAAATGGCAGTAAAAGTGTCTTTTTAGAAAAGTACATCTCTTCTTAGTAAAATTGATTTTTTATTATATAATGTATTGAAAACACATATGAGGAATGTTAAAAATCAGATTGAATATATAATAAATTTAATTAATATAATACAACAAGATTGAATTGTTTATTTATTTGTATAAAATAGACTTGTGCACAATTAAATACAATTTAAGAAAAATATTTCCTTTTATTTTAAAAGTGGGTTTTATTTTCATTTATAATTAATTGGTCTCCAAAAAAATAATTATATACACATGTTTAACCCAAATTTTTATAATTCAGTTAATCATATTCATACCTTCTATTCTAACACTTATGTTATAAATGTAACAATTGAATAATAATATTTAGTTATTCATTTAAGCTCGATGTGGAATTTCTTGTAGGCTATTGAACAAAATGTTTCTTTATTAATATCTTGTGATGTAACATTGTAATTCCTAGACCCCAGTTAACTAGAATTGGTGCATTATTTTAATACATTGGCATGATTACAAGGAATTATGTCCTGAAAGACAGATCAGTTTAGCAGTCCTGGAAAATAGATTACATACATGGATGCTACATTACACTTTAGAAAATAAAACACAACATAAATTGTCCTTTGAGAATTCCATTAATCCCCATGCTTAAACCTCCTTATCAATCATAATAAACTTCTTAGAATACTGATAAAATTAAAACATATATATGGTTGAGATTAGATTCACAGAAAGGATAACAATATAGCGGAAACTTTAATAAATAAGAATAAACATTTAAGGTAATGTATAAGACTAAAACAAAAGCCTTTTTAAACATAAATTTCAACATAATATGGAAAATATACAACCAAATAAGGCCATTTACGTATTCGCATGGATATTCTACTAGTCGAATAATCACATGAAATATCAATTGCCACTTTCATAATGATGGAATGCATAATTCCAGACTGTCATAACTGCATAGTCAAGGCCTTGTGCCAAGACTACAAATAAGATTTTTTCAAGCCCTTATGCCATGACACTAGTTTGTCTCATGAGACCTACTGATGCATCGAGGAGCTATATCAGGCTCCACCATTCACTTACTAAGTCCAATGCCTTCCAAATACGAAAAGGTTTAAACATATCATAAACATTAGTATTAAAACTGGCCTACGAAATGTAAATACTTTACCCATAAACAATGAATGGTATAAAAATAACACATCCACAGTCAAACATATCCCAAAACCTTCAATACAATATGGAATATTTGTATCATAATAAATCAACATCAAAAAGATTAAAATCGATTAAAGGATTTTGACATAGATGAAAATGATTTGAAAACTCTTTGAGAGAAATATCCAATTTTCATGAAAACATTTAAAAGACACACAATTTATAAATGAAGACATTTAAATACATTTTTGAATCAAAGATTCCCATACCACTTTGAAACTTTGGAAAGTAATTAACATTTTAAAACATTCATGTCCTTTTAAATAAATCTTTAAAACCATTTTGAAAACATTAAAATTAATGAGAATGGTATAGAAGAATAAATATTTAAAACATTTGAAATGATGTTTTAGTAAAATTTACCTTAAAATAATCCCTTTGAAAACTATTTTATGAAACATGGAAATGGATAATAAATATTTCATAGTAGGTACTTATGTAAAATTAACCTCAGATAATAAAGAGATTGTGAAATTAATCGTTACCAATTTGGTAACTTATGAAACATACACCCTATGAAAGAAGTATCATACAATGAATATTTAAATACAAATAAATTAAAGTGTTTTACACAAATAATACAATTATGGGAAGTAAATACACCACACAAAAGGTAATAGTGGCAATATGGCATGAATCTCACGTGAATAATGAGTGAGATGAAAATCCCTTAACTTGCACATTCCTTTAGTCGAGGGTAAATTTAACCTCCTATATGATGATCGTAGTATTTTATTAAAGTATAATAGAACCATATTAGTATGTATGATATCATACATGATTCATTAATGACTTTATAATAACCATTTAATATTAATTTCTATGTTAAATTAACATTTTGGGTCATAATCGCTTTCTTTATCGTACGTGTTTTAACTTTTTTACTCTTGATTGTATCACTTAGACCATGATTTAAATACATCCAGAATATAAAACATGATTTATATATCATATATATTTAGAATATAAATATTTATAAAATACATATATATGAAATGAAAAACACCGTTTATGGAGATGCTAGTCCGTACGTACTCATAAACGTTGTTTCTGTTTTCATATCGTAATGAATGAAACTAAGTGACTAAGATATATGTAAGTACACACACAGAGATATATATATATATCTCCAGTTGTGTTATTAGGTCATATATTACATACTTATTAGTAATATATATTTTTATAATCATCTATGAATGGTGTTCGTGGAAATGAATCTCATCGCATCGTGGACACGGTTATCCATACATAAGCACGAGCGACAATATCATTTCCTTAAAAGTGAGGAATTGGATGGTATATTAATTTTACATAGACATTATCATGTTAGTTTCATTATTTATATATATATATATTACTCATCATCATATCCATCCAAATAACACAGTGTTGAATAACAAATTACACCACAGTGTGGAGACGGTAAGTCGTATGTACGCACGCATGGTGATATTATAATTCATAAGATGGGTAGAATAATGATTATAGTTGTGCCATATATATAATACCATCACAATATATATAATATAATGGATTAATTATTTTATAATTGAAACAACAAAGAGAGAGTAATTGGATGAATAAGAGAACTTAAAAGATCGTGGTGAAATCATTACCTCTTCTTCGGGTTCTTCCTTTTGATTTGATCAAAAGGGATCCTTAAGTTGCCTTTATGACCAAATGAGGGCCTCTAGAATTAAGTTAGAATAGTTGGGAGGATATTTGGGAATGTTTTGGCCGATCCAAATGGATTTGGAGGTGTGATTTGGAGATAAAGGGTGGTTCCCTTTTATAATAGGGGTGAGGGTCACTTTAGGAAAAGATTAAAGTATTAATTTATTATACAATCATATTCGGTTTATAATGGTTCCAAATAAATTTATTCCAAGCCTTATGTTGTCATGGTTCTAAATACTCTCAACCAATAGGTTTTATACAAATTTATATAACCAATTTAACCTTATCTTTTAGATTTAACTCTTAGTTAAATAGTTTAACTTTTTCCGTGTCTTCTTGTATTCTTACTCTATATGGGTAATAAACTTAATCTAAACATCCAAGAGAACATCAAGTGGCTCATTGATAACATTTATATTATTATTTATTCCCTTTGGACGATCCTCACATTTTTAGGAATATTATATCAACAAATAATATTGTATTTGTTTTAAATATTAATTCATGTCAATTTTGACACTATTTGGTATTTTGTTTTTTTGAAAGTCATAAAAAAATTATTACTTTGAAAAAGATACATTGAATCAGCTCTAACATTTCATATTCAACTATAAAATTCTTTAATGTCATAAAAACATTGAAATCATATTTATTTTAACATTTATAATATGATTTATTTGATTCTTTCATTAATAAGTTAATTACTACATCATCATTGTGTCATAAATGAATATAATTATCTAATGTCTAAAATTTATAAAACAAATACCGTGATGTAGGAAATATTTTTATCATTCCAAATAATATTTATAGTAAAAAATATTACTTATATATCACCATATGAAAATTAATTACTAAAATATTTTTGTTTATGTCAATTTTGTGTTTACTTTAAATTAATTAATCTAAAGTGTAATTATCATTTTTAAGTGGCTATATGGAGTCCCAAAATCGACCCAAGGAAGACCATGGTCGAACATTACTCATCCAATAAGTTTCGGACTTGTGTTAAGGTAATTTTGATTTATTAAAATATTTTTTGTCCCATGAATTACCCTATTTACCTTTAACCGCGCTAAATAAAAGTCAAAAGTTACTATTCACAAAAAATTATTTTCATCTTATTAAACCACATTTTACTTATTGAGGGTAACTTTGTCTCTCATATTTTTGAAATTCCACTCACATAAGTGGAAAAAATTATGTTTTATGTGAATTTTAAATTTCTCCTAGGAGGTGGGTAAAAGACGGTGAAGAGTTTAATAAAATTTTTATATATCTAAAATTATTATAAACTGAATCCAATTAATTAAATTGAATTTAGATAGGTATTATGTATCTATTTTTACCTAAAATTAATCTAAATAAAAAAACTAATTATTTATATAAAAAGTCGGTTTTAAACAATAACTTAGTGTTTTTCACTATTAATCAAAAATTGAATGTTTTTAGAAAAATACCAAAAATTCACCCTAGGATAATTTCGATTTTCCAAATTTAAAAATGATTTCTATTTTACCAAATTCAAAACATAGAAGTTTCATTTATTAATTTAAAATTAATTCTCGTGGTCAAAACCAAATTGCGTATTTTTAAGAAATAATAACTATCAAAAGATTGACACCTATTTATGTCCAATTTCAATGTAAAATTACATAAAATGACCAGAATTATATTAAATGGTAAAAATATAATCTATTTATAGTTACAAACCCTTAAAATGTATAATTTAACACTATAAATTATTTTTATTAAAAATTTGTTTTCAGTTAAAATAGAGTATTTTTCACTATTCACCCAAATATGAAAGTTATCAAAAAAACCCCAAAAATTTATTGAAACTAAATTATTATGTCCAAATTCTAAAGAAGATGTTAATTTTTTTCAAATTGAATATATAAAAGTTCAATATATTGGATATAAAATGGCTTCGACATTAAAAGGTGGTAAAATTACATTTTATGAAAAATACTTCTTTTATCTGAAAAAAATGTATTTGTTCTTAAATTATGTCTAAGAAACTCATAATATGGATTCAAAAATTATAAGGATTATATAATGTTAAAAATTAATTTAATATTATTAATTACCTCTTTTTTACGGCTAGTTTGGTAAGTCATGGTGCACTTGAACTCATTGTTGCGTGTAGTGGAAGTTATTGAATTACTTTGATGAAATTACGTACTATGAAATATTTGGGTGTTAAATTCTTCTCTACTTCTATAAATTGATTCCTCGCAATTTGAAATAGTTATCCAAAATAAATGGTTGAAAATATAAAATACCATTGTGGGAAAACCGACATAGGAAATTGGGTTAATAAAATTTAGTCTTAATAAGAGGAAAAGGGGAATGAAAAAGTCTCCACCAAATTATGACTTCGATTAGGAAAAAATTGGTGGAAATTAGAGACACATAATTTGAGAAAAAAAGAAAATATTTATAGGGAGTTATTGAGGTCATCAATCACAAACAATTGTAGAATTGTGGGCCTACAATCCTCCAATCTATGATGATTTAAAATACCATTAGTCCAACAAAATGTAAGGTATTAGGATAACAAATTTTTGGTTTTAAGATCCCTTCCCTAAAGATTAATAATTAATTTATCCTTAAAATAAGAGAGAATATATATATATATATATATGTATATATATACTTGACAAGTAGAGTTTCATCCTACAAATAATTCCTACCACAAACTCATCTTTCACTCTAAACGAATTAAAAATAAATATATTCTATTTATCCTAATTGTATAGGGTTCCAAAGATAATGAATTTATAATTCACATATAAGAACCTTTAAAAAAATACATTATTCAATCCAAGACACCACGTGGGTTTGTGATATGTGATACACCCTTGCCTACTTTTGGTTTTGGGTTCATGTCTCGCGGCCTTGCCAGACATGACGGGTTGCTGCCCGACCTCCGGGTTGTCCTTTCTATGGAAATCCAAAAATAACCGTAACAATAGTATCCAATTTCAAACTTAATCGATTCCAACCTTTCGAATTTTCCAAAATACGTTTATCCAAACTCTCAGTCCAAAGTTTATAAGGAATTTAAACATAATGAGGATCCCTTTTTCCATATAATAACTTGTGAACACCTTCATCCTTTATTCTTTTACAACACTAAAACATCCTGAATTACCAAAATCAACAATCTTTTATTCCAAAATCCCTACCTCATTATCATGACTATATTAAGGATTACCATTACTTCAACAATTTATTTTCCAAAAAGTGTAGCTTATTATTATGTCACTTTTTGTATAACAATATATTGTCAAATCCTTTATAAAATATTACTACAGTACAATCCTTATTTGTCTCCATAATTTATTGTCTCATTTTGGCTTTCAGCCCCGAAACACCCAACGGCTCCATATCCAATGATTGATGGACCTGCTTTCCAAAGGCAGGCACTCGCCGGATGGTCTGACTAGCAACTCCTAAGAACTCGCATTGGTCGAGAGGATGGGAATTCAAGCTCATCACACCCTTTTGGGGAGGAATTATTGCATGTTCTGAGACTCCCTTATAGATTTAAGATGTATTCATATGTTCTCGAATCTGTGGTTTATACCCAAACATAGTATCCACAGATTTAACCCTGGTGGGCAATGGTCATCTGGACGCAGGGAATTCAGAATCATTTAGGCCTAAGCTTTACCATCCCTCGTTGTATTAATAACCCCGTGGAGTCTAGAATCATTGAGACAGTGCTAGGAGTATCTCGGTGAACCGATGTGAAGACAGCCGGATCGACCGGTTGTTGGGCTTGGACCTCTTGGAGGCTTCTTAAGTACCCTGTCTAGGAGACCGAGATCAAAGTCCACATAGTTCAGATAGGTGTCGAGGAATCGATGTGAAGATGGACCGGGTGGTCCGATGGGTGGTGGGCTTGAACCTCATGGAGGCTTCCTGCGTACCCTAACTAGGAGGCAAGGATCAAAGTCCACGTAGTTCACATTGTCTTGGGGATTACGATCTAGGGAAGCCCAGAATGATGGATTGGGGTTTACACTCTGAGGAGGCCCATAAGGGGATGTCATGGTCTATGCTTACTCTAAGACCACATGAGTCATGCTCGGTGTGAGAAACAAGAGGCAGCAGGGACCAGAGGATCACATCGCGAAAGGTGCGTCCGTGAGAAGTGGAGGGGGGCTTACGCATGAGAGCGGCCCATTTAGTTGAGGCTTACTCCAATGTGGGTTCCCATGGCGATGGATTGGGGATTACACTCCGAGGAGGCCCATAAGGTCGGGGCTTACTCCGAAATGGACGCCTGGGGCGACAAATCCCAGCAGGAGAGGTAAAGGGGGTGCTCATGTGCCCATCTCCTCTCTTGCAGTGCATGGGGGATTCCTTCAGATGGCTATTTTACCATCTCTGAGGAAACCTCAACAAGTGGAGGGACAGAAAGGGGATTCTCGAGCTCAGACTCCACATTACTGTGGGAATGTGAACCCATGAATGCTTCAGAAATCTTCTCAAGGGTCGGGGCAACCCAATTGCCTCTAGTTACTGTGGGTATGTAAACTCAAAATGGCATGTTGATGCGCCAGAAAGTTACACCACATAGATCCGGTGGCTCGGATTAGAGGCCTCAGCTCGGGGCTGATGAATAGGCCAATGAGGGAGTCATGGAGGACTTGGCTGGATTGGATGAATTTTATCTGGCTTAGGAAATGGGAACACCAAAGTATTTGGTGAGCCACCGAGAGGTATGGGTGGTGGCGCTCTTCGCGTGGGGAAGTGCCACGTGGCAGGAGAAGCCGTCTGTGAACCAGGGTGGTCCGTGGACTAATTGGCGTCCCGCGAACCAGGGTGGTTCCTGGTTTTAGGTTTGATCCGCGAACCAGGGTTGTTCATGGAGGGTTCTAGGCGGGCAGCGGCGGCCAAGGGCGGCACCGGTCGGAGGCTCGTCGGTCGGGGATTCGCCCGTGTAGGAGAGTGCTACGCGGTGTGATGGATCGGAAAAGAGGCATAAACTCCCTGGTCTGCGGGAAAGTCATCCGCGGAGGGTGTATGGTTCGCTATTCTCCTTATTTTTGTTATTTTAGGTTCGTGGTTCACCAAGTTATTATGCGTTTTTTAATTCCTTGTTAATTCGTATACCTGCTGTGGTTCACGAATGGGAATTTCAATATTTGAAAAATCTGAAGCCTTCCTTCAACCGATCTCCTTCCGAATCTCCAATCCCTCTGAATCTGATTCTAGTTCTCCGACCCCTTTTTCTTTCTCCCTTCATCTCCTTTTATAGTGTGGGGAAAGGGATGTATCTTTGGCCACACGACACCTTTTGCGGAGGACCATAACAAAATACCTGGTTTAAAGCTGACTTGGTCAATCTGCGATTCTCGGTGGGTATTGAACGCTTCCCCCCCTCCGCGAATCGAACTCAGGGAGTGCTCCACGGCTGCGGAGGGTTCGACCTCTATTCCACAAATGACAGCAGTTGAGGCTTGAACCGGTCGACGTGGTCCGCGGTTGGGGCGGTTCATGATGGTGAACCGGAATGGCGCCTATCCTGCCTCGCGACCGCGGAGGCCCTCCGTCTCTATTTCGCGAACAACAATGGTTCGCGGGGGAGGCGATTCGCGGAGCCATGCCACGTTGCATTTCCATGGGACCGATTCGCGGACCGGTCCTGTTTGTGTCCCTTCATTGATTATTTTCCCCAATTCCTTGGGGGATTTGGGTAGAATCTCTTTTGAATATTTTCCTGGACCCTACAGATGCCCCCCATCGGAATGGGGTCCGATCGGAATAAAGAGGAGGCCATTCTGATGAAAAGTGGTCATGAAACTGAGATGGTTTGCGATAGAGAGGTGGATCCGGTAGGGGATAATTACGGGGAGCCCTTCATTTTTCATTTATCAAAATCTTCGCAAAACCAGAGCTCCTTCTCCTCTGTGTACTCACTCCTTCGCGAAGTGCCTCGTCCGTGAACCAGTTTTGACCTCCGCGAACCATTCCTTCTTCGCAGTCGCCTTCACCCATAGACCAACTTCTCAACCGCGAACCATTACTCATAATTAATTAAAAATTAAGTGATGAAGGGCTACAAAGGAACTTTCTTCGCGGTTTTGATGCTCCGCAGTCTAAAATCTTTTGAACTTTAAAAGTGTCTCGGTCTTCCGAACCTAATCACTTAAAATCAGGATTGAAATTCCGCGGAGCGACTTGGTTCACAATTTCTTGGCCAACACTCCGCGGGCCAAGGATTCACAGACTGATTTCACGAATGGCTGGTTCGCAGAATGATGTCATCACGAACCATCCTTTGAGGCCTCCTTGTGGGCATTGCTTATGAAGGATCCTTAACCATATATATGGTTATTTTTGTCGAGATTTTTATTCCGAACTAACCAATTGTTGGCTCTCATTGTGGAAGGAGAAAATATGTTTCCCCCCCGTTCTGCGCCGAGGCCTGCTGCAGAGCCCCTCTCAACAGCTGATCAATGCCTGAAGGACATGGCAGGCTCTGTTCAAGATGGAGTCCACCACTCCCAACCATCTTCTTTCCATGCAAACCGACTCTCCAAATCACAGCAGGAGTATCCTTTTTCTAAAATCCTTCCCGCCTATGGGTTCGGTTTGTTGTCCGATACCCCGATTCTGAAACCATCTCGTGACAACAATCCTGAAGCATGGATATTTACCACCACTATCCCCCAGTACATGATACCTGTCGGCGGTCGGCCTGCCCCAAGGGGTTCAACAGTCAGATCATTGTTGAATCAACTTCCAGTATCTCCGACAAGAGAACCACATAAACATGAAGGAACAATCCACCGCTATCGGAGTATTGCCCATAGTGCCATGGTAAGCAACCAGCTTGGCTGGCCGGCGAATCGGGATCTCCGTCCAGGAGGAGCATTTAAGTCATTAGATTGGGGGTGGCCCTTCTAGGTTCACCGGAGCTGCGCAGAATGTGGGGTAGATTTGCGAGCCATAGGCTTGTATGAAGCTGCCTGGGTGTCCCAAACCTATACCTACCGACCTCCAGACCTCACCATGAAACTTATGAGCTGTTGGAGCCCATACACCAACACCTTCCATCTGGTCCATGGGGAAGTGGGCATTAGTCTATGGGACGTCTTTCAGATTTTGTGGGTCCCCATCGTTGAGAGTATGTTTGACGAGTTCTTGACTCATTCTTTTTGTGTGAGAGAATGAAGAGAGGACTCCCCCCCCCCCGTGAATGGTTCAAGGCTTTCATGAGAGAGAACAAATATGAAGAATCCATGACTCTCCCATGCAGGCCCACGACTTTCCCTACTATGGAGTCCCGTAAACAGAGGGGCATATATTAGCTGATTTTAGAGCAAGGAGATTTTCGCAGATGGGGCTGGGAGCATAATCTTGATGTCGATCGATTGCTCCGCCTGACAGATTTTCTGTCCATGTTCTTAAGTGGGTGGTTATTACATGTACGTGAGGCTGGTGGCATGTGGTTCACCACTTTTGTCATGGTGGCACAATTGGATACCATTAACGTTATCAACCTTCTCATCCCAGTACTAGCCAGGATTTACCTGTTGCTTGGTAACATCATTGACAGGAGCCAGCCCAAACGAGTGACCGACCCTTTCCAAATTTTATGGGGATGGTTATGCATACAAATCAAGAACTGCTACACCTTCATCAACCCTCTTCAGATTCCAGGCACCAAATTCCAGCCATACATGCAACTGAACAGTGGGGTTATGCCCGAAGAGTGGGCGACCCAAGAGAAGGATAGTCAATAGACACATTCGACCAAGCGTCTGCTATCAAGTTGAATCTCGAATTATGACTATTTCAATTTTCATCCATTTTCCCCAACTAGTGAAATTACAAATACCATAACAAAAGAGTTTAGCAAGCGGTGCTACCTCCTCTCCCTTCGATAGGGTATTCTGGTGGCTCGTATTAGTGGAGAACTAATCTGCGAGGGGTACGCGCCTTTCCGATTTGGGCGTCAATTTGGCTGCTTCCAAGAAAAGTGTCCCCCCACACTTAATGGTGATCGCAAGAACCATCATTTTAAGGTAGCCAGAAAATTGTGGTTAATGTTTACCCAGGAGGATACCGGCTGTGAGGTTATGACCCCCACGCTTGCGGACTCCATGCCTTTATTATCCAAGAATTATGATGACTCCTGGGTACAATAATACCCAAATGGCCAGCTAGGGACATTGGTGCCTACCATCATAAATCCCAAGCCATCAAAGGGAAAAACGAAACAAAAGGAGGATGGTGCTTCGACTAGGCTGCGGAAAATCCTTCATCACCCCACTGGTCCCGTGCTTCTGGGGAAGATTTTGATAGATAGTTGTGTATCCTCTTATACTATTGAGGCTGTCCGGAGGGGTATAGTTATTCCCGCTGATGCTGCCTTTCCGACAGCTTGGGGCCAATGGGACGAATTCAAAGCCCAGTCAGTCTTTCGTAGCCAGTACCCCCGTCCTTTATGACTGTATCTTCAAGAATCAGAGGTAGCTTTTGACGAGCCGGGCTACATATCTTCTCCTGCTGACATTCTTTATGACGCGGACCCCGAGAGGGCCGTTAGATATCTCTGTGACCTTAAGGTCTACATTCACGCGCATCCAGTCCAGGCCATGCTGCACCCAATTACTGATGAGGAGAAATAAGGAAGTAACTACTCTTCAAGGGGTGATGATTTTGATGATCTCCCTGTCACATCTGATGCAAATGAATTCCCTTCCCTACCCGTGAGGTCCCATCTATAGGTATCCCCAGAGAGTTCTAAGGCGGTGGGATTTGGGACACAAATACAGCCATTGGCACCCTTACCATCTTTTACCAACGCCCAACCTTCTCAGGTTGGTCCTCCCCGGTCGACGATTCATGCCATGGCCGCATTCCTGGAGGCCTGGAGGATTTGGGATGACCTAAGGGTCAGTGGTTCGGATGAAGAAGTTTGTGCGTTACTTCAAACAATCCCTCTTAAAATTTCGGTTATTGGGGCGATCTTCACTCTACCCCACTTGCTATTTGAAGAGGATTTCGATGAAATAGTCACGTCATTAAAGGAGATGGATGCGTACATTCATTCACTCTGGAATCGTCTCTATGAGAGCATCCAGGTGTCCATGATGATTAGAAATCATGAATTGTCTGACCCTGAAGAAGAGGTTACTCTGCTCGCCCATTCTGACTTTCTCCCTCTTTTATTGTGTAGGATCTATTGTTTCTTCCTTTTATGCAGGGTGCTAAAGAATCCTAGGGGGTAATTCCTTCTACGGAGTATACCCCTTGTGGTACCATGGTGGGGGTGCATGCCCTTTCGCCCACAGGGGTCATCGAGGAAGGATCCCCTGGCACAACTGAGCTCATGGAAGTGACCATCACAAACTTAGCTGGGGTCATTCCTCCTCCTATCTCTTCCAGAATTCTGGGTGAACTGTCCCCTGGGAAGATCCAGAGATGACAACAGGCGTTCTATTTATCAGAACGTCTCAAACAGGGAATGTCGGGTAATCATGAATTCCAATTTGCTGAATCACCAACTTGCATTCTTAGACTTCGTCAGTCATTAACTGTTTGATGTATGGTGCAGGGCCACTCGGGGATCTGGCTTTGGCTACCCAAGTGGTTCTACCTTCTACCTCCTTGCCATCTATGGAATCACCCATAACCACGCTTGGGCACGACGAGATGGTGAGCCCTGCTGGAGGGTCCGGCGATATGGAAACTTTACTTCTGACTTTATTAGACAGAGATACATTAGAGGAGGAATTGTTGGTATTCGAGACTCCTTCTGATCAAACAGCCCTTCCAATTGTGGAGGAGTAAGGGGCACCCATGATCGCTGAGGGGGCTCTAGACCCGACGGGGCCAGCCACCTCAGACCTAATGGATCCCATGGTAATGGAGGAAGAGCATGCAATTAGTCCAATTGTTGGAAACCCGGAGTGGACCATTATCTTGTTCATTGGGGGAGTGATTTCCCTGATCTTGGTCTCCGTAGGCGACCACTTGGGGACAGCTTTGGAAAATGCTAGCCTTAGGCATGGCCTCAGGCCTTGGACCCCTCTGGGGGATCCCCAGATACCCTTTCCTATCGAAGATGTGGAATCCTCTTGGAGTGGCTGTCGTGGTAGTGCAGAGCTTGCGGATGCCGATGCCTCGTCGATTAGGAGTAAGTTCCCTAATCTCCTACCACTAACTCCTTTTTCTTCCCTTTTCAAATTAGGGGTAATTATCTATCTCTTTGACTCTCAAGCTTCAGCACCACAACCTTTGGCATTGACGATTGTGTCGCTACACCCGGCTGTGCTTACGACCACAACTGTTGGGGGCGAAGCTTCCAAAGTGCCACAAGTTGCGGGTGAGGCCGCCTCGGGTCCCTCCTTGGTGACGTTAATCCCCGAATATGTGTCCTCATCCAGGATTGATTCTGAGCCCGATCAACAAGTCATCTCTAGCCTTCGACCCACTCACCAAAGGGCCTGGGAGAAAATTGGGAGACTGATCTCTCAAACGCCCTTGGTCGAGATGTCGACCAAATTACCGAGGCTACAAAAGTTTTTTATGTCATTGGGATTTGATGTCTTTGACTATCATGGTGTTTATGACATAGTCAAGAAGGTGGTTGCTGATCGGGAAAGACTGGGTGGGTTCGAATCTCACCTCTTTTCTGCCCAATACGAAGCCTACCATTCCGCAACCCTATAGCATTGCTTAACAGAGGCTCGTGATCACACTAGGGTAGTTGCGAGGCTCCAAGGAGAAGTTATTGAGCAGCGTTCTCACCTGGAGATGCTAAGGAATGAGATACAATGGCTATGTCAGGAAGAGGCCAAAGTTGCCGCCATGATTGAAGAAGGGGAGCGGCGGATGGAGGAGGAAATGAGGGCGAGCACAATGGTGGCCTAGGAAGCAGAAGAGTTGCGGGCTGGTGCAGAAGCTGAAAATGCCTTATTGTAGAATCTCTCTCAAACAATATATGATTCTCCCCAGTGCTTTATACAGCTTTGTAAATCAACCGAAAAACTCCTGTAATTTATTTTCATGCTAGAGGAGGCTCTGGATTGTGGATGCCCTTCCTTCCAACATTGTTATAGAACAAAAAAATATTTCACCACCGTACTCTTTTCGCCATCTCCTATGATAGAAATTATTTGGCACGGATATTGCATTTGTTAATTCCTTGAATCATAGAATAATCAGAGTTCAGGATTATTGATAAAAATAAAACAAGCTCTAACTTTTTCTTGGACCATTGGATGCAGTGAGCATAGTTTGGCTATTGTTTGGGGTTTGTAGGAAATCCCTACAAACTGTTTGTCTCTTCTTTTCATACCCTGATTTTCCTTGGCCCATTTAGGGTGGACCCAGCGGGTATAACCCAACTATTTCATAGGTCACCCTTTTCGGATTTTCGGCCTAACAAGATTTGTGCATCTTTCTTTTGTGAGCGGTTTAAAGTACCTCCATCAATACTATCACTACTGATTTTTTAGGTCGAATAGCTTTGACTAAATATGGCGGGGCGAGGTCCCCAATGGGGTTCAACAGATTAAAATATGTATCAATACTCTTCCAACACACATGGGAGGAAACATGTTTAAATTTCAGTGGCATGCAGGGCATGTCTCAAGTCATGGGAGCCGTGTCGGCGTACAGAGGTAAGACGAGTGTTGCTGAAGAAAAAACATGCCTTTGGTAGACGGGCAAGGGGCGATCAATTTGCAGAGCCGCTGAGGGCATGGTATTCATAGTCATACAAAGGTGTCCTTAAGTCAAAGACTTATCCATTTCTGATGGCCAGGGGACTTCATGGAAGCCCAGCTCATGGAAACCATGATGGGTGGTTTGGAGAAAAAAATGAAAACCACCAGGGGTGGCTCAGAAACTGTATGTGATGTCTGAAAGATTTTGAGAACATCTGTATCAATCAGTAGTGTGGAAGAAGGGTTCCCATCCTATGCAGTTATCTAGTGTAAAGGATGGTTGGGGTTCGGTTCAGTTTAAAGTCATGCAGCTGGGACATCATTTAAAATGGAACGACTTCTCCTAGTTCTCAGTAATATCTTCAAAGACGTTCTTCCGCATTCAGGTAGGATTGTAGAAGAGGTTGGTAAACTATATCTTAGAGGGTTTCTGACTCTCAGGATAGAAATGGGGGCTCAGAGGCCAAGAGGCGTACGAAGTGAATCATTGCCTAAGGAAATCTTGCCTTTGGTAGACGAGCCAGGGGCGATCAATATGAATAGTTGCCGAGGGCATGGTATGCATAGTCATACAATGGTGTCCTTAAGTCAAAGACTATCTACTTTTGATAGCCGCGAAACTTCAGGGAAGTTGCGATTTGGGACCACCAGGGGTGGCTTATGAGAGTTCAGCTTTTTTCTGAGTACATAGTATGGCTTATGATGAGAGGGTTCCTGAATACGGGGGAAATATCTAGACTAAACGTCCCAAGAGTGGGTGAAGTAATTCTTTCTCACGCTGGTGTTAGGCGGTTGTTCATGCAGGTCTGAACCATGCACTGAAGGATAAAGAAAAGCCTCTGTTTCTCACTGAAACCATGACAAGTATGAACATATAATTTATCGTCATGTGGTTGTAACATATTCCATGTATTTTAGCGTCATGCAGCAAGGATGAGAGGCATTTTTAAAGGTTGCTGTGTAGTTTAATGTCATGCAGTGAGGATGGGGGAATTTTTTTCTTTCAGCCAGTGAAAAAACTTGCGGTTGGAGGCATTTCACTGGATGGTTAATGCTTGGCCTTTGTAGTTTCATTCCAAGTGGCCAAGATATCTCATGCAGTTTATTGTCATGCAGTGAGGAAGTAGTTGCAGAGGTTGCTCTTCATCAGAATATAACTGGGTTTGAATACCTAAACATTCCCCAGACGTGGGGGGGGGGGGTTGATTGGTGTAAATCATGGTTTCAGGGCCTCTTGGATCGGAAGAGGTGATATGGGGGCTCTGAGGCCGGTAAGCGTACAGAGCTAGGAAGAGCATAACCTGTGGAAATCTTGCCTTTAATGGATGAGCCAGTGCTGTCATTATGTAGAGCTACTGAGGTCATGGTATGCATAGTCATACAAAGGTGTCCACGGGTCGATGACTTTCCACTTCTGATTTCCATGAATGGTTATGAGGATCCACATTTATCCAGGCCACGAATTATATCATTTGGATAGACAATGTATGGAAATGTTGGGGATATCCATCCCTGGTTGATTTTTGAGTTTCAAAGAGTCCCCTGCGCTGATCCTTTCTTTTTGTTGTTATTTTTTTTGTGCAGGGGTGTGACTTCATTCCATGAAATTTAACGTCATGTAGTATGGATGAAGTACTCCTAGTTTATCGGTCATAGAGCTTGGACCATTGGGTGACTATTGCTGCAATCACTTAAAGGATAACTGAGTCAGCATGTTCTGATATACTTGGAACAAGGTGGGGGATGAAGGTTGTAAACTACAACTTTGAGTTTTCCCGAATCAAGAGGTGTGGTGTGGGGGCTCTGAGGCCGGTAGGCGTACAGAGCTATGAAGAGTACCGCTTGAGGAAATATTGCCTTTGACATATGAGTCGGGGGATATCATTATGCAGATCCACTGAGGGCATGGTATGCGTAGTCGTATAAAGGTTTCCCCGGGTTGATAACATTCCACTTCTGATGGCCATGAATGATTATGAAAATCTACGATTGCTCGCAGTGTAGAGTTCGATACGTGGGGATAATGGTGTCTGGGTATACAAGAAACATCTTCACTGCAATTGTCCATTGAATCAAAGTATCCTAGTCCTGGATTGATGTTTTTCATGCAGTTTTCTATGTGAACCACTGAAAAACACATAGTCTAGAAAGATAGGGATACCCTAGAAACACCTGGATGTGAAAAGGAGATTGAACTTGTAAACCAATTCCCCATAAACTTCTAGATTAGGAGGTATGGTATGTGGGATCTAAGGCTGGTAAACGTATGGAACTAGGAAGAGTGTCTCATGTGGAAATCTTTCCTTTGGTAGACGAGCCAGGGGCTATCATTATGCAGACCCGCTGAGGGAATGGTTTGCATAGTCATGCAAAGGTGTCCACGGGTCGATCACATTCCACTTCCGATGGCCATGAGTGGTTATGATGATCCATAATTATCCGGGTCATGGAGTCTGATGTATGGAGAGGATGCATCCAAATGCACAAGGAGTATATCCATCTTGTATCTTCATGTTTCTTCGGTTGGTCGTGACGAAGTTCGTGCAATTTAGAGTCATGTAGTGAGGACGAAGTCCATGCAGTTTATCGTCATGCGGTAAGGACGAAGATATACACCCCATGCAGGTCTGGTCTGTACACGGGGGAAGGGGCACTTTTAACATTATTGTCCGTGCAGTTTAAAGTCATGTGGAAAGGACGGGAAGTACACCCCGTGCCAGTCTGGTTCGCACATGGGGGGAAAGGGACTTATTTTTTTTATTCAAGGGGATGGGCCATGACTAGGGATCTTGGCATCGCTACGTATCCTGCGAGGGCAGGAATCAAGCCATACATAGTTCTCTGGAAGAAGTTCCCCCTGCGCAGGTCTGGTCCATACACGGGGGAAAGAAGGCAGTTTTTATCTTTTATTCATGGGGCTGGGCCAAGACTAGAGATCCTGGTGTCGCTACGTATCCTACGAGGGTAGGAATCAAGCTGTACATAGTTCTCTGGAATCCGTGTTGTTTTAACATCATGTGGTGAGGACGTGATACTCCTAGTTTAAGGTCATAGAATTTGGACCATTGGGTTCTTGGCAGTTTAATTTCATGCAGTTCAGACAATGAATACTCCCCATGCAGGTCTGGCCCGTACACGGGGGGAAGGGAGAATTCATGACTCTTATTATCCGTGTAGTTTAACATCGTGCAGTAAGGACGAACTCGATGCAGTTTAACGTCATTTGGTGAGGACATGAATACACCCCATGCAAGTCTGGCCCGTACATGGGGGAATGGTCATTTTTTTCTTTTTGAGGTGGTTGGGCTAGGGTGTGGAATTCTAGCGTCACTACGTATCCGGAAAGTGCAGGAATCAAGCTTCACATAGTTCTTTGAAAGAAGATACACCCCGTGCAGGTCTGGTTCGTACACATGGGAAGAGGACATTTTTAAATCATCTTGTCGGAGCAGTTTAATGTCATGCGGTGAGGATGAAATACTCTTAGTTTAAGGTCATAGAGTTTGGACCATTGGGTGCTTGGAATTTTAACTTCATGCAGCTCGGACAATGAATATGCCCTGTGCAGTTCTGGTCCATACACGGGGGGAGGGGCATTCTTAACTCGTGTTATCCGTGTAGTTTAACATCATGTGGTAAGGAAGAATTCCATATAGTTTAACGTGATGTGGAAAGGACAGATTTTTCTTGGACTCTATGCGAAATACTTCTTCAAGAATCTCGCATTGGTTGGAGCCGTGGGGAATTTCCCATCCATGGAAATCGGGGCATATGCTCCATTGGAGTAGACCTTGTGTACAACATATGGTCCCTCCCAATTAGGGTCTAGATTTGGAGGCTTCTTTCCAGGTATCATTGGGGTCCGGAGGACCAACACTAATTCTCCTTCCAAGAATGACCGGAGGCAAACCTTTTTGTTGAAGGCTCGTGAGATTCGGTTATGGTACACCTCCAGGAGGTGCAGAGTGTGTAGACACTTCTCGTTGTTCCTGAGTCCCCATAATAGGGTCGCAATAGGATGCGTAGTGCATCAAATGCTGCTCTGGATCACCTGATCCATTGAAGATGGGGAATACATGGCTCCCAAAATTGGGTGGAGGTGGTGTGTTGGTCACCCAATCTGGGTAGGGTTTCTGCTCCAGCTGTATTGGAGTGTGTCGTCCTTCCATCGCTTCCAATCGAGCCGTTAGTGCCTCGATGGTGTGGGTGAGTCCCTAGTTTACATCCTGTTGGGCCCGGTCTTAGGCAGCCGTAGCCCGAGGCATTACCTGAGGATCCGGGTTGGCCTACACCAAGGGTGCGTGTGCCGTTTATGGAAGCTTCGGAGGGTTTAGGTGTACTCGTTCTAGTTTCTTCCGGAGTAGAGGGAAATCTTGGTATTCTTCTGGATCCACATCTTGGTAGTTGGATGGGCCAGGCGCCTCATTGGACGAGAGCCCTGACCATATTTCGTTTGGAGTGGAAAACCTTAGCCTTTGAGGTGCACTTTCTTGGAGTGCATGATGTGGTTCCTCCTGGGATGCACTTTCAAGAAGGCGGTTCCTCTGGAGTAGCTCGACGTTAAGCCGTCTCAATTCCTTCATCTCCTCTTCCATTCGAGCGAATCTCTCTTTGAGTGTGAGTGGATCATTTTTGTGAAGAGAAGGAGGCAGTTTAAGGGTGACTAGTCCTTTATTCTTATCTTTATTGGAAGCTCGCTGGGTAGGCGGAGGAAGGTTAGCTGAAGGGGCAGCCATGTTCAGGGCGGCCCTCTGGTTCTGGGTGTGCACACCTGGTTGTTCGTTGTGAGTCACATCCTATCCGGAACTATCGTCTCCTGATCCCTCCTGATTTGCAGTATCCCTAGTGTCACCCATGGGGTTAACCTCTATAATGTTGATAGATGCATATCACGGGGCTGATAGGATTTCATCCTCCAAACGGGAATAGGATCTCCCTCGTCTTCTGCTAGACTTCCCTTTTGTGTCCTGGGATTGCCTTCGTATTTCTTGATGAAGGTGACACAGAGAGTTTATTGATGCGACCTCACAGCGCGCGTTCCTCTCGGAGGGGGTGATGTTTCAAATGACAGGATAGGACAAGAACCTCTGCTTGTGAATGTCCTCCATAGACGAGAGATTACTGATTCTCGTGGGGGAGGTTGTTGTTGAGGGGTTAATAATTCCCTAGACCTGAGGGTTGGGTCGGCTCCGTTCCATGGACATTGAGTCTCTTCCCTGTTTTATTGGTCTTACAGGGGCATTTGTTGTTAAAAATACCCCCAGCCATGCAGGCTAGGATTCATCCTGGATTGAGGCAGTGGCTGCTGCTATCATGACCTGCCTGATCTCACGTGCCCCCTTTCAGGGGTGAACCAGATTTGGTGCTGAATTCACATGTAGATCAATCCCTTCTGCGGAGGCAGGAAAAGATCACTGATTGGACTATCTTAGGCGAGAGGCCTACCATATGCCCTCAGTGGCCTTATTCAAGAGTTCTTGAATGGATTGTTCCCATTGGGCCTGACTCTTTTGGGACTTAATCAAGGCCCAACTCTGTTGGGTGTGTTGCCTTTCCTGAACAGGGGGACCACTCGACTGCCGTCTCGATGTGATGATGTTGCAAGATACCATAACGAACGGGTTTTTTCTGGGTGGGGAGCAAGGTGAAATGTAGAGCTCCATGTTCCCACCGTCCCCTGATATGGACTCCCGTTGGAGCATCACTGATGAGGTGACGCAGCTCATGTAGTGCACAGAGGCAAGCTGCCTCCATATTCCCTTTGTTCCTCTCAGGGCGCTGTCGCCACACTATATGAAAGGCCTCCAGGTCGATATGACACAGGAGGTATCCTATCATCTTGAAATGGTCTACATACCCTTCATAGGGTAATAATCTAGATTTCAGCTGGTGGAGGGTCATCCATATATTATGGTGGATGCCGTTCATGCATTCTTTCGACAACTCTCTGGGTATGTCGAACTGAGAGGTGGCCGTAGGCCAAAACATAACTGGTATATCATCCTTGGCCAGTCGTTTCCTTAGGTGCAGCATATCAGCATACTCCTCCACCAGTGATTCCTCTACATGGTCAGCCCAACTAAGGCTTTCACTGTAGTCATAGGTAGTGGGACCGGTAGGTATTGAATTTTCTTGTGGGTGATTCCAAGGTGGTTCAAAAGATGAACACGACCCTAGAATGGCTCCTGATCCAAGAAGGGTGTCGCTAGAAACATGCTGGGAATCTGAGATGCTCGATCCCGTCCTTCTGGGTGCCTTAGCATACGAGGGCCTTTCGGTGATTTCTTCTGAAGGGGAAGGGCCTTCCTATCGAAATAATATTTCATCACTGGGAGGACCTCTGCCATGGCGGCCGTAATGGAGAGGAATACCATTACTACTTGATGCTTCACTGCATATAGGACTTTTTCAGTGCACACCCTGGGGAGGACTTCCAAGGTGTGTCACAGCAAGCGAAGGACCTTCTGGATACCTAGCATCGTTACAGGGAGGACCATCGCAAAAAATACAGTCATGGTGAGGATGACCATCATGGCTTGACGTTCGACGCACATCCTGAGGAGGACCTTCAGAACATGCCGCGGCAAGGGGAGGACCTTCTTGTTTCTTGGGTCCATTGCAAGGAGGACCTTCACAATGGCATCCATGGTAGCGAGGACTACCATCACAGCTGCGACAATGGCAAGGACTACCATTACTGCTATCATAAGGAGAATATCTGCTGGATATATCCCGGGGAGGGCCTCCAGATTGTACCACAACGAGGGGAGGTCCTTCTCGTTGCCTGATGTCTCTATGGGGAGGACCTACATTATCAGGGTGGCAAGGACTACCACCATGATTTGATGCCCAACTATGCGGAGTTCCATTGCAGTGTAACCCCTGGGGAGGACCTTCAGGGCATGCCACGACAAGGGTAGGGCCTTCTTGTCGTGATGAGATGTTACTATGCGGAGGGCCTCCGTAGATGCGACTATGATAGAGAGGACTATCATCACAATCTATGGACCCACAGCATGGAGATTGATTGCAGTGTATACCCCAAGGAGGACCTTTAGGGTGGACCGCAGTAAGTAGAGGACCTTCTTGCTGCTCGATCTTCTGCTCACGTGGAGGGTTTCTGTGACTCGCATCAAGAGATAAGATCTCATGACCGATTAATATATTCCCGCGGGGGAGGCACCCGCGGGTGCTCTGTGGAGGACCTTCAGTGCTGCTAGTAGAGACATTGGGGGGAGGAACATTTCCACTGCTACTGCCGCTCCCATAATATAGTAATGGGCAGGCAGGGTTCCAAGCCTTTGACATGTGCTTAGCGGAGTTGGGAACCCCACCTTCCAGCAAAATGGAGTCATGGACCCGCTCTTTATTTTCCGTCTGCCTTCGGCACATTCGTGGAGCCCCTTTACGGACAGTGGGGACCATCTCTTGATGACAAAAAACCTCACCACCTTTAGGTCCCTGTCTAATTGGGTCCTGTGATGCTGCCGAGATACGCCGACGAACATCCTGGCTTTTAGCAGGGGTATAAGCATGCTATGGTGCATCCACCATGATGGATGGGTGTCCCCCAGTTAGAACGAGTGAAGCCACTTGATTCGGTTTCCCTTGCGTCATGGAATATAGCCGTCAACCCTCCTGGGCAGAAGTAGGGATGCAGATCTGATCCGAGGTAGCTATCTCATATCTTAGACGAGTTGCCTCAATTGGGGAGACGAGCTCACGGGCCCGTGTCCTTGCTATTTCTGCTTATGAAATTACATTCTAGAATGTCTACAAGATATGATCAAGGATCGATACCTGCTACTCTATCATTACCAAGATATGTAGAGAGACATCTTTTGCTGGAATGGGTATGAAGTCCCATTCTGTTATCGGAGTATGAATATCCTGCTCCGATCCTCCAGTGGTCAGTGGGCACTGACAATTCTTCTGTGTCGGGGCAGGTGAAAGAATCTGCCCCTATACTGGGATACATCAGTTTAACTCTCTATTTGCCGCTACATCGGGGTGGCATACTTTACTTGCATTCGCAGGGAGTTGGCCCCACATATATTGGTTTCCCACAGTATCGTGTCAGTGGCTTTTGTTGGTGGGGAGATGTTCCCACCTATGATTTTCCACCACATCTGGGTGGCAGACTTTGTTGATCGCCACCATATTAGGATGGAAGGCGTTAGATGAAACTTCCAAGAGATGGTCCTACAGGTGCCGGGTTGCCACCACATCAAGATGGTGGGATTCATGAATCTGGGTAGGGAGAGGTGCCTGACGAGTAAGAGTCGTCCTGCATGAGCGACGAGCTTGATGGAGCTCGGACGAGATGCGTACTAGCTCATGTGATGCGTCCATGTCTGGATGGCGGGCTCGGGAGGAGCGAACAGGTGTAGGTTCCTGTTCCTGGTATGTCTCCGTGGCTAGGTGGCAGAGCTCCTCCTCGGGGACTAGTGTGATGACCGGCCCCCAATTGTACGTCTACCTCCCTCGTTGGGTGGTCCGAGGGGATGGAGCTCAGGGAGCATGGGCCTGAATCCTCAGGGAGACATCCTCCTTGACGTGAGGATGTTGGGTCGTGACATGACCACGATGACGTCGGCTGGCGGGAGCCTTGGTGCGGAACCCCCGTTCGGTGGGAATGAAGTACTCAACGTCGACCTCATCTTCCTCCCCATGATAAGGGAGGTATGAATTGTCCCGTTCTGGGGATAGACTCTCGAAACGGTTGGAGACAGCGACAGGGGCTGTCTGGATCCATCTTTGTAGTTGCTGCTGGGCAAGCGGCCGATGAATCTTGATGGATTGGAGGGCACGCATGGCCGTCTCCACCGTTGGGAGAGTACCATTCATGTGGTACTCTCGGATCAATGCGTCTGAGACCCAGTGTTGAAGACGCTGGGTGGGTGACAGGGTCCTCCATAAGTGAGGATGCCCGGTCATCGCATAGCCTGAAGTGCGCACTCGGGAGTTCCTTCAGGGAGTCATTGGATCGAATGGAGTTTTATATAGTACATGTAAAAAAATTTAACAAATAAAAGTAGCAAACCCATCGAAGCAACATCTAATGATCCCATGAGTAGTTAATGACCTTGCTCGGCCCTCCTTGTGAGTGAAGTGGGCAGATGGTGTGATTATGTTAAATCTGTCATGCTTGGTTAAAGATTCACGTCAGGTTTACCATTTTTTGTTTCGTTTTGTCTTTTGGCCTCGAAACACCAAACGACTCCGTATCCAATGATTGATAGAACTGCTTTCCAATGGCAGGCGTTCACCAGATGGTCTGACTAGTGACTCTTAAGAACTCACATTGGTCAAGAGGATGGGAAGTCGGGCTCATCGCACCCTTTTGGGGGGGAATTATTGCCTGTTCCGGGACTCTCTTATAGATTTAAGATGTATTCATATGTTCACGAATCTTTTGTTTATACCAAAACAAAGTATCCACAGATTTAACCCTGGTGGGAAATGGTCATCTGGATGCATGGAATTTGGAATCATTTAGGCCTGAGGTTTACCATCCCTCGTTGGATTAATGACCCCATAGAGTTTGGAATCATTGAGACGGTGCTAGGAGCAGCTCGGTGAACCAATGTGAAGACAGTCGGATCAAGCGGTTTTATGGCTTGGACCTCTTGGAGGCTTCCTATGTACCCTATCTAGTAGATAGAGATCAATGTCCATGTAGTTTAGATAGGTGTAGGGGAACTGATGTGAAGATGGACCGGGTGGTCCGATGGGTGGTGGGCTTGAACCACATGGAGGATTCCTACATACCATGCGTAGGAGGCAAGGATCAAAGTCCATGTAGTTCGCATTGGCTTGGGGATTACGCTCTGGGGTATCCCGGAATGATGGATTGGGGCTTACACTCTATGAAGGCCCATAAGCAGGTGTAATGGTCGATGCTTACTCTAATCCCACGTGAGTCATGCTCGGTGTGAGAAACAAGAGGCAGCAGGGACCAGAGGATCACATCGCGAAAGGAGAGTCCGTGAGAAGTGGAGTGGGGATTACGCATGAGAGAGGCTCATTAAGTTGGGGCTTACTCCTAAGTGGACGCCCATGGAGATGGATTGGGGCTTACACTCTGAGGAGGCCCATAAGGTCAGGGCTTACTCTGAAATGGATGCCTGGGGTGACAAAGCCCAGTGGGAGAGGGAAAGGGGGTACTCTTGTTCCCATATCCTATCTTGCAGTGCATGGGGGATTCCTTCTTATGGCTATTTTACCATATCCAAGTAACCCTCAACAAGTGGAGGGACAGAAAGGGGATTCCTGAGCTCAGACTCCACATTACCATGGGAATGTGAACCCAGGAATGCTTCAGGAATTTGCTCAAGGGTTGGGGGAAACCCCTTCACCTCTACTTACCATAGGTATGTGAACTCAAAATGGCGTGCTGATGCACCTGAAATTTACACCACACAGATCGGGTGGCTCTAGTTGAGGACTCGGCTCGGGGCCGATGAATAGGCCAATGGGGGAGTCGCAGAGGACATGGCTAGATTGGAAGGATTTTATCTAGCTCAGGAAATGGGAACACCAAAGTATTTGGTGATCCACCGAGAGGTATGGGTGGTGGCGCCCTTCATCTGGGGAAGTGCCACACGGCTGGGGAAGCCGTCAGCAAACCAGGGTGGTCCGCAGACAGATTGGCATCCCATGAACCAGGGTGGTTCACATCTTCTGGTTCGATCTGCGAACCAGGGTGGTTCCCGGAGGGTTCCAGGCAGGCAGTGGCAGCCAAGGGCGGCGTCAGTCATAGGCCCGTCGGTCGGGGATTCACCCGTGTAGGAGAGTGCTATGCGGTGCGACAGATGGGAAAAGAGGCATAAACTCCCTGGTCTGCAGGGAAGTTATTGGCAGAGGTGGTATGGTTCGCGATTCTCCTTGTTTTTGTTATTTTAGGTTCTCAGTTCACCAATTTATTATGCATTTTCCAATTCCTTGTTAATTTGTATACCTGATGTGGTTCGCGAATGGGAATTTCACGGTTTGAGAAATATGAAGCCTTCCTTCAACCAATCTTCTTCTAAATCTCAAATACCTCCAAATCTGATTCCAGTTCTCCAACCCCTTTTTCATTCCCCCTTCGTCTCCTTTTATAGAGTGGGGAAAGGGATGTATCTATGGCCCCAAGACACCTTTTTTAGAGGCCCATAACCAAATACCCGGTTTATAGCCGACTTGGTCAATGGGCGATTCGCGGTGGGTATTGAATGCTCCCCCCCTCCGTGAATCAAACTCAGGGAGTGCTCCGTGGCTACCGAGGGTTCCGCCTCTGTTCTGTGAACAATAGCGGGTGCGGCTTGAATTGGTCGACGCGGTCCGCGGTTCGGGCGGTTCATGATGGTGAACCAGACTGGGGCCTATCCTGCCTTGCGACCGTGGAGGCTCTCCGCCCCTATTTCTCAAACAACAATGGTTTGTGGGGGAGGCGCTTCGTAGGGTCAGGCCACGTTGCGTTTCGATGGGACCGTTTCATAGACCGGTCCTATTTGTGTCCCTTCTATGATTATTTTCCCCAATTGTTTGGGGGATTTGGGTAGAATCTCCATTGCGGATTTTTCAGGACCCTACATTTATATAACTAGTATACTATTGATAAAACACTCAAATGAAATAATTCTATAATAACAGCATAAGAACACTAGCCATTATTATTCGTCTGAGGTAGTATCATAACTTGATTATTATCCAATAAAATCATTTGCGGTATACTCTCATGAATGGAACATTGATTCACGTAGTGTCTCAACGCCTTACAGATGAAGCATTTTACATTTGAAAACTTTTTCTTACCCTTGCAATCATGTACTTGGTGTACTTTTACTCCACACTTATAACAAACTCCCATTCCCTTCAAGTATTTACCCAGGTGATTCATTCCACATTTATCACATATTGGAAAATCCTTCTTTTCCCTCTTACCTTTATCCATCATTCTCTCTTCCATCATTTTTTTCTCTTGCTTCCCTTCAAAACCATAGGACTCACATAATTCTTTACATATCTTATTAACACATGATACTATTTCTTCATATGTTGATAATACATGGTAGACTATTTCCCTTCTAAATGTTGGCTTAATACTTTGAAAGATATGATCCTTCTTACTCTTTGGATCATAAGTTTTGATGGAGTTCACATTCCTTCTACTGGGCACCATTTCTATACAATGGCATACACAAGGTCAATTTATGAATTGCAATGAAAAATTACAATCTTGTAAAATACCTAACATAATTGAATAGTTTATGGATATAATCAATAAAAATATTTTCTTTGAGGGGATACATACTCGTAAATCCTTCATAATTATTTGTAAAGAAAATGAAAGTTATCCAAAGCATATCCCCCAAGAGTGTCGTAACCAAGAGTGCAGCAATGCCTGTTATCGTGCACCAATTCCTGTTTGAGTCTAGCTCAAAGAGGTGTTTTTGGGTTTTACCCCTAGGTACATCTATTCTAGATCCACCTCTACATGCTTGTATCTATACTGGGTTGTATTTTCTTGGAAAACTCACAAAATCTCTATATTACCATAATTCAAGGAAGTTTTTCTATATTAATCATCAATGTCTATATTAGGGTAATATGATCTAATCAGATTTTATCTAAATCTAGATTCCAAGTTTATTACTAAACCTCCCTCTGATACCAACTATAACGCCTCAACCCCAGTTACCCAGAGTGAGTGCATTATTTTAATATATTGTCATGATTACAAGGAATCAATTCCTGAAAGAGCGATCAGTTTAGCAGTCTTGGAAATGAGATTACATACATGGATGTTACATTACACTTTAAAAAATAAAAGGAAACATAAATGATCCTTAGAGAACAACATTAATCCCCTTACTTAACCTTATGTATCAATCATAATACACCTCTTGTAATCTTGGTAAAATTAAAACATAGAAAGGGGTGAGCTCAAATGCTCAGTAAGGATAACAATAAAGTGGAAACTTTCATAATTAAGCATAAAAATTTAAGGTAATGTATAAGACTAAAAGAAAAACCTTTTTAAACTTAAACTTTAGCATAATATGGAAAATATACAACAAAATAATGCCATTTACTTATTCACATTGATATTCTACTAGTTGAATAATCACATGAAATATCAATAGCCAATCTTATTATGATGGAATGCATAATGCCAATCTATAATAAACACATAGTCAAGGCCTTGTGCCAAGACTACAAATAAGATTTTTTCAATCCCTTATGCCAAGACACTAGTTTTTTTAATGAGACCTACCGATGCATCGAGGAGCTATAGCGGGCTCCACCCTTCACATACTAAGTCTAATTCATTCCTCATATGAAAAGATTTTAACATATAAAAAACATTCGTATTAAAACTGGCATAAGAAATGTTAATACTTTACCCATAAACCATGAATGGTATAAAAATAACACATCCATAGTCAAACATATAAAAAAACCTTCAATACAATATGGAAGATTTGTATCATAATAAATCAACTTTAAATAAGTTTAAAATCCATTAAAGGATTTTGACATAGAAAAAAATGATTTGAAAACTCTTTGAGAGAAATATACGTTTTCATGAAAACATTTAAAAGTCACACAATTTATAAAGGAAGATATTTAAATACATTTTTGAAATAAAGTGTCCCATACCACTTTAAATATTTGGAAAGTAATTAATATTTTGAAAACATTCATGTCGTTTTAAATAAATCTTTAAAACCATTTTGAAAACATGAACATTAATGGGAATGGTTTTGAAGAATATATCTTTAAAACATTTAAAATGATGTTGTAGTAAAAATTACCTTAAAATATTCCCTTTGAAAACTATTTTATGAAACATGGTCATGGATAATAAATATGTCCTAGTAGGTACTTACGTAAAATTAACCTCGAAAAATAAAGAGATTGTGAAATTATCCCTTACCAATTTGGTAACTTACGAAACATACCCCCTATGAAATAAGTATCATATAATGAATATGTAAATAAACATAAATTAAAGTGTATTACACAAAGAATACAATTATGGGCAGTAGATACACCACACAAAAGGTAATAGTGGCAATATGGCATGAATCTCACAGGAATAAGGAGTGAGTTGAAAACCCCTTACCTTGAACTTTCCATTAATCGAGGGTACGTTTAACCTTTTGTATGAAGATATTAGTATGTTATTAAAGTATACCATAACTATATTAGTATTTATGATATCATACATGATTCATTAATTGCTTGATAAAAACCATTTAATATTAATTTCCATGTTAAATTAACATTTTGGGTAATAATCGCTTTCTTTATCATTTGTATTTTAACTTGTTACTCTTGATTGTATCACATAGAACAAGATTTAAATAATTCCAGAATATAATAAATGATTTATATATCATATATATTTAGAATATAAATATGTATAATAGACATATATATGAAATGAAAAACACTATTTATGGAGATTCTAGTCCGTACGTACGCATAAACGTTGTTTCCGTTTTCATATCGTAAAGAACAAAACTAAGTGAATAAGATATATGTAAGTACATATATATATATATATATCTCTCTCCAGTTGCATTATTATTTCATATATTACATACTTATTAGTAATATATATTTTTATAATCGTCGATGAATGGTGATCGTGGAAATGAATCTCATCGCATCGTCGAGACGGTAATCCGTACGTAAGCACAAGAAACAATATCATTTCCTTAAAGGTGTGGAATTGGATGGAATATTAATTTTACAGAGACATTATCATGTTATTTTAATTATTTATATACATATTACTCATCATTATATCTATCCAAATAATATTTTGTTGAATAAAAAATTACACCACGCCATGGAGACGGTAAGTCGTACGTACGCACGTATGGTGACATTATCATTAATAAAAATGGGTAGAATAATTAATATAGTTGTGAAATACTTATAATAACATCACAATATATAGAAGATACTAGAGTTATTATTTTTGAATGGAAACAAAAAAGAAAGAGTAAGTGTAATAATAAGATAACTTGAAAGAGGGTGGTGAAATCATTACATCTTCTTCAGGTTCTTCCTTTTGATTTGATCAAAAGGGATCCTTAAGTTGGCTTTATAACCAAAGGAATGCCTATAGGATAAAGGTAGGATAGTTGGGAGGATATTTGGGAAGTGGTTGGCTGAGCCAAATGGCTTTGGATGAGTGATTTTGAGATAAGGGGAAGTTCCCATTTATAAGAGGGGTGAGAGTCACTTTAGGAAAAGATTAAAGTATTAATTTATTATACAATCATATTCGGTTTATAATAGTTCCAAATGAATTTATTTTGAGTATAATGTGGTTATGTGTTGAAATACGCTCAACTAATAGGTTTTAGACATGTTTAGGTTACCATTTTAACCATATCATTTAGATTTAACTCTCAGTTAAATAGTTAATCTTTTACCGCATCTTCTTGTATTCTTACTGTATATGGTTAGTAAACTTACTCTAAACATCCAAGAGAACCTCAAGTGTCTCATTAATAAAATATATAATATTATTTAATCCATTTGGACGAACCTTACATTTTTATGAATATTATATCAACCAATAATATAGTATTTGTTTTAAATATTAATTTATGTTAATTTTGACACTATTTGGTATTTTGTTTTTGTGAAAGTCATCACAACTTTATTACTTTAAATTAGATACATTAAATAATCCCTAACATGTCATATTCTCATATAAAATTTGTGGATGTCATAAAAACTTTGTAATTATATTTATTTTCATATTTATAATACCATTTAT
This sequence comes from Viscum album, assembly GCA_963277665.1. Taxonomy (NCBI): domain Eukaryota; kingdom Viridiplantae; phylum Streptophyta; class Magnoliopsida; order Santalales; family Viscaceae; genus Viscum; species Viscum album. The sequence continues at coordinate 542,394,697 of OY728130.1, read as the reverse complement.
TTGATTCTTTTGTTAATAAGGTAATTACTGCATCATCATTGTGTCATAAATAGATTTAATTATTTAATGTATAAAAATTATAAAAAAATACCATGATGTAGGAAATATTTTTTATTTCAAAATAATATTTATTGTCAAAAATATTACTTATATAAAACCATATATAAATTAATTACTAAAATATTTTTGTTTTTTTCAATTTTGTCTTTACTTTAAATTTATTATTCTAAAGTGTCATTATCATTCATAAGTGGATCCATGGGGTCCCAAAATCAACCCATGGATGACCATGGTCGGCCATTACTCATCCAATAAGTTTAGGACATGTGTTAAGGTAAGTTATAATTATTACAATATTATTTTTATCTTGAATTACCACAATTACCTTTAATAGCGATAAATAAAAGTCAAAAGATTCTATTCACCAAAAATTATTTTCATCTTATTGAACCACATTTTACTTGCTGATGTTAACTGTGTCTCTCGTATTTTTTAAATTACACTCACAGAAGTGGTGAAATTATGTTTTATGTGAATTTGCAAATTCTCCTAGGAGGTGGGTAAAAGACGGTGAAAAGTACAATAAAATGTTTATATATATAAAATTATTATAAACTGACTCCAATAAATTACATTGAATTTATATAGGTATTATGTATCTATTTTGACCTAAAATAAATTTAAATAATATACATAATTATTTATATAAAAAGCCAGTTGTAAACAATAACTCAGTGTTTTTTACTATTCATAGAAAATTGAATGTTTTCAGAAGAATACCAAAAAATAACCCTAGGATAATTTTTATATTTTGAGTCTAAAAATGATGTATATTTTACCAAATTCAAAATATAAAATTTGAATTTATTAATTTAAAATTAATTCCCGTTGTCAAAACCAAAAGGCATATTTTTAAGAAATAATAACTATCAAAAGATTACCACTTGTTTATGTCCCATTTTAATGTAAAATTACTTAAAATGACCAGAATTGGATAAAATTGTGAAAATATAATCTATTTATACTTCCAAACAATTAAAGTTTACAATTTAACACTATAAATTATTTTGATTAAAAAGTTGTTTTTAGTTATAATATAGTATTTTCACTATTCACTCAAATATGAATGTTATCTGAAAAACACCAAAAATATATTGAAACTAAATTATTATGTCATGATTCTAAAGAATAAGTTTATTATGTCAAATTAAATATATAAAAGTTTCAGATATTGGATTTAAAAAGGGTCCACCATTAAACGGCGGTAAAATTTCATTTTTTTTGAAAAATACTTCTTTTATCTGAAAAAATGTATTTGTTCTTACATTATGTCTAAGAAACTCATAATATGGATTCTAAAATTATAAGGATTATATAATGTTCAAATATTCAGTTAATACTATACATAACCACTTTTGAATGGCTAGTTTGGTAAGTCATGGTGTGTTGAACTCATTGTTGCGTGTAGTGAAAGTTATTGAATTACTATGAAGAAATACCATAATATGAAATCTTGGGGTGTTACATACATTATAGCCCTTTTAAAAAATTGTTTCCACATAACTATTTCTTGTGGTTGAAAACTAGGGGTTTGTATTTTCAAAATATTTTTTTGAAATCCCACATTAGTAAATGGATTAATGAAAATTCCACATTAAAATAAACAACGAGAAGTATGAGGGTCACATAAGAAAACACATACTAGGTTTCCTTGTTAGAAAACACGGACATGGAAGATAAAACTAATGCTCCAAGACTAATAGAGATTGATATAAAATGAGATGACGAATAAAATTAACCATTAGAAAACCATAAAAATTTGATTGGTCAAAAGACCATTGATGAATGTAAACAAATAACATTTTTGTTTTAAGATCATTTGCATATTGTTGAGTAATTATTTTACTACATGGATTATAAACATATGGATATATTCATACTTGATATATCTATATTTTTAAGTATAGTTTCATCCTCATAACATTACCAAAATTCGGATGTACATCCCTAAAAAACATTAACCATCAATGATCTTATATAACCGATAAGTTATCAATACTTTTAAAAACATATCCAAAAGAAAAGGAATAATTATCACTAAACAAAAGCCGTATATAAAAATAGACCCAACAAAGAAATAATATAAAGGTCCTTATTCAAATATTATCACATCACATTAAACATCATTGGGTGTTTCTAAAACCTTTAACATATGGCTAAATAATGAAAAATACCACGCTCTGTAGAGATTCCATCACTTCCCCAAATGTGTCAACATCATCTACTATAATAGGAAAATATTTTTCTGAATATTTAGGTTTTCAATCTTAAGGATTTCAATACTATTTAATTGTATTTGGACACATATAACAATAATCACCCAACTAATTTCAACAAAAACACCTCACTTTTGGATGTCAATTGGTTACCCTAATATTTGGCAGTTTTAGGCCATTTTCATTACAGTCACATATCTTGTGACCAAAAAAACACAATTAAAACACTTGCCTGATCCATAATACACTCCTTGAAACATTTTTTCCACACTATCTACCTTTTTGAGGCTTACCTATAGTTTTATTGGTTGGATTATTCTCCAGTTCCAACACCCTTGACCGTTTCTTACTCTTATCATCTTGTGGAACAAACGTGTGGGAAAACTCCTTCCCAGTTTTTCAGCATGATGAACCACATTCTCATTACATTAAAATTATCATGACTCCAAAGAACTTTGTATAATTTATTTTAAATCCAACGTGAAATCTATTAATTTTACTGTCATGTGATGAACAAAATTTAGAACATACCTTACAAATATTTTGATGTTTTCTTCATAGGTGCCACTAAATTATCATCCTTTTTCTTTAATTACACAATTGTTTTCTGTACTAAGTCAAAAAAACCAAGGTAAATATTTATAAAAGAAGATATTACTAAATTTTTTACATTCCATGGAATCAATACCATTATTCTCTCTAGTATTATTAACCAAATAAAACCATTAGTTAGATTCAACTTCAAAACATTAAATAGAAATAGAAACCATTTGATGTTCTGAACATCCAATGACTTCAAATATCTACTCTAGGTAATTGATCCATCCTCTAACTACCACTGGGTCATATTATCCCTTGAATGATGGGGGATTTTGCCTTATGAAATTATCCACTATAGACATCTTACTTCATGTTAGATCATGTTCCTCTCTAGGATGGATACCACATCGATTTATATCATGTCTCAATAGATCCATCACTATAGAGAAATGTTCTTTTCCAATTCTAATATTATTTAAACGTTTATTTGGAGGATTGTTTCCTCTCGATAACTTAGCACTATATCTTCGTGAATTATTCTATGAAAAAACATTCCGGAAAAACATACTTTATATGAAGAAAGATGGAAATATTAAAATACTACATAATTTTAACTTAACCATAAAGTAAAATCTTCTTAGGGAATACTATTAACATTATCCTAACCCCTAAGATTATCGCAACCATAATTTGATTCCAAATGTAAGGAACCAACCAAAAAGTTCACTTATTCTATTATTTTTGAACTAGAATTAATATTCAAGGATCTTTTATGTCTATAGTTATAGAGAATTTGGATTAGAACATACAAAGTAAACCCTTTCATTTCAATTTGAAACTTATACCCAGTTTCCTTTTCTTCACCGTATAAAACTCTTTAAAATAAAACAGAACATCTCTTTATGAAAATCTTCACAATTGTCTCCATGACCTCATACTAGTCTCTATTCCATCTTAAACCCTGTAAAATACAATTTCAAAAACATGGGATGATCCAAAAGCAGAATAAGGTATATAAAAAGAAAGGATATAATTAGTTTAGAAAAAACATGAAAACAGATATAAAATTTAAATTTATATTAAAATATATATTATAATACTAAATAAAAAATTTTATATGATATATAAGTACTCATTTTTATCAAATAAAATCATTAAAACCCATATGAAGAAACTATAACTTTTTTATCTAACTTATAGGATCATGTATATAAACCCTTTCAAAACTCCTTCAATGCCCTTTAAATTAGAATAAACATATGGCTGACTTCCAATTAAGATATTACGGGCTTACATTGTACTATCTGGGCTAATCCACATTAAGCTGTAATGGGTTTACCCGGCTCTATCTAGGGAACCCCATGTTAAACTGTATTGGGCTTCACCAACTCTATCTGGGCCACCCCATTTTAAGCTATAATGGGTTACACAGTGCTATCTAGGACACCCATGTATAATTTGTATTAGGCTCATCTATTTCATATAATTCTCATCAACCATATCATTAATAAAACACTTTACTCATAAAACCCTTTAAAAATTTATTTGATGCCCATATGAAAGACACTTATGTATAAAAATACACTTTTATATTAAAAAATAATTCCAATATAATAAATCCCAAAAATAAGGGAAAATTGAATTTCATTTATGAAAATATGAATCTTCAAATGAAATATATAAACTAAATAATAGCCACCGCTGAGTTAATGCAATTTTATCCATGCATGTTAATAATAAAACATTGCTTTTGTCGTTTGTTAAAACATTCCGTACAAAACATGTAAAAAGATTCATTTTGAAAACCTTTGAATTAAATTTAAAATAGACCTAAAATTTCCTTTATAATTATTTCATGTCCATAATAATAAATATTTAAAATAATATCAATATTATTGATATGTAGTAAATGAATGTGAAATTAGATATATAAAAATTCATAGTTTCCTATACCACAATTAACATTTAAATAATAAGACCCATGAATGAATAAAAATTTACAAAACATTAAATAATTATATAAAAAATAAATTAATGATATGATATGTCAAATGGGGATATATATAGACCTCATAAAATAAGGTGGGTGTATAACATCGAAATATGACTCAATGAAAAGAGATTCAGATGAAGTCCCTTACATTAATTCTTAATCATCAGGTAAAATATTTATATTATTGAATAATAAAAATAGTATAATTATTTAATTTATTTTAAACTTTTTTAAAGTTAATGATTCATAATTTTTCACTTATTACCATGTTATAACAATTAGTTAATTAATTAAGTTCATTCCATCTGTTTGGATGATATTCGATACATGAATCCAAAATGACTTTAGTATGATGTATATAGTCAAAAGTGGGAAATATTGAATCATATACATAATAATATTCATTAAATAATATTAAATTTTATTAATGAACTGTTGTTTTAAACCAACAGTTAAACATGTATACAAAAAATAAATTGTGTTACAATTTTGGAGAAGATATTTCATACGTATGCTTGAGTAACATTTCCATTTTTCAATGATAATTATGGAAAGAATGTAAGAATAAAATTATATATATATAATGATAAAAATATAATTAAAATCATATAAATCTTTTAAATATACTTATATAGATCACCCATGTGATGTGGTTATGAAAAACTAATGGCATCCCTTCAAAGAGGTGATAGTTCACATATACGCACGTGTGCCGTTATCATTTTTATATGAATGAAAAGTTATGAAGTTTAAAGATATAATATTATTTAATAATGATAAATTATTCATTTATATCATATATAAACATTAATTCCATCATTATAATCATCCCCAAGAGACAGTGATGGAAAATTATTTATATCGGTTCGTGAGGTGGTAGTTTACTGTACACAAGAACGATAATTATTTTACCATTTTATGAAAGTGGATATAGATTTACGTAATTATATTAAAATAATAAAATATCAGTATATTCAGGATATATTATTTATTATTTCATCATTTTGAATAAGATTTTATGGATTTGGAAGATGAAAAAAATGAAAACACTTGATAAAAAATGATACAACTTCCTTTGAACTCTTCCTTTTCGTAAAACCTTAAGACAAATAAGGATGGTATTATTATAAAAATAAAATTTCTAGAATGTGGGTAGTAATTATAATATAGGTATTTGAGCTGATATGGTCTGAAAAATAGTTTTTTAACTATGAGGAATAGAGAAGAAGAGGTTCCCTTTTATAAGAGAGGGGAGGGGTACTCTTGGAATTGCTCAAAATATTAAATTAATATAAATTAAATTTATTTTAAAAATAGATAAAAAAATATTTATTTAAAATAGAGTATTATTATAAATCTAAATACATTAAACTAATTAAAATTATAAATGTTATTACTAATTTCTAATCCTTATCTTTTAATAGTAACCCTTATTTAATCACCATAACTCTTACCATGATAACATGTGTTTTTAGTATTTAAGGGTTAATATATATAATATAAAATGGAAAAATAAAAATATATAGATGATTTAGGACCATATAAATATTTTCATAATCATTTTCCTGAATTTTATATTTTTAGAAATTATATATAATTTAATAAAATATTAGTTATTTTAAAATATCAGTAATGTCAATAATGAAACCATTTATTACATAACAATTTCAAAACATATTCACAACAAGATAAATTAAAAAAATTCTTATAAGACATAAATAATGTGTATAATTAATCTATAAAATTAATGTGTGATATTAATTATTTCAGGTTATATTTATTTTAATATTTTTAATATCATTTATTTGATATTTCTCATAATTAAATAATTACTATATCATCATTGTGTAATCTATGAATGTAATTATTTATTACCAAAAAAATAAAAACATATTTCAATGATGAATATAATCCTTTTATATTTCCATATAATATTTATAGTCAAATATATCTTCTAAATAACTCTATATTAAAAACGTTATTTCTATTAAAACATATAAATGACATCTTTGACTTTATTGAAAATAAAATAATATAAAGGGATTGAAGTCATAAAAGAGGATCCCAGAGGTCATAAAAGTTACCCACGGATGATTTTGGTTGAAAAAAACTCATAAAATAAAATTATAAGATGTTTTATACTAATTTCATAATATTTATAATATTACTTTTACCCTTAAATAACTAATTTAGCCTGAACCTTGTTAATAAAAATTACTAAAGTTAATATACGTATTGTCCAAAAATAAAAGTTTAAAATTAACTAAGTTTGGATATTAATATTAAAAATTTGAAACTGATTTTTCTAAATATAGAATACAAATGTGGATAAAATCAATTTATAATTAACCCCATTGATGGAGTGAGAAAACAGGTTGTCTATGTGAAAATATTGAAATGATTAAAATGTTTTTATATAAAATTCAATGATAAATTGATTCATAATGAACTCTATCTATTTAATTGATAAAAATATATTTAATAACACTTTAAAAACAATCCAAAATATAATTTAACACTATATATTTTATAGACCAAAAAGCTGTATTCAATAATTTTTTTATATTTTCACTATCCAAAAAACGTGAAACATATCAGAACAATACCAAAAAATTAACCAATGTAAAATTTTTATTTAAATTTAAAATATGAAATTTATTTGGTCAAATATAATTTTTAAAAGTTTCAAAAACTCTATTTAAAACAAATATTCCATTAAAAGGGTGGTAAACGTGCAAATTGAGAAAATATATATCTTCTGTGTGAAAAATTTGAATTGTTCTTATATAATATATAGAAAACACATATAAAGATTATTAAAAATTATGTTGAATATGTTATAAATTTCATTAATATAATCTAGAAATATTTATTTGTTTATTGTTTTTAATAAAACACACTTGTTCACATTTAAATTTTTTTTTCAGAAAAAATATTTCCTTTCATTTTAAAAGTGGGGTTTATTCTCATTTATATATACATGTGTAACCCATATTTTCATTATTTAATTAAACCTACTAATCCCTTCAATTATAATTATTAGTTTATAAAAGTAAAATTTAAATAATAATAATTTTTATTTATTTATTTATGCTTGATATGGTGTTGCATGTAAGCTATGAAGCATTGTGTTTATTTATTAAGATCTTTGGATGTTACATTATCCTAATTTATTAAATTGTTCCCTCACAATTATAACATGGGATAAAAAACTAGGGGTTTGAATTTTTAAAAAACATTTGTAGAAATCTCATGTCCGAAAAAGGATTAATGAAACTTCCACTTTTAAATAATGAAAGGGATGTATAAAGGACCCTTGAGATAACACATACTAGGTTTCCATTTGTGAAAACGTGGAAATTGAAGAGAAACCAAAATCCAAATGACTAATACATAGTGATATAAAATATGATCATGGAAAATTTAACCATTATAATTCCATTGAAATGCTATTGGTCAAAATACCATTGATGAAAGAAAACAGATAATATTTTTGTTTCAAGATCATTTTTATAGTGTTGAGAAATTATTTTACTACATGGATTAAGAACATAAGGAAATATAAATAATTGATATATTCCTATTTTATAAGCACAATTTCATCCTCATGATATTATCATAATTATTATGTACATACCTAAAAATTAACTTAATAATCAAATAACAAATAAACCATATAGGTTATCAATACCTTCAAACTCATATCCAATGGAAAAGGGGCACATCTCAATAAATTAAAGATTTACATATATATAAAACCAAAAAACTCCTAGAAAGGTCCTTATTCAGTTATTATCACATCACATAAAATATCATAAGGTGGTTTTAAAACCTTGAATACCTGGTTAACCATTGAAAAATATCGGGCTCCCTAAAGCTCACATCGCCTCACCAGATGTCTCAAAATCATCTACCATAGTATGAAAAAGATTTTTTGAATATTTTTATTTCCAATCATAATTATTTATATCATATATATTTATCTTTGGACACATATTACCATACTTACCAAACTCATTGCGACTAAAACACCGATCTTTTGGATGGTTATTGGTTACCCCATTCATTGATTGTTCAAGGATATTTTCTTTATAGTCACAGATCATGTAACCAAACTGAGTACAATGAAAACACTTCCCGAATCCAGTAAAACATTCTAAAAAATTTTGTTTTCCACACATGGAATATTTTGGGGGATTTCCTCTAGATTTATTATTTTGATGCTTCTCCATTTCCTACCACCTTGATCATTTCTTACACTTGTCATCGGGTGGAACATTAGTGTCAGGAACACCTTCTTAGATTTTTCTCATGATGAACAAATTTATCATAAATTTAAAATTCTTGTGTGGCCAAATCACTTTGTAGACTTTATTTTAGTCATATGTAAAATCTATTAATTTTACTATAAATGTCAAAAATAAAATTTAGTATATACCTTTCCAACATTGTGAAATTTTATTTATAGGCGTACACTGAATCATCATATTTTTTCTTCAATTACAAGAATTATTTTCTATACTAAGAGAGAAAAACATTGGGAAATATTTATCAAGGAAGAAATTATTAAATGTTTCACATTTTAGGGAAACAATATCATCTTTCCCTCTAGTATTTTTATCCAAATACTACTATTGGTTAGATTCACCTTCAAAATGATAAATTAAAAGAGTTACCTTTTGGAATTCATAACATACCTACACTTCAAATATATTATTCAAGTCATTGATCCATCCTTTGGATACTAATAGGTCATATGATCCATTGAATTATGGGGGAAGTTATATCATGAAATTCTCTACTATAGACATTTTCCTTCACAGTAGATTAGGTTCCTCTTTATCATGGATACCTTCTCTATTTATAATATGTTTCATAATATCCATGACTTCCTAAAACTATTATTTTCCAATCCTAACCATATTTGGATGCAGATTTGAATGGTTATTTTCCTCCCACTACCTTCCGACTACATATTCCTTCCATCCTTTCTGGAATACTGTTTTGAACAAGAATATTTTCGATGAAGCGTCATGGTAATATTAAAATGATACATAATTTTATCATAACCATAAAGTAAAATCTTCTATTGGAATTATACTAACACTATCCTAACCTTTAATGTTTTCTAAACCGTACTATGATTCAAAATTTAAGGATCCAAACTTAAACATCACATATCATGATTTTTTGGAACTAGATTACTCATTAGAGGGTCTTTTCAATTTTAGGTTTTAGAAAATTAGGATGAACACTTACAATGTAATCCCATACACTTTAAGTGGAAACTTATAACTAGTTTCAATTTTTTTATAATATAAAACTATTTAAAATGAAACATAATTTATCTTTATGAAAAATATTCACAATTATAACATTGACATCATACTTGTCTTTATTCCCTATTAAACCCAATAAAAGACTTTTCAAAAACATGGTTTGAACAAAAAAACCCAGTAAGGGATATAAAAAGAAAGGAAAACATTAGGTCAGTAAAAAATTAAAACTGATATAAATTTTACCTTTATCATTAAATTTATTATATAATACATAATAATAATTTTTCACAAGAACAAAACACATTATTCTCAAATAAAATCATTAAAACTTGTATCATGTAATTAAAAATCCTTTAGGTGACATAAGGAATCACAAACATAAAACACATTCAAAACAATTTCAAAACCATTTTAATAAAAATAACCATATGGGAAAAATAAAATTAGGATATTATGTTCTTACATAGTGCTATATAGGAAAACTAATGTTAAGTGGTAGTGGGATTACCTGACACAATCTAGTCCACCCCATGTTAAGCTGTAACGGGCTTCCCCGACACTATCTTGGCCACCCCATGAAAAGCTATAGTGGGATTTCTTGGTGGTATCTGGGTATCCAAATGTAGAATATGTATATGTATCATCCCTTTATTATAAGTATCATGTACCATATAATTTATAAAACACTTTCATCATTAATCCATTTGAAAAACTTTTTAAATCCCACATAAAAAACACTTTAAAAACAAATTTCTTTTAAAAATCCATTTTCAATACAAAAAATACATAAACAATGGAATCTGGTTTTTCATTTATGAAAAAATACTACTTTTAGAAGAATATGAAAATTAAATAACAGGAAAAAATTTAATAATTAAACATTTCTTTTATCGTTTTTCAAAATATTCTGTATGAAACACAAAAAAAAAATAAATTATGGAATCATATGAATGAAATTACAAATAAAAATAAAATATCATTTATTATTCATTACATTCACATATATATATATATTTAAAATAATATCAATAATATTAATATGGAGGAAAATAATTTGAAATTAAATATTTAATCATTTAAAGTGTTCCATAACACATTGAACATTTAAATAATAAGACCCATGAAAGAATACAAATTTTAAAAATGTTAAATAACAATAAAAAAATAAATTAATGATATTTTATATTAAATGGGTCTATATATACACATTATAAAATAATATGGGTGTACAACATATAATTATGACTCAATGAAAGAAGATTGAAATGTTGTCCTTTACCATGAGTCCGACTAGGAATGAAAAAAATTTATCTTCCTGAATAATAAACCATGGTTATTTATTTAATTTATTGAAAACCTTTTTCATGTTTATAATTTATTTTATATCACTTATTAATATATTATAACAATTTCTTGATTATTTATGTTCACATTGGTCGTTTTGACGATATTCAGTACATCAGTCCAAAATGAATAAGGTATGATGTCTAAAGAAAAAATAATATCAATGAAATAATAATAAATTTTATACATCAATCATATTTTTAAATCCATTCAATAAATACTGATATTAAAACTGAACTCCGTTACAATCATGAAGACGATAATCCATACGTGTGCATGTGCAACATTACAATTATTCAATGATCACCATTGAAGGAAGGTAAGTATTGTTTTATGTTCATAGAATTACAAAAATATAATTAAAATCATATTGGTCATTTAAATATACTTAGATATATCATCAATGTGATGTGGTGGTGAAAAAATAATCACATCACTTCCTGTAGGTGATAGTTCACCCGTACACACATATGACATTATCATTTAAATGTGAATTAAAATGTAATAAATTTAATGATGTAACATTATTTAATAATTATTACTATGTCATGAACATAATATATATATATATAAATTAATAATATAATTATAATTAGTATTGAGGGACAATGATGGAAAACAAATTATATCATTTCATGAGGTGGTAATTTGTCATACATAGTAATGATAATTCTTTAACCATTCGGTGGAAGTGGACATCTATTTAAGTGATTATATTAAAAAATAACATCTAGTTATATTGAGAATATTTTATTATTATTTAATCATGTTAGAATAATATTTTAATGAATTAGTAGAATAAATAAAAAAAATACTTGATCAAAAAATGATAAAATTCCCCAGACCACCTCATTTTATTAACACATTAAGACCACTAAGGATGGTTTTATTCATAAAATAAGATATCTTGAATGTGGGGAGGAATTATATGAAGGTATTTTGGAATATATGTACTAAACCATTTCTGTTTTTATGTTTTTAGAAAATAGAAGAATATGTGCCCTTTCATAAGAGAGGGGAGGGGCACTCTTAGAATTTTTCAAAATGTTAAATTAATATAAATTAATTTATATATAAAAATGCATCCAAACTGATTTGTTTAGAATATTTGATTATTATGAGTATAAATACATTCATCCAACGGAAATTAGTTTTGTTTAAGAAAATTTTTAATCCTTATCATTTAGGTTTAACCCTTATTTAACATCCTTAACTATAATCATGATAACACGTGTTTTTAATATTTAAGGGTCAATATAGGTACATTAGAATGAAAAAATAACCATTAATATATAATTTATTACCTTTTAAACATTATACCAATCTGGTGGAATAATTTTATATTTTTAGAATGTTTATATCATTTTATAAAATAGTATTTATCTTAAAATATTATTAAAGTCAATTTTGAACCAATTCATTATTTGAATTTTTACAAATATAATAAAAAAAGATAAATCCATACCATTATTTTAAAACATCACTTAAATTTCTATGTAATATATTAAATTCATATATGAAATATATTAATTCAAATTATATATATTTTAATATTTTTAATATCATTTATTTGATATTTTTCTTACCTAAAAAATTACTGCATCATCATAGTGTAATTCTTTAAGGTAATTATTTCTTTTATACAATTTTTAAATAAAATTCCATGATGATTTTAAACTTTTTATATTTATAAATAAATTTTATTGTATAATATATATTATAAAATACCCAATATTAAAAATATAATAGTAATTAAATCATAAGTATGACATCTTCGACTTCAAAAAATACAATTAAGAGAATAAAGTCATCCAATTGGCTCTAAGAGGTCATAAAATAGGCCAACATATATTTTGTTGGGAAATAAAATATAAATCTAAATTATAAGAAGTTTGGAACTAATTTTATAATATTTATAAAATTATTGTTACCCTTAATTACCAAATTTACCCTTTACATTGGTGATAAAAATTACTAATGTTTCTATTCATATTGTCAAAAAATAAAAGGATAAAATTTAACAAATGTGAAACCTATGATTCAAAATACGAAGTTTACTTTTCAAAATTCCAAACACATATGTGTTTGAATATAAAGTAAAATTAATCTTGTTGACAAGGTGAGAAAATGAGTTATTAAAGTGAAAATATTCAAAAGATTAAAATATTTTTATATCCAAATTTAACATTAAATTTATTAAAATCACCTAAATTGGATTAAATTATATAAAATTTATTTAATAATAATTTAAACCAAATAAAAAGTGTAATTTTGATGAATAGATATTTTCATTTAGTTTTTTTAACACCCTTATATTAGTTATTGATGGGTTATTCTCTATATCAAAATATTTTAGGGCACATTTATATGAGATTCCCAACATTTCCGCATCAAAATAAATGAAGTAAAATATTTATTTTGAATCAATATTTTCATTTTTTGAGGATTTAATAGAGGAAATGTGTTACATCATCAATATCAAGATATTTTGGATCATATAATAATGAATGGTTATTCATTTAAATGAATTCAAACTCTTGATAATTCTTCTAAATTAAGGACTTGTTATCATTCTTCCTCAGCTAATATGAAATGAGAATGTTATATAGGCTCTCTAGAATCACCTCATTTTGTTCCTTATCTTTTAGAACTGATACCATCACATTTAAAAATGGCGATAATATTGTTAGGATCATCTTTATTTTCCTAATACCATCAATTATTTCAACGCATCACCTCATATTATCTATAATAATATTAACTCTGTCAAACAAATGAATCAACACAATCATTCAAGTGTATTCTTATATCTATGTACTTATTCCATAGTACAAATATTTTATCTTTACGTAACTGGTAATAACCTTAATAAGACATTATAAATATTTCTAACATGACATTTGGGGGTTTATACATCTTTTAATTCATGTACATATCATTAGATAATACTACTCCCTATGCATTTACTCTTTTAGTATTGATATTAAGTTCACATTGGTATTTATTTGATAAATATCTTACTATCCTTGCTTTTCAAAATACCTTGTAGGGAAGTCTTCTATACATCTATTAATAATGATAAAAATTTGAAACTCATCCAATTCTTTCACACCTAGAATGTTTTTAAATCAGAGATCACAATCCACTGTTGGTTGAAGAACACTTCAATTTTTTTGCAAAGATCAAATTTCATGAATAAGATTTATACATGATACAAATTATTATTCCCGAACAAGGTATAACCTGGGGGTGAATAAAGGTATTTAGATCTTTCACAAAATACCCCTATCCAATGATGTTATTCCATAATTACCAGGTTCACTAATCTCCTTAACAATTAATATGAAACGATAATGAAATAAAATACACAAAAGTAATTTTACTAGATTCACCCAAACTGGGATACTATAAGAATCATGAATTTGAAATGTGTTTTGTACCTGAAATACCATGTTCAATGTATATTTGTTATAATTCTAAGTGAATATAATTACCCTCTATGGATATAACCCTCATACAAATAAACAATTAACTACTCTTACACACTCAAATAAATCACTACCTCTATGATTGTGTTCTCTTATTCATTATAAACAACTATTTATTTTAAACTAATGTGGTGAATAAGAAATTCTCCATCTTTATCCACAAATGAATTCCATGATCTTTTAGATAGAACACCTACTAGATCTCCTTCCTTACTTTCTATAAATATTCCAGAATTACCATTTTCTATATTCTCAAATCTTCAATGAATACTTCTATAGTTTTATGATATATCATGATAATTTTTTATTATTTTTTAAATATAATGAAATTTATGAATCATTAATTTGAAACAAGTTTTTGATTAATATTTTGAGAAATGTTTCCATTTTTTATGATAAAATGTGATAAAAATGAAAAATAAACAAATCTTGTTTATTTTTTCCTAAGTTTCTATTCATTGAACATTTTTTTTCAAATTTTAATTTTATGTGTTAAATTGATAAATTTTATTTTCTCCAACTCAATTATATTTCTAATAGATAGTAATATTTTGCTTGGAATTTTAATGGACATATTTTACTTGAAATTATTTAAAAAAAAATTAGAGTTTGGAATTAATTTTGTCAAGTACCATGTTTTTATTTTTGATAATTTCTATTAGAAATGTTATAAATAATATTTATTCAATTTAATAATTCATGAATTAATCTAATACCAAGTTTTTATTATTTTTAAATAATTTTATTTAAATTAATTTATATTGTTATTTTTGTTTCTAGGATAAAATGATTTTCAAGTAATGAAAAATATTCTTTATCCAGCTGTATAAGATAATAAAATTAAGACCTATGTTGAAACATTAAGCAGCCAATAAGATATTTTCAGGTTGTAGTTCCCATAAGATAATTTATATAAGGAATCCGATAAGAGAAATTCTTATATCTTAATTTAGTTGCAGTGGACATATAAGTAAATTTTATCCTTCATAGAATTAATTTATTTCCTATAAGAGAAATTATTTCTCTAATTTCTGAATAATCAATAGAATATGATGCATAAGGTTATATGACCAAGATTCTCTATATATTTATCTATTGTCAAATACTTTAATTTATCCCACTAATGAAGGCTAGATGATCTTGTTACTACAACAAACTTCATTAAATAAAAATTAAATCAATTTCAACATCTCCTAAACATGAATGATATAACATGAAAACTGAGTATAGGATAAATGTGATATTAGATCTAATGTTGAGAATTTGGGTTTGGTGATGACGTTTTTCCAAGTGGATTTTATAAAAGTGGGAGTGTGATGATAACTTAAAATCATGATCAAAACTATCACTGAGAAACACTGAGGTGAGGATGCTACAAACAAATTCATACTCTGTTGGGATTAATATAGAGCTACATTCAATGAAAAAAAAATTAAAATTTGATGTTATGGTTCTGGAATTCATAACTAAGATTCATTGGGATGTGATAGATGAATTTACAAAGAAAAAATATGAATAATATGTGGAAGTTGGTTTGAAGATGAGTGAATCTAAGTAAAATCATTGTAGGTGTATTTTTTCAAGATATTGATTTAGGCTCATATTTTTTAACCATTATCAAGTTGATTATTTGTAGGTTATAAATTGATCATGGATAGGGGTAACATATACAGGTTTTTATATCTATTTTATTATAGTTCTTCACATGATAGGTATTTATTAATTTTCATATATTTATATCTTGATTAATGAATGTGTAAAGTAGTGGATACATTGAATTCACCTGAACTGATGTTGAAGATTTTCATCTGAGATTCACTGAAGAAGATAATTGAAATCCATGTCATTCTAAAGATTATGGATCCCAACACTATTGATCCAATATCAACTAAGTTAGAATGAGGTCAGAGCCTATGCAACCATGATTATTTTGTAACACCATGACTTTTCTCAATGGTGTGAACCCGTTTTATAAATTCCTTAGTTTAGAACAAATAATGATTCCTAATGGAGTCAAGAAGGTCTTGGGGGTGTCTGGACCTTGTTCAGAGCCCATATCCTTGAAATTTAATGTGATGGACTGACTCACACAGTTTGAAGAAATCGTATATCACATCTTGCACAGTTTCACAAAAATGTGCATCTTTAGAAAGAGGGGTTTTTGGGGCTGCACAGTTTCTCTAAAATAATGAAACTCTTGGAGAATGACCGTATGGACCACCTATAGTTTTTAGTAGAGTAGATTTTAATGGGTTGCACATATTTTAAGAAATATTTCACCTAACCCGTGTGAGTGTCCTCTTGGGTATTGACTTGGCACACAGTTGACCAACTATTTGGCTAAATGTGCAGCTAAACCACACATCCTAGCATGTGTGGGTGTTTTTATGTTTTTACCTTAAATGTTTTTAAATCCCATTTCAACTTCTTCCTCCTTTTTTCTCCAGCAGACCAACCTTCTTGCTTTAGTAATTACCCTACTCCCTCGGGATATATGGATCATGATATTTACCTCGTGTATCATATGTTTTCCTCACCGTAATATCCATATATACGCTATAGGTAATCTATTCATTCCCATCCCTTATCATTTCAGATATATATTCAAATTTCTAATGATGTCTTGCTAAAATCTAATTTCCTATATTTTAAGGGTATTTTTTTTTGATATCGTCTATACTTTTTCAAATAAATGGTCGATGTTGGATGAATAGAGAACTGTAGGGATAAGGTAGGTATTCTATGTTATTTCACATTATTTAATTAAATTTTATAACATTCTCCCTCATTCATCATGTCATACCTTTCTGAATATTACATTAATTTTAATATTAAAATAAATGGGAATACATTCCTTGCCAATTGAGATCCAAGATAGTGGAGAATAAACCTTTTTTGTTGATCTCCTTCAATTATTACACCCCAATGAGTGTGATCCACCTTGTAGGATTAATATCCCTTTTTCTAAATTGGATAAACACCCATTGAGGTGTGTTAAATAAAAATTAATGAGATGATATAATGAATTATGTTTAACATGAATTGGCCATGAGATTAGGCCATACACCTTATGCTCTATGACATAAATATATTTCCTAATTGAAATTTATTGAACAATATGCCATAATTTTTTAAATTATCTATTCCATTAAATGGTATGGATTTTCATAGAATGTCTTATACTTATAAAGTTTTGAGGATGATATAGTGGGGTCCGAATTAAGGACCCATTGAATGGGGTCATTGTGCCTCAGTTATAATTTGTTAATGCTTTGTAAACATTCTAGGTGTAAAACTCGCTATAACTGGGATGGGCTCACCATGTGTTATTAATGTTTACATCCAGATGTGTGACACTATTTCCTAAGTTTAGACTTCTTATATGGGCTTGGGGGAGTGATTTTTGTACCATGAAATGTGATATAATCATGCACCTACATGGTATACCAGGTATAGAATTAGAGGATAGTTTGTGTTGTCTTCACACCATACCTATAGTGAAACGTGGGAATTCATTTTTTGGTATCCTTGGATGGGATCTTTTAGCATTATAAATATACGAAGCCCCTATGAAATACTTGGAATTAGTTTTGTATTAACATAGATAGGCTCTGGGTGAATATTAATATTTTATAAAAAAGTTTAATTGAATTAAAATAAAACTGAATGATTTAAATTAAGAAGTGACATTTTGGTTATGGAAACTTAGTAACATCTCAACCATGCCCAGTTGAAAGTTTTAGGTTATTCCTTCTTCTTACATGTTATATCCATCAGTTTAGCTTCCTATGATTTCATATTTTAGACTCATTAGCAAAGGTCAAAGTAGGTAGAATTGGATGGGTGTCCTACTACAATGCGATTTATTTATTTATTTATATCTATTTATCATGAATCTATTATTAATGTAATGCTATTCATTTTATATTTCATGAGATGTTTTGATCAAGATACTATTGGTGTTGGCCCATTGGAAATTTATCTCACACCCTACTCCAGCCACCTTTGGTACCTGAGTAGACCTTATGGTTTCATGAATAAATAAAGGGAAATGAACAACTTTTGATGCTTAGTTTCCTGTTCTCGGATGGATTATGGGGGCAGAGGAATGAGCCTATGCCTAAGACAGTAGTTATAGTATTTTTTTCTTTTTTTAATTCTTATATCTTGTGGTATATGCATGTATCCTTTTTTCCACACATACAAGTTTTTGTAAAGCTATGTGAGCATCATCATCAGTTTGTATCTGCTTATTATTTTGAATCTGATTATTATTTATTTGTATTCATTTAATTATTTTGTGGCTACTACTATCTGTATTTTGATACTGCTAATACTATGGTCGGTTACAGGTCCAATAATATAACATCTTCTTCACCTCTATCTTATTCCTTAAATATTGATGTGATATACATTGCTCAATGTGGGAATATTCTCTCCACAGACACGCTTTAGGCATTCGCTACTAGTTTTAAACCTCTATAATTCATGGAGGATCACTTTATGTCATGTGGACACCGTATTGGGGAACTTCTAAGTGGAATCCAGGGCAGACACTACATATTTGGGAGAGAATGTGTCCCAATTTGAGATAAATAATCTCAAACATGTATGATAGAGGTATGAGACATTAAATAACATATTTTCATGCTAATGGAATGTTTGGATAGATCATCAAAGATTAATATGAGGTTAAATAAATAAATTTGTTGGAGATTAAATGTGTTGTTACTTTATCGGTCGTAGAGGATGGGAGATTCAGAATAAAAAATTAAATCAAGGTAGATATACTGAGTTTTCCTAAAATATTTAAAACAATAGGAATTAAATAATAATAAATAAAGATATTTAAGAGGATTGATAAGATGTATGTTGTGGAAGTCTCTAATGAATATCAATTGAAGCTATTGAAGGTTTTATTTAACTAAGATACATGTTTAGGTTATTTTTTTTGTTTCCATAACCTATACCTGAGGGGTAAGTGAAAACTTTAATATAATTTTATGTCACATCACTTGGAGATGATGGTACTCATTGAAGGCATCCACATGGTTAATTCTATCTTTATATATTTTTTTAATTTTTTACCTAATTAGCAATTTATTTGGGAATGAAACACATTTATACTGAATATTCCCCATTACAGATTTCAGGGAGACTTTATCTCTAAACATGACATATTTATTTAGAATCAATTATTTTATTCTTCTTCCAATATGCTCTTAAAAATTAAAAAATATGGATAAATTATCATTCTAGTATTTGGAAGTGAATCTTGAAGCTTCCTAGAGATTCAATGATAAATATGATTATCACATTGAATACACACTTAGAAGAAAAATATGGTGATATAGTGAGATTTGATGGTTCATTCACAAACAATAAGTGTTTTCAACTATTATTTTCTTTATCATTTCACATTATTCTCTTATTTTATTCATTTCAGTTCCTTGGGAGAGGTAGTTTTTTTTAGAATCATATGAAGATCATAATTGAATATAATATATTATTTACTGAGGTTATTTTGTTGAGGTATTATTTTCAATATATGGATATTTATCATGTACTGGAATCCATTTGGGGAATGAGTGCTTAGTGTTTTGTTTGGGAGAGGTGTGTAAGGTGAGGCATAAACCATGGAATGAGTGTGTTTGAGAGTTTAAGGTTTAATTATTTAGAATATCTATAATAGGTAGTTGAAAGGTGAATCAACCATGGACTATTTTTGTTTATCATCAAATTTCTTTTCCTTATTCTTAATTGTATTTTTTCTTGATTTATTTTTATTTTATTGATATATTTTCATCCTATAATTTTTCATTTCATGTAACTTTTAATATCATCAAATTTCATAAAAATATGAAAATAGTTAAGAGAAATCACTTTGATAAACACATTTCCTTTTAGAGACAACAATGAGGTTATCTTCAATGCAATATCTAGGGTTACTAAATGTATTTTTGATTGGGTGTGAGATATCATCATGTAACAAAATGGATCTATTTTCAGTGAGGAGAATTAATTTTAGCGATTATTAATTTTTTAGTTGTTAAAATCAATAATGTTGGCCTGACATGGTCTTGAATTATTATGACTAACAAAATTCCCTCAGCTGCATGAATTTACAAATGTGAATGAAGGTTTTCATAACTAGACAAATTAGAAAAATTTTCAATCACTTACTAAGGATGGATTGACCACTATTGAGAGAATAATTCACATTTTAAGAAGCCTACAACATAGACATGAAAGACCAAAAAAATAAATGAAATTCTCTAGAAACATGTTGATGAAGATTCAAAAAATAATATGAGAAAAAAAACAGAAAAAATGTAATAGAAGAATGATGCGTGGAAAAAATATGGAGCTACACATATTTAAGATTGACATTACCTAGGATTAAATTATAGAATTTCAGGATCAACATATTAAGGTCTGGTAAGAAGTCGGTCAAGAATAATTGAATAGAGATAGAAAATTTGTTAAAGATAATTTTATTTTCAATATTAATTTTAATTATTTGAATTATATGAATCCATATATTTAGGATTTCATGCTTCAAAAAACTATTCCAGCTAAAAAAACGATATCTTTTTCTATGGAGGACACCCCCAATGAAGTTGTTTCTTTTAATGATAGGCTAGAGGAGGCTGACTAGCTTACTCCATAAATGTACATAATCCCAGGTTAGCAGGTTTTTTTGATAAAGATCAATAATATCACTTTTGGTAGTAGGAAAAATTATAGAGGAAGATCTATTCTTATTTGATTTTGATTTTATTGAGTTTGATTTGGAAAGGGTGTTACCAATTATAGTTATTTGGAAGTCTTCTTGTATTTCTGAACTCTTAGACAGTTATGTAAAAGTTGAATATTCAAAATATTATGTATCATTGGAAATTCTTATTTTTATTGGTAATTCATTTTTGGGAGTATTCAAAGAGGAAAATGAGGTTATGAAGCTGGGGATTTGTATAAAAGAGTATTTTGATACAAATTTAGTAGTTAATGAAGAAGATGGGAAGAAAAGGGGAATTAACCCTACCTATTATTGCCCTCTCAACTACTCCATAAGTTTTATAATTTCATAGATAAGGACTTAAGGGGATATAATCATGGTGCACTTTATATGATGTACATGTTAAATAATACTAAAATGAAGAATATATGTTGGTTTCTATGTAAGAAACTAAACCATTGATAGGATTGAGGATAAATCCATAATTTCTAGCTATAAATAACCGAAATATAATAACCCATGGTGGGTTATCCTAGGATTGTTTTTATTTTAATTCATGTTTTTAGTTTTCTTTATTTTTTATATTTTTCATTACTTTTTTGGTTTCTTCAATAACGAAAATAAAGAGGCAGTGGATGAAAAATTTTAAATAATAAACATCAGATTTTGTTTACTTCAATAAAAGGGTATATTGGATTAATGCAATATCACTATAATTTTTAAGAGATTAAAATTTTTAAACATGAAATAAATCAAGTGTGATGGAATGGTATATCTAATATTTTTACATATCATATTTTCTTTTTTTTTCATGAGACTGTTTTCTTTCACTAATTATTAACAAACATTCTTATTCTACAATTTTTTTGGATATTCTTCATTAAAAGAATGTTTATTTATCATGCACTATATTTTTTTCCATGACGATTGAATTTGAGCTTTAACTAATAGATTTTATATAAGAACCATGTTCTTATATTTGAGGTATGGGGTTATTATTTTTCCACCTCCTTTAGTGTTGTCGAGAAAATATGGAAAATGGGGAAAATCCTAAATTTTGGAACTACACGCCGTGTAATTTTCCACATGCTGTGTACTTTTGGCCATGTTGGGATGAGTACACAGGGCGTGTAGCCATGCCGGCGACGAAGGGTGTAGGAACCGACTACATGCCGTGTAGTGGTACCTTACATGCCGTGTAGTCAGTCGGCAGGCCTAAACAGTAAGGCGGTGGAGCAGCCTCCAGCTGGGCGACCGTACACGCCGTGTACTTGGGAGTACATGTTGTGTACTCATGTCGACGGATGAACAGTGTGGTGGTGCCGCCAAATGAACAATTAAATGATAGAAGTACACACCGTGTACTTTGTTTTTTCGGCTTAAAACAGGCAGTAGCCTCCTCATTTGGCAGAGGAGACATTTGATCCATTTTGGAGCCAAAGAGGACGGCCGTACCTTTGAAGATCCGTCGGGGGTTCATCTGGAATCGTTTTTCACCTTAGACAATCTTGTTGGAACCGCATGGGTAATCCCTCTCCTCTCCTGGTACTGTTCTTACCAATTCTTCTCATAATGTAAGTTATTTACATTTGAATGGGTTTTGTTCTTCGTCAGATCTACGCCATTCATGGGCATTTCTGGAGTCGGCATTTGTATATAACGCTCGTTGCCGTATAAGGTAGGTGGCTTGGTGTAAATTTCCAACTGGTATGCGTTTTTGTGCGTTTTTGTGCCACGAACCCATGTTGGGGTGTCGCGTGGCTGAGGATATTGCTATATTTAATTCCTGGAATTGTATAGGTGATTAAATTGTGATAATAAAATGCAGGTTGGGATCGTTTCTTGGACCAGAACCACCCCAGGGGTGTGTTTCACTGTATAGCTGTTTGGCTAGGATACCCGAGGGTATGCCTTAAATGTAGTAATTGTAAAATTTCCTTGAGAGGAATTGCTTGTTTACTTCATTTTGATATTTTGGGCATGGCCCGGTTACCTGTTTATCCTGAGGGCGTTGTTGTGATTAGCCTGTGGGCACTGCACTATTTAGCCTGTGGGCTATAGATATTTTCGGCCTGAGGGAAACTTCTTTCGTGCCTGAGGGAAATAGACTCTCTTCCTGAGGGAGACACTACCTATGCCTGAGGGTAAAACTCTGTTATGCCTGAGGGCAGATTCTGTTATGGATACTCGTTACTTGAGGGTATAAGTTTATGTGTCTGAGGATACTAGTTGTTTACTTAGAAATTCACTGTGGTGATTTCTTATATTAAATGGATTGAATGAATATTAAAAATGGCAATATAACTGGTAGTTGTTACTTTTGAGTACTGCTTACTTTATTGCATTTTATTATTGCACACTACTGTTTCATGCTTACACGCAGTTGGGCACGAGCCTTTGGTGGGTGCCTACTGAGATATATTTCTCACACCCTGTATGGGTCACAATTTTTGTCCCAAACCGATTACGTTGTTACAGGTGTACATAGGGGAAAGAGTCCCTATACAGGTACATGACTGTTTCTGAGGAGTAGGAGGGCATGAGACAGAGCTTAGGCTCGCGATGCCGTTGCCAGCTGTTTTTCTTGTTTTGCTGTACTCCGTATTTTGTTGTACTATATTGATGTATGACATGTTTTGGCTGTTTTCATAGAACTTGAAACATGTAGCATCATCACTTATATAATGTTGGTTATATCCACAGCTGTAGTTATTTCAGTGTGTATGATTACTGCTTCCACTATCGTTTATGTTTATTTTGTATTCCGTTGCACTACACATTGACAAATGAGGTTATAGATTCCCCAATATCAGACCTGGGCCCTCGCTGCCAGTCGACAGCCTCTGGAGTTTGGGGAAATGGGCTTGAGGTGTTGTGGCGAACCGGCATTGGGGCACTCGTTTCGTAGCACCCAGGTCTAGGATGTTACAAAGTGGTATTAGAGGAGTTTATTTTCGTTGACTTACTATTTGGAACTGTAGTCAGGGATAGGACGGAACGGTAGTTGGTAATATTCTCTGCCCGAGCCTAGCTAACCCATGTATAGGGAAAAGCCAGTCTACCTCATATTTTGCATTCTATTGATTTTGAAATTTTATGGTTGATATGTTTTCACCGTTGGGTGACGGACTTTGAGATTGTGCAGTTTATATTTTATCCATGGGTTCTATTTTGTTGCAACCCGATGAGATGACGGTATGCCGTCTCATGTATCATAGAGTCACATGCTATAAATCACATGCCATGAATATTTTCTATGCAATGTAGGTGCATTAGAATTTTCATGTTATTGTGATAGTTGTTGTGCTACTAAAGCATGCTGTTGTGATAGCTGCTTGATAAATACATGCCTTGTGATATGGTGTTTTTGTTTGAGCTTGTTTATAGAATGTCGCCAAACTTTGGTTTTTGGGGAGTATGAGCCCCCATTGACAGGAAGTTGGTGGATCATTGACTGTTTATTGGTTACAACACAGATACGATGTCAAACATGGATTCATGGGGAGTATGGGCCCTCACGGATCAGAATTTGACACTTAGGTTTTGGTGTATTGTATTTTCTGGGTTCCGGGGAAGTTTCTGAGGCATACTGTCTGGAAAACCTAGAATACACGCCGTGTAGGACCCCATACACACCATGTGTGTTCTCTTGTTTGGGAAGAAAAATGAACTTTTTGAGTACACGCCGTGTAGTCTATTCCCGTGTCACAAACCGTGTGGGCAGCGACACAGGGTAGGGAAGGGCTTGGGTAAAACACGTCGTGTAGTTTTTTGCATGCCGTGTAGTGTTAACCTGGAGTCCGGTCGTGTAACTAACAACACGGGTTGGTGAACTCCTTAACAGAACACACCGTGTCAGTTATAGACACGCCGTGTAGTGTGACATGGGGACTCAACTGTGTAGCTAACAACACTGGCCGATGTCACCTCTCCCTGAACACGCCGTGTAACTGTGGGACACACCGTGTAGTCTTTTCCAAGGACATACTATGTGGATTTAACTGTGTGGCTGGGAAACGAGATGGTTTACATGCCGTGTGCGGGTGTAACACGCCGTGTGGTGTCAAGCTGGGTTGTCAGCCATGTCACAGACGACACGGGAAGTTGGGAAATAACACCATACACGGCATGTAGATATTATACACGCCGTGTAGTTTTGTTGAATGGAAGCCGTGTGGCTTAGCTGTGTCGAAGGACCCGGGAAGGGGAAGGAAAGTCAAGTATACGCCGTGTAGTCAGAGTACATGCCGTGTAGTCATTGTACACACCGTGTAGTCTTGTTTTGAAAAATTTGAAATGCCTTCTTCATCTTTTTTCTTTGTGGTTCCTTCTATTTCAGTCTTAATAATATTGAATCTGAGGCGTGCTTTTGACCTTGCAGTTTCATGCTGCCTAGTCGACCGCAAGTTGTTCGCCAGGAGAGCGGTGGCGATTATACTCCGGAGATGGTGGGCCATGGGCTACCAGTTGATCCACCAGTAGAGCCAGATGTGGCGCCAGCTGCTATACCAGACACAGGCGTGGAGGCGCAGTTCCGTGAAGGATTATTGCAGTTCATGCAGAACTTTCAGGGAGCACCGCAGGCTGCTACATCTATGGCCGAGCTGACGCATATCGTTCAGCAGCAGTATCTGCCTATGTTTTCAAGGGATGGTGGACCACAGGATGCAGAGTCTTGGCTAGGATTGATGCAGACTATTTTCGAGCATCTGGAGACGCCTCCAGGGCGGAGGGTCAATCTCGCAACTTACATGATGCGTGATTCTGCCAAGAGGTGGTGGGATGTTACCACCCAGACAGAGTATCACATGGACATGGAGTGGGAATATTTTCAGGCAGTCTTCTATGAATTCTTCTATCCCGAGACACTGAGGGCAGATAGACCTCGAGAGTTCATGAATCTGTAGCAGGGATCTATGTTGGTGATGGACTATTCTGCTCATTTTACGGAGCTTGAGTGTTTTGCACCCGTGCTAATGGGTGATGAGACGTTGAGAGCCAGACATTTTGATGATGGTCTTCGGTATGAAATCTAAGAACTGGTGAATGTTTTCAGGTTGCCTACTATACACGTGATTGTGAACCAGGAGTGGATTATAGAGAGGAACCTGCATGAATCGAGTGGTGTGGGCCAGGGTGGTTCAGCACCAGTTACTGGTATTATTTCTTCTGGAAAGAGGAAGAGACAGATGGAATTCTCTCAGGGCAGCAGTACCAGTCAGAATAATGCTTCAGGTGGCTAGGTTATGTGCTACCAGTGTGGTAGAGAGGGGCACAAGAGACCTTAGTGTCCACAAGATCCAGTGGAGTGCTCAGCTTGCGGCAAGTTGGGTCATCTGCAGTGCTTTTCCAGGGCGTTTCCATCAGTGGATAATGAGAGGGGTTTTGTGTAGACTCCGCATGCGGGAGCAAGACCAGTGGCTTCTTACCAGTCCGGGAACCGGAATACAACAGGGCATACAGGCAGAGATGGTGGTCATGGCCGTGGTAGCCAGACACCAGGATCTCAGAGGCAACAGGGTGGGACAACTAAGGGTAGCCAGGCTATGTCGCAAGGCTGCGACACCGGGCAAGCATATGTAGTGCAACAGACCCAGCTGGAGCAGGATCGCGGACCTTCTACAGTCAGAGGTACTATTCTAGTTGCTTCTGTCTTAACTTTGGTACTTTTCGATATGGGTGCTACACATAGTTTTATATCTATACCCATTATGGAGAGCCTTTGGCTCTGTGTTTCTACTTCTTCTGA
Source organism: Viscum album (assembly GCA_963277665.1). Taxonomy (NCBI): domain Eukaryota; kingdom Viridiplantae; phylum Streptophyta; class Magnoliopsida; order Santalales; family Viscaceae; genus Viscum; species Viscum album. Next base: position 542,367,289 of record OY728130.1, on the reverse strand, counting down.
TATCTTGACGCTAGACACTCCGATGGGGACTAGAACGGCTGGTGTGCGTCAGTGTAAGGAGTACCCTCTTGAGGTTGGAGGGTGTCACTTCCTTTGGGACCTCTATGTCTTAGAGATGATGAGCTATGACGTCATTCTCGGGATGGACTAGTCGGTTCCTTTTTGAGTCCTTGTAGACTACTATCGTCGCAGGGTGCGTTTAACATCACCAGAGGGCGGAGAGTTTCTATACAATGGTGAATGGGATGTTAAGGCGAATCGAGCTAGACCAGAGCATCATGGGAAAGGTGGAATCACAGCCCAGATTGCGATTTTGTATCTGGATGACCAGGGGACTTTTCAGACAATTTTCCGTCCAGTTGTTGGTCGTTTAGGGATGTCTTCCCAGATGACTTTTCAGGTCTATTTCTGGTGCATGAGGTGGATTTCTCTCTCGAGTTAGTGCCAGGAGCAGCACCGGTGTCCATTACTCCTTATAGGATGGCCATGCCTATGTTTTAGGACCTCAAGAGGCAGTTAGAGGAGCTACAGGCGAAGGGTTTTATCCGACCCAATACTTCTCCTTGGGGTTCTCCAGTCCTTTTTACAAATAAGGCAGACGGTACCCTTAGACTTTTCGTGGATTATCGAAAGCTGAACCAGTTGACAGTTATGAACCGTAATCCCTTGCTAAGGATAGATGAACTGTTTGACCAGCTTCGTGGAGCACGAGTGTTCTCAAAGATTGAATTGATATCCGGATATCATTAGCTGTGCGTTAGACCATCTGATATACCACTCACAACTTTCTGGAGTAGGTATGGTCTATATGAGTATACGGTTATGCCGTTCGGACTGACGAACATGTCTGCATATTTCATGGATCTGATGAATCTTGTGTTACATCCGTATCTTGATTCATTTTTGGTAGTATTCGTGGATGACATCTTGGTGTATTCTCACACTCGACACGACCATAACACCCATCTTGAGATCATATTGAGTACACTGAGAGAGAATTGTCTATATGCTAAGCTCTCAAAGTGCCACTTTTGGATGGACCAGATTCTCTTCCTGGGTCACATTATCTTAGAGGCAGGAGTTGAAGTAGTCCTAGAGAAGGTGAGAGCAGTAGTTTCCTGGGAGCATCCTAAGCACGTGTCTGAGATACGGAATTTCTTAGGGCCCGCGGGTTACTATAGACGCTTCATACTGGACTTCTCCTGCTTAGCAGCACTGTTGATGGGTCTGACTAAGAAGGGTGTGAAGTTCGTTTGGTCAGAATCTTGTGAGACAACTTTTCAGGACCTGAAGGGAAGGTTGACATCAGCACCGATCCTGATACTCCCATAGAAGGGGAAGAGCTATACAGTTTACTGTGATACATCAAGGATTGGGATGGGAGCAGTGTTGATGCAGGGTGACTGCGTTGTTGCGTACGGGTCTCGGCAGTTGAGGGCACATGAGAGGAATTAACCGACGCATGATCTCGAGTTAGATGCAGTTGTTCATGCGTTGCACTGTTGGAAACATTATCTTTTGGGAGAGCATTTTGTGGTTTTCACTGACCAAAAAATCCTCAAGTATATCTTTACTAAGCATGACCTGAATCTGAGGCAGAGAATGTGGGTCAAGTACCTACAATCCTTCGATTTTGTGCAATCCTATACACCGGGTAAAGGAAATGCAGTAGCTGATACACTGAGAAGGAAGACTCAGATGCAGGTGGTGCAAGAGGCCAGTGGTGAGTGGGAGCTTATGGATTTGTTCTCTGAGATGCATCTGAAGGTGCATGACAGTCAGAGGAAGACTTATCTTTCCTTGTTAGCTGTGACTTCTACCCTCCTAGATAAAGTGAGGATGAGGAAGCTATCTGATTCAGAAGGCCTAGTTCTACGGGATTCGGTGGCAAGTGAGGACCCTCCTCCCGGTTGGACAATATGCGATGGTGAGGTTTTGTGTTTCCATGGACAATTATGGGTTCCAGGTGATATACGTGAGGATCTGATGTGGTAGATTCATGCCTCAGCTTGGGAAGTTAATCCCGGGGTTACCAAGATGTACCGAGACTTGAGACGTCAGTACTGGTGGCCGGGTATGAATAGAGAGATAGCTGGGTTTGTTACGAGATATTCCACCTGTCAGTAGGTGAAGGCAGAGCATCAGAGACCAGCTCGACTGTTACAGCAGTTACCCATTCTAGAGTGGAAATGGGATGATATCGTGATGGATTTCATGACTGGGTTGCCGAGGTCACCTCGATGCAAGGATGCCATGTGGGTTGTTGTGGACAGACTCACAAAGGTAGCTCACTTCTTTCCGATCAAGGAGACCTTCGGAGTGGACGAGATTAGAAGGTTGTATATCCAAGAGATCGTACGTCTTCATGGGGTCCTTCGTTCTATCGTTTCAGATAGGGATTCCCACTTTACATCTCATTTCTGGCAGAGTTTTTCGAGGGTGCTGGGTACACAGGTGCTTCTGAGCACATCACACCACCCTCAGACAGATGGCAGTTAGAGCAGCCGATACAGGTGCTAGAGGACATGCTACGCGCATGCGTCCTAGACTTTGGGGGATCTTGGGTGAAGCATATACCCTTAGTTGAGTTTTCCTATAACAATAGTTTTCAAGAAACTATTGAGATGACACCATATGAGGCATTATATGGGAGATCATGCTGATCATCTTTGTGCTAGTTAGAGGCAGGTGAGGCAGCATTACTGGGGCCACAACTTGTGCAATGGACATCTGAGCAGGTCAAGTTGATTCGGAATCAGATGGCTACCGCACAGTCTCGTCAGAATTCTTATGTTGATCGTCACAGGAGACCTTTAGAGTTCGTGGTTGGGGATCAGGTTTTTCAACGTGTTTCGCAGAGGCTGGGACACAAGCGAATCAGGAGACAGGGTGAGCATTCAACAAGGTATGTGGGGCCATTTGAGATTCTGGAGAGAGTCGGGCTGTTTTCCTATCGGTTTCAGTTACCGGAACGGTACTGAGCCATGCATGATGTCTTCCACGTGTCTCAATTGCGTCACTACCATTCAGACCCGTCTCACACCTTTCAGCCTGAGGAGGTTGAGATTTAGCATGATGCGTTCTTTGAGGAGCATCTGATCTGTATCGTTAACAGGAGCACGTAGGTTCTCCAAGGTCAGTCAGTTCCTCTCGTACGGGTGCTATGGCAGCATGGACGAGTGCAGGACGAGACCAGGGAGCGGGAGGCCGACGTACGTGCTTAGTGGCCAGAGCTGTTCTAAGCTTTATCTTCGCCACCCATGGAAGGGAAATTCGGGGACGAATTGCTATATGGGGGTAAGTTTGTAAGAACCCGGTTCTTATTTTTGAGGTACGAGCTTCTTATTTTTTCCATCTCCTTTAGTGTTTTTCAGAAAATATGGAAAATGGGGAAAAATCCTAAATTTTGGAACTACACGCCATGTACGTTTCCACACGCCCTGTACATTTGGCCGTGTTGGAATGAGTACACGGGGCGTGTAGCCATTCCGGCGACGAGGGGTGTAGGAACCGACTACATGCCGTGTAGTGGTACCATACACGCCGTGTAGTCAGTTGGAAGGCCTAAACAATAAGGTGGTGGAGCAACTGCCAGCTGGGCGACAGTACACGCCGTGTACTTGGGAGTACATGCAGTGTACTCATGTCGACGGAGGAACAGTGTGGCGGTGCTGCCAAATGAATTGTTAAATCAAAGAAGTACACGCTGTATAATCAGATGTACACGCCGTGTACTTTGTTTTATTGTCTTAAAAAAGGCAGTAGCCTCCTCATTTATCAGAGGAGACATTTGAGCCAAGGAGGACGGCCGAACATTTGATGATCCGATGAGGGTTTTTCTGGAATCCATTTCTGCCTCGGATGAGCTCGTTGGAGCCGCACAGGTAAGCCCTCTCCTCTCCTAGTACCATTCGTACCAATTATTATACTAACATAAGTTATTTACATTTGAATGGGTTTTGTTCTTCGTTAGATATACGTTGTTATTGGGTGTTTCTGGAGTCAGCGTTCGTATATAACGTTCGTTGGCATATAAGGTAGGTGGCTTGGTGTAAATTTCCATCTTTCGTGCATTTTTGTGAGTTTTTAATCCACAAACCCATGTTGGGGTGTCATGTGACTAAGGCCGTTTCTATATTTAATTCATGGAATTGAATAGGTGATTAAATTGTGATAATATAATGCAGGTTGGGATCATTGCTTGGATCCGGAACCACCCCGGGGGTGTGTTTCACTGTTTAGCCGTTTGGCCAGGATACCCAAGGGTATGACTTAAATGTAGTAATTGTATAATTGCATTGAGAGCAATTTATTGTTTACTGCATTTTGATATGTTGGGAATGGCCCGGTTACCTATTTAGCCTGAGGGCGTTGTTGTGATTAGCCTGTGGGCACTGCACTATTTAGCCTATGGACTATCGATATTTTCGGCCTGAGGGTAGCTTCTTCTATGCCTGAGGGCAATAGACTTTGTTCCTGAGGGAGACACTACATACGCCTGAGGGAAAACTATTTTATTCATGAGGGCAGATTCTGTTATGGATACTCATTACCCTAGGGTAGGAGTTTACGTGTCTGAGGACACTAGTTGTTTACTTATAAATTCACTGTGGTGATTTCTTATATTAAATAGATTAAATGAATATTAAAAATGGCAATATAACTGGTAGTGGTTACTTTTGAGTACAACATACTTTATTGCATTTTATTACTGCACACTATTGTTGCATTCTTACACACAGTTGGGCACAAGCCTTTGGTGGGTGCCTACTGAGATATATTTCTCACACCCTGTTTGGGTCATGCTTTTCAGCCCAAAAAAATTACGTTTCTGCAGGTGTAGATAGGGGCAAGAGTCCCTATACAGGTACTTGACTGTTGCCGAGGAGTAGGGGGGCATGGGATCGAGCCAAGGCTTGCGATGCTGCTGCCAGCTGTTTTTCTTGTTTTGTTGTACTCCGTATTTTGTTGTACTGTATTGATGTATAAAATGTTCTGGTTATTCTCTTTGAACTTGAAACATGTAGCATCATCACTTATATACTGTTGGTTATATCCACTGCTGTAGTTATTTCAGTTGTATATGTTTACTGCTTATGCTGTCGTGTATGTTTATTTTGTATTCCACTAGGCTACACTTTGACAAATGAGGGAATAGTTTCCCCACTATCAGACCTGGGCCCTCGCTGCTAGTCGGTAGCCTCTAGCGTTTGGGGAACTGCGCTTGAGGTATTGTGGTGAACCAGCTTCGGGGAACCCGTTGTGTGGCACCCAGGTCCAGGATGTTACATTTTAGTTCCCACCATAAATATTTTTATTGAAACTTATTTTGAGCTAGTTTTGAAGACATTCTTAGAATATTATAAATTATTTGGTTAAAAAATGATATTATGTAATGAATTTAAAATTTAATCATGTTATATTATAGTGCTTAAAAGAAAATACTTTTATTCTATTAAAATAACAGTAAAATCACACTGATCATATTTTTTAGAAGTTTTATTGAGAGAATATCACACAATATGTTAGAGTAAAAAAATAATTTTTTGTATGGATCAACATAATATAAATCCTATATAATCTATAATCAAACTCCCTTAACTCTGATTATGATTATATTTTTGTTAAAATAAATTTTAAGGAATATTATCATAATCTATGTATATTATAGGAGCTAAAATGGAAAACCAAAGAGACTTACACAAATTGGAAAAGGGAATTATTCAATACAAAATTTTAATAAGGAATTGTTCTAAAAAAATGGAGTTATTATTTCAAATTATACTCATTTAAATACTGAAAAAATATGTTACTTACTATTTGAGTGAAATAAATGTTTGAAAGTTGTTTTTTATATGTTGTTGCATGTTGAAATTAATTGAGAAACATTAAAATAGTTTCTAATATTGGTTTTTTAATGTTTTTCATTGAAATTATTGATTTCATGCTTAATTTATAATTCTTTTGAAGGTAATTTTAGAAACACATGGCTTAGACATGAACAGTACAAAAAATATATCCATTTGTTGGAAAAGTATGGATAAAAACAAGTGGAAACCTTTTTGTTCATTCTTAATTCATTTGATGCCAATGATAAGTGGAAAATATATTTTTTAATTTTCTTATAACCCCTTAAACATCATTTCTCATTGATGATTTGAAAATATTTTTTATGTAAATATTTTTAATTGTTCTCTCATCTTGAGTTTCAAAATTGGAAACAGTTAAGAGTTTAAATTGTGGAATATGAGTTTTTAAATTAATCAAACTATATTATAATGAAGTCTATGCTAGAATAACGCTTTAATTTTTTAAAAATTTATTAGGTTTTAACATTAATTTTCTTACTTAGTTTTTAAAAATATTTTTGATGATTTAGAACTCTTTGGAACATTTGAGGAGATTAATCATTTTGGTATCTTCATGGATCTAATTTAGTACATCATTACTATTGATCTTCTTAATTTTTTTATTTTGGTTATAATTTAGAAGTAAAATTTAAAATATTAATTATTTTTATTGAGTATATTTTAATCATATAATTCAAAAACATAAATGGAATATTAAATGGAATTTTAATCATTGTAGACAATTTATTCTTTAACAAAATTTGTTCAATAAAAAAATCATGAAATAATATGATACGGAGTTTCATTTGGATTTTGGAATTTATTTTATCATAATCAATTTGAATTGTTATTTGGTTTATGGGTGTAAGAAATTTTCATGTTTTACAAAATATTTTTTATTTATTTTGTAATATGATTGTCAGCAAAACCCATGTAAGAAGTTCAAGTGGCTGAAATGTTGATTACAAGTCATAGTTCTCAGTGGAGAATTTTCATTAAGAAACATATAATAGAAGTTACATGTGATAATTTTTCTATGGTGGATATGTAATTAAATATTGTTCTTCATATGATAAATTTAGTGCCTTTAATAGAAATTCATCCACCATTTTCTAGATTCACTAATAGAGATGATGTGTGAGATTCTATAGACTAGAATTTATTTAGCTTGTTCTATTTCCAATGGCCTCACCTTAGCCCATATATAGACTTTCACGGCCCAAAATAGTATAAAATGATTTAAAAGGAATCCAAATAAATTCAAAACTCTCTTAATCATGTCCAATTAGTCATAAAAACATTGTAGAGGATGACGATGAGATTAAATATTGGGTTAAGGATTTGAATTTGATGATGGAATTCATCTGATTCTCTGATTGGGGTGATGATAAAAATGGTTTCAAATCATGAAAAATAGAACTAATCTATCATAATTTATTATAAGATGAATGAAACTGTACCAAATATCTACAAGTGTATGGATTCTTTAGAGATCCAGTTAAGATGAAATAATTTGATCATATTTTCAATTGATTCTTGGTGATTCATTGAATATAAAGTGTAACACACCGGGATTTTATAAAATATTCTTTTAATTTCTTTAATGTCTTGTGTTGTATGATACACCAAGATTACCTTGCACTCTACGCAACACCGTATTAGCTTGCAGTATACGCAACACTATTCTTGGACCGTGTTACACACAATTTTGATAATAGTTATTCTACGCAACATTGAGTATATATATATATATATATATTCAATGTATAAATGAAATATGGTTGGATTCTGTTATACAAAACAACAAAGGATTCTTGCACAACACGCATCCTTGACTTGCCTTGAATTAAACACAATCATGACCTTCCTCGATAGCGTGTGTAGTACGCAATACTGAGTTTCACTAAACAATGATATGCTATTAAAATATTATTAAAACTAGCCGTTATGAATAGTAATAACCACATTTTAAAATTTCAGAAATTTTATCTCTCAAAATGGACTTCATTTTTGGATTCGGAGTATCGAATTTAGCCTATGGTGAAATTTTGTTACTTTTGGGATAACTTTCATATTTTGATGAATAGTGAAAGTTACTATATTTTATTTAAAAACAACTTTTTTAATAGAAATAATTAATATTGAAAAAATATTAATTTGAGTGGTTGTAAAGTATATTTAGAATATATTATTACCATTTAATACAATGTTGGTCATTGAATGAGATTTCACATTTAAACCAGACATAAACAACTATCAATCTTTTGATAGTTATTATCTCTTAAAAACACGCTATTTGTTTTGACGATGGGAATTATTTTTTTAAATTAATTAATGAAACAGATATGTATTGAATTTGGTAAAATATAAATCATTTTTGAATTCATAATATCAAATATAGCTTAGGCCTAATTTTTGGTATTATTCTAATAACTTTCATATTTTAATGAATTGTAAAAACATGCTATATTTTAATTAAAAACAACTTTTTTCATCACAATACATTATATGGTTAAATTATAATATTGATTGTTTTGAAAGTATAAATAGAATATATTTTTACCATTTAATATAATGTATGTCATTAGCATTAATTTTACGTTGAATTCATAGGTAAAAACATTTCAATCTTTGGCAATGTTTTAAGTTTTAAAACCCATTTGCTTAACAACGGGATTGATTTTAAATTAATTACTGCAACTTTTGTGTTTTGAATTTTGAAAAATGGATTCCATATTTGGAATCAGTGGGTCCAAATTTTGTTAATAGGTTACTTTTTTTTGATATTATGAATAGTAACTATGGTAATTGTTTTTTTTAAGGTTAAAGGTAAATAGGGTAATTCAAGTTTAAAAGAATATTATAATAATTCAAAATTACCTTGACACTTGTACTAACCTTATTCGATGAGTAGTGGCTGACTATGGGCATCCTTGGGTCGATTTTGGGACCCCATTGATCCACTTGGTTGTGACAATGACAATTTGGATTAATTAATTTAATGTATAGACAAAATTGACATTAAAAAAAATATTTTAGTAATTAATTTTTATAAGGGGTTATATAAATTATATTTTAGACTATAAATATTCATTGGAAAGAAAAAAATACTTCCTACATAATTATATTTTTTTATAATTTTTAGACACCAAATAAATTAAATTACTTATGACACAATAATGATGAAGTATTTACCTCATTAATAAATGATTTAAATAAATAAGATTATAATGATTACAAATTTTTCTAAAACATGTCCAATTCTAATTGGATGATTTTATTTAGACCATGAGTCATCTTATCTTCATCCGTAATGATTTTCGGATCATTTGAAACCGAAGATAAGTTTATAATAAAATAACATTTCCACACTTTCTTAAAGAGCCCCTCCTCTCCCTTATAAAAGAAGACCACATCTATGAAATTCCACACACCTCTCAAGCCTTTTGGCACGTCCAAACTCTGCCCAACTAAGCTCCCTACATCCATATCTTCCCCTTGAAGCCTTACAATAGGCAGAAGACACTCCAATAAGTTCTTTTTGGTTCAAACCAAAGGAATTTACCAAAATTAAAGGTAATAGTTTCTCTTAAGTTGTTTTCTTTTATTCTACTTCTCCAACCCCTAAACTCTTTTTTATCCTTTCTTTTGTAACAACACCAATATCCTAAATATACTAGGATGTTTTTATGAGAAGTATTAGAACTTCACTTACACACACCTCCATCTAATGGATGAAGAACATAATGTTTCTGTGATGGCAAACTAACGCCTCACGAAACGATGGTTGTTCGATTTTCTCCTACCACCTCTCATGGTGGCCATTATGATGGCACTGTATTTATATATAATATATATTATGTTTATGATTTCCTTATGCTTATTTACTTCCCAATTATATCAAGCCTTTATGGTTTCCATAGTCGGTAGATACGATAATCTCATTTGAGGAAGTGCGGACCACCGCCCCCTCAAAGTGATGTGATTCATTAATACCTTATGTGGGATGTATAAAGGATGTGGTTAATAATATTATATATGATATTATATAGTGATTATAATATAACTATTTATAATTACATTTTAATTACATTAAAATAAGAAATATAAATGAAAGTAGCGATCATGCGTACGTACGGCTTACCGTCTCCATGAACGGTGCTTTTCATTTCTTACCTCAATATGTTATGTACTACTATAAATGCTTGTATATTCTGGATATATAATGAATATATATGATATATAAATCATGATTTACATTTTGGAAGTAAGTAAATCATGATATAAGTAATAATAATATTAATAACCACAAGTCCAAACATGTACGATAAATAAGATAATTTTACCCAAAACGTTGCTTTAAAATGGGATTTACAAAAGAACGGGTAATATAAAGTCATAAGTGAACCATATATGATATCATAGAAATGAGTATGATTCTGGAATAAGTCAATTACATTATTTAAATCATTATACCGGAGGTTCGGACACTTACGAAGCAAAACGGATCTAAGGTAAGGGAAATATCACAATCTCTTTTTTATCCGAGATTGTTTATAATTTGGAATTTACTAGGGTGTATATTATCATCCACATCCATGTTTCCTCATTATGTAGTATTATTTCCATCCAAATAAAATTTTTTAAGTCCAATTTTACCCTTTGGAGAGTTTTTAGTAAAAGATATGAATGAAATCTTTTGTCGTTTTTCGTACGAGGTACTTTTTGACTTTTCGGACAAAAGTACGGGAAGAATGTTTTTTTATCTTATACGACATGAATGTATTTTAAAAAATAATTATTTCCAAGAAGCTTACTTTACAAGTTTTCACGTTTATTTTTAATCAAATTCTTTTAGTTTAAAATTGTATGACATGTTAAGAAAGGAAAATGTTTTTGAAGTAGAAAGGATATTTTCCTCAAGAATGGAGTTCAAGTGTTTTATCAAAATTATTTTCCATATAAGATAATAATGGGTTATGTTTCTATCCCTATTATTACATTGATTTGATTATGATGTGATGGAATTATTTTTATGAATTCCTTTATCTTATATGAGTTGTTTTTTGATGTCACGATATTTAAGATTCCCATTTTTATTACATGGGTTATGCTGTGATGTATGGTTTATGATTTTGTGGCACACATAAGAATGGTATCATTATGAGATGGGTGGGACCAATATCTCCCTCCAATTCATTGGGTAATGATTTTATATCTCATTAGATAGACATGGCTGGAACGGCAGGTTATACTGGTTTAGTAAAACAGGACTGAAACGAGGAGTGAACTCGGTTCAGAAATAGAATTTGTCCACTAAGATAGTCTTGGCAATGAGTCTTGACTAATAAGAAATGATTCTCTATGATTATTTGTGTATGCCAAAAATTTTCATGATTTATGTTATGATTATTGGGATTACATTTCACTACTATGATTTACCCCATGTTATGAATTTATGATCTCTTTTGCAGGTTAAGATTGCCAAAAGTTATGTTCTTATGAATAAGATGTGATTGATATTTATTTTGTTTACCCTTAATGAGCATTTGAGCTCACCCTTTTATTTTTCTTTTCCCTTGGATATAAAGAAAGGTTTTAGGTAAGAAAAAAAGAGAAGATCTTTATGGGAGATGTTGATGGTCTTTCACCATGATTAGAAGATTACGTTCCGAGTTTCCAAAGACACTAAACTATTACGGTCCTTGTGTGTGTGTTTTTGTTATGTACTAAGTCTTCCGCAAAAGTAATGTAATGTCCTTGTACATCAAGCTTCGGGTCTCTATAGTTGGTATCAGAGGAAAAGTTTAGTCAACCTTTGGAAACTAGGATGCAAGAAGTTTAGTGAGATCCCTAGAGATATTTCTAAGGCATGTCTAGGGATGTCCCTAAGGTTAAGTATAAGTATAGGTTATAGTACTAGAATTACGATAACCCAAGATTTTAGATATCGAAGTTACTCTCCCTTTATTATATTGTTTTCCTTAGCATGATTTTTGCCTCTCACACTATTCTTTTTGGGTTTTAGACGATGACTGGAACCCGAAGGAACCGTGTTGATCAATGTAATGGAAAATGCAATGATTGTCCTCCTGAACAAACAAATGTTATGGGAGATGGAGTGCAAAATCTTGTTGCTATACTTACACAACCTATGAATAATTCTGGAATTCCAAATGAGTAGATAAGGGAACAATATTCTATTGAGTCCTTCATGAGGCAAAGTCCACCTTCTTTCAGTGGGTCTTCTGATCCACTTGTTGCTGAACAATGGATCAGTACCACTGAAAATATATTTTCAGTTCATCAATTTTCTGAACATGATAAAGTCATCTTAGCAGTATATCGTTTGGAAGTTGAAGCTGATCAATGGTGGAATCTTATCAAGAATACGAGGCCAAGAGATGAAATTGAGTCCATGGAATGGGACGAGTTCAAGAACTTATTTTTCAATAACTACTTCCCACATATTCTTCGAACAAAGATGGAGAAGGATTTTCTTGAACTAAAGAAAAAGGATGATGAATCTGTTGGTATATATGACGTGAATTTTACAAGTCTTGCAAGGTATGCATCTGGATTTATCATCCAACCTGAAAGTAAAGTTGATCAATTATTCAGTGGCTTAAACCCAAATCTTCTAAGGGCATTAGATATAAGAGACTTCAGAAGCTATGAAGAAATTGTGTGTTGTGCTATCAAGGAAGAAATGGAAGTTTGTGTTACTTATCTATCTCATAGTTTTGACAAGAAACAAAAGATGGAGTTCAAGGAAAAATCTCAGAATAATGGTGAAAAGAAGATGGATGTTTCCTTATGATCAATGTGTGGAACAAAGCATGGTGGAGATTGTCTTAAAGGAACTAATAAATGATTAAAATGTGGAAAGGAAGGTCATCATGCATTTGAATGTCGCAATGATGGGAAGAAGATGTCTAATGATGCAAACAAAGCAAGGGATACACAAAATCAACCTACTACACTTCAATGCTTCAAGTGCAAGGAAATGGGGCATTATGATAATAAATTCTCTAATCCAACGGTTAGTGATGATCGACATGAGCAACCACTTAAGGAAAAGGACAAAGGGAAGTCACATGCGATCACTATTGGCGATGTTGAATACGACAACAATGTGTTGGAATGATTAAGTGTTTATGTAATGGGATTCCAAAATAATGTTGAATATTGTATCGTGGAATATTGGAATATTTATGTATTGGTCAATTGTGGTGTTCAATGGTACCGGTAACTATAGAATGTGATTGAGATATTTTTGGAAAAAAAGATGATATGCACATAATGAAAGGAAAATGAGAAAATGAAATGTTTGACCGTATTCATGTGCTCATGACTTATATAAGGAGAAGGTTATATCATGGTTTGAGTATATAGAATTTTTAGATTTTGGTATGTGGAAAGAGTTAACTTTTAACTGCATTAATGTTTTCACTAAGGTTCAATGGGTATTCATTCTTCAAGAGAATACATGATTAAGGTATTCACATGTTTGTAATTTGACCAAAAAGATATATCTTATGATATATGGGGGATAAATGATGGCATTCACGTGATTGTTATGTGGCATTTCAAGTAATCATTTTCTTTATACTATGAGCTTGGACCGAAGTATTTTAGATAATCTTAAAGATTGGAATAGATTATGTTGGACATAAGTTAGGATAGAACTTTTTTCGATATTTTTTATGGGATGATATAGTAATATAAATTTAGAAAAAGGAAAACCTGCAGGGCGAACGATAGCCCATCGCGTCGGACAAGGCTTTGGGAATCAAACCCACAACCGAAGTGCGACTGGCCTTTATCACCTACCACTGGCCTACAAGAAGTCACTGGTTAATAGAAACTAGCTTTTTTTACTATGCGGTATGATATATGAAGTATAAGTTCATTTTAGGAACCATATATGATTAATCTCACTATAGATGGACTTATGTATTTTTTGATAACTTTTCTAAACTTTTGTTTGAGACATATGAAATGACCCATCATTCTATCACATGATCTACTAACACAACCCGAATGAAAAATTCAACTTCATTTCATTAAGAGATGAAGTGGAAATAGTCCAAAGAACGACCAATAGTGAGACTATACCAAAATCACGAAAGAATTTGTTCTAATTCCAATTTCATAAAATTTAGGGAAATGATCTTAAAAACCAAAAATGTTTTCCTAGTGCTCTTATATCTGATGAATCAGATGGTACCTTAGATCGTCACAAATTTATGGCTTTGTGATTACTGGCTTTTCCATAGCCATGTTCTCTACCACTCTCCATCAGAACATGATGGTTAGATTTATCTTCCATATCCATATTTTCACCTATGTGGAAACCCAGTGATTAGTTTATTTGGGTAACCGTTACGTTTCATACTTTAGTTTTTAAAGATTGGTTTTGGTATTCCTTTTTACGATGTGGGTTTCTATTAAAGAAAATTTCTAATAGTAAACCATTTATAACCCCGATGAATTTCGAGGGCGAAATTCATTTTAAGGGGGGTAGAATGTAACACCTCGGGATTTTATAAAAAAATTTCTTTTAATTTCCTTAATGTCTTGTGTTGTATGCTACCCCAAGATTACCTTGCTCTATACGCAACACCGTATTAGTTTGCAGTATACGCAACACTATTCTTGGATCGTGTTACACACAATTTTGATAATAGTTATTCTACGCAACATTGAGTATATATATTTATATATATTAAATGTATAAATGAAATATGGTTGGATTCTGTTATACGAAACAATGAAGGATTCTTGCACAACACGCATCCTTGACTTGACTTGCATTACATGCAATCACGACATTCCTCGATAGCGTGTGTAGTACGCAATACTGGGGTTCACAAAACAACAATATACTATTAAAAAATTATTAAAACTAGCCGTTATGAATAGTAATAAACACTTTTTAAAATTTTAGAAATTTTATCTCTAAAAATGGACTTCATTTTTGGATTTAGAGTATCGAATTTAGCCTAAGGAGAAATTTTGGTACTTTTCGGATAACTTTCATATTTTGATGAATAGTGAAACTTACAAAATTTTAATTGGAAACAACTTTTTTAATAGAAAGAATTAAGAGTGATAAATTTTTAATTTGAGTGGTTTAAATGTTTATTTAGAATATATTTTTACCATTTAATACAATGTTTGTCATTGAATGAGATTTCACATTTAAACCAGAAATAAAAAACTGTCAATCTTTTGATAGTTATTATCTCTTAAAAACACGCTATTTGTTTTGACGATGGGAATTATTTTTTTAAATTAATTTATGCAACTGATATGTATTTAATTTGGTATAATAGACATCATTTTTTAATTCATAATATCAAATATATCTTAGGCCTAATTTTTGGTATTATTCTGATAACTTTCATATTTTAATGAATAGTAAAAACACACAATATTTTAATTAAAAACAACTTTTTTCATCGCAATAAATTATATGGTTAAATTATAATATCGATTGTTTTTAAAGTATAAATAGAATATATTTTTACCATTTAATATAATGTATGTCATTAGAATTAATATTACATTGAATTCATAGGTTAAAACATTTCAATCTTTGGCAATGTTTTAACTTTTAAAACCCGTTTGCTTAACAACGAGATTGATTTTAAATTAATTACTACAACTTCTGTGTTTTGAATTTCGAAAAATGGATTCCGTATTTGGAATCAGTGGGTCCAAATTATGTTAATAAGTTACTTTTATCTATTTTTTGATATTATGAATAGTAACTACGAAAATTTTTTTACGGTTAAAGGTAAATCGGGCAATTCATGTTTAAAAGAATATTATAATTATTCAAAATTACCTTTAAACTTGTAATAACCCTATTGTATGAGTAGTGGCCAACCATGGGAATCCTTGGGTCGATTTGGGGACCCCATTGATCCACTTGGTTGTGACAATGACAATTTGGATTAATTAATTAAATGTAAAGACAAAATTTACATTAACAGAAATATTTTAGTAATTAATTTTTATAAGGGGTTATATAAATTATATTTTCGACTATAAATATTCATTGGAAAGATAAAAATATTTCCCAAATAATTATAATTTTTTATAATTTTTAGACACCAAATAAATTAAATTACTTATGACACAATAATGATGAAGTATTTACCTCATTAATAAATGATTTAAATAAAAAAGATTATAATGATGAAAATATTTTCCAAAACATGTCCAATTCTGATTGGATGATTTTATTTCGACCATTAGTCATCTTAGCTTCATCCTTAATAATTTATGGCCCATGTTTAACTGAAGATAAGTTTATAATAAAATAATATGTCCACACTTTCCTAAAGAGACCCTCCTCTCCCTTATAAAAGGAGACCACATCTATGCAATTCCACACACCTATCAAGCCTTTTGGATCATCCAAACTCTGCCCAAATAAGCTCCCTACATACCAATATTCCCCCTTGAAGCCTTAAATTAGGAAGAAGACACTTCAATAAGTCCTTTTGGTTCAAACGAAAGGAAGTTACCAAAATTAAAGGTAACAGTTTCTCTTAAGTTGTTTTCTTTTATTCTACTTCTCCAACCCATAAACTCTTTTTTATCCTTTCTTTTGTAACAACAACAATATCATATATATACTAGTATATTTTTATGAGAAGTATTATAACTACACTTACACACACCTACATCTAATGGATGAAGAACATAATATTTCTGTGATGGCAAACTAACGCCTCACGAAACGATGATTGTTCAATTTTCTCCTACCACCTCTCATGGTGGCCATTATGATGGCACTGTATTTATATATAATATATATTATGTTTATTATTTCTTTATGCTTCTTTAATTCCCAATTATATCAAGCCTTTATGGTTTCCATAGTCGGTAAATACGATAATCTCATTTGAGGAAGTGCGGACTACCGCCCCCTCAAAGTGACGTGATTCGTTAATACCTTATGTGGGATGTATAAAGGATGTGGTTGATAAAATTATAATGGTATTATACTGTAATTATAATATACATATTTATCATTATTTTTTAATTCCATTAAAATAAGAAATATAAATGAAAGTAGCGTTCATGCGTACGTACGGCTTACCGTCCCCATGAACGGTGCGCTTTATTTCTTACCTCTATATGTTATGTAATATTTTAAATGCTTGTATATGATGGATATATAATGAATATATATGATATATAAATCATGATTTAAATTTTTTAAGTAAGTAAATCATGATAGAAGTAATAATAACATCAAGAACAACAAGTCCAAACATGTACGATAAATAAGATAATTTTACCCAAAACGTTGCATTAACATGGGATTTACAAAAGAAAGGGTAATATAAAGTCATAAGTGAACCATATATGATATCATAACAATTAGTATGATTCTTTAATAAGTCAATTACATTATTTAAATTATTATACAGGAGGTTCAGACACTTCTGAAGCAAATCAGACCTAAGGTAAGGGAAATATCACAATCTCAATTTTATCTGAGATTGTTTATAATTTGGAATTTACTGGGGTGTATTTTATAATCCACATCCATTTTTACTCAATATGTAATATTATTTCCATCCACCTAAAATTTTTTAAGTCCAATTTTACCCTTCAGTGAGTTTTTAGTAAAAGATATGAATGTAATCTTTTGTTGTTTTTCGTACAAGGTACTTTTTGACTTTTCCGACAAACGTACAGGAAGAATGTTTTTTTAACTTATACGACATGAATGGATTTTTAAAAAAAAATTATTTCCAAGAAGCTTACTTTACATGTTTTCACATTTATTTTTAATCAACTTCTTTTAGTTTAAAATCGTATGACATGTTAAGAAAGGAAAATGTTTTTGAAGTAGAAATGATATTTTCCTCAAGAATGGAGTTCAAGTGTTTTATCAAATTTATTTTCCATATAAGATAATAAAGGGTTCTGTTTCTATCCCTATTATTACATTGATTTGATTATGTTGTGATGGAATTATTTTTATGAATTCCTTTATCTTATATGAGTTGTTTTTTGATGTCACGATGTTTAAGATTCCCATTTTTATTACATGGGTTATGCTGTGATGTATAGTTTATGATTTTGGGGCACACATAAGAATGGTATCATTATGAGATGGGTGGGACCAATATCTCCCTCCAATGCATTGGGTAATGATTTTATATCTCATGAGATAGATATGGCTGGAACGACAGGTTATACTGGTTTAGTAAAACAGGACTGAAACGAGGAGTGAACTCGGTTCAGAAATAGACTTTGTCCACTAAGATAGTCTTGGAAATGAGTCTTGACTAATAAGAAATTATTCTCTATGATTATGTGTGTATGCCACAAAGTTTCATGATTTAAGTTATGATTATTGGGATTACATTTCACTATTATGATTTACCCCATGTTATGAATTTATGATCTCTATTTCAGGTTAAGATTTACAAAAGTTATGTCTTTATGAATATGATGTGATTGATATTTCTTTTGTTTACCCTTACTGAGCATTTGAGCTGACCATTTTATGTTTTCTTTTCCCCAGGATATAAAGAAAGGTTATAGGTAAGAAAAATAGGGAAGATCTTTATGGGAGATGTTGAAGATCTTTCACCATGATTAGAAGATTACGTTCCATGTAATGTCCTTGTACGTCAAGCTTCGGGTCTCTACATTTGGTATCAGAGGAAAGGATTAGTCAAACTTTGGAAACTGGGATGCGAGAACTTTAGTGAGATCCCTAGAGATATTTCTATGGTATGTATAGGGATGTCCCTGAGGTTAAGTATAACTATAGGTTATAGTACTAGAATTACGGTAACCCAAGATGTTAGATATTGACGTTACTCCCCCTTTATTATATTGTTTTCCCTAGCATGATTTTTTCCTCTCACGCTATTCTTTTTGGGTTTTAGACGATGGCTGGAAACCGAAGGAACCGTGTTGATCAATGTAATGGACAATGCAATGATTGTCCTCCTTAACAAACAAATGTTATGGGAGATGGAGTGCAAAATCTTATTTCTATACTTACACAAGATATGAATCATTCTGGACTTCCAAATGAGTAGAGAAGGGAACAATATTCTATTGAGTCCTTCACGAGGAAACGTCCACCTTCTTTCAGTGGGTCTTCTGATCCACTTGTTGCTGAACAATGGTTCAGTACCACCGAAAAGATATTTTCAGTTCTTCAATGTTCTGAACATGATAAAGTCATCTTAGCAGTATATCGTTTGGAAGGTGAAGCTGATCAATGGTGGAATCTTATCAAGAATACGAGGCCAAGAGATGAAACTGAGTCCATGGAATGGGACAAGTCCAAGAAATTATTTTTCAATAAGTACTTCCCTCATATTCTTCGAACAAATATGGAGAAGGAGTTTCTTGAACTAAAGAAAAATAATGATGAATCTGTTGGTATATACGAAGCGAATTTTACAAGGCTTGAAAGGTATGCATCTGGATTTATCATCCAACCTGAAAGTAATGTTGATCGATTCTTTAGTGGCTTAAAACCAAATCTTTGAAGGGCATTAGCTATAAGAGACTTCAGTATCTATGATGAAATTGTGTGTTGTGCTATCAAGGTAGAAATGGAAGTCGGTGTTACTTATACATCTTAGAGTTTTGACAAGAAACGAAAGAAGGAGTTCAAGGAGAAATCTCAGAATAATGGTGAAAAGAAGATGAATGTTTCCTTATGCTCAAAGTGTGGAAAGAATCATGGTGGAGATTGTCTTAAAGGAACAGGTAAATGTTTCAAATGTGCAAAGGAAGGTCATCGGGCATTTGAATGCCGCAATGATGGGAAGAAGATGTCTAATGATGCAAACAAAGGAAGGGATACACGGAATGAACCTACTACACTTCAATGCTTCATGTGGAAGGAAATGGGGAATTATGCTAATAAATACCCAAATACAAGGGTTAGTGATGATCGACATGAGCAACCACTTAAGGAAAAGGACAAAGGGAAGTCACATGTGATCACTATTGGCAATGTTGAATATGAAAACAATTTGTTGGATTGATTAAGTGTTTATGTAATGGGATTCCAAAATAATGTTGTATATAGTATCGTGGAATATTGGAATATTTATGTATTGGTCTATTGTGGTGTTCAATGGTACCGATAACCATAGAATGTGATTGAGATATTTTTGGAAAAAAAGATGATATGCGAATAATGAAAGGAAAATGAGAAAATGAAATGTTTGACCGTATTCATGAGCTCTTGACTGATATAAGGAGAAGGTTATATCATGGTTTGAGTATATAATATTTTTGGATTTTGGTATGTGGAAAGAGTTAACATTTGACTGCATTCATGTTTTCAATAAGGTTCAATGGTTATTCATTCTTCAAGAGAATACATGATTAAGGTATTCACATGTTTTTAATTTGACCAACAAGATATAACTTTTGATATATGGGGGATAAATGATGGAATTCACATGATTGTTATGTGAAATTTCAAGTAATCATTTTCTTTATACTATGAGCTTCGACTGAAGTATTTTAGATAAGCCTAAAGATTGGAATGGATTATGTTGGACATAAGTTAGGATAGAGATTTTTTCGATATTATTGATGGGATGATATAGTAATATAGCTTTAGAAAAAGGAAAACCTACAGGACAGGCGACAACCCATCGCGTCTGACAAGGCTGTGGGAATCGAACCCACAACCGAAGTGCGACTGACCTTTATTTCCTACCACTGGACTACAGGAAGTCCCTAGTTAATAGAAACTAGTTTTGTATTATTATGTTGTATGATATATGAAGTATAAGTTTATTTTAGGAACCATATATGATTAATCTCACTATAGATGGACTAATGTATTTTAAGATAACTTTTCTAACCTTTTGTTGGAGACAGATGGAATGACCCATCATTCTATCACATGATCTACTAACACATCCCGAATGACAAATTCAACTTCATTTCATTAAGAGATGAAGTGGAAATTATCCAAAGAATGACCAACGGTGAGACTATACCAAAATCACGAAAGTATTTCTTCTAATTCCAATTTCATCAACTTTAGGGAAATGATCTTAAAAACCAAAAATGTTGTCCTAGTGCTCTTATATCTGATGAATTAGATGGTACCTTAGATCTTCACAAATTTATGGCTTTGTGATTACTGGCTTTTCCATAGCCATGTTCTCTACAACTCTCCATCAGAACATGATGGTTAGATTTCTCTTCCATATCCATATTTTCACCTATGTGGAAACCCAGTGATTAGTTTATTTAGGTAACCGTTATGTCTCATTCTTTTGTTTTTAAAGATTTGTTTTGGTATTCCTTTTTACGATGTGGGTTTCAATTAATGAAACATTCAAATAGTAAACCATTTATAACCCCGACGAATTTCGAGGGCGAAATTCATTTTAAAGGGGGTAGAATGTAACACCCCGGGATTTTATAAAAAATATGCTTTTAATTTCCTTAATGTCTTTTGTTGTATGCTACACCAAGATTACCTTGCGCTATACACAACACCGTATTAGCTTGCAGTATATGCAACACTATTCTTGGATTGTGTTACACACAATATTGATAATAGTTATTCTACGCAACATTGATTATATATATTTATATATATTCAATGTATAAATGAAATATGGTTGGATTCTATTATACGAAACAACGAAGGATTCTTTCACAACACGCATCCTTGACTTGCCTTGCATTACACGCAATCGCGACCTTCCTCGATAGCGTGTGTAGTATGCAATACCGAGTTTCACTAAACAACGATATGCTATTAAAATATTATTAAAACTAGCTATTATGAATAGTAATAACGACCTTTTAAAATTTTAGAAATTTTATCTCTCAAAATGGACTTCATTTTTTGATTCGGAGTATCAAATTTAGCCTAAGGTGAAATTTTGGTACTTTTCGGATAACTTTCATATTTTGATGAATAGTGAAAGTTACAAAATTTTAATTAAAAAAACTTTTTAAATAGAAATAATTAATAGTGATAAATTATTAATTTGAGTGGTTTTAAAGTATATTTAGAATATATTTTAACCATTTAATACAATTTTTGTCATTTAATGAGATTTAACATTTAAACCAAACATAAACAACTGTCAATCTTTTGATAATTATTATCTCTTAAAAACACGCTATTTGTTTTGACGATGATAATTATTTTTTTAAATTAATTAATGAAACTGATATGTATTTAATTTGGTAAAATATACATCATTTTTGAATTCATAATATCAAATATAGCTTAGGCCTAATTTTCGGTATTATTCTTATAACTTTCATATTTTAATGAATAGTAAAAACACACTAAATTTTAATTAAAAACAACTTTTTTCATCGCAATAATTTATATCGTTAAATTATAATATTGATTTTTTTTAAAGTATAAATAGAATATATTTTTACCATTTAATATAATGTATGTCATTAGCATTAATTTTACATTGAATTCATAGGTAAAAGCATTTCAATCTTTGGCAATGTTTTAACTTTTAAAACCCGTTTGCTTAACAACGGGACTAATTTTAAATTAATTACTACAAATTCTGTGTTTTGAATTTTGAAAAATGGATTCCATATTTGTAATCAGTGGGTCCAAATTATGTTAATAGGTTACTTTTATTTTTTTTTTGATATTATGAATAGCTACTACGGTAATTTATTTTTTTTTACGGTTAAAGGTAAATAGGGTAATTCAAGTTTTATAGAATATTATAATAATTCAAAATTTCATTGACACTTGTACTAACCTTATTTTATGAGTAGTGGCCGACCATGGGCATCCTTGGGTCGATTTTGGGACCCCATTGATCCACTTGGTTGTGACAATGACAATTTGGATTAATTAATTTAATGTATAGACAAAATTGACATTATCAAAAATATTTTAGTAATTAATTTTTATAAGGGGTTATATAAATTATATTTTCGACTATAAATATTCATTGGAAAGATAAAACAATTTCCTATATAATTATATTTTGTTTATAATTTTTAGACACCAAATAAATTAAATTACGTTTGACACAATAATGATGAAGTATTCACCTCATTAAAAAATGATTTAAATAAATAAGATTAGAATGATTAAAATATTTTCCAAAAACATGTCCAATTCTGATTGGATGATTTTATTTCGACCATGAGTCATCGTATATTAATCCTTAATGATTTTGGTACCATTTGAAACCGAAGATATGTTTCTAATAAAATAATATTTCCACACTTTCCTAAAGAGCCCCTCCTCTCCCTTATAAAAGGAGACCACATCTATGCAATTCCACACACCTCTCAAGCCTTTTGTCTCATCCAAAATCTTCCTAACTAAGCTCCATACAACCCTCTATTCCCCATTGAAGCCTTAAATTAGGCAGAAGACACTCCAATAAGTCCTTTTGGTTCAAACCAAAGGAAGTTACCAAAATTAAAGGTAACAGTTTCTCTTAAGTTGTTTTCTTTTATTCTACTTCTCCAACCCCTAAACTCTTTTTTATCCTTTCTTTTAAAACAAAAACAATATAATATATATACTAGGATGTTTTTATGAGAATTATTAGAAATACACTTACACAATCTTCCATCTAATGGATGAAGAACATGATGTTTATGTGGTGGAAAACTAACGCCTCACGAAACGATGATTGTTTGATTTTCTCCTACCACCTCTCATGGTGGCCATTATAATGGCTCTGTATTTATATATAATATATATTATTTTTATGATTTCCTTATGCTACTTTACTTACCAATTATATCAAGCATTTATGGTTTCCATAGTCTGTAAATACAATAATCTCATTTGAGGAAGTGTGGACTACCTCCCCCTCAAAGTGATGTGATTCGTTAATACCTTATGTGGGATGTATAAAGGATGTGATTAATAATATTATATATGATATTATACTGTAATTATAATATAACTATTTATCATTATGTTTTAATTCCATTAAAATATGAAATAGAAATGAAAGTAGCATTCATGCGTACGTACAGCTTACCGTCTCCATGAATGGTGTGCTTCATTTCTTACCTCCATATGTTATGTACTATTATAAATGCTTGTATATGCTGGATATAAAATGAATATATATGATATATAACTCATGATTAAAATTTATGAAGTAATTAAATCATGAAATAATTAATAATAACATCAAGAACAACAAGTCCAAACATGTACGATAAATAAGATAATTTTACCCAAAACGTTGCTTTAACATGAGATTTACAAAAGAACAGGTAATATAAATTCATAAGTGAACCATATATGATATCATAACAATGATTATGATTCTGGAATAAGTCAATGACATTATTTAAATCATTTTATAGGAGGTTTGCACACTTACGAAGCAAATCAGGTCTAAGGTAAGGGAAATATCACAATCTCATTTTTATTTGAGATTGTTTATAATTTGGAATTTACTTGGGTGTATTTTATCATCCACATACATTTTTCATCAATATGTAATATTATTTCCATCCACCTACAATTGTTTAAATCCAATTTTACCCTTCGGTGAGTCTTTTGTAAAATATATAAAAGGAATCTTTTGTCATTTTTCGTACGAGGTACTTTTTGATTTTTCCGACAAAAGTACGGGAAGAATGTATTTTTTAACTTATACGACATTAATGGATTTTAAAAAAAAAATTATTTCCAAGAAGCTTAATTTAAAAGTTTTCAAGTTTATTTTTAATCAACTTCTTTTATTTTAAATTTTTATGACATGTTAAGAAAGGAAAATGTTTTTGAAGTAGAAAGGATATTTTTCTTAAGAATTGAGTTCAAGTGTTTTATCAAAATTATTTTCCATCTATGATAATGGAGGGTTATATTTCTATCCCTATTATTACATTGATTTGATTATATTGTGATGGATTTATTTTTATAAATTCCTTTATCTTATATGAGTTGTTTTATTATGTCACGATGTTTAAGATTCCCATTTTTATTACATGGGTTGTGCTATGATGTATGGTTTATGATTTTGTGGAACACATAGGAATGGTATAATTATGAGATTAGTGGGACCTATATATCACTACAATGCATTGGGTAACTATTTTATATCTCATGAGATAAACATGTATGGAACGGCAGGTTATACCGGTTCAGTAAAACAGCACTGAAATGAGGAGTGAACTCGGTTCAAAAATGGACTTTGTCCACTAAGATAGTCTTGTCAATGAGTCTTGACTAATAAGAAATGATTCTCAATGATTATGTGTATATTACACAAAGTTTCATGATTTATGTTATGATTATTGGGATTAAATTTCACTACTATGATTTACCCCATGTTATGAATTTATGATCACTTTGGCAGGTTAAGATTTCCAAAAGTTATGTTCTTATGAATATGATGTGACTGATATTTCTTTTATTTACCCTTACTGAGCATTTGATCTCACCCTTTTATGTTTTATTTTCCCCAGGATATAAATAAAGGTTTTAGGTAAGAAAAAATAGGGAAGATATTTATGGGAGATGTTGAAGATCTTTCACCATGATTAGAAGATTACGCTCCGAGATTCCAATGACACTAAACTATTACGGTCCTTATGTGTGTGTTTTTGTTATGTACTAAGTATTCCGAAAAAGTAATGTAATGTCCTTGTACATCAAGATTCAGGTCTCTACATAAAGGTCCCTCACCTATATTGGTTGTTATGGTTGTTCCACTGTATTCCACACACATCAGTTGTTTTGTACTTGTACTATTTGAAGCTTGAGATATGAGTGTGAAAACTTGTGGATAAATCAAATATTCTCAATCTGATGTTGAAGACCTATAGTTAAGATTCACAATGGAATATGACAAACATAAATATCTATCTAAAATGATGATGTCTAAGACTATAGAACTTATATAATCCAGTATATAAATATTCTGAAGCCTACATATCTTTGTTTGGATGCATGATTATGTGTCCAAACCAATCTCTAACCAGTAAGATGTCTATGTTTGAGACACTAAATAATATTTTTTCATGATAAAGGCAAGTGAAATCTTGTCCAATTAAGATGATGTCAATGGAGGGAGCAATTTATTAAAGTTATAATATGGATTAACTTGATTGAGTGTAAACGATATAAGCTGTAAATAATAATTAAAATCAAGGTGGAAATATGACCCTATAAATTGATCATTAAAACACCATGAATTGAATAATAATTACAAAATATGTTAAAGAGGCATACCGAGAGGTGTGTTAGAGAATCCAGTGGGTAAATATCATCTAAATATGTTTAAGGCTGTATTAAACTATGAGAAATTTATAGGTTATTTTCTCATTGCCAAATCCCACACACATTTGGAAAGTGAAATTATTGGAAGGAGTTTATAGTGTGTCACCTAGAGAGGATATAAATCAGTGAAGGCTACCACTTAGAGAATTATTAACATCTATTTGTTTTAATTTTTATCATTTTTGTATCATTTTTGTGTGCACAGATTTATTTAGAGAGGATATTTTCCATTTCACTTTCTCTGTATACACACTCTCTAACAACCCAACACTAACCATTGAATTGAAAAAAATCCAATGACCCCTTATCCTTTAGAGACTTCTCCAAGAAATTAAAGGGTAGAAACAAATTTCAAGGGCTTGTTGAAATGTTTAGGGACAATTATATGTTTAAACAACCATTACCTATGAGGATAAAAAACACCCAAAACAAACTATATGAAACATAAAGTGTAAACAATACTACTCAAAATTAAACACCAATAAAATAATAATACCAGAGTATTAGAAAAACGTAGATCAAGGTGACATAATAAAACTAAATTACATCTTAATGAATCTTGATTGATGTGGAATAACTATAACAACTCATTAAAATAAAAACAAGATCAAATCACTATCTAGAAAAATTAGAATCATGATGCACCACAAGGGAAATAATAAATTTTTCCTTTACCTATTCTATAAAGAATGACATATTAAAATGAACAAAATTTCATATCTAGAGTGTGAGTAATCATATAGATTATGATTTCCTGAAGAAACATTCAATATCATTCTAATAAGAGAAGAAAACATTATCTCATGATTCTAAATATAGTTTAAAACAAAAGAGTGGAACATCAAAATATTTTACTAATTTTTTGAAATTTAATTTAAATCTGGATGAAATAACATAACCTTTTATTCCATATTTCAAACCCAAACCAAATCCACTTATTCACACATAAAAGAATTCCAATTGAAATTTCCATACTCATGAGAGGTTAATTTTAGATCTACCATGACTTCATTAGGTGTCCCTTATCTAGGTGTGTATAGTTTGGAGCATCATGCAAAGTTTGTAATAGAAAGTACACTGTAGAGACCTGAAGTTTAACGTACATGGACATTACATTACTTTTGTATAATACTTAGTACATAACAAAAACACACACACAAGGACTGTAATAGTTTAGTGTCTTTGGAAACTCGGAATATAATCTTCTAATAGTGGTGAAAGATCTTCAACATCTCCCATAAAGATCTTACATTTTTGTACCTAAAACCTTTATTTATATCCTAGGGAAAAGAAAAAATAAAAGGGTGAGCTCAAATTCTCAGTAAGGGTAAACAAAAGAAATATCAATCACATCATATACATAAGAACATAACTTTTGGAAATCATAACCTGCAAAAGAAATCATAATTTCATAACATGGGATAAATCATAGTAGTGAAATGTAATCCCAATAATCATAATTTAAAACATGAAACTTTGTGTCATGCACACATAATCATAGAGAATCATTTTTTATTAGTCAATACTGATTGACAAGACTACCTTAGTGGACAAATTCAATTTTTGAACCGAGTTCACTCCTCGTTTCAGTCCTGTTTCACTGAACCGGTTTAACCTACCGTTCCAGCCATGTCTATCTCATGAGATATAAAATCTTTACCCAATGAATTGGAGAGAGATATAGGTCCCACCCAACTCATAATGATACCATTCTTATGTGTGCCACAAAATCATAAACCATACATCATAGCATAACCCATGTAATAAAAATGGGAATCTTAAACATCGTGACATCATAAAAAAATTTATATAAGATAAAATAGTTCATAAATATATTTCCATCACAAAATAATCAAATACATGTAATAATAGGGATAGAAACAAAACCCTTTATTATCTTAGATGGAAAATAATTTTGATAAAACACTTGAACTCCATTCTTGAGGAAAATATCCTTTCTACTTCAAAAACACTTTTCCTTTCTTAACATGTCATACAATTTTAAACTAAAAAAAGTTGATTAAAAATAAACTTGAAAACATGAAAATGAAGATTCTTGGAAATTTTGTTTTAAAAATCCATTCATGCCATATAAGTTAAAAAAACCATTCTTCTCGTACTTTTTTCGGAAAAGTCAAAATGTACCTCGTACGAAAAATGACAAAAGATTCCTTTAATATCATTTACTAAAAAATCACTGAATGGTAAAATTGGATATAAAATATCTTAGAAGGATATAAATATTACATATTGTGAAAACATGGATGTGGATGATAAAATACACCCCAGTAAATACCAAAGTATAAACAATCTCGGATAAAAATGAGATTGTGATATTTTCCCTTACCTTAGGTCCGATTTGCTTCGTAAGTGTCTGAAACTCCTGTATAATGATTTACATAATGTCAATTACTTATTACAGAATCATACGAATTGTTATGATATCAAATATGGTTCACTTATGACTTTATGTTACCCGTTATTTTGTAAATTCCATGTTAAAGAGCGTTTTGGGTAAAATCGTTTCATTTGTTGTCCCTGTTTTGACTTGTAATTATTCATATGATTACATAGATCATGATTAATTAATTCCAGAATATAAAAAACGATTTATATATAATATATATTCATAATATACATATATATAATATATCAGTAAATGGAAATAAATACACCGTTCATGGAGACGGTAGGCCGTATGTACGCATGAACGTTGTTTTCGTTTCCTAATTGAGTTGAATGGAATTAAGTAGATGAAATACAATTATATACAAATAAATCCAGTATTATGATGTCATATATTTCATTATTACTTATTATATATACTTTATAATCATTCATTAATGGTTAACATGGAGAATGAATCTCATCGCGTCGCGGAGACGATAGTCCGTACGTACGCACGAGCGATGATAACGTTCTCATGATCGTGGAATTGTATTGGAGTGTATGTATACTATTTCAGAATCTATATCACTTTACAATAATAATATATAGTTATTATGTAAAACATTATACCCATCCAAGTAATGTGGTGGTGGAAAATAGATTACACCACGGCGTGGAGACGGTATTCCGTACGTACGCACGCACGGTGATTTCGTTTTCCGTAGGATGGATAGATGGTGAAATAGGGTTGTTTCATACTTATAATAAAATATAAGTATATGAGTGATACTGATTTTATTACTTCATAATGAAACAACCTAAGAATAAGAATTGGAAGTAGAAATAAAGTTGAAAGAATCGGTAATGGACATTACCTCTTCTTTGAAGCGCCTCTTTGAGTCCTCCTCTTAGGGTACAAAAATTGGTCTTTGAAGAAGACCAGGACCTCTAGGATGTTTTTAGGGAAGCGTAGAAGAGAAAATTGCAGGGGTTGTCCGAGATTGAAGGCTCAATGTGGTGTGAGGAAGAGAGGGAGGAGGAGCCCTTTTAAAAGGGAGGAGAGGGGCACCTTTGGAATAACTAAAAATATTATTTTATTATAAAGGCAAATTCGGGTTTAAATAGCTCAAAATTGACTTATTTCGAAGCTAAGGTGGGGATGGGTTGAAATACTTTCATACAATAGAATTTTGACAAGTTTAGTTTAATATTTTAACCTTATCATTTAGTTTTAACTTTAAGTTAGATAATTTTACTTTTATGGTGTCTTTTTGTGTTCTTACACTATAAGGTTAATAAACTTGCTATAACAAACCAAACAAACCCCAAGTGTTTTATTATTAATATATATACCCTTATCTAAGTCATTTTTCCGAACTGTAGATTTTTAGGAATAAAATAACAATAAATAATATAATATTTTTTGAAAAAACAATTTTATGTCAATTTTGACACTGTTTAGTAATTGATTTTTGTGAAAATCATAATAGAATTTTTAGTTCTAAAAAAGTTAATTAAATCAATACTAACATGGAATATAAACCTAGAAAATTAGTGGAATTTATAAAAAGTCTCAAATTACATTAATTTGGGTATTTATAAAATCAATTGTGTCAATATTTCATTAATAAGATAATTACTGCATCATCATTGTGTCATAAATAAATTAACTTATTTAAAGTCTAAAAATTAAAAATAAAATATCATTATGTAGGAAATATTTTTAGATTTCTAATGAATATTTATAGTCGAATTTATATTATTTATAACCCTATATTAAAAATGATATACTTATTAATCTTTGATTTTAACTATTTTAACCCTTCTTTAAATAAATTAATAATAAATGTCCTAATCTTATCCAAGTGGGCCTAAATGGTCATATTTTAATACTAAGGTTGTTTTTGGTCGAATTAAACCTATCCAATAGAATTAGGACATGTTTTATGGTAATAATAATATCATTTTTACCCTTATTTACCCTATTTACTTTTAACCGTGGTAAAAAAAAGTAAAAAGTTACTGTTCACCAAAAATTATTTTCATCTCATTGAACCACATTTTACATACTGATATCAACTGTGTTTCTCGGATTTTTGAAATTCCACTCAAAGAAGCGGTAAAATTATGTTTTATGAAAAATTCAATTTTTTTAACTACCACTTAGTGGTTTCACTATTCATCAAAAAATGAATGTTTCCAGAAAAATACCAAAAATTAGGCCAAAGATATATTTGATATTATGAACTAAAAAATGATGTCTATTTTACCAAATTCAAAACATATAAGTTGCATTAATTAATTTAAAAATTAATTCCCATCGTCAAATAGCGTGTTCTTAAGAGATAATAACTATCAAAAGATTGACACTTGTTTATGTCTGGTTTAAATGAGAAATTACATCCAATGACCAACATTGTATTAAATTGTAAAAATATATTCTAAATATACTATAAAACAACTTAAATTAATAATTTATCACTTTTAATTATTTCTATTAAACGGTTGTTTTTAAATAAAATTTAGTAATTTTCACTATTCATCAAAAAATGAAAGTTATCCGAAAAGTACCAAAATTTCACCCGAAGCTAATTTCGATATTCCGAATCCAAAAATGATGTCAATTTTGAAAAATAAAATTTAAAATTTTTAAAAAAGTGGTTATTACTATTCATAACGGCTAGTTTTAATAATATTTTAATAGCATATCGTTGTTTAGTGAAACTCGGTATTGCGTACTACACACGCTATCGAGGTAGGTCGCAATTGCGTGTAATGAAAGGCAAGTCAAGGATGCGTGTTGTGCAAGCTCCTTTTGGTATAGCGTATAACACAAGACATTAATGAAATTAAAAAGAATATTTTTCATAAAATCTCGGGGTGTTACAGACACATCATATGAAACGATGAACAAACATCCCCCACATATTCTATGTTATCAAAAAAATTAATTTATTAAATTAATAAGTATTTTTAAATCATTTAATTAAACACATTTCATTATATATCTAAAATTTAAAATTTAAAACATTGAACAATATAAATTTTACAAAAAAACCATTCAATATAAGGATTTCCAAATCATCAAGAAAAAAGGATCATAAAAATAAATATATAATAATTTGCATTTAAATTTAAAGAAAAAATCATAAAAAACTAACAATTAAATTTATATATTAATTATAAATGATAGAGAAACCACCTACTTCACACTATGAATCAAAACTAATGAATGACATAACAAAACTTCTAGATCAAGGCTCCAAATTTCATTCCTTCAATATATCAAATCAAGATATCATTAAAAATCATAGACCATATATATACCTTTATTATGTTATATATAATGTTTATTATTGGTGGGAATGAGAAAATTTAGAGATAAAGAGAGAAAAAAATAATTTGCATTGTTTTGGAGATCCAATGCACTTAGATTTGAAAAAAAGGGGTTCAATATAGAGAGAAATTTCCAAAAAAACTAAAGGAATCCTAAAATTTGAGATAATTGGACAATATGGGAAATTAGAGTTCTTTTTATTCAAAATCATATTAAAATAATATTTTAGATGTTATTAATACACATCTCATGGTTAGGATTCCTGTAAACAACCTGTTCACCAACCATGCGAGTACTATTGGACATAGCCTAGGTGGCCGCATTATAGTGTTGCATAGTCTGGAAAACTATAGAATAACCATGTGATTCTACTTTCCCAAAACCCAAAATTATTATAGTTAGTCATATAGTAATTCTATACTGGGAACTTACTTGATGACTCCCAGATTACCATGCATAGTTTCTTGGAGAAGTTACACGATATACCTTAACCATGAACCCCTAAAAGTGATTCAGAAACACAATAAAACCATCCTAAAAATCATGGAACTCAACCCAAAAATTACATGTCATCAATATAAATAATAAATGAGAAACTTAAAAAAAATGATGTTTTACATTATATATTCCCTTAGGCTTTATATCCCCAAAAATCTAGTTATTTATGGTTCTTTGAAAAAATTATGGCCATTATTCAAGTATCTCTTTTTCATGTTCCCAGGTCTCCTACTAAATTTCATCATTTTTACATAATACTAGAACTAAAGTAATATTTATTCCACACAATAATGTATCTTTTCTATCTTACTTATGAATCTGTTAATGAATAAAATTATCATCTTGTTCCAAATCAACATTATCCCAACGAACCACATGGCTAGGACCGAGATTGTATTTCCTTAACCGAGATACAATAAATAAATTATGAAGAAAACTAAACCATTGTGGTAAATCTAACCACTAATCATGATCACCAATTTTTTGAAGTATTGAAAAAGGTCCCACATACTAGAGATAAAACACAATTCATTTAACAAGTCGATTACATCCCAGTCTTTGAGATACGTTCAAGAACACATGATCTCCTAACACAAAGGATAAGGGGTAATTTTATTGATCTGTATAATATTTTTGATAAATTTAAGTGGGAAAAACTCCTTTTATATATAATTTGAAACTTCTAAATAATTTCATAAATGAGGTTCGGTCCCAATAGTGATATTTCATTGGTATCTAGGAAAAAAAATCGATATCGACAGGGATGATCATACAATACCTAGAAAAAGCCATTTGTATCATGGCCAGAGAATTGTTATTTGAAAAAAATGGAAAACAATACAGCCATTATCTACTAAAATCAATAACACAAGTCCATATCTTGTATTGTAATGTATGAATCATTCATTATGACTACCCATCCATTTGAGTTTGATATGCTGTGCTCATGGTCAATTATGTACCTAAATCTTGTGAAAAATATTTCTAAAATAGAGAGGTAAATAAAGGATATTAGTCAGATATGATCTAAATAGGTGTTACATGAAATTTCACCACTTCATGTATATATATTATTTCAATTCATCTACAATATTTGATTCATGAGTCCGAATTAAGTGGGATGGCATTGTGAGTCCATCTAAATGTATATATATTGAACCATGCTTATAAATAGTTCCTTGTAAATACATGATGAATTATGTATAGATCTTATCCAATTTACATGTAGTTATAAGTAAAGATTATATAAATCTGGTTTATATTTGATTCATTTCCTGGACTTACTGATAGGTTTGGAATTTCATAACATAATTGGCCACATGTTTTTCATACATGGCCAAAAAACGGGTCCTTTGATATTTTTTCTTATTTTAGATGAATGGATTAATTTCACACATATAATAATGATAATAATAAATAAAATTTTCATGAGATGAGGGTGGAATTAAAATAAAATATTAAATAAGAAACATGGAGACACCATCTTGTTTCCATCCATCAATAGTCTACCCACCATTATGTTTTCATGTAAGGGTAAGGAAATCAAGATATAAGTTTTGAGAATTCTTAACTTGCTCAACCAATTAAAATATTAGTGTTTCCAAAAATAAATTTCTACCTAATTATGATTTTTTTAAAACAAAATTATATTATTAATCATACTCATCAATTCCCATAAAAAACAAGCATGTGTTGATAATCGATTATACAACTTGATGCTTAAAGAATAAAACATTGAATATACATTTTATAGTGTATAAAATAATTCAACGTCAAACATCTCATGATATTCCATCCATCATCCTAACCTCAGGTTTAAATACATAGGAAAAAATATGTGTTACCAGATTTTCTTACCTGTAAAGACTGTGAAATTATCTCAAATGAGATAATAATGAATTGTTTTCAATGCGTATACCAGAGTATCCAATTCAAATTCATGGGATATAGAAGTATTTTCATGAATTAAAAAATTCCTTTAACCATAATATATGACCCAATATACTTTCATGGGAATAAAACCAAGCACATATCCAGAGAAATCATAAAAAACAACATAACCATTCCTAGGTCCTAGAAAGATAATAATTGGTGCTGAAGTGATCCTTGATTTACGATACAAAAAGTATTGTTGAAAATAATTACTCAAGTGGAATGAAATACCATTTCTTGTGTGTGTTTTCATAGAATATAAAAGACATAAGAAATATATAATTTAGCAATTATAACGGCCTTATAAAACCAAAAACTTTTCTATCTCAAATATGTTCTTCAGCAGTTTCCAAGAGATGAAAACTATTTTCCTTTATAGATATACGGTTATAACTTCCTAAAAAATGAAATGTAAAAAGAAAAAAACATATGATATTTAGAAATAACATTTATAGTTCTTTTCTAACAAATTATCTCAAAAAAAGATTAACATAATCTCTAAATTTTCAACATAGCCTCTTCAAGATTGAGAATATACTAGAATTCCATCTGTAAATACCATAATTAAGGAGTCTAAGAACCCTTAAAAAACATGATTCATCAATTATATGAAATCTAGTGGTTAATTTATGATACAAAACTAGAATACTAGACATTTATAATTATTATAGAGATCGCTAAATTCTATTTTTTGAATATCATATTTCTTAAACCATAGTTAGTGATTTCAGATCATAGATCAATTTTAGAGAACCACTATGTTACATTCAATAGATCAAAAAGATCATAAATTGATGGAATGGGTTATATATTATTTATCATAACCAGATTAATTTCATAAAAATAAATAAATATTCATAAAAAACATCTAACATCTTTACAAGAAGCCTTAGAGAAGCCCATGGTGATGTAATTGGTATTGTGAAAGCATTTCATTATAATTCCTTTTATTGGACCTTCAATTAACTTAATTACATTGGTTATATTATATATGATGGATGTGAATTTAATTTTCTCTTGGAAAAAGATAAACAAAAATACCACTTCACTTTTAGGTGGAAAACCAGTGAACTTTTGAAAATGTGCATGAGAATACCAATCCAAAATGGTGGGAAAATTTCTTGTATCCATTATATCATTAGTCTCCAAAGTGGATACTTTTAATTTCTATGAAATAGTTCCAAATATATTTTCTAGAAGTATTATTTTTTAGTATTCACTACACAATTTCCTTTAAAGATATTCATAATCTCAACAATAGATGTAAAATTTACTCTTTATAGATAATTAACAATATAAACCTTGAATGAAATTAACCAATCAATTCCCATGATATTTTAAATGATACCCATGCCCAAAATGAATTAAAAAATCAAAATATACTCCATTAATGGTTATATAACAGGTCTCCCATTTAAATACTATACACTATTTCTACTCAAGAAGTTTTTTTATACTCATCATGTGTGGAATAATATCGATATTAAAATCTATATGATTAATTAAAGGTGAAGCAATAAAAGACTATGATGCATTAGTATCAAATTGAACAGACATACGAATTATGCTAAGAATAATGAAAATTCATACAATCAAAAGACCATATTGTTCCTCCACGACTATCTTCTTAATGGAATATGACTAATTTCTTACTCCCCCTTGTTCCTCACCTCTATATTGTGGTTACACTATTTGATGATTTCAGGTGTCCTTGGAATCACCTTGACATTCTCAATTATGAGGATGAGAAATATTTTTATGTGACTGTCTAGTATATTCAATAGATTTGTGAGGCACATGATATGTATTATAACTAATTGAATTTCTAGAATTATATAAATGACATTAAAGATGCTCCATCTGATTATAGTAGTAACATGGTATTGGTGGTTCCATAAAAGTTTTCATCTTATTCTTTAACACACTATATTGAAAACATTAGTGATTCTTACTATGTTTTTGAGAAATTTTAACCAATATAGTGGACTAGTTATGTGATTATCTACAACCTTGGAAATTGGTTTCCCTTTTTCACTTGATACGAACAATAGAGTTCCTAGCTATACCCATATAGATTGTCTTACTTCCTCCAGTTGGAATCCCCATAATATCCTATACTACCAATATCTATTTATTAAACATATTTTTATAATCATCAATACAAATAATGAAAATCATTTATTGAATTTGTAGTTGAAATAATGACTCAAATATGATTTCTTTAATGGAATCACTATAAGCTACTTCTAGATAAGAACAAACCAAGTTCATAAACAAAGAATTATATTCCATATATAATTTATTTTCTTACTTAATACTAAATAAATTCATCATCTTGGACTTCTAGGAGTTGTTTGGGTATAATTGTTTGTTGAACAATTATTCAAATCACTCCCATATAAGACCTTGGTTGAATTTATCTTGGGAAGCTAAATCCCACCATTGGAATGAAAGATCCTTCAACATGTTGACCATTAACTTGAAATTTATATCAAATAGTGTTACAAGGAAATAAATGATCTAATTCATTATTATATAACTTTATTCTAGATTTTATGTTTTAGAACCCCCAAAAATATTGGAGGATTTTGTATTTGAAATAACATATAATGATTCACATGTCATGGTTCATCATTTTTATTTTGATTATCAAAATATTGAAATACCTGATGAATGATCTAAATAAGCTATTGGTTTAAATTGTTTCAGTGAAACCATAGTTTCAATGGCCTCATATTATGGTTTTATATGTTCTTTAATCATTTCTATTTCATTATAGTCATAAAAAGACACAACTTCTTCATTAATCACTGGTAAACAAATAGCTTAGAATATTCCAAATCATTAAAATAGAAAATAAGAAAATAAAAATTATGAAACATAGTCTTATTGAAAATTTTCATTACAAATACAAGATATGATACACTAAATTTATAAACAAAAAAAAAATATACTAAAATAGTTCTATTGGGGTCTAAAAACACGTTTTTGTTCCTATAAGACCCTGGTAAATTCATGTTTAGCATGAAAATGTTACTTTTATCATTTTATAATATATATTTTAAGTTCAAACATTTCTTATCTCTTTGATACCATCTAAATATAACAAAATAACCAAAAATGATATCATTTGAGATATCCTGACCCTAACCATTGGATGGAAAATATCTAAGATGATAATAACATTAGGAAACATCCCTATGACACCCAAGTCTAACAATAAATTCAGAGGTATTACTAAAATATTGGGGGATGATTTTAACTTTAAATAACCACAACCTGTCAATAAAATGTAGAAAAAACTAATCCAAACTATATTATGCATAATGTATAAAGAATACGACAATAATGAAACAATAATAATTATAATGTCATAGTAGAATAAAAAAGGAAGGAAAAGGTGAGGTGAGAAAGCTAAAGGAAATCCTGAAACAACAACATAAATAGAGAATCATTATATTCATTCCATAAGATAAATCCAAGCTCTAATTACCATACTAGGAATGTATCATCATGATCATCCACTAGATAAATAATAGACATTTCCTTTAGGTAAGACATAGAGAAAAACGTCTATATATGCAGCAAATTTCATTTTTAGGGGGTGAGTAATAATACCTAGTAGTATTTTTTAAAGAGATATCCCAACATATTCTAATAGGAACAGAACATGTTAGATCATAGTTTAAAATATTATTTTAGACAAATGTGAGGAATCTCCACGAAGCATAATAATAGAAATATATTTAAATTAAAATCAGAAATAACATATCCATTCATTCCACTTTTCATACAGAAAAATCCTCTTACTCACACGAACATGAATTCTAAGTGATATTCCCATACTCATGAGTAGTTACTCATTAATCCTCAAATTTGTCACTAGGTGATAAATCTATAGCTACATTTAGTTTATCATCTCCTGGAAAGTCTATAATAGAAAGGCCATGTCTAATGCAATTATGAACAAACACCACACTCAAACTCGTTGTTTTCACACCAATTAATTTTTTAATTCAATAATTATTTTTAAATAATTTAATAAAACAAAATGTTTGAATCATCTTGAAATCACAATTTAAAACATGGGAAAAATAAATTTTCTAAAAACCCATCAGATCAGAGATTTCAAAATCATAAATTGAAAGGGATCCCAATAAAAAATAAACAAGTGTTTCCATTTAAAATAAAATTAATACATTTATTACAAATTAGGACCACATGTCTTAGAAATGTATAGAGTATATATAATCTACTAACCTTTTAATGGTTGAAGAATGTGATGAATGACACAAAAAAACTCTAGATTTAGGAGCAAAATATAATTAATTCAACATATCCCATCAATATAAAATAAAAAACACATCATTGACTATAGATATACACTCAAAAGATAAGATCTTAAACTTTGTTTTGGAAGAGTTAAGAAAATCTAGATAGAAAGAGAAAAAAATATAGTTTTACTATTGATTCTATATATCCATGATAATTGATCTATTTAAAATGACATTAGGAAGGAAAAGAATTTCCAAAATCTCATAGAGTGATCCTATAGTTTGAAATCCCAATCCAATATGAGAAAATTTAGATTTTCAAATGAAAATGGATTTCAAATCCCAATTTTGGAGGTTATTAATGAAGATCACAAAGTTAGGGTATACTATTTAAAAATATGTGAGCCCACAAAGTGAGTGATACTGTATAACAATCATGTGTCAACATATTTTTTCTATATGGTTTGATAGACTATGAACTATCATTGTGATGATACTATCTTGATACCCTCAATACACATTGTTAGTCACAAAATTAGGCTAAACTATGAGCCTACCCATGGACTCTCATATTCACATTAATGTTTTCCTAGTGAATTTTCACGGTTCTCCTTAACTATAGTAAACCTGTTCATCCTTAAAAAAAACTTCTGAGATACACTAAAATCATCTTGTTCCATGTAAAACTCAATAGAAAAAATATATAACTTCAAATTACACAGTAATAGAGATAATTAACTCCAAACAAGGGTGTTACACTCTATAGTAAACATGAATTATATTATGGGAAAATAATTTTATATTTTTCATCCCCAATTCTCTTAAATCATTATCAATGGAGGGTTATCTTGTTGGTCCTTCACTAGGAAGTGAACTTCTACGTATATTATATTATTTAACATCAGAACAATCATCATATTTCCTTAACTTTTTGTCGATAGTGATGATGTCATGGGGAGATACCATGGTTCACTCCCTCTCATGATGTGTTTTTACTCTTATTACCTTAATCTATTACCCCTTATTGTTTTAGTTTATTTGTTTAGTGTCATTGTAGAGGTAATAACTTTGATGTGAACATGATGGTACCTTCATACAATAATATATTCTTGACTTAGGTGGTTCATCTGAGTGTTTCTTTTAAATATAAGTAGAGTTTTCATGTACTGGAATCTAATTCATGCATAAGGGATCTATGTTTCAGTTTATAGGGGTGTGTGACACAAGGAATAAAAAATGTACTGGGTGAGGTTGATAGTTGATGATTTAATCATATATTAGTTCTATTATATGAAATTGAAGTGTGGATCAACATAAAAATCGACTTGTCTCTCATTTATTCTCATTGAATCTAATTTATTACAATATAATACTTTTAATTTTGTTTTTCATGATTTAATTTCATCACATCGTTAATATTTTTATGCCGCTATTTACTAATTAAAAAATATATAAGATTCCAAAAAATAGTTAAAAGGAATCACTATGATAAACACACTGCCTCCTTGGGATGTCCCTAAAGGTATCCACTATAAAGTATCTAGTGTTTATAAATATAATTTTGGTCAGGTGTGAGACTTACACATGTTATAAAACTATCATTTATCTAGATGATACACATGTTTATTTAAATAAATATCATGAATCCACATTTTTTTACATTGGGGGAAAATATATAAAAATACCATCTTGAAAATTGAGTCAATATATTCATACCAAATCCCATCAATTCCTCCTTATATATAAGATATTAAATTATACATGCATGGTGACTTGACACAAATAAAAGGTGAGCATCAAAATCCTGATGCAAGATCCACATTCCCCTAAAATCTTGAACCTATACCACAATACATTTGTTGTGCAACATCCTTTCTTCATCGCGGGATCCAGGAAATAACTATTCCACCAAATTTGCTTGATATATAACATTTTATTTCTCCCAAGAACATGGTGTAAATTCTGCCAATCTATTTTGAATATTGAATAATTCATAACATAACCCTCTATTTCATGAAACTGACCAACACCTAGATGGAACCATT
Source organism: Viscum album (assembly GCA_963277665.1). NCBI lineage: Eukaryota > Viridiplantae > Streptophyta > Magnoliopsida > Santalales > Viscaceae > Viscum > Viscum album. The sequence goes on along the minus strand of OY728130.1, from coordinate 542,326,688 downwards.
AAAATCCACCCAAGTTCAGTTATGACTTGATCATTATTTACTACAACATGGTCTATAGTGGAAATCCACCCAAAAGATCGATGAAATAACTAAGAGGGGTTGTGGTGAACCAGTAATATAATATTTCTTTTATTCATTACTACTTAAAAAAATATTATTGTTTTGAGTAAAACGAATTCACAATTAAACACACTTGCATGCACATAAAGACATGGAATAATAGATTTTACAAGGTTCACTACACAATAAGAGTAGTTTATCCTTGGAATGATCTAGAAACACAGAAGATCAGATAGTTCAATAGATAAAATACTATGGATTATAGATAGTCAGGGATAACTAGGAACTTGTGATATACTGATGTTTCCCAATGGTGTATGATCATCCCATAAGTAATTATAGTTTAGGGAGTTCCACAATAAAAAGAAAGTGTCACTATTTTAGACATCAATAATGTTTTTACCATGCTGCTTCCTTCTTCCCAAATAACACCGGTGAAAGTAATATTTTATCCTTCCTTAATCTCATTCACATTTTTAAGAAATAACAACATCTTGTTCTTCCTTCCCTCTATTCTTTCTTCTTTGATACACATCCAATATTCTTTAGGGTTTCAACAGTATATGAGACTCTCTATTTTCATTATCCAAAAAATGTATATATAATCATAGAATAATTTCAAGAATATTATTTCAAAAATTAATATATATAATCTTTAATTAAAGGAAAAGGTTGATCCTACTCTTTAAACCCATTGAATATCTTATAAAATGAGTCAAGCCGTTCGATTTAAATATATTTAAGAGTTGAAATCCTAATTCCCACACTATATTTGAATATTTCTGGGAACATAATCTCCAAAAATCTTATAGAATCAATATATACATAAATTAATAATAAACTACATATTATCCTACATTATGGAGTGAGTTGCCATTTCAAATAGGTATTCATATTTCCTGAAATGGTCACTACTAATACATAGTATCAAACAACAAGCAATTTTTATTCATAGACAGTCACCATGACCTTTAATATGATGTGGTACTATTTTAATCATTGTTCGTAATTTCTATCTTTTTGGAAATCCACTATTTCATCTAATTTATAACTCTCATATAATGACAAAAATTCATGTAATAAATTCTATATGACATGGTAGAGTCTTCATTTTATAGTACCCTACAACATGGTCTCTATTTCTTAAACATGGATCATCTTAGTACCCATCTTCCTTAAAGTCAAATAAACACATCAGGTTTGATGCTCTGATTCTCCATAGAAAATATCATGATCCCTTTGATAAATCATCATACATAAGTTAATGAAAACCCTAAAAAGCATCATCAGATTTATATTTATTTGGAATATAAAAATATTTGAAACTTTTATTGTTTCTCATTATAAAATAATCCCTAGAAAGTGACCATGAAGATAGACCATGTGAAGAAAAAATATATTATATCAATTAAACACATGAAGTAGACAACTGAACATATGGACTAACCATAATATGTATACAAGTGGCTATATAAATAAACCACATGAAGCGGAAGAGTGTCTGTATGGAATGAAAACATGTAAAAAATATTAAACAAAATGAATCTTTTCTCAGTGCCTCACATTCTTCAATATCATTACGAAGCATCATAATAATATTCAGTGCCTTTAGATATATTTATAATTAACCTCATTACCTTTAAATAAGTGAAGAATTATCTTCACAAAAGTCTCAATGACGATTAAATAACCTATTAATATATCTCTTTACCTAGATGAAACACCTCATTATCATTAGGTAGCATACTTAACTACCTTTACATGGTGACATAAAACAATTTATTACCTTTATACAGCCTTCATAATCTTAAATATAACTTTATAAAAGTAGAGAATTCAACTCTAAATATCTAAGGCTATTCTAAATAAATCTTGAGGTCTTCCTACTCTCATCCAATGTTGTTTATAGTGTTTCATAATGGATAAAATATTGAGTTATTATTTAAGAGAAGTAAAATATAATTAAAATTTATTTCAATATGATTTTTGAATTAAAAAATCCAACACAATAAATCATGTCCACTCCAAACATCTTTAAAACAAACCCTTTTGAATCATTGGATCAACCCCCCCTTGGAGTTTTTAGGCAACTATGAAACATAAATCACCTTCAAACATTAAAAACATACAAATGAATCATAATCCAATAGTTTTATTCCAATTTGAGTGGAATAAATGTAGTAAATAAGAATAATTATTTATAATATCATGATATCTATAAAAATGTGACATTCATTCAACCTCTTCAAGCTCTGATTCCCTTCATTAAACCTTTGAAAACCCTCTAAAAAATGTTTCTGCATGTACTTCCGAAAAATTGTTTAAATATTTCACACATTAAAAGGATAAATTCTTAAGTTTCCCAATTTACCCCCTAAATACATACTCCTCCTGAATAGGCAAGTCACATATATCAAAAATTACCCATAAGTGTTTTTCACCTTTTTTAAATAAACTTGATAAATGAATAAAGAAATAATTACATTAATGTTCTTGTTATCAATTCTCCCCGATTGAAAAAAATTCCACATTAAATGTTGACAGAGGGGACCAAACTCTATACTATATTCTCATGATAGGGGAGATTTTACTCACATTTCGAACCTCAATATTTCAAATACATCCGTTGATAATGATTTGGTGAACACATAAACAATTTTCTATAAAGTAGTAAAGAATTCCATTTTATAGCATTTATATTATGAAGTTAATTGATAAAGTAATAATTGATATCAATATTCTTTTGTCATGAATGTTAAATAATATTTTTATATGTTTATATAACATAGACAATCAAAACCCAATATATGTGAAAACTTCATTTTTTACCTTGTGGTTTACCTACATATTTTTGATCCACATCAACTGAGAAGTGTCTAAACATATATCTATATACATTGAATAAATAATGTTTAGGGAAATAAAATTCAACTTTTTATGTCCTAATAAACAAATATATCACTATGAAATTACACTCCACCAGATGCCAACGAGCATGTACCCTAGTGGTTCAGGCTCCTTCTTGGCATCCAAAAGACCCCAGATCAAATCCGAGCAGGGGAGAATTCCCGAGTACTGTAGCATGTTACTGTAGTAGCACTGTAACAGGTCACAGTAGCAGTACTGTAGTAGCAGTGGACTATAGCAGCGAAATCACTATAGCGGCGGAGGGACTGTAGCAGGTATTGTAGTGGTGGAGATACTGTAGCAGGTACTACAGCTGTGCGGGTAGTGTAGTAGTACTGTTCACTGTGGGGTCCTTTGGGCCAAAAAATGGGCTATCTAGCCCTGTATGCAGGCTACTTGGCCTTGGGCCTTCGGGATATGTAATGGGTCACCCTCTACCAAGTCTGAAGAGGTATTTTCTTTAATAATAAATTTAGGCTTCTTCCCCTACCTTTAAAAAAAATTACACTCCACCAGCTGGGAGATTTTATCTATAAAACATTCTACCAAATAATTATATAAAAAACTATACATATTAAACTCTAATTTACTGTTATATTTTAACCCAGAAATAAATTCTTCCTTTTATATATATCTAAGGATCCTTTTTGTATCCCTTATATTTATCATTTTTATAGAAATTTGGAATCAAATTGATGGTGTGATATCATAGACTATATCCAGCCTTGAATTGGTTAAATATAAGAAACTTCCAACAATAATTTTAAATTAACTTTTATCTACTTGAAGTCCTTGATTTTATTTAGAAATCTTTGTTCTTAATATTATTAGGGGAGAAACTAGTATCAAATAATATATTTTAACCAATTTAAAAAGTTATTCATAAAATTTTATTATGAATGAAATATATGATCTTTCTCTTGAGAAAATTTTAGGCTAAGAAAATATATAATCTCACCATGTTAGGAAAGTTTAAAAAATCATTCATTTCATTGGAAAAATATTCACACAATTATTCTTAATTTATATAATAAATGATATCATCTATATATAAAATAACAATTAGAGAAATATTGTTTTCATTTTTGATGTACAGATTACTGGCCATTATAAATTTTCTAAATTTTATTTTTTTAATAAGGATTATAACATATAATTAAGTGCTCTTGGAGCTTTTTTCAGACTATATAAATATTTCTTTAACCGGGAAAAATATTTTCCATCTTCTCTTAGTTATAAACCACAAGATTTTTCAACAAAAACATCCTCTTCCGGCTCATCATTGAGGATGGTATACTTTAGTTGCATTTAAAAAAACATGTATTACCTTCGAGAAATAACGAAAAAAAACATTTTTATGGGTTCCATCATAGAATCCAATTGAAAAATTATCATTAAAATTAAATATGATAACTTATGAATAACCACCACACACAAGTCATTCTTTATTTCTAATCACTTTACCATGTTCGTTTATATTCTTCAAGATAATTATTTTTTGTCTAATTATATTATTATATTTAGGTTTGGGTAAAACTCCCTTATTTAATTCTTCTCAAGATGATCAAATTATTATTTTTTGGAATCATAAAATTCATGATGATCTGTATCTTCTTTAATATCTCTCAGTTGAACATATGAAAACAACAAGTAATGTGATACTTTCCTCAATGATTTCTTGGATTGAACATTTTGTGATTAATATCCAATAGTAGGTTGGACCTCACCAAATATTCTCATCCATGGGTGTGATGAGTGGATTATTTCCTCATTAATTGATCTGGATGAATCATCATCCTTAAAATAAACTTCTTTAGAACATTCATCCATATTTATAATTGTATCCTACATTTAACCAAACTAAATTCATCTCTATCACCTTTTAAATTTAAAAATTCATCTGTTCATTATTTTTTTTATGTTGCAAAATTTTAAAATCGTCAGAATCCATGATATTATTTTAATCATTATTGAATCATTGATATCATCTTCCAATAGCAGGATTACACTAGAATATTCCATCAACACCTCTTCTATGAAAATTCTCAATATTTTATCCTTTTAATTTGATAATATTTGGCAGAAAAATAATGTAAACTACTTAAAACATGGGGTTCTCATGCAATACATATTTTATAGTGACATATCTCAATTTATTCTATATAATTAGCAATTTTAAATATGAACAACTAATCTGATAGCCTATCTCCAAAATACAAATAAGTATAATTATCTAGAAACATTTTCAAGCCATATCTATCAAGATTTAATTCTACCATTCCACCACACATTTTTTGTGTGTGTTTGGTGCACTGAGTTCATGACGAATTCTATGTTTCTTAATGAATTCCTCAAATTAACCATTTTTGAATTTAACAAAATTACCATCCTAGATCTTCTTCAAGGGGTGGTCACATTCATTTTCATCACTTCACCTAGAATTCATGAACATATCAATATATTCTAATTTATTTTTTCATAAAAATGTTGCATGTAATGTTAGAAAATTCTTTAATAACGGAAAGAAAATACTCATATATACTTATTGATAAATTTTTCATGGGTCCAAAGATGGAAGAGTGAATAATATCCAATAGATGGGATGTATCAATTTCGAATTATTATGGGAAGAATTAGTAATCCTCCCCTCATGACATGTGGAGTATATCAAGTACCTTTCTTGACATATCTTCTGATTATCACATTCACGTTTTAATTTTTTAATATTTCTAAAATTCCTTTAAAAACCATGGAAATCTTTATAAATGATAGTTCATTTTATTCATTCATAATCAGGTATCATTAATATTGACCATCTCCCACTTGGAATAAGTTTAACATAGTTTATTTTCCCATTTGAACAATCCTTCCACATTAAATATTTTCAACAAGAAACTTTATTTCCTAAAAATACCTTATTCTCTTCATCATAGATCAAATAAACACTTTACATATTGTGTTTCATCCCATCAACAAATAGGGTTTTCTTTAGCTCTAAATATTATATACCAATTATAGTGGAACCAACCCCTTTTATCTTAGGTGACCCATCATTCAAAAATTTCAATTATCATTATTTGTGATATTCATAACCATTTAACCATTCTAATAATTTTTTCATATGTGAATAGAATCAACAATCCAATATTCATGGATATTCTTCTATTTAGTCCATAAGTGAAACTTCAACAATATGATCCGTCTACTTATTAGTAAATTTTAATTCCGATGGATCTTGAGAGTTATAATTTACAGTTGCTTGATGTGCTAAAATTATGAGACATTTATTTTTAGGTTAACCATCCTATTAAAATGTACCAAAAACATCATCAGCCACATGAAACTGGTTCATCGACATGTGTCCAAAATTTGAAACATTTTTTTGAAAATTTTTCTATTTAGTTGACATATTCCTCCTCAATATATTCTTTCCATGTATTATAGATTCTTAAAAAAGTTTATGTTGAATCCAAAAAATTCATTCAATATTTATGAATCCTCTATAATACCAATAATATCCATTAACGTCACACTTTAATCTATAATTTTTTTGTTGTCTAGAATAATAAACTTGACTATCTTAATTCTTATAATCAAAAGTTATGGAATATTTTTGTCAAAAAAAATTATTACTAGATCCCTAAATATTCTTTTCTAAATTAGTACATTTTTTGGTCTCTTTATTGTCATATGTTATGGAAGTATCTGAGTATCAATATTGGTTTTCGGAATTTAGATATTTCAATGATTTTCCTGATTTATCCACAAACAAGGTCTTACAAACTTTAATCTTCTTATCAAAATTACTAGTATTTTTTAAACATATTTTCAATCTTTGAGGGTGGTTTATTCTAGTCCTGAAAACCATATTATTTCTTTGATTTTTCCAAACTATTGAAATAAATTCATTGCAATTGGATATAGAGTTTCTCAATTATTATTTATCCTTAACTTGTATTTATTAATGGTGATTGTAGGCATGTTACTACACTTTATTACATTTTTTTTCTTCTATTTACAAGATAATTAGGTTGTATTATGGGTTGGATAAACAAAAAAGAAACTTTTATTATTACATTATGATATGTGATAGTTTTAAACTTTTTATTATTGTATTTATTTTTGAATTCAATTTATACAACATATAAATACAATTATTACATAATATATGATATATTTTATTATAATATTTTAAATTATTGGATTTATTTATTTTTAGATTATCCTACTATAGAATTTTGGAAGTTAATAAGGAAATTATTCCATATTATTTTATTTATTCCCAATGATAGTCAGTCACTCAAGAAAAAATAGGAAGCATAGCTAGCGTATAAGATTCTTGAGGTCAAGATTCATGGTTTCAATTTATATGAGTTATAAGTTGAGGTGTATCAAATTTATATAAATGTAGTTGAAATGTATTTAGTGTTATTAGGACTTGAAATAATTATAAGGAAATATTATTATATAAAACCAATTATAATAAACATTTTATGGATATGGGTTAGAGTCATGTGCCTCATATAATGAATTATACGACTGTTTTAATAAATTGTTTAGTACACAGGCTTGAATATAGTGTCATGATTTATGAATTACATTGAATTGTGTTTTTATATTTATTTTTATTAAAATATTGAAAATTCATGTGAGACATAACTATGTAAAAATTTAGTATAATAAAATAAAAAATCCACACATAAGACATTCCAGGAGAAGAACCAATATAATGAAATAAAAAACAATAAAAAACATAGATCACTGTTTATTTTTAATAATCATCATCATTGATCTTAATTTAGATTACTTATTAGTAACCCGTGAATTCATATATGAAAAAGTATCCACCAACCACTATTATAACCAAAAAATTTAGTAGGAGTTATTCTCCTTCAAATGTGTTCTAATACCGTATCCTCCCTAGAAAATAAAGGAAAATTGTGAAAGAGAGCTTCAAATTCAAGAACTAATAAGTAGTGTACATAAAATGAAGTTCAAAAACAATAATTTAATGGAATTTGTTTCTTTGAACTAATGATTTTGTTGGAGTTTAAAGTTTTATTAATTATTTTATATTCAACCATTAGGTTGTAATGTAATACCATATAAGAATTATAACCTCATTAATTATCCTTTTGAAGTTTCATTTAACATTACATTAATGTAAATATAATTATATATATATATATATATATCAAAAAAAAAATTCAATATTAATATTATCTTATGAGAGTTCTTAAAATGATACCCTATACCACTTATGATTTAAAATAATATTATTAATCATTAATTATGACATAAAACAAAGCAAAATGTGGTGACTCTCACCATATTATGGTTTATTCTTTATTTTATATTTACATGTTTCATCTACTTTAACTATGTACATATAGGGTTTATGAAAAACATCAAACATCTTTGTGAATAAATTGATTCATGAATCTTGTGTGGCAATTTAAAATAATATTTTTAGATCATTTAAGTGTGAAATATAGTAAATAAAATTAGGGTCTTCACTCAGGGAAGCTAGTTGAATATGGATTTTCATGTCAATTGAGATTTTTTTATTTCTTTTATGATTTAATGAATATAAATTTTATTGGGGTTTTCACAAATTTTTATTAAAATTAAAACAATAATTCAATATAATAATATGTATACAAAGAGTTACCAAGAAGTGTAAATGGTCCATATATGAATTCCAATGTTTGACATCATCATTTTCACGTTTTATAAATCACCTAATTATAAAATAAAATTCAATACCATTAATCTTTTTACAACTTAGAATTTTTGATGTCTGAGAATAAAATATTACTCAAGGATCCAAAATTATAGTACTCTCAAATTTACCATTCTTTGGGATTAGTCAATAACACTCTTCGATCAAGAATGTATACCTACTAAAACCACCTATAATTGATCACTTTACATTAAACATATCAACTCACTCATCTCTATTGGTATGGTGAGTGGATTTATTGCTGCGATAATTTATGTTTAAAATAAATAAATAATATAGTAATTATGATGTCACATTGAGTGAATATCGACTCCTCTCTGTCCAATCTCAACTACTTTGGAATTTGGAAAATAGAATTGAAATTAAATTTAGGAATTTGAGATCATCACTATGATTCTACCTTAGAACACCAAAGGGGTTAAATCCTTATATTCACATAGCAATAGATCATGAGTTTTTCATTGTGATTCAGAAACACCGATAATGTATAAAATATGGGAATAACATTAAAAATAAAGAAAAAGAAAATGGTAAAATTTATTTCCTAGAATAAGAAATATAGTAGTGGAAGTTATGTTCAAAATCATCCCATAAAAACATAATAGAGAGTCCCCAAATAGCCCCCTCATCCTATTTTATATCATATCAAATAACCACATCTCAAAAGAATTGTAAAGGCATCATACCCAATTGACATAATCATCCCACGATTAATATCCATACATAATCAAGAAGAATTGGAATTGAAGTGTTTCAATAATTAAATGTGCAGTAGAAGGAAGGATTTGATTGGTGTATTTAATGGGGTAATTATATGTGTGTATAATTTGGGTTGGATAGGTGTATTTAGAACTGAGATTATGGGTTTTAGATTATGGGTTGAGTGGGTATAGGGATAAATATTTTGTGTTTCTAGTCTTATACTGGATTTATTCCCCTGAATCAGATAGTTATATAAAAATTTATAGTGATGAGGCTATCAAGATGATACAATGATGAGTTAGAGATGCAAGGAATGGTTAAATAGTTGTTATTATATTTCTTATACTAATATTCTTAGAGAAAAACATGAATATTCTAGTGTCATAACCACATTTATATTTTCTAGTGAAATATACTGGGGTGGAATAATGAGATCAATACACAACTACAATTGAGGATCAGTGCTCGTATTTTGGTAGATTGATCTGAGTTGAGAGGGTCCAGTGTAAGTCTCCAAGTTGATATAGGGGTTTTATTGAATAATTTTTGTGATTCTATTCTTGGATATAAAAATGCATAACATGGGATATTAGATATGCTAGAAGGACCTACCCCAATAAAAATAAACAACATAAAATTATTCACAAACAATTTTAGATAAATAATATGATTTGTTTGAGGGAGGTACTAAGATAAAGTAGTCAATAATAATTCATGGGTGATTCTTGATGCTTTCATCTTGGACCATGATTTGTTGATAAAATTAAAGGTTATTGGACTCGGTATTTACACTAGAGATGGTGGGACAAATCCATTGCACCTGGTGGTGGATTGATGTTACTGTATGTGGATTATGGTAACCTGGGTTGATGGGGATGGGATTCTGATTCAATGACCAATGAAAACACTATATGGTTCGGTTGGCCAGTGAACTAAAAATAAAGATTATCAGACGATCTCCAAGGAGGGTTAGCTACTACTGTTATATTAAAGATCTCAGGCCTGCTAGTATCAAGGGAAGACTTATTTTAGGAAAAATAGATTCTCTAGGTGGGATCAAAATTTATAGGTTTCATCAAGAGAAGTGTTTGAAAATTCTTAATTGCTAGGAGGAAAATAATTGGATCCTAGAGATCTACTGGAGGAGAATAAAATGAGTCATGGTAGAGGATAATTTTATGTGATATTATCCCACATTACTCACACTAACAAATCACCTAGAAAAGAAAGAATACAAATCTATACTTAAATACACATATATATCAAAATTATCCATCACCCAAATATTTAATGTATAAATTAAATGAATAAATTCAAAAAATTTGGCTGTATTCATAATAAACATCCAAATGCACCTAAAATATAAATAAAACTATAATTCCTATACTATGTAAAATATATTGGGAAAATCAATTAATTAAGAATGAAACGTTTTAAATTTTAATGATAAATTATTCCCTCACAAATAGAGTTCTCAATTCAAGAAAAGTAATCATCATTGGATTTCAAAAACATGATCAATATGCATCAATATAAGTATATATATATATATATATTTAAAATAAATAGAAATAAAATATTTAGATGAATATGGAATACAATCCCAAAATACACAGGGTATGTATTTTTTTTAGAAATCGCATTTTAATCATATAAAAAAAGTTTTATTGAAGACTATTGGAGTAGATCAAAAATATATTTTTAGATCCACTAAAACTAGAATTTATGATCGCCAATTTCACATATAGCATGTGATATTAAATGAATAGTGATGGTAATTAATGTAATGTTTCATAGTTGATCGACATTCTTTAAATATCAGTTAAATGTCAATGAAACAAAGTAAGAGTTTATTTAGTTTTCAAAAAATAAAATTTATATCCAATCATAATAATCTATAAGAACCCAAAATATCATTTTTATGTTATCTATAAATGCATATTTATAAAAAATAACAAATAATGCTAACAAATCTTGTATCAAAAGAAAAAATCTATTTAAAGTAGTTTTCCAGATTTCATTTCACCAACAAATGTTATAGTTTTACCCTAAAATAATTTATATTTTAACTAGTAAATGTGTGGAATGGAACAATAATATCATAAAGGGAATTTAAATTTTTAAAAAAATTACAAAAAATAGTTGATATTTATAGGGAGATATAGAAAACCATTTTTAGATAAAAATTATAGGGAACTTATTTTGGAAAATATTTAAAATTGAAATCTAATTAATGTTCAAATTTAAAATAATCAATGGATGTTTTTTATCCAAATCATTTTTTTCTAAAAGAACAATTTTTTGGTGAAGTGGGAACCTCACAATAAAATTGCAACATAAAAAAACCTGTGAAAATGCATAATTCATTGTAAACACATTTGAACAAAATGGGGAACAGGAAACTTGCAGTCACCGCATGCCCACTACTAAATCGAAGTGAAAAGAATAGAACCACGAACCACATTTCAAGATTCAAAATTCAAATTTAATCATTCAAAATAGCACTGTCATACCACCTAGGTATAGAGTTCCTCGAACAACACATGCAGTAGAAACCTCGATTATCAAACAAAACAGAATCCCCCCATCACTGCCTCCACACAGTTATCGACTGTCGCAAATATCATAACCTCCAATATTGATTCACCATCACCATCGGTGGACCACATCATTTGAATAAGATTCCACAAATCAATAAGAACCCATCATGTCATTGTCTTCGATACCAAAGGAGAACCACTCCCACCTTTCACAGAATCAAAAAATAGAGAACTAACACTGAAGGATCCTAGAAAAAGGTGAAGACACCCACAATCGAAACTCTTGGTACACCTACTCGCTTGCACGAACACATCCCAACCCACCATGAAATACATTTCACATAACTGACCTAGAAAGGATCAATGAACCCGAAAGCCATAGTATCATGATACCAAACAAGATCTTGACATCAATCCAAGATGAATCCAACACAATCAATCTGAAAAAAAATATGATCAATGAACTAGAACTGCTGAAAAGAGAATACAATGACATTGGAAATTTCCATCAATGGAATGATGTAAATAAATTAATCACTAGGAAGAAACCACTTCAAAATGTGACCTCAAACCATCTTAATAACCATGAAACCCAACCAGTAGATGTCACCAGCTGAGACGAGCCCTTTCTACCAACATGAAACCACCCACACCATCCTAAAAACCACCATAACACCTTCATAATACCCCAAAATATAGGTGAGCATAAAGGGATGGGATCCAGAGTAGAAGAGTGTGAACTAACCAAGTGGAAAGCTGCCGAACCTCAAACCAAAAAATTCCCCAAACACTAGAGTGACTTCATGATAAACCAAAATTGGGATTAGAAAGATGGTTTTGGTGATAGGAGAAGAGGAGGGAGAGTAAGAAAAAAAATCAACAAAAAAAATGACAGTAAGGAAAGAAAAACAGATGCCAAATGAGACAAGAATACAGTGAGAGCCGACAATAGAAAATAGAAGGGGGAGCACCGATGAAGGAAAGAGAAGAAGGAAATGGGGTGTAAGGATTCCAAATGAAAAGTGAAAAACTGAGGTGGAAGAAACAAAATATGGAAGAATAGCGATTTATTTATGAATAATGGAAAAGGAAGAAGAGATGAGATGCTCCAAGCTAGGGGGAGGAACCCAATATAAGGAAGAATCGTTCTTAATATTACATGTCAAGAGATAATAGATCTATTTAACCCCTTGTTTAGTAATAAAAAATATATATTATGAAAATAATAGGCTATCCTTTATCATTCCATATCACCACATTCTTAATGACAATAGATTGAAAATCATATTTAAAAAGTATAGTTAAAGTGATTTTTTTATAAATAATCCAATTTACTAGAAAATACATATGCATAAAAAGTTATAACATCTAAGAAAATTGATAGTGATCATTTTTGATTCCTTCCATAGAAAATCTCATGGGGATTTAGATATGCATTTATTTCCAAATAAATGAAATTTTCCCATTCATGTGATTTTAAACCTTTAATATCATTTCAAAACCATTTATTTGATGCCCATCACTTGGAATTCAATGTTACACTCTACTTAATAGAATTTATTTATATAGATTTATAAATATACATATAAAATTTATTTTACTATAGGCTTGAAAAGTTTTAATTTGTCCATTCCATGAGACATGATTATATAATCCATCATAAGGGATTGAAAAGATTTTTTTGGTAGAATGAGGTTTGTGGGTATGAATTGAAAAAAGGTATAAAAAGATGAGGGTTTCACTATTTAAATATAATTAATGATAAATAAAGATAATAAATGATATGTTTCTCACCCAATTTCCTAATAAAAATGATACCCCACACCCCCATTTCTTATTTCATCATGCGACATGTCATGGATATAAAGTATAATGAACTCTTGATATTTATTCTATCATTTTCCCTTATATATATATATTTTCTTAAGTTGGATGAGATGTCAATTGAATTTAATTAAATAATAACGATTCATAACGTTTTCTTGATCAGGGATATGATTTATAGAAATAAAAATAATAAAGCGTTGATTCCCATCATTTTTTATAGAATTATAATATATAATTTTGGGATAATATGATGAGAATATTAAAATTAAGTGGATAATATGAATCAAGATAATTTTCCTATTTCAAATTTTCCAAAATAATGGAACACACCTCTCACGTTATCCTTTACATGTAATGCTTCTAGAATAAAAACCTAATGATTCCCCTTTCCCCAATATATTGACTTGAATTAATATTAAAAATGAATTTTAGAGTGATGATAGGAAACATATACTTAATATTAAAATATAAATTTAATCGATAATTCCATTTATGATTATCAAAATACTTAGAGGGTTATATATTCATGGAAACTATCAAGGACATATTAAGGGATATCCAATTGAATTCCTTAGTCATGTTTAAAACATCTCAGGACATCTAATGATTTGAAATAGAATTGGAACAATTTAGATTTCAAAAAAAGTTCCACACTTTTCCCAATAAGTGAGGGTATTAATAAGATGATTTCAATGTTTTTTACAAAATCTCTCAGGAAAGGGATTTATATTTTGGTATGTAGCTTGTGGATTTTTATTTCAATTTCAAGACAATGATAATGAAAAATAATGAACATAAAAGTCCACTAAAAAACAAATATAAATAGTTATATAAAATATTGATGTTAAATAATAAAATAAAAATCCTCATATAAAAATTGGATTAAAAGAAATATTTAGTGCATTCAAATAAATAAACATAAATACTGAAATACAAGCACAAAAAAATTAAAAATAACTTGGTGTATTTTTTGAAACTAATAATAATTTTTATATTTTTTATAACAAACTAAAAATAAAAAGTAAAAAAAATAAAGGAAACAAAATATTTATCCGTCAGTTATCCCTGCCTTACAATAATTCTACCTATATCCAAAATGATAATTAGATTATATCACGAATATTTAAAATAGATTTTAATAGGACAACATGAAGAATGAGTTGAATGGAAAGACTATATGGATGTGGTTTTCCAAGTATTTTGAAAACCTTGGATTGATTTGTTTCCCATTTTAATAGTTTCTAATGATCTTCAAGATACTATATTTTTTTACATATTGTTTTATATGTTGAGAAACTAAATCTATTATCCTATTTTTTGAAAATAAATCCTTTAAACTATACATAAAATAATATTGGAGAGAGATATTGTGTTAAACCTCTAAGAGGTGATGTACTTTTATTATACATATATAGTTAATGTTTATCACCAATATTCTATAGGATGAATCATATTTAACTTAAACCACTACATTCATAGGATTTTTATGTGGTTCCAACCCTTCTTATACTGGTCCCATAGATGAAAGTACTTTATGTACACCTCCAAATGAATGAGGATTTTAGGAAATATCAGAAGTTGAATCAAGATACAAGGGTCTTATTATCTAGCTTCATATTAATAATGATTATTAGTGGCAGTAATTTCTTCTTTCTTTTTCATAGTGGGACATATAGATATATCTTAAATTCTAACTTCTAATTCAACCTCTTTATTAAAAAAATATTTTATTTTGATATCCTCTACAGAATGAAATAAAGGTGATTATTTGGTATTATAAAATAGGGGAAATTGAATTTTATTTTAGTTTCAATAAAATAAAATAAAATAACTCTAATTGGAGTCTATATATTTCATTTATTTAAATGTACATCCAATTTTACTCTATCATTAGCATTGAAAATACATATATTGTGTGTTTCAGAAGAAATGGGTCTTATAATGTTCCTCCAAAAAATTAAACACATCTTCTATGGTGTCTTATTATACGTATATTTATTCTTTCATGGTCTAAAAAATAAATATTTTACTATAATTATAAAAAAAAATAACATTTATTAATCATTTTTGTTTGATAATTATTTTAACAAGGTGGATCAATAAAGGTTTAATGTACCTATAATAAATTATTTTTCAACATTTTTTCCTCTTCCCACAAATCAGGAAAATTCATCATGATTGGAAGTGAATCATGATCTTCATGTTTTCTACTACATCCTCAAAATAATGAAATATTGACTCTTATTACTACTAATGAGTTTTCTTTGATTATGGTATACTTTACTCTTGGATAATGGAGAAAATTTGAGAAATATTCTCCTTAAACATTCTTAAATCACTCATTAAGAGATTAATTTCTGATTCATTTGACATTAGTTGTGAAACATAATTAATATCAAACTCCTCATGTTATGGGAATAGATATGGTTATTATTTTGAGTTATTGTACTCCATGTTTTATCTTAAATATCTATCCCATTTTGGATTGTACTTTGGAAATTAGTTTCTCTCCCACATGTATACTTAATCACATCTAATTTATTCCATCTCTTTTAGAAATATTAGTTGGTTGGTATAATAGTTAATTATAATCCCTCTAAGAATTGATGTGAGTTCATACATATGTGTTAGAAGTGATGAGTAAATAATTAATTTTATTGATCAATTAAATTTTATAAATCAATATTGATAAAGAGAAATAATAATAGAAACAAAATAAGAATAATATGAGAAAACTATTTAGAATTTGAAAATGTATTATAAATAATTAACAAGATTCATGAACAATGGTTCTATGTTTGATTCATAATTATCATTTTTATTTATCAAATAAAATTGTTATAACTCTTAAGAGCATAATATTATAACAACAAGCATTTGGGTCATCTCCTAGGAAACAAGTTAAACATTTTTTTCATGTCATGTATGAATATTTTATTTATGTTTTTGTTAATTATTAAAGGCATGAAAATATTATGTTTTTATTATTTAAAAAAAATTAAAACAAGGAATGAAAAAAACACATAAATAGTTATCAATAGGTATATATGGTCCTTACATGAATTCTAGTGTGGTCTATTATCATTTTCACTTGTTATAAATCACCTAATTCAATAAAAATACTTAATATCACTCATCCTCCATCATTTATCTATTTTTAATTTATGAGATTATATGTTTACTCATAGATATTCAAGAACACACTTCTCTCATTTATCTTACGTAGTGAGTGTGTAAGAACACTCCACATTCAATAAAGTATGCCTATAAAAACCATCGGTTAGTGATCACATGTCATTCAACTTATTAACTACTTGAAATCTACTAGTATTACAATAGAATTTATTACTGGGAGACATCAATATTAGAAAAAATATGCATTAATGTTGAATGAACATAGAGTTATTATCATCTAATCTACAAAATATTCACATTGACATAATAGAATTATGAATATATATTTTATATTAACAAAAAAATGAATATCATCACTTTGATTTTCCCAAAGACCCCTAATAATGGGTTAAATCTTAACAATCATGAAAAAAGAGATCAAATGTACATAAAAACTTTTCAAAGAAACAAATAAAGTACAAAATTGCATTAAAAAGGTACATATGTATTAGAAGAAACACCAAAAGAATAGTTTCATAAAATATAGAACAATGTATCAAAAAGGTAAAAAATCATCCTATTAAATGGAAATATAGTTTTTTCACATAGCATCCACATTATTTTTTATATATCATCAAATAACCTACTCTCCAAAGAATTGAAAAAGGAATCATACTTGTTTGAGAGAACCATTCAATGTTTGAGCTCTCTATATATTCGAGAATAGTTTAATATTAAGTGTTTCACTGCTTCATGGTGTTATAGAAGAAACATATTCTTTATTGATTTTCGTAAATCATCATACATATGTGTATATGTGGTTTCCCCTCAATATTTAGAATCGATTATCAACAACCACACCTTGGATGAATTTTCATGGATGGAGATGGTGAAAACCTAATGGGGTCGGTGGCGTCCCCCCCCCCTCTTCTACGAGTCGGTGTGAGGGGGGAGGATCCTCGACATCGTCACAATAGAAGACGATGTGTCTTCAAACCTATAACCAAGCATGATTTGATTCCTAGATTCACCTATATTAACTTGAATCCAAAGGTCCCTAGTTTTTGAGATGAAGCACTAGTGATTCCATTATTGGATTTGGAGTTTACGGAGGTGGAGAGCTTCCATAACCTAACACTGGTTGCAAGATTTAAGGGAAAAAGACATTCAGTGAACGACTTGAATAGGTTAATCATCGATTTTTGGTCAATTCAAGATTGAGAAATTGTAGGTTTGTTAGATAAGAAGAATTTTTTAGTATGATGTTCTTTGATGGAGGATCTTGTTCATGCTCGGTCATGTGCTCCTAGGAAGTGAAACCACTATAATTTCCATGTGTTTCGGTGGAGCTACAATTTCTACCTAAATCACGATTCTCTTTCAATTCCGATTTGGGTAAGTCTTCCTCATCTACCTCATCCATTTCAAATTACTTAAATTATTTTCAAGTTAGGGAATAGAGTAGGTCAATTTCATTTTTGATTCACGTACCATCTCTTTTTTTAATCCAATCATTCCACAAATGTGTGTGGAGGTGGGCGTGTTGAGATCTCTGGTCGAATGTCTGTGGATTGAAGATGGTGAAAGGATTCAGTGTAAACAGAAAGTATTATACGACCCATGGGTGTATTTCTACTGTCTTACTAGCATCTGGGTCATGGTGGCGACCCATGCTTGCAGGGTGGTCACCAGGGGAAGAATCCAGAGCCATCGAGGAAGGAAACAACTAGTAAGAAGGTGAATCTCTAAGCGTGTAGCACGATGTAGTGCGAGCCTTCGACAAAGAAGTTTGTTGAAGCCTTTGTGTGAGGGGTCTTTAATTGAATCAAAGAGGATTTAAACAATAGGGATGAGGGTAAAACAATAATAGCGCATGTGACCATGTTGTCGAGCGCGTCAAATTAGTTGTTTAATTTTGACTAGAATTTCTACAGTATAGTAGCAACCCTAGGTCGTCTCTCGACGGATCCTTAGATCATTAATTATAAAATGTGGTTTTGATTATTAAATTAAAAGGGTAAATGGGGTTTTATAATACTTGGTTTTGATGATTAAATATGACAATAGAAAATAGAATCTATAAAACAATGTAGAGATTAAAAGAATTAATTAAGCGTGATCAACCCGGGGTACTCGTATGATGTTTATCCTTCATCGCTTCATAATATACGGTTATTATCCTTTAATCCCTGGTTTTTAACACCTAGAACTAGAATGTTACTGAGTTTATACTAGGATACCTCCTAGGGTTCATTCAAAAACACAAAATGATTCACTAGACACCACCGATGATTGAATGAATTGTGTTTGACTTCATAACCAAAACTCACTAAGGAAACACATGAGAAACTCGATGTGCTGTCCATATTTGAATGTAATTTCTTTGTGATACCATGACATAAATGTACATGTCCTTGAGAGTTATTTTCTGAGTTAAATTGTCCAATATAAACCACACAAACAACACAATTGAAAGGGGGAAAGAAAGTGGTGAACGGTGTGTGAAACATCACATGAATGGGTACCCCCAAACATGATCATATGAGTTGAGCATGACATACCAGTACATAACTCAATAAAATAAGAGTAGAGGATGATGAAAAAAACACAACAATATGGAATTTAAATGATCATTCAAATATTACAAACATGAAGCTCGGGATGTACATCACATTCCTCCCCAGGTGATCACAAGGGGTTTAGAAACCCATGGGAGAGGAGGAAGAGAACGATTTTGGGGTAGAACTTCCCATAGCCTCCAGAACTTATAGGGATGTTGAGAAGACTCTTTGGGGACTCCAAAATGGCAGCACCTTTCCTCTTGGGCGAACTTTCAAATGGGGAGCCCAAGGTTCCATTTTATAGGAAAATTGGAAGGTGGTTTCAGGCACACAGATTTCTTCAATCCATTTGTACCACACGTTTCGGCCTTCATAAAATCTTATCTCACTTTGGAGAAAATAGAAAAGTTTTATCCCTACCTCTGGAATGTCTCCACCGAACGTTTGGCACCATTTGGACAACTACAGCTCAAGATATTGAAAAAATACAGAACACCGTTTTTGACTTGGTCAAAATTAGGTGGCTTGGACAGATCAGTTAGGATGGGCCCCATAGAAGCCGAATCAGCATTTGGTTTCTTAATAGGATATGTATCCTATTAAATTTGAGACATTCCCACAAAATTTCAGCCAATTTGGACTCACAGATATTGTGAACTATGCAATACAGTGGACATATGTCCATCGATCCATGCAATTTTGGCCCATTTTCCTTCTACTTCATCAAAGGCCCTCCAAATCACCTCCACCTACATTGAAACAATAAAAACAAGTAACATTGACCATTATAATATTGATTAAAATTGACTGATTTATTCAAACATGAAGTATAGTTTATTATTATATTTGGAATATTAATTACAAAACTAGTTTAAAACTGCAGTGTAAGGGTGGAATAAAACAGTGAATCGTGGTACGATCACACCCCCACACCTAAACATTTTCACTCCTGGGAAAAGTCACATATCCAAGTACAATGATTCATATAAATATATTTCCAACATCTTGAAGATTTATCATCTGAGGAAATTTTATTTAAAGTAATGTGATCAATGCATGAACCACACAAAGGAGTTATTCTTAGTGAAAATAGAAAAAGATGTCTCATAAATCATATCATAGAGAAATTCAAAAAGGTTAATGATACCCAATTGAGAAAGGAATTCAGAAGTAAACCATGAAACTAACTCTCCATGTGTGTGTGTGAAAACCATTCCATGCTATTCTCTCCACTTGCTATCGAATAAATATATGTTATTTTAACACTTTTCAGCTTAAATGATTTTGTCACCAAACCTGTCCTACATCTTTTGCAATCATATTTCAAGACCCACTCTTTTAAGCATTCCCAGAAGTCAAACCATAAGCTCCCGACCTAGATATCCCCATATGTTGCACATTTCATCACTCCCCTTATTTATTATATATATATTTTTTGATGTTGCAATTGGAACAAATATCACTCTCATCTCTCAACCCTTGTTTGATCTCCTAACGACACTAATTGAAATAGTTATAACAAGATCAAAGGTTGAGGATGAGTGGTTTTGACCTTCCCAAGACACAACAATTTGTTCTGAGGGCGTACAATAGTCAGACATTAGGTACACACACATAGGTCAATTTGGTATAGTAATGAAACAGATCAGATAAGGAATGAACATATGGAAATATCATTTAAAGCTAAAAAATATTAACCCAACATATATTTACCTTATATTAAGTAATAAATAATCACACATTGTGGTTTGGTGCAAAAAATTGTGGAGATATTAGTGACACAATTTTCCAAAAAACTACTCACAGAAAGGGCATCAATCATCTCAAAGGTTTCACATAGATACGCCCATTTATATCATTGACAGAAAACCAATTCAATAAAAATCACTCCTTGATGGTAAAATCATACACAAATTCTTTTTAGCCATCGTTATGGTATTTTTACTATCCCCACTTTATGGTCGCCACATCATGGAATTTCGAAATTGTTGATGGGGAAAATGAAAATACTATAAAGAAGGCCAAAAAGAGAAAACAAAAGGAGAAAATGATGAAAATTCCTAACAAACCCAAGAATGTATCCACCCCCCACACCTAGAATGTGCAGTGTCCTCACTGAAATAATTGAGAATGTGAGAAGGAAGGATAAAACCTAGTCTGTTTTATTGGTATGATGTGTCGAGAAGGTGGATTTCCTCCACTGGATCCTTTGGAAATTCCTCATAGAAGTGTTTAAGTCACTTCCCATTAACGGTAAGACTTCGTCCACTCTGCTCATACAAAACCTGTATTGCACCAAAAGGGTAATCACTAGTAACAGTATAAGGACAAAGCCATCGATAACGAAGCTTACCTGGGTGGAGCTTATGCCTGGAATTGTACATGAGGACCTTATCACCAATATGGAACTTCCACTGGTGAATCATGCTATCATGAATAGCCTTTGTCCTCTCTTTATAGATTTGGGAGTTGTCATATACATCACGTCGAATTTCTTCCAACCCTTGAATCTGTAGCTTTCTTTCCTCACCTGCATCTGAAAGGTTCATATTACATTGTTTAATAACCCAATATGCACGGTGTTCTACCTCCACCGGGAGGTGACAAGCCCTTCCAAACACAATTATGTATGGTGACATTCCAATTGGGGTTTTAAAAGCAGTACAGTACGCCCAAAGTGCATCATCCAAGCGCAAACTCCAATATTTCATATTGGGTTGTACCTTTTTCTCCAAGATTAGCTTAACATCCAGATTTGAAATTTTTGCTTGTCCCTTAGTTTGGGGAAGATATGAAGTGGAGACTTTATGAACAACCCCATACTTACAAATCAAGTTTTTCATGTTACGATTGCTAAAATGTGAACCCTGATCACTAATGATGAATCTTGGTAGACCAAACCTACTAAAAATATGGGACCTCACAAAATCAACAACCACTTGAGAGTCATAAGTCATAGTGGCCTTTGCTTCCATCCATTTAAATACATAGTCAACAGCCAATAATATGTACCCAAAGCCAAATGAATTTGGAAAAGGCCCCATGAAGTCAATGCCCCATGTATCAACGATTTCACATCATAACATGTGCTGTTGGGGCATTTCATTCCTCTTGGAGATATTCCCTGTGAATTTTCATTGAGTACATGATATAACAAAACTATGGGAATCTCTATAAAATTTTGGCCAATATAATCCTGTGTCAAGGACCTTTCTAGTTGTACGTTGAGAGCCAAAGTGGCCCCCACATGCCAAGGTGTGGCAGAAGGTCAAAACAGAGGTGAACTCATGGTCATGGAAACACCTACAAACAACCTAGTCACTACAAATTCTCTACAAGTATGGGTCATCCCAAATGTACCATCGAGAATCATGTTTAAGTCTCTAGGATTGTGAAGTTCTAAAATCAGTGGGGACCCTAGATGTTGCTAGAAAATTCACAATGTCCACATACCAGGGGGTAAGGTCCACAACATCACAAAGGTTCTCATGATGGAAGAATTATCCAATGGGTAGGGGTGAGTCAACATGATGGTCCAATGGTGGGGAAATCCTACTAATGTGGTCAACTACAAAATTCTCCACTCCTATCTTATGTCTAATCTCAAGGTCAAACTCTTGGAGGAGGAGTATCCACCGAATGAGGTGGGGTTTTGCTTCAGGTTTCTTTAGGAGGAAAAGAAGGGAAACATGGTCAGAAAACACCATCACATTTGACCCAAGAAGATATGAACGGAATTTTTCCAAGGTAAACACAATAGAAAGGTGTTCTTTTTCTATGGTTTTGTAGTTTACCTGGGCAGGGTCAAGGGTACGCGAGGCATACACAATGACATGAGGAGCCTTTTCAACCCTTTGTGATAAAACTGCCCCAACTGCAAAGTTAGAGGCATCACACATAAGCTCGAAGGGGAGATCCCACCTTGGTGGTTGGATTATGGGTGGTGATGTGAGACTCCTTTTTAGTGAATTGAATGCATCTTCACAATTTTTATCAAACAAAAACTCAGAATCCTTTTTTAATAATGGAGATAAGGGAAGTGCGATCTTACTAAAGTCCTTAATGAATCGGTGGTAAAAACCAGCATGACCCAAGAAAGATCGCACCTCACAAACACATTTTGGATATAGAAGGGTTGAAATTAATTCAATTTTATATTTATCAACTTGAATATATTTATTTGATATGACATGCCCAAGAACTATCCCCTGCTCAACCATAAAATGGCATTTTTCATAATTTAAAACAAGATATTTTTCAATGCAGCAGTGGAGGATAGAAGCTAGGTTTTCTAAACAATCATCAAATGAAGATCCATATACCATGAAATAATCCATAAAGACTTCCATACAACTCTCAATGTACTCAGAAAAAAATACTCAACATACATCACTGAAAATTACCAGGAGCATTACATAGACCGAATGACATCCTTCTGTATGAAAATGTGCCAAACGGACAGGTAAATGTTGTCTTTTCTTGATCCTAAGGGGCTATATGAATTTGTAAATAATCCAAATAGCCATCAAAGAAACAATAATGGGAATTACCAGCCAATCGTTCTAACATTTGGTCGATGAAAGGTAATGGAATGTGGTCCTTCTGTGTGGCTTCATTCAGTCGACGGTAGTCAATACAGACTCGCCAACTGGTTTGCACACGTGTTGGAACCAATTCATTCCTTTCATTTGACACAACTGTTATTCCCGTTTTTTAGGCACAATTTTCACTGGACTAACCCATTTACTATCAAATATAGGATAAATGATCCCTGCAGCAAGTAATTTACTGACTTCCAATTTTACCACTTCATGGAGAGTGGGATTCAACTGACGTTGAGATTGTCTTACGGGTTTAGCCTCAACATCCAAAAGTATATGGCACATACAAATATATGGGCTAATCCTGGGTTTATCAGCCAATGTCCATCCTATTAACTTTTTACACTCTCTCAAAAGTTTGAGCATTTTCAACTCCTGTTGTGGAGAGATGTTATTGGAAATAATGATGGGCAATTGGTCAATACCCTCAAGATATTCATATTTTAAATTAGAAGGAAGTTGTTTACGTTCAAACACCGGTTATTTCTGGATTGAGGGGGAGATTTAGGGGGAGTGAGGTACATGAAACTATCTATCTTCTCATGTTTATTCTCAATGGAAAGAGAATTTAATGAAATGAGATTTTCAGAATCATCGATAGTCATGGGTACCTCAGAATAAACGCACTCATCAATTAAAGCACAAAATTTACATTTTTCTGACCCACACAAAATCCAAAAGAAGAACCAAAACTCAAATCATCTAAGGGTGAAGAAAACAAAAAAGAATCAGAGTTTGGGTTGAGGAAAGAATTGTGTGTGTGTGCATTGTTTGAGAGCACTTCCATCAAATAGACAGGAAGAGTGGAGTTCTCTTCAACGGGGTGTTTCATAGCATCAAGGATGTTAAAACTTACCTTTTCTCCTCCAAATTCCAGGGACATCATACCATTGTGAACATTGATGATCGTCTTTGCTATTTTTAGGAATGGCCTCCCAAGTATGAGAGGGAATTGTACTTGGGTTCAGGTATCTTCCATCTCAAGAATGTAGAAATCAGAGGGGAAGATGAGATTCTTCACTCTAACAAAGACATCCTCAATCACTCCTTTTGGATGTGTTGTACTCTGGTTGGAAAGTTGCACAACAATGCCTATTGGTTGAATCTCTCCAACCTGTAGAGTAGTATACATGGAGTGAGGCATTTCATTAATGGAAGCACCTAAATCTAGCATAGCATCATAAAAAAAGGTCTCCCCTATGGTACAAGGTATGGTGAATGTGCCAGGATCCTTGCATTTGGTTGGAATTGTTGGTTGAATCAAGGATGAGACATTCCTTCCCAGGTTGACTCTCTCATTCCCCTTCAGCCTTCGTCGATGGGTGTAAAGCTCTTTATGGAATTTGGCATAACGGGGAATTTTCTTGACTGCATCCAACAATGGAATATTAACTTGAACTTTTTTAAATGTATCCATTATTTCATTGTCAATATCATTATCAATGTTTTTCTTAGATTTATAGAGTCTTTGAGGGAATGGAAGAGGAATGGATTGTTCATTTGAATCATCAATGACTATTCGATTACCATTTTTGTTTTGTTTTTCTTTACATGATGTTTTTGAGGGTTGGGAAAGAGAGTTTTCATGACGAGGACATACCTACTGCGCAGAATCAATAGAAGGAGAAACTTCTTTACCACTACGAAGTGTAACTGCACATACATTACCATTGTCCTTTGGATTGGAAATGGGTTGGGATGGTAGTTGTCCAGAACCTTTCATCTTAAGATCACCTATGGCGTTCACCAATTCCCCACTTGGGTTTGTAGGTCTTGAATAGATCATTGTGTGGTCTATTGGAACTGAATGTTCTGGGTTTCCATTTGTTTCACCATGTCCTCGAGACTTGGTTCAGATTTTGGAGGAGGAGGAGGATGATTGTTTTGAGAAGTTGAAGGATAAAAAGATTTCATACCTTGGCCTTGTTGATACCAATTCTACTTTGGGTAGCTTGAGTTTCCACCTTGTCAGTATTGGGGCTGTGCTTGCCATCGTGGATTTGGATTTGGCCTGAATTATTCTTGCTTGAATGGAGGTGCTTGTTGGAATGGATGCCCTTGGAACACAACTGCAAAGGACTCAGATGAATCTTGAGGTTGTGGGCACTGGTCAGAAAAATCATTATTATCAGAACAAATACCACAATGTAATGGAATAGAAGTAGAGTGTGAGATACCTTGTTCTTGAGCTAATTTCCTTATAGGGGTATGCATCTCATCATGTTTAGTATCTACCTTTTGTGCTAGGGATGAATGACTTACCTCGTGAACTCCTCGAGTTGGTGCAATAGCTCGTGTATCAAATTGTTGTGCATTTTGAGCCATGTTGGCTATTAAGTCACGAGGGGCAGAAGTAGTTTTGTTAACTAGGGAACCACCAGCTGTAGCATCAATCATTCCATGATCCATAGGGATAAGTCCCTCATAGAAGTATTGAATTAAAAGTTGTTCACTAATATGGTGGTTGGGGCAGCTTGAGCAAAGTCTTTTGAATCTCTCCCAGTATTCATGAAGGGTCTCTCCTTGTGATTGCCTAATTCCATAGATTTCTTTCTTAATTGATGCAGTTCAGGAGGCAGGGAAGAACTTCTCTAGAAAAAATATTTCTAGGTCATTCCAGCCCACAAGTGTGGAAGGAAAATAGTATAGCCAATCTTTGGCTACACCATCAAGGGAGAAAGGGAAGGCCCTAAACTTAATGAGGTCCTCAAACACATTTTGGGGTTTCATGGTGGAGCACACTATGTGAAACTCCTTTTGATGTTTCTGAGGGTCCACACCGGGAAGACCATGGATTTTTGGAAGAAGGTGGATGATACTTGATCTAAGCTCAAAGTTGGTTTCTTCCTCGGGATATTGGATGTACGCAGGTTGGTACTCCACATTAGGGGTAGTAAGTTCTTTTAAAGATCGATTATTTGCAGCCTTGTTTTCTTGGATTTGATTGGGATCAATTTTGGGTTGGTTTAGAACCAATTGAGGTTCTAAATGGGGTTCCACAATTTTACTTGATTGAACTTATCTAGATCCCTTGATTTGTGTGTGAAGTGACTTTTCAATTTCTGGATCAAATTCAAGTAGTGTTTTTTACCAGATCTTGTCATGCAACAATGATGTCCAGTTTGTTTGATAGATTATATTGTGTTTTTTTTATTTGAGATGGATAAAAAAAGACTTAAGAAGTGTGAAATAAGAATATAACGTTATACTATAGAATTGGAGAGGGAGATGGAGAAGAAGAGAGAGGGAGAGATAAAGAACACACCAAAAACAACAAAAAATAATGACAAACCCCAAAACAAAAACAATAAAATGAAAGTGGGGTATTTAAAGAAGTACTAATTAAGAAGTAAAATAACTAAATAAAAGTAAATAAAGAAAAAAATGATCTTGGCTCCCTGGAAACAGTGCCAAAATTTGACCGCATTGTCAAGCGCATCAAATTAGTTGTTTAATTTTGACTAGAATTTCTGCAGTATAGTAGCAACCCTAGGTCGTCTCTTGACGGAGCCTTAGATAATTAAATCTAAAATGTGGTTTTGATTATGAAATTAAAAAATGGAAATGGGGTTTTCTAATACTTGGGGTTGATGATTAAATATGACAATAGAAAATAGAAGCTATAAAACAAAGTAGTTATTAACAGAATTAATTAAGCTTGATCAACCCGGGGTACTCGTATGATGTTTATCCTTCATCGCTTCATGATATAAGGTTATGATATTTTAATAACTAGTTTGTAATACCTATAATATAATTTTACCGAGTTTATACTAGGATACCTCCTAGGGTTCAGTCAAACACACAGAATGATTCACCAGACACTGCCGATGAATGAATGAATAATGTTTGACTTCCTAACCAAAACTCACCAAGGAAACACATGAAAAACTCGATGCGCTGCCCAAATTTGTATGTTATTTCTTTGTGATACCATGAAATAAATGTACATGGCCTTGACAGTTCTTGTGTGAGTTCAATTGACCAATATAAATCACACAAACATCACAATTGAAAGGGGGAAAGATATATAGTGGTGAACGATGTGTGAAACATCACATGAATGGGTACCCCCAAACATGATCACATGAGTTGAGAATGAAATACCAGTACATAAATCAATAAAATAAGAATATAGGATGATGAAAAACAACACAAAAAACTGGAATTCAAATGATAATTCAAATATTACAAACATGAAGTTCTGGATGTATATCACATTCCTCCCCGGGTGATCACAAGGGGTTTAGAAACCCATGGGAGAGGAGGAAGAGAATGATGTTGGGGGTAGAACTTCCCATAGACTCTAAAACTGATAGGGAAGTTGAGAAGAATCTTTGGGGTCTCCCAAATGGCAGCACTTTGCCTCTTGGCCGAACTTGCAAATTTGGAGCCCAAGGTGCCATTTTATAGGAAAATTTGACGGTGGTTTTAGGCACACAGATTTCTTAAATCCACCTGTACCACACATTTCGGCCTTCATACAGTCTTATATCGCTTTGGAAAAAATATAACTGTTTTATCCCTAACTCTTGACTATCTCCACTGAATGTTTTGCACCATTTGGACAACTAAAACTCAGGATATGGATAAAATATAGAACACCTCATTGGACGTGGTCCAAATTCGGTGGCTTGGACTGATCAGTTTTGATGGGCCCCATAGAAGCCGAATCAGCATTGGGTTTCTTAATATGAAATGTAGCCTATTAAATTCTGGACAGGCCCACAACATCTCAGCCGATTTGGATGCACAGACATTGTATACTATGCAAAACAGTGTACATATGTCCATGGATCCATGCAATTTTGGCCCATTTTCCTTCCACTTCATCAAAGGCCCCTCAAATCACCTCCACCTACATTGAAACAATAAAAACAAGTAACATTTCCCATTATAATATTGATTAAAATTGATTTATTTATTCAAACAAGAAGTCAAATTTATTATTATATTTGGAATATTCATTACAAAACTAGTTTAAAACTAAGGTGTAAGGGTGGAGTAAAATAGTGAATCGTGGTACGATCCGCAGGTAGAGGAGACTCAAGCAAAAAGTTGGATTTTACCTGGAAATTAAAATGTTCTTTATATAGAGGGGTCAATGAATGATCGAAAGGTCCACATAAATTAGAGTGCCTCTAAATCAATGGTTTCCAATAAATCAGTAGGTATGGGAATAGTTTGTGATGGTATCCAAACAAAACACTCGTTTGTATGTATGGGAACTGATGTGTTTACATAGGTTCTGCCCTACGATCCAAATGGAGGCACTTTAGATTGTGTGGAGTCTGAGAAGGATGCCAGAGTAGCTATGGTTCATGCAGAGGTGAAGAACCCAAAGAGGAGGAAAGGGAGGGGGAGCAAGGACTACTCCCATTTACCAAAATCGATGGAAACACAGTCAGGTAAAAATTCAAACCTTCGAGATGTTATCATGCAGAATATGTCTAACAAACTCTAGGCAGTGGTTAAGGATGTTACTAAGAGAAATGAGTCCCTTGATCACCATGAAAATGTGGTGCAGTGTCTTACTCTAATAGATACTTATCTACACACACAGATAATTGGATGTAAGGATGGACTCAAGGGTAACCATTTTTTGCATACCATTGAAAAAGGTGGACATGTCTTTGGGAATGATAAAGAAAATTTTTGTGGTATTTATAGACCTTCCTACAATTATATTTGTCGAAAAAAAAAATACAAGATTCATAAATGTGATGTAATTATGCCTACTGCTACAGGAAGAAGGACGAAGAAGGATTTTTCTTACATGCCAAATTCGATGAAGACCAGGCCTTCTTCTTAGAGGGAAATATGGGGTTCTATATCTCTTAAAAATGATTGTTTGGTTAATCATCCATACCCAGAACCAATTTCATTAGAGAAACCGAAGTCTCATAAGTAGTATACCAATCTTTTGTTGTAGTACAACCCATATTTTGAGTTGGAATTGACCACTGCAAAGGAGGGTCCTTATGATGGATGTGGGGTAGAGTATGATTATTATTATATGTAGCTGATGTTGGTGGTTTATTTTGGTTTGTGTTCATGGGGTTTGTATGTGGAATTTTTTGAAGTCATGTATGGTTTATCACTTTTAGTTAAATGTGTCTGTTGGTTTCTCAATTTTTCCACAAAATTGTTTGTAAAATAAAAACTTTAATTTTCAGTAATCATATATTTTTGTAATTTTTGTTGGATATGTGGGTTTGGTACAAGGATGTTGGGAATGAGTAACTAGACTAATTGGTCTATAGAGAAAGGTCAGTTAGTCATCGTTATATAGTAGATTTTTTTCCATTAATTGGACAATTCTATAAACGTCAACGGTGATGAGGATATTAGGATGCCACAATACCAAAATAGAGCAAAAATTGATGATTTAATTGCTTAGATGATATTGTAGATAATAATTTACATGGAAAAAACATTAATTTACAAGTTTCATAGCATCAAGGATCTTCATAAAAGATTTCAAATATATAGAATAGGTGGGACCAAGACACTACTATGGTTGATGGAAAGAGAAGTGATCATGCTTTCTTTGTGTGATCTAAAAGGGTCTAATGCAAGGATGTGGGTTGATTTGTCTATTTAATTGAACATTCTTAATTTCTAGAATAAACAAATTTACCAATTGGGATATTATATATAATAGTATTACTTGAAAAAAATGAATATATTTATGTAGGTATGATGCCATAGAGGAAATATGCATTATTCGAAGGATGTATTTAGGGAAAACAATGTGTTATTTTTCTTGTGCGATGCTTGAATCGCATATATTATTTTATGAAAAATCGGTATCCATTAAAGTTGTTAGATTAGTTTCTTTCTCTAGAGCTATTATGAGAGATTTTCAACACTTGTTATTGGAATAAACTTACTTCACATGGAGGATAAGAACTTGGCCCAGTAGGAAAAGGATCTGAAGTACATGTTCTAATGAACTTGTTACAGGGGCAGGTTGGGCGAGTGAAATAAATCATTAGATTCTCTAGAAATATATAAGAAGGTTTTGGTGTTATCATTCTAATAAATAACTCAACCCTAATGTTATCAAGGAATATTTATTATTGGAAATAGATGATATAAATCTGGGGTTGACATCTCAAGGTGTCAGTTATAATGGATATTTAATGTGGATGTATTGGTGTGAGTCTGACGGGTGGTGTATAACGATTTATTTGGAGAGATCAAATCATTTATCGGTGGGGGACATGTCATTTTGATTTTGGATTAGATTACACTCACATAATCTACCCGTAGAAATGGGAATTTATCCTTACCTGGGATGAAAAAACCTCACTTAGAAATACACAGTTATTAAAATTTCCCATGACCCTCATATTCAAAAAAATAATTATATTAATACAATAATAACATTAATCCCATTTTCATAATAACCTTAAGTATGAATTGAAAATTTAAATACCCAAAAAATTATTATCTTATGTGAAACATATGGGGAGGAAATAATTAAATTAACAACTAATTGTTATTAATTTTAGTGATTAATAATCCATACAAAATACCTTGAATATTAATATCATTTAATCTATCCTAAATATTATTAGAATAGATATTTACAAAATTAATCATCATTACAATGGTCTATCCATAACCCTACCAGCCTTTATAGCATTAAAAAAATTATGAATTCCATAATCTATAATTATATGAAATGTGTAACCATAAGAAAAATATTGGCACCAATTAAGCTATAAATGGTCTTAGACGATCTCGATTAAAAAACATATATATCTATATAAAATTTTATTTTATAATATGTATCTATATACATTGTATGAATTATTATATAATATTTTTTTCAATGATATAAATTGACCCCTATACATGGAAGTTGATAATCTTGTATATGCAAAATTATATGTTCACTATTATATAAAATAGAACGAATAGTCTGAGTAAATACATACATTTCATTCATCAAAGTAGTTGAGTAAATCCAAAATCACTCAATTAAGAATTGAAATGAATTTACATAGTCTAATTTTATTATATTTCCATATATAATTCTTTTTATACAAGAGTATTGTTATACTCAATTCATTCCATAATTAGAAAATTATCATACCATCCCTTGATAAGATGATCCTCATAACTGGTGAAAAAAAGGTTCTATTATTATGTTTCAACTAATAAGTATCTTTTTTATCCCATGTAATGACGTTTTATTGGAAATATACACACTTACATAAATAAATTACTATCTATCATTCCAGTATATATACTTTGGTTGGTTAGTCTTGATAATAAGTTCCCACTTATTATCACAATAGCCTACATTGTATCATATGAATATTTTTATTCACACTAATCTTAACATATCATTAATATCCATAATAATCTATGATGATCATCGATTTTGGAAAAATCATATTCATACATTAAGGGGTTTTATCATTATACTATTCATGTAATATATGCAACACACATTAATGGATGATAAATGGATATTTTTGTTATTATATAACCATGATACATTTTTATTGAAAAAAATTGTTACACCAATTCTATTATGTATCTAATACCCTTAGAATTTACACAAAAATCATGTTTTTATTAAATTAGTTTCCTTTTCAATTGATTTACATCATTATCCTCAACATCCACCCAATATATCTTTACATTTCTACTATCCATATTTTATAAAATGAGATAGTATTTGAGATGGATGTATTTGGTCCTTTGTGAGGTTTGGATTCATTAGACTAAGTAACATATCAATAATTATTATTATAGTAAATCTTAATTTATTACAATATAAAAGGATATAACTTATGTTATTTTATGGAATTATTGAGAGAAAAAATATCTTTCACATTATCTAATATAATTATATACTCCAACATTATTGTTAATCCCACCATGGAGGGGTTAATAGAACTCTTCTTACTAATAAATTCATTATTAGGTTCTAACATGAGACCAAATTTATATATGATATCATTCATATCAACTTATAAACAAACATCAATGCAACCCCTTAAAATGAGCTCCCCAGGACCACTAAATACTAAGAAAATTTTCATACTTCTTCTAATGTACATAAGGATATTAATTATACCGATCCAATGACTTCAACTAGGATAGTATTGGTATCTACTCGTTATACTAAAACAAGAAGAGACATCCGGTCATCCATACAACATGAAATCCATTATAGATCCTATAGAGGAGTTGTAAGGAAAATGTTTTTTGTACCTCATGTCAAAGTCTTTATAAGGGAGTTAATAATTTGTAATACTCAATCCATGAAACATTTTCAAGGATGAATTCTTGAAAATCGCCATGCTAAACCTATTTATCAATTAAAAAAATTATGTTTTCTAATATTTTTAGGGAACATTTATAATTATCTATATAAATCTATATACCTTTTATATAGTATGGATCATGCATTTATTTCATTTAAAATTATTTTACATGCCAAAATTTTATAAAATGAAAATACTGAATGCATTTACAATGAGTAACATATAATCCACATACAAAACTAAAAATATCACAATAGTTCAACTAAATCATATATATGCATGGGAATCATTCACATTCTCATTGAAAAAGGAACACTTTGAATAAATCATAAAATAATATATTTAAGCTTTAAAAATATTACTTCAATCAATAAATAGATAGTTATAACTAGAATCCCTTAACAAAATTATTTATCTCTTTAAAGTCTTCATGTTGTTTTATATAAAAATCCTTGACATAATTATCATCAAGGAATTTAGTTTTTAGAGTCATTTGATAACCGAAATTATCATGATTATTAATTGTGGAGAGAAATTATTGAATGGAATTTACCATCATTACTAGTGTAATGATTTCTTTATTTTCAATACCATGTATTTTTTATTAACATTTTTCCTAAAAGAAAAATTTATTGGTAGTCAATATACCATCCCTGATATTTTATTAATAAAAACCCACTTGAACCCTAGAAGTTTCACCCCATATGGTGCATCAACCAATTATAAACAAGGTCAATGTACATAGATTTCATCTCACTTCTCAATGCCTCTAACCATATCTCAGAAAAAAATAAAATGAAATCTTAGTAAGTAATAGTTTCATCATCTATGAACAGTACTTGTCAATCATTTGTTACAGAAATTCCATATTTCTGAGGTTCTTAATAAATCATGCTAGACCTTAGAGGTTCATGTATAACCTGATTCAGTTAGATTTCGATGATCTCTTATGAAATTGACTCAACTTCTATCAGAGGAAAAATTCCAATTTTTTAGTTTTGAACATATCCAACCCTACAAAATTAATGATTCTTTTAGATGGGTAATTTGTGATGTTTTCTTGTTGCAAAAATTTATTTTTGATAGAAGTCTGGTATAACTGACCCTTTTTAGAAATCCTCATCACTTCTAATTATATTTTTTATAGGTTGTAACTATTAATCAAAGGAGATTAGTATCAACGATGAATTTTT
Source organism: Viscum album (assembly GCA_963277665.1). Lineage (NCBI taxonomy): Eukaryota > Viridiplantae > Streptophyta > Magnoliopsida > Santalales > Viscaceae > Viscum > Viscum album. The sequence goes on along the minus strand of OY728130.1, from coordinate 542,292,153 downwards.
CAATTTTCAAAAATAAAATTTTACAATGGTAAAAAATTCTTTTGGAAATTATTCTATATTGATGTAATTATGATATATTAAAAAATCTATAAAAATTATTATTTTTGACATAAATTTTAATATGTCATAAAAAAATAATTTTGGAAGAACTAAATTTCTTTCTAAATTAAAATGTAAATAGATTAATAATGCAATGAAGATAAGTTAAGTGAAAATTAATTCATAAAAAAAGTAAATTACATATCATATAAAATAGTCTTATAAAAATGAACATTAAAATAATTTATCTAAGGCGGAGAGGGACCAAATCACTCTAATCTCATGGGTCTCTTATAATACCTCTGTGGAATTTGTCATACACTCTAAAAAATTACATACCATGGCCTCTTATTTGAATAATGATTATCCCTATAATCCAACACATCTTCTTTCATTTTTCTTTATTATCACCCACACACAACCCAAGAAACGTCATTTGTGGTCACCAATCCTAACAATATTATAGGTAAATAATGATTAACTATGAAGTTATAATCAATTAATATTAAAATAAATTCATGAAATAATAAAACATAAATAAATAAAAATTAATTTAATAAAAAGTTACATAATAATAATTTCATTGAGGGGGTGAGGTATCAGCTCCATTGAACACCATGGGTCTATTAAAATATCATGGTTTTATTCCCAACACTCCATAGAATACTACTCTCTTGGGTCACATGTTAGATGAATGAATATCCCTATAGGTTAAAACATGCTCCTTCGGTGTTATTTATCCCTAGTCAGACACACTGTGAGAAACTTCCTGGGAGGCCACCCATCTTGGCACTACTCTAGGCCATGCACACATAACTATGGAATTATAACTAAACAGGCTCTAAAACATGGTCTACCAAATTGAGACTAGAAATATCATTTTGTAGTTTAAGTATTACATTTATATGAATTTTAAACTCCCCATCCATTTAAAGTGGAGTTTTTGTTCTAATCCCCACACCTCAAAACCAGGTTCTACCACCACACAATCAATTTTTTATTGGATATAATAATTTTTTTCCATGAACTATCAGGTTCTTCTCTTGATTTTAGTACCAAATTCATCTCATAGAAAGGTCTTAAGGTATAAAGACCCTCCATTAAACAATATATAATATTGATATTTCAAAAATATTTCAATTATTTTAAAATCCCAATGATATTTTAATTTTAGAGTTTTATATAGTTAGGAAAAAATTAATACATATCAACTCACAATTATACAATGTGGGTACCATTAAAACAATATCAATTTATTCGAAAATATAATATTTTTAACCCAAAATATAAACATGATTTCTTTGAGAAAAATTATTTGAATTTAAGTTCAATTCTTTATTTCTCCTCCAAATCCTTATAAGCTTATAAAAACATTTAATAACCTGTTCTAAGCATAAGAATCTCACCAAGGGATATAAAAATTAAAAAAGAATCCATTACTCACAAGTACAAACTTCTCACCCTTATATACTTTGTGAAACATGATATTTATATTAAAAATTAATGAAAATATATATAAAAATAAAGATATATTTGGATATTAATTACTTATATTGTAAACCTTGTGGCTAACGTATTATTTGTGACCCTCAAAACTACTTTAAAATGTAACCCTCAAGGGTAACTTATGTTGAAACCATCACAGTAACACTTGGAGTAACCATATTACTAACCTACAACTGACACATTCTCAATGAATTAGAGGGAGTTATAGATAACATAATTAATTATAAAAAATTCCCAATATATAGAACATAACTATAATACATGAATAATTTAATAAAAATATTTCTTTTGAATTTTTTAAAATTAGATTTTAAAAGAGGTTTTTAAAAGTAATATCCTTTACAAATGTCATATAATTGTAGTGATAACTAATAGAATGAAATTATTATGATTATAAAATATAAATAAACATAATGAATTGTAATATAAATGAAATTAATTACCCAAATAGTCTAAGTATCACACAATTAATGAAGTAGAAGGTTAAGCCAAGGAATGGAAATTGGGATTAGTATTCCCTTACCTCTGATTATTATTAATTAAAACTTGTTTAAAAAAATTGTATAATTGTAAAAATATTGTTTTTAATATTTTACACAAACATATTCATGTTTGAAAAAACTTATATGATCATTTTATTTCGTCGTTCGACCTGTTTATTAATAACATTTTGTTATTTCCATTTTTTCGGGTGTGTGCTTCACATGATTTCTATAGTTGTTTCATAAATAATTTTATTGTCAAATGGAAGTGAAACTCCACAAGTGAAATTAAATGGTTTTAATATGTTTCCATAATATTAAATTATTCCATAATTTATTTTGGTTATATTTTTGGAGGATTAATCGATTGATAAATCATTAGTGATATCTGTTTAGATCATTTAGGAGGTTCTTCGATAATCACAAACATGTTTCACTATATAAAATAATATTATGTATATATGGAAAATCCATGACATAAAAAAAGATATATAATACAAATTAAAATAGGTTTCAAATATTAAAATGGTTTTATAAGACGTTTATATAGATTTAAAGGAAATTTAAGACACATCATCCATGATGTTGGTAAATCGATACATCACAGATAGTGTTTTTATTTTTAGAATAAGAGGAAGTGGAGAAGAAAAACAATGATGAATTTTTCAATAAACATGATAAAAATAAATTATATGTATAATAATGGTTCTTTAATGCCTCTTGAATAAGATTTTGAAAAGAGAATATATGAAAAGAAAATAATTGAAAAGAAAACTCAAAAAAAATGATAGAGGATCTTTACCTCTTGATCTCTTCTCCTTGAGATCCATCTTAAGGCCTTTGGTTTTAGAAATTTAGTGAGACTAGAACATCTTGAATGTGGGTACGATCCTTAGGAAGGATATCGGGCATAATTTATAGAATTCTAAAATTTTGTGAGGTGTGAGATGAAGAGGGGGGAGAGTGGTATTTATAGTGTAGGAGAGGTGGGGTTTTCCATTATTTTAATCACTAGATTAATTTTTTTTTCTCAGTAATATAAAAATTCTTGACTCATGTTACCCTAAACAGTAAAGAGAACATGTGAGTAAGAACCAAGGGTTCATACATCATCCATGATTCTAGAAAGAGTTTATTTTGCTGATAATGTATATATATGTTATATTACAGTATTTTATTATTCATAAAAAATGAAATAATTTCCCTAAAAATCATAAAAACTAACCATAAACATTTTTTAACATGTAGAATTCAAAAATGAAATCCATTTTTTGAAAATATTTTTATATATATGATTAATTTAATTTTAAAATATATTCATAATTTATTCTAAATATAACAATTTTAAATTTATAACTAATTTTATATCTGCTTGAAAAATTAATCAATATATCATTATATTATAAAATTAGGATAATAAAATTATAGTATCATTTACTATTCATAATGGGCATATTACTATTCATATTACTATTCATAAGGGTACTACAGTATTCACTAATGGAACAAATTGGTTATATTAGACTCTAAATAAGTTACTGATCACAATCATATATGTCCTTTTTTCAAAATTCAAATAATAAAAGAAGAAAAATACTGTTTGATGACTAATTTATAAATATATCCTTAAAAAAGTTTCATTATGTTGAGATTCAGTTTTTCATGCATTTCATTTTATTTTTAATGCCTTGAGATGTTATATTCTCCCCACCTTCTAGAAATTATGTCCTTATAATGTTTTTTACTTATTAAAAAAGTGAGGGTACCTTTCCCTCATAGAATTTTCATATTACCATGTCACTTCTTCAAGCACATGGGTTCTCCCCAAAACCTTTACCTAATGGATTACCTTATTTCTAAATACTTTTTCTCTTAAATCAAGAATTAGAATAGGGTTCTCTTCATAAGAAATGTTTTATTCCAACTTAACTACCATTTGGATCAAAACAATAGAGGAATCGGTCACATACTTTCTCATCATCGAAATAGGAAAAACATTGTTTTCATCTGATAAAATCAGAGTAAAATCTATTGAGTATGAAACCAATCAAATTTTATCTTGGATTTCATAAGGCCCATTGAACCGTTGACTTGGATTTATTTTCATACCAAAACAAACAATAATTTTTCATGGTGAGATTATAAAAAAACATAATCACCTAACCCAAAAAAACTATTTTTTCCAATTATCTGTGTCACATTTATTCATACTCTGAGCATTCCTACTGTGTTGCTGGATCATCTTTACAATCTCATCCACTTCCTCTACTAATTGTTCTCCCATCAACTTATTTTTCCCTACGTCATCCAAAAAATGATTGAGTTTCAAACCACTTCCCATAGAATTCCTCAAAACGTTCAATAAGTATACTGGAATGGAAAATATTATTATAATAAAATCTAAATATTGAAAAGTGATTATCCCAATATCCCGGGTAATTCATTGATCATGCTCGAAGCATATCCCTCAATGTACGAATCGTCCAGTCTGACTTCCAATTTGATTGAGGGTGGAAAGCTATACGGAAATTTAATTCTATTCCAAATTACTTTTGAAGGCCTTCCCAATAGTTAGAAGTGAACCTCAAATCATGGTCAGATACAAGGAAAGATTAACTCCATGTTACCTAAAATATCTATGGGGTATAGTCAAGAAATATGATCAAAATACATAGTACCTGAATAGGATATAAATGAGCATATTTATTGAGTCGATCAATAATAAAAAAATTGCATTGTTACTTCAAAAAGTATTTGGTATCCCCACATTGATGTCCATGGATATTTTTTGCCATTTCCTATCTCGAATTGATAAAGGCTGAAGCACATCCTTAGTTAACTATGTATCTACATTAACCTGTTTACATGTAAAACATTTCATAGTAAAATATGAAATATCACTTTTCATTCCATCCCACCAGTAATACTCATTAAGGTATATGTATATCTTTTTACTTCCAAGATGAATTGGTGATGACTAACTATGAGTTTCAAAAAACAATTATTTCTTTTTATGGGATACATAAGTCACACACAATATTTTTTTAAATATCAAAATATAATATTTATCAATTCTAAATTCTAGAAACTTATCCATTTTGACCAATTCTACGATTTTATGTAACTCCCCATCCACCATATGTTCTTGAATAATTCTATCTGAATAAGATTTCTGCACTGAAACCTGAAAAAATAGAGGAATTTCTTGCACTAAAAATTTCTAGTCAAAAACATAATCAAATCATTAATAAAATGGTTTTGATTTGGCCATAACATAGTCAATGATGGATGATGTTTTCTACTCAAGGAATATTTCACTTTTTTGATTTTCCAGAATGGTAATTGATTATGCAATCATAACCTTTTAGAAATTCAAGACATCTTCTCTACCGCATGATTAATTCATTTTGAGTAAATGTATACTTTATACCTTTATGGCCCATATATATTTCATATTTCTTTGCATATAAATGATGCCTCGAAATATTCAAAGATAAAACCATAGATTCTAATTCCAAATCATGTGTGGGATAAATTAACTCCTGAGTTTATTGTTTTATTAAAGAATAAGAAATTACAAGATAATTATTCATCCAAACACAACCAATTCCCATTAACAAAGAATCATTATCGATGAAAAAATCATTATTTCTGGAAGGTAGGGTCAGAACAAGAAAATTCACTAGTCTTATTTTCCTTTCATGAATATAATCACCTCATTCACTTTTTAATATGAATTTATCTTTTTTCTAGTTAACATAGTTACTCTACTAGATTACCATGAAATGTTTTCAGAAAACATATTATAATATCCTTTTAAACCAATAAGACTATGAATATCAATTATATTTGTGCATCCTATCCATTCTTCACCAAATTTTGTTTTTGAAGAATCAGTTGTTATGGAATTTTTAGGAACAATGTGACCAGGGAAATAATTTTTTTCAACCGAATTCACACTTCCTAAATTTTCCATAATTTTTTTTCTTTTATGGGTTGCAAAAAAACCCTTAGATGTTTTTCATTCCCCACTTTTCATTTATAATATACCAAAATTTTATCAATAAACACAATAAAAAACATATAGAATAACTCATGAAATACTCTATTCATAAGATCTATGAATAAAACAGGTGCATTAGTTAACCCAAATGGGGTAACAACAAATTTATAATGACCATATTTAGTTCAAAAATATATTTTTTGAATTTCATCCACCTTCACATTTAGATGATAGTACCCGGATCTCAAATAAATGGTTGAAAATACTATAATACCAAGAGTTGATCAAAAAAATCATTTATGTGAAGTAAATTATACTTATTCTTAACAGTAATTTTATTCAAATCCTTATAATCAATAAAATGTATCATGGAAATATCTTTCTTTTTTACGAAAAAATAGGATCTCCCCATGGTTAAGGGCTAGGATGAATGAATCCCTTTTCAAGAAACTCGTACAACTGATTTTTCAATTTAATATGTTCAATTTTATTTATTATATAAGGGGGATTTGAAATTATCTTAGCACCATGAACTATGTTGAATGTGAATTAAACTTTCCGATAAGGTATAACACCAGGTAAATCATCAGGAAATTATAATGGTGTTCATTTATCATTGGAACATCATTAATACAAACAGTTCCCTTGTTTTCAATGATATAGGAAATACAACTTTCATTTCCATATTTCAAAAATTTCTAAGCTTCCTAAAATGATATCAATTTTATGGGTCCTTGCTTGTATAAAAATAAAAAATCTTTATAAAAAACAACTTCTTTAGATTTATAATCAATCTTATCATGATAAACAGAAAGCCAGTCCATGCCCAGAATGAAATCATACTCTTTTCAGTGAAAAAACAATGTTTTTAGGTAATGTATTTCCATGAATAAAAAAATAAATACTCATAAAATGCCTTTTTTTCTGTATCATTTCCCCTTGGTGTTGTAAAAATATGTTATGGTCTCATTTTTTTAGGTGGTATTTCCAATTTACCAAAAACATTATCAGAAATAAAAGAATGTGTATACCGCATATAGAACACTACTTTAGAAAAATAAGATTAAACGAGCAGGGTACCAGATACAATATCATTGGATGGACCAATATCTGCTAATGTTTTCACAAAGGATCTCACAAAACCTTTATCCTTATAGTATGGCTACTTTTTATCACTAAACTCTTTCTTTGGGAAGAAATTTTCTAAATGACCCATCTCAACACATTTGAATCACTTGACATTATTCTTTTCAGGATTATTTGTAGGATAATTTCTATTATAATCTTGGCCCATATTTCCAAACTTACAACATTGAAAACACTTCCCAGTTTTAGTTAGGCATTCCCTAGGGTGATTTTTAACACAATTTTCAAAAACTAGAAACTAGAATTTCTTACCATAAAATTTCATCAGTTGATTCTTATATATCTCTTACCATATATACCTATTATTTTGTTTGTTGTTAAGGTACATGTGGTCATGAGAAAACATTATTTATACCCTCTCCACACATCAAAAAAAAATTTCACAACTTTTAAACTCAGAGGAAGCCAAAGACCTTTGATATCATGGATTCAATCCTATGGAATGCAGGTTTATTTTGCTATTAATATCCTGAATAGGTATTTGGGAATACCTCTTTAGTTGAGTGAAGTTCACTTCATAAAAATACATGGAATCATCCTCTTACTACTTCAATTAAAGGAATTTATTCTCCATCAAAAGTCAACCCACCTTTGGAAAATATTTTTTAGGGAAAATAATTTTAAATTCATCTCAATCTAAAGAATAACTCTCCTCTATATCCATGATACTCTTGACCAATGAACACCACTGGTCGTCTTCACATTTAAAATGATAAATTGAGAGAGAAACCTTTCATTATTATAACATCCCATAACATTTAATAACATTTTATGGGATTTAATCCATCATTAATTCCTTATGGGTTTATAAGATTTATTGAAAGTAGGAGGGTGTTTCCTTATAAAATTTTCCAATGTCATCATGTTCCTTTGTGGTTTCTTTGGTTGTTCTCTTGAATGGATGCCAATAATTTTTATTAAATACTTAATTTGATCCATTATTTTCACAAAATTATTGGTTCTAATTCCGACTATTACCAGTTGCAGATTCAGAAAAATATCAGCCTCTCGGTTCTTTCCAACATCAACTTCCATGTTTTGTCTTTGGAAAAAAATTCGGAACAGGAATATCGTAGACGATGCAACACGGTAATATTTAAAATATATACCATATAAATATAAAAATATGGTTATAATAACTTATGGTATTCTATTAACATCATTATAACCCTTCATTTTATCTAAACCATGATATAATTCGAACTATAAGTACTAGCCCATAAATATTACAGAATCTAGGCATTTAAAATAGATTTCACTTCTATAAAATCCAAAAGATATTTTTATTTTAGAATTTTATAATGTTATTAAAAAACTCATACATATCATGCCATAGGAAAACAAAGTGACTTCCATTAAATCCGTATCCATTTATTCCAAAACACAATCTTTTTAACACAAAACAACATAATGATTTATCTGAAAAAAAAATTAACATTTAACATGATTTCATTATTTCTCATACACGTACTTATAACTTATAAAAAAATTTAAAGACATTGTATTTTTATAAAAAGTTCATTAAGGGATATGAATGTTAGGAAATAAAACATTATTCCCTGAAAACTTATAATTTTATGAAATCATTTTCATAGAGACATACTTCGCACCCTTATATTCTTAAGTTGTGAAACATGATATTTCCAAAAAACATTAATAAAAATATATAAAACCAAAAAAATCATGGTTAATTAATTTCTTATATTTTAACCCTCACAGATACCTTATGATTTATAACCCTCATGACCGCCTAACAATGTAGCCCTTACAGCTACCTTATGGTGTAACCATCAATATTAAACTTGGAGTAACTATACAGCTGACCTCCAACATACACATACACAATGAATTAGAGGGAGATATAGGTCCTGTAATATATCATAAATGATGATGAAGATTCAAACCATAAACCTAATACATGAATAATTGCATAAAAATATTTTTTTGAATTTTGTAAAATAGATTTTTAAAAGAGGATTTTAAAAGGAATGTCCTTTAAAAGTATCTTATAATTGAAGTGAGAATTAATAGAATGAAAGTATTAATTGTATAAATTATAAATAAACATAATAAATCATATCATAATTTAAATTAATCACACAAATAATCTTAGTATCACATAACTAAAGAAGTAGAAGGATAATCAAAGGATGTAAATTGGGTTAAGAATTCCCTTACATCGGGATTGTATAATGTTAAACTTGTTTAAACATCATGGATAATTGTTAAAATAGTTTTATTAATATTTTATAGAAGAATATTATTATTTATAACACCATATATGATAATTTTATAGAATCGTTCAACCCATTTATTAATAACATTTGTTTACTTCCATTATTTCAGGTGTGTGTTTCATATGATTTCTATGGTTGGTTCATAAAGAATATTATTTAGAATGGAAGAGAAACTTCACATGTGGAATGAAATTGAGTTAATATGTTTCTAGAATATTAAATTATGAAATTACTAATTTTGGATATATTTTAAGAGTATGAATAATTAGATAAGTCATTAGTTATATCTGTTTAGATTATTTTGGTGGTTCTTCGATAATCATGAACTTGTTTCATTATATAACTTTATAAAATGTAAATATGTAAACTCTAAACATAAAATTAGTTATTTAATATGAATTAAAATCTTTTTCACCCACTAAAATGTTTTTACAAATATTTTTTTATTAATTAATGAAAATTAAAGACACAACTTCAGCGATGTTGGTAAATCGACACATCACAAACATAGTGTGTATTTTTAGAATAAAAGGACGAAAAGAGGAAGAATGAGGACTAATTTTTAATAAAATTGATGAAAATCTAGAATATATATAATAATTGATATTTCATTCCTCTTGGATAAGGGTAGGATTATAGAAAATATGAAAAGAAAATAAGTGAAAAGAAAACACATGAAAATGAAAGAGGATCATTACCTCTTAATCTCTTCTCATCGAGATCCTCCATAAGGCCCTTGGGTTTTCCCTTTTGGAGAGACCACATGGTCATTGAAGTTGGGTAAGAGCCTTGGTAAGGGTATTGGGACTAATTTAGTCAATTCTCAAATCTTGATAGGCATGATAGGATGAGTGGGTGAGGGTGGTATTTATAGTGTTGGAGAGGATGGGTTTTCCATTATTTCAATCATTAGTTTAATATTTTTCTCTCAAGAATATAAATAGTCATCATTAATGTGATTATAATTAGTAAAGAGAGCATGTGAGTTTGAACCAAGTGTTCTTACATTATCCATGATGCTTGGAATAATGTATTTAACTGATAATATATATAAATTTTATATTACTGTATTCTACTATTCATAAAATAAATCAAGAAATACATAAAAATCCTAGAAATTTACCGTAATTTTTTTTGACATATAGAATTAAAAAATCAGCTCCATATTTTGAAAATAATTTACTAAATATTAATTATTTAATTTTTAAATAAGATCATATTTTATTCCAAAAATAACATTTTTAAAACTATAACTAGTTTTATATCACCTGAAAAATTAATCAATATCTCGTTATTCTATAACTTTAAGAAAATAATATAATAATATGATTTAATATTCATAATGGATATATTACTATTAAAATTTCAATTAATAATGGTATTTTATTATTCACTAAAAGAAAAAGTTGCTTCTATATGACTTCAAATAATTTACTGATCAGAACTGTAGATGACCATTTTTTAAAATTAAAATCATAGAGGCAGAAGAATTATGTTTATTGGTTAGTTTATAGTTATCTCCATAAAAAAGTTTCATTACGTATTAATTCACTATTTCATGCAATTAAATTTATTTTTAAAACCTTGTGGTGTTATATAAGGTCCCTCCCCAATTACCATGGGTTGGAAACTTGTGTCAATGAATTTAGCTATAAAAATTGGAAATTTATTTTCCAAAAAAATAATAATAAACACTCTAAAATGTATACTATAATTTGTATATAGTGCATCTATATAATGGTTGACCATATAAAACTCAATAATTAGTTTCAAATATAAAACAAAAAAAGACATAACTATAAATAAATGACCACTAAAATGAATAAAGAAAGATGAGAAAAAATATTAAATATAGAAATATTGAGATAAATATTTTATATATGATAAACAGAAATCATAAATAAATATCTAATATAATTGCCTTGTGATTCCAATGTCACCATAAAAAATACCAATCAACCCACTCTATGGGAGACTTTAAGAAAACTGTATAGATAATCACCCATCAATAAAAGAATCTAAAAATTCAAAAAAAAACACATGGTCTATAAAATTAGAGTAGTATATGTAGTGCGTGAGAATAAATTATTAGTAGGAAATTATTAGATAATCCACTAACTCCATTTTAAAAAATATTCAATAAAATCTACTTAGAAATGAATTATTTAAAAATAGGGTTTTCATTATTTTAAGAAAAAAACTCATTATCCATTTTTAAATATTCTTTTGAAAACCCAAATAAAATTTATGAAATGATAAAAAAGATAAATAATCTATTTAAAATAGGTCTTTGAAATTTCTCTTTTAAAATATACATTTTGAAAGAATAAAAAATAAAACAGTAACAATATAAATAAAATGATACAATAAGAGGAATAAATTGAATGAAAAAGTAAGTCATATAATGGGATAATAAAAAAAAGGATGAAATAGTAAATGGAACGAGTATGGAAAAATCATAATATAAAAGTAAGAATAGAAATAAATTTCACAATGGAGAGAAATAATAATAAAGTGGAACTCTAGTTAAAATAAGTATAGTAAAAATAAAACAATAATAAATACACAATATTGGGGAATTACTAAAAAGGCATGAGATGATCCTAAACAAACTCAAGTGGAAATATATTCCAAATTATTGAAGCATTTGTAGTTAATAACCTCTATATTTATCTAACCTAGCCTCACTAGTGGCACTCCCCCATGGTTAAGATGTATCCCAGACTACTGGAAAAGCGACCTATACCCACGGTTCAAAACCTTGTCTATAGCCCCCAAACCCGTGGGTATAGGCTATACCCACTGTTTTGGGAACTGTGGGCTGGAATGATGTCAGTATAGGGGTCTCAACCTATACCGACAATTTTGGAGAACTGGGTATAGGGATGTCAAAGTGTGCACCGCGACTGTTCTAGCGTGGCACACAACGGACCCCATGGTTTGAAAACTGTGGGGTATTTTAATTCAAAAAATTCACAGCAGACGGGATTCGAACCTGCACTTACGCTATGCCTCACGGCTATGAACCACTAATGGACCAACCAAGATGCAAGTTTTTTTGTTATATATTCATACATCAATGTATATATATTAATTTAATCCACATGGGTATTTAAAATCCAAAAACACAGGCAAGGGGATTCAAACCCGCGTCTCACGCTGGGCCTCATGACCGCGCACCACCAACTGACCAACTGAGCTAAAAATTTTAATCGTTATTTACATATACATATACGTATATATATATTAATATAATCCACATTGGATAATTAAATTAAAAAAACAAAGACCACGGGATTTGAACCCACGTCTCACGGCCGCGTCTCCACTAGTGACCAACCGAGCTAAAAGAATTCTAAGTATATAAATTTATATTTATATAAATATATCTAACTAAACCATGAAAAAATATCTTCCCGCAAAATCCTTTTTTCGTGTCCCGCCTAATTTTCATTGCCCGCCATAAGCTATACCCACGGTTCTCTAAAACAGTGGGTATAGGTCTTCAAAAAAAACCACAAAACCCACGGTTTTGAAGAACCATTTGTATAGGTCTTCGGAAAATTACCTATACCCACGGCTCTCCAAAACCGTAGGTATAGGTGAAACTATACCCATGGTTTTGGAGAAACATGGATATAGGTGGCCTATACCCATGATTTTTGATAACCGTGGGTATAAGTTTATGTTCTATCGCTATACCCAGGGTTCTGAAAAACCATCGGTATAGGGGTACCCCTATACCCATGGTTTTTTTGAAGAACCATGGGTATAGACCTATTTTCCAGTAGTGCCACCCATGAGGGATCTAGTGAGTCTCATCATGACTAGATAATAACCACCTATCAATATCTCTCTAAGATGCTAAGAATACCATTTATGATTGTGATAGGAGGGGAGGAAAAATTTTCTCATGATATAACATATCAACATATCAAAACACATCACATCATATGGCTTCCACACAACCACTAATGTGAATCACTCTTTTATACATATATTATTATAATAAATCACATAAATCCCCAATCCCAAAAATAAACATGATGACATGGGGATTTCATGTGGGTGTATATGATTCCAATTTTTTTTGAAAGTTACCAATCAAGGCTTGGGTTTTATAGTTGATAATATCCTTTTGATACATACTTTTTAAACAATTTCCAAGGGAATGCTATATAAAAATATCATTTATGGATCCAAACAAGCCTTTATGTTATATATTGAAACATCAATATAAATATTTTTTTCAACACCATTTTCAAACTCAATGTCCCGTTAAAACTTATTTAAATCAAAAGAAACTATGTTTAATGTCATGAACCATCCTCGGGGCCCGTGGTGTGACAAACCCCAAGCCCACCTTTCATAGGCCAGGGGCTGACGACTAGCAACAAAGGTGTAATTACCTAATATGGGAAGGCATTGAATTTATAAAAGTAAACACACACAATAGAGCACACAACTAGAAGTAAACACTAAGTAAAAACTATATACAAAAGAGGGTGTTGAATGTAAAGGGGCGGAAATACAAGCCCAACAGTAAAGTAAAACAAAACTGAAAAGCTAGTACAACTGCAGTAAAGTAAAACTGCAACTACTGAGTCATCCCCCAAGAATCCCACCTGAAGGGTGGGTACATATGGCCTTCTCAGCACCCCATGTTCGTCTGTCCGCTCCGTGTACATCTCACCAATTGGGCCACCTCTGGGTACCATCCAGATCTACAACTCTCTACCTCTATCAGTGTTGTCTATCGTCTGCAACCAACATAATGTAGTGCAGGAATAAACCATACAGGGATGACTATAGCGATACTCTATAGGGACCCCGAGACCCCCATGGTCTTACAATATCCAACAAGGATAAATCACAACGAAAGATACAATCACGAAGTTTTAACAAGCATTACTTAGGTATATTCCCATATATATACCTAAGTTACCAATCACAGTTTTGATCCAACCTTGGAGCCCAAACACAACCTAGTCCACAAAGGAAGTCAATTCAATCCCCATGATGATAATGGTTGAAATACATGACTCAGCTCACACAGGTATACATCTTATGCATAGAGATAGAGATGATCAGATGTAGGCACTAATTCATCTATGTTGTTGGATCCAAACTGGATATAGGACCAGCTAAGCTATCAGTCCAAGACTGGATACAAGACAAGGTATCTCATATAAGCTGTCGGACCCACACATGAAATAGGACCAGCTAAGTTCTAGGACCCACACAGGATACCAGACCAGCTATAATTCATTTGAGCTGTCGGACCCACAGAGGATACAGAACCAGCTATTCTGTTGAAGCCACACATGATCCAGGAACAGAAGTCAGAACTTTCAGACACACGGATTATCGTGGTACAATAGTCCCCTTTGTCAATCCAGCGGAGGATTCCGGTAGAGTAGTCATCGCAGCCAGCCCTAGGGTTCCCGCACACAACACAGTCACTTCCGGGAGGGTCCGCTCCTTGAACCAATTTTTGATTAATCAACTATCACGAATCCTGAATTGATGTATCTCCTAGTTACATCTCATCATAAGGAAGTCAACATGACAGACGGTGCGTCAATTAGATGCCCGGTTTGAGAGTTACTGGCATTTCCGTTCCAGGGGACCAGTTGGAATTATGCTCGATCCAACCCAAATTTTTTCCAAATTAGTCTGAAACTCACTTAGATTTTCCCAGTGAGAGTCCTAGTGCCGTAGAAGGCATGTTAATCAGATGCGCGGTCTAAGAGATATTCACATTTAATCAAAGACGGTCCCGGCCCGTCAAGCGTAGTGGGCTGGCGGGTCGGGCTGACCCATCTCGGTGGGTCCGACCTAGCTGGGGGTCGGCTCGACCCAGTGGGGCGCGGCCCACCCACATACCCCGCCCCGCGTTGTGGGCTGGTCCGGTTCTCCCAGTAGCGCCAAGCAGTGCTGCCTCCTCCTCTGCACGGGTGGCCGTAGCGGGCTGGTTCAGCCCAGCCCACAGGGCTTGCAGACGTGGGCCCCAGTTCTCCTCATGTGGCACCTGCGGGCGCCGCAGATCTCCAGCCCGACCGTCACGCAGCTGGCTAGTTCGCCCAGCCGAGCGGCCCATGGACGCGGGCCGCTTCCTCTTCCACGCGACGCCTTGTGTTTCACGTCCCTCCAGCGTGCCCGCCTGATCACCCGGCTGGGCTTCTCGTAGACCGGGTGTCCCAAGAAGCCGCTAGTCCCTCTACGCAGCTGGAGCATGGCCGCCCCTTCTGCCGCTACCTCCTGTCGCCGTCATCGCTGCCTCTTCCGTCCGTCGCGTCCTGCATGGTCGCGGACTCCTTCCTCCAGCACGGTGTGATGACACCCCGCCCTACCGGCTCTGCCTCCTTCATCAACATAAACAAGATTCAATGAAAGGATGTCGGGCCGTGCTTTTTCGGCCCGTGCCCTCCACATTAGGTGATAAGAATTTGGCCACCGTAAATCCAAAATTAAACGTTTAAGTACAAGGGTATAAATCATACGAAAAAATAATCCAATTTCCCCTACCTTGCAATCGGAGATTGCTTGTCAGTTTCACTGGAAGACGGTGTAATTCAGTTGACTTCAAGAGGGGATGTCGTTCTCATTGGAGACATTCTTCACCGGATGCATCTTCCCTTTCTTTCCCCAGAAGGAAAGTAAGTATACGACATCGTCGTTCTTCGATGGAGACGACGTTCTTCTTCGAGAGGGTATCGTTCCTCCAAGATTTCTCCCAATGCTCCACCAATTCACCCAAACAAGGAAAAATATGCAAACCCCATCCATAATAATATAAAAAATATTATTATTCGCACATTATAAATTCAAAATAATTTAAATTATAAGATCCAATTAATTAATTGCAAGTTTAGATGATTAATTGAGGGATTTAGTTGTCACATTAGGAGGGAAGGTGGAAAGTGAAGAGTTTCCACAAGTTATGGGAATTACAAGGGTTTTAGAGGGTTAAGGGGGTTGAGCTCATGTGGGTCCCCCATATAATATCCTCCCATGGGAGGTTAAGTGGGGATAGGCCCCACCTCCAACATCCCCTTGGAGTATTAAACCACCACTTACATAAAAATATGTTAGTCATATTTTTATTTAATTTATTTAGAAAACCCCCATAATTAAATTCTTCTCTCGATAAAACGCAACTACAGTAAAGGTATCCTTAGGAGAATATCAGTGCTGTGAGTTCATTGGTTTCCATGTATTTCAATTATGAGCACCAATTCAAAAGATATAAAATCCCGCTCGTACATTTATTGAAGGTACCCAAATAAATCTTCAGAAATTGATTTCAGGAATACCAGGACTTGGAATCAAGTACCATCAGAAACTACGAACTCTTAAAAGTCCCATGTATTTAATAAAAAAATTTACACAGGATTTACGGGCCTTTAAAATCTCCCCACCTTAGGACTTTACGCCCCTATAAGCTAAAACACACACTATTGAAACAAAAGGGGTACTGAGCATGCATCTGAGCCTCCCTCTCCCATGTGCTCTCCTGGAGGTTCCCGTGCTGCCAGTGAACACGCACCAGAGGTAATGACCATCCACACATGACCTACTCTTATCAATCCTCAATATCCACTAGAACCTCTGTGAATGTTGCCTTGTAATCGATGTCCAACTTCTCGTGGTCGACGATGTGGGACAGGTCTTACACGTATCTCCTCCACTGAGATACATGGATGACGTCGTGCACCCGGTGCAACTGAGGTGGATGATCCAAGAGGTAAGCCACTTCTCCTATCCTACTGAGGACCAGAAAATGTATAACAAATCGTGGAGATAACATTCCGCCTAAGCCAAATCTCCATAGACCTCATTGAGGTGAGACCCGTAGGAAGACATGGTCACCATCCCCTAACTCCAGTGGTCTCCGTCTCCTATCAGCATAAGACTTCTACCTACTCTGTGCAATCTTCATCCACTCATGGATGATCTAAAACTTCTCTATTGTAGACGGCACCATCTCTTGTCCTATAAGTGATGAATCCCCTTGTTTAGTCTAGCACAGAGGTGATCTGCAAGGTCGGCCGTACAATGCCTCATAGGGTGCCATTCTGATAGTAGAGTGGTATCTATTGTTATACACAAAATCTACCACGGGAAAGTGATCCTCCCATCTTCGACCAAAGTCGAGGATGCATTAATGGAGCATGTCCTCGAGATTCTGAATGGTCCTATCATTTTGGCCATCCGTGTGAGGATGGAAGGCAGTGATCAAGCGAAGCCGCGTCCCGAAAGCCTCCTACATCCCATTCTATATCGAGGAAGTGAAACGGGCATCTCGATCGGAGATTATCATCGAGGGAACACCATGAAGTCATAAAATCTCTTGTACGTAGAAGCGTCTTAGGGTCTTTATTGATCCCTGCTCTCTGATCGGTAGGAAGTGGGCCGACTTGGTGAGTCGGTCTACGATCACCCCGATAGAGTCATGTCCTCTGTATGTATGTGGAAGTCCCATCACGAAATCCATGGATATCCCATCCCACATCCACTCATGGACCTCTAAGATATGAACCAAGCCTACTGGAACCTGGTGCTCCGCCTTCACTTGCTGACAAGTGAGGCATCGCGAGATGAACTATACTATCGCCTTCTTCATACCTGGCCACCAGTGCTGTCGTCTGAGGTCCTGATACATCTTTTACACTCCTGGATGTACCGCAAGAGGGGAAGTGTGGAAATCCATCAACACTTCCTCCTGTAGTGAAACTGGTAACATGGTTCATCCTCTAAAGATAATGATGTGCTCCCAAATTTTAGAAAATCCATCAGGTGTCTGCCCTGAGGATATCTGAGCACGTCACATCTCATAGTCAACGTCCCCATGTTGTGCCTCCCTGACTCGCAGAAGAAGTGGAGGAGTGACTGTGAGAGGCTGCAGAAAGGCTGCTTTATCTCTATCAACAAAGGATATCTACAATGCGTCCAGCTGCTCTGTCACCTCTACTAGCAGCTGAATGCCTGATCTCTTGCTGAGAGAATTTGCTACAACATTCCCGTTTCTAAGAGTATATACTATCTCGAAGTCATAGTCCTAGATAAACTCAATCCATCACCACTATATCAGGTTCAGGTCCTTCTAAGATAAGATATACTTGAGACTCTGGTGGTCAGAGTAGACTATAAAATGCTCGCCCATCAGATAGTAAAACCACATCTTCAAGGCGAAGACCACATCTGATAACTCTAGGTCCTGGGTAGCATAGTGATTCTCCTTCTATCTCAACTGTTGTGACCCATAAGAAATCACTGCTTTCTCCTACATCAGGACACACCCAAGTCTGGTCCCTGATGCGTCACAGAAAAATATATACCCTACGCCCTCCTCTGGTAGCCTCAAGATGGGCGCACTGGTCAACCTATGACTCAGCTCTTGAAAGCTCTACTAGCATTATTCTGACCACATTAAGGGCTTCCCTTCTTCATAAATGCCTAAAGTGGTGCTGCAACTCTAGAGAAGTCTGGCACAAATCTCTAATAGTACCCATCCAGTCCATGAAAACTACGTACCTTCGTCACACTCATGGGTGGCTCTGAAGAAAGTAATGCCTCGATCTTCACTGGATCGACTACAACTCCAGCCTCCAAGATGACATGTCCCAAGAATTGAACCTCTTGAATCCAAAACTGCCACTTCGAGAGCTTACCATAAATATGTTGCTCTCATAGTGTGTCCAGTACTACCCACAAATGGTAGGCATGCTCCTCCTCAGGAGTCGAGTAGATCAGTATGTCGTCGATGAAGTCTACGACAAAGTTATCGAGGTAAGGCTGAAAGATCCTATTCATGAGACTCATGAACACTCCTGAAGTGTTGGTTATGCCTAAGGGCATAACCATGAACTCGTAATAGACATACCGACACCTGAAGGACATCTTATGCATATCCTCATCTCAAACTCTGAGCTGGTGATAACATGACCCGAGTTCAATCTTCAAGAACCATCATGCTCCCTTGAGCTGATCAAATAGGTCGTATATCCTCAAGAGTGACTACATGTTCTTCACGGTCAGCTAATTCATGGGATGGTAGTCAACACACAATTTCAAGCTCCCATCCGCTTTCTGGAAAACAAAATCAGGGATGCCTAGGGTGAAACACAGGCTCATATAAATCCCTGCCCCGACAAGTCCTCCTGCAGTACTCGCAGCACACGAAGCTCGGCGGGAGCCATCTGATATGCTAGAGTAGAAATCGGTGCCATCTCAGGGTACATGTCAATGTAGAAGTATAAATACCTACAGGTAGGTAGTCTAGGAATGTTTTCAGGGAAAACATCCGCGTAATGATCGACCACGACATGAAAAATAGGACTCCGCACATCAACAGATTTGAAGATGAGACTATCTATCTGATGTGTAATCAGCTGCCCCCTCCTCTGCGTAAGTCTGTCCTGCGTTGCAAAGGCTCCTTTCTAGCCGGTGAAGGTGAACTAGGTCCTATCTGTGCAGATACACCACACTTTGTGCCTAATACAGTCAATCTGAGCATGAAATATGGATAAATAGTCCATACCCAAGATGAAGTTGTAAGGCCTCAACGCCTCTATGAGTATATTCCAGCCGAAGATCTCGCCTCCCAGAGTAAGCTCACACTGTCGGCACCAGTGCGTAATCATCGAGTATGCTCCTGTAGGAGTCTATAGCTGTAAAAGTAGAACCAACATCTCTGTTGGAATCTCCGAGCTCCGAATGAGGGTAGTAGAAATAAAATAATGACTCAAACCTATGTCTATAAGAACTGCATCAAGGGATGAGTAGACACATATAGTACCTCAAATAATATCAGGTTCTCCATGGTCGTAGGCCTTGACTTCTTGAAGCTGAGCCTACCTATGTCCTCCAGCTCCCTGTGGTCGGGGTGGACATTCTGGTGGTGGTGGTGGTAGAGCCTCGAAACATCATCCACCACCTGCTGCTCGGCCAACTCCTCTTCCATGTCCAACTTCTCCCGACGAACCTCCATGGATGAACATCTACCTCTACCTAGAAGGTCCCTCTACCGTCTGCTTCTAATATGCATGGTGAGTCGGGCAGCCTCGAGCCATGTGGCCCTGCCTGCCGCATGCATAGCACTTCCTTCTCCTCGTATAGCTGACTATGTCTCTTATGCCTCGAACAACCGAACCTGTATCCTCAGGTTTCCCATCTAATGGCCTGGTCCGCTTGGACGTATGCGACATCTGTCTACTGCCGTCTGCAGAAGTACCCACTACGTGTCACCCTATGGTGGGTCTCACTACTGGTGAGTGATCTGTGAAAAAACTCTCCACTAGAAGGGCTCACTCCAGCACCACCACCTGCATTGGGATGGTAAGGGGAATCATCAAAGCCCTGATATCATTCATGAGTCCCTACCTGAAGGTCCATGCCCTAATGAATGGATCTCATACCATATCAATGGAGTAGCGTGAGAGGTCAGTGAACCTCGCTGATTACTGAGCTACTGTCATGCTATCCTACTACAGATGTAGTACCTCCTGAATCCGCACCACATGAAGGGTGGCTGGAACAATCTCTGAGAAAAAGAGACTCTCGACGTCTGTTCTGAGTAATGTTTCCTCGTCATGCACCTGGAGCATCAGGCTCGACCATCTTCTTGCTGCCACAGGCAAGAGACTCACGGCAAGGATCACCATGAGGTTGGTTGGTGTCCCTACCAATATGAAAACTCTCACAACATCCTCTAGACAATCCTCAGCTACCTGTGGGTCTATCTCTCCCTGTAACCTGGGCTTCCTCTGGCGCTAGAACTTGTGAAACACACCCAGACGACGTGCACTCTCTACTACTGGAGTTGGTAGTATCGATGTCCCAATGGGTAGTGGTACCACTGGTACCTCCACTATGATGGGGCCCTGTACGGAGTCCTTGTAGCTCTGTGGGCTACCATCTCGTACGTAACTCAGAACCCTAGCTGGCTTCCTTCGTGGGTCCATCCTAAAAAGAAATAGGTGTGCCGTGGTTAAAACAGCACACCTGGTGAGCTGACAGAAAGTAATCACGAAGAAAATTCTTTTTTTTAAAGAAACACACACTCAATCAATGTTTTCGTGCACTGAGTCGGAAATAAGAAGTTAGATTCCTAGTGTATGGATACGTCAGCCGCCGCACTAACACTGGTTTCCCTAAACTGAAAACAATACCCAAAAAACTTAACAGTATTTCTTTTAAAAAAAATTGAGTCCATGTTCTATGCTAGAAACGACTCCTCTGATTCCAATTTGTCATGACCCATCCTCTGGCCCCGTGCCGTGACTAACCCCAAAACCGCCTTCCATAGGCTAGGGTCTAGCGACTAGCACCAAAGGCGTAATTCCATAAGTTGGGAAGGCATTGACTTTATAAATTTAAACACACAATAGAGTATGCAAATTGAAGTAAAAACTATGTAAAAACTGTATACAAAAGAGGGTTATGAATGTAAAGGGACTGGAAATACAAGCCCAATAGTAAAGTACAATACAACTGAAAAGCTAGTACAACTGTAGTAAAGTAAAACAGTGACTATGGAGTCGTCCCCCGAGAATCCCACCTGAAGGGTGGGTAAAACTGGCCTTCTCAGCACCCCAAGTCCATCCGTCCGCTCCGTGTACGTCTCTCCAAGTGTCCCACCTCCGGGTACCATCCAACTCTACAACTCTCTACCTCGATCAGTGATGTCCGTTAACTGCAACCAACACAACGAAGTGCGGGAAAAGCCCGTGCAGGTGTGAGTATAACTATACTCAGTAGGGACCCCAAGAACCTCATGGTCTCACAATATCCAACAAGGATAACCCAAAAAAGAATGATACAATCAATAAGTATCAACCAACAATACTTAGGTATATGCTCATACATATACCAATGTTACCAATAATAGTTCAGCTCCAACCTTTGATCCCAAACACAACCCAGTCCACAAAAGAAGTAAAGTCAATCACCACGATGAAATTCTTGAAAGACATGACTTAGATCACACATTTATACATATTTTTATGAGAGATAGAGATGATTAGATATAGTCACTGATTTATCTAAGCTGTCGGACCCACACAGGATACAGGACCACATTAGCTGTCAGACCCACACAGGATACAAGAACAGCTATCTCATCTAGAATTTCGAACCCACACAGGATACATGACCATCTATCTCATCTATTTTTTCGAACCCACACAGGATACAGGACCAACTAAGCTGTTGGACCCACATAGGTTACAGGGCCAGCTATTCTATCTGACCCACACAGGATCCAGGAAAATATGTCATAACTATCGGACCCACGGAGGATCCTGGTACAGTATTCATCATTATCGAACCCATGGGGGATTTTGGTACAGTAGTCAACGCAGCCAGCCCTAGGGTTCCCGCACACATCACGCTCAATTTCGAGAGGGTCCGCTCCTCGAGCTATGTTTTGATACATAAACTATCACAATTTCTTGAGTTGATGTATCTCATAGTTACGTTTCATCATAAAATACTCAATGCGAAAGACGACACGTCAATCAGATGCCCGGTTCGAGAGTTATTGGCATTTCCGTTCTAGGGGCCCGATTGGAATTACACTTGATCTAGCCCAACAAATTCCCAAATTTGTATGAAACTCACTTATATTATCCCAAAAGGAAAACATCATCAGGAGAGTCCTAGTTCCATAGATAACACGTCAATCAGATGCGCGGTCTAGGAGATATTCGCATTTAAGAGAAGACGGGCCGGCCCGTCAAGACCAGTGGACTGGAAGGTCGGCCCGACCCGGCTCGGAAGGTCCCACCCGGCTAGAGGTTGGCCTCGCCCCATGGGGTGTGTCCCACCTATAGACCCAGCCCGCGTTGCGGCTGGCCTGGTTCCCCAAAGGCGCCAAGCGACACTGCCTCCTCTTCTGGACGGTTGGTCGTAGCCGGACGGTTTGGCCCGACGCACGCGGCCCGCAGACACGGGCCGCAGTTCTCCTCACACAACACCTACGGGCGCTATGGTTCTCTAGAACCGCAGGCACGCGGCCGACTGGTTCGGCCATCCGAGTGGCCTGTTGATGCTGGCAATGTCCTCGTCCACCCGACACCTTGTGCGCCACATCCCTCCAGCGGTCCGGTTGGATCGGCCGGCCGGTCGTCATGCGGATTGGGCAGCCCGAGCGGCCGCCGGTCTCTCCACGTAGCCAGAAAAGGGCCTCCGCTTCCACCGACACCTCCGGTCAGAATCAACACCGCCTCTTTCATCCGCCACAAACTGTATGGTCGCGACCTCCTTCCACTGGCGCGATGTGACAGCATCACGCCCTACTGGCTCCGCCTTCATCATCAACAATAAAAAGATTCAAAGGAGGGACGTTGGGCTGTGTTTTCTTGGACCACACCCTCCGAGTTAAGTGATAATAATTTGGCCACCGTCAATCCAATAATAAATGTCAATGTACCAGGGTATAAATCATACACAAAAATAACCCAATTTCCCCTACCTTGCAAACAGTGATCACTTGACGGTGTCCTGGGAAAACGGTGTCGTTCGGTTGACTTTGAGAGAGGATGACATTGTCATTGGTGACATTCTTCATGGGCTGAGTCTTCCCTTTCTTTCCTTGGTTGGAAATGAAGGAGATGGTGTCATCGTTCTTAGGTGGAGAGGACGTTCTTCATCGAGAGGATATTGTTCCACCCAGAGTTCTCCCAAATATCCACCAATTCTCCCAACCAAGGAAAAATATGCCAACCCCAACCATAATAATATAACACATATTATTATGCTCACAGAATGAATTTTAAATTATTCAAATTATAAGAGCCAATTAATTAATTGAAATTTTAGTTAATTAATTGAGTGAGTAAGTTGGCACATTAAGAGGGAAGGTGGAAAGTGAAGTGTTTCCACAAGTTATGGGAATTCCAAGGGTTAAAAAGGGTTAAGGGTGTTGAGCACGTGTGGGCCCCACAACATTATATCCTCCCATGGTTGGTTATGTGGGAATGAGCCCCACCTCCAACTTCCCCTTGGAGGATTAAACCACCACTTACATAAATATATGTTAGTCATATTTTTATTTTATTTTTTTTAGAAAACACCCAATATTAACTTTCGCTCTCGATATAATGCAACTGTTGTAAATGTCTCCTTAAGTGAATAACGGCGATGCGAGTTCATTAGTATCCTCAGATATGATTTTCGAGCACCGGTTCAAATTATATAAAATCCCACTCGTACGTTTACTGAACGTACCCAAATAAAACTTCAGAAATTGATTCTAGGCACACCGGGCCTCAGAATCAAGCGTCGTTAAAAACTACGGACTCAAAAAATTCCCATGTATTTAAGAAAAAAATTTCGATAGTATTTCTAGGTCTTTACATTCAATTTAAAAAATAATATATTTATGGGTATACATGAATAAAAATTATAAAACAATAGATTGAAAAATTGTGAAATAATAATCTCAAAAAATACATCGATTTTTCTATTAATAAACTCATTTGGAAGTGTAATCATTCACTCTAAAATCATACAATATCTCAAATCTATAGCTATATTCATTTTAAATTGTTAATGTTACTAAAAAACATTTACATATCTAATTTATTTGTGAAGTGACTTATCGAAATTTATGAAACACATTATATAAATTATTCATATTTTTAGAATTTTTATATTAATACTTTAGATCAAAACACTTTATAAATCAATCATAACATATATAAGATTTTTAAAACCAATTTATAAGATACAAAATAAGGTATATTTATCTAATACAAAAATAATAAACCACATTCATTTAATGTAATTCCATGAAATTTTAAGATATTAAGACAACTACCTCTAATTGCGCAAGGAAGGAATAAAATATTCAAATAATGGGAAAAAGGACATTGGAAATAATTCACACCCTAAAACAAGAAAAATAAAATGGAGAATTACAAACACATACCTTATGGTTAAAATAATATTGTTCCAAAGATAGAGAAAAATGAAGATACAATAAAAGATGAAGTATGAGAAGATAAATGGAGGTATTACCTTAAAGTGTCCACCTAGAATCAATGGTTGAAGATTAAAATTGATGGGGTCGAATGGGAGACCCAAATCTTGTTCTCTATGGAATATGATGAGAGAATTGGAGGATAGATTATCTGATTTGGGTCTTAATTCAAACACTATGAGTGACTATAACATATATTGTTGGTTTTTTTAATGGTTTGATCCACAATTTTTACTAACTATTTCCAAACCATGCACCCAATAAAACTACCTAAAATTGAAAAAACACATATAAAATATACGTATAAATCTAGAAAAAAGAGAAAATTAAATAAAAGGATAAAATAATTAGGAAATCATGTTCTAGTCATGATAATACTCTTTACCATTTCCCTTTTTTCCCTTATAAATTCTCAGTATAACTTTCCAGACAAGTAAAAATATTTCATTATTTTATTTAATAATTATCCAAAAAAATCAACACCCTGACAGTCTCAAAGAAAAGGAAAAATGAAAGGCTAAGAATAAACCCACAATAATGTTTTATTTTACCTCCATAAGAACCTCAAAAGTCACAACCCAAAACTTGATCCATCATCATTAA
The DNA here is from genome assembly GCA_963277665.1 of Viscum album. Taxonomy (NCBI): domain Eukaryota; kingdom Viridiplantae; phylum Streptophyta; class Magnoliopsida; order Santalales; family Viscaceae; genus Viscum; species Viscum album. Next base: position 542,266,152 of record OY728130.1, on the reverse strand, counting down.
TACTGATTTTTGATGGTACTACAATAACTATACTCTTTTTTATTTGGTAATTACAAAGAAATCACAATTAGATTATAAAATAGTATCAGGGGCAATGAACCTACACCCATATGATGAAGGGGTTGGGTCTAGAGAATTTAATACAACACCTATAAGCTTTTCATTTCTACCTATATGATCGATTGAAGGAATTCTCAATAAAGGAAGATCAACCGTGGTGGTCTTCCCACCATATAAATATCTTACTACAATGGTGGATTTAAATAAAGCAAAATCACCACCGAAACTAAAAACATCAAAAGGAATAATGTGTAAAGATCATTCCAATAACAAATAAATTATCACATATATTTAAATGAAATTTTCTAAAGTAGAACAAGGTATCAAATATTTTAAAAGAAGAAGGATATCAATGATGAAGTAAAAGGGTCAACATAATAGAAAGGGTATAGGGGTAGAAGGAACCTCATCATTATTTTCAGAAAAATATTACTATGATTGGACATAAATTCAGTCTCCCCATTATATTTGAGTGATTTAATATCTATATATTTTTAATGAAGGCTATATTTGATAGAATACATGGCACAAAATACTATACCTTAACAACTGATGAATATTCTCAATTTAATATGACTGTTATAACCTAGAAATTGAATAGGTGGGTATGAATAAGAGTAGAAACACTATGAAATATATTTTTATAAAGGTAACAATCAATAAAATTTAATTTATAAATTTTTAATAAATAATCACTCAATATTTAGTAATTTCATTTTCTGCTTCAAAAAAATGTTTTATCTAAAAATGGTTTGCATTTGTTTTTGTGAGAAAATATTTTAAACAATTCCTTCCAATTTTATAAATATTAATTGATATAATTGATAGTTTTTTAAATAATGAGTAAAATATTATCTTATAATTATAGTTCAAAATTTTTCTGAAAAGATTTTATTCTTCAATAATGGAAATATAAAATTTTTATATGAAATTATATTTTCTATTAAAGTATTTTAAAAAGTCCCATTTTGGTATCAGATTTATTTTAAAATTTTATTAGTTCTTTTTAATTAAAAATAATCATATTATTTTCATTGTAATCGATATAATGCTAATGTTTGATTTAAAAATATTTTTAACTTAAAAATGCATTTTTTGGAAAACTATTTTTAATCAGGTTTTCAAGATTATTTTAAAAGTATTTTCTTCCACTTATAGAAATTGAATTTAGTAAATTAGATTCCATATTTTTAATCATGATATAAAATTTCTAAAAACTACCACTTTAGTTTGGTCATAATGACTAGTAACTTTTGTAAATGTTTGTCACCTCGATATGGATAAATCTAGTAACTATGGTTAAAAATAATTTTGTATGGCTTTAAAAATATATCTAACACCTTATTTGTCTATATGGGATTATTTTATTTACATTGTATTCATAAAATATACAAATATATAGAATCCTTGGGACAGTTTTCTTTTCAAAGGACATCAATATTATTTTATGTACTGAATTAATAAAAAATCACACTCTCCATGTTTTAATATATCTAATATTTTTTAAAAGATATAAAAAGAGTTTATTTTTAGTTATAAATATTTAATTTACATATGAATCATATTTTTTTATTATGTTAATTTATTTTACATTTTTTTATGATGGAATAATTAGCATGAATTCATAAAAAACATCAACATAATGCTTATGTAAGCAATAGGAAAGTATATTAAATGATACTAATGCAACTAAATTAATACAATTGGGAGTAGTTTTTTATCATAAATAATTTTTTAGATTAATATAACATATTAGTGATGTTTTAAAATTTTATTTCTTAATTAAATAACTATATTGATGTGTTTAAAGTCAAACTACAAGAATAATCCCCAATATGAAATTAATGATAATTTATGTTAAATAATATATTATTAAATGATTTAAAATTTATAAAAAAATAATATTTAGGAAATGGAATATAATATGATCAATAAAATCAAGTATTTTACATTAAATGGTCAATTTCCTTTTTATTTCAACTTTCATAACCCATAATGTGTTAAAAAATTGATATCACAATAATTATCAAAAAGGGTTTACAAGATTAAAAGTACGAGATAAGGGTTAAAACAATACATAAACATGTATATATTTAATAATATAAGATTATTATGACTAATTAATCTGAAAATTAAATTATTTAAATTAAAATTGTACATAAAATTGTACACATTCTTTTATATATATTTAATAAATCATTTTTATCCACTTTGACATGAAAATTAAATTATGTAAAATTAATACTCTGTAATTCCTAGGGTGCCCCTCTCCTAAAATATATTTATACACCTCATCTATTCTCTTTCCTAGAACTTATGAGAACAAATGTAAATCTGAAACCTATCCAAATATATCCCCAAAACCAATCAGAATTTCTTACAGGTATTAATCTCCCCAAAATGCCAAACTTAGAAGGCTTAAGGTGTACTCTAAAGGAGGTTTTCTGGAGATGATATGTAACTCTTAACTATGGATTTTAATTTTATTTCTTCTTCTATAACCTTCAAATATTCTTTAATAATTATGATATAATAACATCAGTATCAATACTACAATAAAATGTTATTATAACTATGTAAAAAACCTTTTTTTATCTCTTTCTCCCTCAAATGGGGTACAAAAATATTGTTTCTGTGTACATGTAGACTACCCCACCCAGAAATGGAAGTGTTTCTTTTGTATCACCACCAAAAATGTAAATTTATAGAGATTTAATTAATATATATTCTATTAAATACATAATTATAATTGTATAAATATAATATACTATATATTCTCTTACCCTTCCATCTATCAAAAAATGATAACTTTTTCATGTGTATGCGTGTATTACCACCTCCACGAAGCAACATGGTTAACTTTTAATATATGTTTTTAAAGGATAGAGATAAAATTTAATTTAATGTATAATAATTATAATAATTTCAGGATTATAATTCTAGATATGATTTCATAATGACATATTTGTCTACGACCAACCTACCAAAGTCCTTTTTCAATTATGAACCAAACATCCTCAATACACCTAGTGTGGTATTCACTAAATAAGTATTCAAATATTTCATTGAAATAAATTAATTAAATATTTGGATGAAAATTGAATAATGATGTAAAATATTCTTAAAAAATTTAAATAATTAATAAAATATTATTATACTAGAGTTAAATATCATATACATAAAGTCTAGACTCGAGATAAGTGGTTTCATGACTCATTTATCATTCATTGGGATATAAAACTTCTTCATTGAACTTTTTATTCCATGATTATATGTGAATATATCTCTAAATAATTTTATTCTATATTTATAATTTTTTTAACATAGGTACACATAATCACTTCATGGATTAACTGTCACTTCAAATGTTATGATGTTTATAGTGTTTTTTTCTCACAATTTCATTTTACTAAGGCATGTTTCAAATAATGGAATATGATTTCTTTTTATGGTATACTTACAAAACCAATAATTTATTTTCAAATACATATTCATTAAATTATTTAGATTTATAGATCTATATAATATTCTTTATGTTAATTAATTTGGATTTTAAAGTTACCAAAATAGTAAAGGCTTTATGTTATAATCACAATTTTCAGGATTGTTTATGTTCATGATTTATTTGGGAGAAATTTGATGATCTTATTTTATAGACCAAAATATATTGTTCTATAATTTTTTTTGATATGATTTCAATTCATTTATCTCTCTCTATTACATTAAATTATTGAGAAAATTATTCTAATGAAAATCCAATCATTTTTTCTCTTGGTCTGATGGAATTTTTCTTCCATGTCTATACAAATAAATATTTTTATGAATGTTACTAACTATTAAAAAAATATTTCAATAATTACATTTTAACTAACTTTTAATTTATTTAAAAAAGGATAATTTTTTATGTTTTCAAAATATTTACAAACAAGTCATCTTTGACTTTTCACGAAGGTGCAAAAGGAATGTTTTCTTTTAACATATAAGAAATGAATGAATTTTATGACCATCAAGACCATTATATCATTTGAATATTTCATTATATCATCCCTGATTATTTTGAATATAAATCAATTCCAAAGAGTTTTTTTAAATATTTGTTTTCAATGGTACCGAATGAAATGGGTATTTTCCCCTTTTTTCAATGAAATGTATTAATGTTATTTTAAAATTATATTCATCTATGTTAAAATATTTTAATGATTAATTTTCATCACTAGGAATATATAAATTGGATACCATTGGTCTACATTTTGTAGATAAATTTTTATGAATATATTAAATACATTATTGTGAAATTAATTTTTTTTTCATGTGTTAACCATATAATAAATAAATCATAGTTATTATCAAGGTCGTTATATTGAAATGTGAAAGATTATAAATTTTTTATTCATAAATTTTTCTTAGAATTTATTGATGCTAATAGGGTATACTGATACAATATATTTGTTATGTGATCCCGATTCAACTTATACGATAGGTGATCCGGATATATGTTATATGACGGGTGAGCCCGGTACAACTCAACAATGTAGTGATTCATGTTCCTTTACTTGAAATGAAATTAATATGGAGTTGACATGGGAGGCCTCTGTAATTGATTTAACTGGGATATAGTTATTTATGACATTAGTGAACATGAGTGAACATGAGTGATGGAGATAATGTTCCACGATACTGATACATTTTCCCTATTATATATATTTGTTTTTAATGGTTATTTTGATCAATGTTAACATCAAATTGATATTATTATTGAATCTCATGACTCTTTTCTTTGATAAATCTATATTCTATGTTAGAAGTTTAATTTTTCATATTTTTTTGGGTATGAATTTTATTATGCTATGGTCATGCAATTTGATTATGTCACCATACCCTTATGCTCATCTTATGCACGGTGATGAAAATCAATTATTAATGATTATGTTTACCATTACAGAGAATTTGAGATCACCCTTATTTTATTTTAAATTTCCCTTGGTTAATAATGATGAATTTAAATGAATTATTTTAATAAATGATTCATTTGTGAATACTTTTATAGTAGATGTTGGAGATTTATTATGAAATAAGAAAATATAGGTATAATTAATAGAATTCTAACACAAATACCTATGTAAAGTTATGTATGATATTATACCAATTCCTTATAACTATAAAAGTAAATGGTTATTCAGTACGTAAGTTATCCAATATTTGTTTGAAGTTGTATTCTTTTGAAGGATAAAATTGTGCAAATTTTATCAATATGAAGTCTATAAATGTAATGATTATGTTTTTAGCACTCGATCTGTTGGTATGGGTTCAAGGATATGATAATTAGTATCAGAGAAGGTTTTATATACCTTTATAAATTAAGATGTTTTCATATGATAATAACTCAAGAGTTAAGGATATCATCATGGGTTTACAAGTTTAAATCTAATCATATGTTAAAAATATTATTCACCCCTTTTTATGTTTTGAGTTCTGATATGTTAAATTAATAAATGATATATTAGGTGGTGTTTTATTGGGATGAGGTGCATATAAACCTTAGTATTAATGTAATTGTCAATTTCAAAAGAATTCTATTAAAATTTTTGGGATGTAATCTAAAAGGTATGAGACAATCTTTAAATTTATAACATTATTTAATATTATGGTTACTAAGGTTAATTTGGTTATATAGTTATTTATTTGTTGAATAATCTAAGACTAACATTTGGTGTTATTGTATAAATTTTATAGTTAAATTTAGTGTCCCTTTAGATGAAGGTTTATTCATTTTGGGTCTTATCTAACCATGTGCTAACCATTTTGGGTTTAATAATTATAGGAGGACTATCGTTTAATCATTGTATATATAATATAAACTATTAAAATTTGATGATTAAGAATAATAAATATTTATCACAAATACTCATCACAAGGAATATGGTATGAGATAAAGGTGGAACCTAATTGAAACTTTCCAAACAAAGGATGAAATTTTGTATATCAATTTAATGAAAATCAAGTACGTATATTTTATATTGTTCTTATTCCATATGGTAAATGAATTACTCAAATATAAGAAAATATTATAAAAAATATTATCATATTACCTTCATTTATGATGAATTGGTGGTCTTATTATTCCCTTACTGATCTATGGTTTTGTGTCCATTTACATTCTCATGACCATTAACATTATTGGGATCAATGTTCTTTATCATTAACTATCATTATTTGAATAATAATTTTTTCATCTAGGTCTAAATTTTCAGTTCCCACTAATGTAATCGTAATTGGAAACCTAGTTATTTGTTATTCTAGATAACATTTATATTTTCATTTCCCTCTTTTGAAAAGGATATTTTCTTAAAAACATTTTGATATGGGGTTCAAATAAAGGTATTTACAAACATCAAATATTTGGATAATATGTTCAAGAAAAAATTGTGATGGAATAATTATTTAAAGATGGAGAGAATTCAATACCAATTTTTTTTTAAAAACAATATTTTCTATCACGTAAATGACACCAACTCTGAGCTTTAACACTTGCACAATATTATCATTTAAATATGATCATTATAACATAGCCATTGAATTTGTGGTTATTAATAGGATTAAACACATTTTAAAAAATATATATAAATTTTATACTGAATAAAAAGGTATTTGTAAATTTTTATTATATAATAACTAATTTATTAGTAATTTATTTTATGCTTAAAAAATTTATTTTATTCATAATTTTTTTTTTATGGGAAATTATTATAATTAATTTATCCCAATTTTAAAAATTGTATTTGATAAAAAAGGATATAATTTTTTAAATAAACATTAAAATTATCCTAGGATGCTATTTTTGGATTTTTTTAAATGATTACTTTTTCAATGAAAAATTAAAAATATTGATCTAATAGAAAACTGTCTTTTCCATAACAAAATTTCCAATGTACCATTTTTTAATTGATTTAAATATTTCCTGACCTCCTTTGGATTAAACATAATTTAATTTATATCATTTCAATATAAAATATTGTAAATTTTGGTAGAATGATATTTTTTAACATAATGTAATTCTATTGAAAACAATTTTCATTGTATTTTGTAGGTTTATTTAAAAATAAATTTCTAACACTTATAAGAAATAAATTTTATAGAGTGGGTTCCGTATTCTAAAGTATCACATCAAGATATTTCAAATAGTTTAACCTTATTTTCAATCATAATGAATAGTAACCATGGTAAATACTTTTCACCTCAGGAAGGGTATATAGGGTAATTAAGGTTTTAAAAAATGCAATTTGTTTTTAAAAAATTATCTAACAATTACGTTATTTCAATTTGATGAGTTTTGTTTTGTAACAAAATAATATTTTTCATGTGATTTTTGAGTTAATTTTATCATTTAATCATATGTTTTTTGGGCTATGAATTTTTTAGGATGATTTCCAGGGTTTTAAGATGGTTTCAAAAAGTTTTAGTAGCCTTTTAAGGGGTGAAACGTTTTTCCAAACTACATATAATATCAAAAAAACTGTGCTAGTAAAGGCAATGGATTAAGGGGAAATACATTATTTTGGATCACAATTTTACCAAGTAAATGGAGTCACATAAAAAAATGTGCAACAAGATCCAATGGCCAACAAAACGGTTGCCTCAAAATGTATCAGAACTATGTGGACAGACCATGAAACCTTTTCTGAAATCACAAAAATGGATCCCAGGTGGTGAAAAGTAAGTCAAACCATGAAGCCAAAATGTGGAAGGAAGAAATTAATGATAAAAATATCTTCTTAACAACCATTTATGGTTATATATTACTTGTTCTTCATTATATAGGATTCTCTACCAATTTTTTAGACTCCTTTGGACTTTCTGGATGAATTCGTCTCCTCTAATGCTTTATTATGGTGAATCCAAGTGGTTGGAATGTCATGGATTTTTATGTGTAAATTTGAATATTCGATTATAAAAATTTATAGATGAAAAACAAATTTTATCATAAAATTATTTATAGATATGTCATACTGATGTCAAATCTATGAATTCCAATTCCATTTAATGATGGATTATTGAATTGTTTTGAGATTAATAGTGGGTTCAACATGTCCATGAAATCCATTTTCACCAACGATAAAGTCCTTGTAAATAGTTATGTTTCCATAGGTAGATAATCTTGAGACTCTCTTTTATTTATTCTAATATTAAATATATTTTCCATTTTTAGAAAATTGATGTATCCATTTTCATCATCAAGACCCGATGTTCTATTCTAGAATCAATGAGGAATTAATGATCTATTCTTGGATCTAAAATAGGTCTGGTACATGGAATACTCTCATTCATCATACCTCATAATTGTTTTTGTTGATGGACTCCGTGTGGAATACAATTCTGTAAAAAAAAATTTTGACCTATAACATCCATAAGTGTCTATGATAAACCACTTTCTAGATAAACTAAATCCCAAAATAGGAATCCTTGACATGCGATCTAGTTCTTTGTTAGTGTGAGATGTAGTTCTGGAATTAATCCTTGGTGAACCTTTAGGTTATTATTAATAAACATTAATGTAAAATGTTTATTACTATGTAGAGGACGTTTATTAATCATTTTAATGACATAAAATTATGTGTTGATATTCCTTAGACCATTTTGAGTATGATCACATGTGTACATGTTTTGTATTTTTTTTTCATTTTCCAGAAATTATATATTGTTCCTTTAAATTATTTTACCTCTTTAAATGTGATATTCTTTGTATATATTTTGTTTTATACTATACACAGATCCAAATATCCAAGTAGACGCATCATGGATAGATGGACAGAGAGGGGGAGTGTGGTCAGGAAAAACATATGACTTGATAATAGGACATGGTTGGATAGTGGGGTATGATGGCTTAGTGTGGCCTAACCTAGGGGACAGATGGTCTTATGTGATCTAAACCATGTTGAAACAAGTGGTATGATGGTGTATGTAACATGACCATAGAGATAATGATATGGAATGATTTCATGTTGTGGAATATATTGGAGTCCTTCAGATTATATTTCTATCAAATGCCCTTGATGATAAATCCATCACTTATGAAATTTCAATGACCACTCAGATACTCTTATGGTCAAGAGTCAATGTGGGTATTACTGATGTTTATAAAGGATTGGTTAGAAAATTAATTCTAATTATATTTTTTTACTTTTCTGCAATTATATTTTTTATCATGAAAACACTCGTATTTATGTGTACTCAAGTAAAGGAAACAATGGTGGTATCCTACTTTGTTTATTCTCACAGCCTACATGAGCACCATTTTGAACAAGAAGAATTCATGTACAATGATCAAGGAAAATTATAGGGTCCCATGGAAGATAACTGATAAGTGGATCATGATTTTTTGTGGTACTGGGATAGACTTTGGTGTATTATAACATGATTTTATTTATTAATTTGCTTAAAATTTTAATTTGGTTTGGTTTTCCCCACTGAGATCACGTGAATTTATAATTTGATAAGTGTGACATAGGATATTATTTTCATTTTTATTTTTTACTATGATTTTTTATAATTTTTTTATATATTATTGGTGAAAGGATATGATATTGAGGGAATAGTATCCCCAATGATGTTATTCAGAATGTTGTAGCCAGTTGGTAACCTCATGCATATGGGTAGGTGGATATGAGGTCTTTTGGATCTCTAGATATTACCACGTGGTTTAGGTTTGGGTATTACAAAATGGTATCATAACAACATTTCCATCTTTTTATGAATAAATTGGGACATAGTAGAAATAAGATAGGTTGTGTGGGACTTAGGTAGGGGAGTTACCATGAACCTGCCCAGATCATGTGTAACTAACCTCTTAGTTACCATTTATGGAATTTATATTAAAATTTTATAGGATTTTACTGTATCCATTCATTTTGACTAGACCCCTGAGACCAAATTCCATATATTTAAATACATATATACCCATTTTTTTACTTCAAAATAGCTCATTAATTATTTCTTTGTTACATGTTATATGTTTAGTATAGACCTGTAGTTTTGATTGAGTGATATATCATTTTTAATGGTTTTGGGATATATGTGTTTTACAATAAGTAGTTGATCTTGAGCATGCTATTATGTTATATAAATATATATATATATTTAATAACATTCAAGGATCTAGGGGATTGTTTAGCTCTAAGAGGGATATACAATCATTTATGGGAATTCTCCATAGACGAATTTTCTATGATGCTATAGACCAATTAGGATATACCCTAATTGAGTCTTATGCTGTAAATATTTCATTCATGTATCATAAAATGTCATCTCCGAGTCACATTAATATACCACTTAGTGGAGAAAAATATAAATTCTCTTAAAGGGGGGATTTTATAGAATTTCCACCAATTATTTATGAGAATATAGTCAAGGATACTCCCACATTTGTTCGAGTGGTTCAGGTGGAAGGACCTCTTCAACAAGGGGTCTTCCTCTTAGTGACTTTCCAAGGCGATGAAGCTTATTTGATGATGGATGAATATTCTTAAGACATAAAAATCCAATATCATGCATCCAACAATGACACTAAAGGTCCATACGATGATAAGGTGTAGATTGACATTATCGAGGAAATGTGACACCTAACAGAGACACCTGAGTAACCTAGAGTAAATCTAATGAGCCTTATATTATCCGTCAATGGAATTTTTGTTAATACATTTAGTAGTATGAAGAGAAAATTAGTAGTTGAATAAAATTATAGAAGAATGGAACAAGCCAGAAAATTTTATGGAAGAATAAGGTCTATAATGATTCAATTAAGAAATGTTCATACATTATAACATGTTTTTTCTAAAACCTCATAGAAATTTTTGGTAGTGTTGATAGATGGATAATTTTAAATAGTTATACTATAGATATTTGAGTTTCCTATAGGTTTGAAGATAGGGGTGATATGTTACTTAGGTTTTCATGTGGGCTCCTTAGAATTTGGATCATACGGTGTTGACACATTCGAGTCATGCATCTGAGGGACATGGTCATGGAGTTGAGGCATGCCGAGTATATGTAGTGAATCAGACCAAAAAATATGATGGTTAGGGGATATATAATATTTATTGAATGTTATTGAACACATATATGTTGTCTACCACTCTTTAATTTTGGATCATTCCATTATATTACATCTACATATGTTATTGCAATAGTTGACCAACTAGTCAAGTTATCTTCTGAGACACATTCCCTTGACACAACAATGGGAATGATGGTAGACCATATTCATTGATTCCATATTGTCCTATATTTGTTTCTAGATATGAAAGAATGTGGGAATTCATAAATATTGACATTAAAATTATAGATGTAAATATTTTAATGGAATGTAGAACCATATATGAGATCACATAAATTGATATTAGAGACCCGCATTGCATACTTTTCATAAGGAGGATGAGTACATGATTATCAAAGATTGAGTGTTGGGAGTTGGTTGAGTTAGTCCAGACATGGCCCAACTTGTGATGATTATTATATACCTTATCATATTGGCTTTTTAAATAGTATATGTGGTATCTCTCTTGTCTTTTCATCCAATTGTGGATCATTATCTATATTTATTTTTTAAGTAATTTAATAGAACCCCCCCCCCTAACAGAGTAGTTGAGTTTGTGATATTACACCTGATAGGTTTATTTACCATCATGAGAATTACTTATCACATGGAACATGCTGAGATGATGGAGAAAAAGGACATGGAATATAAGGGCCCTATCAAGCTGATAAATTCACCATAGGGTGAACCCATTTTGTTCATGAAGGCAGTGGATGGTAGTCATTGACTCTTCCTATATTAATGAAAAATGAATTAGGTGATGGAGAAAAAATATGTATCTTTTTCATTGGATTGATAATATATTTTATTAGTTGTGTGGTGCTTGGAGGTTCTCTATGTTTGATAACGGGTCAAGCTATAAGTAGTGACATGTTAGAGATGAGGATATCCTGAATATGGTGTTTCAGAGTAGGTATGAGCTTTAAAAGTACATGGTGATATTGTTTAGAGTGAAAAATGAACCAACAATGTTCATGGATCTCATGATCATAATATTTCACCCATATCTGACTATTTAATTATGGTATTCATGAATGAATATTCATATACACACCAACCCTATAGTAGAATATCATACATCTTGAGATATCCCAGAGTACACTTTGAGCACATTGAGTTTATACCAAGCTGTCGATGTGTAAGTTTTGGACATAAGAGGTTAAATTATTATGGGCATACCATTTTTGAGACTGATATATCTATGTACCCTAAAAAATTGAGGCAATGATTTCCTTGAAAATTTATCGGAACATGTTTAAGGTGAAGATCATGCTATGTTTAGAAGGATATTATAAATGTTTTATCCAGAAATTTTCCCTATCTATCAGTACCCATGGATGTTTTTATAACTGAAGGGGTGAATTTCCAATGGTAATAATAGTGTTAAGGTTATTTTATTGAGCTAAATAATAAGTTGAATACAGCTATAGTGTTGAACCTTCCTGATCCTGAAATAGAATATTCTGTATACTAAAATGAATTAGGAGTTGGTTTGGGAGATTTACTAATAAATGTGAGAGAGTACTATCTTATCAGTCACATCAAATATGATCCCAGGAGAACATATTTCTAACCCATGTCTTGGATATTGTATCCTTGATTCATTATTTGAAGTGTTGGAGACACTATATCTTTTGTGAGTGGTTTTTTCAGCACAAAAAATAGCCTTAACTAAATCTTCATGTAGTGGGATCTATATTTAAGGGAGAGGAATTAGGTAGATTACCTACATATGTTTTAATTTTATATGAAATATGAAACATTTGTTGGTAACAGCTTCAGAATACCTATTAGTTGTAAGACATATGAATCACATGATCTTAGTGAAATAATTTCAATGAAATAGTGAAGCTTGATGATCTTGTGGGCTGATCAATGGATCTAATATTTTGAGGAATAGAGATCGAAGAAGTGTGACACACTAGATATCAAATCCTATTTAGTGGATTGTTTAAAGGTTTTATAAGATACCAACCATGTGTGTGCTGTGATGTGGGAACAACTAGTTGGTGGTGACATGATACCTTGGTGATTATTAGTTAGAGATGATCTAATCCTTGTATATGATAGTTTTTTTGTCCATGATTTCATTAGGGAAGAGATGATGACAAACATCTGAACCTCTTTGTGGGTGGTACGTACTAGAGAGAAAAATATGAACTATGACTCTTGGTTGAATTTCTGGTGGCTAAGGATGAATATGTACATTTCTGGATTGTTCTCCCTATGCCTTATGAACTAGAGTATTAAGGTCGATAACCAGTGTCTTGGTTGGTCTATATAGAAAATTTATATACACTTTTTTGAACTGAGAGGATGAAATATTGATCTTTATGAAAACGTCATCCAAGGCCCTAAAAAGCCATGAAATAGTTGAAGTGATTTTTGATTCAAAAATGAAATTTTCTTATTAAATCCATGAGACTCACTCTATAGATGAGCTCAGAAAGATGTATGTCTACAAGATTGTATTATATAATGTAGTCACATTAATTATAGTATCTAATTGATAAAAATATTTTATATCAAGGTTTTATAAGGTCTTATATAAGGCCCTAGGGACTCAGGTGAGTATGAGTATTTTGTACCATCTGATTACAAACAAATAGTTGGAGTAGAAAATATTCATACTGGAGGACGTGATTAGAGATTTTGTACTAGAATTTTGTGGAGCATGGGATGATCACCTATACTTGATTGATTTCACATAAAAAAGAGTCACTATGATTTGATTTAGATGGGTCGTTATGAGGCCCTATATGGTTGGCAATGTCATTTAATGATTTATTAGCATGAGGATGAAGAGGTAGCTGTTGTAGGTCCCAGTATGATACAAAATACCTCTTAGAGGGTGACACTATTTTATAAAAGGTTGATCATAGCTCAAAAAAGATAGAGATATTATGATGACCACAAGAGTGGTACACTATAATTATCTATAGGTGACACTATTTTCTTAAGATTTACTCCAAAGTTAGGACACTGATTCTTGAGAAAGAAAGGGATCTAGACCCATATTTTGTTGCACCCTTCAAGATCAAAAAATGGTTTGGGAGAGTGGAATACTATCTATATATTACTTAAAATTACTAAGGGATGCATGCTTTGTTTCATTCCTTTCATCTTTGAAGGTATATGATTGATCCCACACACATCATCAACTGTGAGGATATTGAGTTGGAGCTTGAGGTATCATACGTGGAATGCCTAATGTGGATTATAGACCAGACTGATAAAGTACTATGTAGAATGATGGTACAACATGGACATATTCTACAGTGGAGTTGATGAATCTATGAGGATAAGTGGGTGTTATAGTATGATTTTTGGGATTAGTGGACAAAGTATTTTGAGTGGAATTCCCAGAGATTATTCTTGAATATGGGATGTATTGAGAGAGAGATAATGCACAAACAAAATATTTTTCAAGTGTGTTACAAGTTTATTTTAGATCTATAACATATTTTTTTAGATATGAATTGTTTTGGGATGAGTTGAAAATGATTTATAATGAGTTTGGAAAGTTTTGGTGGCCTTTTAAATCATTTATTGTTTAATCATGATTTTACCAAACCATGTAGAATATCTAGGAAATTGTGAAGTTATGGGTAATGGATAAAGTGGTAGTGCATGATTGGAAAAATCACGTACAGTCACCTATAAAACCATATATAAATTACTAGTGTCCAATATCATGGCTGGAACATAGTTTTACCAGACATGTCAACAAACTATGCATATTGTCCAGAAGTCCATAAAGGGAGCACATTTGGCACATAGTTTTTCAAACCATATCTCTATGTGATGGATGCATGGAAATAATGATCACAATTTCACCTTAATGAACATTTATAGTCCATGTTTTCCATTATTATTTGTATAATAATATGTTCTAATGTTTGATACTCTTTTACCATCCCCATATGAATTACTCCCCTTGAAATCTAGATTATGAAGAATCCAAGGGGGTTGAAGATATATAATTTAGGTATGTGATGGTGAACCCTCCTTTCGTTAGGATTCTCTTTGATGTCACTATTTTATCTAGATATTATTCATAGATCCAACATAATGATTCAAGATACATGAAATCCAATTCCAACTAAAAAAATCCCTAAATTCTTTCTTGATTAGGTGTGGTTTTAACATGTCAACCACATCTTTATTGACCATTTTTATATTCCCCATATTTTATATAAATTTATTTGTATGATTCCATATATTGATCAACTTGAGTATCTCTTATTATTTGTTATCATATTTAATCTATTATATGTTTATGGATTAATTATGAATATATATTTGTTTGATATATGTAAGGTCCTCTTCTAGAATCAATTATTAATTCATGATAGGTTCCTCAATCAATAATATATCACATTAATTGGAATCTTATCCTTCGACAGACCCCATACATAGTTCCATTGACAGAATCCTTGAGTTATGTTATTCTATAAACACCCTTCTTGGATTCGAATCTCACTGATAATCTATTATAAAATTCATTCTTGATAAACCAGAACAATAAATAGGCATCTGTTTTGTACATGATATTTCTCCATGGGTATAATACGTGGTTTAGGATTAATTCTCAATACACTATAATTTTATTCATAAAATACCCTGAGATCGGGATTTCCATATCATATAGATGTAGTGAATATGATCATTGGAATGATATGATGTTGTGTGTTGATATGATTTATCCCATATTGAGTTTTATCACATTTGTACATGCTTGGATTTATTTTCTCATTGATGATATGCAGTGTTGTGCATTACTAGGATTTTTTATTTTTCAATTGTGTTCTACTAGGTATATGTTTTATTGTTATTCTATTCATAGTTTCAAAGTGAATGGTGGAACCATCATGACTTGGTGGACCTAGAGGGGGAGCACAATCTGGTTATGCATATAACATGATGAAATGACCATACTAGATAAATGGGGTATGATGGCCTAGTGTTGCCTGACCTGGGGGCATTATGGTCACCTGAGATCTAGGATGCAAGGAATAAGGGTGTGTGATGGTTTATTTGACATGATAAAAGTGTTAATAATAGTTAATGGTGGACTATTATTTCCTAACCTAGTGGTCCAGGGGCTATACAGCTATGGAGAAGCCTCAAGTTTGGATCCTTCACACGTGAAGTTTCCATGATCACTAAGATATTCTTCGTGTATGGATCCAATGTGGGTATGATTGTGGTTCATAATAGCTTATAAAGCTTATAGAAACGTGGAATTTTTTGTTTAATTGTTTAATATTTTATTTATTATCATTATTTACACTCTTATATATGTCCTCTCATTTTAATGATACATTGCTGGTGTCTTACTGTGTTTATAATCACACCTTACACAGAAATCATGGTACACATGAAGAATTCATGTATAGGGATCCTAAAAGGGGTATGGGGACCATGCAAGATAGTTGATCAAAGGATCATGGTTCTTGTTGAAGTTATGGGAAAAACTCCATAGGATTAGTCATGGTTTTATTTTTTTATTGTCTAACACTTTTACTAGGGTTTTTCTTCCCACACTGGGATCCTATTTATTTATTTCATGATATTTGTTTCATTTGATATTATTTTCATCAACATTTTTTACATTGAGTTATTATATTTCAATTTATATGAAATGATATAATATTGTTAGTGTATTCTCTCACATAGATGTAATTCAAACCCTTTTTCAGTAGTCAAAATCCTTCTATAAATAGGTAGACACACACGAGGAATTGTGCCTCTCCAGCTTGAACCCAATTATTCTTGTCATGGAATTACATGTTTTACCATACTTATTAAATTTTCATTTATAAGGAATCATGGATCCATTTTTCATTTATAATTTTATTATGTTTTGACAAAAACCCCTAAAGGTACATTACAGTGTTTTTTGGTTGACTGTGTTTGATGAAAAAGCAGGATTCCGTGGTCAATTGTGGTGTTACAGAGAAATTTTTGATAAGGTATATCGAAAAATATCTATGAAAAAGTAATGGATAATCTTATGTCATTATAAAAATATTCATATACATGGTGACATCATTTTCTTGTGTTTGCAAAATTTTGGGGTAAAAAATATAAGGGATGGAAAAAGGTGTTTTTAGAAAATTAAGTATTATCACGTAAGATTATTAAGATGTTTTCAAAAGTGAAAGTAGTGCATAAATTTTCATATAGGTGATGTTCTGGGATAATGAAACTAATATATGGAAAATGAAAAAGGTGTGTGTATGATATAAAACTATGTGAAAGATTTTTTTTCTGGTTATAGGAGTTGTACGCCAAATTTGGATATCAAGAAGCTTTTGCACCATATACTACATTAATTTTTAAGGTTTAGTTCTTGAAGGAAGTTTCATGCAAGGTAGGTGTTTTGTGAAAAATGGATTTATTATCCTCATAGTGTAAGGAGAATATAAAAGTTTCACGTAGGTATTACCATCCCAATAAACTGGTGGCTACCTCGCCCCATTCGAGCAGCTCACCCGTTATATAATATTAGTGGTTTAAATCACATAAGAGTTGCATGAAAAGAATAAAATTTGTTTATAAGAAGAGTTTTATGATGTAATGAGTCAATTTTATTTCCTTAAAGAAATTAAATTATATCTAAAAATTATAAGGAAAGTGTGCACAAACTATAATATTTTCATGCAAGAGGGTGTTTCATGATAAAAAACTATTGGGTGAAATTTGGGAGGTTTGTGACAAAACAAAAATGTTGTTCACAAGTTGGTAGAGTTGTGTTCATGACATAAAAGGTTTGTGTGAAAGAAAGAGTTGGGTTAGCTATAAGAGAGTTCCTAGTAAATTTATGGTAATATATTATTCCTGAAGTTGGTAAAAGTAGAACTTAAACAGAGCATCTATCTACAATTGAGGATGCATTAATTCTTGATAATTAAGGGAACTACATGTCTATAAACTGTGTGTTGATCCATTGTGGATTAGTGATAAAAATAAGAGGAAGGAGGTGATCCTTTCCACCGATAGTTACCCAGAAAAGAAAGACGGAGGGTGTGACCCTTCTGAAGCAGTGAATAATCCATAAACTTTGTAAAGGAAGTGATCCTATTCATGTAAGTGTTCTATATTGAACATTATAATTCAATGAGACTAAGTGTATTTCGTACATAGGAACATTTCCATTTTATGATCCTTAGATGCGACACAGTGAGGGTGAACCATGTAAAATCATTTTGTATCGTTCATGATTTCATTTCTCCTCATACATTACTATGTGAAAGGGAGGGAATAATGTTTTTAATGATGAAATAGGATCTGAAGGGGTAGTTTTCTGATCTATCATACCCATATTCACCCCCCATTAGGGTATTTAACATAGTTGGGATAACAATTGGTATGATAGAAAATGTATATTTCAGTGTTTCTCTACAAGAGGATTCAATGGAGGTGGTCAGTCTTAAATGGATTCTGATCATCTATTTAAAAACTTTCATGTATGGAAGAATCAAATGAAACACATATTCCAATAATTATTTATGGATGTATTTAGAGCTATAATGTATGGTATTTTAGTAGTATAGATAGTTGAGTTTTATCAGAAACTAATTATAAGAAACTGGATACTAATAACAAAGGAATTAATGTATTATTGGGATACATATCCAATGAAATCAATACGAAGGTGATGTCATGTAAAATATCACATTCTATGTGGGAAATGATGATAAATATTTATGTGGATGACTCAAAAGTTAAAGAAGAAAAGATGAAGGTTCTATGGATTGATAATGAGGATATCAGAATGCTCCCGAATGTGTTTATGGATGAATTATTTGATCGAGTGAATGTTGTTGTGGAAAAAAATCTTGTTCTCAATGAAATTATTTAATAATTAAATATTTTTATACACATCTTGAAAAAAATTACACTTCACTTCATTCCTTAAATTTCTATATTGCAAGATAAATATCCAAAGGAGCTCATATTGGATAGCTTGAGAAATACTTTTCTTGCATAATAAATGAGAAATAATGATAATCAGTATGTGGAAAAAGGGAATTCTAACAAAGTTGAATTCAATTCCATGAAGATGCTCACTATTTGGTATGTAAGGTGAATTAAATTAAGAGATTAATTCATGTCATTCCTTTCCTCAAATTATCTAACATGATAAGGAAAATTCAACAAGAAACATCAGCTTTCATTATTTTGATGTGGAATGGTTGGAAATATTGTATCATGATACGCAAAGAACTTCCAAGATTCTGATGAGGATGAACATGGAATTCCCATGAAGAAGTATTCAGCCTTTGTGAATGGTAATAAAAAGTTCAAGTGAAATTTCATCGAAAAGAATACTCTTCTTTAACAAGAAAATTATTGTTCAGAAGAATATGTCGTTGAAGGGATGGATATTTGCAAAGATCATATAGAAAATGATGTAGTGGAAATTTCTAGCAGCTCCTAGAAAATGGAATAAAGAAAACACGATGATGAATAAGTTGGAGGTAGAGTTGATATGGAAGTTGAATTAGAAGATTATCTTGTGGATATAGTTGTTTTGAGAGCCAAAATAAAGAAATCCAATAATGAGGATCATGATGAAAAAAAATTATATGTAGTGTTACAAAGAATGTAAGCCTATGCTAAATGAATAAATTGAAAAACTGATGTCTTAAAATCCAGAGAACTCACCAAATTTTATTGATTACAAACTCAAAATCAAAGAGAATAAATGGGAAATCATTATTTTAAAAAACACAAGATATTTTCAAATAAAATGTATTCAGGAAATTAAAGATGAAGTAGTGATTCAATGAAAGAAATTGAAATATTAAAATAAAATCATGTATCATGAAATTTAGGTCACAAAGGTGGTAGAAAATGAAAAGGTAGAGTTAAATGTTCCAGTGAAATAGTAAAAAGAATTTCAGTAGGAGAAAACAATTGATCTAAATGATACAACTAGTATGGGGATTGATCCAAAATATAAATCAGTTATGGTTAAAGTCAGACCACCAGAAACCTCTTTGAGATTGGTGATTGATTTTGGTACGAATTAGAATAAGAAGGTTCAAATAACCCAAGGGAAAACTATTAGTCTAGTAGTGACACATTGGAATTCACCCTATATTTGTTATTATTATTGTCGAAATATGGGACCCTCAAAAATTTTTTGTTCCATATCCAAGAGGAACCGAATGAAGAAATCCCCATAGAGGTGTCCATATAGATCTCCATATTCCTGGATATCATTTTATGGTCACTTTTTTGGGTGTGAGGGAATTAGACACACATTAAGATAATGATGATTAGAAATGAAGAGGAATGTGTTGAAGTTGATTTTTTTCATAATCTGCAACTCAATGTATCATCATATGAGACGAAAATTAATAATCAACATGAAGCTCTATTGGATGAATTCATTCCATTATATTTTAAGAAATATCTTGAAAATAATTTCACAATAGGGACAGAGTTATTAACTTGACCCAAAAAAAGAAAATAGTAGGGCATGCAGTGGTTAGAGATATTTCCCATAATGTATTAGATCATTATGGTGTATGAATCCCTAATAGTGGATAAAAATTCCTTATTAAAGGTAATAATGAGATTGTTACAAGATTAAAATATTATAGAAAAGGTGTTTCCAAATTTGGAAATGATGAATTCTTAATGATTATTGGTTCAGAAAAATCAAAATTTTGGGGAAAATAAATTAGATGTCCAAATGTGTAATTTGTCGAAGGTCTCAATCACAACATTCTTTGTGTCAATAAACTATGTGTCTCAGTTCATGTAATAAAATATACTAAGAATATGTGTATTATCAAAGGAAGAGATGGAACTATTCTTCTCTAGGGGAAAAGAAGGAAGGGGAATATCTACCTTATAGGTGGAGAAAATGATATTTATTTTTTGTCTAAAGAGTAATAAAATATGTTGTTGCATAAACCACAGATCCATATATACCCACCATCCCAATAAGAACTCGTAAAATGTGATGAAACTCAATATCTCCCAATGATATCATTTGATTATACTCAAATGTGTAATGCTGGTCAATAAGGGAAGATCATCAGAAAGACAAACAAGGAAAAAGAGAAAAAGTAAACTATAATGCTTTCATTGGTTCATACAGATGTATGTTGACCTATATAGCAGTGTTATATTGATGGGAAGAGGTATTTTATTCCTTTCATGGATGATTTTAAAAGTATATAATCAGTATTTTTATTTCCCAAATGTATAATATGGTCAGTGATATAAAAAAATATCAATGTTAACATAGAGGGATTCTTGGACATAAAATTATGAAATTTCATATTTATGATGTTACAGAATTCACAAAATTTTATGTAGATTATTAAATCAATAAAAATACTATTAGTCATCTTGTTTCAGCAGTATTAAATACTCAATAAAATGGAGTGGTTGAGAAGAGAAATCAGATCATCAACATCATGTCCAGAATGATGTTTCTCAAAAAGGACCTACCAGATAAATTATAGATGGAATATGTTTTGACATCTACCTATATTTCAATTAGGGATATGTTGCCTCCATAAGATGAAAATAATCTATATGATATATGGAATGAAAATATTCCCACATTGAAAGACTATCAAATATTTGGAAGCAAATGGATTATTATCAATAAAGATAATCACATGCAATTTGAATCATGGGGATATGAGTAGATATTTCATGGATATTAAATAAAAATTATGGATTATTAATGTTTCAACAATTTTTTTGGTTAGATTTTTAAAATAAATGATCTCACTATAATAGATAATGAACATAATTTTTAATGACACCATGACCAGTTGTATGATTAAAGGGTTTAGGAGGTAAGAACCTCGAGAGGAGTTGAAGTGGGAAATTATGATTCAAAAGAAGATACTAATAATGAAAAAGTTAAATTAAAATCTATATCTATATGAAATCTAAAGAGTTGAGATGAAATTTGCAGACATAAAATAATTGGTGAATAGAAAATTCTTGTTCAAGAATAATTAATGGGTTCTTCATAGAAAAAATATTTCCTATCTCAAGTATATCGAAAATGTTTAGATGAAGCAACTGGAGATAAGAACAGGGTTCAGGTTAGGAATGAAGAGATTGACTAAATTGAGAAGAATTAGACATGAGATATTGGTTCATGGCCAACAAATATAAATTTCATTATGGCCAAATGGTTTTTTTCACAATAATATGAATGATGATGGAACATTTATTAAAAGAAAATCCGGATTATTATACAAAGGGTACTCCTATATAAAGGGTATTGATGTGGATGAAACATTTTCCCATTTTTCAAGGATTGAGATAATTAGATTATTCTTGGCCATAGATTTGAATGGGAGGTTCAATGTTTTACATGTGGATGTCATGATAGAATTTTTGAATGGGTTTCTACAAGAAGATGTTTATATTGATCATCGAGATGGTTTTAATATTCATTATATTGAGAACATATTTTTTTGGCAGAATAAGGTGCTATATGGGAGGAAGCATGTAATGACCTAATGTTTTATTGAAGGAATTCCCTTATAATAATTGTGTATCATAGTACAATCACCTAATATTACATATAGAACACAATAAAAACCTCATAAATGAATAATTAGAGAAGTAAAAGGTATCTCTTGAAGTAAAGAAACATACACCAATGAAATAGTAAAATGAAATTTCGAAAAGTAATGTGACCCTTAAGAATAGTAAACCGGACAATGCAATAGTAAATTTCCTAATAAAATTTTAAAGAAAATCTATCCATCTTATAAGTGACACTGTGATATGATTATATCATATTATAAATAAATAAATATAATAAAAATTGTTAATTACGTGTTGGTATTTTTATAAGTCATGTATATTTAATTACAATTTTATGATTAATTTAGAAAATTTAATAAAAATTGTTTTCATAAAATGAAATCATAAATTATTTTTTTGATATCTTATGATCATAAGATAACTTTATGGGACCTTAATTAAATTTTCTAAGTGTTTGAAAAGTACTTTTAATTTTAAAAATTGTATATTTTTCATGAAAAATATGACTTTATTAATGAAATTAATTTCTCATATTTAGAAAATTTATTTTAAAAAAATGGATTTAATTAATGGATACTAGATGTTGAAAAATGGTTAGGGAAATTTTTTGGTATATTCTGAAATACTTTAATTTTTTATTAATAATATAACATGATAATTAAGAAAATAAACTAAATAAATGAATTATTGGGTCATAGTTGATGTTTTTCTAAGTTAATCACCCTTGATTCAAACTCATATACTATCTATATTGTTTTTGGTCACATGAATCATCAATATTCATATTCTTGAGAAAAATATTAAACTAGTGATTAAAATAAGGGGAAACCCCTCCTCTCTTACACTATAAATAACACCCCTCCTTAACTCTATTCCTTGCACCTCTCAAGTCTTGTTCCTAGTCCAAATTCAGCTAAACTCTCTCCATAAGACCCTCTCCCACGTCAATGAGCTCTTGGTATCATTAATACATAAAAACTTACCCCCTAAAGAGGCTCCCATCGAAGATATATTGAAGAGGTAAATTCCTCGGTTATTTTCTTTTATTTTCATTCAAGTTCCTTTTTTATTTTTCTTTCCTCACCTCCATTCATCCAAATGTTTTGATAACTCTGGTACCATAGATGTACTGGAATTTTTTTATGATAAGGGAATAATTCATCATTATCTCTCCATTTCGCTCCTTTATGATGCTTCCACATTAATATGACTCCATGTTTTTAGGATCCCATGCTTATATGTTACGATTATATATATTCCATGACTTTTTATATCATTATGTAATGCCTTATAACCCATGTGCTAAGGATTTATTATTATTATAATTCAATTAATGGTATTTTTAGCTTATCCATTTGTTTATGTTATCCCCAGGTTATCCAAGGAAGACGTATGAGCACAATTCAAGTTAGAAGCACTTTATGAATATTAAATAAAGAAAATTTTTATTTAGTCCCTTGTTTTCAGTTTTATATACCCAGTCTTCTAATACAGTACACGTTAGGATCCTTGTATGGAAATATGATAATTTATTATGCTTAAAATCATATAATGATATGTGAAAAATTATAGTGTCACTATACAATATACACTAAGATCATGGTATTTAAGACTAGATTGATTTTTAAGAATATCAATTTCTAGCATGGTGGAGTTTATTACAATCACTATTTTGAAAATGACAATAATTAAAGGGTGATGGTTCTAGTATATGTTGATGACAAAATATTTGGTTTATTAGATGAATCACAATGCATATAGTTCAAAACATTCTTGAAAAGTGAATTTTATATGCTAATGACTGATGAATTGATGTATTTCTTTGTTTTATAGGTGACATAATTAAAGAATTGAAAACTAATTTCTCAATAAAAATATTCAAAATATGTTTTGAGAATATTTGGAATGGATAATTTCAAGGATATGATGACTCTGATGGATACCTAGAAGAAACTATTAAGGTATGTTGAAGGAAAATTAGTGAATGTTCCATAATGCAGACATATCACTAGATGTCTATTATACATAACAATGGCATGACTAGATATTGGGATTTCCACATTACTAGCAACATAGTATCAAATAAATCCCAAATAATGCTACATACATGTAGTTAAAATAATACCGGTTATATCAAGTGCATGGTAGATTACAATTTGTTGTATAATGACAAATATCAGCAAGGGTTATTGGGATATGTAGATGAATATTGGTCCAGATTAGAAGATGATAGAAAATCAATGTTAGGTGGAGTATTCTGTCTTGGTTGATTATGCATTTTTTGATGGATTTTAGAGCACATCAAAATCTGAATATATTGTGACTACTCTAGCATGAACATAGTAATTATGGATGAAGCAGTAGTTTGATGATATGGGATTTGAAGTGAAGCCTTTGATTAAAATCCATTGTGATAATTAAAGTGATATAAACCACAAAAAACTCCATCCATCAGTCAGGGACAAAGAACATTGAAAACAATTATCATGTTATCACTGAGAGGGAAGAACACAAGATTGTGAAGTTGTAGTATGTGTCTGCAAAACTATATGTTACATACATTTTGACAAAGGCCTTACCCAAAGAATCATTTGAATGGAATCAATTGGATCTGAGAGTTTAGTTGAATCCACACACTTAAAAAAGTTCTAATGTGGGACCCTATCTCCCCGAGCCATGGTGTGTTTTTAATGGTCTAATATGTGTTCTTTACCAACTTTCAGACCACAACTATGTGTGCTTTCCATTCGCCAAAAGGGAGAGAAATTGTGCCTATTAAATAAGAGAAAATGTTTTAATCAAGATAGGGTAGAGGCTAAGAAGGTATAAGTTATGTAAGGTGAGATTTAAATCTGAATATTCTAAAGATGATCGACCAAAGGTTATATATTATAGAAGAAGTAGTTTGTGAAAAAAATAGATGATTGATTTTGGATTATATTGATTCATTAGTGAACTTTTATTTTTACCTGTAGAGACTCGAAGCTTAACGTACATGTACATTACATTACTTTTGCGGAATACACAGTACATAACAAAAACACACACACAAGGACCGTAATAGTTTAGTGTCATTGGAAACTTGGAATGCAATCTTCTAATCATGGTGAAAGATCTTCAACGTCTCCCATAAAGATCTTACCATTTTTTTCTTACCTAAAACCTTTCTTTATATCCTGGGGAAAATAAAACATAAAAAGGGTGAGATCAAATGCTCGTTAAGGGTAAGCATGGATAAATAAAACATACCATATACATTTGAACTTAAAAACATGAACATAATGTTTAAACATCAAAAGCTTGAGAAATGACATAAAATATGGAAGTACGTATCGCATAGATCATAAAGAAACATTAATAATGATAAAATAGCATGGGAATAAAACATTTAATTGTGGAAACCATTAAGCACATGATATTATTTCCATATTAGCCAAGGCATTGCTTCCAAGACCATCTTAGTGGACAAAGTCCCTTTCTTAATCGAGTTCACTCCTCGTTCCAGTCCTGTATTACTAAACCGGTTTAACTTTCCACTACAGCCATGTCTATCTCATGAGATATAAATCTTTACCCAATGCATTAGAGGGAGATATATGTCCCACCCATCACATAATGAAATCATTCTTACTTGTTCCACAAAAGAAACATACATCATTTATAATAACCCAACAAATAAAATGGGTTTCATAAACATCATCCCATCATGACATAATCCATATAAATGAAATGGATAGCATTTCATAATGAGAAATGTAAAACCATGTAAATCATACAGGCTTTATAAATGAAACATACACATATGAAATAATGTCATCTTAGATGGAAAATGGTTTTGATAAAACACTTGAAATGAATTTTTGAGGAAAATATCCTTTCTTCTTCAAAATAAATTTCTTTTCACAAAACTTCATGAAATTTTAAAAGAAAAATATTTTTTTTAAATATTCAAGAAATATTTTTGAGGAAGCTTCATGAAAGTATGTCTTTATAAAACCTTAAAAATCCTTTCATGGCGTATACGTTAAAAAAACATTCTTCTCGTACTTTTGTCGGAAAAGTCAAAAAGTACCTCGTACGAAAAACGACAAAAGATTCCGTTCATATCTTTTACTAAAAACTCACTGAAGGGTAAAATTGTATATAAATTATTGTAGAAGGATATCAATATTACATATTGAGGAAACATGGATGTGGATGATAAATATTCCCCAGTAAATTATGAAGTATAAACAATCTCGGATAAAAATTGAGATTGCGAGATTTTCCCTTACCTTAGGTCTGATTTGCTTTGTAAGTGTCCGAAACTCCTGTATAATGATTTAAATAATGTCATTGACTTATTAAAGAATCATATTCATTTTTATGATATCATATATGGTTCACTTATGACTTTATTTTACCCGTTCTTTTGTAAATTCCATGTTAAAGAGCGTTTTGGGTAAAATCGTTTCATTTGTTGTCCGTGTTTTGACTTGTAATTATTCATATGATTACTTAGATCATGATTACTTAATTAAAGAATATAAAACATGATTTATATATAATATATATTCAGAATATACATATATATAATATATCAGTAAATGGAAGGAAATACACCGTTCATGGAGACAGTAGGTCGTACGTACGCATGAGCGCTATTTTCGTTTCCTTATTGAGTTGAATGGAATTAAGTAGATGACATACATATATAGACACATAAATCCAGTATCATTATTATGTCATATATTTCATGATTAATTATTATATATACTTTATAATCATTCATGAATGGTTAACGTGGAGAATGAATCTCATCGCGTCGTGGAGACGGTAGTCCGTACGTACGCACAAGCGATGATATCATTGTCATGATCGTGGAATTATATTTGAGTGTATGTATACTATTTCAGAATCAATATCACTTTAAAATAATCATATATAGTTATTATGTACATCATTATATCCATCCAAGTAAGGTGGTAGTGGAAAATAGATTACACCACGGCGTGGAGACGGTACTCCGTACGTACGCACGCACGGTGATTTCGTTTTCTGTAGGATGGATAGATGGTGAAATAGGGTTGTTTCATAATTATAATAACATATCATTATATTAGTGATACTTATGTTATTACATCATAATGAAACAACCTAATAAGAATAAGTGGAAGAAGAAATAAAGTTGAAAGAATCGGTAAGGGACATTACCTCTTATTTGAAGCGCCTCTTTGAGTCCTCCTCTTAGGACCCTAAAATTGGTCTTTCAAGAAGACCAGGACCTCTAGGATGTTTCTATGGAAGTGGAGAAGAGAATTGTACAGGGGTTTACGGAGCTTGTAGGCTCAATGTGGTGTGAGGAAGAGAGGGAGGAGGTGTCCTTTTATAATGGAGGAGAGGGGGACCTTTGGAATAACTAAAAATATTATTTTATTATAAATTCATATTCGGTTTATAATAGCTCCCTATTGAGTTATTTCGAAGCTAAGGTGGTTATGGGTCGAAATCCTCTCATCCAATAGAATTTGTACACGTTTAGTTTATTGTTTTAACCTTATCATTTAGTTTTAACTTTAAGTTAGATAATTTTACTTTTACCGTGTCGTTTTGTGTTCTTACACTATAAGGTTAATAAACTTACTATAACCAGACAAACTAACCCCAAGTTGTTTATTATTAATATATATAACATTATCTAAGTCATTTATCCAAACCATAGATTATTAGGAATAAAATAACAATTAATAATATAATATTTGTTTTAAAAACAATTTTATGTCAATTTTGACACTATTTAGTAATTGATTTTTGTGAAAATTATAATAGAATTATCAGTTCGAAAAAAGTTACATAAATCAATAATAACATGTCATATAAACCTAGAAAATTAGTGTAATTCATAAAAAGTCTCAAATTAAATTTATTTGGGTATTTATAAATCAATTATTTCAATATTTTAATAATAAGATAATTACTGCATCATCGTTGTGTCATAAATAAATTAAATAATTTAATGTCTAAAAATTACAAATAAAATACCATTATATAGGAAAGATTCTTTTCTTTCTAATGAATATTTATTGTCGAATTTATCTAATGTAGAACCCTATATTAAAAATTATCTACTTATTAAACTCCGATTTTAACTATTTTAACCCTTCATTAAATAAATTAATAATAAATGTCCTAATCTAATCCATGTGGGCCTAAATGGTCATATTTTATTTCTAAGGTTGTTTTTGGTCGAATTAAACTTATCCAATAGAATTAGGACATTTTTTAGGGTAATAATAATATCATTTTTTCTCTTAATTACCCTATTTACTTTTAACCGTGGTAAAAAAGTAAAAAGTTACTATTCCCCAAAAATTATTTTCATCTCATTGAACCACATTTTACATACTAACATCAACCATGTCCCTTAGATTTTTGAAATTCCACCCATAGAAGCGGTAAAATTATTTTTTATGAAAAATTCATTTTTTTAACTACCACTTATTGGTTTCACTATTCATCAAAAAAATGAATGTTTCTAGAAAAATACCAAAAATTAGGCATAAGATATATTTTATATTATGAACTCAAAAAAGATGTCTATTTTACCATATTTAAAACATATCAGTTGCACTAATTAATTTAAAAAATAATTTCCGTCATAAAAAAAATAGCATGTTCTTAAGAGATAATAACTATCAAAAGATTGACACTTGTTTATGTCTGGTTTAAATGTAAAATTATATCCAATGACCAACATTGTATTAAATTGAAAAAATATATTCTAAATATACTTTAAAACCACACAAATTAATAATTTATAACTATTAGATATTTCGATTAAAAAGGTTGTTTTTAATTAAGATTTATTAATTTTCACTATTCATCAGAAAATGAACGTTATCCGAAAATTACCAAAATTTCACCCTAAGATAATTTCGATATTCTGAATCCAAAAATAAAGTCCATTTTGAAAAATAAAATTTAAAAAATTTCAAAAAGTGGTTATTACTATTCATAACGGCTAGTTTTAATAATATTTTAATAGCATATCGTTGTTTAGTGAAACTCGGTATTGCGTACTACACACGCTATCGAGGAAGGTCGTGATTGTGTGTAATGCAAGTCATGTCAAGGATGTGTGTTGTGAAAGCTCCTTTTGGTGTAGCGTACAACACAAGACATTAATGAAATTAAAAAGAATATTTTTCAAAAAATCTCGGGGTGTTACATTCTACCCCCCTTAAAATGAATTTCGCCCTAAAATTTCGTCGGGGTTATAAATGGTTTACTACTCGAAAGTTTCTTTAATAGAAACCCACATTGTAAAAAGGAATACCAAAACCAATCATTAAAAAAATGTATGAAATGTAATGGTTACCCAAATAAACTAATCACTAGGTTTCCACATAGGTGAAAATATGGATATGGAAGAGAAATATAACCATCATGTTCTGATGGAGAGTGGTTGAGAACATGGCTATGGAAAAGCTAGCAATCACAAAGCCATAAATTTGTGACGATCTAAGGTACCATATGATTCATCAGATATAAGAACACTAGGACAACATTTTTGGTTTTCAAGATCATTTCCCTAAAGTTGATGAATTAAAAGAAATACTTACATGATTTTGGTACAATCTCACTGTTGTTTGTGAATTGAACAATTTAAACTTCATCCCTTAATGAAATGAAGTTGAATTTTTTATTCGTGATGTGTTAGCAGATCATGTGATAGAATGATGGGTCATTCCATCTGTTTCAAACAAAGGGTTAGAAAAAGTTATAAGTCCATCATATGGTTAGATTAATCGCATATGGTTCCAAAAATGAACTTATACTTCATATATCATACCTATTAATAAAATAAAACTACTTTCTACTAACCAGGGACTTCCTGAAGGCTAGTGGTAGGCGATAAAGGCCAGTCGCACTTTGGTTGAGGGTTCGATTCCCACAGTCGTGTCCGACGCGATGGGTTGTCTCCCATCCTGCAGGTTGTCATTTTTTCTAAAACTATATTACTATAACATCCCATAAATAATATCAAAAAAACTTATATCCTTATAAAACACTAACTTATGTCCAATACAATCCATTCCAATCTTTAGGCTTATCAAAAATAATTCTCTCTAATGTCATATTATAGTGAAAATGATTACCAAAGAGTTCATACAACTAGCATGATAATACCATTGTTGATCCCCATATATCATTAGATATGTCTTGTTGGTCACATTCCAAACATTTTAAGGCCTTAATCATGTATTCGCTTAAAATAAAATGAATACCCATTGAACCTTATTGAAAAAATGAATGCTATTAAAAGTTAACTCTTTCCGCATACCAACATCCAAATATTCTATATACTAAAACCATGATATACCCTTCTCCTTATATCAGTCATGAGCTCATGAATACTATCAAACATTTAATTTTCTCCTTATCCCTTCATTATGGGCATATCATCTACATTCCAAAAATATCTGAATAACCTTTCATGGATACTGGTACCATTAATCATACACTTTAAAAACTCAAGTAAATACCACAATGTAACAATCCTTAGATGTCTCTTTATTCCATAGTACCGTGAGATTACATATAAAACATTACACTTGATAAACATGTAATCATTCCACTACCTTCTTAAACCATTGACCGAGCATCAAAAATTCTTTCATCTCACATATCATTTATAGTCTCTTCATCATCATCAATATAAATACTACCCATACGACCGTACTGATTCTCTTCATGAGACATTCCCTTAGGTCATTGGTTTTCATAATGCCCGTACATTCCACATTTAAAACAATTAACCATTGTTGATGTCGTAGCAATACCATTATCCTCATCCATGGTGTTAACTGAACCTTTTCCTTTGCACTTACTGGCATTGTGTCCTTATTTTCCATACCCAATGCATCTTCCAGTTCCCTTGAAACAATCTCCCTGATGCCTCTTCCCACATGATTTACATGAGGGAAATTGAACTTTCTTTCCTCTATGAACATCATGAAACTCCATCTTTCTCGTATTATCTGAGTCGGAAAAACATACCAAAGTTGAGATTATTGATCATATTATGAGATTGTTGATTTGGCATAATAATGATGTTTGGACTTCCAAATCCCGTTTCATTTGGTTTCTCATGAAAAATATCATTCCATTGTCTGCCATATCCTCCATTATCATGAATCTTCCTGTTTCCAGCCATTTTCTAAAACCCAAAAATAATAGTGTGTGAGGCATAAATCAAGCTAGGGAAAACAACATAGTAAAGGGGAAGTACCTTAAATATCTAAAATCTTAGGTTAAATTCTTTGATCATTACCGTAGTTCTAGGACTATATCATATACGTATACTTATCCTTAGGGATATCCCTAGATATACCTTAGAAATATCTCTAGGGATCTCACTAACGTTTTTGCATCGTAGTTTCCAATGGTTGACTAAACCTTTCCTTTGATACCAACTGTAGAGACCTGAAGCTTATCGTACATGGAAATTACATTACTTTTGCGAAATACTTAGTACATAACAAAAACACACAC
Source organism: Viscum album (assembly GCA_963277665.1). Lineage (NCBI taxonomy): Eukaryota > Viridiplantae > Streptophyta > Magnoliopsida > Santalales > Viscaceae > Viscum > Viscum album. The sequence continues at coordinate 542,233,928 of OY728130.1, read as the reverse complement.
ATAAGGACCGTAATAGTTTAGTGTCTTTGGAAACATGTAATGTAATCTTCTAATCATGGTGAAAGATCTTCAACATCTCCCGTAAAGATCTTACCCTTTTTCTTCTTACATAAAACCTTTCTTTATATCCTGGGGAAAAGAAAACATAAAAAGGGTGAGTTCAAATTCTCAGTAAGGGTAAGCATGGATAAAATAAAACATACCATATACATTTGTACTTAAAAACATAAACATAATGTTTAAACATCAAAATCATGAGCAATGACATAAAACATGGAAGTACGTATGGAATAGATCATAAAGAAACATTAAGAATGATAAAATAGCATGGGAATAAAACATGTAATTGTGGAAACCATTAAGCACATGATATTATTTCCATATTAGCCAAGGCATTGCTTCCAAGACCATCTTAGTGGACAAATTCCCTTTTCTGAATCGAGTTCACTCCTCGTTCCAGTACTATATTACAGAATCAGTTTAACTTGTCATTCCAGCCATGTCTATCTCATGAGATATAAATCTTTACCCAATTAATTGGAGGGAGATATAGGTCCCACCCATCTCATAATGAAATAATTCTTACTTTTTCCACAAAATAAACATACATCATTCATAATAACCCAAAAAATAAAATGGGTTTCATAAACATCATCCCATCGTCACATAATTCATATAAAAGAAATGGATATCATTTCATAATGAAAAAAGTAAAACCATATAAATCATATAGACGTTATACTTGAAATATACACATATGAAATAATGTCATCTTATATGGAAAATGGTTTTGATAAAACACTTGAAATGAATTCTTGAGGAAAATATCATTTCTTTTTCAAAATCAATTTCCTTTCACAAAACGTCATGAAATTTTAAAAGAAAAATAATTTTTTTAAAATATTCATGAAATATTTTGGAGGAATCTTTGTGAATGTATGGCTTTATAAAAACGTAAAAATCCTTTCATGCCGTATACGTTAAAATAACATTCTTCTCATACTTTTGTCAGAAAAGTCAAAGAGTACCTCGTACGAAAAACGACAAAATATTCCTTTCATATCATTTACTAAAAACTCACCGAAGGGTAAAATTGGATATAAACTATTTAAGAAGGATATAAATATTATATATTGAAGAAACATGGTTGTGGATGATAAATATTCCCCAGTAAATTCTGAAGTATAAACAATCTCAGATAAAAATTGAGATTGCAAGATTTTCCCTTACCTTATGTCCGATATTCTTCGTAAGTGTCCGAACCTCCTATATAATGATTTAAATAATTTCATTGACTTATTCCAGAATCATACTCATTGTTATGATATCATATATGGTTCACTTATGACTTTATTTTACCCGTTCTTTTTTAAATTCTATGTTTAAGAGCGTTTTGGGTAAAATTGTTTCATTTGTCGTCCGTGTTTTGACTTTTAATTATTCATATGATTACATATATCATGATTATTTAATTCCAGAATATAAAACATGATTTATATATAATATATATTCAGAATATACATATGTATAATAGATCATTAAATGGAAAGAAATACACCGTTCATGGAGACGGTAGGCCGTACGTACGCATGAACGTTGTTTTCATTTCCTTATTGAGTTGAATGGAATTAAGTAGATGACATACATATATAGTCACGTAAATCAAGTATCATTATTATTTCATATATTTCATGATTACTTATTATATATACTTTATAATCATTCATGAATGGTTAACGTGGAGAATGAATCTCATCGCATCGTGGAGAGGTAGTCCGTACGTACGCACCAGCGATGATATCGTTCTTCTGATTGTGCAATTGTATTGGAGTGTATGTATACTATTTCAGAATAAATATTACTTTAAAATAATAATATATAGTTATTATGTACACCATTATATCCATCCAAGTATGGTGGTAGTGGAAAATAGATTACACCACGACATGGAGACGGTATTCCGTACGTACGCATGTGCGGTGATTTCGTTTTCCATAGGATGGATAGATGGTGATATAGGGTTGTTTCATAATTATAATAACATATCAGTATATGAGTGATACTGATGTTATTACTTCATAATGAAACACACTAATAAGAATAAGTGTAAGAAGAAATAAAGTTGAAATAATCGGTAACGGACATTACCTCTTATTTGAAGCGCCTCTTTGAGTCCTCCTCTTAAGGCACTAAAATTGGTCATTGAAAAAGACCAGGACCTCTAGGATGTTTCTAGGGATGTTGAGATGAGAATTTGATAGGTTTTGGTGGTGAATTAAGGCTCAATGTGGTGTGAGGAAGAGAGGGAGGAGGTGTCCTTTTATAATGGAGGAGAGGGGCACCTTTGCAATAACTAAAAATATTATTTTTTTATAAATTCATATTCAGTTTATAATATCTCCAAATTGAGTTATTTAGAAGCTAATGTGGGGAGGGTTCTAAATCCTCCCATCCAATAGAATTTGGACAAGTTTAGTTTACTATTTTAACCTTATCATTTAGTTTTAACTTTAAGTTAGATAATTTTACTTTCACCGTGTCTTTTTGTGTTCTTACACTATAAGGTTAATAAATATACTATAACAAGACAAACGAACCCCAAGTTTTTTATTATTAATATATATAACCGAATATAAGTCATTTTTCCAAACCTTATATTTTTAGAAATACAATAACAATTAATAATATAATATTTGTTTTAAAAACTATTTTATGTCAATTTTGACACTATTTAGTAATTGATTTTCGTGAAAATCATAACAGAATTATTAGTTCAAAAAAAGTTACCTAAATCAATACTAGCATGTCATATTAACCTATAAAATTAGTGGAATTCATAAAAAGTCTCAAATTACATTTATTTGGGTATTTATAACGTAAATTATGTCAATATATCATTAATAAGATAATTATTGCATCATCGTTGTGTCATTAATAAATTATATTATTTAATTTCTAAAAATTACAAATAAAATACCATTATATATGAAAGATTCTTAGATTTCTAATTATTATTTATAGTTGAATTTATCTTATGTATAACACTATATTAAAAATTATCTACTTATTAAACTTTGATTTTAACTATTTTAACCCTTCTTTAAATAAATTAATAATAAATGTCCTAATCTAATCCAAGTGGGCCTAAATGGTCATATTTTATTCCTAAGGATGTTTTTTGTCGAATTCAACTTATCCAATAGAATTATGACATGTGTTAGGGTAATAATAATATCATTTTTACCCTTAATTACCCTATTTACATTTAACCGTGGTAAAAAAAGTAAAAAGTTACTATTCACCAAAAATTATTTTCATCTCATTGAACCACATTTTACTTACTGACATCAACCGTGTCTCTCGGATTTTTTAAATTCCACTCACAGATGCGGTAAAATTAATTTTTATGAAAAATTCGTTTTTTAACTACCACTTAGTGGTTTCACTATTCATCAAAATAATGAAAGTTTCCAAAAAAATACCAATAATTAGGCCTAAGATATATTTGATATTATGAACTCAAAAATGATGTCTATTTTACCAAATTAAAAACATAACAGTTTCATTAATTAATTTAAAAATTAATTCCCATCGTCATAACAAATAGCGTGTTCTTAAGAGATAATAACTATCAAATGATTGACACTTGTTTATGTCTGGTTTAAATGAGAAATTACATCCAATGACCAAAATTGTATTAAATTGTAAAAATATATTCTAAATATACTTTAAAACCACTCAAATTAATAATTTATCACTATTAATTATTTCGATTAGAAGGGTTTTTTTTAATTAAAATTTAGTAATTTTCACTGTTCATCAGAAAATGAAAGTTATCCGAAAAGTACAAAAATTTCACCCTAAACTAATTTTGATATTCCATATTCAAAAATAAAGTCTGTTTTGAAAAATAAAACTTACAAAATTTCAAAAAGTGGTTATTACTATTCATAACGGCTAGTTTTAATAATATTTTAATAGCATATTGTTGTTTACTGAAACTCGGTATTGCGTACTACACACGCTATCGAGGAAGGTCGCGATTGCGTGTAATGAAAGGCAAGTCAAGGATGCGTGTTGTGCAAGATCCTTTTGGTGTAGCGTACAACACAAGACATTAATGAAATTAAAAGGAATATTTTTCATAAAATCTTGGGGTGTTACACTACTCTTGTTTCTCATGTTGTTCATTGATCATTTGGGATTAGAGTGTGTGTTGGGTAAATCTTTTATCACTATCTGAGTAGCATGAAGTGAAGTTTTGGTATAATATTGAATATAATTCAAGGATTTATCAAAAATTGAGAAGATTTGTCAACAAACCTAAAGTGTGATATTTATGGAAAAAAAATATCTTAAGGTAAAATGAATTGTTTTTTGTGTTTATTGTGTTTTTTAGATAAGAATTTTTCCATGGTTACTTGTGGAGCTCCAGAGTGATTTTTGATAAGATATGATTAAAAATGTCAAATACAACGGAATGGATTATTTGGAGGTTTTACCAATAAATGAATATACAAGGTGATGTCTTTTCCCAGTGTTTGTAAAATATATAGGGTCCATAAAATGCAGCATGGAAAATGCGTTTTAAGGAATTAATTTTTTGTAAGAGTAAAAAGTATCCCCCAAGAGTGAATTTTATGTATAAATTTGAACACAATCGATGTTTTAGGATCACCGTATGAAAATATTGAATAGGAAAAAGGTGTACGCAAGATCTGAAATTGCACAAAAGATGATTTGTTTTGTGATACATGAGTTTCATAAAGAAGTTGGAGAAAAATAATATTACATTCCAAATATTATATGAAATTGTAATTTTCAGTGCTCAAAGGAAGTTGCGGGCAAGGTAGGAGTTCTCTTAGAAAATTTATTTCTTACATTCATAGTGTAAGTCTCACAAGAATGTTACACATAGGGATTGGCATGCCTATAAATTGGTGGCTACTCCCTCATTCCAGTAGTTAAAACCTTAGAGAATATTTTGGTTATAAATCACTTAAGGGTGGTGTGCAAAAAAAATGTTTCATTGGTGGTGATTTGAATGAAGAAATGAATCAAATGTTTGTTGTGCGCAAGAAAATAACTTTTGTATAAAATGGATGAATAATGTGATCACAATGTATATGAGTTGAGCGCAAAAATGTTCCATGACAAAGAAAAAGTTTCATTGATGATGGTAGTTTCATGACCAAACAAAAATGTTACATTCAAGTTGGTAGAGTTTCACAAAAGACATCCAATAGTCCTTTGAAAGAAAGACTTGTGTCAACCATAAGGGATTTCCCAATAAATCAGTGGTAATGTGGTATTCATCTAGTGGATGAATTTAAAACACAAATAGGGAATATATCTATAATTGAGGATTCATTCATTATTGATAATGAACAAACCTACAGGTCCATAAACTATGTGAGGATCCTTTCCATAGTAGTGAGAAAATAAATTTGATGAAGGAAATACTCTCCATCGATAGTATTCCATAGAAAAAAAGTTGATAGAGAGACCCTTGGGATGCAGTGATCTATACATAAATATTATAAAGGTTGTGTGCCTATGAATAAATGTGATCTTTCAAATACATTATTTGGAATGGATCCGTAGTGGATTCTGTACATCAGAACATTTCCATTATATGATCCTTAGAGGTAGCCTAGTGAGGGTGAACCAAGTAAAATCTATATGTCTCAAGCATGATTTCATTTCTGTTCTTTCATTTCTATGGGAAAAAGAGAGAATATTGTTTTTTATGATGAATCAAGATCTACAGGGGCAATTTTTTAATCTTTCATACCTTTATTCACCCCCTATCATGGTATTTATCCTAGTTGTTCTTATAATTAATATTATTTCAATTGAATAATAAATACATATCTCACTGTCGTTATTTTAATATCTCTAATATTTTTTCATAGAGAAAAAATAGGTTATGTTCAGTTATAAAACATTCATTGAATGATGATTAATTTTTTATTAAGGTAATTACTTTTTAATTTTTATTAGTGTAATACTTACATTAAATTCGTATACAACACCTACGTAGTGCTTCTCCAAGAAGTAGAAAATAAATTAAATGGTTTCAAGAAAGTATAAATCAATAAAATTTGGATGTCTTTCTGTATTTCAAGAATTTTGTTATAAATTAACATATTTTTTTTTGTGTTAAAAATTTAACTTATAATTCCATTACAATATTTAGGTTTTTAAAGTCAATCTATGTGAATATTCTTGAAAATAAATTTAATTATATTTTATTTTTAATAATGTATTATTAAATTATTTGAAATTCATAAAATTGTTATCTTTGTAGAGTGGAATTGGATACGATCATAGATATCATCCACTACCCTTTAATTGGTGAACTGTCATTTTATATAAACATTCTTAACCCTTAAATATTTAAAAACTCTGGTATCATGATAATAATAAATATTGTTAACAAGGGGTTAAAACAATGAGATATGTGTTAAAACATTTTAGATATTCTCATTAATAAATTATAAATTACGTGGGAATATACTTCTATTTTGATTCTAATATTTAATCTAGTAAATTAATTAATGAATTACATTAGTCACAAAACTAATCATTATTTACAATAATTATTATTCAAATATTAAGACTAAAATTTGAGTCTCATATACTATACTTGTGCTTCTATTGATCCTAGAACTTTCAAGTGGCATCATAGTGGTCACATGGTTAATATATAATTATTTAGTAATCATTGATTGAATTAAATGAATTTATAACATAGTTTACATCTGATATATTAGTTAATAATATCCAAATATGATTTTCTATTCCTTTTCTTTGTTCTCATTAACAAAACCAATAAACGTGAAAAGATAAAACCAGAGAGACATTTAGAAATTAAATCTGAAGATTCCAATGTTTTTATATAGATAACACAAGAGTTTATGATGTATAACCCAATCTACATGATGTGTAACGATAAATATTTTCTACATATGACTTGGATATCAAATCACATTGATAAGACTAGATCAGTGATCTGATAAATGAGGATGAATGTGTCGATCCGGATAGGCGAGTGCATCGTTTGAAAAACCACACATAGTGTAACTTGTTTACAAAACATGTGAATGATAACATGGGGTCCATGGGTGTTGTGTATCTACTATAAGAGGTGGGTTTTGGAAAACTGCGAATCTTTGAGGCCAAAAACAATGTGTATTATAAAAAATACTATTCACCTCATGCATGTGTATGATACCAAACACAGCAAATTCCATGGCGTGTGTCTTGGACACAGGTTGAAGATAGAACAAACCTTGCAAAAATTTACAGACAATGCATTCAATTTCAAAAAATGTTCTTAATTTATCATGGAGATAAAAATAAATTTTATAATTAAGTCTATTTACAGGTGTCCATGTTTAATTTATTTGATAGTATAAACCACAGATCATTATTATTAATTTTATATTAAATTTATTTATCTATTAAATTCTAAATATACAAGTCATGTATGGTCATTTATTATAGTGCCCTCAATATGCATAAATAGTATCATATGTAGTGTAATTCACATGTGTTATGGGTGTCATTATTGTTATAGTACACTCTATATAATTACCTACGATTCATCATTGTTAGATTTTTTTTGAATGCACAAGCCTAAGGATTATACTGAGTAGTTTGCGTAAGTACATTCTATTTTCTATAAGTACACTATTGTACACTAATAATTATAAATAAAATTAATTTATTTAATTTGTATAAAATTATGGATGATGGAATTTTATGGATACCCAAAGTGTATAAAAATAAATTTAATTAATTGGAGTCAGTTGTTTGGAATTATCTTTATTAAAGAATGGATGAATGTAATTGAGGGATAAATTAGTAATATATTTTCATTCCATACTATGTGAATGATCATGATATTAGAGTACAACTTTTTATGAGATTGCATTTATTTTAAATTATTATTATTAAAATATAATGGGGGCATGCATGTCATCCACTCATCCTTATTATGTAAGGGCTGGAATTCCCACATTTTCAATTCTATAAATCCCATATCCAATCCATTGGATCCCCTCACCTTTGTGTGAGTAAAATATTATGTATTGATGGAGCTCCCATGTGGTTGGAGTAAGTCCATGTCTCAATGTTTTGGAAAAATAAATCAAGTTGATACATAAGAGCTATGAAAGATTACTGCAATATGAAATAATCTACTATTCACGGTGTTTTACCCTATGTGAGAGGGTTTGTTTATAATCATCGAGATAAACCAACAAATAGGGAATCACATGATCATGACACATATATTTTATTTCAATAATTTTCCGGAATGATTATTTAAGTATGTGGATAATATAAGATAACCTGAAAAATAAATTAACATCAATGTAATATAGAATAAAATAAAACAATATTATCCATAATTTTTTTCATACATGGAAAGTCACTTTATTAAAATCAAGATAATACTAATAATCCACATGATAGGATAAAACATGGTATTTATGAATCTAGATAAAGATACCTCAATTAAAATATTATATTGGTATAACAATCTATAAATCATGTTAGAAGTCAAATCTATATTTTAAAGTGTATGATCAGACTAAGTTGGTGTTCTTTTATTTATCATGGAACTTTTATTTTGTTTTTTTGGGTTTACATAACTTGGTTCACTTCAAGGATTCACTACCCAAGGAAGACATGGTGTAACTAGGTGTCAAGTGTTGAGGAAATATTTATCCAAGATTTCTAGATTGGGGAGTCAAACAAACCTCTCATGAAATTATGAGTTAATGTAGTGAGATAGTTATTCCTATCTAAAAAACATAAATAAAAATTACATGCCCATTTTTGTGTTATGCAAAGCGAATTTGTGTAATTACCTCTAAAATATCTTTACAACTTGATATTTTTAAACTAATGGTCACTACTGGATAATGACCCTATACTCATGGATTTTTCAGAACAATGGTTATTGGTATTGGGTAGGATCATATAACATTGGTTTTGAAAAATTGTGGTCATAGTTTTAAAATTGTGACCTATATCTACAATTTTTGAAAAACCATGGGTATATGGGTTTTTTTCAAGACCAATACCCACAGTTTTTGAAAAACCCATGGATATAAGTCAATACTATACACATGGTTTTTAAAACCCATGGGTATCTGGTTTTTGGAAGTATTATACCCATATTTATCCAAAAGGAATGGTTATAGGTCATGAGAATACCCAAAAGTTTCCAAAACCGTTATTATAAGTCTCCTATGTAATGGCGAGAAAAAAAAATTTCGTGGAAAAAATAGTCATGGAAAAACCCTATTTCCATAGTTTTCTACATATATCTATTGTTTAGATAAATATATATATGTTAATATGTATTTATATTCATATAAGTCAATTTTTTTGTAGTGTTTATGCATGAGAATTGTGTACATTCTATCCAAGGATTGAAACCCAAGGTCGATGATTTTTTAAAGCCTATACCCATGGTTTTGAAACAGTGGGAATAGGGTTAATGTCACAGTGGTATACACCTATAGCTAATGTTTTTAAACCATGGGTATATATTTTCAAAATCATGGGTATAACATTCAGCAATATTGAGTACTAAACTCCCGATGATTTCCAAAACTTTGGGTATAACCTATAATGATGGTTTGGGTGGCTATAACCATGGTTCAAAACCATGTGTATTGGTTATTTTTCTAGTAGTGGATAAGATAATTATATTTTGATAAAATATTTCAAGGTTAATAATGTTTAATAAATTTAAATTTATTAATCCCACTTTGTAATAAAGAAAAAACTAACTATCTACTCTTAAATTTTTGAAGAAATTTTAATCAAAAATCTTCTCCAATATCAACGTGATCCATAATAGAGAAGAAAAACCTTATGACTAATGTGAATTTATAAGAATGGGATACGTTCTCATGCATTGTACTATTCCATAAATAAAAAAATTATATATTCTTGAATCCCCACTTCTCTAGTTGCTTGTATAATTAGATAGTGAGGAAGATGTGTTTGTCTACATCAAACATGAGGATGGATCAATAAATGTCAGTTGTTTCATGTTATCATATATTTCCAGTGAGACTATAATGTAATATGAGGAAATGTAATCATATAAAATAATTTCTCACCATTGTGATCACTATTAGGATAAGAATATATAAGAGAGTTATAAGATCTATAATGTCCAATTCACTTGCAACATTATAGAGTCTGTTCCCTCTAGGCCTCCCCTAGTATAAATTATTAGATATATTGAAAACTTATACATCTCAGGGTTTAATATCCCGGATGAGTTGTGCATAGATCTCATTATTTCTCCACTACCGAAAACCATCTATAGTTTCATTTTGTATTATAATATGAGTAATAGCGAGAAGACACTTTAATAAATTCGTACTCTAATTCACTAAGATGATAAAGATATTGTGTATTGTAAACCAAAATTCCATATGGTGAATAAAAAATGAAGACTAATAAAATATGTCTAGCATATTGGGGATCCCTCTTGTGGGTCCATTTTCTTAGGCTCCCATATCCCACATTCATAGCATCCAAGGGATCCATCTTGCTCCTTGATGCAGGATTTGGGTGGATACACATATGGAGGTGTATTTTTATTAGATGAATTTGGCTCTGTTGTGGATTTTCATCATTTGTCTTTGGTGGTGATATTTTGGTGTGAGAGTCTGTTTCTCTTGCCTTTTTGGAACATAGAGAAATTATGGAATATGGATCGTCCTATAACAGTTTCAAATATCTCAAAGAATTATTTTTGAATTCATGTTTTCTTGATAGAAGTTTTTGTGAAGGCTTGGTTCAAAAAGTCTCGATTGTTTGGTGTTTTTTGGTTTCTGATGACCAGGTGATCTTGGGATGCTCAATTCATAAATGAATCTAATTCAGCAGTTCTCTTGGTAAGACTTATGTGTCATCTACCATCATTGCATAATCATTCCATATTTCAGTCTCTTGTGGATTCATTGGGCTCTTTTCTATATATATATAAAATGATTCCTATAGATTTCATAATTAATCAAATACCCTCATGATTGTGTAAATTGACCTAAAAAGGGAGATACCATCTTGAATACTCATTATGGAAGGACATAGAATTTAATGGTCGAAAAAGATATGTTTTTAGGAACCACCTCATTTCTATGAGAATTTTTATTTATCAGGGAACTCCTTGAAAATGTATAGATGCAAGTTTTATGACATCATGGTTCAGAATTTGGTACTTGATGTGGCTTCTCGCGCCACCTTCAATCCTTCTGGTAAGAGTGGCATCAATGTCTAAGCCTCGACCCCATTTCTTATGGGGGATTTCTTAGTCTTAGCTCCATCTTTTTTCATTGGGTTTTTGACATTGTTCGATATAAAATCTATAAATGTGAGAATGGAAAATGGAACTACAACAAAACAATAATTTCAAGCTTGTATTTCACACACTCTATGCATGAAATACGTTTTCCAACAGTTATAGAATTTTCCAAATAAATTAAAAGAAACAAAAACATTAAAGGGAAATTTTATTAACTGAGAAAAAATTAAATTAAATGAATATAGAAATGAAACAGACTATATGGAATTGAAAGAAACACTTGGGGAAGGCCCATTGTTGTTCAAATGGATGGATTTGGGTTGCATTAATTCCAACACTTCCCTAAAAACCAAGAGACACTTTATATAAAGCATCATTATTAGTTGTTTGAATGCATCAGCATATAATTTCTTTTTGAAAATATCTTCCACCTATTTCGTTGTATAGAAATATTCAATTATTATAATTTTTAGCCTTACATGATCTCTCTGAAAATTATAATGGATATAAATGTGTTTTCTTCTTCCATGCTACACTGGATTTTTGGATAGTTTAAATGCTGACTTATTATCTGCATATATGATTATAGATCCATCATGTAGATGATTAAACTCTTTTATCATTTCTCTCATCAAAATTCCTTTAAAAATAGTGTATGATGCTACCATGTACTCTATATCATATGATGATAGGGCAACCAAACTCTTCTTCTTTGATTTCAATGTTAAATCAGTCATTCCAAGAAAGAATATATATTCAGTGGTGCTTTTTATTTCATCTTGGTGACCTCCCCAATCACTTTTTGGATATCCATATATCTTTGTCTCATCATTGTATGGATAGAAAAGGCCATATTCCATAGTTCCTTTGACGTACAAGAGGATTCCTTTGGCTGAAATACAATGTGATTATTTTGGCACTTCAATGTACTTACATATAATCCCAACACTATAGATGATATATGGACATGGGATTATGAGGTATCATAGAATTCTAATCAGAATCTTTAACAAATTTAATTCAACACTTCTTCCTTCTCTGTGTTTTTTTGAACCCATTGCTATAAGGTTTTTTATGGTATTGCAATTGGCCATCTTGAACTTCCCAATAAATTCCTTTTAATATTTTTCCTAAGATATATATATGCCACCCCATTTTTTCTTTAATTCTATTCCCCAGAGAAGGGACATGATAACTCCATATTTTATCTCGAACACCGTAAACATGACATTATTGAAATCATTAACATAAAAACATGCTATAGGAATATCACCATGATAATTATTGTTGATGTAATCTATATACTCAAATGGACATTGGTAAAAGGATTTATCATTGAGATAGTTTTCTAGTTGTGCATTAAAAGCACATAGAAAATGCTTTAACATATAAAGATACTTCTTCAATCGATACACCTTGTGATTCTATCGATGCATCGCAAAGCCTTCGGGTTGGTCAACATAATCCTCTTCTTCTAGAATTCCATTCATGAATAAAGACTTCACATCTAGTTTGTAGATCATCCAATTGTGATCGATATTAAGGGATATAATCATCCTCACAATGTCAAGGTGAGATATAAGATCAAAGAAATATTCATAGTCTACACGTACTTCCGTTTTACCCCTATTTCTATGAACCTTGTCTTGTAGAGATCGATATCACCATTAGCATTTCACTTGATCTTGGGTACCCATTTCAAGATGATGGTTTTATGGATATTGGGATGTGTAGTCATATTTAATGTCTAATTTTTTTCTATGGAATGAATTTCCTCTTCTATAGAGATTCTCTAACATTATTTTCTTACAGATTCCTGTAACGATAGAGGCTCAAGATCTTCATACAAGAAGAAAAGATTTACCTCTTTGGTTTTCTCATATATGTCACTCTATATTTTCATTTTTAAATATGCTAGGGGTGAGGATGATTTGGACAAAATTTTACTTGATGGAGTGCTTTTAAGAGTGATGTAATGTACGCACGTACTTCATTCAACTGAGGATGCACTAGAGGATGGTGTCACTAATGTTTTATTTATAATGATTATACCATTCATCGAGATTATTTGTTTATATTGGAATATCTTTTTTCCATTACTCTTCATTCTATTTAAAAGGTTCTCCCTCATTAAATATAGCATCTCTACCCACCACTAATTTATTGGTTATTGTATTTTAGATATTTTAGTCATTATATGCTTCACTATAGTTAATGAATATTACCTTTTTACCATCTTCATGAAGATTTATTCTTCATTAATTTGGAAAATTAGTGTAGGTGACACACCCAATGATTATTAGGCGTGCCATGCTCGGTTTTTTGTTATTCTATGCCTCTTGTGGTGTCAAATATCTAAAACACTTGGTTGGACACCAATTGAGAACATATTTATTACATGAAATCATATATACCCTGAATCTCTTTGGGAGGCCTTTCTCCTTAAACATGGTCCTCATAATGTCAAGGATAGTGCGGTTCATTCATTATGTAATTTTGTTATGTCGTTATGTCTTGGTTGTAGTGTATTTATAACTCATACCTTATTCCCTGTATAAATCTGGAAATTCATTTGACGTGAACTCTCAACCTTTTTAAGATATGAGTACATTGATTTTGTGACCACTTTTTGCATCAACAAGGTCTTTTGAAAATTTTAATGACATTAAAAAAGAAAAAAATTTATTTGATTCAATACACCCAATGTTTTCTACTGAAATCGTCAATTACGATAATAATATACTTATTACCTCCAAGTGACGATGTTTTAAGTGGTCCTCAAATATTAGTGTGAACCAGCTGAATTGGTTCCTTTTATCTTCTGGAAACTCCACTTGGGAAGGATTTTCTTTTTGTCTTACCGATTCTAAATTCCTCACATACATGATTTGGAGCATTAGTCACCAAAAATCCATGAACCATGATTGAGGAGGATAAAGTTTTAAGGCTATTGAATTGAATATTCCCAAAGCGTAGAAGCCATATACATGAGTCATTCTTCATAAGACCAAATAGACACACCTTGTCCAATGTGTAAATATGAAATGAAAACATGAAATTTCGTTAAATTTGTACTTGGGCAACAAGCCTCTTATGAACATCTCTTATAGAGAGAGAAGAGTTCTCCATGTGTATGACATAACACTTCTCCAGGAGTTGGATGACACTGATGATATTATTTTTCATGTTTGGAACATAATAGAAATTATAGATGCAATTCGACTTGCCATTATTATAATAGATTTTAATTTTACATTTTCCAATCATGAGTGCCATTGATGAGTCTCCCAAAATCACATCGCCATGAACTTATTTTGAGGGTTCCTTGAATAGTTCCTTATTACTACTCTTATGGTTTCATTCACCTGTGTCGAGATACCACACATCTATTCATTCACATGCCTTTTCTTATGTGTGGAGTGTGGTGACTTCGTCTTTATGGTGAGATGCTTCAGCATAGTTGGATCATTCTCCTTGAACCATTTTCTCCAACACTCAGAAGCATAATGGCCTATTTTATTGCAACTGTGGAATTGAATGTTATTTTTGTTTCCATGAACATGCGGGAATCGACCTCCACCATTTACTCTTCCATGGAAAATGGTAATTTGTTTTCTTTTTTTGATGTCTTGGATAATATCCACGACCTATGTCTCTTGCATGATTTATATTTCTTTGAACGCCTCATTTTGTATGGCCATTATTTTGATCTCTTAGAGTCATCTTGGACTCTATTGTTTTCTCTATCGTTGATCCATCATTATTTTTCATTATTTCTTAATGCACTTGTAATGATCCCATCAATTCTTCAATTTATGGGTTTTCCAAGTCCGTTGATTCGTAAATTTATAGAACCACATAATGAAACTTCGTTCTAAGAGATCGATGTTCTTTATCAATGAAACAAATATCCTTAACATATTCAACCTTTCATTATATATTGTAAAAAATAAAATTAAATGTGAGAAGTAGTCAGAGATACTCTCACTATCCTTCATGTGCACTACTTCAAACTCTACTTTTAGTGTGTGAAGAGGAATGAGTATTCTAACCTATAAGTTCCTCCTATCACGAGGTCTGAATGTAAGAGCAAGTAGCTCCCAAAAGATCCTATTACTATGAGAAATTTGGCTGCAGTGGTCTACACATATAGCGACCTAGTTTTTTAGGTGGTGAGGTTGGTTTCCCTACAACACCCTTGACGTAGATGAGGGATCCTGGACTGCAACTTGAGAAAAGATCCACCGGAGACCCTCAGGGACACATATAATCGATGTTGGAACACATGGATCTAATTATGCACTCAAATGAAAAAATGGGAGAGTAAGATATGGATATGAAAGCATTGAAGAAGACTTGAAGAATGATTCATGAGATCACTACAAAGGAAAAAAAGGCAACTGGATTGATAGGCAGGCTTGTATTCTGCTCATAGGCTTCAATATGGGGAAGATTAACATGGAGGAATTCATGAAAGCTTGGGACAACATGGAACATTAGTACGGAGGAATCATCAAGGGTTACCCTGACTCCTTGGTTAACTCTATTCCCTAGATCTTGTTTCTGGAAATTGATTCGAATCAGCTCAAACTTTTCTTCAACGAATCTGTAGTTTCGATTGGTGTTTAATGTTGTGAGGGTTCTCAATATCCTCTTAAAGTTGTTTGGAAAATAAAAAAGTAATGTTGGATGAAGAGGAACCTACTTCACATTATCAATTCCCTAGAATATTGTGCCAATGGTATCCTATAATTTCTTTCATGATGTTTTTTGACAATATTTTTCAAAAGTTGATTCATCCAACCCATGATAGAGGAGGATAAACAACTTATTGTCTTTCATCTTTTGATTTTGGTGAGTAGTATTTTCTTCATTTGTGAAGATGGAATCTTTCTCCATGGTGGGTACTATATACCACTCATTGACGATCTCCCATAATTATTCAGATCCATAAAATTTGTTCATTTGGAAGAACCATCTTTCATAGTTTTCATTAGACAACTTAGGAACTTTCAACTAAATTATGGTGGATATTTTTAAAAATTAGAGGATTCCGTTGAACTAGACTCTAATAGAATTTGTTTTCTATACAACATAGATATGTGAGAAAGAAAAATTGAACAACAACATAATAATTCTTTGAAGATTTTATTTCAGACACTATATCCATGGACTAAAATTTCCAAAAATTTAGATTCTATTCTGAGTAAATGAAAAGACACCAAAACATTAAAGGGACATTGAATTAATTTAGAAAACGTTAAATGACATGCATAATGATTTAAAATGGACTATGTAGAAGAAAAACAACCACATGGGAATACCCTTTGGTTTCCTAATGGATGTATTTGATTTTTATTAACTGTAATAGAAATCTATTCTGAATTAGATTCTTCCCTCGACCGTTAAATGAAATATATCTTCAGTTCTTTATTCTCTAGTTGTGGGGGGGTCATCTGGAATCTATCGGTATAAAGAAAGTTGATGTTATAGCATCATAAGGGCTTAGAATCAATTATATGAGACCATCATGTTATTTCTATTGATGATTTTATGTTTGATACATTCGATGAGTCTATGAGAATTCCAGAGCAGTTCATGGATGGGGATCCTAGATCGGTTCTAACATTGTTTCCTAAAGAGGGGTACCTATCAAAAATAATTTTTTGTGTCTGTGCGGATTAGGAAAAAGAATAAGATTCTTCACCTATTAATAATATTTTTATAACATGTCCTTTCTAGATTCTTGATTCATCATACACCAAAACCCTTCTCTTAGGTGAATCAGCACCCACAATGGGTCGCCGATAATAGCTCTCATATTCATTGGATGGTGGTGAGATGAACATTGTGTTGAATTGAATTTTTTGAATTTAATGATGATTGGATTTGATATGAAATTGATATCATTATGTATTTTAATTGATGTGAATATTATTATAGTTATGAAAATATCCTCAACCTTAAATGTGATAATTTGAGATCTTGTCTTAAGTTACAAGACTTTTGATATTGTAAATTCACATTGTATACAAAAATGATTTGAAGAAGATGAAGATGAGATATTTTTATGTTGAATTTGATTTTAGAAGTGGATTATAATGGTTTTATTTTCAGATATATGTTTTCATACTATAATAAAAATCGAAAGGCTATCCAAGAACCGTTAGATCCAGGTGAACTACTACTTAGGTGGGAACTAGAATCAACCAGGGTAGTTTACCCACATGGATATTCTAATGGAATTCAGAGAAGCACCCATAGAGTCCCATGTAGTGGTATCTAGTCATGGTGTGGGCCGACACGATGAAGGATAGGATTGAAGGCATAGAGCGGTGTCCGCAAGATGGGAAATCATACCGGTAACCAATATGGACATCTTGTATTATAAGGGGGAAATCAGTATCTGGTAGATTAGATGTGGGATTCTATATGAAATAGTAATATTAATCCTCTTTTAAAAACTTATATAGAATCAACACAATCTGATCTATTTATCTTGGTCTTCCAATATTTATCTGAGCTCATCTTCAACCACGGCCTCAATCGAGTGTTTCACTTGCGTTGAAGTTTTTCAAGTCACATCAACAAATCATTTATCCAAGATTTTGAGATCCATTCAATTCTGTTTTTGATTACAATATGATCAAAATTATATGAAGATCTTTTTTACATGTTTATTTAGATCAAAATGATTAGTTGAAATGTGAATAAAATATTATTTTTCCAATGATGATGACTTTCATTACAACAAATCATGTGGTAAGGCATTGTGTACATGAGGTGAGACGACACACACTCATTGATTCTATGAGTTTATCCTATAAATTCCTAATAAAAGATCATTTTTAATTTTATATATTATCACAAATCTGAGATATTTTTTGGAAGAGAAATAAAGACATAAATGTAATCTGATTTGCCTAATGAGTTCCAAGATTTCGTTTCGTGTTTATGATTTGATGATCTCATGGTGAGATTTTGAAAACTACTATTGGTATCCACATTTTTTTACTTGATTCACTACTACAAAAATGGTCAAGGGATGTGCTACCCTTTTATTAGTGATAAAAAACGCTAATAAAGGGGGCCTTTCTCAGTTCTAAAAAAAGGTCTAATAAAGGGGCACTTTTAACAGTGCTAAAAAAAGAGTTGTTAAAAGTGAGCCTTTACCAATGCATTTTTTAGCACTGACAAGGGCCCCCCTTTATCAACGTTTCTTTTAGTTGCACTGATAAATGGGGGGTTTATCAGTTCATTTTCCTACCACTGATAAATTTTATGTTTCAAAGAAAATCATGAAAAATAAAATATTGTTATATAATTATTTTTATTTTGATATAAATATAATATATATTTTTTTAATATGTTTTAGATAAGTATAAATAACTATTACATTTAATATATAAGAAATTTAGTGAGAATGGATTTTAAAAATATTAAAAAATATTATTACCTAATTACTTGCTAATTATTATTGATTAAAAATCATTTAATAACAATTTTAAGACACAAAAAATCAATAAAAATTAATAAAAGATCTAAAATATGTTGAAAATGTAACTCAAACATCAAATGACCATAACTTTAGTTCCAGGTGACCATTTGAGCTGTAGAGCATATCAAATCGAAGATTGAAATGAGCTCTATGCGCTAATGACCCAACCAAATCTTATGTCACTCTGTTCGAGGCCAAAAAGACCTAGAAGGCCTCCAAAACTGAGTTTTTAGTCGGGATACCCCGATTTGATAACATTGAAACAAGTATATCTTCAGGTCTGGATGTCCATTAAGCCTATACCACATATCATATAAAATATATATTTTTTATTTTCTTCGATTTGATTCATTTTGGAGTTGAAATGGGCTTCTGTATTATAATTTGTGGTTGATTTAACATTCTATGGCTTTTCAAAGACACATATTTTTGTTTTTACTCATAAATATATACGTGTCTGTTTGGGTGTGTGTCTATGTGTGTGTGTGTTGTATATATGTATATATGTATGTATGTATGTATTTATTTATTTATAAATACAAATCAAAAACATATTTCATAAATGCATTTAAAACTAATCTTATAAGTATATATTTATATTCAAATAAATATACACATAAAAAATTATAACTAAATATATATATATATAAATAAATATAAATATATATTAATATATGAATGAATATATATATTAATATATGAATAAATATAACTATATATATATAAATAGATATATCATTAAATAGAGAAAAAACAAAATGGCTTAGTGGCAAAGGTGCAGCCGTAAAAGCGGCGAGGTCACGAGTTTGAGTTCGGGTGGAAGCAAACGGGTGTGCGTGTGTGGGGATGTGCGGGAAGGGCATCACACATGAGAGTGTGAGGGGGGGGGGGGGGTTCTTAGCTCTGATAAAGGGGGGGGGGGGTCAAGCACTGTTAAAATCCCCCCCACATTATATAAATCATTTTTAATTTATATTATTTACTTTTAACAACACTTTTTAAAAGTGATGATAAAATCCCCTTTTATCAGGGCTAAACAAAAGAACTAATAATGGGGTCTTTTATGAGTTCTTTTTTTAGTGCTGATAAAAGGGGACTTTATCAGTGCTTTTCAGAGTGATGATAAAAGGGACCCCCTTTACCCTTGCCTGGATTAACAACGCTTTTTTAGCACTATAAATCGACTTTTCTAGCACTGATAAATGACATATTTGTAGTAGTGGACGAAGAAATAAGAATAGTGTATCATTTTATGCCAAGGATAATAGGTGTTATGCGGGTCTTTGGTAAGTTTTTATAATCTCAAAGTTTCTTCATTATGTATTTGGTTTCATAAAAAAATTGGATATGGTTGCAAGAATCTTACTTACCTTCGGAAAAGTACATTAATTTTCCACAAACCAGATTTCTGAAGAACTGTGATCTGTGTTTGATATACCTGAGTGAATAATTTTTAAATGGAAAACATGATAATCATGCATTAAATGAAATCCATACACGAATTAATTTTCACATGAATGTGTTAATGGGACCCTCACATGAAACATTACTAAGACTGTATTGTTTAATTTTCAAAAAAACATCTTAGATATCAACTACAGTCATTTGAGTTTTCAAGAGAAATATATTTGTGAATTGTATGCAAAGTTTCAGGAACATATTGTGTAAATGTGCAGTGTACACCAAACCAATGTGTGTTGAGAACTGATTGAGGTAGTTACTAAATACATGCTTAATTCATAATTTTCATGCACATGATATAACAAATGAAAATTATTACGTGGAGATTTTTTATTTTCATTATTTAACATTGTAACATGCTATGTAAATAAAGAATACTATATTATAATATTTATTAATATTTGTGAATTAAATATTAATTTTACTATAAAGAGGATGCTTTTTTCTATGGCGTACCAGACATGCTACAATGAGTTCCTCTTAAATCTTATGTTGCACACAAGGCTGAGTCATACCGAAAAATAATAGAATAATATTATTTTAAATGGTAGATAACGCCTAGAAATTGTAGTATTGGGAATGATCATAAATATCTAAATTATTATTATACATGTTTTTAAAATGTTTTTACATTTATCAAATAAATTATAGAGGCTAAAAATGTGAATGAATCTACTTTTAAGCATAAATACTCTAATATTTTTCAAATTGTCGATTTACCACATTTTGATGGAGAACCATTTTTTAATCTATTTTTTCTACTTTTATATGTTCTAATTGACAAAATATTATTATTTTTTATAATAGGGACATCAAAATTTAATTTGGATTAAATTTTTTTATTGTTCTGGTAATGTTCATTTTTTAATGAACAGTGAAAAATACTACATTTTTTTTCTTCTAAATTTCCTTTTAATTTAATTTATTTACATGGTTATATTGTATTTCTAAATGGTATTAATGTGTACATGGATTATATTTTTACCATTTAATAAAATTTTGGTCATTGAATGTAATTTCACTTTCAAATTGGATGTATACTAATTTCAATCATTTGATAATTATTATCTCTTAAAAACACGCTTTCTAGTTTTGACAATGGAAATTGAATTTAAATTATTTAATGACGCATATTTGTTTTGAATTTGTTATAGTATAAGTCATTTTTTTATTCTGAAGATCAAAATTAACTTTGACTTAATTTTTGGTAGTATTCTGAAAACGTTCGATTTTTTATGAATAGTAAAAAAACACTACATAATAGTTAAAAACTGTCTTTTTCATTTTAATGAAATTTTACTGTTTTTGTGAATAGAATTTAAAAAATATTACATACCAATTTTTCAAAGTATGTAAAATTTGTTTTAATTAGTTGAAAATAATTTATTGGTGAATAGTAACTTCTTACGGTTATTTACCGCGATTAATGTTAAATAGGGCAATTCAATGAAAAATAATATTATAATAATATAAATTTATCTTAACACATGCCATGAACTTATTTGAAGAGTAATGTCTGACCAATACAATCCTTGGGATTAACCTTTATCCTTTGAAAGCCACATGGTAGGATAATGACATTAATAACCCTTTTTAAAGTAAAAAAAAAATATCATAAACATGAATTTTTTTACTAAAAAAAATTTATATGGGGTTATATAAGTGATATATTAGACTATAAATATTTTTTAGTAATATAACAAGAATTCATACATCATGGTATTTTATTTATTATTTTTAGACATTAAATAAATAAATTTAATTATGACACAATGATGATGCAGTAATACCATCATTAATAATGGATTCAAATATATGATTTTTTAAAAATTAAAATAAATTTATTTTTAACCTTTTTATGCCATACAAGAATTTTATAGATTTTTATGACTTGTTATATTTTAGATAATAATGTTCTTTTTATAATAATCAAGTAGTTTTGGATTTTTTAAAATTTTGGGTATGAATATTATTATGATAGACAGAAAAGAGTTTTTAAATCAATCAATATTATATTAAATGTTAAAATAGTCAAAAAAATATTAAATTCGTCCAAATGACATATATGATGTTAAAAATGTCATTAACGATCACTTTTGGGTTAGTTGTAATTTTATACTAAATATATTAACTGTATAGTATGAATATATGAGAGGACATATTAAAAGTTAAATTAGTTAACAAAGGGTTAATAAAAAAAGGATTAAAAAATATACAAAACCTATCCAATTATTATTTTATGATTTTATTTATACTTATATGCAACTTATATTCTAAATAAATATGTTTTGGACCTTTTGAAAGAGAAAATATTTTTATAATAAAATAATAATTTCCAAAATTCATGAAGAGCCCCTCCCCCCCTTATAAAAAGCCATCACTTCAAACCCTTACTCACACCTCTCAAGCCCCCTTGTATCATCCAAAATCTTCCCAAATATTATCCCAATATCCCTCTATTTCTCCTAGAAGACTTACCTTAGGCATAAGTCACTTCATGGAAGCCTTTTGGTTCAATCCAAAGAGAGTTACCCGATTTAATGGTAACATCTTCCCACAAGTTATCTTCTTTTATTTTATTTCTTCACTCCCTATGATCATATTATTATTATTTTACATAAAAACACAATTATCCTTAATATACTAGTTTTTTGTTAGGATAAGGATTAAAACCACACTTATACACACCTATATATATTGGATAAGAACATTCTGTTTCTATATACGGCGAACCACTACCTAACCAAACGGTGATTGTTTGATTATCTCGTACCGCCTCTCATAGTGGAGATTATGATGGAAATGTATTTATATGTGAAATATATTATATTGTTTTTATTATCTATATTTTTTATTTATATCATTCCATTATGGTTTCTATAATGGGTAAATGCGACAATTTCATTTGAGGAAGTGTGGACTGTCGCCCCCTCAAAGTGATATGACTAGTTAATTCCATACGTGGAATGTATAAATAATTACATTAATGAAATTATATATGATATTATAATGGAACTATAATATACCTATGCATCATTAAGTTCATATTCTAAAAAATATGAAATATAAATAAAAGCAGTGTTCATGCGTACGTACGACTTATCGTCGCCATGAATGGTGCATTTAATTTCTTATCTCCAAATGTTATGTACTATTATAAATTCATATATATATATACATGATATATATATATATGATATATATGATATCTAAATCATGAATATCTTTCTAGAGATAATGTAATTTTTTCCACAGGGAAAACATATAATTACAATTTGTTTATTTTTGATTCAAGTACCAGATATCCGAAAAATGACCATTATTAACTTAAATGATTATGTAATGTTTATAATGTGGTAAATTTAAAAGTAATAATAAACTTTGAAAATGTTCTTAAGAATGTTGAAATTAAATTTATTTTATTATTTATGAGATTAAAGAATTAACGAGTCATGTCGAACATGAGGTAAGGGATATTCTTAACCCAATTCCCATTCTTTGGGTTGATCATCTCTTTCTTATTTATGTCGTTCTTTGATTATGTGAGAAATGAATTTTTATGTCCTATTATGTATTTATATTTTATTTATGTGTGATTATAGTGAATACACATAATCGATCAATTTTATTTTCTAAATGATCTTTGTAAGGGACCTCATCGCAATCTTCTTTCATTAAGGAATACTTTGATTTATACATTAATTTCCTTTATACAGTGTCTAAATCCCTTTTACTTTTGATTTCATTCATTAGGAATCATTTATCTATGAACCGTTTTACTAAACGACAAAAATAATGTTTCTTATGTATGCGGTGACAACGACCTTTCTGCCACTGCGTCCACTATTTCATATTTTCCTTCCATAACAAGCCATATTGTTTTTAAAAGAAAAATAAATTACATACACTCTTTTTACGTATTTTGTTATTGAAAACGTTTTTGAGAATGGATTGATTTATTCAATATCCTAAAATGATATATTGTGATTGAAATGTGGAAATGTTATCTTTCCTTTATGATTGTTTTATGTGTGATTAATATTTTATGGTTCTTGGTTATTGTTTATGTGTATGGGTGGTTCCGTTATAATCCTAGGGCGGGTGAGCCTGGGATAGCTCCCCAATGCATTGGGTAACGCAACTGAGGTAAATGTTAATGTTTGTCCTAAGATATTTTGGGAATATATTGTGATGGGTATTCCAAATTAAACTCCCTACAAAGATATTAAAGCTACGACATATGTATGTTATTGAAGACACAAGTTACCATTATGATTTATTATTTCCATGTGTTATTCATAAATATTATGATTTTGTGTTGTATGTTAAATATCGAAAATTTTGATTCCATTGATTTGTATGAATTTATGGACTAATTTTTTCTTTCCTTGTTTTATAACTCTTACTGAGATTTTTCTATGCATCCCTAGTTTTTGATATGTTTTTCACACGGGGGTAAGATAATGAAATAATAAAGAAGATTTATATCAAGAAAATAACACTTTTTTATTTAAAGAGTCTTATTACTGTGAAAAATTTGGATAGAGTAGAAGTGTCCACTTTGTAATTTTTTTTGAAATGTAATGTAATAGTTACAACCTAATTCTCTAAAACCCTAAACATGAAAAGATCCGTAATATGAATTATTAACATAATTAAATATTACATAATGTTTATGGCTGGGGCGTTATAGTTGGTTTCAGATTTCGGTTTTGATAACTTTAGAGGTTCGAGTTTTATTTATGCATATGTGACATAACCATAATTGTTATCATAATATAAAGTGTCATAGTTATTTTAGATAAATTCAATGGGTTTAAGATAACATGAATAAGTATATCTTAGTTTTTACCCTCCTCATAAGATATTATATGATGATTTTACAAATATAATAACACTGTCATTTTTTTAGTAAATGGATGGATCTTGGAGGCACCAAAGTAACAATGGATGTGATAAAAACTGTGATGGTCTACTGAATAAGAAACCAAATGAAATGAGAGCATCAATGAGAACTATCGAGGTTATTCTCAACCAACTATCTTGAGTCATGATTGACCACCTGAACCATGGTGATTTTTATAATTAATTGTATATGCAAGAAAAAAATCCCTATGGAAGTTCAGGTAATAATAATAAAGGTATGTATATTAAAAAACCTATGTGTTATGGATTTGGAATGAAAACCAAGGAAAATTTTTCAAAGGGGTGAAAAGATTATATAGATGTGGTAATGAAGGTCATAATATAAGAACCTGCCATGGAAAAAGGAAGCATCCAGTTTACTCTAGGAAAGGGTAAGATGTTCTTTCTGAGGGATCAATTGAATGTTTTAAATGTGTTGTGGTAGGTCATTATAAAAATAGAAGTCCTATGAAGATGGTTCGAGAATGATATCAGTATGATTGTACAAATATTTTTTCATCAATACCTAATTCCATTCCTATCGAGGATCAGGAAACTAACAATGACCAATGGAAGCTATGGATTATTTCTTAGCTCATGTTTTGACATTATTGAATCTTAGGATATGATTAATGATTGTGTTTGTAGGAAAAAAGTATTAAATAATAAGTTGGGAAAGAATGGTTAATAGATCATGAATATTGTTAATGAATAAAAAGTCTACATATATGGTATTCAAGAGTTATTCTATATTTTTGGACGATGAAATGCCTAAAAGTATTAAGGCTCTTTTGATGATTTGATTACATTGGATGACTTTTTCTTGTATGTGTAATCATTAATTTTGATATGTGAATATATTATTAAAGGAATAATTTTCTTTTCTTTTGTTGATATAGGTATGAAGAACCATTTGCATTTATATGATCCTTGAATTTGAGGTAATTATAGGTTATTACTTTATGCGATGAAAATGATAGATATGAGATAACAATTGTGATTTAAATATTTGATGGTTATTTTTGAGGAATTTATCACATTTTTTGGAATGTTATAAAATTATTTAGTTTTGGAAAAAGGAAAACACATTGACTTTATAAAAACCCATCACTTCGGATAACGTTTCAAGAATCGAACACACAACAAAAGAGCGATTGGGATTTATCACCTACCACTGGACTACGTGAAGTCCATGGTTAGTATGACTAACTATTTTTAGTTAGATGATTTTATAAATCATGATTTTGTTGATTTTGGGAAGTTATGTTTTATGAAATGGATATACTTAGTATAGGAAAATGATTTGGTGATTATGTGATAATTGTTATTTTGGAAGACATTGTCTCTTTTGGGAACACTATATGATTAATGAAAATAGAATAATATGGGATCTCATTTGTGGAGTAATGGTTGAAATTCTATTTCGAACAAAACTATATTATTATTGTGGACGTATAAGAATTTGGGTTATTTAGGGAAATGAATAACCATTCATAGAGAATATCTGATTAGTTTAATTACTCTTCAGTATGATATTTTAAGAGTAGTTGATGTTATTTGAAGCTAAATGTTAAGATTTAATGTGGGATTCTATGAGATTAAATACTTTTAAATTTTGGGTTTCAATATTAGTTCGGGTTTCTATGATGAATTTTAAGGAAAATTGTTTATTGAATGGTCTTTGCTGAAATTTTGGTATTTTTTGTCGAATATTGGGGATTAAGAGTAGTAATTTTCATTATAA
Organism: Viscum album; assembly: GCA_963277665.1. Lineage (NCBI taxonomy): Eukaryota > Viridiplantae > Streptophyta > Magnoliopsida > Santalales > Viscaceae > Viscum > Viscum album. Next base: position 542,206,982 of record OY728130.1, on the reverse strand, counting down.
TGTATTATGATTTTTTGGGGATTATCTGATCTAGTAATAACCATTTTTTGGTTAGTGTCTAATGACAGAGGAAATATATAGTTAATATTTTATCAATTATTTGATTCTCTATAAGATGATAATAGTGCTTTAGGTGTGAGCATGTCATCATTAATACTCATCATTTGAAGAAAAGATGAATTTTTGGAAAAAGATATTAAAGGATGAAACTCTACTTGAAAATTATGTTTATTTCCTTATGTTCTTAGTCAATATCATAAATAAATTCAATAACTTAATTTAATGAAACTTAAAACAAGAACATTGTATTTTTAATTTTCCTACATGGAATCCAAAGACCGTTTATCCTATCACAAGTTAATGGTTTTTTGGTGGTTAAAATTTCCTCATCATGTTTTCTATCACTCTCCAGCAGAACATGTCACTTAGTTTCTCCTCTATATCCATGTTTTCATAGAATCATAGTATGTGTTATCTCAGGTAACCTTTTTTACTTCTCTTTTCTTCATATAAATGGATAGTTATATTAACACATTTTCCCACGCGGGAATTTCAATGATGTTTCTGATCCCAATTATAAAATTGCAGGGACACAATTCCCAAAAGGGGGGAAAGATGTTGCATCCCATGTAAATAAAGTATATAATATTATCGTTTTTATTAATATTTGTGAATTATATATTAATTATAATTTAAAGGGGATTCTATGTTTGATGGTTAACCCGTCAAACAATAATTGGTTTCTCTGAAATCTTATGTTGCACACAAGGCTGAGTCATATTGAAAAAAATATAATATTTTTTTAAATGCTAGTTAATGCCTAGTTTTTGTATTGGTAGGAATGAAAAAGTCTAATTACAAAATGATTATACATGTTTGAATTTTTTTTACATTTATCCAATAAAATTTAGAGGCTTAAAATGTGAATGAATAAAATTTTAAGTATAAATACTCTAAAATTCATTTAAAGTTCAATTAATCGCATTTTGATGGAGAACCCTTTTTAAATATAGTTTTGTAACTTTTATATGTTCTAATTGAAAAAATAATATCATTCTATAGAATTGGGACTTTAAAATTAACATTGTATGAAATTTTAGTATTTTTATGGTAATGTTCATTTTTTTAAGGAATAGTAAAAATAAAACATTTAATTCAAATCTGCCTTTTAATAGGGTTTTATGAGAAGTATTAAACCAAAATTTACACACACTCCCATCTATTCGATACGAACATACTGTTTCTATATATGGTGAAATACTGTCACAGGAAATGTTGATTGTTCGGTTATCTCCTACCACTTCTCATAGTGGCCATTATGATTCAAATGTATTTATATGTGATATATAACATATTGTCTCTATGATTCGGTATTTTTCATTTTTTTCATACCTTTATGGTTTCCATAATGGGTAAACATGATAATTTAATTTGAGAAAGTGAAGACTACCGCCCCCTCAATGTGAAATGACTTGTTCATGCCATACGTGAAATGTATAAATGATAGAATTAATGAAATTATATATGATATTATACTATAACTATAAAATACCTATTTATCATTATGTTTTGATTACATTAAATATTAAATATAAATGAAAGTAGTGTTCATGAGTACGTACGGCTTACCATTTCCATGAACGGTGCATTTCATTTCATATCTCGAAATGTTATGTACTATTATAAATACATAGATATATATATATATATACTTGATATATAAGATATATATGATATCTATATCATGAATATCATTCTGAAGATAATGGATTTTTTACCACAGGGACAACTAATATTTATAAGAAGATCATTTTTCACTTAAGTACCAAATATCGACAAAATGAACGTTATTAACTTAAATGAATATGTAATATTTATAATTTGGTAATAAGAAATATAAAAGGAATAATAAACTTTAAAAGTCTCTTAATAAAGTAGAAATTTAATTTATTTTATTATTCAGGATATTAAAGAATGAATGAGTCAAGTGTGACATGAGGTAAGGGAACTTCTTAACCAAATTCTCATTCTTTGGGTTGATATTCTCTTTCTTATTTATGAAGTTATTTGATTATTTGTGAAATGAATTTTTATATCTTATCATGTATTTACACTTGATTTATGTGTGCTTATTGTGAATACACATAATCTATCTATTTTGTTTAAAAAATGGTCTTTGTAAGGTACTTACTCTCAATATCCATTCATTGAAGAATTCATTGATTTATACACTAATTTCCATTATACAGTGTATAAACCCCTTTTACATTTAATTTCATTCAAAGAAAATCTTTTCTCTATAAAGTGTTTTACTAAATGAAAAAAATAATGTTTCTTTTTAACGTATTCAGTGACAACAAAATTTCTACCACAGTGAGAATTATTTCATATTTGGGTTCCCTAACAAGTAATATTGTTTTTAAAAGGAAAATAAATACCATATACTCTTTTCATGTATTTTGGAATTGAAAATGGTTTTGATAAAGGATTGATTATTTCAATATCTAGAAATAAAATATTGTAATCTAAATTTGGAAATGTAAGTATTTTTTTTGTTTGTTTTATGTGTTATGAATATGTTCTGGTTTTTGAGAATTGTTTATGTATATGGGTGGTTCCATGATAAACCTAGGGCGGGTGACCCTGAAATAGCTCTCTAATGCATTGGGTAACATGGCTAAGATAAAGGATAATTTTTCTCATAAGAGATTTTTGGAATACACTATGATAGGTATTCCAAATGTAACTTCATACGTAGATGTGAAAGATACAACATAAGTATGGTATGTATGCCACAAGTTACCTTTATGATTTATTATTTCCATGTGTTACTCAAAAATAGTATTCTTTTGTGTTGTATGTTAAATATTGAAAAGTATGATTTCATTGATTTTTATGTATTGATGGACTAATGTTTTCTTTCAAAGTTTTATAACCCTAACTGAGCTTTTTTTGCTCATACCAAGTTTTTTAAATGTTTTTCACCAAGTATAAGGAAGGGTAAAAGAATTAAATAATTCTAGAAGGTTTATATCAAGAAAATAACTCTATTTTTACTTAAAGAGTTTAATTATTATGAAAACAATGGATTGATTAGAAGTGTATACATTGTATTTTTTTTTGAAATGAAATGTAATAGTTGTAGCCTAATTCCCTAAAAATCTAAACCTGAAAAGATCCATAATGTGAATTATTAACTTAATTCAATATTAAGTAATGATTATGTTTGGGGCGTTCTACACATTATAATTATTTACATGAATTATTATGCATGTATGATGTTAGAGAATGCACATTCAATTTATATTTCATAAATTATGAAATATTATTTGAGATTGAAGTAAAGGAATTAATTATAAATATACATACCCTAGTAAATAGTGAATTGAGAAGAATCAAACAATTTTATGATCATTGAATAATGAGTAGGATTATGATGTTTTCCGATCGTTGTTGAAGTTTTTTAATATAGTATATGATATGATCAAGAGATCGAGTTTGTTTGTAGAGAAAGATATCATCTACATGTAGTTCCTAATAACTCTGATGTCGGAAAATATCTTTAATTTATCAGATCACAACTGGTGTAACTCAATATTATTGGATGTATTCCGTGGTACTATGAAGTAGAATAAGACTCTCGTGGGGATTTAGAGCCGGTATGTGGGATGTTGGTTACACTGTGGAACACTGTATAAAGATCCCCTAGTCTAAATCATGTGTTGATAGTATAGGTGTTAACTTGTAATATCTAGAGGGTCTCTAGGGGAGAACACTTTTGGATGAAATTTTGATGGGAATGAGACATTCATTTATTATAACCACCAATATATAGTGAAAAATATATAACCATGGATTGTAAATAATTTTTAAAAGGATGTAAGTCTTAGTAGCAAACCTATATGAAATCCTTGTGTGTTGTGCATGCTTTTTTCTGTTGCTATTATAGAATGGTAGATATTTAATTATGAGGGATCTTGAATTTAATCGATAACATATGTTAGATTAAAAATAAAGAATTTTTAAAACAGTGTACCACAGATTTCCCCCAGTGGTACCTAACTTATTAATGGGAACTAAAATTGGTATCAGAGCCACGGTCCCCTATGAATATTCAAGAACCTTATGAGAAATAGAAAATCACAATTCAATGAATATTCAAGGAATACATAATTTTTATAGTAAGATCTACAAAAACTAGATGAATATAAACATTTTTTTCTTCTTTCTATTTACTTGTAAGTGAGTGATAGAAAAAAAGTTTTCTACCCACCTATTGGGGATAATATCCTTATAAAGGAAGCTGAAAATAGAATTTTATAAATTGAAGGAAATGATAAAAAATAAATCATGATGAATTTATTAGAAAAAGTATACACTAAAGTGATGGGTCTCCAAACTTCTAAGGTGATCTTGGATAATCTGAGAAGAAATTATGAAGGCAATATCAATGTCAAAGAAGATGAGCTGTAAATATAGAAAAGGATGTTTGAGGATATTAAAATGTCAAATGAAGAAATAATTGATGACTATTTCCATATATTCAATTAAATAGTATGTAAAATTCAAGGATTTAGGGGGAATCTACAATGTTTAACAATTGTGAAAAGGCCTATAATACATTTACCCAATAGAATTGATGCCATGATTTCATCCTCGGAAGTTATGTAATACATTTCTTTGGATTAATTACATAATATTATAATATCATATAAAATGATAAGGGATTTTCCTTACTAAATAAAGTAAAATAAGAGATGGCCTTTTTGGCTATATGAACATGAAAAAGTTCATAGAAATAGAATTTTAGTAATCATGTGATTCTGATGATGATGAAGTTGATGAATATCTCATAAATTATTTTTCTCTTATTAAAAGAGGTTTAAAAAATGGGAAAGGGAAAATAAAATGAAAGAAACTACTTAAATGATTTAGATATAACGGAATTGGAAGTTTTCCATTACTTTTCCAATGAATATGGATGAATCACAATCAGATGTTAAAAGTTAGAAACATTATCGACATAAAATGGATAAGAAAATGAAGAAGTATTCCAATTTCAAAAGGCAGATTTTTTTGAGAATGAAAAGGGAATACAATAATTAATCTAGTTTTTTAGATGGTGTACTTAATTTCTTCTCTCATGTTGATAAAGGATCAAATTATTTATTTATTTTTGTTGATAGTGATTTATGAACAATTTTAAAATTTATATTGAAGGAAGTGTTGGAATATTCTCTTTTGTGAAAAAATCAGCTCAAGGAAAAGAAGAGGAATCATGAAAAGGACATTAAAAAATTACTTTCTGAAAAGTGTGATTATGATTAAATTGAAATAGATCATGTTGATGAAAATAATAAATAAAATATAGAGTTATCTAACCATGACAAGATGATTAGTGATCTCATATAAAAATTGGTTAATAAGGAGGAAGAGGTTTCAGAGACACAATCCAAGAATCTTATAGTCCAAAATTCATTAAATAAGGTTATAGGAGACAACAATATGAGTATTCGGAAAAAGGAGAGTCATCTCACATTGGTTAGATGATAGGTTCTAATATATAAGGTATATTTTTTCCTTTAAATTTTCAAAATAGATATGATATTACTAATAGTGTAGTTTAATATTTGGGGACCAATTAGTTAAGAAAAGTATATTTGACGACATCAAATAATGAAAGGATGATTATTGGAATAAAATTCCCCCATATGAAAATTAAATCAAGACTTACAAGAAGAAAAAATTATGACTTTATTTAATAGGTTAATCAATAGAATAAAAGATCACAGTTCAATTGTTTTTACTGGTGTTGTAGATAATATAGACATAAGGACTATTCTTGCTGGTATAACATGTCATTTCTAGGTATCAAGCATGAGTCTAGGGGGAGTGAATATGAACTGATGAGAACATATTTTCAAATAAATTCATCAAATGTGTCAATATAAAATAGATGGGAATACTTAAAATAAGTGTGTAACCTATGTTGATTATAAGGTCATAGAGATGAGGTATGCATGTGAAAAATACACGGAGATGTTCATTATTATTTTAATAATAAAAAGTATAAGGAAAAAGATATTAAGTCATGTAAATCATGGAATCGGTATGAAACACCCAAACAATGATGAACATACATAAAAGGAATGTTCGACTATTTTTACATATCAATTGAAATTTGTTCAACAAATGGATAAAACACAAATTGATGATATATTTTGGGGAAAAAGGTTATCTTAGAAGAAGATACTGAGTCACAGAATAACTCACCAAGTATTTATGATCTACAGAATAAAAAGAACCATTTTGAACATGTTTTTTATGACATTAAGAAATCTATGAAATCATAAAAAAAACCTATTTACATAAAATGGTGGAGAATATAACTCCACAAAATAAACAGTTTCTAGGATGGTTATGTCTTCAAAATGGGAGATAAAAAGGAAAAAGGGAAATAATAGTTTGATTAGAAACTCTCACCTTGAGTGCTATTTCCAAAAAGAAAACAGTTTTCTCCTTATTTATTTTTATAAATTCTTTTTTTAATAACATATATGGAATTCAAGGGGACAGATTCATCCCTCGAGTAGATAATATATAAATTTATTGAGATAAAATGGTGTAGCTATTGGTTCATTCCCATGAAAATTATGATGTGTTTGTTGAATTGAGTGTAGGATAAATATTCAATCATGAATTTATTGTCTAAGAAGCTCTATGGTATGAAGTTGGTGTTATACAGGAATGGTATCCCATGTATTCTTGTTCATGGAAAACATTGATCACCATAGTTATACACTTATTTTATACACTTGGTTTTCCCACATAGAATTAGTATTATTTGGATAAAGGAACTTTGAAAAATAAAATATGTGGTGTCATCTTCAAGTGAAGAGAATATGTTTATAAGAATTTATTCCCCCTATATGGTCTTTTTATTCATTGTAAATATAGAGGAGATTATAAAATGAAAATATAGATCATTTCAAGGTTTCATGTAGTTGACAACAAATTCAATAGGGGTGTTAGAAGTGATCTTTGAGATGAATTGTCTTTATTATCAGTAATGGTGACGGGATTTGATATATAATTTCTACACTGTGCCTATATTATTGATGTGGGGAGAAGATGTTTATAAAAATATCGTCACCCTTAAGTGTTATGATTCTAGATCTAGTCATATGTTCAAAGACTTGTGAAAATATGGATGAATATTGTTTACAACAATTATTATATGAATAAGAATAAGAATATCCATTTGATATGAGGAATTTGAGTTTATATGTGGAGTGAAATGGTTTTATTTTTTGCTATAAATTTTTATAGTACTAAAAAATGTCTAGGTGAGCCAAATACAATGGGATATAAGTGCACCATAACTTAAGGTGGGAACTAAGATTAACCAAGGAATTCAGCCAGTATGGAGAGGCTAATGTCATGTATAGGAGTTCCCACAAAGGTACATGGAGTGGTGGTTATCCACTATATGGGTTGGAACAATTTAAACATCACTGTTTGTTATATTTTATCATGAAATTTGATCTTCATATGGGTGGTTCTCTAACATAAGCCTCACCCGAGTGTTCTCTATGTGTCGAAGATTTTCTAGCTGCATCGATGAGTCATCAAGCCAAGCTTCTGAGTTCCATTCGAGTTTGTTATTAACATGTAGAAATATTTTCATAGGATTATGATGATTACAATCATGAGATGAAATTTGTATAAAATATTTTTTTCTAATGAAAATTATTTGCATGATCGTGAAGCATGAAGTAAGTCATTATAAGCTTGAATTGAGGCAATTCACAGTCATTGAGTTGGTGAATTTTTTTATAAATACCAAATACCAGATCATTTTTCGTTAAAGATATTATCAGACATCAATGTATTCTAATTCACATAATTAGTTCCATGCTTTCGTTTTGAGATTCTCATTTTGAAATCACATAATAGAATAGTGAGATTCTGTAAAGCAGCGCTGGTATCTAAACTGTTATTACATGAAAAAGATAGAAGTACCACATATGCTTTTACATAAAGTAGAAGTGGTGATCCCTAGGCCTTTGATAAGTGTTTTACAATCATGAAGTTACTTCACGATGAAAATAGTTTCTGTGGAGTAATTGGATAGTGCCGCAAGCATCTCTATTGACATTTTTGAAGTATATTTAATTTATGTGAACATTTTTGGTGAGGAAACATGAACCATGATTTATATACAATTGTGAATAGCCATTAAATGAAGGGGAATAATAATCATTCCTGAAATAGAATCCATACTTGAAGGTATTTTCTTGTGAATAAGTTGAAGGAATCATCATGGGAAGAAAGAATGAAACTATATTGTGTACATTGTGTAAAGCATATTAGATATCAGTTATACTCATTCATGTATTCATGAGATGTATTGGTACATACTGGTTGCACAAGATCCACATAAATCTCTAGTGAAAGTTGAGTGTGAAAAATTACAGTGTGTATTGTGAACTGATTGAGGCAGTGTATAAGTATATTCTTAATTCATAATTTTCATTCATATGATATAAAAAATGAAACTTATTATGAGGGCCTTTTGAATTTTCATTATTTCACAAAACAATAGAGCCGTGATTATTTATACATGAATGATGTTTGAGAGTTCACATGTGATTTCCTTTTCATAAATTGTCTACAATGATTGGAGGCTGGCGTTGGGAATTAATTCCTAGGTTATATACCCAAGTAGTCAATGAAATGAGAATGTTCATATAATTTCAATATTAGTGGACAGATTAGACAGTTTTCAAAAAATTGTTAATTTTCTTGAATATTGTAAAAAATGAGATCAGGTGATCTAGATTTATATGGAGAAAGATATGATATTGAGGCATTGTTGAAGTAGTCTGAATCTGAAAGATTCCTTTCTATCATTGGGTTGTATCTTTTGAAACTCATGATTAATGGAAGTCTTCATTATGACTCATAACCAGAAGAAGAATCTAGTGGGTCTTTGATGCAGGTCAGTGGGATTTTCTTAAAACAATGGGACATGGTATAATGATCCACATATGGGTATTAGGAGATTCTAGTGAAGGTGGAAAATGGTAATATATTTTGGGATTTTAGAGTGGAACACTATGGGAATTGTGTTGATGGGAATGAGACTTACCCTTATTGGACCTACTTGCATATAGTGAAAAATCTTAAACAAGGAAGTATAATATGTTGTTTCAAGGATTTAGGTCTTAGTAACTTCCATGACCCAACCCAGGAAGGGGATTGAGCACCCACATCCCCATGCCTGCCTCCATAGGCCCGGGGTGGTGACAAGCACCAAAGGAATAATTGACTCAGGGATTCCATTTTCTATGTACCTGTACAAACACACAAAACCATGTCGATGTAGAAATGAATAGGGGGAAAATAAAATATGAAATACTACTATTAAGTAAACCAATCATGCATGAATCTTTATGAAATACAATAAGTAATGGGGAAATATACAAAACAAACCAAAATGATTCCCAAACTAATAAAACTCCAAATGTAAATAGATGAGATATGCTAGCTCCCGAATCCCAAGCTACAACCACACTATGTGGTCTAAGCACCAACTATCCATAATCCCCTATGAAGTCACAAACGACCTATCCATCATTCGTATAAGGTAAGACACGTGCGGTCAAAACCCATGCAGGGGTGAGTAAGAAATTACCAATAGGACGCCCCAAATTCTGAAGGGGGAGCAACAAGAGATAAATTATAAGAGGATGACAATAGATATCATAAAGTATAGTGAAATAGTATAGCTTAACCATATCAAGAGTGATCATAAGCTCATCCAAGAATAAAGAGATAAACACAGTGAGTAGGTGAACTACCCTTCAAGACTATCTATGTATAGTAGGAAAGTTGACTCATCTAACCATGAGAAGCTAAACACGAAAAGCATGTGGGATACACTAGGTATATTCGCATCTCCTGGAACGAGAGTATCCAAATCCAAGGGGTGTACATAGAACAATGGAATATATATATATATATATATACATAGTCAATCAAATATCAAATAAGAGAGTAAGGGGATATCCATAAAATATCTCAACCAAAGAAGAAGAGTAGAAAATAGTTACCAATCATCATCAATGATGCTCATGTTCCTACATGCTTGCCAAGAAGTAACTGTGCAATTCAAACCACACATCGTCAGTATATCACATTGTTGAGGGGACAAAAAATCTAGGTAGATGACTGAATATATAGTCCAACATGAGGGTTCCACTCTAAAGGTCGAGGACCCATGACTATCCCACCTGGATAGTTATACTCTAGGTCATCAAGGACCCATTATATGCCCCAAAGACGGGTTCCACTCAACAATTCAAGGTCCCATACCCATAGTAGATGGAGGTCTCTACTCTTGTATTCATCAAGGACCCATGCCCTTCCCATTTGGAGGGTTTTACTCAAAATTCTACAGAGGACCCATGATCAGACTGACTCAGGTGTTCAACTCTAATAGTCATTGAGGTCCCATAGATAGCCCAACTTGAGGGTTTCCACTCAAGAGTATTTGGTGATCTTGCCAGACCAATTTCATTATCAGGGTCTCATAAAAAGGTGTTAAGACAGAAAAATTTCACATTATATATCAAAATCAACAACTGAGGGCACTATCGCTCTCTACAAGTAAGAAGACTCATGATAGGATACTCTCAGGAAACAATATGAGTTGATATGAAGAAGATATGAATGGATAATGATTCAAATAGAAGTACATTTCATGTATGGGACCCACAAGGCATGTGGTATACTATACTACCGATTCAAATTCAGTGGTGCTTCATTATAAATTTTCTCATTCGCATGAGTTTCTCAGACACTTTCGTTTACATCTTATTCTGATGATTCAGCTCGCCGTGGATGTCCCTATCCTTTATAGGGAAGTCTTTTGGTTTCATCAAATCTGTTAGGGGTTTAAGTCAAGGTGAACTCATCTCCCCAAGCCTCCTTATTTTGGTGCAAGATACCCTCAGTAGGCTTATTAGTGAGAGCCTCCATGATGGTAGAGTCATTCCTTTTCGTTGCCGATCCAATTTTCAAGGTCTCTCACACCTAATGTTTGCAAATGATACGATCCTTATTTCCAATTGGAGTAAGCTCTCTTTATGTGGTATTAATGAAGTCATATAATGCTTCTGAAAGTGGAGTGGGAAAGTGGTGAATCATGATAAAAGTTGTGTTGTCATCTCAGATAAATGCCCTACCAGGAGGATTAAATTAATTAAAGGTAGTCTGGGTTTTAGTAGAAGGGGTATTTTGTTGGAATACCTTGGGGCTCCGATTTCCTCAGGCAGACATCGTGTGCATAATTTCGATAATTTGGTGGAAGGATTCACTAACATGATTATGAATTGGATGATTCACTTCTTTTCGTTCGGGGGGAGAATCAAACTTTTGAACTCTGTGTTATCTTCCATTCCTATGCATGTTCATTCCTCAACAAAATTCGTTTCTTTTGTCAATTCGCAGCTGGAGAGAATAATGGTAGGTTTCATTTGGGATGCTAAAGGGGAGGATCTTCATCATTGGGATTCCTGGGATTGTTTGGCTAGAGTTGTAAAGGAAGGTGGAATTTAGATGAAGAGAACTGTAGGAGCCATGAAGGGTATGCATGTGAAGCTGTCTTAGGAGGTTTCGAAGGGTTGAACCTTATGGGGACGTTTTTCTGCAAGAAAATACATGGATATTTTTGGAATCCCGAAAGGGCGTGCCTATTTAATGTGGTGCATGATCCACCCACTTATTTCTGGGATTGATAATCATACTCTGAGGATTGTTGGCCGGGAAAAAATTAGTTTTTTGGAATAACAACTGGGCCGGCAGCAAACTCGGATTTCCTGGGTGTCCTACACATGACATTTCCTTTAGTTAGGCGAAATGTTACCCTGTTTTCACCAGTGCCATTCCTAACATGGACCAATGAAGGGTGTTCGATCTCATCGAGCTTTCTTCTTCCCCTGATACATGTGTATTCATGGGATCTGCGTCTGGGGCTTTTTTGGTGAAGGATTTTCAAAAACTGACTCATTATTCGGAGGTGAAGGACAACTGGGGAGAGGCGATGTGGTGAAAACAACTTACTGAAAAATAAATCTTTCTGTTGTGGCACATTATAAAAAATGAGTTTTCTACAAATGACAATATTAAGAATGTTGGAGTTCTCATGGCGTCCTGATGTCCATGCTACTCTATTCCTTGTGAGGAAACTGTCAGCCATCTGTTCTTTGAGGGTCACTGGGCTCGCCATGTGTGGGGTATGTATGGAATCTTCACCGGAATCTCCATCTCCAATTACACAGCCACAGATTTTCTTTTCCAATGGTTCCGCGGTGGGAGAACAAACAGTTTGTTGTTCAATTTAAGAGTCTGCATCCTTGCGGTTGGGAGTTGGTGTATTTGTAAAGCGGGAAACAAAGGTCATTACAATGGTCTTTCTAGCACCATGCTAGCCATTAACATGAGAACAAGAAATCTTCTATTTGATTTTGGTCACCTCATTAAGAATGGGGATTCATACCCCTCTATGAACGATGTTATGCGTCCCAGGCCGGAAAACTCTTTCTCTCCCAACCCCTCTTCGGGTCAATGGGTGAGATGGCATCCTCATTGCTCTGGGCTGAAACTGAACACAGACGGTTCTTGCTGCTTTGGAGTCATGCAGGGAAGTGGTTTGGTCAGAGATAGTAGATGTTTGGTTGTCGTAGCTTTCTCAGCCTACATTGGTAAGGGATTCTCTCTTCAGGCTGAAGCTTACAGTCTCATTCCTGGTCTTGAGTTGTGTTACAACATGAACATACCCCTTTCTTCCTTAGAAATGGACTCGCAGGTCTTGCACAAGGCACTGCTTGGTCTCTTCCATTCCCCTTATACTATTGTGTATCATGTTCGGAGATGCAGGAAGTTGTTGCTTGATGGCCTAGATATCTCTCATATTTGGCGTGAAGGGAACAAAGCGGCTTATTATCTTGCCTCCAATGCTCCTTTGGATTATGTTTTCACGTTTTTTCATTGCACATGCTCTATTCTTCCTGAAGGAGTGAGCATTGTTGTAGGTGACACCCTTGGATTGCATTATTTTAGGCCTATGATATCCCAGACATTTTGTATTCCTCCTTCAGGGTCCCTTCTTTCAATAAAAAATTTATGATTATGATGAGTACCCTTCATAAAACAAATAAAAAATCACAAATGGTTCATCATCAGTCCAAAGTGAGAGAATGTAATTTTCACTAATATGCCTCTTTAAATGGCACCAGTTTCCTAAATGGATCTCACCATTACTATCATCATGAAAAAATTCTCAAGATAGTTTAATCATTTGACTGAATTAGAAACCTATTTAAAAGGTCTCACTTCACTGCATCATGCTCAATTGGCGTCCCATGGGCCCATTCCACATGTTCGAATAAAATTCTTAATATTGGTCTTGAAACAACAACCTTAATTTTAGGGTCTCAGTGTCATAGATGTTATGTCATTCTAACACTGTAAAATGGAGAAATGTCAGATACAAGATTACATAATAATAATAATTTTATTATTACTAGGCATTTCATTGAGCCAAGTAACGAGTTTGAAAGTGGTATTGAACACCAATATTAAAATTACTTCCTCAATTCCTGGGTCAATTTTTTGTTGATGGTTCATCAATCAGACAATGTATGAGGGATAAATGTATGGATTAAGGTTTTCCTAACAAAATAAATAATAATAATGTTTCAATAATATTTTTCACTTAATCAATATGAGAGGGCAATTCCATGCTCCTTCCCCATTTTCAACACGTTGGTGGTGGCTCAAAAATCTAGTTTTCCTTTTTTAGTTAATTGAATTTATCGTAAATAATAAAAAAGAAAAACACGTGAGATGTTGGGATCATGACCAATTTTCCTCCACCTCCAATAGGCTACCCACACACAGGAGGCACCCCAATGATTTTTTATCACCATACATTTCATTCAACCCATTTATCATTTAATAAAAATATTTAATTTTACAACTCCAATTAAATTAAGCCTAGTTAATTTAATTTACCTCACAGATTTTAAAAAATTATTATATTTATTTTTTAATATAATAATAATAACAACTCCTCCTTAATTTCTTTTAACTCATCACCATTATCATTATTTATAATATTATTATTAATACCCACTACATTGACTATGATCGACCACCTCGTGAGAGATATGAGCCATACCATTGTTAAGTTCACACCAAGTACCCACCTCCAAGAGATTCTTCTCATGGAATCCAATCCATTATCAATATGTTCCAATTTCATCAATCTACCGCGAATGTGAGGGTCCGATCAGGTTTAATATCTCTCAACAAAGCAAAATTGAGATCACAAAGATCTAACCGATGATAAACTTAAAGACAAATGTGGAGAAATGCATAAGAACAAATGATTATGGGTAAATTCCAAGAATTATTGTCTAGTAGATCATAAATAGGGATCCCAGGATTTAAAACCACTGAACAAGTAATAATTTTTGTACATGGGCACCTGAAAATGATGAAAAAAAGGAACATATCATAGAAAAATTTAAGATCTTATTTGTAATTGAATAAAAGTGGAATAAAACCGTTAATTTGAAACATGTTCCTTGATTATGTATTAATATTCAGTGGATAATGTGTTCACCAATGATTTGGGAGGATTTGTTGCGTTTGTGGCGTCTTGATCTGCTCTAATTTGATGTTTCATCATAATATGAAAATAGATGAGGGTGCAAGAGCTCTGGATTTCTCTTAAGATTTATGTGGCTAACGATAGAGAAATTGGTCTCGAAGAACTCTTATATGGTTATCCATATATATGAAAACAAACTAATTAATGAATTATTGAATTAAATAATTGATTAATAAATAAATTAAATCCATAACCATCAGATTATTTTACTAGATTCCCACATCGACAATATTTAGGATGTGAATTGGGTAAAAACCTCATTAAAAACTCAACCAGGGTCTCAGATTTCTCATTTGAGTCTCTTTGTATGAGTTATTTTGGTTTTAGTTTCAAATAAATAAATTCAATTCAATTAATTTATCAAAAGAACCCACTAATAGATACCTCATCTAAATGACCAGAACTGACCATCTTATGGTCCCACATTCAATAAAATTCATGTATTAGACTCAAACCTGATCTCATATTTCTAATTCGTGACTCGGTTTATAAGTTATTACACTTTTTTAGGAGAACTATGTGTGGGTAATTAAGTTATATTATATATTTTTATAAAATTAATTTTGGACTCACCATGCCTCGAAATTTACCATCATCTGAATTCCTATATTCAAATATATTCCTAGGAATATTCAAATGTCATACATGAGAAAACCAATGTCTCTACATTATTCCCTTATACAATGATTTTCCTCCCAAAAAACACAATCTATGAAAAATTTAGGGGATATTAAGCCTGCCCCCAAATCTTCAATAAATATTCCCTACATCGGGATATAGAACAAAATTATATGTGTGATCCTCCATCATCATTTTCTATAGAAACATGCCTAGAATGACCATACATGCCTAAAAAGGATTATGTGATCCCCTCCTTTAGAAATTCTATCGGATAAAAGCCTTATAGATGTATTGTCATGAAATATCCCACATTTTATGTTCTCCAGAAGATAGTTCCTCCACATATATAAGATTAAGATTACCATTACTAGCTTTTTGAAGTGATTCATATAGTTTTGTTGTAACACACCAAGATATCACAGTACATTATCTCATTAAAGTAATTCAATAGCTTGTGCAACATGAAACAACGAGTTCGAGCCCACTACGACTTACCAAAGTAGCCGTTCAAAAGAAGTTATGAATAGTATTAGTTGGATTTTGAATTTTATATAATCCTTATAATTTTAGAATCCATATTATGAGTTTCCTAGACATTATGTAAGAACAAAATCATTTATTTTAGATAAAAGAAATATTTTAAAAAAAAGGCAATTTTACCACCTTTTAATGGTGAACCCTTTTAAAATACAATACTTGAAACTTTTATATATTAAATTTGGAAAAATAAAATTCTTCTTTAGAATTGGGACATAAGAAATTATTTTTGATAAATTTTTTGTGTTTTTCTAATAAGATTTATATTTGGGTGAATAGTGAAAAATTTAAAATTTTATCTGAAAACAACTTTTTAAATCAAAATAATTCATAGTGTTAAATTATACATTTGAATGGTCTGTAAGTATAATTAAATTATATTTTTATCATTTAATACAATTTCAGTCATTATAAGTCATTTCACAGTTAAATTTGGCAGAAACCCATGTCAATCTTTTGATAGGATTTACTTTTTTAAAAACCCACTTTTTGGTTTTGACAATGGGAATTAATTTAAAATTAATAAATGAAACATGTCTGTTTTTAATTTTGTAAAATAGACTTCATTTTGGAATTCTTAATATCAAGATTAGATTATGGTAATTTATTTTTATTTTTATGAAAACTTTCAATTTTTGATGAAAAGTGAAAAACACTGCGTTATTATTTAAAACCGACTTTTTATTTAAATAATTAGTGATTTTATTTTAATTTATATAAACTCAAAATTGATATATAATACCTATATAAGTTCAAAGTAATTCATTGGAGTCATTTTATAATATGTTTCAATATAGAAAATTTTATCAAACATTGTATTGTCTTTTACCCACCTCATAGGAGCATTTTAAAATTTGCATAAAACATAATATTACCACTTATGTGAGTTGAATTTCATAAATCCAAGAAGAAAGATTAATATAAGTTAGTAAAATGGGGTTCAATAAGATGAATTTTTTTTTGGTGAATATTAACTTTTGGCTTTTATTTACCACAGTTAAAAGTAAATAGGGTAATTAAGGGTGAAAATGAGATTACAATTACCCTAACACATTTTCTCATTCTATTGGATAAGTATAATTCTACATAAAACATACTTATTAATAAAATATTATCCTTTAGGTCCACTTGGATTAGATTATGATATTTATTATTATTTAATTTAAAGAAGACTTAAAAGTGTTAAATTCAAATTATCATTACAAAAACATTTTTAATATAGGGTTATAAATAAGATAAACTCGACTTTAAATATTAATTAGAAATATAAAAATGTTTCCAACATAATGGTATTTTATTTATTAATTTTCGACATTAAATAATTAAATTTATTTATGACATGATGAAGATGTAGTAATTTCCTTATTAATAAAATATTAAGGTAATTGATATTATAAGTACCCAAATAAATGTAATTTGAGACTATTGATAAATTATATAAATTTTATAGGTTAATATGACATGTTAGGGTTGACTAAATCAATTATTATTGATGTAATAATGCTATTATGATTTAGAATAAACAAATACCTAATAGTGTCAAAATTGATAGAAAATTGTTTTTTAAACAATTACTATATTATTGGTTGATATAATATTCTTAAAAATATACGGTTCAGCCAAAGGGATTAAATAATATTATATATGTAATTAATGAAACACTTTAGGTTCTCATTAATGTTTAGATTATGTTTATTAACCATATAGTGTAAGAATACAAGAAGACGGGATAAAAGTTAAACTATTTTACAAAGAGTTACTTCTAAAATATAAGTTTAAAATGGTAAACTAAACTTGTATAAAACCTATTGGTTGAGATTATTTAAATCCATAACAAAATAAGTCTATAAATAAACTCATTCTAAGCCATTATAAATCGAATATGATTGTATAATAAATTAATACATTAATCATTTCCTAAAGTGACTGTCACCCCTCTTATAAAATGGAACATCCCATTCTCTCAAAATCACACCTCCCAAGACATTTTTCATCGCCAACCCCTACCCAGTTATTCTCCCAACATTACTTCCTTCATCATATAGGACGTCCTTTGGTCATAATTGCATCATATTGAGCCCTATTGATCATGTCCAAAAAACCCAAAGAAGAGGTAAATATTTCATCACCTCTTTCATGTTCATTTCTTCTTTCACTTCCACATTCTTTGTTGTTTCCATTTTAAAACAATAACCCCAGTATCTTCTATATATTTTAATTTTATTATAAAAATGGTTTAATCATATTCATTATTCTATCAATCCTATAAATGTAAAAGTCACCATACGTGAGTATGTACGGATTACCGTCTCCAAGTCCTGGTGTAGTTTATTATTCAAACCTTTAATTATTTGTATGGGTATAATAATGAGTATAAATGATGTAAGTAATAGATATAACATGTTAATGATTCTATTTATATGATATATTATCTAATTACATATGATTTATCCATAAATATAATGATATTGTCGCTCGTGCGTACGTACAGATTACCGTCTCCACGACGCGATGAGATTCATTTCCACGTTCACCATTCAACAATGATTATAAATATATATATTATTAATTAGAATTTAATATATTTCATAATAATTATATTGAATATATATATATATATATGAACTTACATATATCTTAATCCCTTACTTTTGTTCAATATGATATGAAAACTGAAACAACATTCATGCGTACGAATGACATACCGTCTCCATAAATGGTGACTTCCATTTCATGTATATATCTATTATAAATATATATATTCTAAATATATATGATATATAAATCAAATTTTATAAATTGGAAGTATTTAAATCAAGAATTAAATTATATGATCTAGAATAACATGTTAAAACACGTACAATTAAGAAAATGATTATTACATAAAATATTAATTTAACATGGAAATAATTATTAAATGGGTAGTATAAAGTCATTAATGAATCATGTATGAAATAATAAATATGAATATGGTTATATTATAATTTAATAATAGACTATGGTCATTATAAAAAAGGTTAAACATACCCTCAACCAAAGGAACGTGCAACGCAAGGGATAATTTCTCAATCTCATTATTATCTAAGATGTTTTATGCGTATGTTTTTACTAGGACATATTTATTATCCATGTCCATGTTTCATCAAATATATTTCAAGAGTATTATTTTTAATCCATGATTTTTCAAAAAATATCATTTTAAATGTTTTAATGATTTATTCTTTTAATCCTTTCTCATTAATTTCCATGTTTTCAAAATGATTTTATTGATTTATTTATATGGACATGAATGTTTTAAAATGATAATTCATTTAAAATGTTTCAAAATGGTATGGGACACTTTGGTTAAAAAATATCTTTAAATGATTTCCTTTATAAATATTGTGACTTTTAAAATTATTTCATGAAAAAGGGATATTTATCTTATGGATTTTACTGAACATTTTCAACTATTTCTACATCATTTATTGGATATTATTCTTGATCGAGGTTGATTTATTATGATTAAAATGTTCCATATTGTACTGAAAGTTTTGTGATATGGTTAAATGTGGATGTTTTATTTTAATACCATTCATGGTTTACGGATAAATTATTGACATTTCATATGTTAGTTTTAATATGAATGTTTATGTCATGTTTAACCATTTTCATATGAGGAATACAATGGACTTAGTAAGTAACGGGTGGAGCCTGCTATAGCTCCTCGATGCATCGGTAGGTCTAATGAGACAAATATAAATGGAATTGGCCGAGGCCTTTCCCAATTTGATAAATGGTTTTGGGTGAGGCCTAAATCATATTTTAGAAGTCTTGGCTAAGGCCATGAAAAAATGTTTCAGAATGTCTGAAATTATGCCTTCCCTCATTATGAAATTAGTTATTACATGTGATTGTTAGACTTGTAGAATAACCATGTTCATGTTAATATTATTATTCTTAGATTATTTCTACAATATTATGTGCATGTTTAGGTTTCAAAGGCTATTGTTTTTATTACACATCTTGCCTTATAATTTTACATCCTTCACAAATTATTTACCCTTATTGAGAATCTAAGCTCACCCCATTATTATGTTTTATTTTCCTCAGATCCCAAGAAGTGTTTTATTATTGAGATGTTGGGTTAAGAAAAGGGAAAAATAGTTTTCATAGAGTATTGTTTATGGTGTATTGTATGTTATAATGTTTAATGTAGCGTTCATGTATTTAATCTATTTTCCAAGACTGCTAAATTGATTGGTCCTTCTAGACTTGATTCCTTATAATCATTCCTATGTAATAATATAATGCACTGACTCTAGGATTCTAGAGTCGTGGTGTTGTAGCTGGTATGAGAGGATGTTTAAGAAAAACCTTTGAAATAAATTTAGATAAACTCTGATTAGAGAACACTACCCTAAGATAGACTTTGAGGATTAGTATAGAATAAATTCTATAATTTTAGTAATGTAGATATTTTGTGAGTTTCCAATCAATACATCCCAGTATGGATATGAGAAGATAGAGGCGGCTCTGGAACAAATGTACCTAGGGATAAAACGCGAAGACACCGCTTTGAGATAGACCCAAATGGGAACTGGTGCACGAAAACAGGACTTGCATTTCTATTGGTTATGACACTCATAGGGGATAGCTTAGGACAATTTACAGTTTCATTAAAATCCCTTATGAATGATTTAAGAGTAAATAATACCTCAAAGAAATCATTTT
The DNA here is from genome assembly GCA_963277665.1 of Viscum album. NCBI lineage: Eukaryota > Viridiplantae > Streptophyta > Magnoliopsida > Santalales > Viscaceae > Viscum > Viscum album. Next base: position 542,186,371 of record OY728130.1, on the reverse strand, counting down.
TATGATAACTGATTATACCCATAAACTAATAAATTTATGTTAGGTATTTTACAAGTTTGGAATTATTCATTGCGATTCATAAACTGACCTAGTGTATGAAATTGTTTAAAAATGACACCCAATAGAAGGAATGAGATCTCTAGAAATACGTATGATCTAATGAGTAAGAAGGATCATATATTTCATGGTATTTAGCCAAAATTTCTAAGGGAAATAGTCTCCCACGTATTCTCGACATATGAAGAAATAATATCTTGTGTTAATAAGATATGTAAAGAATTTTATGAGTCTTATGTCTTTTAAGGGAAGCAAGAGAAGACAATGATAGAAGAGACAAAGATGGAAAAGTGGAAGAGGGGAAAGAAGGATTTTCCCATATGTGATAACTCTGTAAAGAATCACCGAGATAAATTATGGAAGGGAATGCGAGTTTTTTATATGTGTAGATAAAAAGTACACTGAGTACGTGATTTAAAGGTTAAGAGGAAGGATTCAAATGTACAATGCTTCATCTGCAAGGGGTTGGGGCACTACGAGAATCAATGTCCAAAACCTCATAGTATAACCCAAATACGACTATTGGATAATAATCATTTTATGACACTACCAAAGATGAAGAGGATTGATTAGATTTTTTATGTTCATGTTAAAGTATTGTGTCATTGAGTATTTTATTAATGATTTACATGTTATAGGAATTATAGAGTATATAAGGATTGTAATGCAGTACTATTTCATTAAGGACATGAGATTGTGTGGAACCAAGAAATGTGACTCAATTTCAAGTTAATATTTTATGAAAATACATGGTTTAGTGGAAGACAAAACATTAATATGGTCCGGATACTGAGTTACTGATTTTGGAATAAGAGATGATTGATTTATTATATTGGATATTGTTTACATCCTTGGAACTGGTTAATGGTTTGTTTTTTCCGTCATTGTTGGAGTTTACCCCATTTTTGGATACAAGGAGTATATCCAGTATTCTATTATGAATAAGGGTGAATGAATGTATACAACAAGGTTTTATGGTAATTAAGGGTGTTACTATGATTTACAAGAATACATTATGAAGTTATTCACATTTTGTTATGTGGAAAAAATGATCTTTATTGTATTTACCTTTCTTATAAATTTTGGATTGTGAGTTTTGATAGAAGTATTTTGGATAATCCTAAATGTTGGAATAGATTAAGTTTGACATTGGAAAATATTTTTAAGGTTAAATAATTTCTTGATATTATAAAAAGGATAACTTGGAGGACGAATGGCAACCTGTCACGTCCGGCATGGCCACGAGACTTGAACCCGCAACTGAAGGGCGACATGGGTGCATCAACTAGCAATGGCCTATGTGATGTCCAGTCTTGTATAATGTAGATTTTTTTAAATAGTCTGACAAATGAATTGTAAATTCATTATTTTAGGAACCATATATGGTTCTGATAAATAGAATATTTTTGAATTCTATTATCTTTTGGAGTGAATGATGAGTTTGTGGTAGGAATTTGTTGAATGATGATACACTACTTTTCAATTATATGTATATATTTCCTCTTATTCTGTAAATAAATTAATTCTTAAACTTTAGGGAAGGGATCTTAAAACCAAAAATGTCTTATCATAATACATTATGTTTTGTTGAAACAGTTATATTTTAAATCATCATAGATTAATGTCTTTGAGGCTCTGAACATTATACTTGTTTGTTATTGATGACCTCAATCATTCTATACAAATATTTACGTTTTTCCTCTAATTATGTGTCTCTAATTCCCACCAATTTTCTCTTAATTGAGATCATAATTTGGTGGTGACTTTTTCATTTCTCTTTCCCTCTTATTAAGACTAAATTTTATTAACCCAATTTCTAATGTGGGTTTTCCCACAAAAAAATTTTTCTATATTTAACCATTTATTTTCGAAGAACAATTTAAAATTGTGTGGAAACAATTTATTGATGGAGGGAAGAACATAACACCACAATATTTCATAGTACATTATATCGTTAAAGTAATTCAATAGCTTGCGCTACATGCAACAATGAGTTTGAGGAAACCACGACTTACCAAACTAGCCGTTCAAAAGAGGTTATGAATAGTATTAACTAAATTTAGAATTTTATATAATCCTTATAATTTTAGAATCTGTATTATGTGTTTCTTAAACATAATGTATGAACAAATTCATTTTTTTAGATAAAAAAAGTATTTTTAGAAAAATGAAATTTTACTGCATTTTAATGGAGAAACCTTTTTAAATAAAATATTTGATACTTTTATATATTAAATATTCCAAAAAAATTCATCATTATAATTGGGACATAAAAATTTGGTTTGGATAAAATTTTCGTGTTTTTCGGATAACTTTCTTATTTGGGTGAATAATGAAAAATACCAAATTTTAACTGAAAACAACTTCTTTAGTCAAAATAATTTATAGTGTTCAATTATACATTTGACTAGTTTGGAACAATAATTAGATTATATTTATATCATTTAATATAATTTTGGTCATTATAAGTAATTTCCCATTTAAATTTGACATAAACACATGTCAATCTTTTGATAGGTTTTACTTTTTTTTTAAAAACCAGCATTTTGGTTTTGACAAAAGGAATTAATTTTAAATTAATAAATACAAATTCAATGTTTTTAATTTTAAATAATAGACTTAATTTTTCAATTAAGAATATCAAAATTAATTTATGTTGATTTTTTTCATTTTTCTAAAAAATTTCAATTTTTTGATGAATAGTGAAAAACACAGTGTTGTTATTTTAAACTTACTTTTTACTTAATTGATTAGGTTTTTAATATTAATTTATTGAAACTCAAAATAGATATATAATACCTATATATGTTCAAGGTAATTTATTGGATTCATTTTATTATATGTTTAGATATATAATATTTTATCTAACGTTTTACCGTCTTTTAACCACCTCCTTAGAGCATTTGAAAATTTGCATAAAACATAATTTTACAACTTCAGTGAGTTGAATTTAAAAAATACAAGAGAAAAAATTAATATCAGTAAGTAAAATGGGGTAAAATAGGTTGAAAATAATTTTTTTGAATAGTAACTTTGACTTATTTACCACGGTTAATTGTAAATAGGGTAATTAAGGGTAAAAATTATATTAAAATTACCATAACACATTTCCTATTTCTATTAGATAAGTATAATTCAACCAAAAACAACCTTATGAATAAAATATTATTCTTTAGGACTACTTGGATTAGATTAGGACATTTATTATTAGTTAATTTAAAGAAGAGTTAAAAGTGTTAAATTCAAGTTTTCATAACTAAATTTTATTAATATATGGTTATACATAAGATAAAATCCTCTATAAATAATCATTAGAAATATAAAAATATTTCCTACATAATTGTATTTTATTTATAAATTTTTGAAGTTAAATTATTAAATTTATTTATGACACAGTGATGATGCAATAATTACCTTATTAATAAAAGATTAAAATAATTGATATTATAAATACCCTAATAAATGTAATTTGAGACTTCTGATGAATTATAATAATTTTATAGGTTACTATGTAATTTTAGGGTTGATTCAATAATTATTTTTATAAAGTAATCATGTTGTTATGATTTTAACAAAAAAAAAACAAATACCAAATAGTATCAAAATGGACATAAAATAGTTCTTAAAACAAAAACTATATTATTGGTTGATATAATATTCTTAAAAATCTATATTTTGGCCAAAGGGCTTAAATAATATTATATATTCCATTAATGAAGCACTTCCATTTCTATGGGATGTTTTGAGTAAGTTTATTAACCATATAATGCAAGATTACAAGAAGACACGATAAATGTACAACTATTTATGTAAGAGTTAAATCTATAAGACAAGTTTAAAATGGTAATCTAAAATTGTCTAAAACCTATTTATTGAGATTATTTCGACCCATAACCACCTGAGGCTATATAGTAATTCATTTGAGCCATTATTTACCAAATATGATTGTATAATAAATTAATACTTTAATCTTTTTCTAAAGTGACCCTCACACCTCTTATAAAAGGGAACATACCCTTCTCTCAAAATCACACCACCCAAGCCATGTGGATCGGCCAAACCATTCCCATATTTCCTCCCAACTTTCCTACCTTCATCATAGAGGCCTTCCATTAGTTATAAATCCAACCTAAGGTGCCCATTTGATCAAGTCAAATGGAATAAACCAAAGAAGATGTAAATATTTCATCGACTATTTCATGTTCTTTTCTTCATCCACTTCCTCTTTCTTTTTTGTTTTTATTCTAAAATAATAACTCCAGTATATTATATATACTGAAATATTATTATAAAAATGTTAAAACCATATTCATTATTCTATCCATCTTATAAATGACAAATTCCCATACGTGCTTACGTACAGATTACCGTCTCCACATCGTGGTATAGTTTGTTATTAAAACATTTCATTATTTGGATGGGTATAATAATGATAATAACAGTTGTAAATAATAAATATACCATATTAATGATTCTATATATATGATATAACATCCAATTACATATTATTTTTCCATCAATATAATGATATTGTCACTTGTGCGTACGTAAGGATTATTGTCTCCATGACACGATGAGATTCATTTCCACGATCACCATACAATGATGATAATAAAAATATATATATTATAAATATTTATGTAATATATGAAATAATAATTCAACTATATATATATATACTTACATATATCTTATTCCCTTACTTCCTTTCAATAAGATATGAAAACAGAAACAACGTTTATGAGTATGAATGACATACTGTCTCCATAAATGGTGCCTTCTATTTCATATATTTAACTATTTTAAATATTTATATTCTAAATATATATGATATATAAATCATGGCTTATATTGGGGAATTATTTAAATCATGATTTGAATGATACGATCAAGAATAACAAGTTAAAACACATATGATAAAGAATGTGGTTATTATCAAAAATGATAATTCAACATGGAAATCATTATTAAATGGGTAGTATAAATTCATAAATAAATCATGTATGATATAATAAATATGAAAATGGTTATGTTATAATTTAATAACTTACTGTGGTCATTATATAGGAGGTTAAACGTACCCACAACGAATGGAAAGTGAAAGGTTAGGGTTAATTCCTCAATCTCATTATTATCCGAGATTGTTTATGTGTAAGTTATTACCGAGACATATTTATTATCCATGTCCATGTTTCAGAAAAAAGTTTTAAAAATGATTATTGTTAAGGGAATGTTAACTAAAATATTCATTTTAAATGGTTTAAAGATTTATTCTTCTAAACCTTTCTTATTTATGTCCACGTTTTCAAAATGATTTTAAGGATTTATTTATGTTGACATGAATGTTTTAAAAAGTTAATTCCTTTCAAAAGTTTTAATGTGTTATGGGACACTTTGATTTAAAAATATCTTGTAAATGACTTCCTTTATAAATTGGGTGACTTTTAAAATTATTTCATCAAAAAGGGATATTTCTCTCAAACATTTTTACAAATCACATTCAACTATGTCAACATCCTTTAATGGATATTATTATTTATAGAGGTTGATTTATTATGATAAAAATCTTCCATATTGTATTGAAGGTTTTGTGATATGTTTGACTATTGATGTGCTGTTTTTATACCATTCATGGTTTATGGATAATGTATTGGCATTTTGTATGCTAGTTTTAATATGAATTCTTATGTTATATTTAATCCTTTTCATATGAGGAATGCATTGGACTTAGTAAGTGACGGTGGAGCATGATATAGATCCTCGATGCATCTATTGGTCTCATGAGACAAATAGACATGGAATTGGCCGAGGAATTTCCCAATTTGATATATGGTTTTTGCCAAGGCCTAAATCATTTTTTAGACATCTTGGCCGAGGCCTTGACAAAATGTTTCAGAATGTCCGGCATTATGCATTACCTCGTTATGAAATTATTTATTACATTTGATTACTCAACTAGCAGAATATCGATGTTCTTGATTATATGGTAATTTATGATTTGTTTGTTCCCTATTATGTTTATGTTTATGTTTAAAAGGATGTTGTTTTTTATTAAACATCTTTCCTTAAATTTTTATATCTTTAGCTAAATTAGTTACCCTTATTGGGCATCGTAGCCCACCCCTTTCTTATATTTTATTTTCCCAGGATCCCAAGAAGTGTTTTATAATTGAGATTCAGGGTTAAGCTATGGGATCAATGGAATTCTAAAAGGAGTTTTTATGTTGTGTTGTATGTTATAAAGTCTAATGTAACATTAATTTATATAATCTATTTTCCATGACTGCTAAATAGTTTAGTCCTTTGGGACTTGATTCTTTTTAATCAAGCCAATTTATTATAATAATGCACCAAGTCTGGGATTCTAGGGTCGGGGCATTACATCTATTCATGGGGTCTCAACTACCGCAACCTGTATGTTATAACTGTATGCTGCTTCATCAAGGATAACATGAAGCACCCAAGGGAACCAATGAACAAATTAGGTGAGTATACTCATCCAGCCATGAGAAGCAAGAAAAGGAAACCATGTGGCATACCTCATGTGTCTTCGCTTCTCTAGGATGGTGAGTGACCCGAAACTAGAAACTCCAATACACCCACAAGTATAATCCCAATAAAAAGGTTTCAAAGTGATAAAATCCACGATAAATTGATGGACCTAATCTAGGAATCCATCACACAACCTCTCCCTAAATTCACACGTTTAAGGAACTCATTTTCTACGCATCGAAACTATCCAATTATGGTGGCATTGACTCTCCTTCACTATTATTATCACCTCAAAAAATAAATATCTGTGGGGAATTAATCCATCTTCATCAATATCCAAATCAATGTCATACTAAATCACTTTCTTCTGTAGTATCATGAGTTAAAAACTTACTCCAATCGCCTGAGGGTACTAACAAACAAAAAGGTCTTCCCAAATGATAAATTGGGTCTTAACATGCTCTCTGTTTTCAAACCCCTTCTCACCCCCGACCCAGAACACACATGTTAGTGGAAGTAACTCACTTATACTCAATCCAATCATCTTTGGGAGGAATTGATTCACTCTCATAGTTTTCATCGCATCTCAAAAACACTTCTTAGGGGGGGGGGAGAACCCTCTTCCTCATGAATTCTATGCTACTTCAAAAAACTGTGCCACATGGTTACACTGATTCCTCATGTCACCCCTATTAAAACATCAAGAATGATGTGGGACGAAAATGGTACCTCAAACAATGTCAAAACATTATACTGTAGAAAGTATAAGAGATACAGAGCGTACATATTATCATCTCATGCACTGGGGAATGAATGACCCCAAAGCCTTTATCTTTCCTTCGCCACAACCGCTAGCTCCCTGATCCAAACATGTGCCACCCGGTGGTGGTGGAATGATCTCATAGTGATATCCAATACTCATAGCTCCTCCTCCTCCTATACCATCTCCACCTCCCAGTGGACCACCTTGTCCACACCTTGTTGATAATTGATCATGTTGCTGCCTTTGCCATGTAAGTCTATTAGAGAGCTTCCTTTGTTGATCAACACATTGGGCCGGGTAGTCTCATTCCCCGTGACCTCCCCCATCACAAGCAAAGCACATCCCCTCTATGGGTACTCGTGTCCTCTACGGTTCTTCAGACCACCTTCCTAAGATTGATCATGAGAAGGCCTCCTACATCGAATCCTCGACATCAAATGTCAACATGTTTCTATAGAAGACTCACCTATATGGAACCTACTAGCGAATAAAACCATCTAGAATTCCTATTAATGAAATATCACTATTACCAGTTCCCTCTCTAGCACCTCATTATATGTGGGGTTTCCCAAGGGTAAAACACAGGCTCAGATCTATCTGCGGAGGCCCTTGTAAAACTAACATACACAGAAGTATCTATCTCATATCATATCAAGATATTAATTTGTATGTTATTTTAACCTAGTTGCATACTCAACCCGTATCATCCCTCCCATCAGATTCTCTAGAATCTCTGAGATCCGAATTAAGTGCAAGTAGGAGGGGTAATACTCCACATGGAATAACTTCTAGAATTTAGTTCCTGAGATTGTTGAATCATCATTCATCTATGTAATAGGAATCCACCAATGCGTAGTTGACTTGTTAAAGAGGATAGAAACTGGAATAAATTCCATATCCATTGGGGTCTGAACAAGACTGAAGATATGGACCACAACCTCTATCCTGTTATCAAATGCATAAAGATATGGATCACTATGAAACCTCAACAATCTCTTACAATGGAACTCAAATAGTGCACTAAGAATGTGCACATCCATAGCCTGCTCTTCTGGAATAATCTACCCCTTTACTGGTAGAGTTACTACTACCATCCCACCTTGAGTAATGGTTCACAAAATGGAACCTGAACTGAATCCTCATCCCTCATTGGATCATCATCATGAATCAAAGCTGGCATCCCAACTAACCATTATCAAATAGGCATATTGGAAGTTATCAAGGAGTATTATGGTCAGATGAGCATATATATACATATGAAAAATCGAAAAATGACCCATTACGAATTTCTAAAGTCAAAATTTTATATGATTCATTTACCATAAATCCTAGAAATAAATGTCTCAACATTCATAGTTGACCAACACATAGTTATGGTCCATGTGAATGGATACATCAGCCTCCAAACCATCATTGGACTCCCTATCCTGGGATACAATGACGAGAAACATTGACACTATTTCCCTAAATCAAACCATATCCTATTAAATGGATAGGTTCCAACAACATTCCAATGAATGAAGTTTCTTTAATACCGAAATGTCACGAAATGTCCCTATCCAGAGCTTGAGATATAACTACCCCAATACAAACTCCACAGGTCAAGGGGTGTTAACATGAACTAAAGGAATAACTAACTTAGTGAGGTAATTTCCTAATAACATTTACACACACACACAACCATCTCGATTTAGTAGTTAATAGTGAAAAAATAAAATATTCAGCACTATAATATGGTAAACCAAGCTTTCATGAACATATAGATTATACCAAAGTACAGTAGTGTAAACTAAACGTTAAAGGAAAAAAACACGCCAAACCATAAATGTGAATGAACCCTGAACATCATGAGATAGGTGGGTGACTTAGGGTGTAAAAATATTCTTCTATTGTGATGGATCTTGTTACCATGCTGGTAGGAACCATTTTAACCTGTTTGATGAGAATAAATAGATAACAAAAAATTACATGCAAAGAGATGACACATATATTTTTCTTGGTTCACCACTAAGAAATAGTGTAAGGAGAATATAATGATAGTGTGTTGGGAATACCTAAATCTACTAATCTTCACTATTTGTGGATTATAGATGTTTAGAAACAATCACACTATTCTACGCACACTACCCTTTCATGCTTTCATGTATAACACACTGTGTTCCTCAAAATTATTCCATCGACTCAACATTGCTTACTCTATAGGGTGATGTCTTACTCAGTTTATCAACATGAATGTTTCTTTAGTATATTGGCATTAAATTATTTTTTCCAAATATTCATGAGACCCTACTTTCCCTGTAGACCTAGTTTTATGCACTTTGAATGCCACGTTCAAAGGAAAAATGACATTCAAAAGAACCTTTTGTGAATCTCTTATGTGAATCTCAATACATTCCTAAAGCAGACTGTACCATCACTGAATACCACATAATAAAAAGGAAGATAGTAATAAAAAGCATTGACATCAGTCAAGAATTAAATAGAAAATTTTCAATGCTCATGCTCACACAGAAAATCAAATTCACACTACTCCCCAACCTTCATGAAATCAGAGTGATTCTGACCTTTCTCAAATTATTATCATTTCAAATGATGATATGGTAGCCTCATATTTAGAGGATCATCCATTTTCAATGTTACATCACCATTAACATATTTTTGTTTTGTTCAAAAACATATTTCCTAAGATATTCCATTAACGAAGCTCCAATGAAACTTTTCATAGTTATAGAGATCACTGTCAAATCATTGTTCATCTGTGATGTTCCACTTCCCATTGTCTCAAATAACACTATCAAACCCTCAAGAAATTGTGAAACTCACCTTGGAGAAACATAGTGTTCTTGAATACCATTATCTTACCATATATATGAAGTGTTTGTTCTAAAAAAATAAAATTTCATGATTCTATCCTCTCCTTCTCGATTTAGATCCCAAAAAATTGTCTAACACTGAGAAATGATGCAAACATTAATATTATTGTCAGATTTTACTATAGGTACAGTTGAAATGGAATTTCCTAACCAGTCTAGTGTGGATTCACAAAAAACACAAACTAGACTCAATTTCTAGCAAATAACATCATTGGTTCCATCAAAATATACCACAACCTAAAAAAAATAGACAAGTAAACATATGAGAGAGCCCACGTCCTAAATCCCAAGATATGACCACAATATGTGGTCTTTGTAACCAATATCTTTGTGCTCCAATGATGTCACAATCAACCTATCCATCGTCTAATAAGTCATGGCACATGCAAGAAAACCAATGCATGGGTGAGTATAAACTAACCCAGTAGGATGCCCCAAAGGCTACATAGGGAAAAGTATGAGAACAAAAAGAAGAGGAAGACAAAATAAAACATAAGGTACAATGAAAGAATACATAACAACACAACCGAGAGTGAATGTATACTCGTACAAGCATAAGTGGATAAACAAGGTGATTAAATGAACTACCCACCAAGCCTTCATCAGCTAAAACAGGATATTAGACCCAAAAAACAATGAGAAGATGAATATGGAAAGTATATGTCATACCCTATGCATCTTCACCTCTCATGGGAGAAGAGTATCCAAATCCAAGGGCTGGATACAAAATAATGGAATATATATATATATAAATATATATATATTATTATTAGTCAAAATAAACCCAAACTAGGGAGTAAGGGGATCTCAATCTCACGGCTTCGCCCAATAATATGTGTAGCCAATAGTTCCATAAGATCATCATTGATGCTCATCATCCCCCAAACCTTGCCAGAAGTAACCATTCATATCCAACCACACCTCGTCACTATGACACACTGTCAATGGAACACAAACTCTTGGTATAGGACCTATTATTAGGTACAATATGAGGTTTCCACTGTGGAGGTCGAGGACCCTTTCCAATACCATCTGATGGGTTCACATATAGGTCATCAAGGATCCATTCCCTACCCCACATGATGGTTCCACATGGAATGTCAATGACCCATTCCCAACATGAATAGAGGGTTCCAATCTAGTAGTCATCAAGGTCCCACACCTTGCCCTTATAGAGGGTTCCACTCTAGATTCTATAAAGGACCCATGCCCATCCCAGTTTTAGGTTTCTGCTCTAATATCCACCAAGGAACGATGCCTAGCCCACCCGGAGGGTTCCAATCAGGAGTCTCTGATGATCCTTCCCAGTAACTGTCATCATTGGGGTTGAATCCAAAAGAGATATATCATGACCATATCTTTTAATACATTATAATTACTTTACTTTTTTGGAATACATAAATAAATTATACAAATAGATGCCCAGAGACCATATTAGTTTAGTTCCTTTGATAACATGGAAATGAATGCATTGGTACATGAGCGAGGTACATTATCTACCCCTATGTTCTCTAAGACTATAACCCCTATTAGACATATCATACATGAAATACATCTTCATAACCTAATAAAGGAAACATAAAATGGGGTGATCTTAGATGTTCAGTAATGTTAAAAAAGGGATACATTTAAGAATAAGTGTGATCATAGGGGTATGAGAACATGTTCATGAAAATAAAATACCATACCCAACATATCAGAGATCATAAAAAATAATCATGGAATAAATATTATAAGTTCATAAGATATGAATAACAAGGAAATAAAAATATTATTCCACGAAAGAATAACATAGGAATAACACATGGAATTATGGAAAACACATAAGTATATAATATGATTTTTTATAGTAGCCGAGGAATCACTTCAAAGAAAATATTAGTTTTATAGGTTCAATCCCTATATCATCTTGGTAGTTAGGGTTTACTACCTTTTCCATGTTAGTATGATGATTTTACTCCTCACACCATCACGGTAGTCGTGGTTCACTCTGATTACTATATCAGTAGTCGAGGCATACTCCCAAGATCATCCAAGATTATATCATGAGAAATAAATCTTACCCAATGCATTGGAAGGATTTATATGTCCCACCCATATCATAGTTAAATCATACATAAATGTTCCAACAAAGAATAAACCTTAATATCATAACCCATGAAATAAAATAGTTTCCATAAACTTGTAATATTATCATAACCAATGGAAAAATCTATAGTTTTAATAATAATTTTATCAAAATCATAACCCCTTAAAGGGAGTACGATTAGAAAGAATATAACACCTTAAATATAATGGGTTGTCATAAGAATCATTCCATTAAACATAAAACATTCAGGAAATAATATGAATAGAACATTTGGATCATTTATTATAAGGGCATAAGTAACATCTGCAGATTCCATCTTAGAAGAAAAATATCATGGAATGATATTTGGAAATCATTTCATGATGAAAATAACATTTCTTATATTAAAATTTTTATTTAAAATAAAAAATCATATTGATAACATTTTCATAAAAAAATAGGAAGTATTATAAAGAAATATTTGAAAACTTTTTTGAAGCCATTTTAATTGAATATATATATATTTATTTAAATAGCTTCAAAACATTTGGAAAACCATTTTCATGAAAAAATATAAAATGATCATGAAAATGTTTTGAAAACAACGTAATGGAAAATATTTTGGAAATATATAGAGGAAGATGAAAATTGTTTAAAATGAAACTTCTTCCATAATAACATTAAAAATGTGTAAATATTTCTTGAAAATGTTTCAAAAACCCTTTCTTTGAAAATAACATTGAAAACTTATAACTAATGTTCGAAAAGATTATGAAAACCCTTTTAATTGAGAACTTATTAAAGAATCTTGAAATTATTTTGATAAAAATTTCGCTTTAAAATTACATGTAAAATAATTTTACTTAAAATATACCTTTTTAAACATGGAAATAATTTCACATAAATGAAGGTGTGTAAATCTATACATGTTGTATGAGGTAAAAATAATATTCCTTTTCCATGGTAAAAAGATAAGAAAATGACTTGTTTAGAAAGCGATGATAAGATTCCAATGAAAGAATTGGTAAAAGAAAAAAGGGTAAAAGTTTATTTTAATGATTATATATGAATATTATCATATTCTTGTAAACCCCTTTTTGGATAACATGCTTTTTATGGAACATATATTTCCAACCGAAGAGAGGTTAAAGTGTGAATTTAATAAAAAAACCTTCTTAAATATCATACATACCAAAGAGTGATCAAATAATACCAATACATGAATAAATCATGAATACATATAGGATAAAATAAATTGTGAATGTTCTTGAGATATGTATGATAATATTTCATCCGAAGAAGAATAAACATAAATAATCTAAAAAAGAAATGAATTTTTTTTCAATAAACTCTTAGAATATAGTAACTTTGAAACATACCCACCTAGTAAAAATTGAAATTCCATGAAGCATTAAATATTCAATAAATAATGTGATACATGATATAACTATTAAAAGACATTATATTCACCTCATGGATAAATATAGGTGGATATCGTGGCAGGAATCTTAAAGATGGAAAATTGAGAAAAATAATACTTTACCAATTTAGTATCATTTAAAACATAAATCCCATAGTAGAATGATACTAAAATGGATATGAAAATAACCATAATTGTAATTATAAGAATAATAGAATTCATCCATGGGTAGTATACACACCACAAGGAATGAATGGGTCATGAATAAAGCATGCATCCCACGAACATAAAATGTGAGATGAAATTCAATTACCTTGTCTCTTGACTATCATTTTACTCATTCAAAAGTCCAATATAATAAAAAAAATTATTATTATAATATTAAAAAATCATATTTTTATATTTAATACCATATTTGGTTTTATTATTACTTTATTTTACCTGTTTGTTAACAATTACATGTTAAGGTTACGCTTGAGATTATATTCACATTGTTTCTCGTATGAGTCTCAATAGGTCATATAATTGATCCTTATACTTATATAATGATTTAAATAATGTAAATAATGATACAAATACCATTTTTATTCAGTATATGTGTATTATAATAATCTATATAATATAGATGAATCTAATTGAATACACTATTTATGGAGATGGTAGGTTGTACATACACATTAATGTTGTTTCCATTTAATTGTCGTATTGAATGAAATAAGGTAAATGACATATACATATATATTTATATATGTAATTATTCAATTCAAATTATAATATCATATATATCATATAATATAACTAAACTGATATTTAATACATTATATGCAGTGTGTGAACGGATTACATCACTTTCAGGGTGTGGTATTCCACACTTCCTCAACCAAATTTGTCATATTTAATCCAAATGGAAAGCATAAATATATGTGTGTTAATTTTATTAAGGAAGTATAAATACATAATAAATATAATATAAAACATATGTAAATATATTATCCATCATAATGTCCACCATGATAGGTGGTATGGGGAAAAATAAACAATCATTGTTTAGTGAAGTGGTAGTTCACCGAACACGTAAACAATATATTAGTTACCCATTAGATATTGGTGTGTGTATGTTTAGTTATATCCCTTATAATATAAATATCAATTTCTATTTAATATAATGGTTTTTTATAATAATGGATGAAGATGAATTGAGGTGGTGATGAAAGAATCTAATAGAATGCAGCTTGAGGGAGGGTGTTACTTCATAATAAGGTAAATCCTTATTGTTTCACAAAAGGGAATCCTTGGAAGTTTTTATTATCAAATAGAGGCTTCAATAAGGAGAGGAGGGATATTTTAAGTGTATTTGGAAGAACTTTTACCAACCTATGTGGGTTGAGAGGTGTGAAGAAGTGGGAGAGACGGTAGCATTTTATTGGGGAGGGGAAATAAAAACGTGGATTTTTTTTAAATTAGTTGGGCATACCCACGTTTTACCTAAAAAAGACATAATAAACCTCATAAACTAAATAATTTAAGGTTTATGGAATAAATATTTCCATATAATGGGAGTTGGACAAGTGGATGGTCCATTTGTGCCATTAAATTTAATGGGTATTCCCATGGTAAGCTTAATCAGTGTAATTAATTTCAACTGCATTAACTTGTAATATTTGTCTAAAAATAATATGTAATTTATAGAAATAATATATTATTTGGGTTAAAAATATGCAACCTACTTCTATAAATTAAAATCACATAATTTCAAAAAGTAATTTATAATTAATCACGCTGACGGGACTATATTGTGCATTTTGAAAGTAAAAATGATCAAAAGATATTTATGTTTTGATATCCAATTTCAATTTGAAATTGGTTCCTATGAAATAAATTGAATTAATTGTAAAAACTAATATATAATTAAAATTTTAAACCAATTAAAAAAGTTATTTATCCATATAAATAGATTAGATGAAAATATACTTTTGAACTAAAATTCAATATTTCTCACTTTTCATTGACAAATGAAACTTCATAGAAAAATTAAAAAACAACCCTAAAATATTTATCATTTTTCATATAAAAATATGGATATTAATTTGACATATATTATATATAAATGTTCCAAAATTTTATTTAAAATCAGTTCGACAATAAAAGGTGGTTAGAATAACATAATAATCATATAGGTTTTTAAGAAAACAAATGGGTTTGTTCTTATCTTATGTATATCAAATCCATTGGATAAATATCAAAAATATTTTATAGAATATATATCATATATAATAAATTAATATTATTCACTATTGGTAATTAAATTAATGTATCGGGGTAAAATAGATTTGTGACTATAAAAATAATAATATTTCCCTTTATATTCAATCGGTTTCCATGTTCATTTCAAATTAATTATGAACCTATGAATTCAGCTAGTATTTATGTAAACTGTATAGTATCATAAATTATGTAATACTATTTATAACCTCTAATTTAACATCTATGTTATACATTATAATAATAAATAATAATATTTTAAAAATATATTATTGTTCTGTAAGACTCAATCATGCATGTTATTTAAGACATCGAGGAAAGTAATTGTTTCATGTAACATAATATAACCCCATGTTTCAAAGTAGAGAAATTTAAAATTTATTTTTTGTGGTGTTCATGATTAACTTGGTGTTTTATATAACACATGTCAAAATATTTCTTTAATTTAAAATAAAAAATTGTCAATGTTGCGTGAAATGAAAAATATCAAAAAGAATAAATTAATTAGAAATAAATAATTCACAAAATTTCAGGGTGATTCATGTTGAGCTTGAAACATTTATTATTGTAGCTCGATGAACTCAACTAATGGAACTATCATGTTCTACATGGAAATAACTAATGATATGCTACTCGTGGGGAAAAATATGAGTTCAAACGAAGGATATACGGGAGGTTGAAGATTCATAATGCAGTGCAAGATAGGTAAGGGACCCACATGGAATGTGGTACACTCTATTTCTAGGTTGTTCCCTCTATAGCACGTATATTTTTAGATATTTAGTACTACATGGTGTGTAAGGGTAATACATTACATGTGTCAACCAAAATATTGAAGAACACATAAGGTTCGTTGTCAGTCCAATGGAGAAAACATATTTTCACTAATATAAATAATCAAATGGACCAGGATGGACAAAAAAATCACATGGTTTTGATCCTAATGGAAAAAAGATCAATATATTCTATTCACTTGCATCAAATGGACCCATGGTAAAAAAGTCGCACTTAACCACATCATGCTCGAATGGCATCTTATGGGCCTATGCCATTGTTCCTGTCAGATTTCATGACCCATGATTATTTTCTATATTAGAATGGTTTTCTACGGATTTGTTAATGGTATTGGAAACAACCAATTGATCATTATACTAAGGGAATTTCTTTCCACAAACAAGCACTCATTTGATATTTTGATCAATGATGCTTAACATCTCACATTCATTGAGTGGATGGGAGGTCAAACTCATCACAATATTTTGGTAGGGATTATAGCCTACTCTGAGAATCTCTTATATATTAATGATATCTTCATGAATCCTCCATTAATTCCCATGTACGATGTGGTCAACCCAGATTCAATTATCAACTATTATTGTGTATAGATCATATAATCATCTATATATATCTGAGGTTCTTCATCAATGGGGATATATGTATGTATCTGAGGTTCTCCATCAATGGTATCTTATTATATACTAATTAGAGATTCTTTGGTTGTTATTAGGACAATTCTGGTTTTCTATCCACGTAGTGAGTCACTCTGGACTTTATTGTCATCCAGGGAGATGAAGGTCACTCTCGAGTTTATAATCATCCAGGGAGACCAGAATTGGTTTGATGTTTGGCTTAGACCCATTGATAGGATTCCTATATATCCTTTTAAATTTAATCTAAACCGACACAATGTGGTGCCACATAATGGGGCTCATCATACCTTTTAAGGTCATATGATACAGACCCAACCACATTGTTTAACATCATTTAGTAAGTACATCTAAGGAGATGGGTCCTAGTGAATGTGTTGTAAGAGACTTATGCTGAATTATCCCAGAAAACCTGAGAGATATGTGGATTCTAAAGTTAAATTAATCCCTACTTATAATGTATCCCCTAAATAATAGGGTTTATTTGGGGTATTTCGTTTATAACATAGAGAAGACTTCTACTTATCCCATTTGGATGGGAATCAAAGCCCACAGAGTTCAGTGAGTCTCACAGGGGAGTGTAGCCCCTAAATAGGATTAAATTGGATCTTATTCTTGAGGAGGTTTCCATATTAATGGGTCCATGAGTTATATGTTATCTCATGGTGATTTGGAGGGTTATTTGGGGCTTACACCTACAGATGAGCCTGCATGATAATCCTCAAGGCATACTTCTATGGAGGATTCTGAGTGGAATTTTGGGGTTATGATTAGGACTAATATCTACAGAGGGTGTACCATGAGATCATGCCTTAGTTCAGTGTCATAAGTATTATGGTTAGGGAAGGAATCAGAGTTACCATAATTCTATCCTTGAATGTATCGTGAATGTGTCATGATCACCACAAACCTCTAATCCCACACAAGTCATGCTTGGCATGAGAAAAAATATGAAATTTAAGATTCCACAAACAACACACTTTTCCTCCTTCGCTGGTGGAAGAGGAGGAGAATGATGGTGGAAGAGGCTGGGGTTACAACACCTCACCATATTTTCTTCACCCAAGACTATAATGATGGTGGAGAAAGAATACGCGTAGACGAGTAATGCTGAAACCTCCTACAAGAAAGTATAAGGGCTTATTTCATTTAGGATTCCTAAAAATCGGTTCTATAGAGGGAGGAGGATGTAATAAAATGTTAAATGGAAAAGAAATCATGATCCTTACCCTCTCTAATGGGAACTGGAGGATCTATAAATAAGATATGAAAAGGGGAGGACATGGACAAAACCAAAATCTCTAAGACTGGGAAATACCCAACAAAATTGTTCAGGTATGTGTCCTCATGCCCATGGGGATACATACCCACATATACCCTAAGGACCGTTATAGGGAAACCAAAAAGGTGCAGGGATCCTCTGACCATAGGAATACAATCCCAAATTGAGGTAATTCTAATTTTCAACTCTTTATGGTTGTGAATGTCTTGAGTTATTGATGAAGGTTTCGAGTTGATCCCTCTCTGAAAAGGGATCTGAAAGTTGAGAGGGCTTCCATGGATGGATTTAAATAATGAATAATGGATGCCTCCAATGAGATAGATTCCATGGAGATCCATGGAAGATCTTATAAGGGATGCTTTGCACAAGTAGCCCTAGGAGAATTACTAACACATTGGCCGATAGGCCCCCTATATAACAATACATGGGTTATAATTTTCTTAAGCTTTAAGGGTATCCACTAGTGTTCCCGTAGCTATGTCGCATAAGTTACGAGTCAAGGAAGGGAACTCCATGCTAGAAGTAATTAATTAGGTGTTGTGAGAATTCCTCTCACATGTGTTTTATGTTTAGAACCGTGGTAATAAATTAGTTTCACAATTCCCCTTTAATTCCCTCTTATTTATGTGTTGGAGAACTATATAGAAGTTTACAAAGGACTTCATAGAAGAACTAGGGTGATCAAAGCATTGGTTGACCTTTAGGGAATTTATTCCATAAAAATATCGACCCCTAGGTGTATTTAATGGAAAATATAGGTCCCTTGGTAAACGAATAATTTTTTTCAGGTGTTATATGCTGGTCAGCCACATAGGTTTCTACAAATTGAGCATGCATGCTGATGGTACTTTGAGGGGATTGCATGAATGACCTTTAGGGACTTTTCAAACCTTGAACTTTTATATTTATTTTCTTTTAGTTATACTAAGGTATTTAACTTTGTGTCCTTTTTATCCATGTGATAAAACATAGTGTCTATACCCACCCCCTGGATTGGATCCGATCTGAAAGAGGTGGGTCTGATCTTGAGGGAAAATGGATGAAAATGATGAATGGTCTGTGTAATTTGTTCACGCAGGGCTTCTAAATTGGTTGTTCCCCTAAGTCTTCCACATAGTCGGAGCATGTATGTGGGTTATGAAGGGAATAATTATTGCCTATAAATTGATATACCATTTCAGAGAACCACTCTAGTGACTCTGGGATTTCATGTCATGCCATGCTAGTCTCACACACAGATCTTCTGACCATGTTCTTCCACTAATGATCTCATTCTCTCAAGCACGATATGTAACATGCTCCTTGATGTGTAGATATTAGGGAGATACTCTTGTGGAGATCATTAATGATTCTATTGTGTGAGGAACATCAGTGGCAAGGTTGAGTGATCTTCTTATGATAACTTCTTCATTCAAAAAAATTTCTTAATGTCTTGTATTTTGTTGACGCTCCTTTTCGTCACATTGTCTAAATGAATGGAAAGGGAAATGACTTAGCACAAATTGATTCATCCTTTGAAGAAACCATCAAAAATCGAAAAAGGAATGGACAAGGGATCATGAGAACATGTGTCGTGCAAGTTATATCACTATCATGCAAGTAAACTTGCGCGATGCATGATGGTCGCATAAATCACTTGCGCGACCAAAGTGATAACCGCCCAGGGTCTTCTCCTGCCTATAAATAGACACTGTGGGCCCCCCATTCGGGGAGGATTTTTTCCAAAAACTCAGATTTGAGCTCCCGGTGCCCTAGTCTCTTCTCAAAGATTCTGAAACACTTCTAAGGTAATTTATTACCTATAAAGGAAGATATAAATAGGGGGAGGAGGGCCTAAGTGTTGAAACTCATCAACACTTGCGCACCTGAGTGGCCAACCCTTTAGGGAATAGGCCACACTTGTGCGCCAACATAATCCTTCAATAGAACTTGCGCGCCACTCTTCTGGAAGAAACTCAAGAGGATTATAAAGGCTTTAATCAAGAGTCACTCAAGTACTACCCTGCTGGTTAACCGTCGCGCAAGTACCCCATATGTCGCGCAGGCATACCTGTGTGACCATGACTTCCGCGCTCACGCAGTACCTGCGCGCCTGCCAGGACATGCGTGCCCCTGCCTTTTTGGGTGCCCTTCTTTCCCATTTCACCCCTCTTAAGCCATTCCACCATTCCTGTTCATGATTCAGTCTTCAAGACACTCTTCAAAGCCATTTATTGCATGATTTCTTGATTTGACTTCATTATCTGAAAGGAATTATATGGGAAATCTCTCAAAACCTAGTGACTTACACATCTTTATGTCACTAAAGATTGATATTTCAATCATTAAACCTCATCCTTTAAGATGAGAGATCCCCTAACCTCGGACTCCTTTTCAGGAGTAATCCTCAGTCATAATTCTCTTAACATGGGCCTCATTTTCAGGAATAAGCCCTAGTCATAATTCTCAAATCTGGTCATCCTCCTTAAGAGTAAGCCCGAGTCATCATTCTCAAATCTGGGCATCCTCCTAAGGAGTAAGCCCCAAGTCCTCATTATCCTGGGCCACTTTTTCAGGAATAAGCCCCAGTCCCCTAATTTTGGCATCCTCTTCAAGAGTAAGCCCCAAATCCCTTAATTATTCAAGTCTCTTAACCTGGGCCTGCTTTTCAAGAGTAAGCCCTAGTCATAATTCTCTTAACCAGTCCTAATTTACCATTGATATGGGATTCTTTTTCAGGATTAAAACCCTTATCATAAGTCCTCTCCTAATTTGGGCCTCCTTTTCAGGAGTAAGCCCTAAGTTAGAGTATTCAAAATCTCCATAAAGAACATATACCTTTATGGACCCTGCTCCTGGATTTCTTCCCTAAAGTAAATCCTATCCTTTCATTTATCTGGGCAGTCATACATACATAAGCCCCACATTATTTCTTATGATTGCATCTTTTATGGCACAATTGTCTAATTTTTTACCAATACCTCTTGTTTCTCACACCGAGCATGACTCACGTGAGCATAGAGTGTAAAAGTAATCATGGAATCCTACTTTGAGCCATCAATCATAAAAATCATACTCCCTTACTCTATCTACGTGGGTTCTAATTCCTCTTCTAAACAAAGGATACGTAGGTAGCTCGTCTGCAGGTTCGATCCCAACTCTGAAATAATCCATGTCCTTCTGAATGAAAATAAACTTCAAGTGCCCCACTGAGTGGCTTTAAAACCAGAATAGTCATCATAATGATGAAGAGACTTCTATATAAATATGTCGAAGGGTACCATTGACCAAGAATCTCTAATAAATACAGATGATTCTCTATTGATGAAGAACCTCGAATACATATAAAATATTCTCTAAATTTCCTACACATCGATCATTGATTGTCAGATCTAAAGGAAAACTCATTTTATACTTGGTAATGTAATAAGGATTCAAGAACATAACTTAAATCTTTAAAGAGAGTCCCAGAGTAGACAATAATTCCCCTAAAAAAGGTGTGATGTGTCCGACCTCCCATCCTCTCGACCAATGCAAAATCCTAAGCCTCATCAGTCCACAACTAATGAGCACCTACCTTTGGAAAGTAGGTCCGAATGGATTTGGAATCATTGGATGTTTCCGGTTCTACGAACAAACCCATTAGAAACTGATCAGAACATTTGAACCTCCCATCAAAGGAAGTCATACTAAAAATCCGAGGGAATCAAAAATGGTGAACCCGATGTGAATCCTTAACCAAGTTAAAATAATGTTTTACCCATTTTGTTAGGTACCTATTTAAAATTCAATGAGAGGGCCAACAAAAATAGTCATTGAAATATGTGCTCATCCAAAAGATGTAGTGGCTGAATTTATCTTGATTACGTCTGTTATTGGAAACAGGCACTCTTTTCCAAGATCTTCTGCATTTCTAGAATGGCTGCTCTCAAGTTCACTCCAGTGAATACTGCTGCTGTAAATGCCACTGCTGCTACTCCTGCTGGATCATCGTCCGTTCTAAGGACGATATCACCTACTCAGCATCTTCAACGTGGGGTATCAAACACGCTGGTTTAGGAGTACCGTCAACACGGTACCATCCCAACTCTGGAGGCTGCCTGACAAGCCCTCCAAGTAAATAAATCACATCGGTCATCCGGACAAAAATGACCAGGGATCAAGAAGTAGGAGGTGCTGACTACTGTATCCAACCGTTTTGAGTCGTTATCCCAAGAACGCAATCACCATTCACTCCCTTATTCTGGGGAGGTGAATGAGCAGGTCCCTCAGGACATTAATTCAAACAAACAGTATTCCTTCCTAAGGGATCCCACCAACAATCTCCACCATACTCATGCGGCAGTGCACCCTCAACATGATGAGGGTACCGAATCCAGGCATTCGGCTCATGTTCCTTGAACCCCAGCAAGCAAGACGAACCACCAGAGGTGGAATCCAGTCAACAGTGAGCATGTTCTCATCTCTGCCATCTACGATGAAGTCCACCAACCTATCTTGGTGGCAAGAAATGAGAAAGCACATACATCTGCCCGTTTTAATTCCGTTGTCCAGCAGACTTGTCTGGCAGCATCACGCCAATCCCGCCAGGCAATTCCAGAGGAGTACTATAGGTAGGAACATACACAAGTTTATACATCATCAGCTAGTCAGCAGGCTCGTCTGACTACATATGATGGATCTCATCAACCACGTTTGGTGAAGTGAAATCAACAGGCACATACACCTGCTAGTATTAATCAAGCCTACCGATAGTCTCTCTTGGTAGCATTTCGAGATGTTAGTCGGAAAACCCCGACAACAAATAGGAGGTAGACTCAACTCTCTGCCCCCACACGTGAGTACTGTTAGGATTCACTAATAGGAAACAGAGGATAGGAGCAGGCACATACACCTGCTCAAAGCCCGAAATGGACGTATATTCCCCTTCTGGCAGCTGAAGTCACCAAGAATATTCTATCACTGGTGAAAGAGTAGAGGAAAATCCCTTCTCATATTCTGGATGCCTGCCAGGATATTATAACAACTTTAGTGGCATCTCAGGGAAAGAAACATAAATCTATCCCTACCAATGAAGTGACACAACAACAATTCACTCCGGAACAGACACACACATCTGTTCCAGTCCAACAGGGTTGTGGGGCATAATCCCCCATATCATACGGACAACCAAGTCAGGCACATACACCTGATTTGAGTGCATATCGTCAGCTTAACCTGGCCATCATTCCTGATCAGGCATATACACCTGCTCAGATCAACCACTTTCATCAACACGTGGTTTCCAAGGCAAGTAAAAAGGCGTCTAAGAAAAAGACCCGCCGAGCATAGTCAGGATATCAAGAGCCAATCAATAACAAGGCCTTGCTCAATGCTGGAGTTCTTGAAGCCCTCAGAAAATTATCTCTGGAAATTCAAGATTCTACTCCCTCATTTCCCAATAGTGGGAACATTAATTCTGAAAGTCTTCAACATACACTTCCTCATGAAGGCTTACTTTATGACAATTTGGTCGATCTCGAAGTTTCATCTTCATATGAGAGCTATAGGAACCCTCTGTGTGGTCAGAAGACCATGGAGCAAGAGATCTCATCTTTTGCTATAACCCATTATGGTGGTACTCCCCATGATGATGAATTTCACTGCGAAAGTCCTCTCCGCAGTAGTAATGCACATTGCCTGGAAAACTCTCCAGTGGAAAATGTAGTGCCAAGAAATCCCTCTTATCTTGAGGCACTTGAAAATGTGAAACCAGTCATGTCTGAAGCTTCATCGCTAGCAGGTAAAATAATTTCTCAATCAGAAGATAGCCCGGGGTATAGGTCATTATCCAAACCACCCCTAAGTCATTCATCTTTTAGTTTGATCAATGATTTCTCTGCCAATCCTGTTGAATCCAATGAAGCAACAAGGAAACACCAACTCTGGTCAAATCAGGTAGAATAACCTTCATCAAATGATTAATAGGAAATGCTGAACATGAGGAAACAACTAGAGATAGGTGAAGTGCCAGTCATGTTTTGGCCTTTGGCTGACTCTCAGTATAATATTCCAGAAATGTTGATGGAAGATGAAATTCATGATATTCGTCTCAACATATGGAATACTCTTTATCAGTTGAAAAATAAAGAATTATCTTATGATTAATATTAAAATCATCTTAAGATAATAGAAGGGTTACAACGTCAGATTGATTTGGTGTCTCTATCAGTCTCTCGATTTCCGAATGATGAAAAGTAGCAGAGATCCCTTCAATGTTCATGCCTTGGCACACTAAGAAGATTGTGTCAGCTAATTTCCAATTCCCCATCTGGTATTCGTGTCAGAGAATGGGGTGTTCATTGAGCACTGCATTTCATGGTGCTCTCCAGTCAGCAAAGCCTGCCAAAAATGGTCTCATGTAATGATATTACCCATAACCTGCCATAGTCAATAGGCTTTGTTTGTAATCAAAAGCATGCCTATGAATAGGATTCAACTAGTTCCTCTCAAAATCAAGAATACAGAGAACAAGTTGTTGAATTACTCTTGCATCAAGAAAACGAGAATATTAAACAGGCCTCTCGTTTGGAGAAAGCACGTCACCAAGTGACAGAAGTGTCCAAAATCATCCAACAGTCTTTTGAACTGGGTGATAAAAGCGGATATTGGTTAATGCATTCAGATAATTTCCAGACTAAGGTTCACAAGATCTGGTGGACTTTCAAGAAATTCTCAGACATAGCATATCAAGAACCACCCCAGCTCGCCAGACTGGGGAATCTTTTAAACCAACCCTCAGAATCAACAAATAACATTCGATGAGTTGAGCGAGAACAGCTGGAACAGCCCTAGTCCACTAGACTGGGGAATTTTTCAATTCATCAATCCCCTCCTCAGAGAAAATCAGTCATTTCTCGATTGGGGAGGAAACCTAAAGAGGGGCGAGGAGCCAAATTATCAGGAGATTCTATCCAAATTACGGTTCGTCAAGAAGTTCCTGAGAGATCGAATCAACAAAAGGAAATGTATCATCAAAGACATGGAAGAAGAAAATATCACAGAAATGATGATAGAAGGGATGTGATGAGTAATGCGTCAATCAATTTCATCAATTTCGTTGTTGCTGATCCACCAAATGAGGTTCACTCAGGGGACTCAGATGAGGAGGTTCCTACTCAAGAAGATGTACGCACTGACACAATTGAAGATGTTGTGCGTACATGAAGTCAAAGGATTACTCATAACCAAGGTAATCCTTCGAGTAAGCCACTTCCCCCTCTCCAAAAAGGATCTAAAAAAGGGAAGGGAAAGAACCAGGTTACATATCCCTCCTCTGGAGAAGGTCAATCGCTCTCACTAGAGCAATGTTTTGCACAACAGGAGGAAGAAATAAAGGAATTAAGAAGGTTGAATGTAGAACTACTTTAGAGTAGTCTTCTTTTTAAGCATGCTGGAGTCAGTCAGCCAAAGAAATTTTTTACAGCTACTGAGATGGATCAAGAATATCCTCCTCTATTAGTACAACCTCACTGGTCTAATCCTACGGGTCAAGTGAAACAACAGTTGGCAGTGATACCATCAGTTGCAACACCAATCACCAAATCTGTCCATGCTCCAGTCATTGCACCTACCCAAGTCCAAGTTCAACCGGATGTTTCTCAAAAGTTAATAACTACTATTGAGTCATTAACAGCTCGGTTAGGAACTATGGAAGGGAAACATGGGCATGTTCAACAGGAAATAAAAGTTTACCCTGAATGGGTAGATTAAATTTCTCCTCCATCCAGTATTGGGAACCCTGAATTTCCTATTTTCAATGGCTCAGGCGATCCTAAATAGCATTTTACGCATTACGTGTCTTGTTGTGATCCTATGATGGGAACTTCAGAGTAGGAAGAAGTAGTGAAACTCAGATGCTTCGTACGAACCTTGCAAGGACCAGCTTTTGTTTGGAATACAAGCTTTCAATCCAGGTCAATTACCGGATGGGAGGATCTTCACCAAAATTACTCCTTCAGTTCAGCTCAACTTTGCCAAAGACAATTGTTTTTGGTCTTAAAAACTGTATGAAAAGGGAGAATTAAAGTGTCTATGATTTCATTTCTAGATGGAAGGGATTAACATATTACTTGAGTTTAGCACTCCCTCAAGAAGAATTTTTTCCAATTTGTGTGGAAAATCTACATGATGAATTACTCACACATTTAATCCATTTGAAATACACTGGAGGGTTTCAAGACCTAACTTCAATTGCCCAGCAGATTGAAGATTCCCTTATACAGGCTAAGGCTAAATCTCATGTAATTCCATCAGCTCTAGGAAGGAGAATGGGTAAAGCAGAAACTGCTACAGTTATGCTTATACAATCACCTGTACCTATTTCTACCTCAAAACCATCATCTTCTCAAAGGGATCCACCTTATGAGTTCCAACAACAAAGGACTTTTCATCCAGACGATCAAAGAGATCAAAAACTAAAACAATTTGAGTATTTAAAGGGAAAAACATACTCTTTCCGAAATGAACAAGTTCCTGGTTATTTCATTTCGGCTCTTGAAAATAATTTGGTTCAATTTACAATACCCAAGAGGCCAAACAAGAAAGGAGATGAAGACTATCCCAATTATTTCCCTTTTCATCAAATGTTGGGGCATCCCATCCAAGAGTGTTTTGTCTTCAAAGACCTCTTTCAAAAGATGGTCGACTTGGGACAAGTCACATTGAAAGGCTCCTTAGCCTCGGTATCATGTGTCACTGCAACAGTTCTAGAGGAGGAAGGTGAATGGGAAGAAGTCAAAAAAAAAATGCACAGAAGTACGATGATTGGATGGTCATAAAGACAATCAATCAAACTTATACTATTTTGCGAACACAATTAAAGAAACCAATTGTGTCTTCTGCCATGAATGTTGTGGAAAAACCCTCTTCATCAGAGGGAAAGTCCTCAAATAAACGACATGATTCAATGAAAGAAAAAGAATCAGAAGAAGATGAGTATGTGTCAAAGCCTAAGTTGTCTTTGACAATGGAGGACTTCATGCCTTCTACTTCAAAGCCACGGGCACCGCCCCACCAAACGGCACAACCTAAACAGGCTAATCAGATAGAGTCTTCATCAGACGAAGAGTTAATCTTAGCTTCTGTTAATATGATTCAATTAACAGATACATATACCATTCGATGTTTCGATTTCAATGAGCCTAAATTCCCTGTATCAAATAGGGGAATCAGAGGAAGTTCCAGAGGCTCAGGATATAGGGGAAGACGTGGATCTTTCATAAGCCACTATTTCAATTCTACCCCTGCTTTTTTTCTCAGGGAGAATTGGTATTAGTTCTCAGAACTCCAATGATACCAGGAAAGAAACCTCCCAAACTTGACCCAAAATCGGAAGGAACTTATTCAATACATAGGGTCTACTCCAATAGAGCTTATTCATTAATCTCGATGGATGGAGAACTCATCACTAATCCAACCAATTCCATATTTTTGAAGAAGTATTTTGTATAAACTGCAAAGTATGTACTTTGTCCCTGCAACATGACACTATACTGTGCAGCACCAGTTCGTCCTTGCTATCTGACGTTAAACTATAAATCAATGGTCTAATATGACCTTAAACTGCAACCTCATCCCACACGACTTTAAACTATGAAAAATTTCCCTAAATGGTCAAGTATGACCTTAAACTACAAATAGGTCATGTATGACATTAAACTACATCAATGGTCCAATATGACTTTAAAATGCATCATCAACGGTCCATGCATATGACCCTAAACTATTTGCAAGTCCCTTATATCCAGCAAAACGTTAAACTGTGATATCCTGACTACATGACACTAAACTGTATACAAGTCCCTTACTTCCGGAAAGACGTTAAACTACATAATCATCAAAGGTCATGTATGGCCTTAAAATACACTTTTGTCCAGCATGAAATTAAACTACACCATCCATGGTCCATGCATATGACCTTAAACTATTCGCACTTTTGTCCAACATGATGCTATACTATGGAAAAAATCCCCAATGCGTCCAACATGACGATAAATGGTGTACTCTTTTGTCCTCACTGCATGACATTAAAATGCACAGTCCCCCTTTCGTCCAACATGACATTAAACTATATTGTCCCCAGCGTCCTAACTACATGACGCAAAACTGTACAGAAAGTCCTTGATATGTCCTACATGACATTAAACTGTACTTTGACCCTGCTACATGACACTAAACTGTGCAGCACCAATAGTCCTAACTGCATGACTCTAAACTGCATAGTCCCTTTATATGTCTTACATGACATTAAACTATGCATCATTAAGGTTGTTTTTACCTCTTGTTTCTCACACTGAGTATGAGTCACATGAGCTTAGATAAAACCTCAACCATAACACTCTCTTTGGGTCGCTAAGCATGTGTAAGTCCCAACAACATTTTTTAGGTCATTGTCCCCATGAACAACTTGATCATTAATTCATTATTTAATTGAACTACACGGACTTTGATCCTTTCCTTCTAGGATGGGTATATAGGTGACCTCCCAAGGTTCAATCCCAAAACCGATCTCTTCACATTGGTTCACTTCTATCTCATACGATATTGATTTGTGAAACCACCTCTAGAATCAATATATTTACATTGGTTCACATTTCTCCTTGTTATACGAAGTTAAACTATACAACACTTTTGTCCAGTATGACAACAAACTACAATATTATTTGATACCCTCACCTGAGATGGAACCAATATTTACATTGATTTTTCATTCATCTTTCATTTCAAAGACTACGTGCATAAATGGCAACTCCCAAAACTTTTATCTTGGGTTAAACCATTATTGTACTAAAGTCCCCATTCACCCTTCATATGTATGAACCAAATTTGTACAAAGGGTATTTCTAGAACTACGTGGGATTGATTTCCATCCTTATAAGATACGTAGGAACGTTCGAGTGTCCCTCGAATCCAGCCCCAAGTCTTTGGTCCTAACCCCAAATTCCACTTTCAGTCCCTTGGCTAAAAAGTCCCCATGAAAACACACACTGTGTATTTCTTACAATGGTCCATGCTCTATGACCCTAAACTAATATCTTTAATCCTTTTGTCCGACACGATGTTAAACTGTAGTTTAAGAACTATGTATGTCTTGATTCTCATCCTTATAGGATACGTAGTGGAGTCCAACATTTCAATTCAGGACCCATCCACAACATGATTATGGTTAGCATTGATCTGTGTATCTTTGTATACATTGAACAATATCCATCTTTATGTGTCATAATCCTAACATTAAATATTTTCAGATCCTCATAACCTTTTTCATGACTTATAGTCACAAAAATGTCAAACTTCTGAGAGTTATTTTTCCTGACTATGAAGTACGTACCCATAGGCGGCCTTGCATAAACAGTCTACATAACAAACTTGTTAGCCAAAAGATTCTCTTATTTGACTATACAACCAATACCCTTAGGTGGCCCTTCATAATTCAACCCCCTAACGGTTTTGTTAAATAATGGTAACTTCATTCTTGGGAAAAATGCCTCTTTTGTCCTTATTTGTCTTAAATTACAGTATGTAGGGATCTGAAAGAATAGCCATCGTTAACATATTTGTCCCATATCATTTTTCATGATCTGAAAGTATTCATGTCTATGGTTTATATTCTCTTTCCCTACGTTTGGGTCAGACCTTTGTAGGATTGATACTCATCCAGTTCTTCGATAATCTTGTTTGGAAATATCTTCTCAATATTCAGGTACCTCTTTCCATATAGAAAACTCTATACTTTGAAAGATTTGAATCTCCATAAACATTCACTGGATGTTAGAACTATGAATGTAAATTTCTAAGAGTTCTTTTGCTTGACTATGAATCACTTGCCCATAGGAAGCCTTGCATAAACAGTCTACATAACCGACTTGTTAGCCAAAGGATACTATTTTATTTAACTATGCATCCAATGCCCTTAGGTGGCCCTGCATAATTCAACCCCCTAACGGGTTTGTTAAATAATGGTAACTTCATTCATGGAAACTAATTCTTCTAATACCTTTTAGCTCTTTTTCATGTCATTTCCCAGATTCAAATATTCTTAAGTCATAGCTTACATATTTTCCCTCATAGTTGAGTATGGTACTATGTTTTCAGATGAGTTGTCAAGGAATTGAGTCAATTATAATCCATTTCGGTCAATGCTATTTTGACCTTAAACATTAACCTTTTTATGTCAAACGTGCATGAATTTAAACTGCCCACAAAAGACAAGGGAACTCTGAATAAAAGTCACATTCCCAGCACAGTAAACATACATTTTTTATGATTTATGTAACATTGAGAATTTAAAAGGTTTGAAGTTTTTAGGGTAATTTACATTAATCCTAGTAAAAATTAAACTATGCTTACTAGGCCCATTGGATTAGGTAAAATCTAAATCATTTAACAAAAGAGAATGCATGTACAAAAGGGTGGAGGTGAATGTTTTTTCATTGATGCACAAGAGATAGAAGGACATCCACAGACTGGAGTATCTACTCTTTTTCAAGAATTACATGAGTATTTTTATACAAGTCCTCAATAGATTTACAACATCCCGAGCTTCATCAGAAACCACCTGGAATTCATTCATTCAGATGGATACAATAAGAGATGCAGTGATACCAGATCTTCTTGGAACAGTTGTAAAAGAATGTTATTGAGTACGGTTTGAGAAATTTTTCTACTGATCAAACAGTGACTCTGTTTCTGTCCAAGAGACATGGAAGATGGATACATGGATTTGAGAATGGAGCATTGGAAGTAAAGATCCATTTGGAGAGAGTACTCTTTTCAGATATTGCTCTAATGCCATGTTTGTCTTCTCTCCACTAACCGGCAGCGGAAAACATTTCAGCCCATGGGTTTTCCATTTTCATATCTACAATGAAATGGAATGGATGGAGAATTTGAAAGTTCACACCATTGTTGTTGCTATTAATGCACAACATAACAGAAATAGAGGAGTAGCAGTGCAGCTGCATTTCAGGTGTATAGTTCTGTGCATTTGGAACATTGACTCCTTGCAGATGACCATGACCATACAGGGACATGTATATTCTCTGTGGGAAATTAAGATGATATTTCTTCAAGCACTTAGCCAAATCTGGGAAAGTGCTCTCTCAGATATCATAGTAATCATGGCCAACAATGTTTATCATGTCATCAATCCGTTTTCTATTTAGTTCATCAACTGTTCCAATTCTCTTGGGAGCCATTGAATATGCACAAAAGTTGAATAAAATAACTCTTAAATGGGTTTATTTTCATAAAACTTGTGAATAAAATTCAGAAAAATGGAAAAGGCATTAAGTCGCGCAAGTCTAAAAATTGGCATGCAAGTATGGGTGTGATGCGCAAATATTTGGTGCGCAGGTATCACCGCGCAAGTCAAGTTACCCTGTCAGCAGCACACCATCAAGGAAACACTGGAAAACAGAGAAACCTGCGTGGTTAAGGTGACCTACGCGGCGAGAGCTCGAAGGATTGAAGTCCGGAAATCCGGAAGCTTTGTACAGAAGGGAGGCCCTCTATTTATAGATGAGGCCAGAACAATGTGCGCCGTATCCTGGGCGACTAATGGCCGTACCCTTGCATGCCGGATTCTGCACGCTCGAAGCTCATTTGCGTGCCCAAACTTGCGTTCCTCCTTTCCATTGGTATTCTTCTTTTCCTGAGAGTAAAATCCACATTTCTTTTGGATCCAAATCTGAGGGGGGACTTTTGTTGATGCTCATTTTCATCGCATTGTCTAAAACAATGGAAAGGTAAATGACATAACAAAAATTGATTCATCCTTTGATAAAAACATAAAAAATCGACAAAGGCATGAACAAGGGATCAAGAGCACCTGTGTCGCGCAAGTTATATCACTGTCGCGCATGTCTACTTGCGCGACACATGATGGTCGTGTAAGTCACTTGTGCGACCTAAGTGATAACCGCCCGGGGTCTTCTCCTGCCTATTAATAGACCCTGTGGGCCCCCCATTGGGGGAGGATTTTTTCCAGAACCTCAGATTTGAGCTCCCGACGCCCTAGTCACTTCTCAAAGCTTCTGAAACACTTATAAGGTAATTTCATACCTAGAACGGAAGATCTAATGAGGGTATGGAAGGCCTAAGTGTTGAGACTCATCAAAACTTGCGCGCCTGAGTGGACAACCCTTAAGGGAAATGGCCACACTTGCTCTCCACCTTACTCCTTCAATAGAACTTATGCGCCACTCTTCTGGAAGAACCTCAAGAGGATTATAAAGGCTTTAATCAGGAGTCGCCCAAGTATTACCATGCTGGTTAACTGTTGTGCAAGTACCCCATATGTCGCGCAGGCATACCTGCATGACCATGACTTGCGCACTCACGCAGTACCTGTGTGCCTGCAAGGACTTGTGCGCCCCTGCCTTTTTGGGTGCCCTTCTTGCCCATTTCACCCCTCTTAAGCCACTCCACCTTTCCTATTCAAGATTTAGTCTTCAAGACACTCTTCGAAGCCATTTATGGCATGATTTCTTGATTTGACTTCCTTATCTAAAAGGAATTATGTGGAAAATCTCTCAAAACCTAGTGATTTACACATCTTAATGTCACTAAAGATTGATATTTCATTCATTCAACGTCATCCTTTAAGATGAGAGATCCCCTAACAAGGGCCTCCTTTTCAGGATTAAGCCCCAGTCATAATTCTCTTACCCTGGGCCTCCTTTTCAAGAATAAGCCCCAGTAATGATTCTCAAATATGGGCATCCTCCTTAGGAGTAAGCCCCAGTCATCATTCTCAAATCTGGGCATCCTCCTTAGGAGTAAGCCCCTTGTCCTCATTAACCTGGGCCTCCTTTTCTGGAATAAGCCCCAGTCCCCTATTTTGGGCATCCTCTTCAGGAGTAAGCCCCAAATCCCTTAATTTTTCAAGTCTCATAACATGGGCCTCCTTTTCAAGAGTAAGACCCAGTCATAATTCTCTTAACCAGTCCTAATTTACCTTTGATCTAGGATTCATTTTCAGAAGTAAAACCCAAATCATAAGTCCTCTCCTAATTTGGGGCTCCTTTTCAGGAGTAAGCCCCAAGTTAGAGTATTAAAAATATTCATGAAGCACATATACCTTTATGGACTCTGCTCCTAGATTTCTTCCCTAAAATAAATCCTAACCTTTCATTTATCTGGGCAGTCATACACACATAAGCCCCACATTATTTCTTATGATTGCATCTGTCATGGCACAATTGTATAATTTTTTACCAATACCTCTTGTTTCTCACACCGAGCATGACTCACGTGAGATTATAGTGTAAAAGTAATTATGACATACTTCTTTGAGCCATCAATCATAAACTTCATACTCTCTTACTCGAACTTCGTGGGTTCTGATTCTTTTTCTAAACAAAGGATACGTAGGTAGCCTGTCTGCGGGTTCGATCCCAACTCTGAAATAATCTATGTCCTTCTGAATGACAATAAACATCAAGTGCCCCACTGAGTGGCTTTAAAAAAAGCATGGTCATCACAATGACCAATATACTTCTATATAAATATGTCAAAGGGTACCATTGACCAAGAATCTCTAATAAATACAGATGATTCTCTATCGATGAAGAACCACAAATACATATAAAAGATTCTCAAAATTTTCTTAAATATCGATCATTGATTATCAGATCTAAAGGAAAACTCATTTTATATTTGGTAATGTAATAAGGATTCTCTAACATAACTTAAATCTATAATGAGAGTCCCGAAGTAGACAATAATTCCCCTAAAAAAGGTGTGATGAGTCCGACCTCCCATCCTCTCGACCAATGCAAAATCCTAAGCTTCATCTGTCCACAACTAATGAGCACCTACCTTTGGAAAGTAGGTCCGAATCGATGTGGAATCATTGTATGTTTCCGGTTCTACGAACAAACCCTTTAGAAATCAATAGGAACGTTTGAACCTCCCATCAAAGGAATTCATCCCCGAGATCTGAGGGAAACATCTTTATTCAAGATGAACCTACATTGAAACGTATTGGATGATTTTTTAAGGTTAAAATGGCACCCATGAAGAGTATATTTTCTGATTAACAAGATAGAAAATGTGTTAAAGAGATGATGAATGATGTAGGGAATGACTATCATGATGGGTGTGAAACTACTCTTCCTTATCTAGAGGGGTATATGAATAAATATCACCTAGATTTTTCAAAGAGTTCTTATCTTTTACTATATGGTCTTGGCCATCTGCAGGAAGTCCT
This sequence comes from Viscum album, assembly GCA_963277665.1. Lineage (NCBI taxonomy): Eukaryota > Viridiplantae > Streptophyta > Magnoliopsida > Santalales > Viscaceae > Viscum > Viscum album. Next base: position 542,151,496 of record OY728130.1, on the reverse strand, counting down.
CACACCATCCCTAAAGAACTACCTCCTATTCTTTTGGTTTCAAGAGTACATGAATTTTTGAACTTCAAACATTTTAAACATGGGTTCATACATAAATTTTGGGACATCATCCATAGCATGTATTATGAATCACAACTCCTGTTCTCTAGATCTAAACCCACACATTGTTTAACTAAAGTCTCATTTCTATTCATCCATCTTTATAGATTCATCAATAGATCCGTTAATGAACTATACTAATTTTTGATAATTTCTCTTAGGATGTGTGTTTAAGACTGCATCAATTTTGGATGTCTCAGTTCCCCAATTCTATGGATAATTCATAAATTTTGTGAAAGACGTTGGAATTTATGAGTCAGTGCGGGTAGGGCCAACTTATGTGTATATAAATGATGATTTTGTTCTCAAGCTGCTAAGCAAGTGAAGTCCATGGAACAATTCATTGAATCTGATGCATAGAGATGTTATTATTAGTCTGTGGGATGTTCACAATATATTAGGTGCTCCAATCCTTGTGGAGATGTATGAAGAATTAATCCCTCCAAGGGTAACATGGGGTGACAATGATAGGACAACGACATTAGCATGTGAGCTATTGAAAATTCTTCATAATATTAAGATGTTAGACACTCAATTATAATTGGGAATTCATATAGAGACATGGATGACCATTTTATTGAGGAATATTTTAACACCTCAAGCTTCCACGATACGCTTCTCTTTGAATAATACAATAGCCTGAGTTGTACGCAACTTTGAGTTCTAACACACACCACAACCAATCAAACCACCCTTTATGAATAGTTATACCCACTTTCTGAAATTATATAAATTTTATCATTCAAAATGGTCTTCATTATTGGATTCTAAATATCGAAATTAGCTTAGGGTGAATTTTTGGTATTTTTCTTAAAACAGTCAATTTTTGATGAATACTGAAAATACATTGAGTTATAGTTTAAAACCATATTTTTATTTAAATAATTATTTATTTTATATAAATTTAATTAGGGTAAAAATAGATACAGAATACCTATATAAGTTCAATGTAATTCATTGGAATTAGTTTAGAATAATTATATATATATATAAATTTTATTGAACTCTGCACCGTCTTTTACCCACCTCCTAGGAGAATTTGGAAATTCACATAAAAACAATTTTACCACTTATTTGTGTAGAATTTAATATATCCAAGAGACACGATTAATATCAAGGTGTAAAAAGTGCTTCTATAAGATAAAAATAATTTTTTGTGAATAGTAACTTTTTACTTTTATTTACCACGGTTAAAAGTAAATAGTGTAATTAAGGGTAAAAATGATATTAATATTACCCTAACACATGTCCTAATTATATTGGATAGGCGTGTCTCGATAAAAAACAACCTCAGGAGTAATATATAATCATTTATGTCCACTTGTATTTGATTAGGACATTTATTATTATTTAATTCAAAGAAGAGTTAAAAGAGTTAAATGAACGTTTAATTACTAAATCATTTTTAATATAGGGTTATAAATAATATAAATTAGATTATAAATATTTATTAGTAATATAAAACCATTTCTTACATAATGGTATTTTATTTGTAATTTTTAGACATTAATTACTTTAATTTATTTATGACATAATGGTGATGCATTAATTACCAAATTAATGAAATATTAAAATACATGATATTATAAATATCATAATAAATTTAATTTGATACTTTTTATGACTTCTAGTAATTTTCAAGGTTAATATGACATATTATGATCAGTTAAAAAAATTTGTTCGAAGTAATAATGCTGTTATAAAATTATCAAAAACAAAATACCCAATAGTGTCAAAATTGACATAAAAGTGTTTTTAAAACTAATATTATATTATTAATTGATATTTTATTTCTAAAAATATATGGTTCAGCCAAAGGACTTTTATAATTATATGTGTATCATTAATGGACCACTTGGTGGTCCCTTGTATGTGTATAGTATGTTTATTAACTATATAATATAAAAATACAAAGAGACGTGGTAAATGTAAAACTAATTAACAAAGAGTTAAAACTAAAAGATAAGGTTTATCAAGTGACCCAACCCTGTCTAAAACCAATTGGTTCAGTGGATATAGACCCATAACCACCTTAGACAATAAATAAATCAATTTTTAGCCATTATAAACTGAATATGAATTTATTATAATATAATATTTTATGTTTTTCATAAGGTGCCCCTCCCCACCCTTATAAAAATGAACTCCACATTCTCTCAAATTCATACCTTCAAAGCCTTTTTTCACAGCCATACCCTCCCCAAATATTCTCTCAACTATCCTCCATTAATCCTAGAGCTCCTACATTAGTCAAAAATCCATCCTAAAAATCCCTTTTGATCAAATCAAAAAGAAGAACCCGAATAAGAGGTAATGTTTTCACCACCCTCTTTCAAGTTGCTTTCTTCTTCAACTTCTTCTTTATTTGTTATTTAAATTATAAAATAATAACTCAAATATCTTCTATATAGTGTAATGTTTTTATAAATATGGTACATCCATATTCAGTATTCTATCCATCCTTTGAATGACTTGTCACTATACGTGCGTACGGACAACCTACCGTCTCCACATCGTGGTGTAATTATTATTCAATATATTATTATTTGGATGGGTATAACAATGATGTGTAATTCATGTAAATAATAAATATATCATGATAATGAATCTGTATAAATGATATATCATCCATTTATATATTATTTTAATATCAAAAGAATGATATTGTCACTTCTGAGTACATACAGATTATTGTGTCCACGAACACGATGAGATTCATTCCCCATCATATCCATTCAAGACTAAATTTCATTTGATGATTAAAAATAATGGTTATATACATGATATAAATCTTTATATGAATAATATTCATCCTATTGATAAATAATATGTCTCACATAACAAATAATACAAAGGAAACTGAATCCGTTAACACCCGAAATGATGATTATACTAAGATATTATCAATAAATCAATGTTAAAAAATCATATATGATATCATATTAATGTATATGATTCTTGTATAATTAAATAAAAATTATTTAACCATTATACAGGATGTTAAACTACCCTTGACCAAGGAAAATTTATAAAGTAAGGGGTTTCTTATTTCACTTTTAAATCCGTGATAATTCCATTGTTCACCACTTTTTTATTGCATATTGTGTGTGTAATACCCATGATTGTATTAATTGTTTAATACACATTAATTTACGGTTATTTACATCATTAATGTATTATACTTCTTTCATGGGTGTATGTTTCGTAAGTTACCAAATCAATAAGGGAATTTGATATTTCAATTTCCACTCATTCGGCTTTACAGATACTTCATTGATTAGTTTACCCCAAGATTATGTGTGATATCAATATTTATTTGATAATGTCATAATTTCCACTCTCCTTTCTGTGGATACACTTTTTATACACATAATAACTCCATTGATAAATTGTTAATTCATCAGTATGAACTTGATAAGAGTAATTTTTACTCAATATCGATTTGTTGAGTTAAACATCCAATTCATTGGTGTTGTTTTTATAAGAATATGTTTGAATGTGATTTGATTGTTTTACACTGAATATCCAATCATATTGAGTTTATTTATATTTTTCACAAATAATTATTTAGTTTATTTGTCCTTAACCTAAGGATGTGACCTTTATAAGAGATTTCATCTCAATTTACATTCCATTGAGACTCCTTTATTGTTATACACCAAATCACTTTTACATGGTGAATATAATGTAATTTAACATAGTATATCATGAATCCATTTATTCTCATGACATTAAAAAATTTTTATTACCTCAATTATTTTAATTCAAGTGTCTTTGTTTAGGTTAGAAACCCTAACTAAAATATCATTTTTAAATGTTTTATAGATTTATTCTTCTAAATATTTCTCATTAATGTACATGTTTTAAAATGGTTTTATGGACTTATTTAAATAGACATTAATGTTTTAAAAATAAAATTCCTTTTAAATGGTTCAATGTGTTATGGGACACTTTGATTCAAAAATCTATTTTTAAATGGCTTCTTGAGAAATAGTGTGACTTTTAATTAATTTCATGAAAAAGGTAGATATTCCACTATAATAGTTTTGATGATTATTTTCATCTATGTTAATATAATTCATTATTCTTGATTGAGGTTAATCTGATACAATACAATCTTCAATATTGTATCGAATGAGTTATGTTTGACTGTGGATGTGTTATTTTTATACCATTCATGGTTTGTGTATAAAGTATTAATATTTCGTATGCTATATTTAATATGAATTCTTATGTTATGTTTTAAAATTTTCAAATGAGGAATGAGTTGGACTTAGTAAGTGATGGGTGGAGCCCACTATAGCTCCTCAATGCATTGGTAGGTATCATGAGACAAACTAGTGTCTTGACAGAAGACCTTGACAAAATATTATTTGTAGTCTTTCCATGAGGCCTTGACTATATGGTTATGATAGTTTGGAATTATGAATTCCATCATTAATAAAGTGGTTATTGATATTGCATGTGATTATTTGACTAGATGAATATCCATGTGAATAATTAAACAGAATTATTTCATTTTATTTTTTCCATGTTATGATGAAGTTTATCATGAAAATGATTTTGTTTTACTTATACATTTCCTTAAATCTTTATTCTTATTTATGAATGTTTCTGAAAAATTGTTATCCTTACTGAGCATCTGAGATCACCCCTTTAGATGTTTTATTTTTTTCTCAGGATGTAAAGAATTATTTTATGACTAACCAATAGGGATTGTATAAGGGGATTTGAGTGTGGTCTATGGAGACAATATGTCATTATAGTTTTCACTTTATGATTTAATGTAAAATTTATGAATGTATCTAGTGTTTCCATGGCTAATAATCTAAACGGTCTTTGGAGATTTGATCTTTTGTGATCATGCAAGTGATACGTAATAATGCATTGACTCTGGGTAACTAGGGTCAGGGCGTTATAGTTGGTATTAGAGGAATTTCAGTGAAAACCTTGGAAACTAGATTTAGATAAACTCTGATTAGAGTACATATCCCTGAGATAGACTTTGATAATTAGTATATAATAACATCCTATAATTTTGGTATTGTAGTGATTTTGTGAGTTTCCTGAGCAGTACATCCCTGTCTGGATACGAGAAGGTAGAGGAGGCTCTTCCACATAAGTACCTAGGGGTAAAACCCGAAAACACCGCTTTGAGCTAGACTCGTACGGGAACTGGTGCATGACAATGGGCCTTGATGTACTCTTGGTTATGACACTCTCGATGGATATTCTTAGAATACTTTACATTTTAATTACAACCCAATTTGAAGTATTTTAATATAAGATGTTAAAAAATGACCTTGGTTAATCCTAAGGTGTTTCAAATTGAGAATTTGGTGTCATGATATTCTCTAAATGATTTTATGACTATTGTTACTCACACAATGCTTTCTGGTTTTAGTCAATGGCTAGAGGCCTAGGAAGTCATAGTAACATTGATAATGATGTACAAGGTGGGAACGGTGGTGGAAATGAGAAACAAATGGAATGTTGATAGGCGTAAAAGATATCGTGTTCATGAAAAATCAGTTTTCCAAAAAAATGGTCAACAACATATATATTTACCAACTTCCAGACTCAACAATGAAGAGAAATGCAGTGAATGATAAGAGCTCCAGTAGTGGAGACCATGGAGAAAAGAATCCTCAATTTCCATCATGTAGTAAATGTGGAAGGAGACACCTAGTAAAGCGTCTCAATGGAACAATGAAATTCTTTATGTGTGGGAAATAAGGACATAATGTAAAGAATTGCCGAGGAAAAATGAAGAGTACTATGGAAGAAAATAAATATTTTCCCAAGAATCCATTTACAGTCATTTGCATAAATGTATAGGACCTGGCTATTACTCTAGTAAATTCCCTATTCTATAGGATATTTTCCTGGTCAAAGAAGAAGCTATGATGAAATAAATGGTTAGGGATACGTTTAAAAGTATTAGTGCTCCTTATTGATGGTATTACTTTGGAATAATTTTCACTTGTATTTGTAAACCTGCAGTTTTACATGTGAGAATGATATTTGAGGAAGACTTATTTTTCTCTTGTGTATATAGTTATAAATAACCATTTGGTTTTATATGATCAATATGATTTTGGCAATTACAAGTTATTATATTTTGGGATGAAAATGCAAGGTATGAGATAACATTTGTGGATAAATTATGTTATGTTTATTTTGAGGAATTTAACTCATTTTGGTAATGTTATAAAAAATATTTTTTATAAAAGGACAACATGTAGACCATGTGACAACCTGTCGCGTCGGACAAAGCTATGGCAATCAAACCCACAACCATAGTGCGATTGGGATTTATCGCCGACCACTGGACTACCTGAAATCCATGGTTAGTGTGACTAATTATTTTTTGTTAACTGATTTTATTGATCAATAATAATTTGATTTTGGATCTTATGTCTTATCAAATGAATACAGTTAGTATAGGAATGTGATTCGGTGATTAAGTGATAAATGTTATTTTGGAAGATGTTCTATTTGTTGGGAACAATATATGACCAAGGAAAATAGAATACTATGGGATTTCATTTGAGGAGTTATGGTGGATTTCTATCTCTGCTTTTGATGTGGATTTATATTTATTTCAGCTATTTATGTAAATGATTAACGAATAACAGAGAATATGTTATTATGTTAATTACATTTAAGTAAGTTACTTTAAGAGTAGTTTATGTCATTTGGAGTTATAATTTAACGTGGAAGACTAAATAACCAAATTCCTCAAAGTTTAGGGTTTCAATTTTATTTTAGATTATATTGAAGGATTTTATGGAAATTTTTTTATTGAATGGTATTTATTTAACTTTGGGGTATTGTAGGTTTAATTTCAGAAATTAAGATTAGTGTTTCTTTCTCTAAAGTAATATCCTTTTGGTTGAAGATCAAATATTGTACTAACCATTTTGGTTTTGATTAATCTCTAAATACAAGGTAAATATATACTTTATCCTTTATGGATCATGTGATTCTAGATAAGTTTATTCTATCTCTTCTAGTGTGACCAAGTCTTCTTGAATACACATCCTTTAAAAAAATGAGTTAGTGGTGGAAATTTATTATAGAACTAAACTCTACTTAAAAAGTAATTATATATCTTTATTTTCTCAGTCAATCTCATAAATGAATTCCACATTATTATGTAATGTAACTTAAAAAAAATGTTGTCCGTATATATTTCCTACTGGGAAACTGATGTTCGTTTGTAGCATCACAAGTTTGTGGATTTCTTGTTGTTAACATTCTCCTGATCATGTTTTCAATCCCTCTCCTTCAGAACTTTACACTTACTTTATCTTCCATATCCATGTTTTCCTACATGGAATCCTAGTATGAGTTATCTTGGGTGACCTTTGTACTGCTCTTTCTTTCTTTTAAGGTGATAGTTTTATTGACTCTTTTTTCGATGTGGGACCTTTCATTATATTACAAAGGCCAACATTAAAAATTTTGAGAACAAAATTATTTAAAGGAGGGTAGAATGAAACACCACAAGCTTCCATGTTACGCTTCTCTTTGAATAATATATTAGCGTGTGTTGTATGCAACTTCACGTTCTAACACACTCCACAACCAATCAAACTAGCCATTATGAATAATAATACCCACTTTTTTAAATTTTATAAATTTTATCATTGAAAATGGACCTCATTTTTGTATTTGTAATATCAAAATTATCGTAGTGTGCATTTCTGGTATTTTCTTAAAAACAATCAATTTTTGATGAATAGTGGAAAAACACTGAGTTATAGTTTAAAACCGAATTTTTATTTAAATAATTATTTATTTTATTTAAACTTAATTAATGTCAAAATATATACATAATACCTATATATGTTCAATTTAATTCATTGGAGTTAGTTTAGAATAATTTTAGATATATAAAAAGTTTATTGAACTTTTCACCGTCTTTTACCCACCTCCTTGGAGAATTTGGAAATTCACGTAAAACTAAATTTTACTGCTTCTATGAGTGGAATTTTAAAAATTTGAGAGACGCGGTTAATATCAAGGTGTAAAATTTGGTTCAATAAGATAAAAATATTTTTTGGTGAATAGTAACTTTTTACTTTTTTAACCACAGTTAAAAGTAAATAGGGTAATTAAGGGTAAAAATGATATTAATATTACCCTATCACATGTCCTAATTCTATTGTACAAGTTTATATCGACCTAAAACAACCTTAGGAATAAAATATTATCATTTAGGTCCACTTGGAATAGATTAGGACATTTATTATTATTTATTTCAAAGAAAAGTTAAAAGAGTTAAAATCAATGTTTAATTACTAAATCATTTTTAATATAGTGTTATACATAAGATAGATTCGATTATAAATATTAATTATAATGATAAAAAGATTTCATAGAAAATTGTATTTTATTTATAATTTTTAGACATTAAATAATTTAATTTATTTATGACACAATGGTGATGCATTAATTAACTAATTAATTAAATATTAAAATAATTGATATTATAAATATCAAAATAAATGTAATTTGAGAATTTTTATGAATTAAACTAATTTTATAGGTTAATATGACATATTAGGATTTGTTATATAAATTGTTTTTGAAGTAATAATGTTTTTATGAAGTTATCAAAAACAAAATACCCAATACTTTCAAAATTGACATAAAAGTGTTTTTAAAACAAATTTTATGATATTAAATGATATTCTATTCCTAAAAATCTAAGGTTCGGCCAAATGACTTATATAATGATAGGTGTGTCATTAATGTACCACTTGGGGGTCTCTTGGAGGTATATAGTACGTCTATTAACTATATAATATAAAAATACAAAGAGACATGGTAATTGACAAACTAATTAACTAAGAGTGAAAACTAAAAGATAAGGTTAATAAAGTGACCCAAAACAGTCTAAAACCAATTTTTGAGTGGATATAGACCCATTCCCACCTTATCCTATAAATAAATCAATTTTGAGCCATTATAAACCGAATATAAATTTATTATAAAATAATATTTTAAGTTGTTCCTAAGGTGCCTATCACCCCTCTTATAAAAGGGAACCGCCCCTTCTCTGAAATTCATACCTTCAAAGCCTTTTGGATTGGCCAACCCCTGCCCAAATATTATGTCAACTATCCTTCCTTAATCCTAGAGGCCTTAATTTAGTCCAAAAGCCATCCTAAGGAGCCATTTTTATCAAATCAAAAGGAAGAACCCGAAGAAGATGTAATGTTTTCACCACCCTCTTCCAAGTTCCATTCTTCCTTCACTTCTTCATTCTTTGTTATTTCCATTATAAAATAATAAATCCAGTATCTTATTTATACTGTGATGTTATTATAAATATGGTACAACCATATTCAGTATTCTATCCGTCCTTCGAAAGACATGTCACCATACGTGCGTACGCACGACCTACCGTCTCCACTTCGTGGTGTAATTGTTATTCAATATATTATTATTTGGATGGGTATAATAATGATGTGTAATTCATGTATATAATATGTATAACATGATTATGATTCTTTATATATGATATACCATCCAATTATATATTATTTTAGTATAAAAAGAATGATATTGTCGCTCGTGCGTACGTACAGATTACCGTCTCAACGAATGCGATGAGATTCATTCCCCATCATATCCATTAAAGACAAAATTTCATTTGAAGATTACAAATAATGTTTAGAAACATTATATAATTATGGATATGAATAATATTTATCCCATTGATAACAAATATGGCTCACATAACACAGAATATAAAAGAAAAATGAATCTGTTAACACCCTAAATGACGATAATACTAAGATATTATCAACAAATAAATGTTAAAAAATCATATCTGATATCATATTATGGTATATTATTCTTGTATAATTCAATAAAAATTATTTAACCACTATACATGAGGTTAACCTACCCTTGACCAAGGAATAAGTACAAAGTAAAGGGTTTCTTTTCTCACTTTTAATTCCGTGAGAATTCCATTATTCACCACTTATTTATTGCATGTGGAGTGGGTACTGCCCATGATTGTATTCATTGTGTAATATAATTTAATTTATGGATATTTACATAATAATTTTATTATCCTTCTTTCATGGGTGTATGTTTCATAAGTTACCAAATCAATAATGGAATTTGATATTTCAATTTCCACTCATTCGGCTTTACGCATACTTCATTGATTATTTTACTCGAAGATTATGTGTGAAATCACTATTCATATGATTATGTCATAATTTCCACTCCCCTTTATATGGATATAATTTTTATACACATAATCACTCTATTGATAAATTCTCAAGTCATCGGTCTGAACTTGATAGGAGTAATTTTTACTCAATCTCAATTTGTTGAGTTAAACATCCAATTCATTGGTGTTGTTTTTAATATAATATGTGTGAATTTCCATTGATTGTTTTACACTAAATATCCAATAATATTGAGTGTATTTATATTTTTCACACACAATTTTCTCATTTATTTATCCTTAACCCAAGGATATGGCCTTTATGAGAGATTACATCTCAATTTACATTCCATTGATACTCCTTTGTTGTAATACACCAAATCACTTTTATATGGTGTATATAATGTAATTTGATGTAGTATATCATGAATCCCGTTATTCTCATGATATTAAATTTTTTTGATTACCTCAATTATTTGTATTCAATTGTCTCTCTTTTGGTTAGATACTATAAATAAAATATCATTTTTTAAATGTTTTAAAGAGTTATTCTTATAAATCTTTGTCATTAATGTTCATGTTTTAAAAATGGGATTAAGGAATTATTTATATGGAAATTATTGTTTTAAAATTAAAATTCCTTTTAAATGTTTCAATGTGGTATGAGACACTTTGATTCAAAAATCTATTTTTAAATGGCTTCTTGACAAATAGTGTGACTTTTAAATGATTTCAAGAAAAAGGGAGATATTCCTCTCTAATAGTTTTGATGATTATTTTCATATATGTCAATATACTTCATTATTTTCGATTGAGGTTAATCTGTTGCAATACAATCTTCCATATTGTATCAAATGAGTTATGTTTGACTGTGGATGTGCTATTCTTAGACCATTCATGTTTTGTGTATAATGTATTGACATTTAGTATGCCAGTTTTAATTCGATTGTTTATGTTATGTTTTAAACTTTTCAAATGAAGAATCCATTTGACTTAGTAAGTGACGTGTGGAACCCACTATACCTCCTCGATTCATCGTTAGGTCTCATGAGACAAAGTAGTGTATTGGAAGGAGGCATTGACAAAATATTATTAGTAGTCTTGGCACGAGTCCTTGACTATGTGGTCATGATAGTATGGAATTATGCATTCCATCCTTATGAAAGTGGATATTGATATTTCATGTGATTATTTGACTAGTAGAATATCTATTTGAATAAGTAAATGGAATTATTTCCTTTTATTTTTGCCATTTTATGATGAAGTTTATATTTAAAAGGAATTTTTTTAGTTATACATTGCCTTAAATGTTTGTGATTATATATGAAAATTTCCTCTATATTGTTATCCTTACTGAGAATCTGAGCTCACCCCTTTCTATGTTTTATTTTGTTCCTAGGATGTGAAGAAGTATTTGATGACTCACCTGTAGGGATAGTATAAGGGTGTATGAGTGTGGTCTATGGAGACAATATGTTGTTTTAGGTTTCACTTTATGATGTAATATAAACTTTATGAATGTATCTAGTGTTTCCAAGGCAACTAAACTAAACAGTCTTTCGAGATTTGATCTTTTTTTATCATGCCAATGATACGTAATAATGCACCGACTCTAGGTAACTGGGGTTGGGGAATTTCTAATATGGGGGAATTCCCCAGATGGAAGCATCTAAAGAGATTTCCCAAGGCGGTGGAGAGAAGTGTAACTGACCCCTTTTGACTAACATTGGAAAAGGGATAGTGTGAAAAGTTGGGATAATAAATCATGCCCAATGTTCCTACAAAGACACATCCTGTGGGATTTTTGGACAAGTGGATTAGTGTCTATCTGCTACATGTCCATGATTCCATGGGTGACATAAGGCCATGAACATTTGTTGTTGCATCCAAGGTGGAGGAGATGAAGTTTTATGGGTTATCCACCCTCTTAGGGGGGAAATACATATGATTCTTATACATAATCATATTGGGAATGATCCTTTCAGAATTGTGGGACCATTTCAGTTTTTGCAGGGATGGATTACAGCCCCTTGAGAAATTGTTCTGTGAAAAGTGGCATCAAGGCCTTGGGAAGAGAGTTTTGACCATATGTCCAGGATGAATGTGGTATTTCTCCCCTATCATTGAAACTCCCTGAAATCGAAATGTGGTTGATTTTATTAAAGGACTATAAATGTCTTCCCAGATGCAATATAAAAATGTGAAGATTTATTTATAACAGGAAAGACAGTATTGGGATAATGTCAAACATGATATCCTTCAGGGATGGTATGATGGAGACCATGTTCAATGGTGAGATCATATAAAAGGCTTATTCTCTTTATATGTTTTCATTTAAATTAAAATTCCTATATTAGATAACTATATCCCCTTTAGAACACATTAGATTATAGAAACATATGATGGTATCTCGATAGATATGGCTCCTTACATCTGTTGAGTTGACACTGATGATTATCAACCTACCTTCAACCGATTAAACTAAAAGATTTACCTCCTGGTATGTCAAGGATTAGATTGTATCATTCCCCAAATGGTTGATGGCCAAATATTTTCCTCAGGTTAGGATGAAGAGGCAATGCTAGAAGGTTTTCCCTTTTTTATAAGGTGAATCATCTCATTTGGAAGCTACATCATCTGCATCAGAGAGTGAGGATGTTGAGGATGAAAGATTATCATTACAAACCCTTGCAAGGTTTGACCCCTGACTAGAATAAAAATGGAAATAAGAAATTGGGTTGTTCTATGGTAGTCTAGTATTCATTGCAAAGAGGAGTCATGAGTTCCATTTTATTTTCAGTCATCTATGGCGGAAATGGTTGGTAAGTTGGAAAAATCTAGGGTTTAATGATCTTCTTCAAAATATACTGAGATGTATTCACAATATGTAAAAACATAGGCCATCCAAATATTAAAATACATGTCCTTTGACAATGAAATTATTTGGGTTTTCCTATGTGTGGGGTTCCATATTTTTGTGATTGGAGATCTCGGAGCCCCGTCTGCTATTATATTGGAGGATACACATGATAAAGTTGAGATTCAAATCCAGGAGAAATAGATTCTCATCTATGAAACAAAAAATAGGATCGCTACCTCAAGGTGAGTGGATGATATGATCAAATATGGCACTGTTGAATGGATAGATCTTTAATCTTCTGAGGAATGATGTGACATTGTCGATCCAAAATATGTATGTTCTCTTCTTCTAAAATGTTTTCTTATTTACTTATATATTTAAATCAATTAATCATTTCTAAAGGGCAATCCCATCTAAATTTATCCACGGGATGTAGGAAAATAAAATGATTTTCCGTCGACAAAATATTTCAATGGTGGTATATTCGAGTTTACCGGGCCACCCACCGAGTCAGGATAGGTGTCACCAGGCTGACAATCCAAGGAGGATGATATGGTGGGAGAAATACTACCAATAATATCAATTTTTTCGGAGGGTTATGTAAGATATCCTTTGAAGGAGTGAAGAGGAAGGAACATTGAAGGGTCAAATCCATAGATAAACACCATTCTAGTACCGATAAGTTTTCTCTTCATAATTCGTCTCTTCCCAAGAAAAGTATCAAATCTTCCTTAGATTGTATGAAATCCTTCTATTTCCACTCTCTAGGGATTTAAAAATGAGCCTCCATAAACTACGGAGGGCGAACCGGGCCAAGCATATAATACTACAGGTGAAATGGCTCGCTCAAATAAAGAAGTAGTTTGGTCAGATGACAAATCATCTACTACTATCATTTTTTCATCTGCTGTGGAGAGGGAGGAATATTCTGGTAAATTCATTGGTATTTAATAATATGTCACAAGACCAAAACTAATTTCCACTTCTTTAATATTTAAGGTTCATATCATCTTCCATAAAATCCTATGAAAACTGATGTTGACCTTGTGGATATAACCAATGAGGATGTTCAGGGTCTCAACTCATAGGAGGAGGTTCATGAACAAAATGCTCCTAGTGTTCCCATGGGTGAGAATAACATATGGATTGGTATTTCAATAGATTACCAAATAAATATTGTCATTACTTTTTATTATATTCTAACACAAATTAATATTCCTACTACATTAGATGAATTTGGGGAATTAAGTAATGAATAAAATGGATGTGAGGCACAAGAGCCTCGGCCCAGTTGGTGAGGTATCCTTATGTGCATCCACAAGAACCAGGTCCAAAACCAGGTAGAGGCATATCTATGGGGTAGTAAAACAGTACTGTAGCAGACTGTACACTGTGTGGTACTATAGCAGAACTGTACATTGTGCAGTACTGTAGTAGAACTATGCACTATGCGGTATCATAGTAGTACTGTACACTTTGTGGGGACTGTAGTAGGCATTGTGGCAGTTACTGTAGCATGTACTGTTCGATACTGTAGTAGATGGAACTATTCTCATTGGGCCATCTGTTTGGGCTTGGAGTCCTTAAGGCTTTTGACCCACCTAGGAATTCGGGTCAGTAGGGCTTTTGGGCCACCTTTAAGGTCTCCGGGCCACCTCAAGGCCTTCAAGACACATGCAGTTTCCCCAGACAGACTCTATAAAAAAGTAGCCACCTTAGAAGAGGATTTAGAGCAGGTGCACTCACCAGAGTAGAGCCAAATGGATTGTCTGAATGAGAGGGTATGGCTATGCCATCAGGACCAGCCTGTGCTTGCATGGGAAGCCGAGTGAGCCGACCATGTGCAGGTGGAGTGCTACTATCATGATGCAGATGCTGGGGAGGGGCATTGTAGATAGTCCAGTAAAATTCTCTAAGACATTCGGGTCATGTAATCTCCTAAGCCTATGGGACTTTTAATCTATGAGCCTATGGGCCTTGTAAGGGTTCCCCCTCATCTCTTGAAATGGGGGCTATCAAAAATTAATAATAAAGAAGGCCTTCATTCCATTTATTCAAATGGATGTGAGTCTTTATTTTATGTCAAATCAACCTTTTTGTGGCTAATTATCTAATAATTATTTTTTGGAATACACATATCCAACTACAGAAAATATTATGTTGATGGTGCATGGATAAGTCATTGAAATCGGTCCTTGTCTCAATATTTAGAGGGAGCCAGCTATTGTGGAAATTGAAATGGGAAGTCTTTTTGAGCCTCATTTGGCAGATCCAGGGAACACCCATGTGATTTACCCTCATTATGTGGTGCCAATTCAATCTATTGAAGATTGGAATGCTGGGGAGGAATAATGACATAATACTTACTTATTATTTTGAAATGGTCACTAACTATTCTGATTGTTTCCCATTCAAGATATTTATTTGAGTCTAATAATGATTCTAATTCTTCATTTAGGATGATCTACTTTTATGGATGCATCTGAGGGAAATGATTCTACATCAACTCAACCCTTATCAGAAGGAGAGGCCACCATTGTTTGGAAGGGATTATATAAGAAAACTTTTTTGGGTGCACTTATCCTGGAGTACATCCATCATTACGACAACAACATTGAATCTGATCTAGAGGGCAGAATGCTCTTGAATCAAACGTCGTAAGTCCTGCTGGTATATATATAAGGCAATCCCTTAGACGCTCCTTGAGGACCTTCCTTTACGAATCGAATGCCTTTTAGTTCTATTTGGACATTTTGAATTCAGTGATTTTGATTACAGTCTAATACATGATACTATGAAGGATAATGTTTATAGGTGGGAGAGAGAGAATAATCTTTTGAAAGACCTCATAATGTTCAAAATTCTTAACAAGATTGATAACTTTCTAGTTGTGTAATCCCAAATAGAGGCCAATCATAATAAAAAAACATTCAGAATTCAAGAGGAAAATCAAGGATAATACTATTCATGTGTCACACCTTCATCAAGAGTTAAATGTCAGACAATGATATGTTTAAAAACTCCAATGTTCATTAGGAAAATCCCAAACATAAGGGAAAATTTACATAGCAGTTTCAATGGAATTGCTTCATCAAGATGAGGAGACTAAATCTAGTCGACGAACTATGTTTCAACAAGCCACTGATGGGGCTTGAGAGGCTGCTCAATAGATTAATAGTTATGTTTAAAACCTCATGTAATATGTAATATAGAGACATGTTATTGTTGATATTTTTATGGGGTTTTATTCATATAAATTGAAATAATTTAGCTTCTAATCATCAATTTCATCATCCATTCCATTTTATTGTAATCATAATGTTTAAGATGATTTTCATAGTACAACAAATTAATATAAGGTATTTATAATTATAAATATAGATATGGTGGCCTCTCTGTTTTTTCTTATCCATGTGGCATAGTGAGCATAGTTTGACTACTTCTAGGGTCATATTGTAAACCTTAAAAATGTTATACCTTTTCATATTATCATCCTAACTTTTTCCTAAGCTCGATATGGTGGAGACATAGCGGGAAAGATTTGGATTTTTCTCTGGATGCCTTGTTGAGATTTTTAGCCTAACTGGTTTTGTGCCTTATAAAATTTTATCACTTGATATGGCCAAAACTGTATAGATTTTAGGTCTAATGAGCCAAGACACAACGTTTTTTTACATTCCTCCTTTTGGGTTTTGAACTGGGTGAGTACTATATCTCTTTTTGTATGGGAAGTTTAAATTCATGAAAATCAGACAAGTGAGGAAAGTTATTTAGGTTGTAAAACATTGACTATAACATTTGGATTAATCAACCAAACAAGGAATTCATGATAACAATGTAACTAAATACTTCAGATATATCCAAGTAGAATCTCAAGACACAATTTTTTGGTTTCCGAATCTAAAACAAGGTATTTGAGAATAGAGTAGGTATCTCCTAAGAATTAAGTTACCACTGGATAAAAAACATATTATGATGGATGTTTTTTGAAAGTCCAATTGGGCCACATAATCCATAGTAAAATAGTGACATCCTTAGGCTGAAAATCCCATTACATAGGAAACTTATTCATGGACAACTGGGGAGTGTACTACAATTTCATGTAAAGGAGTTCTTAAGAATTTTGACATTATATTAATGATAGAAAAACACTGTTTATGATTTGGTGGCCTCAAGACCATAGTGATTGGACTTTTCAAGGAAATATGCCTTAAAATTAAGGGAATATATTTTTTGGCACATATAATGAATGGAAAATCACTCCGACACAAATTTGGTGGGTGAAGTAGGGTATAATTTATTAGATACCCAATGTCCCTGGAAAAGGCCCCTTTATGAAAAATGATGAATGCATTGTGTATTTTAATATCACATGGTCATGACATCGATCATACCATTTAAAGTCATATTGCAAGGACATTATGATATACAGTTTAACATCATATGGTAAAGACATTATTATGTGCTGTTTAAAGTCATAAAGTATAGAAATTATTCTTTTTAGTTTAATGTCATACTGCAAGGACAATATGGGTATTTATTTTAATGTCCTTATCATCAAATGATGGTTTGATGATTTTCTTGTTCTTGATCATTTCTCTGGAAATGTGGTTTTTATATTCAGGTATGGAAGGAGAATGTTTTAAATAAGAACCTGGGGATCTCTGGACCCGAGAAGTGGTACAGGAAAAGTAGATTATGTAATTATAAGAGTTCTCTCTCATGAACAAGGTTACCACTACTTGAAAACCCCATTGTGGGGGATATTTTATGCAAGGCCAGTTGTGGAATGTACTGTATAGTTGATAGTGGCATCCTTGGGTAGGTAAAACCGTTATGGGGTAAACTTATGCGAGGCCAACTAGGGCACTCACTACATATTTAGGAAAATGATCCCTCAAAAAATCTAAAATTTAATCACTAAAATAAAATTAATTTTTATGTATATTCATATCACCCCAATCATAGAGTTTGGTTTGTGGGTAAAAAACCTCAATACTGAAGGATTATTTCATCTAATGATTTCCAAAGAATTGGGGGAATTTTTTCTCTATGAAGGTATAAACCAAGCACAAAAATTATGGGACCTATAGTTTTACATCATACGGATTGGACCGTAATATTATGAAAATGATGGATGATATCTGGTCAAATGACTCATGGTTATTTTAGTATAAATGATCCTATGAAGGGGAAAAAATTAAACCACAACCATGGAGACTATCAGGTTGGGATAAAGTATATGAAGAAAATATTCAAGGGATATCCACTAAATTTGAATTGTGGGTTTAGACAAACTAGTATTAATGCATAAATGGACAGAAGAGTCTAATACCAATAGAAAAATTACCACTATTTGATAAAACTATTATGGGTGTTGTTTTATTCAAGGCCAACTAGGTCACATACTGCACAACTAAATAGTGTCATCCTTTTATTGACTGACCCATTATGGTGGACATTTATCCCAGCCAACTTGGGTGCGTACAACATTGTCAGAAGGAGCTATTGGGTATCATCCATTCTAAAACTATAATCCAACGAAAGAATATGGAAATCTGAAAGTATTTAAGATAAGGAGTTTTACATGAAATAGGGGCATAGTCCAATGCACAAAGGAATCATTTGGACTGATATTGGCCATGGGTTTTGATTCCCTTGCATATATATAACCTATATTTAGGGGTGGACAATCTCTTGTTTTTTAGTGGGATTTCTAATGAAAATACCAAAAATAAAATCACCAACATGGATTTTTTATTGTATATAGGAGAGGTTGAATTTTCCGTTACCCCATGGCTAGGATTATGATCTATCCCCTAGTCATCACTTTGTATATCAATGTAATGACAATAAAAAAATACATTGTTCTCCGGGTACTGTTTAGTTTAATGTCATGGGACAATTGCATTATCCCTGGAGTTTAATGCCATACGGTAAGGACAATGGTGTCTCCACAAAATGAGTAATATCTTGGCTAGGACAAGGTTTAAAGTTTGAGCATCACAACATATCTTTATGGGGAAATAATTAATACATGCATTGTTCTTAGAAAAATCATGCAGTTTATTTTCATGCGATGAGGACATATGGTGTTATTTTTATGGCCTTGTAACCCAGACCATGATATCCCTAATGTGAATATATATACCTTATACATTTAGGTAAATCCTTTAACAAACTCATAATCCCATAGGATAAATGATTGATGTGGGAATCACGGTATGGTAAAGCTTTCTTTTATAGTGAAAGGGAACCAAAAGTGAAGGATATGGGAATGTTGATTATGTAATGGTTGGGAAAAAAGAATGAAGTACATGTATCACCTTAAATCTCATTTTAATGAGAATAAATCCATAAGTCTTATAAAGGTTCCATGTGTAGATCTGATTCATGTGTGGGGAAAAGGAAAGAGGGTTTTCTTTTATATAATTTTAACTAGACCTAGGATTAGAGATTCAATCATTACTATGCATCTCATTAAAATTATAATGAAGCCATACGTAGTTTTTGGAATGTTCCCTATGTAGGTTTGATTAATATAAATAGAGAATGAATAATTTTTTAAACAAAATATGGATAGACCCGAGATTAGAGATTCATGTATCACTATGTATCTCATTGGAATGAGAATCATGCCACACATAGTTCATGGAAAATGTTCCCCACACCAATGTGGCCATGACACAGGTAAAGGGGATTAAATACTTTCCATATAAATTTTTTTGCCCAAAACATGAGGCTAGGTATCACCGCACATCTTATTATAATAAAACTGTACATTATAGAAAATTTCCTTGTCAATATCTGATTCATATAATAGGAAATAATATATTTTCTTTGTGGTTGTGACTGGACACAATATTGGAGATTCAGGTGTCACTACACATCTGACTAGAAATTAGAATCAATCCACATGTAGTTCATGAATGATTATTCTATTTTATCATCATATGATAAGGACATGAAAATATTAGGGCATGTAACTATAATAAGTGGCATGCCTTCCATTATAGAATGACATTGATGTAAGTGGGACTTATGCACAAGGGAAAATCATATTTCTCCCTCATGTCTGACCAAGAGGATATCTTGAACCCCTAAGGGATTAAACCGATGTAATTAGGACCTACTATGCGGTGGATGCACATTCCATAGGGACCACGAGGGGTATATTGACTCATGGTATGCTAGGGGTTTCATAACTTCAAATTAAAAGATATTAACCATGTAGTTTAATGTAATACAGTAAGGATAATTTGTTTTTTTCTGTTAATTTTCATTTTACAAGGACATTATTTCTTTCATTTTAAGGCCACACAATAGGGTACAACAACACAGTTTAACATCTGGCAACTTGGATGTATGGAACTATGTAGTTAAATGTCTTATAGTTAAGATGAAATTGTGTAATTACCTAAGATATTTGGTTAGTAACCTTTCATTGGTTGGGGTCATAATGAGTTTTAAATCCCTTGAGATGATGGAAAAAGATCCATTAGAGTGGACCTTATGTATGGAGTAATTTTCTTCCTGATTTGGATAAAGCTTTGAGGGATTGTTTCCTAGTATGATTGAATTAATAAGGATCAAAACCAACTTTTCTTAGAGGGATGGAAAATGTCATACCTTTTTGTTAAAGGTATGTACTATATAGTTCTGATATACCTCTATGTGTTGCAAGGTATGTAATCACTTTTTAGCCAATCAGTCCAATCCATTCTATTATTTTTGAGACACTTAATCTACAGATAGCTAGTCACAAATGGAAATATAGAGTGATGGAAAATGAACATAAATGGGAAAGACTGCTTCTGTTCTGTGCACCAACAGGTATGGGGTTTCCCATTATGTAGTATAGGTTGTAGTATGATAAATCAATAAGGAGTCCATGTTCTTTTTATGTGAATATTTCTTATCATTATCCACCATATTCTGAGGTATATTTTATGGGGTCTTGTTGAAATCCTATATCTAACCATTAACTGTAAAATGATAATGGGCTAAGTGTTTGAATTTTATATTGTACTCATGATATAGTTTTTTTTAACTTTAGTGGATCATAAATTGGGGAAATTTATCATCAATATTTTACGAGGGACACCAATTCTAGTAATAATGTTGGATTTTGTGAAGATGATAATGCTTTTGGCCCGATTTCATTGATATGTATTACTTCAAACAATTTAGAGAAGAAATAGGTAGTAGTTAAGATCTACTTGAACTTATTAGCCATAACTGGGGGATAAGGCCCCACTAAATCCATTCCACATGTTTCAAATGGGCATTATTATTTGAATGTATATAGAAACTTTGGGGGTTATTGAATGATGTTTTCATACACTTGGCTGATATGTCATTTCTTAGTGAACTCTTTGAAATCCAGAGTCATCGAAGGCCAGAAGCATCTAAGACTTCAGATTTGTTTTGAAGGCCTATACCCTAACTTTTGGGTACCATAGAAACCCTATATTTACTTCTTCCTTGAAATCCACAATCTCTTCTCCATGAACACATCTGAGAAGGATTCCATCAAACCATCATTTGTTGAGAAATTTCTGGTGATTTGGGATATCAAAAAGAGTGAAATTTTCTACTCTCCATTGGATCTTCTCTCATCCATCTCTATCCATTGGAAGCACCCCATCCTAAAGGTATTCTATAATTCTATCTATCCATCTTGTGGTAGGACAATATAGATCAAAGAAAGGACTAATTTCAATAATCTATTCTATTTTGATCCAAACAAAAGGTGATACCATTCAGTAGTGGGAAATGTTAATGAATGTTTCATCTAGATTTAGATCTTCCAAAGATGTAGATGGGTTTTATAATGCATCTTCTTGGGCATTATATGATCATTATATGTATTTATATTTTGGATCTGAGGGGAATTCTTCCATTAAACATCATATATAGTCAAAAATGGAAATTATCTCCTCTTTTCTGATGGTGTAATCCCTATTGATTTTATTCATTATAAACATTGAGTCATGTATCACTTCAAAGTGATTTATCAGTATTTGATGTGCCCACTATAGGGTTGTTATGAGTGCCTGATATTCTTCCTCATTGTTGGTACCACCTTCTGATAACCGGAAGGAGTTTATAAAAACTTCCTTCCCAAGAGAGATAAACACATTCCCTAACCATGATTTTTTGAGTGTAGGGTATTATATTCCCTTTGGTAACAGGATCAAAGATGCACTATAAAAATACATTTCCCATTTCTAGTGGCATATTTTAATAGATAATATTTCTTCCTTGAGAAATTCAGTATTTAATGGCATCTGTTCTGTAGGTGGGTGTTTGGCAAGGAAATCGGCTAAATCCATGCCTTTCACTACATTCAAAGGAACAAACTATATGTCAAACTATTGTAGAATAACATCCCACTATGTAAAAAATCCTATCAGTATAATATG
Source organism: Viscum album (assembly GCA_963277665.1). Taxonomy (NCBI): domain Eukaryota; kingdom Viridiplantae; phylum Streptophyta; class Magnoliopsida; order Santalales; family Viscaceae; genus Viscum; species Viscum album. The sequence continues at coordinate 542,128,917 of OY728130.1, read as the reverse complement.
ATTGATGATGAATTTGAGTGGGTTAATTTGAGAAACCATGTGGATCTCATGGTGCGGTAGGTAGTGCCTCAACTTCTGAACGGAAATACTAATGCCAGAAAGATATTCTCAATATATGATTAATGAGTCTCTGCATCAAGCATTGTTCAGATGAGATAATAAAGGCTATTTTCCTTACCATCATCATTATTTTGTGGGAGGATGGAGCCTAGTGACCATTCAAGGGTAGTTACATATGGAATGATTATTTTACTTCAATGGTAGAAATCAATACCGGTGGGATAAAGAGGTATCTATTGAGGGTATCAATTGCTTCTTTGAATTCAATGGTTCATTGATTTGTGGCCCCCTTCTTCATAAATGTGGTGAAGAGTAAACACTTTATTCTAGGGATTTTTATAAAGCACCAGATATAGGCCACCTGTATTTGAATTTCTCTCAATTCATTCATGTTTTGAAGAGATGACATGACAAGGATACCTTTAGTATTATTATGATCAACATTGATGCCACAATGGTGTATAAAAAAGATTAGAAATTTTCCTAAGGTTACACAAAAATCACATTTCAAGGGTTTTATCTTCATATTATGATGTATTTTTTTAAAATATAGTCTTTATGTCATTTGATTAGTTATAATGTTGTTGGGACTTGAACAATAGATCATCAATGTAGCATTAAAAAAAATTTCCCAAGAAGGTTTTGGATATGTTATGTATAGAATGTTATAATGTGGAAGATATGTTCTTCAAGCTTAATGGAATTACCAAATAGTAGAATACTCTATGAGGGTCTTTGAATGTTGGGGCTTCTTCATCGTTTGGGTCCATCTGAATTTGTTTGTACCTTGAATAAACATACATAATGTATAGATCTTGATAACTGGATGTATCATCAATACAGAGTTCTATGATAAGAAATGGGAGATCATCATTTGGAAAATGCTGGCTGATATATATGAAATCGAAGCAGACTCTGATTTTCCAATTATTCTTCATCTTCATGGTAAAATTTCATATATCCATTTTGGGTATTGTACCTCTCGAATAAAATTAACCTTTGTGAGTTTGTCCACTTCAGCCTCAATTTTGGTGGTGTGAGTCAGGTCCATTCTCTTGGTTTTTTTCTTCCATCCTGGATTATTTTCTAGCAATCCCATTTAAAGGGTAGACACTTCATGTTCATGTCCTAAAATCTCTGTTTAATTCTAATAAAAACTATTCTGGTGTTTCTTTGGGAAGGAGGTTTATACATCATGTTATGTGGGAGTCCTAGAAGCACTAATCTGAGTGGGGTGTGAATATTCTTTTATTCCTAGATTTATCTCCCTATGTTCATACATTGTGGTAGAGAATCCCTCCTCAAATGTGGGAGGGTCGTCCTTCATATATTCGTCTTCTTACTCTTCCTCTTACTATTGCTCCACAACTTGTGCATCCTCTATAGGAGGATATGGGAAAACAAGTTCCTCTGAGGGAAGTGGTAAACCACCATTTGTACATCCAGAGGATGGAGTAATTGTTTTGGGACTAATATCTAGAATAGAGTCTTCTTGGAGTTCTTCAGGGGAGATAGGGGACCGATAATGAGTGTCTTCACTTTCTCCTATAGTCATAATGGAATTTTCCTACCAGACTGATAGACCATGGATTTATTGGACCTCAAGGGATGGAATGAATATATTTTCATTTGAGATTTCACTATCACTTGGAGAGTTGATAAGTTCTCCAGCACCATCGGGCTCAAATTTTAGGATTGAAATCACAAAAGCTATTGAATAATAGCTTGAATACAGACACCCCTTCAATTTTATTAATAGAAAGCATGAAATCTACAATAAGATACTTGGAAGGGTTAGCTGAGATTTTCCCCAAAGTCATTCGGGGCATTGATTTGTGTGGAATCATTATCCATGGATTGTTTCCCTCCCTTGTGATAGAATCTGACATCAATGTATCATGTCTCAGATGATTTGAGTGGGTCCTTTTCATCCTATAATGTACAAATTTTACCATTAATAAAATATTTGAGACATTGGTAGTGAGAAAAAGGAATGGCCTCATGATGTTGTAGCCAGGTTTTTCCTAGATTAATAATGAAAACGACATCCTATCAAAAAACCATTGATTCTATATCGGACACAAGATCCCTAAACTGAGTTCTGAGTGAGTTCTATCTAAGAGTCTCTTTATCATTTTTTCAAAACCAGTAAACACTAGAGTGGACGAAGACAATTGAGATTCATTGAGACTTAGTTGTAAAAATATCTGTAATGGTATGAGGTTGACTCCTAAGCCATTGTCAAGGGAGGCTCATTGGATATCAATGTCGTTTGACCTACCAGATATATAAAAAGGTGTATAAGGTCATTATATGACAACATTCTCATCTTAATCAGTGAACGTGATGACTATATGGAATTCTATAGGATCAATCTCTATATGATATACATTGGAAACAACAACATAAACATCAAACTCTTGAGGGATTTAGAATGCCTCAATGAGTGCTTCCCATAGGTCCATAGACATTCTTAGAGGATCAATGATTGATAACATAACTGAAACATTGGCTAATTTCTTCAAGACATCATAATTTTTTTACAAATGTATATGCTTTATAGTATAAATATTCTCTATTTCATGCACCCTAGGAGCTGATGTTCATGATTTGGATGGGTCATCCCTTGGGATAAGAGTTTGAAGTATTCATGTTCTTGGTGGATTAGGCCTACTGTTTAAGCCTACCCATAGAGGAGGTTGTGGTGTATCCTCTAACCAGTATTCAAATATGATCATGTTAAGGAAGACCCTATCATGTATGTAGGATGATCTCTTTTGTTATTAATGACCTCATTATAGAGATTCCCCTTGATTTTAGGTCATGTAGACTGTTCGGGTAGGGGTTCGGTTGAATTAGTGGCTCCATGCATGACAAAGTCTTCCCCATTATCCTCAACCCCAAAGACATGTTCCCCAAGTTACCTAATAATGTTTAGGGAAATCAACTTCATAATTATAAGCATCATGTGATGGGGGATCTATTAAGTTGATAACATTATTAAAAGCGAAGATCAACTCCACATATGATGAAGATTTTTCTAATGATGGGTTAAATCTTGTTTTGACATTTGGAAGTGTGGTACATGTGATTTTACAATGGTTAGAATGAATTATACTATGGTTAATGGAAACATTGGCCATGAAATATACTCATATTATTTGGTTTTCACCTTATCCTTCTATCTGTGTTTCTTCTTTGAGGATTGGAAATTCGAGGATTGGACTTTCGATGACACCAACATTGTAGTAGAAGAATGGGTTGAGGGCACTGTAGACGATTTCAATCAATCTTTGAGAATAGGATGAGTTCAGTTGATCATTTTTTTGACCATCCACTCACCGAAATTTTCGGTACTCTTACTTTTAATTTGTTCAATTCACATCCCTCCTTCAGATTGGTAGAAGAAACAAATGCTACGTGGGATGGATAATTTTTTTAGTGTCACTTTCCCAGAGTCCCCTAACTTTTTATGAGGTATTTGAAGAAAAAAAATTCTTGGATGGGGTGTCCTCTCATTTTATGGATAGGGTTATAATTTAGGAGATATTTATCACCTTTGTAGCCAGGAATCCTAGACATTGTTATCTTAACAAAGTTTTTTTCAAATTCTAATATGAAGTAACTGTGGACTTGTTCATTTACAAATAATTAGAACTAACTTTTTATATCCACAATTAGTTTCTACCTCTGATACCTTTGACCATCCTAACAAGGAAAACATTGTTTCTAATTCTCGGGAGGTGGATAGATTCAATGCGATACATGATTTGATGTATGAGCGTGTACATGGGACTACTTAAGCATAACTATAGAAGCCTTTGATTTACCTATTCTCATTCCCTGAGTTGATGGAATTACCTTGGATTTGGATTTGGTCTATGTGATGGTACTCTTCACATATTTATCAACTGAGGGTAGGTCTCATAACCATCTTTTGTTTTTCATAGGGATCAGTGGTGTATACAAATCTTCATGGATATTTTAATCATAGATAGAAAAATATATTCTTGAGGGAGGGGTGTGGTTAAAGAGTACGTATATTCTTTCCAACATGCAATGAAATTGGAGACTCCTTCATTCCCCCATTGTTTTCCATTTTTATTGTCAAATAATGTTTTCTCCAGTAGGTTTGAGATGAACAAGAAGAGGAACTTCTAAAAAAGATCATCCCACCCAGGGATCGATCACGACATCGAAATCATGTACCATACAAAGGATCACCTCTCCAATGATTACATGAAGCACCTAAATTTCACCCCCTCCTATTTTCATGGGGTCCCCATGATGGGATCACAATGAGAGATGACGTGCATCAAATGATGCAATTGGTCTCTCGAGTAGTAAAATATCCGAAATGTGGGATTCCCAATGTTTTGTATGGGAGAGGTAGGATCCACCCATTTGTGGTAATACTTATTTTTTGGTTGTACTAGAGCAAACTGTTCCTCCATGGATTCCAATCGAGCCTTAAGTGACTCAATTGTGTTCATTAGAATTCATAGAATGTTTGGTTGAGTTGGAACCTGAATAGGTGTGGTAGATTGATCCTGAACTGATGCAGATGTTGGTAGGACCATTGATGTCTATGTTAATGATATTTAGCATGTGTGACCCATATGAATAGGCTCATAATTATGCTACTTACCTTGCTCTGGTTGTGCACCGAATGGATGTAATTCATGATCAGTTGATGTAGGATCCAAATATATTGGTGGTTGACATTACAAGTTGAGAAGATGTTCCTTATATTCTTTAGTTATTGGGAAATACCCTCTTTTTAGAGGTGTGCTAATTTGATGTTTGAGTTGAGGATCTACATGCGGGGCACATTAGGAAAGAAGGTTGCCTCCGAGAAACACTTAATTGAGTCATCTCACCTCTGTCATCTCCTCCTATAGCTAATAAAATCATTCATTTTTTGAAATGAATTAAACCTATCAGGGTGGATGGTGAGACATAGTATAACCCTAACCTTTTACCATGTTAGCATCATTTTGTGGAGGTATAGGTGAATTATTCAAGGGGATTCGAAAATTTTTGGTGAGTCTCTATTTTCAGGTATGCACACCTCCTAATTAATTTTTGTATGTAATTCTTCATGAACATGAAATTAAAATCCTATCTCCTATGAATCAGGATCATGTTTTGGAAGATTTTTAGTGACAACATTAATGACATTCATAGAATCATAATGTATAGCTTGAATTCTATCGGTAATTTTATGAGATCTCATTATTTTGTGCCCTCATTGAGACCTTGTACTATTCATTGTCAGTTCCCTATAAGTTGTATGGTGTATAATTAATTGAAGTGAATCCCCAATGATATCATCTATGCCTGATATAAGTGACCGTACAAGATCATAGGATGAATCAACATGTGAAGCCTCACTTTGTGGAATCTTCACTAATTGGTAGAAAAATAATTCTGTTTTAGGAGGGGATTGGTGTGGTGAAAACCTCCCTAACCCTGCGAGATGGGGTTTCTCCCAAACTGTTGTGGATGAAATTACAATAACTTCTCTTCTGATTTTATGTTGTTTATTTGAATGTGGATTAGGTGAATCATTTTGTATAAACTTGAATAACACATTTTAGGAGACCATTGTTCTATTTATGACTTTTGTTCTATCTGATGGTTGTCATCCTCTAAGAGGGAAACATGATCAATGTTCTAAAATTCATGATGAAAAAGTTTATAAATAACTTTTTCTCTTCTAGACCAATTTCAGTGAGAGTCAGTTGGTGACTATTCTTGTTGAGCATATATTCTCTCATCAATAGACTTCATTTTTCGTAGCCAGCCTAGGGAAATGACATTGAATGAATCCACCTTTGGCAGGCATCGCTATCTCGGGAGTGTAGTGAAATATAGCACTACATGTGCACCCCATCCTATGATATGAACACTATATGATGTGTCAGTGATCATTCATCACAACCTCATTAATGCATCAAGGAATTCACATTTAAGGGATAATTTTAGTTTCTCAATATTTGAATGTCGAAAATCTAAAAGATATGACAAGTAAATTAGGTGATGAAACCCTTCTATTACCTTGACATGAGTTTGATACTCATCATAGTGTACTACTTTTGGTTTTAGTTGATGAAGAGTTTTCCATAAGTTGAGGCAAATTTCATGTATACAATCTTCCACCATCTTATCTAGAATGATATATTTATGAGTTAATAAAGCCTAGAACATAACTGTAATGTCATATTTGAATAGTATCTTCCTCATGTTTATAAAATATTCTTCATATTTCACAAGGGGATCCTTGACCTTGACCGATTATAGTGGATAATTCAAATTTTTCTATAAAAATCATTCGGATTGGTTGGGATTTCCTTTGTAATATTTGATGGCAGGTGACCCAAGGGTGGTTCGTAGAATGATCATCGTCATGGGATATATATTGGTTGATAATGGATTTCACCTACTAGTGACATGAAATTAGACATGACTAGACATATGTTTTCAAATTACTCACAAGAATAGGGAATTTTCATCACTACATTTTCAATTGGATAATGATATTGAAAATGAATATAACTACAACAAAGAGAAAATTTGCAATGAATACCATCATGGGGAGGACAAACATGGGGGATTACATAAAGTGGAATAACCTATTGATCCTTGGTCCTATGCCAAAATTGACGATTTATCTGGATCCCATCATGTGATAAGATCTCATTATCAACTGAATTGCTATCATGAATGATGCAATCATGGTGAAGCATTAGATTAGAAACATCAAAATTACTGTTAATTCTCTTGTAATTTGGTAATGTGATTGTAGTATCTCGAGGAAGAATAAAAATACATATGACGGCTTCAAGAACTCCACCATTATACATAGCCAAATCATAGATCAGATCTTGATTTTACAATCGTGTTTGATGAGGCTTTATCTTAGATTCCTTATTATTAGTGATTGGGTCCACTTTATGAGAGAAGTGTTTTCCAAGTGTAGTTGTCTGTTCCTACCTTGTAGTGTCCATTGGAATTGGCTGATTACCTCTAATTGGAGTGAGTTTATGTTTCTGATATAGTTTTCTATGTAATATGTGGTAGTTTTTTCCCATGAACCTAATGGATAGAGAATAGGTGCGTGTATACTATGGGGAATTTTTCAAATGACCTGCCCCATTTTAGGGGAATATTTATGTGTCCACCCCTCGGGTACTACTGTCATTACTGTGAAGATATCCTAGAATTTTTGTAGGATGTGGGCAGGGATTTTCATTATCTAGTTCACCATTTCCAAGATATTATTACTGAATTCAATAGCTTGAACATGGATATATTCCCATTCTACATCTATATTAGGTGTATGTTCTTGATTTTGTCCCCCATTAATGTCAATGGATTCTCATTGTACTCATGTGTGGGTGAAGAGAGTTGATAATGCCCTCTGTTTGTCAACAAGACTTTCTAACTGACCTATATGGGTGCTTCCTGATGAGTCTACTGGTAGTAATGATAAATAATGGCAGGTGTGTGTGCATATTCACTATTTTCCACCAAACATGATCTAAGGACATCATTGAGTTTTTTCAGACGAGGCTGCCTATAGGTTTGGTGGGTGTAGGTAGGGGAATGTTCCTGTTTGTGGGTTGCCACTATATTCAGTTGGAATGCTTATTTGAATTCTTCTATGTGAGTTTGGTGGATAGATGAATGGAGGAGGATATGTGTATCTTCCAGCTTGTTGATTACCACCAAACAGGGTTGGCAGTCATCTATGAAGGGGGGGGGGGGTGAAGGTGTGAACATCCTCCCTATTATACTATTTTTTCCCAATTAAGAAGTCTTCCATGCCAGAGTCTGAAGGACTAGGACCGGTTGGCTGAGGATAACAACCTCATCTTGTAGAGGTGTTACTACCACATGGTGTTGGATGAGACGATAGCTTGAATGAGCCCTTGGTATTGACCTCCATGTTTTTTTGGATGAGGTTGTGTATGTAATCTTGATCAATATCTGTATAATATTGGAGGGATAGTTTGTTGAATTACAATGATAAACTGAAGAAACATTTTAAGATTGTGGTCATTACCACCTGCTTCAAGACCACCGGTCATCATTGACCGGATAATCCAGGGTGACAATTGAGTTGGAGGTCCTGTTGGGCGGCCCCCAGGGTCAAGATCGTACCATTTTGATGGTATTTATCATTCCAATGAGTTTGATACAAAGCATTAAAGACATTGGGTTGAGGAAAACATCCTTTTAATAGATGATAATACATTCTAAATAGAAGTCATGGTGTTTTCTAGTATAAACTAGATGGAGGCAATTTGATCAAAGGGTGATTTGAAGGGAGCACCTTGAAAAAACACAAATGGGAAAACTCTATAAAAGAAAAATCTCAAATACATACATGATTGAGTGCCATGATTTTCCCTCATTACCTTTTATAATTGGTGGGCCCTAACAGATATGTGATACTGTCAACTTGGTTATGGATTCATGTTAGGTTAACCATTTTTGTTCCCCTCAGATTTCAGACCCCATGTCGTTTTACTATTTCTAAAAAGTTTCTAATCGGTTTGTTTGCGGATCTGAAATCACCAAATGGTTTTATATCTAAAGGGGAATACTTTCCAAAAGAAGGTTCCCATTATATTTTTTGACCAGTAGTTCTTAAGAACTCACATTGGTTGAGAGAATGGGTGGTCGACCTCATCACACCCTTTTGGGGGGAATTACTCCCTACTTAAAGTTTCTCTTATAGATTTAAAAAAATGTTCATGAATATTTCATTAATTCTCAAGTATGAAATGGGTCAACCTAGAGTTAACAATCAATTATTATCATTTTTAGATCATACAATAATCGATGTGTATATGATTTTCTTCATAAATGGAGATATTTGTATGTATCTGAGGTTCAACTTCAATTGTTTTCTCTTATACTGTACATAGATATTCTTCGGTTGTTATTATGATGACACTAGTTTTCAAGCCACAAAATGAGGCACCCATGATTTTATTGTCATATATGGAGATGAAGGTCACATTGGAATTTATTTTTATCCAAAGAGATGAGAATTGTATTGATGTTTGGATCGAACCCATATATAAGACTCCTTGGTATCCTTGTGAAATGAATCAGGACCCATGTAGTTAGGTGTCACTGAATGTGGAATAAAATACCTTTAAAGGTCACGTGATGAAGACCCAACCATAGTTTTTACCATCTTGTGGTAAAGAAGTCAAGTCAGAAGGATCCTAGTCAACGTTTGTTGTGGGAATTATGATGTTGGAGCCCAAAAAACTGAACAGATATGTGGATTATTAGGTTGATTTAATCCTTACTAGGAATGTGGCCCAGAAATAATAGGGTTGATTTGGGGTGTTGGTTTTAGACCATGGGAAGGCTTTATTTTTATTCCATTTGGACGGGAATCAAATCCCACATAGTTCATTTAATCTCATAGGGTATTATAACCCTTTGAAAAGATTATGTTGGCAGTTAATCCTGAGGATGATTCTTTATGAAATGGTTCCTGAGTGATGTATTATCTCATGATTATTTGGATATTTATTTTGGGAATACACCTAAGGAGGAGGCCCATATGAATATGTTAGGGTCTTACTATTAATGAGGATTCCCTGATGAATTTGGGATTATGATTGGGACTAACTTTTTAGATGTATTTCCCTTGAGATGAGGCCATAGGTAGGCATCCTATGTAACCTGGTTAAGTAAGGAATTAGAGTTATTTTAGATAAATCCTTGAGTGGATCATGCAGGTATCATGATCACCACTATCCTTTAAGCCCATGTGAGTCATGTTTGGTGTGAGAAACAAGAGTAATCATAAGATTCAAAAACCCACAAACTTTTCCTACTATACTAGTGGAAGAGGAGGAGGATGGTGGTGGAAGAGGCTGGGATTACAACACTACCCTATCATCACTTCACGTTGGAAAATAATGAATGTCATGGAGGTTGAGGTAGGGAGAAGCAAGACATCAACCTTCTATAAGAAAGAATAGGGGATTAAACCTATATGGATGCCATAAATTTGGTTCCCTAGTAGTAGGAGGATATAATACCTTGTTGGAGGGAAAAAGAAGCATGATCCATTCCATCCCTAGAAGGAACTGGAGGCTTCGGGTCTCAAAGATGAAAAAGGGGTAATCATGTTAAAACCCTAATCTCCAAGACCATGAACTCACTGACATAGTCCTTGGGTTAAGGGTCCTAATGGATATGGGGATACATACCCACATGTACCCTGAGGACCCTGTCCGGCCAACCAGACAAGTGCAGTTAACCTCTAACAATATGAATACAAACCAAAATTGAGGTCACACATGTGTTCCACTTGTCGTGTTAGTGCAGGTCCAGATGTATTGGGGGAGGTTTTGACTTGATCCATCTCAGAAATGGGAGACAAAATAGGATATGTCCTACCATGGATATATTTAATGAAGGCATAATTGTTTGCTCATGCAGGCTGTAAGGTAGGGAGAACCAAGGAAGATCATGTAGGGGGTGCTTTGCATAGGTAGGCTTGGGAAAATTTGTAGCACCTTGGGTGACAGACCACCAAGGAGACTACACATGGGTAATAATCTTCTCAATCTATCAAGGTGTTTTATAGGTGTTCTAAGAGATCGGTAGCATATGTCCCAAGTTAACGAAGGTAAATCTGAGTAAGTATTCATTAATTTTCAGTTGGGAGAATGACTCTCACACGTTTTATCTATTAAAAACCACAGTAAAGACATTAGTTTCACAACCCGCATTTAATTACCTCTTATTAATGTGCTATAAAACTACCTAAAATGTCATAAGGGACTTCAGTGAAGCACCAGGGAGACCAGTGATTCATATAGACTTCAGGGAATTAATCCCATACAAATGAAGAAATCAGGTGCCTATTTATAGGAAAATGTAGTACCGTAGGTGAAGGAGTAATTTCATGTAGGTTTTGTGTGTAGGATGACCACACAATGTTCTATATAAGGAGATTGTACTCACATGGTACTTTTAGGGGCTTGTGCAAAAGGCCTTTGGGGCCTTTGAAAACATTGAACTTTTTTATTTCCTTCATTTTGGTTTCCCTAAATTATTTCCCCTTTCCTACTTTTCATCCATGTGAAATAATAGAGTTTCAACCTCAAAAAGTCCAAATTAAATACCCTATATTGGTTTTCAAACAGAAGTACTAATTTTAGGGTCACATCTTCCCAGATGGGTTGTCATTTCGACACCGTATGAGGAAGATATGTCAGATACATGATTCCATAATAATAATAATTTTATTATTATTGGGAGTTCGTTGACCTGAGACATGAGTCCAAAAAGGTATTCAACATCAGTTTTAAAATGAATATCTTAATTCTAGGGGTCACGTTGCTACTAAAGGATCGTTAATCAAAAACCATATGAGGGAGATACATAGGTATTAATGTTTTCCCCAAAAAATAAATTACAATAATACGTTTTTTACCATTAATCAAAATGATAGCGTGACACCTTTCTCCTTCCCTATTTTCACCACGTGGGTGGCTCCTCCCAATTTCAGTTTTCCCTATTTCTAATTATTATTAACATAAATAATAATAAATAAATAAAACATGTGAGAAGTGGGGTCTATATAAAATTTTCTTCCACCTCCAATAGGCTATGCACACATAAGAGGGGGACCCAACCATTTCTCTCACCATAAAATTTATTCACCCCATTATAATCAAATAATAATATTTAACATTACAACTCCCAATAAATTAATCCTAATTAATTTAGTTGATCATAAAATTTTATGGCACTATTATTATAATTTAATATAATAATAATAACAATTACCCCTTTAATTTTATTAACACATCAACATTAATAATAATAATAATAATAATAATAATAATAATAATAATATTAATATTATTAATAACACCCACCGCATTAACCATACCTGTCCACCTCATTGGAGATATGTGCCTGGCCACTGTCACATTCAAGACGAGTATCATTCTCCAAAAGACTATATGAAAAACCTCTAAATTTTTATCAATTTGTTCTCATTTTTTTGACCCACCACACATCCAGGGGTCCGATCGGGCACTTTACATCCCAAAAAAGATAAACTATGATTTCAAGTGTCCAAACTGTGATGACTGTAAAGAAAAAAAATAGACAAAGGCATCATAAAAATGGTTTATGGATCGAGGAAAATCATTTTTGACGAGCCTATCAAGAACAAGGATCAAATGGTTAGAGAAAAATGATAGGAAATTAATATTTGAACTTTGGTACAAGAAAAGGTTTAAATGGAAACAGACCTAAGAACAATAATCTATCAACTTAATCATCTAAAAAGGGTCATAAAACACCAAATTGATGAGTACTACCTTGATTATGGATTTATCATTGGTAAATAACACATTCACCAATGATTTGGGAGGACTCGTTGCATTCGCCGAGTCATGATATACTCTGATCTTATGTTTCCTCATAATCCTATAATGGAGGAGGGTGGATGAGCTCTAGATTTATCATAGGCTTTATATGAATAACCCTATAGAAACATGTCTGTAAATAATCTTATATGGTTATCCATCGAGAAGAATTTTTTTAATTAAATAATTTATCAAATGCACCACAAACAACTTCCTTTACTAGATATCCCATGCTGACCAAAATTAGGTTGCACCTTAGGTAAAAACCCCTTTAAAAACTGAACGGTGGTCTGAGATTTCACTTATGATCCTCTGTTTGTTAGTTATTTAGGTTTGTATTTTTAAATAAATAAATTAAATTAATTAACTTATCAAATTCACCCACCAATGGATGCCTCATACAATCATCACATGATAACTAGCTTTAGGTCCCACATAGGGTAAACTCATCCTTTCAAATTCAACTATGGTCTCAAATTTCCTATTTGAGACTCCGTTTATGAGATATTCCACTTTTTTAGGAAACCTATGTATGAGTAATAAAAATATATATAATATAACACCCCGAGGTTTTATGAAAAATATTCTTTTTAATTTCATTAATGTCTTGTGTTGTACGCTACAACAAAAGGAGCTTTCACAACACACATCCTTGACTTGCCTTGCATTACACGTAATTGCGACCTTCCTTGATAGCGTGTGTAGTACGCAATACCGAGTTTCAGTAAACAACGATATGCTATTAGAATATTATTAAAACTAGCCGTTATGAATAGTAATAACCAAATTTTAAAATTTTAGAAATTTTATCTCTCAAAAAGGACTTCATTTTTGGATTAGGAGTATCAAATTTAGCGTAATGTGAAATTTTGGTACTTTTCGGATAACTTTCATTTTCTGATGAATAGTAAAAATTACTAAATTTTAATTAAAAACAACCTTTTTAATCGAAATAATTAATAGTGATAAATTATTAATTTGAGTGGTTTTAAAGTATATTTAGAATATATTTTTACAATTTAAATCAATGTTTTTCACTGGATGTAACTTCACATTCAAACCAGACATAAACATGTGTCAATCTTTTGATAGTTATTATCTCTTAAGAACACACTATTTGTTTTGACGACGGGAATTAATTTTTAAATTAATTAATGAAACTGATATGTTTTTAATTTGGTAAAATAGACATCATTTTTGAGTTCATGATATAAAATAAAGCTTAGGCCTAATTTTTGGTATTTTTCTGGAAACTTTCATTTTTTGATGAATAGTGAAACCAATAAGTGGTAGTTATGAAAAATGAATTTTTCATAAAACATAATTTTACCGCTTCTGTGAGTGGAATTTCAAAAATCTGAGAGACACGGTTGATGTTAGTAAGTAAAATGTGATTCAATGAGATGAAAATTTTTTTGGTGAATAGTAACTTTTTAGTTTTTTTACCACGGTTAAAAGTAAATATGGAAATTACGGGTAAAAATGATATTATTATTACCCTAACACATGTCCTAATTATATTGGATAAGTTTAATTCGACCAAAAACAAACTTAGGAATACAATATGACCATTTAGGCCCACTTGGATTAGATTACGACATTTATTAATAATTTATTTAAAGAAGGGTTAAAATAGTTAAAATCAATGATTAATAAGTATATCATTTTTAATATAGGATTATACATAAGATAAATTCGACTATAAATATTCATTAGAAATCTAAAAAGATTTCCTACATAGTGATATTTTATAAGTAATTTTTAGACTTTAAATAAGTTAATTTATTTATAACACAATGATGATGCAGTAATTATCTTATTTATAAAATATTGATATAATTGATGTTATAAATACCCAAATAAATATAATTTGAGATTTTTTATGAATTCCACTAATTTTATAGGTTAATATGACATGCTAGTATTTATTTAATTAACTTTTTTAGAACTAATAATTCTGTAATGATTTTCACAAAAACCAATTACTAAATAGTGTCAAAATTGACATAAAATAGTTTTTTTAAAACAATATTATATTATTAATTGTTTTTTTATTCCTAAAAATCTAAGGTTCAGAACAATGACATAGATAAGGTTATATATATTAATAATAAACAACATGGGGTTCGTTTGGCTGCTTATAGTATGTTTATTAACCTTATAGTATAAGAACACAAGAAGACACGGTAAAAGTTAAATTATTTAACATAATGTTAAATATAAATGATAAGGTTAAAATAGGAACTTAAACTTGTCTAAATTCTATTGGATGAGAGGTTTTCGACCCATCCCCACCTTAGCTCTGAAATAAATCTATTTGGAGCTATTTAAAACCGAAATTGACTTTATAATAAAATAATATTTTTAGTTTTTCCAAAGGAGCTCCTCTCCTCCCTTATAAAAGGGCACCTCCTCCCCCTCTTCCTCACACCACTTTGAGCCTTTAATCTCGGCCAAACCCTGACACTTTCTCATCTCCACTTCCCTAGAGACATCCTAGAGGTCCTGGTCTTCTTCAAAGACCAATTTTAGTACCCTAAAAGGAGGTCTCAAGGAAGCACTTTAAAGAAGAGGTAATGTCCATTACCGATTCTTTCATCTTTATTTCTTCTTCCACTTCTTCTTCTATAACTGTTTCATTATGAAGTAATAACATTAGTATAAATCATATAATGATATGTTATTATAAGTATGGAAACACCCTATTTCACCATCTATCCATCCTACGGAAAATGAAATCACCGCGCGTGCGTACGTACAGAATTCCGTCTCCATGCCGTGGTGTAATTTATTTTCCACCACCACCTTACTTGGATGGGTATAATGGTGTAAATAATGACTATATATGATTATTTTAAAGTGATATTTATTCTTAAATAGTATAAATACACCCCAATACAATTCCATGATCATGGGAATGATATCATCGCTCGTGCGTACGTACGGAATACCGTCTCCACGATGTGATGCGACTCGTTCTACATGATCTTCATTTCATAATGATTATATAAATGAATTTAATGAATGAATATGATATATATTACACTAATAATATTCTGTAAATGAGGTATCTATAACATAAAGATAAGAATAAGAATTTATTTAACAAAACACGCATAAGAACAAAAAGTAATAAACACACAAATAACAAGTTGTAATGAAATATTACTAATAAGATGCTAATAATATGACCATATGTGATCCCATAACAATGAGTATGATTCTAGAATAAGTACATAATATTATTTAAATCATTATAAAGGAGGTTCGGACACGTACAAAGCATATCGGACCTAAGGTAAGGGAAATATCACAATCTCATTTTTATCCGAGATTGCTTATACTTTGGTATTTACTGGGTTGTATTTTATCATCCACATCCATGTTTCCTCAATATGTAATATTATTTCCATCAACCTAAAATTGTTTAAATCCTATTTTACCCTTTCGGTGAGTTTTTAGTAAATGATATGAAAGGAATCTTTTGTCGTTTTTCGTACGAGGTACTTTTTTGACTTTTCCGAGAAAAGTATGAGAAGAATGTTTTTTTAACACATACGACATGAATGGATTTTTAAAACATTATTTCTAAGAATATTCCTTTATAGGTATTCAAGATTATTTTTAATCAACTTCTTTTAATTTAAAATTGTATGACATATTAAGAAAGAAAAAATGTTTTTGAAGTAGAAAGGATATTTTTCTCAAGAATGGAGTTCAAGTGTTTTATCAATATTATTTTCCATCTAATATAATATAGGGTTCTGATAATATCCCTATCATTAAATTGATTTGATTATGTTGTGATGGAATTATTTTTATGAATTCATTTATATTATATGAATTGTTTTATGATGTCACGATGTTTAAGAATTCCATTTTTATTACATGGGTTATGCAATGATGTATGATTTATGATTTTTGAGGCACACATAAGAATGGTTTCATTATGAGATGGGTGGGACCTATATCTACCTCCAATGCATTGGGTAAAGATTTTATATCTCATGAGATAGACATGGGTGGAATGGCAGGTTAAACCGGTTCAGTGAAACAGGACTGAAACGAGGAGTGAACTCGGTTCAGAAATGGGCTTTGTCCACTAAGATAGTCTTGGAAATGAGTCTTGACTAATAAGAAATGATTCTCTATGATTATGTGTGTATGACACAAAGTTTCATGTTTTATGTTATGATTATTGGGATTACATTTCACTATTATGATTTATCCAATGTTATGAAATTATGATTTCTTTTGCAGGTTAAGATTTCTAAATGTTATGTTCTTATGTATATGATGTGATTGATATTTTTTTTGTTTACCCTTACTGAGCATTTGAGCTCAACCTTTTATGTTTTCTTTTCCCCAGGATATAAATAAAGTTTTTAGGTTAATAAAAAAAAGGAAGATCTTTATGGGAGATGTTGAAGATCTTTCACCATGATTAGAAGATTATATTCCGAGTTTCCAGAGACACTAAACTATTATTGTCCTTGTGTCTGTGTTTTTGTTATGTACTAAGTATTCTGCAAAAGTAATGTAATGTTCATGTATGTTAATCTTAGGGTCTCTAAATATAATAATTATATTAAATATTTATTAAGTTACCAAGAATCAGAATGAGGCATTGTCTCAGTGCCTGGATCGAAATATATTCTTAGAAATATTCCAAATTCTTACACAGAAAAACTAGAGCCTCTACAGTACCATAACTTGTAAAAATCCAAGTGTGTTTTGCTTGTTTTTTTATTTTTTCTTATAGTGAGATGAAAATCTATAAAGACGGGGGACATATATTTTAATCAGTAATAGAGGTTTGATTAAAAAGAATTACTTTGTTACAAAATGTACCACTAATTAACCCCTTTCAGTGGTACCTAACTGATACTAGGAAACATTAGGTGGAAGGGTTAGTAATTCCTTTGCTAAAGAGGTCATAAGATCATCTCACTCATCTCATAGCTTTGTATGTCCCTTTCTCAAGAGGCTACCAAAAGTATTTTTCAATTATCTATATTATCGTATGTAACAAACGATGGATTGACGCATGGGCTTAGGCAATTTATATTGCAAATGAAGTACGAAGGAGTCGAACAACAATGATATCTATTATAGAACCCAATCAATGTGATGACCATATATAAATTTTTTCCAACATAATGGGCATGTATTATTACATGAATAAGGTCTATGAAATAAGAATATATGGATTTTTTTGTAAATACAACATGAATTTAGAAGGCGTTGATATATTTTATAAGAGTTTAAACATGAAAGTTGGGTTAGGGTGGAAAAAATCATTAAAAAAAGTGGGTATGAAAAATATATTGCATTCGAAAGGGTGATAATTTGGGATCACCTATCTGAGTTACAATTGAGAATTTGGTCATTGTTTTTGGGAGAATATTTCAATTCTCTTCTAGAGGATTCTGAGAAAAAATAGTGCTACATATACCGAAAATGCTATAAAGAATTTGGGGGACTCTGTTTCACTTAATGTTCTTATAGTTATGGGATATTTCAGAGAGAAATTTTCAGGTTGGAACAATAATAAAGGTACCTGGAGAATATGAAGAAGATTAGATAATTGTTTTTACAAAATTCAATGAGAAGACTCCTTTCATCAATCCTTGGTGAGCCATCTCACTCATCTTCATTAAGATCACTAACTACATTTAAGTCACTTGAAGAGTGAATTTAAGAGGAGTAATAATTTCATATTTTATTCATTTTAGATACATGATACCGATTATTTACATATCTCAAGGGACTCTTGGATGCTGACTTTGTGAGGAACCTCTTGGGCAGGACAAAATAACCAAACTAAAAAACCAAAAAAAATGCATGTTGGAGTGGATTTAAAAAACCAAAAGCATGAATCTAGAAAAATAAAAAATTAAAATGAACATATGAGAAATAGAAGAGAATATTTAGGAGTTCTATAACAATTATATATTTATTTTTTATTTTTTCGTTATAACAATTGTTAGCAGAGAAGCTACTGGTGATCGAGAGGAATGAATGAGAATGACCAAGGGCTCTCTGGATGTGAGTGGGGGGTATGAACAATGTGTTTTTTCAAAAATACGTGATAGAGAAGAAGGTGATGTGGATAATAAATTGGAGACATCATGACAGTGCCTTTTCCAGAGAAGTGTTGGTAGATGGGAAGATTGAAATGGGTTACTTTGAAGAGATTATGGTTAGAAATTCCAGTAATAATGAAAATATCTGATCTGAGATGATTTGGAAGGATAGTTTCATAGGAAAACTAAAAGGTTGGTGGAGGAACAGGATAATGATGAGATGGTATAAATTATAGGTAGAGAAAGTATTAGAGATAACATCACTAATATGAACCCAGAGAGGGTTCCAAGTCCTAAAATGTTTCTAGGATCTTGTTATGAAAAATCAAGGGACCTTATAAAAGGAAAAGTGATTGTGGTGGTCCATGATTTATTCATAGGTGGAGCTCTCACATGGTATGTTTGTTCCGTAACCATGGAATTGATTGCAAAGATCAATGATCCCACTAATATTATTTAATATATTCCCATATAAAATTTTAATTTCTCATATAAATTTATTACTATAAATTTGCATAGAAGACTAGGGTGGGTGCTTCCAAAGAAAATATTAGAAAAAATAAGGTTTTATGAAGGATGGAAGTATTTAAGGGGTGACCAGAATAGGAAATGAAATGGTGAATGATATGAACCAACACACTGTTATATCCAACATTATGGTAAAATTGGATGTGGAAAAATCCTATAATCGGGTTGAATATGACTTAATTGTGAGGGTCATGAGACAATTAATCATCAAGGAGTGGGTGAAAAAAATTTACTTCAAATGTTATTCTTCTCTATGTCTTCCCATCTTTATTATGTTGAGGAAATTCGACTTCACACATATTGTTCATAGATTGAGGAAGGCTGATCTAGTGTCTCTCAATCTTTTCATTACTACATACGAGGCACTGTCAAGAAGTATTTAAATGTTACATCACATAGGGTAAGATCTTTCTATATAGAAATTACTCAGGACCTGAATTTGTTTCTCATCTTATGTTTTCAGATGACAATTTGTTTCCTTAACAATGGTAGTTAAAACACAATTATTTTTTTCAATAGATTTATAAATTGGAATGGTGAATGGAAAAAATATTGGATAAATAAGTGGAAGAGTAACATTTTAATTATTATGAATTGTGGAAGAAGAAATATAATAAAAAATAAACCGGAAATATAGACACAATACCTTCAAAGGGAGTGCCTAGGAGTTCTAATTATGGGTGAAAAAAATAAAGAATATTCCTTTTGATGGAATCATTAATTAGATAAATTCCTGCATATGAAATTGGAAAAAACCACTTTCAATTATTTGGGAGTATGATCACACTATTGAATGGCATGTTATCATCGATTAAAATGCACATTCTCTATGTTATCAAGGCCTCTAAAGGTACAAACAACTAGATGGATAAAGTAATGTTTTCTGAATAGTAGTTTCTAAGAGGTAGGGAATAATAAGGAAGAATATAAGGCAATGGCACTAATTATATGTATGAGTTGCTGGAGTATATGGAACTCTAGAAAACTGTAGACATCACCAATGTGTATGTAGCTCTTGGATGGGGCTAGTGGGGAATTTAAATGTTTGGTGTCTGACTTGAATCCTCTTTTTAAATGGTGTGAAATATCCTTTTCTATTAGAAGGATTATGGTTGGCTCCCACTCTCCATCTTCTTCCCAAATTCAGACCAAATCAGGTAATTGGGTGATTTGGAAACCTCCAATATATGAATTCAAGCTTAACATGGAAAGATATTTTTCTAATGGTGTCATGAGCGCGTGTGTGTGTGGGGGGGGGGGGTCATATCCTCTTGATTTTAGCATCAATTTTTGATAAGGTGACTCCCTTGTAGTAGAGGAAAAGGTGATGTTGAAGGAAATCAAACTTTTCCATATTTAAAACATCACATTGGAGTCTATTGAAACTGACTCTACGAAGATCCTAGGTTCACTGTAGGGTAATCTACAAGTTCCTTTTCCCATTAGCTATGTCATCTGAAAATATAGATGAATCCTATATTTGTAGGTAACCACCAATTAGACTTCACAGGAGGGTAATAAAGTGATCAATTTTCTTGTTTATTGGGTGGAAAATGAAGATCAGGGATTATTATTATCTAGATTGGGGTCACTTCCTCATGGGTGTTGTAGGCTTGTTTATGAAATGTATCTTAGTCATCATTTCATTATACCTCCCTAACTATGTTTTTTGGTATCTTATATTCGGTGTCTCCAACATGAAAAAAAATTCTTTGTTGGATAAATGGGTACCATGTAATGAATGCCCAAAAATAAAGAATGGGATATTGCTTAGGGAAACTCCCTCTGGGTTATGTGCTTGAATAACAAATATGGGGAGGAATGGAGATAATGCGATTACACAACCATGAGATAATTCAAAATCACATGATATATGACACTACATCCTGAAATCTAGGATAATTTGGTTCACTGAGTGATTGAACATGGAGATATAAATTATTGGAAGTAGAATTGGATGGGTGATATTCTTATTTTCTCAAGGAGTCCAGTTCTGAACATTTTGTTGAAGGATGAATGAATGTACCTATGGTTTATCAATACGACTATTATAAAGGAAAAAAGGAACATGTATATGAATATTATGTTGGTGGATGCCCTGGACAGATGTCTATCCTCTAGGTTAACGTTGAGTTTATTTATAACCATGGACTAATTCTCATTGATTTAGAGGGAGAGAGAGGTTGATGAGTGAGCATAAATGATTTGGTGAAAATAGATTCAAATGAAGGTGAATTTCTGCGTTTTTAATATTATGAATAAAGTAATACCAACAGTTGATAATGTATAATATATTGATATTATTCTGGATTCAAGGTGATCGTGCTTTTCGAACCCTAGTTCAGAGTCTTTCTGACATCAATTCTTTAAAAGATAGTTGTCTTGTTTTATAGAGTCATCAATAGAAAAAATATTGGTATTGAAATGTATGTATAATTTATTGTGGATTATTTTGGTTCATAGTTTTTGGGGACATCACATTGTGTATGTGACTTTAAAACATAACGTATAGTATTTTCAACAAAATTCTAGGACCTCTAGGATGCTAGGAATAATATGATATTAGCAAAGTGGTTTAATCTTCCTTTTTATAGGATAGTGTTTAAATGATGGTGGTAGACACAGATTCATTAAGTATAGGTCGAAGGGATATGGATTCCATAAAGATGATTTTTACAGGGAACCCAAAATTTTATAAAGGGAGTAAA
This sequence comes from Viscum album, assembly GCA_963277665.1. NCBI lineage: Eukaryota > Viridiplantae > Streptophyta > Magnoliopsida > Santalales > Viscaceae > Viscum > Viscum album. The sequence continues at coordinate 542,107,113 of OY728130.1, read as the reverse complement.
GGGGTTGTACTTGGGTGATGGGTGAAATAGAAACCTATGAGAGATGGTCTAAAACTAAACATTTAATTTTCTTTAACTAATAGAGAAATGAGATGTCTATTATTTTTTCACAACGATGTATGACCAATGATAATTTGGTTTTGTTCATTTTAGGGTTGGAGAAATTTCATTACATCAGAGACAAGGTCAATGCACATTGGTCATGTGTTGTGCATGATATTCAACATACACATCAAGGATCCGTAATAAGACTCCAAAATGGTAGTGGAGACTCTATATAATAGAAAAAACATACCATGGGAGCTATATTATTAAATTTCTAGGTGTAAGGTGTTCATGAGACTAGACAAAGAGGTGAGACACAGATGAGGATAATCAAATTTTGTGGGGGGAAACCTTTCTTGAAAAGGAGACCCATGAGATAGTTTCATTATTTATCATAGCTTTGGATCTCTTTTGAGTGATTTTAATTTGATTATATGTGGTGATGATATTGGGATTCACCACTTTAGGCCACCTTAAGACACAATTTTTTCTAAATAAGAATCTTAATTTTTATTTCAAAACAATATTTTGGATGACTTATAGAGGCTAGGTGGATCTATTGGATACCAATAGAGAAATCATGACTACTTTATCCATTGGAAATAAGAACATCACATTAAAAAAAATATTGATTTTTGTTTTAATGAACTCCCATTATGTTCCATGTGTTACCAAGAAAATTATTTCTATTTATTATTTAGACATGGAAGTATATATTTTTATATATGGAAGAATGAATTGTTACTTTTATAAAGATAATATATGGTACCATATGGAACACCTGAATTACAATCATTATATATTATATTATGAAACCCAAATATTAAAAGTTTATAATAAATCATATTCATGTGACTCAATTCAAACATTGTTTTGGAATCATTTCCTTGGTTACATTAATGGGAGGAATTTAAATATTATCTATCAAGATGGTTACTTAGAATATTCAACGAAATAACCACATGAAAGATGCACTTATTTTTTACTATTAAAGATGACCAATACAATATTTGGTGGATCACATGAAAGAAACATAGATCTTCTTGAATTGGTAGCCACTGATGTGTGAAAACCATTACCAGTAGAAGCTATAGATGGATTATTACTATTTATCAATTTTACCTATTACTTGAGTAGGTAAAAATAAATCTAATTGAAGTGGTATAAGTTTGAATCCTTTGTGAAGTTCAAGGACTTCATGAATGATGTAGGGAATATTATTGGTAAGATGTTAAAGAAACATTGAAAAAATTGAGGTGGTTAATATCTTATCAAAGAGTTTATTTACATTCTATGGTATTATGTTATTTTAAGAAAACCTTCACCACCTTATACACCATAGTGTAAAGGTGTTAGTGGAAGTTGAAACTGTACATTAATAGACCTGTTAATAATGATAATGAGTTATTAAATCCTTCCATTATCCTTTTGGGGATATGTATAAATCATGAAAACATACATAATAAACAATGTACAAAATAATGACAAAAATTATATTATGATTGTGTTATAGGGTGGAAAGAAAGAACTTCTGTCACATGCTCATGCATGGTGGTGTGAGTTGTTAATTATGGATAGATCAAGTAATACATTTTACCCCAAGGCATGATGTGTATCTTTAAAGGTAAAAAAGGAAATGAAAATATACTATATATATTATTCCTCGTATAATAAACTTATTATTGTTAGGAAATCCCTATTACATGAGAGAGAAAAAATCCACAAGGTAGATAGTGAGAGAAAAATTGAATTCAAAGAGTTTTATTATCAAGATACACCATACTAGGTGTTCGAATTGATTCCACATGACCTTGTGGAAGAAGATACTTCTGAATAAAAAGTACTAAATTGAAGAACCAGAGAGGTTAGAGAAAAAAATATATAGTTTTATAGAAAAATTAGATGGTGACTCAAGATTTCTCGAAAATAATGACTCTTTATCCTTAAAGGAGGTGATGTAGAGAATAGAAGCAACATGATAGTGAAATTAAATGAATTAAGAGATGGATTCGCTGAATTAGAACATGTTTTGGGTTTTGATCAATCCACCAACTGTGGTAAATATATTTGGGTGTATATGGGTACTCATGAGTAATATGAAAATGAAAGGACATGTTAAAACATATCAATAATGATCAGTGGCTAAAGGGTTTAGAAATAATTAAGGCATTGACTATGACAATGAATTTTATATAGTTAAAATGTTTACATCTATCAGAATTATAAACTATATAGAAAATTTCCATAAATATGGGATTTGGAAGATGGATCTCAAATCTAAATTCCTTAATGGGAATCTTCTAGATGATTTTTAAATGAATGAAATAGAAGGGGGTTTCACCCCATGGATTTCAAAAATGTTTTAATGTTTTATAAATCCATTTATACATTAATTTATGAATCCTGGTCATAGAAGGTTCAATTCGATGAAGTTATAAAAGATAGTTTTTCATTTAAAAAAAATATGATCTATCTATTTACAATAATTTTTGTTTGATTATACTCATTTTTATAGTAGTATATGCTGATGAAATATTGCTAATTGGAAATTACACACCAACTATAAATGATGTTAAGGCTTGGAAAAGAATTTTATTTTACATGAATGATTTAGGTGAAGAATTATATATTATATGGATAATGATCATGCATGATAGATCAAATATAATTATTGGAAAAATATAATGTACATACATTGACCAAGTACTAAATATGTTCAATGTGGAATAATCCCAGAGGGGATTATGTTAATAATCACATGGTATAAAGTTTAATTAAGACGTGTCCTTAGACACATTTGGGAAGAGGTTTAATGAGTAATATCTTGTAAACGTTTACAATAGGATTTACAATGTATTCCATGTTATGTGTGAGGATATGTCTTTCCTACAATTTGAGCATGGTAGAATGATATAAAAAAGATCTATGTGAACATATTGTACTTCTGTTAAGGTTATCTGTAAGTTTCTAAGGATTACTGAGGATATTTTATTGGTGTATAGAGAAGACGAGGAGTTAGTCATAATGGGTTATATAGATTCTAGATTTCAGATAGATTATTTTTTATAAAGAAATAGTTAGGTTATTTTTTTTGTCTCAACGGAGGAGTTATAAGAAAGAAGTGTTCAACGTAGAATGTTACACTAATTCTACCATGGAGTGTGAGTATATTTCATCTTCTGATTCTTCCAAGGTAGCTATTTATATTTGTATCTTTGTATAAGTAATTAATGTGGTTCCTAGAAGTGACGAACATCTCACATCTTACTATGATACCCCTGAAATGTTGGATCTCATGAAAGAGATAAGGTCACATCAAAGGAAAAGTAATATACTTTGTATGTTTGATCACTAGAGATATTTTTATCAATGTAGTGAATTTGTTGTGAGAAAAGTATCTAGGAAAGAAAAATTAGTAGACCCCTTAAAGAAGGATATATCTCATTAGAGGAATGAGTATAATGTGAGTGGTAGTGGACTGAAAGGTGTTAATAGTTGGATCTTCTGTAAGTGGGAGTTAGTTGGATTTTTGTCCCTATAACAATCATATGATTATTTGATTACATTTATTCATTGTATTAAATTTTAATGATGATTATAATCACATAATATTCCATCCTCTTCATGAATTAGTATGTGGTAATTTTATAAGATTATATGTATCACTGAAAGTTTATGACATTTCTCCACTCTAATGAGAACCTATATTTTCCATGAAAAGTTTCTTGAATAAATCTTCTATGACGAAATTAAATTTTCTGATGATACATAGTCATTATAGGCCATCCGGGGTATGTGTCTCATAGGACATTTATAAACCTTCTCAATTTTTCTCCCTTGGTAATCTCTATAATGGGATGTTATAAAAATGGAACTGATAGTTGGAAATCCACATTGTAAGTTCCCATTGTTTTTATAGGTATGTTACCTTTTTATTTATCTCTATTATTGTAGAGTTGTTGAGGGTTTTTTTGGTTCAATAGGCTTTTGAGGTGGTAATATCACTTAAGTTTAATATTATTCTTTCTGAAAAAAATATTCCTAAAATATGCATGCCATGTATGTCTATTACACAGAGTCTAATAATTAATTGGGGGTAAAATCATTTGAGGTGATGGGTTTTTAGCATAATTATCTATAAATAATTACACAACATGTAAAATAATTAATGACAATGTTACATCCCATGATTTAAAATTAATGGAGAGTGCAGTTCTTTCTTTTTTCATTCCATCATGTATTTTTTATTCCCTCGATGATAGGTCAAATATATATGATTTGGGATCACTTTATCAATCTCTGTTTGTTTCATATTGTTGTTTGATAACTTTTAATCCCTATTTATTTGGGTTCATTCCATAACTATTTCTTCTAACTAAGCTGTTGAACCTTTTTTATGGTGGGTTTTGGAGTAGATATTATTCCCATGATTTGGTCCAAGACTTTTCTTTTGCTGTTAATTTTGACCATCCTACATCAATTGAGGGTTGTGGTTGGGAGAGAATTCCTAAAACATCATGTGGTATGTGGTCTAATTTTCCATTCACATATTCTTAATTATAATTACCATTATGTAATTGAGAAATTGAAATTTTCATTATTTGAAAGCATATCTTGAATTGGATTAATTAATTGTTTTATTAAATATTATAATTATTGAATTGAAAAATTCATGTCATTATGAAATTGGATTATTATGTGATTTTAAAATTTATTAATAATGGTAATTATCCAATTTGTGATTAATGGAATTATGGAACTTGTAGCCACCCATGGGGTGTGCCAATAAAATGAAATGGTTGAAATTAAAAAAAATATTGATTGACAAATTCCAATTTTAAATAGGTGAATAATTATTTTTGATAATTTATAATAAATGGGTGGAAATATTGAACCATGTGATGTGATATCTATGACTATGTTGTGGGATAGGGACTGCAGCTCCAAATATGCATGGGGTTCCACAATTCCTCTCATAGCGCCCAATATAATTATTTCTATATGTGATCATTGAGTTCTAGGATAGGTATTTCTACTCTAAATACCCATGGGGGTCCCAAATGTCTATCTGGGACCCAACTATTTTTATTTAAAAATTCAATCACTGAGTTGTGGGATAAAAAATGCAACTCAAAATACCGAATGAGTTCCAAACAACTATTCTAGCCCCCATTTTCTGAGTGAGAAATTGAAATTATTAGTTTAAAGATAACCCATGGCCTAATAAAATGTGACATCCCCTTGGGGACAGTTCATACTGGGATGGGCTGGAGATAGTATTGATGGTTTTGGTTTCATCCTGAACATGAGAATCTATGTTGTTAATTAATGAAAAATTTAATGTAAAAATATATTATTCTTTTTATTATATTTTTTCATTTATACAACAATATAACATTTTATAGACTGTTTATTGTTCTATATGTTGTTGGTGGTGGAGTACTGAATTACAAGCACACCATACTCGAGATACTTGATCGGTACCCATATAGACTTTATGGTTGTAGAATAGAATAAGGGAAAGTACCCTATTTTAGATGGATGAGAAGGGATAAAGTGTATATGTGGAGACTATAAATGATGTTGGAACCCACTAGGGATTTTTAGGGTCTTTATTTTTCTTTTTTCCTTGAAAAACTGACTTATATATGGCATGACATACTCATTACTTTGGATTGGATATTGTTTTTTTATTCCGGTTTATCATGTGATACTAGTATGTATTTATTATGATATTATTTTTTTATCAGTTATTATAATTTTTATGTTCTTTATTTATTTTAGTGATTATTAAGTATTGATAAACATGTTATATTATCCATGCAATATCTATATTTGACCCTCACTACAAGTTGGTATCCTCTGTTGTATGAGGTATCTTGTCTGAGGTCATGTAACCACACTACTGGAAATTAGTTCTTTCCCAACGCTTCTATCCCAACGGTTTGCAAAAACCGTTGGTATAGGTCCCCTTTCCCAAAGGTTTGGCCAAACAGTTGGGAAAGGTAGACCTATCTCAACTGTTTGCCCAAACCGTTGGGAAAGGCCCTCAAATTGGACACTTTTCCCAACGGTTTGGCCAAACCGTTGGGAAAGGTCCCCAAATATGCCACTTTTCCCAACGGTTTGGCCAAACCGTTGGGAAAAGTGGGCCAAAATTCAACATCCTTCACAGAATGAAAATCACAACCAAAAACCTGTACCAATAGTTGTTACAACCGTTGGTATAGGTACATTCATTTTTTATCGGACCTTCATATTGAGAACATTATATAAATAAAAATTTAAAATATTTATGAGAATACATATATATATTTATGTAATTATGATCAGAAAAGTCATGTTAGGTTTGTGGTTGAGTCATTCAATTATAAACGAGGGGTCCTGGGATCAAATCCCAGCGGATGTTTTATTTTTGGAATTTATATACCAATGGTTCCATTACTGTTGGTATAGAGTTCATATTACCTATACCAACAGTTTCCAAAACCGTTGGTATAGGTCTATACCAATGGTTTTTGGAAAAGCGTTGGTATATACCTATCCCAATGGCTAACTTGGCTACGGTTCTCCAAACCATTGGTATAGGCTATACGAACGGTTCCAAACCGTTGGTAAAGGTTAGTTTTCTAGTAGTGCCAACAGACTCGAGAATCTATATGTGTTATGAGGGTTGGGATAATACAAAGTGGAATTAGAGATGTTTTATTCTATTTTATATTATCTTAGTATTTTTTATGGTAGAAATGAGACTTGTATGAGTTGGGACTTGGTCATAAGTTCATCCATGGGAGTATCAAAACCATGTAAGGGGGAAAAACCAAGTGCCCTGGGTGGGATTTTTTTACTAATGTTCTTTGTTTCAATTTATTTCTTTTTCACATTGTGTGATGGGATCAAGAATAGAAAAAAACCATATAAAAACGGTTTGGAACCATTTATATGGTTTCCAAACCATTGGTATAGCCAATAACCATGGTTTGGAGAGCCACTAGTTGTAATGGAATCATTATAGACCAATACCCACCGTTTTTTCAAACCATTTGTATAAGTCGTATGAAAAAACTATACTGAAAATTTATTAAAACTATTTGTATAGGTAATGTTAAAAATTAAACTCAGCTTTCATTGGATTCCAACACCTCCCATTTATGATCTGATGACCTAACCACTAACCTAATATTACTTTTTTTGGACACAATTCCATAAATATATATATATATGTATATTCATATGTATTTTAACATTTAATTTTTTTAATGTTATTTGACAAAAAAATCAATATAAATATGGGTATCTATACCAATGGTTCTCAAAATTGATGGTATAGGTTCTTTTATGTTGTGACCTATACAAATGGTTTTGGGGAAATCATTGGCATAAGTTGTACAAATAACAAGAGTTATGAAAAATCCATTGGTATATGGTTTCTATAATGGACCTACACCAATGGTTCTGGCCAAAACCATCAATGTAGGTCCTAATTATTGACATATACAAACATTTTTAGAGAAACCATTGGTATAAGATTTCTACAAGAGACCAATACCAACAGTTTTGGAAAAAACCATTGGTATGTGGTCTCTCCATGGTACCTATACCAACAGTTTCTCTAAAACTGTTGGTGTAAGGTCTCCCTAAAACCATTGGTATATGGTCCCTCTATGGTACCAATGCCAACGGTTTTTTCCAAACCATTGGTATAGGTCCATTGGTATAGCTCTTATTTCCAGTATTGAATTATTCTGTGATGTAATAATTTTTATGAGGTTTTATTCATGGATCCATAAGACATGTGAATTTAGTATACAGGCACCATTATAGGCACATAGGATTTATTATGACATGCACCATTTTTGGCATGCATGGAAATAATGGTTTTGGGTGATTTGTTCAAATGAAAATGATTATTCATAATTTTGGTGTTTAATTAAGAAAGGTGCCTAATATGAAATTAAAAAATTTCAATGATGCAAAATTTTGTAAATTGAAATAATTAATTGTGGTTATTATGTGAGAAATTGAAATATGAAAATGCTTTACCCTATGTTATCCATGACCCAGGTGATGGATGGTTGAGGGTAGTGACAGTGCCTTGGTTTTGACCATGTGGAGGAGTTTGAGGGAATTAATTGTTATCAATTTGAATGAATACATCTTATTTAAATGTGTTAATAATGTGCTATGTGTTATAAGACATTTATTTTTAATTGAATAAAAATTATTCCATTGTGACACTTGTTGATTGGATGAAATGGAGACACTTATGGAAATGTTCCTCTACGAGTGGAATGAGAGATCTAATAGTTCTGTATGAGGAAGCTGGGGAGACATTATAATAAAAATATTCTTAGTTTATATAGTTTATAGAAGGATACTAAGGGTGGGTTTGGTGAAACATGTATAACTTCACCTAATATTACTAGCTGCAGTACTCTCTGAATCTCTCCAGAGAGGTCGGGCCCGAGGCACATGAGTTCTAAACATAGTCTATCAAGACTATTCTTGACCACTAAGTGACTCATAGCGAGCAGAGAGTAAAAATGTCTACTTATAAGTTACATGGTCATGAAATGGGGTTGTGGGAAAATCAAGAATAATATGGACTACGAGGGAATAAATTATGAAAGGGATACTATGATAAGTTCATGGTGTACTTTTATCATGAGATGCTCAGGCATGAGAGGGCAATAGAGTTTATGCTTTTGAACTGGGGGAGTATGTCTATGATGAGCTATGTTGGATGCTTTAATGATATGTATAACGTTTTTATAGAATTTGTAGGGGAGGAGGATATATAATTGAATAATTTTTTATATGGGTATAAATTTTAGATTTTGTCCAAGGTTAACATCTTTAGGATGAAGGATTTTTATAAAATGGAAAATCTATCTCTCAAATCTATGGGGAACCCAGTGGAGGGTTCCATTGGAGGAGATGTGGTTTCTACTAGATAACAAGGTGGTAGATCATATTAGAGTACCAGGTGTCTAATTTAGAATTCCATCTAGGGAGATAGTAAATAGAGTGGCTAGGGATATGGTTCATTTACACAGAGCAGTAACCAAATGTACTTCTTGAAATATGGTAGGATGGGATAAGTTCATAGACAATTTCCCCAATCACCAGTAGAGTGCCAATATTTTGATATAATGGGTCACATAAAAAGGTATTGTACAACCCTTCGACCAAAGGTTAGTGATAGAAGATCCCAATAGAGGCATTACAACAGAATGATATCTCTTACCCCATATCAATCTAGTAGTTTTAGACCTTTTGGCCATAGAGGAAGAAGTTGTGGATGTTGTATGTTAGGGAAAGAGTGCTCATATCTGAAGAGTGGTGTAGCTCGGGGGTATCAGACTACAACACAAGTAACAAAGGAAGGAATGTTCCATGCAATTCAGCCTATATTTGTCGACATCAACGTTGGTCCACTAAACATCATATGTACTAATGTAGTAGAATTTGTGTTTTCAAGTGACTTATTTTATACATAATCCAGTCATTCTTTTATATCAACACATATTTTGAATTTTTTGAATCTAGTGGTGGATTTTTTCAGGGGGGTTATGATTATCAACAAACCATTAAGAGTATGTCTGAGAGACATATTCTTGTGAAAGGAGTGTTCTCTCATGGATGGGGAGTATCATTTCTATTGGGATATTTATATACATGACCTGTTAGTATTGAAATTGATTTTGGACAATGATTGGATAATATAATACTGATTAAAAATTGATTGTTACCATATGGGAGTGAACTTGATGTATTCTAAGGGTAAAAATTGTGTTCATCATGGAGAGTGGTATATCAACAATGGTCGTATAGGGACATTACATTAGAATCTATGTGACACTACCTCCCATTATTCAAGTATTTTTTGGATGATGGGGGTGTCAAACATGATGACTTTCCACTTGTAGTTAATTGATTTTAGGACAAGTTTCTTAAAGACTACTCAGGACTGCCACCTAAGAGAGATATCAAGTTTAAAATTGATCTCATGTTGGTGGCTGATCCAGTTACTATTCCACCACATGAATTTAACCAATAAAGATTCAATTTTGAAAGACTCAACTAGAGGGGTTTATGGATAACGGATTTATATGTCCATGCACGCCACCATTGGGTTCTCTATTTTTTTATGTGAGATGATAGGACATTGAACTTATGTGTTTATTAACAAAATTTCAACTAGATGATAGTGAAGAACTAGTATCCTCTTCGTCGTATCAAAAATATATTAGACCAGTTAAGATGAGCTTATGTTTTTTTCAAGATTTTATTGAGATTGAGATATCATATGTTATGATTTAGACCTTCTGATACACCATGTATAGCCTTCAGAAGTATGTATAGCTTATATGAGTTCTTCGTGATGTCATTTAGGTATATGAATGCTCCCAAAATGATTATGTCCTTGATGAATAGAATCTTCCACCCATTCCTAGATCAGTTGATATGTGATTTCATGGATGAAATATTAGTGTAATCCAAGACTCATGGTGATCATTCCCTATATGATGACATAATACTGAGTACATTGGGAGAGAATATTCTAAACACCAAGCTATCTAATTGTCATTGTGTGATAATTTGGGTACATTTCATGGGTCTTGTTATCTCAGAGGATGGTGTGTTAGTGGAACCAGAGTATTTATAGGTAGTTTTTTCTTGGGATTGCCCCAAGAATATTTTTTGACATCTGATAGTTTTTGGGTTTTTGGGTTATTATCAATGTTTCTTCAATGAATTTTCCTACAAGGAAGTGCCAATATTGGGCTTGACTAAGAAGGGAATGATGTTTGAATATTATGAAGCATATGAGAAATCATTCCCGAAGATGAAGATGTAGTTGTAGACCACACTGCTATTGATACTACTCGAGAAACGGGAGGAGTACACCATCCATTGTGATGCATCTGGGATCATATTTGATGTAGTGTTAAAGTAGGAGGATCTAGTTGTAGATTATGAGTCATGGAAGTTGAGGACACATTAATGGAATTACGCAATGAATGATATTGAACTAGTTATTGTGGTTTATGCCTTACCGTGATGATGACATTATTCGTTGGGTGAAAAGTTTACTGTGTATAACTATCACCAGAAATTAAGTTATGTATTTTCATAGTGATATTTGAATCTATGGTAGTGGAGGTGGGTTGAGTATTTATAGTCATTTGATTTTGAGATAACATATACACCTAGAAAAAGATATAGTGCTGCAGAATATTTAATGTGAAAAACTCAGAGTCAGGTAGTTCAGGAGTCAAGTTATGAGTGGAAGATGATGACTATACTGGAAGAGATGCATATTGTAGTTCAGGAGGTCAGGGAGAAGATGGCCCTCATATAAGTATCTCTTTATTACACACTTATGATCTGGATCAGAGATAGTAAATATGAGGATCCGAAGTGTATGGCCTTGAAAAAAGCTGTTGAATGTGGGGATTCCAATTTTTATTAGACCATAGAAGAGGTTGATATCATCTATTTTGATAACAGAGTTGTTTTGTCTATTAGTTTACAAGAGGATCTAATGTGTGGATTTCATGCCTCGAAGTGGGCATTGAATCCTAGTTTGACCAGAATGTATCATGACCAATTTCAAAAGTCTTTGTCGCCGGGAATGAAAAAGGATATTGGAGGTTTCATGACATGATGCTACACCTATCGACATGTGAAGGTTGAGCATCACTGACCCGATGGATTGCTACTTCCATATTCCATTCGAGAACGGATGTGGTAAGATGTTACCCTGGACTCTGTTGTGGGTATTCCAAGGATTCCTTTAAATAATTACACTATTTGGGTAATCATGGGACACTTAATGTAATCATCCAATTTATTACATATCAAGGATACTTTCTAATTGGATAAGGTGAGAGACTTGTATTTTCTGGATATAGTCCATTTTCCCATGGTGACATATACTATAGTTTAAGACTATGACTCATGTTTCACTTCACACTTCTCGTAAGGATTATTGAAGGAACTTAGTACATGGATATTTCAGAGTAATACATTCCACCCATAGACAGATGTCCCGTGAGAAGTTACTATAATTGTTCTCGAGGATATGCAATGGGTGTGCATTTTCAAATTGATTGGGTATTGGGAGATGCACTTATTTCCCATTGAGTTCACCTATAACAATAGTTATCAGGTGAATATTCGGATGGGACCATATGAGGAACTTTATGGTAGTCCATGTAGAAAAATTAAATGTTGGATAGTGGTAGGTGAGTTAGAACTGTTGGGAACTATTCTTGTACAAGAGACATTAGAGCACGTTCAATTGATTTAATAAATAATGACTATGAATCAGAGTAGGTGGAAGTCATATGCTGACTGAATTCGATAACACCATTAGTTTATAGTGGGTAAAAATGTGTTCCTTTGGGAGTGAACTAAATTAGTTCAATATAGGATTCAGAGATATGAGAAGTTAGTTCTCCTGTTTGTTGGAACTTTTGATACTGTGGATACAATCGGGCTTGTGGAAAACCAATTGGATCTTTAATTGGATTTCAATGATATGCATGATGTTTTCAGGTTTCAAAACCTCAATGATATACCTGAGAACCTCATAATGTGATTTATGTTGATGATAATGAGATTCATATTGATGCGTCCTTTGAGGAGAATCTGATACGTGTTATGGATCGTAGGTAGAAAGTGTTGTGGGGATGGAATGTACAAATAATTACAGTATTGTGGAAAAATGGATTGTTTATGAGGAAACATGGTAGATAAAATAAGATATTAGAGATCAGGGCCCCAATATTTTTACTTGCTAATCTTATATATTCTTGGGAGTACATGATGAGTATTATCTATAATAAGGTGAGAATATTTTATGATCCCATTCTTTTTCCAAGCATGTTCCCCTTTTAGTTTCTGTTTTATTTCTAGTGTCGGTGATAGTTTTTTGGATTGGTAAGATTTATAGGTGGATGGATATTTATAGTATAATATTCTGGGCTGAAAAACAATATACATAAAATTTATACTTCATGTAATACTATTACAAACCAGATAATAATTAATCAAGGAAAAATCACCAATGGCGAAAGGATTTTTCGCATAACCCACAGTAACGAATTACACAATAAGTAATAGAATTACAAATTGAGTAATTTACCATGAAGAAATATTAAAGTTTCAAGTGGTATGTTTTTTATTGTAATTCGTCATAAAATATTCCTTCTCTCAAACCTAGGGTTACTCTCAGTATTTCTGGAGTTAGTTATTCATCTCCGATCATCATATATTGGTGTTTTATAACAAGTAATCCATTTTTAATTGGTTTCATTCCATACCTCATTCTTCTAATGAAGTAGTGGACCCTTTTTATCATAGTGGGTTTGATGGTTTATCTTAATCATATGTTAGGTCTAGATATTTTTTTCTATTCTTAATTTTGGTTATCCTATTGAAAATGAGGTTTGTGGTTGGGTGACCATTCATCATGGATGTTGAGGTAGGTGGTATAATTTTCAATCCCTCTAAATATGATTATAATTGCATGAATATAATTATGAAATTGAAATTCCCATACATGAAAATCACATTTTAATTTTTATGAATTAATTTGTTAATTAATTATTAGAATCATGGAGTTTATGTATTAATGTGATTATAAAATTTGTTGATTATGTCCCAATGAAATTGATGAATAATGGAAGTTATCTAATTGATTATTGATGGTCTTCTAAAACTGGTAGCCACCCATGGGGTGTCATGATAAGGAAAAATGTTGAAATTGTAAATTTTACATTCATGATAAATAAATTGTTAAATAAGTGAATAATTTATTGTGCTAATTTAATATAAATGGTTAGAAATATGGAACCCTATGATGTGATGTCTATGACTGATTTTTGGTACATGGACTACAACTCCAAATATATTTATTTATATATGTGATCATTAATTTTTGGGAAATGTAATAATGCTCCAAATACCAATGGGGTGCTATAATTCCACTATAGGCCACCAATATATTTATGTATACATGTAATCACAGAGTTGTTGGACAAGTAAACCTACTCGAAATCCCCAAGGGGTTCCAAAATAGTACCCCAAGCCCCCATTTTTTGAATGATAAATTGAAATGATTTGATTAAATAGAACCCTATTGTAATAAAATGGAATATCCCTGTGGGGATGTTTCAGACAACAAAAAATGTCAAAGTATGTATTAATGGTTCATGTGTCATCATGAACCCGATAATTTATGTGGTTAATTAATGAATTATTATATGTAAAAAATATGCATTTTATTTATTTTAATTTTAAAATTTTCAATTTCATACCGAATAATATACTGAATATTGTTTTAGATGATGTTGGTGGTGGCCTACTAAGTTTTCGTCACACTCTACTCACCTGCCAAATTGGTACTCGAATATACTTAACGGTTACATGACATAATATGTGAAAGAGTCCATTGATATATGGATGATTAGGGATGAAGCGTGTAAAAGGGAATAGAAAATGATGTTTGGACCCTCTTGGGAGTTTTCACTGTCTTTACTTCTGGGTTTTGATTTGAAAATTGACCCATATATGGCTTGAAATATTTAATGGTTTCGTTTGGATATTGCTTTCTTGTTCAGGTAAATCATATGATATTTGTCTTTGATGGTTATGTTATAGTTCTGGTTAATGGTTTTTAACATTTGGATATTGTTTATTTATTTACATAGTTGTGATGATCTTATAAAGTTGTAATAGTCTCCCCATAAAAATATATTTAAACATATCATCTAGTCGAAAACCTATAGCATATGATGAGGCACCCAAAATGACATTTAACCAATTGTTATGATGAATCAGTATGTGGATCCCGGGTTAGGATATTACACACCTATTGTGTATCATTAAATGTTCCTATCCTTGAATGTGTGTGTAGATCCTAATGCCTTAATATTATCATTGATTTATAATATATATCATGTAGTTTTAGTTATTGATGAAAATTTTGATGACATAATCTTAGGATGATGTAAGTAATGTTGGGTGTGTCATGAGTATTGTTACATTAAAAGATATTAGGAGTAAGGATATTCCCTTTTTTCTATTGATGTAAAATGATATATTAATCCCTTTTATATAAATAGAACTTCCTAGAAAAGTTAATGGCCTTGGATTTCCATGGGAATGTTCATTTATAGAATGTTAATGAATGATAAATCTATCTTAAAGTTTGATGACACTATTATGAAACCATTTAATTAATGATATTATGGTAAATCGATTGTATTACATTGTATGCATTCATAGGAGGTTGTATGTCATTGGGACATTATCTTCGTTCCCTATGGGTTCTTGGCCTGATTCTTGATGCTGACCATGGAATTTAGCATACTCCACCAATTACCATTGAGAAAGAGGTCTAGAGGGACATGCACTAAGCATACCTATTATATCAGATAAATTTACTAATGAATTTAACAATTTAAAATAAATATTATTCTAACTATATGGTTAAATAATTTTTTGGGTTTGGTTGATCTAAAAGATTTAATAAAAAATTATTTGAATGAATTGGTGGGTTTCATAACATTAATTATATATTTATTTACATGTTTTTGTGAATATAAAATATTTTCAATTTATTGATGAATAATGCATTAATATTTATTTATTTAATAAATATTCATTATGAATGGATTGATAATTTTTGGAGGATTATAAGAGGGTCAAGTTTAATGGTCTCATAGGAATTGATATAAATAATATTTATTTATATTCATAAGTAGTGAACTTGTCACGTGAAGAATAATTATATTATTATTAATAAATGGGGTTCACAATGAAATAAGGAATTGTAAAGCCTATCAAATGCTAATTGAAAACACTAGACCTTCATTTATAGAAATCCCACTATATAACTTTATTATTCGAGCCTTATTATGCACAATAGATATAAAAAATCTTAATCAAGCCCATGATGATAATCTATAGATAAAAAGTGACTGGTCAACATGTTAGTTGGTTTAAATATTTTATTTACATTTGAAAAGGCTACCCCCATAGCAGAAAAAACAAAATTATTAGTGTTTTGGGGATCAAGGAGGGTTCTCTACCCTTCAAATATCTAGGTTTCACTATCTTTTGTGGCACGCCTAAAGTTACTTATTTCTCTCACATCAATGATTGATCCATTCGACATCTCACCGCTTGGAAAGGTAAAAATCTCTCCAAGTTTGGAAGAATTTTCCTTGTCAAATATAGTATTGTCTCCAAACTAGTTTATTCCATGATTATATATAATTGACCGGCTAGTCTCCTGAAAACATTAATGTTTCCATTAAAACAATTTTTGGATATGGTTCACTCTTGAGAGAAATCTAGTTACAATTCCTTGGTTTTCTTGTTGCAAACAAATTGAAAAAGGAGGCATTTGAATAAAAATCCTCAAAAATTTTAATGAATCCCTTCAAGCTAAGCACACATGGAACCTCATTCACAACAATTCTTCTTTCATTGATTTTATTAGGTCACACTTCCTTGATAAATTAAGAAATAAATGTTTCAATTATTTGACCTCCTCTATCTGGCCCTCCATCAGGAATATATTCATTTTAATTATCACTAACTCCAGATGGATGGCTCGGAAGGACTCTAATTTATATTTTAGGCTTGAAAACTTGACCGGTACACCCCTAATATTCATAGTGTATAACAGTAAACAACCTAAACATACTAATGATACCATCAAGTACATTTTACACACGCTAAATCCTTGTTTAACTGGAAATATATGGCATGTTCTGGACATTTATCCCTTCACTATTACCGATGATCATCTAATTTGGGAACCTACTCCTAATGGTATGCTTGATTTAAAAAACTACTATAATCATTTATTCAACAAAGGTGATAATAATTTTTGCCGGTTAATTTTTTTAATAAATCTTGGTTAAACCCCTCGAGACTTACTATCATTTGGCATATTTCTCATGGAAGGCTTCCCACTGATAGCTGTTTACAATCATTAAGGATTAATTTCTATTCCAAATGTCACTTGTGTAATCAAAATCATGACGATATTAATCACCTCCTCCTTTCTTGTGATACAGAAACCATGCTTTGGCACTACATTTTTGATATTTTTGAGTGCATATGGTTGCTTTGTTGCTCTATAACATCTCATTTGCAGTGATGTGTGGATTTATCTGACTCCTAGAAAATTAGGAATATTTTTATTTTAGCTGTAGGGGAGATCCTACATGTGATCTGGTATGGATGAAATAACTATATTTATACCAATAACTCATTTAAGGTCAATTAAGGTAAAATGATAATACTCATTGCTATATTGGAAGCTACTCTTCTTTAGAAGGATCATTGCAATAACTTGGTTAGAGATCTTGGGATTCTCAAGCACATCTGTGTAAATGGGAGGTACTATTGACCTAAATACATCGTGGAAGTATTTTTTCAAGCTCTATCTCCAGGATGGATTAAAATCAACGTTGATGGGGATTATAAAGGTAACCCATGCCCCACAGGACGTGGTTCCATATTCAAAAACCACCTAGACCAGGTTCTTGGCTGCTTCTATGGTTCCTCCATCTTCGATTCTTCCCTATAAGCTGAGATGATGAGTGTGATTCAAGCTACTTGTTTTTCCAAGCTGCATAACTGGAACAACATTTGGATCAAGAGTGACTCAACTACTATAGTCTATTCTATTTGGAATGGTGTCTGTCACCTAGCTTGGTCTCTCACTCCCCACTGGATGGACTTTTTTCACTCTCTATCAGAACTCAAATTCATTGTCACACATACCTATCGAGAATCAAAAAAGCTCGCTGCTGGACTTTCCAACATGGGAGTTAATCTCAAGGTCTCCTAGAGGGATGGACTTGCTTATGAGTTAGTCCCTATTTATTTCAGGGATGTTTTAAAAATTCCTCAATTTCGACTCTTATAATCCTTTCTTGTTCTTAAATTTTTTATAAAATTTGTGTTTTGGTCTTTGAAATGAACACCACCTTTAAAAAACAGGTGATTTGAATTGGTCCTTCATGCACCAAATGATTCTATGCTAACTTTCAGAGATCATGGTACATGTTGGGAACAAAACTAGAGGTATTATGCACTTAGACCCGGCTACATAACAATGGTGAGATGAGGTCAATTAGACTAGAACCTAAATGAATAAATAATTACATTTTCAGGTAATTTTAGATTTGATAAAAAATAATTATAAATTTAATGAGAATATTGTGTTATTATTATTAAAAAATTTAATCTATTAAATTAATATCTAAATTCCCATGGTAATTATGTTAAATATTTTTTACAATAATATTTATTCATAAATAAAAAATAAAATTCAAGTTGGGAATTCAAAACATGCACTTCCATTGCACCCATAACCAAGACAACTCATACTGTCATATCATTTTTGTGTGGGTGTTAACTACAAATTGAAAGGGGGAGATCATTTTTCTCACTTTTCTTATATTTTATATGTTTTCAATGAAAAATGACTATTAATGGATTTTTATAATAGTATATTGAACAAGAATTGGATTAAAGAGGAATGTATTTGAAGTTAGTTGAATCAGTATTCCATAGTATGTTTTCATATTGTATTAAGTAAATTATGATTCAAAGAAACATCCTGGGGGTAGGGATAATGTTTTTATCTCATCCTTCGAGTTACAAATATTCATTAAAATATTAATGTGGGGTTATTTGAAGATGTTTTTAGAATTACTTTCTTATGGTTGAATGTAGATATTATTAAAATATTATGTCATAAATTTTTTGGATGATGTTTCAGGAATATAATAGATAATTTGAGAAGGTTCTCAGTAGATTATAGAATTTTTTGCATTATAATATGTTGATTTTCATATGATCTATCCTAAATGAACTTTTTATGAGTAGTTTTGGATTTTTATTGTTATGATATTTTATTAATGGAAACTATATATGAGTTCATGGTTGACTCTTATGAAGTAATCCTTAGTTTCATATAAAATAATGGCCTTTCCTCATGATAAAATTTATTAAAAAGAAAAATTGTTATAGGTAGATGAAAAAAAATAATGGAAGACTCACAAGGATGGAATGTTTGAAGGAGAACATGGGGATAAAATATACTAAAGATATGTAAAGTTACTTTTTAAGGTGGCATGATAAATCCATAAAGTTCTTTAATGCTGTTAGATGTGAAAAATATGCTTATGGAGTTTTTTGGATGATAATTACTGAACACATTATTGGTGTGCGATCAGTGAAATTCAGGGAAATATTCTTTATTTAAAAATTACAAATTATCAAGAAGAAATAATGTCATGCAGATCATCCTCTTCCTCATATGATATATTACATACTGATCTAATAAAAATTATGTTGTATTACATTATTCAAGGTGATAAAAAACACTAGTTATGATACCTATGTGGGTGGATGTTTTTTAGAGCATTTTATGTTCATGCCTACTTCAGTTTTGATTTTAGGAATCATAATATTCTGGTTGAGAAGGGTTTAATTAATTTGAGAATGAGATTATAATGGGTTGAGGTGATGTTAAATCAATTTTCATATATTTTGGAATAAGTTATTCTCATTGTAGAATAATGTCTCATTATTACTAAAAGTAATTGGTAATTCATAGGATTGACTATTGGAAGATCAAAGAGTTCATTAGAGTAAAATGTAGAATCTTTATTATTTACCAAAATGTTATGTCTAGAAGAGTTATTGTGAGAATAGAAGAGTAAATACATATTTATAATAGATTTTAAAAAAACCTCAGAATATTATCTCAATTATTTTATGATTATGTGGAGAGTTCATAAGAGTAAAAAAACATCTTAATTGTAACGAGATGTTCATAACAGTAAGAAAAATTCAATTTTTTTTGAGATTTCATTGAAAATGTTGAATCCGACGATGCCATGTTAGCTAGGAGATAAATGTTTAATATCATTATTCAGTTAGTCATGATCATAATAGAAGACAAAAGAAAAGGAAATAAGATCATAGAGAGAATGTCACCGAAACATAGGGGGAACCATGACTACATTAACAATTTATTCACACACACATGGAATTATTTGAATAAATAAATTTTTTGAACATTGAATAAAATAAAATTAGTAATTGAAAATATGAATTGAAATTTAAATATTGATTCTTTAGGAATTTAAATGGAATAAAATGGGATGAAATATGATTAAAGATCAATGAATTAAAGGCCAAGATTTGTGGAGTTATGAATTACCAGAGTTATGGTAATTCAAAGTTCAATATTATTACTATGATGTGAATAAATAATAAGGAGGAAGATATGAAATTATTTCATTTATTATATATATATATATTAAGTTTAAGAAATTGTGTGGAGCTTAACACTAATATTATTAGAAGGAAAACCTATAAGTCACAATTGAAGACCCAAAACTATATCCCTATTCACAATCTACGAGTATTAAATAAAATAGAATGTGAGCGATCCAGTGCATATTTATTTAATTGATGAGAGAATAATAATATGATTAAGAGGAAAATTGAATAATATGAATTTTATTTCACACATATTGAATAAAAATTAATACATCAACAAATCAAAATCATATACATAAGATTCATCCTATACCTAGTGGATATACATAACGGTAGTTGGAATAAGAAACTAATGAGTTCCCATGTTGCAGAAGAAGGAATTTCGGATAATGAGTTTCTATAAAATGAAGTTAAATGCGTATCCAAGCATGGAAAATAAACTATGAAGGGTGTTTTTAGATAATATCTATCCCATAGTAATTAGATTATCACAACTTGGTTAGTTTTGTACAATACCATAAACATGTATTATTAGTAGAGTCCACACCGTGAAGTTTGAAAAAACTATAAGTTCTATCTAGTTTTGTTGATTTGGTTCAATTTTATCAATATATTGGATATGAATCGAACTTCTCCATCCCTATTGATGTTCAATACTAGGGATCTACTATATGATGATCTATGTAATGGATTTAATAATGAGATGTTATACGTTGAGTGGTAGTTCCATATTGAATTTCAATTTCAATATTACTATGATCTAAAATAGAGATTTCTAATTAATTTTAAAAATAAAGAAAAACTATAGAGGAAGGAAATGAAGTTTTCTAAGAAGAGAGAATATAGTGTTGAATAATAATTTATTTAATGAATATTCTAATTAATAAGATTTAATTTCTAATAATTTAGAATATAGTAATGATTAGATTTGTAGAACTTATTGAATACATCTAGTTTATCAGGGGAAGGAAGTGAAAACATATTAATAATAATTTCTATAATTGAATTATTAAATCTAGATAACATCATTTTCCACTAAGTAAATATTTTTTGGATATCAAGTATTAAAATATTTTTATAAGATGTTATTCATATCTATGTCTTCATTTGAGTGAATAAAAATTATATAAATTATAACAGAACATCTTTAAATTATGAAATATATCCCAACAGTTCTATATGTTTATCTTTTAGAGACCTTTATGTCAGTAAACTAAGAAGAGACCTAAAAGTATATACATTGATATAATCTAGAGAAGTTCATAAAATAGAATAATCTAATGAAACTTGTGGGTTATGATATATTGCATAAACCATTCATCAAGTACTGAGCCTTAGATAGGATTCAAATCTCATTAACTAGCAGTGATGGTGAGACCTTGGGAGGAGTGACTTTAACCAAACATTGTACCCACTAAATCAATGATTTATAGTTTATTTTTGGTTCACTAGAATGATATTTATTGAATGATCCTTGGGTTATCATAATGTGGGTGAACCAGGTAAAAAATCCTTTTCCCTGACTTTTTTAGTTTTAGAACATGCGACTGCTATTTTCTGTGGGTACATTTGATAAAGAGATATATTGACTGGTATTACTTCTATCAATTGAATAAGATATAATATTAAAGGTATAATACAAAAAATCTTAATTAGATAACACCCTGATAAACCCCCCTTGTTTGGTGTCCCTGGTTATAATAGAATTTGTCCCATGAATAACTTTTATTCAATCATAGAAAGTAAAATATTAAAATAAAATTACACCTAAATCCTTACACGAAAGAAATTTGGTGTGATAGGTAGTTAATATCCAATTTCTTATAATGAATCATATAATTTTAGATAGTAATAATGATCAAATATTTTTCACTATCCAATAATATATACTCATGAGAGTCTTGATTTCAAATATAAATCCAACATCTAATATGCATAGCTTATAACAAACCCTTAATATTGAATTTATAACTAAATTTAAAAATCATAGTCTTGATTTAATGAAACTAAATATTATATGTAATATCTATAATATATATATTTTATTCATGTAATGTAAATTAGGAATGAAATTTAATAACTTTAAACTATATCATAAAACATTGATAATATAAAAAATTAATATACACAAATAAGAATCTCATTATTAAATTATAAAATTCAATAATTAAAAAAGAGGAATTTAAATTTTAAATATGAAAAAAATCAATAAAAACTAATTTCGATATGATGTAAATACATGATGATTCATTGTAATCACTTTGATCCCATAATGATAACAATTTTTAGGAAAAATGTTTTTGGATCATTTTTTTTGAAGACCATGGAAAAAGAATAGTGTATTGGTTTCTCTACCAGAGATATTTTTGATAGATAATTTCTAAATAATCCCTCCTTTAACTATAACATATTTTAGGAGAATAATATAATTTTCTATTAAGATTAAACTGTTTTATAATGTATATTAACATTTTACATGTCATAGGTTTTCATTACATAAAAATAATTTCAATAAACCATGATTTTTTGATTAGGGAACAATACATAAATATTTTAGATAAATATTGACCCCTTTTATAATAATTAATCCATTATGTTTTTTACAAAAAACACATCATTTTTCATTAAATTTTATATAATAAAATACATTTTTATAAATCATGAACACTATCTGAAAGACAATGTAATCCATGATGTGTTTAGAAAACCATTGAATTTTTTTATTTTAATAAAAATAACATTATTAATTATTAACTATTACCATTTTGAAAACATTGAGAGGTTTTTTGGGATATCCCTATAAACAAATATAGTGTAAGAAAACACTAAACCAATATTCTAGATCATTTGTGGGGGAAATAAACAGGAAGAAATGAATATCTTTATAATAAATAAATCCTCAATATTAATTTCAAATTTTTACCAAAAAATGATCATGATTGAGATCAATGGGAAATAAAAAATGAGTTTATACATTCTAAGGGTTCCACAAGACACATGAATCACCAAATTATTTGGTAGGTCCACTTATCATCAAAATGGGTTCTACCACCTCCACCAAAATGGATAATAAAAAGAATATAATTATATACATATTCAAATTCATAAAAAATCAATTAGGTACTGAATTGTGGTTTCAAAAAAAAATTAAACAACTATTTCATTTAATGAAGTAGAATTATTTAGTTTAATATTTCATGAATTATAAAATAAACCACATTTAGATTATAACATTTTAAATCATTAAAATAACAAAATAATTTGTTATGTG
Source organism: Viscum album (assembly GCA_963277665.1). Taxonomy (NCBI): domain Eukaryota; kingdom Viridiplantae; phylum Streptophyta; class Magnoliopsida; order Santalales; family Viscaceae; genus Viscum; species Viscum album. The sequence continues at coordinate 542,083,472 of OY728130.1, read as the reverse complement.
AATTGTTAAAAAACTTTGTAAAATTAATTTAATCCACACATCATCATATGATGTATAATAAGAGGATTCTAATATTATAACAATCCTTGGATTTTTTTTCAAATAATATCCTATATCATCCATAATGTACAATATGACATGGATTCAAGGACCATAAAAAAATAAAAATCATGTTTTAGTGAGCCTCTCCATAAAATGGTTTATAATTTTGTGAATATTTCAATATATTTAAGGATATCTAAATCCTCACTATAATATTTGGTTACATGAGAATATGGTTGATATTTTTGGGTAAAAATGATTTTTTTTGAAAAATATGGGCAATATAATAGTCGCATAAACTACATGTGTGAGGTAAATAACCAAATTAAGGATCTTTTTCCAATAAAATAATGTTATGAAAATGGTGGAAAATCTATTGTAGCTATATTTTATAGGAGATGGGTATGTTTTAATCATGATATAATTTGATATTATGTGCATATGAATTACATAAAATGTGAAAAATGACTACCACATGGGGATGGATCATTTCATGATGTGATATGAATACAATTTTTAAGGATAATATTTCCAACATATCTATGAAATTAAAATTTTAACATGTCATTATCAATCCTTTGTTAGATTTTACTTTTATTAGGTGTTCATGGCCGATGTAAACAATTTTCCTGGGGTATTTGTTCTTAAGAAAACTTTTTATGATTTATTATTAATCCATAAGAAATATCTAATCACTTATAAAACCCTTGAGGATATTTTTGGTAAAATATTTTCAATATGTGGAGTAATGATAAAAATACTACATATGAAATTTTTTTACATGCCTTGGGTATTAATCATGCCAATTATATATTGATAAATATTTCATTTAAATTAAAAAATTGTTACAATATTTTAGTTATTTAATAACTAATTAATTTATCCACATAGATTCAATTTTATTTTTTAAATAAAAAAATGATTATATGACACCATACATATGATCTAATGTTTAATATCCTTATGAGGAGAAATATTTAAAACTGCCCCTATTATAAGTTATAATTGTATTTAAAATATTACAAAAACGTGTATTTTGATGTTTTTGGTCTATTGAAGTTTTTGGCATAGGGAAAGGGTCAATGATGAAGTTTCATAACTTTTTTTAATAAAATTATATTGATGGTTGATGTGTATGTAACAAAATTTGGCATTAAAGTATGAAATGAATTGTATATGATTAAATATTGTAGTCAGTGGATGCTTAAACAACAATACATTGTGGTTCTGTCATGAAACAAAATCTAAAGGGGGAATTTAATTATGATGGAAAAATTTGTGCCATGAAATGAACATAGACAAAGGTAGTCGGGTTTTGAGGTTCTTCCCTAGAGAGGTACAATATTCCATGACCCTTAGGGACACCATGTAATATGACCCTGATAGGATGTTCAACTCTGAATAATGGGTTTAATTCAATGATGATTACGATGATATTTTTTTTCAGTTTCAATTAAATAAGTTCAAATGGGTAGAACCTATTTTATGAATGTTCTTATATTCCCCAAGAGTCGCTCAATCACCCTTACTATCCTCCTTAGTTGTTCTACCTTCCAAGTGATTTCTCCACAGTCTATGCATGAATTGATGAACTATATTTCCTACTAGATTACCTAAGGTAAGCTGTACACTACTATCCCATTATTTATCGGTTTTTAATATTTTAATAAAATTTTCACTTTTTATGCACCGATTTAGATATATTGTTATATTTAGGGGAAAACATTTATTGAAGATGTTTTTTCAAGTGATATTTGAGGAGAAGGGCTATTTCAAGTCGTGGTAGGTATTCCTAAACACTTCCTAGTGAATTATAATCAATTCAACACTTCTAATGATATTGGATTTCTTTTATCATGTTCACATGAAATCTAAATATTCCAAATGGTTTAACTTATTTCCTTTGGAGTGGAAAATTTTTATTTAGGTCATTAGTGGTATCATGGGTTATAATTCATAATAAATGGTTATCGATGGTGGTGTGAAAAAATCTACATTTATTAATAGATTATATGGGGATAATTTTTTGGTCTACTTTATTATCTATTAGCTAATGGACCTTGATTTGGCTCCTTATAATTCTTTGTGAGATTGGAAAATAAAGGATGAATTTATAAAATACTGATAAATTCACTTGAAAAAAGAATTAAGAAAAGGTTATGTGTGAGTTACTAGACTAGTGATAAATGTATACATGACCTAGAATATTATCTATACATTACTAAGCCTTGTGATATTTGTGTATTTATGGTTTTTTTTACAAGTTCTAATGACATTGTGAGAAGCTATTTCGTTATGTGCTATATTGTGTATGATATGTGACCTTGTTAAGAACGTAGAAAGTTATAACACGTAATTTCAAACAGAGTATGTTTTTAATACAATGTTGGGAGTAATTATATCCTTGAGAATTTATATAACATAGGTTCGGTATAATTTTACTCATAGATGGATTAATGGCATGGGTTAGGAATGATTATAAGAATTTATACATTTAGCAAAATGATTGGGAGTAATACCAACAACCCAGACAACTGGGATATGTGTTTGGTGTAATTACTACTATCTATTGGATAAGATGAATTGGTTAATTATAATGAAAAAAGTGGATGGATTTTAATAATATTCGGGTGCAATTCCCTGAATCGATGGATCAATGGTTAGTTTGGATGAACTATCAACGATGCTCCATTTGCAGGATGAGTTGGGTGTACTGCAAACCATGCCATGTTGAGTTCCCCACTTGGGAGTACTTATAATAGGTGGTTATGATATTATGAGAAATTGTTTTGGGTGGATATCTTGCTAAACCTATATAATACTATGTACCATGTCTAGGATCAACACAGGAACTAGATGATTTGTATATCACTGATCCTAGGAATCACCTCAAAATTCAATGTTATATTTATTGTTTTTACGATGATGTCAGTTATTTACATCACCATGTCATAATTTCATAATCATGAATTTATTGGGTAGTTTTAGAGATACCAATTATGGATACCTACTAAATTTCACTCACACCATAAATAGGATCCACGATACCTGATTAGACATACTATTTTGTGCCACTGGTATGGAAAACTACCATATAATTATTGGTGGATGATTTGGGGGAGACTAGTTAGAGTTAATAGATAGGCCTATGGTATAACATCTAACCAGTTTTATGGTTATCTGCATTTATTATTCTTTTTATAGCTATGTTGTATATGATCTAGAAATGAGGGATCACATTTACTCTTGTTTAACTCATGCGTCATTAATGATTTAATTATCATATGGAATTCTTTTTTTTATTTATTTATGAAAAGAATATTGATGTAATATATTTTTTCCTTTTATTTTCGTGATATTATTTATTATTAATGTTTTTTTTAATATTTATTGTTTTCTATACCAGTGGTTATACTGTCGCCACATTTTCTACAGACCCTCACTAGAAGTAGTGATCTTTTAACATACATGGAGGCATGTTTTTAGTATATAGATCTACGATTCAGTCAATGTTTAGGTGAAATAGGTCAAGTATGTTATCATGCATTATTAGAGTCTTATTTAATTTTATTACTATTTGAAATATAATATATAGTATATGGGATACTGTCAGAATCTGAGATAGACATCATGCATAAGAGTTTTTATGTCATGTATCAGGAAAGTCCATGTTAATAGGGATGTGATTGTTCTTCTTAGTTATTGATGTAATAATTTAATGATTTTCAATAATATGAGGCATGATTTATTGATTAGGATTTTTCAATCAGTCTAGTGTGTAAGAATGTATGAATTCATGCGTCATATTTGAAATATAATATTCAAAATATTTTCATGTTTGTTTTCTGGCTGATCACTATAATTACGATATGAGGATTAGTTATTTAACATGTCCATAGTAACATATGTAGAATTTTACTATATATCATAATAATGAAATTTTACTTAAATAGACTTATATTTTCATTGTGATATTATTTATTATTAATTGATCATGTGAACTCCATAAATATCTTGATATCTACTCTTTAGGGTGGGAAGATTTTCCTAGAGCCAAGAAAAAGTGATATGAGACCCTTCTGTTATGGGGTGCATGTAGAGTAGTGGGATCCATTTATGATTACAATATATTTCTATTTTAGAAGGATATGGTGAGTAACGTTACATATAAATAACACCATAAATGTGGTTATGGACACATAAACAATATTCTAAGAGGAATTATTGTTTTATGGTAGTTGATTATAATGGTAAACATAGAGATGGAGGTTGGTATATGTATTAGGGTATCCAATGTCGATTGGGTCATAGAATAAGGGAACTGATAATTGGATTCCGTGAGTAGGTTGAGATAAAGTGGATATCCTATTTCATGTTAATGTATACTATATGGATTTTGGTTTATATATTATATCTTAGATCTTAGTAATAGTGTGTTTCAAGTTTGGATAATGGTGAGTTCAGTGTTAGTCCTCTAGTGAGGTGCTTTTCTAGCTTATATATATGTTGATTTATGTTGTATGAAATTCACCCAAGAGAGAGGGATAGTACATGAATATATATTACCTACATATAAAAATAATTATTTGGTAATTCATGTGTTTTTTACGAGAAATAATGGTTTATATTAGTGTACTAATTTAACCTGGAGGGATTCGTAGAGATAATTGGATATGTAGGAACATGTGGTTCTCCACACATTAATTTGGTTGTATGATTGAGATGAATTTTCAAAGTATTATACTTTTTAGATTATGGTTTGGTGTTATATAACTCATAGTGGAAATATTTGAGTTATATGGTAGGGTGTCACTAGGGTATATGCCTGTTTTAGTGTGATTTTTGAGAGAAAATGTTTTCATTTCAACACTGTTGTTAGAGTTTTATGCGAATTATCGCTAAATATTGGTATTATAGATTATGTTTGATACTCTCCACTTGGGATGTGGGATGGTATGTTTTAGTACTAGCACTAGATAATGACCTTATTGAATGGATAGGAGTGATCATCCTTGAATGCCATGTGGGATGTGCAAATTAATGATTTTAAAAAACTCTCGGGGTTAGGTAGAGTGTGTATATGGGCATTGTGAATCATAGGGTTATGTAACATTGACCTTGTCTATGAATAAGGATTTATTTTTTATGAATTCCAATTATGTTTTTAGGATAGATAAATACATGTGTTTAGTCCCTTGAGACCTATATAAGGTGTATGACCATAACAAGTGGTCATATGTTGTGATAGGGTTTAGAAATCCATATTTACCCAATATTTTTGGATCTAGGTAGAGTGATTCTATTATGACTCAATATATGATCGCACTTGGGTTAAAATAATGTATGAGATGATTACGGAAAGGTATGACAGAACATATGTTTTATAGAATTTGTAATGTGCAAAATCTAGAAAGATGATTCCACTTATTAAATTTAACTTTTTGATTTTATTCTTGATTTATTTAGAGGGTTTTTTATTTTTGATAGAGTTAGATAGGGTTCAAATACCATGTTGGAGAAACAATTTGGAGAATAGTGTTCAATATAACAATATAACTTCCATTATAATTTGGGTGTAAGTCTAATTGAAATATTATAGAGGATAGAATAAACTAATACATTTACCACCATAACTCCAATGGATGTTTACTAACTATATAGTGGAAATCATCAATATTTAAGGTAATAAAATGAAATTTTAATTTTTTTTGAAAAGATGATCCTTTGGCCCAAAACTAGAATTATTCCCATAAATTCATCTATGATACCTCTCCCACGAACTCTATTCTCCCACTCATATATATAAATACTCCTCTTTATCTATCCTTATCATAAAACCCCCAATCAATCAAGGGAGAATATCTTTAAATGGTAAATTAATTTCTCCATCCGGTCTCCCATCTCATAATATTTTTGTTGTACCAGTTATAAAGTTTTTACCTAAATTACAGGGATTCAATAATTTATAGTTTTCCTTGGATTTCATTTAGTTTTATTATTTTGGAGGGTTATCATGGGAGAAATCAATGTAATTCCTAGATTTTATTAATTGATTTCACCTCCCAATACAAGAATTTATCAAGTCCTAATACACCATTTCTTTGATGTTCACCTAATGGTTCATGTGGTGGATTAATATTCATATATGAATCCCAATGAGATACTTTGAGGGTTAATTGATAGACATAAGCTTTTCTCATTTACTACACATAGAGAGTTGAAATGGAAATATTATGAGGCATAATGAACCAATTAAAAACCTAGTGTTTAAATATAATAATGTATTTTTACTTAAATATTATATGGGTAAATATGTTTATATTCCCCTCTGCATTATAAAAACTTTCTATCATGATTTGTTATTCCCAAATTATTGATTTAGTTTTAGTTAATTATTTGGTATATCTATATTTTGAGTTAAAATTGATGAATCTTGTTAGGGGTAACTTCATATTATTATTTGGTTAAATCGTTTTATTATTAAGGACCCTTTTTCAAAATGTTATGTGACTTAATATCTTAACATATTATTTCTAGTTTTAATCTCATTTAATAGACAGGTTTGGATTGTTATGATGGTATATATTGTATTGTATAACCTTGTTAAGGTACAACATTGATGGTATATAGGATTCATGACTAATATGTATATTAATCCCAGTTTTTGTAATATAATTTTACAGCTTGGTATTTTCTCTCAATGCCCTAAATCATTAATCCAATTTCCCTATTCTCTAGGAAGAGCTATTAAATTTCTTTTATTATACTGACTTGCTTTTATTTATTATATGACAAGTATCTATGACTAAGAAATCATTGCATAGATCTAATATTTTGTGTGAATTTATATTTTTATTTGTGTGAGTAAATACATGTACTAGAAATTCCTCTTATATGCGGTGGCCTTAGAACGTCCTCTCAGATACATAGTCAAGGATTAAATAAAGTATGTAGTTATGGACACTCAATTCATTGAGAGAAATATTTTAATTTAAATTAATATTCAAAAACCACTTTTTAAATTTACTTCTTTTTTATTTAGTGTTTTCAATATTTCAGTTTTACAAGATTGAAATCAAGCTTAAAATTGGTTATTTCGGATGAGGTAGATACCACTAGCTAAATTGTCATACTCACACCCTACATAATTTCCTATTAGGACACATCCAGTCCATGTTATTCATGATACCATTAGGAAAAAATCACCTGAATATGTGTTTAACTGAACAGGTATCACAGATATTAGAAATATTACTTTTTGGTGCCTTGTGTGTGAGATTATAAATATAATTTTATTCTAAACATTTAATTTTTTTAAGGATGATTCATTATAAAGAGAAAACAACATCATTTTTACAAATTTTCTTCAAGTCTATTTTGACATAGTTTTTATTATTATTAAATAGATAAATGAATTTATATACCATATGAAATGAGATGTATGTTTTTGTTATGGTGTCAATTTAGACCTTATTTCATAGGCACAAGTGATTTCCTATGTGGTGGAATATAATCTTTTAAAAATCAAGACCAAGGGAGTTCATGACACCATTGGGAATTCTCCTTTGATTGGAATTTAATTCTACAAAGGGGGTAGACAACCTCTGACATGTGTAATGACCAACCCTCAGAATTATATCCCACCTTTAGTGACTAAGAGTTGTTCGGTCGAGGTTATGATGATGTGTCATAGGTTCTATTTTAGTATCCAAGTCCCAAGTATTAAAAAGTTGTATCAAATCACTGTAAGGGTTCTTTGACATCAGACTAGATTGTCTATAAGAGATTAAGAACAATGATACTCTAGAAGTAACTCTTTAATATTCCAAGATAGCGTGATTATGGAAAATGGATTAGTTTCTATGATTTTTAGAGATATCTCATTATTTTTTCCCTTTATATTTTTATGCCTTCCAGTGCCAATCACTAAGAAAATAATATATAGGTGGGAACATGTAGGATTTCAATCCATGTTGTTTTCTTTCCAATCTATATCTATTATATTCTTATAGGAAGTATTTGAGTACTTATATTAATTGAAACATTTATACTAAAATAATTTACTTTTTCAATATATTTATTTTTATTGAATAGATAAATATGGAATAAAAACTAATACATTTTATTGAAATAATTTTTATTTCATACTGATTTTTCAAACTAAAATACATTTTCATATGATTGGATGAAGAAGGCACAACCAGATCGATGGGAATCTGATCCAAAAGGCCAAAAACCCACTAAATAGACTAGATCCACAAAGGTTTCCACCTCACGAATGGGTATAGCTTGCAACGTTCCCAACCATATGGAAGTATGATGGTATCATTCTTAAAACATTTCTCTTGAGTCACATTTCCCCTTTTTGTAGCCTTGTAGAGGGTTTAAGGTAACCTCCACATATCATCATTTGGGTTCATGGAACCCTTTCCACTCACTAAATTGATAATGATTCATGAATGTGTACATACATCATAAAACCCACACCCCCATCATAACCTATAAATACCCACTTATGTACATAATTTTTGGAGACACTACCTTTATACATCCAAGAAATGCTCCATTTTCTTGATACTCATGCGATTCATGTGTGAAAGAGATGATGGATCTCCGTAGGTATCCATCATTCATGAACCCGCTTCACTTGGTTTTTTTGAGAACCTTAACCCTAAGTAAAGATTCCTATCATGAAGGTCCATTTTCATTACAAAGGAAGAAATTCCCTAAGGAACTTGGGGTTTTTAGAAAACCTTACTTGTTTCAAATCGTATCCCATGGGAACAAAGAATTTACCATGCAGCAGGTTTATTCTATTTCAGAAAACATACTAATTAGTGAGATAAATGACCTTAACAAGGTCCCTAGTTTTTTTGGAGACCCCCTACACGAAACCCCATCCTTCATTAACATTTTCTTCCATGACCCTCAATATTTTATTTTTTTAGTGGACATAATTTCATGAAGGTCATGTGCCTAGAGACCCCAAACCAACCTAGGACTAGTATAACCACACCCTGAGTGCCTATGTGACTATTGATACACACTCTATTGTCCATCCACTTCACACCAAATGCAACTTAGTCCTTTTCCTACCTGTTTCTTTTAAGAATTGGTACCCTAATGCCTATTTTTTCTAATAATAGGCACCATAACACCATGCCTCTAGATGGCCACTACACTATGGATGAGCCAATTCCCTGTCCTACCCAGAGGTGCATGAGTGGAGGTCACATAATCCTTAGATTTGACATATTCAAGGGAAACTATAAATCTATATTGGTTGAGGATCCTTATAACCAATCTTCAAATTTCCATGACATGGTCCCCCATGAGGCGTAAGACCCACCGCATCATATTTTCATGTAAGAAAATAACTAATATACATTCTTAAGTGATATGATGTTAAACTACAGGAACCTTTTTTCATCAAAATATGTAATACTATAGCCTTTACTTATGAGATAAACACATGATTCCCCATGCATGATTGACATGGGGTGACTCAAAACCCCCTTAATTATGTGAGAAACATTGGATTCCCCTTGTATGACCATCATGGGATGCCACCTTATCCACTACTATGGTATGATCCTACAAAAAAGGGAAAATTACATGAAAAATCCCCCACACCATTACCCAAAGAGTGATAATCTTACAAAGGGAAGAATCTATACATTATTTCCACACCACCCCCATCGTTTCCTTTTCCTCAAGATGATCATCCTTACCATATGACGTTGAACTATATGTAATGGTCCAATCATGAAACCTAAAATTACACAATAGAACTATGTGGGTTGTGATCACTATCTCTAAAACAAGGTATATAGGATGCTTCTCCTAGGTAAAGTCTTAACATCCATCATCCTAGTGTGAAATCTCCCCTCATATGGTTACACCCCATAGAACCATATCAACAATATGTTCTGATATATCTCTACAAGATGATAAAATTTTTATTTGATTATTCTCAAGAGAACATTCTAACATGTACTCTTGGTCTGAAATATTCCATCCTAGGGACAGACACCCATCGATCCATCATAATAGGATTTTCTTATATGCCACCATAAGGGGTAAAAATTGTTCTTTGAATCATCTCAATAAGACATTCTGATGAATCTCCACAAGTCACTAAGCCCGTGACCTTATCATTATTAACAAACTGTTAATATCCATCAAAATAAGGCATTGAAATCATTCCATATTCTAAAATCCCTACAAACTTTAATAAACATGGGATTACTAAGTAAAAAAATATATGAATGACTTACACCCCAAGAATCAATTACATTGTGGATAAAAATGGATTCCTTATGTACCATGCTTATAACACCTCATATGAGATGCCTTCCCAAAGAGGATGAATTTATAGGTTCCCAATATACCTAATGTCTAGACATGCTTGAATGTTCTTAACATTAATTCTCATACTAACTGAAGGTTTCTTCCATTTATGGAATCGATAATGTGTTCTTCCACTATGACTTAATCTATGAGGGATACCCGAACTATGAGAGAATCTGGAAGGATGAATTAGTAGAAAGCAGAACTAACATACCATCACCCCATTTCAACCAAGCATCAGACATCAAAAATTAATGTGATGAAGGCTTCCTACATTTTTAATGTGGAAATGATAGGATATAAGAAAGAAGATTGATAGGAACCCAGTGGAAGGAAAGTGCTACACCCCTACAAAAGAGTTGGAAATATAGTGGAAAACTCGATGTTAAACTATTCTCTTCAACCATGGCGAATGATAAAATTTAGCGAATCAATGGATTTGAATTTCACAGGATTTGGAAATTTGTCTATAGGTCCCACCTAGAAAATAGTGGGTGTAGTATAACACTCACCTGCTAATTGGGGATGTTAATGTTAGACATCCCTAGACTGAGACATTGTTAGCGTTGAACCCTCTCCCTCTCTAAAAGATTGAATGACATTGGGGAATTTTAAATAATTATTTTTATACCTATAATAACCGCGGAAAATGCCTTATAGTAAACAAGATAATAGATTTCTCCACCCCATCGCATGCATTCATTAGGGTTAGAAGAACTAGGATGATGTAATCCCACAAAACTACACCCCCACCATGGAATCCACCACACCATCAGTTGTTGGCTACCTAAGACCCGTCTCGCCCTCTAAGATCATCCAGAAGAGGATGATTAACCACATAGTGCTCTAATAGGTGAAAGATGATGTCATTGTCACAAGTTATATAGCCTACCAATACTTAGATGCATCAATGCATAATTGACACCACCACCCCTGAGGGTTGAAATACAAGGAACTGCCTATCGTTCTAAGGATGAACCACTTTAAAAGTCTATCCCTGGATATCTATCATGACTCTATCAACTTTTAAAAGGTGGTAGGGAACATTCGAGTGACATTGGAAGTGAATACTTCTTGGAAACATGCCTAGAAGGGATTCAACCAAGTCTCATCAACACCAGCACTAACCGGTCCCACATACTAACAAACATGTTGATTTCATTCCTACTTCACCAACCCCAATCCTAGGCATGTGATTCTGATTTTAGGGGTAGGATTGAGATGATACCCGACAAAGGACACCTTTTACATCTCCTGTGGCCCCTGCCAACACCTATATATCCCTCCAGATCCCTATAATATGTGAACAAAAATCTTTCTTTTTTTACATGGGATCAAGGCCATATCCACCTCATAGGCATTCCATGTTGACTCTCTCGATCACCGAAATCACCAAAAACCATTACAGGAAAAGTTGTGATAAGGAGAAAAATTGTGAAGGTCCTCCTCACACTGTAACCAACAAGTGGTGAGGTATTCCCTTCGCCTTCAATGGTCAGTTTAAAGGTCCTCCCTGCACCTCCAGCAGCCAGCGTTGATGTCATCCTTGTTTCATCAATAAGCAATATGGGGTTCTTCCACTATTCTTTTCTAGTGAATATGGAGGTCCTCCCCATGCCACTACCAACCCAAGTGTAGGTCTTTCCCTCTCTATCGCCAACCTAAGGGGAGGTCCTCCCTACTCCATCACCAATCTGAGTGGAGGTCCTACATTCTATATAATCAACCAATATATAGGTCCTACCCATGGTGTCACTAATCAGAGTGGGGGTCCTCCCTACTCAATAACCAATCATAATTGAGTTCCTCCCCATGTTAATGATTTACCCCAACCTGAATAATGATACCATGGTATATGGGAGAATAGCCTATATTAGAGGTTGAACCCTAGTAAGTGACACATCATCATTGAACTATAAATGTGTTATGTGATGGAAAACTCAATGATATAAAATATTCCCAAGCTAGCAGAGTCTATGGAATATTCCTTTTAATTAATACTTACAACTACAAATGTTGAGCCCCATGGAATCCCTAGATCCCACTATAGATACATCCAGGTGGAGAAAATTTTGGTCCCTTTCAAGGGACATGTAGTGTAGCCATCTTATTTTCCACCAGTTTTTCTCCTATCTAATTTCACAAGAGATGTTGGGGAGATGTCATGGTCTGGGATGAATCCCTTATATAGTAATCACTCCACTGATCCTCATATAGATGCCTCCACCCTCGCACATTAGGTAGCGGGGAACACCCAATCATAAAGAGATGTGATGATGATGTAGGCATTTTCCCTAAGAAACGTTCCATCATGCAACATAAATTTGACTTGCATAGTGACACCTCTCTTAGTGAACTATTTAACAACCAATTTACACTGGGGTTTTGACACATATGTCAACCACAAAAATAACTGGGTTTGGTCTGACCAAGATTATGAACCTTCCTCAATGAAAGAGGGCATGGGGGAGGTAATGGACACCATACTAATATATGTGGTGTTTTGGAAACATTCATCATCATACGTTGACATATCCAAATCCATTATTGAGGATCAAATAGTGTATTTTCATAAGATTATCTGGAAGACATATCATAAGCTCTGTGATTGTTAGTTTCCTACCAGGGGAGCAACACACATGTCATTTCCATAGACTATCTATATATAGTGGTTGAAATCACAACACTCTATATATCATAAAACATTGAGTCATATGGATATAGCCAGACCCTTCAATTTACATATTTCAAGATCCTCACTATTCTTCATTGAGTTATGAATGTTGAATTTGCACATACAGATCATAGGTTGCGAAAAATATGTTGCTCTCAATTTCATCCCTATATTTTGAAATTATAGCCTATCTTCTGAAAATGAATGTTCCCCTCCATCTACCCACATATTAAATATAGTCATCCCTAACCTGCACAAGAATCAGATGAATGTGGCCACTAATGCAAAGTAAGTCAAGGATGATTTTCCTCAAGGGATTATACAGTACCTGGATGACCCTCCATAAGGTGTCCTCACTCATTAGTAGAGGCATGAATGTGGCCTTAGATATCCCATCAATGAGATGAGGCTACATGTTCATCAAAACATCATCAATTAAAAGGGACATATCGATCCATCCAAATAATTGAATGTTTCATAAAAAAAGATACAAAACACATGGTATCCAACTTTCTTCTGTATCTCAAAGAACACAAAAGTTTCTTCTTCGATCACATTACATAGCTACAATGGGATTATGGAAATTCCATGAATTAACCAATCTCCCCCTCCGTGGGGAACTAGTCTTACATAGCTAGAACCCCCCCATTTGAGAATAGAATACCCACTCATCTGGTTAGGGATGAACCCATGGGATATGAAAAGTTATCAGGGTATGAGTCACCAACCCTTCTTCATTAACATAATTATCCTCATTGGGATCTAGGACACACTACTATTTGAGTTAAAGATCACACTCCCTAATTTGATGAGCCTGTTAATTCTTTGTTGTCTAGAGACCCTTGATAGAATAAGTTGATAACTACTCTCACACCTCACACAATGGGACCATGTAGACATGACAGGTGGAAATACCGCATAAAGTAAAGTCATACTCAACATGGGTTGACAATTTTCAAGCACCATTAGTGTTGGGAAATCCAAGATTTACCCCATTCTATGAGATGGGTGACCCACTTCAGTACCTATCAAACATTACATAAAAGTGTGGACCTATCTATGGGATCCTATAATAGTAGGAGGCCACCAAAATATGTTTTTTTGTTTAGTTATTGTAAGAGTTGGAGTTTGTCTGGTACATCCAGCTACCCATAAGTTCCATTTCTAGTTGGGAGGATCTCTGATGATAGTTTCTCCATCATTTCAGCTCCACCTTGTGAAAGGAACATATCACAAACTACTTCAAGTGAATATAGAGGCCCGATGAGTGAGTCACAGACTTTCTCTAATGTCATAAAGAACTCACATATTCACTCGATATGCCGCTCTCTAAAGAATAACTACTTATAATGTGAATGGGGAATTTTAGGAGGGTGATAGTCCCTACCCTCAAAAAACTGAGCTACCCATGTGGATTATGAGATTTCAGAGAGGAGTCTTAGCATATTGAGGTCTCTTGTAGTACGATAGACAATGATCGTGCCCATTTCCTCTTGCATGTCCCGTGAGAAGACCTCTAAAATAATAGATGAATACCATCATGTAAGCAGAGGTTCTTGATCTAGAACACAAATTTAACACATTTCTTGAAGAAATAATCTATGTCATACCCTATCAGGTGAAACCATACCAAGCACTAACCCATCAAGAACTTCTTCACTTAGCACTATGGCTTTGAAGAGAGATTGGGGCTCGAGACCCCTCATCAGTTCAATCATCCCATATATCATTTCCAAAATATAATAAACATGACATATTCTATTAAATATTTGTAGGTCATAGGTTATTTACTCAATTACCAAGAATTGAGAATTATAATGTATCTATAGTCTAAGATTCGACACGAGGTAAGACTCAATGGAAGTGATGACCATTTATAGTACAAAAGGATCCCTAGACACACCACCAAGGAATGATATTTTTTTTATATTGGATCTAAGACCAATTGGGTCATGGCCTAGTCTATTTGGGTAATGTTCTAGAAAAAATTTCATTTGTCTCCACTAAGACTAATAGTAAAAATATGGATCATAGCTATAGGATGTAAAAATTTGATGACTTGTTGGCTTATGAAGTAGTAACTCAAGATCATGGAGTCATCTATGCTTGTTTAGGTCGGCCAAAATTCCATGTACTTTTTGTTCCTCCTTTAGATACCACATATATATTTGTGTTGTAACCTTCCAGGACTCCTAATAATATTCGTCGAAATTTGATTACAAATTAACGTACCTAACTGGTGTTGAATCCATATATAATATTCAGTGATTCCATGCCCCTGGGTTAGGTTATGCAACTTGGGTCCTCACAACCCCTGGATAACCCATTAATGATGAGAAAGTTTATACCTCCATGAACTTCGTCATGCTAGTGGACTATTTCATGATTCCTAATAGTGAGTAATGCCATGTTTCCTGGTGTCTCTAGCCAATGTGGTCAAAGGAAGAGCTGTTGAAATATGATCTGTCAGAAAGATCATGATAACTAGGTTGTTCATGATACAATGACCAAGTAAAAAAGTTAATTTTATAGAATAAGATGCATTATCCTTCCATTCTACATCACTAGGTAAGCCTCCATTATAGACTATATTAACTAAACACGAAGCATAGTTCTGGCCATGCCATGATCATCTGCATCATACCATAGTATTACCTCAGATGATAGATTGTTATTTGACTATTGTTCAGAGTAGGTCATCTAGTCAATAGTAGAATATTTCATTCACTAGTCAGTCCATATAAGTTAACCAAGTAATATATATTTTCCCCTTCTAAGGAGCGATCCTCTATATGAAGAATACACCAATAGAATGGAATTATGATGTATTCAAGCCCCAAACTATCATACTCATGGAGATTTTGATCTATGGGGACCTTTTATTATCAAAGGAAATGTGTGAATCCCTTTTGGATTCTTTGAAAAGCCCTCTCCAGTTCGTAGGTAAGGTAACTATCAATGGGGGCTACTATGTAGAGGAATCTGAGAAAGAGGAATGTTGAGCCATTATCTTATTTTATGAGGAAGATGAGGTAGTACTATGAATGGCTACATATAGCTATTATATATCACAATATAGTTCAATGGAATAGAAATCCTCTACAACCTAGTTGAAAATAGTTCTATGATTATCCTCATCCCAATCCGGACCCTTCACAAGTTAGGGTTGACAAATGCAAATTTTCTCCCTCCAACCTGATGATGTATGGCTATGATTAGAGTGAGTAGAGACCCTGAGGAATGTTTCAGTCAAAGAACTAGTTTTGTGACTTGATATAAATCACATAATTTATGGTAGTATCATAGGATACTACCAATATTGAACTATTAGGTAGTCCAAGGATTCATTTTCATGAAATGGTCCCTTATTCATATCGCCATCTTAAAAAAATCTCCCTCAACAATGGAGTACGGGTGATCCAGGGTGATGTTTCCCCCTATGATTCTTGTGAATACCACTATCTAGACACTAGTTACTACCAAAGGGTAGGAATGTAGGTTCGAATTTAATGGTTTTAGAAACTTAACGTTCATAATGATCAGAAATCCACTATAGTCAATCCGTGGGTATACGTGAGTGAAATCTGTATTCCCCCAAATCATTGGTTAGAGGATATGATTACAAACATGAGTTTTTTTCAATATCTCCATGAAAAAATGTTTCAGTGTCCCTAATAAAAATATACACGGATAGATCACCATGTACTCTTACACTGGTCTAGCTCAAGTAATACTAGATGTCCCTACTCCTATGAGGTACAAATAAGTACACCGTATGACCACCAATTCCTGGAATTCCTGCATGTTCTTCACAGTAGGGTGACTCAATAGAAGATGACTGACCACTATTTCCTTGATATCATGAATATACCACATGGTAATAGGTTGGACGGAATTGGATAAATAACTTCTATCATCATAGTTTCAATATAGTGGGAACACCATAGTGAAGATTGTTTCCCAAGTAGGCTCTAGTGCTTCCCCAAAATCAACTAACAAGAAATAACTACCTCCTCCCAGTGATGCTCCTATCTCAAATGATGAAGTGGATTTAAAATATTCACCTTTTACATTTGAAGATGGTGTATCCACCATCATTGACGAGATAAATCGGGTGAAGTTTGGTATCATGGAAGATCAAAGGATGACACTGAATAATTTATCCATGTCTCTAGAGGAAAAATAGCAGTATGTGGCATTATTTAAATAACAACATTACATCATTTCTTGAAGATATAATAAGATTCTAGAACTAGACTATAAGGTCACTGTTCATCTTTTTTGACACCAATGAGTCATTGTAGGTTCAAATATCCTCCTATAAAGATTCAACCCTCCCAAGGTGCTATCAGCGAGGCTGAATTTGACAATATTATCAGAGAAAAATTCATCAAGGCAGTAGAATAACTCAAATGGATATCAATCATCAATTAGTTTAGGAAGATTAATGATCATATCAGAGTTTATATCGACTTATATGACTGTAACCGCCACTTTCTAAAGGATTTTATTCCCTTTAAAGTGAAATATAATTTGATTGATGATTCAAATTGGTTTCAATCCCTCTCCATCATATATGTTTACTTAAAATACAATCATATATATATGGACTTGGATGATGAGTATTCAACCACCTTCATAGAACCATAAGGGCCCTTCTTCTATCAGTTGATCCCCTACAGCTTGAAACATGTTGGTTCCAATTATTAGCATTCCAAAAACTACATGTTTCAACCAATTATCATGAAATTGGTGTAATTCTACATGGATGACATGGTGGTCAAATCTTGTCAGTGTTAGTAATATATCATGTACCATGAGATAGTGTTCGACTTTCTCTTCTCCAAAAGTATAAGATGAACCTCATGAAGTGCACTTTCTGGGGTACCTCTACTAAATTTATCAATATCATCATAAGACTAAGAAGAATTGATATTTACTAAGATAAGATCAAGTCTAAAGATCATATTCATCCCATAAAAATATTATGGGAGTTTCGAGTCCTCCAAGTCCACTTATCCTATATACCTTGATCTATCACGAATCTGGTCAGAATGTGTAAGCCCTTCTTGAGACTCTAAAGAATGTCACCATTTACTAATGGGATGAAGAGTTCCAAATACTATTTAATGATATCAATAAATTCCTAAAATAGAATTTGGATTTCATTCCACCCATTTTAGGAATGTTTTTAATCTTTTATGTTACTGCCCAAGAACGATTCCTCTGATCACTTCTTGCACAGAGATACAATGAGGATTGGGAGAATAGTTTATAATATCTCAGTTTCATGATCCTAAACATGGATACCTGATACCTGCATCTAAAATATTAGTATCACACTTTTTTATTTTATCATTTGAAATATTATATATAACATCATGAGATACCGATGGTATATTGGGTATACCCACTAAATTATATCCTAAATTGCCCTATGTTAACAGTGAAATTGACATGTTGGGTTGTGATCATCTATTATTTCAACAACCAGTTCTTTCAATAAAATTATATTAAAAGGTGCAATCGTGGGTTCCTTAAAATGATTTGTGGGTTTTGGGTACTGAGGTGTAGTAGAGTGGCTGACCAAAGGTTATCTATAAAAGTGGTAGTAATTAAAGAAACTTCATAAAGGTATTATGAATATAAAGGTAAAATAAAAAAATTATATAGATGTATGATGAAGATTTCTGTGGTCTATAATGCGAGAATAAGTATATTAGAATAATATGGAAGGATAGTGTTTATTTTTTATTTTTTGTATTCAAAAAGAGATTGGGAAAATAATAAGAGGATGTTTTTCAAGAAATTCTTTTAGAAGGTGTAATTGATATTACTATACATATTCAATTAATTATTATTCATTATCATTAATATTAAAATCCACCTAATTATGATCCCAAAATATTTTAACCTGTGGAACCAATAAGTATGAACTTTACCACCAATATGAAATTAATTAAACCCAAGGATAACTTCATAACATGAAACTGTAACACCCTTCTTTGACCATT
This sequence comes from Viscum album, assembly GCA_963277665.1. Classification (NCBI taxonomy): domain Eukaryota; kingdom Viridiplantae; phylum Streptophyta; class Magnoliopsida; order Santalales; family Viscaceae; genus Viscum; species Viscum album. Next base: position 542,064,392 of record OY728130.1, on the reverse strand, counting down.
TTTCTAAGACTAGCTTATGGTCAATAGTTAATTAAGGAAAATATAAATAATAGAAATGAGGTTTAATTTATTTTTGTTATTATTTTTTAATTCTACTAGTTTATCCCATGACCTTTGTTTTACTGATTATGATCATTCTCTCACAATTCACAAATTACTCAATCTCACGTGTTTTGTGTGAATAGATCAATTACTTGATTAGTTTAATTTATGTTAAAATTAAAATTCATAGATAAAGTAATGGGTTTTAAATCATATAATTTATTGAAAATTAAATAATGAATAAGGTTTGAGATAAATACATTACAAAGATAAACTACTCTTTCATCGGAGGTGTAGTCATCATGGAAATGAAATGTATTCGCAATGGTTGAGAAGGGGTATAGAAAAATAAAATTACTACAATTTATTTCTATAACAAAGAAGGTAACAAAATAAGATTAAAATTGAAAAAAGGAAACAAATAGTTGATAAAATATGATTTTTATTATGAAAATATGAACTTTACAATATGGAGAAGAAGGAGAGGCCTTTGATGAAGCGACCCTTTCTTCTGGAGCTATCCCTCGTAAATTTCCATGTGAAATGGAGTGAAACCAACTATATTATTAAAAGAAATTCTGATTTACCAAAAAATACACTGAAGGTGAATGATACATATTTATGGAGGGAATGAGAGGCTAGGGTTACAAGATTTTACAAGTCTTAATGGAGAGATTTGGACAAATAACTGAATCCATATTTTATATCCTTGTTGACCACAAAAACGACTAAAACAACTATCCTTCCAAAAGAATTATTTATGAAAATATGCGTTTCATATATAATATACAAATTTTATTCTAATCCATGATAATATTTAGAAGACGTGTACAAAATGGTGGAGTGGTTTCCAATATGGTGATTCCAATCTAGCTTTGAATTCATGGCCCATTTACTCTAAAAAATACATCATTCAGATTGGATTTCCTAAAATATTGTTGTATCTCATTGTGTGAGGAACACTTCAAATTTTTTTTATATTCCAATAATTCATATAAAAATTTTTATGGCCATACCCTACAATGATCTTGAAAGGGTAAAAAGTGGAATTTTCATCAAATTTCCAAATGAAAGATCTAATTCAAAATATTCCATAAATAGACCTATTTATCATAATGTGAGGAAACTATTTTCTTTATTATCAATAAAATATTCAATAAAAATGTGTTTTATCAACTCCCCCACACCTACCCTTTTGGAGTCATGAGAAAATTCACAAGTCTTTTATTCTTAAAAACTATGATAAGATAAATAGGCTCATATTTATCAATCCACAGTGGAAATATAGGAAAATAAGGAATCTCATAAATTGTCAATTTTAATAATTTTTAAATTCATTGTCTCATAAATTATTATTAAAATAAAATCCAGAGATATTAATGAAACTAATAATAGAAAAATATGTTATTGATCTACTGTGCCATTAATTCCCAAAATGTTTGTATACCAACCATTCCAAGATCATAACCCCACCCATAATTCAGTATATTCAAGTCATATAAAACATTTTATATTACCTATTTTAATTCCATCAAACCTATTACACATTTATTTTAAATAAAATTTATGACCCATTGAATTATGAATTTAAAAAGGTTAAACACTAAGCTACCATCCATGATAACACAAAATGTTGTACATTTCATTAGCCCACTCTTTATTAAGAAAATATTAGTATTTTTTTTGTTATGGGTTATAAATTTCAAAAATCAGGTACATATGCATAGGTCATTTTAGTACAGTAATGAAACCAATAAAAGGGAAATGATTGTACGGATTAGCCTTGGATATTAGTTGAAATATTATTTTACCTAACATGGACACAACATCAATTGGGTAAGAAACATTTTAAAAGTCATGGTTTCATGAAAATTTGAGTGGAGAAATCAATGACACAATTTACCATGAAAAAATATCACAACGAATGGTGTAAATATCTAAAAGTATTTATAATGATACAACCAATCATATGATCAAAATATCATATTTTTATAAAAATCATAACTTATTGAAGAAATATTTCTCATGTTTATCACTAAACAAATGATTTTTCAAAACATGAATTTCTTATATGGTCTAAATGTAAATGATTATGTTGACTGATGTGTTTTTTTAATTAATTATTATCTTTATCGGAAAATTAATAAAAAACAAATAGAAATTATGGAAATAAAAATCCTATATATCTACCCCAAAATGTTTTCCCTTCCCACAGACTTAAATTATTAAATTGTACTCAATGTAAAAAATTTATATAAAAAATTCAAATTAAAAATTAAATTTTAAATAAGAAAAAAATATAAAATTGAATGGGTTAGGGAAGGGGTGATATCCCAAATAATGATAGGGTCATGCAGTGTGATGAAATCAATTACTTTGGGGGGATGTCCCTCAATTAATTACTTCATACATTTCCCATTGGATATAAATATCTATCATCTTTCTTCTTGAGTAATCTCATCTACACTATAAAGAAAAAATATGTATATAATCTCAGAACTTAACCATCTTGAACACATCTTACTGGGCATCTTCTTTAATCATGAACTTTATATACAAACATTCTATCATACATAAAACTCCCTCTGTTGAACCATTCTATCATAAGATACATTTCATGTTTCCTTGTCGATCTTTGAGATCTCATATCTTTAAAACAAATTCTCATCAATACCTTGTATATTTATTGTCCTTTGATCTCCTTCATGGGTTAAATTTATGTTTCATTATTATATAGCCCAATATTCCAGATGTCTGACCTCCATGAGAAGATGAAATTGTTTCCATAAAAATGATCCAATAGTGGTACATACTAATCTGTGTTTTCAATGATGTCCTATAAGCCCATAAAACATCATCTAATAACTTACACCTATCCTTCATATTTGACTGTATTTCTTCTATAATATCTACTTCAACACATGATTTTAAATGTAAACCAATCAATTATTTTGGGGGTGGTATGGGATAGATATTTTTTGGTCTAACCGATACATTTGAAAGAGGGAATTTGAATTTCAGTATCAATAGTGTGTCCCATGGTAATTGAGGATAGAAATTGACACTACAACCCTATAAGAAATGTTATCATTGAAAAAATCAAAAATAATTTGAGAATAATGAATCTTGGTGGCCTTGGCATACACCTATTTATTAATATAATATATAGTGATAATAATATACATGAAAACAATAAGATTCTAAATGGACCCTTAAAAATCAATTTCACATATATCAAAAATCTAACAAAATAATATGGCTTGTTGGGGAAACCCACATCCACACAAATTTTTTCCATTATGTTGGAAAAGAGAACATGACTTCAAAAAACACATGGGGATCATGAAACAAGGTAGGACAATATAATCTATATTTTAAGTCATTACTATCAATCCATTTGGGTCTAAAATGACCATGACAAAAAAGTGTAAGAAAAAAATAAAAAAAGAGTCAAAATCATGATTAGACACACATATCATAATGACTTGGTAATTACACATTTTCTAATGTTGTGTATCATCCAAAAAAATAATACATAGAATAAATATTTTTTGTTTTCGAAATGATGCTTCTTTAAATTTGAAGGAATATTAGTGGACATGAAGTAATTAAATAAATATGCATACCAAGAATGCATTCTTGAGATGATATAGAGATGAAAATTAGGGAATGTGTCCAAAATTGGTACTTAGTATGAAGTATAAAGGTCCAATGTTTGAGTGATCCTACCCAGGTGGTCAATTACCAAGTTCACATACCCATTCTTAACCTTTACCACGATGTTAAACTTCTGTAGAAGGAGAATCTAATAAATATGTCGTGGCTTTTCATTTTTCTTATTTAAGAGGTACCCAAAAGATATATGATTGGGGAAAACAAACAATTTAGATAACAGTAAATATGAGCAAAATTATTATAATAAAAATACAATAAAAAGAAAATACTTTATCACTATTGTGTAATTTAATTGGGATGAATCAAATGTCTTGGAGGTATATGAAATCTCATGTGACCGTCCTTCCACATTTTATGATTAGATAGCTCCAACTGCGATGTTTGAAGCATCACACATAAGCTCAAATGTATTGGACCACCATGGGGTTTGTATGATCAGTAGTGTGTTCAACCACTTCTTAATCTAATAAAATGATACCCTTCATAAATCATAAATGAATCCAACATATTTTGGAAGATACTTAGATCAGTATAAGTAAATCATATTGAAATATATAAGAAAGCATTGATAAAAACCAACATGTCAATGTAGTGATAAAAAATCATGAACATATGTAGGACATGGGAAGGAATAAATAGAGTCTACCTTAGATCTATCAATGTCAATTTCATGCAGTGAAATTACGAGACACAATAAATTTAATTTCTCTATATATAAATTCAATATCTCAAAGTTTAAACCTAAATTTTTCTCAATGAAGTGATGCATCACATTACAAAAATTCAGGAGAAACACATCAAATGAGAAACCATATACAATAAAATTATCCAAAAATACCTCTATGAAAGTCTTATTTAAATAAAAAATATACATTCCACATACCAATGGAAGGTACCTCAGGTGTTACGATGTCAAAATGGAATCCTAATTTAAGAATATTTACCAAATGGGTTGCTTAATGTCATTTTATAATGGCCCTATTAGATAACGGAAAATTAAAAATATCCATCGAAACCATCCAAGAATAAATAGTGTGTATTACATAGAATTATCTCAATAATATGGAAATATAATTGAAGGGGAAATGGTCCTTGTGAGTAGATTGATTTAGTTTCCTATAATCCATGCACACTCAAAAATTATTTTGAACTCTAAAAGGAACTAACTCATCATTTTCATTATTTTTAATTGTTATCCTAGTTTTCTTACATACAACCTAGATATGGATGACCCACCAAGAGTTAGAAATGGCATAAATTATATATTCATCATTAAATTCCACCTCTTTTTTTACAACATCTAACATTGTAGGGTTAATCCTCTTTGTGGTTATCTAATTAGTTTGGACCCATCATTTAAAATAATCTTATTCATGAATATAGAGGGGATAATACATTGTATGTCTTCTATGTTCCACCCAAATTCCTTTATAATCTCTCTTAAATTTTTTAAAATCTATTTTTCATTCTAATTTATGATAAGATGAGCAATTATCACTGGAAATTATTTATTATTCAACGAGTATAAATATTTTATGTTTTGTAGAAATGGATTGATTTCTTGTTGTGGTGGGTCTTATATTTATGGGAATGATGTGGGGATTGATATATGTGCACTATTAATGTCAGGGACTGAATATACATCATCAAAATCTATGAATATCTAGTCAAATACATCTTCAAAACCAACAACCATGTCATAATCAAAAATAATATGAAAAAAACTAGAATAATAAAGAACATATAAATCAGAAATGAGTGTGGTTTGAATAAGATGGATATGTGTGAAAATATGTTGTGACATCAAACTAGGTCCAATACTCATGTTATCTCTATGAATGGAATGATCCCCAGTTGTAAAATATTGAAAATAGAAATTTGGAGAATCATCAAAAGATGGGTCTGAATGGGAGATGAAGAAATTTGAATGACCCTCTAAGGGGATCTTCATGTATTCTATAATATTTAACCATATAATATCTTCTAAAAAATCTATATAATTTTTACACTAATGTTATTTTATGATTTTCATGGAATTTTTATGTATGGGTCTACTATGAATGATTGAAGAATGATAACATAATTGTTCATCCTCCATATTCACCACATAAAAATATGACAAAAAGACAATTTACCTAACTCGAATAAGGATATCCTTGATCACTCCCATCAAGAATGATGTGCCCATATTTGTTAGTTTCATCACGACCTTTGACTTCTTTAGACCATCAACCTGCAAGGAATATAAATCAATGTAATTCAGACATTAATGGAGGAACCCAAATCACATAAGGCATCATATAAATGAAATCACCTATGTTGATTAGAACAGTGATTGTCTTGAAGTCGTCACACATTTTAATAATCACCAAGGTCCGTGTGATGAGTGTAGAGATAACCCTCTCAAGGTTGATCTACTCATTTCCACTTATCCCTCTTCTATTCTTAAAACATTATTTCATAAACAAATAATACCTTGTAATTTTATTGATTTATTAATGTCAAGGGATGTTGAACTCAACACACTATAATGTATCAAAAACCTATTTGTATCCCCTTGTAATCCATATTATTATTTTCTACAACTATATTTAGAAATGGAAGGGGATTAGGAGGAATATCATCTAATTTTTCGTACCTTTTCCTATGTCCATAGGATTCATTTTAGTTGGTATTGAATGGGAATTCTGTGTGGTTGAGTTGAAACCTGATGGAATGATGGGTGTATATGTATGAGTTGTTTTCTTTCTATATGTCATAGTTATGGAATTAACATTCCCATTGTGATTTGGAGTAGGTTGTGAAAGAAAATTTTTAGAGTTCTTACATAACAGTTAATGGAGTTTGGTTTCAATGTATCTCATATTAGTCTTCAACCCCTTAAACTCTCAACCTTGGCTCCAGATCTCATTCTATTGATTAAGAAAAATTTGATTCAAAAGGTATTAAGTATAATAATATACCACTGGTTGAGAATTACATTATTCATTTTGGATTGAAAATTCATGCTCTTCAAATATTCTTTGGGGTTGTTTAATACCATGTTAGAAAGGTGGAGTTGCTAGATGAATTGTTGAAAAGGATGAATTTTTGTTATCTATGTCCTAAACTCATATATGACTGATCATTCTAAACATGGTTTTATGAAGGTGAAATGGAATCAAACATATAATGGGTATGTGTCTACTATTTCTGCTAATATGGTCTCCTAGGGAATACAGATGTGCAATACTCTTTCTCTTATAGTTGAGGGGAATAATCAGTTCTATGGTATATTTCTGTGAAAATTCCCCAAGGCCTCATCGGAGTGGTTTTCTATGTCCTTTGATCTAGAGAAATCTACATCACCAAAGTGGTTAATTCATCCAACATGGTATCAATTATATTATTTTCAATGGTAGAGTTACTGACCTGATGTACTCCTATAACATGTGGCATACCTCATTCACCAAATTGTTGACAGTTTTGTTCCATTTTTTCAATTAATGGATGTGTAGTTTCTAGTTTATTATCAGAAAATTACCATACAACCATGAAATCCACCACACTTATCACTATAAGAGTAAGGAATTCATAGAATTATTGGATTAAGAGTATCTCCATGATATGGTGAAGCAGGAATCTTAAAAAAATTTATCAATATCCTTGAGTTCCCATAAATTGACTCCCATTATTATTTGTTGACTTATAAGATAAATTTTCGAATGGAAGTTGTCCTTGATGTTGGAAAAAATATCTTCAAAAAAATGTTACCAATCATTCCATCTTGTTACATATTCAGGTTGAAAATAATAAATCCAAAATCTTTCAATTCCATCAAGTGAGAATGAAAATTATTTTTGGTTGATTTGAAATTAATATAAATTTCGGGGTTTCATAGCTGATCAAACAACCTTAAATTCCTTATTGACTTTGTTTGGATCCTCACCAAATAATCCATTTAACTTTAGAAGATGGTGACTTAACCGATATTTTAGTTCAATGTCTAACTTGAGGTTTGTGTATACAATAAAATTTGACAAAAATTTATTCTTTGTTGAAGCCTATTCATGAGTTGTTATATTATGTTCAATATTTTTTTTGAAAGAATCAGTTTTGGAATTATGTTGGATTTATATGTTCTTCCAATTTTAATGATTCAAGAATGGAGGAATTCCTAAAAATGGTTAATGTTGATGCTTCCTATAAACTGAGATTGCATGATTTGATCCCTAAGGTTATGCTCAATCATAGGGGCAATAACTAATAGATCTTCTAGATTAGTTAATTTCATAAATAAAATAAAAATGAAATGAATAAATCTTGATGATAAAAAAAGAATAATAATATTGAGTTAATGGTCTAAAAAATAAGAAGAAAAAGAAGAAAAATTGAAAAGGCAGAAATGTAGGATAGTATAGAAGAAGATAATGATATAATATTTTTAAATCAAATACCTCAAAATGGTTGAATAAATTACTTGACTCCCTAGAAATGTTTCTAATATGAAATGTGTTGTCACGAGAAGTCTCAAATGATTTTTTCGTTTTGGGAACTTAGGTGCAATAGAGTAGTTGACCAAGATCACATCACAAAGTGGTATTAATTAAAAAATTTATTAAAGGTATTATGAAAATAAAGGTAAAATAAATACATAAAAATAAGGTTGTGGTGTTTTTTGAGATCAATAAATAATGAATAAGTACTTTTAAAGAATAATGGAATTTTGGGTTTTTGTTTTTGAATTGAGATTGTGAAAACTCAAAGGGAAGATGTTTTTTTGAATCAATTTTTAGAAGGTGTAATCTATATAACTCTACTTATTATATTAATTATTTATCATTATAAATTAAAATTTAATCCACTTATTTTCAACCCCATAATTTTTTTACCACTTAACTATATGAGAATTAACATAACCCCATATATGAAACTAATTAAAACCATGGCTCTCTTTGTGTCATACAATCATACCACCAAATATTTATTGTTTTTCTATGGAAAGAATTTGTTTACTGGAAAATTAGGCAGCATCTCAATATTATATGTGACTATGAACTATGATTTTTTATTGTTTTTAAAATAAAAAAATTGATCATGTGTCATTTGTTTTTTGATTAAGATCATGATCTCACAATTCACACATTACTCAACATCTTGTTTTCTGTCTGTATTTATCAATTTCTTGATTAGTTTAATTTATGTTAGAAAAATAAGTCATAGATCATATAATTGGAAATATAGTAGATCATTGATTCAAAAATTGATAAATGAATAATTTTAGAGGTAGATCTATTAATATGAAAAAAATACTACTCCAAGGGTGGTGTAGTCATCAGAATGATGAATTACATTCGAAAATGATTAGAAAAGATATAACCCAATAAAAATTTTCATATTTATTTCCATCCTAAATAGTTGAATAAATGGAGATGAATATTGATCAAAACAAAATAAATGGATTAAAAAATAATAATTTTATTATGAAAACGCACTCATTATAATTTGAAAAATAAGAAGATGTCTTCAATGATGGGAATCTTACTTTAATAGATACCCCTAATTAATTTACTAGAGAAAATGAGTGAAATTAAATATACTCTAACATAAACTTAACAATACACCTACCATACCCTAAAAATAATAAAAAAACATATTTATGTAGGTGGGTAGAGGATAGGGTTACAATATTTTATAAGTGTGAATAGAGAGATTCAGAATTTTTTTTCAAACATTCATGCCTTTTTATTAGAGAAATCGTTGAATCATCTTCCTTTATAAAAGGTTGATTTTTGATCAATGTGGTCTTCTCTAAATTATTCAAATTGGACCCTGATTCAATATTTGATGTAGAAGATATGTCCTAAATTTTGAAGTACTTTCCAATTAAGTGATTCCATTACAAATTTGATATCATGTCCCATTCACTCCTATGAAATGAAAGATTTAAATCATATTTACTAAATTAATTTTGTTGAAAATTGAGAGAGGAAATCTTTTAAGCCATTTTTTGTTCAAATGGGTCATATTATAATATTTAATTCAGAAATAATACAATTTAATTTAAAGGAAAAAAATGGATTTGTCATCATATTTCCAAATGAAATATCAAATTTCAAATATCCATTAAAAAATACTTAACATAATATGAGGAAATTATTTCATATATGATGAACTAAATATTCAATAATAATGTGTTTTATCATACATCCAAATCAAGAAACTATTAGAATTCATGTCGCACATCTAGTCCCTAAATAAATACTCTAAGGTGTTGGTTTCCTAGATGAGGATATCATATCAATTGATCAAGAAATGTTGTGTTTGTAGAATAATTTTATTGGTGTCTCTCAGAGTTTAACCTAAGTAAGGATCAAGAATCCTATGCTAAACACAGTAGGTAAGGGGATTATCTTTATCACACTATCCCAAACCATCCTTCCATACTCATTCATATTGTCAAAAGGATACACCAACAATGAGGGTAGAGTATCAGGACAACATTAATGGCATATACTTAACCCTCAATTTTCAATTCCCCCACATTCATGTGATGGGAGACTACATGTTAGTAATCAAATAGATCAAAGGAAACTACCTCATCAGAAGGAAATATTTTGTGCTTCTACTCAGGTGTACCTACAAGATGATCTCCCCATTTCCTTATCAGACGTAAGCGACACATGTTCCCTAGTCACAGATTGGTGAAGTTGAAAGCTTGTCTAATTTATCCCCACCACTCTTAGAGCCTGACCTTGATCTCCTTATCATTCTTGTGGCACACTAGAGGGTCATCACTTCCACCACTTAAAATGATCTTGATAAGAAATAGGAGGGAAAACTAGTTTTTATTTCATCTATTCTAGGACCTTCAGGATCTCACTTATTAGAGGAAAAAATATATTGGATAACTCAATTCATCACATGTTTTTAGCATGGAACTCGCCCTATAGAACACGCTGAGTGTGAGTGAACCCATCATCCTTAATTATTGTTTACTCTCCAAAGATAGACTATCCATGAGAAGAATCTCTAAAGACTTGGGTTTTAGGGGATATCTTCCATTTCATCCAAGGATATGAGATCTTTTAGGTTTTTTAAGAGGTCCATGTAGGGTTGTATAGTACCCCTAATGATGTATTGAAGCTCTCCCACCAAATTTTGGAGGTTGGTATAATTTTATCCCACTATCGTCTACAACTACATTGAGTTCACCAAGAGGTTTCAAGTGTTTATGATCCATGCCAATTTATTTAAATTTGATGTTAGAGCTTCTCCACACCACCATGAAGTTTTTTCCCTTTACAGTATAGGTAAAAATATAATGGGTCCAAACCCTCTACCAATTTCTCACCAGTGAAGGTTAATTGTGAATGCAACTATTTGCTTCTCCAAGAAGGAGAAAGTATTCCCCCTCAAAGAAGTGAAATCTAGATCTGTGATTGAGTTTGGGAGTTCCCATAACATCCAATGATTTATAGTTTCTTACTCTATTCTCACTGAAAATGAAACTATCTTTTGGGATGTTGAGCTAAAGGAATTTTATGCCAATTAAAACATCATTTCCAACCATACTTATTACTATCGTGCATAAGAGAATAAGAATATTGAGGGTTTCAATAGGACCCTCTCGAACATCCTATAGAAAACAATGGTCTAGAACAAGATGTGTTGTCCAGAAAAGCTTCCCAATGCCCACTAAGAATATCAAATATCAACTTGAAATTCCATACATGAAACCTTATATTCCATGGTGTATGGAACATAGGTAGTATTTCAATCCTGGTACGTTTCCATAAATCTAAACTATTGTTTATGTATAGGAGACATTATAAAAAATAGTAGGATTCCATTTTACATAGTTGGATTCCCTAAAATTGAACAGGTTATCAAACATATATATTCTATAGAGGCACTAAAATAGGATAAAAAAGTGTTCAACAAGAACTTATTTCCTCCCCTCCTCCTTCTAGGGTGACATTGTATTGTATATCTGAACACAAATTATTCCCCAGAAGAAAGGCTCTAAATTTGGAGCCCAAATGGGTAAAAAATTACATCATCTATAAAGAATATTCAAAGGGATCATACTCTTTCATGACCATGGATCCAGATCGTATCACACCTCCCACCAATTCAATGTCTCCCAAGAAGTACTTCGTGTGAGGATCCACATTTTCCATGAAGTATGATGGTAAATTGTCTGCAATTGGTCTAAGAAGTAAAACCATTAAATTTTTTGTGATTGGTCCAAGAAGTATGACAATAAAAGTTTTACACTGGGTCCAAGTAGTAAGACCTTAAACTAGTTTCATGTGGTCTGAGATTTATGACTATAAACCAATAGAAAACTTTGGGAACATGTAGTAAATCCTTAAACTATTTTTATTCATTCGAATCATTAGGTCCTTATACTCTTTTCATCCCCCATAGTTTGAGTTGTATGACCTTAAAATTTAAATATCAACATACTTAGAACATGATGGTAAACTTCTATTTTACCCTATATAAAACTAGGATTCCTCGTAGGAAGATATTAGATGATACAAAAAAACCATACCACGTATGAAACCTAGATTCATCATAAGGTAAGTTTTCTTTGGTAAAAAACCATACCCCATTTTATGTTAGGACACCTCATATGATATTAGATGAACCTAAACCATCATCCTCATCACACAATGTAAAACTGTATCCATGCCCCAAGTCATAGACATGGGATGACCCCTGACAATCAAGGTATTCCTCAATTCCAACTTCATAGAGGATGAATCCAATTTCTATGGTGGTATTTTACCATTCCATGTTATAGAACTATATGTTTATTGAGTACCATTACCATGGGATATGTAGTGAGACCTAGAAATGATGTCTCTAGGACTAAAAGAACATTTTCAACCCTTTGGTCCCTTGGCCCCATTCACGGTCCAAGGATTATGACCATAAACTTTGTACAGTTAGTCCCAAGGTATCTAGGTATTATGTGATCCTACTTGGATCCTTTTCGAGTGGGTTTTACCTTGCATGTTCCATGAAGATACTATTTAGTCTAATTTTCATCCTAATCCAATAATAATGATTTTAAACATATTTCCACCTTCACATTGTTTCAGGAATTACGACCTTAAGCAATGTGATGTTTGGTTCATGGTAATTTTGTTCTATGTGGGCCTTCATTCTATCTTTGTTCTACCACTTTTATTTCAAAAAAATACCCTTGGAACAAACTCTTCCCTAGTACCGACATCATGAATTTAATATATTTTCCAATAGTACAAAAACCATAACCTAAAATAGTATTCTATAGTCTTGGTCATATGTACATAAACTATATAAGACTGGATTCAGGATTTCTTCTTATGGTACTGGGACTCCTTGGATCCTTTTATGTAATATGTTTACTTTTTTTAAGCAAACGAACTTCCAATATTCACCCACCCTTGCTCCAATAACAATGGCCATAATATAATTTCATTCAATCCTATTTCAAATGGTTTGATTCATCCCAGATGTTTCAATAAGTATATTCATTCTCCCCCTCTATAACTATGTGTGTGTTCTTTATCATCCTCATGGGATACATAGGGATGTGTAGACCTTTGATCTCTAATCCTAGCTAAATATTCACCATGAAACCATTTATTACAAGTGGTGGTGTCACCCCAGAATTCAATCACGTTCTTTAATTTTAGTTATAATTCCCATTAATTTTCCATGACCCATAAGTGGGTTGACATTCTCTAATGACATGAAATGTGTAAGATAATAATGGATAGATCATTATGTAAGCCTAACCAACTTCCACAACATGCATAGCAAAACTATAGGTCAAACCCACATATAATTGAGATTACTCCTAATTTATGAGGATTTACCCCATATAAACCTTGGATTCCACTTATTGTTGGAAGATTTACCCCATATGAAACTGGGATTCCCCATATGAAAAATTTTGGATACAGAAGCAACATCTTTAGAAAATTATTTTCAACTACAGCCTTACCCCGAATAAATTTGGTATGCCTAATATCTTAATATGATATGATTCAATATCTTCATTTGGGAGGGAAACCCCTACTGGTGTTGGTCTCATACCACTCTATTTTTTTTATAACAACATGAAACTTGATTCCCAATGTCAAGGGATATGTAGCAATGCCTAGATATTTCCTCTAAGGAGAAGCCCTATCCTCAAATAATTAAAATATATTATCTTTCAAACATACGTGGGGTCGATATGGAGTATATTATTTCATGTTTTGTGTGGAAAAAGGCCATTTTTCTCTCTTTCCATAATGTTTTGTCACTTCTTCATTCCACACAAGGCCTATTTGGACACATTTTTTCCTTTTCTTGAAAGATACATGAACTTAGACTAGAAGCCATATCTCCAGTCCAAGGATCAAGACATTAAACTATTCGTAACCATATACATATTTTCATAAAATTAAACTAAAAATCCCAATGTCCATATTACAAGACAATAAATTGTGATCTTACCCCATATAAAACTAGGAAACATATTAATGATAGAAATTTTATTGCATAAAAAATGGAATTCACCATCTGATAAGTATGATATGAACAACCCATTACCCCATATAAAACTAAGATGCATCTTTATATGGTATGATTTGATATCCTTACTAGATAAGGCATCACTCCGCTATAATCTGTCACCTACCATGTGGTGTCCTAGAACCACATGTGTCTTGATTCCAATTCGGATGGGATATATAGTGACACCCAAATATTTCATCTTGGTACTATCACCTCCACCATCATTAGTCATGGTCATTCCCCTCCATGAAATTCCTAATTCTAACCTACCCAAATATTCATCTAGTGTGTTTGAGTGCGTGGGGGAATAGTACCCTTGGTTGGTAATTTCCCCTCCGAGACATTCCCCATTTCCACTTATGTACTTCACATGCTCTTTAATTTTGATAATCCTCATCCTAAAATTTTGAATAGGATTCTTAATTTAATGGTCTCATTCCACACTACCCATTCTATGATCATTCCTTGAAGGATCTTTGATAACAAATAGAAGGTTTAATGTTTTTAATCCGATCAATGATTGATCATGCACTTTTTATTCCCATCTTTAAATAACATAAGTATATAACCTATATTATGAACATGGTAAATAGTTCCTCTCAATCTAGTTAATCCCCATTAAATATCTAGGTATTTAATGCATCAATATCCCTCATGAGGTTTGTCAGTCATTTTTTCCCCTCATTGCATTCTACCCTCCCATCAGTGGGAACTCCATAACGCTCCATGTTCGTCCCATTATGCATGGATCATGTGGGATTAAAATTCAGTAATGATTTTTATTCACGAAATGTTTAGATTCATGAGATCCCTATTCTCTATGTACCATAAACAAAAATAGTGTTCATTTTTCTTCTAGACATTTCGCGTGGCAACTGGTGGCCTCTCAGGCCCCTCTTTACATGTCAGGTAAATTTCCCTCAATGTAGTGTATATTCCATCGAGACATAAAAACATATATTCCAATCTCAATGACCATAAAATTAAATCCATGGACCCTGAATAATGACCTTAAATAGTGTTCATGTTATCTTTGAGACATTTTTTGTAGAATTAGGTTGGCTCCAAGGCCCTTCCTTTAAAATCAGGTATCCTTTTCAAAGCTACACAAATTTATTGAAGAAACAAATCCACCAGGTTCAAGAATTATGACCTTCAACAATATTCCGTCATATGAATTCAATGACCCTAAACAAAGATATTTGGTATCAGAATTAGGATCATAAATAGGATTCAACCCGCCCTTCATGTTTTTCATGATGCAACCTCCCTTGACCCCCCATTCACACTAGTTTATTGCACCTTTTCACAATTCTAAAAACAATATGGTGTCAGTAAGTCTAATATCAATGAACATAAACTAATATATCATGGTCTAATCATTATTACCTTAAAATGGGAGTCAAAATAAAATAATAATTAAATATTGTGAATGTATACCTGGGAGTATGTTGTATATAGTCTTTAATTACCCTTAATTATCACTGGTTTTTTGCTCCACCATGATACAAATCGTTTTGTGGTGCTCACCCTATGGTTCATGTTCTATGATATAGAAAATAAGTGTTATGATCCATGTATCTCAACCATAAACAATGATCATGCAAGATGATTATGGAATATCTTGTGTGGAAGGGCCTCCTAGGTCCATTTATTCATGGATGGTTACCTCTCCCCTATGCCACAAATATCCCTTTTTGGAAAACCCTTTCGTTTGAGAATCATGAACATAAAAATTGTGTGACTCACCCAATATTATTTTTTTGGGTGCATGATCATATAATCTCCATTTTCCTTATAAACCACTATAGGTAGAACCCATATTATTCTACCCTCGTATACCTCCCACCACTATGGCTGGGTGGGTAA
Organism: Viscum album; assembly: GCA_963277665.1. NCBI lineage: Eukaryota > Viridiplantae > Streptophyta > Magnoliopsida > Santalales > Viscaceae > Viscum > Viscum album. Next base: position 542,048,267 of record OY728130.1, on the reverse strand, counting down.
CATTCATACCCATTCATTTGTATATGCTATAAGACATAAAGTTGCATAGATCCACATCTTGGTCAAATGATTTTAAACTATATGAGATAGTATCCTCATGGTATGTCATTAAACCATGTGTTCATCATCCTCACCATATGATGTTAAACTGGACGTCAAATATCCTCACCATAATTAAGTAAATTCTGTTTCTATCATCCTCATTGCATGTTAATAAAAACCTAGATCATCTTCATCCCTTTCTAGAGAGGCCCTTTCCTTCAGTGTCTATCACCTACCACACCATTCTATTTCTTCAACCATCGCTCAAAATATGAGATGAGTCTACTAGTATATGACATGTTATCCTTTGTTAATTCTAATATTCATACACTATTGTGCTTAAATCCATGGTGGAATAATTTCCAGAGGGTTTAATTCCATTCGATCATTCCATCACTTCATCTTCATGCTTGGCGTACCCTTTATATGGATCCTCATCCTCCTATAAATCTGAATTGGTCCCCTTAATAGCAGGTTTGTATGCCACACTAACTCACTTACAGTCCTTGGAACAATCCTCAGAAGACATTAGCTATGATTTTGAGATAGGTCCCATGTATAATCTCGGTAAGGGTCAACCTACATTTGTTGTCCCCATCCCTGAAAAAACAATAAGGGATTATATGTTTTGAAAACGGTCAACAATTAACATCTAAGATCATTTCAAACCCTCTGTGTTATAGATATTTTGTGTTTTGATTCATCTTCATCATCCCATTTTAACGATTAGAATTTATTTCCCATGGTGTTACCCAATTTGTGCACTATCTGACATTGGAAAATCAAGTAAACTATTCAAAGATCCCACTTATCCAGTCGTATCCCCTCTTAGTCAGGAGGCTTCTGATGCTCAAAAAATAATTTTAAACCCCATATGTTCAAAAGTTTTCTCACAACATCATATAAGTGATTAATCATAAGGTCATATGTTGTTTCTCAATTCGAGGATGACTCCTGTGATTATAGGGATTGTGTCTTTCTAGTCCCAGGAGTATGATCATAGTATGACTATTAAATGAAATTAAATAAACATATTTGATCATGAAGTAATTTTAAAGAAATAAAGTAATTTTCTGTAGGGACATCAACATACTGAAGCCTCTCCTTTATAATATTTCCCTAGAGTCTGACCCTGATGATCAAGTGTTCGAGCTCAACTAGCCTTTCTTGAGGAGCCTCTTCAGTTCTCCTCCACTCCACCAGGTTGTTTTCCCCGTCATCTTCTTTAGGGAAGAATTTTTCACCCATGATCTACATTAGATTATTATTAGTTATCATTCAACCACAAATGATTCCTCAACTACTTAACTTGCCTTGGATTCGACCAATAATACCCCTATATGGCTGATGGCCCCAGCATGATTAGCAGCTATTAATGCATACTCATGTTCTAACACTTCGAGGTGGGAGATATCCTATTTTTCTCCCGAAAGTTACTTGGATCCATTATCATTGTGGTTCACCAAGGTGATATCAAACTCCTTTAATTATACATGCACACTCTCAATAAAGATGTATCTAGGTAGTCTGTGATAGCTACTAGAGTCCACCCCAACAGTCTCAAGGTTGATTATCTAATGATGGAGAGATGCCGCCTGATTTGGTAGGTCAACCATCAGGGTTCTTGTGATGAAGTTACACATATACCAAGTCCCCTTATAGTAAATGAACTTTTTATCCTTAGTTTAATCAAGGAAATAATCCTCACAGTCTTTAGGAATCACATGATCATATGTAGAAAATACCGCAAACTTGTTATTGGTTGGGTCATCCACAAAAATGACCTTTGGTGGGTTAAAATCCAATTCCAAAGAATAAATATCCTCACAATCCCCCTGAACCATAGTGGAAGTTCCAGCTACCACATGAGGCACCTCTGAGTCATGATAATCCATTGAATCCAACTTAATATCTTCATTTGATTGACCAATTTTGACCACATCCATTGAGGCCTCCACTCATACAACCACCACTAATGGGAATTCTAGAGCAAGCACATCCAATGTAGTCTCTCTTGTATGTCGAGTTTCTGGAACAATTGTTTCATTCCCCATTGAGGATTCAACACTAATTTTCACCTCTTTTGGTTCCTCTATGACATGATCAACTACCGCACCCCCCACATCAGTTAGTCAAATCATTGGACCATCTTGACACAATCCATCGAGGGAGTATTCTCATCAGTACCTTGAAGTTGAACATTAGTGGTTGGTATGAATTCCATGGAATTGCAGTCAATTTCCTCCAGGATAAATGCACTTAAAATCGCCATCTAGTTATCTAGAATCATCAATATAGATGTTGAAGATGAAATATGATCGCTGGACATTGTTTGATCCAAAATTTAATCATAAGTTAGTTAAATGATGTATTTAAATGTTGGATAGAAAAAAGGTGAAATGGGGGAAAGGCACATGTGAATTGATGATCTTGGTGAGGAGATAAGAAAGGTTCATGTGCCACCCCATGGTGATTGAATTTTCCCAACATCCACTGTATTATTTAGGGGAATAGATTTAGGAAATATATGGCCACATGTTGATAAGACATCAGGTTGGGTCACAACATTTCCCATTATATGGTTGAGGATCCCTCTCCCTATGTATAATGTTCATCATGGAACCGCCACTCTTATATGGTTTGAAATCCTTTTCCATGCACATGATGAGTCAGACAACACTCTTAGGGGTTTGGTAGTTTCCAAAGAAAATGGTATCATAGTATTTACCGAGTCAATTGTCGGTCCCTATTCCTTAGAAGAATCCCAGTAAGGATTTCTCCCCTAGGACTCTTCTAACTCTACCATAAGATGAACATGAGAAACTAAAGCACTATCTAAGACACTTGTAAAGGAGGACATCCCCAGTGATACCGTCACTTGGGGGGTTTGTGAGAACACAGTTCCCAAAGAGGGGATCAGATCATCCAAATTGGGTTTTGTATTGAAATGCCTTATCCCAAGGCATGTGGATGTCGACTTAGGTGTTACCTATACCAATGATGAATATTACCTATCTATTGAGATTTTTACACATTGAATGGATGGTTTTCATCTATCTGAAACGATTTAATACCACCAATGAATCTATAATGACCACATAACTAGGGATATCCGAAAGGAATAGTTGCTTCCTTGGTCCTTGAAAAATATCATTTGGACCCACCCATAGGGCAATTCATCATCCTGCAACTACTTTAATATGATCATTGAGTTTGATATCACTCTTCTCTCTATGAACACTATCTGTTCCGAGCTATGGACAACCAACTCTGCAGCTACAAAAAATCTACACACTTGTATAACACCTCTTCCAAGTCATTTTTCTACTTCCAATATTACTGAAAACAATGGTTTCTGGGCATATCCTTAAAATTTATGATTTATTCTGTGCCTCATCATCTCCCCATGATATATAGCCTCCCAATTTAACCTATATTAATGGATGTTTCCTTAGGAAGATGAAGGAATTGAAAACTTCTTCCACCTTTTTCCATGATCACATGTGAACATGAACATGATTTTTCTCAGGACAAATGGTTTTCACTTATAGTGCACAACTCTGTACACCTTTTTGGTCAACCATTGAATGCTCCCGAACTACATTATTAACTAGTGTGGGTTTTAAGACTTGTAAATTACATAAAAGTTGACCCTCACTATTATTACCCTACTTAGAAAGACTAGGAGGATGGATTTTTCTTCAATGTTCCCATTCCATCATCGATCATTATCCTAGTTGAAATGGGAATAGATGAAATATAAAGTGTTCAGATAACCCAATCCTTTATATTGAACCCAAAGATCCATATTTTAGCGGGAGACTCCTGATGATGTTTATAATCACTAGTTAGAATTTCATAACAAGATGGGAGACAAGGTTAGGTATTCTTATTCCTCCATGTGAATAGTGAACCAACTATAAAAAAAATTTATGGGTCAGGAGACATGGAGCAGAGACTTCCCTTGTTTGATTTGGAAGTGAACCCTGTACAACTACACCAATACTAGTAAGACTAGGTTAATGTTCTTCCAAATCACTTACAATACTTCCCTGATGAAGGTGCTTGACCATAACCCTATGTGTGCATCAAAAATCAGAAGCATTGATTAATATATCAATGTCGTAATAAACCCCACCTTCCTAACTAGAGGGGACTTAGTCCTCATGTTGTAACAGCACAACTACCACTAGATTACATCCATAATCCTCTAGTAGGAGTGATCTTTTACATGTGGCAATTACCTAGCGAATGTTCATGGAATACAAGGTATCCTTTCTTGTAGCTCATTTAAGAAGTATCAAAACCACTATTTAAAATGGATTCCCTTGATCCCTATCTTATGATTGTCCCCCTGTACCAAATTTAGGGACTCCCTTGTAAGAGATGATAGATTCTCTTCGTCCATTCTCACATTCTATGAGGGGAAGATTTCATCATTAATGGGTCATTGAATTGGTGTCTTATAAATCTAGTAAATAGGTAATGGATTTATCCCAACATCATTATGATAAATAGGGAAAGTGTTTGTCCATGATGACAATTCTCCCAATAGCACTAGTGTGATATCCAGTTGCTGAAAAACATGGAATTGTAAGGACTATGATACATCACAAATCTTGACCTAATTCATATCAACCTCAAAATTGTGGAAACATTCAAATTCATAGTAATCTTTGACCCATTCATCTATAAAATTGATTCCCTTGTGTAGGTCCCTAATTTCTATCCATTTTTAGTGGGTCACCTAAACCTTCGTTGAGAATCATCACATTCAAATTGGATTCATTTTCGTTTTAAAGAATATTAGAGTGTTTACGCTTAAAATTGGATTCATTTTCATTTTATGCCTCTTACATTTATTGGATGAAAGTAAAAAATATTTGACAAACATATATAATAATTTTGTAGTTAGTTCCATTCTTTCCCGCCATTACAATGTCTAGGCGTCAACAACCATTTAAAAAAAATATTATTTTATTATTATAGTGCAACGTATGTTTTCAAAGGAACTCGTTGTCGCGTATTGGGTACGCCATCGATCATAGTGTTCCCTTTAAATTAATATTAATATTTTATTCACAAATATGGATAAATATGAAAACTTCATATTCGTTTTTTATCTCGGGTGTTACATCCTTCCCCCCTTTTGGGAATTACGACCTAACAATTTCAAAATTTGACTTGGAAACTCCATTGAAATCCCCACGTTGGAAAAGGAGTAAATTAAACTATCACTTTAAAAGAAATAAAGGGAAGTACAAAGGTCATCCGAGTTAACCCATAATAGGATTCCATGTATGAAAATATGGATATGGAGGAAAAAACAATGGGTCATGTTCTGATGGAGAGTGATAGTAAACATGTCTAGGAGAAAGTTAACCATAAGAGAATCACAAACTTGTGATGGGTTAAACGGTATTGGATTCCCCAGTATGAAAAGTTAACAAACAACATTTTTTTAAGTTACATTTCATTAAAGAATTTATTATTATTTTTAGCTTAACTAAAACATAAGGAAACATACTTACTTGTCATGTTGACTTTCATCTTTTACTAGATTTTTTATAAGAACTCATATATTCTCCAAAAGATGATTATTTAGGATGACTTGTTTACATTAAGAGATCTATAATCAACTTCTAGAGAATCACCTAATCCAAAAAATAGAACGATATACTTCCCATGTCTTTAGACCTTAAGCAAAACTAAAACCAAAATGGTTAGTATGAGATTAGATAATACCCGAAAAGGATAATCATTTATATAAAAAAATCTATTCTTAATCTCCAAAAATTTTCAAACAATACCCAAAGATCAACAAAGGCCATTCAATAAACAATTTGTCCATAAAATTAGTGAAACCCAAATATTTGAAGGATTTAATCACATAGTCTTCTAAGGTAAAAATTAACATTTATCTCCAAATAACATTAGTTTATCTTAAAGTCCCATATTGAAAAGTAATTAACCTAATCACATATCCTCCATAATAGGTTAATAATTTCAATCGATAACCCAAAATGAACTTACTCTTGATTTCAAAAATCATCTAACTAAAAAGAAGTAGTCGAACTAACCCGGTACTTCACGTAGTCCAGTGGTAGGTGATAAATACCAGTTGCACTTTGGTTTTGGGTTCGATTCCCGCAGCTTCGTCCGACGCGACGGGTTGTCACACAGTCTGTGTGTTGTCCTTTTTCCAAAACTATATAATTCTTAAAACATCCCCCCAAAAAGCGATAAAATCTTCAAAATATCCATAACATATTTTAACCACAAAGGTTATCTAATAACTTCCATTTTGCAACCCAAAATGTATTAACCAGTAATTACCTCAAATTCAAGGATCATATAAACCCAAATGGTTCTTTATAAATATATCCACAAAAGAAAGGATAATTATTCCATGAATAAAATTTTTGTATATGAAACATCAGTGTTACTATAAAAAGTCTTCTAATGTAACCACATCATCAAAAGAGACTTAATAAATCTAAGAATTTCTCCATCCAAAAATCTACCATAACTCTTGAATCCCTTATATGATGACTTCTTACTCATTCAAAATTCTTCATGATCCATTAGCCATTCCTTTTTATCTTATTCTGAAATACTTCTTTCCTACAAACAAAATCATGAATCGTATCTTAATATTCCAATAATAGGAAAACATATCTTAAGAAGTAATCAATACCTTTCATTCTTCATTGTCAGTTTCTTCATCCTCAATTGGAATGTCATTTGGTATTGGTAAATGAATATTTGTACGATCTTGGTGACCCCATTCCCGAAACTTCTTCGTAGGACATGTGTTTTCATAATGACCATGCACACCACATTTAAAACATTCAATTGATCCTTCAGAAAGAACTTCTTTCCCTTTCCTAGAGTCAACTATATGCTTCCTTTTTCCATTGCAGGTTCTTGCTTTATTACCCTCATTTCTACATCTATAGCATCTTTCTGTCCCTTTGAATCATTTTCCTATGTGTTTCTTTCCACATATTTGACACATAAGTTTTTGAACATAATTTCCTTAATGATTATTACCTGAACGTCTATTGGGATTTGTTTCTCTCATATACGATGACTTATAAAAATCACTAAGGTTCAGGTGGTCAATAATGACTCCAGATAGTTGGTTGAGGATAACCACTAGAGTTCTCATTGTAGCTCCCATATCATTCAGTTGTTCTTTCTTAAAACCGTCACAGTTTTCTTCAAATCCACAGTTACTTTGGTCCCTACTAGATCCATCCATTTACTAAAACCAAAAAGGTCAGTGTGAGTATATCAGTAAAATCATCAAATAATAAAGAGAAAGATAAAAACCATGATATACTAATCCCAGTTATCTCAAAATCATTCTAACATTCAAAAAAAAAACAATGACCCCATCTAATATACTAACCATTTTGGTTATACACAACTATTCACTTTTTCTAAAGCAACACTCTAAACTCTAAAGTTATCTAAACTGACCTCTGCTACCAACTATAAGTCCCCAACCTTATAACATTACTTAATATTGAATTAAATTGAATAATTCACATTGAGGATCTTTTCAGGTTTAGAGTTTTAGAGAATTAGGACATAACTATTACATCTCAAAGATTACAATGTAGACACATCTACACAGCTTCCATCTTTTCATAAAATAAAAACCCTTGAACAAAAGAGTCATGTCTAGTTCCTTGTTTAGACAGCCTGACATTTCCTTGATCCCATCCTTCACCCTATTCAAATTTATGTCCTGTGAAAACGTTTCAAAAACATGGGATGAGCATAAAAAGCTTAGTAAGGGTTATAAAAAGTAATGAAAGGAACCATGACTACATATATACATAAGAATGAAATCATACTATACCAATAAATCATAAGCACTTTAACATACCTCATAAAATCATGATTAAATCATAGAAATCATAATACATAAAGGTAACTTGAGGCATTCATAACATTCTTACGTACGGAGTAAACCTCTTAGTTACGTTTGGAATACCCATCACAGTATATTCCTTAAATCTCTTCAGAGAAACCTTAATGTTTAACTCCTTCGTGTTACCCAATGCATTGGAGAGCTATATCAGGCTCACCTGCCCTTAGTTTATCACAGAACCACCCATCTTCAAAACAATGCCCAAGAACCATAACATAATCATAGCACATAACTTAAGCATAAAGGAAAGATAACATTCCCACATTTCAATAACAATATAACATTTTAAGATATTGAAATAATGTACCCATTCTAAGAACCATTTTCAAAACCATTTAAAAAATTTAATAACGAGATTTTTAAATCAAAGTGTCTCATACCACATTGAAGCTTTTAATATTTTAAACCATTAATATTCATATAAATAAATCTTTAAAACCATTTTGAAAAAATCGTTATTAATGGGAAATATTTATAAGAATAAATCATTAAAAAATTTAAAATGATATTTTAGTTAAAGGGTTTTTAACAAAATGAGAGACACTTGAATACAATAATTGAGGGATAACATTTAATAAAAACATTATTATATCATGAGAATAAAGGGATTCATGATATAACATTTCAAAGGACAGTATATACACCATATAATAGTGAACTGGTGGATTACAACAATGAATTCTCAATAGAAATGTAAAATGAGATGAAATCCATTATAAAGAAGGTATCCTTAAATTAAGGATAAATCAATCTCATAATTATGTGTGAAAAAATATCAATACACCCAATATACGTGGATATTATGTGTATAAATAATCAAAGGTAATTCACACATATTCAAAGGATGACATATTCAATAAGTACATGTTGAACACAAATAAATCCAAATTGGGTTAAGAAGTTCACTTGACAGGCTAACAACGTCACATAAAATTTTAGAAAAAAAGTTGATGAGAGAGATAAAGGGTATCTCATCACTTGGACATAAAATTTACAAAAATAAGGATATATAAGAACATATCCTCCAATAATAAGATGAAAATTAAAAGGCATAACAAAATAAGTCTATTAAAAAGAGGAGGGTGAAAGGTCCCCTTACCGATTTGGGTAACATTCAAAACGTACACCCCACGAAAGAAGGACTATAAAAAATTGATGTAAATACTCATAAACGAAAGTATGTTACACAAATAGTAGAATAACGGACAGTACATACACCACTCAAAATGAAATATTGGCAAATGTAGCATGAATCACACGATAACACAAAGTGAGATAAAAAGCCCCTTACGAAATTTTGGTAGCCTTACGGTGCCAATTAAAACTTCCAAAAATGGATTTATGTGATCAAATAGGGTATCTCATAATATGAACAAAAAAATTAAATAATTAGGAATATAAAATAACATACCCAAATATATGAAATATGAGCTTAAAAGAAATGACATAAAAGAGAGTACTTAAAAAGGAAGAGAAAGGTAGGATCCCTTACCTCAGGTCAGACTTGAATCGATCGTTCTTTAACCTCCTAAATAATAAACATGAGTTAATTTATACTTTCTTAAGAAACTTTTTCAAGTTCATTATTCCTTTTATATCACTTATTACCATGCTATGAACACTATGTAATTATTTAAGATAATAAAGGTCGTTTTGTAGATCATTGCTAATTGAGTAAAAAATAAACTCTTTATAATTGCAAGTTGTTCATGTGGAAAATATATATTATATACAAAATTATATTCATTATTTAGATATAATATATATAATATATATCCATTATATACATGCATTTATAATATTACATAGTATTTAGAGGTAAGAAATGAATTGCACCATTCATGGAGACGGTAAACCGTACGTACGAATGAACGCTACTTCCATTTCTATTTATTATTTAATGGAATTAAAACATAATGATACATAATAGTATTATAATTACAGTTTGGAATCATATATAATATCATTAAATATATCCTTTAAACATACCACATATGGTATTAATGAATCAAATCACATTGAGGGGGCGGTAGTCCGCACTTTCTAAAATGAAGATATCATGTTTATCCATAATGGAAACCATAATGGTATTCCATAAATGAAAAATACAAAAGATTAAGTAAAACAGAAACATATTATATATCATATATAAATATTGTTTCATATTAATGGCCATCTTTTAAGGTGTTTGAAAGAATATTGAACAATCATCATTTCGTGAGGCAGAAATTCACCATTCACAGAAACGGTATATTCTTTTACCATTAGATGTAGGTGTGTGTAAGTGTAGCTTTAATTATTCTTATAAAAACATCCTAGTATATTTAAGATACTGTATTTGTTACAAATTAAATTAATAAAAAGAGTTTAGGGGGTTGGAGAAGCAAAATAAAATAAAAGAAAACAAGTGAACACATTACCTTAAAATCGGGTAACTCTCTTTGATTTGAGATCAAAGGATTCCTTGGGAAGCCTTCGGCCCACTTTGAGGCTACTAGGAGTAAGATAGGGATGTGGAGAGACAAAATGAGAATAGGATGGCCGAGACAAAGGCTTGAGAGGTGTGGGTAAGGTTGTAGAGGTGGGGGCCTTTTATAAGAGGAGATGAGGGGCACTCTTGGAAAGTAAAAAAAGATACATTATTTTCAAATGAGTTTCGGATTTTAAAGGTCCCACATTGATATATTTCGAGGATAAGGTGATACATGTTCTAAATCCACCCATACAATAGGTTTTTGACATGTTTAAGGATTATATTTTACATTATCTCTTAATTTTATTTAAATCGTTAAATAATGAGGTAATCACTGCACCATCATGATGTCATAAATAATTTAATTTATTTAATGTCTAAAAATAATAAAAAACTACTATGATGAATGAAATATTTTTATCTTTCCAATGAATATTTATAGTTAAAAATATGACTTGTATTACCCCATGTAAAGTTTTTTTTAGTAAAATAACTCATGTATGTGACATTTTTATTTTATCTTTAAATAAAAAGTTATATATGTCATTTTCATACCAATGTGGCTCCAAGGGGTCCCTAAGTCGACCCATGGATTTTATTGGTCGGCCAAGACACATTCAATATGGGTAGGACTTGTTTCTAGGTCATTTCATATTATTGAAACATTATTTTTACCTTAAATTACAGTAATTACCTCTAATCGCGATTAAAAACATAAAAGATACTATTCACCAAAAAATTATTTTAATCCCATTGAAAAAAAATTTACTTCCTAATGTCAACCATGTATGTCCGATTTTTGAAATTCAAAACAATGTGGTGGTAAAATTTCATTTAAAAAAAATCAGTTTTTTAAGTACCACTTAGTGGTTTCACTATTCATTAAAAATTCAAGTTTTTCAGAAAAATACCAAAACATCACCCAAAGCTATATTGGATATTCCGAATTCAAAAATGATGACTATTTTACAAAATTCAAAACATATAAGTTACAATAATTTATTTAATAATTAGTTCCCACTGCCAGAACAAATAGCATGTTTTTATGAAACAATATATATCAAAAGATTGACACTAGTATAAATCCAATTTCAAAGTGAAATTAATTCCAACGACCACCATTGGATTAAATGGTAAAAATATATTCTAATTTCACATTAAAACCAATTCAAATGATAATCTATTCATATAAATAAATTAGATTAAAAAGTGGTTTTGAATAAAAATACAACATTTTTCCCTATTCATTAAAAAATGATCTTTATCAGAAAAATACCAAAAATTTACCCAACGTAAATTTGGATGTCCCGATTCTAAAGAAGAATTATATTTTGTCAAATATATCACATAAAATTTTCAAAAAGTTGATTTAAAAGAGGTTCTCCATCAAAAGGCGGTTAATCGACCTTTTAAATAATATTAGAGTGTTTACGCTTAAAATTGGATTAATTTTCATTTTCCGCCACTAACATTTATTGGATGAAAATAAAAATATTTGACAAAAATATATAATCATTTTGTAGTTAGTTCCGTTCTTTCCCGCCATTACAATGTTTAGGCTTTAACTACCATTTAAGCTAATATTATTTTATTATTACAGTGCAACGTATGATTTCGAAGGAACTCGTTGCCGCGTATTGGGTACGCCATCGAGCATAGCATTACCTTTAAAGTAATATTAATAATTTATTCACAAATATGGATAAATATGAAAATGTCATATTCTTTATTTACCTGGGGTGTTACATCCTTCCCCCCTTTTGGGAATTGCGTCCTCACTATTTCAACATTGGACTTGGAAACTCCATTGAAAGTACCACATTGGAAAAGGAGTAAATTAAACTATCACTTTAAAAGAAAGAAAGGGAAATACAAAGGACACCCTATTTAACCCATACTAGGATTCCATGTATGAAAATATGTATATGGAGGAAAAAACAAAGGGTCATGTTCTGATGGAGAGTGATAGTAAACATGTCTAGGAGAAAGTTAACCATAAGAAAATCACAAACTTGTGATGGGTTAAATGGTATTGGATTCCCCAGTAGGAAAAGTTAACGGACAACATTTTTTTAAGTTAATTTTCATTAAGGAATTTATTATTATTTTTAGCTTAACTAAAACATAAGGAACCATACTTACTTGTCATGTTGACTTTCAACTTTTACTAGATTTTTTATACGAACTCATATTTCATCCAAAAGATGGGTATTTAGGATGACTTGTTTACGTTAAGAGAGCTATAATCAACTTCTAGAGAATCACTTAATCCACAAAATAGAATAATATACTTCCCATGTCTTTAGACCTTAACCAAAACTAAAACCAAAAAGGTTAGTATGAGATCATATAATACCCGAAAAGGATAATCTTTTATATAAAAAAATCTGTTCTTAATCTCCAAAATTTGTCAAACAATACCCAAAGTTCAAAAAATTATATTCAATAAACAATTTGTCCATAAAATTATTGAAACCCAAATATTTTAAGGATTTAATCACATAGACTTCCAAGGTAAAAATTAACATCTATCTCCAAATAGCATTATTTTATCTTAAAGTCCCATATTGAAAAGTAATTGACCCGATCACATATCCTCCGTAATAGGTTAATCATTTCCATAGATAACCCAAAATAAACTTACTCTGGATTTATAAAATCATCTAACTAAAAGGAATTAGTCAAAATAACCCGGGACTTCACGTAGTCCAGTGGTAGGCGATAAATACCAGTTGCACATTGGTTGTGGGTTCGATTCCCACAGCTTTGTCTGATGCGACGGGTTGTCACACGGTCTGCATGTTGTCCTTTTTCCAAAACTATATAATTCATAAAACACCCCCCCAAAAAGAGATAAAATCTTCAAAATAACCATAACATATTTTAACCACAATGGTTATCTAATAAATTCCATTTGCAACCCAAAATGTATTAACCAGTAATTGCCTCGAATTCAAGGATCATATAAACCCAAATGGTTCTTTATAAATATATCCACAAAAGAAAGGATAATTATTCCTTGAATAAAATTTTCATATATCAAACATCAGGGTTACTATAAAAAGTCTTCTAATGTAACCCCATCATCAAAATATACTTAATACATCTATGAATTTCACCATCCTAAAATCTACCATAACTCTTGAATACCTTATATGATGACTTCTTACTCATTCAACATTCTTCATGATCCATTAGCCATTCCTTTTCAACTTATTCTAAAATACTTATTTCTTATAAACAAAATCATGAATCATATCCTAAGAATCCAATAATAGGAAAACATATGTTAAGAAATAATCCATACCATTCATTCTTCATTGTCAGTTTCTTCATCCTCAATCAGAATGGCATTAGGTATTGGTAAATCAATATTTGAACAATCTTGGTGACCCCATTCCCGAAACTTCTTCATAGGACATGTGTTTTCAAAATGATCATTCACACCACATTTAAAACATTCAATTGATCCTTCAGAAAGAGCTTATTTCCCTGTCCTAGAGTCAACTAGATGCTCCCTTTTTCCATGGCTGGTTCTTGCTCTATAACCCTCATTTCCACATCTATAGCATCTTTCTGTCCCTTTGAAACATTTTCCTATGTGTTTCTTTACACATATTTGACACATAGGTTTTTGAACATACTTACCTTTATGATTATTACCTGAACATCCGTAGGGATTTTTATCTCGCATATACGATGCCTTATAAAAATCACTAAGGTTCAGGTGGTCAATCATGACTCCACGTAGTTGGTTGAGGATAAAGACAAGAGTTATCATTGCAGCTCCCATATAATTCAGTTGTTTTTTCATAAAACCATCACAGTTTTCGTCAAACCCACTGTTACTTTGGTTCCTACTAGATCCAGCCATTTACTAAAACCAAAAAGGTCTGTGTGAGTATATCAGTAAAATCATCAAATAATAAAGAGGAAGATAAACACGAAGATATACTTATCCAAGTTATCTCAAACTCATTCTAAATTTCAAGAAAAAAAACAATGACTCCATATAATATACTAACCATTGTGGTTATACACAACGTGTCACATTTTCTTAAACAACACTCTAACCTCAAAATTTATCTAAACCGACCTCTGATACCAACTATAAGGCCCCGACCATATAACATTATTTAATATTGAATTACATTGAATAATTCATATAGAGGATTTTTTCAGGTTTAGAGTTTTAGAGAATTAGGACATAACTATTACATCTCAAAGATTAAAAAGTAGACACATCTACACAGCCTCCATCTTTTCAGAAAATAAAAACTCATGAACAAAAGAGTCATGTCTAGTTCCTTGTTTAGATAGCCTGACATTTCCTTGATCCCATCCTTGAACCTATTCAACTTTATGTCCTGTAAAAACGTTTCAAAAACATGGGATGAGCATAAAAAGCTCATTAAGGGTTATAAAAAGTATGGAAAGGAACCATGAGTACATATATACATAAGAATGAAATCATACTTTACCCATAAATCATAAACACTTTAACATACCTCATAATATCATGAATAAATCATAGAAATCATAAGACATAAAGGTAACTTGAGGCATTCATAACATTCTTACGTAGAGAGTAACCCTCTTGGTTACGTATGGAATACCCATCAAAATATATTCCCTAAATCTCTTCAGAGAAACCTTAACATTTAACTCCTTCACGTTACCAAATGCATTGGAGAGCTATATCGGGCTCAACCGCCCTTAGTTTATCACGAGACCACCCGTCTTCGTAACAATGCCCAAGAACCATAACATAATCATAGAACAAAACTTAAGCATAAAAGAAAGATAACATTCCCACATTTCAATAACAATATAACATTTTAAGATATTGAAATAATGAATCCATTCTAAAAACCATTTTCAAAACCATTTAAAACATTTAATAACAAGATTTTTAAATAAAAGTGTCCCATACCACATTGAAGCTTTTAACATTTTAAACCATTAATATCCATATAAATAAATCAATAAAACCATTTTGAAAACATGGATATTAATGAGAAATATTTATAAGAATAGATCACTAAAACATTTAAAACGATATTTTAGTTAAATGGTTTTTAACAAAATAAGAGACACTTGAATACAATAATTGAGGGATAACATTTAATCAAAACATTATAATATCATGAGAATAAAGGGATTCATGATATAATATTCCAAAGGACAGTATATACACCATATAATAGTGAACTGGTGCATAACAACAACGAAGTCTCAAAATAAATGTAAAATGAGATGAAATCCATTATAAAGAAGGTATACTTAAATTAAGGATAATTCAATCTCACAATTATGTGTGAAAAATATAAATACACCCAATATATGTGGATATTAAGTGTAAAATAATCAAAGGTCATTCACACATATTCAAAGGATGACATATTCAATAACTACATGTTGAACCCAAAGAAATCGAAATTGGGTTAAGAGGTTCCCTTGACAGCCTAATGGCGTCACATAAAATTTTAGAAAAAGAGTTGATGAGATAGATAAAGAGTATCTCATCAATTGGAGATAAAATTTATGGAAATAAGGATATATTAGAACATATCCTCACATAATAAGATGAAAATTAAAGACATAACAAATGAAGTCTTTTAATAAGAGGAGGGTGAAAGGTCCCCTTACCGATTTCGGTAACTTTTGAAACGTACACCCCATTAAAGAAGGACTATACAAAATTGATGTAAATAATCATAAACGAAAGTATGTTACACAAATATTATAATAATGGAAGGAACATACACCACTAAAAAGGATATATTAGAAAATGTTTCATGAATCTCATGAAAACACAAAGTGAGATAAAAAGCCCCTTACAAAATTTCGGCAGCCTAACGGTGCCAATTAAAACTTCCAAAAAAGGATTTATGAGATCAAATAGGGTCTCTCATAAAATGAAATAAAAAATTTCATAATGAGGAATATAAAATGACATCCCCAAACATAAGAAATACTATCTTAAAACAAATGACATAAAAGAGAGTACTTAAAAAGGAAGAGAGAGGTAGGATCCCTTACCTCGGGTCTGAATTGAATCGATCATTTTTTAACCTCCTGAATATTAAAATTGAGTTAATTTCTACATTCTTAAGAACCTTTTTCAAGTTCATTATTACTTTTATATCACTTATTACCATTCTATGAACACTATGTGATTATTTTAGATAATAATGGTCGTTTTGTAGATCATTGCTACTTGAGTCAAAAATAAACTCTTTATAATTACAAGTTGTTCATGTGGTAAAATATATATTATATCCAGAATTATATTCATTATTTAGATATCATATATATCATATATATCAATTATAAACATGCATTTATAACATTACATAACATTTAGAGGTAAGAAATGAATTGCACCATTCATGGAGAAGGTAAGCCGTACGTACACATTAACGCTACTTTCATTTCTATTTCTTATTTAATTGAAATAAAACATAATGATACATAATTGTATTATAATTACAGTTTGGTATCATATATAATATCTTTAAATATATCCTTTAAACATAACACATATGGTATTAACGAATCAAATCACTTTGAGGGGGCGGTAGTCCGTACTTCCTAAAATGAAGATATCGCGTTTAACCATAATGGAAACCATAAAGGTATGCCATAAATGAAAAATACAAAAGCTTAAGTAAAACATAAACATATTATATATCTTATATAAATATAGTGACATATTAATGGCCATCATTGAATGCGTTAAATGAATGTTGAACAATCATCGTTTCATGAGGCAAAAATTCACCATCCACAGAAACGGTATGTTCTTTAACCCTTAGATGTAGGTGCATGTATCTATAGCTTGAATCCTTATTAAAAAACACATCCTAGTATATTGAAGATACTGGATTTGTAACAAAATAAATGAATAAAAAGAGTTTTGGGGTTGGAGAAGCAAAATAAAACAAAAGAACACAAGTGATGACATTACCTTAAAATCAGGTAACTCTCTTTGATTTGAGTTCAGAGGATTCCTTGGGAATAATTCTGCCCAATGTGAGGCTTATAGGAGTAAGAGAGGGATGTGGAGAGACAAAATGAGCAGAGTTTTGCCGAGCCAAAGGCTTTAGAGGTGTGGGTAAGGTGGTAGAGGTGGGGGCCTTTTATAAGAGGAGAGGAGGGGCACTCTTGGAATGTCCAAAAAAGTTACATTATTTTCAAATAAGATTCGGATTTTAAAGGTCCCACGTTGATATATTTCGAGAATAAGGTGATAAGGGTTCGAAATCCACCCATCCAATAAGTTTTTTACATGTGTAGGTCTTAGATTGTACATTATCTTTTCATTTTATTTAAATCATTAAATAATGAGGTAATCGCTGCATCATCATGATGTCATAAATAATTTAATTTATTTAATGTATAAAAATTAAAAAAATACTATGATGTAGGAAATATTTTAATATTTCCAATGACTATTTATAGTAAAAAATATTACCTGTATAACCCCATGTAAAAATTGTTTTAGTAAAACAAGTCATGTTTGTGACATTTTTATTTTAACTTTAAATAAAAAGTTATTTATGTCATTTTCCTGCCAAAGTGGCTCCATGGAGTCCCCAAGTTGACCAATGGATTGTATTGGTCGTTCATGACACATCCAATGAGGGTATGACATGTGTCTAGGTCATTTCATATTATTAAAACATTATTTTTACCATAAATTGCATTAATTACCTCTAATCGTGATTAAAAAAATAAAAGTTTCTATTCACCAAAAAATTATATTAATGCCATTGAAACACATTTTACTTCCTAATGACAACCATGTATGTTGGATTTTTGAAATTCAAAACAGAAAGGTGGTAAAATTTCATTTAAAAAAAATCAGTTTTTTAAGTACCACTTAGTGGTTTCACTATTCATTAAAAATTGATGTTTTTCAGAAAAATACCAAAAATTCACCCTATGCTATATTTAATATTCCGAATTCAAAAATGATTTCTATTTTACAAAATTCAAAACATATAAGTTAAAATAATTAATTTAATAATTAATTCCCACTGTCAGAACAAAGAGCGTGTTTTTATGAAACAATATATATCAAATGATTAACACTAGTTTAAATCCAATTTCAATTTGAAATTAATTCCAACGTCCACCATTGGTTTAAATGGTAAAAATATATTCTAATTTAACTTTAAAACCAATTGAAAGATAATGTAATCATATAAATAAATTATATTAAAAAGTGGTTTTGAATTAAAATACAACATTTTTCCATATTCATTAAAAAATGAACTTTATCGGAAAAATACCAAAACATTACACAAAGTAAATTTAGATGTCCTGATTCTAAATAATAATTTTATTTTTTCAAATATATCACATAAAATTGTCAAAATGTGGATTTAAAAGAGGTTCTCCATCAAAAGGAGGTTAATCGGCCTTTTAATGAATATTAGAGTGTTTACGCTTAAAATTGGATTCATTTTCATTTTATGCCTCTAACATTTATTGGATGAAAGTAAAAATATTTTACAAACATATATAATCATTTTTTAGTTGTTCCATTCTTTCCCGCCATTACAATGGCTAGGCGTTAACTACCATTTAAAATAATATTATTTTTATTATTACTGTGCGACGTATGATTTCAAAGGAACTCGTTGTCACGTATTGGGTATGCAATCGAGGATAGCGTTCCCTTTAAAGTAATATTAATATTTTATTCACAAATATGGATAAATATAAAAATGTCATATTCTTTATTTACCTGGGGTGTTACACTCAACATATGAAGAAATAGTATCATGTATTAATAAGATAAGTAATGAATTCTATGAGTACTATGGCTTAGAAGTAATGTAAGAGAAGAAAAGGATGGAAGAGAAAAATATGGATAAAGGGAAGATGGAAATGAAGAATTTTCCCATATGTGAAAACTGTGGAAAGAAACACCCTGGTACTAGCCTGAATGGAATGGGAGTTTGTTATAAGTGTGGAGAAAAAGGACACCAATTACGTGACTTAAAGGGTAAGAAAAAGGATTCAAATGAACAATGCTTCATCTAAAAAGAGTTGGGACACTACGCAAACCGATGTCCAAATCATCCGAGTATTCCCCAAATAATGCTATTGGATAATAATCAAGTTATGATACTGCCACAATGGGGAGGAATGATTAGAGTTCTTATGTTTTTATTAGAGAATTATGTCATTTTAGTGTTGTATCAACAATATAATAGTTATAATAATTATGGAGTATATAATGATTGTAATGCAGCACTATTTCATTAAGGACTTGAGATTGTGTGGACCCAAGAAAAGTGACTCAATAGCAGGTTAACTTTTTGGATAATATATGGTTGAGAGAAAGATAAACCATATAATGTTTCTGATACCAAGGTAGTGATTTTGGAATGATACATGATTGATTTGGATAAATTATATTGGATATTCATGATTACCTTGAAACTGATTTATGATTTGTATATTCCATCATTGTTGGATTTTAAAACATTATTTTGATAGAAGGAGTATATCCAGTATTCTATAAGTAATAAGGGATCATGAATGTAATCAATAAGGTTTTATGGTAATTCAGGATGTTGCAGTGTTTTAAAAGAATACATGATGAAAGTGTTCACATGTAATTACGCATAAAAAAGGATCTTCATTGTTTTTAACATCCTTATAAGTTATGGACTGTGAGTTTGGGTAGAATTATTATGGATAATTCTAGTTTGAGATTATTTTTGGATTTCCATACAAGGAAAACCCAGAGGTCATGCGGCAACCCGTCGTGTCCGGAAAGGCTGCGAGACATGAACCTGCAACCGAAGGGCGACAAGGGTGTATTGCCTACCAGTAGCCCACGTGATGTCCTGGATTTAATAATGTAGTATTTAAAAAAAATGGTTGATTAATTATAAATTCATTTTTTTGAACCCTATACGAATAAGATAAATAGAATATTATTTTTATGTTTTATTATCTTTTACAGTGAAAGATGAGTTTGTGGTAGATATTAGTTAAACGATGGGACTCTACTTGTCATGTATATATTTTTCCTCTTCTATGATGAAATTAATTCTTATAATTTAGTGAAGGGATCTTAAAACAAAATAATGTGTTATCCTAATACCATATGTTTTGTTGAACCGATGGTATTTTAAATCATCATAGATTGATGAATTTATGGCCCTCAGTTTTACATTTTTTTTTGATCGATGACCTCAATCATTACCTTTAAATATTTACATTTTCCTCTAATTATATGTCTCTAATTTCCACAAATTTTCTCTGAATCGAGATCATAATTTGGTGGTGACCTTTTCATTTCCCTTTTCCTCTTATTAGGACTAAATTTTATTAACCTAATATTCAATGGTGGGTTTTCCCAAAGGTATTTTATATTTTCAACCTTTTATTTTTGAAAGATAATTTCAAATTGTGAGGATGAAATTTATTTAATGAGGGATGAATGTAACACCCCAAGATTTCATAGTACGTTATTTCTTCAAAGTAATTCAATAACTTTCACTACACGCAACACCGAGTTCTAGAGTACCATGACTTTCCAAACACGCCGTTCAAAAGCTGTTATAAATAGTATTAACTAAAGTTTGAACTTTATATAATCCTTATAATTTTAGAATCCATATTATGAGTTTCTTTGACATAATGTAAGAACAAATACATTTTTTGAGATAAAAGAATTATTTTTCAAAAAATAAAATTTTACCACCTTTGAACGGCGAAGCCTTTTAAAATCAAATATATTAAACATTTATCTATTCAATTTGAAAAAATAAACTTCTTATTTAGAATCGTGACATAATAATTTAGTTTCAATAAATATTGGGTGTTTTTCTTATAACTTTCATATTTGGTTGAATAGTGAAAAATAATATATTTTAACTTAAAACAACTTTTTAAATCAAAATAATTTATACTGTTGAATTATAAATTTAAATGGTTTGGAAGTATAAATATATTTTATTTTAACTATTTAATCCAATTATTTTCATTTTAAGTAATTCACTTTGAAATTAGACATAAACAAGTGTCAAACTTTTGGTAGTTATTATTTCTTAAAAATACGCCTTTTGGTTTTGACAGTGGGAATTAATTTTAAATTAATAAATGAAACATCTATTTTTTTAATTTGGTATAATAGACTTCATTATTTAATTTTTAATATCAAAATTATCTTAGGGTAATTTTTTTCTATTTTTCTAAAAACTTTTAATTTTTGATGAATAGTGAAAAACACTGAGTTATAGATTGAAACTGAGTTTTTATTTAAATAATTATTTATTTTATTCAAATTTATTTTATGTAAAAATAGATACATAATACCTATATTAGTTCAATTTAATTCATTGGATTCAGTTTATAATAATTTGAGATAAAAAAAAATTTATTGAACTTTTCACCGTCTTGTACTCATTTCCTAGGTTAATTTGCAAATTCCCATAAAACTTAATTTTACTACTTCTGTGAGTGGAATTTAAAAAATCCAAGAGACACGGTAAATATCAACGAGTAAAATTTGGTTCAATAAGATAAAAATAGTTATTGGTGAATAGTAACTTTTGACTATTATTTACCACGGTTAAAGGCAAAGAGGGTAATTCAATATAAAAAGTATATTATAATAATACAAAATTACCTTAACACTTGTTAAAACCTTATTTCATGAGTCATGGACTACCATGGTCATCATTGGATCGATTTTGGGAACCCATGGTGCCAATTGAGAGTGATAATGACTCTTTAGAGTAATTAATTTAAAGTAAAGACAAAAATGACAGAAACCAATATATTTTAGTAAATTAATTTTTACATGGGGTTATGTAAGTTATATTTTTGACTATAATTACTTATTTGAGATAAAAACTGATTTCCTACATCATATTATTATTTTATAATTTTTAGACATCAAATAAATTAGGTTATTAATGACATAATGATGATGTAGTAATTACCTTATTGATAAAATATTAATGTAATTGATATTATAAATACCCAAATAAATATAATTTTAGACTTTTAAATAATTCCACGAATTTTATTGGTTATTATGACATGTTATTATTGATTAAATAAATTTTTTTCTGTTTAATAAAGTTATTAATAATTTTACAAAAATAAATTATTGAATAGTCTTAAAATTGATATAAAGGAATTTTTAAAACAAATATTATATTATTAACTGATATAATATTCCTAAAACTCTAAGGTTCGTCCGAAGGAATTATATAATGATATTTATGTCTTTAATTAACCACCTGGGGTTCTTTTGGAAATTTATAGTAATTTTATTAACTATATAATATAAAAATACAAAGAAACATGGTAAATGTCAAACTATTTAACTAAGAGTTAAATCTAAAATATATGGTTACTTTAGTGACCAAAACCTGTCTAAAATATATTTGTTTAGTGGTTTTCTACCCATAAACACCTTAGACTTTGAATAATATTCTTTGGAGCCATTATAAACTGAATATTAATTTATTATAAATTAATACTTTAAGTTTTTTCTAAAGTTCCCCTCCTCCCCCTTATAGAAGGACACCACTTATAACCAATTCCTCACACCACTAAAGCCTTTTGGCTCGTCCAAACTCTACCCCAGTAATCTTCCTACATCCATAACCTCCTCCTAGAAGCCTTACCTTAGGTATAAGGCACTTCAAGAGTCCTTTTTGGGTCAAACCAAATGGAGGTTCCCGAATTAAAGGTAACGATTTCTCTTAGCTTCTTTTCTTTTATTTTACTTATCCAACACCTAAACACTACTTATTACATTTATTTTGTAACAAAACCAGTATCCTAAATATACTATTATATTCTTATGAGATTTATTCTAACTACACTTACAAACACCTCCATCTAATTGGTGAAGAACAAAATGTTTCTGTGGATGGCAACCAAATGCCTCATGAAAAGAAGACTATTCAATTATCTCCTACCACCTCTCAAGGTGGCCATTATGATGGAACTATAATTAAATATGATAATTTTGATTTTTATTTTATATATAAGCTTCTGTAATTCCATTTTATATGATACCATTATTCGTTTCATGTTGTATATATATACAATAATTTCATTTGAGGAAGTGCGGACTACTGCCCCCTCAAAGTGATATGACTCGTTCATACCATACATGGAATGTATAAATGATTGTGTCAGTGGACCTAAGTAACACATATAAGATATTATATTATACTAGAATAATAATATACCTATGTATCATTTGGTTTTTATTCCTTTTAAAATGAAATGGAAGTAGCGTTCGTGCATACGTACGGATTACAGTCACCACGAACATGATGAGAATCATTTACCCATCATATCCATTCAAGAATAATTCTTGTTTGATGATTAAAAGTAATGTTTAAGGACATGATATCATTCTGGATATGAATAAGATTCACCCTATCCATAACAAACACGGCTTACATAACAAATCATATAAAGGAAAACGAATCAGTTATCACCCAAAATGACGATAATACTAAAATATTATTAACAAAGAAATATTTAAAGATAATATATGATATCATATTTATGTATATATTTCATTTATAATTTAATAAAATTGATTTAACTATTATACAGGAGGTTATCCTACACTCTATCACGAAAAAGTACAAGGTAAGGGTTTATTTCACAATCTCTTCACTATCCGAGGTTGTTTTTATGCAATTATCTACTGGGACCTCTTTATCATCCACATCCATGTTTCATAAAAATGTATTTCAAATAATTTTTAATTTTTAATAGAAAATGGATTAATCTAATTTATACACTTATGTGTTTTGAAAGGAATCTTTCCGTCATTTTCTAAACATGGCACTTTTAAACCGTTTCGACAAAATTATGGTAAGAATGTCTTCTTTAGCATAAACAGTGGGTGTGGCTATTTTTTACCATTATAAACTCGTTGAATCTTCACTTACAAGCTTATGAGAATATTTTCAATGTAAATGTTTTATTTTATAATTATGTGACTCTTAAATTATTTCAATATAGAAAGAGATATTTCTCTAAAAAGAGATTTTCTTTCATCTATGTCAACATCCTTTGTTGGATTTTATGTTTATTTGGAGTTGATTTATTATGATATATAACTTCCATATTTTATTTAAGGTTTTGTGATATGTTTGGATATGGATTTGTTATTTTTTTTACCATTCATGATTTATGGTTAATGTATTGACATTTCATATGCTAGTTTTAACACGAATGTTTATGATATGTTTAAACCTCTTCATATGCGAATGTATTGGACGTAGTAAGTGACAGGTGGAGCCCGCTATAGCTACTCGATGCATCGGTAGGCCTCATGAGACAACTGGACGTAGAATTGGCCAAGGCCCTTTAACAATTTGATTTGTGGTTTTGGCTGAGGCCTTAATCATTTTTAGACGTCTTGGCTGAGGCCTTGAAAAAATGTTTCAAAATGTCTGACATTATACATTCCCTCATTATGGAAATAATTTTTATGGTTCATGTGGTCATTAGACTAGTAGAATACTCATGATTATTTTTTATTATGGCATTATTTACTCATATCATATTTTTGCCATAAAATTATTCATGTTTATTATTGGTAAAGGCATGTGGTTTCAATTATTCACCATGCTTAATATTTATGTCATTTTCCGATTTATTACTTACTCTTACTTAGCATTCGAGCTCACCCTTTTATTATATTTCAATTTCCCAAGATATGAAGAAGTTAGTTATGAGTGACCTGCAGGCATAATCTAGGAGTCATGGATGTTCCTAATGAAATATATTTTTGTTGTATTTCTCTTTAAGATGTAAAGTTGAACATATGTAAGAATATTGTTTCCTATAATACTAAACTGATTGGTCTTTCAATACATGATTTCCTTGTGATCATTCCAATGTTATGTAATAATGCACCAACTATGGGTAACTAGTGTCATGGCATTACATCTTTTGTCCTTACAGCATGATAACAAACTGCATTGTCCCCCCTAAGTCTTTACTGCATGACATTAAAATGCATAGTCCCTTATATTTTCTACATGACATTAAATTGTCCATCATTATTTTGGCCCACTAACCATGTGTAATTCCCAATGCAATTTTTTTAGATCGTTGAGCTGAAGAACAACTTGATCACAAATTCATTATTTAATTGAACTATATGGACTTTGACCCTTGCCTTCTAGGATGGGTACGTAGGAAACCTCCTGAGGTTCAATCCCAAATCCAATATCTTCAAATCGTTTCACTTCCATCTCATACGATGTTGATTTGTGAATCCACCCCCAGAACCAATATTTTTTTAACATTGGTTCACCATTGTCCTTGCTATATGACGTTAAACTATTTGCATTTTTTGTCATGTATGACAATAAACTTCAACATTCTTTGACACCCTCACCTGATAGTGAATCATTATTTACATTTATCTCCAATCATGTTATATTCCAAATAACACATGCATAAATGGAAATTCCCGAACCTTTATTCTTCAGTCAAACCATCATTACACTAAAGTACCCTTTTCACCCTTCACTTGTAAGAACCAAATCTGTACAAAGGATATTTCAAGAACTATGTGCGGCTTGATTCCAATCCTTATGGGATACGTAGGAACGTTCGAGCATCCCTCAAATACATCCCCATGTTTTTAGCCTAACCCCAAATTCCACTTTCAATCTCTTGGCTTAAAAGTCCTCTTTTGAAAACATGAATCTGCTATGAAAACCCTAGTCTTCATTCATATCAGGTTTATAAAACACACAACGTGTATTCCTTATTATGGTCAAAGCTCCATGACCCTAAACTAAGATCTCCTACACTCTCATCCCATATGACATTAAACAGTATTTCAAGAACTACATTTGTCTTGATTCACATCCTAAAGAGATATGTATTGAAGTCTAGTACCTCAATTCAGGACCCAGCCACAACATGATTACAATTATCATTGGTCTGTGTGTCTCTAAATGCATTAAACAATTCCCATTTTTATGTGTCATACTCATTACCATAAATAATTCCAGATCTCAATAACCCTTTTCATGACTTCTGGTCATAAAAGGTTTGATACTCAATAATTCTTTTGTTTGACTATAAAGCATGTGCCCTTAGGCGGCCTTGCATAAGTAGTCTACATAACAGACCTTTCAACTGAAGGATGTTATTATTTGACTATGCAGCCAATTCCCTTAGGTGGCCCTGCATAATTCAACCCCCAAACGGGTTTGTTAAATAACATTAACTTCATTCTTGGTAGGAAAACCTATTTTTTCCTTATTTGACTTAAATGACAATATGTAGGTATCCGCAAAAATAGCCATCCTTCACATATTTTTCCCATACACTTTTTCATGATCTAAAAGTATTTAAGTCTATGGTTTATATTTCCCTTCCTTACGTTAGGGTCAGACCTTCGTAGGAGTGACATTCATCCAATTCTTTGATTATCTTGATTGGAAATATCCTCTCTATATTCAAGTACCTCTCTCCATACAGAAGACTCTATGCTTTGGAAAATTTAAATCTCTATAAACTTTCACTGGCATTTTAGCATTAGAAAAGTAATATTTATGAGAGTTCTTTTTCACAGCTATGCAACAAGTGCCCTTAGGCGGCCTTGCATAAGTAGTCTAAATAACTGACCTATCAGCCGAAAGATTCTATTATTTGACTATGCAGCCAATGCCCTTAAGTGGTCCTGGATAATTCAACCCCCTAATGGGTTTTTTAAGTAGTGGTAACATCATTCTTGGGAATTACTTCTTCTAATGACTTTTAGCCTTTTTTTTCATATCATTCCTCAGATTCAAAATTTCTTAAGTCATAGTTTACATTTTTTCCCTCATACTTAAATATAGTAATTTTTTTCAGATAAATTTTTAATGAATTGAGTCAATTTTAATCCATTTGGTCAAAAATATTTCGACCCTTAACATTAGCCTTTTTGTGTCCAACGTGCATGACATTAAACTACCCACAAAAGACAAGGGAACAATAAACATAAGTCAAGTCCCTGCTCACTAAACGTACATTTCATATGATTTATGTAATATTGAGAAATAAAAAAATTTGACTGTTTGTAGGGTTATTTCATAATAATCCTAGCAAAAATCAATCTACGAGTGAATATGAAAGTGTTTTTCATTTGATGTAGAAGAGTTAGAAACATATCCACAGATTGGATTCTCTTCTCTTTTCCGAGAATTACAAGAGGCTATCAACATTACACTTCATTTGATTTATGGAATCTTGACCTTTATCAGTAGCCACTTGAAGCTCATGCACTAGAACATATTCACTCTTTTCAACTTGATGGAGTGCTTTCTTGTCATCTGAAATGGCTTTCATACCATTCGTTTTAAATCCTTCCAGTGAATTGTTAATCTTGTCAAGTTCCCCAGTAACATAATCTAACTGCTATTGAAGGTACATCATCTGGAAAAAATTCTCCTTAATATTATGCTTCAGTTCCTTCAACTTGGCAACATGATCAGCCATAGCTTGAGACACTACAACATCAAATTCACTGATATTGGCAAACAGACTCACTCTGGTCAGGTCTTGATAGTACCTCTTCTCCTTCTCCCTCCGTAAAATGGATTTTTTCACAACGGCTCAGATATATTGATATCCAAAACCACCAAGTCCCAACATGAAAAACAAGGATGATAGTCATGGGATCTTCGAAGATAGCTCCTCAAGAGGCACTTTAGATATGAAGGTCCATATGTTTTCCCATACCTTGCGTCGTGAATATTGGAGTGCCTTTTGTACTTCCAAGTCTGACTCAGCATCACTTTCACTGGGGGGAATATAATCTTGGATTAATGCACTTAGAGAAGTGCCATGTTCTGCTCCTTCCCTCTTGACCCTTGTTGTTCCACTCTCTATTCTCGTTGGGGCGGAGGCTGAGACTTCACCTCCAGATCTTGCCACTAAAATTTATGGCCCTACATAGTAAATTGAAATTTTGTGGTTAGTTTCAAGGAATTAAAAAACATGATTAAGTTGTAATGTATAGCAAGCATGTTTTTTATCTCTTACCCAATGGTAGATCAATAGTAGGAGAAGGCTCCTCCCCGACATTCCTAGATTTAACAGGATTTTTAGGATGAGTTTCCAGAAGATCCACAAGGTTCTTCTCCACTTGATCTAGTGTCTCTACAATAGTAGGGTTATCCATACCCCCCTTCAAGCATTGGAAGTTTAGTATATTTCTCATATGGAACTGCACATTTTTAACCAATCATGGTCAGAGATGTAATAAGAAGTTCTTTTAACAGGACGAAGCATAACACTCACGTCCAAAATCATCTAAATTACATTGTAATGTAACATGATCTAAAATATCATCAAAAGATGAAGCTGGTTTCATCATTTCATCCAATGATATCTTAGATTCATGGTTAGTCTCCCCAGTTGGAGCATTTGATGTGTCTTCTTGGCGACCCTAATCCTTCAACCTCTGACCCCGAACAACTTCTCCAGATAAAATTGAAAAGGTAGTTGCAGTGGCTGCCTAGTGCTCTGGTGTAGGTGTTGAACCTAGAGTATCACAGAATGGAAGTCATTTTATGTTTTCATTCCACATCTTATGAAGCATTGTTAATTTACCGGATGCATGCTCTTATCTTCTTGCAAAAATAGCAGGAGCGATACTGGGAACAGATACTGGCTCTTTTTCAGGGGCAGCCAAGTCAGCATGAACTTGTGACTGTTCACCAACACCCTCTATCGTCCTCAAAGGAGGGCCAGTCCTCTTCCACAAAGGGGAAATTGAAAAATCCCCTGCAATCCCAAGAAGTATGAGCAATAATTCCATGGATTAATACTCTTGACTATCTGAAGGACTTACCACTAATGATGAAACATTTAGTTGTGGATTTCTTTCTTCGATGCCTTTAGTTCTTTGGCTTCTTAGTAGTGTCGACATCATCTTCTCCAAATACAAGAATTGGATAATGAAAATCCATATCTAACTACTTATCCATGGCCTGTTGGCCTGGAGATACCTCACCGGGCTCGTGAGGAGATTCATTGGCTCCGATGGAAGTACCACCAGGGTTATACTGTGGTGAAGGAACCCCTGCAGTTCCTTTATTTGCAAGCTGTAGGATGAAGAAATTAATTTCCTTGAGTAACAATGATTTAACTAGAATCATGTTACAAATAAGGAAAGAGACTTACATCTTCCGGAGCCACGTAATCATGCCACTATTCATCTCTAGAAGCACTAGTCCCCTCATTCGTGCCGGGATCTATCATTTCCTTTACTTTATTGGTGACAGGAATGGAATCATCGATGGAATATATGAGCATCTATAGCTCTCCGATGTAATCCCGCACTTCATCGGGGTTATCCTAAAAAAGGATATTGGTGGAGGCCTGATGTTTCCCTATTCCAGGGATGTGTATCCCCTCGCACAGATCCAGGTAGGCAGTTTCAGATTTGCAATATAAACTCCACCAGGTCTGGGCATCCTCTGGTTGTAGAGAAGGCTGTGAGGAGGGTCCTAAAATCTTAAAATTCAGCTTCTTCCTAGCTCCAGCAACTACAGATGAAGGATAAGAAAATAAGACTTGTTGCACTATAATGTAATGGTGATTAAATTTACCCAATGAAGTAACTCAATATGGGTCGATTGAGTTGGTCTCTTGATTCTGACAAGAGGATTATATCTGGCACAAGGTTGCTTTGACACATGTCGCGCCTCATCATCCCCATATTGGGAATCCGATGAGTCAGCGATGGGTGAGTAACCTAGTGAATCAGCTCCAGGTGGGGAAGAGTCACCTTCCAGATGAAGGGTTTCTTTCTCTGCAGTTCTTTTCTATTTCCCCACCTTATGAACCAGATGATCCATCACACCTTCAGGGTATGATGCTATCCTGTTCTCGGCATACCATGTAGTCAAGTTACTCACCGCTTTAGAAACTGGTAGATCAAACACTGCCCCAATCTTCTCCATAGATATCAGAAACCATTGTTGTCGGTCAACCATCAGATGCTTCTCTGACCTGAAATGCATAGGAGGGGATACAACAGTCTGCTGCAGACACCTGAATTGGCGTGAAAATCTGTATGGAGCATAGGCCTCACAATAATCTTTCCATCAATCCTGGTGGCCAATACACCATCTCTGCAAGCCTACATGTATGACCACAATTCCAGGTCAGTTGTTCCATCATCATAAAACCACCCAGTTGGTGGGTTTCCATAAGGAAATAAATTGAATTCCTTGAACATGGTCAGACTCACCTTCATATCATAGGATTTGAGAGCTAATGGAGCAACTCTAGTAAATGCCTACACTGATGGCCTAAAAGAGCTCCCAGAAACTTGTACTCTGTTCTGTACAAAATATGTTCTGAAATAAGTGGGGATCTATCCACAAAAAACATAGAATGGTCCCACTATTCTCAAAGGATACATACCCATAAAGACAT
Source organism: Viscum album (assembly GCA_963277665.1). Lineage (NCBI taxonomy): Eukaryota > Viridiplantae > Streptophyta > Magnoliopsida > Santalales > Viscaceae > Viscum > Viscum album. Next base: position 542,017,347 of record OY728130.1, on the reverse strand, counting down.
GAAGTAAGCTCCTGTGAATATTAGCCAAAATGGGGGTGGGAAACCCAACCATTTTCTTCTCATCCAACTTGGCTGCCACAACAAAGGTCCCTAGCCTGACACCTCCCTTCGAATCCCCGACTGGCTTAAGATAAAAACTGAGCCACAAGTCTAAGAAGCCTGCCAGATGGGTCTTTTTTGGGATTATCTGATCCACTTCGTACCCCCACTTCTCAAATTCTATTGCTTCTAGGGACGACCATAATGTTCCAGAAGCACCCCTCTTATCTGTTCGGGGGAAGGTAGTAGGACGAGTACAGGTGGACCACTTTTCCTCCTTCTTGTTAGGAAACATATCCATCCACTCCTCTTGATGAATATCCTTTCTAGAATGAGTTTTGGAAGTCTTTTAGTTCTTGAGCTTGTAGAAAATTCTCAATAATTCCCAAGCCAATGCTGGATTCTTCTCCAAATCATTCCATGTCGCCTTGGTAGGGATTAATAACTCAAACATATCACCCAAATTTAGATCCCCTGAGATCTTTTAGACATACCCCAAACCGATGACTACTTCTCCATGTGTCTAATGGAAAGAGTTGGTTTCTAGGCTCCAGCGTATGATTAGCTCCGGCACAAAGTCATCATTCCTGTAGACATATGTCTGCCCAGCCCAGATGGCTTTATATATTGCAGCTCCTTTCAGATCCTCAACAACCTTTACATAGGTTTGTCACACCCAAAATGCCCAAATCCAAGTTGGATTCACACCTCCTCCAGGACAGTTGTCCTAACTCTTCTTCCAGCCTTAGGATTGATCCATCTGAGAATTTTGGAATATTGAAGGATAACAATGTTGTTGCAGCTCCGGCTTGTGACGTTTCAGATCTGGGGCCTAGGGGCTATGATGCATTATATATCCCTTCTCCACTATTCCAGTATTAACAAATAATCCTCCCATTGAGTCATTTTCTGACGCAAGATTGGTGTAAGTTTGAAACCAAGAATGCAGAACATAATTCTTTGCCTCTGGAATGTTGACTTCTTGAAGATGACCATGCCCATACTAAGGCAAGTAGATGCTATAAGGAAAATTACGATGATACTTCTTGAGTACTTTTCCAGATTTGAGAGAGTGATGTCGCAGTAATCATATTAATCATGGCCAACAATGTTTATCATATCATCAATTCTCTTTCTAGCCAGTTCATCCTTCGTTCTAATTCATCTAGGAGCCATTTAATCTATAAAAAGTGTGAAAATTTAACTCTTAAGTAAGTTGGTTTTTCATAAAATATGTGATGAAAATTAAAAAAATGGCTTAGGTATTAAGGTGCAAAAGTCCATTATTGATGCACAAGTGTAACTGTGTCGCGTAGGTTTTGGCGTGCAGGTATCACAGCGCATGTCAAACTACCTCTACAGAAGCGCCAAAAGAACTTAAGCAATGAAACAATGGAAAATCAGTATACTTGCATGATGAGAGAAATCTGTGCGGATAGATCTTAGAAACGTTCAAATCCATGTGATTTTCACTAGAATGGGGACATATTTATAGGCCATGTCTCCCGCTTATGTGCCGAAGCCTGCGCACCGCAACCAGTGCACTGCTACCTGCGCGCTCGAAACTTGTGCGCTGCCCTTCCTTGGTTTTCTCCTTTACCTCAGAGTCAAATCCTCCTTCCTTTCAGATCCAACTCCGAGGGGGACTTTTATTAACGCTCCTTTTCATCACAGAGTCTAATGAGTAAAGAAGGAGAATACCATAGCATAAAGAGATTCATCCTTTTAAGAAACATAAAAAATTGGCAAAGTAATGAACAAGGATTCCATTAAGCAAGGGTAATGAAAGTTTCATCATGGTCACTAAAGTATACTTTCTTACCACATATTGGGTGCACAGGTGACTTGTGCGCCCTATTTGATTTTCACCCAAGGTCTTCAGTAGTATAAAAATACCCCTTGTGGGCCCCCATTTTGTGGACAGAAAATTCAAAAAGTTAGATTTAATCTCTCGGTTCCCTAGTCTCTACTTGAAGTCTTCTGAACACTTCTAAGGTAATTTCTTACCATGAATGGAAGATCTAAATAGGAGGAACAAGGCCTATGTGTTGAAATTCACCAACACTTGCGTGCCTAAGTGTCTAACCCTTAAGGGAAAATGAAGACACTTGTGTGCCGCCTTATTCCTTCAAAATAAATTGTGCACCACTCTTTTGAAATCCCTTAGGGATAATATTAAGCACTTGAGCCAAGCATCACCCATGTATTACCCTATGTGTTGACTGTCTCACAGGTGCACATGTGTTGCACAAGTATACTTCCGTGACCAGGACTTGCACGCCCAAACAATACTTGCACGCCTGCCTCTTTTTGGGTGACCCTCCAGCCTATTCACCTCTTTTCTTAAAATCCACCTCTCCTCTTCAATGATTTATCCTTCAAACCCCTCTTCAAAGTCATTTATGGCATGGTTCCTTTGTTGGCTTCCTTACCTGAAAGGAATTATGTAGAAAATCTCTCAAAACCTAGGGATTTACATATCATTTTGTCACAAAGGATAGATATTTCATTCCTTCAACCTCATCTTTTAAGATGGGAAGATCTCTAACCTGGGCCTCCTTTTTAGGAGTAATCCCCAGATCACAAGTCCCCTAACCTAGGCCTCTTTTTTAGGAGTAAGCCCCAGTCATAATTACCCTAACCCGGGCCTCCTTTTCAAGAGTAATCCCTTGTCCATGTTCACTAATTTGGGCATCCTCCTTTGGAGTAAGCCCCATGTTCCAAAATATGGTAATCTGCCTCAGGAGTATGCCCCAATCTCAAATTTCCTTAATATCAGCATCCTCCTTATGAGTAAGTCCCAATTCCCCAAATATGGGCATCCTCATTAGGAGTAAGCCCCAAGTCCTAATTCTCCTTAAACATTGGGCCTCCTTCTTAGGAATAATCCCCAGTCATAATTTCTCTTAACCCGTCTTAATTTCTTTTTATTTGGACCACTTTATCAAGAATACAACCCAATCATAAATCCCCTCCAAATTTGGGTGTCTTCCTCAGGAGTAAACCCCAAATTAGAGTATCGAAATCTCCATAAAGCACATATACCTCTATGGACCTTGTTCCCAGGATTCTTCCATGATGTAATTCTCGATATTCATCTATTTGGGCAGACATACATACATAAGCCCCACATAATTTCCTTCGATTGAATCTTTTTAGGAACAATATTTAGGTTTACTGATACCTCTTGTTTCTCACACCGATTATGACTCACATGAGTTGAGGGTGTAAAAGAAAACACAACACATCTCTTTGGGACATTAATCATACGTAAGCCCCCACAATTTAAAATCGAACTACGTCGACTTTGATCTCTACATTAAAAGTAGAGTATTTAGGAAGTGTTTATAAATGATCAATCCTATCACTCATTAATCATCATCTATCCCATATGACGTTAAACTATTCCCAAACTACGTGGGTTCTAATTCCTTTTCTAAACTAGGATACATAGGTAGCCCATCTACGGGTACGATCCCAACTCTAATATAATCCATGTCCTTAAAAATGACAATAAAATTTCCACTTCCCCACAGAGTGGATTTAAAACCAGTATGGTTATCATAATGACCAAGATATTTCTATATAATGTATTTAAGGATACAATTGACTAAGAATCTCTTACAAATACAGATGATTATCTATCGATGAAGAACCTCAAATACATATTAATGATTCTCTAAATCTCATACATATCAATCATTGATCTTCAAATCTAAGGAAAGCTCATTTTCATACATGGTAATTTAATAAGGATTCACGAACATAAATTAAATCTATAAAGAGAGTCTCGGAGTAGACAATAATTCCCCCAAAGAAGGTGTGGTGTGTTCGACCTCTCATCCTCTCGACCAATGAAAATTCTTAAGCCTCATCGGTCCACAACTAATGAGAAAATGCATTTGGAAAGTAGGTCCAGATGGATATATAATCACTGGATGTTTCCAGTTCTACGAATAAACCCTTTAGAAACCGATTGGAATCTTTGAACCTTAAACAAACAAGGGTATGCCCGTTTCTAGAGGAAATAATGGATCTAGAAGCTAAATGGTCTATTTGTGAATGAAAATATTCTTTTTCGATACATTCCTATTATCCATGAAAACTAATGAAGTTATATTCTTTTGTGTGGTTTATTGAAATATGAATTGATTCCTAATCATTATGTTTGTTATGTAACTCTTAGTAATATTCACTAGTTATCACTACATGTTGTGCATGAGTATTTACATTATATATGGTGAGGTTTTGGAATATATTTTGTTCACATTAAAATTAATTAATCTTATTAGGGGTGATTTCATATTACGAATACTAAATTTCCATTTCTATGAATAGATCTTATATATAAATGTTTTATTCCTTACCATCTTAATATATCATGTTTGTTTCTTATCAACACTGTTAGATATGTTGGAATTATAATATATGTATATATTATGTTGTATAAATATTATAAGGTACCCCTTTGATGGAGTATATATTTTACAACCAGGTTATGTGTTATGCCCTAACTTGTTACACATTTTGGTGGATTAGTATAGGATTTAAACAAATTGACTTGTTATAGCCATTTAAATATTTCCTCTAAATGGATGGATGATTATGCTGGCTAGCCCATTCGGATTGTATTTATTCCATGATAGATCTGCAGGACTCTGAATTATTTTCACATATCTATTCACAAGATTGAGTGAAGATGTATTCTTGCATAAGGTAACATATGTACTAGAAATAACCCATTTGGGGATGACCCTAATAAATCATCTCAAATATATAGATGGGGGTACAATCAAGTAAGTATGTATAGATCCTACCTTAGTAGGGAGTAATTATCAATGTGTATGTGTATTTAAGACCCACGTTGTGTATATTTTTTATGTCCAATTTTCCATCTAGATTCACGTCTTTGTTGGAATACACTCAGGATTATGATTAGTTATTATGTGGGGAGTAGGGACTATATAATACGCTTTCATAGTCACAGTCTACACAAGATCCTATCAGGATGTACATACCCCCACTCATTCATGATATAAAAGGTTAAGGCTGAAAAAACAAGGGGGATAATTGTGTGAGGAGTGATGATAATAGAATGATTCCATTTTGTTAGTTTTAATGTCATCTAATAGTTGTCACATTGGATATCATTGAAATTATCTTGGTATGATTCACACTTAAGAGCACTATTTTGGGCGTTTATGCCTTATTTTTCAAATACTGATCTTCGATACAATCAATTTTTTCATTAATTTTATATTTTATATTTTTAACAATAGATATAGAAAGCGGTAATGGCACTATTTTGAATTTACCATATCATGTTGTTTTATAATTTAAGAGGCAATGGCACCTCCCACTCATGTAATGTATATCCCATGAAATTCACTATATCCTTGACTAAATGGGGCTGCGATTATGTTTTTTTAATGATGTGACATTGGTACTAATAATATTAATTCATATGTACAATTTATATTCAATTATTTATGCTTCATAAATATATTTTACTTTTTTTCTATGATTTCTAGTTTTTTATAGTGAATTAGATCTAATGATAAAAAAGGAGACAGATTGTTAATGTTTTATATTTCTATAATTTTATAGCATAAAAATTCATTTATAGTGTAAATAAATCGAGATAGACCAGTTGAAGATAATGAAATAAATCCATTTTAATCTGTAAAAGCTTCCATAAGAATAATAACTACAATGCAAGATCTATAAGTATTCTGTAAAATCCATAGGTAACAAATACCACTCAATTTCACTTGATCCATAATAGTCCTATATATAAACTTAAAAGAGAAAAAAATGATTTTATATATAGTATAAAACAAGATCATTTGGAATAATAATATTGGCAAGAGTGTGATTAAAGAAGTCTTACAACGCAAAACATGTTTACACTATAAGGTGATGCAGCCTATAAATATTTTATGTGGATGGACATTTAATGGATCTTTTTTCATTTGTTACATTTTTATGCTTACTGAATCTAGAATCTGTATTACTTCTATTGTTTTGAATCACCATTTTTCTAGTTTTTTCATTCCAATATTTTTTAGTCTTCTTTATGTTTTATTTACAATTTCATTCAAGGGTACTAATACGTTGGTTTTCATTCAATATTTTTAAATTCCTATTTCCATTCTTTATATTTCAACATCTTCCCCTTTAATTTTTTTTCATAATTTTGATCCTTCACACCAATGGTTTAATTTAGTCATTTTGTTATACATTTTGGGTTTGAATTTATTCTTTCATCATGAAAATTTAAATTTATTTCATTCATTATTGCACTACTCCCATAAATAATTTAATTACAATAATAATTTTCATGTTTAATATTTCCTTTTACATAAGCATCAAAACTACCTTAGTTTGGGGATCAAGTGTAGGGGAAGAAATGATTAAATGAAATTATAGATCAAATCTTGGATAATTTATTGGCTAAGGAATTCGTTTGATAATATTTTTAATTCCATTCCATATTCTAGAGAAAGAGATTTTAAGGGAAGGAACCCAAACTAATTAGAATATACAAAACTAGGACCAATATATTATTTCATTTTATGGATTTCTTACTAGAAGTAATGCTCTAGGATGAAAACCACCACTGGTCCAAAGAGTTTTTTTAATCATAGGTATCTATATTTATTAACTATACTCTCTTGGGTGAGTCCTTAATATCATTGAAATCTAATAAACTAGATAAAAAGTTGTAATATTTAGGGTTATCTTATGCGAATGATCTACACAATTGATCGTAACACCATTATCCATCAACATAATTTCAACCAATATGCTTAGTTTAATACCCAAATTTACATAATCGAGTGAGGAATCCACTTCTATGTTTCAATTTTTTGGTATAGATTGGCACGAGGTATTCCTAGTGAGTTTGACTATTGACTTCCATTATTATATGTATTTTCATAGTACTAATAGTAGTTTATATAAATTTATAATTTGATCATGCCTATGAAAAATATATGACACTGTATAGGTGGGTCAAATTTTAGTGGTGTTACGCAGATTAGTTTTGACATGATGACCGTTGGATTGATCCTAGGAATTCCTCAAACTCCTTCATTTCCCTATTTATTTTTACAAAATTCATAAATAGACTAAAACCTTTTCCTTGATGTTATGCTAGTGGACTCACCAGGCTCCCCAGACTCATTCAAGAACATTAGAACATTAATAACCTCTTGAATTTATCTTTAAAATCAATAGGTGACTCTTGGAAAATGGTTGTTCAATCATGGATGATCATCATAGTATTAAAATGTGCACTCATAAAAAAATCAATTTGTTCTATTTGAACTGTAATGAGCAACACTTTTGCTACATGAGCTCGCTGTCATGGAAAATGATTGGATTTCTATTAGTGGTACAATGTTTATGGTTATTCCACCACTAATACCAATTCATACCTTTTTTTTATCAAACTTGGACTCATACATATGATCCAAAACATTTCCAAATTTTGAAAAATATAGAGTGAAGATCCACACAACTAAATTTATAATTTCCTTGAAGAATGTAATATATTTAAAAATAATGGTTTCTATTTGTATTCCATCATGAAAATGATCTTTAAATTCTCATTTCGTGATGAAAACAAGGATTGGATTAAAATCCATGATCCCAAATCTAGTTCCACTAAGGATAATTTAGGAATGAATTTCCATAAAATAACTTTTTTCCCATACATATGTGGAAACTTCATAATGACATCTAAATAGTCGCCAATGAAGATAGTGAATAAGCCTCAGAGGATTGAGATCGATTCATAGAATTGAATCATTAGTTTCCACATCATAGACTAAATGTGTTGTTATAGATTCAATATTTCTACCAAGGCCTAAAACCTATTAAATAGACAGTGGTAGATGCTTCCACCGAGGAAGGACTTATTCTCAAGAAAACAGAAGTAGTTCAATCCCTTCTTGATGATGCCTCACACAATGAGAGTCTATGGTAGACTGATCTAGGGAATCATCAATGTAGAATTCACCAAGATGGTGAAACCACTCATCTTCTAGCTCAGGTAAAATCCATTAAAAATATATTGAAAATATTTAGTTTCCTTCTCCACCACTACCAACAACATCATTTTTCAATGAATTTCAATCTTGTTAAATGTGTGAAGGACCACTATCGTACGTGGATGTTCAATTAATAATGGAATAAACCTAATTCTATGATTCTAATTTCATCAATTACTATAAAATCCCACAAAAATTTCATTATCATTTTTACCCTCAAAGAATGATTTAGCAAGCACAAAATCAAATTAATGGTTACTATAAATAGAGGAGTGTTTAAGAACAACCATGAAATCATGAAACCTATGGAAATAATCCTAAATTTCTTAATGCATGAAAACAAAATAAGATAATTAAACAATATCCCAATATTGTTAAACAGTATACATCCCCCATCAGCAATAATTTCACTAAGATCTACCCAAAAAAACCGCCCACCATAGTTGTAAAACCACCAATATATTCTCACTATGCTCATTCAAATAGGGGACTAGAGAATTACTTCACAAGATATGAAGATGATATATCAAAGGTCTTATCTCAATAGATTCGAGCACCAAGTAGGGTCTATATCCCAAAAAAAGTCAGACCGATTACTGGGCACACTGCTGAGTAACACTAAGACACATCAGAAAGGGGAGGATAAATCTATAGTACTAAGTAGAATTAAATAGATGAAATTTTAGAAGGAAAAAGTAAAGTAAAATAGGATGGAAGAACCTAGATAATGTTCAATATTCATCAGAAAATACAGTTATGGTTGAACACACAAAACTAATATAGAAGAGAATCTAGAAGCAGATAAACGTAAAAAAATATCCCATACAAGAAAAAGAAGTAATAGAAGATATATATATGGAAATTCCACCATAAAATCCCTATATTAAATTAATATAATGAATAATACAAGGATATATAAGAAGTTAATATAATCTATTTCTATAAATGGTTTTTCTACTCCACATAAACATCTCATTTTACGAAGCAATTTCCTAGATATCCTATTATGAAATTTAGTAAAAGGATATAATATATATCAAGAGAAAAAGGGAAGAATTGGGTGTGGTTTCCTTAAATGAATAATTCATCATTGTCAAATAGAATAAACTACTTCTAAAAATAAGATACCTCAGTAGATTATTTTGTCCTTATAAAATAGTTACACTCAATGAGCCCGTTCCTAAAATAAAGAATAAAATATTTTAAACCTATAGTTGTTTTACATTAGTGTGAAGACTGATCTATCATGTATTCTTGAGGATTTCTCATGGATTATTTAGTAAAAGTTATAAATTAATGCATAATGTTTTATCCAATATATAGATGAACAAGGTGGTGTCCATATTTTCCTAAGAAGACCCTTTATTTACACTAGTAAGTCATTGATCGATGTGAATGAAGGTGGAATTATTTTCAATGTTAGTGACGAACATGTACTGTTCAATCAAGTGAAAACAACCATGAAATGTGGTGACTAATTTGATTGTCAAGAAATTTATAAAAACTGATGAAAATGATGAGTTAATGGATATTGAGAACTAAAAATAGAATCTTTTTTCTTCTACATATGAGTGTAGTTAATATGGGTGATTAAGTTACGTCGATCATCCGATGAGAGAAATTTTCCATAGTTTATACCCACAACCATTCGGGAACTTACTTTAGAATTAAAGCCTCTACAAATCCTAATAATGTAATCATTATTAGAAACTAACGACACATAACTAATTATCATTATTTTACACCCCATGATTTAATGCAATGTACATTTTTGAATAAATTTAATTTGTTAAAATTGTTTTTAATTCACACAACAATGAGATTAAATAAAATGAAACAAAATATTAGTAAGAACATTATTAAATAGTTGTTAAATTGAAAGTTTTGAATTGGATTAACAATAGTTAGAAATATATATGAATTTAATTTTAAGTATAAATTTATTTTTTCTTATTAATAAAACACTTAATTTTTACTAATGTTATTTTGTTCATCAAATATATATTTTCTTCAAAAAAATATTTTTATTTCATTCAATGAGAAAATAAATATATTTAATTTTTTAATATTATAGAAACATTATTTGATAAAATTAAAATACTTGTGTATTTATCATGTCAAAATTATAATAGGATGATCTGTTGGGAATTTTCAGAAACTATTAATGATTTCGGGAATAGTAAAAAAATAGATTTTGATAAAACTATGATTTTTTATACCTAAGGGTAATTTTATGATTTTAAATTGATCCTTAAGTAACATAAGGGAATTGAATATATATCAAATTTAATTAATTACATTAAAAGATCACTATAAATTATTCTTTTATAAGTGTATTTTTGGGATTGAAGACATATTTGTTTCCAAAAAAACATTTTCATTAAGTTTTAATTATTTAATTTTAACTATGTTTTTCTCAACATTAATTTTCATTAAATTTATAAAAATATATTCTATATTTGGAATTAGGATGTCTAAATTATGTTTTTAATGCCTTATTGTTTCCATAAAAAGAATTCAATGGTGATGAAAAATTAATACAATATAGGTAAAATGATGTATCTAGTTAATGATAGAAGTTAAAGGATTAATAAAATAAAAAATAAATAAAATATTATATAGGTGTTTGATGTGTTTTCAAACCTTATCATAACGTTAAAAAATTAATTATGAATAGAATTCCTTGGTATTAATTCAAAAAAAATGTGGTTGGATTTAAACTTAAAATTATCATTATTTAACTACTTATACCGCATTTCCTTAAGTATAAATTCCACCCCTCGCCACCCCCTTTCTCCTAAAAATCATTTAATATTTTAAAATTTCTAAAAACCCTCTCCTACCCACTCTCCCCATTTCCTAGTGATTCTATTATTTCCCAAATACCAATTCCATGTTCTCTAATTTGTTCTTCCAAGAGGTGATATTTAAGAAGTAACATTCTCAAACAACATCTCCAAATTTCTTTTATTTTTATACTTTCTCTTCACCTCCTTAATGAATAAAATAATAATAACTATATTATAGTGTATATAGTTTAAATTTATATTTCTAATGTAAAATATTATATCCCTCCCTTTTCTTATCTCCTCTTATTCAAATAATCGAAACCATTGTCAAAATTATGGCGGTTAATAGTCACTATGGAAAATGATTTTTTTAGTTTTACATTACCAACTTAAAGGCTCATAATATAAGTATTATTTTTATTAAATAATATTTTAACAGGTGAATTATGACATATTTCATGTTATATAACTTATAATTGAATAAAATATTAAATAAAATGAAACTAGTTCTTAATGGTTGGAAGACACTTCAAAATAAACTAATCATTTATCATTATAATTTTATCAAATGAACCATCCTCATATTTGAATTGAAAATGAAATATTGGACGTTTTAAAATAATGTATGTCAATAAATTAATGTTTATTTAACTTATGTAAATTTATTTTAATTTGAAAAGAAAAACCATAATTATACCAAGATGATCTGACCACGAAACCATAACATGAATGCACCCAAAACAATGAAAATAATGAAATATTACTAATTAATGGGTGGTAAGATGTTATAAAAGGATAATATTAGGTATTAAAAATAAAATTATAGTTATTTAATGAATAAGTAATAATATTTATAAATCTATATCGGAGTTTAAATTACGGAAAACAAATGGGAAGCGTGAGGTAAATATTTCTCGTCTCACTTTTACTTTTATGATATATATGCCATATTCACAACTAATTTATTATTTGAGGTGTTTATAAGGAAATTATATATTTATTTACATGAATATCATTATCCTTTTATTTTTTAATGTTTTATTTGATAATTTTGGACATTTATAGAGCACACTATATGGCTAATTATTAAGTAGTAGAAAATTTCATAACTCAATTTCCTTTCATTGGGTTAAACTTATTCTTCATTGATTATGGAATTTTTAGATATTGTGTGAAAAAAATTTAAAATATATTATGTTGTATTTACATATATTTTATGTGTATTTAAATATGATACATGTAACATTTTCATTATATAAATGATAAGATTAATGATATGATATTTATAAGGGACATTCTTATTGAAATTATGTTTTTTAAATTCCCCATAGAAATATATTCTTCTTCCACTATGATGTTTTATAAAATTGTTTCCAATTTTTTTAATGTACTCGTATTATTTTTTTAATTTAATTTTTTGTCATGTATTACTTTTTATAAAATAGTTTTAAATTATTCTTTTTTTTGTTATCTAAACGGCCTTCTTTGTAACGTTTTTGACAAAAATATAGAGAAAATGTTTTTAACATATATGGAAGAAGATTATTTTTACAACATCATGATGGATTAATGAATAGAAGATTCAAATAAAATATTAAAAAAAATTCGATGAAAATGATTTTCTTTATAATTGAGTGGATTTTCAGAGAAAAATGTTTTCAAAATAGAAATGTTTTTTTCCTCAATAATTTTTACAAAATATCTTTCAAAATAATTTTCCATATATTATGAAATTATTTTATGGTAATTATACATTACATAGGTTATGATTCTAGGTCACTATTTTTATCCTATCTCTAAATGGTTTTTGTTTATGATTACATGATGTTTATGAATCTCTTTACTTTTCCATTAGTTATGGTATGATGAAATGTTGCTAAAACAAATTTATCTTCCATGAGTTATACAATGATGAAATATTAATTAAACACATTTCCTTTCATAGGATTTTATATGAAGAATTATTTATGATCTCATGGAACACATATGTATGGTTTTCATTATGTGATGGGTGAGACCTATATCTTCCTCCAATGCTTGGGTAAATAATTATATCTCATGGGGTAGGGATGAGAAACTATATGATGGGATGGATTTACCAAGGGAATGATTTGTGACCTGATCTACTATGGGAATCAAGAGTGTCTGGATATAGTGTGGGAAATAGGTGTGTTTTGATACACTATATTGATAGTATTGGTAGTTATCCCTGACATATGAAACGTTTTTCTATATTTATCATCAATCCACACTTTTATGACCTGAGTTTATGAATCATCATTGATTTATGATGTTTTCTCACTCTCATGATCTATGTTTTCTGAAATGATAATGTTTATGCAATGAATCCTGTTTATGATTTATTATTGGTTGGGTATGGACTTCATAAGATTTGATCAGGATCACATAACCGTATTCTTATCATATGTTTTAATATGATCATGGATAGATATCTCCTATGTTAATCCATAACGTTCATCTGAGGTGACCCTTTTCTTATGTTTCTCCTATCAAGGATATGAATAAAGGTATTATGTATGATATTTTAAAAATAGATTTATTTATGAAGGAATAAATGTGAGGTGATGTAGTTGTATTATGAACCAGTATCTTATGTTTTAATGTTCCTAAAGTCACTAAACCCATATAGATCTAGCATGATTTTCTTATGTTTTGTAATGAATATTCATTTATCTAGATGTAATGTCTATTTTTGAAAATAATTAGATGTTATTGTTCGTATTATAAAACTTTTTATTTATCTATTAGAAACTATGATGAGAAAACCTTAGTAACAACACTAATAGTAAGTCTAGGTTACAATACTAGAGTATTTGTAATGATCACAAATAACCAAAGATTATACACAAGGTTTCATATATTTAAATTTTATAAGAAATATATCTTTATTATGTGGTTTACCACTAAAATTATTGTTCCTTACACTATGCATTTTTTATTTTAAATAATGCTAGGAACAAGGGGGAATCATGTGAATGGTGAAATTGATAGAAAAAGGAATGATATTCATCATGAGAAACCAAATGAAATAATTTATAGAAGGTGAATCCTTGTAATTTCTCCTTATCCAAATTTTATTAATAGGATCAATAATATCACTTTTTTTTAGTTTCCATACTCATATAATATGATAATGATAAATTTTGATTGTGGACAAAGTGTAAATAAAGTACAATATTCTTCATGTAAAGAATGTGTGAAGATATTTCAAGGAGAATGATTCCAAGGAACTGGATGATTCATTGGGAATAGAAAATATGTACAGAAATAAATTAAATTAAAAAAAATTAAGGTTCAGTTAACACAATGGATGAGAATAAAAGTATTACTAAGGAATCATTGATATTTAAATGTTTTAAATGAGAAATTTATTGGAATTATATAAATTGATTCCCTAGGGGTAAATCCTTTGAAGAGAATCATAATGTTTATATCAGTAATGTTTATATTACTAATACTGAAGAGACAATAAATGACATATGATATGGAAAAAGAGTTAATGAATAATATGATGAAAAAGTGTAAATTTTTTAAGAAGTATATGGAATAATTGACTGTTTTTTATTGTAATTAAATTAATTTGTTATATATGTAATTTTACAAAATTATGGATGAATGATTCATTTAGGAATTTTTCAACAATAACTTTCCTTATGTATTCTAAATCTTACATTGAGTGTTACTGGTAACCATGAATTGAGAATGAGATGGTAAGGTGATATTTCTAGATAGAACATGCTAGAGGTAAAGATAATACTTAATATATGCATGATGTTTGGATAATAATGTGATTAAGAGATGTTTGATTGTGATAAAATAAATTAGATAATATTTATTACCTTAAAAGTGATTAGTAATTTGATAACAATGTGGTTTATAATATCATTGACTGAGTTTATAGAATTTTTTGATTCATTTGGTGAGTAATGAGTTAATTTTTAGAAGAATTAATGTTTCCAATGTGGTTCTATATGTTATTATCATGTTTCAAGAGAATACTTTATAATGGTATTTGAATGATTTATTGTGTGAAAATTAAGATCTACATCATATTGTTTAGGGGATTAATGATAAGTTGATTTTCAAATTTTATTGACCTTCATTTTAATTATTTGTATATTGAACTTTTCGAAGGATTATAAATGTTACCATATATGAATTTTTTTAACATTTAACTTTGGAAGAGTTTTACATATTAATGTGTTACTTAACCTTATATAGAATATGGCGTATTGGATTTCTTGTTATAACAATTTTTTCATGATAACTACAGATAAATGGAATAATATTTCATCCCTTTATGGATCTTATGATTTAATAGTTCTTAATGAAATAAAATTTCATATTCAATTATTGGTGTATAAAATAATGTTGAAATTGGTCAAAGAAAACCCAAAGAGTGAGATTATACTTATAAGATAAAATTAAGTAAGTATATAATCTCAAATTATTTAGAAATAAATGTTTCTATTATTATCATCATTTCAGATGATATCAACGTCATTTTCCAGAAATATTTGGTCTATTTCTTTGTGAACATTAACATTCAAATTCTTTCTAGAACTCGATAGTTAGAATTTACTTATATGCCCATATTTTAACATTCCTCTAATATTCTCCTAATCATAATCCTAGTTCTGTAGAGATCATAGCCTTTTACTTTCCCACTTTTTTAATTATAAGTTTTATCGACCCATTTAACAATGTGGGTTTCCCATAACGGAATTTTCAAACATCCATATTTTTTTCAATGAGTAATTTTAAATTGAAGGATGTAATTTTGTTTTTCAAATCGTACTCATTTCGGGATGGTAGCTTATCGATTGGATCTTCCACTGAATCCCTATCATGTTCATGACATGTACCATGTATCTCTCTTGAAGATGTATATACCTAATCCTTAACATGTACTAAAATAAGATTTCAGAACAATAGATCTTGGTATTTTTTATAACGAAAAATCGAATGTGATTCTAGATCATAGAGATAATGTTATATGAAACAAGACCACTCGTATGGTTAATGTTTTGCGATAACTACAATTTGAGAAAGTTGCGAGGCAACTAGAAGATATGATGAAAAGATATATCATAATCTATTTTTTTGAGTGGTTAATTATGAGGTATAAATTAATTTTAAGGGGGTATAATGTGACACCCAAATATTATATGTTTTTTTATTTTTGAAGAAATTTATTTCCTTTGATAATTCACATTGTACACAACATCAAGCTTAAATGATCTACAACATATTATTAAAAAGATCATTTTAAAATATCTATAAAAATGTTTCTTCCCTATAGGAATTATTAATTATGAAATATATATGATTATCATGTTCAATAAAAATATATATTTTCATAGTAAATAAACACGTAATTTTTTGAAATGTTATTTTTTTATTAAAATATATGTTTTCTTCAAAATGATATTGTTAATACATTCTATTAGAAAATGAATATAAATAATTGTTAAATATTTATAAAATTTATTTGATATAATTAAGATCATTTTTTGTATCCATAATGTCAAAATTAAGATTGGATGTATTTTTTATATATTTTTTAAAAAATATTAATTTTTTAGTGAATAATAAAAAATAACAATTTTTTCATAACTCTCATAATCATTATATTGAAAATTAATTTTATGATTTTAAATAAATATAAATTAATCATAAGTACATTTTAATTATATATAATCTGACTGATTATATATAAAAAATTTTAACTCGTTTCCTTGGTGTAAGTACATTTTCAGTTTTGAAAACATTTTTTCTATAAACTATTTTTTGTTGTGTTATGATGGATTATTTTTAAAATTAATTTTTCAAATTCTGAGTTTTGAATTTTTGAATTTTTTTTAATAATTGGAATAAGGTGGTCCAAATTATGTTATCAGATCACTTTATATTTTGGGCATACGAAATTTATCGTGGTAATAAAAATTTTAACTACAGTATAAGAAAAATAATGAATCATGTAAAAGTTAAAAGATAAAATCATAAAACAAATAAAAAATAAAAAAGATTAAATTTTTGTTTGATGTTTCTCTAGAAATTAAAAACCAATAAAAAATTAATTAAAAATAGAATTTGTTGGAATTAATTCCACCTAAAAGTGGTAGGCAGTAAATATAAAATGATTTTTATTTCGTAACTCAATACCACCCATCCTCAAGTATAAAACCCACCCTCAAGAACAATTTCCTCTTAAGAAGACTTAAATATTTTAAAATATCTAACATAGACTCTCATAGACACTCTCCCCATATTTTATTTCTAATGATCTCACCAAAATACCAATTCCATGTTCATTATGGTGTCTTTCAATGAGGTGATAATCAGGAGTTAACTTTCTCAAACAACATCTATTATATTTTTGTTTTATATATTATATTCACCTACCTCATACATCAATGAATATTAAATATAGTATCATGTATATAATAAAATTTTATTTTTCTTGTGGAATATATTATAACTATCCATTTTCATATTTTGTATTATTCAGGAAAAAGAACCATTGTCCAAATTATTATAGTGAACCATCTCTATGGATAATGGTTTTTCATTTTCCATTACCACCATCAAGTCATGTCTTTATAGTTTTATTGTGGTTAAATAAAATTTTAATAGGTATATTATAACATATTCTGTGTTCTATAGCTAATATATAGACATAATATTAAATAAAAAGAAACTAGTTGTTGATGGATGAAAAAAATACTAAAATCAGCATTACATTTATCATTAACATTTTATAAATTGAATCATCCTAATGATAGAAATAAAAATTATATATTGGAAAATATGAAATTAAAGAAGTTAGTTATTAGAATTTAAATTCACTTTTAGATTTTTATTTCTATTTTACAAGAAAATAAATAATTATAGGCAAATGAACCGACCATGAATCCCTGACATGATCAGACCCGGAAAAAAGTAAAATAATAAAATATTATTATTTGAAGGCTTGTAATATGTTATAAAAGAATCATAAATGGTATTTTAAATATTATTATAGTTATTTTATAAATTTAAAATATTATTTAAACCTTTATAGAATAGGTTTAAATATGAAAACTAAAGGGAGGCATGAGGTAATGGTTTTTCCCCTCACATTTAATTCTGTGAGATATATTACTTATTAAACAATTATTTCTTATGTGGGATGTTTATAAATCAATTTGATATATAATGTAATTAATCCCATTATCACCTTGGTATTAAAATTTTCATTTTATAATCAATACTTTTATGGTGAATATGAATCGAATGATTACAAAGTATTAAGGGATTTCTTAACTCAATTTCATTTAATTGGGATAAAGATCTAATTAATTGATTATTCCATGTTATGATTAGTGTGTTATTAATTTTGATTATAATGTATTTTATTTCAAATTGTTTTATATGTATTTGTGCTTGATACACATAATTTTTTAATTTTATTAGTTCTCACTTAAGTGATATGATATTTATAAGGGACATTCTTCTAAAAATTATATTTTTAAAATTTACCTTAAAATTATATCATTATTCTGTGTCTATGTTTTCAAATCATGTCTTCAAATTTTTCTTCTATTATGAAATGGTTTATTAATTTCATTTTTTCTCATGTTCTAATTTATAAGAAAATTTTTTTAATGGATTTTCGGTTGTTTTCTAAGCCATGTTCTTTGTGACTTCTCTACAAAAAATGGATGGGAATTTGTTTAGCTTACACAAAATGAGAAGCTTGTTTTATCATCATGGTGATTTAATCTTTGAGGATTCATATATATTTTTACAAGTTCATTTTCAAATAAAATATATTTATTTTTAATTTAATATTTTTTATGAAAAAAATAATATCAATATAGAAAATTTGTTTCCGTGAAGAATTTTTCCATGCGATCTTTCAAAATCATTTTTAATCTAAGTTGAAATCATTTTATTTTACCTATAATTAACTGGGGTTACAATTAAAGGATACTATTTGTATTCATTATCTAAATATATATTTTTATGATGATTTGATGGTTATGAATCCGGTTACTTTTCCATGATTATTTTTGTAAATTAATGGGGAACACCTTCCATTAAAAAAAGAGCTCCTTTTGAAAACTGGGAAAATAAGAATCCCATAAAAATGGAAAACAAGTTAATGGGCTCGATCCACCATGGGGAATTTATGCCTCTTGATACACTATAATAAATTTGTGCATTACGATCCACTATGGTAAATAGCTTTGTCCTGATCCACTATATTGATGGTCTTGGTATTTAACCTTGAAATAAGAAATGGTCTTATATATTTATGTTGGTCGGACACTTTTATGACATGATCTTATAGATCATGATTGATTTATGAAATTTTTTAACTTTTAAGGTATATGTTTTATAAAATGATAATTATAATTCCATGAATTATGTTTATTATAAATGATAGGTTGTGTATGAACATTGTAATTTATGATCATGATCACATAACATTATTATTATATTATTATTTCAGTTAATCATGAATTAGTATCTCCCTTATTTATCCTTACTGATTATATAACAATACAATTTTCTTATGTTTCTATTTACCATTATATAATTAAAGGTATTATACATGATATGTCAAAAAGTGTTCTAGTTATTAAGGAAGAAGAGGGAGAAGATGTGGATGTTTTTTGAAGTAGTTTTTTTTTGTGTTTACATGTTTTCAAAGAAACTAAATCCATATGGTTCTGGAATGGTTTTGTTATGTCTTTTTAATGAATATTCATCAATATATTTATAATATCTATGTTAGAAAAGTGTTGTTCGTTATACATAATCTTGGAGAAGAATCAAGAAAAAAATGAGGAACTCATAAATGTCTCGAGTTTTCATAAAACAAATTAATATAATGGGGAACAGATGATATCAAAGGGATCAACCCCATGATTTTAACTCACAAGAATCTACTAGAAGCAAGTGATAATCTAAAAAAACAACCCTATAGTAAGACCACCCCACTAATGCAACAAGTCATTAAAAAGGATGTTATGAAATTTCTAGATGACTTGATTTTATTTTTCATCTATGATAGTGAGTTGGTGATCCCATTAAAAATCATTAAAAAGAATGGTATCTTAATAGTGATGAAAAATTGTGAAAATGAATTAATTTTAACTCAAACCATTTCTAGGTGATGAGTATGTGCCAACAATGGAATTGACAATACAAAAGCATGAAAATATGACCTATATATACCATTCGTAGTTCATATTCTTGAGAGATTAGATGGGCATGAATTATATTGTTTTCTAGATTGATATTCTAGATTCAATAAAATCACTATTAACTATGTTTATTATTAAAAAAACAATTCTTAATTATCCATTTGGACCCTTCTACTATAGAATTATGTCATTTTTAATGAAAAATTCACTAAAAATATTAAAATGGTGTCTGAAACATTTATTTAATTATTTAGTGAAGGATTTGTTTGAAATCTTAATGGATGATTCGGCTCTGTATGGAAAATCCTTCATGGTCTATTTAAAAAAACTAGAACAAGTTTTACAAAATTTTGTAGAGAAATTACTTTTAGTAAATTGCGATAAATGTCACATCATTGTCCAAGGATGTTTCTTCCTTAGACATAAAATTTAAATGCATGACAAGTAATAAGATAGAAGAAAAATTAATGTAATATAATAATTACCTAAACTAATAAAAGTTAATGGAATGTGGTTATTTATTTCCCCCACAAGATTATATAACTGCATTATTAAAGACATTTCAAAAATATCCTAACTGTTAACACACATACAATAAAAGGACATTCAATTTGATATCAACGAAGAATGTTGGTGAGAATTTAATAATAAAAAAATAGCATAGTGTCTTCTCCTGTTATTGTATCGGTCGGCATGGACAATAAAATAAAAATGATATAGGATTATAGTGACATCGTATTGAGAAATATTTAAGGATAGTGGGTTGGAAATATATTTCACCCAATTTATTTGTCCAACCATAATCTAAATTAGTTTCATATAAATAATATGAACACATAGAAGGATATTTTCGTAGTATTCTTTGATGTTTATAAGTTCCATTCATAGATCATACTCTCCAAAGTTGTAGTTAATACTAATCTTGTAACTATTTTATACCATCTTAAAAAATGATGCCAAACCTATGATGATTAGGTGTATCCTACTACAATAGTAATTCAATACTATCATTAAAGTCTCAAAATATACTAAAAATTTCATTCCTTACTATCTATATAGGGTCACCCTCACTAATATCTAAAATGATAAAGAGATAAGTATTGGATTCAATTTCCCTAATGAGACCCTTTTTAATATGGATGCGAAACAACAACCATGGTTTTCTGATATAGAAATCTATCTTTCCACTGAAAACCACAACCTCGATTTCTTACATAAATAGGTGAATATTTTCATATCAAATGCTCTATAATATTATGGGGATGATCCACTATTCTTTAATTGATTTTCTCATGGATTAATTCAATGCTAAATTCCCGAGGAAGAATTTCAAAGTGTAATATGATTATGTCATACATAACAAATTAGAGGATATAATGGATATAAATATACCATGTATAAAATCTTTCAATGTTAATTCTACAATCCCTTACTCCATCTATATGTAATATGTCGTTTTTGATGTTGTTTTAGGTTCCAGTGGATATGAACTATTGGGAAACATAATGAAATTATATATAATCCCATCTCTAGTTGTCAAAATATTTTTTTAAAGGGGGATTTCTTCAGTTATCTCCTTCCCTAACACCCATGGGAATATTTACATCGTTTCCGCAAGGACTACGTTTTTATATTGGATGTAGCTAAAGTTACACCTTTTGAAACAACAAAGGTAGTCAGAAATTTTTTAAACGACACCATGTTTTCCCAATGTTGATTTCCCCACTTAATCATTAGAAATAAAGGTATTCATTTCTATAATAATTAATTGGAATATATTTAGAAAAAATGTGATTCAATATGACACTCGAACCACCTACCTCTCACAAATAAGAATACAATAAGAATTATCTAATTAGGAGATGATGTAGATGCTAGTAAAAATATAAATAAAAATAGGATGCACTACAGTATCAAGCTTGATGATTCAATTTGGGAATCCCACAATGCATTTAAAACTCCCACCAACACTATGCATTTCTGATTGGTTTATGGAAAATCATATCATTTACCATTTGAATCAGAGCACCAATCATTCTAGGAAATCATAGAGTTAATTATGGATGAAAAAATATATGTGAAACCATGATTTGATCAATTTTATTAATTAGACGATATCTAAATAATTTATTATGAAAATTACTTGATTTATAAGGTTAAAAAAAATAAATTTCACAACATACACATCATACAATTAAATTTCACACTAAGGGGAAATTTTCAATATTTCAATTCTCATATAAAATGATTTCTCGTAATATTAAAGTCCCAATGGTTGGGACCTTTAGAAAATGATAAAATATTACCATAATACACTTTAAAAATTCAAAAAGGAAATGGACCACCATTAAATGTTGTTGGAAATTAGTTAAATATTTACCAAGAACAATTTCACAAATAATGAATTCTATATATAAAATTCCAATGAACTGGAGGATGTACAACTCTACAGATAAATGGGAGCCCTGATTGGGAGGAATCCCTGGTTATTCTTCATTTAAAAAATAAGGATTATTTAAAATTAGTGTACTAATAATTATTTTCCACAGAAAAACAATAATAATTAATCACATCGTAATAAAATTTATTTATAATGTTAAAAATTCATAGTCTGAATTTAAAATAATTTGAAAATTACACTCTCAATTACAATTTTATAGTGTAATATTCACATTTATGATTTCTAATTAGAAACCCTAGGTATTAAGGGGTATAAACTCCCGCTCCCCTCAACTACTTACACCTCCCAACCACCACTCACCTCCTCCCCAACACTACTCTCTAGAATTCCATATTCCCATTCCTCTCCTCATCCATAATACTCACCCCTTCTTCTCTTACTTAGGCCCCTCACATCACCATGTTCAACATTAGAGGTGGAGCCTATCAAACCACCATATATTTTTCCCAGTGTGATGATCCTACCATAGATAAGTGCCAAGCTCAGACTCTAATCCCACAACCTTATCCTTCGCCACCTGTACCTACCACTAATCTATCATCCCCTTCCATTTTGGGGTTGTTATGAGAATACCACCATTTTTGGGGTTTGGATATTCTATCTATATCTATATGTTACGTTGTTTAATGAGTCCCAAGCATGATGTATGATTGGCTCATTTATAATACCAAATTATGTACATGAACTATACCATAAATTTAGATGGGAGTCAATAAATAGTAATTTATGAGAATGTTATAAATAATATATATAAGGTGAACTTATTTCAAATAATTATGGTGTATGAGTTGTTGTTTTGGGTGTTATTTCAAGTGTTCTGAATCCCTTGTTCTTGATTTCTTCAAAGTCATGTTTTGATTATGATACCGATACATAGATATTATATAAGTGGAGTTAGGTATTGGATTGGGGGTTTATTTTTCATATTTAACCACTTATAACACTAATGAAACAATTCATATTCATCTGGAAATATATATAGTGTTCAGAGATTTCATAGATAGCCCACGATCCATCCAGTAGTCGTAATCTGTCGAAAAAATGACTTCCCATTCGATGTGTGTTTCTATCAGGATTATTCACTATGATTTATCCCACACCATTAATATATTGGTAGACTCCTAGAGGTACATTACATAGAAATAATTGATCGTGGTAACAAATTCCGTGAAATCTCTTAAATTCAACATGTACCACATGTTTTCCCTCTATTTTAAGAGTCAGGATAGGCGTCAGTGCAATACTTTGAAGGGAGGATTCTTTGTCACCCACATTGATAAGAGACTGGGGGTATTCAATAGCTCAAAAAATCCAACTTACATTATCCTAATGAAAAATATATACCTCAACATGATCTATAATATATGGATTCTTCATAAGGATTGTGACCACTATGACTAGGAATAATACTAATATGAGTTTACTGATGAGGCTCATTGCTTTGTTGTGTTTCCTGCAATGTCCGTTCAAGCTAATTATCCAAAAAATATGTCTTATAATCCTTATGAAACACCATCTTATATAGTTACCACCTCTTCCTCCCACACACCTATTACTTCAATCGAACCGTATTTTGGCTTTGTACCCACCACTACCACCACAGATCCATCACCCACCATGGTAAACCATCACCTAGAGCTTACTGACCTTATTACCAGATAGGATTTTCTGAAAAAAAACATTCAATATAGAAAGGGAAAAAATATACCTTACAAAACTGAGATTCCATCATTCAATGACACAACGAAACATTAATCTTTTATAGTGGTCAATTCCGCCCAAGGTCCTGTTTCAACTGACCAATTCACCAACACCACTAAAACATCCCACATATATATATTATCCATTCACATAGAGGGAATTTCCAACCACCAACTGTTTTGGATGTGACCCCTAAGGTTGATAGTGGAGGTTCCACCCACATAATTTATTAATTTTCTAAAGTACCATTCCCATGTTTTTCTATTTTTTCGGAGTATTTCTATATTAATTAAATTTCATCTTTTTATTGTATTTTTTATATTATTTAGTTGGTACATTAAAATATTTTGGATTGAAAATGATTCCCTCACACTATAATTATTAATTAAACATTAATTTTTTTGAAATAAATATTTTTCCTCTACTATGGATATCGACTCCCATTCTAGGATTCCATATGGACATCCCCATGAGTTATTTCATTATGTATCTAACTTACATGGATATTTCCAAAGCTCAATCTATAACCTAAATAGATGCTCCATCATCCACATGATATGTTTCTTTGGCCCATTTCTGGGGTTGTGACCCCACCAAGTTACCATTAGTGCTCAAGGACACTATTTAAAATTTCTATAATAGATATAAAATTGGCAAGCTAATGGAATAATTAAATAAATAATTGTCTATCCTTCTTGATGATGAAATATTGTCAGCACATTATGGAAGGAAACCCATAGTTTTATCTATTAATTAATTTCTTTTTTTAATGAAATTAATTTTCTATTTATAGTTTGGCATGTTAGATATTTTATTCTGACAGTTAGTTTTTATTCTACTCCTTTCACATATATCTGAGTTGGAATACATTATGTCTACTTTGTTCCCCTACTAAGTATTTTTATTACATATTATATATCTACAATAAAATCATCATTTATATAGTATATGCATATTTTGTTTCTACCATTTTTTAAGTTGGAAAGTTTCATAATAACATCCTTAATTTTCCCCAAAGCATTAAACTTATTAGAGGGACCATTCATTTCTCTACACTGATTATATTCTAGAAATTTTCAAATTGTGCTTCATTCATTATTATCTCTCCCACATCACATTTTATAATAATACATAAAATATTTCCTTTTAATTGTGTTTGGGGGGGGGGTCTTGATATTTATTGTATATTCACCATGATTTTCTCTTGTTTTTATCATTTTAGTAGTCATTTTATTTGAATTAATATTCAAATTGGAATCTCATTGCACCCATGTAAATAAAAAGAAAACATTTGGATGGAAAATGTAAAAATATTTTTCCCTTCTTGTATTTTTAGCACGATTAGCGAGTCAGGTTATTTATTTTATATTATAAAATTTATTTACATATTACTCATTATTATACACTAAATAATTCCCCATTTTATGTTTATTCCCATCCCTGTGAGGATTATGAACCTTCTTTTTACCATTATTTCACAGGAATATTTCATAGGTGATACATGGAACATGTAAACCAATCATAACATTCATTTGAATTTTTTTGAAGTAATGAATGAAAAACCACACAGTAAAAATGATTGAGGAATTTTGATTGCTAAGCCATTTCTTTGGATACTCACCTATAAAATTACCGTATTATGCCTATAGAATCCATGGATAAAATATTTAGGGTTAGGAAATGTTACAATTCCATTACATTCATTAATACCCTAATATTTTCTATGATATCATGATTTTCATTTGAATAAATTTTCGGGAGATAGTTATTCACTACAACATTAATATCTTTTTGTAAAGGTTTTCTAAACCGCCCCTAAATTTTTTAATAATGATTTAGCAGAGGTTTTTATTAAACAACTAATATTTTTTTAAATCATAACACCCCCCTCTCCCCACCCCAAGAGACCCCCCCTTCTCCCCCTCAACCCCAATGAGACCCCTGGAAACCCTTGAATCCATATCCTCTCGCCGGCTCACCACCTCGCTACCTCACTACACCTCAACTCGCCACACCACCTCACCGATTCATCCTATGATCATCTTGGGTTTGAATTTCTCCTAATATTCTCACATATTCTTCTATTTTTATTTTCCCATTTATACTCCCCTATGAGTTTCATGTATAATGGGTGTACCCAAACCGAAACGTTGGGTTCTTTTGTCTAATTAATTATTCCTAGGATTTGAGGGGTTCGATTTTGCACCATTCTAACCCCAACTATTGGAGGAGATGAATTCTCCAACGGTATTATCCATGCTTTGATTCATTCATATTCCCTATAAAATTTTCAAATATGTAATTTGTGTATTTTTGGTTTATCATATTCTTTTAGGGTTCATTAGACCAAATTCTGGTATATTTGGCTTTCTATTGAGGAAGGATACACAATTTTTGATAGGTTATCCTATGTTTGAGCCATTAAATCAGAAACTATAATTTTTTGGGAGTATAAATGGATACCTTAAATATATTATGGAATATGTAAATTAAAAAAATTGTTTTAGTTCTTGTAATTGGTTGTTATTTGGTCATTTAATTATTTCATTATGTTTATTCATGGTATCCTCCTAAAAATTTGTTTTCAATATTGTTTTAAATGTTGAGATCCATGGGTGTTTTTTTGGTTTTCCAATGGGATTAAATTCAGGTTTTTAAAAATAAATATTTTTTGTTCCTTTTGGGTGAGTTTTCCATTAATTTTTAATATAATGTTTCATTCCATAAAATATCAAAAAATTGCGTTTAATTATTTTCCTTCCATTAATTCTGACTTATATACATATGCAAACACACACACACACACACACATTTGTGCTCTCGGTGTATATATTACCACAGGAGAGTGAGAATATGTGTATTTGGAAAAGGGGAACGTGTATATATATATATTGGTATATATGTGTCTAAGTGTGAAGTTTCATTTTGAATGTGAAAGCTATAGTGTGAAAAGTGATTTTCTAAAAGTCAGATTTTGATTTCTAAAAATTTATGGACCAATTCAAACATTCTAATGGGTTTTTAAAATAAAATTAACTATAATAGAACCCCATAAGTTTTTCTATTTGTTGGATCTAGGTTTGATATGAATGACATATTGGTATGTTTCTATGAAAAGGCAATTTTCATTGGTAGTACATGGAGGGGATGTGTTATTGTGTGCTTTCCTTATAATTTTGTGTAAAAATATTTTTTTCTACCAACCCTACTATATGTATTTTAGTTTTGGGAATGGAACATGGGAATCATGGGATGCTAGGTAGGCAGGCTAGGTCTAGTTGGTTAGGCCTCAACATATTTCACTCGTAGGATTATGATGTAACACTAACTCAAAAAAGTGACATTTCTTTTACCAATATGACTTGGTTTCATCCCCTCTGATGAGTCACGTTGAAAATATATTCCTATATGTTTGATCAATAGGATATAATGTACCTAGAATCCAAATAACATAGCTACATATTTCTTTTTCAAGACTATTTCTCTCATTTTCTTCATATTTATATATGACTACATTTTCAAGATATTTCTCATATTTGACATTTAATGTATAAAATAAGAAGTGACTTATTCTATTTTCCATTATTTTGTAGCACCTTGTGAAATGATTTGTACTGTTTGGTTTACAACTAAAAATATTCTTTCTTTTCATTATATTATTAAGAATAGATTTTTTGAAATTATTTTATTCTTTGTAAATGGTTTTCAAAAAGGGAAGGGGAAAATGGTATTTAAGAATCAAGAGTTTTTTTATTCTTGAGAAGAATGGAAATCCATATATTTTTATAATTTTTTTCAAAGTAGAATGAAATTATATTCTCATTAAATTTATTTAATAATGATTGGTTTTTCTTTTGAGATCCCTACTCAGAATTTTTATGTAGTTCCTATATATCTATCATTATTTTAGTTTCATTTTTCAGCATATATTTTATTCTCACCGAAGGGGTGTTTTGTTTCCTTTTTTTGGGTGGTGACATCTATAGTAATAAAATAATATTTAAGTGTTTAATTTTGTTTTAATTTATTTCTTTTTTATGGGATTGGCCATATACGTTTTTATTACTTTCAACAGACTGAGTGTATCTATAGAGAATAGTGAGAGAAGAAAGGCCACTATAGGGGAATTTCTTCCTTACAGGAGAGGGAGTTCAAGGGGAATGATATTTTTTAGTTCATATTTATATTTATTACATTTCCTAGTATTGGTATTAGGTTTCCTCTTAGTTATTTTTCTATGGCGTGGAAGTCTGATGTAGGAATGTGTCAATCCCAAATTTGATTTTTCCACTAATTATTATAACAATTATTTATTATGTGAAATCATTATTAGGTGGTATTTCATTATTTCATAAGCACTTGTTACATCCCATGTGGATTGGGAACACACATTATATCTTATCATGGGTCAGACCAAGCATCTGAAGGAGGAATAACTTGGGTTGGTTCATGAAAAAATCTTATAAAATGAGATGTTTGATTGCTTCCACCATATTATCCTTAGATCTCTCATAATTTTACCTTTTTATTTTGGATTTATAGTATATAGAAATAAAATCATCAGGGATTAGTAGGTTTTTCATGGTTTGGTTCCTTCTCACCACTAATCATAATAAAACTCATGTATCTAGGGGATGTAGGTATTTTTATTTAGAGGTTTTATTATTTGTATGATGTGAGAGTTTAACTAGTGGTACATCGTGAGGTAGCATAGATTTTTATCCCTCCTGAAGCTTTCCAACATGGTTCTATGTTACTCTCGATGATGGTTTCATTGTTAGGAAATGGGAAACCTAGAAATGTACCCAATGAATGTATAGTGAATAGAAAATTCATGGTTGGTTTACATTGTATGTTTTTGGTCAATTGATATTCAACTAAATATTGATGAAGGATTTTTAATTTTAAAATGGTTATAAAGTAAATTTTTACTATTTGAAAAACGAAACAGTGTGACTTAAAATTGCATTAAGTGGTTATAAATCGATTTTAAAATTTAAAATTGGGACTTTTTATATGGGTAAATATTTTACAAATTGATTTCCATGATATTTTTACTTAAAAACATTTTACTGGTTTGAAAACTCAAATTTAATCAATATATTTGGTTCTAGATTCATTCTTACATAACTAATATATGGTGCACTTATAGATGTCCAATTTTAATTGGGTTACTTTTCTAACATATGAAAAAATATTCTATATCATCCTCCGTACGTCTATTCCTCAAGCTCCACCTCTAACACTTTCTTATCATCCCAACATCTGTTTCCTTCCCTCCATGATTCGTCCATCTGTATCCTTTATCACACATGCATATCTTCAAAAATATAACATTCCTATTTTTTCTCCACCTCATTCATATTTGTTTTTTTGTATCTATTCATCCATGAAATATGTGATCTACATAGAAACCCTATAATATACCGCTTAGGCAGGTTATCTTGGTTTTTTTTGTGACAAATTGGTATCAAAGGCAACCATGCCTCTTCTTTGAAATTTCTATATAGTTTGGCATGTCTTGGTAGACATGAGATATTCATTTGGAGAAATAATTGGTATATTCTGAGATATTTCATGGCCAGATATCATCATAAAGTGCCTTATGTTTCCATGAGATATTTTGAAAAAGTGCAATTAAGGATTGCTTTTAATTTAATCCTATAATTTTTCCAAATCATAATGATCTTTATATTTTTTCAAAAAGTCTATATGAATATATATCCCTATTTATTAGTATTTATGTAATTCCCCAACCCTAGTTACCCATAGTCGGTTCATTATTACGTATCATTAGCATGATCACAGAAGATCAAGTCTTAAAAGGCCGATTAGTTTAGTAGCCTTGGAAGTAATAGATACATTCATATGGTTTACATTACATCAAAAAATGGAAAACTACAACAACAATGTTTCCATTGACAACACTGAGATCCCATAGACTATCCATGTAGGTCAGTCATAATGTACTTCTTTGCGTACTGGTAAAAATAAAACATATAAAGGGGTGAGCTCATATGCCTATTAAGGAAAACATTATAGAAGAAGCTTTCATAAATAAGCACAAACATTTAATGTAATGTATAAAACTAAAAAATTCCCATTCAACATAAAATTAATCATAATATGTAAAATATAAATCAATATAATTCCATTTACCAACTCACATGGATATTATAAAAGTCAAATAATCACATGAAATATCAATATACACTTTCATAATGATGGAATGCATAATTACACACATTAATAACCACATAGTCAAGGCCTTGTGCCAAAACTACAAAAAAGATTTTGTCAAGGCCTTGTTCCAAGACACTAGTTTGTCAAATGAGACCTAATGATGCATCGAGGAGCTATAGCGGGCTCTACCTGTCACATACTAAGTCCAATTCATTCCTCATATGAAAAGGTTTAAACTTAACATAATCATTTGTATTAAAACTAGCATATTAAATGACAATAATTTATCCATAAACCATGAATGGTATAAATATATCACATCCATAGTCAAACATATCAAAAAAACTTAAATAAAATATGGAGGTTTTGTATCACAATAAATCAACTTCAAATAATCTCACAATCCATCAAAGGATGTTAACATAGATGAAATCAAATCATTTTTTTGATAAATATCTCTTATTATTTTGAAACCATTTAGATTCATATAATTATAAAATAAAACATTTAATTTGAAAATATTCTTATAATCTTGTATGGGAAGCTTTGATGATGTTATAACGGCATAAAATATCCACACCCTCCGTATATGTTAAAAACATTATTACCTTAATTGCGATGAAAAGGTTATAAAGGACATTTTTTGGAAAACGATGGAATGTTTCCTATATAAACATCTTATAAAAGTAAAAAAATGGTATAAATGACTTTAACCCATAGTCTATAAAATAGTAAGAATGTTTTGAAATACATTTTAAAAAAACATGGATGCGGATGATAAATAAGCCCTAGTAGATAATTTCATATAAACAGTAATGGATAATGAAGAGATTATAGAATTAACCCTGAACATGTAATTTTCATTGGTTGAGGGGAGGTTAACCCTCAGTATAATGGTGAAATAATTTTTATTAAATTATACAAGAATCATATACATTAATATGATATCATATATGATCTTTTAACATTGATTTGTTAACAACATCTTAGTAGTATCATCATTTTTGTTGTTAATGGATTCATTTTCCTTTATATTCTTTGTTATGTGAGTCATATTTTTTATGTATGGGATGTATCTTCTTCAGATCCAAAATGATATCAATTCTGTAGAAATTATTTTAATCATAAAATGAAAATTAGTCTTGAATGGAAACGATGGGGAATGAATCTCTTCGCGTTCGAGGAGACGGTAATCCGTATGTACGCACGAGTGACAATATCATTATTTTGATATTAAAATAATATGTAATTGGATGGTATACCATATATACGAAATCATTATCATGTTTTATTTATTATTTACATCAATTACACATCATTAATATACCCATCCAAATAATAATGTATTGAAAAACAATTACACCATGACGTGGAGAAGGTAAGTCGTAAGTATAAACGTATGGTGACATATCATTCAAAAGATGGATAGAATAATAAATATAGTTGTACCATATTTATAATAACATCACAGTAGATAAAAGATACTGGATTTATTATTTTTTAATGAAAACAACAAAGAAAGAGGAAGTGGAAAATGAAAGGAACTTGAAAGAGGTGATGAAATATTTACCTCTTCTTGGGTTCTTCCTTTTTATGTGACAAAAAGGGATCTTTAGGATGGTTTTCTGACTAAATGAAGGACTCTTGGATTATGGGAGGAAATTTGAGAGGGTATTTGGGTAGGATTTGGCCGCGAAAAATTGTTTTGAATGTGTGAATTATAGAGAAGGGGGAGTGCTCTTCTATAAGAGAGGTGAAGGGTACCTTAAGAAAATCTGGAAATATTATTTTATAATAAAATCATTTTCGGGTACTAATAGTCCAAAATTTATTATTTAAAGAATAATGTGGGGATGGGTAGACAACCATTGAACCAGTTGGTTTTTATATAGGTTTGGGTCACTATATGAACCTTATCCGTTTGATTTACCTCTTAGTTAAATAGTTTGACTTATACCATGTCTCTTTGTATTTTTATATTATATGGTTAATAAACATACTATATACTTCCAAGAGATCCCAAAGTGGTTAATTAATGATTCAAATCTCATTATATTAGTATTTTGGCTGAACTATAGATTTTTAGGAATATAATATCAATTAATAATATAATATTTGTTTTAAAATAATTTTATGTAAATTTTTACACTATTTGGTATTTTTTTCTAAATTCATAACAGCATTATTTCTTCGAAAAAAATAATCTAACCAACCATAATATGTCATATCAACCAATAAGAATATTGGAATCCATAAAAAGTCTCAAATTACATTAATATGGATATTTATAATTTCAATTCTTTTCATATTTCATTAATTAGGTAATTACTCCATCATCACTGTGTCATATATAAATTAAATTATTTAATGTCTAAAAAATATAAATAAAATACCCTTATGTAGGAAATATTTTTAGATTTCTAATGAATATTTATAGTCGAATTTATATTATGTGTGACCCTATATTAAAAATATTTTAGTTATTAAACTTTTATTTTAACTCTTTTAACTATTCTTTGAAATAAATAATAATAAATGTCCTAATCTAATACAAGAAGACCAAAGAGGTTAATATTTTATTAATAAGGTTGTTTTTGGTCGAATTATACTTATCCAATAGAATTAGGACATGTGTTAGGATAATAATAATATTGTTTACCATTAATTACCCTATTTACATTTAACCATGGTAAATAAAAGAAAAAAGTTAATATTCATCAGAAATTATTTTCATCATATTAAACAACATTTTACATACTAATATCAACTATGACTCTCTTATTTTTGAAATTCAATTCAAATAATTAATAAAATTAAGATTTATGTAAATTTGCAAATGCTCTTGGAGGTGGGTAAAAGATGGTAAAAATTTCAGTAAAATTTTTATATATTTGAAATTATTATAAACTAACTCTAATAAATTAAATTGAACTTATATAAGTATTATGTATCTATTTTTACATAAAATAAATTTAAATAAAATAAATAATTATTTAAATAAAAATTTGGTTTTAAACTATAACTCAGGAATTTCACTATTCATCAAAAATTGAATGTTTTCAGAAAAATACCAAAAATTCACCCTAAGCTAATTTCGATATTCCGAATCCAAATATAAATTTCATTTTTAAAGATAAAAATTATGAAATTTCATAATGTGGGTATTTACTATTCATAATGGAAAGATTTAATGGTTTTGTGGTGTTAGAACTCGAAGTTCCATACAACACACGCTAATGCATTATTCATAGAGAAGTGTACCATTGAAGCTTGAGTGTTACATTCTCCCCTTCTTCAAAAAATTTTGTCCAGAAAATTTCTAGAATATTACTACATAAAAAGACTTTCATGGTTCTTCCTCATAAATTCCTTGGGTTCCCATGTTGCCTCTTCCATCTTATGGTTTCTCCATAAAACGTTTACCAGACGAGTCGTCCAGTTTCTCAGCACACGTTCTCTTGTATCAAAACTCATGACAAGATCTATGCAATAAGACATATCACGATCCAGTTCTAATTCCTAATAGGTGAGTACATTCATTGGATCAGACATTTAGTTTCTTAACAATGATACATGTTAGACATCATGAACTTTGAAGAGACTTGGTGGCATTACCAAATGGTAAGATATAACCCCAATTCATTTTAGAATTTTGAATGGTTCGATGTAGTTGGGACTCGATTTACCCTTTTTATCGAAATGTATAACACCCATCCATGGAGATACATTCAAGAAAACATGATCTCCTACCTGAAATTCAAAATCCTTCCTTCGGTTAACAACATAGCTCATCTATCTATTTTGAGCTGCCCTGATGTGGTTTTGTATTACCTTCACCTTTTCCATCATTTCCTCCACAAGTTCTAGGCCTATGAGTTTTCTTTCACCAATATCATCCCAACAGGTTGGTGTACGATATCTCTTTCTATATAACGCATCATATGGTGCCATCGGAATACTTGAATCGAAGCTATTGTTATAGGAAAATTCTACCAGAGGGAAATATTGATCCCACATACCTTGAAAGTCAAGTGATCATGATCTCAACATGTCTTCTATGGTTTGAATAGTCCATTCTGATTGTCCATCAGTTTGGGGGTGGTATGCAGTGCACTTATGAAGTTCAGTATCCTAGGATTTCAGAAGAATTTTTTAGAATCATGATATTAAACAGGGATCATGATCAGAAATAATCGATAGGGATACTCCATGAAGTCTCACAACTTCATTAATATATAGTCTTGCTAGATGTTCAATTGGTAATACTTCTCTTATAGCAATAAAATGTGAATAATTGGTAATATGATCAACAATGACCCATATTTCATCGTTCTTTATAGGTGTCTTTGGTAGCCCCATGAAAAAGTCCATCGTAATATTATCCCATTTCCACTTAGGTATCGGAAGAGGTTTCTAGACTCTTCCAAGCAGTTGCCTTCCAGATTTCACTTGTAGACAAGCCATACATCATGAAAAAAAATCATCAATCTCCCTCTTCATGTTGTCCCAAAAATAAGGTTCCTTCAAATCACTGTACATTTTGGTTCTCCCAGGGTGAATAGTGAAATTGGAGCTATGAGAATCATCCAAAAATTCTATTTTTAGATCAGGTATATCAGGAAAAGAAATTCTTTTCCCAAATCTAAAAATTCCATCTTAATATACGAAGTCACTCAATCTCCCATTATTCATAGCTTTAATCATGTTCTGAAACTCCTCATAATCATCCGGATAACGTTTTATCCTTTCTAGTAAAGATGGTGTGTCAACCATTCGAAAAAGAATTGATGTTTCACTTTACATGTTTATTTTCATATCAATATTTACTAGATCCATGTATACTGGATCCTTTTCAAATATTAACTTGTTCAAAACTCCATGATCTTTTATCCCTAAAGAATCTACCACCTTATTTGCATTCCACGGGTTGTAGTGTATCGTGCAATCATAATCCTTGAGTAGTTCAAGCCATATCCTTTGCCTCATGTTGAGTTCTTTCTGTGAGAAAATATACTTCAATCTATTATGATCAGTATAAATCTCTCATTTTTCACCATAGAGAGAGTGCCTCCAATTATTAATATCAATGATTATTTCTTCTAATTCAATATCATGAGTAAGATAGTTTTTCTCATGAATTTTTAGTTTTCATGATGCATAGGCAATAAATCTATCATTCTGTATAAGGACACAACCAAGACTTATCTTTGATGGATCACTATAAGTAACAAACCCATCATTCCCCAATGGTAGTGTAAAGATAGGATCATTGACTAATATTCTCTTCAATTCTTCAAAACATTCTTCACAATCTATTGTCCAGACAAATTTGACCCCTTTTCTCGTGAGCTTTGTTAATGGGTTATCCAACCGGGAAACATTTTGGACGAAACGTCGATAATAAACTGCTAAACCAATAAAACAATGTACATCAGTTATACTCGTCGGTTATGGCCATTATTCGATTTCCTTGGTCTTAGAAGGATCAATAGAGATTCTATCCTTGGAAAAAATATGTTTAGGAAAAGAAATCTATTGAAGCCTGAGTTCACACTTGCTAAACTTCCCATATAATTAATGTCTTTTAAGAGACTTCAGGATAATGCACAAGTGATTTACATGATCATGGAAACTTTTAGAGTATACCAAGATATCATCAATAAATACAACTAAAAAGTAATCAATATATTCCTTGAAAACTCTATTTATTATATCCATGAATTGAGAGGGTGTATTAGTCAATCCAAAAGGAATTATTAAAAACTCGTAAAGCCCGTACCAGATTTGAAATGCAGTTTTTGTAATGTCTTCCTTCTTCACCCACAACTGATGATTTTGAGATCGAAGATCAATCTTTGATAAGTATTTATCTTGATGAAGTTGGTAGAATAAATCATCAATGCGAGGTAAGGTATACTAGTTCTTTATTGTTATACCATTGATCTCCCAGTAGTCAACACACAACCTCATAGATCCATCTTTCTTCTTAACAAAAAGGACATGGGATCCCCATGGGGAAACACTAGGGTTAATAAATCACTTATTACTCAATTCCTCTAGTTTTTTCTTTAGTTCCACTAATTCCACGGTGGTCATCCTATAAGGGGTCTTCGATATGGGCCTTGATCTAGGAATTAAATCAATAGAAAAATCAATTTCTCTTTCTAGAGGTTGTCAAGGTAAATTTCCTGGAAACACATCAACATATTCTTTCACAATAGGTAATCCTCTATTTTAACATTATTTTCATCACCCAAAGTAATTTAATTCTATTTCTCCCCAAGAATAGAATATACTTGAGCTACTGAGGGGGGATCTGGAGAAAAATTGGGTGGTGGTGATTGTGCTATAAAGATAAGGTGTTGTTTATCATGATCGTCAAAAATTGTAAACTCCATACATTAAATTTTGGCATCATGGTCCAAATACCAATCCATACCGAGGATTATATCAAATTCAATCATGGGTATGATGATGAGATTAGTAGATAAAGAACATTTATATGACCTAATGGGGAATGATTCACAAAATTTTGTTATAATGATAATTACCTTAGGAGTATTGCCTGAAAACTCCCAAGTAAAATTAATTTCGAAATATCTAATTATATTAGTAAATTGGGAAGATATGAAACAATACGATGATCCAGAATCAAATAAAGCATTTTCAAAACTTGAGGAAACCATAAAATTACCTGCCACCATGTCTTTTGGAGCATCAACCTTAGTTGATGTGATAGAATAATCTTGGCCTTATTCCCTTTGACTTTTCTAAGATATGTTCCCCTGATGCATAGGATAGTCATTCACATATTCCACCTTTCTCTACAATTGTAGCATTCAACATCGACAACCTCTTTCTTCCCCTTGAAATCATGAGCTTGGTGTCATTTTTCACCACACTTGTAATAGACTCCCATTCCCTTCAAGAAAGTACTAGGGTGTTTCTTCCCACATTTACTATAGTATGGATTTTCAATGTTTCCCTTCTTCCCTTAATTTCCATTTCTAGAGTTTTCGGGAGATCTTTTCATCTCTTCCATTACTTTAAAGTTGAAAGACATGGAGAATTATTTTTTTGTATTAATAGCACTTGAGACAATATCTTCATACAATGAGAAGGATTATGAGACTAATGCTCGATGGATAAATGGTTTTAAACCATCAACGAAATGATAAATGTTACTTCTTGGATTATGTATACAATCTGTAGCATGCCTCTCTATCCTTGTAAGGTTAGATTCATACATTGCAACATTCTCATCCTACTTTTTCCCCAAACTCATAAATTCCCTTTCCATATCCACCTGATGGTCACGAGGAATATATTTTTGTCATAAACGCTCTTTAAACATCCTCCATTCCATATTTTATACTTCATCATCTTCCTTTGTGTTTTTAATCAATGAACACCATTAATCAGCATCTCCAGTGAGGCAGTAAACTACCATGAAAACTTTTTCCCTTTCCCTAATCCCCAAGTCATAGAATATTTTCTCTAAGGAAATTTTCCACTGCTCACCTACTAATAGATTTTTACTCCCATTTAATGTTGGTGGTTGTTTACTCATTAAGAAATCTAACATTGATCCTCCATGCTGTGGATCAGGGTCCTCTATACGGGTAAGGAAATTATTCATAACCTGAGTGAGTTGTCTTAGTATGGTGATAAGATTATCAGCACCAGTTGTATTACCAGCTCCACAATAATTATCTTGAGTAGGATGACAATCCCTACACGGAGTGCATGCATTGATATAATTTCCATTCCTTCCACTAGGCACCATTTCTAAACAATGGAATACACTTGATTAGTTTAAGAATCGAAATACATAATTCCAAACTTGAAAAACACTTAACATAAATTGAATAGTTTATGGATATAATCCATAAAAAAAATGGGTTCTTTGAGGATGTATATACTCATAAACCCTTCATTATGGTTCGTAAAGAAAGTGAGAATTATCCTAAGAATATCCCCTGAGAGTGTTTTAACGAAGATTTCAGTAAGTCCCATTATCGTGTACTAGTTCCTTTTTATGGATAGCTCAATGCATTGTTTTTGTGGTTTACCACTAGGTACATATGTGCCAGAGCCGCCTCTACCTGCTCATTTCCAAACAAGGATGTATTTCTTGAAAAAATCAAAAAATATCTACAATACCAAAATTCTAGGAAGTTCTTCTATACTAATCCTCAATGTCTATATTAGGGTAATGTCCTCTAATTAGTGTTTATCTAAATCTAGATTCCAAGGTTTGTACTAAACTTCCTCTGATACCAACAGTAATGCCCCGACCCTAGTTACCCAGAGTCAGTGCATTATTACGTATCATTGGCATGATCACAAATGATCAAGTCTCAAAATACCGATCTATTTATTATCCTTGGATGTACTAGATACATTCATAAGGTTTATATTACACCATAAAATTGAATACTACAACAGAATTGTTTCCATAGAAAACACTAAGATCCCATAGTCTGTCCATGCATGTCAGTCATAATATAATTCTTCTCATCCTAGGAAAAATAAAACATAGAAAGGGGTGAGATCAGATTCTCAGTAAGGATAACAATATAGTGGAAGCTTTTATAAATAATTATAAACATTTAAAGCAATGTATAAAACTAAAAAAATTGATTTCTACATAAATATCATCATAATATGGAAAATATAAATAAAAAAGTTCCATTTACTTACTCACATCGATATTCTACTAGTTGAATAATCACATGAAATATTAATATCCACTTTCATAATGAGGCATTGCATAATTCCAAACATTCATAACCACATATTCAAGGCCTTGTGAAAAGACTACAAATAATATTTTTTCATGGCCTTGTGCTAAGACTCTAGTTTGTCTCAAGAGACCTATCGATGCATCGAGTACCTATATCAGGCTCCACCCATCACTTACTATGACCAATGAATTCCTCATTCGAAAAGGTTTAAACATAATATAAACAATTGTATTACAACCAGCATAAAAAATGTCAATAAATTTTCCATAAAGAGTGAATGGTATACAAATATCCCATCCACAGTCAAACATATCACAAAACCTTCAATACAATATGAAAGTGTTTTATCATAACAAATCAACTTCAAATATGCTTACAATCTATCAAAGGATGTAAATATAGATTAAATCAAAACATTTTTTGATAAACATCTCTTTCTATTTTGAAATTATTTAAAAATAATATAATTATAAAAGAAAACATTTATTTTGAAGTTTTTTATAATCTTGTAATGGATGCTTCGATGATGTTATAATGGTATAAAATAGCTGCACCCACCGTATATGTTTAAAAAAAATTCTTACATTAAATTTGTCGAAAAGGTTATAAAAAACTTGTTTGAAAAACTATGGAAATATTCCTTTATAAACATCTTATAAAAGTCAAACAAGGGTATAAATGACTTTAACCCATAGTATATAAAATAGTAAAAATGTTTTGAAATACATTTTTATGAAACATGGATGTGGATGATAAAGAGGTCCTAGTAGATAAATATGTATAAACAACATCGGATAATGAAGAGATTGTAGAATTAACCCTTACCTTGTACTTTTCCTTTGTCTAGGGTTTGTTAACCTCATTTTTAATGGTGAAATAATTGTTATTAAATTATACAAAAATCATATACATTAATATGATATAATATATGACCTTTTAACATTCCTTTGTTAATAATATCGTAGTATTATCGTTGTTTCCAGTGTTAACAGATTCGTTTTCCATTATATTATTTGTTATGTGAGTCAAATTTTTTATGGATGGGATGTATCTTATTCATATAAAGAATTATATCAAGTCTTTAAACATTATTTTTAATCATCAAATGAAAATTTGTCTTGAATGGATACAATGGTGAATGAATCTCATCGCGTTTGTGGATACGGTAACCCATACGTCCGAACGAGAAATAATTTCATTATTTTGATATTAAAATAATATATAATTTGAAGTTTAATAATCTATACAGAATCACTATAATTTTATATTTATTATTTACATCAATTACACATCATTATTATACCTATCCAAATAATATTTTATTGAATAACAATTACACCACGACGTGGAGATGGTAAGCCGTATGTACGCACGTATAGAGACATGTCATTAAAAGTATGGATAGAATAATTAATATGGATGTACCATATTTATAATAACATAATAGTATATAGAAGATACTTTAGTTATTATTTTATAATGGAAATAACAAAGAAAGAGGAAGTGGAAGAATAAAGGGACTTGAAAGAGGTGATGAAATATTTTCCTCTTCTTCGGGTTCTTCCTTTTGATTTGATCATAATGGCCCCAAAGGGTGGATTTATGATTAATGGAAGGCCTCTAGGATGAAGGGAGGAAAACTAATAGGGAAGTTTTTTAGTGTTTGGTAGATCCAATTGTCTTTTATGGTGTGAATTAGAGAGAAGTGGGAGTGCCCTTTTTTGAGATTAGTGAGGGGCATCTTAAGAAAAGCTAGAAATATTATTTTATAGTAAAATAATTTTCGGTTTATAATGGCTTAAAAATGGAGTATTTAATGTCTAAGGTGGGGATGGGTCTAAAACCACTCTTAAAATAGGTTTTAGGAAGGTTTGGGTCACTATATTTTCCTTATCTTTTATATTTAACTCTTAGTTAAGTAGTTTGACATATACAATGTCTCTTTGTGTTTTTATATTATATGATCAATAAACTTAATATATACTTCCGAGAGAACCCCAAGTGGTTCATATAGAATAAAACTATCATTATATATGTCTTTTTTCCAAGCCTTTGTTTTTAGGAATAAAATTGAAATTAATAATATAATATTTATTTTAAAAACAATTTTACGGCAATTTTGACACTATTTGTTATTTTGATTTTGCTAAATTCATAACATCATTATTAATTCTTAAATAAATCCTCCAACCAACCCTAATATGTCATATTAAGATTTAAAATTAGTGGAATTCAGAAAATTTCTGAATTACATTTATTTAGATATTTATAATATCAATTATTTTAATATTTCATTATTTAGGTAATTACTGCATCATCATTGTGTCATAAATAAATTTGATTATTTACTATATAAAAAATATAAATAAAATACCTCTAGTTAGGAAGTCCTTTCATATTTTTTATGAATATTTTTAGTCGAAATTATCTTATGGTATCCCTATATTAAAAAGGTTTTAGTTATTAAACATTGATTTTAACTCATTTAACTCTTCTTTGAATTTAATAATAATAAATGTCCAAATATAATCTTAGTGGACCAAAAAATATAATCATTTATTTATAAGGTTTTTATGGTATAATTATACTTATTTAATAGAACTAGGGGCATGAATTAGGGTAATAATAATATCATTTTTACCCTTAATTACCCTCTTTATATTAAATAGTTGTAAAGAAAAGTAAAAAGTTAATAATCACAAAATATTTTTTTCATCTTATTAAACCAAATTTTACTTACTAATATGAACAATTTCTCTCGGATTTTTGAAATTCAACTCACAGAAGTGGTAAAATTTAGTTTTATGTAAATTTTCAAATGCTCATAGGAGTTGGGTAAAAGACGGTAAAAAGTTCAATAAAATTTTTATATATCTAAAATAGTTATAAACATAATATAATTAATTACATTGAACATATATATGTATTATGTATCTATTTTAACCTAAAATAAATTTAAATAAAATAAATAATTATTTAAAAAAATCATTTTTAATCTATAACTTAGTGTTTTTCACTATTCATCAAAAAATTTAAATTTTCAGAAAAATACCAAAAATTCACCCCTAGTCTAATTTCGATATTCGGAATCTAAAAGTGATGTCCATTTTGACAGATAAAATTTATGTAATTTCAAAAAGTGGGTATTACTATTTATAACGGCTAGTTTGATTGGTTGTGGTGTGTTAGAACTCGAAGTTGCATACAACACACGGTACTGTATTATTTAAATATAAGCGTACCATGGAAGCTTGGGGCATTTAAAGTTATGTGTTTTACTTTTTTTAATATTGTTTAGGGACATTTTTATAGACATGGATATAAGATAGATAAGATTACTGAGGTACACACCTCAGTATGATAAGGGTTTGGAGGTGTTTTTGGATTTTTCAATTTCTAATCGATCCATTAAAGGTAGAATAAGATGTTCATGTCCTTAATGTAAATTTAGAAGGTGGTTGAAGTGAAAAGAAGTTTAAAAACATTTAATATTGACGAAATTCCCATGAAAATATTTGTTTTGTATTCGACATAGAGAATCGAACGTTACAGAAAGGTTGAGCACTGATGTCAATCTACAAAATTTTCTCCCAATATCATCAAAATTTTTAAATGAAATGAAAAACCTTATAAATAATGTATTTGGAATTGTAAGACACCACCATGAACATGAAAACATATTAGAACAACCAGAGGAGGGTGCTACAAATAGCAACATGACAAGTGATGTTTTTGAGACTTTAGGACAACCAGATGAAGATTATAACATATCAGTGGATCCTACTCTTTATTATGTGAAGACTAATATAAGGGAAAAAATCACTGAGGGAAATATGTTTCATGATTTAGTTGATAATGGAAATCAAGAGTTTTATAGTGGATTTGTGAAATATTCAAGAAATTATTTGTTTCTGAAGTTGTACCATATAAAATGTCTTTGTGGAATTAAAAATAAGACAATTTCCATGATATTGGAATTGTTTTCTGATGAATTTCTTAAAGAAAACACCCTCGATTATTTTTATGTTATTAAATTTTTTTTAATAGGATTGGATTGAATTATAAAAAAATACATGTGTGTCCCAGTGATTGTATGCTTTATTGGAGAGAGGATTCAAGTATACATGATTGTAAAAAATGTTCTTCTTCTAGATGTAAGTCAATGGGAGATGTTGGAAGTCTGAATAAACATACTACAATGAATAAAAAGAAAAGGAACACACCTGCAATGGTTTTTCATTACTTCCCATTAAAACATCAATTGCAATGAATATCCATGTCATTGGAAACCTCTAAACACTTGAAGTGGAATTCTATATATAATAACAATGACGGGTCAATGTGACATCTATGAGATTCACCATAATGGATGGAATTTTATTCATTACATGAATATTTCATAGATGATCCTAGTAATGTTCAATTGGGATTGGATGTTGATGGATTTAACACATTTGAGACTTTTAGTACCAGTTATAGAATTTGGCCAGTTTTTAAGATCCCTTACAATCTCCCCTTATGGATGTGTTTGCAACAAACGTCTTTTATCATTTCGATGATCATTTCTATAAAACAAATTCCTTTAAATGATATTGATGTATACTTTATTCCTTTAATTGAATAATTATAGGAGTTACAGAGAAACAGTGTTGAGACATTTGATGCTACTTTTAAAACAATGTTCAAAATGAATGCTACTTTAATGTGGACCATTAGTGACTTACTAGAGATTGAGAATTTATCTAGTTGGAACACAAAAATGGGTTTGGATTATCCTATTTGTATCATTAATTTTGATCCCAAATAGCTACCTCAGATTAGAAAATGGTGCTTCTTGTGCGATGAAAGATTTCTTAATGCATCTCATATATTACGGCTGAATAGATCAAAATTTAACAGTTTCATTGATCGTAGACCACCTATAAATTTGTTTATTAGTTCTAAAATATTTAAACAACTTTGAATAGTTGAAACATAATTTGGGATGGCTTTTAGTTTTAATGATATCATGAAACAGGTTCGAAGTGAATTGTCTAGTGAAATCGAAACGCAACAATAGAAGAAAAAAATTATATTCTTCAAACATCCATATTAGTAATTTAATTAGTTGTGGCATAATCATGATGTCATGCATATTGAGAAGAATTTCTGTGATAATTTCATCTTCACATTTCTTAATCAGCACAGAA
The DNA here is from genome assembly GCA_963277665.1 of Viscum album. Lineage (NCBI taxonomy): Eukaryota > Viridiplantae > Streptophyta > Magnoliopsida > Santalales > Viscaceae > Viscum > Viscum album. Next base: position 541,972,969 of record OY728130.1, on the reverse strand, counting down.
AGTTAAAGGATCATCTTAATTCTTTGAAAGACTTATAAGTAATGAACATAAAATGCGATCTATGGCCTGATGAGAATGTAATGTATGCTCTAAAAATCATTGCAACGAAAAAGAGGGATAAAGATACATTCCTTCAAATTTTATAGCATGTGAAAGTATCTAATGGTTATTCAACTAACATATTATGGTGTGTTGATATAATGAATTATAAGTTACATGAATTGAAAAGTTGGGATTCACATATTTTGTTACCGTATTTACTACCATTTTCATTGAATACATTATTACCTAAAAAGTTTACTACTATTTTACTCAAATTCTGCACATTTTTCAGACAAATATATGATAAATCTCTATATCCATTTTAGATTTACATCTATCGGGAGAGGTTTATATTGACACTTTGTGCAATTTTGATGATCTTTCCTCCATAATGTTTTCTGTCATGATGCATTTAACTATGCATTTTGTTGAGGAAGCTAAAATAAGAGGCCCCGTTCATTATAGATTAAAATATCCAATTGAGAGTTAAATTAATTATATGTTTTTAAGTGACATAAACAATTATTGTAACATAATTAAATTCATTATCATGTTTGATTATTAAATTTTACATATATCTTGGGCATGTGAAATCATACATGAGAAAAAAAGCTTATCTAGAAGGCTCTATTGCTGAAAGCTATATGGCAGAATAGTGACTTATCTTTTATTCTAGATACTTGGATGATATTGAGACAATATTATTCTAGTTGGTCATGTTGACGAAACATTGGCTCAATCTCAAATACATGGGAAATCAAAAATATTTCATTCTATTGGCGGATTAGTTGTGAGGACCTCAAATGTTACACTAAAAAATGAAATTATTAAAGGCACATTGATATGTACTTATGAATAGTGAAATTGAAGATCCATTTATTGAAGAGTTGAGGATACTAACAAAGTGACAAATGAGATGCCAATAATGAAATGAAAATGATATGACGAAAACTGTTAATAATTACCTTTTAGAATGGTTTTCATGATGTGTTTGTTCATAAATATTACAGTAAATACAAATATTAGGTTGACACATATATATTATAATTCAAATAAAGTATATTTTTTTAGTTCATGAATTCTGATGCTTGTGCAGAGTTATTATAATATTTGATATTTCTTGCTCAAGATCCTCTAAAAATATTTAGAACATTCGATACATACAACATGAATGACTTTAGATTTCATAAAGTCGATCGAGAAGAGGGTTTGAAGACACATAATAGTAGAATATTCACATTTTCTGAAGTGGGATACAATGAAAAGCATACCGATATTATTGAAATAAATTACCATGGGAATTTTTTTGTTGATTAATTCAAATTCAATTGGGCCAATATTATCAGAGGTATTAAAAGAGACTCCTTGAAATTTACTTTTTTGAACATCTCTCACTTGATGGATGTTGGTGGTCTTGAACTGTGTGATCTATATATCTTATCATCACATGAAAATGGTATATTATGTGAATGATGTTGCATATGAAGTGTGGAGTGTTGTTGCTCACATAAAACAATGATATTTGTATAATATGGGTGATGAAGTTGAAGATTTGACCTCTGACATTGAATCTCATCAAAAACAAGAGCCATATTATTTGTCCACCATGATATTGAAAATATTTTCCTAGAATATATGACTGATGTGGATGAAGTAATGGAGCAGGAAACTGACATTATTAATAGATAAAATGAATTTATGTACATTTATGCATTCATTTAAGAAACTACTTATTTTATTTGTTCAAATATTCATTATCATTGTTATATATTTTTTGTTTGCTAGTACTAGGAATCTTTTATCTGTTTAATATTTTTTTTGCATAATTTTTTTGAAATATATATTCTGAAATTAATTTTATTTGATTAAATTATAGTAATGCCAAAGAGGAAATGATATACTATGTCATGGACCATTGCGACAGATGGCGATCCATCTGTCTCCCTGCCTATGACATCTGAGCCACCATCCACCTCCCCCTTGCACCATCCCCCCTGCACCATCTCCCCCCTACACTATCTCTCACACCCTCTATGAGTGTCCCTTCTATAGCTCAGTAATCACTACCCACTTTTGAAGCCTCGGTAGTGGGGAGAGGGGCACCACTTCTAGTTCTTTAAGGGGATACTGGAGGGTGACTGTTATAGGTAAAACTTTTAAATGGAATAAATTTATTACAGTTTTTTATACTAACTATTTGTTCATTGAAGATGGAAAAAATGAAACTATGGAGAAAAATATAAAAAAGTTCATATGTATGGATCTAACCGGAGAGAATATAGTTTTCCCATTTGATTCATATCGTGTCCCTACAGATGACGTCACAAGATTACATAGACAAATTTTAGGCCAGCTAGTCGTGGATCCCATTTCCCTTCATATTTAATATTATTATTAGAGAAATTTTCCTGCAAGTTGGAAAAATTATTTTTTTGGATTCCCGAAAAATGATAACATTAATAAATTATGTTGTAATTTAACGTCATGTTATTTAAATTTTCAAAATTATTTTCTATGTAAAAACGTTTTCCACTTTACGGATATTGATGTGATAAAATGAAAGTGGACATTGAAAAATATTAGAAAAAATTTAAAGACATTAAAGAAATATTGTAGGGAGATTTCAACGATACTTCATTGAATTTCTAACAGATATATGACATGCTACCCGATGGGGTACCCAAAGAGCAATGGAATATTTTTGTTGATAAACATCGTGATGAGAAATAGAGGCTATTTAAACATATAGTACTATTATAGTCTCAAATACTTTTATACATGTATATGATGAGGATATGACATTGAATACATTACTATTAAATTAAATTTTATTTATTTCAGGATCTTTAAAGAAATAATGCATCAAGTTGTGCAAAGCAGGTCATCCCTCACACTACAGGGTCAACGAATTATTTTAGAAGCTGATCTTCTCAGGTAATATTTTCATTAGTTAAAATATTTATAAGGAAATATTATTTGTTTAATATATTAAATTGTTGATATATGTTTGTTTAATGCTATCAAAGAGTTTTGGACATAAAGCATCCCAAACAGATGTGTGGTTGAATGTTCATAAAAAATTTGATTGATGTTTATTAATGAGCATGCCAATGAAGTTGGGGTATGAACTAATTTTTCAATATAATAACATAATATCAGTTTTCATCATGTTAATTTATATTTATTATAATATTAATGATATTTTATTTATATGTAAAAATTATAGAACCATGGGATGCCAATCCCGGACAGTCCTACTCAGTCTCCCTGGATGACCTTATTGCTAAAGTCCTTAGGAAGAAGCATCCTGGTATAGTGCACTGGATGGATTTGGGACCCATACCATCAGATGTCTCTGGAATGCCACTAGAAATTACAGTTGTATCTACTCATGGTGGTAGACTGTCCATACTCCGAGATACACAGAGAGATATTTTTTCTCTACGAAACACAGTTCACAACCAGGGGGCTTAGATATCCACTTTGTTGAAAGAGTTGATTGACTTATATATGAAGATGGTCGGTCATTCACCTAGTGGTATTTCATCGACTTGTGGTGAGTAGGTAAATCACAAAAATTAGAAATCTTTTAGTATGAAATATTTTATTGGTTTTACATTTATTTATAAATATACAACAATATTTAATTTTCAATATAATTTTATTTCAGGTGGTAGTAGGAAGTATAGATGGAGGTGGATAGGGTGATGAGATTTGTCCATCATCGTACTGTGATTAGTTGTTTTGAAGATATGTTGGAAAAATATGGTAATATTTGTTTTTTATATGTATCATGTGAGGCACATTGTTCCCACCAAACATTTTCATGGCCAAACATTTTTTGATTTCTCAAGTTACCTTTTATGTATGTTATTGATCTTTGATGTTTTCGTTTTTGAAATAATTTCCCGAGTACAGTATGCACCATATATGTTGATTTTTTTTTCATGAATCATTTTATATGATTCATTTTTTAATAACTTATTAGGTTTGTTACCCATGGATATATGATAAAAAAATATATCCTATAGTAACATGAATCAATCAATTCATTTTTCCTGGAAAATTAACTCAATAAAATATTTTCTAATTTATAGGAGGAGAAGTATGAGGTGTATGGGAACCATTATGTGAGAACGAAATACAGAAAAATAATGTGAACCAAAAAGGGTCTCACTTTTAGGGTATAACCAGTGTGATTAAAATTTTCATCAAGGCCTATTATAGGAGATCCCAACATCATTACATATATTGAAACATCATGAATCCATCCACATATAGTTTTTTTATAATACCGTTATGCATATTAGGCTCTTTCATAGGGTAAGAGTCATTTTTTCATAACATAGTTTAATAGATAAAAAACCACATGGTAAGGATCCTTATGTAGATTTGGATAATATATAGTGGAAGACATGTCTTACTATATAGACTGCTCTATGAAGATTCATGTATTAAAAGATATACATTGCATCACATAGTTTAAAATCATTTGAAAATGACTAAAATAATCAATTGTTTAGGATCATATTAAAAATACCTTATATGAGGCATATTATATGAGGTTTAATGAAATGAACTTGTCTTGACGCCAACCCTATGGATGGAAAACATATGTGAGTGAAGAAACACAATCACTAAGATAATGTGGGGGATTTGATATCTGTCTTTTAGATGGGTTTGAGATAGGAGATATAGGAATCACTATGTTTCCCATGAATATAGGAATAAATCCACATATATTTTGTTATAATTTTTGGGAAAAGATGATCACCTCGACTTAGAATGGATAAATAATAGGGACACCAAAATAAATATAATGAGTGTAATAGTACATACCCTTTATGAACTAGACATTGTTAATTATCATGTCTTGGGGATGTTAAGGGAGAGTTTTGTGGTGATTTTGAGGTTTGATGTGGTGTTTTGGCCTTTCTAAGGCCACTATGGCTTGTGCAATGACTAGTCTAGATATGAAAGAGGAAATTTTATGTTGCGCATGCTCTTGTGTAGAATGGTATATATAACCATGAAATGGGGATTTCATAGTGATATGGGTGCTATAATAGTGGTTGTTTATGCACCCTAAAAATATTGAAATGTCCTTGGGTGGGCATGGAATATCAGAGGACTACCTGTCCAAAATAGGAAACACATGCTCACCACATTGTAACCTTGGTCTTGGTGAGAGTAAAATTGTTAGGAAATCAGAACTAGGTCGTCGATTATATACATGTAATAATATAGGAAACCATTATGGCATAGACCACTCCATTTTCAATGATTTGTGGGAGTCCAAATTCCCTTTTAAAATTTGAAAAATGATAAAACGATAATGAGAGTTATAGATCACACTTTTACCAAACCCCCCACATGAGTTTTGGATATTAACTATGTTTTGGTAAAGTCCAGTGTTAGTCACTTATAAATGAGAGTTTTATTACCATATATTTTCAAATTTTAGACATTCCCTTAATTCTTGGTTTACACTTACTCCTCCTCCCATTCACTAGTCACCTCCCTTGGTGTTCCATACCACTTAGATCAGATTAGATCATATTGGATCATTTATATTGAAGTTATTTGATTCTTGGTAGCCCTCTCATTCCCCATTACCCCATCATTATCTTTATATTATATTAAAAATATCATTATGTTTGTAATTCACATCTTTTTTGGGATGTTTTTGATGGAGTATTATTATTCATTGGATTCAATAGTGATTCACTGGAGATCAAGGGGGGTTTATCCTTGGTTATTGTTCATTTCTCCTTTAAGATTCAGTCATGGTTGGGGATCCCTCATCTCCATTTCGTTATATGTACATTTAGAAAGATCATGATTTGGTATTTCTTTAGTTAAATGGTACATATCATATTAATAATGATAATGAAAAATGTTAATTGAATTTAATGGGGAAGGGAGAAATAAAAATATATTTACTTATTCTTGATATTTATTCTTATATACACATACTTGCTTGAATTTCCAATTATGAAAAATTTTCAGATAGTGTGTTGTTTTTGTTTTTATAAAAAATTCTATGTATGTTTTTATAACCTCCACACATATGGGAATTACTAAGAATATATATCGAACTATTAATTTGGTTTTCTAGGAAATATTGTATTTATGTGTGAATATACATTATAATAATTTAATAATTATGATAAAAAAACCTTATTTAAACATGAGTATGAATGGTGGTTTTGATATGTAGTGGTTATGATGTGTGGTGGTGGTGGTGTGGGGTGGATGTGATGAGGGGTGGTTGTGATGTGTTGTGGTTATGATGTGTTATATGTTATATCAATTGGAATGTGTTTTTCCAAGGCATTGGTAATGGGCCTGCAATATCAGTTGAATTTTTTATAAATCTGGCTTTTGTGGCAGTTCTAACTACCACTACAATTATGGTGTTTTACAATCTGCAACAGTTAAAACCGCCGCTATAGAAAATAATTTAATTGTAGTTAAAACATCCACTACATAGTTTTTATATTCCTTTATTATTTCCTAGCAGTTTTTTTATGCTTTTAAAAGTGGGTTTTCCAAGATAAACTGATATTATTTTTTGCAGTGGTTATAACTGCAGGAAAAAAAATTTATTTTATCCATGAAAACCCGCCACTAAAACTATAAAAACCGACATCAAATTCACCCACTATTACAGTTACCATAAACCTCCACTAAATCAAGGAAACCACTATTTATTGTATGCCAACACACACTTTAGAGGTGGTTTTTTGAAACCACTACAGAATCATATGGAGGCGGTTTAAACCACCACCATTTCGAAATACAAAACCACCATGAAATGGTCATTTTAATTTAGTAATTACTGATAGAAACATGAAAAATTTTATTAAGAATATGCATGGTGAAATTTTCACCTGATCTGTAGAATGTAGGCCATGATTACTTCTAATATATTTTCTTAATTATCTATCATTTCTGAAAAAAAAACATGAATTTTGTATTAGGTAGGTAAAAATCATTATTAAAAAACTGATGAATCTCGTGATATATCATATGTGGTTAGGTGGTGCATGTGAGATCTATCATTGACAAGAAATTTGTAAATAAATAAAAAAAGAGACAAAAATATAAATAAAAAGGAAGTGAAATGATACCATTATTACAATTTTTTGGTAAATCCATGTATCTAAACTAATCTTTTAGGGGGTATGGTGATGATAATTTCTATAAGAGGTTCATCATTTCACTATTTAGGGCTATTATTCATTATACATCTAATTTTTATTACCTTTTTGACATTGATTTTTTATCTACCCAACTTCTTAATCCAAAGATTCATTTGAGAATTATTGATGATGCCCTTTTGATTATTAGTGTACTCATATATATAGAGTGTTGATGTTAGAGCCAATCCAATCCTATAGATAGGATCATATAATCATGGTATTATAATAACATTGATTTTAATTTAAACTTGCGTGAAGAGAGAATATTACTATGGAGAAAAATTAAAAATTAGGTCTAACATTTATGAAATAGTTGAAAAATTAAAATTAATGAAATAATAAATTTTTTTAAAGAACTTTTCTCTAAGGAATGAATTATTTTCTATGAATTGGTGATATTTTAGAAATAAAAGTATATTCCAACACTTTTTTTCATTTTATTTGTTGTGATTCCTTTTTCTTCTTAATTGTTTTCCTTTGGAATCATTGTTGATATTTTTTGATTGAGGAAAAGAGATTATTCATGTTTGGTGGAAATTGATATAATTAATTCATATGTACAATTTGGATTTAAATCATTCATATTCATATATGATTTTATTTTTTTTATTTCTAGTTGTTTTTTCAATGAATTCGAGCTGATGTTGAAAAAGGAGATATGATATTAATGTTTTAATATCAGTTATTGTACCATGTAAAAATTTAATTATGGTGTAAATATACTGATATAGACCAATTAAATAATAGGCTGTAAAACTATTTAATTCATTTAAATCACCATAAATAATAATACTAATATCATAAGATCTATAATTACCCAATAAAAAGTTTCTATTCATAAAGAAAAAATAATTTTCACTAAAGATGTAAAATTCAATGATATAAAATTATAAGAGATGGAAATCTAAAATGTATTGCGTAAAACCATAACTTATAGCACAATAATATGAAATGGATTATTTAAAAAAAATAATTACGATGAAAAACACGATTACACCAAAATGACACATGTCATAAAAATATTTCATGTATCCAGACATTTTAGATATCTTATATATTTCATTATATTTTGATGTTTTATTCATACAGTATGTTTCTTTCTTATTTATTTTGAATCATAATTATCATGTTTTTTTCTCTACCTTGCGATTCATTTATCTTCTTTTTGTACTTATGATTCTCATTCTAAAGCGTTTCTACAAATATTTTCAGTCAATGTTTTTAAATTATGGTATTAATTATTGTTGTCTAAACAACATCTCCTTAAACAAATATATTTAATTTTTATCATAAAATTACTTGGTCAAATTTATTTTTTTATTACACTATAGGTGTCTGATATTTTATTTTCATTTAAAAAAAATAAATTGTTTCATTTGATTATTACACTACATCAATGCCTTATTCAATTGAATTATTTTTTTAAGTTTAATATTTTATTTTTCTATGTGTGTGCAATCTGCCCATAGATAGGGATAGAGAGAGGTAGTAGAAATGATATAATCAAAATATAAATCAAAACATTGGTAATTATTTGTCTATGTAATTAGGTTGATGAATTATTATTATATAGTTTCATTCAATAAGCCGGACTAGGAGATTACAAAGGATAGAATGTGATATAATTGGAATAGACTAAACTAATACTTATAATTTATTTTATTTCATTCCTTTAAAGATGATCCTAATGTTTTTAGGATGAAAATATCTCTTTACCAAAGATTAGTTTTGGTATTAGGAAGATCCGTCATTTTTAAATAAACCAAATTTGTTGAATCCTAAATAGATTCACAGTCTAAGACCATATACTAGACCTTATTAGATTTAGTGTTTTACTATGTTTATTCTCTTCAAAATTGATCCAAAAAACATTCTATACCAACTTAATATCAATCACAATGCTTAGTTTAATACATGAATTCCTATAATTGTTTATTGAACCCACTTCTTTGTTCCAATTTGTAGGTCACCGAATATTTACATTTTTTCCCTGTGTATTTCACCAAATAATGACACTATTGTATGTATCATTATAGTACTACAAGTTGTGTTTTATATATTTTTAATTCAATAATTACTTTTTGGAATCAACTAAACTATATGTACCTGTTAAGTACTATTCTAATATTCTAGTCATGGAAATTACAATGTGGTATTGAGGCACTACAAGGGCTCTTTTGTATGGGATTGGAGAGTTGAAAAGATATTATGACAGTTATAACACCGTAAGTGACCCATAAATATACCTAGCCAGCATAAGTATGGTGGAGTATTGAGTTATAGGGTTATTTTAAGATATATCATTCATATATTCTATGAGTATATTTTATGTCCTTAGACTCATTAATCTTTATAGGCATTAGTTGGAAGGAATTGATAATATTTCTTTCCAAGTTTTATAAATCTATGTCTCTGTTTATTAACTTATTATTGGAAAACATTGAATACACATATTAACTGAAACAATAATAATAAATAAATGTAATTTTCAATATATTTATTATTACTGATTAGGTCAATATGGGTTATAAAATGAATCTATTGATTTCTATCCAATTCATATTTTAATGATATATAGATTGTTTTCTTTTATAACAAATTCATTTATTTAAATGATTTAAAAATTATACTTTAATCATTTTAATATTTATTAAAACAATTTATGACGGGTATTTAAATTTAAAAGTTCATTCATAAATGATATTGGGGTAGAGAGGTATTGTGTTTTACATGGCCTATATAGTGAAGTTAAAGCCCTCATGTTATAGTTTTTGGGGAGAAACAATTGATATCATTTTATAATTTATTATAGATGAGGAACCACAACTTAGATGACCTTGAGTAAATATTTTTAGTAGCTAAAGAGGGAGCTCTATAAAGGGAGAATCTGACCATTGATATCATAATTGAGTTTTATTTTCACCATACTTTATCATTTTAGGATGATTTTCCCCCTCTTTAGACTAATGAGTGTGTTATTAATCTCTATTATATCATCAAGAGAATTTAGAAAAATATTATAAACCATGTTAAGATAGCCACCTTAATTCTATAAGGAATGAAACATCAATGGTGGGATGTATTTAAGAATAATAAAGAACACCAAGGCCTCATTTAGGATAGTTTTTAAAATATAATGTTTTTGTAACCTTACCCATAAATACTACATTGAGTAAGGGCATCAATTTTTCTAAACCACTAGTAAGGATCAATTCTAGTCATGGAATTCATCAACACTATTATAAACCATGTTAACTATACTAAATACCAAAATACAGATATAGAATACACGGTATGTAATTTTTAAATGTGGATTAAGAAACCTCTGTAAACCTGTATTATGCTATTTCATCTATAGACATTTGTAAAAGTTTTTAATAAATTCATCCTCATCGAGATTTTTATAAAGGTTATTAATGTGTAGGTGTTCCACTATCCAATTAGACCATAGGAGATAACTCTTCTAGAAGTCAGATTAAATAGTGAGAAGATGTTGGTAGAGGTATTTTTCTTCACAAATACAGTGAAATGGTATACCTTTAACACCTAGATCGATAATATCCTTAATGAAATATTATCAACATTGGTGTCCTTATAACATTAATCAAAATTATACCTATGAAGTGAAATAGTTCCACTCTTTCAATCAGTATAACCACCTTTAGTGCATTTACTGTTGGAATAAATCAATAAGTATTAGGAAATGACCTCACCAGACTCTTGTATCATAGGAACAGTTAGTTGTTCAGTGTGTTGGTGGGAGTTGACCACCATTTAGATAATTTAGTTGGAGTGTATACTATTTTAGTTAGGGCCTTTTATAAGTAGATCTATAATTTGAATAAGGATTTGTACTGAGTAAAATTACAAACAAGTTGGTATCATGTATAAAATAGAAACCAACCTATATGTTACATGGGATATGAGAAGTCTACTATTACTATTATTATCCTTGTACAATTTTTATTGTGATTTATTTGGTATAGTTGTTAATATTTCCTTATTTAGGAGAAATTTACCTTACTTTATAAGATCAATATGAATGATTAAAATTCATATATTAGAATCAATAATCATATAGTGTAGATTTCTTTTTAGATTAGGGAATTTTCAATTGTTGTTTTGGTAGTTGAATAGTTTGGACATAATTGTGATATCATGGTTATTAATATGGAATCATTTATATCATATTATTGGTGGACCTGTTAATCGGGTTTTGTGCCAATTGATCCCAAAATATTTTTGGAAGAGGATTGAATAATTAGGGAATTTCATCCCCAAATGTTAGTAAATGAATTCAATATGTTAAACTGGAATATTGTATTTTTCTTTTGAAGAAATATTAGTGATTCTTTAAGTATAAATGATTATTTTGTTTTATTTTGTTTTCCGCACAAAAATCATATTGAAACTGAAGTGTTATTTTGTGATTTATTTGAGATGAAGTGTTCTATCATTATTAGACTTTTTTTGGAATAGGTTGGTGTAAATTTTAAATAATTTTAAATCATTCTATATTTATGAGTGAATTTGAAAATTATAAAGCCTATAGGTGTATATGCATCATCTCAGAAGATTCTATGAGTTATTATTGACTTTTTATGAGAAAATGTTGAGATATATAGGAGTCATTAGACCTTTTTAAGTGTTATTTTTTTAATGTAGGATTCATTTTATTCAATGTATGATTTATTTTCATTTATGTTTCAGTCAAATAATCCTAGATATGAGTGATTGTATATCTCAATTTATGTGATCTGGATTTGAGTATTAGTCCACAATTAATGTAAATTAATGTTTATAATTGTAATTATAGAAAATAAAATAAATTGGAATGATTTATGAACTATTATTTCTTGTATTATACAATAAAAAATTGGTGGGTTTATTCCAACAATGTTATATGAGGTTCTGCACTATATAGACAATTTATTGTTGAATGATAGCGGTGCTGTAATAGTGTGATTTCAAAATCACACTATATACCTTGCTTAGAAACTATAGTGACCTAAAATATAATAGCATAAGGATAAATAGATGGGGTAAATATAAAAACGTGGTTGGAATAGTTAATGGGAGTTAACAATGTACATTTGAAATTAAAGTTCAAAAAAATTGATTTTTACTGTATAATGTGCTATCGAAGTATTAAATAAAACTAAAATGAAACCATTTATTCAAGTAGTAGAAAAAAATAGAAGTATATTGAATCTTTATGTGTATCCACTACATTATCAATCACATTTTTAGAGATTAATGAGAATATGAAGTGGCTATATATTTTTCACTAAGAGAGGAAACCTATCATAGTTCATATTGAAGAAGAATTAAATCATCCCCAAAAACCTCTTTAGAAGTCCAGTTCTATCAAATATATTACTCCTTTTGAAATAACATAATTTTTCATTATAATGGTTCATGAAAAAGATAAAACTAGTTGGCATATATTTATCATGAGTACTAGGATATTCCCTACTCTTTTGTACCAACATATTGATAATAATGGGTAGTTTGATCTTGATGAAATTGTAATCATTCTAAAGATTATCCATTCATTTTTCAATGTGATCCATATAAATATTCTATGAAATATTTTCTGTGTTCTATGGTGCATTTAAAATGAATATAAAAATAATATAAATTGGTGGTGAATGGTTTTTCAAGTGTAAATTAGAAAAGGAATTTATAATCATCGATTTAGGAACCGCCTACTAATTTTTATGATCTTTTCTGTCTTTCCAAGTGGTATCAGATCCCGGTTCCACGTATTTGTGATCTACTATTTATATTATAGAAAATTATATTTTTTCTTTAATTGATATTCTAAACACTGATTTCTTTTGTCTTTAATAAATAACATGAATTCAGTAACCATTATGGGTATTCACATGATCAAAGGGAATGGTTATCATATATTGAATTGAATAAACTTTTGATACTTATTATCTATTAGAAATGAAGTCTTGGAATTTTCATCTGATGTATTTATTCCCCATGATGAAGGATCACCAATGATATTAGTTGATAAAAAGATTCTTAAAAATTATGGATGTTCTGAAATAAAATTATATATTCCCATCAATAGAGGGAATTTTTATAATTCAGTGGAATCAAAATAGATAAATGAATATGGGAATGAATTTAGAACATAAATAATGGTAATAAAAATATAAATAATTATAATCTAAAAATATTGAGATCGAAATATAAATATATGAAAATTTGGGATGATAAGTTGCAGATATATTCATAAAAATGATAAATGAGATTGTGAATATAATCAGAGTCTTTTATAGGTTTTTAAAAGACACAATAATGGTTGATATGATACATCATGTCCTAATGGAATGTTTTTACACTAAAGTTTCATCTCTAAAAGATAAATATCTTAAATTACCCCTCTTGATTATTTATGCAATATAATATTTGCCTATGGGATGAGAAAAAATGACATTGATATGAGTAAAGATAAAGATAAAAATGAAATATAATTTAAATCCTCAATGAAATAGAATTATGAGAAAAATAATGTTGATTTTGAAGATGGATATTCCAACATAGATTAAGATGAAAAATGATGTTCTATAAAATGATACCTCTTATTTCTAATAATTTGAAAAGAGGAAGTAGAAATATAATGTGAAATATTCTGACAGAATGATTTATTAGTAGAAAAATTGGGTATTTTTCTGTAAAAATTCCAAAGACAAAAAGAATATTAATCTAGTTAAGATGAAAAAAATGACTAAGAATAAAATTTATGATGAAATAAAAATTTAATGAAAAGATAATATTTTTATATAATGGTAAGGGAAATATTTTATCAAAATTCACAAATAGTAATTTCTTATCCAAATTTGTATTTAATGATAAAATCGACGATGATGTGGTAATATAAAAATCATATGATATTGATGAATATATTATAGTTACTAAGGTGGATAAAAAATATTTCATTGTTGATAAAAGTATTAATTCTATAAATAAAGAACAACAAACATAGAAAGTGTTTATATGAAATATATTATTGAAGGAAAGTCATTAAAATAACTCAATGTTGGATAAGGAGATCATAATATTTTATAAAAGTAGTCAAACTTATAATATTAATGGATATATTTATAAATAATAGAACTAAAAAATCTAAGATGAAATTGAAAATACAATCATTATAAATGATGTAGTGAAAATTGTAAGCATAAAAGTGTAAGAAAAAGTTATGTAAAAGAGAATGTTAACAACCATATTCCTGAAATTTTTTAATGTTAAAATAAAAATGATTTTTTTAAATATTACCTAGTTAATTCTATTTCAAAATTTAGGGAATGGTCAATGAAGGCTGAGGCTTCAAAATACTATTAATGTAACATCCCAAGTAATTATAAAAAAAGGATTTTAAATATTTATTAGTATTTATGAATTACATTGTATATTTAACTTAATGGTGACTCTATGTATAATAGTGTACCATTAACACAATAATATGTTTCTATGAAATATTATGTTTCACGCAAAACTGAGACATACCAAAAAACATAATTTATTATTAATATAATTATATTAAGTAGCAGATATCACCTAACTATTTCACCAAAAATAATTAATATAACTAAAAATATTATGTTTTCATAAGTCTATTAAATGTCTTTAAATTCCTAAAATATATTTTATAGCCTTAAAATAAGAATAAATCTAGTTTTATGCGTAAAACTCTATGATATTTTTTAAAAGGTAGTTTTGCTTCTTTTTGATGGAGAACCGAATTAAAATATAATTTTTGACACTTTTTTAAAATTATTTATGACTATATAAACATCATTTTATAATGAAAATTATAAAAATTTACTTTGGGTGATTTTTTGATATTTTTATGAAAACATTCATATTATGATGAATAGTAAATAATACAAAATATTAGTTCAAAACTAATTTTCAACTAATTTATTTATATACTTAAATTATGTTCTAAATTTCTTTTAAAGTATAATTAAATAGTATTTTAATCATTTAATCCACCTTAGGTTATTGGAATCTATTTCATATTGAAATTTGATATAATAACAATGTGAACTTTTGAATGATTTTACATTAAAAACTATTTTTCTCGATATGTTAATGAGATTAATTTTAAATTAATTTTACCAAAAATATGTGTCTTTTATTTTTTAAAATATATTCCATATTTGGAATCCTTATTTACAAATTTTGAAAATATATTCCTTTAATTTTTTGACAATTTGAATAGTAACATTAGTAATTATTTTTATTACAAGAGTTAAGTGTAAATCAGCTAATTAAAGGTAAAAATAATATTATAAAAAATATAAAATCACCGAAAAAATTTTATAATAAAAATTAATAATTAATTTTACACCAAATTTTTCATTGGTATGATTTTATAAATTTGTTTTGCCACTTGGGTTTGAGTATTACCTTTATATTATTATATTTAAATAAAAGCCAAGTTTGTCATACTTCAGTTTTTAGCAGGAAAATTATTTTTAATATGGAGTTATATAAGGGTAATTTTAATTTATAATTATTCTTTAGAATTATATAATTTTTATATACATCATGGGATTTTATTTATATTTTTCAGTAATTAAATAGTTACCTAATACGGTGACATAATGATGATGAAATACAATTTAATTGATGAAAGAATCAAATTAATGAATTTATAAATATAAAAATAAATATATATTAATACAATTAATTTCATCCACTAATTTTATTTACTAATTTGACATATTATTAATGTATTAACATATTTTGTTTTAATTTATCTTTTTTTTGTGATGTTTTGGAAAAAAAAACCAGGTATTGAATATTTTCAAAATCAACATTATTGATATTTTAAAATAAATAATATTTTATTAAATGATATAAAATTTATAAATATATAAAATTAAAAAAATATTTTATATAATTTAAAAAAGTTCATAATTTACTCATTTATTGGTCTTTTGTAATGTTATAGTAATTATATTAACACTCAAAATGTAAATTACATGATAACATGGTAAGATTTAGAAGGGTTAATCAAGGGTAAAAAAGGATAAAGATGAAAAAATTATAAAAACCTGAGTAATTTTCATTGGATGAATTTATTTGGTTACATCCTCATCTAATATTGTAATGAACTCCATTCTGATCCATTTATAATAGAAATATAATTTATATTAAATTAATACTGTGAGAAATTCCTAGAGTTCCCCTCCCCTCTATTATAATAGTGCACTACTTATTAACATTTATTCACAATTAAAAACTAATTTAGTTATTCCAATATCAACCTATATCCCGTCCTATAATACCACCATACATTTTGGAGGCCCATTCTTGGGCACATCACACTCCTTAGAAGTTATATGGTGTCAATCAAAGGATATCGCCTGAAGTAGAGGTATCGTTTTTATTTAAGTGTTTCTATTTTATTTCTTCTTCAAATTCCTTAAAATCTTATTCAAACTTGATGAAATAACAAAAATAATAATTATAAATATATTTATATTTTTTTATTGTAATATAATCACCAAAATCCATCTCCACTTCCATCAAATGAGGAAATAATTAATCATTTTTGTGTATGTGTGAACTATCATCTCCACGAACAGATATATTCATGTTCCATAACTATCCCTGAAGACTGGTTATAATGAAAGAACTTATTTTAATATAAGATAGTCATGAAATATTTATCATTATAATAGAACAATATATCAATAAATTTCTAACTTTCCATTCACATGAAAATGATAATGTCGTTCATGCGTACATGTGAATGAAAACCTCCATGAAGGAATGCGATTCATTTTTAATCACCACATCACATGTATGAAACATATAAGAATATATAAATGGATAATATGAAATTAATGACATAATGATCATTCTAGAAGTATATAATAATAATTACCTTCTTTAAATAATGATCATTGAAAAATGGAAAGGTAACTTATATGTACATACGACATACCATCTCCATGATTGTAACATAGTTAATTTTTCAAATAAATATTTAATTAATGGATTTAAAAGAATAATATATGTTTAAAAGTGATTATTATTTCATGAATATTATTCTAGAGATGATGGAATAGTGACCACGTTTTCTATATACATCATACCAAATTAAATTGGACTCATGTACTGAAAATCATTAAAATATCTGAAATGAACCTAAATAATTTAGTAATATTTAAAACACTGAAATAAATAATATAAGAGAAATAATAAACATTTAAAATTATCCAATAAAATAAAATAATTAACAGAATTTTGTTATTAAGGAAGATAAAGATGATACATGATGAATCATATTGGAGGTAAAGGACTTTATCTCAACATCATTTCATTAAGGAATATTTTGATGTTATAAACCACTATATTTTATAAAGTGTACGAAAATACTCTTTGAAATTTAATTTGATTCAATGCTTTTTAAAAAATCATCTTTTTATTTTTTCAATATGGAGGGTTTTACTTTCATTGAAAACAAAAAAAGTAATGTTTTTAACGTATACGGTGACTACGACCTCTATGCCGCTATGACAATTTTTTTCAATTTTGATTCCTCTAAAGTCCTTCATATTGCTAAAAGTAATAGAAACTGCATTACCCCCTTCAGAGGTAATTTTTTATTGAAAATAGTTTTGAAATTATTATGATTATTTCAATATCATGAAATGATTTTTAGTGATTGAAAATGAAATATTAATAATGAAATGATGAAAATTGAAATATTTAAGGTGTTATCATTATATATATGTACATGGATATTTTTTGGGTAGTGATGTGATAAAACATGTATAAATGGATTCATGATAACCCAAGGATTGGTGGTAACATTATGACCTCCAATGTATTGGGTATAGAATTTGACCATATGTTTATTCCATTTTGTAAGAGTGACATTTATAGAATTTGACCACATGGTTATTTCATTTATGTATCATTATGTCCCAAGTAACCAATAAATGTTATCTAATCCTGATATTAATTTTAGAATACAATTTTTATTAAAAAGGGTATGGAATAATCTTACATACAAACAAAAGTATTTATTTCTTTTTAAGGGTGATAAGTATTACTTTATGAAAATGTATACATAGGTTTATTTTTCTTATAGGACTAAAAATTTTCATTCTCTGTGTATCCCTTACATTTATTTTTAGACTCATCCCATGTTTAAATTGTTTTTCATAGGATTTAAGGGAGAATATTGAAAACTATGTGATCACGGGAAAAAATTACGAGGAATGGACATGAAAAGAAACAATGCTTTACTATAATTTCTTGTATGAAAAAATGGGAATTGTGAAGAAGTGTCTAGATTATAATATTTGAGTTGTTATGTATGAAGTATTGCCTAAATCTCTAAATCTCGAAACTGTAAAATATATTCAATGTGAATGAATGTAAAATTATTTTCATAACTAATTATTATCTAATGATTTAAGTCCATAATCTTATAGTTGGTATCAGAGATCATTTTAGATAACATTATAGGTTAGAATAATATTAATAACATACCCTTTAATGATATTAGTATATGGGAAATTAATAATGTTATAGAATTTGATGATTTCCATTCTAATTTATCTATACTATGTCTATTTATAAATATTTTACACTGACGAAACATGAAAGTAGTAGTTGGAAGAAACCGAGAGGAAACCATCCTTCTAAATATACATCCTAAGATGGTCATAATTATAATAGAGTAGATTGTTTTTGTGATGTATCTGTTGACTCCAACGATAATTGGGTGTGGTTTCCATGCTAGAGAGAAACCAGATATACCACAATGTTACATGATGAAGTGTATCATTTCGTCACACGTCACCCCCCTCATTCAAGGGATCATCTGAAACCATGCTATAATAATGATAAATTATATCCCTAGAATAGATATTTGGTGATATGGGTTATTCATATAACCAAATAAAACTCTTTTTATTTATCACTTGATGGTGAATTTGATCAGTGGGGGTTAATGGTTAAAATTATTAGAGGAAGTGGAGAGATTTATGTGATTTATTTGGATGACTTTGAGAATATCTTCATTGAGAAATATTTTCCTAGGGTTTTTCAACTCAAGATAGAAATTAAATTCTTATAATTGAAACTAAAGGGTGAATACTTAATGGATTCATATGATGAAAATTTCTCCAGTTTGGGAAGTCACATCTCAAATTTTTCCTGGGATCATGATTGTAAGTGTTTCATACCTATTCACATCACAGCATGTGTATTGACAGGGTGAGATGGTCCCACCAGAATTTGGAATTGTATCCTTGTTTATGTTATTAAGTAGGGGACACATTTTTATGATCCTAATGGGTAAGTAAACTGGGGGTTATTTGTCTGTGCAATTGGCCTATTTTGGGTACGAATTCCTCATATGGTCTCCAACGGGTTTACTTGTGGAGACAAAAACACCCAATGAACCTAGTATTCATGATTTATAGACCTTCCTTCCAATGTGTAGTGATCATTGGATGATGTTTTGTCCAGGAACGATGCTTGACTCCATTGGTCAAAAGGATGGGAGATCAGGCTCATCACACGATTTTGGGGGGAAATTATTTCCTAATATAGGACTCTATTATAGATTTAATAAGTGTTTATATGTTCATGAATCAATGGTAATTTCTTGTAGAGTGTGTCCATAGATTACCCCAGGGTTTCAAGATCACTAATGGATACACAAGGATTTTGAACTAGTGATAAAATGGTTGTTTAACCCCATGATGAGGTTCTCTTGAGTTTATTATAATCCAGGGGGAACATAAGATGTTTCGAGATCGGGATCAAACCAATTAGATGGGATTATTATGTATCCATTTGATAGGAATCAGATCCCATATATTTTAGTGTCACTTAACTAGACACATCACATTTTATTGTCATGTGGAAAAGACCCATCCATGTATTTTATTATCATGAGACAAGTATGCCTAGGTGAATGGTGCCCAGTTTAGATCCAGTACAGGCTTATGCCAAGGTGGCTTGGGATGCTCATAAAAGACATGGTCTAAAGGATGAATATTACCCAATAGGAAACATGGACTAGAGAATGATAGGGAGATTTGGATATCTGGCTTGGACCCCCGGGATGATTTATACGTATCCTAGTTGATTTGGAATCAAATCCCTCATATTTTGGTTCGAGTTGTGATTTTATTAGGGCTTACACGTAGGAGTTATCCATTTTAAGGTGACAATATCTTTCATTTCATGGATGAGATGGTATGGAAATATACCCTAGGTAATAGATTCCTGTATATCTTGATTATGTGGGGAATCAATGTTCTCATAGTTCATTAGGGTTCGAATTATGCATTGGAGCTACCTGTGATTCATGAAACATTTGGCACATCTCGACTCAAGATCATTTGAAGGTTTGATGGGAGCTTACACCTAGAAGGAGGCCCATATTTCTGGAACCATGAAGAGGATATAGACTCATGATTATTTGGAGGTTTTATTTGGGATTACACCTAGGAGGAGGGACATGTTTTGGGATTATGTGGGTGTCATGGCCACTGCAATTCTCTAGGCCTATGTGGGTCATTCCCAGTGTGAGAAACCATAGGAGAAAGTAGATCTAGAGACAGCATGTCCCCCTTCATCTGTCGATAAATGGCACCAGAGCCTAAAGGGAGAGATATATAGAGTGTGTGGCAACGATTACGCAAATTTAATCTGTTGTGTCTTTTAATATCATATATTGTTTGATTATCCCATCCTGGTAATCCTTTGGTGGAGGCAAAGAGGAGCACTAACACAACCACATAACTGAAAGGCTAGGGAATACCGTAGTGGGAGTTCCCTTTATAGAATCATATAGGTTATAATATAGTTTAAATCCATATATCTTTGATTCTTATTATTTAGAGGATAATCATGTTGGGATGTTCCAACATGCCTTGAACTTGAAAGGGAAGGAACATTCAACCATGAATCTGGAGGATCTCAGATCTAGGAAATGATATGAGGCATAGAAGACATTATAAAGTACAAGGGTTTGAAAAGACTCTCACGATGAATAATTTTACACTATTTGATATCCAAGTTCTGTGGGAAACATATGAAGAATCACTAGTGAATTTTGTGCATAGTCAAACAATGGATCCCTCAAGACATTGACCTTCCATTTCCGATGGACAAAGATGTTTATGATGTTCCCATATCACCTCGTACCCTATAATTTAATGTCATATTGCATGGATTATGGAATAAAATTTTAATATTGTTTTTACGTTCCATTACAATACAATTTAACATCATATTGTTAGGATGAATTACGTATATTCTAATATCATGTGGATATGAATTTTTAGGGTTTGTAGTTTAAGGTTATATGATGAGGACAATATTTTATAGAAACCACAATTAATTGGAGGATAATTGAGTCAAGATATTCAGGCAAGACTTTTATATGAGAGGGTTGGAAAGTGTGAAACATGATTTGGGGGGATATTTTATCCTGTGAAATGACATGGGGCATGGAATCTATTACGCGTATGGAGGTCGGAAAAGCCCTTTATGAGGAAAAATATGTCTCTAGTTGACATGAATTTTTGGGAGAATTTTGTGTAGAGCCACCAAGGCATTAATTGAATAGTCAAGAAGAGGTGTCCTCAGAAAACCGAATGTCCATTCCAAATTGCTGAAGTAGTTTATGGAGATTCAAAATCTATGGGGATATAGAGTTTGATGGATAGAGAAGAGTGTGTCAAATCCTGTAAGAAAAATTAAGACTACAATTATCTAAAAAGTTCTTAATTAGTGTAGAATATGAGTTAGGTGATGGGTTTGTCGGTGTCTCATGAGGAGTAGGTAGACTAATAGTATATAACGGATGAATTATGGGGTGGCATAAGGGCACACTAGAAAATTTTGTTCACCTTGACAGAAAAATATTTCTTTGACTCTCCATTTTTCATGGGGGACAGTGACGGTAGAAAAGGGACCAGACCTATGGACCGGAAACACTACCCATAACTGATCCTTAGGAGGGGTGTAGAGGCACAACCCCTTTGTTATAGACCAGTGGGCTTGAACAGTTTTGTGCATATAGATTTCTGCATAGGAGTTGACTGTTAACTATAAGCTGAAATGGGGTGGATACGAACAGTCTTCTACATAGGGGAGTCCATATTTTATTTTCCACATAGCAGCATCCACATACCATTTTATTGATGTTTTATTCCATGTACTATTTTTTTATTCATTCAAAGGGAACATAAATGATACCATATTTCCATGAAAAACAATGGAATATCATTTTCTCTTCCATGGAGGGTCTTCCATGAACCGTTCATGGGATAGAGTTCATGAAGGGCTACCCACATATGGTTTGATAAATAGCTTCTACGAACTACTTTGGGTGAAAGAAGGATTTATCCCACACCTGTTATGTTTTTATCCTTGAGTCATCCCTTTTTTCCCATCCATGGATCTCTCTTCTGCTTTCTGGAGAGTTCTTCTATTTCTATCCAGAGAGTGCCTTTCTGATCCCCTTGGGGTTTATTAATAGAGGAGCTGAGTACTAGATTGATGGGCTACATAGAGCCTTTTACAGAAGTCCGTGCTGGAATCTCTAATTTGGGGGATTAATTTTTTTGGTACTGGAATTTCCATATCATCCCTCAAATTTCATAGTTTGTGGAGGATATGGTAAACAGGGGACGTCGTACGTGGGGGAAGAATTATCCACCTATATTTTTTCAAAGACATGGTTCATGATTGGGGTGGGGGTCATCTTCATCATTCCATGTACTAATTTGGTCGATGTTTGCAGAGAAAATTTCTCCATTTTTTGTAAGCAAATGACTTCCTTCGCATGTGACAACACCATCATTCTTCATTCCGTGTACATCATGGTTTGCATATAATATCTTCCCCAAACCATTCCAAGAATTTCATACGTGAGATGATTATTTTTCAAATCAACCTTTATTTTTTTATTTATTTCCTATATTATGTCTAATTGAATATTCTTCATCATGAATAATGAATTTTTCAGACCCAACAGTAAGATATATTAGTTTTACTCTGTATTGAAGATACGATATCAATCGTAATTGGGTTTTCGTGAGATGAAAAGCTATGAAAAACTTCATCGATCTGTTATGATGGTAGAAATAGATTTTTATGATGATAATGTCTTCCATGAGAGAATGAAAATGAAGATTCCCACATCATAGTTAATGGGAAATCATTCATCAAAGAAGTTTAGAGGAACGAAAAATAAATTTACAATTTTTAAGAAGTGTTGTAAAAACATCATAGTGTATATCTTTCAATGTCCAAGAAGTGCTTCTGAAGTGTAAGGATTGTTCACATTTCTCATGAATTCAAGATTGGTGGGAATGGAAGTAATGAGAAGTATGCGGTAAGATGTTTTAGTTTCAGTGAGTTAGCTTATTATTACAATATGTGTCCAATGTTTATTACAATGGGTTAAAACCAGCAATATAGAAAGAAAAAGGGTGTGGAAAAATACTTTTCTACCACTAAAGATGACATTGGGCCATCAAATGAAGTGGATACTGGTATTTTATGGATTTTGTAAAATATTACAACACTTTGTTTGACTCTGGATCTTCACATTCATTCATTTATTATAGCATTGCATGTAAATTGGAAATATCGCCTCAAGAATATGATATAGAAATTTTGGTAAAAACACTACCTGGAAGTATTAGGGTAACCATGATTTATAGAGACATAATTATTGTCTATGGTGGGATGGAACTTATTGCTAATATATTATAACATCCCAAATTAGAGTTTGATATCATTTTATGAATGGATTGGATTGTAGTTTATCATGATAAAATAGGGATCTAAGACAACATTGTTGTATTAAATATTTTCATTCCATTGATAACATAATAAGTATATGAGATTTTGATTAAAGATGGTGTTAAATTAATCATGCTCAGATTTTTGTAATAAAAGAAGTAGTTATAATTATTCAGATCCAAGTGTTGAACATATTTATCAATGTTTTTCACAGGGAATTAATTTGTGTTGATCATGGTCAGGATGTTAAAATTTATATTTATTTACTACCTAATGGTAATCCTATTTCTAAACACACTTATTGAATTCCTCATGTGTAATTGCTGTAATTGAAAAACTTGTTTCACAAATTTCTTGATAAAGGATTCATTCGACCATGAAATTCACCATGGGGTACTCTGATTTTATTTGTGAAAGAGAAAGATTGTTCCATGAGACTGTGTATTTATTATTGATCCACGAATAACATCACTATTTAGAGAAATTATATTTTACCTCATATTAATGATTTGTTTGATATTCTTTAGATATCATTGTATTTTTTAAAGATTGATTTTAGGTCCAGGTACCATTATATGAAGGTAAAGTAGGATGAAATTCTAAAGGAAACATTTCAGAAGTGATATCAGCATTATGAGTTTGTAGTTTTTCTTTTTGGGTTATTTAACCCACCTTTTGTATTTATAAAATTTATGAATGGATTAATTTATCAGTTTTGGATTATTTTGTGGTTATGTTTATAGATTATATTTTATTATATTATAAAATCTTTGAGGAACATTAATGGAACTTAAGGTTTGTTTTAAAAACATAAAAATAAAATAATCCTTATGGAATGTTTAGTAAGATAGAATTTTGGTTAAAAAATTAATTCCTAGGAGATATTATTTTTAAAGATAGGATAATTGTTAACCATTCAAATTTTTTTCTTATATTCAAAAAGACATAACAATGTTAGTGAAATTCATTATTTTAATGGATTAGTAGATTATGACCTATTGTTTGTTGAAAAAATTAAATTGTAATCTTGACCATTAACTAATTTAATATGTATGTGACTTAAGTTCATCTAGGAAGATGAATGTGATGATTTTTGTAGGAACTGAAAAAAAGATTGTTAAATGCTTCAGTTTTGGCCCTACCTTCTAGAAATGGTGTATTAGTTATCTATATATTTGATTCATTGAAAGTACATAGTTGTGACCTAATGAAGAATGATTTGGTTGTTGCGTATGTTTCATGTCAGTTGAAACCCTGTGACTTATAATTACCCTAAACATGATATGGAATTGTCCACTGTTGTTTTTGGATTAATGATTTGGGTTCATCATTTGTATGGTGTAAAGTGTGAAATATATACTGATCACAAAATTTTCAATTATATATTTTCTTCAAAAGAATTAAAAGTGAGATAGAGGAGATGACTATAACTACTCAAAGATTATGTTCGAACAATTCATCACCATCTTGGAAATGAAAGAAAAGTGGCTGATGTTTTGAGTTGAAAAGGTAATGCTATATTAACCATGATACATTTGGAATGTGACCCTTTGGTAAATGATTTTATGATTTTTTCTTATAAGTATTTGGTGCAGGAAATTATATTGTATTTTCAAGGTGTTACCAAAATCATCTTTATTAGAAAGAAATTTACAAGAATAGAAGGGAGACCATTAGTTTCCAAAAAAGGTTGAATTGTTTTCATGGGTAAGTTTCCATAATTTAACATTGATAAAGATTGGCTTTTGTGGGTTGGGAAGAGATTATGTGTGCATTTTGATTCATTATTGAAGAAATAGCTATTAAGTGAAACTCGTAGTTCTTTGTTTTTAGTTCAACCGAGTTACAATAATGTGTAAAAAGTCCTTTTAGAGTATTCTTGGTGGTATGGAATAAAAATAGATATTTCTGAATTTACTGTGAAGTGTTTTAATATTTTGTAGGATAATGTTTAATGACTATTATCGAAGGGGATTATTCTGCCAATGGACATGCTGGAGTCCAAATGGGGTAATATATCCATTGATTACTAGTGGGATTACAAAAGACTTGTTGATGTAACAATGTGATGTGGTTTATTTTAGATCGAGTGAATGTATCTTTTAATTTTTTCCTATTTGAGATACTATTTCTAGTTCAACATTCTTTATTGTATATTAAAGTTATATTCAATATACATAGAGTTCCTATCTATGTTTTATCTGATAGTGATCACATGTTCACTTATAACTTTGTAAAAAGATTTCATGTGTCATTTGGAACCTAATTAGCATCAATACCAACTATAATAATCAATTATTTGAGAAGTTAGAATATACAATTTAGAACATGGAGTATATGATACATGTCTATTAAAGGGATTTTAGGGGACATATGTATCACAATATTTCATTTCTTGAGTTTTATTTTAATAATATTTTTTATTCCAGTAAACAGATGGAACCATTTGAGGCATTATATGGAATGTGGTTCCATACACTAGCTTTTCAAGATGATGTCACGGAAAGAAAATTGATGGGACTAGAGTTGGTAGAGGGGATGATAAAGAAAGTTCATTTGATTCAGAGACACAGGATGACATATCAGAGCTGAAAAAAATTTATATGAATAAATATAAGAAGGATCATTATTCTGAGGTAGGGTGTCATATCTTTCTAAATGTTTCTCCATAAATAAGTGGGAGGTGTGTTCATAAGAAGGGTAAGATGAGTCCATTTTTCATTGGAACATATAAAATCCTAGTGAAAGGTGGATAAGTTGTATATCGAATGGATTTAACTTCAAGATTATCCCAGTTACAAATTCATTTTTATGTTTCAATTTTATGAATGTATATTCTAGATCTATCTCATGTTTTGAACCCTAATGTTATTTGGATAAAAACAATCTTTCTTATGAGGAACAATAAGTACATGTTATTGACCACTGAGTGAATTTATTATGGAATAAGTTGATTTTTAAGTAAAGGTTTTATGGAAAAAGAATATGGTTGAAGTTGGAATTTAGGAATTTAAAATTATATGTGGGAAAAATATTCCAACTTATTTTATAAGTGAATAAAATAGCTAGGATCCAATTTCCAAAAGGGAATAATGATGTAACATCCATGGTAATTAGAGAATACAGATTTGTTCTATTTATTAATATTTATGAATCAAAATGTAACTTTACCTTAATAGAGACACTATGTATGATAGCGTTCTTGAACCACAACATTGTGTTTCTCATAAATCATTCATGCACACAAGAATGAGTTATACAAAAAGAGAATATATTACTAATATTATTATTTTAAGTGGTAGTTATCACCTAGGAATTGAAATAGTGATAATTAATTGAAATCAATATATTTTATTTAATGTTTTTATTAATTGTTTCTTTATTAATCTAATAAATTTCATAGGCCAAAAATAAGAATAAATCCAATTTTAAGCATAAAAAGTTCAAATTTTCTTAAATGGCTCGTTTACACACTTTTGATGGTGAACCCATTTTAAATGCACATTATTGCAGTATTATATTTTTTATTTGAAATAGTAACCTTTATTTTTGAAATATATATATAAAAAACTTCTTTTCAGGAATTTTGGTTATTTTTTATGAAAACAATAATATTTTAACGAATAGTG
Organism: Viscum album; assembly: GCA_963277665.1. NCBI lineage: Eukaryota > Viridiplantae > Streptophyta > Magnoliopsida > Santalales > Viscaceae > Viscum > Viscum album. The sequence continues at coordinate 541,945,275 of OY728130.1, read as the reverse complement.
AATAATACAAAATAACTGTTAAAAATTTGTTTCTTCAATTCATATGTGTAGTAAAATTATGTTTTTAATTGGTTTTAAAGTATAATTAAATAAACCTTTTTAATTTTAATCTGATTTCGGTCATTTTGGACTATTTCACATAGAAATTGGTTATAAAAAAATTGTACTCGTTTGAACCTTTTTACTTAAAAAACATGATTCCTAGATATGTCAATGATAATAGTTTTAAATTAATTTTAGCCACTTATTTGTTTTGAAATTATTAAAATTGATTCCATATTTTGAATCAGAAGATCCAAATTTATCAAATATGTCAATTTAATTTCTGGAAAATATGTATAATCACTTTATTAATTATTTTTATTTCCACGATTAAGGGTAAATTGGTTAATTAATGGTAAACAGAATATTTCAAATAATATAAAATCACCCTAAGCCTTGTAAAAATTTACTTTTTAGGAGTTTTTTTTACCTAAATAATATTTTTTCCAAGATTATATATTTTTAATGCTGCTTGGGTGTGAGTAAATATTTATATTATTATTTTTAAAGAAATGTCAAGTTTGTCACATTTTTGACTTAAGAAGTAACATATTTTTATTAAGAAGTACGTTAGATTATAAATAGTATTTAGAAATTTAAAATGTTTATCTACATGATGGTAATTTATTTATTATTTTTAGTGATAAAATAATTACCTAACATGGTGACATAATGGCGATGTTGTAATTGCATAATTAATGGAATAATCAAATAAATGATATTAACAAAATTAAAATAAATATAATATATAAAATTGATGTCCCACAATAATTTTATTTTTTAATTTGACATATTAGTAATGTTTTAAAATAGGTTTTCAGAATTTATCTTGTATTTATGATGATTTAAAAATTCATGTAATTAATAGTGTCAAAATTTACATTAATGATGTTTTAAAATAATTAATATTTAATTAAAATATATAATTTTTAAAAAATCTAAAATTTCATCCAATAATTGGGATAAGTCTGAAAATTATGTTAATGACTCATTTTTAGGATTTTTGGATTGTTATATTAATTATATTGACCGTGTAAGTTTAAATTACATGATAACACTTTAAGAGTTAAAATTGTAAAATAAGTGTTAAAAAAACATAAAAGGATTAAAAAAACAATATAAAATAATCTAAATTTATATTGATGAATTTATCTTGACCAATATGCATCACATATTATATATATATCAATTATGTTCCATCTGGAATAGAAAGTTAATTTATATTAATTCAGTGTTTTGAAAAATTCCAAGAGTGCCCTCCCCCTCTTATAAAAGGAAACTACTTGTTATCATTTATTCACACTTAAGATCCTATTTGGATGAGAAATATCTATATAATTACCTTCCTAGAATAAATACCAACATTATAGAGGCATTATTTTAGGAATAAAACACTCCTTATAATTATTGATGTGTTAATCAAAGGTGATCACTCGAAGAAGAGGATTCATTTTTATTTAAGTGTTTCTATTTAATTTATTATTCTTCTACCTTAAATTTTTTTTTCAACAATTATGAAACAAAATAAAGTATCAGAAATATATTTATATGATATTATGTTAACATCGTCGAGTAAATCCATCCCCACTTCCATCAAATGGGAAAACAATTAATCGTTCGTCCATACGTGTAAACTCTCACCTCCACAAACTGATATATTCGTTTGACATAACTGCCTCCAAATAATAGTTTTAATCACCAAATTAATTATTATATATGAGAATAAATACATATTTATTGTAAAGAACTGTAAATTTCAAAGAAATATATTTCTTAATTTCTTTGGGATTTTACGAGTATGTAGTTTCTGACAGCACCTGATGCCGTGGCCCGGTGTGCCCCGAATCAATTTCCGACGTTTATATCGGGTATGTTCAATGATAAAATGAGTGGGTTTTTCTAACTTTTGAACCATTTCTCAAAATTGAAATCTGAGGGCACCAATGAAATCGCAACACCTGTACTTTCTTAGGAAGACCTTTTTTGGAGTTGCGTTTTCTTGGGAGGTGTTATTCAATAAATGGGTTAACAGAAGAGTGAAATAAGATTTGCCCTACAATTTTATTTCTATTCTAAGTAATTATATCATATGTGAATAATTTGGGGTTTGACCCACTACATAATAACTCCACTGGGAAGGATATTAGTGAGCTATTCCCGCACATCGTTGTGTTGGATGCAGACGGCAAACAGCACTGATCGAGGTGGGAGCTCATGGAGCTGGACGGTACCTGGAGGTGGATCACTGGACGGGATGTACTCGGAGTGGATGGCTGAAGCCGAGGAGCAGAGTGGACTATCTATACCCACCCGTCAGGTGGGATTACCATAGGACGACTCAGAGTTACTTCTTTACTTTTCTACTGCTGTACTTTCTTTTCAGTTGTACTTTACTTCAGTTGGGTTTGTATTCTGGCCCATTTACTTTTCCAACAATAACTTTTATAGTTCAGTTTACATTGTGTTTACTTCATTTTTCATACTCTGTGATGATTATTTACTTCCTAAAGGAAATGCCTTCCCTTTTTTCGGGATTTACGCCTTTTGGGCTCGTCGCTCGCCCCTAGCCTATGGAAGGCGGGCTTGGGGTAGTCACGACACGGGTCCCGAGGACGGGTCGTGACAAATTGGCATCAGAGGAGTCTGGCTCTACCGTAGAAGTTAGGACTCTGATCGTTCTTCTTTGTGAAGTAGTAGTGTTAAGGTTATTGATTGTGGTTATCAGTCCAAGGAGTCCAATGTTGGTGTAGCGGCCGACGTATCCATACACCAGGACCCTGACTTCAGATTTCCGACTCAGTGCACGAAAACATTGATTGCATGTGTGTTTAAAAAGTTTTCCTTGTGATTAAATTATGTCAGCTCACTAGGTATACTGTATTGACCGTGACACAACAGTTTCTTTTCCGGATGGACCCACGACGGTAGCCAGCTAGGGCTTAGAGCTTTGTGTTAGACGACAGCCCACCGAGAGACGAGGCCTCGGTGCAGGGCCCTATTACAGTAGAGGCAGCGGCGGTACCTCTACCCGCTGAGCCACTGATTCCACCAGCCCTAACCGCTGAGAGTGCATGTTGCCTTAGTGCACTGCATGAGTTTCAGCGTTAGATACCACCCAGGTTCTAGAGGGAGATGGACCCTCAGGTAGCTGAGGATTGGATGGAGGTTGTTGTACGAGTTTTCAGGTCAGTGGGGACACCAGCTGACCTCATGGTGATCCTTGCAGTGAGTCTCCTGCACGTGGCAGCAGATAGATAATGGATCCTGATTCCCCAGATGAACGACGAGGAATCTCTCCTTCGATCGGACATTGAGAGCCTCTTTCATTTGGAGTTCATCCCTACCACCCTCTATGGGGTGCACATTCAGGTGATACTACAGCTGTGGAAAGGCAGCATGATAGTAGCCCAGTACTCATCGAGATTTACCGATCTCTCACGCTATTCCACATACATGGTACAAGACCCATTCATCTAGGCCCGGACCTTCGAGCAGGGACTGAGGCATGAGATCAGGGCATCGATGATCTCCCTCGTCATTCTGACATAGGCATGAGTTCTGGAGCGAGCCCTTCTCGTAGAGAGCATTCTTGCTGAGCCTACACCAGTAGCGTGACCTATTGTAGGGTGCCTCATAGCTAAGCCTTCTATAGCTGGATGTCGACGGATGTCACAGGGGTCCAAGAGTACCAGACCTTTAGGTGGACGACCTCAGGACACTGTCTTAGAAGTGCAGGGCACACGGCGCAGAGCCAGTCTTACATGGAGCAGACAGCGCTATGCATGCGGCGGGCAGGGCCACATGGCTCGTGACTGCCCGACCCGCCTTGCAGAGGAGCAGAAGAAGGTTGAGGGACCACCCAGGCTGTGACAGTGGTTCGACCGTGGTAGTCCACATGGAGCAACCGGATGAGCCAGAGGAGCTGGCTGAGCAGCAGGTGGTGGACGATAGTTTGAGGATCTACCACCACCACCACCTGGAGGTCCTCGCAGACCAGGGAGCACTGGTGGACAGATGCAGGATCAGCTTCAGGCAGCGGAGGCCTACGACTACGGTGCACCAGAGATGATTCGAGGTACAATCTATGTCTACTCTACCCTTTCTGCAGTTCTTATAGACCCATGAGCGAGTCATTATTTCATTTCTGCTGCCCTTGTTCGGATATCGGTGATTCTGACGAAGCCGTTGGATCGATCCTTATGGCTAAAGACTCCTACGAGAGCATACTCGATGATTACGCACTGGTTCGAGTAGTGTGATCATACTCTAGGAGGTGAGAGCTTCGACTGGGATCTTCTTGTAGCAGCGTCGAGGCCTTACGATGTCATCTTTGGAATGGAATGGTTATCTACAGTTCATGATCAGAAAGACTGTATTAGGCGCAAGGTGTGGTGTGTTTGCACCGATTAGAGCAGGTTCACCTTCACTGGCGATAAGGGAGCCTTTTTTGCACAGGATAGACTCACAAAGAGGAGAGGACAAGCGATCACTAATCAGTTGGCTAGCCTAATCCTAGGAGCAGTTGACGTGCTGAGTGTGAGTTTTCCTGTAGTGGTGGATCAGTATGCAGACGTTTTTCCTGACGATGTTCCCGGACAACCTCCTCGCAGAGAGGTAGACTTCTATATTGACCTATACCTCAGGGTAGCCTGGATATCCACTCAGCATATCATATGGCTCCTGCTGAGCTTCGAGAGCTACATGTATAGCTGGAGGACTTACAGGGAAAGGGATTCATCTGACCAAGTGTTTCACCTTGGGCTTCCCCGATTTTGTTTACCAAGACGGAGGACAGGAGCTTGCGACTGTGTGTCGATTACCATCGCTTGAACCAGGTGAATATGAGGAACAAGTGTCCACTATCGAGGATTGAAGACCTCTTCGATCTGCTCAAAGGAGCATGGTGGTTCTCAAAGATAGACCTCAGGTTAGGCTATCATCAGCTCAAAGTTTGAGACGAGGATGTTAAGAAGACGGCCTTCAGATGTCTATATGGCCACTATGAGTTCTTGGTTATGCCTTTCGGCATAACCAACACTCCAGTAGTGTTCAAGAGTCTCAAGAACAAGATTTTTCAGCCTTTCCTCGATCGATTTGTCGTGGTCTTCATCGAAAACATATTGATATACTCGACTACTGAGGAGGTTCATGCCTACCACTTGGGGGTTGTACTGGACACACTCTGAGAGAACCAGCTTTATGGTAATCTCTCAAAGTGTCAGTTATGGACACGTGAGGTCCACTTCTTGGGACACATCATCTCTGAGGCAGGAGTTTCGGTGGATCCTTCGAAGATCAAGGTAGTGATAGCTTGTGAGCCACCCAAGAGCATGATAGAGGTGCAGAGTTTCCTAGGCCTGGTTGGGTACTATCGGAGGTTTGTTCCAGACTTCTATAGAGTTTCAGAACCACATTCTGATTTGAAGAATAATGGGAGACCCTTTGTGTGGTCAGATAGATGTCAACAGAGCTTCCAGGAGTTAACACAAATATTTGACCAGTGCACCCATCTTGAGGCTATCGGAGGAGGGAGTATGGTACGTAGTGTACTACGACGCATCAGGGACCAGAATCGGGTGTTTCCTAATGTAGGAGTGGGTAGTTATCACCTATGGATCATGACATTAGAGGCAGCATGAGTAGAACTATGTAACCCATGACCTGGAGTTAGCAGTAGTGGTCTTCACTCTGAAGATGTGGCGACACTCTCTGATGGGCAAGCACTTTACATTCTATTCTGACCACCAAAATCTCAGGTACATCTTCATGCAGAAGGACCTAAACTTAAGGCAGTGGTGATGGCTCGAGTTACTCCAAGACTATGACTTTGAGATAGTCTATACTCCTAGAAAGGGGAACGTAGTAGCTGATTCTCTTAGCATGAGGACATACATTCAGCTACTTGGAGAGGCGATAGAGCAGCTAGCCACGTTGTAGATATCCTTTGTGGATAGATATGGAGAAACCATTCTACAGTCACTCATAGTCACACCTCCACTTCTCCAGTTGGTTAGGGAGGCACAACGTGGGGATGTTGATTATGAGACGTGATGTGCACCGTTTTCCATGGGACATGCACCTGATAGATTCTCGATAGGAGGAGAGCACGTCATCCTTTTCAGAGGACGTACCATGGTACCAGCTGCATTACAGGAGGAGGTTCTGAGAGAGTATCACACATTCACTTTAGAGGTACATCCAGGAGTGGCGAAGATGTACCAGGATCTCAGACAACAACACTAGTGGCCGAGAATGAAGATGGTTGGGGAAGAGTTCATTTCTCGATGCCTCACCTGCTAGTAGGTGAAGGCAGAGCACAAGGTACCAGCAGGCTTGGTACAACTCTTGGAGGTCTTGGAGGGGAAGTGGGATGGGATATATATGGATTTCGTGACTGGGCTTCCACATACATCCAAAGTTCATGACTCCATTTGGGTGATTGTCGGCCGACTTAACAAGTCGACCCACTTCTTACCCATCAGAGAGCAGGGCTCAGTGGAGAGCTTGCGACGTCTCTACGTTCAGGAGATCTTACGGCTTCATGGTGTTCCATCATCTATCGTCTCCGATCTAGATTCTCTCTTTACTTCCCGACTTTGGAAGGGGTTGCAGGAGGCATTCTGGGCGAATATACGTCTGAGCACTACCTTTCAACCCCAGATGGATGGTCAGATGGAGAGGACCATTCAGACTCTCGAGGAAATGCTCCGTGCATGTTTCCTCCTCTTTGTTTGTAGCTGGGAGGATCACCTACCCTTTGTGGAGTTTTCATACAACAACAGCTACCACTCCACCATTGGGATGGCACCATACAAGGAATTGTACGACCGATCACCTCTGTGCTGGACAGACCTTAGGGAGTCAACACTTGTGGGACCAGAGATAGTCCAGGCCATAACAGAGAAGGTCCAGGTCATCCAGTAGTGGATGAGGACAAATTAGAGCCGACAGAAGTCTTATGCTGACAGGAGACGGGTGCCACTAGAGTTCGAGGACGGCGACCACGTTTTCTTGTGGGTCTCACCACGATGTGGATTACAGATATTTGTCTAGGGAGGCAAGTTATCTCCATGCTTAATCAGACCATTCCAGGTTCTCAGCCGGACAGGTGAGGTGGAATATCGCCTGGCTCTACCACCTCAGTTGCACCGGGTGGATGACGTCTTCCACGTATCAAAGCTGAGAAGATATGTACATTACACGATGCATATCATCGACCATGGGGAGCTAGACATTGATGACGAGGTGATTTTTACAGAGGTCCCAGTGGAGATTGAGGATCAATAAGAGCGGGCCCTATGTGGGAGGTCGATTCCTTTAGTGCGCATCAGGTGGCAGCATGTGAACCTCTAGGAGAGCACTTGGGAGCGGGAGGCTAAGATGCGTAATGATAACCCTCATTTGTTCCCCTAGTTTGTAATCTATCTTTACGGGGACGTAAACCCTTTAGGTGGGTGTAATTTTATGACCCGTAAATTTCACGAAATTTTTCTTCTTAATTTATTTTCGATTTTATGAGTACGCAGTTTCTGACGGCACCTAATTCTGAGGCCCGGTGTGCCCGGAATGAATTGATGATGTTTAGCTCAGGTATGTTTAGTGAACGAACAAGTGATCTTTTCTAACTTTTGAACCGGTGAACAGAATCAAAATATGAGGGCACCGATGAAACTGAAGCACTAATAATTTCTTTGGAAGACCTTTTCTGGAGTTTCATTTTCTCGGAAGGTGTGGTTAAATAAATGGGTTAACTGAAAATTGAAATAAAATTTTCACTACAATTATATTTCTATTATATATAATTTTAACCTATGTGTAGAAGTTGGGGTGGGACCCACTATATCCTAACTCCATATGGAAGGATATTAGTGAGGTGGGGCCCACACGAGTCCCACCCCTTCAATTCCCCTAATCCCCCTATTAAATTTTGTAAACCCCCCTTAAAATTGTAACTCATCCACATTAATGCATGCAAATTAAACACCTAATTAATTTGACAACACAGGTTTAATTAATTAGGTGAATTCATGTTTGAATTTTAAAAAATGTTGGCATGAGTAATAAAATAAGGAAAAAGCCTTATTTTATTATTTTTTTATCGTTGTGTGGAGTTCTTGGGAGAGAATTCTGTAGGTTTGAAGAACGCAAATAACGCCAAGGCTTCGATGAAGAATGCCATCTCCATAATGAGAGATCAACGAGCCGTCTCTTCTTCTCTCTGCAGCCGGTGTGTAATGACGTTTCCTTCTTCGTCGGGCCTTCATTCATTCTTATTCCTTCAACAAAGAAAGGGAAACGTTGTTTCTTAATCGGACGAACTCCATCGTCTTATATAGAGCCTTCCCCCACGACGCCTTCTTCCGCGACGCAAGATTCCATGAATTCTTCATCGAGGTAGGGGTTTGATTTTACGTTTGTGGTTATTTCTGGCATTCATCGTTAAATAGCTGCATATTAACAAATTTATGGGAGGAGGCCAGACTACAAAAACAGGGCTGACCCTCCTCACCTTTGTTGTTGTACATCATTATGGATTGGAACGGAGGCGATGCAGTGCCATCGCACCGTGCGGAAATGAAGGAAACGCGGCCGTTGTGGACTGCGCCGAAGGAGCACGACGCCGTCGCACCGCACCATTGAGACCGAATGGGGTCGCGATAGGATTCAGGCTGTGGTAGAGGGGCGTGGCGCCGCCAATCCACCCTGGTCGGACAAGGGCTGCAGCGGTGCAGAGGGAAGTGGCCAGAACCTCCGGCCGTCGGTGCTACAGGAGGCGGGACCAATAGGTCCCGCGCGGCACGACCAGCCGGCTGTTACGGTCGGCCGGAGCCGAGAAAACAGGGGGGTTGAACCCCCAGCTAGAGCAGCAACGACGAACCCCCATGGGTCCACCATTCGGTTCAAAGGGGGCGGCGACCTCCCCCCTTCCACGTCCGCTCAGCACGCAGGCGCTTCCACCGGGCCGAACCGACCGGGCCGGACCCCCACCTTGGGCCGGGCCGCCCGCGCCGGGCAGGACCCCCATGCCGGGCCGGGCAGCACAGTCTAGGTCGGGCCATGCCAGATGGGTCGGGCCATTGCCAACCGAGCTGGACCCAGACTCGGGTTGGGTCGACCCGGTTCGGGCTGACCCAAGGGTATCGGGTCGGGTCGGACAGGGCCCGAACCCCCAGTTTTTGAATAGATCTGTTCTAATGACAATAACATGGGCTACGGACCTTTGATTGATGCACCCTCATTTGAGTAGCAACCCTTGGATCGTGGCGGTCATTTTGGTATTTTACACACAAGGATTCGGAGAACTTTGGGTATGACCGGGTTGGTTCGAACACGAAACCAACCGGGTCCTCGGAATAGAAACGCTTATAACTTGAGCTCTGGACGTCTGATTGACGTGTCGTCGACATTGTTCAATTCCTCTTAGGGAGATGGATCTTTTTTCTTACTCCTTTCGAGGTTTGGAAATAGTTGGAGTGCGGTCGAGTTGGTTTTGATTTAAAAACCAACCGGCACCTAGGACGAAAAAGACAATAACAATTAGACCGGGAGTCCAATTGACACGCCGTCTATCACGATGACTTCCTTTTGAAGAGACAGAACATTGGGATACATAAACACCGGACTTCATGTCAGTTGATCTATTGACCCCCCTTGGCTCGTAGAGCGGACCCAACCAGAATCGAGCAAGCTGTGTGCGGGATACCTAGAGCTGGCTGCGACTGTGACGACGATGACGACTGTACTGAAATCCTCTGTGGGTTCAGCAGCGACGACGACTGTACTAGAACCCTCCGTGGGTTCGATGTCGATTACTACTGTTCTTGTATCCTATGTGGGTCTTCCAGTACTTGACTACTGTTCCTGTTTCCTATGTAGGTCCGATAGTATTTGACTCTGTACTTGTATCCTACGTGGGTTCGACAGAGTAGCTGGTCTTATATACTTTGTGGGTCCGACAGCTTAGCTGGTCTTATATCCTATGTGGGTCTGATAGATTAGATGAATTAGTGGCTACATATGATCATCTCTATCATCTTAAAAATAAGTATACCTGTGTGAGCTGAGTTGTGACTAACAATTGATATCATATACATGATTTTTGTGCTTTCCTCTGTGGATTGGGTTGTTATTTCCTGTATGGATTGGATTAGGAATTCCAATGTGGAATGGGTTATGTTTTCTTGTGTGTACTAGATTGTACTTGGGCACATAAGCTGGAACCGAGCTGTAATTGATGACATAGGCATATATATGGGAATATACCTAAATTGGGTTGGTTGTTACTTTGTGATTTTAACTTTCCTTTATGGTTTATCCTTCGTGGATTCTGGGAGACCTTCAGGGGTCTCGGGGTCCCTACTGAGTAGCGTATACTCACCCCTACATGGGCTATGCCCACACATCGTTGTGTTTAATACAGAAGACAGACAACGATGATTGAGGTGGGAGCTCGTGGAGCTGGACGGTACCTGGAGGTGGATCACTGTATGGGACGTACTCAGAGAATATGGCTGGATCCACGGAGTAGAGGGGACTATCTTTACCCACCCTTCAGGTGGGATTACCAGAGGACGACTTAGAGTTTCTACTTTAAATTTCTACTGTTGTACTTTCTTTTCAGTTGTACTTTACATCAGTTGAGTTTGTATTCTGGGCCATTTACTTTTCCAGCACTTACTTTTGTAGCTCAATTTACTTAGTGTTGACATCAGTTTTCATACTCTATGGCGATTATTTACTTCATAAAGGCAATTTCTTCCCTTATTTGGGATTTATGCCTTTGGTGCTAGTCGCCAGTCCCTAGCCTATGGAAGGCGGGCTTGGGGTAGTCACGAAACGGGTCTCGAGGACGGGTCGTGACATTTATCATTACAAGGAGATAATATATCTAATGATTTCTTACATTCTAAGAATATTAAAATGGTAATGTCATTCATGCGTAGGTGTAATCTGTCACCTCCACGTAGTGAAGTGATTGTTTTGCCTTCACCACACCAAATGTATGACATATATAAATATATTTAAATTTTTATTAATATATTAAGGATATTATGGTCAATATTTATTGTTAAAAAAATAATTTACTTCTTCAAATAATGATAATTGTAAAATGGAAACGTTACTCATGCGTACATTTGACATACTGTCTCCATGATTGTAATGTAGTTCATTTTTTATATCTATATTTAATGAATGGATTTAAATCTATAATTGATGTATAAAAGTGACTATTTTTTTAATATCACCGTGGATCTGATGGAATAATGACCACTTTTTACTATATACATCATTCCAAATTCATTTTTAGTGATGTAATGAATATCATCAAAACATCTGATGTGATGTTAAATAATTAAATAATTGTTATAATATTGAAATAAGTTATACAAATGGAACAAATGAACTGGAAAATTTTATAAGGAATATAAATTATTAACATAATTTTATTATTCTAGATAATAAAGAATATACATATTCAATCAGACTCAAGGTAAGGGACTCTATCTTACTCTCTATTTCTTGAGGCGTATTTAGATGTAATACCCACCTCGTTTTATGATGTGTACAAATAGACCATTTAACATTTAATTCTCATTAATGTTTTTTGAAAATGAACCTTTTTTATGATTTCTATTTTGACCTTGGGAATTTCTTTACAAACAAAAAATGAATTTTTTTATTGTAATAATTGACAATGACTTCTACATCGCCATGACAATTATGTTCTAATTGGATTCCTCTAAAACATATTAGGTTTTAAAAGGACAAAATCCCTTTTATCATTTTATGGGTATTGTGGTGTTGAAAATGGTATTAAAATCTATTGATTATTCCAATATCTATAAATTATTATTTTTTAAGGAAAATGAAATTTTATGAGTGAACTCGTGAAAATTTCAACAATTTAAGTTTTATGTTTATATAACACTACATAAATTTTCCCGGTGTTTACATGATAAACAAAGGATGTGTGGTTACGTGATAAACAATGGATAGGTGGTTACATTGTATCCTCCAATTCATTGGATATGGAAGTTTTTTATACGGTTATTCCATTTTGTAAGAGTGACATGTTTGGAAGTTGATCACATGGTTATTCCATTTATTGATAATTATGCCAAAAGTTACATTCATGTGTCATATATTTTTTATATGTGATTTATAGTAATATTTTGGATTAGAAATAGTTTATTAAAGGATCTTACTTACAAAGGAAAGTATTTTTTACTTCATAAGGGTAAAAATTATTACTTTATTATAAATTATACCTAGGATTTCTTGTTTCCATAAGACAAACTATTTTCCTTATTTATGTATCCCATACTGTGATTTATATGCTCATCCCATGATTTAAATTTCATTTCAAAGGATTTATGTGATAATAAAGATGAGGATGGGATCATGGAAAAAATTAAGACGATTGAACATGATAAGTAACCATGTTTCATTTTAAGTGATCATGTTTTGTGAGGAAAATGCAATGTGAGTAGAAGTGTCAATATTTTTTTATTTTATTTTTTATGTTTGGAGTATGGCTTAATTTTTTAAAACTCTAACATGAAATGACTATCACTGTGAAATATGTAAAATTCATAAAATTAGTCAATTTCATGTAATGGTTTAAGTCATTCACCTGGTAAATATATCCAAAAATCTAAGAGTGAAACCAATCCTAAAAAATATAGTGAATATTTTTAGAAGAAGAAAAATGTGACAATGATGATAATTATATAAAAATAAGGTGAATATAATAGATTTTGAAATTCTAGAAACCCTAACATGAATTAAAAAGTACTACAACATGAAACTCTGAAAAGGATGGGAAGAAGGATAATATGAAGTTGAAGATTTCATATGTTGAAAATATTGTTTTTAAATAATGATCCATGATTTTTGACTCAAAAAAAGAAGGAATATAGTCATCAATGAGTATACAATCATGTTTGTAAAGTGGAAGGAAATATTTTTGTTTTTATTGTTAGATTGATTGGAGATTAAAATGTCTGGAAAGAATTATTTGGTTCAATTATCAACCCTGTTATATGATTAGGAGGTTTTGTGGCCAGTTATTTAGGGAGATTCAACCTACTCAAAAGTGGAATCTTTAGAAACAGTTTATATATTCTAGTTAGAAATATTAGGATATATTTAAAGTTAATAGAGACTTTTAAGGACTATTTTACCATCCCAATCGTTATGTAAATTACGTTCCAATCTATATACAACCAAAAAAATGAGATACAACAATAAATATCCTTAGAAGAGTAATATAACAAGAAAGTAAAAGGATTTAGTTTTTGAAGTGGAATTAAAAGTTTGAAAATATCATAATCCATGGATTCTATATAGTGGATGTTCCAATCAAATGAATGGGGATTTGAATTTTTAAAAAGTTAATTAATATTGAAAATAAGGATCATTTTACATGGTAAATTTTTTTTCAATCAAAATAAATGGCTTTTGATCGGCTTTGATTGTGAAGGATCAAATGAAATGGAAGAAAATTTTGTTTCTTAAAGGAATGAATCACAATATAATTATTGTGTCTTAGTTATGTGATAAATTTAATAAAGTGATCTTTTAAATTGATGTATTTTTGTGGAGATTAAAATACAAATATATTATTATAAGAAGAATATCAATAAGAGGTAATAATTTTTACGATGATAATGATGAAAATTACTTCTATATAAGAATGATATATGAAAATAATATAGGTAATCAAATGATTGGTAATCTAGAAAACATAACAGGAGTATGATTTTCAGAATAGGAAAATTTCATGATATTCAAAATTTTAAAAGTGAAATTAGTTATACATGATCAAAATTTAAGATTAGTAACTTTTTTAACTATTCACACAATTGGGTGGAAATACATCCTACCAAACCACTATAGCTGATTCAATTAGTTATTTATGTGAATATGAGGAAGAAATAAATTAAGGTAGATAATTATATTATTTTATTTATCATTAAAATTCATTATATTATATATATTATGATATTAAAACATAAATTATAATATCTAAAGTCTATTAGATGTTTTAGATGATGTGAATAGCTATATTTTGTTTTATCCTAAAATAAGAACCATACAAATAATGTTGTTTAATAAAAAATAATATGAATTGATCATTATCTTGAGAACTATGGTATACACTATTAACATTGATTTCCACATATACTACAAAAATGGTTATTTTTAGTGAAATAAAATATTATTAGTTGAGGTGGTTTGAGTAAAGATGTTAGAGAATGAAACTTCTTATTATTTTGTTGACATTATATTGTTGTAAGGGTTCATATTCAGAATCACTGATTATACATGATAGGTTTAGATGTAAAGACACGAACCTAGATTCTTGGAAATAGTTCCTTATTTCATTACATTATCATGATTATAATAAATTCTTATCATGATGGAATGAATAGTTTAGCAGTTTAGGAAAACCATATACATATATATGTTCAACCCTGTAACCTAAAAATAAATACTATATATAAATTCTTCTGAAAACATTCCCAACCCCAAGGTTATCCCAACATGTCATTCATCATATACATATTAATGTCTTGGGAAAAATTAATCATAAGAAATAGGTGAGGTCAAGGGATTAGTAAGGGAAATAAATAAATCCAAAGATATCATAAACATAAATATTAGGCATGGTGAATAAGTAAAAACACATTCCTTTAAAATTAAACTTGATCACATTATGGCATTAATAAGAGATAAATATATAATTACATAATAAATAATAATCATGTATCTTCTACTAGTCAAATAGAATCATGTACTTTCAATTTCTATTTTCAAAATAAGTTAATTCATAATGTCATACATCATAACCATACCGTCAGGGCCTCGTGCTATGACAATAAATATCCATTTTGATAAGGCCTTATGCCAAGACCGTAGTTTGTATCATGAGACCTGCCAATGCATAGAGGGGCTATAGCAGGCCCCACCGATTACATATTAATAAAAAATTATTCCTCATATTAATGGGGATAAACATAAATAAAATATACATTCATATTGAAACTAAATAATGAAATGTAAATAACCTTCTCCCTGAACATTAAGCATAAAAACTAAACATTCATAGTTAATTGGTGAATGGTTTTAATATAACACATATATATTAAAAATAATAAAAAACTATTATTTTAAATATGGTAGATGATATCATAAAATTTTAATCCCAATAATACATGGGAATCAACAATAGTGTTGAAATGGATGAAGATACTCTTATAAAATGATCGTGTTATTCATAAGATAAATACTCGTTTGCTTTGAAAAGAAGTGTTATTTTAGATAAATATTTGTATAAAACTAAAAGTGATGTATGATTTTATCTCCATAATAAAACTATATATTAATGAATAATAATGGTTTCTAAACATATATTATACATTTTCCTATAAAATATGTTAGAATTTGAGAAATTTCCCTGAATAGAGCTTGTATTTCCGAATGAATATTTTAAATATCCTTTTAAATAATTTAACTCCCCTTCAAATAAAGATGGATTATGTTTACATAAAAATATATATAACAATAAAATGGAATTTATTATCTGTAAATAAGAATAAATAATAATTTCATTGAGGTATGTATTGAATAAGATTAATCTGAATGAAACTAGATGTTCGGGGTTGAAAACCCTTACCATAGGTCTGAACATATTCCACACTTAATGTTAATGTCTAGGATAACAAAATTGAATCCAGTAGTTATCTAATTACCAACCCTATTGACATATATTTGATTTATGAATGTTATTTTACGTTCATTTTTTAATTTATTGGCATGTCATATGATTGAGATTCATTATTACAGAGTATTCGTTTCCTAGATTTCCTGGTCAGTTCACTTTATTATAACTAAGTGAGTTTATGTATAATGATCGTAATTATCTAGAATTTAACATATATATTATTTATCAACATCCAGAATTTTATATGGTTATATATATCACTTGGTTATGTTGTATGTGGATGATTTATTATATAGAACATTAGTGATAACTATATAAATTATTTGTTGATATCTCGATTGTTAGAAACTAGTTTTCATATGAATTAGTATTATGTATAAATTACTAGTTACAGAACATTGAATATATTTGAATACTAATATTATAGTCTTTTGAAATCCTAAAAAGGGTTTCTGGACCATCCTTGAATACCGTAACATAAATTGAAAACTTGCCTTCCTTGAATGGGAAAATTTAACACATCTTGGATGTTGTTTTTATTTCAAGATGAAAAGATGGGGAAAGAAGAGATGATGATGAATTATTTCTATATAAAAATGAAATTCGAGTACATGTAAGGTAATTGAGTTATCATAACATTTGTATGAAAGGATCTTAGGATCTAAAATTAAATGAATGGATCATAAAATAAATGAAAAGTTGAGAAACCCCTTACAAAAATTCTGCATCATAACGACCTCACTTACAAATTCATATTATATTTTGATGATAGATGATTTCTTATATTTGGTGACTTATATAATTATATTTTAATTATTATATTCATATCCGTATGGAACTTATCATTTATTAGTTTTGGAAAACCAGATTAATACATAATATCAACATTACAACGTAAAAATAAACTCAATATAGAAATTCCTTTCACAACATCCATAACCCCATGGTTATCCCTTTGTGTCATTCACAATATGCATCTTCATGTCTTAGGGAAATTAAACATAAGAAAGGGATGATCACAAATTATCATTAAGGGTAATAAACACAACATAAGATATCATAAATATAATCATTATGCATGGTGAATATTTAATGATGCATGCCTTTAAAAAGAATCTTGAACTTGTTATGGCATGAATATGAGATGAATAAGTAATTCCATATAAAGAATAATAATGGGAATTCTACTTGTATAATATTCTAAGGAACTATAAATTACTAGTTTCATAATTTGGGAATGCATAATTCCTCACATCATAATCATATCGTTAGGGTATCGTACCATGACCATAAATAACCATTTAGTCAAGGACCTGTGCTAAGACCGCAGATTGTCTCGTGAGGCCTACTGATTCATCAAGGGGATATTAGAGTCCCTAACCATAAATTTATAAGTCCAATTAATTACATAAATTAAAGGGTATAAAATTAATAAACATATACATTTATATTTAAACTATCATATGAAATATAAATAACTTTCCAAATACATTAATCATAAACACTAACCATTCAGGGAAAATTAGTGAATGGTTTTAAGACAGAACATCCATAGTCAACCTAATCCTAAAACATAAAATTAAATATGGTATATAAAATCAAATTATTTTAGTCTTAATAATATATATGAATCAATAAGATTTTGAAATAGATGAAGATACTCTTATAAAATCATCGAGGAATTATTGAGATAAATACTATTTTACATAGAAAAGAAGAGTTCATTTGGAAAAATAATCGTATAAAATAAAAATTGAATTAAGATAGTATTTTCATAATAAACTGTGTGGTTTTATAAATATAAGGTTATCAAAAAATAGACTATTGAGTTACCTTTAAAATAGGTTGGAATTTGAGAAATTCCCTTGAATCGGGCTTGTATTTCAGGAGGAATTTTTGAATGATCCGTTTAAAACATGTAACTACCAAAACAACAATGAATTATTATGGTAGGTACCCATATATAAATCATTAAAAATATAATTATAAGTAATAATTAAGAATAAATTATAATTTCATTGAGGTAAGTGGACAATAATTTTAACCCTAATGAATATAGATGTTTGTATATAAAACCTTTACCTTATGTACGAACTTATTATGTACATTACTTTATTTCATGGATAATAAAATTAAATCTATTAAGTAACTAATTCAAAAAATTATATAAATATATTTGATTCATTTAGGTTCTTATTGATATGTTATAATATTGAATTCTATCATTCTGGAGTGTTTGTTTGCATGATTTCATGATCGGTTCTCTTGATTATATACATTGGAGTTTATGTGGAATAGTTATAATTATATGGAATTGAACTTATATATTATTGATGAACCCCATATTTTTAAATTTTTATATATATCTCATGGTTACATGGTATGCAGACGATTTATTTGATAGAAACCCAGGGATAACAATTTAAATTATGTAGAGATATCTCAATTTTTACAAACTAGTTTGTCGTATGAATTAGTTAAATGTATATATAATGTTTCCAAAATATTTAATAGGTTATACTATAGATAATGTAGTCTATTTCAACCATAAAAATTATTTCATGACCAGCCATGAATACAGTATTGTGAATTGGAAATTCATCATCCTTGAATATGATATATTAACACATCGCATATAGTGTTTTCATTTAAAGTATAAAAGAATATGAAAACAGATACGATGATAAAATATTACATTATTAAAACAAATTCATAGTACCCATAAGGTACTAGTTTCATCATAATAATGGAATGAATGAATTTATGGAAATACAAAGAAAATCAGAGGAACTCATAATAAAATAAATGTTGAGAAGTCCCTTGCAAAAATTCTGTAGCCTAAAGACGTCACATAAAAATTCATAAAAATATTTTGATGAGAGGAAGTTTCCTAGATAAGGTGCATTATTTCATTACTTTGGAATGATTACAATAAATTATTATCCTAATGGAAAGAATAGTTTAGTATTTTTGGAAAACCAAATACATACAGAAGTTCATCTTTACATCTTGAAAAGAAATACAATATATAAATTCCTTTGAAAACATCCACAACCCATAGGTTTTCCATGCACGCACTTCATAATATACCAATTAATGTATTGGAAAATTTAATCTTAAGAAAGATGTGAGAATAAATTCTAGTTAAGGGTAATAAATATAGTGGAAGATACCATAAACATAAACAGTTGGTGTGGTGAATAACTAAAAACAAATGACTTTAAAAATAAACATGAACATATTATTGCATGAATATAAGATGAATAAATAATTCAATAATAAAGAATAATAATGGGTGTTCTACTGGTCAAATAATAACATGAAATTTCAATTAATCAAATTATAATTAGGGAATGCACAATGTCAGACATCATAAACATACATCAAGGCCTCATTCCAAGACTATAAATAACCATTTTGTCCAGGCCTTGTGTTAAGACCGTAGTTTGTCTTATGAGACCAATCAATGATTCAATGAACTATAACATCCCATGACTATCACTTTCTAAGTTCAATTTATTCCTCATATCAAAAGGGATAAAGATAAAAAAATATAAATTCATATTGAATCTAACATATGAAATGTAAATAAATTTCCCCTATCATTAAGCATACACACTAAACATTTAGATTATATTTTTGAACGGTTTGAAGATAAAATATCCACAAAAAATATTCATAAATCATTAAATTAAATATTTTAGATGATATCATAAAATATTAACACCAATAATATATAAGAATCTATAGGTGTGTGGAAATAGATGGAGATACTCTTATAAAATTGTTGAGTAATTTTGGGGATAAATGCACTTTTACTTGGAAAAGAAATGTTTTTTTGGAAAATATATTGTATAAAACTAGAAGTGAAGTAATATAGTATTTTTGAAAATAAAATTTGTTAATTTTGAAATATAATGGTTGATAAAACATATTATAGAGTGACCTTGAAAATTGGTATGAATTTGTTAAATTCCCTTGTATTGAACTTCTATTTATGGATGAAGTTTTGATTGATCCTTTTAAAAAATGTAACCCCCCAAAATATAAATAAGGATTCTGGTAGGTAAACTTATTTTTAACATTAAAATAGAAATTATTATGATTAAATAATAATAAATAAAAATTTCATAGAGGTAAGTTGAGAGTACGATTAACCAGAATGAAAATAGATGTTTAGGTAGAAATCTCTTACATTATGTACGAACGTAATATGTACTTGACCTTAATGTCCTCTATAATAAAATTAAATCCATTAATTAAATAATTTGGAACATTTTATACATATAATGTATTCATTAAATATTTATTATGTTCATTTATATGATTTTTTGATAAGCTATAAGATTTAATTCTATCGTTCGAGAGTGTTTCATTCTATGATATCATGATTGCTTCGCTTGATTATAAGTAATGGAGTTTATGTGAAATGAATATAATTCTCCATAACAGAACTTATATATTATTTATTAACATATAGAAGTGTAAATGGTTATATATATCACTTGGTTACATTGTATGAGTGTTATTTGTTAGATAGAACAATAGTGATAACCATTGAAATTATTTGGTGATATCTCGATTGTTATAAACTAGTTTCTCATGTGAGTTAGTATTATGTATAAATAATAGTTCCAAAAAATTGAGAAGGTTATAATATACTTTTTATATTCTAGGTCAACCATAATAATGGATTCATGATTAGATATAAAAAAATTAATAGAATTTAAAAAACGGTTATCCTTGAATGTGACAAATTAACACATCTTAGATAGTGTTTTAATTTCAATTAGAAAAGAATGGGAAAAGAGAGATGATGGTGAATTGTTCCATTATATGAAAATTAAATTAAATTCAAGGTACCTGAGTTATCATATCATTTATAAGGAATAAGTTTTGTAAAGAAAAATAAAATAAAGGCACTCAATATAAAAAGAAAAGTTGAGAAATCCCTTATGAAAATTTAATAGCCTGGTGAAGTAACATAAAACATACTAATATAATTTTATGGGAGAAAATAGGTCTCTAATAATTCATAAATAAAATATACTTTACATGGGATATGTAATTTCATATACCCACACAATCTGATTGAAACTAAAAGAGAATAACATAAGAAAGTGCATGAAAAAGAGAAAGGTGGTAGATTCCCTTACCTTGTTTAGTAACTTCTAAAACATGATGTTTGGGACCTTGAGGACTTGATTGAACATTGGGAGGACTCTTATGAAAGTTATAATACTAGATATTTGAGGATAATAAATATTTTAAGAATTAAAATGATGTAATGAGTTGGTATTTATAAAAAAAGAGAGGGAGTTTTTTTATTAATTTCAAAGGACACTTCATTAGTGGTATTTACACATTCATGGTATTTCTCATTGAATTACCCATTTAATTGTCCACATGTGACACCGAATATCATATTTTTATGTAAAAAACTCGACCATAATTTTATACTAATTATTACATCATTATGATGTCTGTAATAATATCAAAAACCAAAAACATTGTTTTTACTATTCATAAAAATTTAAAATAAATTATTAAATTATCATAAATTTAGCATAAACTAATATAAATTTTATGAATTCAAAAATGAACTCCAATTTTTGAAAATAATTTTCTAAATATAATTATTACTATTTTTAAATAAATTCATAATTTATTCAAAAAATAACAATTTTAAAACTATAATTCGTTTTATACAACCATGAAAATTTATTCACGATAAAATTATCTTGTTACCCTAAGAAAAAAAATTAATACAAATTAATATTAATAAGGGTCATATTAATATTAATATTACTATTTATTTGGGTATGTTAATATTCACCAAAAAAATAAGTCTTTCTAATCAGACTCTAAATTTCTTGTTGAACGCATTTGTGTTTGTCAGTTTTTCAAAATTCAAATCACAAAGTTGGAATAATTATATTTACTAGCTAAGTTATAACATATTTTAGTTTTTTGGAGATTCAATGTTTCATGAATTCTATATTAAATTTATGTATAAATGAATGAGGTTTTATATTAACCCCAACAAAATGTTCATCCTTGAAATTACCAGAAAGTTACCGCAGAAAAAGATTTGTTTTGTTTTTCATCATAAGATCCTCTGGCTCCCATGATTCGTCTTAAATTCTATTATTTTTCTAAAGTAAATTTACCAGCTTTGTCATCCTATTCTTCAACAAACATTCCATAGTGTCTAGAATCCAGATAGGCTCTTCACATTACGATAAGACATGTTTCAGTTCTATACCTTCAAAAGTGAGGACATGCATTGGGTCTGGCATGTAATTTCTCAATAATGAGAAATGGAACAGATTTATTTCATTAGAAAGTATTGAAGGCATTTCTAAATGATAATCCACATCTTAAACTCTTTATATAATTTCAAAAGGGCCAATGTATATTGGGATTAGTTTTCCTTTCATTCTAAATCTTATAACACCCTTACATGGGGATACTTTCAAGAAAAACCGGATCTCAATGTTGAAATTCAAAATCCTTCCATTGATTATCCACATAGCTATTTTATTTTATTTGAGAAGATTTGATATGATTTTGAAAATTATTTACCTTCAATTTTGTCTCCTCCACAATCTCTATACCCACAAGCATCCTTTCATCAATATAATCCCAACATGTTTGTGTATGAAATCACTTTCCATATAATACATCATATAGTGCCATTATAATGATTTAATGGATATAATTTTTATTGGAAAAATCAACCAAAGGTAAATACTAATCTCTCATTCCTTAAAAATCATGTTATCATGATCTCAAATTGTCTTCAAATATTTGATATGTCATTTCTTATTGGCCATTTGTTGCAAGGTGATAAGAAATACTCAATTGAAGATTAATATCCTAATCATTCTATGTATGTTGGCATAATTTCTATTTAAATTGAGGATCATGATCAGAAACTATTGAACTATTTTCTCCATGATGTACTAAAACATCATGGATATAGATCCATTCAAGGTGCTCTAGTGGAAAACATTCCCTTATAGAGGGAAAATGAGAAAATTTCATAAGTCGAACCATAATTACACATATTTCATCATTATTTATTAATGTTTGGGGTAATACAATAAACATTACATGATAATGTCACCCCATTTACATGTAATAATTAGTAGAGGATGCATGAATACTCTAGGATGTTGTCTCTCAGCCTTAACGATTTGACATGCTAAACATCCTGATACATGATAAACAATTTCCTGCTGGATGTTTAATCATAGAAATGTTCCATAAAATCTATATACACTTTAATGTTAACTCAGTGTATAGAATAATTCGATCCATGTGAATCATCCAATAAATACCATTTAATATAGTGTATAGAGGGACCACATATCCTCTTCCCATGTTTTTGAATTAAATCTTCATATACAATGTCTTTTAACTTCCCATTATTCATGGTATTAATTTTATTTTGAAAATTCTCCCAATCTAGATGAAATTTTTTAATTGTTTCTAATAAATATGTTTTTTCAACCAATATAAAAAAATTATTTTTATCCTATTATATAATTCCCATGTCCATTATTACTTGATCCATAAATATAGGATCCCCTTCAATCCTCATATTTTATAAAATTCCATGATCCAACCTGATCAATTATTTAACTAGATTATTTTCGATTCCTGGGTGGTATTGTATAGAAAAATCATAATCCTTGAGTTGTTTGAGACATCACCTTTTCATCAAGTTGATTCAATTATGTTTGAATATATATTTTAAACAATTTTGATACATATAGATCTCACATATTTCACCATTGAGATAATATCTCCATATTCATAGAGAAAAGATAATAGCATCTAACTCAAGAACATGAGTAAGATTATTTTTTCATGAATTTTTAACTAACTTGATGCATAATCAATTACTCTATCATTCTACATAAGGACACAGAAAAATCACTTCTTTAAAGAATCAATATAGATCAAAAACCAATCATTTACCGATGGTAGAGTTAGGATTGAAGAATTCACTATAATCGTATTAAATTATTTGAATCAATCCTCACATTTTTTTCCATATGAACATAACCCATTTACGTGTAAGATTGTTCATTAGGAGGGCTTAATGGGTGAATTTCTAAACGAAATTCACATAATAACATCCTAAACCAATAAAACTATGTACCTCTGTTTTGTTCGTTGGAGTAGTAAATACATAAATAGCCATTATTTTTATTGGATCAACAAATTTTCTATTCTTGGAGACAATGGGTCCAATAAAGGAAACTGATTGAAGTCGAAATTCACACATTTTAAACTTACCATATAATTTATTTAATATAAGTATCTTCACAATAACGAGCTAGTGATTTTCACATTCTTTGTAGCTTTTGGAGTGTACAATGATATCATCAATAAATACCATAGAAAAGTCAAAAAGATATTCCTTGAAATCACTATGCATTAGATCGATGAAGACTGAGGGTAAATTAGTAATTCCAAAAGTCATTATTGTAAACTCATAAAGCCCATTCAGGTTTCGAAATTCTGTTTTTGGAATATCTCAATTCCTCCCACACAACTAATGATATCCAGATTGAAGGTCAATCTTCCAAAATTATTGGGCTATATGAAGCTGATCAAATAAATCATCAATGATTGGTGGGGGATATTTGTTATTTATTTTTATATAATTGATCTCCCTGTAGTCAATGTATATCCTCACAAATCCAAATTTCTTTTTAATGAATAGAGTAGGGGATCCCCATGAAGAGATACTTGGGATATTAAATACTTTATCACTCAATTCATCTAGTATTTTATTTAGTAATTCTAATTACATAATGTCCATTCTAAAGATCCATTCATATATGTAATGAACCAGGAATTAAATCAATTGAAAAATCGACTTTGTGCCCAGGAGGATGTCTAGGTAAATCCGTTAAAAAATCATAAATATATTCATACAGAATTGGTACATCCTCAATTTGAATATATCTTTCCTCACTCATAGATATTGTGTTCTCTTCCACGAATAACACATTAAAATAATAAACACCATGGTATCACAAACAAAAAAAGTCTTCCAATGTAATCTCATCATCAAAAGACCATTAATACATTTAAACATTTCATCATCCATTTATTTTCATATGGGTCTTTCCATGGCTTAGTGTTTATCCTAAAAAATAGGGCATTGACATGGGAAATTCCCAGCCCCCCTAAATTTTTTTAAAATTACTATAAATGGATTAATAATATCACTTGTACACTCTTATATTTTACTCTTTATTTTTCATCAGTAGTCATTTTTTATGTACTTATTTCCCAAACATAAAGAATTTATTTTTTCGGTTAAGTCACATTCTTGGGTATCTCATTGTGCATTTTCTGCATGATGTAAATTGATATTTCTTTTCTCCATGGTCTCCACCACTAGATTTCTTAGGAAGATCCACATTACTCTAATTTGGTGAGTTCAGGATTTTGTTAATGTATAAATTATTAATAATAGTTTTGGGAAAAGTATTAGGAATAAAAATGATAACTGTAATTACTATTAACATTCAATTTTGTTTCACATTTCCACCACCTTGTCAGGATTGTCCATCATGTTTGATGTTAATATGATTTCTTTTGGATACATCCATTGACTAAAACCAGAAATAAGAGGGCGAGTATCAAAGGTCAAAAATTCATTTAAAGAATATCATGACACCTTATTTTAAATCAATAAATTCATAGTTTTCACTAGGGTAATTAAGTTGCATATTATATTAATATCATTCACATTTAATTGTAAAAAAACTTGAATTATCCTAATTATATCCGCAAGGAGTGTCAAACCATGTGCATAGCAAGGCCTGTTGTCATGTACAAGATAACCTAGGCCAAGACCAAAAATACTTGACAATGTTGTTACTCCTAGGTACATCTCTATTGGAACTATGTCCAGTTGTTGTATCCATATAGGGATATATTTTATGGAAAGATCCACAAAATATATTCTTTACCAAAATTTCTGGACCATATGGTATGTTTATCCTCAATGTCTATTTAAGGGGTTTGTTCCCTAATCTATATTTTCTAAATCTATTTTCCATGTTTTCTACTAAACATCCTCTAATATCAACATTAACTACCCAACTACAGTTTCCCAAAGCTGAAGCCGGATTTCATTACATTGGAAAGATTATAAGAAATTGGTATCCCAAATGAATAAATATTTTTTTTCTTGAAAACTAGATACATACACAATTTATACATTACCACATGAAATGAAATACAATATAGAAATTCTTTTGAAAACATCAATAACCCCTAGGTTATCCTGGAATTTCATTCATAATATCCCACTTCATGTCCTGGGAAAATGGAACATAAAAAAGGCGTATGCTAAAATTATGAATAAGGGTATGGATTAAAGCAGAAGATATCATAAACATAAACATTAGGCATTGTGAATAACTAATAACACTTGCCTTTAAAATGAAAATTGAACTCATTATGGATTGAATACAAGATGAATAAATAATTTCATAATAAATCATAATAATGGGCATTATACTATTTGACTATCCTCATTAAAATTAAATTATTAGTTTCTTAATGAGGGATTCATAATCCTTGAAACCATAACTATACAGTCAAGGCCACGTGCCTAGACCACAAATAACCATTTTGTCAAGACCTCATTCCAAGACTGTACTTTGTCTCTTGAGACCTACTTATGCATAGATGTGCTATAGAGGGCCACACCCATCACTTACTAAGTCCAATGTATTCTTCCAATGAACTATTATAAACATCAACAATATATACATTAATATTGAAACTAACATATGAAATTTAAATAACTTTCCCCAGACATTAACCATAAGAACTACCATTCAAAGTAAATTTGTGAATAGTTTTAAGATTGCATATCCACAGTCAAAATAATCATAAAAAATATACTAAATATTGGAGATGATATCATAAACATGTAATCCAAATAATACATAAAAATAAACCAGTGTTTTTAAATAGATGATGATACTCATATAAAGTCATTGAGTAAATCTTGATATAAGTACAATTTTACTTTAAAAAGAAGATTTCTTTTTAAAAAAATATTTATATAAACCTAGATGTGATGTAAGATTTTATTTTCATTATAAAATGATTTATTTTAGAAATATAATGGTCGCTAAAAATATAATACAATGTGCCCTTGAAAATATGTAAGAATTTGAGAAATTCCCTTGAATTGGGCTTGTATTTTGGAAACAAGTTTTGAAAGATCCTTTTAAAACCTGTAACTCCACATAAAATGAAGAAGGATTAGGGTTGGTAAACATATATATAACATTAACAACAATTTTTTTAATAGTAAATAATAATGACTAGTAATTTCTTTGAGGTATGTAGAAAAATAGATTAATCTGAATGAAATTGAGTGTTCGGGTAGAAAACCCTTACTTTGGTCTGAACATATTCTGCTAATATCTTTAATGTCCTAGATTATAAAATTAAATACATTAATTAACTAATTTATAACCTTATATACAAATATTTTATTTATTAATGTTTTTTAAATTTCATTTATGTTCTTATTGATAAGTTATAAGATTGAATTCTATCATTCTAGAGTTTTCATTTCCTTGATTTCATGACTGGTTCACTTGATTATAAGTAATGGAGTTTATGTGGAATTAATATAATTATCCAGAATTGAACTTATAAATTATTTATAAACATCAAAAAGTGTAAATTATTATATATATTAATTTGTTACATGGTTTGAGGATTATTTAATAGATATAAAATTTGTGATCACAATTTACTTTAATTAGTAATATCTCTATTGTTATAAACTAGTTTGTCTTATGAATGTGTATTATGTATATATACTGGTTACATAATATTTAATAGGTATTAATACAAATATTTAATCTGGATAAAAAATAAAAATGTTTTTAGGTCCATCTATTAATATGGTAACAAAAATTGAAAACCTTTCATCCTTGAATGTGATAAATTAACACATGTCAGATTATACATTCGTTTTAGTATAAAAGAAGGTGGAATGTGAAATGATAAATAATTTATCCATTTTCCAAACATCATTCTACTACATAAAAGGTAAGGAAGATATCATAACCTTTATATTAAATGAGGTGAGTATAGAATAAGAAAATAAAGGAACTCAAAATAAAAGAAAATATGGGAAATCCCATACGAAAATTTGGCAGCCTAATAACTTTGCATAAAAATCAATAAAATATTTTGATGAGAGAAAGTTTTCCAGAACGGTTTTATTATTTCATTACATTGGCATGATTATAATAAATGATTATCTTGAAGTAATGATTATTTTAGAAGTTTTTGAAATCTAGATATATATATATATGTTCAACATTACAATTTGAAAATAAATACAATAGAGAAATTCCTTTGACAACATCCATAACCTTATGGTTACCCCTATATGTCATTCAAAATATTCATATTTCAGTCTTGGGAAAATCAAAAATAAGAAAGGTGTGTGCTAAAAAGCACAGCAAGGATAAGAAATATAGCAGAAGATATCATAAACATAATCATTAAATATGGTGAATAACTAAAAATACAAGCCTTTAAAAATAAACTTGATCACATTATGTCATGAATAAGAGATGAATAAATTATTTCATAATAAATCTGAATCATGGTGATTATACCAATTGAATAATATCAAGAACTTTAAATTAAATTTTTCTTAATGAAGGAATGCATAATTCTGGACATCATAACCACAACATCAAGGCCTCATGCTAAGCCATAAATACCCATTGTTTCAAGGCCTTATGCCAAGACCGTAGTTTGTATTGTTAGACCAACCAATGCATCAAGGGGATATAGAAGGCCCCAAAAATCAATTAATAAATATGATACATTCATTATAATAATTGGGATAAACATAAACAACATATACATTTATATTAAAAGTATGATATGAAATTTAAATAATTTTCCTTGGAGATTAATCAAAACACAAACCATTCAGAGTAAATTGGAGAATGGTTTTAAGATATCACATCCATATCCATAATAATCATAATGAATTAAATTAAATATATTATATTGTATCATAAAATATTAATCAAAACAATACACAATAATAAAAAATAGTTTTTAAATATTTGATGAGAGTCTTATAAAATCATCAAGTAATTCTTGAGATAAATAGTCTTCAACATTGAAAAGAACAGTTATCTTGGAATAATGTTTGTATAAAACTAGAATTGATTTAAGAGATTATTTTCATAATAATTTTTTTCATTTTATAAAGATAATGGTTGATAAAAATATATTATACAGTTCCCTAGAAACTATGTAAGAATGTGAGAAATTCCCTTGTATTATGCTTATATTTCAAAAATAAATTTTGAATGATCCTTTTAAAACATGTTCTCCCAATAAAATAAAAAATGAATAATTTTGGTACAAATATATAGAGCATTAAACCATAATTTATTAGGATTATATAATAATAAATAAGAATTTCATTGATGTATGTAGCGAATATGTGTAACCCAAATGAAAATGGATGTTCGAGTAGAAAACCCTTACTTTATGTTCGAACATATTCTATGCTTAATCATAATGTAATGGATAATGAAATTAAATATATTAATTATCTGATTAAGATTGTTATGTATATATATTTTATTCATAGGGTTTTATTATGTTTATTTATGTACTTATTGATATGTTACAAGATTGAATTAGGTTTTTCGGTAGCGTTCATTTCCATTATATCCCGATTGGTTTTAAGTAATGGAGTTCATGTGGAAGGTATATAAATCTCCATAATATTTCATATATATCATTTATGGACATAAATATGTTTAAATTTTTATATATATCACTTAGTTACATGTTATGAGGAGATTGTTTTAAGATAACATTAGTGATAACCATTTAAATTATTTAGTGATATCTCGATTGTTTATATACACATATTATAGTCTAGTTCAACCATAAAAAATGTTTTCATGACCATCCATGAATATAATAATAGAAAGTTAAAACCCTTCATCATTAAATGTGATAAATTAACACATTGCAGATATTGTTTTCATTTCTATTATAAAAGAGGTTGAACGGAAAGATGATGAGTAATTATTAAATTATCCAAAAAATTACATTACATTTATGTTATAGGGTTTAAGATAAAATTTGGTTGAAAGGACATGAGGATAGAAAAAGAAAAGAAAGTAAATTTAAATCAATGAAAATTTGATAAATCCCTTACAAAAATCCAAAATTCTAATGACATCATGTAGAAATTCATAAAATATTATTATGAAATAAAAATGGGTATATCAATATTATTAAATAATATGGAATTTAAAGGTGATATGTAATTTCATATCCCAACATAATCTAATTTAAATTAAAATATAATAACATAAAAATGATCTTGAAAAAGAGACGGGTGATATATTCCCTTACCTTGTACAAAAACTAATTAAACATGAATGTTGGGACCATAGGGGCATGAGGACACCCTGGGAGGACTCCTAGTAAGGTAATACTACCATATATTCATGGAAAATAAATTTCGAATGAAATAAAATGAAGGAATAATTGTGTATTTATAGAAAAAGAGTGATAGTTTTTATTAATTTCAAAGGACGCCTCAATAGTGGTATTTACAAAACCATGGGTTTTCCCATGGTATTTTCTCATGGTATTGGTCACTTGGGACACCTCATATGATATTTTAATGTAAATAATTCATCGACAATTTTATATGAATTATTACATCATTATGATGTCAATAATCATACCGAAAACTCAAAAAAAAATTTACTACTCACAAAAAGGAAATATATTTTATAAATTTTTAAAAAATTTCCCATAACCTAATATTGACATTCAGAATTCAAGAATGAACTCCTATTGTTTTATTTTTTCTAAATATGATAAATTTAATTTTTAAATAAAATCATAATTTATTCGAAACAAAACAATTTTAAAACTATAATTTGTTTTATATAGATTTGAAAAATTAATCAATATCACAATATCCTAGGACATTAAGATATTAAAATAATTATATTATTTAATATTCATAAATGTAATATAAATATTTTTGTTACTATTCATAAGGTGTTTTACTATTCACCAAGAATTATGTTTTCTTTTTCAGACTCTAAATTTCTAACTAAATATAACTAGGTATGTTAGTTTTTTGATACAAATACCACTGAGGTGGAAAAAATATATTTATTGGCATGGTTTTAATAAATTGTTGTTTTGTGGAGATTCATTATTTCATGCATTCAATATTAAATATATATATAAATATTTGGGGTGTTACAAAAGATATGTCCCTCAATAATATTTTTTATAACATGTATCCAAGTTTATGTATCTTATTGTGTTTGGAATCCCTTCTGTGATCTATGTTAAAATATAAGATCATGGGATGTTTGGATAGAATGTAATTAATGGGATATTTCTTGGTTATCCTCTAAATTAAATATGATACAATTATTTTTAAAATTATTTAGGAAAGTATGTATATAAATATATATACATATATGAAGCTAAGGTGCTATAACTTACAATGAAAGAAAGAACACATGCAGAATCTTCTTTATATAGTGATAGAGATGATATTGTTTTTATCAAACACCCAGGAAACGTTTCTATAAATAATTAAGGTATAAAATATGTGTAGGATTTAGAAAAACGAATTCATCCATTTCAAGTGATGATAAACAACCTTATTCATCTCATCCAAGTCCTAGATAAAATTCCATGTGAAAAACAACATAGGATAATATTGACCAATGATTAAAATTAGAAGCACTTTTGGGACAACATCACATTCATTTTGTTTTCTAAAATTTCACTAAGAGATGTGTAAGAAGCGATGTACATCAATATTTGTTTGATTATATGAATTAAAGGCCAAATCAGATCGAGGAGAACAGAAAATGAGAGATGGTACCCAAGATTGAAAAAAAATCATTGGAAGTAAATGGTTATTCTATAACCAGTAAAATGGAAAGGTTGATGTTGTGAGAATAAAAGAAGGTTTTATGTTCAAAGGCTATTCAAAGGTGGGAAAAATTGATTTTGGTGAGGCATCCACGCTTGTGTCAAGGCTATAAAGCATATGGATATTTCTTAATACTAAATCATAAATGAAATAAATGTTATTTTAAAGGGATTTCATGCTTACCTTTCTCCGTGGGGACATTAAATAATTGGAATTTATTGAGAAGTAATGTTATGTATTGGTTTTTTAAGAATAAAATTATATTTATTGGATAAATATGGATTTTAATGTGATAAAATAAGCCTCGAGATCATGGTATTCGAAGCGAGAAGCCTTTTTGAAGAATTTTAATGCTAAGAACTAAAGAGTGGAAAACATCCTATACATTGAAGAACATAAATATGCACCTATTAGTGTTATAATATAAATATACAACATTATATTTTAGGGAAAAACCCAATATCCACTAATAATAGGTCTAAATAAAGGATAAGAATAACCCTAATAATAAATATTGATATTAGGTCCTAAAAAACATCAGAGGAGACAAACTCTAACCATAAAAATCTTTATTAATATAGTATTTTTATAATAATATTATTAATACCCCCTTATATATGAGTACCATAAAAAAGTACAAATTATATTATGATAAAAATTTCAGAGCCAATCAACACACACATTATCTGATGGTGGTGTCATTGCAACAGAATTTATCACTATACCTAGATGATTTTCATCACTACATACATGTAGAAAATAGGAAATAATAATTAAATTATGATCTACCATTGTGGTCTCCACATCATGTATAGATTTCACAACAATCGATGGTCCAATAAAACCCAAAACACCACCAAAATCACATAAATAAAATGGAAGAAATATGGAAGGAAAATTATAATAACATAACAATGATAACATAGGATCAAATTAAATTATCCAAAAGGTGTATATGGTTTCAAATGTTCACATGGAATAATGATATTAATGACGAACTTGGTGGGTCAAAATAATTGAATGGGTAATATAATAATAGGTGACCTTATATTATGTCACTGAAATTATCATGGGATGTGACTTATAATTGGTCTCCCCACCATATATAGTTGAAATTAATAAGTTTTGTAAATTTAATTAGTGTAAATTAAAAGGATCTCTATAAAAAACATCTTAGATTGCAATCTAATGGACTTGAAACCTTTTCAAATCATAATTCCAATTAATTAATGATATATCTGTAGTCTCTTCAAATTAGTCATTTACTATTCCCATTAAGTATAAGATAACTAGAGTCTCCAAAACATGAGGATAAAAATAAACCACTAGAAATTATAAATGAATATAATATAAAGGGAATAATAACCAACATAGAATATATATATATATAATCAAATA
The DNA here is from genome assembly GCA_963277665.1 of Viscum album. Lineage (NCBI taxonomy): Eukaryota > Viridiplantae > Streptophyta > Magnoliopsida > Santalales > Viscaceae > Viscum > Viscum album. Next base: position 541,912,087 of record OY728130.1, on the reverse strand, counting down.
AGTGATCTTCCCTACCACCCCGTCATAAGTCTTGGTAGAGATAGAACCTAGAAGTACTAAACTGAAATTCCTAGATTATTCAATTTGATAAAAAACGTTTAAATTTTCAATGATCTAACATGTCCATTTTCTCAGGATATATGCTAAAAATATTAAGGAAACCCAATACCCATTCAAAGAATTCATTCTTGAATAGATACCTTCAAACTTTGTGTCAAAATTACACAAATAATCCTAACGCTAGATCTAATTAAAAGATTCATTTAAAACTATTCAAAATATTGGGATATTAATCTTAAAAAAAACAATATACATATATATATTTAAAACATTTCAATATAAAACTCAAATCACTTACTTTTATTTTCAATAACCAATATATATTTGAAAATCATTTGAAACTCCACAATTTACTTATTACAGACATTGATTAGTTACCATGTTTTTATAACATCACTTGAAAACTATATTTAATCTTTTCATGTTTAATTTTGAAATAATATATAAACCCACAAGCATTGAATCATTGATAATTTAATTTATTAGTATTCTTTTTCAAATTATAAACTATTATTCACCATATAATCTGTGTTCTCATTTAAATGTGCAATTATGATGAAACTAAATAGACCTAATAAATAAAAAATTTCCTCATTAATATTCCTAATTAATGGTATCACAATAATAAAATTAATTTTAATCTTAATGAAGTTGAATGAAATCAAGTTGTGTTAGAAGTACAAGACCATTTATCTACATGGCTTGGTTGAACAATCACTAATCGTGTGAGTAACATGGGATGATAGAAAAAACCATACACATGCACTCCACATTTCTTTTTAGATAGTTTTATCTAACCCATTACCGGTATTCCTTCCTATATTTTCACCCCATAACATAAAAAACTAGACGAAAACCTATAAAACATCAATAATATTTATAACACCATAATTCTAGATCAAAATACAGCGGAAAAAATTTTGAAATCTCAAACTACTTGAATAATTTCTCAACACCATATAGTAACTCAAGGATTTTAATGATTTAGAGCTACATCGACTCTTACCACACCAATATATCATGTTTTTATAATCTTATAACAAATATAATAATACAATACAAACATAAAATATTGTTTATTCAATTTTTTTAGGACCCAAATTTGTTGGGCAAGGAACATAGTCATTCCAGCCGATCGATATCCTGTAATGAATAGGATTCATTATCAATTCCCCATATGACATTACCCATGGAGGTAACTTATTAGACTAATTACAATCCCCACATACCAACCAAATTTATTTCAATGTGTTTAACCTTAATAAAACCTAAATTAGGATTCATTCCAAGATATCACCTAACACAAATCTACTCTAAATAAGAAAACATAACCATGGAGTTCTAATTCAGTAGGATCATGAAAAGAAAGGATCACCTTGTTTACATGGGTAGTTACATTTAGTCTTTTATATATTTTAATTTCCGTGTTTATTACACTCTAAACCCAATTGAATCATAATTTCTCCAATTGATACTCCAAACATTAAACCCCGGACCTGTTATTTCACCTTGGACATGATATTCTTATGTATACCATTTTTTCATGAATAATCATGGGCGGATCCTGATATGAGCACTTGAGTTGGCCTATTGAATAGCACGAAGGGTGTTCCCAATCTTCCCGATGCAGAAATTATTGTGATAGAATCAAAGTAAAAAAATAAGGAATGATTCTACCCAATAAATAATAAAAATAATGTTTCATAATTCTATTAGAATTAAGGAATAGTGTTTCCTTACATTTTATTACCATATGAATCCATAAAATAATATTCAAATTTAAAATAAAATAATAAAAGGAAAAAATTATAAATAACTGACCATTAAAATGATTAATTAAAATTGACAATGAAATTGAAATAGAGGATCGAAAAACTGACTGTAAATCTGTGAAATATAATAAAACTAAAATAAATAATAGGAAAGATTTCCTTGTGATCCTAATATCAAAAAAACAACATCTGAATATGCCTGATTCTTGACTGACTCAAGGTACAGATTAGATTGAGTCATTCCTCACTATCATAATCTGAACCTACAAAAAACTACTTATACAATATTAATTGAGTGGTTTATGTATGGTGTGGTCATAATATCCTATATAAATATCCATAAGGAATCCATTAATTTCCTTTTTATAAAAATTATTAATGACAAGTTTGAAATCAAATTTTTGAAAATTAGGTTTTCCTTATTCATTGAAAAAAAACTCATAAGATTTAAAAAAAATCTTTTAAAACTAAATACAAGCATTATGGAAGGTCAAAAAAATTAAATAATATATTTAAAACATGTCATTGAAATATACCTTTAAAAATAATTTAAAAAAAACCAAAAATAAATAAATAGAAAATTTATAAAAAAACTAAATCTTTTTGATCTAGAAAATGAACAATAAATAATCTACAAACTAGGAAAATAATAAAATCGAGTAATTAATTGAAAATTGAAAAAATATAGAGGAATCATGAAGGAAACTAAAATGTAGTAGAACATGTCATAAGAGTGATAAATAATAATAAATTAGGGTATTAAAATTTTTTTATAGTAAACAATGAATAATAATGAATTGAAAATCATAGTAAAATTTTGAACATATCATGATATTACCCTTGACATGTTTGTTTGGATAAGATGATGGAATATTGACTTTGGATGGGGGGAGGGTGAATAGGCATATATTAAAATTATCATCACTACTAAATATTTATCATTGAATATGGTGGTTTAAAAATATTAAACAAAAATTTCATAAAATAATAATAATGTATATTTGAAGAGTGTATATATAAAATAAAGGGGAAGTATATAATAAATAATCAAGTATTTTGGATCAAAAATATCATAAAATAGTCTTCACAATCCAACATATGGAGTTTGGAAACCACAATGAAGGTTATGGAAAGAAATTTACATGAGAACTATATAAATTGAATTTTTTAAATGGGATGAATCCTAACCCAGGACATTGTGAGGGGAGGCTAGAAACATACAAGCGCAACCTTTTAGAGTGGAAGACTGGAACCCTTGTCTTCTACAAGGCTCCACCATAAAAACATTGTTCTGTATTTGGGTCTAGTGAGGATAAACTAAAATTATATATGGTAAGGTAACAGAACAAAATAATACTTTTTATTAGAGTTATAACTAATTATGTGAAATATATAGATGTAAACCAATTTACCTAGCCCAAAAGAAATAATCATGAAACATATAGAGCCAATAGAATGTTTTAAAAAGAAATATGTACATGAAAGATTTGATGTAGGCCATTTTAATGGATTCAAATAATGACGGTATGGAATTACATCAAAAGTATAATATGTATCTTCAGGTGAACTTTTTTAATGTATAATTTTTTATTCCCTTGAGATTTTATCACAAATGATGTAAATATTAGGGAAAAAATTCACTTGACATTTCACATAAGACGAGTTCATTGAATTCATTTAAGTTTTATTGTATGTTATATTCATGAGTTCCAAACACCCTAGATTCATTTAAATAAAAAATATTAAGACAAAACACTCAATAAAGCAATAATTCTAATTGAAGTGATAAAATTGTATAATGGAAAAGAGAGAGAAATTATAATTGCATAATAATCACACAACTCATGATCAATATTTTACACAATAAATAATAATGAAAACCCATTTTAATTCATCGTTTAAACAAATTAAATGGCCTAAAAAATGGTATATCAATAAATGATCCCATGAAGGAATAATGTTTTAATTCAAAATATGAAATTGATAAATATTCCGTTTAAAACTACTATTAACCATAAGGAGAATATTGATGAATTAATAAAACTGAATTAAATATATTAAAAATTTATTGACAATTTTGAATATCTTCTAATATTAATTTACAAATAATATAGAAATATAAAACATCATAAAATATTAAAAATCAATTTTAGAGTTTGATGCTATACGTTTCATTCATGAAACCAAAACACTCCTTGATCTTTATAAAAACATGTTTAAAATAATAAAAAACCCCATAACAAGTTTTAAATAATTAATATAAATATATAATATCATTTGAATAATTTTAAAATAAGTATAAATTGGAAGAAAATTAATATTAAAAACCACAAAAAATAAATCATTTTCCATTAGGATATTAAAGTAGCCAAATTCACATAGGTTAATTTCAAATGAGCATTAATCACTATGTAAGTGAATTGACCAGATAGGATAATAAATGAATTTGAATCATATAAGAAAATATATTTTTGTGAATAATGTAAGGGATTCACATAATACAATTTATTATATAAGGAATTCTTGTAAGGGGAGACATGAAAATTTAAAACAGATTATATTTTCAAATTTCAGATATAAAAATGAAATTGAAAAGGAAAAAATTAACATTGGGTATTTTGGAATTATATATAATATATTTAATTATATGTATAAATATAAAAATATTAACTTAATAGTATTTATAAAATTCAATTTATGATTAAAAAATAGGAGAAAACGTATTTTGTAAAATAAAAGAAACTAGTCTAAAATCATATAGTCACTTCTATAAGAATTTAAGACATGATATATATCAGTTCAGAAGATTATTTTTTTGTAATTAAATTTATATAATATTATTATACATTCAAAATACAGTCACCCATTTTGAATATTTTTATTTTAGGATTTACTTGAAATAGAGAGGGTATCTACAACGTAAAATCGGCTACGTGAATAAAAAATTGGTTAGATGGTCAACCAATTGGCTACGTAGTGAACAATGATTTTAATGTATCGTAATAGTAAAAAGGAAGTTTAAATGATATTTTATGGTCTCAAAAGAATTATTACTCCTAATAAAACTTCAATATATTTGAATTTCATGTTAAGAACAATCAAAACCTGAAATCTAATGATAACTTAAGAAATGAATAAAATGTCATGATCTAGATTAAATATACATTGAATAATAAAAAATTTAAATTATTTAAAAATTTAAATGATGTAAAAAAAATATATTTTTAATTATAACAACATAATATACTTCAAGGAGCCACTAAAAAGTATCCCCATTTTTAATGTTCATAAAAATGTGTGTAATTAAAAAAACACGCCACTTAATTTGAAATTTGAGAAAAGATAAGGATTTTAAAAAATTTATTGAATTTTATAATTTAATTACATAATGAAAACAATAAATTCTGTATAAAATTTTATGAAACATTAAAATTTTAAAAGTTTCCTCAAGGAGCCATGGAAAATTCAACGATTATTGAAACATAGAATTCAATACATTGAGAAGAATTTTGAAATTTTTTGGTAAATAAATTAGATTTTTTTTGAAAATAATATGTTATGAAATGTGAAGGTCAAAATAATAAGTTGACATCATCTAATAAGTATTATAGGTTATAAAATATAAATATAGTAATTTGATTATAAATAATAAATAATAATAATATAAAATATGAATCTAGATTTTATTTATTTCATTTTGATTAGAAAATTATAGAATATAATATTACACTAACTCCCCCAAATGTTATACCTTATTTAAAAAATATCACATGCTAAAGATAAAAAATATAATTGTAAAATCACTACATAAAATTAATAGACAAATATATAGAATAAGAGATCCCCCTGATTTTAATCTTTCTTTCAAAAAATTCCACCCATATTAAAATTAATAGAGAAAAAATTTCAAAAACCCCTTACATCTAAAATTAAATGATAACACTCTAAACTCATATTAATATATGGATAATGTTTCAATTATGCCTAAATTTAATTTTAATGTATTAGTAATTTCTTATTAGGTTCGATTATTTGTTATTTTGACGTATAGGGGTATAATCACTTGTGATGTGGTCTATTTAGGGGTTTGACACCTTTTATGAGGGTGCTCACTTCACCCATGAAATTGATTTTTCTAGAATAAAAATATTTAATTGAGGAATTTAATTTTAATTTTTTGAAAATTTCCCACTATTAGATTAAAAATTTTAGTACATGTGTTGGTGTCCTTAAAAAAATTAAATAAAAAAACTTTCTTGTACACATCTTATTTTGGTTCCAATTGGGTTAGTAACATAAAGTTTCAATACCCAAAATGTAGAAAAAAAGTTCTTTTATGGTGCAATAAATGAGATACTCTTATAGATAGAGACTCTAGTAATACTAAAATATTTATGAAACCTATGAGAAAATTCATTAGTTAAATGTCATTTTAACTGGCATTTAAACTAATAACCAAAAAATAACATATCGTCCTTTTAAAATAAAACATCTTAATATAAACATGATGATAATGAATGTATTTTTTTAATAAGAAGTATGTTTTCAAATAAATAAATAATCCTTTTTTTAAAGGTTGGGGCGGAAGCCTCATTTTTATTAAGAAATCAAAGCAAAGACCTCTTTTTATCTGGGTAGTGGGAGACCCATTATATAGCCCGAAGGCCCAGTGGGTTTTTATCCCATTACATATCCTAGAGGACCAATTTTTTTCCCAAATCCAATTCTGTGAATAGTAACCCGGCTGCAATAGTACCCGCACAATACTGTCGTTGCTATAGTGCCCTGCCGCAGCTATAATACCTGCCGATCAACAGTACCGCCGCTTCTACAGTAGCGCTACAGTACTGCTACAATAACCTGCACCCAATGGGTTTTGAACCCCCATTTTTCATTTACTATAATGGGGTGCTTTCCACTAATCCAAACCCCAACTAAAAAAAGTAATCCCTTAATAACATTAACAATGGTAAATTATAATTTATTATCATAGTTTTTTTATAATTAATACCATAAGAATAATTTCTCATCTTATCAATTCATTCCTTAAGAATAATAAATTTCTCATCATGTTGAGTTAAATAATAAAAAAAAGATTAAATTTATTTTATTATCCACATTATTTTTAGAAATAAAATCATGCAATTTATCATTATTATATTTAATGTATAATATTATACGATTAGAATTTCATAACCATTTTGTTTTAAGAGATAATATTTTATTTTATCCAAGAACGTTAATATATTTCGATTTAAGTGATAAATGTAAAAATATAACTGTAATATGTATTTCTAGATAATATTCAGGAATCTCATCTATAATTATATTATTAAAAATAGAATATTTATAATCACAAACATGTGTTAATTAAAATAAATTACATACATGTCCAAAATACTCCTTTAGTTCAATATATTTTGACTGATGCACTTTATTGAATTTATTTTTGGTGAAATTTTATTGGATTTCTAAGAAACCATAAATGAAATATATCTTTTTCCCAGTATTGTTATCGAGTATGATAAAATTTACATAAAAAATCAATGATTTGAAAAAATCATTTTATAAGAAAAAAGAGAAGAACTAAATATTGATCAAAGAAAATATTTGATAAAAATATTTTGGTAGCAGGAAAATGTAAAACAGAGTTAAAGTATCCTTATATATTTTAGACACTAACTCCAATTGCAAGGTTAGATATGATGGTGATGAAATGACTAATACGGTGCGGGGGGTGACTAGGAATTTTTAAAAACTATCTAATTTGTAAAATATTAATTGATGAATTTGGAGGATTATAATTATTGAATAATTAATTCATTAAATATTAATATTATTATATTTGTGAATAGTGTCTGCATATAATTAAAATAACAAACTAATGGAAATATATACTAGTTCAGATCTAAACAATTCTACTATACACTTTACACCCCAAATGACTGTGTATAGAACCCATTATGAAATAGAGAGAGAATTTTACATGAGATAAATCATAACCTAGAACTGTTATATGGGATAAATACAAACCAAGGACTTTATGTGGACCATCTCAAAACCCTAAAAACATCCTTTTATAGGAGAATACATGGACTAGGTATTTTTACAAGGAGAACCTATAAACTAAGTGTTCTTCTTTTTAGTGTAATGATCATATCCACGAACTACCATTTAGGAATGTAGAAAAACCACAACATTATTTTTATAGTTGGGATAACATATTGGATAAATGATTGATGTGAAGACAACTTTACCCAACCATGATGTAATAAATTCAATAATTAAAGTACAATTGAAGAGTTATAAAAACCCAATTAGATATGGAAAAGATAATATTTGTCCTTTGAATGGATTTCTATGTTGAATTACGGGATTTTTAACAACGGTAAAATACTTCAATTCAAGTTGAAAGATGTTGAAGATGCATTGTTTATCCTATAGGAGTTTTTAACAAATGACATGAATAATTTTAGAGAGGATCACTTGAAGGTTCACAGAAGATGGGTGCCTTGAATTTTTACAAAATTGTTATTTTATGTTATCATTGTGTTTTTTTAAATGATTATTTACTTTAAATATATTTTTATTTATAATACACACATGGGAAAATTGTTAGAATAATAAAATCAATAAAACAAGATTATTAAAAATGGAGAGAAATTGTAATTTCATAATAATAACTCAACTCACAAGAGATATATAAAACAATAAAAAATAATTCATACCAATTTGAAAACATATATTCAATAATTTCAATATTATCCATATTAATTGGTTACTATAATATCCCATGAAATATCCATGTTTGAATTTGAAAGATAAAATTATAAAACATCCCATTTAAGCTAGGAGGTAAATTTTGGGAGAATATGAAAAAGTTAATGAAAATTTATTATGTATATTAAAATGATTTATGGATTTTTTATAGCATATAATTTTAAATTATAAAATTTAGAATCTTTGAAAACAATATAAAATAAAAAAAAGTAATGATAGAGTTTCACATATAACATTTCATGCTTAAAAAACATTCATATTATCTTTTTAAAGAAAGATTAAAATTTAAAAAAAATTCCAATGGGTGATAACTAAGAAATATGAATTTATAAGTTCATTATATCAATTTTAAAAGAAATAAATATATATTCAAAAAATAAATATAATAATGATAACATAAATTAGAGATGTTTTTCTATAGGATTTATGTGATGCCAAATTCAAAAAGGAAATTTGACATATGTGTGATTATTTATTTGAGTGAATAGAAAACATAGGTCAATCAATATATCTCAGTCACATAATAATATTTACATAGGTGATTTACATAAGGGATTCATGTAATGGAATTCATAGGTAATGGATTCATATTTGGGAACTTCAGAAACTGAAAATAGATCATATGTACAAATTGCATATATAAATAGGGTCATTATCAATGTAGAAATATCTTTGAGTTATTTTGACTTTTATTTATAAAATTTCATTATATTTATAAATAATCAATTATAATATAGATCATTTAAAAAAACACATTTTATGACTACAAAACATTAGAAAAATAGTTGTGGAAAATAGAATAAATTAGATTTGAATTATACAGTAGCTTCTAACTTAATTTCATCCATGATATAATTCAATTCAAAAGATGATGTCTTCTAATTAAATGAATATAATCTTCTTATATTTCAAAAAAAATACACACTCAATTATATATCGTGAATATCAAGATTCAGTTGTAATACATAGAGTATAAGTAATTGGAAAACCAATAATTTGAATAAATAATTAACTTAATGGTTAAGCAATTGGATATCTGGTGAATAGTAATATTTTAATATGGTAATAGTACAAAACATGTATAAATGATATTTTAAGGTGTCAATGAAATGACCTATTTAGCCGATGAATACTTTAATACACTTGAACACCGTGTTATAGAAAATTAATACAAGAAATAAAAAGATATATTAAGCATTGAAAAAATTAGTCGATCTATATTTAGTGTATACTATCTTATAAAAAGTTAATAGTATTAAAAAATTTGAAGTAAATAAAATAGGGATATCTTTATAATTACCAAACCATAAATTGGTTCAAGGATCCACTCTACAATACGTACATTGGTGGAACCATCTACTGGATTATCAATGCATTCATACTCTATTACCTCTTAGTTTCTCCAACATAGCTATAATTGTTGCATTTCACAAGGTTTTGAATGCATCCCAAACAAAGGGGATCCAGTTAATCTCATAATTTCTAGATTTTAACTACCTATAAATCCATAACTATGACACCTATGATACCGATTACGATAATAACAAGAGGTGAGGGAACTTTTGTCCCATTAAATAACATATCAAAATTTTACAATCCATCTCCTCATCGCATATTTGTAAAATGAATAATATTAATTTCCCCAAAAATATAAATAATAATATCAGACATCACATAAATTAATCAATACCAAAAATACACATGAGAAAAATGGAATTATATATCAGGGTAACTTATTCATATAAAATAAATTGGGAAATTTTTTAAATATGATATGAATTTTGAATTATTAATGTCTTTTTGTAGATATCCGCTGTAACGTATTTCAAAGACAGTATAGTATATAAATAATTTAATGAAATTAATAAACATTCATTTAGGTTATATTTTTAAATATCAATAGAAAAACCTTTTTAAAAAACATTTTACAAATATTTATAATTTTAAAACCTCTTTATATAATATTTAACTATGTCTTATTAAACATAATTACTTAATATATGGTTATTAATTACTAGAAATAGTAAAAATTATGAAGAATAATGAAATTAGAATCTCTAAAAAAATTATTTATGATTTTATTTAATAAACTCATAGAAAATAAATAAAATCAATCATAAATCAATAAACACCTAAAACCCCTAGAATGATTCATATTAAATAATTAAAAAGAAATAAAATGTAATTTTATTTTCTAATTAATTTAGAAATGACAATTTATATATATTTTTTAAAAAATAATGTAGATAATTAATAGTTTTTTACAAGTATCAATAACGAATCAAATGAAATCCATTTTTAAATAAATCCTAAAGTCCATAATATTTTAAAAAAATTTATGATATATATATAAAAAGAGAAATTATATTAACTATTTTTTCTAAACCTCAATATTCTTTGGTATTCCATTAAAATTAATGTCATGAAAAAAAAATTCCTCAACGGAGTTTGGATGGAATGAAACCATTGAATACATATAAAAAAGACGCATGCATCAATATGCATACCCTAACACCAATAATATTGATGCACCAACCCTGACCAATGGGTTCCAATGTATGAGAATAATATAGTGATAATAAAAGAATAAGAACATGAATATAAATGATAGTTTTACCATTGATAATCCACTTAAATTGAAGGATGAATTTTAAAATTATTTGGATAAGCAAGAGAGATCCATTCCTTGGAATTCATAATAACTGGGGAGGGAATAATTGAGTAGGATGCCTAATTTGGGTTTAAATTATAATAATAATAAAATATTATATATTAAAATATAATGATCTAGATATATTTTATTTTTTCTCAATCCATGAAAAAACTACACACTCTTCACCAGACACCCCTTGGATATCTACATGAATTAGATGAACTAATTGAAAAAAATATGTGAATCCTATGAATGTTTCTCTCCAATATACTATAATTTTATCATGGGTAGTTCATAGAATTTTCTCTAAATGATAACAAACTATGTACCTTACAATATAACCTAAAATATTCACAAATATAAATAAAATCAACCCAAAAAGAAAGAAATATGAATGAAATAAATAAATATGAAAAATAATACGGAAAAGTAAAGATTATATGTAACACCAAAACCTTGTGAATATTTCCACATATACTTTATCATATTCTCATGCCGACGCACCCACTATTGATGCTTTTAATACTACTATATTCTATTCTCTTCTTTTCCTCTAGTAATTCTCTTTATTGTCCCATACTAATCTCTCATTCTCCACTAATACTCTATAGCTGTGGGAAATGATCCTTCATGATTTACCTTTGATCTAATTGAGGACATATTTACAATACTATTGTAACTATATAGAATCGATAACAACCCAATATCGATCACCCAACCATTCACAATTCAACTCACGATCTCTCAGAGCCATGTCATCTCCTAACTTGACTAACACCTCACCATTCCCACTACCCTTATCTAATTAACTCTCCCAGTAGTGATAAATAATTTTCTTCTATATATTTTGGACATTTATGAATATAAATTTAAAAGTAAAATTATTTTATAGGTCAATTTATAAAATTATAACTAAAATACTAAATACAATCCATCATTATATTTGATAAAACATTTCCCTAGTAGTATGATCAATATAAATCCTCTTGTATTTATGAAACTCTATAACAATGGGGTCAACAACATACTACATAAATTAATCATGTATATTTAGTGTTTAAATTATATATGTATTACTAAATAATCCAAAATAACAAATAAAATTTACTTATAGTAATATTAAAGCAATTAGATCTATTTGTGAAAATCAAAATCCCCTACTCTTTATACTAAAGGTTGATATGCTATTTAATTTTTCATTTATCCAGTATGTTTACTATCATTACCAATCATAGGGGGTGATATAAATTTTTCAATGATACACACATAAGTCTTCCAATATAGTTATAGATTCTCTCTCTATATGTCCTTTTATTTTTTTAAAAAACTAATTGAAAATACCATGCACGTAATATTCTGATGCATTCTAATTTAAGATCATATTTTTATCATAAAAGGATGAGAATAAAACTGAGAAATATTAAATAATATAATAATTTAGAAATTAAATAAATTTAAAAAACAATAAATTTTTTGGTACATTCTATTGAGTGATAGAAGATGCAATAACTCACATCACTAGAAAACCAATCCCATGACTCACATGGAAAATAAAAATAGTTCCTCATTAACCAATTCATCAATGTAAAAAACTGTAAAAATATGAATAATTAGAAAAAAATCATAAAAAATCAATTGCAATTAAATAAAATTTATATTTATAGTTACTTTTTTTCATGATGATAAAAATCAAGAGATGAATGCCAGTTACGAATAGGATCTGGAATCATTAATTGCACAAGCTATGAATCATTCTTTATAGGTGGTGTATTGTAAACACCCTCTACTAAAGAAATAAGTGACTCATCACCAGATAGATTATCCTTATAAAACCTACACATCATGTTACCAAATTCCTATTGAGGTAGTCTTGGAGACATCTCAAATACGTAATTAATCTTAAATGAAATTAATCAAAATATATTAAAAAATATTGTAGACAAGTATTTTTGTTTGATAATAAATATTATATACTCATAATTATTACAAGGAGAATGTGACACCCCAATATTTACTATAATTTAAATATTTTTTATAATCATTTTATTTAAATACTTCATAAACACCATAAATTTCAATAAGATATTTTATTTTATCATCTCTCATATTTTCAAATTCATTGATAGTGACATCATAGAAAACATCAACACCATAAACTGTTAATTGAAAATCCTATCTTTTATATCTAGATCATTTATCATAAACAATGTAATAATATATTCCCCCTCAAATAATTTAATATTTTGATACCCAATTGAATGATTTGAATTTTAAATAAACTGATTTTCATGATATTTAATTTTTATTACAGTCCTCTGATCATTCAAATCAAACATTAAAGTATAATTTTTTTATAATTAATAGGATTCAATTGATTTGCCTATATATATATTTCATTTATTATAGGATGAATTTTATAAACAATATTAATAATCCCATGACATGGATGGACACACAAACCTCAATCAAAATAAAACCAATAAAATTTAAATAAGGCTATGTAATGATATCCTAAATAAGATAACATAATTATTTCCACCAATATTACATAAATGTAAACTTTAAATTCTTTTGGATCATTTTTTATTAAATATATATATATATATATGTTTAACTTCGATTTATTCATATTTTTGAAAAAATTTCATATAATGTAAGTGGAAATTCATGTCTTCATATAAATGAAGTATTTTTCAAAAAAATGCAATTTTACTAACTTTTAATGGAAAAAAACATTAAAAATAATATTTAACACTTCTATATATTAAATGTAATGAAATTAAACTCCTCTTTATAATTGTGAGATTAAAATTTAGTTTTCATAAATTTTTAGTACTTTTCTGATAACATTCAATTTTTGATGAATAATGAAAAATACTAACTTTTAATTGAAATAAAACTATTTTAATAGAAATAATTTTAGAGTTAAATAATACATTTGAGTGGTTTAAAAGTATAATAATATTATATTTTTCCATTTAATCCAATTTTGGTCATTGGAAATAATTTCATTTTGAAATTGAACATAAACAAGTATCAATCTTTTGATAGTAATTATTTCTTAAAAACTAACTTTTTGGTTTTGACAATGAGAATTAATTTTAAATTAGTAAATTAAAATTATATGATTTGAATTTGGTAAAATAGATTTCATTTTTTAATTCATAATATCAAAATTATCGTTGGGTGAAATTTTTCTCTTTTTCTGAAAACTTTTAATTTTTAACGAATAGTGAAAAACACTGCATTATTGGTATAAACAGACGTTTTGTTTAAATAATTACATATTTTATTTAAATTTATTTTAGGTTAATATTGATATATAATATCTATATATGTTAAATTTAATTCATTGATGTCATTTTAAAATAAGTCTAGATATATAAAAAACTTATTGTATTTTTTTACTGTTTTTTCCCACATTCTTGGAGCATTTTCATATTTCTATAAAACATAATGTTACCTCTTCTATGAATTGATTTTCAAAAATCCCAGACACACGGTTGATATCATTAATTAACATTTTGTTCAATAAAAAAAGTAATTTTTGTTGAATACTAACTTTTGAATTTTATTTTCCACTGATAAAATTAAACAGGGTAATTAAAGGTAAAAAGTTATATTATTATTACCTTTATACATGTCCTAATTCTATTGAAGAAGTGTAATTAGACAAAAAACAATGTAAGGAACAAAATATGATCCTTTAGATCCAAATGGATTCGATTTGGAAATTTATTATTATTTAATTCAAAGATAAGTTAAATGTGTTAAATCCAATGATTAATAACTGAAATATTTTTAATATAGGGATTAACATAAGAGAGATTTGACTATAAATATTAATTATAAAAATAAAAGTATTTCCAAGATAATGGTATTTTATTTATAATTTTTAGTCATTAAATTTGTAAATTGTTTTAGGACACAGTGATGATGCATTAATTACCTTATTAATAAAAAATAAAAATAATTTATATTATTAATACCAAAATAAATATAATTTGAGACTTTTCATAAATCCCACTAATTGTTTAATTGAAAATGACATGTTAGTGTTGTTTCAATCAATTTTTATCTAATTAGTCGTGTTTTTATCATTTTTAAAAAAAATACAAAAGAGTGTCAAAATGGACATAAATTAGTTTTTAAAACAAAAACAATATTATTGGATGATATAATGTTCTTAAAATTATAAGGATCATGAAAAGGGTGTAAATAATATATATGTTTGATTAATAAACCAATAGGGGTTCTATTGGATGTTTATAGTATGTTTATTAACTATATAATGTATGAATACAAGAAGATGTGATAAAAGTTAAATTATTTAACTCAGAGTTAAATCATTATGATAAGGTTACAATGGAAACCAAAACATGTCTAATACCTATTGGCTGAGAGGATTTCAAACCATCCCAACTTTATCTTTGAAATAAATCAATTTTGATCCATTATAAACTGATTATCATTTTATTATAAAATAATATTTCAATCTTTTCTAGAGGTGCCCCTCACCCCTCTTATAAAAGGGAACTCTTAGTTCTATAAAATTCACATCTAAAAAGTTATTTGGATTGGAAAAACCCTACCCAAATATCATCCCAAAAATCATACCTTCATCCTAGAGGACTTAATTTGATCAAAAATAAAACCTAAGGATCCCTTTTGATCAAATCAAAAGGAAGAACCCGAAGAAGGGGTAAATATTTCAACACTTCTTTCTTGTTCTTTTCTTCTTCCACATCTACTTTCCTTGTTGTTTCCATTATAAAATGATAAAAACATTATAATATATAAACTATTATTTCATTATAAATATGGTACAACCATATTAATTATTCTAACATGTCACGACCCATCCTCGGGGCCCGTGCCGTGACTACCCCAAGCCCGCCTTCTATAGGCCAGGGGCTGGCAACTAGCACCAAAGGAATAACTCCCTTAATACTAGGAAGGCATTGCCTTTATAAAACGTAAACACACACAATCAGAGTACAAGAGGAAGCAAACACTAAGTAAATAAGTATAATGTGTGCTAAAAGTACAAAGGGGCCAGAAATAAAAGCCCAATGATAATGTACAACTACTACTGAAAGAAAGTACAACTGATAAGACAAACATCTGAATGGTGAAGCATATCCTAGATTTTCCATTGGTTTCCTACCTTAAGGGTAGGTAGATATGTCCTCCTCAGCACTCCACATCTATCTGTCTGCTCCGTGTGCCATCACGCCAAGTGTCCACCTTTGGGTACCGTCCAGTCCTCGTACACTTTACCTCGGTCAGCATTGTATATCGTGTACATCCAAGACAACGAGGTGCGGGCACAGCCCGTGCATGGATGAGTATAATGATACTCAGAAGAGACCCCGAGACCCTCAAGGTCTCACTAAATTCAACGAGGAAAAACATAAAATAAAGATCTCAATAGATAACCTTTACTTAGGTATATGCCCATACAAATACGTAAGTTATCAAGTAACGCATCTCAATAATGAGGAAAACACAAAGGTCATGACTCAGCTAAAACTAGGATTATTATTCACGAAGTCGAAACCACGACTGATGGAGAACTCCTCCTCTGTTGAGCACAATAATCATGTCGCGACTCCGAGGTGCTAGTCACTAACCTTTGACTGCTGAGATACTCCTCCTGTTGAGTACTATGGGTCTACCACCTTACAATGTAGCGTTCCCCACCATGGGTCTGCCACCTCACAAAGTAGCGCTCCCCTTAATGGTCTACATAGGTACTCCTCCTATAGATTACCATGGTTTTGTCGCCTCACACAGTAGGACTCCCCCGACATGGGTCCGCTACCTCACACAGCAGTGCTCCCCACTGGGCTAGTCAAGTCACTCCGAAATGAATCGGACATGTAGTCATCAGGACTCAGCCAGCTACAAGATCTTCATACTCTGAATGCTCGTCTCCAAGAGGATCTGCTCTACGAGCTACTGGTCAATACTCCAAGTGTCACGAATTCCCATGAAGAAGTATCTCAGAGGAATACCTTGTCATAGGGGTCTCAACACAACAGACGACTCGTCATTCGGACGCCCGGAATGTGAGTAATTGGCCTTTTTATCATGGGGGCCCGGTGGGTTTCATGTATGAACCAACTTGACCATATCTCAACTGTACCCTAAAATCCCATGGTGTATACTCAAAATAACTGTTTCTCAACGAGATTTCCATCTTCACTGATATTTCGTCAAATGGACGTCCGACCGGAGAGTAATTGGGTTTTCTGTTCCTGGGGCCGGTTGGTTTTTAAGTTAAAACCAAATTGACCATACTCCAACTACGTCCAAACCTCAATTGGAGTTTCCCAAAGTAAAATTCTCATCAAAAGTAATCCAATGTAGTTGATGGTACATCAATCAGACGTCATGTCCTTGTGTTATAAGTGTTTCCGCTCAGTGGGCCCGGTTGGATTCGGGTTCGAACCAACCCGACTGTACACAAACTTCACTGAAAACTTGAGTGTAATATACCAAAACGACCATCTAGATCCGTGTATTTCTACTCAACTGACGGTGCATCAATATGAGGTCTGAAGCTCATGTTATGGGCGATTAACCGAAAAAGGTCCCAAAAGGGGGGTCTGGGCCCGGTCCGACCTGGCCCAACCAACCCTGGATCAGACCGAACCAGGGCGACCCAACCCAGGTCCGGGTTCTGCCCGATAGGGTGCGGCCCGGCCCGGTGGGGCGCGGCCTGGCCCGTGCGGCCAACCATAGCCCGACTGAGGGGGGGGGGGTGCTGGCTTAGCTAGCTGGTGTGGCTTAATGTCGCGCCCGACATTTCCAAAATGGCTCTGCCATTCCGGTTCCACCCACCTCCACACCTCCGCCACCTTCCACGAACCACCGAACATGCTCTGGCGGTCCGTTTCTCCCACCTTCTACGCCTAAGGTCATCTCCGGACCCGAACCCCACTACTAATACTCCAAATTGCCTTTGCAGTCTTGTTATGTCATCGCCCGTCAATCCGCGCACAGACGAACAACCTGTGGAGGGTCATCGGCCCGTGTTTCTTCGGCCCGAAACCTCCACGTTAGGCTTTATCAATTGTCCATAAACAAACTCTTTATTTCATCAATGGCAAGAGTATGATTTATTCAAAAAATAAATTATACAAACACCCTACATTGCGATAAGGTTCGTGGTAGTCGAGCATTGTGGAAGACATCATTGTAGGGAGACGTCATCAACTCATTGACATCGGGGAAGAAGGGCCGAGGATGGTGCATCGTCAGCGTTCCTCACATGTGGATCCTTCTCCTTTGGGTTGGTCGATGATCTAAGGTGACGATTGATGTTCCTCGGCGGTTCTTCGTTGGAAGGATGGTGTTCATCATTGAGAGAAGAACACCCTTCTCTATTTCTCCAAAGCTCTCTCACAAATCCTCTTAACACAACGAATTCCCCAAAATAAAATAATAACTCAAGTTATTATTTTTATTCACACATATAATTCAAAATTCAAACAACATAATTAATTAATTTAATAGGTTGAATTCATTAATTAAAATGTGTTGGAAAATAATAAATAGAGAGAGAGGGAGGTGAATAGATCTCTTAATTAAGGGGGGTTTAATGGGGGTAGAAGGGAGGTTATGGGGATATCAAAGGTTGGGGATCATATGGGCCCCAGCTCACAAATATCCATACATGGGAAGTTAGGTGGGTGTGGGCCCCACCAATAACTTCCCCATGTAGGATTAAACTACCAGGATAAATATAATTGTTCTCAACAAATTTTATTAAATTTTTTTATTAAACCCAAAAAAATAACTTTCAACCCGATAAAACACAACTGTGGTAAAGGTCCCCTTAAGTGAATACTGGCACTAGGTGTTCGTCGGTGTCTTCAGATTTCAATTCCATGCACTGGTTCAAAAGATAAAAAACCTGGACACATTTTTACAGAACGTACCTGAAAAAAACATTGGAAATTGATTCTGGGAAAACTGGGCCTCAGAATCAGGTGCCATCAGAAACTGCATACTCGTAAAATTACAAAGAATTTAAGAAAATAAATTTTCTTTGAAATTTCTAGGTCATTACATTACTCCCTCCTCCTGGATTTACGCCCCCGTAAAGCTGTAACACATACTAGGAATACAAAAGGGGGTACTGAGCATGCATCTGAACCTCCCACACCCATGTGCTCTCCTAGAGGTTTCTGTGCTGCCATCAAATGTGCACTAGAGGAATTGAGTATCAACATAGGACCCACTATTTTTGATCCTTGATCTCCACCGGGACATTCGTAAATGTCACTCATCATCGATGTCCAGCTCCCTATGATTGATGATCTGGGTCGGTTCGTGCACGTATCTCCTCAGATGAGATACGTAGAAGACGCCATGCACCTGGTAAAAATGAGGTGGGAGGGCCAGGCGATGAGCCACCTCTCCTACTCTACTAATGACCGGGAAAGGTATGATAAAACGCAGAGATAACTTGCCACCCTGGCCAAATCTCTGTAGACCACGTCAAGATGAGACCCGTAGGAAAATGTGGTCTCCATCCTCAAACTCTTGTGGTCTCCATCTCCTATCAGTATAGGGCTTCTGTCTGCTCTGTGCAGTCTTCATCCGCTACTGGATGATCTGCACCATCTCCGGTGGCCTCAAGATGGTTGTAATGGTCATCCACTACCTTAGCTCCGGAAAATCTCGGCTGGCATCTCCCTCACCACACGAAGTGTTTCCCCTTCTTCGTCAATGCTAAAAAGGGTGCAACAAATCTGGAAAAGTCTAGCACAAATATATGTCGGGATGGATCATGAGTGATTGATTTCACCCACTTTTGCATGATTCCTTCCTATTCATCAAGGGGTTTCCTTTTCTCTGACCAAGGAAAACCCATCCCAACGTTGTAAGTAAACAAAAACCTTTTTTCCTAATACATACAATATGTGTATGAACTATTGTTTCCCAGTCCATACCCAAACTATCGTCGTCAGGCCTCGACGCATCCACCAAGAGGTTCCAACCGAAACTCTCATCTAAAGGGTAAGATCACACCATTGGTGTAAGCGTGATTATCGAGTCTCTTTCTCAATGGTTTCTCCACACGTGAGGGTCAAGTAAACGGATTAACCAGAAACTCCGGGATTGGGACAAGATTCTTGGAAGGAAGGAATGATTCGTATCAATGTCTATTATTAAAGTAGTTAGTAGTAGACACAGACCATACCTTGAATCATTCCTAGAGCCCTTGGGTCACACTCCTTGACTGCATGCAGCTACTCTCTTCCCCTGCCCTCCTACTCCTTAAGTCTGGCGGGGACTAAAAAGGCTAGTGGTTGGAACATGTCGATATGTATATCACCACATGCTGCTTTCCTAGCTCTGCTTCCATGTCTATTGCTCTACAGATTCATCTGTCCTTTAAACACACCTCACTCTGAGGCTCGAGCTCTAAGAACTGATCATATCATAGTCATCAAGTACCAGGAACAATCAGTACACCTCAATGAATACTCATCTACCAACATGTCATCCTGTCGAAGCTGTATAAGATCTAGAAAACTCCCGGCTACCTCCTCAAACCATTCCTCAGCCGCCTGTGAGTCAGGCTCCCCTCAGAACCTAAGGGGTATCTGATGTTGAAACACGTGTAAGGAACTAAGCCTACATGTGTCATCTACCTATACTACCGGTTGAAAATACTGACCAATAGGTGGTGATATAGCTGGCACACTACCCAACGGTACTATCTGAGGCATTGGTCTACGTACCAAAGACGCATCACTATATGGACAAACCTCATGGTCACTCACTATGAAACACCAGTAGCTAAGATAACCATATGCTCTACTAGTGTCTAAACTAGGTGCAAAAATCTAGAAATCGCCTAAATCCAATCCACTGCTGCCTAGGAATCTATCTCGCCATGTAACCTCAGAGCCCTCTGCTGCTGGAACTCATGTAACATTCTCTGTCAGCACGCACCATCCGCTAGCAAGGATGGTGGAATCTAGTATCCAATGGGTGGTAGTGCTACTTGTACACCACCCGAATGTGCCAACATAGTAAGAGGCCCTACACTGGATCCACGTTGCTTGGTGGGCCATAATAGTTCTCTCTTCCAAAATTCCAACTGACTGTTTGGGTGGAGGCATCCTAAATAGATGCGACATGGTCAAATTATTAAAACCTGGTTAGCTGCCTTGTGTTGACTTGTCTTGAAGAAAACATTTGGAAACACACATGTAATCAGTGTTTTCATGCACTGAGTCAGAAATCAGAAGTCAGGGTCCTGGTGTATGGATACGTCAGTCATCGCACCAACACTGGACTCTCGGATCTAAAAACCACACTCGGTACCCTTAACACTATTGCTTCACAGAAAATAATGATCAGAGTACTGAGTTATGTGGTAGAACTGACTCCTCTAATACCAATTTTTCATGACCCATCCTCAGGGCCCATGTCGTGGAAACCCCAATCCCGCCTTCCATAGGCCAGGGGCTGGCGACTAGCACTAAAGGTGTAACTCCCTAAAAACATGGAAGGAATTACCTTTATAAAATGTAAAAAAACACAACTAGAGTACATGTGGAAGAAAAAACTATGTAAAGCAGAATCAGGTGCGCTGAAAATACAAAGGGGCCGTAAATACAAGCCCAATAGAAAGGTATAGATACAACTGAAAGAAAGTACAACTGAAAAGACAAACAGCTGAATGGTGAAGCTACGCATAGATCATCCTCTCGGTTCCTACATGAAGGGTAGGTACATATTTCCTCCCCATCACTTCACGTATATCAGTCCGCTATGTCTGTCGTCACGTCAAGTGACTATCTCCGGGTACCGTCCAGTCCTCGTACACTCTTCCTTGGTCAGTGCTATCCGTCGTCTGCATCCAACACAACGTGGTGCTGGCGTAGCCCGTACATGGGTGAGTATAACGATACTCAGTAGGGACCCCAATACCCTCATGGACTCACTAAATCCAACAAGTATAAACCACAAAAAAAGTTCTCAACAGATAACCTTTACTTTGGTATATTCCCAAACATATACCTATGTTAGCAAGTAACCCATCTCAATAATGAGGAAAACACAAAGGTCATGACTCAGATCAAACCAGGATTTTTATTCATGAAGTCGAAACCATGGCTACTGGAGAACTCATCCTTTGTCAAGAAAAGTATTCCTATCGTGACTCTGAGGTGCTACTCACTAACCTTAGACTACTGAGGTACACCTCCTGTCGAGTACCGTGGGTCTGTCACCTCACATAGTAGCATTCCCCGCCATGGGTCTGTCGCCTCACATTGTAGCACTCCCCCTGATATCCTATAGACGTACTTCTCATGTTGAGTACCATAGGTCTTCTGCCTCACATAGTAGCACTCCTCCACCATGGGTCCTCCACCTCACAAAGTAGTCATCCCCACTGGGCTAGTCAAGTCACTCTGAAATGAATCGGACAAGCAGTCAACAGGTCTCAACCAGCTACTAGATCTTCGTACTCCGAATGCTAGTCTCCGGGAGGATCCGCTCCACGAGCTACTTTTCGATACTCCATGTGTCACGATATCCCACGAATAAGTATCACAAAGGACCACCTCATCATAGGGGTCCCAAAGCAATAAACGGCGTGTCATTCAGACATCCGGTCTGTGAGTAATTAGCCTTTTTGTCCTGGGGGCCTGGTTGGTTTCATGTACGAACCAACCTGATCGTATCTTAACTATACCCCAAAATCCCATGTGGTATTCTCAAATAAACTGTTTCTCAACGATATTACGAATGCTACTGACGGTTCATCAAACGGACGTCTGGTCTAAGAGTTATTGGATTTTCCGTTCCAGTGGCCCAGTTGGTTTTTAAGATAAAACCAACCCGACTATACTCCAACAATATCCAAACCACAAGTGGATTATATAAAAAGAAACTTCTTATCGATATGAATCCAATGTAGTTGACGGCACGTCAATCGGATGTCCGATCCTTAAGTTATAAGTGTTTCCGCTCCGTGGGCCCGGTTGGTTTCGGGTTCGAAACAACCCGGACATACAAAAACATCGATGAAACATTGATTGTAATATAATGAAATGACCATCTCAATCCAAGGATTCCTATGCAACTGACGGTGCATCGATCGAAGGTCTGTAGCTCTAGTGATGGGTGATTAACCAAAAAAAGGTCCCAAAAGGGGGGTCTGGGTCCGATCTTACCCAGACCAACCCACCCTGGGTGGGCCCAAACCAGGTCGACCTGACCCGGGTTTGGGTCCGACCTGGGCCAACGGGGTTCATCCCAGCCCGCATGGCCTACCCCGGCCCGGCCGGGGGGGGGGGTGCTGGCTCAGCGAGCTGGCATGGCTTAATGTCGCGCCACCACATATCCGTAATGGCTCTGTTGTTCCGGTTCCACCCGCTGATGTGGCTCAGCTGCGGTGGTCAAATCCGACGGCGCACCACCGCTATCGGACGCTAGCACCACCATGCTTCCGCTACATTCTGCGGACCACCAGACGTGCTCCCATGGTTCGTTTCGGCCATCGTCTGCGGCTAAGGTCATCTTGGGACCCGCACTCCACTACGAAAGCTCCAAATCGCCGTTGCAGTCCCATTTTGTTGTCTCTCGTCAATATTCTCAAAAATTAACATCCTACGGATGGTCGTCGGGCCATGTTTGTTAGTCCCAAACCCTTCACGTTAGGTGTTATCTATTGTCCATAAACAAACACATTCTTTATTCAATGACAAGAATAAGATTTATTAAAAAATAAATTATACAAGCAACCTACCTTGAGATAAGGTTTGCAATAGTCGAGCATCACAGTAGATGGCGTCGTAGGGAGATGGCATCAACTTGTTGGAATTTGGGAAGAAGGGCTGAGGATGGTGCGTCGTTGGCGTTCCTCGCGGGTGGCTCCTTCTCCTTTGGTTTGGCCGAAGATCGAAGGTGATGATTGATGTTTCTCGGCAGTTCTTCGTTGGAAGGATGGTGTTATTCATTGAGAGTAGAACACCCTTCTTTATTTCTCCAAAGC
Source organism: Viscum album (assembly GCA_963277665.1). Lineage (NCBI taxonomy): Eukaryota > Viridiplantae > Streptophyta > Magnoliopsida > Santalales > Viscaceae > Viscum > Viscum album. The sequence goes on along the minus strand of OY728130.1, from coordinate 541,887,795 downwards.
TCTCTCACAAATCCTCTCAACACAACGAATTCCCCAAAATTAAATAATAGCTCAAGCTTTTATTTTTATTCACACATGTAATTCAAAATTCAAACAACAAAATCAATTAATTGAAGAGGTAGAATTCATTAATTAAAATGTGTTGGCAAATAATAAAGAGAGAGAGAGAGAGGGAGGTGAAGAGATCTCTTAATTAAGGGGGGTTGAATGGGGGTTAAATGGAGGTTAGGGGGAGATGAAATGTTGGGGCTCGTGTGGGCCCCACTAATAACTTCCCAATATAGGATAAAACTAATAGGATAAATAAAATTGTTGTCAACAAATTTTATTTATATTTTTTATTAAACACTAAAAAATAACTTTCAAACCATATAAAACACAACTGCGGTAAAGGTCCCCTTAAGCGAATACTGGCGCTGTGAGTTTATCAGTGTCTTCAGATTTCAATTCTGAGCACCGGTTCAAAAGATAGAAAAACCCGCATGTATGTTTACTGAACGTACCTGAACGAATATTCGGAAATTGATTATAGGCACACCGGTGCTCAGAATCAGACGCCCTTAGAAACTGCTGAATCGTAAAATTCCAAAGAATTAAAAAAAAATCCCTTGAAATTTTCAGGTCTTTAAATTACTCCCAACTCAGGGACTTACGTCCTAGTAAACCTACAACACATACTAGGAAAACAAAAGTGGGTACTGAGAACGAATCAGAGGCTCCCTCTACCATGTGCTCTCTTGGAGGTTTCCATGCATCCAACAAATGTGCACCAGAGGAATCGACTATCAATGTAGTACTCACTCCTTTCTATCCTCGATCTCCACTGGGACCTCCGTAAATGTCGACCATCATCGATGTCCATCTCCCTGAGATTGATGATGTTGGCTGGGTCATTCATGTATCTCCTCAGCTATGATACGTGGAAGACGTGATGCATCCGGTGCAACTAAGGTGGGAGGGCCAAAGTAAAGCCACCATGCCTACTCTGTTGATGACCAGGAAAGGTTCGAAGAAACTTGGAGATAACTTGCCACCCCGGCCAAATCTCCATAGACCTAGTCAAGGTGAGACCCGTAAAAAATCATGGTCTCCATCCTCGAACTCATGTGGTCTCTTTCTCCTATCAGTATAGGACTTATGTCTGGTCTGTGCAGTCTTTATCCACTCTTGGATGATCTGCTCCTTCTCCAGTAGCCTCATGATGGGCTTACTGGTCAACCTCTGCCTCAGCTCTCGAAAAGATCTGATGGAATCTCTCTGACCACACAATGGGTTTCCCTTTCTTCGTCAATGAAAAAAAGAAGTGCATAAACTCTAGAGAAGTCTGACACAAATCTAAGTCTGACCAACTCTTGAGTGATTGACTTCACCCACGTATGAATGATCCCTTCTTATTCTTCCTGGGGTTTCCTTTTTTCCGAACAAGGAAAACACATCCCAACTTTGTAGGTAAACAACAACATTTTTTCCAAATATAGTAAACCTATGTATGAACTGTGGTTTCCCAGTCCATACACAAACTAATGTCGTAAGGCCTCGATTCTACCACCAAGAGGTTCCAACCAAAACTCTTGCCTCAAGGGTCATATCACACCATCGGTGTAAGCGTGATTATCGAGTCTCCTCCTAAAGGTATCTCCAAACGTGAGGGTCAAGTCAATGACTTAACAAGATACTCTTGGCTTGGGACATGATTCATGGAATGAAGGAATGATTCGTATCAATGTCTCTCATTATGGCAGCTAGTAGTAGGCACAGACAGTACCTCAAATCATTTCTACAGCCCTTGGGTCACACTCCTTGACCGCATGCAACTACTCTCTTCCCCTACCCCCAACTCCCTAAGCCTGGAAGGGACTACAAAGGTGGGTGGTTGTAACATGCCAAAATGTATATCACCAAATTCTACATTCCTAGCTATACTTCCATGTCCACTGCTCTGTAGATTCATATTTCTTTTAAACACACCTCGCTCTGAGGACCGAGCTCTAAGCACTGATCATATCATAGTCATCAAGTACTAGGAATGATCGGTATGCCTTGATGAATACGGAGCTATGACATGTCATCTTGCCGAAGTTTTATAAGCTCTAGAAAAGTCTCATCTACCTCCTCAAGCTAGTCCTCAGCCGCCTGTGAGTTGGCCTCACCTTGGAACCTGAGGGGAATCTGATGCTAAAACCTCTGTAAAGCACTAAGCCTACATGTGTCATCGACCAGTACCACCGGTAGAAACTTCTAACCAGTAGGTAGTGATATAGATGCCACACTACCCGAAGGTACTATCTCAGGCATTATTCCACGTACCGAAGCCTCATCACTATGCGGACAAACCTCATGGTCACTCACTGGGAAACACCAGTAGATAAGAACACTATCTACTCTATTACTATCTAAACTATTGGTAGAACTCTATCAATCACCTCCAGCCAGTCCATTGTGGCTTGGGAATCTGTCTTGCCTTGTATCCTCAGAGGCCTCTACTGCTGGAACTCGTGCAATGCGCTCGGTTAGCGTGCATCGTCCGCTAGTACGGCTGGTGGAAACTGCTGGTCAACAGGTGGTGGTGCTACTACTAACATAGTAAGAGGGCCCTGCATCGAAGCCCCGTTGCTCGGTGGGCCTTCATCGTGCAGTCTCACGGAACTCCAACTGATTGTCTTTGTGGAGGCATCCTAAACAGATGCGACACAACCAAATGAATAAAACCTGGTTAGCTGACCTGGTTTGAGCTGACTAAAAGATATCTTTTGGAAACACACATGCAATCAGTGTTTTCGTGCACTGATTCAGAAATATGAATTCAGGGTCCTGGTGTATGGATATGTCGGCCGCTGCACCGACATTGGACTCCCTGATCAGAAAACCAAACTCGGTACCCTTAACACTATTGCATCACAGAAAATAATCATCAGAGTACTGAGTTATGAAGTATAAATGACTCCTTTGATACTAATTTATCACGACCCATCATCGAGGCCCGTGCAGTGTCTACCCCAAGCCTGCCTTTGATAGGCCAGGGGCTTGCGACTAGCACTAAAGGAGTAACGCCCTAAAAACTGGGAAGGAATTTCCTTTATAAAACATAAACACACACAACCAGAGTACAAGTAGAAGAAAACACTATGTAATGTAGTAGAAAGTTTGATGAATGTGCAAAGGGGTCAGAATGAAAATCCCAACAGAAAGGTACAACTACAAATGAAAGAAAGTACAACTGAAAAGACAAACAGCTAAATGGTGAAGCAGCTCCAGGATCGTCCTCCAGGTTCCTACCTAAAGGGTAGGAACAGATGTCCTCCTCAACACTCTGATTCTATCAATCCTCTCCATGTGTCATCACGCCGAGTGTCCACCTCTGGGTACCATCCAGTCCTCGTACACTCTGCCTCAGTCAGTGCTGTTCGTCGTCAGCATCCAACACAACGAGGTGCGAGCATAGATCGCGCAGGGGTGAGTATAACGATACTAAGTAGGGACCCTAAGACCCTTAAAGTCTAACTAAATCCTAAAAGAATAATCCACAAAGAAATATCTCAATATATAACCTTTACTTAGGTATATGTGCATACATATACCTATGTTATCAAGTAACCCGTCTCAATCATGAGGAAAAAACAATGGTCATGACTCAGCTCAAAACAGGATTTTTATTCACAATGTCGAAACCACGGCTGTTGAAGAACTCCTACTCTGTCAAGAATAGTAGTCATATCGTGACTCTGAGGTGCTACTCACTAACCTTAGACTACTAAGGTACTCTTCCTGTCGAGTATCACGGGTCTGCAGCCTCACACAGTAGCGTTCCCCACCATGGGTATACCGCCTAACACAGTAGCACTCCAGCTGATAGCCTACAGAGGTACTCCTCCTGTTGAGTACCGCGAGTTTTCCGCCTCACACAGTAGAGATCCTCCACCATGGGTCTTCCAACTCACATAGTAGACCTCCCCACAGGGCTAGTCATGTCACTCCGAAACGAATCAGACAAGCAGTCATCTGGTCTCAGCCCGCTACTAGATCTCTGTACTCTGAATGCTCTTCTCTGGGAGGATCTGCTCCACAAGCTACTGGTTGATAATCCATGTGCCACAAAGTCCCATGAATAAGTATCAAAATGTACCGCCTCATCATAGGGGTCTCAACGCAACAGATGACACGTCATTCAGACTCCCAGTCTGTGAGTAATTGTCCTTTGTGTCCCATGGGCCCGATTGGGTTCTTGTACGAACCAACCCGCCCTTAACTCAACTATATCCCAAACACCATTGGGGTATACTCAATGGAACTGTTTCTCAATGAGATTACCAACACCGCTGATGGTTCATCAAACGGACGTCCGGTCTGAGAGTTATTGGCTTTTCCGTTCCAAGGGCCTAGATGGTTTTTAAGTTAAAACCAACCCGAACATACTCCAACTGCATCCAAACCTCAAGTGGAGTATTTCAAAAGAAATTTATCATCAAAAGTAATTCATCTTAGCTGACGGAATGTCACTCAGTTATCCGGTCCTTATGTTATAAGCGTTTCCGCTCCTAGGGCCCGATTGGTTTTGGGTTCAAAACAACCCGGATATACCCAAACATTACTGAAACCTTGACTGTTATATACCGAAACTACCGTCTCGATCCAATGATTGCTATTCAACTGACGGTGCATTGATTGGAGGTCCTTACTTCATGTTATGGGTGATTAACTGAAAGGGTCCCAAATGGGGGGGTCTGGGCCTTGCCCGACCAGGCCCAACCCACCCTGGGTCGGCCCGAACCGGGTGACCCAACCCAGGTCCGGGTCTGGCCTGGGAGGGCGTAGCCCAGCCTGGCCGACACGACCCGGTCGAGGGGGGGGGAATGACTTAATATCGCACACCCACATTTCCTGAACGGCTCTGCTTTTCCTGTTCCACCCACCGTCGTGGCTCAGCAGCGGCGGTCTGCTCTGGTGGCGCGCCACCGGCGCCGAACGCTGGCACCAGCACCACTTTCCGCGGACCACTAGACGTGCTTCAGTGGTCCGTATCGCCCACATTCTATGCCTATGTTCATCTCGGGACGCAAAATCTACTGCAAAAGCTCAAAATCGCCGTTTTAGTCCCGTTTTGTCGTCGCCGTCAATCCACGCACAGACGAATAACCTACGGAGGGTCATTGGGTAGTGTTTGTTCAGCCTGTTCCATCCACGTTAGGAGTTGTCAATTGTCCATATACAAACACTTTATTTCATCAACGAGAAGAGTATGATTTATTCAAAAATAATTTATACAAACACCCAACCTTGAGAAAAGGTTCATCGTAGTCGAGAATTACAGAAGATGGCATTGCAGGGAGACATCGTCAACTTGTTGACATCGAGGAAGAAGGGCCTAGGATGGCGCGTCATCGGCATTCCTCGCGGTTGGATCCCTCTCTATTTTTGTTTGGTAGAAGATTGAAGGCGATGATTGATTTTCCTCAGCAGTTCTTCGTTAGAAGGATGTTGTTCTTCGTTTAGAAAAGAACACCCTTCTCTATTCCTCCAATGCACACTCACAAATCCTCTCAGTACAACGAATGTCCCAAAATAAAATAAAAACTCAAGCTATTATTTTAATTCACACATGTAATTAAAAATTCAAACAACTTAATTAATTAATTGAAGAGGTTGAATTCATTAATTAAAATGTTTTGGAAAATAATAAAGAGAGAGAGAGGGAGGTGAAGAGATCTCTTAATTAAGGCGGGTTGAATGGGGCTTAAAAGGAGGTTATAGGGAGATGAATGGTTGGCGCTCGTGTGGGACCAACCTCACAAATATCCATACATGGGAAGTTATGTGGGTGTGGGCCCCACTAATATCTTCCCCATGTAGGATTAAACTACCATGATAAATAAAATTGTTCACAACAAATTTTATTTAACTGTTTTTATTAAACCCCAAAAATTAACATTCAACCTGCATAAAACGAAACTGCGGTAAAGGTCACCTTAAGCAAATACCAGTTCTGCGAGTTCATCGGTGTCTTCGGATTTCAATTCTAAGCATCGATTCAAAATATAGAAAAACCTGCACGTATGTTTACTGAACATACCTGAACAAAACTTTGGAAATTGATTCCGGGCACACCCGGCCTCGGAATCAGGCGCCATTAGAAACTATGGATTTTTAAAATTTCAAAGACTTTATGAAAAAAATTCCTTGAAATTTCACGGTCCTTAAATATCCATCCCATGAATGTCATGTCACCATACATGCGTACGTACGACTTACCGTTTCCACGTCGTGGTGTAGTTTGTTATTCAAACTCTTCATAATTTGGATGGGTATAGTAATGAGTATAAATAGTGTAAATAATTAATAAAACAATATAATGAATCTGTATATATGATATAAAATCCAATTAAATAATATTTTAATATCAAAATAATTATATTGTCGCTTGTTCGTACGTACGTATTACTATCTCCATGAACGCGATGAGAATAATTTCCCATCATAACCATTCAAGACTAATTTATTTTTATGATTAAAAATAATCTTTAAAGACTTGATATCATTATGTATATGAATAAGAAACACCCCATCCATAATAAACATTACATACCTAATGATGCATATAAATGAAAATGAATCAATTCACACCTGAAATGCTGATACTACTGAAATATCATAAAAATGTAATATTAGAATATCATATATGATATAATATTATTGTATATGGTTATTATGAAATTTAATAATAATGATTTCACCATTATACATGAGTTTAACCTACCCTTGACCATGGAAAAGTACAAGGTAAGGGTTAATTTCACAATCACTTTTTTATCTGAGGTTGTTTTTACGGAAGTATCTATTCGGACTTCCTTATCATCCACATCCATGTATTTATAAAAATGAATTTAAAAACCATTTTACTATTTAATAGACTCTAGGATAAAGTAATTTATACCCTTGTTTGAATTTTTATAAGATGTTTATAATGGAATCTTTCTATCTGTTTCCAAACAAGGTACTTTATGACATTTTAGACAAAATCAATGTAAGAATGTTTAGTTAACTTCTACAGTGGGTGCGGCTATTTTCCACCATTATAACACAGTCTAAACGTCCCTTAAAAGATTATAAGAATATTTTCAAAATAAATGTTTTCATTATAATTATGTTTCTCTTAAATGATTTCAAAATAGAAAGGGTTATTTCTCTCAAATAGTTTTGATTTCATCTATGTTAACATCCTTTGATAAATTTTACACTTGTTTGAATTTGATTTATTATGATACAAATCTCCCATATTGTATTTGAGGACTTGTGATATTATTGAATGTGCATGAGTTATTTTTAGGCAATTAATGGTTTATAGTTAATGTAATAACATTTTGTATGCCATTTTAATACGAAAGTTTATGTTATATTTCAACCTTTTATTAAGATGAATGTATTGGACTAGTATGTTCCAGGTTAGGGAGAGGTAAAAGTAATCTCTTCGGTTTGGGGATAGGTTATAGCAGACCCCCTGGGTTGGAGTCTGGTTAGAGAGGCTCTCCGGGATGGAGTTCGATTACAGAGGCTCTCCGGGTTGGGGTCCGGTTACAGTTAGCCCCTAGGTCATGGCACAAGGCCTTGACACAGAATGTAAAGTCTAGTACTATACATTCTCTTATTATGAAATTAGTTATTACATGTGATTATTCGACCTGTTGAATTTCTATGTACAATTCTATATGGTCACGTTTGATTTATTTTGTCCATATTATGTTCCAGTTTATGTTTGAATGACAATTGTTTTTATTAAACATCATGCCTTAAAAGTTTATATCTTCTTGCTAAATTATTTACCTATACTAAGCATCTGAGATCACCCATTTCTTATGTTTTATTTCCCGGGGATCACAAAACTGTTTTATGATTTAGATTCATGGTTAAACTGAGGGAACAATGTAATTCTAAATGGATTTTTTTGTGTCGTATGTTAGAATGTCTAATGTAACATTCATGTATGTAATCTATTTTCCAAGAGTGCGGAACTGATCAGCCTTTCGAGACATGATTACTTTTAATCATGCCAATATATTAAAATAATGTAACGACTCTGGGAATCTAGGGTCGGGCCATTACAGTTGGTATCAGAGGAAGTTTAGCAATAATCTTGGAAACTAGATTTAGATAAACCCTGATTAGAGCACATTACCCTACGATAGACTTTGAGGATTAGTATAGAAGAGATTCCTAGAATGATGTTAATGCAGAGATTTTGTGAGTTTTCCAAGCAAATAAATCCATGTCTTGATATGAGAAGGTAGAGGATGCATTGACCTAGATGTACCTAGGGGTAAAACCTGAAAACACCATTTTGAGCTAGACTTGAATGGGAACTGGGGGACAAAAACGGGCCTTGTTAAACTCTTGGTTATGACACTCATGGGTTATATACTTAGGATAATTCTCATTTTCTTTACAAATCATTATGATGAATTTATGTGTATATAACTCCTCATAGAAAATATTATTATGATTACGGATTATATCCATAAACTGTTCAATTTACATTAGGTATGATACAAGTTTGGAATTATTTATTAAGATTAATAAACTAAACTACTGTATTCCATTTTATAGAAATGACGACCAATAGAATGAATGGGAACTTCATCAATATGAGTGATCCAAAGAGTGTTAAGGATCATATCATTCATGGTATTAATACCACATTTAGAAGGGAAATATTCACCCATGTATTCTCAACATATGAAAAAATAATATCATTTGATAATAATATAAGTAAATAATTCTCTGAGTCCTATGGATTTGAAGGGAAGTAAGAGAAAAAAGGATGGTAGAGAGAAAGATGGATAAATGGATGAAGGAAAGGGAGGATTTTACCATATGTGATAAATGTTGAAAGAATCACCTTGGTAAATGCATGAAGGGAATGAGAGTTTGTTATAAGTGTGGAGAAAAAGTGCCCCAAGTACTTGATTTCAAGGGTAAGAAAAAAGTTTCAAATATAAAATGCTTCATCTTGAAGGTTTTTGGACACTTCACGAATCAATGTCCTAGTCATCATAGTATTCTGTAAATGATTCTTTTGGATAATAATAAAGTTATGATATTACCTCATATGAAGAGGAATGACTAGTTTTCAAATGTTGTTATTATAGAATTATTTCATTTGAGTGTTGTGTCGACAATATATGGTAATATGAATTATGGAGATAAATAAGTATTGTACTGCATTACTATTTTATTGAGGATTTGAGATTATATAGTTCTAGGAAAAGTTACTTAAGAGTAGGTTACAAATTTTGGAAAATACCTAGTTGAAGGAAAGCTAATCATTAATATGGTCCTGATAATGGGGTAATAATTTTGGAATAATAGATGGTTGATTTGGATAAATTATATTGGATATTCTTGACTTCCTTAGAAATGATTAATAGTTTTTTATTTCATCATAGTTTTAAAATTCAAAATATTTGGATATAAGTAATATTTATAGTATTCTATTAAGAATAAGGGAGCATGAATGTAATTAACAAGGTTTTATGGTAATTCAAGATATTTCCATGTTTTAAAAGAATGCGTGATGAAGGTGTTCACATGTTATTACGTGGATAGAATGATCTACATTTTCATTAACTTCATTATAAATTTTATACTATGAGTCTGGATAATATTATTTGGGATATTTCTAAATGGTTGAATGGATTATGTTTGAAATTAGATACTATTGTTAAGGTTATTTTTTATTTTTATAAAATAGATAACCCAGAGGTCGAGTGATAACTAGTCACGTCCGGCAAGGCATCGAGACTTGAACCTGCAACCAAAGTGCAAGATGGGTGGATCACTTACCAATGTCCTACGTGATATCCTGAATTGAATAATGTAATTTTTTTAAAAGGTCTTGTAGATTAATTATAAATTCATTTTTTTGGAACCCTATACGAAGAGGACAAATAGAATATGTTTATGTTATAATACCTTTTAGAGTGAAAGATGAATTTGTTGTAGAAATTAGTTAAAGGATGGAACTCTACATGTAATGTATATATTTTTGTCTCTTATTCTACGAAGAAATTAATTCCTAAACTTTAGGTAAGTGGCCATGAAACCAAGAATGTGTTATCTTAATACCTTTGGTTTTTTTGAACCAACGATATTTTAAATCATCATAGATGGATGACTTTGAGGCCCTAAATTTTACACTTGTTTGTGATTGATGCCCTAAATCACACCCTATAAATAATTATGTTTTTCATCCAATTAGGTTTCTTTAATTTCCACCATTGTTCTCCTAATCGAGATCATAATTTGGTGGTGACTTTTTCATTTCCATTTCCCTCTTATTAAAACTAAATTTTGTTAACCCAATTTCCGATGTGGGTTTTCGAAAAAATTATTTTTCTATTTATAACCATTTATTTTTTTAAAAATAATTTCAAATTACAAGGAATCAATTTATTAAATGTGGGGAAAATGTAACACACCGATATTTCATAGTACATTATTTCATCAAAGTAATTCAATAATTTGTGTTACATGCATCACTGAGTTCAAGTGCCCCATGGCTTACGAAAATAGACGTTCAAAAACTTGTATGAATAGTGTGAACTGTATTTGGAATTTTATATTCTCTTAATAATTTTAGAATCCATATTATTTGTTTTTTATACGTAATATAATAGCACATTCATTTCTTCATATAAAAGATGTATTTTTCAAAAAATACAATTTTACCACCTTTTAATAGTGAAGCCATTTTATAACTAATATTTGACACTTATATATATATATATTCAATTTTATGTAATTAAATTCTAATTTATATGTGTCAACTAAAAATTTAGTTTGGATAACTTTTTAGTACTTTTCCGATAACAGTCAATTTTTGATGAATAGTGAAAACTACTAAATTTTAATTGAATACAACTTTTTTAATAGAAATAATTTTTAGTGTTTAATTATACATTTTAGTGGTTTTAAAGTATAATTAGATTATATTATTACCATTTAAACCAATGATGGTCATTGGAAATAAATTCACATTGAAATTGAACATAAAAATTTGTCATTATTTTGATAATTATTATTTCATTAAAACACACTTTGTTGTTTTGAAAACAGAAATTAATTTGAAATTAATAAATTAAACTTATATGTTTGGAATTTGGTAAAATATAATTCATTTTTTAATTCATAATATAAAAATTATCTTAGTGTAAAATTTTGGAATTTTCCTGAAAACTTTCAATTTTTAACGAATAGTGAAAAACACTATGTTATTGGTTAAAGTAGAAATCTTATTTAAATAATTATTTATGTTATTTAAATTAATTTTATGTAAAATTTTATAGATAATTCATATATATTTTCAATGGAATTTATTTAAGTCATTTTATAATAAGTTTATATATATAAAAATATTATTGAACTTTTTTACCGTCTTTTACCCACCTCCTAAAAGCATTTGTAAATTTGCATAAAGTATAATTTTACCACTCCTGTGAATTGAATTTCAGAAATCTGAGACACACTATTGATTTTAGTAAGTCAAATTTGGTTCATTAAGAAAAAAATAAATTTTGGTGAATAGTAACTATTATTGTTTATTTACCACGATTAAAAGTAAATAGGGTAATTAAAGGTAAAAATGATATTAATATTACACTACCACATGTCCTAATTATATTGGATAAGTGTAATTAGACCAAAAACAACTTTAGGAATAATATATGATCCTTTAGGTCCATTTTTATTAGATTAGTAAATGTATTATTATTTAATTCGAAGAAGAGTTAAAAGCATTAAATTACAAATTTAATAACAAATTTTTTTTAATATAGGGTTAAACATAAGATAAATTCGACTATAAATATTAATTATAAATATAATATGATTTACAACATAATGGTATTTTATTTATAATTTGTATACATTAAATAATTAAATTTATTTATAACACAATGATGATGTAGTAATTACCTTATTAATAAAAGATTAAAATAATTGATATTTTAAATACCCAAATAAATGTAATTTTAGGATTTTTCTAAATCCCACTAATTTAATATGTGAATATGGAATGTTACAGTTGATTTAATAAATTTTTTTCGACATAATCATGCTGTTATCATTTAAAAAAAAATACAAAATAGTTTATAAAAACTGACATAAAATAGTTTATAAAACGAAATCTATATTACTAGTTCATATAAATTTCCTAAAATTATAAGGTTTGGCCAAAGGGAATAAATAATTATATATATGGTATTAATTAATCACTTGTGGTTCTCTTGGATATTTATAGTAGGTTTATTAACCATATAGTGTAAGAATACAAGAAGACACTGTAAAAGTTAAATTATTTAACATAGATTTAAATCTAAAGGATATGGTTAAAATGGTGACCTAAACTTGTTTAAAACCTATTGGATGAAGGTATTTAGACCCATACCTACATTATCTTCAAAATAAATCAATTTGGAGCCATTATTAACAAAATATGATTTTATTATAAAATAACATTTTAATCATTTCCTAAGGTCCCCATCACCCCTCTTATAAAAGGCCACTCCCCTTCACTCAAATTCACACCATCAAATCCATTTTTCTCAACCAAAACATTTAAAAATATCCTCTAAACTATATTCATGTAACCCCAGGGGCCTTAATTTGGTAAAAAATCCAACCTATGGATCACATTTGATCAAATCAAAAGGAATAACCCGAAGAACAGGTAAATATTTCATCACCTCTTTCAAGTTCATTTCTTCATCCACTTCTTATTTCGGTGTTATTTAAATTATAAAATAATAAATCTTGTATATTATATATAACTTGATTTTATTATAAATATGGTACAACCATATTCATTATTATATCCATTCGATGAATGGCATGTCACCATACGTGCGTACGTACGGCTTACCGTCTCCACGTCATTGTGTGGTTTGTTATTCAAAAACATAAGCATTTGGGTGGGTATAATAATGTGTTTCAATGATGTATATAACAAATAAAACATTATAATTACTCTTTATATATTATATACCATCCAATTATATACAATTTTTATATCAAAAGAATGATATTGTCGCTCGTGCGTATATACAGATTACCAACTCCACGAACACGATGAGATTCATTCCCCATCATAACCATTCAATACTAATTTTAATTTGATGATTAAAAATAATTTTTAAATGATTGATATCATTCTGGATATGAATAAGAAACTTCCCATCCATACCAAACATTACTTACATAACAAGGAATACAAAAGAAAACGAATTAGTTAACACTCGAAATGATGATACTACTAAAATATCCTTAATAAAGAAATATTAAAAGATCATAAATGATATAATATTAATGTATATGGTTATTTAATAATTAAATAATAACTATTTTACCATTATAAACGAGTTTAACTTACCCATGACCAAGGGAACGTACATGGTAAGGGTTAATTTCACAATCTCTTTATTATCCGAGGTTATTTTTACGTAAGTATCTACTGGGACATATTTTTCATCCAAATCCGTGTTTTCATTAAAATATATTTCAAAACATATTTACTATTTACTATACTATGGGAGAATCTCATTTATACCCTTTTTTGAATTTTTATAAGATTTTTATAAATGAATCTTTCCATCGTTTTCCAAACAAGGTACTTTATGACTTTTTAGACAAAATTAAGGTAAGAATGTTTTTTAACTTATATGATGGGTGAAGCTATTTCCCTCTGTTATAAAATCATCGAATCTTCAACTAAAATCATATAAGAATATTTTCAAAACAAATTTTTTCTTTTTAATTATGTGACTCTTAAATTATTTCAAAATAGAAAGAGATATTTCTCTCAAATAGTTTTGATTTCCTCTATGTAAAAATCCATTGATAAATTTTACACTTGTTGTTAGTTGATTTATTATGATAAAAATCTCCCATATTGTATTTGTGGTTTTGTGATATGATTTAATGTGGATGAGTTACTTTTATGAAATTCATGGTTTATGGTTAATGTATTAACATTTCGTATTCCAGTTTTAATAAGAATGTTTATGTTATATTTCAACCTTTTATTACGATTAATGTATTGGACTAGTAAGTTCCAGGTTCAGGACTGGTAAAATTAAGCACTCTAGGTTGGGGACCAGTTATAGCATAACCTTTGGGACGGAGTCCGGTTACAGAGGCTCTCCGTGTTGGAGTCTGGTTACAGAGGCACTCCGGGATGGGGTCCAGTTATAGTTAGCCACTCGGTCAAGCCGCAGGGCCTTGACACAGAAATTAAAGTATGTTACTATACATTAACTCATTATGAAATTAGTTATTACATCGGATTATTCGACTAGCAGAGTATCCATGTGTATGTTTATATTGTAATGTTTGATTTATTGTTTCCATATTATGATCAAGCTTATATTTAAATGGAAATTTTTAATTTTACACATATTGCCTTTCATGTTTATAGGTTTTGTAAAATTTTTTACCCATACTAAGCATCTGTGCTCACCCCTTTAATATTGATTATTTTCCTAGGATCCCAAGAAGTGTTTTATGTTTGAGATGCAGGGTTAATCTAAGAGAATAATGGAATTATCAAAGGATTATTTTTTTGTGTTTTATGTTAGAAAGTGTAATGTTGCATTCATGTATGTAATCTATTTTCCAAGACTGCTAAACTAATCGGTCATTTGGGACATGATTTCATGTAATCATGCCAATGCATTCAAATAATGCACCAACTCTGGGAATCTTGGGTCCAAGCATTACAAATAATTTATTATATTCAAAATATTCCTCAAGTGTATCTAAGGAAATTTTTGGGATATTTTAGATATGATTATAATATAATTTACATAATAAATAACAGAGATATACTTTTCCAACATCTTGAGGAAAAAATTGAAGAGTAGTTTTGCAATATATGTGAATCAATTCATTTATTAATATTAGAGTAGAACATATTTATGGGCTCTATATTCATTATCTAAGAGCTATCATTCATGATCACCACTAAAACCAAATACATTTTTATTAGACACAGATAATCAATTATACATTGTTTCCCAAACATTTCCATCATTAGAACTGATTCAATTTTAATTTAGAGAATATTCTATTTTACTGTAGTAAGATAAAAAATTTATATTTCCTCCCATAAGTATGCATATACTATTGATAATTCAGTAAATACTATATTACATTCCATGTTATTAAATTTATGTATACATCTCTCAAATTGGTATAATTATCTAAACTAAACCAACCTTATAAAATTTTCATTATATTATAAATGTAAAATTAAATGTTCCACTGAATAAAAGAATGATGGTGTGAATATTTATTCTAGTTTATGTGAACAATCACCAATATAATCATATAGCTTATTTCATGTATTATGGTTTTATGTCATAACCCTAATATCTTAAAAAATATATATTTTGGTCTACACATACCAAATTGATGAATTCAAAAACCTTAGAAGGCTAGAGATGACATTTTCTATTATGATATTACAATCATGACTTTTTAACCGACTAATATAACCATTTGTATCATGATATTATAAATGTAGGATCGAAATATAATATGAGATTCTCAATATACAAGAGGGGGGGTGAATTGTATACTTTAAAAAAATTCATTTGGAACCTTTAAAGTTAGTTATGAATAACTAAAGTTTCCTTAAGAAAAGGAAAAGGCTAAGTTTAAAAAAGTTAAACTAAGTAAATTCACAACACCTCTAACATGGAAAGAGATTCCAAAAGTAGGTTCCGGAAATATGGTTCCGGAAATTGAAACTTAACAAAAGTTACAATATGAGATTCTACCTTAAAGCGTATAGAATCTAAATGAATCAGAGTAAGTAAGAAAGTATAAGAAAGTTATACTTTCTTTAAGATACAAATTTCAGCGGAATAAAAACAAGTAGTTAAACTACTAGTAACAAGATATAAGTCTTTTAACCCAAAGAGAAGGGTATCCAACAACCTTGGATAAAGGTCCCTTGATTTATATTTTCAAGCAAGTCTGTCTTACCCACACCAGGGTAAGCCCTCGATACGAAAATCGGAGTCTCTGTCTTGCTATCCCTGCAATCCCTCAACTTCAAGGTAGTTGGTAACCTCTGTCTTTCTCTGCAAAAAATCCCTCGATCGTTAAGGTAATCGGCACCTCTGTCTTTCTCAGCAAGAAAGCCCTCGATCTTTAAGGTAGTCGGCACCTCTGTCTTCCTATCCCCGGAAGCCCTCGAATGTAATCACCAACATTCGGAGTCGCACGAAGCTTTGAGAGTTAATAAGAGACTCTCTCTCTAGAAATCACTTCAACAGCATGTATGCACAAAGTCCAAATTGTTCATCCATCCGTTGTCAGCTTTTTCAAATGAGCTCCTATTTATAGGTAAGGTCGGCTCCTTCTCCAACGGTCATATTTTCCTTAAATTTCGGAGGGACCTGTACACGTGTCACTTAGACAACGGTTAGTTTATAAGAAAACAGACGACATCGTTTTATAACAAAGTAAGTGCAACAGAATGTACGACATCATTTTAAATCTAACATAAAGGTTCGGAATGAAAACTACGGAGTGAACGTTTGGAGTGAATAAATTTAGAGTGTATAAAACAATGATAATCAGATTCTGTTTAATAGGTGAATTTGGAATGAGAATTCGGAATAGGAAGTCGTCATCAGAAATCGTAATGAGAATTCATCATCAGAATTCGTAATGAGAATTCATCATCAGAAATCGTAATGAGAATTCATCATCAGAATTCGTAATGAGAATTCGTCATCAGAATTCGTAATGAGAATTCGTCATCAGAAATCGTAATGAGAATTCATCATCAGAATTCGTAATGAGAATTCTTCTTCAGAATTCATATCCTGAATCTGGAATAGAACTTAGTCAGAGTTCATATCCGGAATTCGGAATGAAACTTCCTTATAGTTCTTGTCCAGAATCTGAACCCTAAAACAGAATGTTTCATATCAAAGTTTCAATGATTCCGAGAAAATGAATCCAAAACTCATACTTAAGAAAAATATGGATGAAAATATGATAAGGATAATTTTTCTTATACAAGCGATTTTCCTTAAGAAAGCAATTTTCCTTATAAAAGCAATTTTCCTTAAGAAAGCAATTTTCCTTAAAGATAAGGTGTTTGTGATTTTCAAAACAAGAAGGAATGGAAAAGTCATATGGAAAACCTTATTGACTCAACAATCTCCCCCTTTTTGGAAAGCACAAACATCCTTACGAAAAAGCTATTCCAAGAAGAAAGAAACACATTAAAGCTTATCTCCCTCGGTTTAAGGATTTAGATGAATACGACTAACTCCCCCTTAGGCTTTGAAACTCTAAGGATCGTATTCATATTTCCGGAGTGATGTTTCATAAGAAGGTCTTCTTTAAGAAAAACTCCCCCTTAAACAAACTCTTATTAGAGTTCTTTTTCCTTGGGTATTTTTCTTTCTCCCTATTTGATAAACTCTTATTAGAGTTCCTCTTTTTCTTAAGGATCTTTTCCTTCTCCCCCTTTGTGATTTTCAAAAAGAATTGGAGGGAATGGAAAAACTTAACAATGTACCTGAAAAATTAGTAATGACAACAATAGAAACAACAAGTACAACTTTCATTAAAATTGTAATCTCGACAAAAAAGGAAAAAAAATACAACAAAAAGATCGGATTGGTTATTTCGGATCTTTCTCCTTCGACATTAGCCCCTTAAGAATCGTCTTGATCTTCTTTAAGTCTTTGTGATCTTCCTCTGCTTGCTTCTCTAAGACGACTATTCTTGCTGACTGAGCTTCAATTATTTCTTCCTGAGCCTTCAACTTTTCTTCCTGAGCTTTCATCTTCTCTTCTTGAGCCTTCATCCTTTCTTCAAACTCGATCCGATAATCCCTTTCAAATTTCCAACTTTGATTAACGGAATTGAGCTTTCCATTCAGATCTCTCACTTCCTGAATCCGAAAGTTCTTTTCCTCTGTCAATTTCTCTTAGAAGGATGCAGTCAGCTCATTAATCTTCTTGTCTTCGGTCTCAAAGGCGTCCTTAACATTATCTTGAAACTCATCAAGCAACCTCCTCTCTTCCACATTCTTCTTCGACCAGCTTGTCATCCTCTTACAAGATCTTTTATGAGCTTCGTAACCAACAAAGAATGTTTTGAACTGAGCTTCAATCTCAACACACTTATCCATAACCATCGATACGGAGTCGGTTTTCTGATTCAACGCATGTTGGAGCATCTGGCATCTAGAGTCAATACTAGAGAAGGTTGAAATGGTTCCTACCAACTTCTTTAAGGACTGAACAACAAAGTCATGCCCCAACGAGGATGACTCCGAATCCGAAACCTTTCTAGGAGAATTTTCTTCCTCAATAAGCTCCAACTTCCTCTTAGAAGAACTACCAGCTTCCTTCCTCTTTCTTACTACTGAGCTCGGAGTCTCGGTAAGAATTTTCTTTCCCTTATCTTTTTCCGGAATAGAATCCTGTTCCGGAGTTTTCTTTTGACTGTCAGAAACTTGAACAACCAAATCTTCCTCATCAGCAACTTCTTGAACACCAAACTCTACGTTTCCCATCTGAGCAATATCATGTAAAAGTTGTTCTTCTTCTCCATGATAGGCAACTTCTTCTTCTCCTTTCTCTTCTTCCATCGCAGGAGTAAGTAACTTCGAAGATTCAGCTTCTGAAGTCCGGAGTGATAAGTGTTCCGAAGGAGTTCCCTTGTACTCATCTACCTGTTTTAGCACATCTCCTGTCTCACCACTTCCTTCAGCAGCCTCTTCAACTTGTTCCACTTGTTCTACTTCCTCAGTATTTGTAGCAACAGCCTCTTCCGAAGCAACAAGATTTCTTCCTGGAGTCTCGGGTAGAGATTCCAGGGAAAAAGTTCTCGGAACTGGAATTGTTGCTGAAACCATTTCATTGAACTTCAACAACGCTTGGACTGCCTCAGCTTCTGACATTTTCTTCTTAAGCTTATTTTCCTTAGCTTGTTTCTCAAGCTCATCAGCAGCTTTCTCCTTCAAAGCTTTAGCTTCCGCAGGGTCCAATCCGAACTGCGGATCCCCTTCTTTCCTCTTGTCTTTGTCATCTCCCCACTTTGTAACAACCTCATCAGGATAGGTATTCTTCTTCTTAGGCTTTTGCGGTGCAGAGTGGACTTCCTTAGACTTGGGATTTTCTCCTTGTTCTTCCACTTCTTTCAGCTTTCTCTTCCTTGCTGGCTTGGATGATTCTGGATCAGCAGATTTCGGAGCTACTTCTTCTTGTGGAGGTAGATCAATAAACTTCCCAGACTTCTTGTCAAAAGATATATTCATTATTTTAAGCGTGCCATCACTAAGCAGCATGATCTTGCAAACTCTCGGCTTAGAACTGCAAGATACCTTGAAAGACTCTAGGCACCGAACTATGAGCTTTGATAATATTGCTGGGTACATTACGATCTGAGCTCTCAGATTCCCCTTCTTCAAATTCTCAATATTAAGAAGAATATGCTTCATCAGGTTAAACTTCCTTAGATTTATCAGGAAATCTAAGATATATATCTCACTCTTCTTCAAGCTATCCTTATCACCTTTTCTCGGTACAATAAGCCCTTGCACCCATAACTCAAGAATCCGGAAGTTTGTAGATAGGCTTTCAATTTTCGGAGCCTTGTCATCTTCCAATCCGAGAGTTTCTAAGGCTTTTTCCTTGTTGAAGCTACCCTTGGAGTCCGGCAATACGTGAGAAATAAATTCAGCTTCACCTTCATAAGATAACCCTACCAAGCTTGCAGCCTTGGTGTAAGAAAGCTTATATGTCTTGCCATACGATTTGAACGAAAATTTCTCTCTATTATCTTCCTCGAAGAAAGCAACTGACTCATAAAAATCAACAAGAAAATCAGAATAAGCTTCATCTTGATTCCCAGTTTTAGATACCGGAACATCCTCCCAGCCATTTAACTTGATATTCTTTGAGATGACAGAATCGTAGTTGCTGAAGAAAGTCAGATGAAATAACCTTTCTCTGTATACTAACCACTGAGATATAGGCTTGGTTGAAGAAATTTCTTGAGATGCTAACTCTGCAGACATTCGGATCTGAAGTTCTCTGGGAAATTTGGAACGGAGAAGACTGAAGTTCGGAGCGGAGAAAACTGTGGTTCGGAACTGCCTTAAATCAGAGAGTCAGAGCTTCAGGACGCAAGAGCTTGAAACCGATGTGGGACAAGAAATTGGGTCCCCTTTATATAGGTAATGGGATGACCGTTCACCTTCCACGATTGATCTAACGGTTTAGAATGAACTGAGATCAAATCTGACGGTTGAGAGCTCGAATCCGATCTTTTTGAGGTTTCATTAAAACAAAGAATTAAGAAATCTAAAATCTGAAAACAAAATATAAGAAACTGCCAGCAAGTAAAATATGATTACGAATACTTCAGTAAGGAAATCATACCTTTCGGATTAGCTTAGGAAAGTTATTCGTAATGGGTAATATAAAGATGACTACGAAAAACTCGATACGAAAAAGTAAATACGAAAAACTCAATACGAAAAACTCAATACAAAAAACTCAATACAAAAAACTCAATACGAAAAACTCAATACGAAAAACTAAATAAAAGACTTGTTTTGGAAGATTCAGTACGAAAGTTCCGTTATGAAAATACCAGTACGAAAGTTTTTCATTCCAGAAATTTTCAATACGAATACTTCCATTCCAGACGAATTCTGTACGAAAATATCCATTCTGCAAAAGTTTCATTCCGGAAATTTTCATTCCGGAAATCTTCGTTCCGAAATGTTTGAAAACAAATTTTGAAAAACTTTGTTAAACAAACAATCATATGTACTCCCCCTATGAAAAGGAGTTTATTACTGTAAGGAGATTTTTTCAACAGAAAGTTAATTAAGAAAGATTACCTTACAGTTATCATTCCTAACCTCTGTTTAATATATTCAAATCTATCAGAAGGAAAAGATTTTGTGAATATATCAGCAATTTGATCTTGCGTTCCGATAAACTGAAGAATAATATCTCTTTTAAGTGTGTGATCCCTAAGAAAGTGATGCCTAATATCTATGTGTTTTGCATGAGAGTGATGTGCAGGGTTTTTACTTAGGGCAATGGAACTTGTGTTATCACACAAAATTTTAGTTTTAGTAAAACTCAAGCCATAGTCTGTGAGTGTGTGTTGCATCCACAACACTTGTGCACAACAACTTCCAGCTGCTACATATTCAGCTTCAGCAGTGGAGAGTGAAACTGAATGTTGCTTCTTGCAGGACCAAGAAACTAATGAATCTCCTAAGAAATGACAAGTTCCGGATATACTCTTTCTATCCATTCTACATCCACCAAAGTCAGCATCAGAAAAGCTTTTTAGAACAAAATCATTTCCAGAGGTATAAAATAATCCTAGATCCATGGTTCCCTTAAGGTAGCGAAAAATTCTTTTTACTGCCTTTAGGTGAGATTCCTTAGGATTGGATTGATATCTTTCACATAAGCATACTGAAAACATTAAGTCTGGTCGACTAGCTGTTAATTAAAGTAAACTTCCAATCATACCTCTAAAAGATGTTTGATCTACTGGTTTCCCAGCTTCATCAAGATCTAAAGAGTTTGAGGTACCAATATGAGTACTTATACTCTTAGTGTTGTCATAACCATACTTTTTAAGAAGATCTTTAATATACTTATGTTGAGATATGTAGGTTCCTTCTGGTTTATGAGAAATTTGAAAACCAAGTTAAAATGTTAACTCACCCATCATACTCATTTCAAACTCAGATTTCATTTGACTAGCAAAAGTTTCAGTCAAAGATTGCTGATTTGAACCAAATATAATGTCATCAACATAAATTTGAACAATCAAAACATTTTTCTTATCTTTCTTTATAAAAAGGGTTGGATCTGCATTTCCCTTAACATAGTTATTTTGAAGCAAAAATCCAGTGAGTCTATCATACCATGCTCGTGGGGCTTGTTTAAGGCCATACAAAGCTTTGGTAAGTCTAAAAACATGATCAGGATGTTTTGTATCTTCAAAGCCAGGAGGTTGTTCAATAAAAACTTCCTCTTGAACATAACCATTAAGAAAAGCACATTTCACATCCATTTGGAAAAGTTTGAAATTAAAGAATGCTGCAAAGGCAAGTAGAATACGAATAGATTCAAGTCTAGCTACTGGAGCATGGGTTTCTTCATAGTCTATTCCTTCTTGCTGATTATAGCCTTTAGCAACAAGTCTAGCTTTATTTCTAACAATGATTCCATTTTCATCACATTTATTTCTGAAAACCCATTTTACTCCAATAACAGAAGTTTCCTTAGGTCTTTCAACCAAGGTCCATACTTTATTCCTTTCGAATTCATTTAGTTCATCTTGCATTCCTTTGATCCAATCATCATCACCTAAAGCTTCGTCGGTGCTTTTAGGTTCTAATTGGGAAAGAAATGCTAGATGTTCTATTTCATTTCTTAAGGAACTTCTAGTCCTTACAGGTAGATTTACATCACCAATGATACTATCACTGGGATGATTCTTAAGAAACACTTGATTTGGGTTTTGTAAAACCTGTTCATCAACATAGGGTAGAAAGTCTTCTGGGGTAAATGTTTCAGAAGTATATTCTTGAACAATTTCTTTATCAGAAGGTTCTTCTATCAAAGGTTGACAATCAGTTTTTGAAAACACATCCGAAGATGTACGTTGAGATGTTTTAAAAACAAAAGGATCAGACTCATCAAATTTTACATGTACTGTTTCCTCAACAGTACAAGTGTTTTTATTAAAAACACTATAAGCCTTAGAGGTTGTGGAATATCCTAAGAAAATTCCTTCATCAGACTTTGGTGCGAATTTATGTAAGTTATCTTTAGTATTCAAAATGAATACTTTTCAACCAAAAACCTTGAAGTAGGAAAGTCTAGGTTTTCTACCATTCCATAACTCATAAGGAGTTTTATTAAGAAAAGGTCTAATCAAAACTCGATTTATAGTATAACAAGCAGTACTTACAGCTTCAGCCCAGAAATGTCTAGCAATAGAATATTCCCTCAAAATGGTTCTAGTTATCTCTTGAAGAATTCTATTTCTTCTTTCAACTACACCATTCTGTTGAGGAGTTCTAGGTGCTGAAAAATTGTGAGTAATACCTTTCTTACTACAAAAAGTTTCAAAATCAGAATTTTGAAATTCTCCTCCATGATCACTATGAATAGTTTTCAATGGAAGGTTTTTCTCATTTTTAACTTGATCTCTAAATCTTTTGAAATAAGAAAAAGCTTCAGATTTCTTTGCTAGAAAATAGACCCAAGTAAATCTAGTGTAATCATCAACTATAACAAACAAATAGTATTTTCCTCCAATACTTCCAGTTTGTGTTGGACCAAAAAGATCCATGTGCACTAACTGTAATGCATCGGTTGTTGAGACTTCACCGATTGACTTAAAACTAGATTTATGTTGCTTTCCATATTGACAAGGATCACAAACTTTAGAAGAATCAAATCTATGCTCCGGTAGATCCTTAACAAGTTTCTTCTTATAGATTTTACATAGGTTCCTTATATTACAGTGTCCTAGTCTTCTATTCCATAACCAAGAATGATTTTCCATTGCACTTAGGCAAGGTAAATCTTGGCTTCTTAGGTCTTCTAAGTTTAAGGTGTAAACATTCTCTTGCCTGTTGGCTGAGAGAATAAATTCTTCCTTGGAATTGTGAACAAAGAATTTATCATTCCTAAAATTCACAAGGTAACCTTCATCACATAACTGACTTATGCTAATGAGGTTGTGCTTAAGACCTTTAACAAAAAGAACATTTGAAATAAAAGTTTTACCCAAAAGAACTATATTACCAATACCAACAATCTCCCCCTTAGCATTGTCTCCAAAAGTTACCTTTCCTCCTTTCGTTTTGATAATCTTTTCGAAAAAGCTTCTGTTACCAGTCATGTGCCGGGAACATCCACTATCCATGTACCATGTATTGTTGCTGGAACTTTCTTTATTTTCTTGAAATCAAGAAGAAAATTAGACTTTCGGAATCCAAACATGTTTGGATCCGAGATTTCCAGATAATAAAATTTTTGGAACCCACATTTTCTTAGAAAAATAAGCTTTATGAAAACCTAAGGATTGGTTTTTGTTCAAGGAACAATTCTTTAACCAATGACCACCACATTGACATTTAGTAAAAAATGGGGCACTTTGAGGAACAAAATAATTGTTACTGAAAACTGGTTTTCCATGGGTATAACCAAATCCGGATTTATTTCTTAAAGGTCGTATTTGGGAAGACATCTTATCAAAATTTTCCTTACCATGGGTAAAGTTTGATAGACACTTCTTTAAGGAAAACATTTCGGACTTGAGATTTACAATCAAGTTTCTATCTTCAAAATCATTAGTTTTTGAACTAGAGTTAGGCTCGAAAACATTTTTCTTAGAAATTACTTTTTCTAATTCTTTAGAAAGTTTATTCTTCTCAGAACTTACTTCCTCAAGATTTTTTGAAATATTTTCAAAATAAGTATTTTTCTTATCAAGATCATTAGAAAGATCTGATATCTCTTTAGTAAGAATAGAATTCCTAGAATTTGCCTTGTCAAGTTTCTTGTTGATTTTGGAATTCTCAATCTCAAGAAGTTCAGCAAATCTAGAGACTTCTTCATAAGTAGGTAAAGTGTTTTCCTCATCAGAAGATGATTCTTCATCAGAAGAGTTATAATACTTATTATCATTAGGATTTAAGGAAACATTGGTCAATGATTCAGCATTTCGTACCTTAGCCATAAGACAATGATTACCAATAGGTAATCTGGCTATAAGACCAAGATTCTTCTGTCTTGAAGATTCATATTCAGAAGATTCATCCGAAGAGTCACCACCACTGGCACTCCAGGTGTCATTAGCTTTCAGAACATTCTTAGCTTTGGCTTTATAATACTTCTTCTTGTTCCTGTCTGAATGTCTTTCCTTCATTTCTTTCTTTTTGAGCATAGGGAAATCTAGTCTAATATGTCCAGCTCTTTTGCATTCATAACAAGTTACTTCTCCATCTTTCTTATCTTTCCTATCCTTTTTCTTATACTTGGATTGAAAGTTTCTCTGTCCAGCTATCTTGTTCATCCTTCGAGCAAGATTGGCTAGATCATTTTCTGAAACTTCAATCTCACTAGATTCGGATTGGAAAATGACTTTCTTAGACTTGGATCTGGTTACTCTCTCAGGAGTCTTAGTTTTCATCTGATTAGAAGTTGTAGTAAAAGCAACAGTACCATTTCCATTATTTTTCTTGATGTTGTTAGCATCTCTCTTCATTCTTGTTTCATGTTGTAGAAGAGTTCCAAATAATTCATCAAGAGTAATTTGAGTGACCATCCTGTTCTCATCTATAGCTGTTCTCTTGGATTCCCACTCATTGGGCATAATATCAATTATCATGTCCACAAGAGCTTCATCATCTAAACCTTTCTCTCCCATAGATTGTAGACTATTGACGATAGTCATAAATATTTTTTGTACTTTACAGATAGGTTCTCCATAAGGAAAATTGAATCCATGATATTCAGCTCTAAGCATAGCTCTTCTAGTCTCAATCACCTTAGAAGTCCCAAAGTGTGTAACCTCTAACTTCTTCCATATACAATTAGCTGCTTCACAAGAAGAAATTTGGCTATATATATTTCTAGTCATTGAACATAGTAAAGTGTTGCGTACCTTATAGTTGAGTTGATAATCTTGCTTCTCCTGGTTAGTAAAGGTTCTGACTTCCTTGTCATGAATTCTATAATCACCAGTAAGCATCACAAAGTTTTCTACTCCAGTATTGATAACAAATGTCTTCATACGATCTCTCCAGTACTCATAGTCATTACCATCGAAGATTGGTGGCCTTGTAGGATTCAGATTATCAATTGATCCAACATTAATTCCTTTCATACTAAAAATAACTTTTCACGCAAACTTGTTAGTAGCAAAGATTCGTAATAACAAAGTTCGGTATGAGAAAAGTTCGGAATGGATAAACCGGAATGACAAAATTCGGAATGAAAAAGTGATAAAGAAAAACTTTTATGTGAGTACAAGTATTTCAGTAACCGGCTCTGATACCAAATGTAATAATGGTATAGAGTAAGAGGTTTCCAACCTCTGATACCAATTGTAGGATCGAAATATAATATGAGATGCTCAATATACAAGAGGGGGGGGGGGGTGAATTGTATACATTAAAAAAATTCCTTTGGAACCTTTAATGTTAGTTATGAATAACTAAAGTTTCCTTAAGAAAAGGAAAAGGCTAAGTTTAAAAAAGTTAAACTAAGTAAATTCACAACACCTCTAACATGGAAAGAGATTCCAAAAGTAGGTTCCGGAAATATGGTTCCGGAAATTGAAACTTAACAAAAGTTACAATATGAGATTCTACCTTAAAGCATATAGAATCTAAATGAATCAGAGTAAGTAAGAAAGTATAAGAAAGTTATACTTTCCTTAAGATACAAATTGCAGCGGAATAAAAACAAGTAGTCAAACTACTAGTAACAAGATATAAGTCTTTTAACCCAAAGAGAAGGGTATCCAACAACCTTGGATAAAGGTCCCTTGATTTATACTTTCAAGCAAAGCTGTCTTACCCACACCAGGGTAATCCCTCGATACGAAGATCGGAGTCTCTGTCTTGCTATCCCTGCAAGCCCTCAACTTCAAGGTAGTTTGTAACCTCGGTCTTTCTCATCAAGAAAGACCTCGATCTTTAAGGTAGTCGGCACCTCTGTCTTTCTCAGCAAGAAATCCCTCGATCTTTAAGGTAGTCGGCACCTCTGTCTTCCTATCCCCGGAAGCCCTCGAATGTAATCACCAACATTCAGAGTCGCACGAAGCTTTGAGAGTTAATAAGAGACTCTCTCTCTAGAAATCACTTCAACAGCATGTATGCACAGAGTCCAAATTGTTCATCCATCCGTTGTCAGCTTTTTCAAATGAGCTCCTATTTATAGGTAAGGTCGGCTCCTTCTCCAACGGTCATATTTTCCTTAATGTTCAGAGGGACCTGTACACGTGTCACTTAGACAACGGTTAGTTTAAAACAAAACAGACGACATCGTTTTATAACAAAGTAAGTGCAACATAATGTACGACATCATTTTAAATCTAACATAAAGGTTCGGAATGAAAACTTCGGAGTGAACGTTCGGAGTGAATAAATTCAGAGTGTATAAAACAATGATAATCGGATTCTGTTTAATAGGTGAATTCGGAATGAGAATTCAGAATAGGAATTCGTCATCAGAAATCCTAATGAGAATTCATCATCAGAATTCGTAATGAGAATTCATCATCAGAAATCGTAATGAAAATTCATCATCAGAATTCGTAATGAGAATTCGTCATCAGAATTCGTAATGAGAATTCGACATCAGAAATCTTAATGTGAGTTCATCATCAGAATTCGTAATGAGAATTCTTCTTCAGAATTCATATCCTGAATCTGGAATAGAACTTAGTCAGAGTTGATATCCGGAATTCGGAATGAAACTTCCTTATAGTTCTTGTCCAGAATCCGAACCCTAAAACAGAATGTTTTATATCATAGTTTCAATGATTCCGAGAAAATGAATCTGAAACTCATACTTAAGAAAAATATGGATGAAAATATGATAAGGATAATTTTTCTTATAAAAGCGATTTTCCTTAAGAAAGCAATTTTCCTTATAAAAGCAATTTTCCTTAAGAAAGCAATTTTCATTAAAGATAAGGTGTTTGTGATTTTCAAAACAAGAAGGAATGGAAAAGTAATAAGGAAAACCTTATTGACTCAACAATAAATTTGAAAAAAATACATATGGTAAACTCAAGACTAATATGGAAGTAGTATTTCAATTATGACATTATAATCCGGACTTTATTACCTTGTAATATGACTTTTTCTGATATGATGAAATAATTTAAAAGTATACCATCTACTAACCTCAAATTTGAAATCCACTAAAAGTATAATAAATTATTTTTTAGAAACTACATAATATAATTTTGGATTCATTAAATATTATGGTATATAATTTCCAAATAACACCTCTTTATAATGCATGTAAATTTGGGCAGGATCAAGCCATTCATTTATAGTATCTTTATTTTTTCATGGTGAATATAACAAAATAGAGTTCATGTTTATGAATACAACATCAGTCATTTTGAATTTTATTTCTGATTTGATAAACAAACAAATCAAATTAATATGGATGTTCTGAGAAAATATTTTTTTTTATCCAATTATGATATCTACCAAAACCACATAGTTGTTTATTTTATAGTTGTTCCAAAGAAAATATGATGTAGTAAATAGATGGATATCTTCATCTAAATAACCAAAAGAATTCACTTATATGTATTTCTAATATTGTTACCTTTTATAAAATTGTTTCTATTAATTTATAAAGGATGATTCTATGGATTAATTCTTTGATGATTGTAAAAAATTATTAATTATCCTGAATATTATCAACCAAAAAATTTTAAAAAATACTTTATAGCATGTGTACTCTATACCCATATCATATCAAAAGTGAGAATGTCACTTATTTTCCACAATTTTGTTTCTATAAGTTTAAATTATTTTTTCTGACTACATCATATATAATTAAACCAATACATCATAAAAATAGTTAACTCATCAATCAATGCTTTCAAATAAAAATCAATTTTTTTTTCAGATATCCTAGAATTAGGGACACCAAATGGAGATATGTTTATTTTATTATAACACAACTTTAGTTTATTTTAGGTTTTCATTCTCCCTTCTTTTGATCTCTTGAAATTGTGTTCTTATTGTGTGGTATTTCTAGGACAATTTAGAGAATTTTTCTAGCCCAAGGGGCTATGCACGACTGACATATGATATGGTATAATCTTGTGGTTTGGTCTAAAAAATTATGCTCCCTATTATGATCCACTTGTAGTGGTGCATTGTTTTTCCAATTCATGTGGGAAGACACTCTAAACCATATAACCCCATACATTGAGAATTTTTGTGGTTAGAGAAGTTTTTTTCAATATGTGAATCCTCCAAGGAGAAATTGTGCACCTTAAGAGTAGGGAATCATGGTTAGGGTTCATGGTTCTTCTAACCATGTGGTCCTACCCAAAAACCCATGTGTATGTGTTTTAATTCACATGAAAAATATTATAATAAAACTGAACCATTAGATTATGTTTTTAATCACCACCATTTGACCCTAAAACATTATTTCATCTTAGGATACTACCATGAAGTGATTCCCACGACCCCAAAAAATATTCATACAACGTCGAGGTGCTAGTGGAAGATTCAATTCCTCTCTAGTTGGTGGATCTTCTCTTGTGTGATTTTTTTATGATCTCTATTTTTTCCTAATTATATTTTCAAATTTCATCATGTAATTGTTGGATGTAAACCATGTTTTGTTGGATCTTGATTTAAGTATTTTTTCTTGATCTCTTCCACATAATTCTTCACTGGGGATCTAATTGAGGGAGTTTTATTTAGCTATGTGATTAAAGGAAGGAGGTCCAATAATTATAATCCCTAAGAATGAAAATATAAATTGCATGAATAAATTGAAATGATTTAATTAATGATTTGAAAACCACGATTTGAATGGATTTGATGTGTGATTTAAAAAGGAATAGAAACTTATGGGAAAACCAAATTAAATAGAATTTAAATTTGGGAAGTTTTTTTGGAAAAAATGATGGCTTGATTTTGAAATTGATTTAATAAAATTATTTGGTTGTTGAATATTTAGAAAATTATCTTAGTGTGAAAATTTATTTTAAATTTCATGAATTTATAAAATCCATTATATTATTTGAATAAATAAAGTCATATTGAAAAGAAAAAAATGATATTGTAATTTCAATTGATATTAAATGTTTTTTCTACCATGTTTGATTGATTTATTGTTTGTAGCACATGTTAGGAAATATATTTAGTTGAAATTGGGACAACCAATCTATGACATAGCTCCCAATAAATGTATTGATAATAAAAACACTAACTAAAAAACTTTTTGATGACTAGGTATGAGGGGTTCATCTATTGGGTTGTTGACTTCCCATGACAGCTTCCCCTATTGGGGTGTATTTTTCATGTGTACACCTAATTAAGGATAAAATCATTTCATAAATTTTTGGTGATCCTATTACCTAAAAAATTACATACCATTGGGATTTCATACATGGTTCATTTCTATGATTTTTTGACTTTATAATAAATTCCATTTTCTGTTGAATTTCTTTATTGTCAACTGAATTATATTTTGTTTTTATATAAAATGATTATTTAACATGGTTTTGATATGCATTTCATATTTTTATTACGAATGCATGGATTGGTTTAAAATACAAAAATGAAATTCCATGACCAATTTTATTGTAACTGAAATAAAAAAGGATAAATTGTTATGGTATTTATTATAGAACACTTGAAAAAATATTTCTAGGATTTATAAATCACACTCTACCTATTCGTTTGGTAAATTGTATACTTTCATATGATAATTCTAAGAAACAAGAAATCTCCACTTGATGGGGATAAATTTTATTGATCCTTGGGACTGTTGAGTGATGATGGTGACTGATGGAGCTATTATATATTTGTTAGACAAGAGTTTCTCTGAAATTTTTAGGGTTAAACATTTTGTTTCCGTTGGGATTTTTACCTATCGGTTCAGGCACTATTTTAATTATTTATTTCTGGTCCTATCTTCAATTGGGAGTGTTGGTCATTCTGACTTTTAACATTTATCTTTCATTATTGTTGGAAAAACATTTTCCCATTTTGGATGTTATATGATGTCAGATGCTAGTTTTGAAATGGTTGGGACCAAGATTTCCCTTCGAGATATGTGATAGCTGGATCAGTTATCTCGGTAGTAGGTTTTTCAAGATAGTACAAGATAATGTGGTATAAAATGTGGAGTTTAAGAATATTTCCTTAATTCTATTATGTAGTTTGGGTTGTCTGGATGGGATATATGAGGTAGTGTCAAGTGAGTTCGTGAAAAAATATCACAATAATGATCCTTAAGTTAGCATGGATTTTTATGAATAGTTTCCTTGAGGAATGTTTTAACCCAATTGTATTCTTTTCCCAAAATTTGATATGAGTTTTCTAAAATCTCAATTTTGAATTTCTACATGATGGAATTGGTGCTGATGTGACTATTTTCAGTTTATCATTGATTCCATATTCGGTGTTGTATTTTGATATTGAGTCGCATAATAACTCCATGAAAATGAGTGAATATTTCATAGAAATAGGTTTATAGTGAATTAAAATTAGAAATTCCTTTAATTTTCTAAATCCTTATTCAGATAGTATATATTAATATCCCACCAACTTCATAGGAACCAATACATGTTCCCGCATAGTCTCTAGTTTTGGAACTTCAAATGGATGATCCTCAATGAAAATATCTAGAGTTTCTTCAATTGAGGACTCCATCTTTCCAGGGGTATTATGAACCTCAAGTGGCTGATAACTGGTTGAGAAAGATAGATGTTCATTTTGAATTTTTAGAAATGCAATAAGTTTTTAAGGTAAACTATGACATGATTATGATGGAAGGGTCATGCAAGATATAATGGGGATTGGTGGTGATCATAATGAATCATAATGGATATGAATGGGATGAAATTCTATTTATTTTCACTTGTTAGTTCTATTAAGAATCTTTGGTCTTGTAAAAATCCATAGAGTTTCTAAAAATCTAGATGGATGACATGAATGTGACTCAATATGAGAAACCCTTGGGTGAGGTAGTTCAATTATCTCTTAAGGTAGTGACTAATGAGAATTATAGGGCATTGATATTTGATTTAGGTCTTCCACTTGAAAACTAATTCCATGTTTTTTTGTTTAATCTAGATTTTATGTTGATGTTCTAGATATAGCATAGATAGTTGTGGTTGACCTAACTGGTAAGTCTGGGTTGATGGTTATAGCGACCTTGAACCTTGTAGCCTAGAGAAGGTTTCTACTTTTTTACATTGGAATAAGATAAAAGGAATCCAATAATTAAGGACCTAATTGTGTAGTTGTCTTTGTAAACTATATACATTGTTTAAATTCAAATTATTATTTAAAACATAAAAATAAACCTGGATTTTTCATTAAGAATTTCATTATTCCATTACTGTATCCAAAAATATCAATTACAAAACACTTCCTCATATCCCAGGGAAAATAAAACACAAGAATGTGTTGATATTAGTTTCTCACTAAGGGTAAGTGTACCATGAATCTATGAATTAATAAGGTAGAACCAATAAAGTAAGGTAAGTAAATGAAACACATTAAAAAAGATCAACAATTTGTGATCAATATTGTAGTAATATATGATTATAAAATTATTTTTTATAAATAATCACATGATCATAAAAATTAAATGTGTATTTTCTAACATATTGAATAATGACATGTAATAAAAATAACTAAATTCGTAATGATATAATGAATAATTTCTGACATCTAAAAATTAATAACAAATGCACATGAGCCTCAGCCCAGTTGGTGAGGACTCTTTATGTGCATCTAGGAGACCTGAGATCAAATCCATGTGAAGGCTAATTTCTGAGACTATAGTAGTATTGTAGCTGGTACTATGAAAAACGGTATCAAGTACTATAGCGGAAACTATCACAGGCACTATTTTTCACTGTAGCAGCCAAGAATATTCCTTAATTTGGGCCTTCAAGCCACCGATTTGGTCCCCGAGTCCATTAAATCCTTCGATCCATCCAGGACTTTGGGTCAGTAAAGGCCTTCGGTCCACCTGAAGGCCTTCGGGCCACCTTAAGTGCTGATGAAAACTATACAACCTACAAAGAACAAGCTTTAGAAGGAGGAGGAGTAACAAGATTTCACCATTGTAGAAGCTAAACGGATTTCAATAATGAGAGGGCCTGTCACCTACCATCGGGACAAGCCTGTGAATGCATGGGAAAGCCAAGAAGAATTACCATGCGAAGGTGGAGAGCAAATTTTATGATGAAAATGCTAGGGAGGAGCATTTCCAAGTAGTTAGTCTGAGTTATATGTAGTGTTTGAAAGCCTACAGGCAATGAATTCCTCTAATTCCTATGGGCCATGTAATACTTATGCCTGTGGTCCTTGTAAGGGTTCCACCACAACCCTTGAATGGCGGATTATCAAAATCAAAAAAATGAAGGCCATCCGGCCATTGGATGGAAAAAATAATAACAAATCCTTCAACAATGAAATAAAATTCCATAAATCCAGTTTCTTGGAAATTTATATAAATGGGAAAGTCCTCATCCAAAATCAAATATAGTTAGTCACATGAGACATACAATTTTGTTGAGAGGTTATAGCAGGCCCTTCCAAGCACATAGTAACTGTAATTCATTCCTCATATGAAAGGGTTGAAACCCTATTGAAATAAATATTCATATTTAAAAATTCATAAGAACTGTAAATACATTTCTAAACTAATAGACATAATCATAAACCATATGATGCAATGTGAAAGGAATTATCATACTATATTCTCAGTAATACTGATAATAAAACACATGAATAAATAATAAGGATGGTATCAAATGAGTATATCTCCATTAATGAATAATTAATATAATATGATTAATTCTTATATGGAAAATTATATTGATGTATCACTAGAAACCTTCCTTTAGAAAAATGAACTTTCATTGAAAATCATCCAATTTTTTTAAAACTAGAAAACTAATAAAATTTTAGAGGAATCTTTTAATTTTATAATAAATTTTCAAAATAAATAACATCCATAATTTTAAGAAAATAATCTGTTAAAAATGACCTTATAACCTTC
Organism: Viscum album; assembly: GCA_963277665.1. Taxonomy (NCBI): domain Eukaryota; kingdom Viridiplantae; phylum Streptophyta; class Magnoliopsida; order Santalales; family Viscaceae; genus Viscum; species Viscum album. Next base: position 541,853,935 of record OY728130.1, on the reverse strand, counting down.
CAAAGAATGAATCATAGAAGTGATAACCATAGTGGTGGGTAATTCTGTACCTCACATATAATCTGAAAAAGAATATTCCTTTTACATTATAAAAATGATAGAAAAGATCCCTGTTTTGAAAAAGATAAGAAATTTCTTTTGAAAACATTTTTTAAAAAGTAAAATAGGTGAAACATTCCTTTCCTGAAATCATTTGAATAATATTAAAATATTTTTTATTTTTTTAGAATAAATAGTTTTGGAAGAAAAAATATTCACGAACAAAGAGACAAGTAATGTTAGATTTTATTAAAAACATTTGGTTAGAAATTTTATGTACAAAAGGGTAGAAAAATATTATTATAACTTGAAATTTGTTTAGAATTCATAGGTGATGAAAATATATTGATTTTAAGATATAAATTTAAAATAATTCCCCCAATTGAGATGTAAAAATATACAATCCAGAATAATTATTAGATTCTGAAATAAATCCTTAAAACATTAGACACTTTCAAATTAAAATCCACATAAAATAAAAAAATAAAATAAAACATTAAAAAACATTAGTATAAATATATTCATGATATTACATATCAAAGGTTTAGTATATACAACAATACAGAAAATACGTAGTGAATATGGAATGTCTCATAGAAATAAAACGGATGCGTAAAACCCTTACATTGAGTCTGAAGCATATTATATGTTCATTATATTTATGAATCATAATTTTTTTTAATTATCTACATTATTAATAACCATTTTCATTTTTATTGTTAAATTTATTTCACTTATTAACCTATTATATACGATTACATAATCAATAGTGTTTATATCCAATGTTCTGATGATATTTTGATTATGGGTCAAAAATGAGCTTTCTAGTTTTAATATGATCAAAGAGGTATTTATTTAAACATATAAATAACAATAATCAAGAAATAATTATCAAATTTATTCATAATTAATACTTTTTAAAACAATCTAGAAATATTGTTATGAAAAATTCACTATGTTACAATGTTAAATATGGTAGGTCGTACGTATTAATTAATAACATTAACATATTTGAATAACTATTTTAGAAAGTTGTTTGGTGATGTTTTATCATTCAATAATGATAATTATATCATATATACCATACTATTTATTTAAATTTACTTATATATATAATCCATGTGGCATGGTAACGAAAAAGGATTCACAACTCTTTGTTAAGGTGGTAGTCCGCACATAAATGAATAATGATATCATTTTTCAATGTCATAAATATAATGATATATTATATTTTATGAATAATAAATATATCATTATTTTCATAATTATTTCATTTATATAAAAAATATTAAATTAAATTATCTTTATTTCCTTTGATATAATATATTAGTGAAAAATGGATCACATCATATTGTTAGAAAGTGGTCCCCCGTACATAAGAGTGAAGTTTTCATATAATATATAGGATAGAATGTATAAAGTTATTAATGATATAATGACTCTTAAGGTATAATAATGTTATAAATATCCCATTTTTATTATATTCCACCATCATACCCAATCGTGAGTGGTGTTGATGGAAAACTGGTCACATAGATTTGTGAGGTTGTAGTCCTCCTTACAAACAAGAGATGATATAATTTCAAATTTGAAGAATCATGATATTGAAAAAGGTGATGAATTTATTATAATAAAATATATGTATATATTATATATAGTGTTATTATATAAGAATAAATGAATAATAATTTCATGAGGTGGAAGAATAAATAAAACATAAATTTATATTTCAGAATTTTAGCTCTTCTCATACCACCTCTTTAGGAATAGACCATATTGATACCAAGAATGGATTTATAGCCAATATATTTCTTATAGGAAGTGGAGATGATTTTTTTTAACTTATTTGGACATTTATTTGATGAAGGAAATTTTTTTTAATGTGTAGTGAATAGAGGAGAGTTGTGGCCTTTTATAAGAGTGATGAGTGATAAACTTGTAATTTTTGAAAATAAAGAGGTGTACCCAATTTTTTCTCCTTAAAATTTTAAAAAATGTATAATTATAAAAAATTAATCATTTAAGGTCAAAATTATTCAATATATTATATAGTTTAAAGGGTTGTTTTGGTATTTTTGACCCTTATCATTTTTGTTTAACCCCTCAGTAAATAATAATTATGATTTGTATTATTAATTAATTTAAAACATTATGGAGAATATATTGGTCAATAAGAATTTTTTTAATTAATAATTTTCAATCCATTTTTCCAAATTCCATTAAAATAGGTTGATAATTTAATTTTAAAATTAATCACACGAATTTGATGAGAAAGAGGGTTTTAAAGAGAAAATTTTCAACAGTATACACAATCTATATATTTAAATTCAATATAAAAATGATTACAATCACAAAAATTATATTAATATAAAAATAATTGAACTAATTTTATTTTAAATCCTAATTTTAATATAATTTACCTTTAAAAATAATCAATACAAAAACGATGCTTTCAATTAAACCTCATCATTTTTCACTATTCCTCAAAAAAGAAGCTTTTCCGAAAATTCTCAATAAATTACACTAATATAATTTTGAAATGTAAATTTATAAAAAAATGATAATTTTTTCAAATATAATTTAAAAAATAATTACAAATTAATTATAAATTATGCATAAAAAGAACGACAAAGAAAATTTTTGAAAAATACAGATCATTTGAAAACATTTATTATTTTTCAAAAGGTTACAATATAATTTATAATCAATTATTAAATATTTTATTTATTTTAAATATGTGTAAAACATATAATTTTTTTTAATTTTGGTAGTTCTATTTATTCTCATCAAATTGATGACTATGTTATAAGGGTAATTTTTAAACAGAAATATTTTAAATAGATTATCACATTTCCTTCAAATTCAGTGTTGGTGGACTATAAGAAATCAAAGAGTTATAATTTATTTAAAAATAAATATATCATAAATTATTATGTCCCTATATTCCCCCATATGCTTTATTTAGTGTGTCATACATGTTATCAAATATGAGGTCTATTTTTTAAAATCTCAAGGTGTTATATTCTACCCCCTTAAATAAATTATGCCCATGAAATTTATTAGTGTTATCACAAATTAAGGGTTTTTTAGTTGAAAATAACATTGATGAAATAAAAAAATGAGAAGAGTAAATAAAATATTCTCATGATAATAGAAAAGAATAATACAAAGGTGTTTTGGAATGATAAATAACTAGGTTTCTGATTAGATGAACATTGGTGGAAAGAACAGACAGGGACATAAAACAAAAACATAAATAATTATAGATAGTGATAGAGTCCTTTGATCATAATAAATTTAATGATCAATGGAATGTACATGAACTCAAAATGATAAATAATTTATGATTCAAAATATCATTTGATCAAAATAAATAAAGGTATTAGGGTATAATTTTGATCTGAATTACTTTTCCCAGATATGTGTAATTACTTTACCATATAGACGAAGAATATATGAATGTATAATTAATTGATATGTCTATATTTAATAATAAATACTTAATATTTTAGTTTTTCTTTTATAATTTTTATCTTCAATTCATACTATAATAAATGAATAACAGAGATGATTTTTTTCTTGAACAACTAAAATTAACTTTTAACATATCGTAAGATCCATAAAAGAGTAAGAAGATATTCTAGTTATGTTCACTAAAACTAAAATGTTAAGGAAAAGTTATCTAATAAGAATAAATATTAAGATTAATATATTCCATAAATAGTTAAACTTATAGATATTCAAAAATACGTCTCACCAAATTTAGAGTAAATTTAACTACATCAATATTATATTCCCAAAAATAAGTGGCTCTTAAAGTCACATTCATAATACAAAAATAAATTAATCATCATAAAACCATAATTGAAATAATTAATTCTTCCAAATATATAATATCAGGTTGTCAAATATATTTTATAAATAAATACATATAGTAAACTTTTTCAAGGATGACATAAACCCTAAAACCTAAAAACAATTTCATGGTTACAAATACTATCCAGTAAACATCTCATTATTTTCTCAAGATAGGGAACATCTGATGTTTTATCCACCCTCAATAATGTGTTTTATAATAGGTTTATGTTATCATTGAATAAATATTCTTTGTCATGAGTTTCATTTTATATATTCTGTCAAATCAATTAATAAATAGTATTTTAGTATAATCGTTATACTTTTGATGATACATATAACTAGAATATAATTGATAAAATACTTCCATAATATAGTTATTGAATCCAAAAATGACCCCATTAATTATTCAACATCATTTTTTGTTAATATCATAATCTTGATCATGACCCCTTAGCATCTTTTGAGGTAAATTCCATTTATTCATAGGGAATTAATTTGAATAATGCCCAATATCCTTACCAATGAAATAATGGACATTAGAAATTTCATTATTTCCATGAAAATTAAATGAATTGTTTTCTTTCTCTACATACATGTAAAAAAGTATTATTCATTTTAAGCATTGAGAATGGATTTTTCTTCCATATGTATCACATGTTGGAAAATCATTCCTTACCTTCTTCCCTTTATCCATGTTTTTTAGCCATAATATTTTTTTTCAAACTATTGAATCCAAAAGACATAGATAATTATATCAATATATTGATAACACATTCCACTGTATACTTTTACAATGATCTTGTTTAGTAGATTTATTCCATTTTAAGTGTTGACTTAATCCTATCAATGAAATAGTAAATATTTCTCTTTATATTACAGACGTTGTCTATAACATGCCAGAATAATCTTGTAAAGTTGTACTCATACATAAAATCATTTTCCACTTGTTTTGGTCATATAATTATTATCATTCTTTCCCTATACTATCATTGCTCATGAGGATAATATTATTCCCATAAGAGAATGATGAAATACTCTGATTATATGTTTTCTATTTCTTCCCCACCCCCTGTGTTTTGGAACAATGACCACAATTGGTACACATATACTGAGGGATGATAAACTATAATTAAAACATTCTCCCTTTTTCTACTTTCTAGAGAGAGAAATATATTCACAATGGATCATATCCATTACTCAAATAAAGATTGATTTTTAGTCTTATTGAGTGATGGATGTTGTTAATGCCGAACAATGTCATAAACTGTTATGCCATGTGGTGGATTAGCTATTTGATATATATGGGAATTGATATTGATCCTAACCTGAGTTAGATTCCCCAATATTCCTATAATTCTATTAGTTCTAGTTAAACGTCTATATTCAGCATCATTATCCCTCCTAGGAGGGAAATTCGTTCACAAAATACATAAATTTTTATTGTTATCATTCCATCTATTATGAACCATGTTTAAAAATGGAATACAATATATTATATTATAATATTATAAAATATAATGTATTATACTAAAAATATTGAAACACTAAACATAAAATGAATGATATATGAAAATATAATATCATTTTCATAGACATGGGTTCTTTTGTGATATCATTTTTTTCAACTCCATCATAATTTTTTACATTGAAAATTTTATTTTACATAGTAATATCCCCAATTTGTGTCAAACCAAGTGCGTATTAAGGGAACTTATCTTGCATTAGGTGAAGATCGAGTCTATCCTAGTACAACATTCTTAGAGTTATTACCCATTGGTATATATGTTCTAGATCAACTTCTACTTGTAGTATTTAGATATGTATCTATGTTTATAATGACACATATAATATCACTCTCACCAAAACATTGTGATGTTATTCAATATATATATATTCAATTTCAAATAAAAGTTTATTTCTCAAATTTAAATTTTCCTAATTCTTGTTCCCATGGTTTCTGCGAAATTTTCTCAAACACTAGCTCTAGTTACTATGCACCCAATAGCCCAAAGACTATGTCTACTGTATTATATTATCATACAATATGTATAATTATATCCCAAAGTACTTAATACTTTAGTCCTATTTTTTAACTAAAAAAATATATGAAAGTCACATTACATTTTGAAACATAAATACATATATATTTTTCATTGAGAATTCCATTATTACCCATAGTTTATCATTTAATATCAATCACAAAACACTTCCTCATATCATAGGGAAAATAAAACATAAGAATGTGGTGAGCTCAAATGACTTATAAGGGTAGGTGTACAAATATATCTCTAAATAAATAAGTTATAATAAATATGGAATGGTAAATAATTGAGACAATTTCAATTTAAATAATAATTTTAACATAATATGGTATATATAAATAATTATTAAATAATAACATATAGTTTATCTCACAATCATTTAATATAAAGATGTATATTCTAACTAATTGAATAATCTCAAGGAATATGAATAACCGAATTCATATTGATGGAATTCATGATGCTATACATCTAAAACATTCAATCAGGTCCTTGTTCAATGAAATATAATACCATCAAGGCATTATATGAAGATATCTATTAAAAAGGGTAAGGCATATACCAATACCCATTCTAGATTCTCTTTGAGTCCCACTAACGAATCAAAGGGATATAGTGGGTCTCCTACATCACATACTAAGTCCAAATAATTCCTCATATTAATGGGATGATGAAAAATGAAAATGAAAATTCATATTGAAACTAGAATAAAATTTGTAAACAATTTCACTAATCAATAAACCCAATCATTAACCATCTTGAGGGAAGTGAATGATATCAAAATAGTACATCCCCAGTTATACTAATCCTAAATCATTCATATAAATAATAAAGATGGTAACATTCTATTATATTGAAAAAATCAATTTCTATTAAAATAAAATTTTAAAAATAAATCATTTCTAAAATATATTTAAATATCTTAAAAAAATAATGTCAAAATTTTAATGTAATATTAAAATAATTTCCAGTCATGATGGTGGGTTATTACATATATGTTGAATATTTTAAAATGAATAATAATTTAGCACAATAAAAAGGTTATAAAGGTGCCTTATATGGATAATTAAGAGGAATATTATTTGAAAACATTTTTTTAAAAGTAAAATATAGGTAAATGTTTTTTACTTAATAATATTTAGAATTTTAAATAATTTTTAAAATAAATTTTGGGAAACATCAATTTTGATGAAAAATGATTTTTGAGAAAAGAGGGAAATAATATCATATTATCCTAAAAATATTTCAATCATTGTATATATCATTGAATTTTAAAATTTTACTGTTAATTGAAAATGTTAATTGATAACTAGATTTAATTAATATTGATCCATTTTTAGATAGATATGTCAAATAATTCTTCTATGGGAGATGGAAAAATAAACAATGCCAAATAATAATGAAATTGTAAAATAAACCCTTAACCCTTTCGTAACTTCTGAATTGTAATCCCGAAAAAATAAATGAAATTAAATAATTCATTAAGTACCATGATATAAAATATATTGATTATTTTACATATAAAAGGGTCTGTATATATACCTCATAGAGTAAATAAGTGGGTAATATGAAATGTGTCTCACAGAAGTAACGTGAGGCCAGAAACCATTACCATGAGTCCAACTTATCACAAAAGTTATTTATTTTCTTAAATAATATACATATATTAATTATTTTCTTACTTAAGAAACATTTTTTGTTTATTATTCCTTTTATTTAAATTATTACCATTTAAAATAAAAATACATAATCAATTAATCTTACGAAGAATTTTTCGATGACATTTGGACTATGTGTCAAAAATGGATTTTGTATGTTAACTATGGTCAAAGAGTTAATTAGTTAGTCATCTAAGAAATAATAATAATGAAATAATTATCATATTTTTACATCAATTATAATTTCTAAAAAAATTATGAAATATTTTTATTAAAAAAGATAAGCATTAAAATCATAAAGACAGTAGGTTGTATGGATGCATAACAACTGTTTCAATTTCTTAATGATCATTATTGAAAAAAGCTAAAAAATATTATATATTTTATAAATTATAATAACATAATATATTATATATTATTCAATTAATTAATATATATATATCATCGATATGGTGTGGTGATGAAATTAGATTCTTATCATTTTGAAAAGGCGGTAGTCCACACAAACATGAAAGTCATTTTAATTTTTCATTGAAACAAATAAATTGATATTCTATCATTTTAGAATGATAAATATTTTATTAATATCATAATTATTTTGTTTATATCACATATATTTATTAACTCTTTCATTATTACCATCCATGAAAAATTGTTGGTGAAAATAAATCACAACGCTTCATGAGGCGGTAGCCTGCTATACACACGAGTGAAATTATTATATCCACTAAGGAATGGAAATTAAAAATTTTATAAATAATATAACATATTTATAGGTATAATAATGCTATAAATATGTTATATATACTTTATATCAATCATCAGACCATACTGTGAGAATTATTGATGGAAAACATTCCCCATCGATTTACGAGGTGGTATCCCACCAAACACATGCATAACGTTATATTTTACAGTACAAAGGAATATGAGATGGATTTTAGAAATTACCATAACATAAAAAAATAATAGTATATGTGAGATAATGGTGTTTTTATTAACCATAAATGAAATAAATTTTAATTTGGTGAAGGAATAAATAAAACAAAAACACAAAGTTAAAATATTTACCTCTTCTCAAACCACCTCTTTAGGATTATACCTAATATATTCTTATAGTAGATTTATGACCAAATAAAGTATCTTATGATGAGTTTAGGTATGTTTAAAATTTCTTTGGAAGATTATTTTATAAATAAAAAGGTTTTTAATGTGTGAAAGTAAGAGGATATAGAGTGGCCTTCTACATGTTAGGTGAGTGGTACACATGTAATATTTGAAATGAAAAAGGTGTAGCCATGTTTTTTAAATTACAAAATGAAAAATTTATAATTGAAAATTTTAAAAATATATATATAATAGATATTTAGGTATTTATTTTTGGTAAATTTAATCGTTTTCTCTTTTGTTTAGATCCATGTAAATTGGTTTTTACATCAACCATGATAAATGAGCATCACTATTATTAATTTTAATTATAGTATAAAATTAAGATGAAAATATTACATAATCATAATTATGATAATTAAAAAAATGTAATAAAATTTTCCAATTTACATCAATGTATGGGAATATATTCAATTTGAAATTAATATCATAGATGCGATGATAAAGCATGTTTCCAAAAATAATATATTCAAATATTTACAACATTTTTATAATTGAATTATATATTAAAATGATTTAAAAGACATAAATTAGATAAATAATAATATAATTGAACATTAGTTTTCTAAATTATTTTTTAAAAATAATTTACCTTTATAAATAATTTAAACCAAAAGTATGGTTTTAATTAAGATTTAGTATTTTTAAAAATTCATCAAAAAATGAATTTTTTTTGAAAAACTCAAACAATTCATGCTAAGATAATTTTGACATGTAGATTTCAAAATTTTAGTTTATTTTTTGTAATTTTTTCTAAAATTATAAATATTAATTATATGTTATGTTTACAAATTGTGAATACACTACCATTTAGAAAAATTCGAATTTTTCAAAAACATTTATTTTTCATAAAAATGGCTCTCATTTTATCTTTAATCAATATATATAAATTATATTTATTTTATTAATTGAAAATCCATATAATTTTCATAATATTTATTAATATTAATACCATATAATTTAATTTCTAGGTTATAATGGTAATGATTAAAAATTAATATTTTAATAGACTATCACATTTAATCAAAGTCACTATTGTGTGCATTAAAATATATATAACTGATAAAATGTATTAAAAAATAATCATTACATAAATTATTGGGATATAATATTACAATATATTTCTCTTTTTTCATGTCCTATAAGTTATTTAATATGATGTTCATTTTTTAGAATCTCAGGGTGTTAAAACAATTGTTATTTTTTATCACATCGGTATCTCGCTGAGTTCGTTTCAATAAAAGAGGAATCTGATGAGTCTCATGGAACTTCCAGATACCAGGCATCATCTACAAAACTATAAATTTATATAAGAGGGGTATTTACATTCATTTATTGTGGTATGTCTGAGAATTAAAAAAGGCTTTATACTGAGGAGCCAAAGATCTACAGTTACTATGGTAACACAGAAAACCTAACGATTTTATACCATTTTTTTCTCTATGTAGTTGAATGAGATCATCTTATCCAAATATTTCTATGGTAAAATTAGATTCTTCATGATATATGGGTTTCAAGATATATAAATATATAATAATGCTTCTTTAAGTAGTGGATGAGTCTATAGAGGAATCACATACATGTCTCTTGACTGTGAGAGGTACCATCACATTCGATTCATATTTCGTGAATGGTTTATCTGATATAAGTGTATTTCACTCATTTATATAGACTCGTATGCTGAACCTATTAAATTTTCCTATAGAGATTTATCATTATGTGATTTATATCACTATTCCCCATGAAATGAAGAATGATTTGGGTATCCATTGTCCTTATATTGATTTCTATATATCATTGATTGAGATTACATGGAATTTTATGGTTCTCAACATGAAACCACTTGATATTGTCATCATTATAGATTAAATGATTGTCAAAAGGCCCCCATTGATTCTTATCTTAAGTGGGTATCTTTTACTACACCTAATTAGGTGTTTCGTATGGCTTGGGAAGAATGGGACCTTAGGTTGAGTAGTGTTGGACTATATTTTCTAGAGTTGGGTAATGTAATATTAGTTCTTGCTTTGGTCATAGTGTGTGAATCTTTACATGAAGGTCACCCTCCAAAAACCAAGGGGTTTCCCAACATGTTCCCTTTATATTTCACGGGTTTTCCACTAGTAATAGATGTGGAGTTATTTACTAATTTAGTACTTGGTACTTAGTTGGTATTTATTCCTTCTTAACATATCACACCAATAAAGTTGAAAGAGTTAAGGACTTAGTTGGATGATCAATTTGTGAAAGGATTTATACACACGAGTGTGTCACTTTGGATAGAACTTTTTTTCTCTGCGATGAAATATGATGGAACAATTTTCCTGTTCATTGATTATCTAAAAACCAATTTACCATTGATAAATATCAAGTATTCATTACCATGTATTGATGATCTATTTGAACAGTTCAAATGGGAAAAGTTATTTTCGATGAATGATCATTGATTTGGTATAACTAGTTTATAATAAAGTAATCTTACATTCAATAGACTTAATTCAGAAGTTTCCATTAACAAAATGCATATTTTTTTCATACAAGTTGGTCTAAAAAACAATATAGTGGTATTTATGGTGTTAATGAATAGAATTTTCTATGGACACATCGAATCATTCATAGTATACTCTTAAGATAATTTCATTGTTTAATATAATACTAAGGAGGATCATGTGTATTAGTTAAGATAATCCCATGAATTCTTGTGAGATGAATGAGTTTTCAAAAATAATTGAATGTATAATTTCTTTGATATGGGAAGTGAAATTCCTGGGATATGTAGCCTTATAAAATGGTCACCCACTCATTGTAGAGAACGTGAAGTTCGTTATGACATGGTAGATACCATGTAACGGTTTGATATTTAGAGAAAAATTGGCCTAGTGGGGTATTACAATGCGTTTGAGAACAAATCATCGAATTTAGGTTACCCAATGTCATCTGTCCCTCGTAACGGTGTGAAGTTATTATAGATGGAAAATATTAGAGTTATTTTGTTTAGTTGAAATGTATTTTGACTTATACAGTTGTGTTGAATCACCGAGAGGCTAGGATGGGCTATGTGGTCATCTGGGATGCATCGGGTTCGGGTTTTTGATTTGTTCTTGTAAATGGTTATCACATGGTAGTCTATAGATCCATATATCATAGACCACAAGATATGAATTATCTTACCCATTACCTCACACTTGTATTAATGATTCATTATCTTAAGAGTTAGATCCATTACCTTTTGAATATATTTTCACCACATATTTTGAGTAAAAAATGATGAGTTTTATATTCTATCAACCACATTTAAATATCCAATAGTGGTGTTGGATAGAGAACCTTGGATCATTTGATTTTAAAATTCCCTACACCCCTAGTTAAGGAAATGTAATTATTGATTCTATGAGAATGAAACTTCTAACCTAGTCCATGAACGAATCATTAGAATATTGAATGATAATGGTTCTTTTTGTATAGTTACCTCTACAAGTCCTAAGATAGAAGACTATTGTTTTCTTGGAATTTCGTCATTTGACCGTAACTCTTATCGAGATGATTGTTTACAGAAAAAAACATGGGGTTGAATTTTGTATCATTAGAAACTCTATTTATGGAGGGGAAACCACCAATGAATGAATGTTATATTATAATTAAATACTATGTTTTTGAAATAAATTTTTATTCCATTATCTATAAGGTCATAATGGGGGATTTCCATAATTCCCTATGGGAATTCCATCCATGAACAATGAATATATTTTGTGAACTGCAATGATCATTATAGTGAACATGAATGAGATGATAAATCACTGAATTGGTTTCTCATTATTATACATATACATAGGTTAATTTCAAGGATGATAGACCCCAAAATTTTCAATTACCACATCTAGTTCCAACATTGAATTGGATGATATTTTTATGCACTTTGCGGATGGGTTTCTACATACCACTAAAAAAATACTTCGATATGGTTTGTGATGTATTAGATAAAGAAATCAAGTCACTTATTGTAGATTTAAGATACAACCAATATCAAGTACATGTGACATCACTATATATATGATATTTAATATTTCATAGAGTTCCTTTTACTATAGTGTCAGATAGAGATCCATGTCTCACTTATCACTTCTAGAGAGGCCTCTAGGAGGAACTATGATCTCAAGTCATGTATGGGAATGAAATATCATTCGTATATGGATAGATTTACATAATGATATATACAAATTATGGAGGATATTCTTCATGCCTATGTTCTTGATTTTTTTGGATCTTCGAATGTCTATTTTGGAATTGTTGTGTTTTCTTGAAATAATATTTATCATTTTACAATTCAGACGACTATTTTTATTGCTTTGTATTGTTGAACTTGTAAATTTCCCATGTTCTAGTCAGTAATTAGTGAAACATCATTGGTTGAGTGATGTTTGGTTCAAGAAATGATATACAATATTATATTGATTCATCTAAGAATGGTTAAAACATAGATCTGACAAAAATATCTTGTTTATCATCAAATTAAATTGTTGTAGGTTTCAGATGGTGAGAATTTGTTTTTGTGAGTTTCACCCCATTTGGGTCATAGATGTATTATCAATTGGGGGAATATTACACCATGGTTTTTGAAAATTTTGAGGTTGTTAAGAAGGTGGGGAAAGTGGATTACTATTTTTCACTTCCACTAATGATGCTGTCGAAAATTGTTGTATCATAACATTTTAAGTATCTTTTCGATCCATATCTTTCTTTGAGTTGGGAGGATCTTATAGTTGATGTAGATATATATATGACTTAGTGTCCATTTAGGATTATAGATTCTAAGAGAAATTTATTTCATTGGAGGAAGATTCCATTGGTCAATGTTATGTGGAATCATTGATCTAATTCAAATGAAACATTGTAGAAGAAGGATAAGTGGAGACAATAGTGGCCTAACCTCATTGCTAAAGATAATTCCTGACAATATTTATAGGGAAAAAAGATTTTATGGTGATGAGGATGTAACATCATGTTATGTTGATTGAAGTATTACACGACCCCTGTCTGGATGTCTTACATGTTGGGTCTTTTTATTGTGTTTTTTAGAAAATTTGGATAATTTTTGGAGAAAAATAATCTATAACTTATTATAATATATTTAAGGGAAATAATGTAATTTGGTGCAGAAAAATGAGCACCATTTTGTGAGACACTGGAAGAGGGTTCACTGCTTGTCCAATCAGTGTTTCCAACCCCTCCAAACCCCACAACATTGGAAAAAATGGGTTTTCATGACTTGTGTTTGTTTTTTTCGTATTATATTCCCTTTAAGGAGAAAATATGCACCTGACCAGTTGTGGTGTATAGTTAGGGTTTGTATTGTTTCTTACCATTAACATCAACATAGAAAATCAATCTTGCAGGTTATAATTTCACCAAAAATTATTCTAAAATTACCAATCCCCACTTTATGTTACCAATCACCCATTATACTATATCAAATTTTTTTCATCCTCTAAGTCTCCAAATAAGTTATTTTATCCCCTATAATCCCATTTCATGGTGATTCAATGTCACTGTGGATGATATAATAACTCGTTAGTAACTATATCTCTCTTTGTGTGGTTTCATATGACATCTCTTCTTAACCCCCAGGAGAGTTTTATAGATCATCATTTAATAGATAGATCTAAACTATGTTTTGTTGGATTTTGATTCGAATTTTTGTTTCATATTATACTCCTCCTCTTTGATCAATGGTGATATTATAGTTGGTATTATATTTGACCATGAATTAACGGTAGTTGGTTTCATAATTCTTATCCTTATGATTGAAATAGTAATTTTCATGATTAAGTTGAAATGAGTTTTTAATTAACATAAAAGGCTTTATTTGAAAATATTTTAGGTGATATTAAATAATTCCTGGAAAATTAAGTGAAAACCACAGTTTTAATGGAATTTATATATGGAGAATAATTTAGAAAATATGATGGATTTATTTTTATATGGATTTTATAAAATGATTTGGTTATTAAATTGTGAGAAAAATGGATTAAATTGACATTGTATTTGAAATATATTGAATTGAGTAAAATTATTGGCTTTCATTTTTAAATGAGACAATAATATTGGAAACTAAAAAATAAGAAATTGTAATGATAATTTATATGAATTTTTTGATTTTTACATGATTGATTGATTGTTTTTATGAAGAACATGATAGCATTGGAAGTTAATTGTGTCTAATAAACTCAATCTATGACCTATAATCAATAGAAATGGATTGATGATGACTCCTTAAACTTAATAACTATGGTATAATTGTCTTTGATAGGTTCATTGATTTGGGTGTAGATTTCCAATGATGGGTTCCCCTATTATGGGGTTTTTTATGTGAAAACCAGATTATAGTTGAGATTGTTTTTAGATGAGTGGGGATCCTATTACATAAATAACTGATATACTATGAAGTTTTTCTATATAGATATTTTCTATGAATTGTTTACTTGATTATTCATTGAATTATCTATTGAACTATTTCATTCATTCCATTTTTTTTGTATAACTGTTTTATAAAAAATGATTATTTATGCTTGTTTTGATATTACCATAATATTGTTTATTATAAATGTATGTTTTTTTAAATATTAATAATAAATTCCATTCCTTTTTATTGTAACTAATATCACCAAAAGTAAATTTATTTTGGTACTGATTATAGAATAATTGGTGAGAACCTGCTTGGATTTATAGCTCACACCCTACGTTTTACTACATGGTTTTTTTAAAATTCATATGAAAAGTTTGATAAATGAAAAAGATTGAACTAGAGGTGGTGGGTGTTCAACATCCTTTGAAATATAGATTTATGAGGCTGACTAGGGTGGTTGTTTACCACTCATTAAAAAAATGTTGTTGAGGCTTTTTTGGTTGACATTGTAGGTTTTGTTGGGATGATAATCAATCTATTTGGGAAATGTTTTAGCTATTTGTTTCTAGGAACATCTACCATTGAGAGTGTTTATCATACAGAATTATATAGCTTTCATCCCCTATTTTATGGGAAATTCGTTCCATTTTTAATATTTCATGATGCCTTATGTTAGTTTCCAACCCACGTGGACTAGGAATGCCCTTCATGATATGTCAGATCTGTCTTAGTTATCATGGTACCAGGGGTATCCAGGATGGTTTTTGAAATTCATAATCATTTAAATATATAGGTATTTTAATGTAAAGGAAATAGGCTAATAAGAATATTGATTTATATAAGCAGCAAATGGATAAAAAACAATCTGTAAAAATACCTAACCCAACATTTCAAGGGTATGAAGAAAAAGATGGATGTAACTGTTCAATTTTTTATATGAATTAAAATCCATGTTTTTAATTAAAATTAAATTTAAATAAATATTGTATTTATGGTACATCATGGATGATATTTTTTATATTTAAATAGATGTTTCAATCATGGCGTGATCATAAAATACCTCAGCTGTTTTATTATAACAGCTCTTGATTTTCCACATAGAATTAATTTGTACCTCAAAATTTTACTCATTAGAAAATAAACTAAATAAATAATCATGTAATTTTAAATAAAATAATATTAAAAAGAATAAATATATTTATAAATATGACTCAAATCAAGAAACAACTTTTTCTTTTTCCATGTAATGTAATGGTACTGTATTTCAATAGGGAAAAATAGATTTTACGAAATGAAAATTCATTTAATGTGGTTATTTTATATTCAAAAAAATTGATTTTATAGAAATAAATTTTATTTACACATTTAATTAAATTATCTTTTATCTATTGTATAAGGCCTCCACAATAGATTTCGATAATTGATGAAATTGAGGTGGTTCTGATTCAGTGTTTAGACCACTGTTCTAAAAATCTTTTTGTTTGAATTTTTTCCCAACCACCATATACACTAAATTTATTAAATTATAATGGATAATGAACCAAAAAATTATTAATTACATTTTAATTACATTCACTATGGTGTTACTAATAATAAAAATCATCTCAAAAACCAAATAAAAGTAGATAAACAGCAACTGTATAAAAATTTTCATACCCCCTAGGATAATATTTCATATAAGGACAAATATTTGTTTGTCTTGAAAAAAAATTATATTTTGTGATGTAGATAAAATGAATTTTATATTTTTTTCAAGGAATAGATTATTAATAAATAAAACACAATGATTTTTCATTGACTTATCCACCCAATCTTTGTTAATAAACAATGTCTGTACTTTTTTTCCATAATTCTGTAATAAAATAACAATTATTAAACACTAAAAAAACTAATTGTTACTTCTTTTTAATACATTATAATAATATTTAATATTGTAAAAATATTAGTTTTTTAAATATTTTATATTATTTTTATTATTTTGATAAAAAAATAAATTAATTTATTAATTTATTGATATTTTAATTTTACATAAATTGTATGGGATGCTATATTATAAATAATAATTTATTATAACTCCATAAAATATTTTATAGTCTTTATAAATATGAAAATAATATTAAAATATTTTATAAGTCTTAAATATAATATTATTTAGGTTTTATATGGTACTAATTATTAACAATTTAATTTTTATTTATCAATTATAAATTTTATATATTAGAGGTAAATAATTGTATTCATCAATTTTTAAGTTTTATAATTTGTTAAATAAATATTTAAGTTTATATTAAAAACTATAATTTTCTGATTTTTCACTATTATTTAACTAAATATGTTTGAGTTTTTTAAATAACTTGTCAAAATTTTCACTAAAATTAAAATATCTTTGTAAATCAATTTTGTACTCTGACTATTAATAATGAAATAAAATAATATATTTATTTTGAAAAATATTTCTATTATTTTTATTTGATTTAATTAATTTTATTACTATATATTAATTCATTATTAAATTATTTTTATATTGCATCATTTTAACTTAATTTTAAATAATTTTTAATATATTCAAATAAATTATTAAATTACATAATATTTATGTATTTTAAAAAAAATTCTTCATTGTAATTATACAATATTTGTTTTTGTATTATTAATTTCAAATTTTTACATATTTATTAATCCTCAATTTTATGTTATATAAATTAGTTTTTATTATGATTCTTATTCAATAAAATTATGCATTCTTATTGTTTTTTATGACTTAAATTAATATATCCATTTTAATGACTATAATTTTTTAATTAATGTTATGTTTTGAATAATAAATAAAATCAATATTTATTATTTAACAAATTCATTATTTTTTTATTTTATCTTATTTTTAATTAAATTTTTTTATCATTAAATTTTTTTAACTTTTTATATTTTATATTTAATTTATTATTTTATAAATTTTTTTGAACATTATAGTTTCTGTAGTTTTTTAATTAAGTACACTTAATTAAATTTTCACATTTTTAATTTCATAATTATATATTTTATTTCATAAAATTTTATATTTTCACATTTTTATTGAGTTAATTAATGAAAAATAATTTAGAATAATAGTTTTTCTCTAAAATTAAAATATTAATTTAGAATTTAATAATAATTATATTATCTCAAATATAGTATTTTTATAAAATAAATTACACTAAATTAAAATAAAAAATTAATTAATTAACAATAATTAAGAAGATGAATAACTAATAAAATTTACTTCTTATGGATTATAATAATTCCATAATTTTGTTACTATAATCTTAGTTAAATAATAACTATTTATTTCATTATCACATTTATATTTATGCATTTTTTTAATATAGTACAAATCTTACAGATATAAAATTGCTATATTTGATTTTGTTATATCAGTAATTTCAAATGGAAAAATCCACTATAAAATGTCCTTTGCTAAATCATTTACTACAAAAATCATTGATGAAAATGTATTCAGCATCATGTATTTTCAATGGATGATTAATCCTTTTATAAAGAGTATCTACTATATTTAATTTTTAATTTATTCAAAAAAAGTGTATTTGATGTACTAAATTTGGTGTAAATATTCTTCATCCATGAAAAATTGATTTTTATAAATGTTTAAAATATAATATTAAATTCATTGTCAATAGATCCTAGCAATGATAAAATATATAATTTCCTCACAAATAGTCCTCTATCGAAATGTATGTGTTGAAATATTTAGTCAATAAAAAATAATTAATATTTTCTATTTGTGGTTTAATTTTGTCATTAATAGTTTTAGAACACTACAAATATGTGTGATGGAATTAATTATTCAGTCTCAAAAGGATGTTCATGCTAATGTGCATGCATTACAACAAAATTTATTTATGATAAACTTTTTTCCATCATAAATATTCAAAGATAATAATACTATTTTTGATGGATAATTTTTTCCATCTCAAAAAATAGTTTCTCATCAATTCCTTGCAAAAGACCCCTGATCCATCGTAAATGACTTGTCATTAAAAAGTCATTATTATAGCAACTATTTCATTTTCCTTCCACCGATACCATGATTGGTATAGTACATCCCAGGGAATGTACCAGTTCAAGATATAAAGACATTTTTTTAGTAGGGAAATAGAAATAAAATCCCTTATCTTCTTTAGGGTGACTAATAATTATGATCTTTTCTCATTTCGAATTATGTTTATCAAAACCAAACAGCATATGCATGATTCCAAACCCAAATCCTCATAAAAGAATAATGTGGTTCATAAACGTTAATATAAATTTGATATATTTATAATTTCATTAATGTAGCTATGTTGGAATATAAGTGTTTATAGAGAACATACCCAAAATGATATATTATGGTTGCACAAACTCATCACCAATCAGACTATTTACAATAAGTTATGATTCAAAAAATAAAACACAACATCCCACAATGGTTTTATAGGAAGATTAATTTGTAAATAAATTTCAAAATATCTCAGACAGTTATTAAATTCATGTCTCATGTATTCAAAACATTTTTTAGTTTAAATAATATTAAAACATTTTTAGAGTTGTTTTTTTCATTTATAAAATCATGGAACACTTCCAAGGTTTCAAACTTGAGACTTTTAAATGAATAATATGGTAACTAAATAATAGGTAAGGTTAATGATGTACCTATACCCATAACATTCACGAGGACTCATTTGTCTACATTCATGACTTTTTATTCGATCCAATATTCCACTATCCCTCTCTCATTTTCCACTAAACTTTTGTATGTAATTTTTTGACACATAAATAAAATTCATAATTTCTAAATTATTTATAATATAATTAGTCTTAAAATCCTTCTTTATGGAGTCATTATACATATTTCTCATTTATTTATCTAGGTGAAAATTCCAAAGATTAGTGGTTTTAGAATCATATAGATTTAATTTTATATATTGAATATTAAAAAATGAATTATATATATCTTAAATAGATAAACTGTTTACTATATTATTACTTTTATGAAACATTTAATTAATAGTGATATAAAACTATATGTTATTAATATTGAATTAACAATGTAATCTCATGAAAACAAGATATAGATATCAATTTTATTATTTATTGAAAAAACATTGTAATAATTTTCACATTCAAGAACTAGTTGTATATCTTGACATAGATTATAAGTATTTACTTCAAATGTGCAAACACATTCTCTATTTTCATTGTAGTGATATAATTATCCCTTAATTTATTATATCATATTTCAATATCTTCTTCTTTTTTTACACAAATTTGTGATGCATAACCACGATTCAAAGTTAACAAAATTTATTTCGATACCATTTCCATCCATATACTCAGAATTCTTCCGCATTAATATAGTTCTCAAATTATCATATCAATTTAATTAATATTATTTATAAACTATAAGATATTTCTAAATGATGTTTATGATGTATGTTATTATTTACTATAATATTAATCTTTAGGTTACTATCATTATTTTTAATCAAGAAGAACATTTATTGAATACTCTATAACTAAAAAATGAAATCCCTTATATCATTCCTATCACACTCATCACTTTTACATTATTTATTTTATAATTTCTCTAGGACTTGGGTTGTTCGGGTTGATGAGTGACATAAAATTTTGAGTTATTATTTTAAAAAATTCTAGTTTTGGCCTTTAGAGCATTCATCGCACCACATTCAAAGCCGCGCGGCCTCGCCTGGGTCACCGCACAGCCATGGAATGTTCCCTACATGTCATCCCAATGTTCAACTAAAGAAATAAAAATGAATTATTAATAAATAAATAATATTTAAAAGAGGGATAAAATAAAATTAAAATAAAATAAGAAGTGTGATAAAAATTTAATGGATTGTTTTAATATTTAATGATTTTATTATTATTATTGTTACCAGTTTTATGGATGATAATTTATTTAACTTATTATTATTATTCCAAATATTATTATTATTATTATTATTAAAATGTTAATAATTATTATTATTAAATATATTTTCATTACCCTTTTTAAAAGTACCATTTTATTTTAATTATGAAATTTTTTTAGCATGATAAATATTCTTGGTTAGTTTATGTTTTTATGTTTTTAATACAATTTTATTTTCCATTTATTTCTTTTATTTATTTCCTATTTTATATTTCAATTTATTTATTATTCATTCTCTTCCTCACATTCTCTCCATCCCACTGGACCGTCGTGACCTAGACCCCTCCCCTATAACCCTTCTACTTATCACGACACTCCCTTCCCCTCAACCCTTCCTGATCTGAATCCATCTCCTTACCACATGTCCTTCCCCCGCTCGCAAAATCGCCCAGCTCCCCACCTCCTTGTTTCACCATGCAACTCTTCTGCACCCCAGGTTAGTGGCTCCCTCTCTAGGCTGCTCTCCTGCCTCCCATGTTTTTCCCCTCCAACATCCGACGTCACCCCATGCTCCCTATCATGGTTGTGTCATTCCCCAACCTCTCCCACAACCAAACCCCATTGCGCTACACCTAGGGCATGTCATCGAACCATGCTCCCCCTCCTTGGATATCCTCGGTCCAACTTTCGACCTCTTGGATGCCTAATATGCCTCCCCGTTGGATGAACTTTGTTCGACTTCCACCAGTCCAGCACCCTACCTCCCCCGCTTGGACTAGCACTCTTCACCTAACCAGACATCCACATGCTTACCCTATCTCCCACGCAAAACACACGCGCACAACCCCTTAGCCGCACATCCCTTCTCATACATATTTTTTCAGCACGTCGTTCCTCCTATTCCTCTCAAAAGTGCAAGGATAGCCTCCAATATCTCCAACGTAAGTGAATTATATTTTAATTAGTTGTTATTCCTTTTGGTAGAGTTACAGGTAGGAGATACATGTTTCTTGGTGTGCAAGTTGTGCTGAATTGGTTTTCATCATAATGATTTTGCGAATATCATGCCTTTAATGGTTCATTTCAAATTTTTTGGATGCTTTTGGTGAGCCATTTGAGTCGCACAGAATTTTTTTTATTGTTCTCCAACACCAATGTAGGTGGTTCCTCATCTAATTAGTATTTTATGAATTAATTTACAAGGTTAATTTGTATATCATATTATCTAATTTAATTGTGTAGTGTGAAGTTGGTTTTTTATGTTTGATTTGCATTGAAATTTTTTAGTAGATTGTTTATATTATTTGTGTGTATTTTTTCTGATAACTCAGTTAGTGATATTTAAATTGTGTTGTTACCTTTTTAATTTCTGTAAGTGGTAAGAATATTATTTTTGACATGGCGTCGTGTGTGTTTGGTTTTCAAATATTGTTTGTGTGAGTGTAGTTGGTAACAGTAATTGATTCTTTTAAATTGTTTTATAAGATTTTACTTTTGGATTATTAAGTGACATGGTTTGTGAACATATGTTTTACATATGGTGCATGGTTTTTCATAGAACTATTAGTGGTGTGTAGGTCACACTTTAAAATTTTATTCAAGTGCGTGTGATGTTGGAATTCATTTTAATGTAGAAATTGTTACTTTAGTGTGTGTAAAGCCATGTGAAATTAATTTATTATTTATTATAAATTTTTTAATTGTTTATTAATTTATGTCACAAGTTTTAAATATTTTAAAAAAATGTTTTAGTGTGCATCTTATTTTAAAAGGGTATTTATCTGTGTATGTGGTGGTTTGTTTAATGACAAGTGACTTTAAACTGTTAAGACATTTTAATTGAGTATATAACCAATGCATATTATGTTCTGAAAATATTTTTGGTGTGCGTATGGTTTAAAAAGAGGGTTCGGGTATGAAAATTGGGATTTTTCTTATGTACGTACTATATTTGAATTTTATGCATGACTTTGAAGTGTGAAGTGAACTTGAAACTTGTTTGAGCACAAAGTGGGATGCCCGGGTAATAAGGATGGTGGACTAGACTAGTGGGATTGTGATCCGGGGGTGGATTTGGCCCCGTTTCACTTAGAAGGTTTGACAATTGCAATTCTAACTAAAGATATGATTGACTAATGGTCATGGTTTCTATGCCATGTTTTTTGGGGGTCACTATTTCTTAAGACATGTTTTCTGATGGTTGTCATTTCTAAGCCACGCTTCACAGAGACACGGAGATCTAGGGACCCATGATAGCTAACACCTACAAGACCTTTCCCATATTAGTTCTCATTGGTTACATTACGCTCATCGTTGTGACAAATTAGTTATTTAATAAAATTAATTGTGTGTTTGTTTTAATTTAGGTTGTTCCATTTGAAACAACTTTCTTTTTTCATATTTTCATTAAACATTATCAAGCATTTACTTCATTGCTTTTATTAAAATTAAAAGCATACTTGTTATTTAATAATTATGCATAGATCCTATTAATTTAGGTGGTATCCTACTGAGCATTTGTCTCACACCCTACATACACATTTTGTGGTATGTAGGCATTTTCTTTTCTATATTCTAGGTTCGGGCATCATAATCCGTGATAGTGGTTCTGGATCTTGATGGTTTTCTCGTGAATTATGGAGTTTGTAGCTTGTGTATGTCACAGCTATCTTGTTTCATGGAGGGTTGAGTAAGAGTTTTAGTTGGATTTGTAGTCGTTTCTTTTTGGATGTTGGTTCAAGTTGTACGACATTAAATTTTATTTTGTTTAAGGTCCATTTTAGTTGTCTATTTTCAGTTCTTTATTTATCTTGTCAGTTGTTCGGTGATTGCTATTTCTTGAAAATCATTCCTATGTGTTAGTTTTGATACTCAGGCACTTTTTCTATCCCAATGGGATCCGGAACTCCCTTCGGGACATGCCACAGACTTTGTCGGGCACTAGGCTAGAGGTGGATCAAGCCTGGTTCATGATAATACCAATTTTGATGGACGTGATCCATATTTATCTATATACTGACCCACTTTATCATTTCCCCTGATGTTTATCTATTTAGGCTGGGTATTGTGGGAGGTATAACACACATGACTCTTCGACAGTTATGTTGATAGTCTATTCATGACTCATTATATGAATTATCTTAGCTCTATTACATTGGGAACCTAATATTTTTGGGGTCATCCAAATAACTATTACCCAATGCCTAAAATTAAATATTAAAACATTTTAATGTTATGATTATATATACCTAATATGAATTATAAACGAAATTCCATGAGGATCCATATTTGGAATTCCTTACCCAATTTATTTATCAAGATAGTGACATGCATTCAATTTTAGAGGATTGTTACAATTATTATTTCTATGGTTTTGTTATCCAAATAATTTCAATATATATATTTTAAATTTATTACAAAACTATTACCTCAAATCCAATATTAATATCCCACATAATAAAAAGATGGATGTATTCACAATTCTTGTGATTTTAGTTTTCAATCCTAACCTTTCATACATAAAAAATATTTTAAACATATTAATGTATAACACCTTATATAACTCGTGAAATTTATTTTCATACATAAAATAAAAAATAATTATTTCTTAAAATATTTATATTTGTAACAACTAGGAGGTTATTTGTTGGATATTTTGAAAAGAAATAAATAATAATGAATAGAAATAAATAAATAAAAATTATAATCATTAAAGGTTAAGGAACTAAAAGTAGTGATTTTTTTCATGATGTTTTTGATGTTGTTTGAAGCATAATGGTTAAGTCTATTATATGTTCTTGAAGTAGAAGTTCAAATGATAATATAGACATGAAATTTTGAACATGCATGAAATTGTCACTTTATAAATAACAATCACATTTTATATATATATATGAGATTTTATTATGGGATTTTTTAAAAGGAAAAACACACCATTCACAATTCCATTATGTGGTTAGAAAAAATGTGACTATTCAGGATATTGAAGAAGTGGTAAATGAATCAATCACCACTCACTATGATTTTTTGAGAATAGAAAATCAATATATGTTCTAGAAATGAGTAGTTTAGTGAATATGTGGCCATTTTGAATTCCATGTTTGGTCAGTAAACAACTAGAGTAGATATTTTTTGGGTGTTTTATATCCCATTTCCAAAAATATACTTTCTTAATGAAACTAGAAATCT
Source organism: Viscum album (assembly GCA_963277665.1). Classification (NCBI taxonomy): domain Eukaryota; kingdom Viridiplantae; phylum Streptophyta; class Magnoliopsida; order Santalales; family Viscaceae; genus Viscum; species Viscum album. The sequence continues at coordinate 541,828,672 of OY728130.1, read as the reverse complement.
AGACATTCTATGTTCGAAAATAATTTTTCAGATATTTCAATAGTGACTATTGTGGTTGAATTAGTGATATTAAAATTGTATTTAATCAATTTAATTTTTTTTTTTAATGAATATGTTGGATAGAAAATATATTTAATCTGGGATACAAATGAGGAGAAACTAAGATAGAGGCTAATATAGTATTTTAAAATATGTTTGAAAAACCAGGAGACCTATAACCATTGTTCAAGAGAAAATATTTATAATTAGTATAAATATTACTATCTTGTACATAATATTATTCAAATATGTGAATTAAATAAAAAAGAATAGTGAGAATTTAAACCCTAATGATTCCCACATCATGGGAAAATCATTTTGATTATCTAGTGTCAGTTAATTATAATAAAAAATGTTATAAATCCTAGATTAAAAAGTTTTATTGGAATGTTGTCAAGATAAGATCTATTCCATTTTAATTATAGTAACATGATGTTTTCATTCTAATATGCTTCCCTAAATGGTCATTTTTTATATAACACATAATATTGCTTCAAAAAATGAGTGCAATGGCGGGGTTTTATTTTGATATGGTGCTCTATTAACCATTTTTTCGATTATAAATTTATGTACAATGAAGAAAATTAAGTTCAACAGTGTATATTTTCTAGAAGAAGATAATGTGATGGATTTTAAGTAGATGAAGTTAAATATGGAAGATTAGTTTGTTTTTTGAACTTTAATTTATAAATTTAAGGATATAGAAGAGATATTGATTTATAATTAATAAAAAAATAGAAAATAGAGAGGGAGTGGAAGGGATTTGTGAGTTCCTAAAAGATAGACTAAGGTTTTTATCAATACGGTATACAATGAATATGTGAATTAATAATATTTTGCAGTTTCTAATTAATAATATATTGAGCATCATATTTATGGAATATATATGATTCATTTTATTTTTTAGAGTAATGAATATAAAATATATTAATTATTATTTGTACGATGGAATTAATCTAACCATAGTGTATTGATTTCTTATGATTAATGGTTATTTGAAGATCAATGATTCAACTATTTTGATAAGAATTCATTTATATATGTCTATGTATTTTAAATCATCACACCGGTCTACATTGGCGAATAACATCTAAAATTTATGAAGTATATGCCAATAGTTATATATTTTAAACATAGAGTGACTTTCATGTCAATAAATTGAGAAGATACCAACAAGTGTATAAATTTATATCTTATAGATTAGTGCAAGAATTATGAAAACAGAGTGAACCCTATGAGGTACTGAAATATTCCCTAAACCATTAAATATATAGATAGGCTTGGCGAGGATTGACATAACCTAAACATGTGTAAGTATTGAGGCATTATAAAAAGTGAATTCACCTATCTTTTGTATCCTAAAAAATATTGATTTATCATGGATCTTTATAGCCCCACAATTTAAGGAGCACAGTACTTAGGTGTAACACCCCATGATTCCACGGTACGTTTCCCTTTGAATAATGGAATGGCGTGCATTGTACGCAACTTTGAGATTCTAACACACCACAACCAATAAAACTAGCCATTATGAATAGAAATACCTAATTTTTGAAATTTTATAAATTCTCTCTTTCTAAATGGACTTCATTTTTGGATTCGGAATATCTAAATTAGCCTAGGGTGAAATTTTAGTACTTTTCGGATAACTTTCATATTTTGATGAATAGTGAAAATTACTAGATTTTAATTAAAATCATCTTTTTTAATCGAATTAATTAATATTGATAAATTATGAATTTGAGTGGTTTTAAAGTATATTTGGAATATATTTTTACCATTTAATTCAATTTTTCTCTTTGGACATAATTTTACAACTAAACCAGAAATAAACAAGTGCCAATATTTTGAAAGTTATTATATCTTCAAAGCACACTTTTTATTTTGATAGCAGGAATTAATTTTAAATTAATTTCTTCCACTTCTGTGTTTGTGATTTGGAGAAATGGATTCCATATTTGGAATCAGGATGCTCAAATTTTGTAAATAGGTAAATTTTATTTTTAGACATTTCGATTAATTACTTTGGTAAATATTTTATTTACCATGGTTAAAGGTTAAATCCGGTAAATACAGGTTAAAAATAATATTATAATAATAAACAATTACCCAAAAACATGTCCTAACCTTATTGGTTGATACATGTCCGACCATGGGCATCTTTGGGTCGATTTTGGGACCCCATGGTGCCACTTGTAAGTGATAGGGACATTTTATTTTAATTCAGTTAAAATGAATACAAAAATGACACAAGCATATATCTTTTAGAAAATCAATTTTTACATAGGGTTCTATATGTTGGATTTTCGACTACAAATTTTCATTAGAAATCTAAACCGATTTCATACATAATGGTATTTTATTTATAAATTATATACATTATATAATCTAATTTACATATGACACAATGGTGATGCAGTAATTACCATAATAGTGAAAAATTAAAATGATTGATATTTTAGATAAACAAATAAATATTATTTGAGACTTTTTATAAATTAAACTAATTTTCTAGGTTAATATGATGTGTTAAGAATGATTGAATTAACGTTTTTCGTAGTAATCATTCTAATATTATTTTTAACAAATTCATTTATTGAATAGTGTCAAAATTGACATAAAATAGTTTTTAAAACAAATATTATATTATTAATTGATATTAAATTACTAGAAATATAAGGTTCGGCCAAGAGACTTATATCATGATAGGTGTGTCATTAATGGACCACTTGGGAGTCTATTGGTTGTATATAGTAGGTTTATTACCCATATAATATAAAAATACAAAGAGACATTGTAAAAGTAAAACTAATTAACTAAGAGTTAATACTTAAAGATAAGGTTAATATATGGAACCAAACAAGTCTAAATTGTATTGTTTGAGTGTTTTTCGACCTATACATACCTTAAACTTTAAATAATCCAGTTTAGAGCTATTATAAACCGAATATGAATTTATTATAAAATAATATTTTTTGCTTTTCCAAAGGTTCCCCTCACCCCTCTTATAAAAGGGCACTCTCCCATCCTATTAACTCACACCATCAAAGACTTTTAGTTCAGAAAAACGCTTCCCAATTACTCTACAACTTCCCCCACTTCATCCTAGAGGCCTTCCTTTAGTCAGAAAGCCAACATAAGGAGCTCTTTTGATCAAATCAAAAGAAAGAACCTAAAGAAGAGATAATGATTTCACCACCCTTTTCAAAGTTCCTTTCTTCATCCACTTCTTCTTTCTTTGTTATTACCATTCTAAAATAATAACTCTTTTATCTTATATATATTGTGATGTTATTATAAAAATGTTACAACCATATTCATCATTCTATCCATCCTTTGAATAACATGTCACCATACATGCGTATGTACGGCTTACCGTCTCCACGTCCTGGTATAATTGTTATCCAATAAATTATTATATGGATGTTTATAATAATGATGTGTAACTCATGTAAATAATAAATATAACATGATAATTATTCTGTATATATGGTATACCATCCAATTATATATTATTATAACATAAAAAGAATGATATTGTCGCTCGTGCATACGTACGGACTACCGTCTCCACGAATGCGATGAGATTAATTCTCCATCGTATCCATTCAAGTATAATTATCATTTAATTATTTAAATATAATGTTTATGGACTTGATTTAATTATGGATATGAATAAGATACATATTATCAATGACAAACATGGCTTACGTAACAAAACATATAAAAGAAAACGAGTAAGTAAAAACCCAAAACAACGATAATACTAAGATATTATTAACAAATAAACGTTAAAAGATCATATATGATATAATATTAATGTAAATTATTTTTGTATAATTCAATAACAATTATTTCACCATTATACAGTAGGTTAACCTACCGTTGACCAAGTAAAAAGTACAAATTAAGGGGTTTATTATCTCACTCTTAATTTCATGAGAATTCCATTGTTCACCACTTATTTATTGCATGTGGTGTATGTGTACTGCCCATGATTGTATTCACTGTGTAATATAGTTTAATTGATGGGTTTTTACATCATAATTGTATTATCCTTCTTTCATGGGTGTATGTTTCATAAGTTACCTAATCGACAAGGGAATTTGAAATTTCCATTTCCATTTATTCGGCTTTACACAAACTTCATTGATTATTTTACTCTGAAATTATGTGTGGAATCACTATTCATTTGGTTATGTCATAACTTCCACTCCCCTTTTCTATGGATATAATTTTGATATAGATAATCACTCCATTGATAATTTCTCAAGTCATCGATTTGAATTTTGATAAGAGTAATTTTAACTCATTCTCCATTTGATGAGTTAAACATCCAATTCATTGGTATTGTTTTTACAAGATTATGTGTGAATGTACTTTGATTTTTTTATACTGAATATCCATTCATATTTTTTGTATTTATATTTTTCACACATAACTATGTCTTTGATTTCTCCTTAACCAAAGGATACGGCCTTTATGAGAGATTTCAACTCAATTTACATTCCATTGAGACTTATTTGTTGTTATACAACAAATCACTTTTATGTGGTGTATATAATGTAATTTGAAATAGTATATCATGAATCCCTTTATTCTCATGATATTAAAATGTTTTGATTACCACAATTATTTGTATTCAAGTGTCTCTCGTTTGGTTAGAAACTCTAACTAAAATAACATTTTTAAATGTTTTAAATACTTATTCTTCTAAATATTGACCATTAATGTCCATGTTTTAAAAAATGTTTTTAAGGATTTACTTATATAGACATTATAGTTTTATAATTAAAACTCCTTTTAAAAGTTTCAAAGTGGTATGGGACACTTTGATTCAGAAATCTATTTTTAAACGGCTTCTTGACAAATAGTGTGACTTTTAAATGATTTCAAGAAAATGGGGATATTTCTCTCAAATAGTTTTGATGGTTATTTTCATATATTTCAATATCATTCATTATTATCAATTGAGCTTAATATGATACAATACAATCTTCCATATTGTATCGAATGAGTTATGTTTGACTGTGGATGTGCTATTTTTATACCATTCATGGTTTGTGGTTAAAGTATTGACATTTCATATGCTAGTTTTAATACGAATGTTTATGTTATGTTGAAACATGTTCATATGAGGAATGCATTGGACTTATTAAGTGACGGGTGGATCCCACTATAGCTCCTCGATGCATTAGTAGGTCTCATGATACAAACTTGTGTCTTGGCACAAGGTCTTGACAAAATCTTATTTGTAGTCTTGGCACGAGGCCTTGGCTATGTGGTTATGATAGTCTGGAATTATGCATTCCATCATTATGAAAGTGGTTATTCATATTTCATGTGATTATTTGATTAGTAGAATATCTATGCGAATAAGTAAATGGAATTATTTCATTTTATTTTCTCCATACTATGTGGAAGTTCATGTTTAAAAGGATTTTGTTTTAGTTATACATTGCCTTGAATGTTTATTCTTATTTATGAAAGCTTCTGCTATATTGTTATCCTTACTGAGCATCTGATCTCACCCCTTTAAATGTTTTATCTTTTCCTATGATGTGATGAAGTAATTTATGAATGACCTACAGGGATAGTATGAGGGGATATGAAGACAAGATGTTGGGGTAGTTTTTTTTACCTTATGATGTAATGTAAGACTTATGAATATATCTAGTGTTTCCAAGACTACAAGACTAATCGGTCTCTTGAGACTTGATGCTTTGGGATCATGCCAATGTTTTGTAATAATGCACTGAATCTGGGTATCTAGGGTTAGGGCGTTACAGTTGGTATCAGAGGAATTTTAGTAAAAACCTTGGAAGCTAGATTTAGATAAACTCTGATTAGAGCACGTAGACCTAAGATGAAATTTGAGGATTAGTATAGAAGAACTTCCTATAAATTTGGTATTGTAGAGATTTTGTGAGTTTTACGAGCAATAAATCCCTGTGTAGATACGAGCAGGTAGAGGCGGCTCTGGCATAGATGTACCTAGGGGTAAAACTAGAAAACACCACTTTGAGCTAGACTCGAACGGGAACTGGTGCACGACAACGGGCCTTGCTGCACTCTTGGTTACGACACTCCTGGGGGATATGCTTAGGATAATTTACATTTTTTTACTAAACGATTTGAAGTATTAAATATATAGGATGAGAGTAAATGACCTTGGTTAATCCTAATGTGTTTCAAATTGTGAATATGGTGACATGATAATCTCTAAATGATTTTATGACTAGTGTTACTCACAAAATGCTTTCTGGTTTTAGTCAATGGATGGATTCCAAGGAAGTCATAGTGACTTTGAGAATGATGCACAAGGTGGGAACGACGGTGGTAATGGGCAACAAAATGGAGTGTTGATAGGCTTAAAAGATATCTTCTTTATGCCAAATCAATTTTCCAAAAATATGATAGAAAATATATATATTTACCAATTCTGGGACTCAACAAATAAGAGAAAGGTGATGAATGATAAGAGCTCCAGGAGTGGAGACCATGGAGAAAGGAATCCTCAATTTCAATCTTGCAGGAAATGTGGAAGGAGACACCCAGGAAAGTGTCTCAATGGGACAAAGAAATTCTTTACATGCGGGAAGGAAGGACATAATGTGACTAATTGCCAAAAAAATGAAGAGTACTATGGAAGAAGATAAAAATGGTCCCAAGAGTCCATTTACATTCATTTTCTGTAAATGTAGGGGACCCGGACATTACTCGATTGAATGCCCTATTATATAAGATATTTTCTTGGGCAAAGAAGAAGCTATGTGGAAATAAACTGTTATAGAAATGATTAAAAAGTATTAGTGCACCTTGTTGAGGGGATTACTTTGGAATAATTTTCACATGTATTTTTAACCCTACAGTTTTCCATGTGAGAATGATATTTTATGAAGAATTATCTTTTCTCTTGTGGATAATGTAATAAACACCTATTTGGTTTAATATGATCATTGGGTTTGAGGCAATTACAAGTTATTATAATTTGGGATGAAAATGCAAGGTATGAGATAAGATTTGTGGTTAAATTATGTTATGGTTATTTTGAGGAAGTTATCTCATTTTGGTAATGTTATAAAATATAGTTTTCGAAAACGGACAACACACAGACCGTGTGACAACCCGTCGCATTGGACAAAGCTGTGGGAATTGAACCCCCAACCAAAGTGCCATTGGGATTTATCGCCTACCACTGGACTACGTGAAGTCCCTGGTTAGTGTGAATATTATTTTTAGTTAAATGATTTTATTGATCATTAATAATTTGATTTGGGATGATATGTCTTATCAAATGAATACCCTTAGTATAGGAAATTGATTTGGTAATTAACTGATAAATGTTATTTTGGAAGTTGTTCGCTTTGTTGTATGGAAAATAGAATAGTTTGGGATTTTATTTGAGGAGTAATGGTGGATTATTAAGTATGTTTTTATTGTGCATTTATAGTGATTTGGGTTGTTTATGAAATGATTAGGTTAATTACTTCTAAGTATGTGACTTTAAGAGTAATTAATGTCATTTGGAGATACAATTTAACGTGGAAGAATATATTATTATAAGTTTTGAGTTTCAATATTAGTTTGGATTATATTGAAGGATTTTAAGGACAATTGATTATTGAATGGTATTTATTTACCTTTGGGGTATTGATGGTTAAATTTTAGAAACTAAGATTAGTGTTTTTTTCTCTAATGGAATATTCATTTGGGGGGTCAACAGATATTATACTAACCATTTTGGTTTTGAGTCACCTCTAAAGGCAATGTAAATATATAGTTTATCCTATGTGGATAACGTATTTCTATAGAAGATTATTGTAGCTCTTCCATTGTGACAAGTCTTCTTGAATACTCATTGTTCAAAAAAATGACATAGTGGTAAAAAGTTATTAAATAATTATAATCTACTTAAAAAGTAAGTATATCTCTTTATGTTCTTAGTCAATATCATAAATGAATTCCTCGTCCTTATGTAATGTAACTTAAAAAAATTGTCTGTTTACTTTTCCTACTAGGAGACTAAGGACCGTTTGTCCCAACACAAGTTTGTGATTTTCTTATTGTTAACTTTTTCCTGATCATGTTTTCTATCCCTCTCCATCGGAACTTAACACTTAGTTTATCACCCATATCAATTTTTTCCTACATGGAATCCTAGTATGGGTTATCTTGGGTGACCTTTATACCTCTCTTCCTTTATTTTAAAGTGATAGTTTTATTGACACTTTTTCCGATGTGGGACATTCAATTATATTCTCAAGCCAAATTTTAAAAAAATTGTGAAGATGAAATTTATTGAAGGATGGTAGAATGTAACACCCCAAGATTCCATGGTACGTTTCCCATTGAATAATGCAATGGCGTGCATTGTACACAACTTTGAGATTCCAACACACCACAACCAATCAAACTAGCCATTATGAATAGTAATAACAACTTTTTTGAAATTTTATAAATTCAATATCTCAAAATGGACTTCATTTTTGGATTTGGAATATCGAAATTATCCTAAGATGAAATTTTGGTACTTTTCGGATAACTTTTATATTTTCATGAAAAATGAAAATTACTAGATTTTAATTAAAAACAAATTTTTAAATAGAAATAATTATTATTGATAAATTATGAATTTGAGTGGTTTTAAAGAATATTTGTAATATATTTTTACCATTTAATTAAATTTTCGTCATTGGACATAATTTCACAATTAAACCAGACAAAAACAAGTGCCAATCTTTTGATATTTATTATCTCTTAAAAACATGCTTTTTATTTTTACAGCGGGAATTAATGTCAAATTAATTTCTGCCACTTCTACGTTTGAATTTTGGAAAAATGGATTCCACATTTGGAATCAGGATGTTCAAATTGTGTAAATAGGTAACTTTTATTTTTAGACATTTTGAATAATTATTTCGGTAAATATTTTATTTACCATGGTTAAAGGTTAAATCCAATAAATAATGGTTAAAAAATAATATTATAATAAAACAGAATTACCCAAAAAGGTGTCCTAAACTTATTGGTTGATACATGTCCGACCATTTCATCTTTGGGTCGATTTGGGGACCCCATGGTGCCACTTGTAAGTGATGGGAAAATTTTATTGGAATTAAGTTAAAATGAATAAAAAAAATGACACAAGCATATATCTTTTAGAAAAACAATTTTTATATAGGGTTATATATTTTTCGATTTTAGACTATAAATATTAATTAGAAAGATAAAACGATTTCCTACATAATGGTATTTTATTTATTAATTTTAGACATTATATAATTTAATTTATTTATGACACAATGGTGATGCAGTAATTACCGTAATAGTGAATAATTAAAATGATTGATATTGTAGATACCAAAATAAATATAATTTTAGACTTTTTCTGAATTAAACTAATTTTATAGGCTAATATGTCATGTTAGTAATGATTTAATTAACTTATTTATGTGTAATAATTTTATTATGATTTTTACAAAATTCAATTATTGAATAGTGTCAAAATTGACATAAAAGAGTTTTTAAAACAAATATTATATTATTAATTGATATTAAATTCCTAAAAATCTACGGATCGGCCAAGAGTCTTATATAATGAATTGTGTATCATTAATGGACCACTTGGTGGTCGCTTATATGTATATAGTATGTTTATTAACCATATTATATAAAAATACAAAGAGATATTGTAAAAGTGAAACTAATTAACTAAGAGTTAATACTTAAAGATAAGGATAATATAATGAACCAAACCTATCTAAATTCTATTGACTGTGTGTTTTTCGACCTATCCCCACCTTAAACTTTAAATAATCCACTTTTGAGCCATTAGAAACCTAATATGAATTTATTATAAAATAATATTTTTAGCTTTTCCAACAGTGCCCCTCACCCCTCTTATAAAAGGGCACTCTCCCTTCTCATTAACTCACTCCATCAAAGACTTTTGGTTCGTCCAAACTCTTCCGAAATACTCTCTCAACTTCCATCACTTTATCATAGAGGCCTTACTTTAGTCAGAAAGCCAACATATGGAGCCCTTTTGATCAAATCAAAAGGAAGAACCCAAAGAAGAGGTAATGATTTCACCACCCTATTCCAAGTTCCTTTCTTCGTCCACTTATTCATTCTTTGTTGTTACCATTCTAAAATAATAACTCCAGTATCTCATATATACTTCAACGTTATTATAAAAATGGTACAACCATATTCAGTATTCTATCTATCCATTGAATAACATGTCACCATACGTGCGTACGTACGACTTACCGTCTCCACGTCGTGGTTTAATTGATATTCAATAAATTATTATATGGATGGGTATAATAATGATCTGTAACTCATGTAAATAATACATATAACATGATAATTATTCATTATATATGATATAACATCCAATTATATATTATTTTAACATCAAAAGAATGATATTGTCTCTCGTGCGTACGTATGGACTACCGTCTTCACGAACGTGATGAGATTCATTATACATCGTATCCATTCAAGTATAATTATCATTTTATTATTTAAAATAATTTTTAAGGACTTGATTTCATTCTGGATATGAATAAGATACAAACTATCAATGAAAAACATGGATTATGTAACAGAACATATAAAATAAAATGAGTAAGTTAACACCTGAAACAACGATAATACTAAGATATTATTATCAAATAAATGTTAAAAGATCATATATGATATCATATTAATGTAAATTAATCTTGTATAATTCAACAACAATTATTTAACCATTATAAAGGAGGTTAACCTACCGTCGACCAAGGAAAAAGTACAATGTAAGGAGTTTCTTATCTCACTCTTAATTTCGTGAGAATTCCATTGTTCACTACTTATTTATTGCATGTGGTGTATGTATACGAACCATGATTGTATTAATTGTGTAATATACTTTAATCTATGGGTTTTTACATCATAATTGTATGATACTTCTTTTATGGGTGTATGTTTCATATGTTACCTAACCAACAAGGGAATTTGAAATTTCAATTTCCATTTATTCGGCGTTTCGCAAACTTCATTGATTATTTCACTCCGAGATTATGCGTGGAAACACTATTTATTTTCTTATGTCATAATTTCCACTCCCCTTTTCTATGGATATACCTTTGATACACATAATCACTCCATTGATAATTTCTCAAGTCATCGATATGTATTTTGATAAGAGTAATTTTAACTCATTTTCCATGTGTTGAGTTAAACATCCAATTCATTGGTGTTGTTTTTAAAATATTATGTGTGAATGTACTTTTATTGTTTTACACTGAATATCCAATCATATTTATAGTATTTATATTTTTCACACATAACTATGTCTTTGATTTATCCTTAACCTAAGGATACGGCCTTTATGAGAGATTTCATCTTAATTTAGATTCCATTGAGACTTCTTTGTTGTTATACACCAAATCACTTTTATGTGGTGTATATAATGTACTTTGACATAATATATCATGAATCCCTTTATTCTCATGATATTAAGATGTTTTTATTACATCAATTATTTTTATTCAAGTGTCTCTCTTTTGGTTATAAACTATATCTAAAATATCATTTTTAAATGTTTTAAAGACTTATTCTTCTAAATATTGATCATTAATGTCCATGTTTTAAAAAATGGTTTTAAGGATTTATTTATATGGACATTAAAGTTATAAAATTGAAACTCCTTTTAAAAGATTCAAAGTGTTATGGGACACTTTGATTCAAAAATCTATTTTTAAACGGCTTCTTGACAAATAGTGTGACTTTTAAATGTTTTCAAGAAAAGGGGGATATTTCTCTCAAATAATTTTGATGGTTATTTTCATCTATGTCAATATCATTCATTATTATAGATTGAGGTTAATATGATACAATACTATCTTCCATATTGTATCGAATGAGTTATGTTTGACTGTGGATGTGCTATTTTCTACCATTCATGGTTTGTGGTTAAAATATTGACATTTCGTATGCTAGTTTTAATAGGAATTTTTATGTTATGTTTAAACATGTTCATATTAGGAATGCATTGGACTTATTATGTGACAGGTGGAGCTCGCTATAGCTCCTCGATGCATTAGTAAGTCTCATGAGACAAACTTGTGTCTTCGCACAAGCCCTTGATAAAATCTTATTTCTAGTCTTGGCACGAGGCCTTGGGTATGTGGTTATGATAGTCTGGCATTATGGATTCCATCATTATGAATGTGGTTATTTATATTGCATGGGATTATTTTGATTAGTAGAATATCCATGTGAATAAGTAAATGGAATCATTTCATTTTAATTTTTCCATACTATGTTGATGTTCAATTTTAAAAGGCTTTTGTTTTAGTTATACATTTCCATGAATGTTTATTCTTATTTATGAAAGCTTCTACTATATTGTTATCCTTACTAAGCATTTGATCTCACCCCTTTCAATGTTTTATCTTTTCCCAAGACGTGAAGAAGTAATTTTTGAATGACCTGCAGGGATAGTGTGAGGGGATATGAAGACAAGATGTTGTTGTAGTTTTTTTAACCTTATGATGTATTGTGAGACTTATGAATATATCTAGTGTTTCCAAGACTACTAAACTAATCTGTACTTCAAGACCTGATCCTTTTTGATCATGCCAATGTTATGTAATAATGCACCGACTCTAGGTATCTAGGGTCGGGGCCATACATTAGGTGTCATACAATGTGGGTGAAACAAGTGAAATATATTTTTTCCCAAATGTAATATTTTTATCAAAAGTGAATGATGCTTTATGTGAGTTCATTAAATAAAAATATAAGTTGAATTTTGTTGATTTTAACAAGGGAAGAAGATAAAAAGAGATTTTCCTATGGATAATTTCATTGAGTTTGGATAGACCAAGATTTTCCTCCCTCTCATGGTGTCTCAGGTTACACCAAGTGGGGTTGAATATAATATTTTCTACTATATATTAAAAGTTAAATAATTAGTATGTTATGATATGATGAATGGTTTTTTGGTGTTTAATCTTGATGTATTTATTATCATCATATTATAGATCATATTTTTCAAAATAGAGAATGAGTTTTTAATATAATATTTGAATAAGAGGTAGTTTTTTATCTTGATGTAGATATTTAGGGTTTGCTTAAATAAGTATATATTTATTTAATGAAGATCTAAAATATTGGATGAATACTAATTGAGTCCATTGAGTATATTGAATTTTTTTTCGGATAAGCATTATAAGCCGAAACATGCTATTAAAGATCAAGATAAAATACATAAGGAATAAAAATCATGTATTCGTTTAAATCAATATATCAATGGGCATGACAATATTCTTTAAAATACGAGTGTTTCTATCATTAAATGAAATTGAAGATTCAATTATATTGAGAAAGAAGTTATTATGTTTAAATAATAAATTCTCAAGGATTGTTCAAAAAATTATTTTTTTGAATGTAAATGTTTTATTAGATTTATTGAAGAATATGTGTCCCGTGTTAATGATGAGAGCATAATTGAAGAATAATCCACTAAAATTTCAATAAGGGATATCGAGTAAGGTCTTCAGAAAAATAAAATATCTTGAAAAAATTATTAATGTATTTGTTAATATAGTAATATTTCTCTCTAATTATCTCATTGAAAAATTATATTACTGAATACTTCATCTTAATTAATAAATGGTAGAGAATAATAGAGTTGGAGATAAATTCTAGATCAAGACTCTTAAAGATAAATTTAATTTAGTGGAAGGATCAATGAAATAAAATGTACTGGTTAAGAATGTACTATTCAATATAATTTGAAAACCGATTAAGGAGATTTGTTTTTTACTAAATAATTACAAGAATGATATGAAAAAAATGAAGCTAAACTTAAGGGAATACAAAAAAAAGTAAAATATTTATTAGATAGAAGGGGTCATCTAATAATTTAGTTATTTTCCCTAGAGTTTGAGTTAAAAAATATAAATTTATCAGTTGAAGTAAATAAGACAATACATATATAATTGTAGAATCTTCATGAAATAATAAGGAATTTATTTTTTTCAATATAAAAAAATTAAAGTAAAATTCAGGTTGAGGTTTAGTACATCATCACCCAAAAAAATCATGAAACTTGTAAAGAATTATAAATACAATATAAATTGATTTCATGATTTTGAATAAACTAAATATGTTCAGAATGTGTTTGGATAAAAAATGTGGAGTGAAAAGTGTAGTTATTACAACCTATGATTCTAATATTTAATTCTTGAACATACAATGTGATTTTTTAGAGATTCCATTAATTATATTTTAGGCAATGAATGGAATGGGATATAAATGTATTTTTTCAATAATAAAGAAGGTAAATTGATTATTCTTCTAATTATTATCCTCTTAATGGTGGTTTATGTGGTTTGAAAAAGACAAAACATATAGATGAAATTTTATTACAAGTTAATGAAATGAAAAGTAATGCTTTTGAGGCATTTTTTTTCTTTTAATGAAAATTCGCCTAATGAATAAGGGCATAATTAAATTTGGGTACAAGAATTCATGAATAAGAAGGACAAATAATGATAATTATCATAGAATATGTTATTAATATTACGATGAAAGACATATTTAATTCTATTTTAACTTGATGAGAAGACAATAAATGATGGGTACTACTGCTAATCCCAAAAATTGTATAAATCAAGTTGTTATGGAAATAAAATTGTTACATTAAATAAAAGATTCATGTTCATAAAGAATGATGATATATATTACAAGAGATATATGTTTCATTCATAAAATTATGTTTTTTACAACATCCCTCATAGAATAAAATGAATTAATTATGAAAAACTAAAAATAATGTGGAATCTATACATTCATCCAATAAATCATAATTAAATATTTTCAATGAATTTTTGAAAAGGTAATAACATGAAGAGACTTGTATAATTAGTGGTGAATGTCATGTTATGAAAATAAAGGAATCTTGAAAATTTTGATTCATTGGTAACATCGAAACATAGGGAATGAACATGAATTAAAATGATAAATAGAGTGAGAAATCACATAATCACGATGAAAAATTAAAAAGTTGTATCATTAGAAGAAATACCACTATGATGATTTCAATAAAGAGGGTAAAAATAAGTTAGTTCAACAAGATCAACTATAGTCCTCAACTAAAAGATGTTTTGGATACCCTATCCCGATGAAAATAATTTTTATACATGATTAATGGATTGATTTAATATCAAAAAAATATACCATCCAAAGGGAATATGAATTCCATAATGATGAATTCATAATGAAGAAGTGGATTCATTGAGATGGGTTGATTATATTGAGGATAAGTGAGATAAAAAACGTTATGCTCTTGGAATCCAATATTTATTCCAAGGAAAAATATATGACAATAAAATATTTGAGATGTATTTAGAGGAAAGCCATACTTAATTTTGGGTACATATTTAAATGAATAATTTCAGGTGGTTTAAGAAAAAACAAGATCAAAAAGTGATATCAAAAAACTACTAATATAAATAAGTGTTGAATCTAATTATCTATATTGATATGAGGAAGTAAAAGTTTTAAAAATCTAAATTTTTATTAAAATATGTGTAAAAATAAAATCTGAATTTTCACTATAGTATCAAGCCAATTTCAAAGTTAAAATTGAGTTATCATACCTTATTTCAATAGGTGATATAACTTATATAAAAATACAGAAAATTGTAGGAAAAAACTATATGCAGAGTGAAATACTTATTCTATTTTATTAACTAACAATATAGTATCATATGATTATATTTCAGGATACGAAATGGTTTTGAGAAGATATTTTTATGAAAAATAATTTATTTCTTGGTGATAATGATTTCCCGAATATTTGGTGACCAAAACTGAAGAAATCAGGGGAAATGGGTAACATTCAATGTATTATTAGCCAAATTTGACAATATATAAATCCTATAAAAATACCCTTTTTATTATGTAGAATTACAATTTTATCATATATATGAGGTTTAAATTACTCCATCCTATGGTATTGATCATAGACATTGTGCTTATATCTAAAACATTAATATTAATGGGTATGTGATATTGATATCACAAGATGTTTGATATTTATGGAATTTAATTTCTTAATATTAATGTGTCTATGGAAATAAGTGAGTGACATAGAAAAAATTGATGTTATTGAATTAGAATTTTTTTACTACATATATTTTAAACTATATATGCTTAAAAAATATGTCAATGACTCATTTCCATGTAGACAATTATCATATAATAATTTATTTACAAGAATAATGATGAAAATGAATGTGGGTAGAAATTTAGTTATTAAGAATGATGGTTGAACTAATTTTAAATGTTATATTCATATTCAATATATTTTTAAAAGAACCTAAAGTATTAACAGTGAAATCTAGTGGATAAAAGATTTGATGGTTTGGATTTACAAAAGAGAGTTATAATTCTATTAATCAAGATTTTATATTGAAGTAGTAAAAAGGATCTTGAGGTTTATTGATGTGGAATCTTATAAAGCTCTGTAATGAATAAAAGAAGAGAATAGTCTCCCAAAATATATAGGTTCTTGGAGTATAAAAAATATGATGATATTTCATGAAACTTTTGGGCATTAATATTAATGATAATACGGTAATGAAAATGGTGAGGAAACATTAGTAAAAAAGAAATGAAGAACTTAGTTAATATGAACACATTCACTTTTTTTAAAAAAGGATGGAAAGACGTGTATAAAATCTATATGTTTGGAGGATCATTGATTTTAATATAAATTGAATGATATCATTTACATATGCCCATGGTCCTGAGATTTTATAGATATATTAATAAATGTCCAAATGGGGAGACTTTTACTTCCAAGAGTTTTTACATTAGAAATACATAAAATTACTGAATTATGATAAATGAAAATCACTAAAGGTGTTAAATATTACTGAAGGATAATGAATTATACGTCATGAGTTGTTCCAATGGTTATTTGAGTGATTAGACATATGGAATTTATATTTTAATGTTTTTAATAAAGTGGAAGTTCAGAAGCTTTTCTTGTATTGAAATCATGAAAAGACATTAATTTCTCCATATATACAAAAAGGTCAACTATTTGGAAACATAAGTGTTTCTATTAAGATAAGGAGTTTGGTAAATGAATTACTCAATAATCACCCTGGTGTGGTGTGATTTTACATGTCATGGTGGTTCATGATAATGTAAAAGAGTTAGAATAATCAATCACTGGTCCCCAAACCATGGGGAGACTAGACATGCCACAATGGTTTAATAAAAGTCTAGTTAGGATAATTCATGGAATTTTTTGATTCCAGGGTAGATAAATAAATGGTGAGAGTAGATAATATGTGGGTATTTATTCCATTTGAATCTTGAATCATTTTGGTATGAAATTACAATATAACTATACAATGAAAGGCAATGTTGTTTTAGAGAATTCGAAACAAATAATATCATATAATACGTGAAGATGTTGAAATGTGATGCAAGTTGTTTCACTGGTTAGTATGAATAATATTGTGTATAATGTATGGATAGAAACATGGAAATAAATAGGTCCATAGTGAATTATAGTAAATATTTTTTTTCTCACTTTTTGATTATAAAAATGGTTTTTAGTAAATGATTAATAACAATGAATTTTATTTTCAACATGTTGAAGAATAATTGGAGTAAATAAGAATTACTTCGATGTTGGTGGATGAAGTGTTTTCAACCATGTTGTCATTTTTTTTTAAGTAAATTAATATTAAGAGAAACATCATGGAATCTAGTTTGAAGTTCATTATATTGTCATTGGAGTAATAACGATTTATACACTTACAATGGAATGGTTATTTGAAAATGTTTTAGGAGTTACATCCCTATAATTTTTTTATATAATCCAATGACCATATTTTATATAGTAAAAATTATTTTATGAAAAATATTATGGGAATTCTAAATGGTTGGTAGTTATGTTTCGGATTATTATCCTTATTACCTGTTGATTTATGTTTGAGCAATATTTCCTCAAATTCATAGGAGTGATTTTAACTCAATGATTTACTGACATATTATTAAAATAAATTGTATATGATTTCATAGTTGACCCCAAAAAACTAGGCCTTATCTATTTTGAAAAATAAAAAAAAATCATTCCTTGTTCCAGTACATTCATAAAATCTAGGTTATCAGAGATAAACAACAAATCATAATGGGAGGACAATAATAATGGAATTTATTAACACATTTGTAGGTTGGAAGTAGACTAAATATAAGAAAAAAATCATTTTGGGAAACAATACAAACCCACAGAGTGATTCATAACATGGGGATTTAAAAGGAATATTGATAGTACACTTCAGTGGATAAACCATCACATGCCTAAACACAAGTATGATGTGGGATTGATGAAATTTTTGACACTCTGCATCATTTAAAAATCATGTGTTATTGGGCATAAATATTTCTTGTTTACATCATTATCATCTTCACACAACATGACACAGACTAGGAAATTAATATTTTTTTATACATATAAAATTAAAGGTGATAGAAGAGCTGTAGTTGTGATCCCATTAATTTAGTATGGTTTTAAGGATTTTTTTATTCATTTCAGCTTTAGTTTCAATTCATAGATGCGATATACTCTGTTTGAGTGTGTTTTTGTGAATTTGAGAAGGGGAATAGAATGAATCAGTGTGAAGATAATTATATACATATATGAATATATTTTTTCCATTTTTAAAGATTCATGGGTTGATAACTATAATTGAAAGGGAATGTATTTTATATTAATTAGGAATATTAGGGATTTCATGCAATTATAAATCTGTAGTTTTAAAAAATGTTATAATGTGAGGCCGAGAAGGGTTTTCAGACAAATCAAATTACTTATTGGGAGAAGATTAGTGTAACTAAACCTTATTATGAGATGTTTCATAACATTAGATGAGTAACCCAATTTCCATAATAGTAATTGGAGAGTTAGTAACTGTTAAAATGAACATCATAAGAGTCAAGTGATTTTTAGAAGAGTAAAAAAATGAAATACATTATGATAATGTTTTCTGAATAATTATTAGCCATATAATTCCAAGTAAGGGGATCAATAAAATGAAAATATTAAAATACCAATATCATTGATATGTGAAATTATTTTTATTAATGACTTTTATGGAGTTTGAATAACATATGGGAAGTAAATATTAAAATGGTTTGAGTTTTAAATATATAACCTTTTAACATTTAAAGGAATGTAGATGGGATGAGGGAATATCAAATATTTGTGAATTAAATGTTGATATTTATAAAGCATTTAATTACTAAGTGTAGTGTCAATTCAAAATATAGTATTTTCACTATTTAGTACTTAGAAAATAAGAATAAAGATTCAAAATTATTTTATATATTATATATATATATATATATATATATTAAAATTGAAATAAATTTTTTAGGTTCACGAAATAAAATTATTGAAAATAATGATGCATGTTATAATAGTGAATAATTGGTAATACATCCCTTTTTAACATATGTATGTATCGATGAATAAAGTGTGAGAGTTATAGTGTAGATCGATTCCACTAGATAGATAACAAGGAGAATAATAGTAAGAATATATTACTTTGATAAACGCATATATAATAAGAAGATTACATATTCATTTTCACAATGAAATAGATGAATATGATGAGAAACGTAATTAGAAAAAATCACAACTACCACAACCTATCTCAAAGGAAACCAACGGTGTGGGAACCATTACCTTTTTGTGCTTATACAGTGAATATTTGACATTCTCTTATGATTTTAGTTGTAGTAGAACATGTTTTCCTTTCTTTTATGCATGTAAGAGATGAATATGAAAAAGGAAGAAAATAGATTTTAGCCTAAAGTGGTGATGTAATCTTCAATTGTTATCAAATTTTATAACCTTGTAATGTGTGGGATACACTAATGTGAAGGATAAAACATACATTATTGGATGACTCATAACATGAGTTCAAGATAATAAATAATAATTATTGAATGTGGGTTTCTTACTAGTGGATGATGTGGTCATGGGGTTTTATAAATCAAACAATGATTTATTATTTCATTGAGAAAGGTGAACCATGGAAATATTCTTTCATATTTGAGTTAATGTGTTTGGATATGCTTACAAATGATTATTTATTTAATGAATTATATATCCATTTACTTAATAGTGTATATGTAAAATAATGGAAAAAAAGATACATTAATCAAAAATACCCCAACATTGACTCAATCCCATGTAAATGTTTAGAAATTATCAATGTAATCCATTAATTAGTATGAGAGTCAACATACACAAGTTATTGGTATAATTTTTATTTATGTTTTTCTCTTTTTATGATGAAATTCTCTTCAAAAATTTTATAATTAAGTGTAATTTGGGAAATGATACATATATTTATCATCGTAATTCTATCTTATTCATGATTTTGATAAATAAGAAAAATTATGATGAAAATATATATGAAGGGATCCATCTGATTCCAAGAATAATTTTTTTAGTTTCACAATGACATAGTAATAAAGATGATAGATCTAATATGGAAATATAACAACTGGTATGTCAATCCACATATAAATTAAGGAATATCCTTTCTACCATAGTAGAAGTAATTCAATTTTCTAAAAAAGTGTTCTGTCATATTTCTTTCTAAAACTATCATCATGAAGAACTAGCCCTCAGTAAGAGGGATTATATTCCTATAGATATATCGGTTCTTGAATTAAAAGATATATTTCATGATTTCATAAAATAATAGCATTCACTCATTTTTTGGGATTTATGAAATCATACTAAAATAAATAACTATTTCTAGAATAAATATCAGAAAAAATAGAGAAACACATTAAAGACAATGTTATAGAATATATAAATCTCTCAAAAAAAAATTGATCCTAAGAAGCTACAAATATATATTTTTAAGTGAGATGTTCAATATATTCTTATATCACAATATTCATGAAAAATAATAAATAATCAAAAATCATTATGATATGTTCCATGATTTAAAAGAAAATAAAATTACAAGAATTCATATCAAGATACAAAATTGGAGGTCAATATAAGATAATCTTGGAGAGGAACACATTATTATGAGAGATAGTAAAAATTAATGATTAACAATATTAAATAATATTGTTGTGTGAAAAAAATGATAAAATTTGGGAATTAGTAATCCATTCGAAATATAAAGTGCATTGTAATTAATCTTTGCTAATAAAATATTAAAAATTCTCAATAAATTTATTTAAAAGAAATGAAGTATGATATTTATACTACCAAAAAACATTCATATGATGGTAAATGTTCTTAAAGGGGATTAATTTCTAAAAAATATTTGGATTATATTTTTCTCAATCAATAATTATCCCCAAGAAGTAGGTACTACCTATCTTAAAATATTTGATTTCTAGTAAATCTATTTCTATAGAAAGTGATGATTTCATAACAAAATATATAATAAAATTAATGAGTATAAATTATGAAAAGCACATCACCATGTCAATGGTGGTTTAATGAATATATGAAAATTCAATTTCACTAAGAACCCTAACATGTGTTATTGAATGACAAAATTTAGAAAGGGTTGAAGACCAGATACTAATAAAATAAGGGGAAACATATTTTTGGGTAATTGATAGTTTTTAAATAGGTTTGGAAATAGGTTAATGTATTTTTTTTATTGTTTTAAAATTTTGGAAATATAAGGGAGCTAATGACTATGGGTGGAAAATTAAATCAGATGACAATGTAAAATTTAAAAAATAAAAATATTGCAATATTAAGTATATTTGAAACACTTGATGATCTCAATGGTATTTTTAGAAGTAGTAGTCATAGGAATGGTTCATGCACAATTTATTATAAATCAGAAAACAATAAATAAATAAGCTTATAGATGTTGATTTTGAAATAATGGATAACCTTTTTAAAAATGATAAATAAGGATGCAAATCATAATACTGAAAATATGTTACAATATAAGAGTGAGTCATTATTCTGTAGTGATTATAAATACAACAGTATTTTAAGAAAGTATATAAAGAAGATGTGGAGTTACATTTTTTTAATGAAATCATATTATATTATTAAAATAAATGGAATACTATGCACATAGAAAAATGATACATGGATGTATATGTAAATGGGAACAAGAAAGATCATAATGTTAAACTAGTTCAGGAATGAATAAAATGGACTTATATGGTAAAATAAATCCATAAAGAAGGCGTGTGGAAGTCCCAAATTGATTCTTATATAACTAATGTGTATGGTTAATTAGATATAAGATTTAATGAAATAAATTAATATTTAAGAAACAATAGTTAAGGATTTTTTTTATTTAAGAATGAGATTCCTCATGAAGAAAATAAATATAATGGGAGATTATCAAGAAATGAAAATCTATGATCATTTAATGATATGGTTGGATGGTGTAGTATGTTTGGAAATACATCTAATGTTTTTGGAGTTAGATTTCCAGTAAAATATAAAGGAATGAAGAGGATGAATTTTTTAAGGTAATGAATATAAATTTATTATTTATTAGAAGTGAGGTATACCACACAAGAAAAATGATGTAGTGAAGAAATCCATAGTAAATAAAAAAATATTATCTCAAATATAGGTTTAATGACCTGAATAATGGTTTGTCATTATTGGGAAAATATTCTCAAAATTGTTTTACGTGTTTATAAATATGGGATTCAATTTATTCTCTATTATTTTTAATTTATATATGTTCTTACAATATATGTTATTGATGGTAAAACATGTTTTCAGTTGTAAGAAAATAAATTTTGAATGTTTTCAATATAGGAAAACCAAATATTGAAGTAAAATTCTTGGTGAATTATAAACATGGGTCATAACTAAATCTAATGATGGAAAAAATCCACCATAATGTAAATTATGTCAATGTATATCCTTACCGGGAAGATAAGAGATTATCGTTTTTAGATGGTGGTAAATTTAACTATTATATGCATATCAAATTTTAAGATGGATCATTGAAAATTCTATCATTGAATTTTTTTGGAATTCATTGTCTCTCATCCATGGTTAAATAAATAAAATTATAATGTTAAGGGGGACAATTTTTCAATAAATTTAATATATATTTAAAATTATAGAATATTCAGGGATGATTTTTACTATTTAAAATCTTACTACATGTGTTTATATTTGTCTCATGTGTAAATAAGTGAGTGAAAGACATTTTAGATGAAAAAATTCATGGTATTATTTATAAAAACTCATATGGATCAATTTTTTCATCATAAAAACTACTTTATGACTCTTCAGAAAAGATATGAGTATTTAATTTTAGTTGGTATCATATTAATTTGTAATGGGAAAAGTTTGATGTCCAAATTAATCCCTATCATTTTCTACATTGAGCATGGATCACATATAATTATATTGGAATGGTTGATGTAATATGTCATGATAAGGTAATGATGCCATCATATCACATGGACTTTTTAATTATTATCAATACACACATAGGGTGATAAGATAATAAAATAAAGGATAGATGTTAATTTAGGAGATACGGAATGATGAAAAAGTGATAAAGTAATAACACATATTGATGCCTAATTCTACAATTGGTATTAAAAAAAACCCAAAGGGGGAGTATTTTGAGCCAAAATTTTATTTGTTTCAATTATATACATTGGAAATGGAGAATCAATAATATTGGATGTCAATATTTGAATAAGAAATAGAGTGAAGAATAATTTCATTCACGTTGGTTTAAAAAGTATTCCATAGTATTTTTTTCTATTGTATTATATAAATAAAGATTATAAGATAGATATTGGATATTGGATTGAATTTTATTATATTATCTTTGATGTTAAATTGATTCTTTAAAATATAACAAAAGGTATTATTGAATATGTTGAAAGAATTATATCTCATTGGGTGAATTCATAAATAATTCAATACTATACTAGAATTTTTCTGATGAGGATAAAAGATTTAAAAAGATAATATTAGAAAGATGTCAGTCCAGTCAAGGATTTTTGTAAAAATATTATATTGATCTGTGCATGAGTGATTTTGGATGAGTGAAATGATGGGATTTAGCAGTGGAATCTTCTAAGAGTTCATGGTTATCTTTAATTAATTTAATGTTATCTATTTATAAAAATAAAAAATGGATTTTCCTTAAGGTATCATATTCTAGAAAATAGTTCATTATATATATGGATGATAAATATTATTGTAATGATAACAAGGATGTATTTTATGAAGGAAAACATATTTCAACACTGGCCTAAATAGAAAATAATTTATCTTTTTGGGTGGTACGATATATTTGATATGCAGTACAAACCTTAGGGATTTAAACATAATGTTGATGAAGTGATTTTTTAATAAAACAAAAAATTAACAAACACAAGATAGATTTCGGATTGATGAAATATGTAGAAGTTTAAAACATTTAAAAATAATAGGTTATTTGGATTAAATGATCTAGGGTTTATCATTTTATTCCTCATGTAAAAAATACATGTAAATAAAACATAGTTATGTTAGTTTCCTCAATCAATGTGGATGAAAGAACTTGAGTTATGATTCTAAATTGTGTGGAAGGTTGTGATGAGCATTCAAATGTCATTTACACATGATTTTTTATTTTGGGAATTGATATATCTTATATGAGCATAGTTTAACAAAATTGGGTGCTGGGATAGAATGAAATTATGTGAAGATCATTGAGAGTATATACATGAATTCATAAGTTATTTTCATTTTTTAATAATCATGATTTGATCAATTGGAGAAATAGGGATGTCATATGATTGACTCTTAGAATATCATAGTGTTTATAAGAGTAATATTCAAAAACATTAAAATTTGTGACAATATTAAGTCCAAAAATGTTTTCTAAAACATTAGAAAATTTGTTTTGAGAAAAGAAGAGTAACTCCATGTTTATAAGAGTCATCTAAGAACATTGGAAGAGTAACTCAGATTTTGGATGATGAAGTGGAGAGTTAGAATAAGTAAAACAAAAGATCATAAGAGTCATGATATGTTTAGATGATTAAAAAAACCATAAAATAATTTTTCCATTTTCATGAATAATTCTAAATCACATAAAAAAAAGTATACCAAGAATTTAAAATAAAATCTAATGGTTTATTTAGTAATGATCTTATTTGATAATGAAAGAATAGTAAAAAATAACTATGAGAGAATTTCACAAAACAATAAGGATAATGATGACTATTTTATGGATGAATTCAAAAACACGTAGAATTAATTGAATATATTTTTTTTGAAGAATGCATAATATACATGATGAAAATTGAAATATGAATGGAATTTTAAATTTTGAGACTTAATACAATTTAAAGGAATAATAGTTGATGAAAAAATATTAAATATCAATGAACTAATATACTATATTTGTAAAAATTGGGTGATTCTACAGTAAAGAAATACCGAACTAACATGGTCCTCAAGTCCTCACATGCATGGTGCCACCAGTTTCCCCACATACAATTCTCCCCCACCCCTGTGGCCCACCTATGTCCCTGAACCAGTCATCACACTAATGACAAACCCTATATGCCAGAACATGTTCTATTTTTTTTCTTTGTTCTCACTCACACACTCCATGGGAAACATCCTAGAAGGTCACCCGCCCAGATCACTACTTCACGCCATGAATGGTTAACTATGGAGTTATAATCAGGAAGCCTCCCTAAAAGAATGATGCACCTTACTGACATGAGTCAATTCATTTAGTCATTTACCTCTTTATCATTCTAGGGTGTTACATTCACCCCCACCCCTTTAGAGAACCACATCCACATTGTGGGAGCTACATAACATCATAGGTTGTGCACCACACTTACAGATGAGTTCCACCTTTAATACCAACTATAGAAATTTCCCCTAGTGGCAGGACATACACCCTTCTCTAACATGGAAATCGAGTCTTAGACTGCAAGGTTCTTGATATTTCCCCACAGACACGTGGACCCCACCATTTGGCTCTCCCAGATGCCTAAATGTGTCCTATGACTGATGACTATCCCCATAGCCAAACAAATATTTTTTCCAGTGTGATTTTTCCTCACTCTCATACACCTTGAGAAATATCCCAGAAGGTCACTCGTCTTGATAATTCCACCAATCTAAGAACAATATACATTGAAGTTATAATCAGGTAGGCTCCAAAAAGGAAAGGTCCACCTTGTTGAAATGAGTCATATCATTTAGTTATTTAACCTTTTATCATTATATTGGATTATAATATTTGAGTAGTTTTTAATTTCCAAATGTTATATTAATCCGTAATTCGGTATTTTCACAGTGGAGTGAATACCGAAGTAGTGGGAGGATTTGAGAATGTTGAATGTATTATATATATACTTATTGGATCTTGGAAATTGTGTGGAGCTTGATGATATAATTCTTATAAAGAATAATCCCAATTCTATGAATGATGAACCATTACTTCATCATAATTAAGAATCTATAACTATAAAATAAAATATAGTGATAGATTTAGTGTTCATCTATTACACTGAAGACAGAAGAAGAGTAATTAGAAGAGGAATAAGAGAGTAATATAAATTTAGTACACATATAAGGAATAACAATATTGTATAAGGGATTATAAAATTATACATATAAAGAATAAGTGAAGTAATTTAGTGGAAGAAATCTTTATTCCCATACCCTATATTGAAAGAATCACGCAATGTGGGAACTAGTGAATGTGCAGTGCATGGAATGTGAAGAGGTGAAAGTATCATATGTAATTATTAGTAGTAGAAAAAGTTCCACTTTATCTCTATAGTGAATTTATGTGATTAATAATTGTAATTACAGGAAACACATCAAAAATTTATTACATTCTATTGTAGTGAGGGAATATTACATTATAACCCCATTTTATAAAATTATAATATGTGGGATGAACTAAAGTGACAGAAGCACCAAAAATGTTTGAAAACATGTATCATTAATTCTATATATTTCTTCTCATTATATACCATAGTTCAAAGAATGACTGTTCCTTTCTCATAATACTATAGAGGCAATAGAAATGGAAAATAATATAAATTGATTAAAAAATCCCCAACATTGATTCATTAATCTCTCATGTTTGAGTATATCCCAAAGTGATCCTATCATTTTTGGATTATAATATCCCATTGTAAAATGGGGGATCCCATAATATATGTTATAGATTTCATGTTTTATATAATTTGAAAGATTATAATACAATATTTAAGAGTCACCAATCCATAGAGGACATGCCCCACGGTAGTCAGAACCAGAAACTAATGAATTCTCATGTCCGGGAAGAAGGAATGTTTTTATTGATTTTTATTATATTGAAGGAAATCATGTATCCTAATATAGAACTACTAATTTGTAAGATAATTGATTTTATAATCTATTAGGAAAAATAATTACATTAACACACCTTGTCTAGTTTAATGTGGTTCCAGGCATATGTGTTCTGAGTTGAGGCCCCATACTGATATTTGAAAAATGGAAATTTAGGACTAGTTTTATTGATTTGAAACTCTTTTAAAAACATTTTAATTATTAATTGGACATTAATAAGACAAATTAGGTTAAATGGTGGAGATCTCTATGAAGGTGATCCAAGGTAAGGATTTATCATAGAGGAACTCATAAGTTGAGAGGTTTTTATCTATTTGAATTTGATTTTAAAATTATTAGTATTTAAAAGATATATTACAAATTAAATAAAGAAATAAAAAAAATATATGGGAAGGTAAATATGTGTTCCAAGATGAGATAATAATCTATTTAATAGAAATTTATTTATTGAATACCAAAATTTATAGGATTTTTATTGGTATTGATTATGAATATATCAATGATCATATTTTTGGAACATCCTGGATAAAAAGAGTTGTTTAATATAAAGAAAAAAATATATTAATAAAACTTATATCCCTAGAATTAAACAATATAGATTATATTTATTCCCACTATGTAATTTTTTTTCATGATAAAAAATACATCTATTTTTATAAGAAGTTATTTATATCATATATTGGACTTTAGAGTTGAAACTTTTTATATTTTATAGAAAAAAATATATAAATTTGCTGGAACCAAAATATGTCCCTTAGGAAAACAAACCCCACAAAAATTACAAGGAATCCTGCCTCCTAGAGAAACCTCATAG
This sequence comes from Viscum album, assembly GCA_963277665.1. Classification (NCBI taxonomy): domain Eukaryota; kingdom Viridiplantae; phylum Streptophyta; class Magnoliopsida; order Santalales; family Viscaceae; genus Viscum; species Viscum album. Next base: position 541,800,398 of record OY728130.1, on the reverse strand, counting down.
AGATTCCACCAAAATCCCCTCCAACTCAATGATTGGCGCAACGTAGTTGGAAAATACACCTATAATACCTTCATGGAGAAGCTGATGGAGAAATCCATGACTACGATGCACTTTAGATACATCTTTGTCCCATTGCGGAGCAGCTAATGGAGAAATCCACGACTATGATGCACTGGAGAAATCCCTCTTTGAGCGCCGCGTAGTGGTTGATGGAGTGCTTTGCGAGCCTGAGGAACCTGATGTATCTACCTCGGATTTCAAAGTCCAGTTGCTTTGAAACCTGACCTCTAAGATTTTCACCACCTAATTCCAAAAAATACCAGGCCTCTCTGAAAACCAATGGACTGATACCTTGACCTTTCTCCTTCTCAACTCTCAAATCATGAAACACCATCTACTCTGTGAAACATTTTGAAAAATATCTATTCAATTTATTTAATCATTCTGAGATACCTTTATATTTGCTCATATTTAATCCCTTTTCAATAAGGGATACCCCTCTCAATGCCCACAACCATCGCAGTGGAAGGAGATGAATATGGGAACTATGGTCTTCACAAATCACTCATTCTTTTCAAAGTACCCTCCATGAACATGTGAAACCTATGCTAAGGTATGATCATTGTGCTTCATGAAGTACATTTCATCGAAATGTTGCACTTTTCAATACTCCCATGCTCCATCAAGTCCTACTTCAAGTAATGACTTTCATTTTGCGTAGAACTCTTCATAATAATGTATAATCCATGGATAGGCTAGACTACTAGACATCATGAAGCATACCCCCTCATAAAGTCTCTCCACTTTGTGGAGTACCAGAGATTCACATGGTCTCTTCATGTGAACCACTTCTAGTCACACACCTACTTCTCTTGTATGTACCTCAAGGTTTTTATGATGTAATTTTGATGTCCCTTTTGTGGAGCTTCAAGTTTTGTTGCTTTGCCTCTTGCTTCTTCACATCGACATGGCAACAACTATCGCTTCTTTGCACAAGAACGCTAACATGAGCATCTAAAAGGATCACTCCATAACCCCATATCCACATGACATTTCTGGTTCCATCCCTCCACAAAGGGTTAAAGCATAGTGTTTATGTATGTCCAATGGGTGGGGATCGAATCCCCATTTTCTGAGGAACATGACGTTAATCTTCCAATCATCATCATCCTCTGTACATGATGTTAAACTGTAACCTTTACCTATACGATAAAAATGGAGTTCCCCACCTCAGAAATCTTTTATACCCACTAGTCTCCATGAGAGTGAAATCTTCCTTACATGGAATGAGATCCTCCTTGAATAGAATAACATTTTTTCATAGGCATAGGGAAACCATCTGGAAGTAAGCCCCTAGCCTTTATCATAGGAGGTATCACCCTTTCTCCTCTTATATTCTTCCATGAGAAAAGACCATATGAGATATGGGAACATGTGAATCTTGATACATTGTTCCCCTCCCTTTGGGAATTTTTCCCATTGATCCTCCATCCTAGAGTATGTCCCAATCCCCATCTCTCTAGGTCGCTAACCAAACGTATGCATCACTCCATTCCTCGCAAGCGCACACATTCAAACATGATTGTCAGGTCTTTGTTTCTTATTTTTTCTCACACCGAGAGTGAGTCACATGATCTTATAGTAATCATCTATGATGACACCCTTTCTGGGATTCCATAGTGTGTATGTCATATCCTTCACCACCAAACAACATAGACTTTGTTCTTTCTCTTTTCGAGTAATGTACATAGGAATCCTCTCTGAGGTCGAAGACCATCATCCAACATTCTCCACAACGTCACCATTCACCCTCATCCCACATGACATTAAAATGTATTCACCTTTCATCATGCATGATGTTAAACTGTATGCTTTCAAACTACATTGGTTTTGATCCCTATCTCCATGGAAAGGTACGTAAGAAACCTCCCTGATATCCAACCTCAAACACTATTAATCTTCGGGGACCCCCTTTATTAGAAACCACATCATTTGTCCACCCTTTAGAGGCATCAAATCAGATCTTGAAAACTTACCATAAATAAGCCCCACAATTAATTCATTACCATCCAACCAAGAGTGTCCCTCTTTCAATGGGATGCTAATCATGCATAATCCCCCATCATGTCTTTAGGTTGTTGTACTTTTTTTACACCTTGATTTCATGCCCCCATATTGAACTATGTGCACATTGATTCCCTACCGCTGGGATACATCTGAATCCTCGTTAGGTTTCAAGCCCAACATTCATGTCCTTTTCTGGTTTCTCCCTTGAGACTTTTTATTTTGTGATGGTCGTTCCTTGAACTAGGGGTTCTAGATCCATCAGGCCCCATCCATGCATCCATTCTCACAGGCCACCTCCTTAGGTGTCCCATCACCCACTAAACTATGTCAAATTTGATTCCCCAAAACATGGATATGTAGGAATCCACCCCTATGTTCAATCCCAACATCACTATTATTTTCAAAATGGTTACAAATCATTCACCATCCACATCATTAGACCATATATTATTTTTATTGGTTCCTATGAGGGCCGAGTCATCCTGGTGGGATCACACCATTTCTAGGAAAATCCCACCATGTGTAATCCCCACACAGTCCTTGATCATCTAACCAGGAGTGTACCTCTTATTATAGGCCACTAACTATCTTTAAGACTCAATATGTCTCCGGGTTATCATCTTTTGTGTACACCCTGATTCATCACCCTCTTGAACAACATGGGATTAAATCCCTTTCATCTATATAGGGTACAGACGAGGCATCAAAAATATTTAATCCCAAATAATGGTAATACTTAGTGTCCACCTTATTGGGACCCATGCATCCTTAGATCCGTATTCATTGGAATATTTGATCCACCCATCTGATCCACTCCCTCTAGTGTTTCTATTACACCGATCTGACTCCAATCGATGATAAATCTACAGCGTACCCCATGTTAAGCATGGAAATCCAAGGAAAACCTTAGGAACATCCCTATTGAATATAAGTCCACTAAGATGATGTGGCATGCCTTAGGCTTCTATGCCCTTGAGAAGCCCTATCATAAGGGGAATAAAATATAGGTGTAAAAGTGTTTCAGTGTCAAGACATGCTAGTGATGCCCAACATGACTACTTCCCTAATCAAAGGTTGATGCCCTATAAAACCCATTGAAATGTCTTTATATAAGCTATGAAATCAATTGGTGACCCTAATGATATGTAATTGTGAATGATATTAACCAAAGAAATTTTACATATACGAGGGAGAACCAGACAAGGTGAAAAAATATGAGGAGCAGTCCACAGAAGGAGGAACCGACAACCAAAAATGCAATTGTGATCAAGGAGAGAATGTCCCTGAATAAGTGATAGAGTTTGTAAACCTTTGGAATGCAGGAATGCGGAGAAACAGCTAGTAGATCCCTAACCGACTAATGTGCGCCCTGACGAATGTGTTGGAAATAGAAATGGTGAGGCCGACATGAATCTCTTATCATCAATATAGATATTAGTAGAATTAGGGGAATTTGAAGATAAGTTTGTCACCAAATCCATATATCTGGCACTAGGTCCTTCCATGAAAATAGTGGCCTTGGCGTGTAACTCACTAATGTTGGGGTTTTTGATCTTTGGTAATTATGGTTTGCAATGTTTTCAGCGGGGATCATTCTATCCTACTATGGAAGATAGAGCAAAGTTGGGTCACTATGAATCATTTTATTATTGTTTGTATGGATTAGATAATCTTCTCGATATGAAAAATCTAATCTCATGCGACAGGAAACTAATCACCGCTTTCCCGTAGATGCAGGATAAGTGGTCGTACGAATGCTGCAATTCCCCACAGCTTCATCTCCTTTGTGATGGATCCCACACACAAAACTACTGGGTGAGAATGCCCCCTCTCACCCTTAGAATTTATTTAGAGGATGGCGATTGAGACTCTTGTTTGATGACATGAACATGAAGTCGCCATCACAACAAGGTACATGGCCCCCCAATATAGGGAGGACACTGTGCCCCATTAGCACCGTCGCCTCCAAGGGCCACACAGGTAGCCACTCCTCCCCACTCTGACCTTGAAAAGATTTGGGAGCTTATCCCCAAAGTGCTCAGATGACTCACTCCATTGTACTAACAAAGTAATAAATGACTGATTTCACTAGACCCGGACATTAGCTAGGGAGCCACCAAGGAGGGCTCCCACCCGACCACATCAGCATCGCATGGCAATCCTATGGATTGAAGAGCAGGCGGTCCATTCACCTGCACAACTGGCACTAGTTTGACTAGAACATCGTTAACACTGGGTGAAAACATAGGAGTATGCCTTCCAGAGAGCACCATAGTCCTCGTCTTCATTAGACCGTTCCACCACCAGCAAGATCTATCAACCCCCTATCGTCATTGGGCAGGGGTAAAACATAGTTACAAAGTAGGGGGATTTCCAAGACTGACCATGGTTGTCGCACCAGCCACCCTGTGATTAGGTTGAACAGGCTCTCCCGATTACATGTGAATGCAGCAGCCGATGTAGGCTAACCCGTGATGATGAAAACTAGTACAGTGTCCCTCTCTATACCAATATAAAAAAGAGTCTAAGTCCTCCCCAGTCCTTAATTCAGAATGGAGGTCCTACCCATTCCACTAACATCAACTTTGGAAGAGGCCCTCCCCACTTTATTGACAATCAAAATGGAGGACCTCCCTGTTCTCCTGGCCTCAGGTATGATTTTTTCCCATTTCTACCAGGTTATTAACTTGGTGATCTTCCATGCCCAGTCACCAAATAGCATGGAGGACCTCCCTATGTGCTCATCGTTTCTAGCAGAGGCCTACCCCATGCTAGAAATCAAAAAAGTGTAGCTCCACTCCTCTTCATCAACATAGAACATGGAGGTCCTTCTTGTGTCTTGTATAATGAGTACAATGCCTCTCTTCATACCACTTCTACCTGGACTGACCGACACAAAGGTCCTCCCCATACTATGGAAGACCACAATGGAGGTCCTCTACACATGTTTACTTACTCAAGAATATGCCCTCCCCGCTCTATAACTATCAAACATGGAGTTACTCCATGTATCCCCTTAGATATTTTTTCAAGACCCCCTCACAATCTGACATAAAATAGCCGAGGTCCTCCCCATTTCAGCAATAGATTATATGAAGGCCCTCCTCATATCCCATCTAGTAATAGTGGGGTTCCTCCCCACACTATAACCAATATGAACAGAGGACCTCCTCATTTCAAAAACCTAACCTATCTTGAAGAACCATTTTAGGACAAGAGGACAGGTCACCGCCACCAAAGGAAGAATCTAGGGATGTTCCAAACCACAATTAAACCCATATACTATTCATATTCTAAGGAAAAGTGAAATTTTGTGATAGTATCCTCGCCTAGATCTTTTATTTCATATGTTGTGATAGGAATCTGATGTATAAGCCTCATCCTTCCAAAAAAGTGAGGTCCACCAGACCCCTAAATCCGTCTTATGATATATACAAAGGGAGGAATACTTTTCCCCTTTCTTGGGGTTGACAGTTCCATCCTACTTATAATCAACATGATCATTATCTACATCATAAAGAGATAACAGAGTGTTATTCTAGGGACCGAAATAGGATTATATATAATGTGACCCACCGTCAGTAACCACAACCCCTCCCTGGGAAGCCAGTATAGTTATTCCGTGTTATAAGGATGTGGTGGTTCAACCACTGAATTCTTCAGAAGACAAACCATGATGTAGTGGCATGTTAGATCACACATTATACTCTACACTAGCCACTGTACCATCATAGTATTCTAGGTTAGTGACTTTAACGGCCCATCTACCGCCCAGTCAATGAATACGGTAAGCAAGGGCCAGATCTGGTGTCTGAGTTGAGGATTTTCTGGAACATTCTTATAGCAGAAAAGTTCTTAGAGATGTTCTGGCCAGTTGCAACATCTAACATCATTAATATGGAATATCATACCTAGGAGGAGGTCATGTTCTTTTACCAGACACTCTAGTCTACACACTTCTGTATCCACCATCGATTGGTAGCATAACCCAAGATCCTGGAACACTTTGATGACATCGTCCTGCAATGATGCATGGTTGACTTGGTCACTCTCCCCATGGCTTAGCACCCTATGTTTCCCAATCATCATTCAAAACTCCAACAACGACGTGTCTAGATATTTGTAGTGCTCCGTAGAATTTTTAAGGAGACTTCCCCCCATTCAGAAATGTGATTGGGGTGGTATTTTTCCCTTCATTTCAGTCCTATCCGGCACCAACCTGATTTACTAGGGGATATAGACGATATGCCTCAAGGCACAGTCATAGAAAACAATGTTGAACCATCCAAAGAGGAATCCAAGCTTGGAATAATTTAAGAGAACTTATACCTCATAATGGTTCAACACTTTTTAGATCCTTTGGATAGGGTTACTCAAAAGAAATGGAATTTACTGGGCCTTCCTGTAACTTCTGAGTGACTTCCCATAATTCGTACCCTAATTAGGGTAAAGAGCATGCTAGGATTGTCAAACCCAATGACCTTTTTGGCTCAGTGAAAAATATGGGAGATTTCCCCAAAAAGGTTGTGATGCATCAATAGATCATGGAACATAAAAATATCATTGATGACATTTTCACCGAACATGTTGTAGAATGATGGTTGGATTATAGTAATCCTCAATGGGGACACTAGGGGCTAGTATAACCACCCCCAAGTGAGTTTCCACCTAGTGAACTTGACCATCCTTCTAATATATATATGGTTGAGGTTGGGTTTTGTGGCATAAAGGCATGGTATGCATTACTAAATCTGCTTGAGTTTCATGGTAACCCTCAACCGAACCAAGCTATGGTTCCCCCAATATCCACCACAAGTTATCCCTCTACCCGCTCCATGAGCCGGTAGGCCTTCTCACCATGTTGAATAACCTACCAACACACTAGAGGTCAGAGATCCTCATCAATACAAGAATCCACGCCATGTTGATCTAATGGAATCTCTCATTTCCCACCTCGATGGTTTGGAAACATGAAAAGTGGTGAGCCCACCCGATGGAAATTCCTATCCTACATCTGAAGTTGATAAACCATCACCCTAGGGTTTTAAAAATCCTACATTATCTCCATTTAATGGGATGAGAGACCTTCTGCAGCATCTAGCCTACTTTATTCCATGGAGGGGATCCAAGCTTGGAACTCCAATTCAGCATGAGGCTGCCAAGCTCCGGTATTTCATAGGGACATTGGAAGGGACCACATTCGTTTTGGTATATCCAGCTACCTATTGGGTCAGTAGCCGGTTGGGAGGATCTTAATAAATAGAGTCTATACCAGTTCAGTTCCACCACCCGAAATACTAGTATTTCAAACCTCTTTATACATAATAAGTGGCTCGACGAGCATTTCATGAACTTTTTCAACAAGTGGAAAGGCCTCACGTACCCCCGTAATATGTCACCAACCCATGAATAGAATCCAATAACGTGTGTGGGGAATGTAAAAAACTAAATTGGTACCTTCTCCAATCACTCATCACTACCTAGAGGGATTGTATGATTTATATTACAATGCCTGATGCCTAGAGGAATCCTTGTAGAAAGATATGCAGGAACGTTCTTTTCCACCAATGTTTCCCACGAGAAGATCCACTGAGGAAGAGCCCACCGAAGTGGCACAAATAGAGGCCCATGTATAACGGGAGTTATTATTAGTGGATCCACCTCCATAACCTTGCTAAAGGAAACCACCTCAGGCTCATCCCCCAGCCCAGTATTTTCCACCTCAGAATCGGTAGGCACCCTCACATAACACACCACCACCACCTAGGCTAGATAATCAGGTTCTGACTCCTTGACAGGATCGTCCAGCCCCTTGTTAGGGATAGGCTCCGAGAAAACTCTTAATGGACAGAAGTAACCATTCCACTTATTTAATGAGGCCTAGGTCCCTGGTTATTTCTAAAGTGCCTTGGACTAGGGAATCGTATGGTTGCTAGAATGTAGGAGGCCTGAAGAGGCAGATCTCACAGATTACCCCAATTACTGTCCCTATCCCTAAATCCTTGGACACACCCCAAATCAGTGCTTGGTGTTCAATTACTATCTCCATGATCAGGTTGATAAAAACCTAATCAGTTTAGGTCAACCCCCAGCTAATGTGGCATTGGTGTTCATAAAGCCTAATTGAAATAGTTTGATCAATGGTGAATGGAAGTAGGTACAAAATTCAGGGGCTCAAGAATACAATGACCTAGTGGCTCGCAATTCAGTTTCGCATGCCCATGGTATTATTCGTGCACATTTGAACCAACCTAATCCTTCAGAGGTTACCACATTATCTATATTCACTGCTTCTATGTCATTGTCTCAGTCTCCCTCTTACCATAAGTGCAAACATCAATGACATAAGGGAAAGCCAAGTCCACCACTGATGCCATCTTCTTCATGTACTCTAGGAGATTAAATTCCACAAAGATGTATATTTTCCCCAGAATCTGCCTAGGGATGGAGGGTTATTCATGTTGTGATCAAGGGTATGCATAGGTCAATACACTGGATCTAGTAAACCCTTGCACGGTTCCTAATGTCATGGATAAATAGATGGATCCTCCCAATGTCCCCAACCAATGGTAGCATCGAGGATCCGTGGTTATGTGAGTCACTAGAATTCATTGGTCATTGCATCTAGAAAATCCATGAATTCCATCGAGACCAGACTATAGGCCCATTATAAATCATAGCATGCACAGCCTTCTCATCTCAATTTATCAAATCCTCCTCCATAGCTATTTTTGTTACTTGATCAGGAAGTTCCACCATGATCATGCTATGATCATCCACATTTAGATGTGCATAGACATTATTCTTCTGTCCCTCAGCTAATAGTCAATCCACATTTTTATACTATTGAGAAACGGGACATTCCCTACACCAGCCAGAATCTGCTGGTTCAACTAGCAAGGTCCATTATACCTCATATCACAGAGCGAAATCCTTTCATCAAAAGTGTATGCCCAACACAGATGTATGATATTCTCAAGCATATTTCAATAATTACTACAAATCTCTCTCTCCACATGGATTTCTACTTGTCAGTGAATATGTGGGAATCTATTTCAAAGGATTAAAGAAGACCCCTCCAGTTTGATATAATGGTAGTAGCTTCAATAGCCTTCACTGTCGAGATGGTCGAGAATGTATAATGTGAAGCCATAATCTATTTCTCTATAGAAGACGAAGGTTATCCTATACTAGCTCACATTTACCCATTGTACATTACAGGTCATTTCAACATAGTTGATGCCCAGCGCTATCATTTTGAAAAAGGCTCTGGTATCAATCTTATCCCATCCCAGACACTCCAAAAGATGGGACTACTTGTGGTAGATCAGAGCCCCTCTGATCTAATAATTCAAGGTTATAATAGGTTGGATGAGATTACAGTTTACAAAATTCACCTGAATACCCATTTTGGTTGCCTAGTATCCAACACCGAGTTTATTATTGTCTCACCAAACACGTCTTACAATGTGTTGATGGGTAGGCCATGGATCCACCTATACACAATAGTCCCTTATTCATATCACCAATTCTTTTAGTACTCCTTTAATGATTAAGGTGGAAAACTCTATGGTGATTTATGTCCCTTAACCTCTTGGGAAGCCTCCTACTTGGATACCTACTATTACAAGATCATGGAAAAGGAGATTCAAGATAATGATGTTGAACACACTACGGATGTGACCGACTCATGGAAAGACCTGGATAATGCCCATATTTTCCTGATCTAATGATTGGAGTCCATGGACATGGATTTATGGATATGTTTTTTTGTCCCTATGACTCGTGGGAAGTTCATTCCTAGGTCAATGGAACGTCGGAATATCACCTCATATTCCTATACAAATCAGGCTAGGGTTATCCCCATATCCCACTACTCCCAAAATGTATCTTTATGTACACCCCATAGTAACAACAGTAAATCATACTTTCTTATTTCATTGCTCTAGGACAACCTGACTCAAGGCGATGGACCACTATTGTTTTGATATCATCAAACATGGCCCCATGGATTGAAGGCCAAATGGAATCGGGTCTACAGCCTTTGTCACCATATTTTCAGGAGTGCATGAGCACCCCGATGAGGTTTCCACTACCACTCAGGCTGGGCACAGTGTCCCATCAATTTCATTAAACTCGGAATAGTTGCCTATGGTTGATTACCATATCACCATGAAAGAATAAGAAGTTTTTTAGGATGTCCCTACCACATTTGAACAGGGTGTCTCCACCATGGTTGATGAATTGGTACATGTGAACTTTGTTAATGAGACAGATCTAAAACCAACATTGATATGTGCCACTAATCCCCTCAAAGAGAAAAAATGATACATGGATTTCCTGAGGAATAATCATGATGTTCTTTCTTGGTGTTCTGATGAGATTCCAAGGCTAGATACTCAAGTCACCGTCCACTACCTCGGTCATCCAACTAATCATCACATGTCCAAGTAGTCTCCTAGTAAAATGTACCCTTCTTAGGATCCATGGCCGAGGCTAAGGTTCAAAAGATCATCAAATATATATTCTTCAAGGAGGTCTAGTACCCCATATAGAGGGAAATATTATGCCCATCTAGAAGAAGAAAAAACAAATCAAAGTTTACATTGACTTCTGGGATATTAAATGTCACTGTCTAAAATATTATTTTCCCTATCCTATGATAGAACCATTGATAAAATCATCTTATGGATTAGAGGATCTCTATTTCATGGATGTGTATTACATATATAATCAAATCCAATTGCCTCCCAAGGATAAAGAGTCTACAGCTTTTAGAGAACCACAAGGTACTTTTTTAATAGGTAATTCCCTTCAGTCTAAAGAATGAAGGAGTTACCTATCAGTGTTTCATGTACTACATATTCATGTACATTCACTGGACATTGGAGGAATGTTACGTGGAAGTCTTGGTGGTCAGATATCTCTAGAGTTAGGACTCTCTTATGGATCTTAAGGAAGTGTTCGGCTTCCTTCGTTCCCACCATCTAAAGATGATAACCATTAAGTTCACGTTTTGGGTCACCACTAGACTCTTTAGTGGCATTGTTTTCCAATAAAAATGCTTTAATATCAATCTGGAGAAGTTCAAGGCCATCAGTCAGATGTCTCTTCTGAGGAACATTAAGGAGCTCTAAAAATTTCAAGATCACTTATCCTATAAATACAGATTCATCACAAATCATTCTTGCATGTGTAAGCCGTTTTACTGGCTCATGATGAATGGTTCTAAATATTAGTGGGATGAGGAGTGTTATACCGATTTGAAGGAAATAAAGCAGTACCTACTAAGACCTCTTGTTCTGATGCCTCCGATCCCCAAAAATCCAGTGGTCCATTATGTGACTGCTCTGGAATGATCTATCAGCACCATTCTCACCGAAAAGAACAATGAGAGAACATAGAACAATTTATACCATAGCTACCACATGTTCCTCGATATGGAGAATAGATACTTCTCTATTGAAAAGAGATGTCTCACGCTGGTATTCACATTGCAGAAATTGTGACATTACTTATAGCACCATGAGATATGGCTAGTGTCCAGATGGGATCCACTGATGTACAATTTGAACCGCCCTATTTTTAATGGTCATCTAGATCAGTGGAATGTAATCCTTCAAAAGTTGAATAATATGTTTTTTCCTAGAAGTATATCAGGGGACTGACATTGGCAGAATAAGTTACATCCCATTCAGCTCCTCTAGACCAGGGTCTGAATCATGACTTTCTAGATGAAGCCATAATCTCAGTGGATTAATCCATTTCATTTGGGAAATGAACTTTGATGGTGATTCTTGAATCCCAATCGCTTGAAGACTCAATGGCCCCATACTCAATATTATGGTCTGTAGTAGTGTCTTTATCATGCCTACAAAAGGTTCCATGCCATCTTTATTCCTATTGTCAAAAGGTTGTACCAACAATGAGAATGAGTACCAGGCTGTCATATATAATCATGAGATGGACCTCAAGATTGACGTTCCCCAAATGAATGTGTAAGGGAACTCTGAACTAGTCATCAAAAAGATCAACGACGACTACATCACCTAGAAGTCCTAGATCATACTGCTATTAGAGCATTCTCAACACCTTATGGCATTGTTCCACTCTCATCTATAATTTACTCATGTTCCATGATCACAGAATGACCAAGTCGATGCCTTGGATAGCCTGTAAATATATCTTGTAGAGCCTAACTTGAGTGATTTGATTATCCATGTGGTGCATCTAAGAGTGATTTTTCTTATCACTATGGACGATGATGATAGCCCATAGGTAATTCACCTTACTACCTATGTTTCTACATCAGGACCACAAGGTCGCACTACCACTATGTTGGAAGTGACTCTAGATTGGGAGACTCCCTTTATTGAGCATCTCTAGTATGGTAATCTCCCAACAGAGCAATCGGAGCGTGATGGAATATGATGGTGTGTAGTGTAGTTCACCCACCAGAGTGGTCCCAACCTTGAGCAGATATTCTACAGACATGGGTTTTATGGGATTATCCTCTGTCTAATTCAAGGAGGGGATATTTATTAGATTATGTAGTATGTTCATGCCAAAACTTGTTGGTATCATCAGGGGGGAGGGCTAAAAATTTATCATCTATTCAGAATATTGGGCTACTTTTAGACCAACATGATCTGTGACTATATTGAGTTTTCCTAGAGGTTCTATGCATGTCAGATCCATGCTATTTTTTTTGGTATCTTCTTCCAGAGCCACTCCACACCACAATGTTATCATGGCCCTTTTTGTGTATGGAATCAATGTCATGAGACCATATGCTGCAACAACAGCTCGCTAGTGATGTTTTATCCTGACCGCTATGGATTTCATTTCCATGTGGGATGAAGCAGTTCTGCTCAAGGAAGTCAAGGATCATTTTATATTGAGTATATTACCTTTAATATCAACTTCCAATTTGGAGTCCCTTATGCTATCCTCACTGATAACAACACCAACATCTGAGAAGCCAAGACGAATAAATTTTATGATAATTACAACATCCATTCTAATCATACCTCTCACTATCATGCACAATAAAATGGGTAGATTGAGGCTATCAATAAAATCATGTCTAACCTTTTGCAGAAGATGGTTGGTCAAAACAAGAAATGTTTCCTAGAAAAAAACCATATTGCTCTATGGGATTACTGGAAGACGACTCATAATTCCTTTCATCTGATCCCATATTCACTAGTATTAAGAATAGAGGTTATCCTGCCCATTGAGTTTTTTACCTTCATTACACACAACCATATACGATCAGCAAGAACCAGAAAAAGTAGCTGATATCCATCTGCATAAACTGGAAGTGCAGGACAAGAATAGGATTTATGCCCTACACAATCTCAAAAGGCCCCATAAAAATATAACCAAAACATTCAATAAGAATGTTCACCTATGAACTTTCATACAAGGTGACATGTTATTGGCCCTGAGAATTACAATTATACCCTATAGGGAGCCACCATAGTCGCATCACAAATGGGAGGGGCCTTAACTAATTCACAAGGTTTACACAAATGTTGTGTAGTCATTGGTCACCATAGACGTTGAGCATATTACTCCTCCCACCAATTCTAAATTCATCAAGGATTATTTCTCTTAACAGTAGAAGATAACATTAAACTATTCAATCTTTACTGCTTGATGTTAAACTACTTCATTTGTCTAGTCTCAAAGACATAAAACTACCAAGCACTCCCCCCACATGATGTTAAACAACAAAATAGTCAAGAAAAATTACCTTAAAATAATCTCTCCCTTCATCAATGAAGCATGATGTTAAACTGTACAAATCTTCTTGAACAATGTTCAACTTGATTCCCACCCTTATGGGACGCTTAAAACCCCTGAGACTTTTCATCGATAGCCCAACCTTAGGTCCATCATCCCTTCCATCCTTTTTTCCTGAATTCTCACATTGGATTGTGTAGTGTGGTATGGACTGTATGTACACATTCACAATGGGATATTTTTTCACGCCACACATGTCCCCTTATGACACCCCTCCTTCATCCCTCATCCTTATCGAAATATGTTAAACTACACGAGTACTTACATGCTTCATGCATCACTCTATTTGTGTCTCCATAAAAATTCACATCTGAATGGCCCCCTTAGTGTCTTGGTATTATACCACCTTGGCTTACCAACTATTTGGGGCCAACGTCTCAGTGGATCTCAAATGAAAACAGGGAACATGCCCCACGTTGTGAATTTGGCTAGCAGTCTACTCTCAATTGATTGTCCAAATTCCATTTCGACATGATATGGATATTTTTTTTTAAAACAGTTAGTAGTTATCCTAAATCTTCATTGTAGTCCCATGGTCTTATAAATGATGGGAACATTGATTAACATATTCTTCCCTTCTATACCACTCACATGACATGAAACTAGTCATCTACTATTTGAGCTCTATGACCATAAACTATGATCTATCATGTTCTTGTCACATGAATTTAAACTAAAAGGCATTTTAGAACTACATTTGGCCTGATTCCCATCCACATGGGATACATAGAATCACCCAAACATTTTTTCTGTGGGATTGACCATATAATTTAAAAAACTTCTCTTATTTTGGGCCCCTTGTCATATGTTCTCTATGAGGAATTATTTGGTGTGGTGTTGATTATTTCCTCATTAATGTCGGGTTTTCAACAAACATGCCACATACATATCTTTTTGGGAGCTCTCCATCCCCCTTTCCTCCACTCACATATTTGATTCATCTCTCTCAAATTGTGACCCTCGACCCTTTTTCCTAGTGCACCAATGTTACCAGATGTGCTTTTGTTTAGGAACCAGATTGATAGATTCCACATGGACATGTTTTCATCCATTTCCATGAATCAAATTTCAATTTATTTGGATATTCATCATCTTTCATATTCTAAAGGACCCCCGAACAAAATGGATTCAATGAATCTGTACTGTCCCACCATCATGGGCCAATATCCGGGTGTATATTTTGAATGAAAATTTGACACAAGTCCCAGATAGTTAATATAGTCAGTGGTTGACACTCATTTCTTCATTCCCATTTCTGGTCACATGATATGGATGCAGGGTTTCAAAAAGGTTCAATAGTTTCCCTCTATTGTTACGCCTCCACCTTTGAACCCTAAATATTGGTCTCATGATTCACACACCTTTACACTCTATCACATTCATGTGTAATTTCTACACTCATTGTGCTATATGTCAGTTTGAGTTTGCATGTTAAGAGAATTAATCAACATCATTGTGTCATTAATGGCTTTGTACTGTTTCCCCTCTCCATGTTATCCACAGGTTGTGAAGATCTTCTCCTCCCTTGTTTCCAACATCTAGCATAGCTCAATTGGGATTAGGGACTTGGTCAAGGTTTACATCTTCTAGGAAGTGTATTAATTCTTATGTTATGACATCTAGGACATTAAATAGAGATCACTCTGCACTTTACAACATGATGTTAAACTGCAAAAATTTCTAGAACTACATATGGATTGATTCCCACCCGTACGGGATACGTAGGAACACTCGAACATTACGTCATCAGGTTCAGCTTGAGCTCCACTAATCATTTCTTATGATCTTCATTTTGGACCTAATTCGTATGGGATTGTGTGGTGTGGTGTATTTGGACTTGTGTCCTTATTTAGGTTGGATCTATAATAGTCAAACCACATACCCCCCACCTTAGGAGCTAGTGTCTCCTATCTCCATCCTTATCGTAGGATGTTAAACTACACGACATTTCAAAACTACGTGTGGCTTAATTTTCATCCTTATGGTATATGTAGGAATTCCCAAACATTTTTTCCTACAGTCCAAACCCATATCCTTTCATATTTTCTGGCCCCCTCTCTTGTTGTCCCAACCCTATATGGTTGTAGGGGTTGTGGCCTGGACTGATGTCCTCATCCCCATCGTGTATGCATTATCAACACTTTTGCATTCCCTATAGAACATTATCTATGGTATGCATCCAAGAAATTTGATCTTAATATAAGTTTTATGGTCCCACTTGACTTTAAACTCTTTTTTCTTTTCTGTATGATGTTAAAATTTATGGGATGGTCCTATCATATGACCCTAAACTATGACACTATTTTCCATTCTGCACGATGAAAAACAGAACAAGATTGTGGTGTGCTTGCTCGAGGGGACTTCATGTTTGGTATTAGTCACCCACCATGAACTTTTTAAGGTATACATATGAATTGATCCCTACATCAATTCCAAGATTCTCCATTCTATATTTGTTGCTTATAAAAACTAGATCATCCAATGCTGCTTCTCTTGGTGCATGTGCTAGACATGCCCAATTGTGTTTCCCCTGGCATTCTAACCCTGCCATGAAATCTTTCATAATTACACATGGCTTGATTTCCATCCTCATGGGATACAAACGAATTCCCAGAAAATTCTTATCAGGCCCAGCCCAAAGTGTACCACTGGTCCCTCAACCTAAGGTTTCCCCTAGGAGCACGAGGTATAGTATGGACTTCTACTACCATTGTTCACGTTGGGTTTTGCAATAGCCACACCATGTGTCTCCCTTGCCTCTTGTCAGCCTGGTCTGAGTTATATGACCATAAAATAAGATCTCCCTTTGGGAACACAGTATTCCATGATTACAATCCTCATGGGACACTTAGGAATGCCTAGACAGCTTGTCTTGCGTCCATCCCAAATTTCACTATCCTTCATCTCTCAATATATTATTTCCCTATAGATTACGTGGTGGGGCGTGGACTGATTTAGTCCACATTCATGTTGGGTCTATAACGACCACAACACGTACTCCCCCCTTTAGGATCTCCCCATTCACTCCCCATCCTACCGTATGATATTAAACTACATGGGTCATCTAGAACAACGTATGGATTGATTCCCATCCTCATGGGATATGTAGGAAAGATGGAAGAATTACCCCCATGTTCAGCCCCATGTTAGGACACCTCTGGTCAATGGTGTATAGAACCCCACTAGGAACACGTGGTTTGATGTGGAATCTTATGGTCCTCATTCACGTCATGATATGTACTGCACCACACATTCCCTTTCTGGGTATCAATGTCCCCAATGTAGAATATAAACACTTATTCTACCCTAGATAAGCTAATGAAACCCCATGATGATTATGGGATGCTTTAGCTACCTTAACCGATTTGTTTTCCCTTAATAGTGTTGGCCAATCACCACACTGTGATTTTGGAAATAGATAGAACACAATTTTATTGAATATTTTATTGATTATAAATGAAATAATTTCTTCAAATTGTCTTAACTATGTTCATTAATCAAATATTTGGGATTAGATCATTCATTTGAAAATTTGAGGAATATTCCAGTTTTACACTCTAAAACTTAGCTACGGTATTTAGAACATAAATAATTTTATTTGAATTATTTGAACATTATATTTTGTAATTTTGTCCCTGACATTATTTTCTACAACCATAATTTTGGAAATTACTGATATGTCATGAATTTGGTTGTTTAAAATGTTCCTTTAATTCAAAGATGGGATGAACTCTCTATATTGGACATAGGTTATGTATTTGGGTCATAAACTCTTCAACAATGCTTGTATTAGGCCCAAATATTTAGATGAGCTCTTAGAATCAGTTTCCCATGATTTATCCTTCTATAATTATAGCTGATTCACACAGTATGGTGGTCAAGATGGTGGTATAGGTTGGCATAAAATATTTGGCTGAGATTCCCCATTCACACTTGAAACCACATTAAAACCACCCTCCCCACCACTCAATAAATTGGTGTTTTTCTCATTTTGGGGTTGGGGGTTGGGAAGTGGATTAGTAATTTGAAGGAAGAAGTGAAGAGGTTACACTCCAATTATCCATGCAATTAAATAAGTGTAACTCATGAAGTAAGGATCCCTTCATCGAAGCCCCCTTCTTCTTCCTCATGTTGTAATGTTTATATTCACATGATGAAGTTCTTTTTTCTCATTTATTTATTATTTTCTTCTTCAGTTTTGTTCAAATTTAATCTTCTCTTAATCTTCCTAATTGGTCTGGAATCAAGAGTTGAAACATTATTGGGTTCTTCCCTTTCTAAACCTTTTCACATCTAAGACTTTTCTACGATGACTACGCCGCCCACGGAAGAGTAGTTACTTTTTTTGAATGATCTATCTTCTTCCATATTAATTTATTTATTTTGAATAATTGAGCTATTTTAATTAATAAATATGATCTACGAAATTTGTTTTTTTAATTAGAAGAAACTAAATAATAAATTGAACAATTCACACAAAAACACGTGAGGTCGAGTATTGTGTGAATTGTGAGAGTGGAATCTTAATCGGTAATACAAGACCACATATGATAAGTTTGTGGATTTCAAATTTAATACCTAAACTCAATTAATCCTAATATCTATAATGGATATGTTCTCTAAATAACCACTGACAATAAAATAACCTTATGACATCAATCAAAGTAGGGTACTGTGATTGCGTGTTCTAAAGTTAGCCTAGGGTTTAAGTAATACCATCTTTGTGGTTAGGTTAACAATTATAGGTTATGAGAGTTAACCAATTAAGGAATCATAATTAAGTGTGTATTTAATTACATTATAATGATAAATAGGTAAATGAAGTGGTAGATTTTGATCGATTACTCCTTCTAAATATTTTCCAAACAAACATCTTCTTCTTGTGTTATTTTAATCGAACTTCCTTTAAAAAATAAATTTTAAAAAAATGAAATCTTTTTCCAACAAACTTCTTCTATTTTTATAAATGATAGAAAAACCCAATCTGTTCAAGTAGTGTTTCTATTATATTCTGTTATATTTTTATAATATCTTTATGAAGTGGTTTTAATTCACTTCTTCCATTGAGAGACGACATTGGTCAGCCACTCTTCAACACCTAAGTACCAAAAAAACACTAATAATTTGAGGGAACCCACGACAGTTGCTTTTGAATTGGAACCATTTCTGGGATGGAATGTAATTATTTCAACCAATTAGAGGTATTTATTGTTTTCAAATATCATTTTATTCTTCTCTTAATTATTCCTTCTTTACCCAATCTGATTTTTTTCTTCTTCTTTTATTTTCTTTTTCTTCTTTTTGGATCATCAACCCAAAATTCTTATGTATTATTTTATTATGTTACACTTTTATTATTTTTATTTTATATGATCTATGAGATGAACTAATCCCGATGACCTATTAGATCTTGACTGTGAGATTGGACAGAACCTTTGGGCTCGAATCAGACATTCTCAGTCTATGGTAAGTTTCATCATTCAACCAGTTCAATAATTCCTCCACTCTCAAAACATTGAAATTGAATGAAATTCAAATTCAACCATAGAATAAGTACCTATGGATGAAAATTAATGGAATGTAACTTAATATAACTATTCAAGAGTTTGTTGCACCAGACATTAACTATCAACCAAATTGTATTTCATACCAAAATCTCAAATTAGACTTCAAACTGAAATATGGGTCAACTCATATTATTCCAAAGATTAATGGATTATGTGGAGAGGATCTAAATTAACAGTGGAAATAATTTAATGTGGTTTTATCAACCTTAAAATCATGAAATGTTTCTTAAGATCAAATCTAAAAAGGTAATTCCAATTTTCACTGGATGTTGCTGCAAAAGACTGGATGTATTATTTACAACATTATGATGTAACTTGTTGGAATGATTTGAAACATATTTTCATGTAGAGATTTTTTCCCGCATCAAGGACCACATCCATTCAAAAAGAGATCTATGGGATTAAGAAAGCACAAGGGGAGTCAATGTATGTGTACTGGGAGCAATTCATGAAGTTGTGAGAAAGCTTCCCAACATCACCAAATAGCTGAGAAACTCTCCCGTCATATACTTCTATGAAGGTCTCACACCTATGGAGAAGGGCATAGTGGATGATGCAGCTAGAGAGGCATTGGTAGAAAATACACAACTAGATGAACATGCGTTGATCGACCAGATGGCACAAAACTCTGAAAATTTGGCGATCTAGGTACACCACATGTTAGGGGAGTACAACAGGTAAGTCCTTCCTCTCTTGAAAATCATCTGATTGATATAAAGTTTGAATAATTGAACACTATTTTGAGGAATATTTCTTTGGCACAAAAGACATCCCAATCCCCTATTTCAAGGCCTTGTGACATTTGCACTGATACAAGCCACCCAAGTGACTGTTTCCCCCCATCTATAAGAAATATAATATTGTGCAGCATTGTATCCTGGGAGACCATATCATCAACTACAACAACAATAACCATAACCCCAAAATACGATTGATTCTTTTTCTCCAACATACAACCAAGGGTGGAATGATCAATCATACATGATGTATGTATCATGACCACAACAAAGGTCCCCTTTTCATCAAAATTTCCAGCATCATACACCCTACCAACAATTTTTCCAACAACCCCAAACCTGATTTGAAGCTCAAGGATCAACAAATCAACAACAAGGGTACACTCAACTGAAGGAATATTCTAACACTAATGAAATTTTGAATAAAATTTTTCTCCATCAACAGAATGATCTGAAGAGTAATGGTATGTAGGTGAGGGAGTAGATGACTCAAATGAGCCATATTTCCACAGACCTCCATGATCTGGTAAGTAATAACTCATGAATTCTACCTTCCCAACCTTCTCCAAATCCCAAAGTGAATGTTAGTGCCATCAAATTGAGAAGTCCGAAAAAAATTGATACATCTACACCAATCGTTCCACCGGGATTCACCTCAACTCTGGAGAAGATATATTACACACCAAATGATGAGTAATGAAAGGAGAATGAGGAAGTAATGAAAATGACTGATGATGTTCCTCCTAAACCCCTTCCATTTCCAAACAGAGCTATACAAACAAAGAAGATGGATGAAGAGTTAAAGACAAAAATAATGTCTGGATACATTCAAGAATATGGAGATCAACGTCCCACTTCTTGAATCCATAAAGAAAATCTCATGTTATGTGAAATTTATAAAAGAACATTGTACCAATCGATGAGGGATCAAGGAGAATGAGATGATAAATCATGGAAAGAATGATTCAGAACTCATTAAACCAACTCTAGTAATGCCTATAAAATTCATGGATCTTGGGAAATTTGCTATCCCTTGAACCATAGGGGAGTTTCACTTTTTTGATGCTCTTTATGATTAGGGAGCTTCCATAAATGTGATGCCTCACTCTGTATTATCTTCTTTATAGGTTGGTGAGTTGATGATGATGGCAATTGTGGTACAGTAGGGGTATAGAGCTACAACATATCTTGTGGGAGTCCTTGAAGATGTACTTGTTTGTGTAAGAAACATAATATTTCAAGCAGATTTCTACGAGCTTAACATAGAGGATGATCAGGTAAGTTATCATTTTGCGATTATCTTAGGGGAAACATCCTCAAAACTGCAAAAACTATCATAAATGTTAATTAGGGTACATGTTACATGGAGTATGGAGATGAAGTTATAATATTTAATGTTATGGACTCCATGAAGTACCCCTCAAGGGATCATTCTAATTTTGTTATCTTCTATTTTGAACCACTAAGTAAAAACCCATGGAATTTTATTGTCCTATGCTTATGAAGATTATGAGTATTGGTTCTACATTGATTTGAATGATTACTTCCGCACCAATTTCTAATTCACAAGACTCTCTTAAATTTGATTTTGAAATGGAATCACATTCAATCGTTGATCATGTGAACTAGGATTATGACATGGATTTTGTGTATACTGATGGACATGATTCTTTATTCTCTGATTTTGATGATGTGTGTTCTGATGATGATGTTCATTGTGCACATATTTCAGTTCCTTAAATTTCTCCATCCATACAACACCCCTACACTAGAATTAAATCCATTTAACCCAAATATAAAATACTCATACTTGTAGAGTGGTGATAAATTACCATTTTTCATTGCTAACAATCTATCTTTTGACCATGAATAAAAACATTAGAATATTTTGAGGGACAAAATTAGGGAAATTGGGTGGAACATGGAAGACATATCATATATTAGCTCCTCTATTTGAATGCATAGGATTATTTTGGAGGATGGGGATTAACTGTTTAGGAAGCCACAATGGTGACTGAATACAACTTTTTTGGAAGTTGTTAAAAATGAAGTTGAAAATTTTCTAAAGGCTGGTATAATGTTTCCCATTTCAGATTCGTAGTGGGTAAGTCTTACTCTAGTTTTTCTCGAAAAATGTGGAGTTAAAGTTGTAAAAAATGTGAAATATGAGTTATGTCCAACAAGGGTACAAAACAATTGGTGTCTGTGTGTTGATTATAGGAAACTAAATAAGTCCACCCACAAGAATCATTTTCCCTTCCAAATTATTGATCAAATTCTTGAGAGTCTCATTGGGAAGAAACATTATTTTTTCTTGTATGAATTTTTCGAATATTTCCAGGATTCTATTACTCTAGAGGATCACTAGAAGACAACATTTACTTATCATTCATTACATTTTTCTACCAAAGTATTCCATTTGGAGTTTCCAATTCCCCAGGTACATTACAGAGATTCATGGGGATTATTTTTTCTGTTTTTATTGAGACCTGCATGGAGGTATTTATGGATGATTTTACAGTTTATGGATTTTCATTTTATGAATGTATAAGTTTTTTGGGAAAGGTGTTAAATCGTAGTATTGAGAATAATATGGTCCCGCACATTGAAAATTGTCATTTCATGGTAAAGCATGGCATTGTCTTAGGGTATGTAGTGTCAAATCAAGGGATTGAGGTTGATAGATCTAAGGTAGATTTCATTTCATCCTTACAATATCCTTCATGTTTTCATGATGTTAGATATTTCCTAGGGAATGCATGATTTTATCGGCGCTTCTTCAAATATTTAGTAATATTTCACTTCTTATGTCATGATTACTTCAAATGGATTTTTATTTTGTGTTTGAAGATTATTGCAGGACATCCTTGATGAGCTAAGGAAGTGTTGGAACACTCCACTGATCAAACAACCCCAATGCTGGGGGCGTCCTTTTTAGCATATGTGTGATACCTCCCACATCACAGTTGGAGCTGTCTTATCTCAGAGGGTGAATGGATGTTAACATGTGATTACATATGCATTGAGGAGACTGTATTTAGCATAATAAAACATAAAAACCAAAGAAAATGAGTTTCTTGTTATCATATCTTCTTTAAATAAATTCCATTAATATTTATTGGTCTCTAAAGTTGTTTTTTTTTCTAACCAGGAAGCTCTGAGGTACCTTTTGAAGAAGAGAGATGTAAAGACCGTGATAATATGATGGATCCTCCTTCTTCAAGAATTTGATATTGAGATAAAGGGAAAGAATGGGTTGAAAAATATTGTGCTATACCACATGAGTAGGCTTACATACACAGTAGAGGATGACACCTTAGACTGGGGACTACTTTGGGACACATTCCCCGATGAGAATCGTTATTCCATCTCAGGTACGCATCCTTGGATTAGAGATTTTGTTATTTACCCTGTTTCCTATGAAATACCTACAAATATAAAGAAACATTAAGTCCAAAAGTTAAATATTGAGTAAAGATTTTATGTTTGGCATGATCCATACCTATGGTTCATGTGTAGTGACCAATTTATTAGGAGGTGTGTTCCTGATCATGAGTTTGATTATGTTCTACTATTCTATTATAAACATTCTTGTGGTGGAAACATTATACCCCAATAGATAGATTGGGAAGTATTAGACTCTGGATTATATTGTCCGAGCTTATTCTGTGATGCACATGTGTTTTGTATTTCATGCTCTCGATGACCACACACTGGGAACATTTCAAGGAGACATGAGATGCCTCAACAATCAATACTATTCTGTGAGATTGTTGATGTATGGGGAAATGATTTTATGGGTCATATTCACAGTTTCATTGGTTTATTTGTAAATTTTTGTTTCTTTTGATTAATTGAGTTAATGGGTGGAGGCTAATTCCCCCAGGACTGATGATTCTCATGTTTTTGTGGACTTTGTCAGAGTGCAGATTCATTGCAAGTTTGGAGTAACGAATTCCATCATTAGTGATCAGGGGATACACTTATGCAATTGGAATCTTTCATCCCATATTCAAAAGTATGAGGTGACACACAAAACATCAACACCATAACACCCCCAAACAAATTTCCATGTTGAGGTCTTCAATCATGTGTTGAAAAAAAATATTGGATAAAACTGTGCTGCCAAATAGGAAAGATTGGAGCAAGAAAATTGATGATGCTTTGTGGGATAATAGGAAAACATACAAGACACCCATTGGTATGTCCTCATTTTAGATTGATTTTTGGAAATAATTTCATCTCCCTGTGGATGCTGAGCATTGAGATTATTAGGCTATAACGAAATGAAACATGGATTTGGCCCAAGAGGGAATCCAAAGGAAGCTGCAAATTCAATAGATTGAGGTGATTTGATTGTCTTCATATGATAAATCCAGGCTCTACAAGGAAATATCAAAAGTATCTCATTAAAAATGATCCATAAAAGAGAATTTCAAGGTTGATAGAATGTATTTCTCTATAGTTAATGACTTAAATAGATTCCAGGTAAGTTGTTTTCTAGGTGTTCAGGTCCTTATGTTATGGTTAATTTTTTTTACTTATGGTGCAGTGGAGACCAGACAAGAGGTCACAAGAAGGAGAATTATAGTTAATGGGAAACTATTTATGAGATAAATTGAGGGACATCCTACTAATTCAGTGGATTTCATCACACTGTATGACCCCATCATCACATGAACATATCAGGCTATTCCTAACCCTTTCAATTTTTTATTCTAGGACCTATTTAAAATTATACAATTCATGTGCATATATCGTCTCATGGGTTCACATTGAAGACAATTATATATTTTATGTGTGTGGGAGGGAACATTTTAGTTTAGTAATTCCAATCATTTACTTGTTTTTCAATGTCCTTAAAAAATAGTGTGTTTTTCAAATTTTGTGTTTTTATTTTTCATTTTTTTGGTCTGTTTTTGAATCTTTTTAGAAGAAATGATTTTCATAACCATTTTTAAATTCATATCAATAAGTGAAAAAATTTATCCCATGAAATAGAGTATAATTGAGTATGTTGAAAATAACATTGTTTCATGTTCAAATATTTGGAAATTTTATGGAAAGTACTCTAAATATTGAATCTCACGCCACATCTCACTATCTTTATATTTGAAATCACATTGTTGTGAGGATTCTGAACCATTCTTTTCATATTCATTAAATTTACTTCACTTCTTGAGAGAACCAAACCATGCTTTATTTAACAAGAATCTGATTTATTCTGGTCAAAACAAGAGGGTTTGAGGTACTTATGTTTTAGTGATTGAGGCATTTTTTTAGTATTAAAGCCACAATTTCAAAGAATCCTATTTTTATTAAGGCCTAGCTTGAACAATTAATCCTTGTATACAATTGAAGAAACAAAAATCCTATAATTTTTTCCACATTATATGCCAATTTTCCCTTATCCAGACAACTCTTGAAGTGAAATAGAATAATATAGTTGAAATTAAGTGTGGGGGAAGCTGTCTTGTGTTATGCTACCACATTCTGTGATATTTTTGGTGGAAAATTAAATTCTGAAGAGATGTGTGTGCTGCTGAAGAAAATAATTTTATTGAAACCTATGCCTCCTCTGGAGCTTTCATGATAAGTGAAGATGTGCATTTCTAGAGCTTCTAATAGAGAGAGGAAGTTGAACATATCTAGAGCTTTCAATAAAATCATGTTTGAGAAGATTGAAATTTTTTCTGCTGAAATGATGAATTGTGTGATCATTTATTTATTTTTCATGATGATGAACTTGAATCGATGCTATAACGATTAAGGAGGAGACCATTTTTTTGTAAAAAATAGAATAGTGAAATTTTTCTTCAAAAATAGTCACGCCCTCCTCATTCAACCTCAAAGCATTTCACATCTAAATAGTACAAACCGAAATTCATAGAACATCCTTGAAATTTTCTCATGATAAAAATATGTCCTTGACTCACATCGGGTGATGATGAGGGAATTTATCAAGCCAATGGTGACCCTCTTATGAGTTTGGATGAGAATGAAATTGTTGAAAAATTGACATTTGTGTGATAAGAGAAAATTTGAGTGAGGTAAGTGTATTGTTTTCATGAGATGATAAATGAAGTGAAAATACATTGAATTATATAAATAGAGAAGTTTCTGAGCACTCCATCGATCAAGCAATCCCCATGGTGGGAGCGTCCTTTTGAGCTTATGTGTGACGCCTCCAACATCGTAGTTTGAGCTGTCTTATCTTAGAGGATGAAGGGATGTTCACATGTGATTCTCTATTCATCGAGGACACTAGATTCAACCAAATAATACTAAAAAACCAAAGAGAAGGAGTTTCTTTCTATCATATTTTCTTTTCATAAATTCCATTCATATTAATTGGGCTCTAAGGAAGTTTTTTTCATTCCATGAAGCTCTGAGGTACCACTTGAAGAAGCTAGATGTAAAACCCAGGATAATCCGATGGATGCACCTTCTTCAAGAATTTGATATTGAGATAAATGACAAGAAGGGGTCAGAAAACATGGTGGCAAACCACACGAGAAAGCTTACCCACACACTAGTGGATGACACCTTAAACTAGGTACCACTTCAAGAAACATTCCCTGATGAGCATCTTTATTCTATCTCAGCTACACATACATAGTTTGAAGATTTAGTTAACTACCATTTTTCCGCTGAAATCCCTGAAAATTTAAACAAACATAATGTCCAAATGTAAATGAGTGTTTCAATATTATATATTTTGGATGACCCATACTTATGGCACATGTGTAGTGACAAATTTATTAGGAGGTGTGTTCCCGATCATCAGTTTGAGTCTGTTCTACAATTCTATCATACACATACTTGTGGTGGATACATTAGACCCCAACAGATAGATAGCTAAGTCATAGACTCTGGATTATATTGGCCTATATTATTCCATGATGCACATGTGTTTTGAAATTCATTATCTCATTGCCAACACACTTGGAATATTTCAAGGAGACATGAGATGCATCCATAACCCATACTATTTTGTGATATTGATGATGAATGGGGTAAAGATGTTATGTTTCCTATTCATAGTTCCTTCGGTTATTTGAATATTTTGGTTGCATTTGATTATGTGAGTAAATGGGTTGAGGCTAAGGCCCCAAGGACTGAGGATTCTCATGTTGTTTTGGACATTGTCAAAGGACATATTATTTGCATGTTTAGAGTACCGAAGGCCATCATCATTGACCAAGGGACACAATTCTACAATATGAATCTTTCATCCCTTCTTTGAAAATATGGGGTGAACAAAAAACATCAACACCATACCACCCCCAAAAAAATGGCTGGGTTGCGGTCTCTAATCATGAGTTGAAGAAAATTTTGGATAAAACCATGCATCCAAATACAAAATATTGGAGCAAGCACATGGATGATGCATTGTGGGATAATAGGACAACATATAGGACACCCATTAGTATATCCCCATTTTAGATTGTTTTTGGGAAAGCATGTCATCTCCCTGTGGAAGATGAGCATCAAGTTTCTAGGCTATAATGAAATGAAAAATGGATTTGGCCCAAGATGAAATCCAAAGGAAAATTCAAATTCAAGAGACTGAGGTGATTCTAGTATCATTATATGAGAGCATAAGGCTCTACAAGGAAATAAGAAATGTATCTCATGAAAAAATGATCCATAAAATAGAATTTAAAGTTGGATAGAGAGTCTTTCTATATAGTTCATGACTTAAACCGATTCCTAGCGAGTTGTGTTCTCAGAGTTTGGATCCTTATGTTGTGAGTAATATTTAACCTTATGGTGTAGTGGAGATCACACAATAGGACACATGAATTATATTTATAGTAAATAGGAAATGGTTTAAGAGATACATTAAGGGACTACCTAATGATGCAGTGGATTTCATCACACAACATGACCCCATCATCACTTGAGCATATAATGTTGTTCCAAACAGTTTCAATTTTTTATTCTATGACCTATTTAAAAATATACATTTCATGCGAATATATTATCTCATGGCTTCGTATTGATAGAAATTCAAGATTTTATGTGTTGATGAGTGATCCTTTTAGTTTAGTATTTCCAATTGTTTTCTTATATTTCAATGAATTTCAAACAAATTTTTTGGTTTTTCAAAATTTGTGTGTTCATTTTTCATTTTTTGGTGTTTTTTTGAAACTTTTGAACTAAAACGATTTTCATCACCATTTTGAAATTCATATCAACAAGTGAAAAAATTTATCCCATGAAAGAGATCTTAAAGGAATGTTGAAAGTAACTTTGTTTCAAGTTCAAATATTTGGTAATTTCATTAAAAGTACTTTGAATTTTGAATCTCATGCGACATATCACTGTCTTTATATTTTAAATCACTTTCTTGTGGGGATCCTGAACCATTATTTTTATATTATTTACATTTACCTCACTTCTTGAGAGAAATAAACCATGCTTTATTTAACAATAATTTGATTTATTCTTGTCAAAACATGAGGGTTTGATGTACGTATGTTTAAATGATTGAGGCATTTTTTTGGGTATTAAAGCCACTATTTCGAAGAATCATTTTTTATAAAGGCCTACCTTGAACATTTAATCCTTTTATACCTTTGATGCCACAAACAACATGTTTGGTTTTCCACATTATAAGACAATTTTTTAAATCTAACCAACTCTTCATGTGAAATTTCATAATCTAGTTGAACTTATGTGTGGGGGAAGCTGTCTTGTGTTGTTATACCACATTCAGTGATACTTGGGGTGGAAAATTATATTACAAGGAGTGTTGTTCTTACTTCTGAAGAAAATAATTATATTAAAACCTATGCATTTTCTGGAACATTGATAATAAGTAAATATGTGCCTTTATGGATCATCTAATAGGGAGAATGTTGTGCCTATCTATAGCTTTCAAATAAATCATGTTTGAGAAAATTGACATTTATACTACTGAAATGTTGAATGGTGTGCACATTCATTTATTTTTCAATATGATGAACTTCAATTGATTCTTTGGGGATTGAGTAAGAGATCATATTTAAGAGAAAATTAGAATAATCCAATATTTCATCAAAAAGAGTCAAGCCCTCCTCATTCAGCCTCAGTGCGTTTCACATCTAAATCCTACCAACCGAAAGCCATAGAACAACCTTGAAAAGACCTCATGATAAACTTATGTCCTCGACTCACATCAGGTGGCAATTTGGGAATTTATCAAGATTATGATGACCCACTTATTAGTTTTGATGAGAAAGACATTGCTGAAAAATTGACATTTCTATGATAAGAGAAAATCCTAGTGAGTTAAGTGTATTGTGTTCATGAGATGATAAATGAAGTGGAAATATATTGAATGATATAAATTGATAACTTCAAACAATGTTTTTTTATGAGGCATGATATATTTTGTTTCTTATTGTGTAATTTTTGGATCTCAAGGATATGTGTTTTAAAATTTATTTTGATTTGATATTGATGTTTACTTGACATAATTTTTCAGAATACAAGATATGACATTTTTCTCGAGAGTGAAATGTGTATGTGCGGGAAAGTTGATAAAACACAATTTTATTGAATATTTTATATAAAATAAATCATATAATATCCTCAAATTGTGTAAACTGAGATCATTTATGGAATATTTAGGATTAGATCATTTAACTGGAAATTTAAGCAAAAGTATAGTTTAACCCTTTAAAACATTACTATAGTCTTTTGAACATAAATAATTTTATTTGAATGATTTTAACCTAATATTTTCTGAAATTGTTACTAACATAAATTTATACAACACTCATTAAGGGAATTCGAGCTAAATCAAGCATTTGGTTGGTGAAAATGGGCCATGAAATAAATGTTGGGCGGGACTCGCTTGATTGGACATGAGTTCTATAGTTGGGCCATAACCTCTTAATCCATTATTTGATTCAACAAAAATTTTTAGAGGAGATTGGGGACTCATTTTCACATTAATCATCTTCTTGGAAGGATAACATACAAATGTAGTTTGGCGGTCAAGAGGGTGGTGCAATTTGGCATAAAATATTTGGTCACGATTCCCTATTCACACTTGAATACAAATAAAACCTAGGCTCCCTACCACTCTATAAATTGGTGTTTTTATCATTTGGTGGGGGTGGTACATGAATTATAAAGATGAGGGTAGAGGTGAAGAGGTTCCACTCCAATTATCCAGGCAATTGAATAAAGGAATCTCTTGAATCCAAGATCCCTTTGTCGAAGCCCTCTTCTTCTTCCTCATGTTCTAATGTTTGTGCTTTCATAACAAACATCTTTGTTATTATTTTATTTCTTTTTTTTTATATTGTTTTTTTCAAATTTAATCTTATATTAATCTACCTAATTGGTCTATAATCAAGAGTAGAAACATGATTGGTTTCTACCCTTTCTAAACATTTGTGCATGAAAAACTTTTCTATGATGACTACACCGCCCAAGGAAGAGTAGTTATTTTTAGGGATCAATCTATCTTCAACCCTATTAATATAATTATTTTTATTGATTGAGATATTTTAATTCGCTTGATATTATCTATGACTTGATGAATTTTCATTATTAGTAACTAAGAAACAATTGAACAAATAACACCAAAACACACGAGGTCGAGAATTGTGTGAATTGTTATAGCGTGATATTAATTGGTAATGCAAGAAATCACAGGATAAGTATTTAGATTTAAAATATAATCCCTGAACTCAATTAATAATAATTATAGAAAGGATATGTTCTCTAATTATCTACTGAATCTAAACTTACATTAAAACATCAATCAGTTCAGGGTGTTGTGATTGCGTGTTCTGAAGCTTGCCAAGGCTTTAAGTAATTTCATCATTGGGGTTATGTTAACTCATGGAGGGTTCGATAGGTAACAAATTAGATGATCATAAGTAAGTGGGTATTAATTTAAATGATAATTATTAATAATTAAATTTAGAAGTTGAGTTTGAGTGATTATGCCTTTTAAATATTAAAAAAAACATTTTCTTGTTGTGAAATTTTAATCGAACTTCATTTAATAATTAAAAATTAAAAAATGCATTCTTCTTCCAGAAAACATCTTCTAGATTTATTAGTGATAAAAAACCCCCATTCTTTCACATATGGTTTCTTTTCTCTTTTATTTTATTTTTATTATATCTTTATGAAGTTCTTTCTATTTACTTATTCCTTTGAGAAATGACCTTGGTCAGCCACTCTGCTTCACATAAGTCCCAAAAAAAATCACTATTAATTTCAAGGTGCCCATGAAAACGCCTTTTAGAACAACGTCAGCTTTGATTCCTATACTCAGGGGATATGTAGGAAAACTCAAGCATATCAACTCAAGTCGATCAAAAAAATTATCCATTTCAACCCCATGACCTAATATCTCAATTAGAGGAACATGATGCGGTGAGGAATTCCTTATGTCCTCCTTCAAGTAAGGTTTATAGTTACTACATCATGTACCTATTCATAGATTTCTTCCTGATTTTTTTCTTCATCGCATGACATGAAACTGCATGGAATTCTCATGTTCTCCCATTACAGTTCAACTAGCCCCTTGTCCTAGGCCCTTTTTCAGAGGTGGGTGGTATGGTAAGGACCTCTTTGGTCCTCACTCATGTCATAATTGCAATAGCCACACCATGAACATCCCTCATAATAGACTTATTCACTTTTCCTAATCACATAATAATAAGATGCGTGGGAATATCACCCTTCGGCCCAGCCTCAGGTCCATTGGAACCACTTTTACCCATTTATATATCCATTTTGGCCACTACTCTTAAATAGGGCTCCACAACCTATATCTAGCTCCAACAAAAAATTTAAAAGCATTGTGATTTTGGATTTGGGTTGTTGAATTCCACATGAACATTCCCTCATTCCATTTTAATTCTTAATAAATCCCTTTTCTTGGGTTCCCATCAT
Source organism: Viscum album (assembly GCA_963277665.1). Classification (NCBI taxonomy): domain Eukaryota; kingdom Viridiplantae; phylum Streptophyta; class Magnoliopsida; order Santalales; family Viscaceae; genus Viscum; species Viscum album. The sequence continues at coordinate 541,768,312 of OY728130.1, read as the reverse complement.
CATTCACATATGAAGAAACCACCAAACAATATGTATACTCGACCTATCTCTCACCTAATTTCATAGGCCAATGTTCCTGGATATTTTTGAAAAATATCTCAAGATAGGTCCTATGTTTCAAACATGGTCAGCAGTTGAACCTCATTCGTTCATTTCCATTTCAGGTCATAGGATATGAATACTATTTTGAAAACATGGTTCACAGCTATCGTCCATTCCTACAACCAACCCCATCAGGTTCTATGTACTCGCCTTATTTTGATCATCGGTTTTCTACCCTCCTCTATGTCTAGGAGGGACTTCATCACCCTTAGTATTATTCATCAGTGAATCATTGCAAGGTGAGAAAATGGACTGTCGATGTCGGGCCTTCATTGAGCTACACCTACATTCCCTTATTATACACTTTTATGTGGAGAAGGAAACATGTCCACCCCTTATTTCCAACACCAATCATACCTAATGTAATATTAGGGGTCTAAATAATGTTCACAACTCCTATGAGGAATTGTGCACCTATAGTATGAACTCTATGAAATCAAACTAGAAGTTCATGTTTTAATGTATGTTCATAATGAATTTGGACTTTGTAAAATATATTAGATATATTTTATATGGTGTGGACTTATTCTTAACCCCCACTCAAATCGTGGTATTTGATGATGTCAAGTCATATTTTTTCACCCCTACATCTGAGTTGTATAATCATAAACATCTTGGCCATCTAATATCTTCTCTCGAGAATAAGTCGCTCCTTCTAGCATCAGCCCTGTGCCGTTACATCTTATCAAAACTAGGTGTGGCTTGATTACCATCCATTTGGGATACGTTTTGACACCTATAAATTTCATCTACTACCTAGTCATGATCTCCTCCATCTATCTGTCCCCTTTTGGCCCAAGATTCCCTATGTGGTGAATAGTGTGGCACAAGCTCTTAGGTTATCACTAAGGTAAATTTTATAATATCCCCACCATGTGATCCATTAAATGGCATATACCCCTTCTTGCAGCATCATCCTACATGTCGTTAAACTATCTATTGTTCTGCATGATGTTAAACTATATGTCAACCAACAATATGTGAATCTGCATTAGTATAGTCATACTTCAAACAACCTTCAATTAGGTCCACATCAACTTTCACATCTGAAGTGACCCCCATTATAGCCTGGTCTCATGCCACATTGTCACACCTACCATCCCAGGTCAACGCCCCAAAAGAAATCAGAAGACATTTTGAGATAAGTTTAGTGTTTTGAACATTGTTAGTGGTCGAACCTCACTTGTTATTCCAATTACAGGGAAATATAAAACATATATTGTGTTTTAAACATGATCAATAGTCATCCCCTCCATCACACCACTCTCATTATGTCTGTAATATTCGATATCGTGATATTCATGTCCCATACCCCTATCCACTCTCCAGATTATCCACAAATTAATGTTGTTACTCTGTTAACTCAGGAAATTCGAGTAGAAAGGTTGGTTCATATGGGATATTCCCCTCCTAAAATACCATCCCTAATACCCTACAATCTCTGGGAAATGGTAAACATGACATCTCCCCTTGTTTCCTACCCCAAGTAATGGTCACGTGGACTTAGGGTATTTTCCATGAAAAATACCCACACAAGAAGTCACATGATCTGTCTGGTCCTATCAGAGGTCCCTAAAATGGAACATCATCATCCCAACTACATGATGAAAATAGACACAATAATTGTGATATTATCACAGAAAGTGAAATCACCTTGATCATCGATTATCTAACAGTGTCATTTTTCCAATCCCCACATACAAATTGATTCCCACGGGGACACCTAGACTCTCTAATCCTTGAATGGTCACTCAAAAGAGGTTACCAATACAAATGGACAAAAAATATATATCAAAATCCTCCTTTATCAGTTCCTAGACTAGAAGTGTATGAAATTTTTTTTGTTGGATTGCATATTGCTTGATTCCTACCCTAGAAGAATATTTCGTGACATTAGGATGTCTAGTTACTAGACCCAGCCATGTTCTTATAAACCCACTAATACATCCATCTTGGCTTCATTCTCCTTTCGAGACTATTCATTTTCTCCATCCTCACTATATGACATTAAACTATGTGTATATGATCTTCATCAGCATGACATAAAAATGCAGACCAAAATTGGTTCATGTTAGAGAGATCCTTTTAGGAAATTAGTATGATCCACGATCAGACCCTTGTGCTCACCTAATGTGTTTTCGTCACCGTTGTGTAATTTCAAGAGTGTCGGACTCAATTAAAACAACCCACTACTCCACCCTCTACACATTTCATACCCTTTATTTAGATAATTGTAATCTATATCATCTAATGTAAACAACTAATATTGTGGAATATCATCCTATAGATTTCCTACTATCTTGGGCCAACATTCTAGAAGACTATGGATGAAATTTCGAGCTAGGACCCATGTATCGAACATGTTTAGTTGTTGGACCTCATTTATTGTCCCCACATCTGGATAATGCAATTGGGATACTATGTTTGGACCATTATCAATAGTTATCCTTCATTCTGATTTCATCCCAATAGTGTTCTGAATTGCGGGTATCAGAATTCAAATTCTTTGTTCCCCTTTGTTCAAACTATTCCAACACCCCTATAATTATCCGGACCATGTGAAAGATCATTCTTGGAGTGGGGATTGTATATTTTGAGAGAATCGTTCTCAGACCATGAACCCCCTTGTTAGCCTAGGAAACCCAAAGAGGTATTTCAGACCCTAGATTCCACAATATTAGACAGAAATCTTGTAATCAAACGGAATAATGAGGTGGTCAATCCATGTTTCTCACATCAGGCATGACCCACATGAGATTATAGATTGATTAATGGATACATTGGGGATATTATTGAAATGTTGAAATCAAAATAGATAACAAAACTCAGGCATGTAACCACATAAACAAGAAAATCATGAACGTGTGTTTATGAGTTCACACAAATTACAATGCCCAAGGATTTTCCCCACCCATAGATGGGTTGACCACATCAATGGAGTGTCCTTGCTCTAATACTCTATGGATAATGACATTAAAGATATGCTTACTTTTGTTAAGCTCATGATCCTCCTCAATGTAAATGGGGAATAGTTCATTATCCTTGATTCATGCACGATCCTTGTTAGCTTGGATTATAGCAATCTCTTAATAATCTCTCCCCATCTGTTCTTCAGCCTCCTCCAACTTGGCCTTTAGTCAGGATATGAGTCCAAAATGTGCATTGAGGAAAGAGGAATTCTCATTCACTCGTTTCCTCATGTGTTGGATCTCATTATCATCCTCTTGTAGTATCTTGATGTTGATAGACTTCCTCCACTAATAGCCCACACCAAGGTCACGATCATGTTTTCATATTTTTGCTGCCATATTGTCACGAATTAGAATATGAGGACTCTAGGAATCCAATCCTCTATTTCATTGTTCGCAAAACCAGGAACAAAACCTCTCAATCTAGTTTATCCATTTTTCTTGTGAGGTCTCCCCACTAATGCGCTTTATCATCTTTCATGATCGGCGATGGACAACCTTGCTGACATATTCATCAGAATGAGTCTCGTATCGATCCTATGGGATGGGGTGTTTGTACTCTCATAATACTGCCAGAAGCTCAGTGGTGGGGTCTTCCTCTAGTGTCCAATCAGGAATGTTAGGTTCTATATGGATAACAGTAAGAGGGTCCACTTCATGGGAATGAACATAACCATTGGTATGAAACTCAACATGCTCCGGTTCCGCCCCACCAGTGGCTCCACCAGAAACTTTGTTAACTATATTTTGGTATTTCCAGACATCTGATTACACTATAACTGGTGTAACACTCGAGAGAGGGGCTTCATGACCCCCAATTATCCTCACCAGTATGGGCCATGACATTTGAAGAACTGTTCAGAATAGAGATGCAAATTTTTGCATTTGGTTCAATAAATATCTACGAAGGACTCTGTGAGAAAGAAGTCTTACAAATGTTAAAGGATTACTTCTGTTATTGGTATGTAATCATTGATATCCCAGTACATGAACCCCTTTATGTGGTCGGGAACTATGATAATTCTGGAAGGGACATCATAGTTTCTGTAACCCAACTCGACTCTACTATCCCCATCGAATGTGGTGCAGATCTTGAGCCCGTATACGCAGACACGTAGGTGGGAATCTCATCCATAAGGTTCTCCCGTAGATAAAAAGTCTGTTGGGAAGCTAGTGTGGGACATATAAAATCATGGTTCAAAAGAATTGTCTATCTGTTACCTCGAATGCTCTTGGAAAATCTCCAAACTATAAAGTCCCAACTTCACATTCTATCAAATGACATCCCCCATCACCCTTGTCTCCCCAGGATCTATCCAACTCCTTAAGTAAAGGGAAGCTCCCCTTCCATATAGAAACGGACGCTTGTTCAAGAACTATTTGACCCAACTATATTTTCACCAAACTCTTCATTGGACGTAGAGGGCCACGAGAAGTCACATAGTTGTCTAGCTCGATGTCATACTATTCCCCTTCTTCTCGTTACAGTTGAAAGCCGGGCTCAGAATGGCCAATATCTGAAATTTCCTTTCCCTAGAGTTTGATATCACCCTAGATCTAGATTAGAATATGGAATTGTAGGTTGACCTCCCATTTTCCCAATCATTTGGAATGAGAACATCTAGAGGCTTTTCTATGTGGCATTTCCTCTTCCAGGGTGATTGAGCTGGAATCCTACAGGACCTTCTATGGACCCTCCCCCCTTCTTGTCCTAGTTTAGCTGAGACTGACAGGCCAACCATTGTCGCTTTCTCACCACTTAGTAGAGGATCTAATTATGCTTGTCGCACCTCTACCGTTACGCTGCCACAAACATGTGCTCCTATAATTCTTTGACCCCAACATCTAGGATGAGGAGACACTCCTTCATTGACCCGTATGGTTTTTCAATTCAATATCTCCCCTAGGTGGGCTGAATCCTAACACTTGGGGTATTCCTTCACAAGCCCAAATGCGACATCTGTCGAAGGTAGCCCATTTTTCCTTGTCCCATCTTCCCAGGTGAACATGAGGCACATTTTCTTCATTTCAAAAGGGTGATCCTCATGATGCACACCAAGATAAAAACTCATGTCAGTCTTTTCATGCACTAAAATTTCCTCATAAATCGGTGTGGGGTTTATAGCTCACAAATGTGCTCATGGTCCACACGTGCAACCAAAACTCCACCAATGAAAGCCTTAAGGTATGAATGTTGCTTTTCAGTATCTTTTCTGTTGTCAGTGAACTACCCCATGGGTAGTGGAAATGGGTTGATAAATAACATATCTGCATTTTAGATGATGTCCATCATGCTCTAAAACCTCATCATGGCCAGAAATCATCCCAATGAATTCGTGATGGAGGGTCGGATGTTTGACCATGGGGGTGAAATTGGGTTAGTGTGCTCATGAAACCTTACATGAGCCACCACACTACCATACATGAAATGGAATGACCCACACTCCTGCAATTTCTTCATCCCCTCAATGATATTCCAAAACATCTTGTTCATCTTTTCTAGTATTGGGATACCATGGTTGATTTGTTTTCCAGTCGCTAGAATGAATCTCATGATAAACATACTCAACCGTACATATATTTTAAAATATCTCAATATAAAAATCCATCCACATATGAGCACTGAGATGAATTTAGTGAACCTTACCACTGGTAACTGCTTAGGTTTGACATTTCACCCTAATAGCTTCCATTGGATTTATTCTAGTTCTCGCCAATATGTGTGTTCTTGGCTGAACTGGGTCTGCATTTGATAGGTGGGTGGGAAGGCTGGAAGCTTCCTCAGTGGTTCCTCCCCTTCAGTGGAAGGCCCAGACGGATGTCGATGAACTCTTAAACCACAACTTAAAATGTGCATCCCTTACTGATTTCTTTTCCTCACCTAGGACCAGGTCTATAAGCATATTTTCCAACCCTGGAATTTGATATGTGTCACCCCACACATTCTCTACTGGGATGAATTTGTCATCCATAGCCCCTAGAATGGGAATCCTAGAGATCATGGGGATGTCCTAGAGACTGATACCGACTTCCCCATGATAAAGATGGAAGGTGTTGGTCCTAGGTAACCACTAGCTCAATAGCTCTGACATCCCCATATTCGGCTTGTATATATGAAATTGAGAATCCCATGACATAAAAAATTAGCTAAATCAGTTCAACTATACCCCAAACTCATCATAAATTGTGCATACCGAGTAAGCCCTGGCCCAGCCATATGTGAAGTTACCACCTTAGCGCAGGTCCCACTCATCGGCCCATCCCTTTTCCATATTTTGTAGAGCTGCCTTTAGGATAGTGTGATATTATGGAGGGGACACCTCAGCATGTAGCTGCTTCCCATCAACATCATGGGTGTGGTTGTATAAGAAGGTTGTAGTGACAAAATTATGATTGAACCATGTATGGTAATAAGTGGCCTTCAACCACAGAAACTAGAATGAGGTTCTCCTGAACTAGTAGGTTGGTTTGTCACTAACAGCTCATTAGATGAAGTCCTCATACATCAGACTGATGTCATAAAATGACGGTCTCTTGCACATGGGATGGTTTTTTTATCCCACCAAATGAACGTCCAAGAGGGATTCATGATCAGATTAGATTCAATCATATTCACCAATCCCCAAGTTATCAGTAATTTCCTCTCTTCAGGTAGCTACCACAAGGATCACCTAGACAACCTTATGGTTGTCCATTTCTTCTGATCAAGACATTATAGATTTGTTATTTTCAGATTCGCGAAGCTCGGTCATAGAACTCGGTCTCAAAATATAGTCACGGAGCCCTCTCACATAGATGGGCTTGTGAATCTTGTGTTCATATAGTCAAATACCCAATTCCCAACACAAAGAATCCTAGGATAGCAGTGCAGCGGCTCACTAAGTAGCGGTGCACTGCACCGGTCCATGGAGTCTTGATTCACAGAGCATGATCACATAGTGAACGAAGCTTCACGAATCAAGATGATACATAAAACAATTAGGATGTAAATGATGGAAAACTATTGATATTCACCGTCTATTTATAGGTGATATCCATTGAGCTTCGTGGAACATCATGCGCTCTGCGGTGCACTCCAACCAAAGTTTGCACCCCTACATCTCATTTTTTCTTCACCATCTACTGTGATTCTGGAAAAGTACCCTGATAATATAAACCACATTTCTCCTGATCCCCCATTTTGAGGAGGTAATTTTTTGGCACAAAAATATTTTCCTTGGGAAAAAACACCACAAAATATTCCTAGGAGGCCTTCTTCACAGAGCATTCCCATAGAGAAGCCTCGCAGAACCCCTACTGCACTGCGATCCGCACAAAATTAGCAGGAAAAGCCTCCTACACGCCCACCAAAGAGAAGGTGATGAAGCACACCATGAATAAGATGTAATTGATAGAGTGCTTTGTTCCACCTTAGAGTAGTTGATGAAGAAATCAATGACTATGATACACTCGAGAGAGACCTATGTGAGTTTCACGCAACGGAAGACAGAGTGCTTCACGAGTCAGAGGATCATGATGGATATGCCTCCAATTTCAAGGTCTAATTCTTTTGATACCCCACCTCTGATATTTTCACCACCACTTGCCTATAAATACAAGGATTCCCCAAACCCAAAAAGATCGATTCCCTGACCGTTATCCATATCATCTCTCAAATCAGGATGCACCCTATGCTCTAAAAAACATTGAGAAAATGAACTCTTCATAGTATTTGAGCATTGCAAGATACCATTCCCATTGATCATATTAAACCCCTCTTTAGGAAAGGATTCCCTTGTGAATACCATTAGCCATATCAAAGGATGGAGATCACTATGGGAAATCAGGTATTTGCAAATTACTCACACTTCTCCAAGTACCTTCTACGCATATGTCAACCCTATGCATAGGTAGGATCACTGTGCTTCCTGATGTACATTTTCTCCCAATTCTGCACTTTACAAGGCACCCATGCACTGCAAATTCCTACTTTGTGAAAGAACTTTCACTTCATTACACAATCTTCATATGCATGTATATTCCATGACAAGGCTAGAACACTCCACTTCACAAAGCATACCCCTTCATGAAGTCTCTCCACTTTGTGGAGAACCAGAGATTCACAAGCTCCCATCATGTGAACCCATTTTCTTCACAAACCAGAATTCTCCCATACGTCCCTCCATGATTATAGGAAGTGATTTGAATGTCCCTTGGGAAGTGGTTCATGTTTTGTTTCGTTGCCACATGTTTCTTCCCAATGGAACACTAACGACTTTTTTTTCACATAGACACACATACTTGATCCCCTCAATGGATCACTCCATAACCCCCTACCCACACGACATTGGAGATACCTTCACATCAGAAAGGGTTAAGGATACATGTTATGTATGTCCTATGGGATGGGAGTAAATCCAAATCATTCGTGTTATAGGATGTTAATCTGCAAAGAATCATCATCCTTAGAACATGATGTTATGTTGTAGCCTCACACCATTCAATATATATAGGGTTCCCTACCTCGAACATTTTCCCCACCCACTCATCTCCATGAGAGTCAGATATTTATTACATGGACTAAGATAATCCTTGCATGGAATGAAATATGTCCTTGGGAGAGGTAAATAATCTTGGTGTAATCCCTTATACTTTCTCATAGTATGTTGCACCCTTGATCCTCCTCTATTCTTTTTGTGGAAAGACTTGAGGAGAGACAGTCACAAGAGACTCTCGATACCTCATCCCCCTCCATTGGGGATTTTTTTTCCATCGGGCCTCCATCCATGTTTATGTCCCAATTTCAATATCCTTGGGCCGCTAAACCACATGTAATCCTTGCTCCATTACTCCCAAGTGCACTATTTGGGACATGATTGTTAGGTAATTTTCCCCTTGTTTCTCACATTGTGTGTGTCTCACATGATCTTATAGTAAGCATCGACAATGAAACCCTTTCTGGGCTGCCATAGTGTTTAAGACCAATCCATCACCACTGAGCTATGTGGAATCTGATCCTTACCCTTTCCATGAAAGGTACGTTGGAAGCCTCCCTGAGGTTTTAGCTCATCATTCATCAGTCCTGACCACTTCATGTTGGTTCACCCTCATCCTGTATGATGTTAAACTATATGAACCATTCGTCCCGCATGATTTTAAACAATATGATTTTGAACTACATGGTTTTTGATACCTATCTCTCAGGTATGGTACATATGAGCCTTCTAGAGGTTCAACCCCAAACACTTGTAATCTTAAGTGTTCCCCTTTGTGGGGACCCACATCTGTGGTCTTCCCTTTAGTGGTGTTAGATCAGCTCCAAGTAGCTATCCATACATAAGCCTCTCAATTAATCCATAACTATCCAACCAAGAGTGTCCCTCTTGCGATGGGCTTCTTACAATGTGTATTTCCTCAGCATGTCATCAGGTTTCTTTCGTTTGTGTACACCTATATTTCATTCCCCCATCATAAACTACATAGACACCGATACCCTACCATGGGGATATATAGGAAACCTCTTTGATGTTAAATCTCATCAATCATGTCTCATCCTATTCTCTCCCTTGAGGATTTGTGTTTCGAGAAGTTCATTACTTGACATGGGGGATCCACTTCTATCAGGTACCATTCATGTGTCCATTTTCATGGGAAGCCTCCTTAGGTGTTTCATCACTCACTGAACTACATGGAATTTGATTCCCCTCTAGGAGGATACATTGGAAGCCTCCCCTAGGTTCAAGCCTAACATCACTATCATTTTCACCAAGGTTCCATCTCATTCACCATCCAAGTCATTCGAACCTCCAATATTCATCATGGTTTCAACGTGGGTGCGACATTCTGGAGGTATCAAACCACTTCTTTTTGAAGATAACCATGTTTAAGCCCCACACAATCCATAATCATCCCACCAAGATTGTACCTCTTACGATGGGCCACAAATCAGTCATAATCCCTGACATGCCTTTTGGTTTTCGTCCTTTTTGTACCCTTGATTTATCACCTCATGAACTATATGGGTTTTGATCCCTATCCTCTATACAGGTAATGTAATAATCCTCCATGAGGTTAAATCCCATAAAATTATAAACCATGGTGTCACCCTTATTGGGATCCAAGAATCCTTAGATCCACATTCATTGGATGCTTTGATCGAACCATCTGATCCACTCCAATCAGTGTTCTGATCAGTTTTATCTGTCTCTACAAGACGTTAAATTCACGGCATACCTCATGTTATACCTGGGAAGCTAAAACATAGGTACTTACCTATGGCATGTAATTCCCCACACTCGACGTGGGATTACTAAGCCTTCCACAACCTCAAGATGCCCCATCATAAGGGGAAGATAATACTTATGTAATAGTGATTTTACGTCCAGACATGCCAGTGAAGCCCAACATGACTACTCCCCTTACCAAAGGTTGCTTCCCTCTCAAGATTCCTTGGAATTTCGGGATAGATGAAGCGTAATTAACCAAAATCCAAAAAGATACTTCACAGAGAATGAGATTCATGGACATCATCTTAAATATATGAGGGAGACATGGACTAGGAGAATATTTATAAGGAGAAATCCAAAGAGTTTGGAACCAACATCCCATCATCCTGTTTCTATCAAAGAGAATATGTCCCTGAATAAATGAAAAATGCGAACCACCCTTGGAAAGATAGAATGCAGGGAAATAGCCAGTACATCCTCGACAGATGGATTCACTCCCCAACAAAATCATTTGAAACTTAAATATAATGAAAATCCAAAAATCTCTATATGATGAACATATAGGGATCATCATGTCATTAAATTGAGAAGAGTCCCATAAATCTATATACTATGAACTACTAGAGTAGTCTGGGAAAGGGGATAAGGGAGTGGCCCTTGGTAGGTAGTAGTACATTCACTAAAACATTCATCAAATAGTGAGCCTTGTAAAGGATTGAATTCACAAAATATTTTTAGGTAGTGTGCTAGGGGGGGGGGGAATTAATTTTCTAAATATTTTACCCACAAAAATATTGATTTATATTTTAATTTCAATATGCTAACACAAATCTAAATGATTGATCCTTATATTTATCTGAGTGAGTGTTTAAAAAATGAAATATATATTTCCTTATTTGTTTTACATTCCACACTTCTGAATTATGGTTTAGTTTGTTACATTTGATAAATAGGGAAGTCGAATAGTGTTATTTATAATATGGAAACATGGCCAAAATTTAATGGTATGTGGAGAAAATGTTTGAATTGGATACCACTATGATTACCCCCCTCTCAAGGTTTCATGGGTTTCAACAAAATGTGTCCTGTTTGTATGGTGTATTAAAAACATTTATGTAATAGATTCTAATGATATAAAACTAAAATATTCATAATAAAATGTATGGTTAAATATGAATCCAATACCATCTTTTCTATAACAACACTTATATTCCTACCTACTATGAATTTTTAACCATTATTCCTCTATTTAAGAATCAATACTCAACAGTGTCATCAATTCCAATACAAATCTATCACCAAATATACCTATATAATAACTAAACCATTTGTTAAATTTATAACTGAAATAATAAATCATTGTATTAGTTAAATTAAACTAAATATTTTATTTCTTATCTGGAATATGACTATTATATTCATTGTATGGATGTTATCAGAATAAATTTTAAAAATTCAAACATAATCATATTCTATTCATAATAAAAACATTTATATACATGAATAGGTATTTAAAAAATTTATGTATAATTAAACTATTTAATAGGATTCATTAGAACATTAAACAAGTATAAATATTATAATGACCACTTTTTATATGGTAAAAAGTTATTTGGTTTCGATGTCATCCCATCAAGACTATGGAAATTAATTTGTTTGAGATGTTTTTTCAAAACAATTCCAAGTCCATGTGGATTGGTTTTCCTACCCAAGCTATTTTGGATGAATAATTTTTCAATGATATCACCATGAACAATGATGTAGTTTTCAACATAAAACCTAATTTTATTTTTCAGTTATACTATAACGTTTGACTAAATAACATTTTCTATGTCACGGTTTTATCTCCTGGAATTCCAATTTTTCTATACCTTTAACATATTATTAGTAAACATTTCATAAAAATGTCAACAAATAATTTTCTATTTGATGATTAAAAAACTGAATTTTTTTCCAAAACAAATTATTTATCATGATATTTTATATAATTTTTTTTAATAATTCCTTCCATTTAAAAAAAGACATTGTAATCGATGATATTTTTTAAAAACCCTGAAATGGTTTAAATTTAATAAAATATATCATATCAATTCTTCACTGGTAATTCCTTTGATAGCACTGATGGGTTTTTGGGAACATCTCTATGCACATGTAACACCCCAAGCTCCAACAATACACTTCTCTTTGAATAATACAATAGTGTGTGTTGTACGCAACTTCGAGTTCTAACACACCACAACCAATCAAACTAGCTGCTATGAATTGTAATACCCAATTTTTTAAATTTTTTAAATTTTATCATTGAAAATAGAGTTCATTTTTGGATTCATAATGTCGAAATTAGCCTTGGGTAAATTGTTGGTATTTTTCTGAATATATTCAATTATTGATCAATAGTGAAAAACACTGAGTTATGGTTTAAAACAGAATATTTATTTATATAATTATTTATTTTATTTAAATTTATTTTAATCAAAATAGATACCTAATACTAATATAATTTCAATGTAATTAATTTGAGTCAAGTTATAAAAATTTTAGATATATAAAAATTTTATTGCACTTTTACCGTCTTTTACCACCTCCTAAGAGCATTTGCAAATTTACATAAAACATAATTTTACTGCTTCTGTGAGTTGAATTTCGAAAATCTGATAGACACAATTGATATCTTCACGAATAATGTAGTTCAATAAGATGAAAATAATTTTTGGGGAATAGTAACTTTTTACTTGTATTTACCACGGTTAAAATTAAATACGGTAATTAAGAGTAAAAATTATATTATTATTACCATAACACATGTCATAATTGTATTGGATAAGTTTAATTCAACCAAAAACAAACTTAAGAGTATGATATGATATTTAGGTCCACTTGGATTAGATTCGGACATTTATTATTATTTAATTCAAAGAAGAGTTAAAAGTGTTAAATTCAATGTTTAAAAACTATTCCATTTTTAATATAGGATTACACATAAGATAAATTAGACTATAAATATTCATTTGAAATATAAAAATATTGCCTATATAATGGAATTTTATTTATATATTTTATTCATTAAATAGTTTAATTTATTTATGACACAATGATAATGTAGTAATTACATAATTAATGATGTATTAAAATAAATGATATTATAAATATTCAAATAAATGTAATTTGAGAATTTTTATGAATTAAATTAATATTCTAGGTTAATAGGACATGTTAGGGATTGTTAGATGGTTTTTTTGAAGTAATAATTCTATTATTAATTTAGCAAAAACAAAATACCAAATAGTGTCAAAATTGACATAAAAGAGTTTTTAAATAAAATATTATATTATTAATTGATATTCCATTCCTAAAAATCTAAGGTTCAGATAGAATATTTATATAATGATAGGTGTATCATTAATGAACCACTTGGTATTCTATTTGTAACGCCCTGACCCCAGTTACATAGAGTCAGTGCATTATTACATAACATTGGCACGATCACAAAAAAGATCAAATCTCGAAAGGCCAATTGGTTTAGTAGCCTTGGAAACACTAGAAATATTCATAAAGTATTACATTACATCATAATGTGAAAAACTACTACAAAAACATAGTCTCCATATTCCACACTCATATCCCCACATACTATCCCTGCAGGTTATTCATAAATTACTTTTTCACATCCTGGGAAAAACAAAACATAGAAAAGGGGTGAGCTCAAATTCCCAGTAAGCATAACAATATAGCAGATACTTTCATAAATAAGAATAAACTTTTACGGCAGTGTATAACTAAAACAAAAGCCTTTTAAACTTGAACTTCAACATAGTATTGAAAAAATAAAATGAAATAATTCCATTAACCTATTCACATGGATATTCTATTAATCGAATAATCACATGCAATATCAAGAACCACTTTCATAATGATGGAATTCATAATGCCAGACTATCATAACCACATAGCCAAGGACTCGTTCCAAGACTAAAAATAAGATTTTTCCAAGGACATGTGCCAAGATACTAGTTTGTCTAATGAGACCTACCGATGCAATTGTTTTAGAAGATACTTACGTTTAAAATTGCTCAAATATACTGCAGTGCTTTTCGGAAAATATTATTCAAGCTTATGAAAACAAAATAACTAATTCTGAGACTTCTCGACTAATTACAGGCCATGATGGGTCCACGCCCAATCCCTTCCGGTCTACCACACTCGAGAGTCAGGATTTCTAAAAACATTTTTAAGCTTGCATTAAATACGTATACATTTGCACTGGATTTTCATATATTTGAGAGAAATATATCTCTTTTTTTAAATCATTTAAAAATCACATAATTATAAAAGAAGACCTTTATTTTGAAAATATCCTTATATGCATGTAAGGGAATCTTAAAAGGTGTAATATTGGTGGAGAATAACCTCACATGCCGTATAAGTTAAAAAAACATTTTTAACATAGTTTTGTTGAAAAGGTTAAAAAGCACATTGTTTGGTGAAAGACAGAAAGATTGCTTTATAAACCTCTTATAAAAATTCAAACAAGATTATAAATGACTTTAAACCAAATTCAAGTAAATTTTAATAATTTTTTGAAATACATTTTTATGAAAAATGGATGTGGATGATAAAGGGATCTCAGTAGATTATTACGTATAAACAACCTCGGATAATGAAGAGATTGTGAAATAAACCTTTACCTTGTACTTTTCCTTTATTGAGGGTAGGTTAAACTCATGTATAATGTTTAAAGAATTTTTATTAAATTATAAAATAATCATATACATTCATATGATATTATATATGAACTTTTAACGTTTCTTTGTTAATAATATCTTAGAATTATCGTTGTTTCGGGTGTTAACTTACTCGTTTTATTTAATATGTTTTGTTACTTAAGCCATGTTTTTCATGTATTGGTTGTATCTTATTCATATCTAGAATGATATCAAGTAGTTAGATACTATTATTAATCATCAAATGAGAATTATACTTGAATGGATACGATGGAGAATGAATCTCATCGCGTTCGTGGAGACGGTAGTCCGTACGTACGCACGAGCGACAATATCATTCTTTTGATATTAAAATAATATATAATTGGATGGTATATCATATATACAGAATCATTATCATGTTAAATTTATTATTTATATGAGTTAAACATCATTATTATACCCATCCAAATAATAATTTATTGAATAACAATTACACCACAACGTGGAGACGGTAAGCCTTACGTACGCACGTGTGGTGACATGTTACTCAAAGTATGGATAGAATACTAAATATGGTTGTACCATATTTATAATAAAATCATAGTATATATATGATACTGGAGTTATTATTTTGGAATGGTAATATCAAAGGAAGAGGAAGTGGAAGAAGAAAGGAACATGGAAGAGGGTGGTGATATCATTACTTCTTCTTCGGGTTCTTCATTTTGATTTGATCAAAAGGGCTCCTTAAGTTGGCTTTATGACTAATAGAAGTAATCTAGGATGAAGTGAGGGATGTTTAGAGAGTATTTGGGCAGGGGTTGGCCGAACCAAAAGGCTTTGAAGGTGTGAAGAAATGAGAAGGAGGAGTACCCTTTTATAAGAGGGGTGAGAGGCACCTTTGGAAAAGCTAGAAATATTAATTTATAATAAATTCATATTAGGTTTCTAATGGATCAAAAGTTGATTATTTATAGGTTATAGAGGGGATAGGTCGAAAACCATTCAACCAATAGAATTTAGACAGGTATGGGTCATTATATAAACCTTATCTTTTAGTTTTAACTCTTAGTTAATTAGTTTGACATTTACCATGTCTCTTTGTATTTTTATATTATATAGTTAATAAACATACAATATACATACAAGAGCCCCCAAGTGGTTCATTAATGATACACCTATCATGATATAAGACTTTTGGCCGAACATTAGATTTTTAGAAATTTAATATCAATTTTGACACTATTCAATAGTTGATTTTTTGAAACACATAACAGAATTATTACTTCGAACAAAGTAAATTAAATCAATGATAATATGTCATATTATCCTAAAAAATTAGTGTAATTCATTAAAAGTCTAAAATTATATTTATTTGGGTATTTATAATATCAATTATTTTAATTTTTCACTATTATGGTAATTACTGCATCAATCATTGTGTCATAAATAAATTAAATTTTATAATGACTAATAATTATAAATAAAATACCATAATGTAGTAAATCGTATTATATTTTTAATTAATATTTACAATCAAATTTATCTTATGTATAACTCTATATTAAAAATGTTTTAGTAAATAAACATTGATTTTAACTCTATTAACTCATCTTTGAATTAAATAATAATAAATTTCCTAATCTAATCCATGTGGACCTAAATGATAATATTTCATTCCTAAGGTTGTTTTTGGTTGCGATACCCTTGTCCAATAGAATTAGTACATGTTTTATGGTAATACTAATATCATTTTTACCCTTAATTACCCTATTTACTTTTAACCATTGTAAATAAAAGTAAAAAGGTACTATTCACCAAAAATTATTTTCTTCTCATTGAACCACATTTTACTTCATGATATTAACCGTGTCTCTAGGATTTTCGAAATTTCATTCACAGAAGTGGTAAAATTATGTTTTATAAAAAAATTCAGTTTTTTAACTACCACTTAGTAGTTTCACTATTCATCAAAAAATGAAGTTTTTCAGAACAATGACAAAATTTCACCCTAAGCTATAATTGATATTAGAAATTCAAAAATGATTTAAATTTTACTAAATTTCAAACATATATGTTGCAATAATTAATTTTATAATTAAATCCCACTGTCACAACAATTAGCGTGTTTTTAAGAAACAATATATATCAAAAGATTGACAATTGTATAGGTCCAATTTCAAAGTGAAATTAATTCTAATGTACACCATTGTATAAAATGGTAAAAATATATTATAATTATACTTTAAAACCACTCAAAAATATAATTTGTCACTATAAATTATTTTGATTAAAAAAGTTATTTTTAAGTATTTTTCACTATAAAAATTGGATGTTGTCAGAAAAATACCAAAAATTCAACTTATGAAAATTTCGATATTCCGTATCCAAAAATGAAGTCAATTTTTAAATATAATATATAGATAATTTCAAAAAGTAGGTATTAATATTCATAACAGCTAGTTTGATATGTTGTGGTGTGTGTTAGAACTCGAAGTTGTGTACAACACACGCTACTATATTATTCAAAGGAAAGCATACTGTGGAAGTTTGGGATGTTTCATTGTAAATTTTTGATTTCCCCTTTCTAAAAAGTAAATTTTTTAGTCAAATTGAATATATAAATGTTTAAAATATTGGATTTAAAAAGGGTTCACTATTAAAAGTTGGTAAAAGTGCAATACTGAAAATGAATTTGTTCTTACATTATGTCTAAGAAACTCATAATATGTATTCTAAAATTATATGGATTATATAAAGTTTAAAATTTATTTAATACTATTAATAACCTCTTTTGAATGGCTTGTTTGGTAATTCATGGTGTGCTTGAACTCGGTGTGGTGTGTAGTGCAAGTTATTTAATTATTTTAAAGAAATAACACGCTATGAAATCTTGGGGTGTTACATTCTCCCCTCCTTCAATAAATTGCGTCCTCGCAATTAGAAAATGTTCTTCAAAAATAAAAGATTGAATATAGAAAATATCTTTGTGGGAAAAACCACATCAGAAATTGGGTAGATAAAGATTAGTCTTGATATGAGGAAAATAGAAATGAAATGGTCACCACCAAATTATGATCTCTATTTAGAGAACATTGGTGGTAATTAGAGGCATATAATTAGAGGAAAAATGTAAATATTTATAGGTAGTGATTGAGGTCATCAATCACAAACAAGTGTAAAATTTTGGGCCTTAAATTCATCAATCTATGATGATTTAAAATACCATCAGTTCAACAAAACATATGGTATTAAGATATCACATTTTTTAAAGATCCCTTCACTAAAGTATAAGAATTAATTTCTTCATTGAATAAGAGAAGAATAAAATATATACTTGACAAGTAGAGTCTCAACCTTTAACTAAGTTCTACCACAAACACATCTTTTACTTTAAAAGATAATAGAACATAAAAATAATATTCTATTTATCCTATTAGTATAGGGTTAAAAAAATGAATTTATAATTCATCTAGAAGAACCATTAAAAAACGAAATTATTCAAACAAGGACATCATGTGGGTCAGTGGTAGGTGATACACCCTTGTCGCCCTTAGGTTGTGGGTTCAACTCTCGCGGCCTTGCCGGACGCGACGGGTTGCCGCCCGACCTCCGAGTTTTCCTTTTATGGAAATCCAAAATAATCCAAACTAGAACTATCCAAAATACTTAAGTCCAAATTTTATAAGGAAGGTAAACACAATGAAGATCCTCTTTTTTTGCCACGTAATAACATGTGATCACCTTCATCTTGTATTCTTTGAAAACACTGCATCATCCTGAATTATCATAAAACCTTATTGATTACATTCATGATCCCTTATTCATTATTGAATAAAAGATACACTCCTTCTATCCAAAAATGTTGTAAACCTCAACAATGATGGAATATACAAATCATTAATCAGTTTCAAGGTAGTCAAGAATATCCAATATAATTTATCCAAAACAATCATGTATTATTATAAAATCACTACCTCGGTGTCAGAACCATATTATGGTTTATCGTTCTCTCAACCATATATTTCCCAAATATTTAACCTGCAATTGAGTCACTTTTCTTTGTTCCACACAATCTCAAGTCTATAATGAAATTGTACTGCGGTACAATCCTTATATACTCCATAATTATTATAACAAGTACATTGTTGATAAAACACTCAAATTACATAATCAACATAAGAACACTAATCATTCCTATTCATCTATGGTAGTATCATAACTTGATTATTATCCCATAGCATCATTTGGAGCATAGTCTGATGACTGAGACATAGGTTCGCGTAGTGTCCAAACTCCTTAAAAATGAAGCATTGTACATTTGAAACCATTTTCTTACCCTTGCAGTCACGTACTTTGTGCCCTTTTCCTCCACACTTATAACAAAATCTCATTCCTTTAAGTTAAGTTCCAGGGTGTTTCTTTCCACAGTTATCACATATTGGAGAATTCTTCTTTTCCATCTTCCATTTATCCATATTTCTCTCTTCCATCCTTTTCTTCTCTTGCTTCTATTCAAAGCCATAGGACTCAGAAAACTCTTTACTTATCTTATCAACACATGATATTATTTCTTCATATGATGATAATACATGTGAGACTATTTATCTTATATATTATGGCTTAAGGCCATGAAATATATGATCCTTCTTTCTCTTTGTATCATGTGCATTGTTGGAGTTCTCATTCCTTCTACTAGGCGCCATTTCTAAACAATGGAATACAATAGATTAGTTTATGAATAACAATACCTAATACCATACTTTTAAAACACATAACATAAATTAAATAGTTTATGGATATAATCCATAATCATAAAAATGTCTCCTTTGAAGAAGTATATACTTATAAACCCTTCATAATGGTTTGTAAAGAAAATGAGAATTATCCTAAGCATATCCCCCGGGAGTGTCGTAACCAAAAGTGCACCAAGGACCATTTTCATGCACCGGTTCCCGTTCGAGTCTAGCTCAAAGCGGTGTTTTCGGGTTTCAACCCTAGGTACATCTATGCCAGAGCCGCCTCTACCTGCACGTATCCAGATAGGGATGTATTTCTCAAAAAACTCACAAAATCTCTACAATACCCAAATTCTAGGCAGTTCTTCTATACTAATCCTCAATGTCCATCTTAAATCTATGTGTTCTAATTAGAGTTTATCTAAATCTAGCTTCCAAGGTTTGTACTAAACTTCCTCTAATACCAACTGTAACACCCCGAACCTAGTTACCTAGAGTCGGTGCATTATTACATAACATTGGCATGATCACAAGAAAGATCAAATCTCAAAAGACCGATTGGTTTAGTATCCTTGGAAACACTAGATATATTCATAAAGTTTTACATTACATCATAAAGTGGAAAACTACTACAATAACATAGTCTCTATATTCCACACACATATCCCCACATACTATCCCTGAAGGGCATTCATAAATTACTTCTACACATCCTGGGAAAAATAAAACATAGAAAAGGGGTGAGCTCAAATTCCCCGTAAGGATAACAATATAGCGGAAACTTTCATAAATAATAATAAACATTTACGGAAATGTATAACTAAAACAAATTCTTTTTAAACTTGAAGTTCAACATAGTATGGAAAAAATAAAATGAAATAATGCCATTTACTAATTCACATGGATATTCTACAAGTCGAATAATCACATGCAATATCAATAACCACTTTCATAATGATGGAATGCATAATGCCATACTATCATAACCACATAGCCAAGGCCTCATGCTAAGACTACAAATAATATTTTTCCAAGGGCTTTTTCCAAGAAACTAGTTTTTCTCATGAGACCTACCGATCCAATTTTTTTAGAAGATACTTATGTTTAAAAATGATCAAATATACTGCAGTTCTTTTTTAAAAATATTATGCAATCTTAAGAAAACAAAATAACTAATTCTGAGACTGCTCGACTAATTACAGGCCATGATGGGTCCACACCCAATCACTTCCTGTCTACCACACTCGAGAGTCGGGTTTTCTGAAAACATTTTTAATCTTGCATTAAATACGTATACATTTGCACTGGATTTTCATATATTTGAGAGAAATATATCTCTTTTTTTAATCATTTAAAAATCACATAATTATAAAAGAAAACCTTTATTTTGAAAATATTTTTATAAGCATGTAAGGGAATATTCAAAGGTGTAATAATGGTGGAGAATAACCGCACATGCCGTATAAGTTAAAAAAACATTCTTAACATAGTTTTTTCGAAAAGGTTAAAAAGCACCTTTTTTGAAATACGACTCAAAGATTCCTTTATAAAACTCTTATAAAAAGTCAAACAAGGGTATAAATGACATTAACCCATATTTTAGTAAATATTAATAATGTTTTGAAATAAAATTTTATGAAACATGGATGTGGATGATAAAGATATCCCAGTAGATTATTACGTATAAACAACCTCGGATAATGATGAGATTGCGAAATAAACCCTTACCTTGTACTTTTCCTTGATTGAGGGTTGGTTAACCTAATGTATACTGGTTAAATAATTGTTATTAAATTATACAATAATCATATACATTCATATGATATCATATATTATCTTATAACATTGTTTTGTTAATAATATCTTATAATTATCGTTGTTTTGGGTGTTAACTTAATCGTTTTATTTTATATGTTTAGTTACGTAAGCCATGTTTGTCATGTATAGGTTGTATCATATTCATATCCAGAATTATATTAAGTCCTTATATACTGTTATTAATTATCAAATGATAATTATACATGAATGGATACGATGGAGAATGAATCTCATCGCGTTCGTGGAGATGGTAGTTCGTACGTATGCACGAGCGACAATATCATTCTTTTGATATTAAAATAATATATAATTTGATGGTATATCATATATAAATAATCATTATCATGTTAAATTTATTATTTATATTAATTAAACATCATTAATATATCCATCCAAATAATAATTTATTGAATAACAATTACACCACGACGTGGAGATGGTAAACCGTACGTACGCACGTGTGGTGACATGTTATTCAATGAATGGATAGAATACTGAATATGGTTGTACCATATTTATAATAACATCATAGTATATATATGATACTGGAGTTATTATTTTATAATAGTAATAACAAGGGAATAAGAAGTGGAAGAAGAAAGAAACTTGGAAAAGGGTGGTGAAATCATTACCTCTTCTTCAGGTTCTTCCTTTTGATTTGATAAAAAGGGATTCTTAAATTGGATTTATTACTAAAGGAAGGCCTCTAGGATGAAGTGAGTGAAGTTGAGAGAGTATCTGGGAAGGTTTTGGCTAAACAAAAAGGCTTTGATGGTGTGAAGAAATGATAAAGAGGATTTCCCTTTTATAAGAGTGGTGAGGGGCACCTTTGGAAAATCTAGAAATATTAGTTTATAATAAATTCATATTCGGTTTATAATTTCTCCAAAGTAGATTATTTATAGTTTATGGTGGGTATAGATCTAAAACCATTCATCCAATATAATTTAGATAGGTTTGGTTCATTATATTAACCTTATCTTTTTGTTTTAACTCTTAGTTAATTAGTTTGACATTTATCATGTCACTTTGTATTTTTATATTATATAGTTAATAAACATACTATATATGACGAAGGAACCCCCAAGTGGTTCATTAATGATACACATATCATGATATAAGTCTCTTGGCCGAACATTAGATTTTTAGAAATTTAATATCAATTAATAATATAATATTTGTTTTAAAAACTATTTTATGTCAATTTTGACACTATTCAATAGTTGATTTTTTTGGAACTCATACCAGAATTATTACTTCAAAAAAAGTCAATTAAATCAATACTAATATTACGTATCATCCTATAAAATTAGTTTAATTAATTAAAAGTCTGAAATTATATTTATTTGGGTATTTATAATATCAATTATTTTAATTTTTCACTATTATGGTAATTACTGCATCATCATTGTGTCATACATAAATTAAATTATTTAATGTATAAAAATTATAAATAAACTATAATTATGTAGGATATCTTCTTATCTTTCTAATTAATATTAACAATCGAATTTATCTTTTGTATAACCCTATATTAAAAATGGTTTAGTAAATAAATGTTGATTTTAACCCTTTTAACTCTTCTTTGAATTAAATAATAATAAATGTCCTAATCTAATCCATGTTGACCTAAATGATAATATTTTATTCCTAAGGTTGTTTTTGGTCTAGATACACTTGTCCAATATAATTAGGACATCTGTTAGGGTAATATTAATATCATTTTTACCCTTAATTAACTTATTTACTTTCAACCGTGGTAAATAAAAGTAAAAAGTTACTATTCATGAAAAATTATTGTCATCTCATTGACCCACATTTTACTTCTTGATATTTACCATGTCTCTCGGATTTTCGAAATTCCATTCATAGAAGCGGTAAAATTATGTTTTATGAAAAAATTCAGTTTTTTAACTACCACTTAGTAGTTTCACTATTCATCAAAAATAGAAGTTTTTCAGAACAATGCCAAAATTTCACCCTAAGATATAATTGATATTCAAAATTCAAAAATAATGTCTATTTTACAAAATTACAAACATATAAGTTGCAATAATTAATTTTATTATTAATTCCCACTGTCACAACAAATAGTGTGTTTTTAAGAAACAATATATATCAAAAGATTGACAATTGTATAGGTCCAATTTCAAAGTGAAACTAATTGTAATGGACAGAATTGGATAAAATGGTAAAAATATATTCTAATTATACATTAAAACCACTCAATAATATAATTTATCACTATAAATGATTTTTATTAAAAAAGTTGTTTTAAAATATTTTTCATTATAAAAATTAGAAGTTGTCAGAAAAATACCAAAAATTCAACTTATGATAATTTCGATATTCCGTATCCAAAAATGAAGTCCATTTTGAAATATAATATATATATAATTTCAAAAAGTAGGTATTACTATTCATAATGGCTAGTTTGATTGGTTGTGGTGTGTGTTAGAACTCGAAGTTGCGTACAACACACACTACTATATTATTCAATGGAAAGCGTACCGTGGAAGTTTGAGATGTTTCATTTTAATTTTTTATTTCCACATTCTAAAAAGTAAATGTTTTAGTCAAATTGAATATATAAAAGTTTAAAATATTGGATTTAAAAAGGTTTGACTATTAAATGATGGTAAAAGTGGAATACTGAAAATGAATTTGTTTTTACATTATGTCTAAGAAACTCATAATATGGATTCTAAAATTATAATGATTATATAATGTTTAAAATTTAGTTAATATTATTCATAATCTCTTTTGAACGGCTTGTTTGGTAAGTCATGGTGTGCTAGAACTCGGTGTGGTGTGTAGTGAAAGTTATTGAATTATTTTGAAGAAATAACACACTATGAAATCTTGGGCTGTTACACTATTGGTAGGATATTGTATGTTTATTAACCATATCATATAAAAATACAAAAAGACATGGTAAATGTCAAACTATTTAATTTAGAGTTAAATATGAAAGATAAAGTTAATATATTGACCCAATCATATTTAAAACCTATTGGTTGAGTGGTTTGAGACCCATACCCACCTTATCCTTTAAATAATTCATTTTTGAGCCATTAGAAAACGAAAATGATTAAATTATAATATAAGATATCAAGATTTTCCAAATATGCCCATCACCTCTCTTATAAAAGGGTGCTCACCCTTCCCTCAAATTCAAACCTTCAAAGCCTTATGGATTGGCCAAACCCTACCCAAATACCCTATCAGCTGTCCTCCCTTCATCCTAGAGTCCTTCCTTTAGTCATAAAGCCAACCTAAAGAGTTATTTTGATCAAATCAAAAGGAATAACCCAAAGAAAGGGTAACAATTTCATCACCTCCTTCATGTTCTTTTCTTCTTCGACCTACTATTTCTTTGTTGTTTCCATTCTAAAGTAATAACACCAGTATCTTCTATATACAGTGATGTTATTATAAATATGGTACAACCACATTCATTATTCTATCCATTCATTGAATGACATGTCACCATATGGGCGTACGTATGGTTTACCGTCTCCACATCATAGTGTAATTGTTATTCAATACATTATTTTTTGGAGGGTTATAATAATGATGTGTAATTAATTTAAATAATAAATATAACCAGATAATTTTTTTCATATATGATATTCCATCCAATTATATATTATTTTAATATAAAAATAATGATATTTACGCTCGTGAGTATGTACGGATAACAGTCTCCATGAACGCAATGAGATTAATTCCCCATTGTATCCATTCAAGACTAATTTTTATTAAATGATTAAAAATATTGTCTAAATACTTAATATCATTTTTAATATGAATAAGATACATCATATCCATAACAAAAATATCTTATGTAACAATTCTTTTATAGGAAAAAGAATCAGTTAACACCCGAATAGACGATAATACTAAGATATTATTAAAAAGAAATGTTAAAAGATCATATATGATATCATATTAATGTATATGATTCATTTATAACAATTATTCCACCATTATATAGGAGGATATCCTACCCTCAACCAAGGAAACATGAAACATAAGGGTTAATTCTACAATCTCTTCATTATCCGAGGTTGTTTATACGTAATTATCTATTTGGACCCCTTTATCATCCACATCCATGTTTCTTAAAAAATGTATTTTCAAAACAATATTACTATTTAATAGACTGTAGGTTAAATTCATTTATAAATTAATTTTACTT
The DNA here is from genome assembly GCA_963277665.1 of Viscum album. Classification (NCBI taxonomy): domain Eukaryota; kingdom Viridiplantae; phylum Streptophyta; class Magnoliopsida; order Santalales; family Viscaceae; genus Viscum; species Viscum album. The sequence continues at coordinate 541,742,575 of OY728130.1, read as the reverse complement.
TTATAATATTTTTATAAATTAATCTTTCCATCGTTTTAAAACAACGTCCTTTATAAAATTTTTGAAAAAAAATTAAGGTAAGAATGTCTTTTTTTACATATACGGTGGGTGAAGCTATTTTCTACCATTATAACATCATTGAATCATCCCTTACACTAATAAAAGAATATTTTAAAAATAAATGTTTTCTTAAATGATTTCAAAATAGAAAGAGATTTCCCTCATAATCAAGATTGGAATTATGTATTTCGATTCATAAAATAATCTATTTTATTCCAAAGTTTCGAAATGGATCCTAGTAGAAGGAATGGAAACTGTATCAATGCACGTAATCCATGTAGAGATTTCCCTCCTATGAAAGATAATTATAATGTAGCAATTGAATCAACTGGTGCGGATCAGCTTATCACCATACCGGGACAACACACTCAGGTTATGAATAATAAATGTACCCATATGGAGCACCCCGATCCACAGCATGGAGGACAAATGTCAGATTAATTCAGGAGGAAAAAACCACCAACATTAAATGGGAGTACAAGTCCACTAGTACCTGAGTAATGTATAAATTCCATAGAGAAAATATTCCACACCTTGGGGAGTAGAGAAAGGGAAAAAGTTGTCATGGCCGTTTACCACCTCACTGTTGATGCTATTCAATGGTGGTCATTGATTCAAAAAAAAGGATGATGATAAAGTATCAAATATGGAATGGAGGGAGCTTAACGAAATTTTCATAGAAAAATACTTTCCTCATGACCATCGAGCAGATATAGAAAGACAATTTCTGAGTCTGAGCCAAAAGAAGGATGAGAATGTCACAATGTATAAAGCTAACATTGCATTGTAACCAAGGCTTGTTTTAGATTATATATGTAACCCACGAAGTAAGATTTATCGTTTCGTTGTTGGTATAAAACCATTTATCCGTCAAGCATTAGTCTCACAATCCTTCTCTTCATACAATGATGTTGTGTCATGTGCTATCAACACAGAAAAATAATTCTCTAAGTCTTATGAATTTAAAGAAAAGTAGGAGAAAAAGAGATCTATTGAACACTCTGAAAATCGAAATATGGGGAAGAAGGAAAAATTTGAATATCCATCTTGCAGTAAATGTAGGAAAAAACACCCTGGTACTTGCCTGATGGTAATGAGAATCTGTTACAAGTGTGGTGATAAAGGCAACCTAGCTCATGATTACAAGGGGAAGAAAGAGGCTATCGATGTTAAATGCTACAATTTTAGAGAAATATGGAATTATGAAAATTAATTTCCTAAGTGTCAGGGGAGCATACCCTAGAAAAGACCAAGGGATGAAGGCCAAGTTTATGCTATCACTACTGCTGAGGTTGAAGCTTTGAAAGACATAGTGGCAGGTAATTTAATTATTTCCTCATGTTTAGAGGATTCTTTATTTTATTCTTGATCAGCGCATTGTTTCATATCTTCGCAGTTTGCTAAGAAAATTAGATATTTCTAATTTATTTAACAAGGGAGTTATCAGTCAAAACTCTTAAAGGAAGTATCATTGAAATAATGTTTTTTGAATCAGTCCGCATTAGGGCATATAAATGTTCTTAATCTTATGATCTCATCATCATAACCATGATTGATTTTGATATTATCTATGGTATGGATTGGATTTTGGACCATGATTCTAAAATTTATTGTAAGAAGAAGGAGGTTATAATTTTTGATGATGTCAAGGAGTACCTTATCTTTAGAGCAGAAACTTCACCACCTAAATCTTATCTAGATCCACCCCTAGTAGCTCAACTAAATTCAGTTATTGTGGAGTAAGATAATGAAATAACTGTGGGAGAGGAAGAGAATGTTCAAATAGAGTATGTATGTCACGACCTATCCTCAGGACCCATGCCGTGAATACCCCAAGCCCGCCTTCCATAGGCCAGGGGCGGGCGACTAGAACCAAAGGCGTAAGTCCTAATAAAAAGGGAAGGCATTACCTTTATAAAGTAAACACACACCACAGAGTAACCCATCATAAGTAAACACTAAGTAAAACTGGGTTCAAATGTAAGTGCGAAAAAGTAAGTGGGTCAAAATACATACCCAAATTGAAAGTAAAGTACAACTGGAAAGAAAGTACAACAACTGAAATGTAAAGCAGAAACATCGAGTCGTCCACCCGAAATCCCACCTGAAGGGTGGGTACAGATAGTCTCCTCAGCTCCTCAGGTCCAGCCATCTTCTCTGTGTATGTCCCGCCCAGTAGTCCACCTCTAGGTATCGAATTTCTCTACAAACCTCAACCACGATCTGCGTTGTCCTTTTTCTGTATCCAACACAACATTGGGCGGGCATAGCCCATGTTGGGGTGAGCATACTCTACCTAGTAGGGACCCCGAGACCCTCGAAGGTCTCCCCGAATCCACAAAGGATATTCCACAAATAAAAGATACAATCATGAAGTAACAACCAAAACTACTTAGGTATATGCCCATACATATACCTAAGTCATCAATTTCTAGTTCGGCTCCAACGTCCGAGCCCAAGTTCGATCAAATCCACACAGGATAGTACAACCCAATCCACACAGGAAAGCACAACCCAATCCACATAGGAAAGCACAACCCAATCCACATAGGAATGTAAGTCAATCATATCGAAGATATTGATTGAAAGTCAAGACTCATCTCACACATGTATACTTCTTTATAAGGTGATAGAGATGATCAGATATAGCCACTAATTCATCTAAGCTGGGACCCACGTAGGATACAAGACCAACTAAGCTATCAGACCCGCAAAGGATACAAGACCAGCCACTTTGTCGGACCCACGTAGGATACAAGTACAATGTCAAATACTATCGGACCCACGTAGGATACAAGAACTGTAGTCACGTACTGCCGAGACCACATAGGATACAAGAACAATAGTCATCACCGTCGAACCCACTGAGGATTTCAGTATGATCGTCGTTGCTGCCGAAACCATAGAGGATCCCAGTACAATCATCATCATCGTCGTAGTCGCAACCAGCTCTAGGGTTCCCGGACACAGCATTCTCATTCCCGAGAGGGTTCGCTCCATGATCTAAGGTGGGTTGATACACAAAATGACACATAGTCCGGATTTGATGTATCCCAAAGTTCCATCTCGTATATAGGAACTCAACACGATAGATGGTGCGTCAATCGGACGCCTGGTCTGAGAGTTATTGGCTTTTTCGTTCCAGGGGCCCGATTGGTTTTTAAGTCAAAAACAACCCGACCATACTCCAACTGCATCCAAACCTCAAGCAGAGTAATCCAAAAAGTTTGTCTCACTGTGAGTAATCGAACAAAGTTGACGGTACGTCAATCGGGTGTTCGGAGCTCATGTTATAAGCGTTTCCGTTCCGAGGGCCCGGTTGGTTTCGTGTTCGAACCAAACCTTCCGTACCCAATGTTCTCTGAATCCTTTAGTGTAATATAACGAAACAAACATCTCGATTCAATGATCACATCACAACTAACAGTGCGTCAATCAGAGGTCCGTAGCCCATGTTATGGGAAATTGAACAAACCTGTCCGATTTTAGGGGGTTTGGGCCCGGACCGACCCGGACCAAACCTCCCTAGGTCGGCCCGAACCTGGAGACCAACCCGGGTCTGGGTCCGGCCCATTAGGGTGTGGCCCAGCCCTGCGCGGGCAGCTTGGCCCGGTGTGGCTGGTCCTACTTGGGCGGCTCGGCGCTGGCCAAGCGCACGCGGAAGGGCGGGGGGGGGGGGGGGGGGGGGGGGATCTAACCCGCCTTGTTTGTAACCCCCCCCCCCCCCCCCCCCCCGTGGGGGCCCATTCCTTTTCCAGCCGGGGGATACGACCCCCGGTTCTTCCGAAATGACCGGCCGAGTTGGCTGGCCAGTGTGCCTCCACGGGACCCCCCGTGGGTCCCACCTTCCATGCGCCGACGGCTGGCGGTTCCGGCCACCGCTCCCTACACTGCCACTCCTGTTACATTGATAGAAGGCAGCCCAAATATTTTACAAATAAAAGAAAGAATAATCATCTCGTAAAAACACATCCCTACCTCAATGAAGTCGTCGAACGAGGATCATCGCGGGAAAAATGACGTCGCGAAAGATGACATCACGGAACGAGGCTCTATAAGCGTCGTTGGTGTTCACCCGATGAAGGATGTGGCACGTCCTCATTCTCCGAAAAAGGCGTCTCTCGCCGCCTGGTTCACTCCCTAATTTACCCAAGAGAAGAAGGGTAGAACGGTCCTTGTAGTGTAGATTGGGTTGTCGATTCCACAGAGACCTAAGAAGATACCTAAGATACACATCCTAAGGGATGGATTTTTGGCTATGAAGTGGCCAACATGGATTTGGTTTTAAGTGTTTCGGGAGGAGACTAATAATCTTAGTTGAGTTCAATTATAATGAAATGTGTTGATCTTAGGGTTATGCTTGGGTGGATTGAATACATTTTATTTCATTTGACAAATTTTTGGTTTTATTAATTTTTGATGAAACCATTCTTCAAAATAAAACTACCTTCATTTTTTCTGGTTAGATACTAACTAAACTCAATTAATAGTCACCAACACACTTAGAGAACCATATTCATGATCTCTCCAAGGTATATGGTCAATTTAGTAATTGAAAATAGCTTTTTGAAACACAGTGAAGATGAGGAGCGAAAATAATTGAGGAATGGAAGTCTTGAATTATTTGACCAATTAACTACAATTCGTGCATTAAATAACATTCAATCCAGCTTTTCATCTTCCTAAGATCAACCCATTAAAATTTTATCCCTCCATTGATTATATTCTATCAATGGTGGGCGGAAGATGGCTTACAAGAATTGAATTGAAGAGATTAAAACCGCAGAAATAACGAGCACTCCTCCGTGTGTGTGAATGGAATTCACAACTATGTGTGAACTATATCACCAACACAAATAGTTATCACCGTGCTTTTGTGATTTTAGAGATTTAAGTATAGAAATTGGATGAAGAGAAGATAAGGAATTGGATTAAGAACTTAGAAATACAAAAAGAAACTTTCATGGGGAAATGAAATCATTACAACGAAAATTGAGCATAATAACATTACATGAAAGAAGCTATGAGTTCCTCCTCACCACCACTACCTTAAATAGGAAAATTTGGATCCTTAGGGAGAGATCCAATATTCCAAGTCATCCCAATCAATGAGGGTAGGCATATGTGGTGGAAAGTAATTGAAGAGGAGACTTCTCCACCATTGACCCGAGATGGCATCCAGCTTGCATCCACTTGACAGATCCGCTTCAATGTCCTTCAAGCTGGCTGATTTGTAGCGGGTAATAGAAGAAAACAATTAAGGCTCAGATGTCTTATAACAACCTGTAAAATATCATCCCATGTTACTTTGTGGTTCGGGGGATATGGAAGATTCATTGGGCTGACATTCTGGGTCGCAGATTCTGGCCTAGATTCTGATCTTCCATTTGGGCTGCCTTGATCACCATCATGGAGACCGAATTAGCACTTTGGCCTGAAGTATTATTTTTTCCCATGTATGTCTTCTATAATCACAAGATATTTGGGCTTCATTGGTCTAGTATTGTGGGACCCACATCCTCAACAGTGGGTTGGTGTCCAATCAGCCTTCACCAGAATTGTCTCCTTTCATCACCAAATATCTTCATCATCCTTTATGAATATTTCCTTGCTCCCTGAATGAGAAACATTTAAATTTTAAGTGAAGATACATTTCCAATATTATAATATTAAAACATGAATAATTACATTCAATAAAATCAGATTAGTCATTGGGCCTAAATTGGTGTACATTAGGCATGAAGTGCACATTTGATGAGAGTGGATGTTTAAAATTTAAATGTACTAACTTAGTCCCAAATGATCAAAAATGAACTTTTAATCCCAATAAAATGTAATTATAAAATGTGTTTTGATTGTCTAATCACACCCCCCAACATGATATTTGCTAGTCCCGAGCAAATAACACAAAGATTATGAATATCAAATTCCCTTTTCCATAAACATTTTAATAAAAAATGCTCACCAAAATACCACATTACAAAAAAAGTATGCATCCCATCAAAATCATTTAATACAATGTAGGTTCTAAAGCATAACCCAATCCCAAGACCATTCTTCTGATCAAATTCAATGAAAAATTTCTTCCAATTACAATTAATCATGATGATGTGTTCTGTGTCACAATAGACATGGGGGTTCATTTTTATTCAAGGGGGAAAAGATAGAAGCGCTAGGTGGAATCACATTTTAATATTAATATGAGTATTCATTTTTTCCTTTTTTTATTTTTTTTTTGAAATGTTGACATTGTTATTGAAATTGAATTCAAATGAGTCAACCCTTGTAGCGAGACTTTACCGATGACACCTAGGCTCAAATGCCTTAGGGAACCAACTGAAGCCCACATACTTGGGAATCATCTCGAGTTAACTCATTCAAAAACAAATTTGAATTTCCACAAATAGAGATAAAATTCCCAACTCTGGGCCAGAAAACTATGCAGTCACGATCCCCAAGTGCCAAAAGCCACACATTAAGTCATTTCATTACTCTATTCACAAATTTATTGTTGTTTTTTTTGTTTTTTTTTTGTTTTTTACACCTCTTTTTTTTATATATATTTTTTAAAATACTCATATTAAATTTAAAATGATCACCAAAACTATGCTATTTGTTATGGGACCCCAAGAATTCAAAATAATACCCCACAATCCAACAGATGTGCATTGTGAATTTTTTTATAAAAATTGGAAGAAAATGTAACAGTGAAAAATCACATTAGACAGCCACACTTTCCAAAATTTTATTCTCATGAACTTAAACATGTATTAAAATCAGAATCAAGGATTAAAAAATTATTTAATATTCAGTTTTCAAGGTTTGAAATGTGTAATAACATGTTCATGGTTAAGGAAAATTTTCATTCAATTAACACGCACATTTTATTGCTCTATGTGATTGATTTTTATTTTCACCTCCCCCAACATAATATAACACTGTCCCCAGTGTTTAAAGAAAATATAATTTAGAAGGGATAGAGGCAGAGAATAGGAGCATAGAACAATTGAACCTGATATTTGATGTTTAAGTTTGTGATGCTCTCATTTAATCCCTTGGTCTCAATGTCACTTGAAGAATCCTCATGGTAGTGTATGCTAGTACTCTTATGATTTCCCTGAAAATCCATCAAACTTGGCAGCCCCTGATTCTCAAAAACCAAAATAGTTAGACACAATGGAGACCCCTTGAGGTTCCCTTTTCTAAAAATAAACAACAATAAAATAAAAAAATTAAAAAATAAAATAAAAATAAAGACAAAACATACTTGTTAATTTTAAAACTCCAACGGTCGACACACATAACAAGTAATAATTTTTTTTTTTTAAAAATTATGTATATATATAAAAATTTAAAATATAAGTATATATATAAAGAAGATAGAATAAGGAACCACCAACCGCCATAGTTTAGTGGTAGGCGTGCGCCCATGTCTCCCTTCGGTCCCGGGTTCGAGTCCCGCGGCGTCGCCGGCCGTGACGAGGTTTGACCCACGTCCTACAGCGTGTCACTTTTTTTTACATTTTTTTTGTTTTGTTTTTTTGTTTTTTTAATTAAAAAATAAAAAAATAAAACAAAATTAAAACTTACAAACACCTATATTTTTGATACATTGTCTTCTTTTTAATTTCTGGGTAAGATAATTCTCAGGGATCACACCGCGTGACACGGATGAATACGGCGCTCCCCTTTCATACCCATCCATACTCATAAGAGAAGAACAAGTGAACGATATGAGGTAAAATTGTATCAAATTTTTTTCTAAAAAAATTTATTAAAACAATAAAGTGATTTTAAATTTAAAAAAACATGGGTTTCCTCCCATTCAACGCTTTGTTTAACGTCATTAGCTTGACTTAAACCCCTAATTGATTAATTGTTTTTTCATCAAAGGTAGGTTCACTCAGGTGTTCCTCAACTTCATGTTTTTAGAATGGTCTATGAATGGTTTGACTCTATGACCATTAACTTTAAATATTTGACCATTGGTGGGATCTTGAATTTCAACAGCCCCATGGGGGTACACCTTATGCACTATGTATGGACTGGACCATCTAGACCTCAAATTCACCGGGTGAAAATGAAGTTTAGAACTATACAAAAGCATAGGTTTCCCTGGTTCAATGTGTTTAGTTTTAAGATTCCTAGACTGGTAGGCTTTAACACTAGCTTTATTGATCGTTGAATTTTTATAAGCCTCCATTTTAAGTTCCTCAAGGTCGTTTAGATCCAATTTCCTCTTTATTCCAGCAAAAGAAATGTCAAAGTTCATTTTTTTGATTTCCCAAAAGGCCTTATGCTCAATCTCCACTGGAAAATGGCATGCTTTATCATAAACCAACCTATATGTGGACATTCCTAGGATGGTTTTAAATGCTGTTCGATATTCCCAAAGAGCATCTAAGACTTTGCTCGACCAATCTTTCCTAGATGGATTAATAGTTTTCTCAAGAATTTGTTTGATTTCTCGATTGGCTAACTCAGCTTGACCATTGCTTTGTGGGTGGTAAGCGGTGGACACTTTGTGAGAAATTCCATACTTCTACATGAGTGATGAGAATGGGCGATTGAAGAAATGAGTTCCACAATCACTAATGATAGCCCTAGGAATCCCAAATATAGAGAATATGTTTTCATTGAGGAATCTAATCACAGTTTGATGGTCATTGTATTTTGTAAGAATGGCCTCAACCCATGTTGAGACATAATCGAAAGCCAAGAGAATGTAAAGATATCCCCTAGAGTTTGTGAAGGGACCCATGAAATCAATTCCCCAACAGTCAAAGATTTCAACCACTAATATTGGAGTGAGAGGCATTTGATTCCTTTATTTGATGGACCCTACTTGTTGACACCAAGGAAAGCATTGAAAAAATGTGTAGGAGTCCCTTGAGAGGGTGGGCCAAAAGAGACCACATTGAAGAACCTTGATAGATGTTTTCTTAGAGGAAAAGTGACCTCCACAATCCTCACTTTGACAGAATATTAGGATGGACTCTTGTTCTGATTCTGGCACACACCTCTTAATGACTTGGTTAGGACAGAACTTATAGAGGTATGGATCATCAAACACATAATGCTTGACATTAGAAAGAAATTTTCTTCTAGCTTGGGTCCCTAAGAATTTTGGAATGACCCCTGAAACTAAGAAGTTAGCTATGTCAGCATACCAAGGGAAATCACTCATAGAATAGAGGTTCTCATCGGGAAATGAATCATACACAGAAAGGTGATGTGAGTTTTCTTTGAATTCCAACCTAGAGAGGTGATCAGCTACAACATTCTCGACACCTTTTTCATCCTTAATGGTTAAATCGAACTCTTGAAGAAGAAGGACCCACCTAATCAATCTAGCCTTGGAATCTTATTTTTGGAAGAGATATTTTAGAGCTGAATGGTCGGTGAAGACAATGATGGGTGATCCTAAGAGGTTGGACCTGAATTTCTCTAAGGAAAACACAACAAAAAGTAACTCCTTTTCAGTGGTGGTGTAGTTGATTTGGGCATCATTTAAGGATTTTCTTGCATAAGAAATGACATATGGATTTTTATCACACCGTTGTCCTAACACAGCTCCTACAGAAAAGTCACTAGCATCACACATGAGTTCGAAAGGAAGGAACCAGTTTGGAGATTTTATAATGGGAGGAGAGGTGAGAGCGGATTTAAGGGTTGAAAATGAAACCTCACAGCTTTCTGTCCAAACAAATGGAGCATCCTTTACTAGGAGAGCACAAAGAGGATGAGAGATTGAACTAAATTCCTTAATGAATCTTCTATATAAACCATCATGTCCTAAGAAGGACCTCACTTCTTTAACAGTTCTAGGAGATTGAAGGTGATGAATGATGTCAACCTTTGCTTTATCAACATCCATTCACCTACTCGAGACTATATGGCCAAGGACTAACCCCTCTTTTACCATGAAATGGCATTTTTCCCAGTTTAGGACTAGATTCTTTTCTTCACATCTTGACAAAACTCTCTCCACATTCCTAAGAAATCCCTCAAATGTATCCCCAAAGACAGAGAATTCATCCATGAAGACCTCTAGAAAATACCCTACCATATCTGAGAAGATTCCCATCATGCACCGCTGGAAGGTTCCAAGGGCATTGCATAACCTAAGCGACATGTGTTTAAAGGAAAAGGTGCCGAATGGACAGGTGAAGGTTGTCTTCCCTTGATCCTCCAAGGAGACCTCGATTTGATTGTACCATGAGTACCCATCTAGGAAGAAATAGAATTGATGACCTGCCACTCACTCGAGGACTTGATCAATAAAGGGAAAGGGAAAATGGTCCTTCTTGGTACAAGAGTTGAGCTTCCTATAGTCAATACAGACTCTCCAGCCACTACTCACCCTAGATGGAAGAATTTCCCCATCCTTATTATTGACCACAGTGATTCGAGCTTTCTTTGGGAAAACTTGAATTGGGCTTACCCACTCACTCTCAGCTATGGGGTAGATGATACCAGCTTTCAACAACTTAAGAAGTTTTTTCCTTACAACGTCCATAAGATTTAGATTGAGTCTCCTCTGAGGTTGACGACATGGTTTGGATTCAGATTCAAGAGTAATCCTATGAGTTCCAATAAGTGGGCCATTGCCAGGAATATCAAATAGGGTCCAACCAATGGCTTTCTTGTGTTTCCTAAGGACATCTAGAAGAATCCCCTCATTATTGGCTTCAATAGAAGAAGATATGACTATAGGATGTGTTTGATTTTCCCCTAATAAGGAATATTTTAGGGAAGTAGGAAGTTCCTTCAATTCAAGATCAGGTTGGTTCAGAATTTCAGCAGAAGATTGGGGCATTGGATCAAGATCAAATTTGTTTCATAGATTTTCAGATTGAATTGATTCCCCATGTGTAGAATTTTCAGCCACAAGATTGTATTGACCTGGGTTAGGGAAGGGAGTTTGAGTTGTCTCCCTGAATGTGGTTTCCTGAAAGGTTTCATTTATTGTTGGTCCTAAGACATCATCATAGGAGCAATTTGAAAATGATTCAAGCCAAGGAGATAAAATTCCTTCATGTGAACAAAGGAAATCAATCTCATCCTGACTTAAACATCCATAAAATATTTCTTGATTTTCTATGGATTCATTTTCAATGCTTCATAACATGTTTACTTCATGAATTTCCTCATCATCTCCTATTTGTGAGCTTGCATTATAGATGTTCATGTCTACAGTCATGTTCCCAAAGGTAATGGTCATGTTCCCATTTCAGATGTGGATAACAGAGTCGATTGTTACAAGGAAAGGACAGACAAGAATGATTGGGGTTTTCTCCCTAGGACCTAATCTTAGATGATTGTAAAGGAAAATGATGTCAGCAGGGTAAATGAAATTCTCAACATTCACTAAAACATCCTTTAAGATCCCCTTAGGAACCCGAACACTACGATCAGCGAGTTGAAGAGTGACAGATGTGGGTTGGAGTTCATCGAGCCCTAACTGACAATACATGGAATAAGGAATGAGGTTTACACTGGCACCTAGGTCACACAAGGCCGTGACAAATTTTTTCTCTCCTAGTTCAACATTGATGTAAGGGGAACCCGGGTCTTTCATCGTTGGAGGAATGGTCCCTTGAATGGTGGTACTCACATTAGCGGCCAAAAGGATTTGGTTTTTATGTAAAAATTTTCTTTAAAAAGTGCACAAGTCCTTAAGGTACTTTGTGTAGGCTGGTATGATTTGTATTTCATAGAGGATTGGAATGTCCATCATGACTTGAGAGAAGATTTCTCTCAAGGTTTCACTCAGTTCAAGCTTGGATTTCCCCCTCATGCGTTGAGGGAAGGGAGCAGGTTGTTTGAGTGTTTGGTGTGGTTGTGGTTCCTTCTCATTATCATTCGTTTTTTTAGAATCTATGGGTTGTTCTTAATCATTTTAAAGTGATGTTGAATCTTTTAATAGTTCTGAAATGGGTTGTTCAGGTTTTTCAATTGATTTCATACTTCTTAAGGCTGTCACTACTTTCAATTGTTCATGATTTGATTGAGTGAAACATGACTCGCCCCTTGTTGTTTGTTGTGGAATGGCTGGGGTAGGCATGGGTGCCTTCCCAGTTTTGATTGTTTGAAGTTCTTGTTTAAGGTAAGAGACTTCCGAGTTCATCCTTTCCATTTTTTTGCAATGTTGTTCTAGTAGGTTTTGTGGAACAGTTTGGGTTGGTGCTTGAGAAGATTGGTTTATCCCTGTGGGATATTTTGAAGGTGGAATGGTTTGTTGAAAATGGACTGGTGGATGTTGGTATTGGATAGGTTGGGTTTGAAACTGATTATGGGTTTGGTAGTTCTGTTGAGGGTAAGGATTTTTCCCTTGTGGTTGGCTATGTTGTTGGTTATCCTTCCATCGGAAGCCTGGGTGGTCATTGTACTTTGGATTGAAGGTGTTTTTGTATTTTGGCTATTGAAAGTTTAGGGCATTGACTACCTATGGGGGTAATCCTAGAAGAACATCATTGATGGATAGAACGGTTGGGCAGTTGTCTGTTTTATGGTCAGGTTTGTCACAAATTGTGAAAACAAGGTCTACATTTTGGATTTCATGGACTTTCCTAAGGTCTATCTCTTCAACCTTCCTAGAGAGTGCTGCAAGTTTAGCCCTAAGGATTTCCTCTTATCTAAGTGTATGAATTCTAGTGGTTTTTTGTGGCTTTTTAGAATAAGTTGAAGTTCCCCAAGTTTGGTTTTGTTCAGCCAGACTTTCTAGATACTCGTAAGCATCATTCGGGGCCTTGTTTTTAAAAGTACTATTACACATCATGTCAATGAGTAGTTTATTACCCGGACCCAACCCTTCATATGAAATTATCACTCGTTCAGGTATAGAAAACTCATGGTGTGGAACCATGTTTAGGGTGTCCTTTAACCTCTTCCATGTTTCATAAAATGACTCTCCATATTTTTCAAAAAAGTTTTGGATGCTCTTTTTAAGTGCAATTGTTTTGTGATGAGGGAAGTATTTTTTGTAGAATTCTCTTTGCAGTTGGTCCCAAGAGTGGATTGATGCAGGTCTCAAGTTGTTTAGACAATTTTTAGCTCGATCCTTTAATGAAAAAGGAAAGAGCCTCATCATAGCAGATTCTAGTTGATGTGGGGGACACATGGTTTCAACAATGTTGTTGAACTCTTTGACATGAAGGTATGACATTTCTGACTCTATCCCATGAATGGTTGGAAGGTGTTTTAGGACGTGGGGTTTGAAAATGTAGTTGGTGTCTCATATAGAATTGTTTCTAATTCATGAGGGGGCATTGGTCCAAGCTGGAGTGAGGTATTCATTCATGGTTTGATCAACTACATTCCCTAAGTTTGGAGATTCTTGGTTATGGTTTCCCATTTGATTCCCCCTAGGGATTACAATTTGATTTTGTGGATGACCCTCTATTGGACTTGTTTCAAGTTTTGACTTTGGGGTTTCATGAATATTTGGATCTGATTTAAACAATAACCTAGGTGCACTTGACTCCCCTATCATAGGAATTTCCACCCTAACTAGTCTGTTTGAGAAATCGCGTGTGTAGGCAGACATGCCCAAAAAAAAGTGAGAAAGGGACAAGATAAGAGATCTTGGGTGAGAGTAGAAGAATGGAGGTGAGGAAAGAAGGTTTTTTTGGATCTAAGGTAATTAATTGGTCCCCGTAAATGGTGCAAAAATTTGGTTCACGCACAAATTTACCCAAGAGAAGAAGGGTAGAACGATCCTTGTAGTGTAGCTTGGGTTGTCGATTCCACAGAGACCTAAGAAGATACCTATGATACACAACCTAAGAGATGGATTTTTGGCTATGAAGTGGCGAACATGGATTTGTTTTTAAGTGTTTTGGGAGAAGACTAATAATCTTAGTTGAGTTCAATTATAATGAAAGGTGTTGATCTTAGGGTTACGCTTGGGTGGATTGAATGCATTTTATTTCTTTAGACAAATTTTTGGTTTTATTAATTCTTGATGAATCCATTATTCAAAATAACACTACCTTCATAATTTTCTGGTTAGATACTAAACAAACTCAATTACTAGTCACCAACACACTTAGAGAACCAGATTCATGATCTCTCCAAGTTATATGGTCAATTTAGTAATTGGAATTAGCTTATTCAAACACAGTAAAGATGAGGAGCGAAAATAATTGAAGAATGGAAGTCTTGAATTATTTAACCAATTAACAACAATTTGTGCATTAAATAACATTCAATCCAGCCTTTTCATCTTCCTAAGAACAACCCATTAATGGTTTATCCCTCCATTGATGATATGCTATCAATGGTGGGAGGAAGATGACTTACAAGAATTGAATTGAAGAGATTAAAACCGCGGAAATAACGAGCACTCCTCCGTGTGTGTGAATGGAATTCACACATATGTGTGAACTATATCACCAACACATAGAGTTATCACTATGATTTTTTGATTTTAGAGATTTAAGTATAGAAATTGGATGAAGAGAAGAGAAGTAATTGGATTAAGAACTTAGAAATACAAAAATAAACTTACCTGGGGAAATGAGAGCATTACAACGAAAATTGAGAATAATAACATTACATGAAAGAAGGTATGAGTTCCTCATCACCACCACTACCTTAAATAGGGAAATATGGATCCTTTGGCCGAGATCCAACTGTCTAAGTCATCCCAATCAATGAGGGTAGGAATAGGTGGTGGAAAGTAGGTGGAGAGGAGACTTCTCCACCCTTGACACGAGATGGCATCCATCTTGCATCCACTTGACAGATCCGATTCAACATAATTTTAGATGGCCGATTTGGAGTGGGACATAGAAGACAAAAATGAATCCCCGGATATCGTCTAACAGGCTGTAAAATATCAGCCCAATTTTCTTTGTGGTTCAGGAGATATGAAAGTTTCATTGGGCTGACATTCTGGGCCGCAGATTCTGATCTTCCATTTGGGCTGCCTTGATCACCATCATGGAGGCCGAATTAGAACTTTGCCCTGAAGAATTATTTGTTTCCCTATATGTCTGCTATCATCACAATAAATTTGTGCTTCATTGGTATAGTATTGTGGGACCCACATCCTCAACAGTGGGTTGGTGTCCAATCTGCCTTCACCAGAATTGTCTCCTTTCATCACCAAATATCTTCATCATCCTTTATGAATCATTCCTTGCTCCCTGAATGAGAAACATTTAAATATTAAGTGAAGATAAATTTAAAAAAATATAATATTAAACCATGAATAATTACATTCAATAAAATTAGATGATTCATTGGGCCTAAATTGGTGTACATTAGGCATGAAGTGCACAATTGATGAGAGTGGATGTTTAAAATAAAAATGTACTAAATCAAGCCCATATGATCAAAAATGATCTTTTAATCCCAATAAAATGTAATTATAATTTTTTTTGATTTTCTAATCACTGACTGTGGAGAGGAGAGGAGACGACACGGTGATCTCCCCTTGCGGTGATGGAGTTCTTCATCGTAGACTCGGCGTTCTTCGCGAAGAAGATGAAGTTCTTCATGACCAGTGCTCTCCTCTCCAAAAAATATTCACACAATGATTCGAAAATAATAAAATAAGGATTTGCCTTATTTTATTACTCATTCCTACTATATTCAAAATTCAAAATGAATTCACCAAATTATTTAACGTGCGTTATCCAATTAATGAGGCATTTTATTGGCATGTATTTTAATGTGGAGGATATACAAATTAAAGGGGGTTCGGGTGTGTTAAACAATTAAAAGCATGGGGTAGGTTTTAAGGGATTTGAAGCATTGGGGATCATGTGGGTCCCACATCACTATTATCCTACCAAGTGGAGTTAGGATGTAGTGGGTCCCATATCAACTTTTATGCATAGGTTACAACTGCTTAGAATAGAAATCAAAATTATAGAACAAATTATTATTTCACTCTTCCGTTAACCCATTTATATAACAACCTCACCCGAGAAAACACAACTTCCGAAAAGGTCTTCCTAAGAAATTACTGGAACTACGGTTTCATCGGTGGCCCTGGATTTTGGTTCCGAGCATCGGTTCAAAAGATAGGAAAACCCACTCGTTCGTTCACTGAATGTACCCAAGCTAAACTTCATAAACTGATTTCGGGCACACCGGGCCTCAGAATCAAGTGCCGTCAAAAACTGCGTATTAGTAAAATCACAAAGAAAATTAAGAAAAAAATTCCCTTGAAATTTATGGGTCTTTACAATGTACCTATTGTGAAATAATATGTTGATGTGTTTCTAGAACATTTACTTGGACATCATCCTGAATGAGAAATTTAGTTCTCCATTGATTTAATTCCTGAATCAAGGCCCATATCGAATACACCTTAATGAGTGGCCACTGTAGAATTAATGTAACTAAAGTAACAACTAGATTATTTGAGTAATAATGGATTTATTATCCCAAGTTTTTCTCCATGGGGATCCCCTGTTCTTTTTGTTAATAAGATTGATGGATCTATGAGTTTGTGCATTGACTACAGGGAGATCAATTTTATAAAAATAATGAACATGTATCCCATTAGTCTAATTGATGATTTATTCGACCAACTTCATGGGGCTTAATACTTTTACAATATTGACCTTCGATCTAGATATCATAAGTTGTGTGTGAATAAGGAAGACATTCTGAAAATAGAATTTTGAACCAGGTATGGGCATTACGAGTTTACAATAATGTCTTTTAGATTAAATAATGAACCCTATGTCTTCATGAATCTAATTAATAAAGTTTTCAAGGAATATATTGATGACTTTTTTAGTGGTATTTATTGATGATATCTTTGTATACTCCAAAAGCTACGAAGATCATGAAAATAACATGAGCACTATTCAAATAAACTCTTAAAAGACATGAATTATATGGGATGTTTAGCAAGTGTGAATTCTGGAATCAATATATTTCCTTTCCTGGCTATATTGTTTCTAAGGATGGAATCTCTTTTGATTCTTCTAAGACCAAGGCAATCCAAGAAAGGCCAGCACCAACAAGTATAACTAAGGTACGCAGTTTTATTGGTTTATCAGGTTATTATCGACATTTCTTCCAAACTTTTCCCTTGTTTGATAACCCATTAACAATTCTCACATAAAAAGTGGTTAAATTTGTTTTGAAAAAATAGTGTGAATAATGTTTTGAAGAAATTAAGATAATTCTAGGCAGTGCTCCTATCTTGACTCTACCATTGGGGAATGATGGGTTTGTTATTTATAGTGACGCTACAAAGAAAGGACTACGTTGTGTCCTTATACATAATGATAGGGTTACTGCTTATGAATCACGACAGCTAAAAATTCATGACCAAAACTATCCTACTCATGATCTTGAGTTAGAAGTTGTAATCTTGGCTTTGAATATATGGAGACATTATCTCTATGGGAAAAAATGTAAGATATATAACAATCACAAGAGTTTGAATTATATTTTCTCACAAAACGAACTCTATATGAGGAAAAGGAGATGGCTTGAAATACTCAAGGATTATGTTTGCACCATACACTACCACCTGGGAAGGAAAATAAGGTGGAGGATTCTTTGCGCAGAAAGGATCATGGTGTTTTGAAGAAGATGAGAGTTGAAAAGTATACTATATACAAGGATATAGTAAATTTGGAAATGGGGATACCCATGGAAGGTGAAACATACATAATATTTCAATTACTTGAAAAAAAAATCTTTACTAGAAAGGATAAAAGGTTCCCAGATTGATGATGATTAGTTTCAAAAGAATATTAATGCTATGAATGATGGGAGATTGATTGAATTCTTATATGAAGATGGAATTTTGATATTTGGGAAGAGACTTTGTGTTCCCGATATACCTGATCTAAAAAGAAAATTGTTTGATGATGTCATAGCTCCAATTTCTCTATACACCCTGGGAACACCAAAATGTATAGAGATTTGAAGGAATATTTTTTGTGGGACAACATGAACAAGGAGATTTCTAATTTTGTGTCAAGATGTATGGTTTATCAACAAGTTAAATCTGGAAGGCAACAACCTGGATGAGTCATGCAATCTCTTTCCATAACTGAGTAGAAATGGGATGATATCATGATGGGCATTATCATGGGGCTACCAATGAATCCAAGAAGGAACGATGCAATATGTTTCATTGTTGATAATGTTACCAAGTCAAAACATTTTATTTATATAAGGGAATATTTACCACTTGAACATTTAGAAAGTCTTTATATTTATGAAGTTATAAGGCTTCATGCAGTACCATTATCGATTGTTTATGATCGTGATCCCCATTTCACATGAAGATTTTGGAAGAGTATTCAGAAAGCCCTAGATACTAAACTTAATTTGAGAACTGCCTACCACCCCCAAACTAATGGACAATCAGAACAAACTATTGAAACCATAGATCACATGTTGATATCATGCCCACTTGACATTCAAGGTTTGTGGGATCAATATCTACCTCTGGTAGAATTTTCCTATAAGTATAGCATCCATTAAAGTATTCAGATGACCCCATATGAAGCGTTATGTGGAAAGAGATGTCACATAACAACCTTTTGGGATGATGTTGGCGAAATAAAACTCATAGGACCAGAACATGGGAGGAAACGATGGAAAAGGTGATGGTAATGTAAAACCACATCAAAGAAGCTCAAAGTAGGCATAAGAGCTATGCTGATAACTGAAGGAAGGATTTGGAATTTCAGGTAGGGGATCATGTTTTCGTGAAGGTATCTTCATGGAAGGGTGTTATACATTTCAGTAAGAAGGGAAAATTGAGTCCCAGGTATATTAGACATTTCGAAATAATTGAATGAATTGTGGATGTAGCTTACAGTTTGGAAATGTTGCCAAGTCTCTCTAATGTTCACAATGTGTTCCACGTATCACTGTTGAGAAAATACATTCTTGACACAAAGCATGTACTCACCTATGAGGAATTTGAACTGGAACCCGATCTGTCTTATTACGAAGAGCCTGTCAAGTTTCTTGATACAAGAGAACAAGTGTTGAGAAACCGGATAACTCATCTGGTAAAAGATCTATTGAGAAACCATAAGATGGAAGAGGCAATGTGGGAGCCTGAGGAACTTATGATGAAGAACCACCCGATTCTATTTATGCAGTAATATTCTAGAAATTTCGAGGATGAAATTATTTTGAGGAGGGGAGAATGTAACACACCAAGCCTTCATGGCACACTTCTCTTTGAGTAATACAATAGCATGTGTTGTACGCAACTTCATGTTCTAACACACCACAACCATTAAAACAAGAGGTTATGCAGAGTAATACCCACTTTTTGAAATTTAATACATTTTAACTTTCAAAATGGGCTTCATTTTTTGATTCAGAATATCGAAATTTTCCTAGTGTGGATTTTGGGTTTTTTCTGAAAACATTCAATTTTTTTATTAATAGTGAAAAATACTGAGTTATAGTTTAAAACCGGATTTTTATTGAAATATTTATTTATTTTATTTAAATTTAGTTTCGGTCAAAATAGATACATAATACCTATATAAGTTCAATGTAATTTATTCGAGACAGTTTATAATTATTTTATATATATAAAAATTGAATTGAACTTTTAACAATTTTTGTCCACCACCTAGGAGAATTTACAAATTTACATAAAACTTAGTTTTACCACTTCTATGAGTTGAATTTCTAAAATTAAAGATACAAGGTTGATATTAGTAAGTTAAATGTGGTTCAATATGTTGAAAATAATTTTAGGCGAATAGTAACATTTTTCTTTTATGTACCATATTTAAAAGTAAATAGGCTAATTAAGGGTAAAAATTATATTTTTATTACCCTAACACGTGTTTTAATTATATTTGATAAGTTTAATTCAACCAAAAACCACCATAAGAATAAAATATGATCCTTTAGGTCCACTTGGTTGAGATTAGAAAATTTATTATTATTTAATTCAAAGAAGAGTTAAAATTGTTAAATTCAATGATTAATTGCTAAACCATTTTTAATATAGGGTTACATTTATGATACAATAATGATGCATTAATTACCAATTTAAAGAAATATTAAAATAATTGATATTACAAATCACCAAAAAAAATGTAATTTGAGAATTTTTATGAATTAATAAAATTATATAGGTTAATATGAAACATTAAGGATGTTTAGATGAATTTTTTCTATGTAATAATGCTATTATAAATTTATAAAAAACAAAATACCGAATAGTGTCGAAATTGACATAAAAAAGTTTTTTTAAAAATATTATATCATTAATTGATATTCTATTATTAAAAATCAATGGTTAAGAAAAAGACTTATATAATGATATTTTTATCAATAATGGACCACTTGGGGATCTATTGGAAGTATATAGTACTATTATTAGCCATATAATATAAAAATACAAAGATACATGGTAAATGTCAAACTATTTAACTAAGAGATAAATCTAAAAGATAAAGTTATTATAGTGACCCAAACCTGTCTAAAACCTATTGGTTGATTTATTTTCGACCCATCCCCACATTATCCTCTAAATAATTCATTTTGGATCCATTATAAGACTAAAATTATTTTATTATAAAATAATATTTCCATCTTTTTCTAAGGTGCCCCTGACCCCTCTTATAAATGGGAACTTCCCCTTTCCTCAAATTCACACCATCAAAGACTTTTTGATAGGCCAAAATCTGTTCAAATACCCTTTCAACTGTCCTATATTAAGTTTATTGGGATTCCTTTAGTCAGAAATCCAACCTATGGATCCCTTTTGATCAAATCAAAAGGAAGTACCCAAATAAGAGCTAAATATTTCATCACCACTTTGAAGTTCCTTTCTTCTTTCACTTCCACTTTAATTGTTGTTTACATTATAAAATAATAACTCTAGTACATTATATATAATTTGATGTTATTATAAATATGGTACAACCATATTCATTATTCAATTCATCCATTGAATGACATGTCACCATAAGTGCGTACGTACGGCTTACCGTCTCCACGTCGTGGTGTAATTGTTAATCAATACATAATTATTTGGATGGGTATAATAATGATTTGTAAATGATGTAAATAATAAATATAACATGATAATTATTATGTATATATGATATACCATCTAATTATATATTATTTTAATATCAAAAAATGATATTGTCGCTCGTGTGTACGTACGGATTACTGTCTCCATGAACGCGATGAGATTCATTCCCCATCGTATCCATTCAAAACTAATTTTCATTAGATGATTAAAAATAATTTTTAAAGACTTAATATGATTCTGAATATGAATAAGATACATCCTATCCATAACAAACATTACTTACATAACAAATCATATAATGGAAAATGAATCAGTTAACACCTGAAATGACGATAATATTAAGATATTATTAACAATGAAATGTTAAAAGATCATATATGAAATCATATTAATGTATATGATTCTTGTATAACAAATATTTTTCCATTATACAACATTTTAAACTACCATCGAAATGTACATGTTAAGGGTTAACTCTACAATTTCTTCATTATCAAAGGTTGTTTATATGTAATTATCCACTAGGACCGCTTTATCATCCACATCCACGATTCTTTAAAATGTATTTCAACACATTCTTAATATTTTATACACAGTTGGTTAAAGTAATTTAAACCCTTGTTTGAATTTTATGAGATTTTTATTAAGGAATATTTCCATCGTTTTCCAAATAAGGTCCTTTATAACCTTTTCGACAAAATTAAGGTATGAATGACTTTTTTTAAATTATATGGCGGGTGAGGCTATTTTTCGCCGATATAACATCGTCAAATATTTCCTTACAAGCTTATAAGAATATTTTCAAAATAAAATTTTTCTTAAATGATTTCAAAATTGAAATAGATATTTCTCTAAAAATGGTTTTGATTTAATCTATCTCAACATCCTTTGATGAATTTTAAGCTTATTTGAAGTTGATTTATAATGATACAAAAATTCCATATTTTATTGAAGGTTTTATGATATGTTTGAATGTGGATGTGTTATTTTTACACCATTAATGGTTTATGGATAAAGTATTGAAATTTTTATGTTAGTTTTAATATGAATTTTTATGTTATGTTTACCCCTTTTCATATGAGGAATGAATTGGACTTAGTAAGTGATGGGTGGAGCCCGATGCAGCACCTCGATGCGTCGGTAGGTATCATGAGACAAACTAGTGTCTCGGAACAAGGCTTTGTCCAAATCATTTTTGTAGTCTTGGAACAAGTACTTGACTATGTTGTTATGAAAGTCTGGCATTATGCATTCCATCATTATGAAAGTGGCTGTTGATATTGCATGTAATTATTCGACTAGTAGAATATACATGTGAGTAAGTAAATGGAATTAATTTGATTTATATTTTCCATATAATGATGAATTTTATGATTAAAAGGCTTTTGTTTTAGTTTTATACATTGCCTTAAATATTTATGCTTATTTATGAATGTTTCCACTATATTGTTATCCTTACCAAGCATTTGACCTCACCCCTTTCTATGTTTTATTTTTCCCAGGTTTCAAGAAGTATATTATGACTGACTTGCAGTGATATTCTATAGGATCTCATTGTTGTCTATGGAAAAAATGTTGTTGTAGTTTTCCATATTATTATGTAATGTCAACCCTATGAATTTATCTAGTACTTACATGGCTACTAAACTAATTGGTCTTTCAAGACATGATCTTCTGTGATCATGCTAATAATACATAATAATTCACCGACTCTGGGCTTCTGGGGTCAGGGAGTTACAACACAAATATAGTAGAAGAAAACACAAAAAACCCATGTACATGGTAGTTTTTTAAGTTATAAACAAGATTAAATGAAATATATATAATAAATATTAATTCACTACTCAGACCAAAACATCACTTAAAATAATCTTTATTGAGATAAATATGAAATAACCACTAACATAATACCTCTAAATGGTTATACAGACCCCCCAGAGTCACCAATTTTTTGGGTAGGATCTATTCTACTGAAAATTTGTTTTTCTAGGCCCCTATTAAATGAATATTTATATAAGATCATATAAAATAGATTTAGATTCACAAATAAGACATCATGTACAGAAATGTGGTTCAAAAAAAATTTAATTTATAAAACTCCTTCAATGTATGAAGGAGCATGTTAGAGTTTAACATTTGATAAATTATAAAGAAGACAATATTTGGATTCAATCATTTTGAATATTTACAAAAAAACTCATTAATTAAGTATCTTTTTAACACTTATTTTAACAATCACTAAATCCAAACATCATCATATGATGAATCACAAGTCAAATTTTGTATGATAATTATGTTAGGATATATGGTAAAATAATATACGATATCATTTATAATGCAATATATGACATATAATCAAGAACCATGATCAAATATAAATCATGGTGAAATGACTCTCACGATTTCATGGTTTATAATATAGTGAATAATTCAAAAAAAAAATATAAAAATATATTAATTTTAAATATATTGGTTGGTGTGTTAGGTATAATTTTGAAAAGAAGTATGAAAAAATAGAAATCGTTAGAAAAATATTAGTTAAAAATGGTATTCTAAACATTATTTTTAGGGAATGAAACAAATTAAGGATCCAATTCATACAAAATCCATTTTTAAAATGTTATACACTCTAATATAGGTTTATTTTGTAGGTATATAAGTATATGAAATTAAGGAAATATTTATAATTTGATTGAATAAAATTTTAAAAAAAAGAACCACCATAAAATTGATTACAAATTTAATCTATAAACTATCATTTGGTCCTTTTAAAATATAACGTTAGTTCAATTTTTTTTCATTTATGTGGATGATTATAGATTTTTCTTAGGGAGGGACCATTAATTAGTAATTATCTATGATGGTTTATCTCATATTTGTTGGATTTTTTAATTGTAATAAATGTATGAAATAGTAAATTGGATTAATAAAGTTATAATTTACCATTTAAATAAAATAATTAATTAAATTAAAATAAAATAATATGAAATGATTATTAAATGGAGAGATAATTCATTCAAGAAAGAACTAATCATCATGTTCTTATCTAATAGTGATGAAATTGGAAATAAAAGATATGTTTCTGGTGATGTCTTTGAAAGGTTACTTATGGAATTAGAATAAGTGGACTAATTAAACGATGAATATCCATTAAAAAGTATTTATACTATAGAGTAATGGGATACTTCTAAAGAATATATAATGATAATATAAATAAAAATCTTCTTTAAATAAATAGGAAGGCTGTGAGAACTCATCTCCCGGCTGAAAAAGTATATAAAAATTAAACTAGAGGATGATAAAATAGTATTCTTAGAGAGAATGAAAATTTCATTAAATGAATTTCAATAATGGGAAATATCATGGATGATATAACCTTAAAAAATGTTTTTAGAGACAATAAAATTCATAAATTAAGAAATTACATTTATAAAATTAAAATGTTAGAATGAAAAGATACAAATTAAAAAATCAATGATGTAAAATAAAATCATGATTGTTCCATGTAACAAATATCAAATATCTAATAAAAAAAATTCAATGTATAAAAATGAAATGTGTTCTGAATTTTCTTTTCCAAAATATACCATATTTATAGAAGAAAAAAATGTGATACTATAATATTGAAAAATAGAATATTGTGAGGAAAATACGAAATCCTCTCCAACAAGGAAAGATAAAAATTCAGGAAATGGGGTTTTACCAATATCAAATGTCAGTAAATGAATATAAGAAAAGTTATTTGTGGGGTCTACTCACTTATTCACTAAAAATAAAAAAATATTTAAAATGATTTATCATCATGATTTTTATTAAAATAGATTTTTTCAACAGTAATGCTAGAGATGTAGTTTTTTTGGTCAACTAAACTATAAAGGTTGGTAAAATATGTCTCTAACTATATTGAGAATAGGGGATAAATTAAGGGGGATATAATAACAAGAAATTATAATAGAATAGATTCATTAAAAGATTGAGATGAATTTAAATTGAGAAATTGTTTGGGAATCTTACAAGGGGTATCAGATAGTTTGACCAAGATAGCCACACCTCTGATATATGTTTGACAATTATTATATCTAATTTGAATATAATTTAGTGTTTTGGAAATAATTAGAGTAAAATTAAGATTAATAAACTAGAAAATGACATTTATATAACAATTATTTAATGAAAATATATAAAATATTAAATTATAGATTGTGGTTGTTCATGTGACTTGATAAGTGATGTGAAAACCCTATAAAAGGATTAGAAGTATGGAGGAAGAGAAATTAAATTTGGTAATTAAAGGTCACAATAGATAAAATTTATAGGCATAACAATATTTTTGAAAAATTAATTTTCTCTTAATAGATTATTTTTTTTTGATTTACTAATGATTTTTACTATAACAAAACTATGTGATTATTTAAAATTATGTTATATGTAGTTAAAATTAGTGAATTTTTAAGATCTAGAATCATGTATTAGTTGAAATTAGAGTCCTAAGAACACAATGAAGAATGATTCAAGTTTAAAAAGTAGGAACATGTAGTTATTTAATTCAACATGATAAGAATAGTTTTATTTTCAAAAATACAAATCCACCATGGTGAATGGAAAATATAAATCTTTTTTATAGACGATTATTTTATGAATACATATATTTTAAAATAATATACAACCAACTTTTCTAAAACATATAAAAATGATAAAATAGTGAATAAAACAAATAAGGGGGAGTAGATTCAAACTAAAAAACATAATTTGATGATCTTCTCTAATTTAAGTAGTCACATGATATTCAATTAAAAAATAGAGAAATATACTTAGTCACTTTCATTGATGATTTAAAAAAAAGTGACTTATATCATTTTTTTGTCGAACAAATCACATTCATTGAGAATATTCAATCGTTTTAGAAGACTTTTAGAAATTAAAACAAGTTTATTTTGGAAGAGACTACGAATGAATAATGGGAGTGAGTTTTCCAAAAAAACATTTAATGGAATGTATTGATAGAAATGGATAACCTATAATAAATAAAAAGATTTTGGTTGATATGGGTATAACTATACTTATACCACATTAAATCTCATGGTTTTATTTTCTATGAGCTGTCACAAATTCAAGAATAATTTAGAAGGGGTATCTCTTAATACCTATTTATGATATGAATCCCAATGTAATAAGGTTGAAAATAAATTCAAGTGTTATGAATTTAGGGTGTTTTGGAGAACATTCATAACAAAGAACGTATATTTTTTAAAAAAATTTGATGAAAAATTGGATGATATAATATTTGTTGGTTATATCTCAAATTTATATTCATATTCATTATATAAAATGAAATATGAAATGGTGTTTGAGTTTGGTGATGTTATTGTAATTTCAAATCATGAAGAAATAAAAAAATGTTTTATAGGATAAGGATGATGTTGTCCATTCTAAATATACTGAAAGTAGACAAATTAAAAATGAAAATATGTATTATACCTATTAGTGTGATGATAATGAGTATCATAAGTTAAAATTAGAAAATACCTTGTTTAGGAATCACATAGTTGTTTAAAATGAAATTATAAACCATAAGTAGAGCATAAAAATAATAAAAACGATTACAGAAAACAAACTCAATATATTACCCTAAAAAATTAAACTACACCTATCTAAGTAAGAATTTTAAGAGATAGAATGGGTGCGTGATATAAATCAAGAGCCAGAATAGAGTGAAAGGATTGAAATAATAGATCTATTCACAAGACCTATCAGGAAACATGCCATCAATGAAAATGTTTTTTTATAAAAAAGATGGATAAAAAGGACGATTCTAGATATAAGTACAGACTTGTTCATAAAGGTTATTCATATATTGAATACATTAATTTGTTGAAAACATTCCTTCAGTTCCAAAATTTAATCAATAAAGATATTTCAGGATATTATGCATGAATATTCTTTAATGTGTTCCAAATGGTTGTTATATAATGATGGAGATATTGATGAGTTTTTTTACAAATAAAGACATAAGGGTATCATGTAGTACTTAAATGGTAGTAAGGTTTTCATGCTGAATAAGTCTCTCTATGGTATAAATAAATCCCAAAGGGATTGGTATTTTAAATACATTGAGTGACTAGGAACAATAAAATTTAATAAAGTGTGGGTGGAAAACAATTTTTATGAAACAAATACTAACACAACATTACTTTCTATGATTTTGTATATTGATGACATAATTGATTCTAGAAATGAGATAAGTTTATATGGGGAGTTCTCATGGAACATGAAAGAAATATTTTAAAATGTTAATTCTTTTAGAAATGATTTTTTTCATATTAAAGGTCATCAAAACTATATAATACATTTTTAACTCATAAAAAAATATGATAAAGAGATATTGAACATGTTTGATATATAAGAAGCTAGTGGAGTTTCCAAACCTATTAGAATCTAAGAAAAACTAAGTAATAATGTTGAAGGGAAATTAGTCAATGGGAATATGTTTATATGTTTAATTGGTAGTATTATGTAGGTAACAACACAAAGGATTGAAACTATATATAATGTCACCCTTTATGTATGGTATCAATATTATATTAAGGTGACACATCTCTTTGAAAAAAATATTATTTTGATATATATATCAAATTCATTTACTTATAAAAAATGTATAACAATAAGGGTGATATATATCTAAGTGGATTTTCTGATGCTAATTAGGAAGGATCTATAAACCCTAGTAAGATGACATTTTATTCAATAATTTTTTAATTTTATGTTATGTTTTTTACTTAAGTTAATAAAAACAAACATATTATACATTGAACACAATTGAGGTTTAGTACATAGTGACATCACATCCAACAACAAAAATGATGTGTATGAAGATTCATATTCAGGAATTGAGTTTTAAATATTTTTATCCTACAGTTACATGCTATTAGAATCAATGTTCCATAAATGAATCAAAAAATATTAATTATGAATATAGTAGTAAAAATATTAATGTATAGTATCATTTAATAAAAGATAATTTAATAGAAGACTTTGTGAAATTTAATTTTTCTTCCATAAATATAAAAAAGAAAAAACATTCTTACAAAGCTACTCCCAAATTAGTTATTTAAGATGTTAATTATAAAGATACGAGTGAAACTCAATATCTTTCATTGGGGAAAAATTTTACAAAAAACATTCTTCTTTAATCATAATAAATATTTTAAACTTCATTAATGAGTAATTATTCTAAGACCTCATTGATGAAAGACTTGGTCACTCTTGTTTTGTACACATATATTGGTCCTGTAGACATAGATATGAATAATTCATGATTCATTTATTTTAAAATTTTGAGTAAATCACTAGAATTTGGTATATTTTGTTTTATTATCAGTATGGTCGATAAGAATAAGTAGTATTTAAAATAAATCAAAGGGGGATATTGTTCGTCGTCTTGAATATGATGTTATATTTGTTTCAATAATTGTCACATGTGAATATTAACAGTGAGTTATTTTAATGACCAAGGGATGTAAAAGAATGTTGATTAAGTTTCTACAACATTGTATGGTACATTAAGGACTTCAACTAGTGAAGAAATTGAATAATTTATTTTTCTTATGTAGTGTATATAGAAGAAATAAATATGATATATATTTCATTCTTTGCATAATGAATAGAGTTGATTTGATGATAAGATGGAATTTGATATCATGGTAGATAAAGATAATATTAAATAATAGATGCGGCTTTTGGATAAATCCTTCCAAGGAATGGAAGTTATTTGGATTTTTACAGTTCGATACACTGTATTATAAAGAATGAGAAAATCACAGGAGTAATTTTTAGGTAAGGGGATATAATATTGAAAAAACTACTAAATGAAGGTTCGTAAAATGCACCAGATGGTTGAGATACGTACTGTATATTTGTGTAAGGTTCGGATGTGTTTCATGTAGGGTAATGATAACTCAGTCTAAGGTTGATATGATGTATTCGTAAAGATGGTGCATGCCCTCATAATGTTGAATCAAACCATCATAAAACTTACCATAAATTTTGATGGTTCCCTATTGAACACCATAAGGTAAATGAATTTGCGAGAAAATAAGAAATATAAAATATATAATTAATATTTTTTAAAATATTTTAAAATAATCATAGATGATTCATAATATGATATTCATGAAAACTAAATATAAATGAATGTAATTGTGACATATTATTTGAATTTAGAATAAATTTGAAGGTAATATAATGGGGATACATTGTGTTCTGCACCACTATCTCATGATGCCATGTTGTACTGAATGAATTTATGAATATGTGGAAATGTTAACTAATTAAGGTACAATATAATTTATATGCAATATAATTATTGAAATATTCAAATCTTACATGATGAATAAACGCCAAGCCTTAGAGAGATACAAAATGGAAAATTTGTCTATATGATTGAATAAGATATAAAATGAGCAGGGTATATTATAAATAAAGGAGTTATTAATGATTCAAAATATAAATCATATTCATGGAAATGTCCTGTTAATATAAAAAGAATATATTGAGAAAGAGAGATAGAATCATGAAATACTACATTTGGGTGATTACTCATTTTTCTGAGAAATGAGTACAACAATAGAATATTGTAGTTTAGATAAGTGGAAAACTATCACCACATGTGGAGTACATATGGATGATGGAGTCTTTATAGTTGTCATTATTTAAGGAATATAAGTTAATTCTATAGATTTAATACATTCACTGGTTAAATCCATCAATTTTAACGTGTTCATGGTCAGACAGTTTCATGAGTTCCTTTTGATAATAGGAAAGGGAAGTGCTCAGGGGATAATAACCACAACACACTAGGCATGTAGTCATCCATAATTAAGGTGATAAAATTTAATAAATGTTATTTATTCCTTTAATTTTTTCATTATTCATTATATTGATAAAATGGTGATGAATAAGAATAATAGTTCAATGTTTTTGGAAAATCAAAAATCCATACTCCCTAATTCGACCTGCCCATCCATGTATATCACCCATTTTTTGAACCAACTGATATATTTTTTTATTAGGAAAGAAGATCTCACCAAAGGAGAAAACAAAACTTTCTTATAGAAGATATCATTGAGGGAAAGAATTTAAAATCTGTTGGTTAGATACATCAAACTATATAAATGATACATTGATGAATCTAATACTATAAAAATACATTAGGGCCATGTTAAATGTCATGGTATATTTTACATAAGATATTGAACATAATTATAGAATAATTTATCATAGTTTTTTAAATAAAATCAATCTCCAATTATCTGTCAGTCATGTGCACTTCAATTTGTTTTATGTAAAAGATGAATGATAATATCCCCTCAATTCCTAAATTTGATTTTACCCTAATTGATGTCCATAATTGATTATCATATATTGTTAATGATATATTAATGACATACATAGTTTAATATCATAATGGATTGAAAAATTTAATATTAAACCCAATGAATATAATCATGTGGTAATAAGTCTTAACTTAGTAAATGTACTTACCCACCAAATTATATCTAATGGAATGATATAAATTCATTGATAAAAATTTGGTGTATAATAATTATCAAATCATTGTACCTAAGGTTGGTGAGATAACTAGAATTTAGGCCTTAATATTTTGATAAAACTCTTAAAAAACCATTGAGGATTAGTGAAGTACGTGTTGTTTGGGTATATTATTAGTAATTTAATTGGTTAGATCTCAACTAAGATATCATTTATTGAATCATATGTTGAGACTAGGGATTTTGGCCCCTCTTTGAATTATATTAAAAAATTGAATTATTATTCTTATTCAATCCAATAATGATGTGTTCTACTACTTTTATAAGGTATATTTCAAGTGATTCTCTTCTAGATGAATTAAATGTGATGTATTCATCAACCTTGTATGTCTCTTTTTGTGATTCATGAATGAATGAGTTAACATCCACATTATTTATATGTTCCATTACTATTTTTATTTGAAAGTTTACCTTATAACCATATCCAATATATACTTTAATTACCTTTATATGTACTCAATTATATAAATACCGATATCTTTTCATAGAGTACACCAAAATTAGTGTCTTGCAAGGGGGTTTTTAACCGCAGTTTACTCAACTGCCTCTAATTTTGATTAAATAATTTAAAAGTGGTATACTAACAAATATTACTAAATAATTTATTTTTAAAAAAAATCTGACCCTTCTCCCCGAACCCCCCACTCCACTAATCCCCGAGACACCCGCAACCCCTGACCCCCAAAGCCCTACCCTAGGCACCCCTCACAGCACCTCATTGTCGGTCCTGAGCCTCTTCGTTTTTAGAGAATTAATTTTTCTTGATGGATTGGTATGTTTTTGGATTTTGGATCCATTAATAAGTAGTTTATTTCATAATTATGGATATTTATTAGTTAGGTAGTTATGGAAGTTGATTTTTTGATGTTTTTAATGATTTGGGAACGATTTAAGAGCTATGAGTTAGACATGTGATGGATGAATTAGGACACGGTCTGAGATGTGGTTAAACTTTTTTGTATGTTATATTTTAATTTTTTAGTAACTTGGGTTATGAAGGTGGTTAGTTTTGGGTCTTTGAGGTGAGTTTCAAAGATTATTATTATTGATATAATAGATTCCTCATAATATTTATTACTAATATAGAGGAACTGAGTCTCTAGATAGATGATTCATGAGACTTACATATATTAAAAAGTCATATTTTTGTGAGGATATAATGTTTTAACCTTATTACCGTGATTATGGTATCATTATGGTCATATTTTAGAAATTTTTATGGAAAAAAAATTCGATGGTTTTAATTTTTCATTCTGATTGAATAGTATTTTTTGATAATGGATTAAAAATTGATTTTTGTTATTGAGTTTATTCAATGATATTATTAATGAGGTTTGTGGTTTTGTGTGTGAATTTGGGATTTAGGCTACCGAAAACGGGTTTCCAAAAATATTTTACAATTATATGTGACATTGGGTACCTAGTGGGAGTTAAATCGTTAATGTTAGACTTGTAAGAGTCCCGAGGATTTTAAGAGTAATACTACGGACCCCATGACCCCATAAAATTTACTTTATAAGCTTTATATAGATATATATATATTTTTTGTGGGTATACTTGGACAATCACCCTATGTGGATCCTTTTCCCCCTTTCTCCATTAATACCAATCTTTTCTAGCAACATAGGAGCCCCTTTGAAATGTGGTATTGTGCGTGATGAATTTCTATTTATATGATTGTGTGATTGATGAATTGCGTGTGCTTCATGCACTCTCTATGGGGATTTTACCAATAGTTTTGGTAATTGGGTTTGATTTGGAGTGTGGTGTTTAGTGAAAGAATGATTGGTTGGAATGATATATGAAGTTCGATGATGTGTGATATAGTTTTTTGATGATCATGGTTGTGGTGATGATGTGTGTTGTAAAGCATAGAGTGGGTGGTAAATTAAGTGTGGGTTTTTTTATTGTCATGGATGTTTCATAGTAGTTATAGATTCATTGAAAAGTATCATTCAAAAATTAAATGAACTTCACAAGTATTATGTTTATTGGGTATATAAATTAATGGCTGATAGAATAAATTATATTGTGCCTGCTAAAGGTGCATTATGTTTTCGACTTGAGCATGCTTATTTTTATTGACATGAATAAATTATAATATTATATTTTTATGGTATTAAACATGTAAAGTCACTTAATATATGGAGAATTTATAAAATTGGTATGAATCATGTCTATGCTTTTGATGTAGAGAATGTTTTATGTGTAAATATTGAAATTTTTTTGTTTCCCTATCATTAATTGATTTCATTGTAATTTCCATAGGTTGAATTATTTAAAATTTCACATGAATAACCATGATTCTTATTATGAATAACATATGAAATATTTGGGAATTTTCTTCTAGGTTTCATCCTGAAACATGTCTTCTAGAATCCATGTTGGGACATCAAGTGCTAACTAGGTTACCCCAACACTTAACCTCAGCAATTTCAATCAATTCCACTGAGACCTATATTGTAGCCACAAGTAATTAGAGTCCAATCAGAGAATAGAATTTCAATATCTAGTACTAACAATATAAAAATCTTAAGGGAAGGTCATCACAATATCAAGTTATATCTATATAGAAAATCCATCACATATAACATGATATTTATGCATAGAAACTCAATATCAACACTCTCTCACAAGATGAAATTATTTAATTATATGTTCAGAATTTAATATTCATTGATTAAATGATGGTAATGCCACAAAGGAAGCATTATACTGTTCAATCGACAACACCAATAGATGAAGAGCCATCTTTCTGCCTCTCTACAACATCCGAGACACCATCTGTTTTCCCCCGACACCATCTCTGACACCCTCCATGTGCATCTCATCAACAGCTTAGTTGATGCCTTCTCATATAACATCCTCAATAGTGAGGGAGTAGGTTTCCACTACTAGTTAATTTCGGTGATACTGGTGAGTAATTATTATTGGTAAAAATTTTATTATAAATAAATTTATTTCACTCTTTTTATACTAATTGTTTTCCATAAAAGATGCAAACAATGACACTATAGAGAAAAATATGAAATCTTTGTATGTATGAAATTTGAATGGACGAAAGATTGTATTCCAATTTTATTCATATGGGGTAACTAGAGACAATTTCATGGGATTAAATTTCTAGATTCTAGGTCAGCTAGCCATAGTGTTGGTTTCCCTTCCAATTTTGTATGATGATTAGAGGCACATTCCTTCATCTAGGAAGAATTAAGTATCAGATTAACTAATAAATTTAATTTTAATACATTATAGTAAAATTTAATGTTATTAATTTATTAAATTCTAATATTTTTTAAATTAATTTTGGTATAAATATTTATTTCAAATTTATGGTTACTGATGTGCTAGTAAGAAAGTATACAATGAAAAATATGAACAAGAAATGGAAAGAATTAAAATGGATATTATTGGTTGATATAAATGATACATTGTTGAGCACCCAATAGATGCATGACACGGAACTCAATGTGGTACCTAGAGATTAATTAATGGTTTTTATTAACCGGAATCTTGATGAGAAGTACATTGTATTTAAATATATATTATTATATGAATCACAATTTACATTTATACATGTATATGAAAAAGATATGACATTAAAAACATTACTATTATATTAAATTTTATTTATTTTAGGACCTTTAAAGGAAGAATGCATCGAGCAGAGCCAAACAGATCATCCCTCACACTACTGGGTCAATGTGTATTTCTAGAAGCCGGTCGACTGTAGTAATATTTTCAATAGTTTAAATATTTATAAGACAATATTTTCTATTTAATATTAAAAACAGTTGATTTATCTTTGATTAATATAGTCAAAGACTTTAGGGAACCAAGAATCCCGAACACAAGTGTGGAAGGTTGTTTATAATAATATTTTATGGGATTTTTGGTAATGACTTACCAATGAAGATTTGGTATGAATTAATTTTTCATTAAAACTAATTATTATCAGTGGTAACTATCTTAATATATATTGATTCTAATATGAATGATGTTTTTTTTATTATTAAATATTATATAACTATGTGTTTCCAATCTCATTGAGTCCTACTCAATGTCCTAGGATGACCTATTTGGTAAAGTGCTTGGAAAGGAGCATCATGGTTGAGTGCATATGATGGGTTACTGACACATACCAACTGAGGTCTTTAGCTGGCCATCAGGGATTAAATATACATATACTCTTGGTTATAGTTTAGATTCATAGAGAGATTATGTTTACATGAAAAACAAAATTCATGTTTAAGGGGCTCAGATATCAGCTTTGGATAAAGCGTTGGTCAATTTTTATCCGAAGATGACTGGATCTATCCCCAGTGATATTGCATCAATGACAGGTGGTAGATAGTAAAGCATAAAAACTTAAAAACAATTTAGTTTTCCAAAAATTTATTAGATTTATGATTAAATATAAATATAAAACATTATTTTTTTAATATAATTTTCTTATATATTCTAGTAGTAGGAAGTAGAGATGGAAGTGGAGAGGGGGACAAGCAATGTTCATCATCAGACAGTGATTAGTGATTTTGTGGATATATTCAAAAAATATGGAAATAGAGGGTATATTCATGTATCATGTATCATGTATAATGTGTGTTATAGAGTAGTAACATAATATTTTCATGAAATAACATTTTAATGATTCCCCATGTTTGATAAAGGCGTTAGAATTTGATATAGATTGATGATATAGTATGGCAGTGAGTCTAGAATCAGTGAAGTATAAATTTGGTGAAGTATGAAGTAATTAATGTTCCATATGGAAGATTGAGATATTTAAATATATCATTGGTGTTTTGTTAGGATGTTTATATTTTTATTTGGGACTAACTACTATGTTTTTTTTCATTCATTTTATTCATGTTGGAGACATAATCCCCACAACCATGTCATTGAAGGATGGGGCCCACAAATGTTGGATCAACCATTGGACGCATTTGAAAAATGGGAATGATCAACTATCACAATAGATCATTTTAGGTGTGTTTACAAGATGGTAGGTGAGCTAATTTTGGCCACACTCCATCACTAATGGGGTGAATAATACTTATAGGGTGATGAATATCCAAATGGGAGCTACACCACTATGTGCTTGAGCACATTGAGTGAGCCTGTATATATGACAGATGATAAAGTAATATTCCTATTATAAACAATCATACAAATATATTCATAGAAAATATTAATTTTTAATTGTCAATTCTGAGTTCCAGTACTCCCACTATCACAATTTCCAATTTATGAAAGACCTGAATTTCCTAATGGTTTTCCCAACACATTTAATATGAAAAATTAAGAGAATATTACACCTTGTCCTCAATTTTTTTGAAATGGATAAAATCTAATTGACCAATCACATACCTGTCACACTATATTTTTTTTAAAAATCTCTTAGAAACCATTAAAGTGAACTTATCTCAACCCACCATGTGCCTAAAGTGGTTCCTCATAGACCACATACTACTTTTAAAAATTACTCCTATTGAACTGCTTTTGTTTTAGTATTTTTCAATAACACTCAACATGAATAGTCGGCATCTATTAATCCATATTCGGACACCTTTTATCCAAGGTACAAAAATATCACATTTATCATGCTCACGACTTCTTGTAACCAACTTTATATGATGTCTCTTGATCTTACCATATCATAATCATTTTTTTCACCATTCTAGAAAAACATTCAACTAAATCCATGATCCAACACACCTAGATAAACAAAAGGTATCTCGTTCCTAATTCCTTGACTCGAACTTATCCCAATAATATATTTTAACTTGTACCTGACATTTACTATGGTATATAATAGAACCCAGTTCTAGTTATCAAGAAACTACAAAACTAAAACAACCATCAAACGACTATCCCAACACTCACATGAGGGTTACCCTACAATAGTTGAAATTTTTAATCTATATGTTAACTATTTTAATAAATCCATCCTTCTGTAACCCTCCCATGGATTCATTCCATCAAAAAAAGGCATTTGTAATTCATTGACCCTAGTTACCCATATTTAGTGCATTATTTTGATAAATTATCATGATACATGGAATCATGTCTTGAAAGACCGATTATTTTTGCCATCTTGGAAAATAGATCATAAACATGAACGCTAAATTACACATTTAAACATAAAACACAACATAAATAATTTTTTGTGAATGCCATTATTCCCCTGGAATAACCCTTCATATCAAACAAAATACACTTCTTGGAATCATGGGAATAGGAAAACATAAGAAAAAGGTGATCTCAGATGATCAGTAAAGATAACAAATACCATAAACTATCATAAATAAGTATTAATATTTAAGGAAATGTCTTAAACTAAATAAAAATCCTTTTAAACTTAAACTTAAGTATAATTTGGAAAATATAAATCAAGTAATGCCATTTTCTTAGTCATGTGGATATTCTACTAGTGGAATAATGACATGTAATATCAATAGCTAATTTCTTAATTATGGAATTCATGATTCCAGGCATCATAACCACATAGTCAAGGCCGTGTACCAAAACTAAAAATAAGATTTTGTCAAGGCCTTGTTCCATGATACTAGTTTGTCTCATGAAACCTATTGATGCATTGAGAAGCTATAGCAGGAACCATCAATCACATACTAAGTCTAATGCATTCCTCATATGAAAATGGTGAAACAAAAAAACATTTGTATTAAAACTTGCATTTGAAATGTTAATATATTTACCACAAGTCATGAATGGCCTAAAAATACAACATTATTAATCTATCATATCATAACTCATTCCCTAAAACATTGAAAATAATATTTATAATAAATCAAGCTCAATCAAAAATAATATCCAAAAGGATGTTGACATAGTTGAAAATGATTTCTAAAACCCTTTGAGAGAAATATCAATTTTTCCAGAAAACATTTAATAGTCACACAATTTATAAAGGAAGTCATCTAAATTACATTTTTAATAAAATTTTCCCATACAACTTTCAATCTTTTGGAAAGATTAACATTTTAAAACATTCATGTCCATATAAATAAATCCTTCAAAAATCCATTTTAAAACATGGGAGTTACGTAGAATGAATTAGAAGAAAAAATATTTAAACCATTATAATGATATTTTTGATGAAGAGTAACTTCAAAAAAACACTTTTTAAAGAAAAATTATCTATCAAGTACATGGATAATAAATATGTCCCTATAAATACTTACACATAAACAATCTCGACTAATAATGAGATTGAGGAAATAACAATTTCCATGTACTTTTCTTTGGTTAAGGGTATATTATCCTATTGTATAATAGTAAAATAATTTTTATTAAATTATAGAAGAACCACATACATAAATATTATATCATATATGATCTTCTAATATTTCTTTGTTAATAATATTTTAAAAGATTCATTGTTTAAGGTGCTAACTGATTCGTTTTCCTTTATATGTTCTGTTACTTAACCCATGTCTGTTATGGATAGGATGTATTTAATTCATATACATAATGATATTATGTTAT
This sequence comes from Viscum album, assembly GCA_963277665.1. NCBI lineage: Eukaryota > Viridiplantae > Streptophyta > Magnoliopsida > Santalales > Viscaceae > Viscum > Viscum album. The sequence goes on along the minus strand of OY728130.1, from coordinate 541,704,397 downwards.
TAAATATTATTTTTAATAATCAAATGTAAATTATTCTTGAATTGTTATGATGGTGAATGAATCTCATAGCGTTCATGCAGACAGTAATCAGTACATACACACGAATGCTTCTTCCATTTCATTTTTTTTAAAAGGAAGTAAAACCGATTGATACATAGATATATTTTTATTTCAGTCTAATATTATATTTTATACATGTTATGTATGTTCATTTACACCATCCTTTATACACTCCATGTATGGTATGAACAATTCATATCACATTGAGGGGGTGGTAGTCCGCACTTCCTCAAATGAAATTATCATATATATATATCATGAAAAGAATAAAGGTATTGTATAAAATAGAAATAATAAAATGTATAGACAAAATAAATATCATAAATATCATATAAAATTACAGTTCCATCATATTGGCCACTATAAGAGGTGGTAGTAGAATATTGAACAATCATCATTTCGTGAGGCAGTTGTTCGTTGTCCAAAAAAACATTATATTCTATACCTAATAGATGGAGGGTGTGTAAGTGTATTTAAAATATATATTATAACAACAACCAAGTATATTTAGTATATAGGTTTTGTTATAAAAGAAATTAATAAAAATACTTTAGGGGTTTGTAGATGTAAAAAAAATAACATAAGAGGAGATATTGACTTTAAATCGGGTAACTCCATTTGGTTTGAACCAAAAGGATTCATTGAAGTTCCATCCGCCAATGGTTAGGCTTCTAAGAGGAAGAGGGTGGATTCAGAGATCTTAATTGGGCAGAGGATGGAAGAGACAAGGGGATTGAGAGGTGTGTGAAATGGGTTAGAGGTGAGGTATTTTTATAAGGGGACGGAGGGGCTCTTTAGGAATGGTTGAAATAATTATTTTATTATATTATTGTTTTCAGTTTCTAAAGTTAATAATTTCATTAAAGTTGTAGATAATATGATTCATCTTCAAAATGAAATCGTACAATAAGAATTGGGTAAATTTTCAATATTTTTTTAATTTTTATAACCTCGTTTATTTAAATCATTCATTATTGAGGTAAACACTCCATCACTATTGTTTCATAAAGAATTATATGTATATATATATGTTGTCTAAAAATTGTAAACAAAATACCATCATGTAGGAATTAATTTTATCATTCAAATAAATATTTAATGAAGAAAATATAACTCATATAACCCCTTGTAAAAACATTTTACTAAAAGATATATGTAAATGTCATTTTTGTCATTAAATTAATAAATATAAACTGTCATTATCACTTTCAAGTGGCTCCATGTGGTCCCAAAATTTACCCAAGGATGCCAATGGTCAGAAATTTATCAACCAATATGAATTGGAAACATGTTAGGGTAATTTAATATTATCATAGTAATATTTTATTACCTTTATTTACCATATTCACTCTTTAACAATGGTAAATAAAATATTTACTAATGTAATTATTCATAATGTCTTAAAATAAATGATACCTATGTACACAATTTGGGCCTCCTGATTCCAAATATTGAATCCATTTTTCCAAATTCAAAACAAATAAGTGGAATAAATTAATTTAATGTTAATTCCATTTTTTAATACAAAAAGCGTGTTATAAATAAATAATAACTATCAAAATTTTGACACTTGTTTATGTCAAGTTTAAATGTGAAATTAAAAACAATTACCTATATTATATTAAATTATAGAAATAAAATATAATTATACTTTTAAACCTATAAAATATAATATTTATCACAATAAATTATTTCGTTTAAAAAAGTTGTTTTCAATTAAATTTTTTTATTTACTATTAATAGATATATGAATGTTATCAGAAAAGTAACAAAACATTATCCAAAATAAATTTTTATGCCTCACAACTAAAGAATAATTTAATTTCATAAAATTTAATATATAAAAGTTTCAAATAATTGTTTTAAAAAAGTTTCTCTATTAAAAGGTGGTAAATTTTCATTTTTTTGAAAAATACTTTTTTTATCTGAAAAAATTAATTTGTTCTTATATTATTCCTAATCAAAACATAATATGGATTATGAAATTATATGGGGTATATAATATTAACAATTAAGTAAATACTATTGATAACTTCTTTTTGAATGGCTAACATGGTATGTCATTGTGTGCTCAAACTCGGTGTTGCAAGTAGCAGAAGTTATTGAATTACATTGAAGAGATAACATACTAAGAAATCTTGGGGCATTACATTCTCCCATATTTCAATAAATTTCCTCCTTGTAATTTGAAATTTTTCATTTAAAATAAATGATTAAAAATTAAAAAATACCTTTGTGGAAAACCCACATCAAATTTGGGTTAATGAAATTTAGCCTAAAAATTGGGAAAGAGAAATGAAAAAAGTCACCACCAAATTATGATTTCTATATGGAGAAAATTTGGGGAAATTAGACACACATTATTGGAGGAAAAATGTAAATATTTATAGGGGTGATTGAGGTCATCATTCAAAAATAGATGTAATGTTGAGGGCCTCAAAGCCCTCAATCTAGGATGATTTAAAATATCATTGGTTCAACAAAACATAAGTTATTAGGATAACACATTTTTGGTTTTAAGATACCATCCCTAATGTTTATGAATTAATTTATTCATATAATAAGAGGAAATAATATATACTTGACAAGTAGAGTTTCATCCTTCAACTAATTCCTACCACAAACTCATCTTTCACTCCAAAATATAATATAATTCAAAATTATTCTATTTATCCTAATCGTATAAGGTTCCCAAAATAATGAATTTATAATTCCATTGTTAGACTATATAAAAAAAGTACATTATACAAACTAGGAAATCACGTAGGCTAGAGATAAGTGATGTACTGCTGTTGGAAATTGGTTGTGGGTAAAGTCTAGCGACCTTACCAGACACGACGGGTTGTTTCCTGACCTCCGGGTTGTCCTTTTTCATGAAAATACCTAAATAATTGTAATAAATGATTTAACCGTAATAATAGTATTCAATGTCAAACGTAATCTATTCAAAACTTTAGAAATATCCAAAATACTTCTATCCGAACTCACAACCCAACATTTATAAAGAAGGTCCCATAATATACATGGGAATACCTTCATCGTGTATTCTCTTAAAATGCAGTAATAAGATGAATTTCTCGAAAACTATATTTGAATTGGGATATAATTCCTTATTCCTTCTGTATATAATATAATACTGTATATACTCCTCAAAACAGAAAATGTTATAATTACAAAAAATGATGGAATAAAAAACCCATTAATTAGTTCCAAGGTGGTCAATAATATCCAATATAATTTATCCACATATATTATCTCTTATTCTAAAGTCAAAAACACATAATCAAGACCATATTAAAGTATATCTTTCCTTAAACCTTGTATTTTCTAAAAAGATTAAATTGTTATGGTGTAACTTTTCTTGGTACCACAACAACTCAAATCCTTAGTGAAATAGTACAGTAGTAAACTCCATGTATACTCTATAATTATTATAACCAGTACATCATTGATACAACAATCAAATGAAAAAATTACTTAATATCAACATAAGAACACTATTCATTAGTCTTCATCTGTGGTAGTATCAAAACATGATTATTGTCCAATAGAATCATTAGTGTTATACTCTGATGATTGGTACATTGATTCACGTAGTGTCCCAACTCCTTGTAGTTGAATCATTGTACTTTTGAAACATTTTTCTTACCCTTGAAATCACATACTTGGTGTCCTTTTTCTCTACATGTATAACAAACTCAAATTACCTTCAATCATTTACCAAGGTGATTCATTCCACAGTTATCAAATATGGGAAAATAATTCTTTCCATTATTTCCATTTAGAGAGTGTTCAATAGATATCTTGTACTCCTTCTTTTCTTTAAAGTCGTAATAGTTAGAGAATTCCTTTTATGTCTTTATAACAAATAATACAATATCATTAAATTATGAGAGTGAATGGGAGAATAATTCTCGATAGAGAAAATGTTTTAACCCCTAGAAGAATCGATCAATATTACTCCTTGAGTTACATATATAATCTAATTCATGTATTTCGAATATTGTAAAGTCATCCTCAAACATTGCGACATTCTCATACTTTGTTTGCTTAAGAATCAGAAATTGCCTTCCCAAATCTACTCAATGGTCATGAGGAAATTATTTTTCTATGAATATATCTTCAACCTCACTCCATTACATATTTTATACTTCTTCGTCTTCCTTTTTGTTTTGAATTAATGACCACCATTGATTTTCATCTCCTATGAGGCGATAAATTACCATGACAAAATTTTCACTTTCTCTACTCCCCAAAGAATGAAATATTTTCTCTAAAGAACTTATCCAATTCTCTAATACAAATGGATTTTTAGTCTCATTGAATGTTGGTGGGTTTTTCCTCATGAATCGGTCTAACATGGATCCTCCACATTGAGGATCAGGGTGCTCCATAAGGGTAAGGTTATTATTCATAACCAGAGTGAGTTGTCCCAGTATGGTGATAAAATGATCATCACCAATTGCATCACCAACTCCACTATAAGTATTTTAATTAAGATGGAAATCCCTAAATAGATTACTTGTGTTGATACAGTTTCCAATAATTCCACTAGGATTCATTTCTAAACAATTCCATCTACTACATTAGTTTTTGAATCACAATACATATTTCCAAACATGTAAAACACTTAACATAAATTTAACAGTTTATGAATATAATACATAATCATAAATTTTTTTTCTTTTAGGCGGTATATACTCATAAATCCTTTACAATGGTTTGTATAGAAAATGTGAATTATCCTAAGCATATCCCACAGGATTTTCGTTACCAAGAGTGCAGTGAGGCCCATTGTTGTGTATGGGAATACCCCACGTCATGCCTAAAACTCATAGTCAGAGTTTTCACTTGTGGGTACATCTTTTCCAGAGCCAACTCTACATTCTCATATCCAGACCAAGATGTATTTCATGGAAAATACAGAAAATCTATACATTACCAAAATTCTATAATTTTCTTCTAAACTAATCCTCAAAATCTATCATAGGTTAATGCGCTATAATCAAAGATTATCTAAATCTAGTTTTCAAGGTTTTTACTAAACTTTTTCTGATAAAAACTGTAATGTCCTGACCCTGGTTACCCAGAGTCGGTGCATTATTTTAATAAATTTTCAAGATACAAGGAATGTAGTTTGCAAAGACTGATTATCTTAGTAGTCTTGGAAAAAATATTACATACATGAACATTACATTGCACATTCAAACATAAAAAACAACATAAATAATCCATCGTGAATGCCATTATTTGCCTAGATTAACCCTGAATATCGAACATAATACACTTCATGGAATCTTGGGAAAAAGAAAATATAAAAAAGGGGTTAGATCAGATGCTTACCAGGGATATCAATTAACAGAAACTGTCTTTAATAAGCCTAAACATTTAAATAAATGTATAAAACTAAAATAAAATCCTTATAAACATAAACAGCAGTATAATATGGCAACGATAAATCAAATAATTCCATTTAGTTATTCACATGGATATTCTACTTGTCAAATAATCACATGTAATATTGATAGCTAATTTTATAATGATTGAATACATGATTCCGAACATCATAACCAAAGAGTTAGGTCCCAATGCCAAGACTACAATTAAGATTTTGTCAAGGCCTAGTTCCAAGACACTAGTTTGTCTCATGAGGCCTACCGATGCATCAATGAGATATAAAGGGCTCCACTCGTCTCTTACAAAGTCCAATGCATTCCTTATATGAAAATATTGAAACATAACAAAATCATTAATATTTAAACTAGCATATGAAATGTCAATAATTTAACCATAAATCATGAATGGAAAAAATAGCACATTCAAAGAAAATCATATCATAACTCATTCAATACAATATTAAAGATTTTATTTATAATAAATCAACCTCAATTAAGAATAATATCCAAAATGATGTTGACATAGTTGATAATTATTAATAAAACACTTTGATAGAAATATCCTTTTTTCATGAAAACATTTAAATATCCCACAATTTATAAAGGAAAATATTTAAATAAATTTTTAATACAAAGAGTCCTATAACACTTTGAAACTATTGAATGAAATAACATTTTAAAACATTCTTGTCCATATAAATAAATCCTTTAATAACCATTTTTGAAAACATGGACATTAATTAGAATGATTTAGATGAATAAATATTTAAACCATTACAATAATATTTTAGTTTAATAGTCCCTTAAAAAAGAATCCATTTGAAAACTCCTCTATCTAACATTGACATGGGAAATAAATATGTCCCAGTAAATACAAACACATAAACAATCTCAAATAATAATGATATTGAAGAATTAACCCTTACATTGTACTATTATTTGGTCGCAGGTATGTTAACCTCCTTGATAATATATAAATCATTTTTATTAAATTATTCATGTACCACATACATAAATGTGATATTGTATATGATATTTTAATATGGCATTGCTAATAATATTTTAGTTTTGTCATTGTGTCGGGTGTTAACTGGTTCATTTTCCATTATATGTTATGTTACACAAGTCATGTTTGTTATGGATAATAGGTATTTGATTCTTATAGAAAATGATTTAATGCTGATAAATATTTTCATTAATAATATAATAAAAATAAATTTTGAATGGTTATGATGGGGAATGAATCTAATCGTGATCATGGAGACAATAATTCATGCAGACGCACGAACGATACTTCCAAATAATTTTTTATATGAAATAAAACCAAATGATACATAGTTATATTATTATACCAGTATAATATAATATTTTATATATTTTTTTAATTTAAGTAAAACTATCCCTAATACATTCTATGTATGGTATGAACGAGTCATATCACTTTGTTGCGGTGGTAATCTTCCCTTCCTCAAGTTAAATTATGTTATATATACAACATGAAATAAAAAAGGTTTTCTATAATAGAGAATTATAGAAGCTTATAGAAAAAATAAATATTATAAATATTTTATATAATTACAGTACCATCATAATGACCACCATAATATGTTATAGTAGAAGATTTTACAATCATCATTTTGTGAGGCATTAGTTCACCGTCCACAAAAACATTATGTCCTATACACATTAAATGTAGGTGTGTGCAAGTTTTGTTCAAATAAATCCCATAACAACAATCTAGTATAATGAGGATACTGGTGTTGTTATAAAATAAAGGAATAAAGAGTGTTTAGGGGGTTTGAGATGTAAAATAAAATAAAATAACTTAAGAGAATATGTAACCTTTATATCATGTAACTCTCTGTGGTTTGAACCAAAAGACCTTATTGAAGTTTATTATGCCAAAGGTAGGGCTTCTAGGAGGAATAGTGGAATGTAGTTAGACTAATTGGTCCAAGGTTGGATGATACAAGAGACTTGAGTGGTGGGAGAAATGGATTAGAGGTGAGGGCATTTTATAAGGGGGAGGAGGCACTCTTTATGAATGTTTGAAAATATATTTTTTATTATATAATGATAATCTGTTAATAAAGTTCCAAAAATCATTAAAGACAAATATAAGATTAATCATTTTCTAAATAAAATCATTTAATATGAATTGTTCTTTTTTTGGATATTGTTTTAATTTTTATAAAATCATTTATTGAAATCAATAATTAATGAGGTAAACACTGCATCATTATTATGTCATAAATAATTTTATTTATTTGTTGTCTAAAAATTATAATAAAAATACCATGATGTAGTAATGATTTTAAGATTTCAAATGAATATTTATAATTGACATGATAACTTATATAACCCCTTGTAAATTGTTTTTACTAATTGATATATGATTTTGTCATTTTTGACTTTACATTTAATTAATTAATATAATGTGTTATTATCTCTCTCACATGCATCCACATGGTCCCCAAGTCAAGCGATGGATTTCCATGGTCGGAAATATATCAACCATTAGTAATAGGACACATTTTAGTGAAATTTAATATAATTATAATAATATTTGTATACGCTTATTACCAGATTTATCTTTTAACCATGTAAAATAAAATACTTACTGAAGTAATCATTCATAATTTCTAAAAATAAAATTTATCTATTTACATAATTTTTACCTCCTAATTTTATATAGGGAATCCATTTGTCCACATTAAAAACACTGAAGTGGCAGAAATTAATTTACAGTTAATTCGCGTTGTCTAAACAAAAAGCGTGTTTTTATGAAATAACAACAGTCAAAATATGGACACTTTTTTATGTCCAGTTTAAATGTGAAATTACATCCAATGAACTTAATTATATGAAATGTTAAAAATATAATTTAATTATACTTTAAAACCACTCAAATGTATAATTTAACACCATAAATTATATAGTTTAAAAAAGTTGTTTCCAACTAAAATTTAATATTTTTCACTCTTCATCAAAATATAAAATTTATCAGAAAAGTAAAAAGAATATATCCAAAATCAATTTTTATATCATTATTCTAAATAATAATTTAATTTCATTAAAATAAATATATAAAAGTTTAAAATATTTTTTTTAAAAATGGTTCACCATTAAACGGTTGAAAATTATCTTTTTTGGGAAAATACTTCTTTTCTATGATAAAATGGATTGGTTATTATATTATTTCAATGATAAAAATAATTCTGATTATAAAATTATATAGATTATATTAAATTAAAAATCCTATTAATACAATTCATAACTACTTTTTGAACACCTAGTTTGGTATGTCTTGGGGCCCTCAAACTCAGTGTTGCATATAGTGCGTGTTATTGAATTACATTGAAGACATACATATTATGAAATCTTTGGGTGTTACAACAGTGGTTTTTATTATCTATATTACTATACAGAAGCTATCCCAACATAATTAAGAATGTGTTAACATATAGGTAATGAATGAATCTATAATATGAGTAAAACAATTTGCTGAACATTACCCATTCATGGTCCTAAAATTGAAACTTCCTGAATGTTTTGAAAAATTATATTGATAGGCTAGTTTGGATCATTATATATATGTTTTATCAAATCATGTTATACATTCCATGAACCAGCCCTTGATATAATTTCTCTCGATGATGTGCGACTAAGTCAAAAATTGGTCAACCACCTTAGTGCTCCCTAAAATCCTCATTGAACTTCTACGGTATGTCTTTAAAGGGTTACAGACCAAAAGTTCACATCATATTTAACATGATGCATTGATGGAAGGATTAACTCCCCTTAAAAATTTTACCATGGAAGCTTCAATCATCCACATCTGACATACATGTTTAAGAGATTCCAATATTAATATCTAGTGTTATAATTAATGTATTGATCACACAACCATTGATCCAAATGATACCATGTTAATTCATGCATATAAAAAAAATTACAACAATGAATCACATCATTCATCAATGGTTGGGTAATCAACCAACCACCTTTCCATCATCTTTCGATGAATTCATATACATAAAACCAATTGGTAAATCATGTGGAACACTTATTTATCTTGAGCATGAATCTATCATCCACAATTAGTTTAAACTCAAACCTATATTTTAAAATTCATCATCAAGTTTGAGAAATGAAATATTGAATAATCCAACTCATTAGATTCAAGAAGTCGTTATTATATTTTCTAATTGGTCAATTATAGTCATCTCCTTCTACATGAAAAGACACAATTTCCATAATACTCATCATTCTCCCCACCATTGTAATATACAAGGAAACTTTTTATTGAAATAAAAAACATTCCATGGGACATGATTTATCCACTATAGAATGTAGTTCCAAAACTAGAATAACATGATTATATTAATAATCAACCTAAATTGAAAATATCATACCCTTACATGTGTTATAGTATAAGTTTTCTAGTAGACGCCTATGTGATTTTCTTATCAAGTCATGTTTAAACACTTCATCGATATCAAACAAAAATTCCAAAATAAACCTTATTAGTAGTGTTTTCGTACCCAATTATTTTACAATGTTATCATTAGAATTGGGATAAATTATCCTTATCAAGATGGCTCTGGGATACATATTATAAGTTTTTTTCTATATAATTTTAAGGATTACAACCTAGATGATGGTTCTATAAACTTTAATTCATATATTTTGATCAATGAATCATTGTCAGTGGATTGAGAAGTTATAGTTTAGATTATTCTATCATATGTTCTTAGTACCTGGTTTTTTATGAAGCATTGTTATATTCTTGACCACTGAACATTGTTATATTTATTATATTATTATGTTATATATTCACTTAACATGGTTTTTTACTGTGTACTATTATAGGGGCTACAAAATATGATGCATTTCTTACTTGTAAATCTACATTTGGCGAAAGTTTAAACTTTCACTAAGGAGATGTACCATATTTCGTGGTGGTTTAAACATCCACTTTAGTTTGATATTCTTTTATCAATGGTTCTCAAAACTACCTCTAAATAAATGTTTTTTATTTTATGGATAGGATTATGGTGGTTTATATGTGTTTTTACAGTAAGAAAATGAAAAAAAATTTAGTGGTGGTTAATACCACCCAAAAATAAACCATTTGATTCACATGAATCTACCACTAAAACCACCAAAACCACCGATAAATTGGATTACTATGACACTTCCCAAAAACTGCCACTAAATTAATGAAACCACCACATGTTGGATGCTGACACCCAATTTGACATCGATTTAAACCATTTCTATGAGGCACTTTTATTACAATGATAACATAATAGTGTGGATACCTCTGCATCCACTATTTACAAGGTAATGTCCTTAGATTACATGTCATATTAATAGGTTATAGTAGCTTCCAACTGTAATGATAATGTTTAGATATAATGATAATAATATTTAAAATGTGTCTTATGGTATAGATACATCATACTATTGAGACAAAATTCAATCATACTATTTAGTGTTGGGGGCTCATATGTCTTGAGACTTCGTCTCATGAAGTTCATAGTTTTGTATGTTGAGTAGATGAAATTATTAGGACATACCAACCAATATGAACTTCACATATTTAAAGAGTCATCAGTTCTTCATATCTATGAAAATGTTTATTATCCTCTTAAATTGATATCATTACATATGTGTACCATTTAATTTTGTGATTTTATGAAAGTAAATACCACGACAATAAATAATTGGTGAGGCATCATGTGTCATGTATTTAATTGGGGGTATACCATTGGATTAATGATGTTGAGAGAATTGAACACTTCTTAGTTGTGGAAAGATATCTTATAGGCCCATGATGTGAATGTTGGTAGTACATTTATTAATTCAAATACCATGGTTCAAGAAGGTAAGTTCATATAGTAATGAAGAAAAATAAATAAATAAATAATGGATGGTGACATAATGTGTTCAACCTTTTTTTATTATGTCACAAAGGATATGAAAAGTGGCTTAAGTTTCCTTACCAAAAAAAATACTCAAATGTCTTGGTATTCCAAATCTGTTAGTTGAGGTATCCTATAATTTGATAAAATACTGGGAAGGAATATAAAATTAATAATTTGAAAATGTTTGATAGTAATCATGATACAATATCAATCTATTAAGATTACTAGTTTGAGATAACATGGAAACTAAATGGGATTCAATTTAATTTTAATGGATATTGGATAAAGAAAATTTGATAACTAGACATAACTTCTACGATTCATATTGGTGCTTGCACATAACACTACATGACACATGGATGAAATATGTAATGGAATCCAAACTACATGTTAAACCTCTCTATGTAGAAAGAAATTTGGGTAATGATATATATAATATGCATATGTATTATTAACATGATGTTCAATTATTCTTGTCATTGACTATGTCCAGAGAGTTATAGAAAAAACCATGAGGACCAAGATGATTTCCATATTCCATAATACCTCCAAGAGTTACACAAGGAGAGAGCCTAAAAAAAGATATGAGACATTTTGTGCTTTGTATATTTCTAGGTGAGTAGAAGGAAATTAAATCATACATGATATACTCAAGATGATTGGGTACACCAAGAGAATGGATACCCCTGTGTATATATTAGACCATGAACTTGAAACGGATATCATTCATGCATCTTCAGTATTAGGACCCTTGGGTTTTCATTTTATATGATCTGTATATATCTAAAAGATAGTTATTGGATAAAACATGTGGTTTATAAAATTTAACTCAAACATAAGAATCAATTTTATTCTAGAAAATATCAAAGGGTGTGGTGGACCTACAACCAAAAAGTGGTAAAATATTGGGAGAAATAGCTTTAAAACCCCATGTCTAGACAAGTCATGATATGTAGTAGGGATTTGAATTTATCCCATTAGTGGATATATTTTTTGGGAATCTATAATAGGAATGACTTTTTTCGGGTTTTTTAATCCATAAATGAGGTTTTTTACACAATTTAATTTCTAGTAGAACATACATGGGTTCAAATGAGCATCGACTAAGGACAGAGTAACTTGGGTAGCTAAAAAATGATATATGAGGACATTCACACTATGAATAGTGATTAATGATGTGAATTGTTCTCACAAACACCATCGAATCATTTTTTTATTTAAAAAAATCCAATTTTTGGTTATGTAGGAACCAAAAAAACCATACACATCCATGCATCGAATAAATGAAAAACTATATTAAAAAATTAATATTAAAATTTCAAACTTCTTAATTAAAACATAAAAAGTCATCACTTCCTCGGGACACTTACCACCTCTTGTTGTGTACCCTATAACCTAGTGAAAACTCCTTCATTGAATATATAAAGTAGGATGCAGTATTATGAAAAATTAAATCTACCACTTGAATTAGGATCTTGTGGGGATCCTTATGTAGATACGTTATCTGAAGTCACTTGTATAATATTCCCAGACAGTCCCCTTGGGATTGGGAAGGAGAATTAGAGATATTCGATATAAGGTTTCTAAACAGATGTCAAAACTCATTTCTAAAACATTATCCATGATAGGGTGAACTACCACTCAGGTTTAATGGAGCGTAGAAAGCTTCCACACTAGGACCAGTCAAGGGTTTGAAAAACTCAGAGCACAAATACACATTTCCATGTGTTTATAAAAATGGTATGGATATAGTTATTATGTATGCTCCAACCCAAACCCGGGAAACTGTATGGGATAAAGAATAATTATTTGGCATTTTATCCTTCCTTCCATGGTAGATAATAAAAAAATATTCATCAATCACTAGATTTTTACCCTTACTCATTAGATACATCTGAGGATCCTTCATAGACGGAACCTCCACCACTTAAACCAATGATGGGAACACCTGACCAACCCCCTCTCCCCACGCACGACACATACCCTTTAAACACATTGGAGAGGAGAAGAAAGAGATTTTGTTTCATAGAGGATCCTATAAAATCTATAGAAAAATACCCATCATTATTCATCCTAAATGGATTGGGAAAATAGTGAGAATATTGGGAAAACCTTAGAATGTCTTTTTGCACTCTTTAATCCCTTTTATTTGTTAGGACCTCAGGCCGGGCAATCATAGAGTTCAAGGAAAAACCTGAGGAGAGAAGGGTCTCCAATAGTAGAGCATGGATATAGGAGGAAGTTGTCACCTATATAGTTGTTAGAGGCTGAATAGGTTCTTCTTCCATATAGGAGGACACTTCCACCCTAGAAAATCAAACTAGGGGGTGACATATTTGATGAAGACCTCTATGCCGATGATATATAGATGTGAATTACCTTGGACGAATAAATTAGAACAATAACCAACTTACTCCTCATAGATTATACATTTCCAGAAGTTATCCTTTCCACCCACCAAAAACTAGATGTGATGAGGAATAACCATTTAAAAATCCATTTCAACACATACTTGCGCATACCAGGTATGTAACATATGAGTGGTAAAGTCATTACTCTATAAAAACAATTGAGTCAGTCTCCAATACCATTTAAAACAATAGGGTTCTGGAAAGGAATCAAAAAATGGGAAGCCGGACCCATAGGGCCGAGAAATGATATTCATGTCGCATGTAGTAATAAATAGTTCACTAGAACATGAGCAATACGAGGTTATGAAACATCCTGGACTTACACAACCAAGACTACTAAAAATCCTTGATATAATGAAAATTAATACTAAAATGTAAATGATATAGTACCCAAATTTTTTCCCATCTCTGTAGCCTCAATAAGAATTCACATACCTTATAAAGATACACAACGAGGGCAGGTCCAGACCAAACCTTGAAAACAATGTATGTGAATGAATTGCTTCAGCGTAATGGAATTGAAAAGGTGAAATGGAGAATACTGGAGACCCATTGACACATTCATATGCCTTCAATGAGATCAAAATAGTAGGAACCTATAGGAGGAGTTAGATAGGGATTTAAAGAGGGTCTAAGTCCCTTGGAAACTCCGATAAATAGGATTTAGGCGGTACTGTCATACCCCCATTCCAGAACTCTGATCAAGGGAACAATGAAACCATGTGTGGCACCATTTTTTACCTCGAGTTGAGGGGAATCATTCTCAACATATCTGGTTGAAATGAATGTATCACTATAAATTTATATAAAATACATTGTGAATGGTGTTCATATTGTACATTATGTATATGAATGTGTGGAGGGACGGGTAATTGGGATCCCTGGGATTAGATCCTCAAAATTAAAGGTGTTACAATATGTGTCACACATTGAAACGTGGATGCAAATTTTATTTATATTGAAAATTTATTTTGTCTAGGATTCTCACATCCCTCATATTTTTCCAATTTTATGAATTTCTATGTTCATTTTGATGGAATCATCCGGTATGTAATTTCATCTCTCTCCCTATATGTTGCATTCCCATTATCCCTGATTTATTTTATTTATGATTGGACTATAATATGTTATTTAATTTTAATTATCTTTTAATATTATTCTATTTGGAGATATTATTTAACATTTATATATTTTTATGTATGATTATTAATATATAGGGTATAGCCTCCCCATTTATCGATTGATACCTAGAATGCTAATCAAAATTCACTTTAGTATGTGTAGGTGAACATGAGGATGTATCACTACATCCAAGACTGTGTGATTTTATTCATGGAATTACAAGGTTTTAAACAAGCCCTATACTTCCATTCTATTTTATAGGTTTGTTTTGGAAAGGAAATATAGTGTTCAAATCTCAGGTATGGGATTTTTCATTAGATTAGTTAGATGAAGTGTAACACACCTATGAGTTAATGTAGTTGGGGAAACTATTATTGTATTGATTTAATTTTTTTTATCACGAGTACATTTTAATATTACTAGTCTGTGGAACTTTGGTGTATTCATAAATTAAAATAATTTATGTAGGATTATGTGTTTTATATATATTCTAGTTGAGTGATACATGGTATTAATTTTTCAAAATTATATAATATGTGCATTTTTTATTGATATATATGAATTTCTTTATTGTTTTGATATACCTGATTCAGTGTTAGTTAGTTATAAATGGCCTTTCAAATATGTTTTTTAAATTAATATAACAAACATGTAGGTGTGGACAACTGGGATCTAACATATTTTAATATGTGTAGGTCAGTGTTTCCATGTTAACAATATCCCACTAGGATATGTTTTCCCTAAAAACATGTTTGTACATGTGAAAATCACATTATTTAATCTAATTAGGCTATTATTTGTGTTTTATTTTTCAATTGAAATTTATGAATATGTTACCTCATTGATGACTTTTGAGAACACCTAGATATGTGGGCCATGAAACTTCTATAAGGTATTAAATTTTGATCTCACAACATGAAATATATGAAAATTATCCCACAAATACTCTAGTGGATCAGGATAATGAGAAACATCATCTAGGGTTCATCATAATAGTTCCTTTAATGGAAGAAAATTCTATAATATTATGCCTAATTAGGATAATTACTTTTATCTCTATCATCCTCCATCCATCTAGGGTACGAGAGGTCCTCATGATTCCACAAAATTTATTGATTTCATTCAGGGGATCATAAATATAATAGAGACATTAGAGGATATGATAGTAAGGATTTCTACATTTAGGATTTATAGAAATACATGTAAGTGATAAATTGTTTTATCCAATTATTATGATTTGTGGGATTTTCAAAGATGACCATAAAATAACTTTTATTCTAGGTGTTCTTTCTAAATATGCTGATGTTATATCACACTAATGAGTTCATTGAGATTCATCAAGTCTCAGTGGTGGTGAATTATTACTCAGTCTATTTCATAGAGTAACATTTCTTTTCCAGACTATTGGATATAAACATATGGAAAATTCATGGGACGTCTGAATTTTCCTTAATTCAAATCTACAAATCTCATTCATGAATTTTTATTGGATGGTGTATGTGGAATTGATTCACAATGAATTCATTATTTAGATGTTTAGGAGGACTGACGTTATGAAGGTCTCATTTCACACTTTATTATAATTCATATAGAAAATGATAGTATTATTCTGAGGAAAAAATGATATGTTCCACAACTATGTTAGGAAGATAGTTAATATACTATGTTCTTCTTCAACATTTAGGGGAGAATGAGTACCTTAGTTGTTCAACCATGTTTACTAGGGATATTATCATATATTTTTCAAAATTTAAAAGATCAATTTTTGCCAGTGTGGAATGATATTAAATAAATAGTAAATATGAATGAGTGAATCATAGATTGGGTTTTATATGGGTGAATAATGTATCTAAATTATGATGTAATGGTCTACATCAGGACCCCATCAATATCCAGAGAACCCTCATAATTATTCCTCTAATGGGATTCATGGTAAACATGAGTAGTTATATGGATCAAAACAAGGAATGATTCATGTAGTATATTAGGTTTTACAGGGTGGTGGTTTTGGAATTTCAATAGTCCAATCTATGGTCAAGATTGAAGATATGCATCCTATTTAATTTTTTTAAAATGAGTAATACCCACACATTTAAATTTTGAAATACAGTCGATGCAGTTTTCTTTCTTATCATGTAATCTTTTGAGTTAATATATCTTTATATAACCTTTGGGATGAAAGAAAATCATAATCTGATATTTCAAGGATAACATGTAGTAGATTCAATATATGGACATATTGGGGACTTCATGATCCTACAATTAACTATATTTGATGTAATTTTTTTTATGTAATGTTATACTAGTTATTAGAAATACATAAGCTTTTATAAGATATGTCTACCGTTTACTATGAATAAGTGGGAGAATTTTGTGATGAGGGTTGAATGAGATGTTGGGGTAGGTAGAATTTGACCATACATGAGTCTTATTAGTGTTATAATGACGAATGTTCCATACATGGAACTCATAAAAATGCATGTAGTAGCTCTATAATTATTCACTCCAACTATGAAACATTATCCAGATGAATTTGAAAATGAATTTTAATATCACCCTCTTTTGATATGAATTAACCTTGTCATCAAAGTTTTACAAGGTGTTCAACCCACAAAAATTATTCCATTTTGTTTGTAACAAAAGGATTTGAATTATATCAAGGTACCACATGATGATTTTGTTGTGAATGAATTTATCATAAAGAGAACACACCATTATTGTTCTCTATTGTTTCAATCAATGATGGAAGATGATAGTATTTGATTTTTTGAATCCTACAAGATGATGAAATAAAATACAATAAGGATTTGATAATCATTTTATTAATGATTGCGGACTTGTTTTAATATTTCTTTGGATCCCATTATTTCTCTAATATAGAAACAACTTTAGGATACTCCCAAATTGATGTTATTTTTGTGGGATCTCCTTGGATTGTATTTACTATTTTATATATTCATCTTAATACCATTTCATTCCCATTGGGAAGAAATATGTTCCAATAGTATTCATGGATCTCATTAAAAAGATAGTAAATTTGTATCTTGACTCCTTCTTTGGGTATTTATTAAATGTATCATCATATTATCCATGAATTTTAATATACATAGTTGGAAAAGATAGATTATAATTAGTGAAAATCAAACATGTTGGATTTATGATATATTATCATAGTGTAACTTTTGGAATCAAGAGGTGCTGTTAATTAGTAATGTAATTTTTAAGGAATATTTTTTTTTGATCATAGAGAAACTAGAGGTGGTGATGTCGTAGACATAACCTATGAATGTGTTTTAGATTAAACCATTTATAGGTTATTCATGATATTATTAATTTTTTCCCAATGACCTATTCTATTTGGTAAACTCAATTATGTAGTTGACTATGAGTTTGAAGATGTTTTGGGGGTTTGATTAGTGTGAGGTCAGGTTAATAGTGCTCTAGAAAGTATTGATAAAAAAATTGATTCTTACATATCCAAATCCTGGGAATGGGTATTTATATTACTATAATGTCTTCTGAGTTGGTTTTGGAGATAAACTCATGAATATGGATTATGTAATATCCTATGTGTCACATCACCAATAACCCCATGACTAGAACTACCCAACACTTGACTTTGAGTTAGTTTTTTCATTTATTATCTTTAATGATTGGACATTGACACATTGGAGAGATATTTATTTTCTAGAAAGGATGCAATAAGATTTGATGCATATTAACATAATGTTATTAAAATATTAGACAAATGAGGTTCAATTAGTTTCTATTGTTATTTTACATTAATATTGACTATGATCTTTGAAATGTTAATGTCATTGAAGATTCTCATAGTAATAAAATATTGATATGAAATATATTGGTCAGAATCCATCATAGGAGGGATGGTATCGATTTAATTCATAGGGTGAGTGGATTATGGGTATTTATAAAATGTGTAGTTTTTTTATCATGTACATCATGGATGAAAAAGTGAAAGTAATACAAGTGTTATATTCTGAGTGTTTTGATATTTGAAAATTTATGGAAGGGGTCAATTTTTTTTCAGGGATAGTCCATAGATGAGGATGATTATATAATCTACATCAACAAGAAGGTAGTTCTTCCATAATCACTGATTATGGATCTACGAATAAATTTTCATTATATAAAAAGTTAATTTGAAATAGGGATCATGATGTTACACCATGATATCCAATGTTTGTTTTACGATCCTGGTATAATGAGATGCCTCGCCAATTTTTTCCATGATTCCTTACCTTCCAAAGAATTATGTATGAGCATGAGTATCCTAGGTTATTTATTCATCCACTTCCAATGAAAATTTAGAAGTGGGACTACATAATGATGTACCACCTCCTAGTGTTTCCAATATAATTGATATTATGATATTTAATTTGTGTGATAATTGTATTAGCTAATCAATGTAGCCAATTTATTTTTGATTTGAGAGATACAATTTTTCATGAGTCGGGAATGTTTGATGTATACGATATTATTTGACATTATGGTATGGATTGTATTATTGAACCAGATAATGATGCATATTTCATATCATGGTTTTGGAATTGATTGTATATGGAATTGAGAATTCAATTACGGCTATGTACAACATGTCATTCATAGACAAATAGAAAGTTAAAAAGGATTATTCTGATCCTTGATTATAAACATTGCTAATTCATTTTATACATTAATGGATCACGGGATGAGAACCTCACTTTTACATATTTCACATAAAATAATATTTTCCATTATTTTATATGGATTTCATAGTTTCAACCTATCTATGTACAACCATTCCACTCACTACTATGTTATCATCTAGTTGGTAAGGAAGCTATAGTTGGGCCGAATATTGTGTCGTACATATCCAAGAGAGTAATGTTGTTTACATATTTTTTATCTACAACTTAGGTAAGGAAATGATCATATTATTACTATGTAGGATATCTTTTCCAGTTTTCTTTTAACAAAGAGGTTTTATTTCTGGTGAAAACTTAGTTAGGTAAATAATTTGTTTAGTGAAAGGGGAGACGAGGCTTCAATTTGTGGGAATGTTTGACATAAATTTATATATTATAATAGTTTATTACCTAATTTACCATCATTAAAGGAATTTTTGAATTCATTATTTTTTCCTTATCTCTCATATTTAGGGTTGATTTTATAATCCCATGCTTATGATAGACTATATGGATATTTATTTGGAAGTATGTGAATATTTAGTTGAGATATGATTGTGGATTATAGATACAATAGTTAACTTATTAATTGGAATATGGTTAAAAGAATGTATGTATTATGGTATAATGGATTGATTCTATATGATAATTTTTAGCATGAGTTTAGAGCTTGGGAATAGTGGCCCATGCTATTCTATTTAGACTGAAAGATACAATTCTCTTGGATGTAGAGTCATAAAAGTAAGAGAATTATAACATCATCATTTTTAGGATATTTCTATCATTTTTTGTACAATTTATACTCATTTTATATGAAATGTTTTTTATCATCAATTAATTTTTTACCTTTATGTAGACCTTATTATAAAATAATTTCTCAATTAAAATTATTCGATTTTTTTTATTTACTTATATGTTGTTATTTTCATTTATCTATTTTTTTGGTTTTAGGAGGTTTTCCTTGAGTAAATATGGTTCAAAAATTTATTGAACGATATATGTGTAGATATTTGGACATTATTGGGGAAGTCAAATTACCACTGGTTGGCTAGTGGAGTCCATCAACTAGCTATTGGAGTTAATGTACATAAGATGTTTTAAAGAAAACCCAATTTCCAGTATGTGGGGAGACACTATCCAAATGGTGGTGCTGAAATATCCTAGATTGTTCTTCCTTGGACGCCTTTTTTTTAGGCGGGTGGAGGAATCCAAAGATGATCCAGTGAGGACCACATACTAACTTGTGTTTCTGATCGAGTTTGAATTTTATTCACAACATTACATTAAATATTATAGGATTTACATGATAACTAGCATCAAATTCATCATACAAACACCATTTACATCTATGAACCTCCTTCATCAACACTTGTTGATTAGTACTGAAATTGGATAATATTCATTGTTATGATATTAATATTAATGTTTTTAAAAGTAAATAAACATCAATTTTTGTCTAATTCAGAAATTTAACTTCATTTCCCCTCATTGTGCAATTCATGCTTAAAGTGTCAATTTGGGCCTAGTCAATAATTTTCTTGTGGAAATTACAATATTCATCATTTTAATTTGATATTTTGTTATATGATTTATCACTTTATTTGAAACATTTTTTCTTTTAGGTCTTATGGATTAATCACAAGTAAAGATGGAGATTTTTGAACCTGAAGGCAGAAACTTGTTGGAAAAAGCATAATGGGCCCAAGGCCCATCAAACAAATGTGGCCCCCACAAACCAAGCCCAATGAAGCTAAACGTTATACAGTAGAACGATATAAATATTAGGATCATTTTACTCAACTGTGGCCAGTGATAATTCTAATGTTTCCATGAGGATAAAGGGATCTGAATTTAAGATTTAAATTGTGGACCCGACATTAATGCATAGAAATCCGTCCCACCATTTCGACCATAACGTCCAAACGGCTAAGAACTATTTCCGGAAACATTTATAGCTCATATAGTACAGATGGAAGAAGATATTTTTCTTCTACAATCCCTCCTTATTCGGCCTTCTTCAATTACAAATTCACACATCAATATGGTGGATGAAGCTAGACAGTTTTCCAGGTCAAATTCGAAACATCAATTTCCTTTTGATAATTCACCCTCCTTTTGACTCTACTAATTGTTGGGGGGTGAATTAATTGTTTGGGTATGGAACTAATGCTACTAATATGGCTATATAAGGAGCTATTGGTGAAGGTAATAGCTGTAGATATTTTTCTTATCATCTTTTGTTGGTTGTTTCATTGTAAGGTTATGCTTCCAAATTTCCTTTGTAATGTTTTCCATTTCAATGTATGTTTTTTTTGTATCTTTATGTTCTTAATCAACTTCTTTCCCTTCTATATTTTCCATTTCATTTATTAAAACATTATTATCACAAAGAACAATGATATCTCTATGTTGATGTGAATTAGTTCACACATAGGTGTGAATTTCATTCACACATACAGAGGAGTGCTCGTTATTTCCATGGTTTTAATTTTTTCAATCCAAATCTTGGTAGCCATATTCAGCCCACCATTGAGAGTATACCATCAATGGAGGGCTAAAACTTTAATTTGTTGATCTTAGGAGGATGCAAAGGCTGGATTGAATTTTATTTTACGAACGAATTGTTGTTAATTGGATAATTAATTTAAGACATCCATTCTTCATTAATTTTTACTCTTCATCTTTACTGTGTTTGAGAAAAATAAATTCAATTACTAAATGACCATATACCTCAGACATATCATGAATTTGGTTCTCTATGTTTATAGGGGATTATTAATTGTGTTTAGAAAGCACCAAATAAGAAAATGATGAAGTTACTTTTATTTTTGAAGAATGGATTCATCAAGAATTAATAAAACCAAATTGTCTAAAGAAGTAAAATTTATTCAATCCATCACGAGGATAATCCTAAGATCAATCCATTTTCTTTGAATTGAATTCACTTAGGTTTCTTAGTGTTCTTTAAACCATCCAAAATCAAACCCAATGTTGGATACTTCATAGCCCATCCTTCACCAAATCATAGTGTCTCAAGGTTACTTCTCCTTTCCCTATGGACTCGCCCCCTACTTGTACTACATCGATCTCTTTTACCAGTAGGGTAAATTTGGGTGCAACCAAATTTTGGCACTGTTTTCGGGGACCCAAGTAAGTACCTTAGACACTCATCTTCTTTTCTCACCCCAAATTGTCTATTCTGACCCAAATTTCTCTTCTCGATTCCCCTTTCTGTTCCTGTGTGTCCAATGAATCCCAAAAAAAACATTCAATCAACTCCAATGGATTTTCTTCAACAATACCCATTAATATACCAAGGATATAATCAACTGTAAAATCAATATTTTGAAACACCTCACATAGGGAATTTCATTGACCAAACCTTAATTGAATACACCACACCAGATGAGATGTACAATCAATGGGATGCTGAATGTTTAAAAGATCAATTTCCATACCTATCAAGAATGATTGAAAAGATAAATAATGAGGAAGTCCACGATGTATGAACATATATCAACCCTAATCCTAAAAATATTCTTGGACAATTTTTTGAACAAATGGATAAAATGAATCCAGAAGTTTCATCATTCAGACTAGAATTACAAAGCTTTAAGACTTTTGAAGAACCCGTTCCCACTCAAGATGTTCTTTACTCATTATTGATAGATGAATCTTTTATCCCAAAAACCTCCCATGAATTGAAAAAAGAACTAACCTTTGGATATGGGATAACTGAACAAGATCAAAGAAATATTGAAGGGTGTTTAAATCAGGATGAAATGAATTTTTTAGATTCACTAGGGGAAATTTTGTCTTCATGGATTGAGTGTTTGGAATATTGCTCCAATAACAATTTTTTAGAATTACCGATCATTGAACTATTGGGAGATATAACGAATATTGTGTCTATACCCACTCATGATATTCAAATGGAAAATTTTGTGGATGAATCATCTTTTCAAAAGGAACCAATACGTTCAAATTTTTTTAAAGAAGAAACAATTTTTTATTCAAATTATCATTCTTCTTTAGGAAAATTCAATCAAACTGAACTCGATGTTTTAATACTTCCTTCCATACTCAATAATCCATCTATTTATGATATCCAAGAACATTCAATTATCATCAATTATCATCAAGAATCTCACCATGTTGGAATGAACCATGAAATCATAAGAAATACTCCAGATAAAACACGATCAACCATTTTATATATTCCTTTGATTTTACCAATCATTGTAGAAAATAGGATTTCATACAAAAAAAATTTCAAAAAAAACAATCAATCTCAATCTTTTTGAAGTTGAGAAACATGGGTTAATTAAAATTTTGAAATTTGGAATTGGATAATTTGGGGGGATCAAGTCGAGATGATGACGTTAAACAAAAGCGCTACATAGGAGGAAACCCATGGTTTTCATGTTTCTAGTCATTTTGAATAATTTTCTTTTTCATATAATAAATTAACATAGATTATTGACCTGTCCTTCTTTTATGAGTAAGGATGGGTATGAAACGGGAGCGCCATACTCATCCGTGTCACGTGGCATGATCTTTGAGTAATACCTTACCCAAAAATCTAAAAATAAGACAATGTATCATCAGTTTATTATTTTTTTGTTTTATTTTTATGTTTTTATAGGTTAAAAAAAATAAAAGGACATGTCGTAAGTCATCAGGAGAATCCATTCACCACCATCCAAGCCACTAAGAATCAAATCTAGGAGTGTAGGGAGACTGTGGCATGCACTATCATCACCAACCACCAGGTGACTTCATTCTATGATTATCATTTACTATTTGAGATCCTCCCCTACCCCCTTCTAACTTTTCCTCTCATTAAACATTTGGGATAGTGTTATTCTATGTTGGGGGGGGAGATGAATTAAAAAATGATTTTTTTGAATAATAACATGTATGAAAAGAAAAATTCCATAAAACTTGAACATGATAACATACATTTCGAACTCTAAAATTCGATATCAAATAATTTTACATGCATTGATTCTGATTTTAATGAAAGTTTATGTTCATGAGCATAGTTTTTGGAAAGTGCGGTTGTTTGATGTGATTTTTCAAAGTTTACATTTTCATCCTCTTAATAAAAATGCCACAACGCACGTCTACTGGATTGTGTGTGTAAATTTGAGTTCCTGGGTCCCTTTCATTATAACATAGGGTTCTAGGGTCACTTTTAGTTTAATTTGAGTATCAAAAAAAAAAACAAAAACAAAAAAACAAAACTAAATAATTGACCACATAGAGCAATGTTTTGTCCAAATGTGTGGCGTCTGGCACTTGGGGATCATGAATCTATAGTTGTATTGCCCAGATTTAGGCTTTATATCATTATTGTAGAGCATGAAATTGAAAATATGTGTGGCGTCCGGTACTTGGGGATCATGACTCCATAGTTTTCTTTCCCAGAGTTAGTCTTTACATATCTATTGTGGTTATAAAATTAAAATAAAAAAAATCAAAAAATTAAAAAAAAGGATATTCATCTTAAGTTTTAATGTTATTCCCACCTAGCGCTTCCATTTTTTCCCCTTGAACAATAAAATGGGCCCCATATCTTTTATGATTCACAACATTTTATCATGCTTAATTGGAATTGGATGAAATGTGACTATGAATTTGAATAAAGGATTGGGCTTGGGCTGGGGATATGCTTATGGAGCTATCTTGTTTTTAATGAATTTGATTGTTTCCATAATTTTGTATGGTATGAGGTCTTTGGGTGAGCAATGTGTATTTAAATGTTTTTGGAAAAGGGAATTTGAATTTCATATTGTAATATATTTTGCTCGGGACTAGAAAAACTCAAGTTGGGGGGTGTGATTAGTCACTGAAAGTGGCTAATATTCATTGTTATGATCTTAATATTAATTTTTTTAAAAGTTCATAAACATCAATTTTAGTCTAATTCAGAAATTGAACTTCATTTCCCATAATTGTGCAATTAATGCTTAAAGTGTCAATTTGGGCCCACTCAATAATTTGATTGTGTAAATTACAATATTCATCATTTTAATTTGATATTTTTTTATATGATTCATCACTTTATTTTGAATATTTTTTCTTTTAGGTTTTATGGATGAATCATGATTGAAGATGGATATTTTTTCACCTGAAGGCAGAAACATGCTGGAAAAAGCATAATGGGCCCAAGGCCCATCAATCAAATGTGGGGCCCACAAACCAAGACCAATTAAGCTAAAATTTATAAAGTAGAAATATAAAACTATGAGGATCATTTTATTCAACTGTGGCTGGAGCTAATTCTAATTTTTTCATGATGATAAAGGGATCTGAAGTTAAGATTTAAATGGTTGACCCGTCATTAATGCACAGAAATCCATCCCACCATTTCGACCATAACGTTCAAACGGATAAGATAAATTTCCTTACCATTTTAAAACTCATATATAACAGATGTAAGAAGATATTTGTCTTCTACAACCCCTCCAGATTCGGCCTTCTTCAATTACAAATTAACACGTCAATATGGTGGACGAATCTGGACAGTTTTCCGGGTCAAATTCGAAACATCAATTTCCTTTTGAATATTCACCCTCCTTTTGACTCTATTAATTGTTGGGGGGGGGGGGTGAATTAATTGGTGGTGGATTGAACTAATTCTCCTAATATGCCTATATAAGGAGCTATTGGTGAAGGTAATAGGTGTGGATATTTTTCTTATCATCTTTTGTTGCTTGTTTCCCAGTAAGGTTATGCTTCCAAATTTCCTTTTTAATGATTTCCATTTCAATATATGTTTTTTTGTATCTTTATGTTCTTAATCAACTTCTTTCTCTTATATATTTTCCATTTCATTTACTAAAACTTTATTATCACAAATCACAGGGATATCTCTATGTTGTTGTGAATTAGTTCACACATAGGTGTGAATTTCATTCACACACACGGAGGAGTGCTCGTTATTTCCGCGGTTTTAATTTCTTCAATCCAATTCTTGTTAGACATCTTCTGACCACCATTGATATTTTACCATAAATGGAGGAATAACCCTTTAATGGGTTGATCTTAGGAGGATGGAAAGGCTGGATTGAATGTTATTTTATGAATGAATTTTTGTTAATTGGATAATTAATTTAAGACATCCATTCTTCATTAATTTCTACTCTTCATCTTTACTGTGTTTGAGAAAACTAAATTCAATTACTAAAAGACCATATACCTCAAGGAGATCATGAATTTGGATCTCTACGTGTATAGGGGATTATTAATTGTGTTTAGTAAGCACAAAACCAGAAAATGATGAAGTTAGTATTATTTTTAACGAATGGAATCATCAAGAAGTAATAAAACCAAAATTTTCTAAAGAAGTAAAATTTATTCAATCCACCCCAAGCATAATCCTAAGATCAACCCATTTTCTTTGAATTGAATTCACTTAGGTTTATTATTGATCTTTAAACCATCCAAAATCAAACCCAAAGTTGGATACTTCATAGCCCATCCTTCACCAAATCATAGCATCTCAAGGTTACTTCTTTGGTCCCTATGGACTTGACCCCTACAGGTACTACATAAATCATTTTTACCAGTAGGGTAAATTTGGGCGCAACCACTTGGTCTCTTATATTCATCTCCTTGATCCTTATCAACATTGGAACTATATAGTGATGGTATATTATTGTCTTTCCTCTGGATATACAACCAACACATATTCTTCCTTGAGATAACTGCTTTAATTTATGATTGATATATGAATTACACATAGATATGATGTTGATATCTTCCCTCATTCATAGATTATTTCAAAATTAGATTTGTTGAATACGTCCCATTGATCATAGATGGATCCTTCACAAATGGGTCACATTTCCAAGTAATTTATAATAGATTGATCATGTTAACACCAATTATTTATCTTATAAAAATCTTAGATATTTGTTCTTCTGATGTTTTTATTGTGGATAGATATTCATTAATGAGACATGAGATTATCTTCTTGATATGATTAGAATTTCACAACTCATTTATCAACGACCAGTATATATGATGAATTGGTATCCTATTCTTCAATCTATCTCAGAGCAAGATCCAATGCTGGGCTCTTAAATGTATTTTCCACTATATGTTCCCTTAATGTAATTGATTATACTTGGTTATTAATTTTAAATATATTTTTTAATTAATAAAAAAAATTCTAGTAAAATATGATATATACAATAGGCTTTCTTGGGTGTATAACATTTTTCAGAATTTTATCCTTTAACGAATATTGGAGTAGCTAATAATTATATTTATGTAGGAAGTTCCTCACAATTTAGGGAAATTGTATACACATATTACCTTGATATAATTTTATATTTTCATAGTTTTGTTGATGATTCATTATAGTGATTACATGTGTTATTATAGCATGTGTGAGCCATATATGATTTTTGATTCTATGGATTTTAATATTTATCTTTTTATCCATGTTTTATTTCATCAAATTTACATGTATATTGATATTGAAATTCATGATGATGTTAAGGATTCTACCTTTGCATTCCCAACCACATTATCATTATTTACACTTAGTTTTTTTGTATTGTATTTGTTACTTAGAATAGGATGAAAGTCATCCATTGATTATACATTATTGTGGGAGTCCAGATGATATGCATAGACAACAGTCACAGACCCATATATATGGTAGTGGAATGTCATCCTTTTGGAAAGACCAATGATACTGACTGGTTCACTCTATGAATTGAGGGAAAGAAGTAACATGTTAATATAATGACATGTAGAATAACCATAAACACAATGCCATGTGGATATTGAGTTACTTGTTCACTAGATTTGTGGTTATATCTTAGTCAACTATATTCTCATTTGATTATCATTATGATATAGATCTGAAGTCAGTATACCTATGGCTCACTGCAAATATTCTACAACATGAAGGATCAATATATAATTTTTTATATATAATTTTTGATTTATTATTACTATAATACCCATGTTATGATATTGAACGCATGTTATGGATACATTGGTTGTATCCCATAGGTTTTTATTACTCACTCCATGGAATGTTATCTTGATGAATGTGAAATGTTAATTAATTTACATCTATGTAAGGGAAGGTGGCCTAAGGAATATGGATACGTAGTAGATAAAATATCTAATATCTATATTGGGAAATATATATTTTTTTACAGTGTTTAATTTTATTAACAACCAATTTATATACTCATTTTTTTCCTTCAAAATTACGAGACATTTATATTTACTTATTTATTGTTAGTGAAATTCATTATTACATTATATTAAATTATACAACACCATGATATAACTTTTTTTCTGTTATATTATTATTTTTTCGATGGATATTATTTAAAATGGTATTTTATTCCCGCTAATGGTTTTCATACACTATTAACTTGTTTGATTCATGTTTCATATACAAAAGCACACATGAGATCTTACAGATATATCACACAAAACTAGTGGTTTTGGATGGTTTTTTACAAAATGATATAAGGTACATAGGTTACATTAATTAATCTTGGTAATTTTGGGAGATAGATGAAACTATATATGTTAGGTAGAACATATTTATGAGGGTTTACATGTTCCTTGTTAGCTCATATGTAGTATTGCAATAGGTTATTTTTGACAGAATTGTTGTTACAGTTTAATGGGATTTATGATATTTGGATGTTTCCCAAAATCATTATCATTCTATATGATCAAATTCCATATATATATCTTTTAAATCCTGTAAGGTAGTTAATAAATTAAATATCTTGATTTTACTCCTTGTTCAATATATAGTTTCATTTTTATTTAATGAAATATTGGTAATCACTATGGATTGGGTATATTAGTTTTGGTATATATAACTTTTACTATAGCACGAAGTTAGGATTTATATATTTACCATTGTGAATATAGTTTATATATAGAGAACAAGGGTATTTTATAAGATGGATTTACTGGGGTTTATGTGTAACATCCTCAGAGAACCTTTTTTCTATCCCATACAATGATTGGGATATATGATAATAGACTTAGTTAACTATATATATGTCTAAAATTTATGAATCATTCACTATAAATGATTATTTAATTTTCAATCTAGGAATCAAAATCCAGCTCCACAAAATATTTTTCAAGAGGTTATACCATGGAATGCACCTGAACTATCTTATGTGGTTCTGTAATTAGAAACACTCTAGCCTAGAGTCATTCAAATTGTACCTGCCCATGGTAAAGAATAAATAAGACCATGGTTGAATACTCCTGTGACATTTATCTATAGTATCTAATTTTATTTCATGTATCTTGATCACCACATGATTTTTAGTATTGGTTGTACATCATCTATTGAATATTTTATATATTTATTACACTATAGAATAGATGGACCAAGTTAACAATGTTAATTCATTAGGGAGAATATTTGAGATATTATATTTTACTTTGTCAAGATTATATATTGGTATATATTAGTTGGGATACCCTCAAGACCTATTGTTTGAGGAGTTCATTACTAGAACATTATTGTTGGTGTAACGCCTCGACCCCAGTTACCCAAAGTCGGTGCATTATTACATAACATTTGCATGATCACAAGAAAGATCAAATCTCAAAATACTGATTTGTTTAGTAGCCTTGGAAACACTAGATATATTCATAAGTCTTACATTACATCATAAAAATGAAAACTACAACAACATATTTTCTTTATCGTCCACACTCATATCCCCACATACTATCCTTGCAGGTTATTCATAAATTACTTCTTCATATCCTGGGTAAAATAAAACATAGAAAATGGTTGAGCTTAAATGCCCAGTTAGGATAACAATATAGTGGAATCTTTCATAAATAAAAATAAACATTTATGGCAATGTATAACTAAAACAAAAGCCTTTTAAACATGAACATCAACATAGTATGGTGAGAATAAAATGAAATAATTCCATTTACTTATTCACAAGGATATTCTTCTAATCAAATAATCACATGCAATATCAATAACCACTTTCATAATGATGGAATGCATAATGCCAGACTATCATAACCACATAGCCAAGGCCTCGTGCCAAGACTACAAATAAGATTTTGTCAAGGCCTTATGCCAAGACACTAGTTTGTCTCATGAGACCTACCAATGCATCGGGGATCTATAGCGGGCTCCACCCATCACATATTAAGTTCAATGAATTCCCATATGAAAATGTTTAAACATAACATAAACATTCTTATTAAAACTAGCATATGAAATGTAAATACTTCATCCATAAACCACGAATGGTATAAAAATAACACATCCACAGTCAAACATATCACAAAACCTTCAATACAACATAAAATATTTGTATCATAATAAATCAAATTCAGATAAGCATAAAATCCATCAAAGGATGTTGACATAGATGAAATCAAAACTCTTTTTAGATAAATATCTCTTTATATTTGGAAATCATTTAAGAGTCATATATTTGTAAAATAAAACATTTTCTTTGAAAATAATCTTATAAGCTTGTAAGGGAAGCTTCGATGGAAAATAGCCGCACCCGCCGTATAAGTTAAAAAAACATTCTTACCTTAATTCTGTCAAAAAGGTTAAAAAGGACCTTGTTTCAAAAACAACAGGATGATTCCTTCATAAACTTCTTTTAAAAAGTCAAACAAGGGTATAAATGACTTTAACCCATATTCTATAAAATAGTAAGAATATTTTGAAATACATTTTTAAGAAACATGGATGTGGATGATAAATATATCTCCGTATATGATTATTTATAAAAAACTATGATAATGAAGAGATTGCGAAATAAACCCTTACCTTGTACTTTTCTTTGGTTGAGGGTAGGTTAACCCCCTCTTCTTCGGGTTCTTCCTTTTGATTTGATCAAAAGAGCTCCATAGATTGGCTATACGATCAAACTATGTTCTCTAGGTTGTAGTGAGGGAAGTTTAGAGAGTATTTGGGTAGGGTTTGGCCGATCCAAAAGGCTTTGATGGTGTGAATTAATGAGAAGGGAGAGTTCCCTTTTATAAGAGGGGTGAAGGGAACCTTTGGAAAAGCTAGAAATATTATATTATAATAAATTCATATTTGGTTTATAATGGCTCCAAAGTCGATTATTTAAAGTTTAAGGTGGGGATGGGTCGACAAACACTCATCCAATAGAATTTAGACAGGTTTGGGTAATTATATTAACCTTATATATAAGTATTAACTCTTAGTTAATTAGTTTCACTTTTACAATGTCTCTTTGTATTTTTATATTATATGGTTAATAAACTTACTAAATACATCCAAGAGACCCCCAAGTGGTCCACAAATGATACACCTATCATGATATAAATATCATGGCCGAACCTTAGATTTTTAGGAATTTAAAATCAATTAATAATATAATATTTGTTTGAAACACTCTTTTATGTCAATTTTGACAATATTAAATATTTGATTTTTGTAAAAATCATAACAGATTGATTACTTCGAAAAACGTTAATTAATGCAATCCTATCATGTCATATTATCCTATTAAATTAATGTAATTCATAAAAAGGCTCAAATTATATTTATTTGTTTATTTATAATAACAATTATTTTAATTTTTTACTATTATTGTAATTATAGCATCATCATTATGTCATAAATAAAGTAAATTATATAATGTCTAAAAATTATAAATAAAATATCAGTATGTAGGAAATAATTTCATCTTTCTAATGAATATTTACAATCGAATTTTTCTTATGCATAACCCTATATTAAAAATGTTTTAGTAAATAAACTTTGATTTTTACTCTTTCAAATCTTCTTTGATTTAAATAATAATAAATGTCCTAATCTAATCCAAGTGGACCTAAATGATAATATTTTATTCCTGAGGTTGTTTTTCGTCGAATTAAGCTTATCCAATAGAATTAGGACAAGTGTTTGGGTAATATTAATATCATTTTTACCCTTAATTACCACATTTACTTTTAACTGTTGTAAATAAAAGTAAAAAGTTACTATTCACCAAATATTATTTTCATCTCATTGAACCACATTCTACTCCATGATATTAACTGTGTCTCTCTTATTTTCAAAATTCCACTCACACAATCGGTAAAATTATGTTTTATGAAAAATTCAGTTTTTTAACTACCACTTAGTGGTTTCACTATTCATCAAAAAATGGAAGTTTCCAGAAAAATACCAAAAATTAGGCCAAAGCTATATTTGATATTATGAAATCAAAAATTATGTCTATTTTACCAAATTCAGAAAATATCAGTTGCATTAATTAATTTAATAATTAATTCTCGTTGTCAAAACAAATAGCATGTTTTTAAGAGATAATAACTATCAAAAGATTGACAGTTGTTTATGTCTGGTTTAAATGTAAAATTAAATCCAATGACAAACATTGTATTAAATGGTAAAAATATATTCTAAATTTATTTTAAAACCACTCAAATTAATAATTTATCACTATTAATTATTTCGATTAAAAAAGTTGTTTTTAATTAAAATTTAGTAATTTTCACTATTCATCAAAATATGAAAGTTAACCGAAAAGTACCAAAATTTCACACTAAGATAATTTCGATATTATGAATCCAAAAATGAAGTCCATTTCGAAGATAAAATTTCTAAAATTTCAAAAAGTAGGTATTACTATTCATAACGGCTAGTTTGATTAGTTGTGGTGTGTTAGAATCTCGAAGTTGCGTGCAATGCCCGCCATTGCATTATTCAAAGGGAAATGTACCATGGAAGCTTAAGATGTTTAATTGTAAATTTTTTGATTTCCAAATTCTAAAAAGTAAACTTATTTAGTCAAATTGAATATATACAAGTTTAAAATATTGGATTTAAAAAGGGTTCACTATTAAAAGTTTGTAACATTGAAATACTAAAAATGAATTTGTTCTTAGATTATGTCTAAGAAACTCATAATATGGATTCTAAAATTATAAGGATTATATAATGTTCAAAATTCAGTTAATAATATTCATATCCTCTTTTGAACGGCTATTTTGGTAAGTCATGGTGCGCTTGAACTCGGTGTTGCGTGTAGTGGAAGTTATTGAATTATTTTGAAGAAATAACGCACTATGATATCATGGGGTGTTACATTCTCCCCTCCTTCAATAAATTGTGTCCTCACAATCTGAAACTTTTCTTCGAAAATAAAATGTTTAAAATATAAAATATCTTGTGGGAAAACCCACATCGGAAATTGGGTTAATAAAATTTAGTCTTAATATGAGGAAAAGGGAAATGAAAGGGTCACCACCAAATTATGATCTCTATTAGGAAAACATTGGTGGCAAATAGTGACATATAATTGGAGGGAAAACGTAAATATTTATAGGTAGTGATTGAGGTCATCAATCACAAACATGTGTAAATTGAGGGCCTTAAATTCATCAATCTATGATGATTTAAAATACCATCGGTTCAACAAAACATATGGTATTAGGATAAAACATTTTTTGTTTTAAGATGCCTTCTCTAAAGTATAAGAATTAATTTCATCATTGAATAAGAGAAGAAGAAATCTATATACTTGACAAGTAGAGTCTCATCTTTTAAATATGTTCTACCACAAACTCATCTTTCACTCTAAAAGATGATAGAACTCAAAAATAATATTCTATTTATCCTATTCGTATAGGGTTAAATTTTTTTTTAATTCATCTAACAAAACCATTAAAAAAAACATTATTCAATCCAGGACATCACATGGATCAGTGGTAGGTGATACACCCTTGTCGCTCTTAGGTTGTGGGTTCAAGTCTCACGGCCTTTCCAGACGCGACGGGAGGCCGCCCGACCTCCGGGTTGTCTTTTTTATAGAAATCCAAAAACAATCTCAAACTGGACTTATCCAAAATACTTCTGTCCAAACTCCCAGTCCAAAATTTATAAGGCAGGTAAACACAATAAAGATCCTTTTTCCCACGTAATAGCATGTGAACACCTTCGTCATGTATTCATTTGAAACACTACAAAATCCTGAAATACCATAAAATCTTATTGATTACGTTCATGATACCTTATTACTTATAGAATACATGATATACTAATTCTATCCAAAAATGTTGTGAACTCCAGCAATGATAGAATATACAAATCAATAATCAGTTTCAAGGTAGTCAAGAATATCCAATATAATTTATCTAAATCAATCCTGTATTATTCCAAAATTACTTTCTCGGTATTAGAACCATATTATCGTTTACCTTTATATCAACCATATATTTTCCAAAAATTTAACCCGCTATTGAGTCACTTTTCATTGTTCCACACAATCTCAAGTCCTTAATGAAATAGTACTGCAGTACAATCCTTATATACTCCATAATTATTATAAAAATTACATCATTGATACAACACTCAAATGACATATCAACATAAGAACTCTAATCATTCCACTTCTTATGTTGTAGTATCATAACTTGATTATTATCCAATAGTATCATTTGAGGAAAAGTCTCATTACTGGGACATAGGTTCGAATAGTGTCCAAACTCCTTACAAATGAAGCATTGTACATTTGAAACCATTTTCTTACCCTTGAAGTCATGTAATTTGTGTCCTTTTCCTCCACACTTATAACATACTCCCATTCCCTTCAAGAATTTTCCAAGGTTATTCGTTCCACAGTTATCACATATGGGAAAATCCTTCTTTACCTTCTTCCTTTTATCTTTCCTTCCCTCTACCATCCTTTCCTTCTCTGGTTTCCCTTCAACGCCATAGGAATCCGAGAATTCTTTCCATATCAAATCAACACATGATACTATTTCTTCATATGTTGATAATACGTGGGAGACTATTTCCCTTCTAAATCCTGGATTACGGCCATGAACGATATGATCCTCCTTACTCTTTGGATCATGCGTATTGTTGGAGTTCTCATTCCTTCTATTGGGCACCATTTCTAAGCAATGTCATAAACTAGATCAGTTTATGAATCAAAATACATAACTTCATACTTATGAAACACTTAACATAAATTGAAATATTTATGGATATAATCCACAATCATGAAAATTTTTTCTTTGAGGATCTATATACTCATAAACCCTTCATAATGGTTTTTAAATAAAATGAGATTTATCCTAAGAATATCCCCCAGGAGTGTCGTAACCAAGAGTGCTGCAAGTCCCGTTGTCATGCACCAGTTCCCGTTCGAGTCTAGCTCAAAGCGGTGTTTTCGGGTTTTACCCCTTGGTACATCTGTGCCAGAGCCGCCTCTACCTGCTCATATCCAGACATGGTTGTATTGCTAGGAAACCTCATCAAATATCTACAATACCAAAATTCTAGAAAGTTCTTCTATACTAATTCTCAAAGTTCATATTTAATCTATGAGCTCTAATCAGAGTTTATCTAAATATGGCTTCCAAGTTTTGTACTAAACATCCTCTAATACCAATTGTAATTCCCAACCCCAGTTACCAGAGTCAGTGCATTATTACATAACATTGGCATTATCACAAGAATGATCAAATCTTGAAAGACCGATTGGTTTAGTAGCCTTGGAAACACTGGATATATTCATAAGTCATACATTACATCATAAAAATGAGAACTACAATAACATCTTTTCTTTATAGTCCACACTCATTTCCCCACATACTATCCCTGCAGGTTATTCATAAATTACTTTTTCATATCCTGGGAAATATAAAACATAGAAAATGGGTGAGCTCAAATGCCCAGTAAGGATAACAATATAGCAAAAACTTTCATAAATAAGAATAAACATTTAAGGCATTGTATAACTAAAACAAAATCCTTTTAAACTTGAACTTCAACATAGTATGAAAAGAATAAAATGAAATAACTCCATTTACTTATTCACATGAATACTCTACTAATCGAATAATCACATGCAATATCAATAACCACTTTCATAATGATGGAATGCATAATGCCAAACTATCATAAGCACATAGCCAAGGCCTCGTGCCAAGACTACAAATAAGATTTTGTCACATCCTTGTGCCAAGACACTAGTTTGTCTCATGAGACCTACAGATTCATCGAGGAGATATAGCGGGCTCCACCCATCACATATTAAGTCCAATGCATTCCATTATGAAAAGGTTTAAACATAACATAAACATTTGTATTAAAACTAGCATATGAAATGTAAATACTTCATCCATAAACAATGAATGGTATAAAAATAAAACATCCACAATCAAACATATCACAAAACTGTCAATACAATATAAAAGTTTTGTATCATAATAAATTAACTTCAAAAAAGCGTAAAATCTATCAAAGGATGTTGACATAGATGAAATCAAAAGTCTTTTTCGAGAAAATATCACTTTCTATTTTGAAATTATTTAAGAGTCTTATATTTAGAAAATAAAACATTTTCTTTGAAGACATTCTTCTAAGATTGTAAGGGAATCTTCGATGGAAAATAGCCACACCCGCCATATAAATTAAAAAACATTCTTACCTTAATTCTATCCAAAAGGTTAAAAAGGACCTTGTTTGGAAAACGATGGAATGATTCCTTTATAAACTTCTTATAAAAAGTCAAACAAGGGTATAAATGACTTTAACACATATTTTGTAAAATATTAATAATGTTTTAAAATAAATTTTTACAAAACATGGATGTGGATGATAAAGAGATCCCAATAGATTATTACGTATAAACAACCTCGGATAATGAAGAGATTGCGAAATACACCCTTACCTTGTACTTTTCTTTGGTTGAGGGTAGGTAAACCTCCTCTTCTTCGGGTTCTTCCTTTTGATTTGATCAGAAGGGCTCCTTAGGTTGGTTTTATGATCACACTAAGGCCTCTAGGTTGTAGTGAGGGAAGTTGAGAGAGTATTTGGGCAGGGGTTGGCCAAACCAAAAGTCTTTGAAGGTATGAATTAATGAGAAGGGAGAGTGCCCTTTTATAAGAGGGGTGAGGGGCACCTTTGGAAAAGCTAGAAATATTTTTTTATAATAAGTTCATATTCAGTTTCTAATGGCTCCAAAGTGGATTATTTAAATTATAAGGTGGGGATGGGTCACAAAACACTCAACTAATAGTATTTAGATAGGTTTGGGTCATTATATTAACCTTATCATTAAGTATTAACTCTTAGTTAATTTGTTTCACTTTTACAATGTATCTTTTTATTTTTATATTATATGGATAATAAACATACTATATATATCCAAGAGACCCCCAAGTGGTCCATTAATTATGCACCTATCATGATATAAGTCTCTTGGCCGAACCTTAGATTTTTAGGAATTTAATATCAGTTAATAATTGAATATTTTTTTAAAAAACTCTTTTATGTCAATTTTGACACTATTCAATAATTTATTTTTGTAAAAATCATAATACAATGATTAATTCAATAAATGTTAATTATTACAATCCTAACATGTCATATTAACCTATAAAATTAGTTTAATTCATAAAAAATATCAAATTATATTAATTTGGGTATTTATAATATCAATTGTTTTAATTTTTCACTATTATAGTAATTACTACATCATCATTCTATCATAAATAAATTAAATTATTTAATGTCTAAAAATTATAAATAAAATATCATTATGTAGGAAATAGTTTAGCTTTCTAATGAATATTTACAATCAAATTTATCTTATGCATAACTTTATATTAAAAATGTTTTAGTATATAAACATTGATTTTAACTCTTTAAACTCTTCTTTGATTTAAATAATAATTAATGTCCTAATCTATTCCAAGTGGACCTAAATGATAATAAATTATTCCAATGGTTTTTTTGGTCGAATTAATCTTATCCAATAGAATTAGTACATGTGTTAGGATAATATTAATATCATTTTTACCCTTAATTACCCTATTTACTTTTAACCGTGGTAAATAAATGTAAAAAGTTACTATTCACAAAAAATTATTTTCATCTCATTGAACCACATTTCACTCCTTCATATTAACCGTGTCTCTCTGATTTTCAAAATTCCACTCATAGAAGCGGTAAAATTATATTTTATGAAAAATTCAGTTTTTTAACTACCACTTAGTGGTTGCACTATTCATCAAAAAATGAAAGTTTCCAGATAAATACCAAAAAATAAGCCTGAGATATATTTGATATTATGAATTCAAAAATTATGTCTATTTTACCAAATTCAGAACATATCAGTTTCATTAATTAATTCAGTAAATAATTCTCGTCGTCAAAACAAATAACGTGCTTTTAAGAGATAATAACTATCAAAAGATTGGCACTTGTTTATGTCTGATTTAAATGTGAAATTACATCCAATGACAAAAATTGTATTAAATAGTAAAAATATATTCTAAATATATTTTAAAACCACTAAAATTAATAATATATCACTATTAATTATTACGATTAAAAAAGTTGTTTTTAATTAAAATTTAGTAATTTTCAATATTCATCAAAATATGTAAGTTATCTGAAAAGTACCAAAATTTCACCCTAAGTTAATTTCGATATTATGAATCCGAAAATTAAGTCCATTTCGAAATATAAAATTTATGAAATTTCAAAAATTAGGTATTACTATTCATAACAGCTAGTTTGATTGGTTGTGGTGTGTTAGAATCTCAAAGTAGCGTACAATGCATGCCATTGCATTATTCAAAGGGAAACGTACCGTGGAAGCTTGGGATGTTTCATTGTAAATTTTTCGATGTCCCCATTCTAAAAAGTAAATTTATTTATTCAAATTGAATATATAAATGTTTTAAATATTGGATTTAAAAAGGGTTCAATATTAAAAGTTTGTAAAAGTGAAATACTGAAAATGAATTTGTTCTTACTTTCTATCTAAGAAACTCATAATATGGATTCTAAAATTATAAGGATTATATAATGTTCAATATTCAGTTAATATTATTTATAACCTCTTTTGAATGGCTAGTTTGGTAAGTCATGGTGCGCTTGAACTCGATGTTTCATGTAGTGCAAGTTATTGATATATTTTGATGAAATAATGCACTATGAAATCTTGGGGTGTTACATTCTCCCCTCCTTCAATAAATTGAATCCTTGCAATTTGAAACTGTTCTTCGAAAATAAAATGTTGAAAATAGAAAATATCTTTGTGGTAAAACCAACATCTGAAATTTGGTTAATAAAATTTAGTCTTAATATGAGGAAAAGGGAAATAAAATGGTCACCACCAAATTATGATCTCGATTAGGAAGACATTGGTGGAAATTAGAGACATATAACAGGAGGAAAAACTAAAATATTTATAGGTAGTGATTGAGGTCATCAGTCACAAAAAATTCTAAATTGAGGGCCATAAATTCATCAATCTATGATGATTTAAAATACCATCAGATCAACAAAACATCTGGTATTAGGATAACACATTTTTTGTTTTAAAATCCCTTCACTAAAGTATAAGAAATAATTTCTTCATTGAATAAGAGAAGAAGAAAAATATATACTTGACAAGTAGAGTCGCATCCTTTAACTACGTTCTACCACAAACTCATCTTTCACTCTAAAAGATAATAGAACTGAAAAATAATATTCTATTTATCCTATTCGTATAGGGTTCAAAAAAATGAATTTTATAATTCATATAACAGAACCATTAAAAAACAACATTATTCAATACAGGACATCACGTGGGTCAGTGGTAGGTGATACACGCCCTTCGGTTGTCGATTCAAGTCTCGCGGCCTTGCCTGATGCGATGGGTTTCCTCCCGACCGCCGAGTTGTCTTTTTTATGGAAATCCAAAAATAATCTCAAACTGGACTTATCCAAAATACTTCTGTCCAAACTCACAGTCTAAAATTTATAAGGCAGGTAAACACAATGAACATCCTTTTTCCACATAATAGCATGTGAACACCTTCATCATTAATTCTTTTGAAACACTAAAACATCCTGAAATACCATAAAATCTTATTGATTACGTTCATGATCCCTTAATAATTATAGAATACTGAATATACTGATTCTATCCAAAAATGTTTTAAACTCCATAATGATGGAATATACAAATCATTAATCAGTTTCAAGGTATCAAGAATATCCAATATAATTTATCCAAATCAATCATTTATTATTCCAAAATTACTTCCTTGGTATTAGAACCATATTATGGTTTATCTTACTATCATCCATATATTTTCTGAAAATTTAACCCGCTATTGAGTCACTTTACATTGTTCCACACAATCTCAAGTCCTTAATGAAATAGTACTACAAAACTATCCTTATATACGCCATAATTATTATAACAAGTACATTGTTGATACAACACTCAAATGACATATCAATATAAGAACTCTAATAATTCCTCTTCATATGTGGTTGTATCATAACTTGGTTATTATCCAATAGCATAATTTGCAGCATAGTCTGATGACTGGGACATAGGTTCGCGTAGTGTCCAAACTCCTTGAAAATGAAGCATTGTACATTTCAAACCATTTTCCTACCCGTGCAGTCACGTACTTTGTGTCCTTTTCCTCCACAATTATAACATACTCCCATTCCCTTCATGCATTTCCCAAGGTTATTCTTTCCACAGTTATCAAATATAGGAAAATACTTCTTTACCTTCTTCCTTTTATCTGTCCTTCTCTCTACCATCCTTTCCTTCTCTGCCTTCCCTTCAAAGCCATATGACTCCGAGAATTCTTTCCTTATCTTATCAACACATGATACTATTTCTTCATATGATGATAGTACATGGGAGACTATTTCCCTTCTAAATCCAGGATTAAGACCATGAAAGATATGATTCTCCTTACTCTGTGGATCATGCGTATTGTTGAAGTTATAATTCCTTTTATTGGGAACCATTACTAAACAATGTCATAAACTAGATCAGTTTATGAATCAAAATACATAATTTCATACTTATAAAACACTTAACATAAATTGAAATATTTATGGATATAATCCATAATCATGAAAATGTTTTCTTTTAGGAAGTATATACTCATAAACCCTTAATATTGATTTGTAAATAAAATGAGAGTTATCAAAAGCATATCCCATGGGAGTGTCGTGACCAAGAGTGCAGCAAGGCCCATTGTCGTGCACCAGTTCCCGTTTGAGTTTAGCTCAAAGCGGTGTTTTTGGGTTATACCCCTAGGTACATCTGTGCCAGAGACGCCTCTACATGCTCGTATCCAGACAAGGATGTATTTCTTAGAAAACTCACAAAATCTCTACAATACCAAAATTCTAGGAAGTTCGTCTATACTAATCCTTAATTTTTATCTTAAATCTATGTGCTCTAATCAGAGTTTATCTAAATCTAGCATCCATGGTTTTTACTAATTTTCCTCGGATACCAACTGTAATGCCCCAGCCCCAGTTACCCAGAGTTGGTGCATTATTACATAACATTTCCATGATCACAACAATGGTCAAATATCGAAAGACCGATTGGTTTAGTAGCCTTGGAAACACTAGATATATTCATAAGTCATACATTAAATCATAAAAATGAAAACTACAACAACATCTTTTCTTTATAGTCCACACTCATTTCCCCACAAACTACCCCTACAGGTTATTCATAAATTACTTCTTCATATCATGGGAAAAATAAAACATAGAAAATGGGTGAGCTCAAATTCCCTGTAAGGATAACAATATAGCAAACACATTCATAAATAAGATAAACATTTAAGGAAATTTATAACTAAAACAAAAGCCTTTTAAACTTGGACTTCAACATAGTATGGCAAGAATAAAATGAAATAATTCCATTTACTTATTCACATGGATATTCTACTAATCAAATAATCATATGAAATATCAATAACCACTTTCATAATGATGGAATGCATAATGCCAGACTATCATAACCACATAGCCAAGCCCTCGTGCCAAGACTACAAATAATATTTTATCAAGGCCTTGTGCCAAGATAATAGTTTGTCTCATGAGACCTACCGATGCATCGAGGAGCTATAGTGGGCTCCACCTGTCACATATTAAGTCCAATTCATTACCATATGAAAATGTTTAAACATAACATAAACAATCGTATTAAAACTAGCATACGAAATGTAAATAATTCATCCATAAACCATGAATGGTATAAAAATAACACATCCACAGTCAAACATATCACAAAACCTTCAATACAATATAAAAGTTTTGTATCATAATAAATCAA
The DNA here is from genome assembly GCA_963277665.1 of Viscum album. NCBI lineage: Eukaryota > Viridiplantae > Streptophyta > Magnoliopsida > Santalales > Viscaceae > Viscum > Viscum album. Next base: position 541,661,655 of record OY728130.1, on the reverse strand, counting down.
CATCAAATAATCGTAAAATCCATCAAAGGATGTTGACATAGATGAAATCAAAAATCTTTTTAGAGAAATATCTATTTCTATTTTGAAATCATTTAAGAGTCATATATTTATAAAATAAAACATTTTCTTCGAAAATATTATTATAAGCTTGTAAGGGAAGCTTCGAAGGAAAATAGCCGCACCTACTGTATAAGTTAAAAAAACATTCTTACCTTAATTTTGTTGAAAAGGTTAAAAAGGACCTTGTTTAGAAAACGATAAAAAGATTCCTTTATATATAATCTTATAAAAAGTCAAACAAGGGTATAAAAGACTTTAACCCATATTCTGTAAATTAGTAAGAATGTTTTGAAATAAAGTTTTAAGAAACATGGATGTGAATGATAAAGAAATCCTAGTAGATTATTACGTATAAACAACCTCTGATAATGAAGAGATTGCGAAATAAACCCTTAACTTGTACTTTTCTTTGGTTGAGGGTAGGTTAACCTCCTCTTCTTCGGGTTCTCCCATTTGATTTGATCAAAAGGGATACATAGGATGGATTTATGATCAAACTAAGGCCTCTTGGTTGTAGTGAGGGAAGTTGGGAGAGTATTTGGTCATGGGTTGGACGATCCAAAAGGCTTTGAATGTTTGAATTAATGAGAAGGGAGAGTGCCCATTTATAAGAACGGTGAGGGGCACCTTTGGAAAAGATAGAAATATTCTTTTATAATAAATTCATATTCGGTTTATAATGGCTTCAAAGTAGATTATTTAATGATTAAGGTGGGGATGGGTCAAAAAACCCTCATCCAATAGAATTTAGACAGGTTTGGGTCATTATATTAAACTTATCATTAAGTATTAACTCTTAGTTAATTAGTTTCACTTTTACAATGTCTCTTTATATTTTTATATTATATGGTTAATAAACGTACTATATACATCCAAGAGACCCCCAAGTGGTCCATTAATGATACACCTATCATTATATAAGTCTCTTGGCCGAACATTATAATTTTAGGAATTTAATATCAATTAATAATATAATACTTGTTTTAAAGACTCTTTTATGTCAATTTTAACACTATTCAATAATTGATTTTTGTAAAACTCATAACAGAATGATTACTTCAAAAAAAGTTAATGAAGTCAATCCTAACAAGTAATATTAACCTATAAAATTAGTGTAATTCATAAAAGATCTCAAATTATATTTATTTGGGTATTTATATTGTCAATTATTTGATTTTTTCACTATCATGGTAATTACTGCATCATCATTATGTCATAAATAAATTAAATTATTTAATCTCTAAAAATTATAAATAAAATATAATTATGTATGAATTCTTATTATATTTCTAATTAATATTTACAATCGAAATTATCTTATGCATAACCCTATATTAAAAATGTTTTACTAAATAAACATAGATTTTAACTCTTTTAACTCTTCTTTCAATTAAATAATAATAAATGTCCAAATATAATCCAAGTGCACATAAATGATAATATTTTATTCCTAAGGTTGTTTTTTGTCGAATTAATCTTATCCAATAGAATTAGGACATGTGTTAGGGTAATATTAATATCATTTTTACCCTTAATTACCCTATTTACTTTTAACGATGGTAAATAAAAGTAAAAAGTTATTATTCACCAAAAATTATTTTCATCTTATTGAGCCACATTTTACTCCTTGATATTAACTGAGTCTCTCGGATTTTCCAAATTCCATTAACAGAAGCGGTAAAATTATGTTTTATGAAAAATTCAGTTTTTTAACTTCCACTTAGTGGTTTCACTATTCATCAAAAATTGAAAGTTTCCTGAAAAATACCAAAAATTAGGCCTAAGCTATATTTGATATTATGAATTCAAAAATGATGTCTATTTTACCAAATTCAGAACATATCAGTTGCATTAATTAATTTAATAATTAATTCTCATCATTAAAACAAATAGCATGTTTTTAACTATATGATATTTTGTTAGCAACAAATGTTTGACAGAACATCACTGAGAAACTTTTGGTTATTCATTAAAATGGGGAATCTAAATTAATTATTCTATAGGGTATTAGGGTCCTATTTCTTCATGGGGAGGCATGGAATGATATATGAACTAGAGATCTAGCTATTGTAATTAATAGTATGATAAAACAATTATTTCTCATGTGATTCATACATGTTTGGGATAAAGGAATTCATCAGTGGGATGAGATGTGTATGGGGAGGATCCGTCTCAAAAATATAGTGGTGAGGGACCATATACAATTGAAAGAATAGAAATAATTAATTCTTCATGGTCTACTTGTTTTTATGATAAAATTTCTTCTTATTCCATTATATAAACCCAATAAATTTAAAGATGCTAATTAATGATCGGGTAATATTATGATTTTATTCCTCAAAATACACAATTGGGAATAAAATTCGGCAATATTTTTTTATTTAATCATTATTCATATATTATGTCCCAATAAAATAAATCCTTCAGAAATTATAATTTTGAGATTATTTGATTCAATATGATTATTGGAACATAGTAGATGAGAAATTATATTGACTAAATCAACATCTATATGATAAAATAATCATTTTTCACACAAGGGAGATAATTACATGATTAATAATGATTTTTAGTTTTGAGTAATTAGTGTGGGTCCACAAAAACATTCTTTTTTATGACTAAAACACATATGATAGGTTTGGATATTTTAGTTGACTTAGTGGTATCCTGATTTTACATTCTTCCAATTTTGGATCTCTATCCTGATTTTTTAGATAACTTCATATGTATTCCCCTTGATATATGATTTTAGATTTAAAAGGAACCTAATCAAAGTTTAAAATCATTTTCTAATACTTTTTATCACATGGTAGTGGCTTGTTGAAGGAGCCTAAAGAATATATTGATAACATAGATCATAAGGATTTTATCAGAATAATTACAAAACCATTAGGTGAATTTTTTTCCATTATAAAGAATGGTAGTATTTGACCCTATATAGATTTATAAAAAATGTATCAGGTGATTGTGATGATTAGGTACCAATTTTTCATTATCAATTATATAATTGATAATTTTCTGTCATCCTGGTGGTTTAATAATATTGATATCTAGTTGTACTATCAACATATTTTGGTTATAGAGGAGGAAATTATGAAGAAAATGTTTAAGAGAAGTTGTGGGATGTATGAGTACAAGGTGATTCAATTTGGAGTGATTAATGCACTGGAAATGTTCATGGATTCCATGAATAGGATAAAGAACATATACATTGACTTTTTTTTCATGGGATGTTTTGATGATATCCTTGTTGACTCACTAAACCTATAGTGTCATACCAGACTTCTCACGAGAGTCATGAGTATGCATTGAGGACATTGTCTTTAGGCCATGTTGTTGAAGTGTCACTTTTTGATATAAAATGTGCAATTCAAGGGGAATTTTTTTACGCAACAAGTTATGGGACCATGATAATATATAGGGGGTGATGTCCTTAAACATCATGGAAACATGGTAAAAATAATTCAATTTCTTTTTTTCATAGGGTATTATTGAGGTTATTTCCAAATCATATGCCATTTATTAGTACCCTTAATTGTGAAAGAATAATTTGTTGATGTTTCCATGGTCATAATAGTGTGACAAGGATTTTATTAGATTCAATGAGAGGATAAATAAAAATTCAAGTATTCATTTTTCACAATCATTAGATTGTATATGTAATATAGTGTGATTCATTAATAATTGTATTGGGTGAAATATTGAGGTAAATGTATGGGCTAGTAGCATATGTGACATGTCATCTATTACTATATGAGTAAACCTATCTTACAATTGACATAGAGATAAGATATGTTGTCTACACATTATATTATTGATTAAACTATCTTTTTGGGGACTGTTAAATTTTCTACAATGACTAATAGAACCCCTATTATATGATTTGGGATTTGAATTTGAATTTTATGAAAACTCACATGGTACAGTGCATATAATAGTTTTTTTGAGATATAATAATACCCAATTAATGTTAAATTCACCATAAATACCCTTATCTATTAAATGATGTCATGTAAGGTTCTTCATAATTGGTTTTGGGGGGCACAATGGTTTTTAAAGGATTATTGGAGGATTTATTCTTTCATTGACCATGGATTAATTACATGTTCCCCATTAGTGATTATATACTCATTTGTAAATTATGTGTAGGATAATAAAGAATCTATACCAGAGTGTTTGTTGATGGATATGTATCATGTAGTTGTTGACCCAATATATGGGGAATAATTTTTCAATGATGATTTGGTTATATTATATAATACAGTATTAGTCCCAACAACCATCAAGGACATGATTATGAGATATTTATACAGTTCAATGTTTCTAGTTCATCAACAAGAGATGATGATATTACTTAACTAATTGAAGTTATGGTGTCTTTAAAGAGGGTTTTTATTATGGGATTTGATTACTGATGCCATCCCTATAAGGGGATAGAACCCAAACAACAAATTCCATGGGGATTTCTCTCACCACCACATATTCCCCTGTTTATGTTGAAGGATGACATTATGTAATTTTTTAGGGTGTTAATGTTGAACATGTGGTTATTTTTTGTTGTTTGGGTGGTTATTGATTAGCTAAATAGAGTTTCCTAATTCTAACTAGTCCATAAAACTCACACAATATATATTATTTCAAAGTCCAATACCCATGAGATTATATTACAACAATGAGTTCTCCTGAGTATATTGTATGATATAGATGCATGATCAAAATTATGATCGTGGAATGTCTTGAATATGGCCTTAGGGACATACAAAATCATGATCATAGTTTCCAATACTCAGATAGATAGACTATTGGAGTGGATGATTCATATATATAGTGATATGTTCTGGGGTATTGTTTTCCATTTTGGAGAAGCATGACATGATCACATAGGATTTTATTATTTTACATGAAACACTCGACTCAAGGATTTAATTAAATTATAATCTTATGAGAACTAATTTTTACATCCCTGGTTTTCACCAGATGTTCTGAATGAGGTAACAGAGGCAGCATGTGTGGTCCCTTTTTTGAAATATGAGACCTCCAATAGAGTTTATTTGGCTGAAAATAAGATGATAGTATCTTGTATAAAGAATAAAATTATGACAAACATATGTGGATACATATTGTTTTTTCTTAGATGGATTAACTTTTCATTGAGTGATTTTTATATTAGTTTTTCAATAATTTTGAAAGCAAGGAAAACTATCACCACAATATGTTGGAACATTTGAGATCACAATGATTGAGTGAATATTGGAATACCATTTGATCATTCTTCTCATAAATGAGGTATAAATGATGTGAAAAATGTGTAATACATGTGGAGGTTGATGTAAGATCCTACACATGTTGGTGACTAAATGGATATTGTGCTAGAATATTACACATCATATATGGAACTCTTGGTATATATTGTATACTAGTGTGATAAAGTCCTAAAAGTTAAAATTGTTTCACATTTCTAGATTGCATTTCATCATATACTGGGCCAAAATGAAGACATGGAGTGGGAAAAAGATGTTATGGCTCAATGACCAGAGTTGTTTGAGTATATCCTTTGATGTTAATTCATTAATATGGGAATTCATCATATGGGAAGAATTGAAACGTCCACACTAAATTCATGGTACAATATTTTATATTTTTATTAAATTCATTATTACTATTTTGTTTTGACTAAAATATATCTATTTTAGTGGTTTTTTATAGTATACAAACTTTGGGACTCGATGGATTCAGATATATGTAGAGAATTATTCTTTTGGTTGATCTAAAGAATTTACAGGCTAGCTCGAGGAGTGAACTAGCTATATTTTGGGGTTATTGTTGGTTTATAGTTCTTTTAAGACAAAATTGGTCTTCATGTGTTTCCACAAGAATTCATGTTTTAATTCCTTGAACACTGATCTTCCAGTTGTCCCAATATATCACCGGTGGATCCATGTTTGTTATGCATTTATTTCACCCCATGTATTTTAATTTCACTCATTATAAAACATAATTAATATCCAAATAATACCATAATTTCACTATTTTATACTTATATCCTCCCCTCTTGAGTGGTGATATCTCTCATTCATCTCCCCTTTGAATTTCTTCATTGGATTGATCAAGTGATATAAGGTTTTTATATTTCACTAAGATCTATAGAAAATTCATATTACTCAATGATAAATGGGAAAGAATATATGATAGATATATTAGTTCAATGGATATTTGAGGTGATTTCTTCCCTAAAATGTTGATCAGTGGTAGATTTGACATGTTACTGATATCCCATTAAGACAAGCTATTTTCATATTAATATAGAAATATTTCCAAGTATTTTATCATAGATCATTAATACTGACACATTCTTAATCTTGAATCTCGTAGTAGATATCTAATTATAATAAGGGATAGTATTGGATCAATATTTACTAACTACTTTCATATATATATTCTAGATTTAATGAGGATTTCATAATCCATTCATTAATATCCATCAAATACTTTAAAGTGACATACTCTTCTATAAAATGGAATGAAACCATTTCAATTAATAAAATTTAAAGAATATGATTATATAATTATATTTATTAGATTGTAATTAACTCATGTATGGTTTTGGAACCAAATCTATGGGGAACTATTTCTGGAGATAAGATCAATTTATGCTCATAACAGTTTTCTATTGCTGCACTTTGCGATTTTGACATCGATCAGTCAAAAAACATAGCAATAATTTATAAAAAATATATTGAGATAGGATTATCCATTCAAATTTTGACCCTTTTATACCCTTATGCACATGATATTATTCACATGTTATACTTTCTCACCTTAACATTATTGATTGTGATAGGATGTGTTTTTAGGTATCTTATTAAACAAAAATATGATTCCTAATTCCACGAGTATGCATATGTATATTGATAACATATATTTTCTGGACCACATGTACATGTATGTTACTCCCGATTATCATGATCCCATTATATATCAAACCTTTATATAATATACCTTTGGAGGTACATCCTTTTATACTTAAAATAAGTGGACCAACATAATATAATTATCCCATAGAGGAGTGTGATAATAGGAAACAATGAAAATGATATGACATAAGTACTATAGATACAAAAAAACATTATTCCATGAACCATGTCTTTAAAATATTCACTAGATTCCTTGTATATATAAAATAAATTTTTAATCAACATTGTGGCGACCACTTGGTCACTATCATCGCCTTTTGATTTTTCTTCCAGTATATAGCCAAAGAGAGTGTGACACGGGGTCATGATTTCTTGGATATAGTATAAATTAATGAAATACGATTGATTATGATTACTTATGAATTTATTATTATTATATTATACACCTTTAATACTTATGATCAAAATCAAGGGATTTAGTGGTGGTGTTTTATTATGTCTTAATACTCCAACCCTACATCAGATACATGATGTCCATCGTGCCATCATGAGTTTAGATCATGAGAAGGTCATGTATTGTATAGAATATTTTTATTAAGTAGAGAGTTAATCTAGTAGTTTTACATCAATAAAATCCATCATATTCCACGATGTATATTTTTATTTACTTTTAAATAAATTTATATATTTGAATTTCCACTTTGTTAGCCTAATTTATTTAATTATAAGACTTCTGTTCATTTATTATTATAATATGTTACATAATCTTCAACATGGATACACTGTTTCGTTATTTTATTTATGTTTTTGTTCTATTTATATAATTGTTATTATATATTTTCCCCACTCGTGGCTTCAGAACCCTCACTAGTAGTTTTTAAACAACTTACAAATAGGGAGGTGTAGATGAGGTCTTGTAGCTCTCTGGATAGGGCATTATGGTTTAGGACTTGGTGTTACATCAATTATCTATGTAATGGTAATTAAATTCTTCCTTTAAATTATATGGTAATTGGGAGAAACATAAAGGGAAATAAAATTTATAGCTATATTGTAATGGTAAACCCTCTATATAAATGGGTATTAATGAGTTACATAAAGGTAACACTTAATTTTTAAAGTTTTGGTAAGTGTAAACCAACCACTATAAAAATATAATTAAATATTTATGATCTAACTAATTTTAAATCATCATCCCTAAACATGAAAAACATGAGTTGTATAAGGGTATGGGATTGTAACACTAACACATAATTATTTTTAGAATTAATGCAGTTTTTAAACCAGTGTTTATGTTTTTCACATCCCAACTAATTCATATTAAATATCTTAATCATATTAAAATAAATAATTCAATGGTAAATAATTCTTTCAACATGTTTATTATTGTTACTAATAATATGAATTATTTTAAATTCATAGAATTCAAGATTTCATTTAGAGAGAATTGAATGGTATTTAATTTGGGGGTTTCAATGCTGTAATATATAATATATTGGTTCTAATATAAAATTGTATGAAACAATTCCATCACATTGATTTTAATATTATTTGAAGTCTGACCATCTATTAAATCCTTTAAAAAAGATCTATGAAGTCATCATCGATCAGTCCCAGTACACTGTTGTCTGTCATCCATTAATTGATAATTTTTCTCTATCTATTTAATACTTTGGTGAGGTATTTTTAAGGAAGAAAATAATATTTTGGTCAGTAAATTTTCATCTCAAAAAATTATATTCAATTTTTTAACATATAATCCCTACATTTTCTAAAAATTCGTGAATTCAAAAATTATGGTTACCATCCTAGAATTTTAAAAAAAATAATTGAATTGAAAATATTTTTTCCTCGATTACTCTAGAGAGATAAGATATCATCACATGTTTGATTTTTATATGTTCTTTAATAATGTTTTTTTACTTTATGTCTATATTATATTGATAATTTTGAAATTACCCAAGAGAGATAAATTAATATCACTTGATATATTTATTTTATTGGAATTCTATCATTGGAATTAGTTGTTTGAATATCTTGGAAGAGCCTTGAACTTTTTAATACATCAAATTTATTTAGGTTCTATTTCCTTGTAAAACATTAGGTTTATCTATGAAGATCCTAAATAAAAAAATATAGCATATTGAGGTTTTTTATATGTTTCTTGGTATGATATGCTGTTGTGTGACCTGAGAGATGATGTTTGAGGATTAAAAACATCTGCTTTAATGTGTATCCCATGTTTCCATTTATTAGTATGACTACATGTTTTTGTGTAAGGATATAGATAATCAATCTTGTTATAATTTTGATGCTTAAATTGTTTTATCTATGTTGGTTGTGATGTATGGTGTTTGGAGGTATGTCTTCTAGAATTGAATGGAAGCTAGACCTTCATAGATTGGTTTACCCATAGAGTGGTAGAATGTTAAAGATGTGATGATAATGATGATGTAATGATACATATATTGAAGAAATAAAACATTGGGACTTTAGCCAAGGTTATTCAATGATATGAAGACCTTGTGACTTGAAAAAAATTTGAAACAAAATATTATGGACTCATGGTTTGACCTGTTAATGAGTTTCGGTTAGATGTCATGTGGCCCAAATTGATACCTAATATCATTGTGTATACTAAGATACACTATATATTTGGATACTATGTAACATAGGTAGAGGAATTTTCATCGAACCTTGTTCTTTACTACCATTATAATCATATATTCGACATGGAATCGAATAAGTTGCAACTTAGAGTTTGTTGTGGCGTAGTCAGTGTGTGACTACTTATTACTTGATTATATTTTTTCTACTTATAAATTAATTTAATGTGAATTAATATGATATAATGCATGCTCAATCATGTTAGGGACACATATTTAGTGTCCTAATGTTGTCATACTACCACTCTACATGATAACCTCAATTGTCATTAGAATCTAAAATTCAGAATCATGGGAAGGGTAAGGGCCCATTTAAATGATGATGTGGAGATTTTTTATCATGATTTTCCCATTAATGGCATATAATCCATATAGTTTTATCGAGACTTATGATTTTCTCATAATATGATTTATACACTAGATGACCAACTGCATTGGGGCTTTAAATTATTTTCTGTTTTACTCATGTTCCATATATTATACACTATGATTCTTTTATAGTATTCCATGAATTTTTGAGATATTATTTTTGATTAATGTATTATTTTATATTGAAATTAATATACATGGTATAGTCTCTCTACTTCTTCATAGTGACCCTTACTAGTTGTCGTAATATTCATGCATACAGGGAATCAATCCTAAGGTTATGTGGAATTTTATCATAGATTATGTGATTTGATTTAGGGTGTAAGATATTATTAAAATATATTTCATCAACTAATTCCTTATAATTTTTTTAATATTCAATTATAAAAACAATATGTAACCATTTATATATGAATATATATATATATATATGATTAATTATGATTTTACATTTTTAATTTTTTATTAATATTATAGTGAAAGAATTTCATTGTGGTTAGAGGGGAAAATGTAGTGCCCATGTTTTTAATATTTATTTATATTAATTTTTTATTTTTTTCAATGTTAAATTAATATAAATGTTATCATTGAAAATATATTTTTTTAACCCAAATGCAAATTTTAATAATATTAGAATTCATTTTCTGAGGTACTATGTAGTTAATTTTATTTGATCACATGGGTACTATATTAATAAATTTTATTCATGGAGATTATTTTATGTTAATTAAGAATGAATGATAAATATTAATTATTATATAAATCTGAAAAAAATCATAAATTATAATAAAATTTATAATACATATATTTTTATTAGAAGTTGATTATTGCGAATTTATTATGGTAAACATGAATATATATATATATATAATGATGAAATTATATATATATGTGTGTGTGTGTAATTAATATACATATACTTATATATATATATATATCATTATGATAATTCGATTAAAGAAGTGTATATATATTGTGTGTGGAACATAAAATAAGGCATAAAAAATAATATATATATATATATATATATATATATATTGTGAGTGGTGTAGGTATGAGAATAAATAAAACTAGAAATGTTAATGGGGAGGTATAATGTGATTTGTGAGGCACACAGTCTAGGTGAAAAAAATTGAAATGGTTGTACTCACCATCATAGGAAAATATAAAAAAGCTAACAAAATTAGTAAAAAAATTGAATAATCCTAAAAAAATATTCCATTAATTCATGTGGCAGTCAAATTAGCATTTTTTTCAATGTTATAAAAAAATATTGGGTAAACAATTTTAATAATAATGAATTAGTATTATATATAGTACACATTGTTGTTAAATAATTAAAAGAGGAGTATTAGTCGTTCATAAACCACTGCCATGCTCTTTAATGATAAAAGGTGGATATTTCTTGTTATAGTTGTGGATGATAGAGTGAGGTCGGGATAACGAGTCTTAGTAATTACATATATGTTGTTTTATAATTGGTTCGTAGTAACATGTATGGTGAATACACTTTCAATGTTATTATTATATATAAAAAATGAATTTGAAATAAACATTATGTTTTTTCTAATACCTTCTCATAAAGTAATTGTTTTTCATGTTGCTTTTGTTTTCAGGTTAGTTTTAAATTTAATATTATCAATTTATGAGAATTCATTCTTAAAACTACTATTTTAATTTCATCATATAAAGTCGTTATTTATTTTTGTTGACTTTATTTATTGAATATTATGGGATTGAAAATTATCATTTAATGAATAAATTTTTTAATTTAATAAATATAACCTCCATTCAAAAATTATCATTTTATGTGTGATGGGTTTTAAATTAAAAATATTCAAATTCAAATATTTTTCTATACAAGATATCATTTGAAAATAATGTTCTACATGGGTGTCTCAATTATTAATATTATTTAATGGGCATGTAATAAATTACAGAAATTGATGATTCATGTTTTAAAAAAATACATCTTTATCAAATTATTCCTTACCATTATTTTTTAATTTCATTTATTAAATAATTTAAATGTATATATATATGGGAATATATGGATATATAAGGTAGTTGTTTGAATATAATTTTTCAATTCGTAAATAAACAGAAAAAAATAAAAGAATTTTTAATAATGTTTCTTTAATTTATTAAAAATTAGAATTATAAATATATCAAGGATGATTATTTAACACAATAATAAAATAACTATGTCCCCTATGTGAGGGGTATGTAATACATGACCTCTAATGAATCTTGTTTACTAAAAATAATTTTTGAGGTCCCGATTGTTTTTTTAAAAACACTAAAAATATTTTGATAAGATATTATTTTGAAAATATTTCAATGTGTTATAAAATTATATATTGAAAATATTAATTTTTATTTTTTAAAAACATTAATGGCATGTTTTTACAAAATGTTTTTTTTTAGAATTTCACATTATTTGGGAAACAATATATCTAAATTTATTCATTTTTAAATAATTATATTTTTTAAGGGGAAAAAGGAATTCTATTCATTATCAAATAGTTTATAAGAATTAACTAATCATATAAGGGAAATTTTTTTAAAAGAAAATTCCATTAATTTTATGAAATATAAAATTTATATTTTCAAAACCCTCATCAATCCCTTTTCTAACCACACATTTTGAAAATGATTTTCATATTGTTATTTTCATGGTAGAGGAATATATGGTCTCAATTGTTGATTATGATTCTAATTTAGAGAATAGACATGTTTTAAAAATTACTAATTAGACTCAGAAAAAGAATATTTCTGTGGGATCGAATATGATAAAATTTTCCATATCCAATAAAAAATTACAACTATGTGACCCAAAATAATGTATAGACAAGATTAAGATAAGTTATTTTAAATATATTTTATTAAAAAATCATTTAATGTGTTGTACAAAAAAATATGGGAGTGTGGTTTAGTTATTTGGAACAACCAATGCATTAGTTATGGTTTTTCACCACATGTGATACCGTACATTGTTCACAAGTTGTTAGCATAAGGATATTGTGTTATGTAATGGATGATACATGATTTATATTTCCCTTTAATGAATTCATTAAATATTAATATCTCATGATATGTTATAAATGATATTAGTCAGTGAAAAAACAATACCAAAATAAATGTTCCCCAATGTGGTGCTAATTTAGAGAGTGAACCATTATCCATTCTTATGTTGTCACATTTTAACTTGTCTACATATTTTTATTATTCCATCATCATATTATATAATTTTTCTATGATAAGTTTATACCCTTATTTCACACTATAATGTCATGTTATACATTTGTTTTTTTATATTAGACATCTATCATGATTAATGGAAAATTCATATTATTCTATTTCCATCTTAATAAAAAATTGCTCACTGCTATTGTTTTCTCCCATGATAATGATATAACCCTCCATGATGTGTTGATAAGATTTCACATATATAGTATTTGATCTCATCCATTTTGTTTCCCCGTTTTATAAACATAATCATAACATATGAGGTGTCTAAATGGATGTCCTTGAATATTTTGATTATGTACAATAGTTCACATGTTTTCTAAAATAATATAACTCTCTAAATGGTCCTAAAAGACAATAATTAAAAAAATCTGATATATTTGTAATTATTTTTATATTTAATATTTAAATTTTGGATAAGTTGTAAAATAATGATAACATTGGATTTATTCATTATAATTGTTAGTTGATGAGTATTTTCTTGAATTAGATTACTTATTTATAGAAATTCTAATTGGATATCATTTTTCACAATCACATTTATACGGATATGAGATACTTAACAGTATAGGATAAAATCTAAAAATATTGGTAAAAGTTTATAATTTTTATTATTTGGGTATAATAACTATGTCTATATATTTATAAATAATGATGGATATATTATAAATAAACCTCCTAGTAGTAAACCTCAAAATGTGTGTATAATTTATTATCTCCATTGTCTCCTAGTGGTTAAGAAAGAGGTGTAACCAAACAAAAATATTGAAACTCATGGTGAGTAACAAATTTTGAATAAAATTATATTTAAAAAATATTATGAATGATTTATAATGTTATAGAGTTAGGTAAAATAGTATGAGACAACTCGACCAAATCAACCCTATATTGAAATGATAGTGATTTAATAATGACTCATAACTAATTTGACGGTTTTAGTGAGTAAAAAACATTGAGGATTAGCATTAATTAGATTATTAATGATAATTTTATCATGATATAATTTTTTCTTCCCTCACATAATCCCATTACATTTTATGCAATGTCTGATGCCAGAAAGAACCAGGAAAACGATTTATTCTTAGACAATGAAAAGATTGTTCCACAAAGAAATATAACACAAAATGATCTTGATATAGAAACTTAATGGTTATTCTAATAATGATACAAATATTTATTATTAAAAATTTTGACATAGTTGAATCTCTAGAAACATCGATGAAGAAAATGGTTGAGCCTCATGAATGTTCAAGAGATAAAGAAGTTGAAGGAATGAACATTTAATTTCATTAATTTAAGAAATTGTAAAGGAGACACTGAAGGGAATATCTAAAATGAAATGGAATATGTTTTATCAAAGTGAAAGGAATGAGTAATGGAACATATTTATAAGGAAAAACAATAACTTTTGTTAACCTAATGTTAGAAAATTACTTCTCTCCTCTAAGGACACAACCATAGTTTCCTAGAGCAGGAGCCTTATTTATTACATTAGAATATAAATAAGGAATATTCATCCCAAAGTACTATGTATTTTAGTAGATTTTGACACAAGATACATAAAAAAGGTCAAAATTACAAATTTATATGAAATAAAACATATATGTTTTATTTGGAACATCCTCAACTATACATTTATCCTTGGAGGTCACTAATTATAAACTTCTTCAAGTCATTATAAAATAAATCATATGAAAGGGGTGAGATAATATATTTAGTAAGGGCAATAAATAAAGTGGATTATATCATAAACATAAACCTTTGGCATGGAGAATGTAACACCCCGAGATTTTATGAAAAATATTCTTTTTAATTTCATTAATGTCTTGTGTTGTATGCTACACCAAAAGGATCTTTCACAACACACATCCTTGACTTGCCTTGCATTACACGAAATCACGACCTTCCTTGATAGCATGTGTAGTACGCAATACCGAGTTTCACTAAACAACGATATGCTATTAAAATATTATTAAAACTAGCTGTTATGAATAGTAATAACCACCTTTTAAAATTTTATAAATTTTACCTCTCAAAATGGACTTCATTTTTGGATTAGGATTATCTAATTTAGCCTAAGGTGAAATTTTGGTACTTTTCGGATAACATTAATTTTCTAGTGAATTGTTAAAAATACTAAATTTTAATTAAAAAAAAACTTTTTAATCAAAATAATTATTAGTGATAAATTATTAATTTGAGTGGTTTTAAAGTATATTTAGAATATATTTTTACAATTTAATACATTTTTGTTCATTGGATGTAATTTCATATTTAAACCAGATATAAACAAGTGTCAATCTTTTGATAGTTATTATCTCTTAAGAACACACTATTTGTTTTGACGACGAGAATTTATTTTTAAATTAATTAATGAAACTGATATGTTTTTAATTTGTTAAAATAGACATCATTTTTGAGTTCATAATATAAAATATAGCTTAGGCCTAATTTTTTGGTATTTGTTTTGGAAACATTCATTTTTTTGATGAATAGTGAAACCACTAAGTAGTAGTTAAGAAAAATGAATTTTTCATAAAACATAATTTTACCACTTATGTGAGTGGAATTTCAAAAATCTGAGAGACATGGTTGATGTTAGTAATAAAATGTGATTCAATGAGATGAAAATAATTTTTTGTGAATAGTAACTTTTTACTTTTTTTACCACGGTTAGAAGTAAATAGGGTAATTACGGGTAAAAATGATATTATTATTACCCTAACACATGTCCTAATTCTATTGTATAAGTTTAATTTGACCAAAAACAATCTTATAAATAAAATATGACCATCTAGGCACACTTGGATTAGATTAAGACATTTATTATTAATTTATTTAAAGAAGGGTTAAAATAGTTAAAATCAACGTTTAATAAGTATATCATTTTTAATACAGGGTTATATATAAGATAAATTCGACTATAAATATTCATTAGAAATCTAAAAATATTTCTACATAGTTATATTTTATTTGTAATTTTTAGACTTTAAATAAGTTAATTTATTTATGACACAAAGATGATGCAGTAATTATCTTATTTATAATATATTGACATAATTGATGTTATAAATACCCAAATAAATATAATTTGAGATTTGTTATGAATTACACTAATTTTATAGGTTAATATGACATGTTAGAATTTATTTAAATAATTTTTTTCGAACTAATAAATTCATTATGATTTTCAAAAAAATCAATTACTAAATAGTTTTAAAATTGGCATAAAATATTTTTTAAAACAAATATTATATTATTAATTGTTATTTTATTCCTAAAAACCTATGGTTCGGCCAAATGACTTATATAGGGTTATATATATTAATAATAAACAACTTGGGGTTCGTTTGGCTACTTATAGTATGTTTATTAACCTTATAGTATAAGAACACAAGAAGACACGGTAAAAGTAAAATTATTTAACTTAATGTTAAATCTAAATGATAAGGTTAAAATAGGAACCTAAACTTGTCTATATTCTATTGGATTAGAGGATTTAGACCCATCACCACCTTATCTTAGAAATAAATCAATTTGGAGAAATTTAAAACCGAAGATGACTTTATAATAAAATAATATTTTTAGTTTTCCAAAGGAGCCCCTCTCCTCCCTTATAAAATGGCACCTCCTCCCCCTCTTCCTGACACCACTTTGAGCCTTCCAGCTCGGCCAACCCCTGCCAAGTTCTCCTCTACACTTCCCTATAGACATCCTAGAGGTCCTGGTCTTCATGAAAGTCCAATTTTATTGCCCTAAAAGGATGTCTCAATGATTCATTTCAAAGAAGAGGTAATGTCAGTTACCGATTCTTTCATCTTTATTTCTTCTTCCACTTCTTCTTCTTTAGTTGTTTCATTATGAAGTAATAACATCAGTATAAATAATATACTGATATGTAATTATAATAATTAAACAACCCTATTTCACCATCTATCCATCCTACGGAAAATGATATCACCACGCGTGCATACGTACGAAATACCGTCTCCACGTCGTGGTGTAATCTATTTTCCACCACCACCATACGTGGATGGGTATAATGGTGTAAATAATGACTATATATGATTATTGTAAAGTGATATTGATTCTGATATAGTATAAATACACTCCAATACAATTCCATGATCATGGGAATGATATCATAACTCGTTCATACGTACGGAATACAGTCTCCACGATGTGATGCGACTCATTCTACATGATCTTCATTGAATAATGATTATATACATGAATTGAATGGATGAATATGATATATATTACACTAATAAAATTCTGGAAATGAGGTATCTATAACATAAAGATAATAATAAGAATTTAATCGACAAAACACGCATAAGAACAAAAAGTAATAAACACCCGAATAACAAGTTGTAATGAAATATTACTATTAGGAAGCTAAGAATATGACCATATGTGATATCATAACAATGAGTATGATTATGGAATAAGTCAATAACATTATTTAAATCATTATATAGGAGGTTCGGACATGTACAATGCATATCAGACCTAAGGTAAGGGAAATATCACAATCTCATTTTTATCCGAGATTGCTTATACATTGGTATTTATTGGGGTGTATTTTATCATCCAAATCCATGTTTCCTCAATATTTAATATTATTTCCATCCACCTAAAATTTTTTAAATCCTATTTTACCCTAAGGTGTGTTTTTAGTAAATGATATGAAAGGAATCTTTTGTCGTTTTTCGTACGAGGTACTTTTTTGACTTTTCCGACAAAAGTATGAGAAGAATGTTTTTTAACATATACGACATGAATGGATTTTTAAAACATTATTTCCAGGAAGATTCCTTTACATGTTTTCAAGTTTATTTTTAATCAACTTCTTTTAGTTTAAAATTTTATGAAATTTTAAGAAAGTAAAAAATGTTTTTGAAGTAGAAAGGATATTTTCCTCAAGAATGGAGTTCAAGTGTTTTATCAAAATTATTCTCCATCAAAGATAATATAGGGTTATGATTCTATACCTATCATTAAATTTATTTTATTATGTTGTGTTAGAATTATTTTTTTGAATTCATTTATCTTATTTTAATTGTTTTATGATGTCACGATGTTTAAGAATTCCATTTTTATTACATGGGTTTGAAATGATGTATGATTTATGATTTTTGTGGCACAAATAATAATGGTTTCATTATGAGATTGGTGTCACCTATATCTCCCTCCAATTCATTGGGTAAAGATTTTATATCTCATGAGATAAACATGGCTGGAATGACAGGTTAGACCAGTTTAGTGAAACTGGACTGAAACAAGGAGTGAACTCAGTTCAGAAATGGACTTTGTCCACTAAGATAGTCTTGGAAATGAGTCTTGACTAATAAGAAATGCTTCTCTATGATTATGTGTGGATTCCACAAAGTGTCAGGATTTATGTTATGATTATTGGGATTACATTTCACTATTATGATTTATCCCATGTTATTAAATTATGATTTCTTTTGCAGGTTAAGATTTCAAAAAGTTATGTTATTATGTATATGATGTGGTTGATATTTCTTTTGTTTACCCTTACTGAGAATTTGATCTTACCCTTTTATGTTTTATTTTCCACAGGATATAAACAAAGGTTTTAGGTTAATAAAAAAGGGTGATCTTTATGGGAGATGTTGATGATCTTTCACCACGATTAGAAGATTATATTCCGAGTTTCCAAAGACACTAAACTATTATGGTACTTGTGTTTGTTTTTTTGTTATATACTATGTATTCTGAAAAAGTAATGTAATGTCCATGTACGTTAAGCTTAGGGTCTCTACAATTGGTATTAGAGGAAAGGTTTAGTCAAACTTTGGAAACTAATATGCGAGAACTTTAGTGAGATCCCTATAGACATTTCTACGGTATGTCTAGGGATGTCCCTAAGCTTAAGTACAAGTATAGGTTATAGTAATAGAATTACGGTAACCTAAGATGTTAGATATTGAAGGTACTCCCCCTTTATTATGTTTTTTCCCTAGCGTGATTTTTGCCTCTCACACTATTCTTTTTGGGTTTTAGACGATGGCTGTAACCCGAAGGAACCGTGTTGATCAATGTAATGGACAATGCAATGATTGTCCTCCTGAACAAACAAATATTATGAGAGATGGGGTGAAAAATATTTTTTCTATACTTACACAAGATATGAATCATTCTGGACTTCCAAATGAGCAGAGAAGGGAACAATATTTTGTTGAGTCCTTCATGAGGCAACATCCACCTTCTTTCAGTGGGTCTTCTGATCCACTTGTTGCTGAACAATGGATCAGAACTACTGAAAAGATATTTTCAGTTCTTCAATGTTCTGAACATGATAAAGTCATCTTAGTAGTTTATCGTTTGGAAGGTGATGCTGACCAATGGTGGAATCTTATCAAGAATACGAGGCCAAGAGATGAAATTGTGTCCATGGAATGGGACGAGTTCAAGAACTTATTTTTCAATAATTACTTCACTCGTATTCTTCGAACAAATATGGAGAAGGAGTTTCTTGAACAAAATTAAAAGGATGATGAATCTGTTGGTATATACAAAGTGAATTTTACAAGGCTTTCAAGGTATGCATCTGGATTTATCATCCAACCAGAAAGTAAAGTTGATCTATTATTCAATGGCTTAAAACCAAATATTCGAAGGGAATTATCTATAAGAGACTTCAGTAGGAATTAAGAAATTGTGCGTTGTGATATCACGGTAGAAATAGAAGATGGTGTTACTGATCTATCTCATATTTTTGACAAGAAATGAAATATGGAGTTCAAGGAGAAATATCATAATAATGGTGAAAAAAAGTTGAATGTTTCCTTATGCTCAAAGTGTGGAAAGAAGCATGGTGGAGATTGTCTTAAAGGTACTATAAATGTTTCAAGTGTGGAAAAGAAGGTCATCGAGCAGCTGAGTGTCGAAGTAATGGAAAAAGTGTTTCTAATGATGTGAATAAAGAAAATGATGCAGATAACGTACTACCAACACTTCAATGCTTCATGTGCAAGGAAATGGGGCATTATGCTAATAAATGCCCTAATCCAAGGGTTAGTGATGATCGACATGAGAAACCACTTAAGGAAAAGGACAAATGGAAGTCACATGCGATCACTATTGGCGATGTTGAATATGAAAACAATGTGGTGGAATGATTAAGTGTTTATGTAATGTGATTCCAAAATAATATTGTATATAGTATCGTGGAATATTGGAATATTTATGTATTGGTCTATTGTGGTTTTCAATGGTACCGGTAACCATAGAATGTGATTGATATATTTTTGGAAAAAAAGATGATATGCACATAATGAAAGGAAAACAAGAAAATGAAATGTTTGACTGTATTCATGAGCTCATGACTGATAGAAGGAGAAGGTTATATCATGGTTTGAGTGTATAGAATTTTTGGATTTTGGTATGTGGAAAGAGTTAACTTTTGACTGAATTAATGTTTTCACTATGGTTCAATTAATGGGTATTCATTCTTCAAGAGAATACATGATTAAGGTATTCACATGTTTGTAATTTGACCAACAAGATATATCTTATGATATATGGGGGGTAAATTATGGCATTCACGTGATTGTTATGTGACATTTCAAGTAATCATTTTCTTTATACTATGATCTTGGACCGAAGTATTTTAGATAATCCTAAAGATCAGAATGGATTATGTTGGACATAATTTAGTATTGATTAAGGATAGAAATTTTTCGATATTATTGATGGGATGTTATATTAATATAGCTTTTGAAAAAGGACAACCTGTAGGACGGGTGACAGCCCAACGCGTCAAACAAGGCTGTGGGAATCGAACCCACAACCGAAGTGCGATTGGACTTTATCGCCTACCACTGGCCTACAATAAGTCCCTGTTTAGTAGAAACTATTTTTATTGTATTATTCAGTATGATATATAAAGTATAAGTACATTTTAAGTACCATATATGATTAATCTCACTATAGATGGACTTATGTATTTTTGATAACTTTTCTAACCTTTTGTTTGAGACAGATGGAATGACCCATCATTCTATCACATGATCTGCTAACACATCATGAATGACAAATTCATCTTCATTTATTTAAGAGATGAAGTGGAAATTGTCCAAATAACAACCAACGGTGAGACTATACCAAAATCACGAAATTATTTCATCTAATTCCAATTTCATAATCTTTAGGGAAATGATCTTGAAAACCAAAAATGTTGTCCTAGTGCTCTTATATCTGACGAACCAGACGCTACCTTAGATCGTCACAAATTTATGGCTTTTTGATTGCTGGCTTTTCCATAGCCATGTTCTCTACCACTCTCCATCAGAACATGATGATTAGATTTCTCTTCCATATCCATATTTTCACCTATGTGGAAACCGAGTGAGTAGTTTATTTGGGTAACCATTACGTTTCATACTTTTGTTTTTAAAGATTGGTTTTGGTATTCCTTTTTACGATGTGGGTTTCTATTAAAGAAACTTTCGAGTAGTAAACCATTTATAACCCCGACGAATTTCGAGGGCGAAATTAATTTTAAGGGGGGTAGAATGTAACACCCTGGGATTTTATGAAAAATATTCGTTTTAATTTCATTAATGTATTGTGTTGTAAGCTACACCAAAATGAGCTTGCACAACATGCATCCATGACATGCCTTTCAGTACACGCAATCGCGACCTTCCTTGATAGCGTGTGTAGTACGCAATACCGAGTTTCACTAAACAACGATATGCTATTAAAATATTATTAAAACTAGCCATTATGAATAGTAATAACTACCTTTTAAAATTTTAGAAATTTTATCTCTCAGAATGGACTTCATTTTTGGATTAGGAGTATAGAATTTAGCCTAAGGTGAAATTTTGGTGCTTTTCGGATAACTTTCATTTTCTTGTGAATAGTAAAAATTGCTAAATTTTAATTAAAAACAACCTTTTTAATCGAAATAATTAATAGTGATAAATTATTAATTTTAGTGGTTTTAAAGTATATTAAGAATATATTTTTACAATTTAATACAATGTTGTTCATTGGATGTAATTTCACATTTAAACCAGACATAAACAAGTGTCAATCTTTTGGTAGTTATTATCTCTTAAGAACACGCTATTTGTTTTGACGATGGGAATTAATTTTCAAATTAATTAATGAAACTGATATATTTTTAATTTGGTGAAATAAAAATCATTTTTGAGTTCATAATATAAAATATAGCTTTGGCCTAATATTAGGTATTTTTCTAGAAAATTTCATATTTTTGATGAAAAGTGAAACCACTAAGTGGTAGTTAAGAAATATGAATTTTTAATAAAACATAATTTTACCAATTCTGTGAGTGGAATTTCAAAAATCCAAGAGACACGGTTGATGTCAGTAAGTAAAATGTGATTCAATGTGATGAAAATAGTTTTTGGTGAATAGTAACTTTTTACTTTTTTTTACCACGGTTAAAAGTAAATAGGGTAATTACGGGTAAAAATGATATAATTATTACCCTAACACATGTCCTAATTCAATTGGATAAGTTTAATTCGACCAAAAACAATCTTAGGAATAAAATATGACCATTTATGCCCACTTAGATTAGATTAGGCCATTTATTATTAATTTATTTAAATAAGGGTTAAAATAGTTAAAATCAATGTTTAGTAAGTATATCATTTTTAATATAGGGATATATATAAGATAAATTCGACTATAAATATTCATTAGAAAGATAAAACTAGTTCCTACATAGTGATATTTTATTTGTAATTTTTAGACTTTAAATATGTTACTTTATTTATGACACAATGATGATGCAGTAATTATCTTATTTATAAAATATTGACATAATTGATGTTATAAATACCCAAATAAATATAATTTGACACTTTTTATAAATTCCACTAATTTTATAGGTTAACATGACATGTTAGTATATATTTAATTAATGTTTTTCTAACTAATCATTCTGTTATGAGTTTCACAAAAATCAATTACTAAATAGTGTCACAGTTGACATAAAATAGTTTTTAAAACAAATAATTTATTATTAATTGTTATTTTATTCCTAAAAATCAAAGGATCGGACAAATGACTTATATAAGGTTATATATATTAATAATAAACAACTTGGGGTTCGTTTGGATTCATATAGTAAGTTTATTAACCTTATAGTATAAGAACACAAGAAGACACTGTAAAAGTAAAATTATTTAACTTAATGTTAAATCTAAATGAAAAGTTTAAAATAGGATCTTAAACATGTACTAATTCTATTGGATGAGAGGATTTAGACCCATCCCCACCTTAGCTTATAAATAAATCAATTTGGATTTATTTAAAACTGAACTTGACTTTATAATAAAATAATATTTTTAGTTTTTCCAAAGGAGCACCTCTCCTCCCTTATAAAAGGGCACCTCCTCCCCCTCTTCCTCTCACCACATTGAGGCTTCAATATCGGCCAAACCCTGACGATTTATCCTCATCACTTCCCTAGAGACATCCTATAGGTCCTGGGATTTTTCAAAGAACAATTTTAGTGCCCTAAAAGGTGGTCTCAAAGAAGCACTTCAAAGAAGAGGTAATGTCCCTTACCGATTCTTTCATCTTTATTTCTTCTTCCACTTATTCTTCTTTAGTAGTTTCATTATGAAGTAATAACATCAGTATCAATAATATACTAATATGTTATTATATGTATGAAAAAACCCTATTTCACCATCTATCCATCCTATGGAAAATGAAATCACCGCGCGTGCGTACGTATGGAATACCGTCTCCACGCTGTGGTGTAATCTATTTTCCACCACCACATAACTTGGATCGGTATAATGGTGTAAATAAAGACTATATATGATTATTGTAAATTTATATTTATTCTTAAATAGTATACATACATTCCAATACAATTCCGTGATCATGGGAACGATATCATCGCTCGTGCGTACGTACGGAATACTATCTCCACGATGTGATCCGACTCATTCTACATGATCTTAATTGAATAGTGATTATATAAATTCATTTAATGAATAAATATGATATATATTACACTAATAACATTCTGGAAATGAGGTATCTATAACATAAAGAGAAGAATAAGAATTTATTCGACAAAACACGCATAAGAACAAAAAGTAATAAACACCAGAATAACAAGTTGTAATGAAATATTACTTATAAGAAGCTAATAATATGACCATATGTGATATCATAACAATGATTGTGATTATGGAATAAGCCAATAACATTATTTAAATAATTATACAGGAGGTTCGGACACATAAAAAGCATATCAGACCTAAGGTAAGGGAAATATCACATTCTCATTTTTATCCGAGATTTCTTATACTTTGGTATTTTCTGGGGTGTATTTTATCATCCACATCCATGTTTCCTCAATATGTAATATTATTTACATCCACCTACAATTGTTTAAATCCTATTTTACCCTTTGGTGAGTTTTTAGTAAAAGATATGAAAGGAATCTTTTGTCGTTTTTCGTACGAGGTACTTTTTTGACTTTTCTGACAAAAGTACGAGAAGAATGTTTTTTTAACTTATACGGCATGAATGGATTTTTAAAACATTATTTCCAAGAAGCTTCTTTTACATGTTTTCAAGTTTATTTTCAATCAAGTTCTTTTAGTTTAAAATTGTATGACATGTTAAGAAAGTAAAAATGTTTTTGAAGTAGAAAGGATATTTTCCTCAAGAATGAAGTTCAAGTGTTTTATCAAAATTAATTTCCATCTAAGATATTATAGGGTTATTATTCTATCCTTATCATTAAATTGATTTTATAATGTTGTGATGGAATTATTTTTATGAATTCATTTATCTTATATGAATTGTTTTATGATGTCACGATGTTTAAGAATTCCATTTTTATTACATGTGTTATGCAATGATGTATGATTTATGATTTTTGTGGCACACATAAGAATTGTTTCATTATGAGACTGGTGGGACATATATCTCCCTCCAATTCACTGGGTAAAGATTTTATATCTCATGAGATAGAGATGGCTGGAACGACAGGTTAAATCGGTTCAGTGAAACAGGATTGAAACGAGGAGTGAACTCAGTTCAGAAATGGACTTTGTCCACTAAGATAGCCTTGGCAATGAGTCTTGACTAATAAGAAATGATTATCTATGATTATGGGTGTATGAAACAAAGTTTCATGTTTTAAGTTATGATTATTGGGATTACATTTCACTATTATGATTTATCCCTTGTTATGAAATTATGATTTCTTTTGTAGGTTAAGATTTACAAAAGTTATGTTCTTATGTATATGATGTGATTGATATTTCTTTTATTTACCCATACTGAGAATTTGAGCTCACCCTTTTATGTTTTCTTTTCCCTAGGATATAAAGAACGGTTTTTGGTTAATAAAAAAAGGAAGATCTTTATGGGAGATGTTAAAGATCTTTCACCACGATGAGAATATTATATTCCGAGTTTCCAATGACACTAAACTATTACTATCCTTGTGTTTGTGTTTTTGTTATGTAATAAGTATGCCGAAAAAGTAATGTAATGTACATGTACATTAAGCTTAGGGTCTCTACAGAGAATCACTAAAAACTCAAGCCATTAAAAGCTAACATTAACATGTTATTGAAGAAATAAGAGCTGAATAAATAATTCCTTAAAAACATAATAATGGGAGTTTTAATAGTTAAATTACCACATGAAATATCAATAATATTTTAATAATGAAGTGATATATAATTTGGGTCATCATAACTATACCTTGAAGGCCTCATTCCAAGACTATAAATA
The DNA here is from genome assembly GCA_963277665.1 of Viscum album. Taxonomy (NCBI): domain Eukaryota; kingdom Viridiplantae; phylum Streptophyta; class Magnoliopsida; order Santalales; family Viscaceae; genus Viscum; species Viscum album. Next base: position 541,635,620 of record OY728130.1, on the reverse strand, counting down.
TCTATTTTTTCAAATCCTCATGCCAAAACCGTAGTTTGTCTCATGAGACCTACCGATGCACCAAGGGGATATAGATCCCCCCATACACTTACTATGTCCAATTTATAACATATTTTAATGGGTATATTCATAAACACCATATACATTGATATTGAAACTAACATCTGAAATGTAAATTACATTCCAAGAACCGTAATCATAAACACTAACCATTCAGAGTAAACTGGTAAATTGTTTTAAAACAGCACAAATGCATTCAAACAGATAATAAACCATTTAATTAAATATGGTAGGAAATATCATAAAATATTAATCCCAATAATACAAAATAATCAAAAATATGGTTTAAATAGATAAAGACACTCATATAATATCATCTCGTAATTATTAAGATAAATACTCTTTTACTTTGTGAAGAATAGTTCTTTTGGGAAAATATTTATATAAAAGTAGAAGTGAAGTAAGATAGTATTTTCATAATAAAATGAGTGAGTTTTTAAATTTAATGGTTTTAAAAAACATATTATATAGTTCCCTTGAAAAAAAGGTACGAATTTGAGAAATTCCCTTGAATCAAGATTGTATTTTGAGAAGAATATTTTAAATGGTCCTTTTAAAACATATAACTCTCCATAAATGAAAGTATTATACTAGTTGGTACATATATATAAAACATTAATACTCAATATATTAGATGTAAATTTGAATAAATAATAATTTAACTGAGGTATGTATTTAATAAGTTTAACCCTAATGAAAATGTAGGTTCGGGTAGAAAACTCTTAGCTTGTATCTGAAAGTTTTCTTCACTTGATCCAAATGAAATGAATAATCAAATTTTGGATCATAAATTAATGATTTTATAACCTCGTCTACAATTAATGGATTTATTATAACCTTATTTAGGTTCATACATAGCCTTATTATGTGTTAAGGGATTCAATAGCATTGTTTGGGAGAGTTTTCTTCCATGGTTTTCCTAACCAGTTTACTTATATTCATGTATGGATAAACATGTAGAATGAGAATGGTTTTCTAGAATATAATATGTATTCTATTAGACAACAACCAAAACAATATATTGTTATATTATTCATTCGGTTGTTATGAGTGATGATGTATAACAATATAAAACATTAATGATAATTATTTGGGTTAATTGGTGGTTCTTTATCACAAAGAACTTATTTTGATTTATAAATTAATATATTTTGTACATAAGGAATCCACAACATCACAAAAGTTATAATAAATATCTTATAGTCTGGATGAACCATAAATATAGTTTAATGACCAAAATTGGAGATGGTAATAGAATCCGAAAATCCTTCGTCCATGAATGTTATAAATTAACACATATCGTATAATGTTTTCATTTCTAGTAAAAAATAAGGGGGAAAGGGAGATGATGAAGAATCATTCCTTTATAATAAATATATTTAATTAAATTTATGGTAATGGTGTCCCAAAAAAATTTGGATGAATGGATCTGAGGAGATAAAATGAAAAAATGGAATTTTAAATATAGGAAATAAAATGCGGAATTTACTTCTTGAAATTATCTTCTTTGAGAGCCTTTTTAGGGGTGTGGTTTTGATATTTTTATGAGACCAAGGTGAGCTAAAAGTGGGGGAGGATCTTGGGAGTATATGTGAGTATAATTTAGTCAAATCACATGGCTTGATATGAGTGAAGAGAAGAGGGGGTGATGAGGGTTTTATATTGGAGGAATGGAGGGTATTCCTATTATTGGAATCATTATTTTACTATTTTGACAAAGATAACCAATATTACTAATTCATGTAACCAAGAATAGAAAAAAATTTGTCTTAGTTTGAACCAATGTTAAATTACATATCCATTAATCAATAATGATTGGAAATTTGACTTATTTAGTATATTTGAGAAATTAATCAAAGTTCATTATTCACTAAAAATTCAAGTATTTCAAAAAAACCCAAAAATTAACACTAAAAATTATTCAATTTCTACATCAATAAAATGAAATCTATTATTTGTAAATAATTTCTTAAATATGATTAATTTAATTTTAAAATAAAAACATAATATATTCAGGAAATAAAAAATTTAAAAATATAATTCATTTTTTATCACATTGAAAAATTAATCAAGATCTCTTTATCTTATAAAATTAAGAAAATAAAATAATAATATGATTTAATATTCACAAGTTCAATATTTCTATTCAAATTAATATTCATAAGGGTATGTTAATATTCATAAAAAATTAATTTTGTCTAATCACACTCTAAATAGGGTACTAAACGCAATCGTGTATTTTTTTTTTCAAAATTCAAAAGACAGAGGTAGAAAAATTATATTTACTAGATATTTTATTATGAAGTGATGTTTTGTATAGATCAAGTGTTTCATGCATCCAATATTAAATTTATTTTCAATATCAGGGTTGTTACATTCTACCCACTTTACAAAAATGTCTTCTTCAAAATTACAGGAATGTTACGTCACAAAAATAATTCGTTTATTATTCATCATAAAATCCCAAGGATATTGTGTTTCCTCTTAAATTTTATGATTTTCCCAAATAATTTAGGCCAATTATGTCTTCTGATTCCTCAAAAACTGTTCTTTACTGTTAAAAATCTAGAAAGGCTCTCACAATACTATAGGGCATGTTCCAATTCTATACCATCATAAGTGAGGACATGTGTTAGGTCTGGAATATACTTCCTCAGCAATAATACCTGGAACACATCATGTACTTTATAAAGTCTTGGAATCGTTTCCAAATGATATGTAATGACTCCAATTCTCTCCAAAATTTTAAAATGTCCGATATACATGTGGCCCAGTTTCCATTTCATCCTAAATCTTATAATGACCTTCCATGGATATACTTTTATGAAAACGTGATCTACCACATTAAATTGAAAATCATTCCTATGATTATCAACATAGTTATTTTTCCTGATTTGAGATGATTTTATATGTTTTTGAATCGTCTTTACCTTTGATGTTGTTTCCTCCACAAGCATGGGCCCAATAGGTTTATTTCACCAACTTCATCCCAACATGATGGTGTATGAAATCTCTTTTCGTAAAATGATTCATATGGATCCATTTGAATACTGAAATGGAAACTATTATTTTATAAAAACTCCACAATTTCTAAATAATGATCCCACATACCATGAATGTTGAGAGATCATGATCTAAACAAGACCTCTAATGCTTGGATTGTCTTTTCTGATTTTCCATTTGTTTGAGGATGATAAAGAAGTACTCAAACTATTATTAGTATCCAAATATTTCTGAAAAAATTTCTAAAATTTAGATGAAATCAAGTATCTCTATTAGACACTATTGAAATAAGAGTTCCATGGAGTCTTACAACTTTATTAATATAGAGTCGTGCAAGCCGCTCCTATGGAAAATCCTCCATTGTAGCAAGGAAATGCGTAGATTTTGTAAGTCGATAAACAATTACCCATATTAAATCATTAATTATTGGAGTTTTTGGTAATCTATTAACCAAATACATGGTTATGTCATACAATTACATTTTTTAATAGGTAGAGGTTCTATGAACCCTCTAGGATGTTATCGTTCTGCCTTCACTAGTTGACACACTAAACAACTTGATACATAATCTGCAATTTCCTGTTTCATGTTGTCCCACTGGAAATGTTCCTTCAAATATCTATAGAATTTATTGATACCCAGGTTTATAGTGAAATTAGAGTTACAAGAATCATCCAATAACTCCCTTTTTATCTCTGGTATAGAGTAAACACACTGCCTCTTCTGAAATTTCAGAATTCAATCATCACGTATGAAGTCAGCCAACATCCCATCATACAAATCAATAATTTTCTTTTAAAGGATCTCATCACCAGGCTAAGAATATTTAGTCCTTTCTAATTATGATCTCTGGGAAACCAATAGGAAAACAATTGATGTTTCACATTCTTTGATAATTCTAAAGTCTATCATTATTAGATCCTTGAACACATGTTCCATTTCAAAGATAATTTTCTTTAACATTCCACGATCTTTCGTTATTAAGGCATAAACTACCTCTTTTTATTTCATGGGTTTTATTGTATGGATCAATCATAATCCTTGAGTAGTAAAATCCATCTACATTTCCTCATGTTGAGTTTTATTGAGAATATATACTTCTGACTCTTGTAATCCATATATATCTCACATCTTTCACCATAGAGACATTATCTCTATATTTTTGGAGAAAAGATCACAACTTCTAAATCAATATTTTGAGTAGGATTGTTTTTCTCATGAATTTTTAACATCCTTGATTCATTGAAAATGAATCTATCATAATTAATAAGGAAACAACCATGTCCTTTCTTTGATACATCACTATAGATCACCAATCCATCATTCACTAAGTATAGAGTTATGATTGGAGAATTTACTAATATCCTCTTCAATAATTCAAAACAATCTTTCAATTTTTTCACATACCAATGTATCCCCTTTACGTGTAGTCTTGGTCATTTTTATGGAATATAGAGTGACATTCTGAAAGAAACACTGATAATAACATCATAATCCAATAAAACTACGTACCTCAGTTATGGTTGTTGGATTAGGTCATTCTTGAACAACATTTTTATTAGCACGATCAATAGATATTCCATAATTAAATAAAATTTTTCCAAGGAAGGAAACTAATTGATAACAAAATATTAACTTTCAAAAATTCCCATATAATAATTTTTTATAAGGGTATTCAGAATATTGCACAATTGATTTTCGAGATATTCATTGTTTTTAGAGTATACCAAGATATCATCAATAAATACCACCACATAGTGATCATGATATTCCTTGAAAACACTATTCATTAGATCCATGATAATTGAGGGTGAATTAGTCAGTCCAAATGGAATTACAGTAAACTCGTAACGCCTATGCCTAGTTTGAAACACTGCATTGGGAATTTCTTCCTACCTTACTAGAAACTACTGATACACAGATCAAAGGTAAATCCTTGAAAAATATCTGGATCCCTGAATTTGATCAAATAAATCATCAATGAGAGTTAGGGGATATTTATTCTTTACTATTATATTGTTGATCTTCCTATAGATAGTGCACAACCTCATTGATTCATCATTTTCTTAATGAAAAGGACATAGGCTCTCCATGGAGAAACACTATGTAAGATAAATCCTTTATCATTCAATACCCCTTGTTGTTTATTCATTTATACTAAATAGGCAATGTTAATTCTATATGGGGTATTTGTTATGGGCCATGAATCAGGAGTTATGTAAATGGAAAACTCAATTTCCCACTCTTGAGGATGTCCAGGTAAATCCTATGGAAAGACATCAACATATTCTTGAAAAATAGGTACATCATATATTTGAACATTCTTTTCCTCACCCATATTTATTGAATTCCCTAACACCATAATAATTGAATTCAAAAGAGATATTGTTGGTGGATCTAGATAAGAATTATTTGGCATGTTTTCTTCTTTAATGACAATGGATTTAATACCATTCTCAGAAATCGTAACGTCCATCTTATTGAAAAACTACTCCACATCATAACATCAAAGATAACTCATCCCAACATTATATCCATTAAAATTATGTGTATAATGATAGGGTTAGAAACTAATGAACTTTTTGGTGTCATGATGGGGTCTTATCAACACATATTTGTTGCAATGATACACCCCTAAGAGTTTTGACTGAAAACTCCTTTATTAATTCAAATTGAACAGGGATAATTTTCATGGAAGACTAGTAAGATATAAAAGAATATTATGATCCAAAATAAAATAAAGGAATGGATAATATTAGTGAAATTAATAAAGTACCTTCCACCATATTTCTAGGAACTTCAACCTCAGCAGTTGTGACCGCATAAGCTTGGCCTTGATCCCTTAGACTTCACTAGGTAATGTTTCCATGAATAATTGGAAAGTCATGTTCATAATGTCCCATATATTTAAAACTATAGCATTGATAATTGGTTGTTTCATTCTTCCCCTTACAATAATTATATTGGTGGCTTTTTCTACACATATATAACAAACTCTCATTACCATTAGGAAAGTTCCATAGTATTGCTTCCCACAATTACTATAGGGTGGATGATCAACCCTTACCTTCTTTCCCATTTCCTTATTTAATTTTCTAGAGTTTTCACTATGCCACTTCATTTCTTTCCTTCTATTAATTTCATAATACATAAAGAGTTAACATTATATCTTGATAGTGCATGACATAGTATCTTCAAAGGAGGAACAATTATGGGAGACTGGTTCCCTTCGAAGGAATTGATTTATATAATCATTGAATATATCAGTTTTTTTCCATGTATTAAATATGAATTCTTTAGCATTATACTATAGCCTTTTAAATATGTGTTCATACTTGGAAATATTTTCATCCTCCTTCTACCTCTAATTCAAGAATTTCCTTTCCATAACTGCTTATTGTTCAAAGGAAAAATAATTTTGAAGAAAAATTTCAATAAAATCCCTCCATTTCTTTTCTTCTATTTATTACTCCTTCTTTGTGTTTTGGATTAATTACCACCACTGATCCACATATCTTGATAGATGATAAAGTTCTATGAAAACCTTCTATATTTCATTACGTCCCAAATTGAGAAATATATTCTCTTGCGAACTTATCCGCTACTCATCTAAAAATGGGTTTGTAGTCCCATTGAATGATTTATGAAGTTGTCACATAATGTGATCCAATATAGCTCCTCCATATTGTGGATCAAGATGATCTATATGGGTAAGGTTATTTTTTATAACCTGATTCGGTTTTCCTAGTATAGTTAATAGTTTCCCACCACTAGATATAGATCCAGAGCCAACATCATTATCTTTTACCGGATGGAAATCCTTACATGTTATACTTGTTTTTATGCGGTTTCCATTTCTTCCACTATTAACCATTTCTAGATAATGGACTACAATAGATTGTGTTATGTATCAAAATTTAGAAACTCAACATAGAAAATTACTTAGCATAAATTGAAATCCTCTGCATGGCAAATCCCTAATTAACAAACGTGGTTTCTTGGAGGAAAATTTTACATTTAAATTCTTCATAAAGTCTTGTATAGAAAATGTGAATTATCCTAAGCATATCCGAGGGAGTGACATACCAGGTGTGGAACAAGGCCTCTATTAGTTTAAAAGTATAATTTGGGTCATGCCTGAAATTCAGTGTCAGTGTTTTCACTCCTAGGTATATTTGTTCTAGAACCACGTCCACGTGTAGTATCCATATTGGGATGTTTTTTCTAGAAATATCCAAACAATATGTTCCTTTCCATGATTCTGGGTTGTTATTTTATTTTTATCCTTAATGAAAATATAAGGGTTTTGTTCCTTAATATACATTATCTAAATCTTGATTCCTTGTTTTTACTGAACATCAATTTGATAACAACTCTAATGACAATACCCCAGTTGCTTGGATCCGGTGCATTATTTTATTACATTGGAATATATATAAGGAATATGAATCCCAAATTACCTAGTAATTCAGTATATTTGAAAATAATATAGATACATAATTTCAAAATTAAAACATTAATTGAAATACAACATTTATGTTTTGTTGGGAACATACCCAACTTTAAGTTTATCCTTAATGGTCACTCATAATAATCTTATCAATTTCCAGAAAAAATGATTCATAAAAAAGGGGTGATATCAAATTCTCAGTAAGGGTAAGTAATAAAATAGATGATATCATAAATATAAACATTAGGCATGGTGAATAACTAAAAACACATGTCTTTAAAAATAACCTGGGACACATTTTGGAAGGAGTAAGTGTTGAAGAAATATTGATATAAAAAACATAATCATGGGTATTATACTAGTTGATTATCTAAATGAACTGTAAATAATATTTTCATCATAATTTAATGCATACTGCGGGTCATCATAACCATACCACAAGGCCCAATTCCAAGACTATAAATATCTTTTTTTAAAGGCCTCATGCTGACACCGTAGTTCGTCTCATGAGATCTACCAATGATATGAAGGGCTATAGAGGGCCACCCCAAACAACTACTAATTAACCTTCATTATTCATATGAATGGGGATAAACATAAACTACATATAAATTCAAATTGAAACTATCATATGTAATGTAAAAAACATTCCTTGAATAATAATCATAAACTCAAACCATTCAGATTAAATTGGTGAACGTTTTTAAGATAGCACATCAAAATTCAAAATAATAATAAGTCATTAAACTAAATATAGTAGAAGATAAAATAAAATATTCATCACAATAATACATAATAATCAAAAAGTATGTTGAAATTGATGAATATGCTCTTATAAAATCATCATGTAATTTAGGAGTTAAATTCTCTTTCACTTTAAAAAGAATAGTTATTTAGGAAAATTTATTGAATAAAATATACTTAAAATATAGAAGTATTTTAATAATAAAATTCGTGATTTTATAATTTCAATGGTTTCCAAAAATATATTATAGAGTTCCAATGAAAATATATATAATTTGAGGCATTCCATTGAACTAGGCTTGTATTTCGAGATTTTATTGAAAATTCCTTTTAAAGCATATGGTTACCCGTAATTAAATGTAGGATTTTGCTTGTTACATATATTTTGAACATTATAACATAATATATGATAGGTATATATTAATAAATAATAATTCAACTATGGTATGTAAAGAATAAGAGCAACCCTAATGAAAATAGAGGTCTGCGTAGAAAATCCTTACCTTAAGTCTGAAGGTGTTCCTCACTCAATATTAGTGACACTAATAATATAATTTAGGATCCTAAAATAATGATTCAATAACCTTATATACCTGTAATGGATTTAAGATAACACTATTGATGATCATTCATGGACTTTTGATTGGTTTGCAGATTAAATTTCACCATTTGGGAGTGTTTTTATCCTTGTTTTTCTTAATCGGTTTACATATTTTCATATACAGATAAACTTGTAGAATGATAATGGTTTCCAATAATAGAAGTTCTATGTTATTTTTTAATATTCAGAAGAGTTCATAGATATATAATTCATTTTTTACTGGGTGTGAAGATGAATCATTATATAATGCAATAATGACAACTGTTTGGGTTAATTGGCGGTTCTTGATCACGATGATGTTTCTTTATAAATTTATATCATGTGCAAAAAAGGATTAAAAACCATCAACTAAGTTATAATAAATATATCATATTCTGTTAAAACCATAGATATGGTTTAATGACTATAATTGAAGATGGTAATAGAAAATGAAAACCCATCGTCTATGAATTTGATAAATTAACACATCTCGAATGGTGTTTTCATTTCTAGTATAAAAGATGGGGAATGGGGAGATGATGAAAAGTTATTCCATTATCATATCAATATTCTATTAAATTTAATGTACAAGAGACATCACAAAACTAGTATGAAAGGAGGTAAGGACAGAAAGAGAAAAGAATGGAACTCGAAACAAAAGAAATGAAAATGGGAATTTACCTATTGAAATTATCTTCCTTGAGAGCCTCTTTAAGTGTGTTTTCCAGGCCTTTTTTTGAGTCCAAGGGATGATGGACGTGGGGGAGGATCTTGGGAGGATATATTTTTTGAATTTAGAGACTTAACTATGCTTGATAGTAGTAAAGAGAAGAGGAAGTGAGGGGGTTTCAATAGAGTAGAAGAGGAGGTATTTCCCTTTATTTTAATCATAATTTTATTAATTTTTCAACGACAATGGATATTATTAATTATTATGACAAAAAAAAGTATTATGTTCATGTCAATTAGATCAAATGGTTATTTAAATTATCCATGACTCATTAATGATGCAGAAACTCACTTATTTATTATATTATGTAAATTATGAAATTAAACTATTCACAAAAAATTCATGTATTTCAGAAAAATCTCAAAAATTCACCCAAAGCATTTTTCAATGCGAAAAAAATAAAAAATTAACTCCATTTTTTGAAAATAATTTTTATAATACGATTAATTTATTTTTTGAATAATAACATAAATTATTTGAGAAATAAAAATTTTAAAATTATAATTTTTTGTATATCACATTAAAAAATTAATAAACATCTGGTTATCTTTTAAACATAAGAAAATAAAATAATAATATTACTTACTATTCAAAATGGTAATATTAAAATTCATATTAAAATTCATAAGAATACGTTAATATTCAAAAAAAATTATGTTTTTCTAATCAGACATTAAATATCATACTGAACAAAACTGTGTATGTTAGTTTTTTCAAATTCAGTACACCAAGGTGGTAAACACTGGTTTACTGGCAATGATATAACAAAGACGTGTTTCTAGGGACTAAATATTTAATGAATTAAATATTTAATTTATTTTAAAAAATAATGGGGTGTTAGTCTTCCTAAGTATCCACTATGAATTTGTTGATTTTTATGTGAGGAGTTGGGGAACAATTCAAACTAGTTCCCCAATCCAAGTGATTGGGATTAATATCAATTTGAAAACCCACATAGCCCATGAAAATATATAATTTATTTAAATTAATATAATTAAAATATATATTGATATTTAATTTTATCAATGTGTACATATTCATTACTCTATAGTTTTTGTTGCATATGTTCTTTAAATATTATCTTTTGAAATAAAAACTCATGGTGGAAAATATTAATATATATGTTGTGTGAATATTATTCATGTGTTATGGGAATATTATTCACATAAGTATTATTGTCCATTATTTCTTTGAATTTAAGGAAATTTCGTAAATTCAATTGTAATCTCAACTAAGAAACCATTGTAACGAAGTAGAGATATCATATTCCCTATCACAAATCCACTTATGAAGACATCTCACTTCAGGGATAATGAATAACTCTCTAGGAATATAGATTCCATTATATAAGACATAAAACCAATACTACGATGTATTTAAAATAAATTTTCAGGATGAAACCCCATATTATAAAATGTCAATTATGATGTATTATATTTTTTATAAGCATAAATAAGTTACAACGTATTATACCACGTTAGAAATTAAATCCAATGACATATATATCATAAGGAAATTCTGATTGTTTTTATTAATCTTTAGATATTTAAAATATATAATTTAATATCGTGGTATTTTTTTTTCATTTTGAATAATTTTTTAGTAATGTTCTTCACCAGGAAAAAATGAAAAAAAAAACCATGAAACAATATATAACCATTATAATATATGTTTTTATATGTATGATTTATAAATGGAAAATATTTAATATATATATATAATCATTTAAAATAATAAGGAATCATTAAAATTCAATCTTTTATGTAGATAAAAAACAATACAACTTTATGATTAATTATTTTTAAAATTTTCTTTTCATGATATTATGTTTAGGAATCTAAATATAGTGTAGATAATGTATGAATAATATATATATATATGTATATATATAGTTTATTAGTAATAGAATTACAATAATTTTTTAGTAACTGATAGGAAATATTAATAAAAAATGTAATACATTGAAAATTCATTTTCTTTTAAATGCCCATTATTGAAATTATATTTTATTATATTGTTTAGAAGATAAATTATTATTGACTATAATTTTAAATTGAAAAAAATATATTCAATTATGGATTTGTAATAAAAGTATATTCAGAGGTTAAATATTTTTAATTTTTTTGAAACAATCATTATTAGATGAATAGTGAATAGACTATTTTTACAAAAAAAAAAAAATTTATATAATAATGAATTAAAAATATATAAACTACATAATATAAATATATTTTTTATTGAGTAAAAACATATATTTTTAAATACCATTATAAAATTAGAAAATTATTTATAACATATTAGAAAATTATGTAATATTTTCCAACCAACACATTCCTCGAACATTTGTTTTAATTAAAAATATATTGATACAAATTGAATTTTAATTTTCCCAAGAAAAATAAAATATATTTTATCTATAATTAAACAATATATATAATAAACATCAAATAAATGGATAATATTTCATTTATCCTAAATCTCAATCCTAAAAATACACTTTTACTATAAAGAAGTGTTTTCTAAGATATGTTTTACAATAATAAAATTAATTTCCCTAACCCCATGATGTTTTATTTTATAAAATAATTTTAATATTTTAATTTGGTATAATAAATTCTATAGAAAATATTAATTTCAGTTTTAGTTATTAAAAATACCAACCTATTTTAAAAATTGGTTTACAATGGTAAGGTTAGATTATTGTAAAATAGGGTTTAAAATTGTACAAAAGGATAAAAAATAAAAATAGTTGTAATAATAGATGGTTAAGGGAGTATCATCCTTATAATTTTATCAATCTATTATTAAAATTAATTGGATCATTTATCCTGGATTAATGTATTGGCACATATTAAATGTAATGTTAATTTACAAAAATCAAATTGTCATTACATATAAGGAGTGATTACATTATTCCCATTAATTGATCTATTCTAATAATATAGATTAACCAAAACTCAACACGATTATTTCATAATACCCCACCATAATTAATGGAAATTTTTTTACACCCAAAATACCATGAAATTGAACCTTAAGGAGTCGAACATGGGAGAACATCTAATGGGAGAGGCAATTCCCTTAACCTAACATTCCTAGTTTTTTTATTCTCCTACCTCTATTAAGTAAGCTTTATGCCATAATGTATTTTTAAAAATGTATTTATTTTATGTCCAAAAATTAATATCTCAATTTTAGTTTCATTTTGTACCTTCCACTAAAATCAATGAGATAAATGAAAACACAATCATGCGTTTGACCGGACTACTACATTCATGAATGGTTGGTTCTATTTATCATAAAACCATTGAATAAAAGAAAAATAGAGTTATTAAATGGATATTTGTGATAAATATAACATAAAAATTGTTATGAACTAAGAATTATTTTTTTGTAACACCCTATCATTATATTGAAAATCATACCACCATCCATGTATGTAAGAAATACCTCCCCAATTAAGTGATTTATTTCGTTTTTTCATAACATAATAACATTGGTAATAGTTAAAATTTAACTACTATATAAAAGTTATTTTTATGAAACTATTAATATACTATAATGATAATAATTTACATTTTAAATTTTATTCAAAATGAATTATACTTATAAATATAACCATTATAAATGAATAGTTCAAGGAACATTTCATATTTTTTTTTAATTTTAGGATAACATAAAAACTATATAATTATTATGCTAATGTAATAATTTATAAAATATAAAACCACAATTTTTGAGTTCAGTAATTTATTTTCCAAAAACATAGTCAATGGTCGATGAACAGAAACAATTACTTAGGATTTAACTATAAAACCCCAGTTAACCTATGTAAGGGGATACTATATGTAAAATATATAATAAACGATTATAAAAATACTATAAAAAGATGAATATAGGTAAATAAGATTGTTATCTATATATTTAATAATCTAAATTTAATTAGTCATGAATTTATGTTCAAGTACATAAATAATCATGTTTCAATATAGGATATCTAGTTTAAATTTCAATTCATTTTTATGAAATTACATTATTATAACTCTATAATTACATTCCCTTTTTTGTAAAATGTGGTCTAAGAGAGCTGTCTTTTAAAATAAATTTTCTTAAATTACCACCTACATGAATACAATTCAATTATAACATAATTTTAACTACTGTAATTATTTTATTACTGAGCCTCATCATTCAAATTTTCTATAAATAAAAAATAATTACATATTTCGTTCCTTATAAGATCACATTATTATTAAAAAATTAACACATGTCTATTTAGTTTTTTTATAACAACCACGTAATCATTATCATGAAATTTAAAACATTGTAACCAAATGTTCAACAATATACATTACTTTATTAAAATATAAATAAAAAACATATTTTAATGTTTTTGAATGAAATAATTTGAAATATATATCCCATCAAATGAACTGGGCAATCATTTCATCTCATGAAATACCAAGCACAATGTATGATTGGATAACCTATGAAAAATATATTTTCCGGTGTGTTGTAATGATATTATATTTTCCTCCAATGATTTTGGTATAGATATTTTTCTCTTTAGATATTTTGTATTGGATTAGGAATTATACCTAATCTACTTACGGACATTTTCCACTATGTACTGATGTGTTTGGGAGTTAATGTTTGTATATGAAGATGATGTAATTATTTATGTTGATGTCATATATTTATGATTCCAAGATCAAATAATATCATTTAATTTTTCGATGTTTACTTGCATACCTCACACTATATTGTTATGGGAGTTGTGTTAATTTAGATTTCATGTAATTCATTTATGATGCTTGGAAAACTCATATTTCTTTGTGTTCTACTTAATAATAAATTTCTCCATACTACTGTTTTTTTCACATTCTTTTGATCTAACACATGATAAAATTATTGATATGTTGACCAATATATATAATTGGATAAACTGATTTCTTATGTTTACTTTCTTTAGGTTATTAATAATCATAAATTTATGATATGTCTTGATGAGGGGTATATATGTGTTTGAATATGTAGAAATGTATACGGTTTTGGAAGAATATGTTTCATATGTAACTAGATTTCATAGATTAAAAAAATAATGACTTATAAGACATGAGATATTTTTGTAATGTTTAATATTAAAATTTATGTAATTATGGAAAATAATGATATTTTTATCTTGGGATATTTATATTCTCTATAAAATCACATCATAAAGTTGAATCTTCAGGTATTTCAAGTCCACTTTTCTAGTAGTTTCCCAATATACTTACATCATTGAACTAAGATGAAGTCAATACAATATTTCAATCCCCAAATTTTCACTCCTCTTTTGTTTTTTCATCTATTGGTTATAATTCATGCGTTATAAATTTTCACCACTAGATGTGGGTAAACACTCCTTAGGCTATCCAGAACAGAAAACCCATGTGGTGCCATATGATAAAATGTTTTATCATGATACAAGTAATTCACTCATTCCAATAATATCATTTCATAGAAACATAGTGTTGAAAATGACAATAATAAGAGAGGGATAAATCAATGATATATTTGGAGATTTCAATTATTATTTTACATCATGTATTATATGCCTATATTTGTACATATGTATAAAAACCTGAATGGATAACAAAGTTGATATTAACTTTTTTATAACATGATACATTTGATATTATTTAAAACATTTTATAATACATATAAATTACAAAAACAAAAAATCAATATAGCTTAACATATATGATAGACTGAAAAATAATCAATATTTTTGGGACACAATAAATGGTGTTGTTAAACATACTACAATTTGATGTGATTATTGAAAAACCACTATTTACGATAATGGCGAAACCCAACCACTAAAATATATATTAACTATAATTATTGAAGTACAATTGATTGAATAATGGTGATGTTTATGAAATATATTCCCAATGTTTAACAATTTAAACATATTCAATCTCTTTTACTTCACCACATCATGCTTTACAATTTCAATAACTTCTTTTATCTATTTTATCACCATTACTATTAAATCATTATCACTATTGTAAAAAATTCCTAAAACATTACCTTTAGATCACATGAAAAAATTTAAATATTTATAAGAAACAATTACCAACAAATCATAAAAGTGTTTAGGATATTATCTGACATGTAGTTTGCATAATGGAATAATATCTAATTTTCTGGAATTCAACTTTTTTATTTCCAAACATGCTTTCAGTAGCCTCTTTGGAATTTTATTATCTTCAGAGTATCATGGTTAGATGCACAAACTCATTTGGGATAATAATTAATGATTATTTGATATTAGTAGGAATATTAAGAGAATATATTGTTGCATTTGTATAATTTATAATATTATATGTCTTTATCATATTATTGAAAAATAATATTTATAATTAAATGTTGATAGATAATATGGTTGAATCTTGATTCCAAGTATTTTAACTAACAAACAGATATAATATTTCTTCTTAGAAAAATTATTTTTATAAGAATTAACCTTTTAGAAAATATATATAATTTAATGAATCATAAACCATGTGTAACAACTATAAATTATAATAAAAACATTTTAAATAATCTAATTCTATAATAGAATAAGAGGAATGGGAAAAATATAAACATACATTTGAATAATCTACTAGTTCATCGAATATATATATATATTAATTAATTTATATAGAAACTCTTAATAATGAAAAATGAATTTGATGTGTTGTTATTTCATTTATTCCCCAAATTTTAAACACTTGTATATTTAAAAAATTACTTTTATATAAATTTTTTATCATACATTGATAAAAAATCTATTTATTTATTAATCACTAAAACATTACATGGTCTCTCCATAATGATTCCATGACTAAATCATGTTTTCTAAACTATTCCATCGTATGGAATCATTACCCCTAAATATTGAAAACTATATGGTTCAAATGGCCTTTATTATCTATTTAAAGAAATATTTTTAGACTATCCAACTAACATTCATTCACATTGTGTGATATTTACCCACTAAATAATTCACCAAAAAATTAGAACATAAACATCAAATAATCTTTCACATATTCCAAAAAGATTGATAATATTTAGTAAAATTTTAATAAATTCATTCAAATATTTTGGACAATATCATTGAGGATAGTATGAAGAATTCCATAAAAACAATCAGTATTGATACCACACATTTCTTCATGTTATCATCTTACCTAATCATATTGATCATATATGAGTAAAAAATATTACACATAATATCATTTATTTAATTTCGTGGAATTATTGAGTTAATGATTTTATGATTTTGATAAGCATATAAACACATTTGTTTTGATAATATCACATTCTAATAACTCAATAAGGGTTCAATATATAATATTGAATGAATTATTATAATGTTTGATTCTAATTATTTATACTAGAATATATTTTTTTTGTAAAATATGATTTTACTTTTACTATGAATGATTTCAAATCCATGTTTGAAATTGATAATTTTATTATTTATAATATATGATTTTTCCAGTTATAATTTTTTTGTAGTCATTTAACAATTCATTTTATTAAATGTACCCACAGTCTAATGATGTAACCTTTTGAAACCCATTTTATCATTTTTTGTAAAAGAATCATATTACATTATGTGACGAGTCCTATTTAGTGTTCCTATTATTAATTATTTATATAGGTATTCCATTGTTATATTAATATAATATATAAATCATTGATCGTTCAACATACATATAAATTTCCAATCCATCATATGGATAAACTGAATACCATTAATTTGGTAAACTTACTAAGGGTATCCAAGATATGTGAAACCCAAAATTCACTATAGAAATTGGTAAACTACTTCTATGGGTTTGGAGTTTATGCCATTCAATACACAAGATAAAACATTGGATGACAACATTTGTATGAACAAAACTATATATATTATCAATTAGGTGAAATCTGATCAATTTGGAAGGAACATAATGCAATGTAGTCCCAATGTGGATATGATATAACAATATTATCACATGTTATCACCTTATATGTAAATGAATTTAATGAATAAATATGGAATCATATTGTCTCCACCAAACCAATATATTTAAAAAAATAAGCATTCTTTTATCATTATACAAGTCATAGATTGTGTGGGTTGAAAATTTAAAACAAAACCATATCACTAGATATCCATGCATGTCCCATTTATATTTTTTAAATAAAATTAATTTAATTGGTTTATAGTGAAATTAAATAAATTACCCCAAAATGAGTTTTCTTCGATCCACAAATACTCGTTCCTCGATATTTTAGATAAACTATAAACCTATAAGATGGATAAAATCCCTTTTTAATGTCCCTATAAAAAATGATACATTACCTAAGAAATACTTAAAATCCATCATAAATCCAACAACTAATATCAAAAAACCATAATTAACTACTTAGTCCATCTTTTGAAATTAATTTATGAGAAAAATTAATAAAAATATATTCCTTACCTTGCCAGGAATGTAACTCAATATATACAAGCTTGATAATATCTTAACAAAATTTAAACAACATTTAACTTATCCATAAACATATAAATATTTAATATAACAATTTTATAAAATAATAATATAGGGATTAACATTTATAAAAATTAATATTTCAAATATTCTTAGACGAGATAAAAATATTATAATCATTTAAAAAATTAAACCTAAGTATAATAACATAATAATTCAAGTTACTTATAGTCATTAAAAAATTTATAATGATTTTTTTAAATTTTCTAATATATACACTTTTACACCATTAATCATATAATATTATTATTAAATATATGATTTTTCATGAAATATATTTTTACCACATTTTAATTAATATTAAATAATAAATCTAAAATCAACATATCATACGTTATTAATATTTAATCATTGATTAAATAATAAATAAAAAATTATTTTAATTTGGATTAAATATTTTCTAATTTAAGTAATATTAATTTTAACAATTGAAAACAAATATTTTTATTGACAAGTAATATTAATATAATATCTCTATATTTTTCTATATTACTAATTATACTAATTTTATAAATTAACATTATATTATGTAGTTAATCAATATATTAATAAATTTTAAGGTGTTGCATATAATTTTTACATCATTATTTAAATATTATGTCTTTTTAGTGATGTACGATTTTCAAAAAATAAAATAAAATTAATATCTGAAAGTTCAATACATTTTACTAAAATTACCCTTTGTAAAATAATGGTTCAATTCAATTGGAGTGTAGGTACAGAATAATATTATTTAGTGAATGATATTTTACATATCCTATAACGAATGTCCATTTTTTGTTCTATTTAAAAAAATTTCTAATATAAAATCATTGTTAATAACCAATGTAAAGGAAACATAAGAAAGGGTATGATATGATGCTCAGTAAGAGAAGACATATGGGATATGATTATATGATCAAATTAAATAATAAGATAAGAATAAAGGTGATATATCTTGAACAATAGTTATAATGTTCATATCCAACCTATCATGGATCATAATCATGATTAATGACGTAAACGATTATCCTTCAAAATCAAAATATTCATAGGAGAATGAAATCATTATAATTCCTAATCAAGAAGATTGTGTTATAAAAGTTTGGCACCAACAAATGTAAAAAACCCATTTCAGTTTTCAATGTTAACTTTGGAGACCATAACATAATTAATATTGGGCCACATCACCTATTTCACATTGTAGATTTAGCCCCTTGGTTTTTTTACCATTATGAATCAAATACATCTACATATTTCCCATTATAATATCATGAGATATAAAGCATTACCCAATGCATTGGAGTGAAATACAGGTTCCCCTATTACAAAATAAAAATTATACAAATGTGTTCTACATGATCCTAAAACATTCATTATATTAGAACCCATGAAAATAAATTCGATTTATAACACATTATATTATATCATAACCCAAAGAAAATAAAGTGGGTCGTAAAAATATTATAACCTTAAACATAAACCATCCAGAGAAAGAATTAAAATTGTATAATTTTCTATCATACCCATTATAGACTAAGAAACATAATAAGATATCATCATAGATGGAAAATTATTTTCAAAAAATACAATGGGAAGAGTTTTTTTATAAAATGTTATTTTGTTAAAAAACATATTTTTAATTATTGAAATTCATATAATATTCGGGATATCAAATTATTAAAAATTTAAATATTAATGAAAATAATGTTCATAACATCCAAAAATTAAATCCATGATGTACATGTGTGAAGTAATATTATTTCCGTATTTCTAGTATATGACAACAAGCATTATTGGGAAAACTAAATTAAGAATACATTTAAATAAAATTTAAAATAATGATATAGGGCTATGTATTCCTTTAATAAATAATTTGGATAATTTTTAAACACTCTTTAATTTTATTTCTTTAGAAAACATTGATATGGAAAGGAAAAATTTGACTGATTTGATAAATAAATATTTTTTTTCATTATAATAATATTTTTCTATTTCCACCATCAAGATTAGAAAATATATGGAAATGCATAGCCCAGATAAATAACATGAGTAGTATAAAATACATGAATATCATGAGAGGTATGTCATCTGATTTAATCGTAAATAAAGATACCGTGACATAAAACCTATAGCACATCAGTATCTCTTAAATCATAATCCCAATTGAATAATAACGTCAAATATATTATTAAATATCCTGAAAAAAGATTATTCAAGATATAAATTTTCAATGATGTATTATATACACCTAATATAAGAAAATGAGTTAATAAAATATCATATTTCATAAATAAAAAAATTGAGACAAAAATCCAATACATTATTTGTCATCATCACTCGTACATGGTCAAACTTCCTCTCTTCAGGGAGCCTCCTTAGTTTTATACCTAAAGACTTATATAGAGGGATTACTTATAATACTAATTTCTCAACGATTTTGGTAGGTAATTAAGAAATATAGTTTTCTTGTTTATGGATGAACCAAATTGTTTTTGGAAGTATGAATAGTGGAAGAGTGTGGGTTTCTTTTTATATATGGGGGCATATGAAACACATGAAATTTATAAAAAAAGTGTACAATTTTTTTTGTATCAACTCAATATTTTTGGGGATATGGTTTGTTCAAAATTAATTTAAAATTTTAAATATTTATATTTACATGAATATTTATTTTTAGCTTGTGTTTCACAAAACATTGAGTTTGCCTTATTTTAAACAATAAACCATGCTTATCCATCACTGCACTAAAAAACGATGTCAAATAAAACACGATATATTATTTAAATATTATTATTTAATATGATGGTTTCAACCAATCCATTGGAATGGAAGTGATGAATAATATTTACAAAATAATTAAACATTGGTTGAAATTTGTATATAAACTAATTTAATTGTTGACCAATTAAATAATTTACGTTCATATTTTGTGTTTTATAAAAGGAAAATAAGGAAAATACAATTTTTTCACTAAAAAAATATTTTTCCATATTTTTTTCCTTTTGTTAGAATACTTCATTTAAAATATCCCCACATATAAAATCAATTTAATAAAATTGAAATAATTTTTAAATTAGGAAAATAATAATTATCTTATGTTTAATTTTTTTTTCTTGAAAATTTTCCTTTTTTGATGAGTAGCGAAAAATACTGAATTTATATTTAAAAATAAATTTTGAACCAAAATATTTTCAAAGTTAAATTGGATTTAAAAATTGTTTTAAATTATTATTAGTTCAATAATACATCTAAAAATAAATTCTAGATCATTAAAATATCTTTTATATTGAAATTTTATATAATAGCTTTGTAATATTTTGAACATTTCAGTTTAAAAACCCACTTTCTCATCACATATGTTGGATTATATTTAATTAAATTATTTCACTAATGTGAGTTGAATTTGGAATAATGGATTCAATATTTGGAATCATCCTAATTAATTTATTTAATAATATTAACTTATGTATTGACCACAATGTAATAACCCAAGCTTGTATCATTAGAATTAGATTCGTTCTTACATTAATAAACTAGAGTATAAATTACAGAAAATCAGTTATATATAATAATAAAAACATTATAAATGAATAACTAATGAATTATTAAATATTTATAGATGTTAAGGATCCAATTTCGATGAAATATTAACTTGACCTTAGGAATAGTAATATAACCCTAAGGAAAAGTAATCAGGCCTAATGAATAGTAACACCACCCATGATGTAAATATAAAATTCAGCAATCATATAAATGAAATTATGACCTAATTATATCATATTATAAGGTAATTATGTTTTTAAAAATTATAAATAAGTGTTGTTATTTTTCTATGTCATAAAAACATAATAACAATTTTATGATTAATTTGATAATTTAAATGAATAATTATTTTCATAAAATTTTATCATAATATAATATTTTTTATGTCTTATTATTTTATGATTATATTATGAGACCTTAACTAATATTTCATTGTGTTATAAAATCAGTTATAATTATAAAATTTATGTTTTCCATGTAAATAAATATTTTAATTAAAAATTTATTTCATTATATTTAAAAATTTATTTTCAAAAAAATTGAGTTCATTTTTGAATCCTTCACATTGAAAAATTTTTATGGGTATTTTTTTGGATTTACTTGTAATACATGAATTTTTGACTAATAGTAAAATATGATAATTTACAATAAATGCTAAATATATGAATTATGTAGTCATAGATGATGTAAGACTGATGTAATCCCAAAATCTCATAACTACCTTGATTATATTAATATATTTATATATAATTCTCAAAATATTCATATTCTTGAGCAAAAATAATAAACTACTAAATATTATAATGAGAAAAACACTCAACTCCTCCACTATAAATACCACCCCACACCCCTCTTTCTCCTCACACCTCTCAAGAATTGATCCTTGTAAAAAATCAACCCAAATCTATCTTAAAGACCCACTAAAACATCTTGGAGCACTTTTTCTCATAAAAATACCGAAAACCATTCTATATGGAGGTTTCCAAGGAGTATTAATCATAAATGCAAAATCCTGTTCATTTTGCAATCAATTTCATATCAATTTCATTTCTATTCTTATATTATCCCATCCTTATCTAATCTAAATGGAATGATAACTCTATTATGTTTGACATAATATATATATGCCAGGTTTCTAGGATATCCATAATCAAATTCCTCCCTCTTTCTATTTTATTAAAAAAATTAAATTATCGCATGTGATGTGTCATTTATCAACATCTTGTGTGATGCACTTCCATTCTCATATAACACCTTAAATGATGATAATAATACCATTAAATGGATGGAATATATTCTTAATATTTACTTTAAAACAATATTTATGTTCTAGAAATAGAATATATACATAATAATAAATGATAAAACAAAATGGGTTAGTTGTGATAAAAAAATTACCCAAATTAAAAAAAATGACTATCATTAACCTCTATATATTGATTAATCCTCATATCATATAACCCACTTATTTATAAGAAAATTTATTATTTTATCAGATCATTAATGCAATGTAAAACCAATTATGGATATTTATCCACATTTTATATGAACTTCCATTCATGTATACAAGAATGCCAATCCTGAATACCATTAAAACGAATGCTCTCAAAAAACAAAAGTAGACTCTCTAACTCATCAAAAATACCATAAATAATATATGTAAACTATAATGAATCATATTAATTTATAAAATGTTCTTCATATGTTTATTAATCAATATTATCTGATTACACAAGATATTTACACTAGTAAAAAAACTTTTTTGATGTCAGTTTTTTATCATATGTTTTTAGGCGATGTTATGGTGGGCGACGTTTAAAATATGATTTTTTACATCTGTTTTTTAATAATAGATGTTAAAAATTGGATTTTATGGTTTTTGAAATCTATTTTTAAAAAACTAACGTGAAATGCATTTGGAAAATGGCGTTAAAAATCCATTTTTGACATCCGTTTTTGAAAAAACCGATGTTAAAAGTATCTTTTTTACTTCAGTTATTTAAAAATGGACGATAAATTATTTCATTAATGTCAGTTTTTTAATAAATGATGTAAAAACTGTTTACCAAATTTTATATAATTTCTGATGCTTTTATTTTAGAGGTTGTAGAGATCAAACAGAGTTATAGATCAAAAGTTATGACCATCAGATGTTTGAGAATTTTTTTTCGAGGAATGATTAAATGAGCCAATCGTAGCTTCATCTTAGAAGGAATTTTGGAATCCATATGAGTATCTGTTTTTTTTACCATGATATAAATCATTATGCATCATTATAATAGAACAATAATCATAAAATGGTATATCAATTTAGATAACTACTTTGAGAAAATATGAATCATGGGAGAATAATCACAAATACCTTGACGAGATTGCAGAAATAAGAAATAATGGATTCATGTTGGAGATCAAACATGTTGAGTCGGTGGAATGCTTATGGTTGAATGAAACAATATTCAAATGGTATATCAATTAATAAAAAAATCATAAAACCTAAAATAATGGATAAACGATTAAATATACTTTGACGAGATCGCGGAATGACGAAATAATTGATTCACGTTGAGGATCAAATGAGTCGAATTAGGGGAACAATATTGGTGGAAATAAATGATTGTTAAAGTAGGATATGTTTAGAATGAAAACATATAATTTATATGATAAGAGAAAATGAATTATTAAATATTTTAGGTGGAAATTCAAAATTCTGATGTCGTAATGTAAAAAAATTGAAATTTCATGTTCATGGTATATTAAAATTATCATTCACGTCAATTTTATGATATCCTTCGTGAGAAGCTATTAAAATTATCACTTATTTTTCAAGTCGGTTATTATAAAAATGAAGTTAAAAATCAATCTTTATCACATTTTCTGGTTAGTTATTAAATAACTGACGTGAAAAATTGATTTTCATGACTTTTCATGTCGGTTATTTAATAAATGTTGTTAAAAGACATTTTTGACAAGGATATTAAATAGCCGATGGGAAAAAAGTTTAATAACATGTATTTCATTTATAGTTATTTAATTTGATAGGTCACGTAGCTCAAACGGAGTTACATATTAAATGTTATGGCTTTCAGAAGTTGGTATTCACTAATACTTTGTTTAGAGATCATCAACTTCTGAAGGTAAAAAAATTTAATTCATAACTCCGTTTGAGCACTGTAACCTATCAAATTAAATATTGTGAAAGGAACTACATGTTTCTAAAAAACATTCATGTTAGTTAACTAATAACTGATGGGAAAATATATTGTAATGTTGGTTATTAATTAAATGTGGTGAAAAATGTCATGAAAATAGATTTTTACATTATTTATATAATTACCAACATGAAAAAGTGATAGTGATTGATTTTTTCACATTAGTTTTATAATAACCGATATCAAAAATAAGTGTAAATTTTAATATTTTTTCATTAAAATATATTTTTCACATTGTTTATTTAATTACCGATGTTAAAAGGGGATGTACATTAATTTTTCAGGTCAGTTATATAATAATAGACATGAAAAAAAATTCATAGATTTTCACATCGATTGTAAATAACTGACGTTAAAAAGGAGACATTAAAAATAGTTTTTGTGCTCGTGTAATGTGACAAACTCATTTAAAAATAAGAAAATGGGGAATTCTCAAACCCAACTCAGTTTCATTGGGTTTTCCCTCTTTCACCTAATTATTAGTATGAATATTCCTTAAATATAATATACTAATTTTTATATTACCTCTTCTAGGATATAATTTTGTTTACTATAGTTTATTACAAACACACTTTTTCCCAAATATCTATTATCTAAAAAACAGACCCTTTACTTCTCGATATTGTTTATTTTTTACTCAATGTTTGTGATTCTTTTAACAAGTATGTTGTTCCCACTTTAATTTGGGAAGCCATGTCATGAATCTATTCATTATTAAATGAAACACATTCCATTACATGGGTTATTTTATTCCCAATATTGATACATGTCCAATGTGTCGTGCATGATAATTTTAATGATATGAGGTGGTGTGTGTGCACGAGATTATAAAGCATAGTGTAAGTATTTTGTATTGACTGGTGTGACATGAATTAAATTGTTCTTAAATGAATTGGGTAGTGATATGTAACTCATGATAAATTAAATATTTGTACGAAACATATCCAAGTTTTGTTCCCATCTATGTGTGGTAGTTCACAATCGTGACATGATGTTTCATTTTTAGCATTTCCACATTCCCTACCAATTATTAATTATTACTCTAATTATTATGATCATATGACTATGTTTTAGTGATAATGTTTTTCGTCGACACATTTTATATTGTTTCATTATCTTACTTATCCTCGTACAAAGCTTTTATCTAAACTCATTTTGATATATATCTTCAAGTGATTACTTATACTAAGGATAATGTAAATTCTTCTAAGAATCTAGAAAATAAGGAATGAAATAAATGTTTTTGATTTATTTTATAAACGTAATTTATTGTCCTAATTTCCACATGACACTAAACAATTGGATCCACATTTTGTAACGATTTTATATTGTTTGTCTGGGAAATTTTGTAATAGTAATGTGAAAAATGATGGGTCATTGTAGTTGGTATCAAAGGAATCGTTAGTTAATTTTGGCATTAGGATTAGAGAACCTTAGTTAAATCCTTTAGTTTGAGAATAAAAATATGAAATAATATATAATTATTTGTTTTAGAAAATGGAAAATCATAAGTATCCCATAATATATACCTTTATATTAAATTATACAAAGGAAAACAATTAATTTTTCATGATATTTTTACTTATATTATGTTCAATCCATTTCTATTTTATTCAATGGTGGTTATGAGGAGAGACCAACATAACAAACCATGTGAGGAATAATGCACCGATTGTTTGAATGATATCCCCAGTGCCTCAAAAGGTGGAGTCTAAAAATTCATGGTGATTGTTACCAAGATGTATCATGTTATGAATAATAACGTGAATAATATTGAATGAACTACTTCACCAAATAGGGTTTAACTTGCTATCGAGTGTTTTATTTTCCAAATACCACCAATGTTTCATGGATCTTTTGATCCACTAGTCACAGAAAAATGGGTTCATTCAATGCAAAAATATATTTTATGTGCATAATTGTTCTAATATAGATAAGGTGAGCCATTCCATTTATCATCTAATTAAGAGGCTGACTGATGGCATGATTTGATTAATTACACAATAATGAAGTATGAAATTGATGAAATGGAGTGGTAATACCTTAGGAAAATATTTTATAACAAGTATTTCTCAGTAAATCATCGTACAAATATGGAGAGTGAATTCAATGTTCTAAACAAAAGGAATGAGATTATATCCTGAACTATGGAGAAAATTTCAGAGGGCATGTAAGTTATATTTTGGGTTTTGTTATAAAAAATGATAGAAAAATGGATAAATTCAATAGTGGTTTAAAACCAAACATTCAAAAAGGATCTAGGAATTCAAGACTTCGTTAGTTATGAAATTTTTTTTCTTGGTCCTCTCAAAGTTGAGGTGGAGTTTAAAGACTGTTCCCATGGATATGGTGATAAGAAACAAAATATGTATTTTCTATTTGGAGGATCTAGTGACCAAGGTGGAATGAATACTCAACCCCCACATGTCTAACATTTGGGAACGAGCACCATGGGAACTTCCTCAAGGGGATGGGGAAATGCATCACGTGTGGGAGAGAACGCAACAAAGCTCATGAATGATTAAAAGACATGACTAAACATGATATTGTCTTGGTGGAAATGAGAGAATGACGCATTATACAATGCTAAAACTTTATAGATCAAGGGAACTATAAAAGTTAGTGAACTAAACATTGAATTGTCAAGGGTAATCAACACCATAAACCACTAAATATAAAGGAGCAAGTCATGTCTTATTCCATCACAACTATTGATCTCTAACAAAAAAACCTATGTGGTAAAAGTTACACTTCCTAATCACTCAATAATTAAAAATAATTATTTGATTCTTGTTTTACAAATTCATTTATATATTGTATGTTTTTTTGACCTATTGAATCGAATCCCCAAAACCTTCAATTAGGGATATACATAAAAACACATAGTGGTGTAATTGTTGCAACCCAATTGTTGTAATCTTTTCTTATTGTAATAGATTGCATGGTTCTTCAACAAAATCTCGTAATACATCCTTTAGTGGGAATTGAAACTATTTGGGGGATTGATTTGATCTTGTTATATAGATCAAATATCAATAGTATGGAAAAGAAAATATATTTTCATATTCCAAAAAATCCCATGCTACTTACAAATGTATGTAAGATCATTAATATCCTTGTTAAAATCATTCAATGGTGTGGTTGTGTATTCCATGTGAAGAAGAATACCTCACTCCAGTGGATGAGTGAATGGAAGGTTTCAAACATGGGGAAATTCCCATTATGTGGGAAACCCATGATGTATTTCCTAAAGAGTTAAACAAACATCCCACAGATCGTTTGGTAGATTTCTCATTATAACTCATATGTGAAGATACTCCTATATCAAAGTGTACATATTGCATGGCCCCTATTGAATTAGAGGAGTTAATAGAGCAGCTGCTAGAGAATTTGGAAAAGGGGTTTATATGACCTAAACATGACCTTGGGGTGCACTAGTTCTCTTTTTCTAAATGAAGGATGGTCCAATGCGGTTGTGTATTTGTTATAAAGAACTCAACTAGATCACCATAAAGAACATGTATCCTATTTCATGTATTGATGACTTGTTCAATCACCTATGAGGATCTCAGTTCTTCACAAAAGTGTATCACCTTTCTAGATATCATTATTTAAAGGTGATGAAGGAATCTATTCATATTACTACCGACCATACAAGGTATGTTAACTATGAGTTTTTTGTGATTCTCGTCATACTTACTAATGCCACATAAATTTTTATGGATTTCATAAATATAGTCTTTAGAAATTTCCTTGAAAATTCTAAGCCAGTTATTGTTTATGGTATACTCATTTAGTTCAAGATAAAGGAAGAACATTAAGAACATTTAATGCATGTGTTGGCGATGGTAATTAAAGAGAAGTTTTAAATCATATTTAGAAAGTATGGATTTTGGATATAAAAAGTCCCATTATTGGGACTTGAGAAAAAATGTGGGGGAATTTATATGGGCCCCTCAAATACAATAAAAACATAAAAATGGACTATACCCTCTAGTGTCCCAACAATCTGTCATTTCATGGAATAGTTGGGTAGTATCGATGTATTGTGAGATGTTTCTCATAATTTTTGTTTCTTGTGAAGTAATTAACCAATGAAAGGGGTAAATTATGTTTTGATGGAAGAATGTAAGGATAAAATTATTGAGCTAATGTAGAGGATGGTCACTGCAGCTATAATCACATTTTGAAAATGTGGAGAAACTTTTCTAACATACGGTGATGCTTCGAAGAAAGGATTTGGTAGTGTACTCCTGAAAAATAAAACAGTGATAAAATATGACCCATGAAATTTGAATATCCATGAGCAGAACTACCCTCTGCATTATCTTGAGCTAGTATCTATGATTTTATCCGTGATAATATTGGGGCCCTACATTTTTGGTGAGATGTTTGAAAACATATATACATATCACAAGATCCTAAAGAATATATTCACATAAAAGGACCGTAACATGCGCCAAAGGATACGGTTAAAGCTAATAAAAGTCTATAGTATATCTATTCATTATCATCATGGTAAGTATAACAATTTACCTATTTTTCTTAGAAAAATATAATATGCTACATTATATATTATATGGTTTGAGAAAGACTCAATATCCATGCATATGAAAAGAATGTGTTTGGGAATAATAATAGAATTGAATGTATCCTACCATGCTAGAATGATTTCCCAACCATGTATCCAAGGTAATATTATGTAGGCACAAAGGGATGATCTGATGTTATAATAGAAGGTTAATGTTGTAAAGGAAGGGATTCTATAAGAGTTCTATATCGATGTGCATTGTGTGATTAATTTTCGAACAAGGAAATGTTTGCCTTCATCATCTAGGATAAATAAGGATCTATTGAATAATTAACATATCTCAACATTCTATATCCATATAGGGAGTACCAAGATATATAATGATCTAGGAGAACACATCTGGTGGGAAAACATACAGAGTGAGACTTCTGAATATATCTTAATGTGCTTGATAGGTCAGTAATTTAAATTCGAGTGAACAAAGTCCAAAGGGATAAACCTGCCATTGCATATACCCATGTGGAAATAGGGGAATGTCACTATGAACTTTTTCATGGGTCTCCAAGAAACATCCAAAGTCAAAAATATGATATGGGTTGTGGTGGACCGACTCACCAAGACTACCCATTTTATTACTTTTCCAGAAGATCTATCAATTTAAAATATTTTCTATGATATATGTGAAGGATATTGTGGGACTATATAGAGTTCTACTCCGAGTTGTCTCGAATCATGTTTCCAGGATCAATTATAAATTTTTGAGTTATATTCATCAGGATTTTTATACTAAATAATGTTTTAGCATGGCCAATCAAACCCAATCTGATGTAAAATTTAAAATAACTATTAATACAATCGATGATATGATAAGAGACAACTATTTATAATTAAAATGTGGATAGGATCAACATCTCCCATTGTTGGAGCTTTTAGACAACTATCTGTTTAACTCGAGTATTCATATGGATCCATATAATGCTTTTTATAGAAAGTAATGTTGAAATCAAACCTTTGGGGATGAAGTTAGCGAAAGAAATCTACATAGACCTTGTCTTGTGAAATTAATGAAAGTGAAGGTTCAATCAATCTAGTAACATATCAAAACAAATCAATGTTTTTAAAAGTGATATACTGACAACTATATAAGGGACTTGGAGTTTGATATTGGATATAAGTCTTCTTTCGAAAATATCCTTGGATGAGAGTCATGCGATTTGGAAATAAAGGGAAGCTAAGCCCAAGGTACATTATACCCTTTTAGATCTGTGAATGCATCAGAGCCACAACATATTGGCTTGCACTGCCACCAAATATGGATCAGGTTTATGATGTGTTCCATATATCTCTCTTGAGAAAGTACATACCATATCATTTTAATGTACTTAACTAAGTGTTGGTATTGATAGTAGATGATGTATCATATGTAGAGTATCTAGTAAAGATTATTTACCAATGATATAAGGTTGTACAAAAGAAAAAAAAATTACCCTATCAAATTTTCGTGGATGAACCATAAGTATGAAGAAACAACATCAGTAAAGTATGAGGTGATGAAGGATATTTACCCTCTCCTTTTTTATGTGTGAAAACAATTTTAGGGTGAAATATCAAAAGTGGGGAAGAATATAATGAGCCAAACTTGTATTAATTGAATTTTTTTTTTATAGTAATCTCATATAGTGTAAATAATATAAAATAACTAATAAATCATAATAATAACATTATAAACAAATAATTAATGAATTTATAAGTATTTATAGATATTAATGATCCAATACTGAGAAATTTATAACCTGGATTTAGCAATAGTAATATATCCCTAATGAATAGTAAACCCAAAAAATCAATAGAAACCTCACCCAAGAAAATAAAAATTAAATTTATGAATCTTGTAAATGAAATTATGACATAATTATGTCATAGTCTTTGTAAATAATTGTTTAAAAAATAATTATTTAAGTATGGGTATTCTTGTAAGTCATAAATATTTATTAACAATTTTAAGTATAATTTAATAATTTAAAAGAATATCTATTTTCATAAATTTTATTTATAAAATAATATTTTTATTTCTTTTGATTTTAATATATGTTTATGATACCTTAAGTAATTTTTAAATCTGCTATAAAATAAGTTATAATTTTCAAATAATTATTTTACTTGTAAATGAATAATTTCATTAAATATTATATTACTAATATTTAGAAACAAATATTAATAAAATGGAGATCAATTTTAAATTCTAAATTTTGATAAATTTTTATGGTAATGTTTTTGGATTTTTCTGAAATACATGAATTTTTTATTAATAGTAAAATCTGATAATTTACAATAAAAGATAAATACATGAAATATAGATTCATAGATGATGTAAGGTTGATGTAAGCCCAAAATCTCGAAACATACTTCATTATTTAAATGAATTTATAGATAATTCTAAAACTATTAAGATTCATGAGCCAAAATAATAAACTAGTGGATATAATAAAGAGAAAACACACATATCCTCCCGTATAAATACCACCCCTAACCACCTCTTATCCGCAAACCTATAAATATTTAACACTTATCCAAATTCTACCCAAACCTCCCCCAAGACCCTCTACCATGATGTAGTGATCATGGACTCATCACTAGACTAAAATCTTTCCATAGGTTGTTTCTAAAGGGGGATAAATCCAATAACTATTATCTTTGTCTTTTTCGTTTATTTTTTATTCAATTTGACTTCTGTTCACCTATTCTCCTCACACTATCTCATCCAAAATTCATGATAACTCCATTATATATGATATACTAGAATTATATCATTTTACTATATGTTTTATAATCATACTCCTCCCTCTATCTCATTTAATAAATAAATGTAATCATCGCTGAAGATAAGTCATATTACCGACACCGTAGGCGATGAAAGATCATTTATATTTATCTCTTATAAGGATTTTAATAAAATCCTTTCAATGGTAAAAATATAAATTAAAATATATTTTCTAAACTATTTATGTTATATAACTAACATATAGACATAAAAATAAACGATAAAAAAATCGAGTTAGTTGTGATCGAAAAACCTCAAAAATTATCCTAAAACAATTGGCATTAACATTTATCTATTGATTTATCCACATAACTTATAAGAAAATTCTTATTTAAATCAGTTATACTTTTGGGTGATCAATAATTTTATATAATAATAATTATGGTTATTTATCTATATTTTACCTGAACTATTATTCTTGTATAAAAGAAAACTAATCGTGAAAACCTGTTAAATGAATGATCTTGAATGATAAAATTAGATTCTATAACTCATCTAAAAGACTATAAATGAACTTAATAAAATAATAATTAATAAAATTCATCTATAAAAGTTTTTTATTTTTTTCATGATTAATATTATGGGATTATATGAGATATTAAAGTGAATAGAACATTCAAACATATGAAAAAGTGAATTCTCAAACCCAACTGTATTTTACTGGGTTTTCCCTATTTCACCAAATTTTCATTATGTATATTACCTAAAAATAATTTATTTATAATTATATTAACTTTTAAAGGATATAAATGTTTCCTACTCGACTTTATGACAATCACAATGTGTTCCAAATGAAATATTCTCTAAAAAAACACATTTTACAACTCGAGATTATTTCTTCTTTACTCAAGGATGATGATTCATATATCAATTACGATAGTACCTATTTAATTTTTTAACCCATGTTATTAATGTATAAATCTTTAAATTAAACCCATTTATTTAAATGGGTCATTTTATTTCAATGATTGATAAACATTCTATGTGGCATGCATGATAATTTAAATGTTATAATGTGACGGGTGCACCCGTAATTATATAGCACATTGTAAATGTTATGATGTGACTCATGACCTTGAAATTGAATAGAGACCCATTTCACTATGTAATTATATTTACCTAATGAGAAATTGAAATATATTTTATCATGATTGCAGTGTTGTCCACAACTATGTGTGGTAGTTGACCACTAAGAAACAATGTTTCATTTTTATGCATTTCAACATTCCATGCCTTTTCATAATGCTTCCTCTAATGATTATGATGATATTCATATGTTATGATGACAGTGATTACACTCATCCAATGGTATAATGCTTCAAGTTTTTATATATCTTCTTTCTAGGATTTTATCACCCATATTTTTGGTTTATATCCTCAGGTGATTACTTGTACTATGAAGAATGTGAAGTCCTCAAAAAATATATAAGGGATGAAATAAAATAAATGTTTTTGTTTTATTTTGCATGTGTCATGTATGGTCCTAATTTACCCAGGTCAATAAACATTTTGATCCACATTGTGTTTTGATTTTATTTTTTTGGACTTCAAAATGATGTAATAGTAATTTAAGAAAAATATGGGTCTCTATATGAAATAATATTTCAAAACTATTAGATTTCATGAACTTGATGGTAGTTATAACATATTTTTGTGAATTATTAGTGTTTCTATTAAAATCAATTTTAAACAAAAATTATATGTTTTATTACATATGATTTAAAATTTAGAATTGGGTTTCCAAATTTTTCTAATAAATATCATTTTTCTCTTATTATTACGATAGAATTTAACATGTTAAACAAAAGAAAACCAGATATCGTGGTAAAAGTAAAATGATACAGTTGTGTAAAAATAATTAATAATTAGATTTATTTTGAAAAAAGGTATTTATTTTTTCATGGTGGAGGATTTTTAAAAAATAATTACCCTCCCTGAGATCATTGAACTATTTTTGAGGCACACGAGGTAAGGGACACCTCTTAATTGTTAATTCATTTTGGAATTTAAAATAATGCCACCCATTCTCAATTATAAAAGGGTACTCACTTCCCACCCTTATTAAAACAACCAATGAAACTTTTAATGATTAAACCCTACCAAAATAAAATAAAAAAACCTCTCCCATAACCTTAAATTCCTTATATTAGGATTAAATCCAAACAATGAAGTATTTAGTGAAAACATAATTTTGATACATGATGAATATTTAATGCTTTTCACCAAACATCTTAATTTTATTTCTTTATCCACATCATTAAATTAATATTTTACCCAGATAAAATAATACCTAATTATATTATATATACCTATAGGTTTTTATATTAATTGTAAAACATAAAACCACAATGACATCCATAAAATGATTTTTTAAATCATCATTTGTATGAACAGAGGTCTACTGCCTCACAAATCAAAGTCATACAATTTTTCAATTACCACATCCCATGGTTGGAAATAATAATTTATTTATAGTTATATATGGTATTTATTATATTTATAATTTATTTATGGTATTGTAATTTTTATATCACTCATAAATTCCTTTTTTGTGGGGATTTTATAATGTCATACTTCTTTTATAACAAACTGTTACCTCACAATGAGATGTGATTCATTCCTGATTTTCATTGAATTTTTTAGAGATGGGTTTAATAATCATATATGAAATATATGAAAGAAAATTTTACTTTTTTCAGGTTCTCTATGTCCCTATTTTGATCATGATTTTTTTCGGGTTCATTTTAAGGGTTCTTTGTGTGAAAATTCGATTTTTTTGCTGTTTTGATTTGTTCATGGTAGGAATGTAGTTTCCCCAAACAATAAAACCACCAAAGTTAAGCCATAAAAACAAAAAAGGTATTTCTTTGAGAGGTTATGGTATTACGAATAGTGTTCCCCCAATAGAGAAATTGTTTACCCCACATTGATGGTGAATAGTTAGGGTTTGAGGTTTGACAAACCATGCAACCCTATCAGCTAACCATGCACACATAAATTAATAATTACAAAATTTTACTCAAAAATTTGGAAACCAACCGTTTTTGTGCTTCAATATCTCATTTTACACTTACATAATTTATTCTACTATGTATTCTCCTGATAAGGTTTTTTAGCTCTTCTAAACCCTTTGAATTGAATTAAAGTAAGGAAATAATCATTATGTCTCTTTAACCTAATAGTTATTCCCCCATTCCAATTCTCTTGCTCTATCTTCTTTTTCACTTTGTGTTTGTTTAATCATTTTTGAGAGATCTAAAATATTGTCTAGCTCTATAACCTAGTTTTTATTATTAGATCTCTGTTTTGATGTTCTTTTTTGTTTCATCCCATTATGGGCATTGTGATATATTATCTTTATGTTAAGGTAGTTGGTTCTATATATGTGTGATAATTAATTTTATGTGGAACTTCATGATTGTTTTAGTTTCATTCAATTGTGTTGTTAAAAAAGTATTAATTTTTTTTAAAATTTTTTGGATTTTGGGGAGTACCCATATTTTTTATGAATTAGGGTGTGATTTTGATTAGTTGAAATTCATGGATTTTTGAAATTTCATTGGAAAGAATTGATTTGAAAATGGTAATTGAGAAAAATTACATGAATTGGTTTCAAAAGAACACATATAATGATTTATCCTGAAAAGGAATTAATTGACTATAAACCCATGTTTTGGATTTTAAAGAGAAATTAGAATATTTAAATGGTAAATATTGAAATTATTTTTATTTATTATATTCTAAAATATTTTTCCTATTATTTATTTTTGTTTGAGAATATAAAAGCAATGGTATTTAGTGAGTTATTTGGGAAAAACATTTTTTTTGTGAGTTTAAAAAAAAACACAGTGTAATATATGTTATCCATGAAGGATTATTTATTAGTCCTCTTTGAAAACATTTTGAGGGATATGTGTACACTTGTCACGGTGATCACCTTTTTGTGTTTTTGTGGATCCCATAAACATGATCAATCATATATCTCGGTAGAAAAATATGTTTCTCATTTTTGAATTATAAATATATATATTAATGAAAAAAAATTAAACAACGTTAAAAAATACATGAAAAAAAATCAATTATATACAAAATGATTATTAATCCATTTTTTAAAATATTCCAATCAGTTAAAATGAAAAGCATGTTTTGTTTTATATATCCTCTTATAATGCAATTTATTTTTTATTTAAAAATAAAATCTTCAATATTTTCCAACATATTGTAGCATCTTATTATCAAAAACATGGTTAGACTATACTAGATTTTTGTTAAATCCCTACCTTTTCTATTGGTTTTTTATAGATTCCCTTATCATTTTTTGTGAAACGGGAAGGTGCCACTTGGAGGATGTGGTTGATGGTATTTGGAGATTGAAGTGTTGTGTTCACTGGGACTTGGGATAAATGGTTTCTCTTTATTTTATATTTTTACGCCTTTTGGGGGTTTTATAATACCTATTCTACTTATAGTATAGTCTCCCTTGGGTGTTTTCAATGAACGTGCTCACATGAATTTGTTTCTTCTGCAATATTAATATTGAAATATAGATCCCACATTATGCTGCATGACTCATAGTACTAGTTCCCAAACCATGGAGATTAGTAATTATATTTGGGATATGTTAGTGTCCTCTCGGTCATTAGTGTACTATGGTATCTGAGCTGGTTCATCAAAATGTTATATCACAGGTCTAGGTTGAGCTTCAATCATTGGTGTCAGTATGTAGTTTTTTAATCTTTTAGTACATATGATATAGTTGAGGGTGATTATTTTAAATGATCTCACTACAATGTGCCTTATGTCATATGGGGTAGTTTAGGGGACACATGTTGAAGTTTGTTTCTTATCATTCCCCATCTTTCTATTTGGACATGTCAAAATCCATTTCTTATTATTTTATCTTATAGGATTAATTTTCACATATTATCTTATTTAGGGTTCATTTGAGCCTAAATTATAAAGTGTTCAATGTTGTATGACGGTTTTATAAAGCATAATTATTTTGGGAATATTTGAGAATAGGATCTAGAAGGATGATGCTAATGAACGACATAATGATAGTTTTCTCATGGTCCAGAATCTAGTTCGGATATTTATGTCTATTTTCCAATATCTATAACATGCAGCTGCACTTGTTCGTATACAGGATCCGATGTTGAATCCTAAGAGGATTTAATTCTAGATTCATGATTATTATTTCATTCATGAGAAGCCACTGAAATTACATGGATCAAATAGTCCATAAGAGAATGAGCATTGGTTGAGTTGGGATCAGATTTTGTTTGTGTTCTTTGAAACACCTGATTATATCAAGGTGAAATGTGCCACCATCATGCTATAATGACCCATTAAGAGATGGAGGGGATAAATAGTGAGAAAAAAGAAGCATGTATAATTATAGTGGAATGATGTTATTGTTAATTATAATATTAATTTTTATATAGATTCAAGGGTTTTGGCTAAGGGTATTTTGTTTTTTTCTAACTCATGATGGTTGAAAGGACCATGAGAGGATTTGAAAATCTCTTTGATGATATTTGGTATTTTTTAGAAAATAATTTATCAAATGAGAGGATGAAGACTCAATGGTTTTATATGGGACTTCAATATGTTATTTTTTTCTTTATTTATTTTATATTATCTCATTTAATTATTAGGTGATGGATATAGTGTTGATGGTATAGCATGACATGGTAGGTAATTTAGGGATGATGATTGTTATTTTTATCCCAGTAGATGTTTTGGTAGATCCTTAAAATGAATGAAGAAGCATGATGATTTCCATTGTGTTCATTACCAATAGTTATCTATTATTCCACATAATGTTCTTTGAAAATAAACTTCTACTTTCTATCAGAGTGAGAAAAAAGAGCATTCTAAATGGGTTTTCACTAAGGTAAACTATGCTTGCGGTTCCTGTGGATAGTCAGGTAAATTGACGAAGTTTTGTTAGGTATATTCTGCTTCATGTATTGGCATGAGATCATCTCCACAAAACATTAATTCAGTGAAATCAAATATATCAAGGACTAAGGGGTTCCAACCTCTTACATTAGGAAAATTGATTCTTGACATAGTATAAGAGACTCCGTTATTTATCAATAGAGGTCCAATTATTTTAAAAGGCACTATATCTATTGTTTCATCTTTAGTAACTACTCTGTTTGGTAATGGTACATCTAATCTAGTCATTTCAACCTCTATAGTGAGTTTTCTAAGTCATTCTAGCAAAAATTTATGTTGGTTGATGAATATTAATACACTATATAGAATAAAGAGAGAGCATGGTATCTATTGTCCTTCTTGTGGTTTCTCTTTATCTGAGATTGATCTTACATGGGATTTATTAGTTCTCATCCCAATAGATATTTTTTTCATATTCAAGATAGATTTGATAATTTATACTGAAATTCATTTGATATCTATTTTATATTGGTCTCCTTTGCTACACCTGATATGGATTGTTATATTGTTCAAGGAGAATGAAACAGAGCTCCTATTAGATATGAACCTTCTTATACATAGTTTAAGAATGTGATATTGGTTTCTTCTTTCAATAGGGAGAGATAATCTTTGAATGATGATCACCCTCTAGTTATTGTTGAGTTTTACAATGTTTATACTTTTTAATTATCTAGTTTTCAATTAGTTAGAGAGGTGGAGTTCTATATGGATTTAATTCCTGGTACTCAACTAGTTTTTATTCTCTATTATGACATAAAATAAAATAAAATTATAGAGTTGAAGACTCGAGTGTATTACCATATTGATAAATACTTTATAAGCCTAAGTGTTTATTCTTGGGTGGGGATGTAATATTTTATAAGAAATATAGTGAACCTATTTTCCTTTTTATTAATTACAGAAAACTCAATCGAGTCGGAATAAAAAACATTAACAATTTCCATTGATTCTTGATCTATATGACTAGTTTATAATAGAGTTGTTGGTTTAAAATGATGATCATTAATCAGGTTACTATTAGTAGATAATAAAATAATATAAAATTGAGAAAACCTACTTCCATAGAAGGCATGGACATTATGATTTCCATGCCATTGCATTTTTTCTAACCATTTACAATACATTCATTTTGAATATAAGGAATAGGATTATCCATGAATATAATTAATTTTTTTCTGTTTATTTTGGATTTCATCCTTGTTAACACTATTTCTGAAAAGGATCAACTATGTCACCTGAGTGAAATTCAAAAATAGGTGAGAAATCATCATCATTATACCATGCTATAAAAATGTAATTTAAAGATTCATAATGTGAAGTTCATGGAACAAAAGGATTCAAAACATGGTATTTCAATTGGTCATAATAAGGTAAAATATTTTATGACATGGTAGAAATTTCATAATGTTTTAAAATCCAGAGCATCTTGGCTTTAACTGAATATTATCACCAATTTTTAATTGACATATTAATTTTGTATTCTATGATGATAAAATCAATTTGGTATGGGGTAATTTTTTCATGAAGTGGGAAATGTCAGAATTATTTTGTTAAGATGAAAAATATTTTTACTACTTCATAGGTGCAAGATCTTCAAGAGGCAAGGAATAGCAATGTTGTCTTTTGTAATGCATCAATATCATATTTCTGATGTACTCTTATGTTGGTTGATCACATGGTATCCTATGGTTCTAGGAAGCCTAGGAATACAAAGAATAATTATATGGCCCATGACCTTTAACACAATGTTTTGATTCATTATCTTTAGAGTTGGTGGAATTTCCATTTTACAGACTGTTTTACCATGTATTTTGACAACAACATCTCTAGTTATTTCTTCTCTCAAAAATATTTGAATCTATTCAAGAGTATTTGGGTTGAGTTCCTCCTATATTTTTACATAAATATAAAATATAACTCAAAGAAGGTTAATTTCATTAAAGATGCATTGATTAAGAAACTTTTATCCCATTACATGAAATAATAATTAGAACATGAGTACATAATGTCTGTTTTTTAAAAGTTCTATGTTGGAGTCCGGGAAATATGGGCCAAGGTATAATTATAATGTGTTTAGTTAACCTACAATATTCTAATTTAATTCTGAAATAGAAATAGTTTCATTATGAATTTTGTAGGATTAGTGACTACCTTTATAATGTGGATACAATTTTTGACTGGTCATTCTACATGGTTGTTTTTCTATGTTATTGAAATAGGCATGTTGTACCTTTACATGTGAAGAAAATTTTTAATGCGTATTTCCAAATTTCCTTGTGGTTAGTCAACCCATGAATTTTTTTTTTGGACATATAGAAACAAATCTAGTGTCCATGTATGAGACAATACATGTAACAACATTAAATTTTGAGAAATATGTTTTTATAATTATTTTTATCTTTTTGATATTTTTCATATCAAGGGACATTATGTATAGATTTTGTTTTTCAATGATCCATGTTATTATTTCTTTTTCAATCTACACTATATTTTGGTTTCATAATAGGATACAACATGATAATCTTGCACTACACACAACTCTGACTTGGTATACGTTACAATAAAAACTATGTTTCTATGTAACAATATTTTATTATAATAATTATTTAAATTTGTTAGATATAATATTCCCACTATAAATTTTATCATTAATAGTAATTAGTAAATTTTAAATATAATTTATAATGGTAAAACACATTGATAATAAAAAATAATTTTATGTAATGTAAATATATGTTTAAAATTACTATTTCCTCAAATAAACTGTTTTTATATCCTTCTATGAACAATAAGAAAATATATAATGATATATTTAAAAATTTATTTGATAATATAAACAAATTACTTTAATTAATGATTTCATAACTATCATGGAGTGATTTTTTATAACATCATTTTT
This sequence comes from Viscum album, assembly GCA_963277665.1. Taxonomy (NCBI): domain Eukaryota; kingdom Viridiplantae; phylum Streptophyta; class Magnoliopsida; order Santalales; family Viscaceae; genus Viscum; species Viscum album. The sequence continues at coordinate 541,594,531 of OY728130.1, read as the reverse complement.
GGATGAATAATGGAAAATACTAAATTTAAATTCAAAACATCTTTTTTATTCTAATTTATTGATATTGAAAAATTAAATTTAAATTTGGGTTTAGAGTAAAATTTTAACTAATTTAACCCAATTAATCGAATTTAGGTCATTGTAACGTGTTTCACATTAAAAATATATATAAAACAATTTTAAAATTTAATGCAATTTCTCTTACAAAACGTTCTTTCGTAACACATTTTTAGGATTAATTTTAAATTTAGTTCTACCAATTGTTTGTTTAAAATTACAAAAAATTGATTCTCTATTTAGAAGAAACATAATTTATAATTTCTATTAAGGTAAATTTTTTTTACCAATATATATTATTGAAACTAATTAAAATTAATTTTAGTGATCATTGAAAACAATAGGTTTACATAGTGGTTAAACAAAAATCTTATGGGGAAAAGTAACCGATAAAATTTTCAAAAGGAAATTTAATACATATATTTAAACAATATCCTATATTTTTTATAATTTTAAGAGTTATTTTGGAATTATTTCATGAATGTTACATGAGTAATAATTTAAGTAAAGAAAATGATAAATAAAGAATCGTCCTTAAAATTATCATTTACAAAGACTTATAATATGGAAAAATACCACATTATTTCAGTTGTAAAAATTTTGGGAAATGAAAATTTAGTTTATACATCAAATTATTTTATATTTAATTTTTATAAATGATTTATTTATATTAACTATTTATGTAATGCCATGTTTTGTAATTATTTAGGTAACAATTAATTAAAGCAACTGATTCTAAAAATATTTTTATTGAAATAAATTGATTGAATTATTGAAATTATTTTTTAAATAATAATATATCATTTTACTCTAGTTTGAATATAATATATTCAAATTAATCCTCAATATTGATATTTTAAAATTTAAATTACATTAATAATTTTAATATTGACATTCATGTTATTTGATAATTAATGTAAAATAATTAAAAATCCTAAGATTTAATAAAACCATATAATCCTTAGAAAATTTTTTTATATTTATATAAATTTAAAATATTTTCTATTAAAGGACCAATTTCTATTTCATTAATAAAATATTTACTTTTATGTAGATAAAACATTGTTTCCACAATTAGGGTTAAACAAGTGTTTTTCGGGTAACATGTGCAAATTTTAAAATAAATTTTTAAAAAACATGGGATTTATTTGATTGTAAATTAGAAAAAAATTATAAATTAAGTGGTTATAAATTTTATAATAGAACTAACTTTAATTTATTTACCATTTTTAAAATTATTAGTTTATAAAACTTTTTACCTTAATAAAAAATATAATGAAAAAATGGGGATACACATATATCATGGAAAACAATTATATAAGAGGAACATATTTTTGTTTGATAGATATTTGGATCGACCATAATTCCAAATAATTACATTATATATCCATTTTAAAAGAAAATTATATAAAGGATACCACCCAATATTGTTTACCTTTTTTATATTTACAATAATGTAACTCCCCCAACCACAGTAAAAAAACATTCACTCTTCCAATTGCATCAATCCTATAAATCCCATTGGATCCTACAAAAACATCCCCAATGAAATCATAAAATACCTTCCAACACCATATATTCCTCAAATTAGTAATAAATTAAGCAAAATAGTCTCTATGTTTAATGTGAAAATGTATTTTTTGAAAAATATGTATCTTTCTTCAAAGTCCATTTATGTTTTCTTTCTTTCTATACAAATTAAATTACTCTTATTTGATGATTATATAAATACCAAAGTTTCCTCTATTCAATAAGATGTATTTATGTTATGGGTTATACCAAAACCTACACAAACATCCATCAAATGGATAAATAACATACCATTCTTTTGTACATTGTACTATGGCCTCATGAAATGATGTCGTTCATTTTTTACTTGACCACCTCTCCTGATAAGGAATTAGTATAGACATATTGTTTTTATATTATACATATAATTTTTTTAATTTTTAATTCTTCTGGTTTTATTTTATAAAATTTACCACTAATCTTTCCATTTTGTGAAAATATGATAACATCATTTGTGTATGTGTGGACTACCGCCTCTTCAATGTGATGTGATTCGTTCACCATTTACAAGGAATTTATTAAGGATGAGTCCATTAAATTTATCTGATATATGTGAAATAATAAATATAACATAATGATAATATATATATTCATATATATCATTTACTTTGTTAAATTTAATATGATAATAAAATGGACACAATGTTCATGCATATAAATGGCCTATTTCTTGCATAAACGGGGTACTCCATTTAATATTTTAGTATTATATAGAATATTATAATAAAATATATACAAAATTTATATGATATTTAAATAATGTTTAATTTTATGTTAAAATAAAATAATTATCTGGGTAAGATGATCATGAATAAGAAGTCAAAACAAAAATAAAAAACAAAGCTGATATTACCTAGAACATAACATTAACATGGAATTAATAATAAAATGGAATTATGAATAAGTGATCAAATATTAAATTATATAAGATATAATAATTATTATTATTGGTAATTTTTCAAAAAATTATATTTATTGTACACGAGGTTTTAACATGTGTGATGGAATTCAAGACTAAAGGTATGGGTTCTCTCATCTCACTTGTATTTTCCATACAACCCAAGCCTAGTTCACCATCTATTTTTGATATGTGTTGTGTATAATGCCCATGTATGTTTTTTATTATCATTATAATCCCAATTATTTGTATTTAAATATAAATTTGAGTATCTGTAATTTTTTAATTTTATGGTTCCACATCAACAAAATTGTTAAAGTAATTTCAGGTCAATTTTTTTTCTTTGTGGCACATCTCATGTTATGAATCTATATTCCTTGAATATGTGTATATACTTCCATTTTAAATTTTACATCATGAATCTAATTGATTTTTATGATAATTTATTCTTTATGTAATGATATTATTTCTTATGGACTATATTCAATGTTACCAATGTGGTAATAGTTTACTAAGACATTCCAATCATTTATTAGGACTGTTTATATACTTCCAATGATGATATATTATCATCCACCTCTCCAAAACCAAAAGACCCATCTTATACAATATTTTAGCAAATTTCCATGTAATGGAACCATATTTACACTATAAGGGACTTAATATAATTATGATGTTTTTTAGTAAAATACGACATTATTAAACTTTTATTTCATAAATATGTATTCTTTCAAAACCATGTTTTTAAAAAATGTTTCAAAAAATATTCTTATAATATTTTATGATTTTTCAAATACATTTTCTATATGTTTTAAATTTTTTTCAAAATGGTTCTAAAATGTATATTCTATCCATTTTATACTCAAATCACAATTCTAAACATTTTGAGATGAAAAATGAATGTTTGGAATGTAAATACTTAACTCCCTTCATGATCGTTATTTCCATTAATATTACTTTTAATGTTTAAAAAATTAATTTTAAAGAAATGGTTTTCACAATATTTGTTCATTTCTTTTTCTAAATTTTTTTCCTAGAAAATATTTTTCAATATGTTTTCAAGTATTCTTTATATGTTTTAAATGTATTTTGAAAAAATATGGTTTTGAAAAATAAATCATGTTTTCTTTATAATTATTTATTTTCTAAAAAAAATATTTTTAAAATTTTTTCCATAATTTAATTATAACTCATAAGTTTAATTATAATGAAATAAGTTTTCAAAATATTCCCTAGATTTATTAATAAGTCGTCAAAGTGTTTTTAATGAAATAGGTATTCAAAATGCATTATATTATAAAAATAATTTTAAGGGGAATATATATTTTACCGAATAAAATGTTTTAAATGAAATTTTATATATATTTTTATGAAATATATTTGAATAAATTTTTATGAAAGTTATTTTCAATGAAATACTATTTTACTTAATAAATGTTCTTAGTGATCTCAAATTAACTTTATCCATATAAGATGAAATCCTACGAAATATTTAATTATTTTATATAGATATGATCCAATTATTATATTATTATTATTATTTATTTTAAGGGTTTATGTTTTATATGAATTGATGGTAAAGAAATCCATTTCTGTGCACTTGTTATAAAATTTTAAAACTCGCTTCTTTTCATGGGTAATTCTTTGATTATGAATCTTGTCTCTTATACACATTTTATAAAGTGATGAAATGTTTGTGATAACAATTTTATTTTCTGGGTTATGATATGATTTTTAAGAAACATATCTTATTTTATCGGTAATGATATGATGAATGTTTTATTATTTTTTGGAACATGTTTGTATGATTCCATTATGTCATTGGGGGGACTATATATCTCTTTATAGCATTGTGAGAGGATTTATATATCATGAGATAATTATTGGGACTCAATAAGAACATAATGGATATTACATCATTTTAGTGGAATATTCATCACATTAAATATGTACATGCATGAGGAACGTATTAGTTTTGTGTATTAGAAAATAAAACAACACATTCTTGAAGTTTGGTGAGTGATATTTAATATCTCCATTAAATATATTCCCCCTTTGTTCTCCAGAAAACGTTTCTTCATGATTTGAGTAAACAAATCACAATTAATGGGTGATCATGAATGCTCAGTAAATGTAAATAACGAAAATATGTAAGAATAATGTTAACATAAGGGTACAAGAACATGAGCATAACATTTAAATATCTTATTGTGAATATAAAAGATCATATAAAGAGACATGGAATAAAATTGACATTTTATTTGAAATTAATCCTAAGATTTAAAATAACTTGAACCATGTGAAAATATTATACAAAATATCCCTAGAATTTATGGATAACACCTTAAAATATAAAATATTATGTTCAGGATACCAACCCATACCTTCCAAACATGTTAGGCTTGGGAAAATCTTTCACGTTCATATATCTAGCTTAGGATAACAACTTGTGAACCCTATTATATTGAGGATTTGGTTACCACTCATGTACCCTCTTACTTTCTGGATTGGGATACAAGATATCTACACATTTTATTTTAGGCTTGGGATATAACCCATGTACCTTCTTATTTATAGGCATGGGTTACAACCCGTGTACATTCTTATTTTTAGGATTCAGCTAAAACCCATGTACCCTTGGAGATAATATACCATTTATCGATTCCCAAGTAATTGGATGGAGATACATGTCCCACATGTTAAATAATAAAATATTGTATACATGTGCCACCAGATAATAATATTGCATCAAGAGATAAACAAAAAAATTATATGGGTTTCATAAACATAATATCATTACCCACACAAAAAAATGTGTATCATAAACATTTCATCATATCATCACCTATGGAAAGTAGATAGGCCACATAATCATTTCACTAAATAATAACACATCAAATGAAGCCATTTTGCAGATTATATAACCCATGAAAGGGGATCGAGTGTCATAATCATAATTCCATCAAAACATAAATCTTTAAATATGGAATATTAATGTTTTTCTAAGATAATATTCCTTGTAAGGAATAATCTATAATAAATTATTCCATATTAGATTGAGAAGTATTTTTAAAGATAACTTGAAATAATTATTAAGGAAAATATCATTTGATAGAAAATAAATTATATAAAACACTTTTAAATACCTTTTTAGAAAAATAAATCTTTACAAATTCATTTGAAACATTTCTTGTGCAATTTTTTTCCCTTTTTAAAACATAAAAAATTATGAAATACAATTTCCTTGAAAATAACCTTGGAAACATATAATGAATCATGAAATACTTTTTAAAACGTTTTTCACCAAAAATGAATTGGAAAATTACAATGAATGTTTGATATTATTGAAATATTTTTCAATGAAAATAACATTTTTATAACATATAAAAGATGGTTTGAAATTAATTTAAAACACTTTTTGAACAATTTTTTTTTTCAAAACCCTTTTATTTAAAAACCACTTTAAACTCATCAAATTTCCAAAATATTAAGATGAAAGATTATTTCAAAATAACCCTGTGAACATATATTTTAATCTTATGGTTAATAAGGGTCATGACAACAACAAAATGAATATATAATGAACAGTATTATTGCACCTTAAAAGCAGAGAATATGGACTAGACATGATAATTAAAAGAATATTCATTTTTAAGACAATTTTAAAAAGGTAAATAAATAATAATAATGTACGTTAAAAATAATATTTGAATAGTAAATAATTTTGAAAATATATTTAGAAATAAGGGTTACAAAGAACACACATTTTTGACTGAAAGGAGGAATAAATGATGAATTTCATAACTACATATTCAAAATTATCTTAAGTACCAAATAAATAGAAAATGGTAACAATACATGAGATATCATGGAAAACCCAAGTATAAAAAATCATTTAGTGTTCTTTTGAGATTGATCATAATATTCAATCAATTGAAACATAATCATAAAATATCATGTTAATGATCAGACTATAGAAAAACCATTACCACATTGGTAACATTAAATCATAATCATAAAAAAAGAAATAAATTACATGAATATTTAAATATCTTGAAATGAAGGATATTCTTGATAATAAAAGTAGATGGGAATTATATACACCCAATGAAAAAATTATCATTAAAGTGATGTGTAAAAAAACCTAAAATATTTTTATATGAATTAAATAACATTTTAATATGACGTATATACCCCACATATAATAAATAAGGGGTGAAAATGGCTTCTGTCAAATGAAAAATAAAAATTAGATGAGTGAACACTTAATACTTGCATAAATCTATAATTGTGATCCCCATAATAACATAAAATAATTTATATCATTTAATATCAATAAATTACGAAAATTATATATATAACATTTCATTGGAAATTATATAGAGTACAAAAAAATAATCAAGTGGTGAATATGGTACGTATATCATGGAAATAAAAATTTAGATGGAATTCCAATACATCAAGTCTAAGTGTTCTTTATACACCTTCAAACTTACTCTTCAAATAAGGGTATAAATTTGTTTAACCAATTTTCTATTAAATAGTAAAAATGTTTTGAAATACATTTTTAATTAACATGGATGTGGAAGATAAAAAGGTCTCAGTGGATACATACATAAAAACAACCTCGGATAACAAGAAGATTATAGAATTAATCCTAAACATGTTCTTTTCCTTGGTCGAGGGTAAGTTAATCTATATTATAATATTTAAATCATTTTTATTAAATTATACAAGAACCATATACAAAAATATGATATCATATATGATCTTATAATAATGATTTGTTAATAATATTTTCGTATTATCATCATTTCAGGTGTTAACTGATTCATTTTCCTTTATATGTTTTGTTACAGAAGACATGTTTGTTATGAATAGGATGTATTTGATTCATATCCAGAATTATTTTTAAAATTTAAAAATTATTTTTAATTATATTATGAAAATTATTCTTGAATGATTACGATGTAGAAATGAATCCCATCGTGTTCGTGGAGATGGTAATTTATACGTACGCAGGAGGGACAATATCATTATTTTGATTTAAAATCCAATTAAAATAGATGAAATATCATATATATAGGATTATTAACATGTTATATTTATTATTTACATCAACCATACATAATTATTAAACCAATCCAAATAATAATGTATAGAATAACAACTACACCGCGATGTGGAGACGGTAAGTCATACGTACACACGCACGTTGATATGTCATTTATTGGATGGATAGAATAACGAAGATGGTTGTAACATATCTTTAATAACATCACAGTATATAGAAGATACTAGAGTTATTATTTTAGAATGGAAACAAAAAGGAAATAAGAAGTGGATTAAGAATAGAATGTGGAAGAGGTGATGAAAAATTTACCTCTTCTTAGGGTTCATCCATTTGATTTGATCCAAAGGGCTCCATAGGTTGGCTTTATTTCTAAATTAAGGCATCTATAATTAATGGAGTATATTTTATAGGATATTTGGGTAGGTTTTTGCTGATCCAAATGGCTCTGAATGTGTGAATTTGAGAGAAAGGGAGGTGCCCTTTTATAAGAGGGGTGAGGGCACCTTAGGAAAATATTGGAATATTATATTATTATAAAATAATTTTTGGTTTAGAATGGCATAAAAATAACTTATTTCTATGATAAGGTGTGGATGGGTCTAAAACCAATCAACCAAATGGTTGTATACTTGTTTGGGTCACTAGATTAACTTTATCTTTTACATTTAAGCCTTAGTTAATTACATTGACATTTACCATGTCTCTTTTTAGTTTTTATATTATATGGTTAATAAATGTTCAATAGACATCCAAAAGAACCTGAAGTGGTTAATTAATGAAAAATATAAATTTATTTAAGGCCTTTTTCCGATCCATATATTTTAAGGAATATAATATCAATTAATAATATAATATTTGTTTTAAAAACTCAAATATGACAATTTTGACATTATTTAATAAATGATTTTTTAAAGTCCTAACAACACTATTACATAGAAATAAATTCATATTTTCAATAATAAAATGAAACATTATCCTATAAAATTAGTTTAATTCATCAAAAGTCTCAAATTACATTTATTTGGATATTTATAATATCGATTATTTAAATATTTAAATATTGAGGAAATTACTGCATCTTAATTGTGTCATAAATAAATTAGATTGTATAAAGTCTAAAAGTTATAAATAAAATTTCATTATGTAGGAGATTTATTTCTCTTTGTATTAAATATTTATAGTTTAATTTATCTTTTGTATAACCCTATATTAAAATTGGTTTAGTTAATAAACTTTGATTTTACATATTTTAACTCTTCTTTAAATGAAATAATAATAAATGTCCTAATCTAATCCAAGTGGACCTAAAGATCATTATTTCTTCCTATGTTTTTTTTGGTCTAATTACTTTTATCCAATAGAATTATAACATGTTTTAGGGTAAGAATAATATCAACTTTACCCTTCATTACCATATTTACTTTTAATAGTGGTAAATAAATGTATAAAAGTTACTATTCACCAAAAAATTTCATCTTATTGAAACGAAATTTATCTACTGATATCAACTGTGTCTCTTAGATTTTTGAAATTCCACTCACAGAAGTGGTAAAATTAATTTTTATGTGAATTTGCAAATTCTCCTAGAAGGTGGGTAGAAGACGGTGAAAAGTTTAATAAAATTATATATATCTAAAATTATAACAAAATGACTCCAATGATTTAAATTGAACATATATAGGTATTATGTATCTATTTTGACATAAAATTAGTTTATATTAAATAAATAATTATTTAAATTAAAATTTGGTTTTAAACAACAACTTAGTGTTTTCACTATTCATCGAAAAATTTGAAATTTTTTAGAAAAATACAAAAAATTCAACCTATGTTAATTTCAATATTATGAATTCAAAAAGGAAGTAAAATTTTAAAAGTAAAATTTATAAAATTTCAACATGTGGGTATTACAATTCATGACAACTAGTTTGATTGGTCGCAGTGTGTTAGAATCTCGAAGTTGCGTACATTGCAAGCTATTGCATTATTCAAAGGAAAACGTACTGTAGAAGCATGGGGTGTTACATTTTCCCCCTATTCAAATAATTTCATCCTCGATATTTATAGAATATTACCACATAAGAAACTTGGTGAGTTCTTCATTATATGTTCCCCGAGTTCCACCGTTGCCTCTTCCTTCTTATAGTTTCTACATAGAACTTTTACCAGACAAGTCGTCTAGTTTCTCAACACTTGTTCTCCTGTATCGATAATCATGATAGGCTATTTGGAATTACACAGATCAGGTTCCAGTTCTAATTCCTCATAGGTGAGTACATGCGTTGAGTCAGGCATGTATTTTCTCAACAGCGATATGTGGAACACATCATGAACTTTGGAGAGACATATAGGAATTTACAAATGATAAGATACAAATCCAATATGTTCTAGAATTTCGAAAGGTCCGATGTACATGGAAAACAATTTACCCTTCTTATTGAAACATATAAGACCCTTCCATGGAGATACCTTCAAGAAAACATGATCTCATACTTGAAATTCCAAATCCTTCCTTTGGTTATCGGCATAACTCTTTGGCCTACTTTGTGCTTCTTTGATGTGAGTTTGTAATACCTTCACCTTTTCCATCATTTCATCAATAAGTTCTGCGCCTACAAGTTTTCTTTCACCAACATCATCCCAACAGGTTGGTGTGAGACTTCTGTTTTCGTATAATGCCTCATATGGTGCCATCTGAATACTTGAATGAAGCAATTATTATAAGAATATTCTACCAGAGGTAAATATTGATCTCATATGCCTTGAAATTCACGTGATCATGATATAAAAATGTCTTCTAAGGATTGAATAGTCCATTTTGATTGTCCATCAAATTGAGGGTGGTAGGCAGTGCTCAAATAAAGTTCAGTATCCAGGGATTTCGGATTACTTTTCCAGAATCTTGATGTAAAATGGGGATCACGATCAGAAACAATCGATAGGGGTACTCCATGAAGTCTTACATATTTGTTAGTGTCCAAACTTTCTAAACATTCCAATGGTAAATATTCTCTTATAGTATGAAAATGTGCTGACTTGGTAAGACGATCAATAATGACTCACATTTTATCATTCTTTCTAGGAGTCTTTTTTAGTCTCATGACAAAGCCCATAGTAATATTATCCCACTTCCACTTAGGTATGGGAAGAGTTTGCATGAATCCCCTTTCCTATTACCTTCTAGCCATAACGTGTTGAAAGACCATACATCTAGACATAAAATTAGAAATCTCCCCCTTTATGTTGTCCCACCAAAAATGTTCCAACAAATATCTATACATCTAAGTGCTACCTGTGTGTATAAGTAAATTGTAAATATGAGAATCATCTAACAATTTCCTATTCAGATAAGGTATATTGGGAACATAATGTCTCTTCCAAAATTTTAATATCCATTCTTCATATATGAAGTCACTCAATCTCCCATCATTAACACCATTAATATTCTTTTGAAACTCATCATCATCGGTCTGAAAACTCATTATCCTTTCTAGTAAAAATGGTTTGGCAACCATTTGAAAAAGCATTAATGTTTCACCTCCTAGGGTTATTCCCATATCCATCTCTAATATGTCCATGTATATAGGATCATTTTCAACTCTCAGTCTTTTCAAAACTCCATGATCCTTTCTACTCAAAGCATCTTCCACCTTATTTTACTTTCCCGGGTGGTAGTGTATAGTGCAATCATAATCCATGAGTAGTTCAAGCCATCGCTTTTGCCTAATGTAGATTTCTATTTGAAATGAAATATACTTCAAACTCTTGTGATCAGTATAAATCTCACATTTTTTCACCATATAGATATTGTCTCCATATCATCAAAATAAATATTACATGTGTCAACTCAATATCTTGAGTCAGATAGTTTTGTTAATTAATTTTTAGTTGTCGTGACGCATAGGCATTAACTATATCATTCGGTATAAAAACAAAACCAAGTCCTTTCTTTGAGGCATCACTATAAATGACAAACCCGTCATTCCTCGATGGTAGAGTCAATATAAAAGAATTGAATATTATTTTATTCAGTTCTTTATATCATTCTTCACACTATTTTTTCCAATCAATCTTAACACCGTTACGTGTGATCTTTTTAAATGGGTTAGAAAATCGGGAAATTTTTTGGACGAAACGTCAATAATAACCAGATAAACTAATAAAAAAGCATAACACAGTTATACTTTTCAGTTCTGGAAATTCTTGGATTTCCTTTTTCGTAGAAGGGTCAACAAAGATTCCATCCTCATAGAAAATATGACCTTGAAAAGTAATTTTTTAAAGCCAAAATTAACACTTGCAAAACTTCCCATTTAATTCATTTATGGTGAGGGTTTTCAAAATGGTGCACAAGTGATTCTAAAGATCTTCCTAGATTTTGGATTATACAAGGATGTCATCAATAAATACCACTATAAAGTCATGAAGATATTCCTAGAAAACTATGTCCATTATATCCATGAAAATAGAGGGTGCATTAGTCATCCCAAAAGGAATTACTATAAACTCGTAATGGCCGTACCTTGTTTGAAATGGTGTTTTTAGAATGTCTTCCTTCTTCACACACAACTGATGATATCCAGATCGAAGGTCAATATTTGAATAATATTGAGCTCCATGAAGTTGGTCGAATAAACCAGTAATGCAAGGTAGGTGATACTTCTTCTTCATTGTTACAACATTGATCTCCCTTTATTCAATGCACAACCTCATAGATCCATCTTTCTTCGTAACAAAATGAACAGGGGATCCCCATAGAGAAACACTAGGGTGAATAAATCCCTTATTACTCAATTACCCTAGTTATTTCTTCAGTTCCACTAATTCCACAATGGCCATTCTATAAGGGGTCTTAGATATGGGCCTTGAACCAGGAATTAAATCAATAAAAAACTCAATTTCTTATTATAGAGGATGTCCAAGTAAATCTTCTAGAAACACATCAACGCATTCTTTCACAATAGGTAAATCCCATATATAAACATTATTTTCCTCACCTATAGTTAATTCATTCCCTTCCTCGACAATAATTTAATTTAGTTGAGCTACTACGGGTTGATCTAGATAAGAATGACGCAGTGTCATTTCTGCTCTAATGATAAGGTGTTGTTTATCATCATCATCAAAAATCAGAACTTTCTTATTCTTACAAAAAATTGTTGCATCATGGTCTGAAAGCCAATCCATGCTGAGGATTATTTCAAATTAAATCACGGTTATGATGATGAGATCGTTAGATAAATAACATTTATTTTCCTTAATAGGGACTGATTCTCAAAACATTGTTGTAATGCCACTTCCCTTAAGAGTTTTGACTGAAAACCTCCATGTAAAATAAAATTAGAAAGATATAATTTTCATAGGTAATTGGGAAGATATGAAACAATGCAATGATCTAGAGTCAAAAAAGCCATTGGCTAAACTTGAAGAAACCATTAAATTACCTCCAACCAAGCTTCAACCTGAGTAGTCGTGATCATGAATGTTCGGACATGATCCCTTGAGCTTTTCTGAGGTATGTTTCCTTGGAGCTTAAGTCATTCATTTGAATAATGTCCCATCTCTCTGAAATTGTAGCATTGAAAATTGCTAGTTTCTTTCATTCCCATACAATCACCAGAAAGATTCCCTTTCTATCCACATTTGTTGCATACTCCTTTTACTTTTAGATAGGAACTATGGTGATTCCTTCCATAATTATCATAGGGTAAAAATTAAAATCTTCCCTTCTTCCCTGTTTCCTTATTTCCTTTCCTAGAGTGTTTAGAAGGTATATTCTTCTCTTTCTTTTCAATGAAGTTGAAAGACTTAGAGAATTCCTTTTTTTCCTGACATCACATGAGATAATATATTTGTATGATGAGAAGTATTGTGATACTATAGCTTTAGGGAGAAATGGTTTTAACCCATAAAAGAAATGATCAATATTACTTCTTGTATTATGTATATAATATGCAACATGCCTTGCTAATCTGGTAAGTTAGCCTCATAATTTGCATCATTCTCATCCTCCTTTTGCCTTAGACTCAGAAATTGAATTTCAATATTTGGTCGATGGTCACGATGAAATTATTTTTCAACGAAAAGTTATTTAAAATACCTTCATTATATACATGATACTTCTTCATCCTCCTTTGTGTTGTGAATTAATGACCTCCATTGATCTACATCTCCAGTAAGGCGATAATCTTCCATGACAACTTTCTCCCTTTCTCTACACCCCAAAGAACGAAATATTTTCTCTAAGGAAATTATCCATGGTTTAGCTACAAATTGATTTGTATTCCCATGAATGTTTTATGGTTTTTGTCTCATGAAGTGGTCTAACATTGATCCTCCATGATGTTGATCAGGGAGATCCATACAGGTAAGGTGATTATTCATGACCTGTGTGAGTTGTCCCGGTATGGTGATAAGCTGATCCGCACCAATTGCATCACCAACTGCACAATAATTATCTTCAGTGGGAGGGAAATCCCTATATATATTACATCTAATGATACAGTTTCCATTCCTTCCACTAGGATCCATTTCTAAAAAATGGGATAATCTAGATTTTTTTATGAATTGAAATACACAATTCTATACTTGTAAAACACTTAACATAAATTTAACAGTTTATGGATATAATCCAATATCATAAAAATGTTTTCATTAAAGATTTATATACTAATAAACCCTTCATAATGGTTTAAATAAAATTATAGTTATTCTAAGAATATCCCCCAGGAGTGTCGTAACCAAAAGTGCAGCATGTCCCATTGTCGTGCACCAGTTCCCATTCGAGTCTAGCTCAAAGCGGTGTTTTCAGGTTTTACCCCTAGGTGCATCTCATTCAGACCGACCTCTACCTGCTCATATCTAGACAAATTGTATTTCTTGTAAAACTCATAAAGTCTCTACAATACCAATATTCAAGGATGTTTATCTATACTAATCGTCAAAGTCTATTTTAGTATAATGTTCTCTAATTAGTGTTTGTCAAAATCTAGTTTCCAAGGATTGTACTAAACTTTCTCTGATAAAAACTATAATTCTCTGAACCGAGTTACATAGTGTCGGAGAATTATTATATAGTATTTTAATGATAAAAAGGAAATCATGTCCCAAAAGATTGATCAGTTTAGTATTATTGGAAACATGATTCACACATAAGCTAAACTTTACAACTTGAAAAGACATACAACACTAATTTATTCCATTTTAAACATCCAAGACTCTTAGATTATTCAGGAAAGTCACTAATAATTAACTTATTAGTATCCTTCGAAAATGAAAAATAAGAATAGGGTGATATCAAATGCTCAGTAAGGGAATGAAATATAGTGAAAGATAACAGAAATAGTAGGCTTTGTGAATAATTGAAAACACATTCCTTTACATATGATAAATATGAACACTTTTATGTTAGGAATCTGAGTTGAGTAATTAATTCCATAATAAAACACAATCATGGGTATTATACTATTCGAATAACCACATGAACCATCAATATTAATTTCATAATAAGGGAATGTATAATGTCGGGAATTCTGAAACATTAGGTCAAGGCCTCAACTGAGACGTTTAAAAATGATTAAGGCCTCAGCCAAAATAATATATCAAATTGGGAAAGGCCTTGGAAAATTCTATGACTTTTTTTCTCATGATACATACTAATGCATCGAGGAGCTATAGTGGGCTCCACCTGTCACTTACTGAGTCCAATACAATCATCACATGAAAATGTTGAAATATAACATAAACATTTGTATTAAAACTAACATACGAAATGTCATTACTTTCACCATAAACCATGAATGGTTTAAAATTAACACATCCATTGTCAAATATATTATAAAACCTTCAATAAAATATGGAATATTTGTATCATAATGAATCGACTTCAAACAATTATAAAATACATCAGTGGATGTTGACATAGATGAAATCTAAACTATTTGAGAAAAATCTCCCTTTATTTCATAGAAATCATTTAATGATACATTATTATAAAAGAAATCATTTATTTTGAAATTATTCTCAAAATATTTTAAGGGATTCTTCGACGATATTATAACAGTGGCGAATAACCACACCCTTCGTATAAGTTAAAGAAGACATTCTTTCCTTAATTTTTTCAAAAAGGTCATAAAGTTCCTTGTTGGGAAAAAGTTGAAAGATTCCTTTCAAAACATACAAGTTCAAATAAAGGTATAAATGAATTTAACCTATTTTCTATTAAATAATAATTTATTTTTGAAATACATTTTTAAGAAACATAAATATGGATGATAAAGAGGTCCCAGTGGATATTTAAGAAAAAACAACCTCGGATAATATAGAGATTGTAGAATTAACCCTTACCATGTACTTTTCATTCATAGAGGGTATGTTAAACTCCTATATAATAGTTAAATCATTGTTATTAAATTATAAAATAACCATATTCTTAAATATTATATCATATATTATCGTCTAATATTGATTTGTTGGTAATATTTTTCTATTATCGTGGTTTTGGGTGTTAACTAATCCCTTTTCCTTTATATGTTTTGTAACATAAGACGTGTTTGTTATGGATATGATGTATTTGAATCATATCCAAAATGATATTAAATTATTAAAAAATATTTTTATTCATAAAATGAAAATTAATCTTGAATTATTATGATGTGGAAATGAATCTCATCGTGTTCGTGGAGACGGTAATCTGTACGTATGCACGAGGGACAATATCATTCTTTTGATTTAAAGACTCCTGTCAATAGATGCTATATCATATATACAGAACAATTAACATTTCATATTTATTATTTACATCAATTATACATAATTATTATACCCATCCAAATAATAATGTACTGAATAACAACTACTCAATGATGTGGAGATGGTAAGACTTATGTACGCACGTACAATGACATGTCATTCATAGGATGGATAAAATAATGAATATGGTTGTAGAATATTTATAATAACATCACATTATATATAAGATACTAGATTTATTATTTTAGAATGGAAAAAAGGAATGAAGAAGTGGAATAAGAAAAGAACTTGGAAGAGGTGACAAAATATTTATCTCTTATTCGGGTTCTTTCTTTAGATTTGGTCAAAAGGGATCCATAAGTTTGATTTTTTAATAAATAAAGCCCTCTATGATGAGGGGAGGACAGGATATAGGATATCTGGTCCGGGGTTGGCCGAGCCAAATGGCTTTGAAGGTGTGAATTTGAGAGAAGGGTAATTGCTCTTTTATAAGAGGGGTGAGAGGCACCTTAAGAGAATATTGAGATGTTATTATATAATAGAATTATTTTCGGCTTCTAATGGATAAAAATTGATTTACATCGAGGAAAAGGAGGTGAGGGGTCTAAAACCACTCAACCAATTTGTTTTAGACATGTTTGGGTCACTAGATTAACCTTATCTTTTATATGTAACTCTTATTTAATTAGTTAGACATTTACCATGTCTCTGTATTTTTATATTATGTGGTTAATAAACATAATATAAACTTCCATGAGAAACTCAAGTGGTTCATTAATGACATGTATAATTTTATGTAATACCTTTTTCTGAATGATATGCTTTCCTTAATATATTATCAATTAATTATATAATATTTGTTTTAAAAACACAATTATGTCAATTTTGACAGTATTTAATAACTAATTTTTCTAAAATTCCTAACATCTTTATTACATTGAAATAAATTTATATGTTCAATCCTAAAATGTCATAATAACCTAGAAATTTATTTTAATTCATCAAATGTTTTAAATTTCCTTTATTTTGATATTTATAATATCAATTATTTTAATATTTCATTATTAAGGTAATTACTACGTCATCATTGTGTCATAAATTAATTAAATTATTTAATATCTAAAAATTATAAATAAATTTTCATTATGTTGGAAATATTTTTTACATGTATAAAGAATATTTATAGTCTAATTTATATTATTTGTAACTCTATATTAAAAATGGTTTAGTTATTAAACAATGATTTAACTCTTTTAACTTTTCTTTGAATAAAATAATAATAAATGTCATAATCTAATCCAAGTAGACCTAAAGGATCATATCTTATTCTTGAGTATTTTTTGGGTCGAATTACACATTTCCAATTAAATCAGGACATGTGTTAGGGTAAGAATAATATCATTTTTACCCTAAATTAACCTATTTACTTTTAACTGTGCTAAATATAAGTAAAAATGTGACTATTCACCAAAAATTATATTTATCTTATTAAACCACATTTTCTTACTGATATCAACCGTGTCTCTTGGATTTTTTAAATTCCAGTCACATAAGTGGTAAAATTATGTTGTATGTGAATTTGAAAATTCTCTTAGGAGGTGGGTAAATGACGTTGAAAAGTTCAATAAAATTTTATATATCTAATATGGTTACAAAATGACTCCAATTAATTAAATATAACATATATAGGTATTAATTATATATTTTGAAATAAAATAAATTTAAATAAAATAGTTAATTATTTTAATAAAAAATCGGTTTTAAACAATAATGCAGTGGTTTTCACAATTCATCAAAAATTGAATGTATTCAGAAAAATAAAGAAATCACCTTAAACTAATTTATATATTCCAAATTCAAAAATGAAGTCCTTTTTGAAAAATAAAATTTAAAAACCTTCAAATTTTGGTTATTACTATTCATAATGGCTAGTTTGATTGGTCACGTTGTGTTAGAATCTTGAAGTTGCATACAATGTAAGCTATTTCATTATTCAAAGGGAATCCTATCATGGAAGCATGATGAGTTATAAGTAATAGTTAATTTTGAAACACCCTGAGATTTTATGAGATATATTATTTTTAATTTCTTTGATGTCTTCTATTGTACTCCAAGATTAGTTTGTACTATACGCAATACCGTATTAGCATGCAGTATACAAAACACTATTCTTGGAAAGTGTTATACACAATTTCAAGTTTGTTTTGTAGAAATTATTCTACGCAACATTAGGTATAGATTTTGTTTAATGAATAAATGAAATAAGTTTTGATTATGTTATACACAACACTGAGTATATATATATATATATATTGAATGTATAAATTAAATATGGTTGGATTTTGTTATATGCAACAACAATGGAATCTTTCACTACACACAACCCTAACTTGGCTTACATTACATGCAATCGCGACCTTCCTTGATAGTGTGTGTAGTACGCAATACCGAGTTTCACTAAATGAGTTATCATTATAATATTATTTTGAACTAGCCGTTATGAAAAGAAATACCCACTTTTTTAAATTTTATAAATTTTATCTTTCGAAATGGACTTCATTTTTGGATTCGGAATATCAAAATTAGCCTAGGGTGATGTTTTGGTAGTTTTCTAAAAACACTTAATTTTTGTTGAATACTGAAAACACTGAGTTACTATTTAAAAACTAACTTTTTATTTAAATAATTATTTATTTTATTTAAATATATTATTGGACATAATTGATACATAATACATATATATGTTCAATGTAAATTATTGGAGACATTTTATAATAATTTTAGATATATAGAAATTTTATTGAACTTTTCACCGTCTTTTACCCACCTCCTTGGAGAATTTGGAAATTCATATAAAACATAATTTTACCACTTCTGTGAGTGGAATTTCTAAAATCCTAGAGACATGGTTAATATCAATGACTAAAATGTGGTTCAATGAGATGAAAATAATTTTTTGATGAATAGTAACTTTTTACTTTTGTTTTCCACGGTTAAAAGTAAATATGGTAATTAAGGGTAAAAATGATATTATTATTACCCTAACACATTTCCTAATTCTATTGGATATGTTTAATTCTACCAAAAACAACATTAGGAATAAAATATGACCATTTAGGTCCACTTGGATTAGATTAGGACTTTTATAATTAATTTATTTAAAGAAGGGTTAAAATAGTTAAAATCAAAGTTTAATAACTAATTAATTTTTAATATAGGGTTATACATAAGATAAATTCGACTATAAATATTAATTAGAAAGATAAAAATATTTCCTACATAATTATATTTTATTTATAATTTTTATACATTATATATGTTAATTTATTTATGATACAATGATGATGAAGTAATGATCTTATTAATGAAATAATGACATAATTGATGTTATATATACCCAAATAAATGTAATTAGAGACGTTTTATGAATTACAATAATTTTATAGTTTATATGAAATTTTATTATTGATTTAACTAACTTTTTTCTAACGAATCACTCTGTTATGATTTTCACAAAAATGAATTACCAAATAGTGTCAACATTGACATAAAATATTTTTTAAAAAAAATATTATATAATTAATATTAATTTTATTCATAAAAATATATGGTTCGTCCAAATGACTTATATAAGGTTTTATAAATTAATAATAAACAACTTGGGTTTTTTTTGGCCTTTTATAGTATGTTTATTAACCTTAAAGTGTAAGCAATCAAGAAGACAAGGTAAAAGTAAAATTATTTAAATTAAAGTTATATCTAAATGACAAAGTTAAAATAGAAACCTAGACTTGTATAAATTCTATTTTATGAGATTATTTCAACCCATAACCACCTTAGATTCGAAATAAATCAATTTGGAGCTATTGAATACCGAATATGACTTTATTAAAAAATAATATTTTATTTTTTCCAAAGGTGCCCCTCTCCTCCCTTATAAAAGGGGCACCCCTTACATATTCTATTAAAACCCTTTTGAGCCTTGAAGCCTGGAAAAACCCTGACCATTTCTTCTCTCCACTTCCCTAAAAACATTCTTGAGGTTCTGGTCTTCTCAAAAGTCCATCTCTACTTCTTTAAGAGAAGGCTTAAAGGAGGTGCGTCGATGAAGAGGTAATCTCTTCTTTCGAATCTCTCAAGTTTCTTTCTTCTTCAACTACTTCTTATTTAGTTGTTTCATTATAAATTAATATCATAAGAATCACTCATATACTGATATGTTATTATGAATATGAAATAACCCTATTTCACCTTCTATCCATCCTATGGAAAATGAAATCACCACGCGTGCGTACGTACGGAATACCGTCTCCACGCCGTGGTGCAATCACTTTTTCCACCACCACCTTACATTGATGGGTATAATAGTGTAAATAAATAAATATATATGGTAATTTTAAATTGATATTGATTCTGTAATATTATACATACACTTCAATACAATTCCATGATCATGGGAATGATATCTTCGCTCGTGCGTACGTACAGACTACAGTCTTCACGAACGGGATGAGATTCATTTTCAATGATTAACCATTAAAAAATGATTATAAAGTATATATAATGAATAATAATGAAATATATGACATAATGAAGCTAATATATTTATGTATACAAATATATATATATATATATCATTTACTTACTTCCATTCAATTAAATATTGAAAAGAAAACAACGTTCATGCATACGTACGGCCTACCGTCTCCATGAACGGTGTGTTTCATATAATTTTTCTATCTACTATATATATAAATATATAATTATTATATATATGATATATAAATCATGTTTTACATTATGGATGTAAGTAAATCATGATAAAAGTAATAATAATATCAAGAACAACAAGTCCATACATGTACGATAAATGAAACAATTTACCCAAAACGCTACTTTAACATGGAATTGAAAAATGAACAGGTAATATAAATACCAAAGTGAACCATATGTGATATAATAACAATTAATATGATTCATTAATAATTATATGGAATTATTTAAATCATTATAAAGGAATTTCAAATACATACGATGTATATTAGACATAAGATAAGGGATAATGTTGCAATCTCAATTGTTTTCTTTCCGAGATTACTTATACATAAGTATTTACTGGGGTTATATTTATCATCCATGACCATGTTTTATAAAAAAAATCATGTATTTATAAAGTCCTTTTTACCCATTTTTGACTTTTACTACATGGTATGTAAGGAATCTTTTTTTTTGTTTACCATACGAGGTACTTTTTGTCTTTTCCTGCAAAAGTACGAGAAGAATGTTTTTTTAACCTATACGGTGTTAATGTATTTTTTTGGTTTCATAACACCTTATTTTCATGAGTCTTACTCTAAAATATTTCAGGACTATTTTCAACAAAATCCTTTTATTTTAAAATTTCATGTCATTTTTTTAAAAGAAAATGATTCTGAATAATAAAGGATATTTTTCTCAATATTTCATTTCAAGTGTTTCATCAAAAATATTTTCCATATAAAATGACATTATTTAATATGTTTATGTTTCAAGTATAATGTCTCAATTATTTACATGGTTTGATTCTTCTTATGATTAAATGATATCCATTTTTTTATATGGATTATGTTATTATGGTATTATGTTTAAGAATCACATTCTATTACATGGATTATGATACGATGTATGACATATGATTTTGTGGCACACGAACGAATGAATTAATTATGAGATGGGTGGGGCCTATATATCCCTCCAATGAATTGGGTAAAGATTTATATCTCATGAGATAGACATGGCTGGAAAGGTATGTTAATCCGGTTTAGTGTTACCGGACTGGAACGAGGAGTAAACTCGATTCAGAAAGGGACTTTGTCCACTAAGATGGTCTTGGAAACAATGCCTTGGATACTATGGAAATCATAACATGTTCTTAATGGATACTGCAATTACATGTTTTATTACCATGGTAGTTTATCATGACTAATGTTCCTTTATGATCTTTTCCTTTTATACTTCCAAGATTTATGTCGTTGCTCTTAATTTTGATGTTTAGATTTTATGTTCAAGTTTTTTTCATTCAAATGATTATGGATTGTTTTATGTTCTCTATGCTTACCCTTAATGAGAATTTGAGATCACCCTTATATGTTTTCTTTTACACTTGATTTAAAGAAAGGTTTTAGGTAAGAAAACAAAAGGATAAGATCTGTATGGGAGAAGTTGAAGATCTTTCACAACGATTAGAAGATTATTTTCTGATTTTCCAAAGACACTAAACTATTACGGTCCTTGTCTATTGGTTTTCGTTATTTAGTTTGTATTCCGAAAAAGTAATGTAATATCCATGTATGTCAAGCTTTGGGTCTCTATAGTTGGTATCAGAGGAAATTATTAGTTAACCTTTGGAAACTAGTATACAAAAACTTTAGTGAGATCCCTTGAGATATTTCTAAGGTATGTCTATGGATTTCCCTAAGGTTAAGTATACGAATAGGTTATAGTCCTAGAATTATGGTAACACTATTAGAATTAAACCTAAGATGTTAGATATTGAAGTTAATCCCCCTTTATTATGTTGTTTTCCTAGCATGATTTTAACCTCTCACACTGTTCTTTTTGAGTATTATACGATGGATGAAACCCGAAGGAACCGTGTTGATCAATGTAATGGACAATGAAATGATTGTCTTCCCGATCAAAGAAATGTGATGGGAGATGGAGTGAAAAATCTTACTTCTATACTTACATAAGCTATGAATCATTTTGGATTTCAAAATTATCCGAGAATGGAACAATATTCTATTGAGTCCTTCATGAGGCAACGTCCACCGTCTTTCAGTGGGTCTTCTAATCCACTTGTGCTGAACAATGGATCAGTACCATTGAAAAGATATTTTCCATAATTTTATGTTCAGAACATGGAAAAGTCATTTTATCTGTTTACCGTATAGTAGGTGAAGCAGACTAGTGGTGGACTCTAATTAAGAATACAAGGCCCCAAGATGAAATTGAATCCATAGAATGTGATGAATTGGATAACTTGTTTTTTAGTATGTACTTCCCTTGTATTCTTCAAACAAAGATGTAAAATGAGTTTTTTGAGTATAAGAAAAAGGATTATGAATCTGTTAGTATATATGAAGCGAATTTTACAAGACTTTCAGGGTATGCATCTAGCTTTATCATCCAACCTGAAAGTAATGTTGATCGATTTTTCAGTGGATTCAAACCAAGTATTCGAAGGGAATTAGCTACAAGAGTCTTCAGTAGCTATGAAGAAATTGTGCATTGTGCTATCAAGGTAGAACTGGAAGTTGGTGTAACATATCCATATCATTGTGTTGACAAGAAACGAAAGATGGAGTTCAAGGAGGAATATCAGAATAATGGTGGAAAGAAGATGAATGGTTCTTTATGCTTAGAGTGTGGAAAGAAGCATGGTGGAGACTGTCTTAAAGGGATTAGAAAATGTTTTAACTGTGGAAAAGAAGGTCATCGAGCAGCTATGTGTCGAGGTAATGGAAAAAGGGTTTCTAATGATATGAATAAAGAAAAGACTGCAAAGAATGCACCACCAACACTTCAATGCTTCTAGTGCAGGGAAATGGGGAATTATGCTAATCATTGCCCTAATCCAAGGGTTAATGATGATCAACGTGAGAAACCTCTTAAATCAAAGGATAAAGGGATGTCACATGTGATCACTATTTGTGATGTTGAGTATGACAATGATGTTGTGTAATGATTAAGTGTTAATGTAATGGGATTTCAAAATAGTATCATGGAATATCATTTATAGTATCGTGAAATTTTAAAATATATGTGTTTTGGTCCATTGTGCTTCTCTATAAGAATATGGTATCGGTAACCATGAAATGTTATTCAAATATTTTTGAAAGTAGATGATATGTGCATAATGAAGGGATAAGGAGAAAATGAAATGTTTTACAGTATTCAAGAGCTCATGACTGATATAAGGTAAAAGTTATATCATGGTTCGAGTATATAGAAATTTTGGATTTTTGTATTTGGAAAGATTTATCTTTTTACACCATTCATGTTTTCACTAAGATTCAATGGGTATTGATTTTTAAAGAGAATATACGATTAAGGCCTTCGAATTTTTGGAATGTGACCAACAAGACATATCTTATGATATATGGGGATCAACGATGGTATTAACATGTTTGTTATATGAACTCTCTGGTAATCGTTTTCACTATAATATGAAATTGGACAAAAGTATTTTGAGTAACCCTAAATATTGGAATGGATTATGTTGGACATAAGTTAGTATTGTTTAAGGCTATATCATTTTCGATATTATTGATGGAATGTTTTAATAATGTAGTTATAGAAAAAGGACAACATGTAGGACGGGTGACAAGCCATCATGTCGGACAAGGCTGTGGGAATCAAACCCACAACTAAAGTGCGATATGCCTTTTTCGCCTACAACGGGCCTACAGGAAGTCCATGTATAGTAGAAACTAGTTTTATTATATAAATCAGTATGATATATGAAGTATAAGTCCATTTTAGGAACCATAATTGATTAATCTCGCTATAGATGGACTTATGTATTTTTGATAACTTTTTCTAACATTTTGATTGAGACAGATGGAATGAACCATCATTCTATCACATGATCTGCTAACACTTCACGGATGAAAAATTCAACTTCATTTCTTTAAGAGATGAAGTGTAAATTGTCCAAGGAACGACCAACAATGAGATGTACCAAAATCACGAATGTTTTTCTTCTAATGATCTTGAAAACCAAAATTGTTGTCTTAGTGCCCTTATATCTGATTATTCTATTGGTACCCTAGATCATCACAAATCTACGGCTTTGTGATTGTTGGATTTTTCATAGCCATGTTCTCTACAACTCTCCATTAGAACATAATGGTTATATTTCTCTTCCATATCCATATTTTCAC
This sequence comes from Viscum album, assembly GCA_963277665.1. Classification (NCBI taxonomy): domain Eukaryota; kingdom Viridiplantae; phylum Streptophyta; class Magnoliopsida; order Santalales; family Viscaceae; genus Viscum; species Viscum album. Next base: position 541,569,258 of record OY728130.1, on the reverse strand, counting down.
CTATGTTCTCCTATATGGAAACCCAGTGATTAGTTTATGTGGGTAACTATTATGTTTTATACTTTAGTTTTTAAAGATTTGTTTTAGTATCCCTTTTTACGATGTGGGTTTAGATGAAAGAAACCTTCCAGTAGTAACCCCTTTATAACCCTGACAAATTTCGAGGGTGAAATTCTTTTTAAGGGGGGTAGAATGTAACACCCCATGATTTTATGAGATATATTCTTTTTAATTTATTTGATGACTTCAATTGTACACCAAGATTAGTTTGTACTATAGGAAATACCGTATTAGCTTGCAGTATACGATACACTATTCCTGGAAAGTGTTACACACAATATCAAGTTTGTTTTGTAGAAATTATTCTATGCAACATTAAGTATAGATTTTTTTTAATGCAGAAATGAAATAATATTTAATTATGTTATATGCAATGTTGAGTGTGTGTATATATATATATTCAATGTATAAATAAAATATGGCTGGATTTTGTTATATGCAACAACAAAGGAGTCTTGCACTACACGCAACCCTAACTTGGCTTACATTACACGCAATCGTGAACTTCCTCGATAGCGTGTGTAGTACGCAATACCGAGTTTCACTAAACGAGATATTATTATAATATTATTATGAACTAGCCGTTGTGAATTGTAATACCAACTTTTTGAAATTTTATAAATTTTATCTTTTGAAATGGACTTCATTTTTGGATTCGGAGTATCGAAAATAGCTTAGGGTGAATTTTTTGTATTTTTCTGAAAACTTTTATTTTTTGATGAATAGTGAAAACACTGGGTTATTATTTAAAAACCGACTTTTCATTTAAATAATTATTTATTTTATTTAAATTTATTGTAACACCCCGAGCTTCCACGATACGCTTCTCATTCAATAATACAATGGCTTGCATTGTACGCAACTTCGAGTTCTAAAACATCGCGACAAATCAAAGTAGCCGTTATGAATAGTAATAACCACTTTTTAAAATTATATAAATTTTATATTTCAAAATGGAATTCATTTTTGTATTCCTAATATTGAAATTATCCTATGTTGAATTTTTTGTAATTTTCTGAGAACTTCAAAATTTTTATGAATAGTGAAAAATACTTAAAACAACTTTTTTAATCAAAATAATTCATAGTGATAAATTATATTATTAAGGGGTTTTAGAGTATAATTAGAATATATTTTTACCATTTTATCCAATGGTGGTCATTAGAATTAATTTAACATTGAAATTGGACATAAACAATTGCCAATCTTTTGATATAAATTGTTTCTTAAAAACACGCTATTTGGTGTGACAGCGGGAATTAATTATAAAATTAATTAATGCAACTAATATGTTTGGAATTTTGTAAAATAGACATCATTTTTGAATTTGTAATATCAATTATAGCTTAGGGTGAAATTTTGGCCTTGTTCTGAAAAACTTCAATTTTTGATGAATAGTGAAACCACTAAGTGGTAGTTAAATAACTGATTTTTCGTTTAAATGAAATATTACCACTTCTGTGATTTGATTTTCAAAAATCCGACATACATGGTTGTAATTAAGAAGTAAAATGTGGTTCAATAAGATTAAAATAATTTTTTGGTGAATAGTAACTTTTAAGTTCTTAATCGCGATTAGAGGTAATTAGTGTAGTTTAAGGTAAAAACAATGTTTTAATAATATTATATGAGCATGAAACTTGTCCTACTCCTATTGGATGAGTCATGGCCGACCAAGACAACCCATGGGTCAACTTGGGGACCCCATGGAGCCACTTTAGTTGGAAAATGACATTAATATATATTTATTTAATGTTAAAATTAAATTGACACAAACATGAGTTGTTTTACTAAAATAGTTTTTAAGTGGGGTTACAAAAGTCCATATTTTGACTATAAATATTCATTAGAAAGCTAAAAAGATTTCCTACATCATAGTATTTTTTTTATAATTTTTAGACATTAAATAAATTAAATTATTTATGACATCATTATGATGCAGCGATGACCTCATTATTTAATGATTTAAATAAAATGGGAAGATAATGCAACATCCAAGGCTTACACTTGTCCAAAGCCAATTGGATGAGGATATTTCGAAACCTTATCACCTTAGCCTAGAATTATATAAGTGTGGGACCTTTAGAATCCGAAAAGCATTGTGAAATAATGTAACATTTCAATCTTTCCAAAAGTGCCCCTCCTCTCCACTTATAAAAGGCCCCCACCTCTCCCACCTCATTTACACTTTCAAGCCATTTGGCTCGGCCAACCTCTTCCCAAATACTCTCCCAACTTCCCCCTCTTACTCCTAGAATCCTCACTTTGGGCATAACTCTTCCCAAGGAAGCCTTTGGCTCAAATCAAAAAGAGTTACCCGATTTTGAGGTAATGTCTTCTCTAATGTTGTTTTGGTTTATTTTTCTTCTCCAACCCCCTAAAATCTTTTTATTCATTTCTTTTGTAACAACACCAGTATCCTCAATATACTAGGATGTTGTTATAAGAAGGATTCGAGCTACACTTACACACACCTACATCTAATGGTTAAAGAACATACGGTTTCTGTGGATGGAGAATTTCTGCCTCACGAAACGATGATTGTTCAACACTCATATAACACCTTCAAAGGTGGCCGTTAAGATGTCACTATATTTATATATGATATATAATGTGTTTATGTTTTACTTATGCTTCTTTATTTTTCATTTGTGTCTTACCTTTATGGCTTCCATTATGGGTATACGCGATATCTTCATTTTAGGAAGTGCGGACTACCGCCCCCTCAAAGTGATTTGAATCGTTAATGCCATATGTGGGATGTATAAAGGATGGAGTAAATGGTATTATACACTATATTATACTGTAATTATATTATACATTTATATCATTATGATTTAGTTCCATTAAATATGAAATTCAAATGAAAGTAGCGTTCATGCGTACGTACGGCTTACCGTCTCCATGAACGGTGCATTTCATTTCTTACCTCTAAATGTTACGTAATATTATAAATGAATGTATATACTGGATATATAAGATATATATGACATCTAAATCATGAATATAATTCTGGATATAATGGATATTTCACCACATAAACAACTTGTAATTATAAGAAGCTTATTGTTGACTCAAGTACCAAAGATCGACAAAACGACCGTTATTAACTTAAATAATTACATAATGTTCATATCATTGTAATAAGTGATATAATAAGGATAATGAAATTAAAAATGGTTCTTAATAAGGTATATATTAACTCTAGTTTATTATTCAGGAGGTTAAAGAACGGTTGAGTCAAGTCAGACACGAGGTAAGGGAATTTCTTAACCCAACTTCCATTCTTTGGGTTAATCTCCTACTTTCAAATTATGTCATGATGTTATTATGTCCTATTTTGTATTTTTACTTTCTTTATGTGTACCTATAGTGAATACACATAATAGATCTATTTTATTTTAAAAATGATCTTTTTAAGGACTTCGTCTCAATCTCCTTTCATTGAGGCATATTTGGTTTTATACACAACCTTCTTTTATACGATGTATAAACCCCTTTGACTTTTACGTTTATTCAAAAGGAATCTTTTTTATACGAAGCGTTTTGCTAAACGACAAAAGGGAATGTTTTTCTTTCCGTACTTATGCGGCGACAACGACTTCTCCGCCGCCGTGACCATTATTTGAGTTTCGGCTTCCTCTACAAGCCATCATTTTCTTTTTTAATGAGAAATAAATACAAAGTTTTAACATTCTTTTATTTTGGTATTGAAAATGGTTTTGAAAGCGTTTTTATTATATCAATGTGTTGTATTGATATCTTGTGATTGAAATGTGGAAATGTTATGTTTCCTTTATGAATTTTTTATGTGATACGATTATGTTATGGTTTATGATATGTTTAAACCTATTCATATGAGGAATGTATTGGACTTAATATGTGATGGGTGGAGCCCGCTATAGCTCCTCGATGCATCGGTAGGACTCATGAGACAACTAGACGTGGAATTGGCCGAGGCCCTTTCCCAATTTGATTTATGGTTTTGGCCGAGGTCTTAATCATTTTAGATGTCTTGGCCGAGGCCTTGACAAAATTTTTCAGAATGTCCGGCATTATACATTCCCTCATTATGAAAGTGGTTATTGATATTGCATGTGATTATTCGGCCAGTAGAATATCCATGTGAAGAAGTGAATGGCATTATCTCATTTTACTTTTGCCATATTATGTTGAAGTTCAAGTTTAAAAGGCTTTTGTTTTAGTTATACATTGCCTTAAATGTTAATGTTTATTTATGAAAGCTTCCGCAATATTGTTATCCTTACTGAGCATCTGAGCTCACCCCTTTCAATGTTTTAATGTTTTCCAGGATTTGAAGAAGTATATTATGAATGACCTGCAGGGATAGTCTGAGGGGATATGAAGACAATATGTTGTTGTTGTTTTGGTTTACTTTATGATGTAATGTAACGTTTACAAATGTATCTAGTGTTTCCAAGGCTACTAAACTAATCTGTCTTTCGAGACTTGATCTTTTGTGATCATGCCAATGTTACGAAGTAATGCACCGACTCTGGGTAGCTGGGGTCGGGGCGTTACAGTTGGTATCAGAGGCAGTTTAGTACTAACCTTGGAAGCTAGATTTAGATAAACTCTGATTAGAGCACATAGCCCAAAGATAGACTTTGAGGATTAGTATAGAAGAACTTCCTAGAATTTTGGTATTATAGAGATGTTATGACTTTTCCGAGCAATACATCCCTATCTGGATACGAGCAGGTAGAGGCGGCTCTGGCACAGATGTACCTAGGGGTAAAACCCGAAAACACCGCTTTGAGCTAGACTCGAACGGGAACTGGTGCACGACAACGGGCCTTGCTGCACTCTTGGTTACGACACTCCCGGGGGATATGCTTAGGATAATTCTCATTTTATTTACAAACCACTATGAAGGGTTATGAGTATATACTTTCTCAAAGAAAACATTTCTTTTTATGATTATAGATTATATCCATAAATAGTTCAATTTATGTTAAGTGCTTTATAAGTATGGAATTATGTATTTTGATTCATAAACTAATCTAGTTTATGCCATTGTTTAGAAATGGCGCCTAGTGGAAGGAATGGAAACCGTATCAATGCACGAACTCTGTGTAGGGATTTCCCTCCTGATCCAGATAATTATTGTGGATCTGGAGATACAACTGGTGCTGATCAACTTATTACCATACTGGGACAACTCACTCAGGTTATGAATAATAACCTTACTCGTATGGAGCACCCTGATCCGCAACGTGGAGGATCAATGTTAGACCGCTTCATGAGGCAACAACCACCATCCTTAAATGGGAGTATAAATCCTATAGTAGCTGAGCAATGGATAAATTCCTTAGAGAAAATATTCCATGCCTTGGGGAGTAGTGAAAGGGAGAAGGTTGTCATGGCAGTTTACCGCCTCACTGGAGATGCCGATCAGTGGTGGTCGCTGATTCAAAACACAAAGGAAGATGATGACGTATCGAATATGGAATGGAGGGAGGTCAAAGATCTTTTCTTAGAAAAATACTTTCCTCGTGACCATCGAGCAGATATGGAAAGGAAATTTCTGAGTCTGAGGCAGAAGGAGGATGAGAATGTCGCAAAGTATGAGGCTAACTTTACAAGGTTAGCGAGGCATGCTGCCGATTATATACGTAACCCAAGGAGTAAGATTGATCGTTTCTTTGATGGGTTAAAACCATTTCTCCGTCGAGCTTTGGTATCACAATCCTTCTCATCATATGAAGATATTGTCTCGTGTGCTATCAAGACAGAAAAGGAATTCTCTAAGTCTTATGACAACAAAGTAAAGCAAGAGAAGAAGAGAACGATGGAACAAGAGACAGATAAAGGGAAAAAGGGAAAGAAGGATTTTCCAATATGTGATAATTGTGGGAAGAATCACCCTGGTACTTGCCTAAAAGGAATGGGAGTTTGTTATAAATGTGGAGAAAAGGGTCACCAGGCTCGTGATTGCAAGGGAAAGAAAGAGGCTGTCAAAGTTGAATGCTACAATTGTAGAGAAATGGGTCATTATGCAAATGAATGTCCTAAGCGTCAGGGAAACTTACCTCAGAAAAGGCCAAGGGATCAAGGACAATCTTATGCTGTTACTACAGTTGAAGCAGAATAACTAATGTATTGGTGCTTTTGGACTCAAGGATTATATTCTGGTTATAAGAATAATGTAATATATATATAAGGATTGTACTGCCGTACTTGTTAATTTCAGTAAGGTTTTAATATGATTAAGGTAATCATATTTTTAGTATGTGACAATAAGAGAAACTTTTCTTTGTTTGGGGAATCTGATGTTACAATTGATTTTGGAATTTAGAGACCTTTTAGAGAAAGTCTGGATGAAGGTATTTTGGATAACTATAAAGGTTGGAGTGGATAAAGTTGAAATTTGGATAGTATTTTTTAAGGTTAAAAAATTTATGAAGATTATTTTTGGAATAGTATAGTACTATATTTTTAGGAAAAGGACAACCTGCAGGGTGGGGAATAACCCGTCGCGTCGGACAAAGCTGCAGGAATCGAACCCACAACCATAGTGCGACAAGCCTTTATTTCCTACCACTAGCCTACAGGAATTCCCTGGTTATTACAATATAATTTTACTAATCTAAATGGTATGTGTTAACATTTGGAACCTTATACAATTAGGATAATAATAACATTTTTGAGTTCTATTATCTTTTTGACTGAAAGATGAGTTGAAGGTTGAAACACTAATTGTCAAGCATAAATATATATATACCTATCTCTTATTCAATGAATAAATTAATTCTTAAACTTTAGTAAAGGGATATTAAAACAAAAAATGTGTTATCCTAATACCTTATGTCTTGTTGAACTGATGATATTTTAAATCAACATTAATTGAAGGCTTTGAGGCCCTCAATTTGACAGTTGATTGTGATTGATGACCTCAATCACTCCCTACAAATATTTACGTTTTTCCTCCAATTATATGTCTTTAATTGCCACCAATGTTCTCCTTATCGAGATCATAATTTGGTGGTGACTTTCTTATTTCCATTTTCCCTCTTATTAAGGCTAAATTTTATTAACCTTATTTCCGATGTGGGTTTTCCACAAAGTTATTTTCTATTTTCAACCTCTTATTTTTAAAGAAAAATATCAAATTGCGAGGACGCAATTTATTGAAGGAGGGGAGAATGTAACACCCCGAGCTTCCACGATACGCTTCTCATTCAATAATACAATAGCTTGCATTGTACGCAACTTCGAGTTCTAAAACATCGCGACAAATCAAAGTAGCCGTTATGAATAGTAATAACCACTTTTTAAAATTATATAAATTTTATATTTCAAAATGGAATTCATTTTTGTATTCCTAATATTGAAATTAGCCTATGTTGAATTTTTTGTAATTTTCTGAGAACTTCAAAATTTTTATGAATAGTGAAAAATACTTAAAACAACTTTTTTAATCAAAATAATTCATAGTGATAAATTATACTATTGAGGGGTTTTAGAGTATAATTAGAATATATTTTTACCATTTTATCTAATGGTGGTCATTAGAATTAATTTAACATTGAAATTGGACATAAACAATTGCCAATCTTTTGATATAAATTGTTTCTTAAAAACACGCTATTTGGTGTGACAGCGGGAATTAATTATAAAATTAATTAATGCAACTAATATGTTTGGAATTTTGTAAAATAGACATCATTTTTGAATTTGTAATATCAATTATAGCTTAGGGTGAAATTTTGGCCTTGTTCTGAAAAACTTCAATTTTTGATGAATAGTGAAACCACTAAGTGGTAGTTAAATAACTGATTTTTCGTTTAAATGAAATATTACCACTTCTGTGATTTGATTTTCAAAAATCCAACATACATGGTTGTCATTAAGAAGTAAAATGTGGTTCAATAAGATTAAAATAATTTTTTGGTGAATAGTAACTTTTAAGTTCTTAATCGCGATTAGAGGTAATTAGTGTAGTTTAAGGTAAAAACAATGTTTTAATAATATTATATGAGCTTGACACTTATCCTACTCCTATTGGATGAGTCATGGCCGACCAAGACAACCCATGGGTCAACTTGGGGACCCCATGGAGCCACTTTAGTTGGAAAATGACATTAATATATATTTATTTAATGTTAAAATTAAATTGACACAAACAAGAGTTGTTTTACTAAAATAGTTTTTAAGTGGGGATACAAAAGTCCATATTTTGACTATAAATATTCATTAGAAAGCTAAAAATATTTCCTACATCATAGTATTTTTTTTATAATTTTTAGACATTAAATAAATTAAATTATTTATGACATCATTATGATGCAGCGATGACCTCATTATTTAATGATTTAAATAAAATGGGAAGATAATGCAACATCCAAGGCTTACACTTGTCCAAAGCCAATTGGATGAGGAGATTTCGAAACCTTATCACCTTAGCCTAGAATTATATAAGTGTGGGACCTTTAGAATCCGAAAAGCATTGTGAAATAATGTAACATTTCAATCTTTCCAAAAGTGCCCCTCCTCTCCACTTATAAAAGGCCCCCACCTCTCCCACCTCATTTACACTTTCAAGCCATTTGGCTCGGCCAACCTCTGCCCAAATACTCTCCCAACTTCCCCCTCTTACTCCTAGAATCCTCACTTTGGGCAGAACTCTTCCCAAGGAAGCCTTTGGCTCAAATCAAAAAGAGTTACCCGGTTTTGAGGTAATGTCTTCTCTAATGTTGTTTTGGTTTATTTTTCTTCTCCAACCCCCTAAACTCTTTTTATTCATTTCTTTTGTAACAACACCAGTATCCTCAATATACTCGGATGTTGTTATAATAAGGATTCGAGCTACACTTACACACACCTACATCTAATGGTTAAAGAACATACGGTTTCTGTGGATGGAGAATTTCTGCCTCACGAAACGATGATTGTTCAACACTCATATAACACCTTCAAAGGTGGCCATTAAGATGTCACTATATTTATATATGATATATAATGTGTTTAAGTTTTACTTATGCTTCTTTATTTTTCATTTGTTTCTTACCTTTATGGCTTCCATTATGGGTATACGCGATATCTTCATTTTAGGAAGTGCGGACTACCGCCCCCTCAAAGTGATTTGAATCGTTAATGCCATATGTGGGATGTATAAAGGATGGAGTAAATGGTATTATACACTATATTATACTGGAATTATATTATAAATTTATATCATTATGATTTAGTTCCATTAAATATGAAATTCAAATGAAAGTAGCGTTCATGCGTACGTACGGCTTACCGTCTCCATGAACGGTGCATTTCATTTCTTACCTCTAAATGTTACGTAATATTATAAATGAATGTATATACTGGATATATAAGATATATATGACATCTAAATCATGAATATAATTCTGGATATAATGGATATTTCACCACATAAACAACTTGTAATTATAAGAAGCTTATTGTTGACTCAAGTACCAAAGATCGACAAAACGACCGTTATTAACTTAAATAATTACATAATGTTCATATCATTGTAATAAGTGATATAATAAGGATAATGAAATTAAAAATGGTTCTTAATAAGGTATATATTAACTCTAGTTTATTATTCAGGAGGTTAAAGAACGGTTGAGTCAAGTCAGACACGAGGTAAGGGAATTTCTTAACCCAACTTCCATTCTTTGGGTTAATCTCCTACTTTCAAATTATGTCATGATGTTATTATGTCCTATTTTGTATTTTTACTTTCTTTATGTGTACCTATAGTGAATACACATAATAGATCTATTTTATTTTAAAAATGATCTTTTTAAGGACTTCGTCTCAATCTCCTTTCATTGAGGCATATTTGGTTTTATACACAACCTTCTTTTATACGATGTATAAACCCCTTTGACTTTTACTTTTATTCAAAAGGAATCTTTTTTATACGAAGCATTTTGCTAAACGACAAAAGGGAATGTTTTTCTTTCCGTACTTATGCGGCGACAACGACTTCTCCGCCGCCGTGACCATTATTTGAGTTTCGGCTTCCTCTACAAGCCATCATTTTCTTTTTTAATGAGAAATAAATACAAAGTTTTAACATTCTTTTATTTTGGTATTGAAAATGGTTTTGAAAGCATTTTTATTATATCAATGTTTTGTATTGATATCTTGTGATTGAAATGTGGAAATGTTATGTTTCCTTTATGCATTTTTTATGTGATACGATTATGTTATGGTTTATGATATGTTTAAACCTATTCATATGAGGAATATATTGGACTTAATATGTGACGGGTGGAGCCCGCTATAGCTCCTCGATGCATCGGTAGGTCTCATGAGACAACTAGACGTGGAATTGGCCGAGGCCCTTTCCCAATTTGATTTATGGTTTTGGCCGAGGCCTTAATCATTTTAGATGTCTTGGCCGAGGCCTTGACAAAATTTTTCAGAATGTCCGGCATTATACATTCCCTCATTATGAAAGTGGTTATTGATATTGCATGTGATTATTCGGCCAGTAGAATATCCATGTGAAGAAGTGAATGGCATTATCTCATTTTACTTTTGCCATATTATGTTGAAGTTCAAGTTTAAAAGGCTTTTGTTTTAGTTATACATTGCCTTAAATGTTAATGTTTATTTATGAAATCTTCCGCAATATTGTTATCCTTACTGAGCATCCGAGCTCACCCCTTTCAATGTTTTAATGTTTTCCAGGATTTGAAGAAGTATATTATGAATGACCTGCAGGGATAGTCTGAGGGGATATGAAGACAATATGTTGTTGTTGTTTTGGTTTACTTTATGATGTAATGTAACATTTACAAATGTATCTAGTGTTTCCAAGGCTACTAAACTAATCGGTCTTTCGAGACTTGATCTTTTGTGATCATGCCAATGTTACGAAGTAATGCACCGACTCTGTGTAGCTGGGGTCGGGGCGTTACATTTATTATGGGTTAAAATTGATACATAATACTTATATAAGTTCAATGTAATTTATTAGAGTCATTTTATAATAATTGTAGATATATATAAATTTTATTCAACTTTTCACCGTCTTTTACCGACCTCCTAGGAGAATTTGGAAATTCACATAAAACATAATTTTACCGCTTCTGTGAATGGAATTTCAAAAATAAAAGAAACATGGTTAATATCAAGGACTAAAATGTGGTTCAATGAGATGAAAATAATTTTTGATGAATAGTAACTTTTTTACTTTTATTTACCACGGTTAATGGTAAATAGGGCAATTAAGGGTAAAAATGATATTATTATTACCCTAAAACATGTAGTAGTTCTATTGGACAAGTTTTTTTCGACTAAAAACAACCTTAGGAATATAATATGGAAATTTAGGTCCACTTGGATTAGATTAGGCCATTTATTATTAATTTATTTAAAGAAGGGTTAAAATAGTTAAAATCAAAGTTTAATAACTAATTCATTTTTAATATAGGGTTATAAATAAGATAAATTAGACTATAAATATTAATTAGAAATTTAAAAACATATAATAAATAATGGAATTTTATTTATAATTTTTAGAAATTAAATAATTTAATTTATTTATGACACAATGATGATACAGTAATTATGGTATTAATGAAATAATGACATAATTGATGTTATAAATACCCAAATAAATTTAATTTGAGACTTTTAATGAATTACACTAATTTTATAGGTTAATATGAGATGTATTTATTGATTTAATAAACTTGTTTCGAACTTATAATTCTATTATGATTTTCACAAAAATCAATTACCAAATAGTGTCAAAATTGACAAAAATTAGTTTTTTAAAAAAATATTATTTTTTTAATTGTTATTTTATTCTTAATAATCTAAGGATAGGAAAAATGACTTAGATAAGGTTACATATATTAATAATAAACAACTTGGGGTTCATTTGGATTGTTATAGTAACTTTATTAACCATATAGTGTAAGAAAACAAGAAGACATGGTAAATGTAAAATTATTTAACTTAAAGTTAAATCTAAATGATAAGGTTAAAATAGACACCTTAACTTGTATAAATTATATTGGATAATAGAATTTAAACCCACCCCACCTTATATTTTAAAAAAAATTAATTTTTGGCTATTAAAAAATGAATATGACTACATTATAAAATAATATTTTATGTTTTCCAAATGTGCCCCTATCCTTCCTTGTAAAAAGGGCACCCCTTCCCTCTTCACTTCACACCCTTTTGAGCCTTGATGCTTGGACAAAACCTGATAGTTTATCTTCTCCACTTCCCTATAAATATTTTGGAGGTTCTGGTCTTCTCAAAATACCAACTCTACTTCCATAATAGAAGTCATAAAGGAGGTGTGTCGAAGAATATGTAATCTCTTCTTTCGATTCTCTCAAGTTTCATTCATCTTCAACACCTTCTTATTTAGTTGTTTCATTATAAAGTAATAACATCAGTATCAATCATATACTGATATATTATTATGAATATGAAACAACCCTATTTCAAATTATATCCATCCTATGCAAAATTAAATCACCACACGTGCGTACGTACAGAATTCCGTCTCCACGCCGTGGGGTAATCAGTGTTTCCACCACCACCTTACATGGACGGGTATAATGGTGTAAATAAATAACTTTATATGGTTATTGTAAAGTGATATTTAATATGTAATATTATACATACACTTAAATACAATTCCATTATCATGGGAATGATATCATCGCTCGTGCGTACGTACAGACTACCGTCTCCACAAAGGCGATAAGATTCATTTTCCATGATTAACCATTCAAGAATGATTATAAAGTATATACAATGAATAATAATTAAATATATGACATAATGAATCTAATGGATTTATGTATACATACACATACATACATACATACATACATATATATATATATTTCATCCACTTACTTCCATTCATGTCAATAAGCAAAAGAAAACAGTGTTCATGTGTACGTACGACCTACCATCTCCATGAATGGTGTGTTTCATTTCATTTTTCTATCTAATATATATATATATATAATGAATATATATTATATGTAAATCATTTTTTACATTATGGAAGTAAGTAAATCAAGATATAAGTAATACTAATATAAAAAACAACAAGTCCAAACACATACGATAAATGAAACAATTTTACCCAAAACGCTACTTTAACATGGAATTGACAAATGAACTGGTAATATAAATATCTAAGTGAACCATATATGATATAGTAACAATTAATATGATTATGTAATAAGTCAATGATATTATTTATATCATTATATAGGAGGTTAGAATACATACGAAGCAAATCAGACATAAGGTAAGGGATAATGTTGCAATCTCAATTGTTTTCTATCCGAGATTGCTTACACGTAAGTATTTACTGGGGTTATATTTATCATCCATGTCAAAGTTTTATAAAAATGTTTTCATGTTGTTTTGAATTCCTTTTTACCAATTTTTTACTTTTACTACATGGTATGTAATTTTTTTTGTTTACCATACGAGGTACTTTTTGACTTTTCCGGAAAAAGTACGAGATGAATGTTTTTTTGACATATATGGAATGAATGGATTTTTAAGGTTTCGTGAAACCTTATTTTCATGAAGATTACTCTAAAATATTTCAGTAATATTTTCAACAAAATACCTTTATTTTAAAATTTCATGTCATTTTGTGAAAGGAAAATTCTTTTGAATAAGAAAGGATATTTTCCTCATGATTTAATTTCAAGTGTTTCATAAAAAATATTTTCCACCTAAAATGAAAATATTTAATATGTTTATGTTTCAAGTATAATGTCTCAATTATTTACATTGATTGATTCTTCTTATGATGAAATGATATCCATTTTATATATATATTATGTTATGATAGCATGATGTATATGAATCCCTTTCTATTACATGGATTATGCTAGGATGTATGATTTATGATTTTGTGGCACACGAAAGAATGATTTAATTATGAGATGGGTGGGACCTATATCTCCCTACAATGATTTTAGTAAATATTTATATCTCATGAGATATACATGGATAGAATGGTAAGTTAATCGAGTTCAGTGTTACCAGACTAGAACGTGGAGTGAACTCGATTCAGAAAGGGACTTTGTCCACTAAGATGGTCTTGGATACAATGCTTTGGCTACTATGGAAATCATAACATGTTCTTAATGGATTCCACAATTACATGATTTATTTCCATTTTAGTTTATCATGACTAATGTTACTTTATGATCAATACCTTGTGTGCTTCCAATATTTATGTCGTTGCTCATGATTTCGATGATTAGATTTTATGTTCAAGTTTTTTTCATTCCAATGTTTATGGATTGTTTTATGTTATCTGTTCTTACACTTAATGAGAATTTGAGCTCAACCATTATATGTTTTCTTTTCCCCAGGATTTAAACAAAAGTTTTGGGTAAGAAAACAAAAGGGGAAGATCTTTATGGGAGAAGATGAAGATCATTCGCCATGATTAGAAGATTATTTTCTAAGTTTCCAAAGACACTAAACTATTACGGTCCTTGTGTGTCTGTTTTCATTATGTTTTAAGTATTCTGCAAAAGTAATGTAATATCCATGTATGTCAAGCTTTGGGTGCCTACAATTTTCATTACTATTTTATTTTTAAAATCAATGTTGAAATTATAAAACATTATAAATTATTCTGATTTCAAATATGGAATCCATTTTTTTTCAAATTCAAAAAAAAATTCAAAAAAAAATTTAAAATAAATCCCACATATGTGATGATAATGCATTTATTGGAAGTATATATAATCAATAGTTTTCTAAAATTATATATATAATATCTAATTGATATTGATCTTAATTAAATACATTATATTAATTGATTTTTATTGAATATAATAATAAATTATAAAATTTATAAAAATAATTATTTCCTTAAAAATAAATTATACAAAAATTTGTTTTGAATTAATATTTTCTATTTTTCACTAATTCCTCAAAAAAATTGAAACATTTCAAAAAACCCAAAAACGCACAGATTTATAATTTTTTAGGTTCCTTTTTTGAAAATGTATTTTATTTTGACATATAAAATATAGAAAAGTTTCATGATTTATATTTAAAAACAGTTCTCTTTTAAAGGGTGGTGATACAATTTTTATAAAAATATAGGTTTCCTTGTGTAATATTGGGTTGTTACAATCTCATCCATATCACATATATTTGATGAATGTAAAAAATATTAGATTGAATATATATAATATATATTTCAATAATATTATTATATAATGTTTATTAATTTAATTTATTTTGATAAAATATCTTTGTGAGCATAAAAGTAGTTACTATAAAAACATACCCTTTATATTCAATTTGTTCTTATATTAATTTAAAAAATACATTTTAACAAATTTATTCACACATTTATTTTCATATGCATGTCAATCATATTCATATCCATTTAAAAAGACCACTAGGTTATATATTATTATATTAAATAATTATATTTTTATTAATTTATTATTTTTTGGTATGATTCATTCCTGCGTGTTACATAAGCCATAAAAGAAAATATGCCTTCTCTGTAATGTAAGATAACAATAGTTTTCCCTATAAAAAGACAAAAGTTTAAGTTGTATGTAGATAACCCTTAACATAGTGTTCTGTATAATACCATCCTTGGTTTATTCTATCATATAACAAAGGATATATTTCATGTTGCGTGAAATAAAAATTATAAAAATATTAAATTAATTCAAAATAAAATATTTTACAAAACTTCAAGGTGTTACATTATACCCACTTAACAATGTTTCACCCAATCTATCTCATGATATGGGACATAATGTATATAGGATTACCATTCACATTATTTTGAGTATTCCATTTTGAGGGTAGACCATCTTGTCTTATGTGTTTTAGGTCTATAGAATGATGATGGGTCTCCAATAGTTCTGTGGGGTTATCATTTTTGCTATATATACAACCATATGACTTCATTCTCACCATCAAATGGTTGCATTATTTGCATGCTATTATCATCTTATTCCATAGAAGCGTCATGTTTGGAGACGTGGAAGACCAATATGTGGATTTTCTTGGTGAGCGGCGTTTTCAAGTGGGTAGTCAGTGTGTAGAGCCTCTTCATTACTTTTTTGTTGAGTTATTAGTGAAATCATCATATGTTGTCCGGGTGGTGGTTCCTAGGAAATTTGAGGAATTATTATGTTTTTTCCCAAAGGATGTTATGACTCAACCACCTCGACGTGATGTTGAGTTTGATATAGACATACAACCCATTTATTGGCTGATTTTGATGGCTCCTTAATGAATGAAAACTTTTATGTCGCCGGAGATGAAGATTCATACATACCATCTCTTGAATAATGGATTTATCATGCCCAATGATTCTATGTGGAGTGATCTAGTGTTGTTCAGAAATGAGGATTGTAGTATGAGGTGGTTCATAGATTATCAGGGGATGAATCGGGTGACTACCCAAAAATAGTTACCCTCTTCTGAGGATAAATGATCTCTTTATTTAGCTGAGTTGGACACATTGGTTTAATTTGATTGATATGAGTTCTGTATATCACACATTGAGGGTTATGGACGTAGATATCCAAAAGACTTCTTTCAGGTGCTGGTATGGGAACTTAGAGTTTGTGTTCATGCCATTCAATGTTAATAATGAACCATAAATTTTCATGAAGATTATGAACTCTATTTTCAATTAGTTTCTAGACTAGTTCATTTCCTTGTTCCTTGATGATATAATGATTTACTCGGACTAAGAAGAGGAAAATGCCCAACATTGTAGAGCCATCTTACCGGATCATTGATTTCACCAGCTCTACGGAAAATTTTCCTAGTGTATGTTATATACATGAGAGGTTCATTTTCGTGGGTATGTGTTGTCTCAGTAGGTTGTTGATGTTTGAACTATAGAAGAATGATTCCATTTATTTTTTGGAAGCACCCATGATTATAGAATAGATTCAAAATTTTCATTGTCATTCAAGATATAACCAGTGTTCATTAACTAATTTCTCTCGAGTTGTAGCTCTGTTGATAGTGTTGGTAAAAAAATGACATAATTTCTTATAGAGCAAGTAGTTTCCGGTAGCATTTTAATACCTCTAGGGGAATTTGGTGAGTGATCCAGTATTTCAGTTATAATAGGAAGGGGTGATGTTTGAGGTTTTTTCAAATGCTTCTCGTTTGGGCTTGGTATGCGTCTTGATGAAACTATGTGCAGTGATATCTTATGGGTTGAAAACGTTATGTACCCACAAACATAATAATTCCACCCATGATCGGGAGATAGCAGTTGTCATGTCTGCACTAAAGTTATGGATAAATTACCACATTTTAAGGTTTGTTGTGGTCTTCGAAGATCATATTAGTTATAGGTATATCTTTTCCCTATGATATCATAACATGATATAGTAAAGGTGTGTAGACCCCGGAAAACGCGTCCCCAAAATTTTCCAAATTCTTCCATACATGATCCAAGATCGTAGTCCATTTTGCATGCTTCATTTTGGTAGGTCGTAGGGCCCGAACGGAGTTACGGATTAGGAATTATGGACGTTTGAAGTTGGGCTGGAAATATGGTTCGCGAAGCCCATTCACGAAGCCCCCCTCCGTGATCGCGGAGCGCCGCCGCGAAGCAATGAGGCGAGAGGCACCGCGAACCCGTTTGACATTTGCGATGCACCGCGAAGACCCCTCGTGAAGACCCCTCGTGAAGCACAGATGTGAAGCACCGATGCGAAGCACCCGTGCAGCGCGGTCCCGCGAAGCTCCGGAAGCGGTAACTCTCCGCGAACGCATTTGACGTTCGCGAGCCTGCCGCAATGCTCCGGAGGCGGTACCTCTCCGCGAACGAATTTGACGTTCGCGAGCGCGTCGCGAAGCTCCTGAGGTGGCGCGGGAGTTTTGCTTCGCGGTGCCCCTTCCTATAAATACCCAGCTCACCCCCCTTCTCCAGGAGGACGTAGTCCACGGCCATTTCTCCCTTTGGGAGGCCGAGCGGAGCTCCACATTGCGGCTCCGCGAAGCTATGCTCCGCGAGCAAGCTTCCTTCGCGTTGCTGCTTCGCGAGCAGAGGATCCGCGAGCCTATGCTCCGCGATGCTGCTCCGCGATACCAAGCTCCGCGAGAGCCCTTGCTCCGCGATCCCATGCTCCGCGATGCTGCTCCGCGATGCTGCTCTGCGAGACCAAGATCTGTGAGACCCCTGAGCTTCGCGAGAGACCATTTCTCCGTGAGGACATGCTCCGCGAAGACCTATACTTCGGGAGGATCCTACCTTCGTGCCCACCGGTCCATACCAGGGGGGCTGCGCCCCCGCACCCCCGCTCAGGGTCAGTGACGGCCTTCGGTCCCACGCCGGTCCCTTCGCTACCGCCACAAACCCCCGTGAAAAAATGACAGTCGCACCGTGAACATTTCAGGCCGGGATGCCGAGATTTTTCCATTGCGCCCTTATGCGCTCCCACCTTCAACCTATGGAATTCCATGATTTGATAGACTCCTCCACACACCATGAAACACCTTCAGTTGATGTATTCCTCTTCGTTTGGTTCCTATGTCGTGAGTTAAGGTTCTCATCATCAATTCCCCGGGTACCTTGAGTCGAACAATTCCTCAGGCAACTCCTCCAAACCCAATCACTTGGCTCATATGCCAGGTTGAACCAGAAAGGGATGATTTGTGTAAGTCCCAACAATAACCATTTCTAGGCATCTTCTACCCAACAGTCCTTTCTACATGACTATAAACTGTAGTAATCCCTGTGTTCCAAACATAGGATGCCTCTTGCTCCTAACAAGAGATGTCTTATGCTCCAAGCATAAGATGCCTAACAGTCCTTTCTACACGACTATAAACTGTAGTAATCCCTATGTTCCAAACATAGGATGCCTCTTGCTCCAAAAAAGTGATGCCTTATGCTCCAAGCATAAGATTCCTAATAGTCCTATCTACATGGCTATAAACTGTAGTAATCCCTATGTGCCGAACATAGGATGCCTCTCGCTTCTAATGAGATATGCCTTGTGCTCCAAGCATAAGATGCCAATAGTCCTATCTACAGGACTATAAACTGTAGTACTCCCTATCTAACAAACGATAGGATTCCTCTCGCCCTATACGAGAGATGCCTCATGCTCTTAGCAAGAGACGCCAACGGTCCTATCTACATGACTTTAAACTGTAGCACTCCCTATCTAACAAATGATAGGATGCCTCTTGTTCCGAGCGAGAGATGCCTCATGCTCCTAGCATGAGATGCCAATAGTCCTACCTACATGACTCTAAACTGCAGTATTCTCCCTATCTAACAAATGATAGGATGCCTCTTGTTCCAAGAGAGAGATGCCTCATGCTCCTAGAATGTGATGCCAACAGTCCTACCTACATGACTCTAAACTGTAGTATTCTCTCTATGATCCACACATTGGATGCCTCTTGCCCTATACGAGAGATTCCTTATGCTCCAAGCATGAGATGCTAATAGTCCTTTCTACATGACCATAAACTGTAGTAAACCCTGTGCTCCAAACATAGGATGCCTCTTGCCCTATAAGAGAGATGCCTTATGCTCCAAGTATAAGATGCCTAATGCCATGATTACAACGGCATAATTCAAAAGCCCCTTGGCATTCTTCCGCTTGTGCACCAGTGCATAGGTGAAGCCCTCAATTCATCAGTGAGTTGGGACGCCCTCATGGCCTGACATGAGGAAGACATTATGGGAAGCTTCTTGCATAAGCCCCATTCACCAGTGCCGCTCCATAGCGGCACCCAGGCAGCTTCCTAGCGTAAGCCCCATTCACCAGTGCCTCTCCATCGCGGCACCCGGGCAGCTTCGTAGCATAAGCCCCATTCACCAGTGCCGCTCCATACTGGCACCCAGGCAGCATCCTTGCGTAAGCCCCATTCACCAGGGCCGCTCCATAGCGGCACCCAGGAAACTTCCTAGCGTAATCCCCATTCACCATTTCCCCTCCATAGCGGCACCCGGGCAGCTTCCTCGCGTAAGCCCCATCCACTGTTGTGATCCCAATCAGCGGTAATCCGTTTCGACCCCCATTCAGTGGTAAGACGTTGACATCCCTATCCATCGGTAAGCCGTTGTGACCCAATCCAACGGTATGCCGTTGCGACCCCATTTAACGGTAAGCCGTTCACATCCTTATCCAACGGTAATCCGTTATGGGCCTCCATCCTGGAGTAAGTCCAAACACCATGGGCCGCCCAACGCGTAAGCCCCTTTTCACTTCTCACAGACGCACCCCTCGCGACGTGATCATCAGGTTCTTGCAACTTCTTGTTTCTCACACCGAGCATGACTCACGTGGGCTTAGACTGAGCACCGACCCTGACCCCTCACCCTTTTGAACTACAATGTCTTTGATCCATTTCAAGGCATGGTACATAGGAAGCCTCCATGAGGTTCAAGACCACCCGTCATTCTTCCACGTCGGGTCTCATTCCCATCCAGCATGACGTTAAACTGCGCATTCCATCCGAACTACGAGGACTTTGATCTATGTCAAGGCATGGTACGTAGGAAGCCTTCACGAGGTTCAAGCCCACCAATAGTGGACCCCTGGGTCTACTTTCACGTCGATTCACCGAAAAACAAATCATAGAGAACTACAAGGACTTTGATCCATGTCAAGGCATGGTACGTAGGAAGCCTCCATGAGGATCAAGCCACCCGTCATTTCACGTCGGGTCTCACCCCGGTCCTGCATGAAATTAAACTGCATTCTGGTCTAGTGGTAAGCCGTTGCAACCCATTCCCATATGAACTACGAGGTCTTTGATCGATGTCAAGGCATGGTACGTAGGGATCCTAAATGAGGTTCAAGCCACATTGCTCGGTCGTTCATTCACGTCGAGTTTCGCCCTCGTCCAACATGACGTTAAACAGTATGCCCCCCCCCCCTTGTCCTGCATGACATTAAACTGCCCACCTATTCCCATTTGAACTACGAGGTCATTGATCTGTGTCAAGGCATGGTACATAGGAAGCCTCCCAGAGGTTCAAGCCCACCCCTCATTGGACCAAGGTCCACTTTCACATCGGTTCGCCGACAAAGCCCCATTTGAACTACGAGGTCTTTGATCCATGTCAAGGCGTGGTACGTAGGAAGCCTCCATGAGGTTCAAGCCCACCCATCATCCAATTCACGTCGAGTACTACCTACGTCCAGCACGATGTTAAACTGCAATTCCCATCCGACGGCAAGCCGTTGTGACCACCCTGAACTATGAGGTATTTGATCCATGTCAAGGCATGGTACGTAGGAATCATCCCAGAGGATCAAGCCCAACTCCCATCAGATCAAGGTCCCTCACTCACGTCGGTTCGCCGACACCCACCGCCCGTTGTTTATTCACGTCAGGGTTCGCTATCGTCACACATGTCGTTAAACTGTATTCCCCGAACTACGAGGACTTTGATCCATGTCAAGGCATGGTACGTACGATTCCCATCGGACCAAGGTCCACCTTCATGTTGGTTCGCCGGCGAAGTTCATCGGGCCAAGGTCCACATTCACGTCGGTTTACCGGCACCATCCCGAACTACGCGGACTTTGATTCCCTGCTACAGCGATACGTTGGAAGCCTCCTCAAGGCTCAAGTCCAACTTCACCGTCTCCCTTGCGATGGTCCCATTTCATCCTCCTCCACATCACTCATCCATCGATCACCCATCCTGATTCTCACCCGGGCCGCCACATCCCGGTGGGATCATTCCATCCACCTCCTCGCTGCTCCTAGCGTCCCATGGGCCACTTTCCACGTGTAAGCCCCATCATATCTTCGGGTCGTTGTCCTCTGTGTACACCCCGATTCATCACCCTAAACTATGTGGGTTTTGATCCCTGTCCTCTACACATGGTACGTAGGAAACCTCCATGAGGTTCAATCCCAACCAATGGTAATCCGTGGTGTACCCCATCCTGGGGTGCACTTCCCCTGATCCACCCTCAGTGGTGTTCAGATCAGCCATTATGGTGTGACATCTCCCCTCCATGGGGCGCACCACCTCAGATCCGTCCTCATTGGACGTTCTGATCACCCTTATTCTGTCTCCGCAAGACGTTAAACACGCGGCCTACCTCGTGATAATCATGAGATGCCTGAGGAAAACCTCAGATGACACGCCTTTGGAATAACCATCTCTGTAAGACGTAAACCTAGAGGAATACCCTGTGTTAAACACATGAAGCTGATGAAAACCTCAGATGCATTCCTTGGGTTATGCACCCTTGAGATTCCCTCTTATGAGGAAGAATACAGGTTCCCCTATGTCCATGCACCTAGAGATGCCCCGACATTCCTGATGTTGCCGTCTACTCCGATCGAAGGTCGCTACCATGTCAAGACCCTATGGAATGTCTTGAAGGAAGTAGTGTAATTAACCGGCGTCCATGACGATATGGCACCGGGAATGAGATTCACGAACTACATATTAAATCTATGAGGGAGACCTGGACTAGGTGACGAGTTCCGAGGAGGAATCCACAGAAGGAAGAACTGACATCCCATCATCCTATTTTGATCAAGGAGAAGACGTACCTGAACAAGGAACGAATGTCGTCCGCCTTTGGAAAGCCGGAATGCGGGGCAACAAGCAGCGCGTCCTCCATAGACGGATGCACGTGCCCCGGAGAAAGCGTCAGAAATAAGGTGGCTGGAGTTTCATTAGGAATATGATTTCCAAATCTCTTACACCATAGGAAAGGGGAATTTCATACCCAATTCATTGCATATGAAGTCTCACAAGTATATTGTTTTGGAATTTGTGGATGTTTGTAAGGGAAAGAAGGAGTTGAGTGAATTTCACTTGGATGAAAGGGTAGAGAATGTTAGAATATGATTTCTTCATATGACTATGAATTCATCAATTTTGTTATAGGTTGAGGAGTCATGGAAAGGAAAATTAGAGGTACAATTGAAGAACCATCATGTTGACCAAGATAATTCTCTAGAGGGATGGTCGGAGGACAGTTACAATTAGATTATGTTCTATGGATTGTTTTTTGATCTATTGTGGATGCATGATGGAGTTCTCTATGAATTTCACAAATCATCCTTAGTGGTACAATCCAAAGTTTCCAAGATGTAGCGTGGCTAGAGGATATGGTTTTGGTGTCTCGAGATGAAACAAGTAGTTGTATAATTTGTGGATAAATGATTATTGTTCTAGTATGTGAAGGCTTAACACTATTTTCCCAGTGATTTGTTGTGGCCCTTAGAATATACTGAGTGTATGTGGGATGGCCTATCAAATAAATTAGGCACATTATTACATACGAAACCTGGAGGCTATGATGATATATTAGTAGCAGTGGATTAGATTTGGAAATCATCTCACTTCTTAGCGATGAAGGGGTCATGATATATGGATTCCTTGGAACATCGTAATGTGGATAAGGTGGTGAGACTACATGTAGTTCTAAGATCCATTTTCTCACATCGAGATGCATATTTTACCTCAAGAGTCTACAAAGGATTTCATCCTGATTTTGGAACTTGGTTACACCTCTACACTAGCTTCCACCCTCAGACAGATGAAAAGATAAAACATACTATAAATAGGTTGTAATATATGTTTCTATCATGCATCCTAGACTTTGGTGGATCATGGGTACAACTCATACCTTTGTCAGAGTTATCTTATAATAATAGTCATCACTCATCAATTGGACTGTCTCTATTTGATGAATTTTATTAGAGACCATGTCATTCTATATTGTGCTAGAAAAGGGCCATGGAGATAGCTTTTCTTCTACCAGACATGGTGCAATGCACAACTCAGATATTTCAGGTTTCTCACAAGGGGATCCAAGCACCATAAGACAAGTAGAATTTGTATGTCGATCGCAGGAGAAGGGCCTTATTGTTTGAGGTTTGGGACCATACATTCATGAATTTTTTCCCTTGAGATGAGAATCAGAGGATTGGAAGGCATTAAGAATTATCCAAGTTTTTTCACACACTTCGAGGTTTTGGGGCGAGTTGTCTTTGTGGAATACCAATTGGTGATGCCATCATAGGTGGAGAGGATCAATAATTTCATTCAAATATCTCCACTTTGTTAGTATCTTCACGATGAATACAATGTATTAAACTATATAGAGTCAGGAATTGATGATGATGATGAGACATATGTGTTGAGACTAGTGGATATCCAGGATCATTAGGAGTAGGTGATTCATGGATTGACCATTCCATTTGTGCATGTGTTGTGGGTGCATGGTGGCCTGGAGGAGAGTAATTGGTAGTGCGAAGTGTAGATGTGTTCCCAATACCAAGATTTCCCTTGAGTTTTTTCCCAATTATGTTTTGATATTTTATGTAATGTTTAACCCTTATTTGTTATAATATCATTTGTTTCTATGTACAATAACGTTTGATAATGTATTTATTCATTAATAGGTGAGGAACTAAGTCCTAATAGAGACACAATAATTGTGATGTGATGAAAATAGTGTGGGAGAGATAGTGATACCCAGAGTGGGTAGTATCATAACATGATATAGTAAAGGTGTGTAGACCCTGGAAAACGCGTCCCCAAAATTTTCCAAATTCTTCCATACATGATCCAAGATCGTAGTCCATTTCGCATGCTTCATTTTGGTAGGTCGTAGGGCCCGAACGGAGTTACGGATTAGGAGTTATGGACGTTTGAAGTTGGGCTGGAAATATGGTTCGCAAAGCCCATTCACGAAGCCCCCCTCCGTGATCGCGGAGCGCCGCCGCGAAGCAATGAGGCGAGAGGCACCGCGAACCCGTTTGACATTTGCGATGTGCCGCGAAGACCCCTCGTGAAGACCCCTCGTGAAGCACAGATGTGAAGCACCGATGCGAAGCACCCGTGCAGCGCGGTCCCGCGAAGCTCCGGAGGCGGTAACTCTCCGCGAACGCATTTGACGTTCGCGAGCCTGCCGCAATGCTCCGGAGGCGGTACCTCTCCGCGAACGAATTTGACGTTCGCGAGCGCGTCGCGAAGCTCCTGAGGTGGCGCGGGAGTTTTGCTTCGCGGTGCCCCTTCCTATAAATACCCAGCTCACCCCCCTTCTCCAGGAGGACGTAGTCCACGGCCATTTCTCCCTTTGGGAGGCCGAGCGGAGCTCCGCATTGCGGCTCCGCGAAGCCATGCTCCGCGAGCAAGCTTCCTTCGCGTTGCTGCTTCGCGAGCAGAGGATCCGCGAGCCTATGCTCCGCGAGCCTATGCTCCGCGATGCTGCTCCGCGAGACCAAGCTCCGCGAGAGCCCTTGCTCCGCGATCCCATGCTCCGCGATGCTGCTCCGTGATTCTGCTCCGCGAGACCAAGATCTGTGAGACCCCTTAGCTTCGCGAGAGACCATTTCTCCGTGAGGACATGCTCCGCGAAGACCTATACTTCGGGAGGATCCTACCTTCGTGCCCACCGGTCCATACCAGGGGGGCTGCGCCCCCGCACCCCCGCTCAGGGTCAGTGCCGGCCTTCGGTCCCATTCCGGTTCCTTCGCTACCGCCACAAACCCCAGTGAAAAAATGACAGTCGCACCGTGAACATTTCGGGCAGGGATGCCGGGATTTTTCCATTGCGCCCTTATGCGCTCCCACCTTCAACCTATGGAATTCCATGATTTGATAGACTCCTCCACACACCATGAAACACCTTCAGTTGATGTATTCCTCTTCGTTTGGTTCCTATGTCGTGAGTTAAGGTTCTCATCATCAATTCCCCGGGTACATTGAGTCGAACAATTCCTCAGGCAACTCCTCCAAACCCAATCACTTGGCTCATATGCCAGGTTGAACCAGAAAGGGATGATTTGCGTAAGTCCCAACAATAACCATTTCTAGGCATCTTCTACCCAACAATCCTTTCTACATGACTATAAACTGTAGTAATCCCTGTGTTCCAAACATAGGATGCCTCTTGCTCCTAACAAGAGATGTCTTATGCTCCAAGCATAAGATGCCTAACAGTCCTTTCTACACGACTATAAACTGTAGTAATCCCTATGTTCCAAACATAGGATGCCTCTTGCTCCAAAAAAGTGATGCCTTATGCTCCAAGCATAAGATGCCTAATAGTCCTATCTACATGGCTATAAACTGTAGTAATCCCTATGTGCCGAACATAGGATGCCTCTCGCTTCTAACGAGATATGCCTTGTGCTCCAAGCATAAGATGCCAATAGTCCTATCTACAGGACTATAAACTGTAGTACTCCCTATCTAACAAACGATAGGATGCCTCTCGCCCTATACGAGAGATGCCTCATGCTCTTAGCAAGAGACGCCAACGGTCCTATCTACATGACTTTAAACTGTAGCACTCCCTATCTAACAAATGATAGGATGCCTCTTGTTCCGAGCGAGAGATGCCTCATGCTCCTAGCATGAGATGCCAATAGTCCTACCTACATGACTCTAAACTGCAGTATTCTCCCTATCTAACAAATGATAGGATGCCTCTTGTTCCAAGAGAGAGATTCCTCATGCTCCTAGAATGTGATGCCAACAGTCCTACCTACATGACTCTAAACTGTAGTATTCTCTCTATGATCCACACATTGGATGCCTCTTGCCCTATACGAGAGATTCCTTATGCTCCAAGCATGATATGCTAACAGTCCTTTCTACATGACCATAAACTGTAGTAAACCCTGTGCTCCAAACATAGGATGCCTCTTGCCCTATAAGAGAGATGCCTTATGCTCCAAGTATAAGATGCCTAATGCCATGATTACAACGGCATAATTCCAAAGCCCCTTGGCATTCTTCCGCTTGTGCACCAGTGCATAGGTGAAGCCCTCAATTCATCAGTGAGTTGGGACGCCCTCATGGCCTGACATGAGGAAGACATTATGGGAAGCTTCTTGCATAAGCCCCATTCACCAGTGCCGCTCCATAGCGGCACCCAGGCAGCTTCCTAGCGTAAGCCCCATTCACCAGTGCCGCTCCATAGCGGCACCCGGGCAGCTTCCTAGCATAAGCCCCATTCACCAGTGCCGCTCCATACCGGCACCCAGGCAGCTTCCTAGCGTAAGACCCATTCACCAGGGCCGCTCCATAGCGGCACCCAGGAAACTTCCTAGCGTAATCCCCATTCACCATTTCCCCTCCATAGCGGCACCCGGGCAGCTTCCTCGCGTAAGCCCCATCCACTGTTGTGATCCCAATCAGCGGTAAGCCGTTGCGACCCCCATTCAGTGGTAAGACGTTGACATCCCTATCCATCGGTAAGCCGTTGTGACCCAATCCAACGGTATTCCGTTGCGACCCCATTTAACGGTAAGCCGTTCACATCCTTATCCAACGGTAATCCGTTATGGGCCTCCATCCTGGAGTAAGTCCCAACACTATGGGTCGCCCAACGCGTTAGCCCCTTTTCACTTCTCACAGACGCACCCCTCGCGACGTGATCATCAGGTTCTTGCAACTTCTTGTTTCTCACACCGAGCATGACTCACGTGGGCTTAGACTGAGCACCGACCCTGACCCCTCACCCTTTTGAACTACAATGTCTTTGATCCATGTCAAGGCATGGTACATAGGAAGCCTCCATGAGGTTCAAGCCCACCCGTCATTCTTCCACGTCGGGTCTCATTCCCGTCCAGCATGACGTTAAACTGCGCATTCCATCCGAACTACGAGGACTTTGATCTATGTCAAGGCATGGTACGTAGGAAGCCTTCACGAGGTTCAAGCCCACCAATAGTGGACCCCTGGGTCTACTTTCACGTCGATTCACCGAAAAACAAATCATAGAGAACTACAAGGACTTTGATCCATGTCAAGGCATGGTACGTAGGAAGCCTCCATGAGGATCAAGCCACCCGTCATTTCACGTCGGGTCTCACCCCGGTCCTGCATGAAATTAAACTGCATTCTGGTCTAGTGGTAAGCCATTGCAACCCATTCCCATATGAACTACGAGGTCTTTGATCGATGTCAAGGCATGGTACGTAGGGATCCTAAATGAGGTTCAAGCCACATTGCTCGGTCGTTCATTCACGTCGAGTTTCGCCCTCGTCCAACATGACGTTAAACAGTATGACGCCCCCCCTTGTCCTGCATGATATTAAACTGCCCACCTATTCCCATTTGAACTATGAGGTCATTGATCTGTGTCAAGGCATGGTACATAGGAAGCCTCCCAGAGGTTCAAGCCCACCCCTCATTGGACCAAGGTCCACTTTCACATCGGTTCGCCGACAAAGCCCCATTTGAACTACGAGGTCTTTGATCCATGTCAAGGCGTGGTACGTAGGAAGCCTCCATGAGGTTCAAGCACACCCATCATCCAATTCACGTCGAGTACTACCTACGTCCAGCACGATGTTAAACTGCAATTCCCATCCGACGGCAAGCCGTTGTGACCACCCTGAACTATGAGGTATTTGATCCATGTCAAGGCATGGTACGTAGGAATCATCCCAGAGGATCAAGCCCAACTCCCATCGGATCAAGGTCCCTCACTCACATCGGTTCGACGACACCCACCGCCCGTTGTTTATTCACGTCAGGGTTTGCTATCGTCACGCATGTCGTTAAACTGTATTCCCCGAACTACGAGGAAATTGATCCATGTCAAGGCATGGTACGTCCGATTCCCATCGGACCAAGGTCCACCTTCATGTTGGTTCGCCGGCGAAGTTCATCGGGCCAAGGTCCACATTCACGTCGGTTTACAGGCACCATCCCAAACTACGCGGACTTTGATTCCCTACTACAGGGATACGTTGGAAGCCTCCTCAAGGCTCAAGTCCAACTTCACCATCTCCCTTGCGATGGTCCCATTTCATCCTCCTCCACATCACTCATCCATCCATCACCCATCCTGATTCTCACCCGGGCCGCCACATCCCGGTGGGATCATGCCATCCACCTCCTCGCTGCTCCTAGCGGCCCATGGGCCACTTTCCACGTGTAAGCCCCATCATATCTTCGGGTCGTTGTCCTCTGTGTACACCCCGATTCATCACCCTGAACTATGTGGGTTTTGATCCCTGTCCTCTACACATGGTACGTAGGAAATCTCCATGAGGTTCAATCCCAACCAATGGTAATCCGTGGTGTACCCCATCCTGGGGTGCACTTCCCCTGATCCACCCTCAGTGGTGTTCAGATCAGCCATTATGGTGTGACATCTCCCCTCCATGGGGCGCACCACCTCAGATCCGTCCTCATTGGACGTTCTGATCACCCTTATTCTGTCTCCGCAAGACGTTAAACACGCGGCCTACCTCGTGATAATCATGAGATTCCTGAGGAAAACCTCGGATGACACGCCTTTGGAATAACCATCTCTGTAAGACGTAAACCTAGCGGAATACCCTGTGTTAAACACATGAAGCTGATGAAAACCTCAGATGCATTCCTTGGGTTATGCACCCTTGAGATTCCCTCTTATGAGGAAGAATACAGGTTCCCCTATGTCCATGCACCCAGAGATGCCCCGACATTCCTGATGTTGCCGTCTACTCCGATCGAAGGTCGCTACTATGTCAAGACCCTATGGAATGTCTTGAAGGAAGTTGTGTAATTAACCGGCGTCCATGACGATATGGCACCGGGAATGAGATTCACGAACTACATATTAAATCTATGAGGGAGACCTGGACTAGGTGACGAGTTCCGAGGAGGAATCCACAGAAGGAAGAACTGACATCCCATCATCCTGTTTTGATCAAGGAGAAGACGTACCTGAACAAGGAACGAATGCCGTCCTCCTTTGGAAAGCCGGAATGCGGGGCAACAAGCAGCGCGTCCTCCATAGACGGATGCACGTGCCCCGGCGAAAGCGTCAGAAATAAGGTGGCTGGAGTTTCATTAGGAATATGATTTCCAAATCTCTTACACCATAGGAAAGGGGAATTTCAAACCCAATTCATTGCATATGAAGTCTCACAAGTATATTGTTTTGGAATTTGTGGATGTTTGTAAGGGAAAGAAGGAGTTGAGTGAATTTCACTTGGATGAAAGGGTAGAGAATGTTAGAATATGATTTCTTCATATGACTATGAATTCATCAATTTTGTTATAGGTTGAGGAGTCATAGAAAGGAAAATTAGAGGTACAATTGAAGAACCATCATGTTGACCAAGATAATTCTCTAGAGGGATGGTCGGAGGACAGTTACAATTAGATTATGTTCTATGGATTGTTTTTTGATCTATTGTGGATGCATGATGGAGTTCTCTATGAATTTCACAAATCATCCTTAGTGGTACAATCCAAAGTTTCCAAGATGTAGCGTGGATAGAGGATATGGTTTTGGTGTCTCGAGATGAAACAAGTAGTGGTATAGTTTGTGGATAAATGATTATTGTTCTAGTATGTGAAGGCTTAACACTATTTTCCCAGTGATTTGTTGTGGCCCTTAGAATATACTGAGTGTATGTGGGATGGCCTATCAAATAAATTAGGCACATTATTACATACGAAACCTGGAGGCTATGATGATATATTAATAGCAGTGGATTAGATTTGGAAATCATCTCACTTCTTAGCGATGAAGGGGTCATGATATATGGATTCCTTGGAACATCGTAATGTGGATAAGGTGGTGAGACTACATGTAGTTCTAAGATCAATTTTCTCACATCGAGATGCATATTTTACCTCAAGAGTCTACAAAGGATTTCATCCTGATTTTGGAACTTGGTTACACCTCTACACTAGCTTCCACCCTCAGACAGATGAAAAGATAAAACATACTATAAATAGGTTGTAATATATGTTTCTATCATGCATCCTAGACTTTGGTGGATCATGGGTACAACTCATACCTTTGTCAGAGTTCTCTTATAATAATAGTCATCACTTATCAATTGGATTGTCTCTATTTGATGAATTTTATTAGAGACCATGTCATTCTATATTGTGCTAGAAAGGGGCCATGGAGATAGCTTTTCTTCTACCAGACATGGTGCAATGCACAACTCAGATATTTCAGGTTTCTCACAAGGGGATCCAAGCACCATAAGACAAGTAGAATTTGTATGTCGATCGCAGGAGAAGGGCCTTATTGTTTGAGGTTTGGGACCATACATTCATGAATTTTTTCCCTTGACATGAGAATCAGAGGATTGGAAGGCGTTAAGAATTATCCAAGTTTTTTCACACACTTCGAGGTTTTGGGGCGAGTTGTCTTTGTGGAATACCAATTGGTGATGCCATCATAGGTGGAGAGGATCAATAATTTCATTCAAATATCTCCACTTTGTTAGTATCTTCACGATGAATACAATGTATTAAACTATATAGAGTCAGGAATTGATGATGATGATGAGACATATGTGGTGAGACCTGTGGATATCCAGGATCATTAGGAGTAGGTGATTCATGGGTTGACCATTCCATTTGTGCATGTGTTGTGGGTGCATGGTGGCCTGGAGGAGAGTAATTGGTAGTGCGAAGTGTAGATGTGTTCCCAATACCAAGATTTCCCTTGAGTTTTTTCCCAATTATGTTTTGATATTTTATGTAATGTTTAACCCTTATTTGTTATAATATCATTTGTTTCTATGTACAATAACGTTTGATTATGTATTTATTCATTAATAGGTGAGGAACTAAGTCCTAATAGAGACACAATAATTGTGATGTGATGAAAATAGTGTGGGAGAGATAGTGATACCCAGAGTGGGTAGTATCTTGACATGGAGGATACAATTCCTTATTTTGTGTGTTCATACAGTGTGGTTTTGGTGCATGGGTGGTGTGCCTTGTGGGTTTTTGGGTTAGTTTTAGTTGTATTGATATGAGGACAGATGTGTGTGAGATGATGGATTGTGAAGGATAATTTTTATGAATGATGATGGTCGTGGTTAGGATGGATGTTACACATGGAAGAATGTTAAGATACTTAAGTTTATTATCTCCTTGACTTCTATGATGACATTGGTTATGTTTCCTAATATAGATTTTGTTCAGTGGTTTCTAGGGTAGATATGGAATGAATAAAAAATACCCTATTAAACAATGAGAATTTTTTATTTGAATTTTATGGGAGTATGAATTTATTTTTTGGCCCATTGTGTTGTTTTTCATTTTGAGGTCGAAGAAAATAAATAATTGTTAGATGGTTGTTGTTTGAAAACCAATAGGTTTGGTTTGAGTTTTTACTATCATATATGTATTACTTTTATTTTTTCTTGTGTTTTTTATATACACCACACCATAGTTTAGAAATATGAGCTAAATGTCTCCATCATCAAGGGGATGAGTGTCTTTTCATAACATCCTGATGGGAGGATTGATGTATGACCACCCATTCTTCCCTAATCCCTATTCCTAGTGATGATTACCCTAGGCTCTTCAGGGGGTTTTGGTTTGTGAATCCTATGTATGTGCGAGAAAGCTATTATTTACCTATTGTTTTTGGGATGTCATGTAGTTTGTGGCCTAGGAGTCTCTGGGAATGATGTGATATAGTTTACCATTGTTTGTTTATGTGGTATGTTGTTATAATTTTTTCAAGCACTGTGATCATTTATAGGTATTTCACATGGTGTTTTTTAGACCCCTATTACATTTGATCATAGTTTTGGATTCATTAGGGGGATAATAGTTTAAATTATAGATAATGTAATGTCACAGAACTCTATGGTCCAATAAATTTTGAAAATAAAATGGATTATGTTTTTTTGGAGGTCATAGTGACTCATTTCTAGAGTCTTCCAAAATTTTAGTTTTCCTCCGCTTTCTCATCCCAACAGTGAGTTGGACCGGTGAGTCGCAATGTTGACTCACAATGGAAGTTTCTCCAAGTGTGTCAGAATGGTGATCTTGACTGGTGAGTTGAAATGGTGACTCTCACCAGTAACTTGTGAATGTGATTTAGAATATTTAGTCAAAATAGTGACTCACACCGGTAGATCACGATGGTGACTGAGAATGGTGATTCAAACTGGTAAGTTTCAACAGTGATTTATACTAGTTTCTTTCCAAATAGTAGCCCATATAGAAATGAGTTTTCCAATGTAATATCTTCTAATTTAGAGTTTCATCCATATCTCTCCAAATGGTGACTTTCACTGGTTATTCGTAGTGGTGAATCCTTTAACTGTCAGTCATTTTTAGAAGTTTTTCCTTGTTTCCATTTTTTTAGTTTAGAACCATTAATGTATTCATTATCATAAAATTATTGTAACTCTATATTTAATGGTTTTTGGAGCCATCTCAAATCATATACTACTTTTAAAAACCTGATACTCCATTTGACTTCCAAATTGTGTGGCTTGGTCAAGATCCACCTTTAATGGATTTTAAAAACAGTTTCTCATAGTGACTTGGTATCAATAATTTATAAAAACATGTTCTTTTAATCCATGTGACATTATATTTATCTTAGTATGATAATCCCCCCATGAAGAGCCTTGAAATTTTTTTTAGACTTCAGACCGTGTTTTCCCTAGAGACTCTTCATGTCACATGTGCACCCCTTCTTTGGTGCAGGTGGGGTTCCTTTTTCCCTATCAATTTTAAATATTACAGGGTGGTTGTGTGAA
Organism: Viscum album; assembly: GCA_963277665.1. Classification (NCBI taxonomy): domain Eukaryota; kingdom Viridiplantae; phylum Streptophyta; class Magnoliopsida; order Santalales; family Viscaceae; genus Viscum; species Viscum album. The sequence goes on along the minus strand of OY728130.1, from coordinate 541,535,715 downwards.
TGTATCCCATATGAAGATAGTTGAATCCAATTTATATAAATATGATTAAATCAATTTAACATCAATATTCAGGGGGTGAGGAAATCCTATTATTAATTTCCATGTTATGGTGAAATCGTATAGGCTAACCACCCACTAGAAATCATGGTCGTTGGAAGTCTTTTTTTCCAGCACATGATAATTATGGAATGTTTATTGTTTTTTTCCATGATCATGATAATATATGGAAATTTTTAACAATATACATTCCAAAAATTAACGGATACCAAAGGATCATGTTGTTTATGTGATAACCCTTGAATTAACAGTTGGAATTTAACTAAATAATTCCATGTTAAATCGAAGAATTATAATCTTTGGTTCGTTTGGTGATGTGGTCATCTGTAATTCTGTTCACAATTGGTTGGTTCATTGAGTTTAGTAATATGGGAATGGTATGATTGTGCAGTGGGGAAATAGATCTGGCTGTGGATTAGTGTGTTGCTGTAGGTGGTTGTGAGATGGGGATGATTGGAGTTGTGATGCTGGATTTAGAGGGGTGATGTTGAATAATGATGATGGAATTGGTTGGGGTGGGTGTTAAATGTGGATGAATTTGAAGATAAATTTCTTTTTTGTATCTTCACCTTCTGATATGACATTTTTCTGTTTCCTATTGAGGATGGTGTTTGTTAGTTTCATGGGAATTGATTGAATGAATAAAATATTATTTTATTAAATAATGTGAAATAGATAATTGAATTGTATGAGGGTATGAATTGAGTTTGTGGACGGTTGTGTGGTTTTGATTTATAGGTAGAAAAACATGAGGTATTGTGAGTTGGTCAGTGGTTGAAAACCCAGTGGTTGGGCTTTAGTGCGTGGTATCATATATTTATTACATGTATTTAACTTGTGTTGTCTATACACTCCCCACACTATTTGATCATGATGTTATGAAATCCCCTATAATCACATGGGCGGGTGTTTTCCCAAACATACTAGTAGGAGGATGGATGGTTGGCCACCCACTCATCCATACTCCCTCTTCTATGTTGTGATAGTGCAAGTCTCTTTGGGTAGGTTGTGGTCTCTGAGGCCCTGGTTTGTGTGGGAGAGTTTTCCTTTCCCATGTGTTTGCAGAATGGGATGTGGTATGTGGCCTCAGTGTCTTTGTGAGGGACGAGACATGGTGTGAGGCCCATGTGTGTGTGGGCATGATGTGATTTTGTTTGTTTTCCCAAGGGACATGAATAGCAATGAGGCCCATGTGTGCGTGGGCATGATGTGATGTGATTCATTTTCACAGCTGATGGGACTAGTTGTTAGGCCCAAGTTCATGTTGGCATGTTGTGATATGGTTCTTTCAAAAGAGTTGGGACTATTAGGATGTTTTCCCTTATGAAAGAGTGACTGAATCAGTGGGATGTGTTGTGGGTTACCCAAATCATTTATGTACATACTATATTACATTACTAGTCTTCCCTTACATAGTGGTTGTTCCTTTTTAAGTTTGGGATGGCTAGTATCCCTTTTTAGGTGTTGTTGGGTTCTAATTTTTTATCACGGGAGAATTAGTATTCCTCTATGACTTGTGTATATGAAGCTTTGGTATTCTTACTAAGTATACTTTTATTCTCACCATATGTATATCAAACATCATTCATGTTTCCAAAAGTATTATGTGGACTATGCTGGACCTTACCAGCTCAGACATTGTGATAGTTGTTGTGTTGCTACATAGTTTTATTTTTGGAATACATAATAGCGTTTTCATTATATTTGTAATATTTTTCTTTTAAAAATGAATGTGGGATGGATTTGGATATTATATATGTAACATCCCAGGTAAATAAAGAATATTACATTTTCATATTTTTCAAAAATTTTGAATTAAATATTAATTTTACTTTAAAGGAGATGTTATGTTTGATTGCTTTCCCAATACGCAACAACATATTTTTTTGAAATCATATGATGCACACAATGCATAGTCACACTGAAAAAATAATAATATAGTATTATTTTAAACATTTGATAACGCCTAGCAGTTGTTTTGGCGGGAATAGAAAAAACTAACTCCAATGTGAATATAAATGTTTAATAAATGTTTTTACATTTTCCCAATACATTTTAGAGGAAAAAAATAGAGAATCTGATTTGAAGTATAAATACTCTAATATTAATTAAAAGATCGATTTATCACATTTTGATGGGGAACACTCATAAAATCTAGTTTTTGTCACATTTTGATGTTTTATATGAATAAAATAAAATTATTATTTCGAATCAAGACATCAAAATTTACTTTGGGTAAATTTTTGACAATTCTGATAAAATTCTGTTTTTAATGAACAGTGAAAAATAGTGTATTTTAATTAAAACTGCCATTTAATCAAACGTATTTATAGGGTTATAGAATCTTTTTAATTGGATCTAAAGTGTAATTATATTAATTTTTTACCTTTTTATCCTATTTTAGTAATTGGATGTAACTTCACTTTGAAATTAGACATAAATATGTATCAATCTTTTGATAGTTATTATTTCTTAAAAACACCCTTTTTGTTTTGATAGTGGGAATTAATTTGAAATTGATTTCTACCACTTCTGTGTTTTGAATTTGGACAAATGGATTCCATAATTGGATTCAGGAGGTCCAAATTGTATAAATATGTAACTTTTATTTATATATTTTATAAATATTTACGTTCGTAAATATATTATTTACAATGGTTAGATGGTAAATCTGGTAAATAAGGGTAAAACAAATACTATAATAATAATTTAAAATTACCTGAAAATGTGTCCTAATCCAGTTTTTTGATACATTTAAGACCATGGGCATCCTTTTTTGATTTTGGGACACCATAGTGTCACTTGGGAGTGATATTGACACTTTATATTAATTAATTTAAATTAATGACAAAGACGACACAAACATATATGTTTTAGTAAATCAATTATTACTTGGGATTATATAAATTACCTCATCAACTATGAGTATTACTTTGAAATAGAACAAGATTTCATACATCATAATATATTTATTTTATAATTTTTGGACTTCAAATAATTAAAATTAAAAATGACGTAATAATGATGCAGTATTTACCTCATTAATGTATTATTTAAATAAATTAGATTAAAGAGATTAAAAAAATAACCAAAACCTATCAAATTATTATTGGATGATTTTATTTCGAACATTAGGGGTCCTATATTCGTCTTCAATATGTTTTGGACCTTTATAAACCTTAAATCATTATATAATAAAATAATATTTTTAAACATTCCTAAAGATCCCCTCCTCCCCTTATAAAACGCAATCACTTCTAACCCATTCCCCACACTTATCAAACCCCTTGGATCCTCCAATCTCTGAAAAATTAAGTTCCCTACATAACGTTTCCCATCTTATAAACCTTCCCTTAGGAAAAAGGAAATTCAATTAAACCTTTTGGTTCAAACCAAATGGAGATACCCGATTTAAAGGAAACGTCTTCTCTAAAGTTATTTTGTTTTATTTCAGATCTCTGAACCCCTAAACTCATTTAATTCCTTTATTTTTTTTTCAAAAAACAAGTACAATAAATATAATATGTTGTTGTTATGATATGTATTTGAACTAAACTTACACACACCTCCATCTAATGGGTAAAGAACATATTGTTTCTGTGGACGGCGAACTATTACCTCAAGAAATGGTGATTGTTCAATACTATCCTACCACCTCTTATGGTGTCCATTAATATGGAACTGTATTTATATCATATATATATATATATTGTTTCTATGATTCAATGTTTTTTTATAGAATACCTTTATGGTTTCCAAAGTGGTTAAATACAATAATACCCTTTGAGGAAATGCGTACTACGGCCCCTTCAAAGTGATATGACTCGTTAATGCCAAACATGGAACATATAAATGATGGAGATATAGAAATTATATATAATATTATAATTTAATTATAATATACCTACTTATCATTAATTTTTCATTCCAATAAATATGAAATATAAATGGAGGCAGCATTCATGCCTCTGTACGACTTACCATCTACAAGAACGGTGCATTTCATTTCTTATATCCAAATGTTATGTACTGTTATATATATATACTGGATATATATTATATATATGATATATAAATCAGTAATATGATTTTGTAGATAATGAACTTTTGACCACATGGGCAACTTTTAATATAACATGTTCATTTTTGACTCATGTACAAATATCGACAAACTGACCATTATTAACATAAATGATTGAATAATTTTTATAACATGGTAATAATTCATATACAAGGAAAAATAAACATGAAAAAATTCTAAATATTGTATAAATTAAATTTAGATTATCATTCATTATATTAAAAAAGGAATGGGTCAAGTCAGACACGAGGTAAGGGGTTTCTAATCTCACTTTAAATTTCGTTAGATTTCCATTGTTCACCACTAATTTATTGCATGTGGGGTATTGTGTACTTCCATTTGATATATATTATCATGATTCTATTTATATTCATTATATTATGTGATTAAATTGGTTTTTATTATCTTTAGGTTATACGACTCAATTTATTACAATGTGCTAAGGTGTTTTCATCTCACTTTTTATTCCCTTGAGATTCATGCTATATTTTCCACTATTATCTTTTGTGTCGTGTATGTATAGCCCCTGAAAGTATTAATTGGGTAATATAATTTAATTAATGGGTATTTACATCTTCATTTATTCATCTTTCTTTCATGTGTTGTATGTTTCGTATGTTACCAAATCAGTAAGGGAACCTTTCACCCTCATCTTTTTAAAAGAATTCTTTTTCAGTTATGTCATTAAATTTACATATTCTTGTGTTGGGATATGTTATGATATATCCTTATTACTATAAATTTTATGTCCTTTTTATTAGATAACTTTTTCTCTCCCTCAACTCGTTTTTTTAATTTAATGTGACGTCGTTAAGCTGTCAAATTTCTATAAGAGAACTTCATAATCCAATTTCAATTCTACGGGATAAACTTATAATTCTTGATTATGTTGGGAAATGAATATGTGTGAATTTCATATGATTTTTTTACACATAATATCCACTTATACTGGGTGTATTATTATTGTTCACACATAATTAGGTCATTGATTTTTCCATAATCTAAGGATATGATATTTTCAAGGGACTTTGTCTCAATTTACATTCCATTGAGACATATTTGTTGTTTTGAACCAATGCACTTTTATATGCTATTTATACGGTTGTTTGACATTTTATATCATGAATATCTTTATTTTCAAGATATTATAGTCATTTATTAATGTTATTACTCAATTATTTACATTCATCCGTCTTCAATTTGGTTAGGAACTCCAAACTAAAATATCATTTTAAATGATTTAATGATTTATCTTTTAAATATTTCACATTAATGTCCATGTCTTCAAGATGTTTTTAAGGATTTATTTATATGGAAATTAATTTTTTAAAATGTTATTTTATTTAAAAACATCAAGGTGGTATGGGACACTTTGATTCAAAAATCCCTTTATTAAATTTTTTAAATGGTTTTGAAAATGGTTAGATAAAGCATTGATTATGTCAATATATTAAAATGATATATTGTGATTGAAATGTTGAAATTTTATATTTATTTTATTCTTGTTTTATTTGTTATGAATATTTTATGGTTATTACGCATTTTTTAACTATATGGGTGGTTTCATGAATATCCTAAGGCAGGTCAGCCCAAGATATCTATCCAATTCATTGGGTAACGTGATGGAGGTAAAGTGTTAAGATTTCTCCTAAGAGACTTATGAAATCTACATTAATGGTAATTCCAATGTAACTCCCTATGTAGCTGTGATAACTATATTTAATGCATGATATTAATTCCAAAAATCACCTTAATGATTTGTGCTTTTTATGTGTTATTCATAAATCATACGATTTCATGAGGTATGTTATGATTGAAATGTATGGTTTCATTGATTTTTATGTATGGATGTGTCAATGTTTTCGTTCCTTATTTTATAACCCCTAATAAGATTTTTAGGACCACCCCCTGTTTTGATATGTTTTTCAGAGAAATTATAGATGAATATGGTCAAGCATGGGATCAAGGAAAAGTCATGTTGTCTAAAACATGGAACTATACATTTTTTGAGATTTTTATTTTATAAAAAAATGGATACTGAGTGGAACTGTCTACTTTATAATTTTTAAAATGTAATTTAATTGATATGGCCTTATTCAAAAAAACTCTAAACCTGAAAATCTCGTCAATGTGAATTCTTGACATAACTGAAGATTATGTAATGTTTAAGGCCAAGTCCTTATAGTTGGTATCAGAAGTCGGTTTAGACAACTTTATGGATTATGAGTTTTCGTTAAACACATGGTTAGTCCCAATGTCTATTATTTTAGATAAATAATTGTTTTATAAATATTTTACATCAAGGAATGTCAGATAAAAATGTAAGGTGGATGATCTCAAATGCTATTCTTATCTCTTCCCAATGACATGCTAGCAATAATTATTTCAAAGTCATATTCAGATGATGGTGAAACCTTTTCTAGAATACAACTCATCTAAAATCTGTTGTTTGAGATATCAAACACATCCACTATACATCAATATCATCATGGATCATAGGTTGTATTTAATCAAATCATATTCTCTCAATATTATCATATCTTCATGAACGGTAAATATTATCAAAGAATTTTCCAATATTTTTCCCTATCACAAGATTTTAAAGCATATTATGATTTTGAAATAGGTGTTAAAGAATGAGACCCTTGAACAACATATTTATATTTTATTTTACAATATAGTCTCTCAACACATACTTATAGTATTTTAAAAGGACTATTGATTGAATGATTCAACTCAAATTCAGTCCAACAGTTTTATAAAAATCATGTTTTATCAGATGTTTTGTTATTATATGTCATACATGATTATTTTCCATAACTATTATTCTAGGAACACCCATGTGACCCAAGTTCTACATGATATATTTGGATGAAGAAAGTAAATGATTTTGGAGGATCTCTAAATCATTACTGCAATGCATGTACCTGCTACCTATGTGAACAAGATAACGATGACACCATATGGACACCATGATCAAGGTATGATGTTCATTGTATAAGGAATGGTTTTATTTTATCATATGTATGTGTGAAAAAATGACAATATATAATATTTTGAGGTCTTAAGGTATTGTGATTGAACTGAATGGTATAAGAAAACCTTAGAGGTTAAGACATGTTAGGGTTATTTTTGGGTTTTATAAAAAGTAAAACTTGTAATATTGGTGACAAACTATCGCATCTAGAAAGGCCACATGAATAAATCTCACAAATGAAGGGTGATAAGGGTGCATCTCATAAGACTACCCTACGTGAAGTCCATTGTTAGTATGAATTATTCTTTTATGTTATATGATTTTATGCAATAATAATAAGTTTATTTTGGGAACTTATGTTTTATTTAATGGATATCATTAATAAAGAAAAAAAATTTGGTAATTAAGTGATAAAGGTTAGTGTAAAAGACGTTTGATCTTTTGGAAAAGTTATATGCTTAAGGTAAAAAGAATATTATGGGATCTCATTTGTGGAGTAATGGTTGAAATTTTATTTTGGAAGAATCTATGTTTTCTATGAAGATATTATTTATGGAAATAATAAACCTATCTTGGAGAATATGAAATTAGGTTAATTACATTTTATTATGAGGCTTTAAGAGTAATTGATTTTGTTTGGAGATAAATTTTATGATTTATCTTGGGAGACTATGTGATTAAATCCTTCTGAGATTTGTCTTTCAATATTATTTTACATTACATTGATGAATTTTAAGGATAGTTGTTTATAAAATGGTCTTTATTGAACTATGGGTATTGTTTGACAAATTTTGGAGATGAAGAGTATTTTTTTCTTTTTGTAAAAAATTATCCTGTTGGGGATTATCCAATCTTGTATAAACCATTTTGGTTTTGGTTAATTTCTAAAGTAATGGAAAAAATATAATTTATCTTTTTCGATTATGTGATTCTGTAAAAGTTGATTATAGTTCTTCAAACTTGAAAAAGATATCTTGAATACACATTGTTTGGGGGAAAAGATGAGTTTGTGGTATAAATCTAGTAACATATGAATGACTAACTGAAAATAAACTTTTTATTGATTAAAAAACCACTTAATACACTGCATAGTGTAAGATCTCTATGGTCTAAATTAGTGCAGACACATATCATCATTAATAAAAATATTCATAAACTCGTAAGAAAAGATCTTATGTCAAGGAATGAAATCATAATTCGATTCGCGGGTGCCATCGACGCCAGAAAGTCAGCAACCATATTCCCTTCTCACCACATATGAGAGATCTCCATATGACTCCCCATGAGCATCTTTCATCTCCTAATAGTATAAGCAATATTCCATGTAAAACTACCATGGAAAATAAATGCTTTCTAAAGGATCATAGAGTCTGTATCCAATATCTTCAGAATTATCCTCCTTTGTTTTCATACCTCCTGTCCCGGAACCAAGTCCATGGGCCTCCGCCTACAGCACATCTTCTCTACCATAAGATGTGGTGAAGGCAGAAAGAAATGACCCTCCTGGTCTCTGATGATGTATACCCCATTCATCTCCCATGATTGTAGTGACCCATCTGTATTGAATTTATGCTCCTGGCTGGGAGCTCTCCAGCAAACCCAACGACCCTGCCCCGAATTTCTGGCCTGATTTTCACAGCAGAGGTTCTGCACAGTAGCAATCACAAACAGTGCATATTGGCACTCATGTCTCAGCCTGATCAAATACATAAGGGTGTTTTTCACATTGAAGATAATGATCAACTGAGATCCTGTAATTTTTTGTGTGGTGATACTCATTTCTGGCCTTCCATATTGTCCAACACCCTATTATTAGGATGATCGACCATGCTTTCCTCTCAGCCCCCTGTGTACCAGCATCCCTAAACCATGAAATAAAGAAGTTATCATATTCCCCATCATATCCATCTAAACTGTAGAAGGTTCCATACGCCTTCAACAACCCTCTAGCCCATTCACTATCATAGAAGAGGTGTCCCACCAATTTAGATTTGGGAGACCTACAACACCAACATCTGGAAGCCATCTTTACTCCCACACGTTGCATATTTTCAGCCATAGGAAGGGATTTATTCCTAATATGCCATAGTAGGAAATTATATTTGGAGGGAATATCCTTGAAATATAGAATCTCCCCCCCCCCCATGGATATTCATTTGATATGTCCCTTGTTGCACGATTAAAATCCATGGTAGGGAGAACACACGATGTTGAAGCCGTAATAATAAATTTGTCATGTACATCACTCATGACTATGTTATTGAACATTCCAAGCCGACTCTCATCAAAAACAACCTGTAAAAAGTTGTGATGACAACTTGCATCACAAAAGGATAGATCTAGAGTGGGGAAGCCTAGGAACCACAGCTTTCCCACCCCCCAATCCTGATTCTAGAAATTAATATTCCCTATTCCCAAAATCAATCGAGAGTGATGATGCAAGGTCTATAGAAATAGATGAACCAAGCTCCATATCCTTGTACAATGTATTCTCTAGTTATTAATATTCATTCCATAAATATCCTTCATTTCTCTGGAGAAAAGAGAACGTCCTTCCAAAGCCTCCCACACAAGCTTAGCATGAAGCACTTTCATGGTTGCAGAGACACTCCTCAAATCAATTCCCCCTTCAGATAAACGCCTTGCTAGGCTTTTCCGGAAGCCCAGTGATTTTTCCCTACATCTAACTAACCCATATAAAGGACACCATAATCATCTCCATGTTAGAAATCACACTATTCAGAACCTTCAGGGTGGAATGAATGTGCATGTTAATGGAAAATAAGACACTATTGACAAGAGTTATTAAATAGCAAAAGGATATAAATCTAGTTTTCCAGTTGTAGATGTGTCCCCTAATTTTTATTATGATCATATCAAAATGAAGAAACCTGAGCGAAAAATGTCTAACCGAGGCCCTGAGGTACTCCATGATAAAGGACCCTCGGCCCATACTGAATTTGTCACCAAAATCCCACTCTCTTCTCAACGAGATCCTCCTTGATGTAAATAAAATAATTTTATCTTTGTTCACCACTTCCCCACTCTACTTGCAATATTCTCCTAGGATCCCATTAATCCCTTGAACTGACTTTCTAATTCCATTTATAAATATAATAATGTAATATGCGAACATCATGTGTGTAATAATCATTGTGTAATTCTTGTTATGAGATGGTCTAATGTTCCCGGTGATGAGACACTGATTTATATAGAAGCTGAATGTGTTCTGTGAGATAATGAAAAGTTTGGCTTACAAAGGATCCCCTTTGAAATGACCTAAAAATTCCTTTAAGAACCCAAACTGATTACCCATAAGCGTTGTTTCAATCCATGCCGAGTTGAAGCAACGTAAAAGAAGGCCCCCAGTCCAATTGGAGAACCACATGTAGGTCCTGACTCTAAAAACAAATCCCCATTCCAACCTGTCATAAGCCTTGATCATTTCCAATTTAACCACCAAATTTCCTTTGAAGTACATGTTGTTAATTCCTCTTACCATTTCATATACAATTCTTGTTCCACTCTGCATTGACCTCCCATTAATGAAACCATGCTGTTTAGAATTCATCCATGCATCCAGGTGAATATCCATCCTTTTGTTGAGTATACTAGCCGGAATTGTATACGGTATATTAAACATATTGATGGGTCATGTTGATCAATGGATATAGGATTACACACCATGCGTATATGAACCATCTTCTAAACACAAGAAATGGGTGACATATTCCCACCCTGAAAGAAATCATGAACAAAATGCACTAGATCCCCTTTAACAATGTCCCAAATCATCCAGTAAAAGGACCCAAGAAATCCATAAGGCCCTAGTGCACTATCTGGCTTCAAAGTACAACAAGACTCTAGCACTTCATCGTAATCTAGGGTTCTTCTCAGGCCCTAATCAATGTCCTCCAAAACCCTGGATGGAATTCCCTCTAAAATCCCAACCAAGCATCTCAGATACCTCCCTTTCCATACCTGGATTGGGAGATGGTAGTAAAGAATGTACAACTTCATTAATCATGATCCCTACCTCCACACGATCATTGTAATAGGATCCATCATCCCTATGAATGTTAGTCCTCAGGACATGCAGACATTCCTTAATGCATGCATGAAAGTAGACAACGTTTCTGTCCCCCTCACGAAGCCAACAAACATGTGCACGTTTTGTAGCCATGTGTTTCTATTTTAGAAGACAATAAATGATATTATCATTTTTAATTCTATTCTAACTAAACATTGACTAATCCAATTCATGATCCAATAAATTCTCCATGAATTACACGTCCAAACTGATCCCGTCCATGTTCTGATCACGAGCAGGAATCGTCTTTCTGCAGGCATGAAGAAGAAGTTTGAGCCACCTTAAATTATTGTAAAGATTGGTCCACGGGTTCCCTTGACACCTAATATCCCAAGATTCTCTGACCACCTCAGAAGAACATGGTTCCTCCATCCATGTTCTGTAAAAAATAGCTTGATCTTCCCCTGGAGATAGTCCTCTAACGGACAGGCTGAGCAGAGAATGATCAGAATGAAAGTGCACCAAATGAACCAAATTGGAATCTGGGAACATAGAAATTACAGCTCCATTCATAAGACACCTATCAAGCCGTCAATATGTGCACATCCCTCCCCGTTGTTTGTTACACCATGTGAAATTACTCCCCTCATACCCCACATATAGAAGACCATTCCTTGCCATGAAGGACACGAAATCTTGACTGACATTCCAGGGGAAAGCGTTGCCCCCTTTCTTCTCCTATGGAATTGCAATGATGTAGAAATCCCACCACCAAAAAACCCAAGGATCATTCTCTAGATTAATAACTTCTAAGCCACTCTGAAAAACACTATGTCATGGCCATTTCACTTGGTGAAAATAATGGGGAAGGGAAACAATTGGTCCCCAAATAAAATTAGTAGTCAGAAACTGATCTGACAAGCTCAGAAGTTCAACATTGATGTGATCCTTCCAAAACAGCCATAATTGGGAATTCAGGGGATCCCCATGCATGAATAATCGTACCATAATCCACTGATCATACTTCTAAAATTTTCTCGAAGCCTGTTTTGGTTCAAAAATAACCACTATAAAAACATTCCTTTTTCTTAATTCATTCCTTATGAAATCCAAATTTTCCCTGGCTCCAAGACCACCTGTATTCCATTTTTAGGATTTAAGAATTGACTCAAGCACCCCTAGATTTGGCCCCAAACTCCTGGCCCTTGACATGATGAGAAGAAATTTGAATAGAACCTGCCACAATCTTAGATTTAGAATGAGTTTTAACACTAGTATGCCCTTGCAATTAGACTACCACAGAAGAATCCCCACCCCTGCACAATGCCCAGAAAGTAGCTTCTGGAGACATGATGCAATGTACTTCAGTACTACTATGATCCAGCTTTGGAACTAGAAGGAAACTTAGAGAATAAGGAGAAGAATTAAGGGGATGGTGAGGATAGAGTAGAAGTCACCACTGGCCTGATCAACCAAATACATGAGGAGAGGTCCCCTAGATGAAGAAGGTTGACAGAAGACCTGCTCACTCGAGTCCAGTTCCATCAGAGAGAATAATGAGATTCTGATTTTTGATGGAAACCAGGAGAACATAGAATTTATGAGGCTCATCCCCAACAGAGGATGTCCCTCCTCTGTAAACTGAACCATTGTTTCCCCACCCACTGCTCAGAGGAAATGAATCAGATCTTGACTTAGGGGAGGACACTATTCACCGCTAGAGAAAATATTGCAAGAGTAAGCCTCTGATATCTTCTCTGGGAGGACATATGCAACACCTTTACCCCGATTATTTCCCTTGGAACTAGGGATACGTTCATAGGTATGCTTAACATCGGACCTCAAAACCTCCAGGGGATTGATGCTCTTCATGCGAGTTTTGCGGCACACCTGTAGAGATTGCTTGAAAATGTGACAAAAAGAACAGAACCCATGATAGGTGGGATAATAAATATCTTTATGATGATCTATAATCCCTTCTATCCTTATCACATGTGACCCTAAAGCGGATGATAATGATCCACCTCAATTCAAATCCTTACTATTGAAGCCTCCTCCCACCTGATAGTCCTTCCATCTGTGGATAGAAAGGACCCCAACGAATCCCAAATACCCTTAAGCAATAACTCATTCATGAGGGTAAGGGGTAACCCTATATGAAATATCCACACATCCGCATTGGAACATTCTTCAATGACACAAACATCCATCGACCAGTGAGAGAGGGAGAACTTCCAACACCCCACTGCGTGTGACCTCTAGCACCATACTATCACGAAATCCTCCTTGGAAGCCAAAACAATGCAGAAAGTCCTTCTATCCATAATTTACATAGAATCCATTAGATATAAACCCCATCACCTAACAAAATCTTGAAAAACTACGAGAGGGGGATTATCATCACCAAACCATGCCACTATAGTCCAGTGGAGATCTATGGACGTCGCCGCGAAGGACTCCTCGGAATCCTTGAGCATAGTGAAACCATCCTCTAGGAAAGACGAAGCTACATTAGGGATTTCCAATGATGCACTATGAGCTGGATCTCATCCCTTAGGTTTCTACAACAAAGCCTCCTTGAAAGAGATCCCAACAAGATGATCTGAACCATCACCGTTCACCAGAGATCCATGTTCAATTATGGAGAAGCCCCCCGGGGGCGCCGAAGAAACCGGTGGGAGAGCATTTGAAAGTATTTTATCTCGTTATTTCTCTAGTAATATATGAATATTCACATGAAAACTAAGTATGTTTACATTTTTTATTGTATAATCTCTTAAATAATTTCGTCAATATTATGAAACGTATCTTAAAACAAAAACATTGTCCATTAACATTTCCTACTGGGAAATCAAACACCATTTAATCCATCAGATGTTCTTGATTATCTGGTGGGTAATGTTTTCTTAATCATGTTTTATACCAATCTAAATGTAATGGCTCAGACCTCTTTTGTCCATTACTTTGTGAAAATGTGGTGTTTGATGTGTTCCTGGAGATCAAGGTGACTTATTTCCAACACTTTTCCAAATTACCAATTCTGTGAACAGTTCCATCAGTGAACAGTTCTATCGGTAACCTCTAACTGTAGGTGTACATTAACGGTAGGTGTACAGTAATGGTAGGTGTACAGTAACTATAGGTGTAATGTAATGGTAGGTGTACAGTGTTTCAATAATGGTGAGGTCTATCGGTAACCACTATCAGTAACCTCTAACGGTAGGTGTACAGTAACGGTAGGTGTTCAGTATGATAGGTGTACCATAACAGTATGTGTTCAGTGTTTCCAGAATGGTAAGGTCTATTGGTAACCTCTCTCAGCAACCTCCAATGGTAGGTGTACAGTAACGGTAGATGTACAGTAACGGTCGGTGTACATTGTTTCAATAATGGTGAGGTCTATCGGTAACATCTAACGGTAGGTGTATAGTAATCGAATGTGTAGAGTAACTGTAGGTGTATAGTGTTTTCAGAATGGTGAGGTCAATCAGTAACCTCTACCGGTAACCTCTAACGGTTGGTGTACAGTAACGGTAGGTGTACAGTAATGGTAGGTGTACAGGGTTTTCAGAATGGTGAGGTTTATTGGTAAACTCTATCAGCATCCTCTAACAGTAGGTGTACAGTAATGGTAGCTGTACAGTAACAGTAGGTGTATAGTGTTTCTGGATTCCTAAAGTTTCACCCCTTTGAAATTTCCTTTGACGTAAAATACATATAAAGCCTTATTTTTAAGGACTCTTAAGGCTGATTCAAAGGCCATAAATCCTATATTAATTATTTCTATGGCTCAGGGTGTTGTTACATGGTCAAACCACATGGGTTAAAGCAATATACTTTTGATGGGAAATTAAGCATATCTTAAATTGTCTCCCCATTACATCTTAAGAAGGGACAAGATGTCTTCCACCCTTGTTCTTCCTCTTTGTTCTCAGCTATGAGATGCTAGAACCGTTCAATCCTCCTATAGGAGTTTCACAATCTAAATTTACTCCTTGGATTGGTTCGGCTCTATTTTGATGCAACTGAGCTCTATCGATCAATCTTCGATATAAGGTATGTTTCATCCTCATTCATTTGGGGATCCTCTTCTCTTTTGTCTCCTTTCCATATTATAGCATGTAATCTCCATGCATCTAATGGAGTTTTCATGGGGTTCGGTTGGTGCGCTCATACTGTGGCATCCTCGTGTGGATGCAGTTGTCGTGAGGGGAGGATCGTGAACCGCTTTTTGGATAATGAACATGAGGAACTGCTTGAGGTAGGGTATTAATTTCATATCTTTTCATTTATGTAAAACATTATTGTTAGCATGTTTAACCACAATGAATGATAATGGAATTGACATAATAAATATTTTAACTGGATAAATAAATTGATATTGATCATATGTTATTGCCTCTTGTTTTGCATGAAAGTGTGAAATCTATGCATTCTTTGCTTTGCTGTTTGTTCATGATGGAAATTAGTAAAGAACGTATATGGGGAGCAATTGATAATTGTTTGGCTAAAGATAAAGAGTCATGTAAACGAATATAGTTCTTATTGTTATTTAATTTTAATCAAATTAGCACCATAATCATGTTTAATTAATTTTGATAGCTGAATGATTAGGTTTTGTAAATTTCGAACCTATGAATAATAAATCTATTAATTCAAGAAGGATTAAAGAACTGATGGTTTGATAATTCTTTAGAGGGTTCTGAGTTACCCACTTGATTTTTAAAGGGCCAAGAGCCCAATTAATGTGATGTTTGTTTTCCTACTGATAGTGTTGTGATGTGTTCATGGATGTCCATTATGATATGAGGGGGCATGGAGGATTTTTGTTGGGGGAGAAGATGACGCCAAGAGTGGCGAGATGCATCAGATCATGCATGTGGGTGTCAGGGTGGACACTAGGGATGATGGAAGGAGACATATGTGACTATTGGATGATTTCTTATCTACATTACATTCCCCACTTCTCAAGGAAGCTGGTCTTACTTATCCATCTTCCAAAATAGGGAAAGACATGTCAGGTATGCCACGTTATTTCTGTGTTTAGATTCACAAGGAAGGATGGGTTTATGCTCTTGATATAAGAAGAAATGACTCAACAGGTAGTACATCTACTCACCGTGTTGATCCCCATTATTTTTAGTAGCGTAGAATGTTTTTATATAATTCTTGGGGATGTGGGAAAGTAATTCTATAATTAATAATTGAATAAACGGTGTTAACCCATGTGGATGGAGTTGTTGGAACATAATGATGAGGTTGTAATTTTAAAGGAACAGTTGATTTTGGGTGTGATGATAATGAAATTTAATGTGAAATTGTTCATGGTTGATTAAGGTTTAAATAATGAATTAAAGTAGAGTGTAACTGATAAAATGGGAATGAAGTAATCTAATATTGCTCTTTAAATGGTTGTATTCTTATAGGATAACTAGTATTAGAAGTAGCAGCCTGGATTCTGAGAGACGTTAGCTACAGTTGTGCCTAAGACTAGGTTATGCCCATAGTGTAAATGTGAGATAAAATATATCCCGTACGTTTTTTGTTTCTATACGCTACTCCACCCAGTCATTAAGGGCAACTAACTCCCTGGGGATTCTGATCCCTGGGGATATTTTCCCCAACATTCTAGTGGGAGGATGGATTGCTGACTACCCCCTTTGGCCCCGCTCTCTTCTCGTGGAAGTTACTTGTGCTGGTAGGCACAATGGTTAGTTTTCACCATATATTTGTGTAGATGGATATAATGTCTTGAGGTTATTCACACACGTATATTCCGGTTATAGTATCCTATGGACTACTATAGGTGTAACGTGTATGGGTTGTGATGGCCGTAGGATCCTTACTCGGCGTATGGGCTGTAATGGCTTCTGGTAAAATACCAGATTTATGATACACATTATTCGGTCTGTGATGGCTCCTAGAAACTACCTGGTTACTTTCCATACATGGACATGGTGGTTTTTTTGGAGGAGGTTCACGTTGTGGTGCTTCGCCCAGGTGTCTGCAGGAAAACCTTTTGGGAAAGAGATGCTCACGACGTGCGACATTAGGGAAAAGCGGAAAACTAGTGGGGATGTAGTAGCAGGTTACCCTTGATATAATTTATTATTTGATATATTCTTGTATGTATTACTTGGTGAGAGTATCCATGGTGAGGTTGGGATCTTAGTATACCGATTTAGGTGACGAGTTAGTTTCACTTGTTGTTCATTGTGCTTTAGCATGCTCTCTTTACTTTTTCATTAGAGGCTTTAGGGGGATCCTACTGAGTATACTGTTATACTAACCCTATTTATATATAATTTTTTTTCAGGTCACTTGGAGTAGGTTGGAGATCATGATGGTTTCTAATAGCTTGGGGTTGTAGGAGCTGTTCGGGCTGGTGGTTGCTGTTGTTTTTACTTTCTTTTGAATACTTTTAGTTTTTTCCTTCTAGTTGTAATAAATTTTCAAGACATTATATATGTGAACTTGGGTTTCTTTTATATTTTAGTTCTGAGTTGGAGTTGGTTGGTGAATAACTTATCTCTCTCTTCCTCATGTGTTCTATTAAAGGGTAATGCCTCCCATTTGTGTGTTTACTATACCCTCGGTGCTACTCACCAACTCGGGGCCTACTGGAGGCGGGACATGGGGGTCATTACCTCCCTTCACACATTTTTGACCCAGGAGGGGTACACTTTCTAGGAGGGGGTTGTGACAGAGTGGTATCAATGTTATGGTTGTGGGATAGGTTAGAGTTTAGAGTTAAGAACACGTGAGGTTGCATGGCATGGTAGGGTAATAGTGACATTCTTGTATAGTAAGTGAGGTAAACACTGGGGATTGGCTAAGACATAGGCATTTAGGCCCCCCTATGATCTTGATGTACGGACCTTTAAGTTTACAATGACTACTAAATAATGTGATACTTATTTTAGGGTAGATACCTATAAAAGGATTGTGAATCATTCTTCTTTGTCCTGGTGTTTGAATGGGTAGTCCTTGGTTTAGGTTAACCAAAAATGAATAAAACAAAATAATTAATTAATTAATGTTGATTCTTCCGTATTCCATGTTAAGGAGCTATAACGTTCTTTTATTTTATAGGTATGGCTCTAGGTCAACATCCTCATTAGTTTTGTGTAGAAAATGTCTAGTAGGATATTCTGGGAGATCTCCACAGGGTAGAGGTTGAAGATGACAACACTTGGAGGAAGACACTCAGAGAGTTTTAGCGTCATAGTTTGCAGAAGTACGAGGCCTCCATTTCAGGTGCTATCACAGAAGACTAGTTAGAGGAGGTAGATATAGGCTTCAGTTATATTCATTCTTGGACGGAACATTGGGTGTCCTTAGTTGTGACGATTCTGCGTCGAGCAGCGAGGCACTTTTGGTTATTGTTCCTCAGGGATCGTGAGGAGTCAATGATATCATAGGAGGAGTTCCTATAAAATTTTAGAGTCGAGTTTCTTCTTCAACTACGAAGGTGTCCAGTCGCCAGGAGATTTTTACACTTCAATAGGGGAGCTCCAATGGTCAAGAGTTTGGAATCCATTTCAGAAACATTTTACGATATTCTTCAGACCAATTTCCAGATGAGGAGGCTAGAGCAAGACATTATGAGGAGGATTTGCTTCCAGAGAACCAGTGCCAGGTCACCCCATTTATGCAGAAAACATATCTTGAGGTACTAGTGAGGGAATATTTTTTCAAGAGGACTTTAGCTAGGACCCGATCATCACGAGAAGGGAATCAGCATGATTCCTCATGATGCAGAGCTATCGTCTAGGATTCTCAGTTATCAGGGCAAAAGGGTTTATGTTCATCTGGGGGTAGGTCCCAGCCCTTGACATCTCATTTCTACTAAGGAATCCACTCTCTAGCCAATGCCAAGGGGTCAGGTGCTTTTTTTCGTGGTCATGGACATCAACAGTGGGAGTTCCCGGCCTTTCAAAGCGGTCATCGTGCACCAGGCGCTACGCTCCAGGTTCCTCCGTTGAGGTAGTTCCAGCCGAGGTAGCAACAACCAGTTGCACTTGATTTAGATTAGTAGAGGGTATATGGGGTTTGTAGAGTACATCCCCATGACACTTCCAGTCCTCAGAGAGTAGTGTGCGTCTATGGTTGCGGTCAGCATCAGGGTCAGAGTGGCCGTGGAGGAGGTCGTGGTCAGCTTCGTGCTCTAGTTTTTCTAGCTCCTTGTGAGCTATACATCGTTCGAGGTACCCTTTTATGGTTTTCTAACATGGTTTATTCCTTGTTTGATTCAGTAGTGACACAATCCTTCATATCAACTACTCTTATCAATGCTTTGGGACATGAGGTAGAGAATCTTTCAGTGACTTTGTCATTGACTATGCCAGTTGGAGGTCGACCTGACTTGTTGGAAATATATAGAGACTGTGAGCTAGTGTTGGGGAAACACCACTCTTTGGGGATATTTCTAATGTTTATGAATACATAAATTTGATGTCATCCTCGACATGGATTGGTTGTATTCAGTGTAGGATATTGTGGATTTCTTCAGGAAGAAGGTCATCTTAATTGGTGTGGATGGAGTGCTAGTGGTGTTTGTTGGTGAGCGAGATCCTCGGATAGGTCACAGGTGAATTCCATACTAATCATCCATGATGGTTGAGATGATGCTGAGTTCTTCAGAGGTTCGGCAGTTGGCATTTCCTCGGGTCGTAGAGGAGTACCCTAACGTCTTTCCCGAAAAAGTTGTAGCATTACCCCCTCGATGAGAGACCGAGTTTGGTATCAAGCTACAGGAAGGAGCATCTCAAATCTCTATGTATCCATATAAGATGGCCCCTTATGAGTTACGAGAGATACATATACATCTTTATGGTCTGTTATAGTGCGGTTTTTTTCGGCCATATGTGTCACTGTGGGGTGCACCGGTTCTATTCTTGATGAAGGCCGATAGCAGTTTGCGGTTGTGTGTCGATTATCATCACTTAAAAAAGTGACAATAAAGAATCCCTATCCTCTTCCATAGATTTCTGATTTATCATATCAAATGAAGCGTGCAAGTTGGTTCTCAAAGACGGACTTGCGGTCTGGATATCATCAGATGCGTGTGAAGGATGAGGATATCCTGAAGACTACATTCTGTTATCTTCACAGGCATTATAAGTTAGTTGTAATGAAGTTTGGCATAACGAATGATATGGCTGTATTCATGGGACTGATGAATGCTTTATTCTGTGAGATCTTGGACATGTTCATGGTAGTTTTCATCAACGACATCCTCGTGTACTCTACATCTGAAGAGGATCATTCAGAGCATCTACAAGATTTTTTGGGAGTTCATTGTCGAAATCACCTATTTGGGAAGTTAGAGAAGTTTGAGTTTCGGGCTCAAGAAATACGTTTCATGGGGAATTTTTTGTCCCAAAAAGGATTATTTGTGGATCCATTGAAGATAGAAGAAGTTGATTCTTGGATATCCCCCAAGACAGTTTCATATGTGCGATGTTTTCTTGGTCTCGCATGCTACTACAGGAGGTTCATAGAAAATTTATCACGAGTTGTGACTCCTCTGATAGCTTTGAACATGAAGGATCGGGAATTCATATGTACTGATCAGTGTTAGACATCTGTAGAGTATCTAAAGGCGATGTTAGTAAGTGCTCTAGTCCTTTTTCCTCCAACTGAGGGAGTTCTGTTTGATGTTTTTTGTGATGCGTCACATCTGGGGTTAAGATGTGTTCTTATATAGTTTAGGTCAGTTTTTTCTTATGGGTCTCTATAAATATGTCCCCATAAATGAAACAATTCCACCAATGGCCTTGAGTTGTTAGTTAGGGTGTTTTCTCTAATGTTGTGGATACATTACATCATTGGTGAGAGTTTTGTGGGTTTCATAGATCATAAGAGTTTGAGGTATGTTTTCTCCCAGCGTGACTTGAACTTACTACATCATTCATGGGTGGAGTTCTTATAGGAATACGAATTCAAAATTTTGTATACACCTAGAAAAATGAATGTTGTAACTGATCCACTAAGTTGAAAGTCACGTAGTGATGCTGTGCGTAAATATGGTGATTCTTGGAGAGTAATGGAAGAACTTTCAGTATTACATCTTGATGTGGGAGAAGTTGGGTGTATAGGTTGTCTTTTTTAGATGATGATATATTCATCCTTGATGTATAGGTGGAAGAATCCTAGTAGGGGGATCTTGAGGTGGAGGTCTGGAGAGACCGATTTGATTGTGGTGAGGCCCCTGATGGTTGGGCTGAGGATGGACAACATTGAGTGTTGTATCATGGAAGGATTATCTTTCCTTTTATGATGCATGAGACAGTTCATAGAGAATTACATAGTTCACCTTTAGTGGTTTATTTTGGGGTGACAAAGATATACCGAGCCTTGAGGAGCCAGTTTTGGTGGCTGGGGATGAAGCAGTCAGTTGTGGTGTTTGTGTCTCGATGTTTAGTCTTACAAAAGGCGATGGTCGAAAACTGTGTTAATTTTGGTCTTATACAGCCAATAGATATTCTTCAATGTTAGTGGGAGGATATCTCAATGGGCTTTGTTACTAGTTTACCTCAAGATCCAAGAGGACATGGTGCTATTTGGGTGGTAGTGGATCTTTACACAAAATCGGCCCACTTCATAGGAATCAAGAAGTCAAGCTAATTGGAATATTTTTCGACATAGTATCTAGAGGAGGTGGTGAGACTTAATTGAGTCCCTAGGACAATAATTTCTAATCATGATCCTCATTTTACCTCCAGGGTGTAGAGAGGTCTCCAACATGCTTTTAGTTATCAACTATTCTTTATCACTACTTTTCATCCTCAAATGGATGGTCAGACAGAGTGAACCATCAAGACTCTTGAAGAGACTTTATTCTATTGTGTTCTTGATTTTTGTGGTTCATTGATGTGGAAATTACCCTTGGTGGAGTTTTCTTACAATAATAGTTTTCACTCCACCATTGGTATGGCGCTGTTTTAAGCCTTGTATTGTCGGCCTTTCCGTTCTCCATTGTGCTATACTGGGGTCGGAGAGTCAGCAATTTTTTGATCAGAACCAGTGTAGATTACAATAGAGATGGTCCAGGTGATTTTTGAGAGGATGAAGACAGAGAAAGATCATTATAAATATTATGTTGATTAAAGGATAATACCCTTAGAGTTTAATGTTGGGGATCTTGTGTTTCGGAAAGTCACTCCTCATCGTGGGAAGTGAATGTTTGGTCGTGGAATTAATAATTCTCCTCGGTTTGTTGGGCCTTTTGATTTGTTATCTCGTATTGGATCTATGGAGTATCAAGTAAAAAACCCACACTGATGATTCAGATACATGATGTTTTCCATGTATCACATCTCCGTCATTATATTCATGATGACTCTCAAATCATCGATTGTGGTTAGATCGATGTTGATGATGATGCAACCTTTGAGGAGCGTCCTATGGAGATCCAAGACCACAAAGAGAAGGTGTTTTGTGGGCGTTCTATTCCCTTAGTTCATGTCTTGTGGGGACATGGGGGTGTGGAGGAGAGTACCTGGGAAAGCGACTCATAGATACGTGCCCAGTACCCAAAGTTGTTTGATGTTTAACTCTTTTTATGTAACAATGTTTCATTTATGGTTAGACATTTCTTGTTTTATTTATGGATTTCTTTTGTGGCTTTTGTGGCTTGCTCTATTTTGAGAGGTTTCTCGATTTGTGGTAGTTCGGACCCCGTTTTATTTCTCTTTTGGAGGGTTTTGAAATCTTGAGGACGTGAATATTTTGAGAGGTATCTGATGAAATGGCACAGGCCTCTCTGGTCCCATACATTGTGAAAATGTGGTGTTTGATGTGTTCTAGGAGATCATGGTGACTTATCACCAAAACTTGCCAAATTTCCAGTTCTGTGAATAGTTCCATTGGTGAACAGTTCTATCGGTAACCTCTAACGGTAGGTGTACAGTAACGATAGATGTACAGTAATGGTAGATGTACAATAACGGTAGGTATACAGTAACGGTAGGTGTACAGTGTTTCCAGAATGGTGAGGTCTATCAGTAACCTCTATCTGTAGGTGTACAGTAACGATAGGTGTATATTAACGATAGGTGTACTGTATTTCCAGAATGGTGAGGTCTATCGGTAACCTCTATCGGTAACCTATAATAGTAGGTGTACAGTAACGGTAGGTGTACAATGTTTCTAGAATGGTGAGGTCTATTAGTAACCTCTATCAGAAAACTCTAACTGTTGGTGTACAGAAACGGTAGGTGTACAGTGTTTCCAGAACGGTGAGGTCTATTGGTAACCTCTAATGGTAGGTGTACAGTAATGGTAGGTTTATAGTAACGGTAGGTGTACAGTGTTTCCAGTTTCCTACAGTTTCACCCCTTTGACGTTTCCTTTGATGTAAAATACATTTAAATCCTTATTTTTTAGGACTCTTAAGTCTGATTCAAAGGACATAAATAATATATTAATTATTTCTATGGCTCAGGATGTTTTTACTTGGTCAAACCACATGGGTTAATGTGATCTGCTATTAATGGGAAATTAAGTGTATCTTAAATCGTCACTACATTAAATATTCAAAAGGGACAAGATGTCTTCCTCCCTTATTCTACCTCTTTCTTCTCGACTATGAGATGCTAGAACCTTTCAATCCTTCCCATAATAATTTCACAATCACACATTACTCCTCGGATTGGTTCGGCTCTATTTTGATGCAACCAAGATGTATCGATCAATCATCGATATAAGGTATGTTTCATCCTCGTTCCTTCGGGGATCCTCTTCTCTTGTTTCTCCTTTCCATATTATAGCATGTAATCTCCATGCTTATAATGGAGTTTTATTGGGGTTCAGTTGGTGCTCTCGTACCATGGTATCCTCAGGTGGATGCAGTTGTCGCGAGAGGATGATTGTGACCTATTGTGTGGACAAAGAACTTGAGGAACTGTTTAAGGCAGGGGATTCATTTCTTTTCTATTATTTTACTTGCAACTGTATTTTTAGCCTATTTAATCCCACTAGATGACAATAAAATTGACATAATAAATATTTTAACTGGATAAATAAATTTATATCGATCATATTTTATTGCTTCTTCTTTTTCTAGATAGTGTGATATCTATGCTTGCTTTTCTTAGCTGTTCGTTGTTGATAGAAATCAATAAAGAACATAAATTTGGATTAATTGATAATTTTTTGGTAAAAGATAAAGATTCATGTAAACGAATCTGGTTCATTTTGTAATTAAATGTTAATAAAATTGGCTCTATAAGAATGTTTAATTAATTATGATATCATAATGATTAGTTTTCCCACATTTGGAAAATATGAATAATAAATATGTTATTTCAAGATGGATTAAATAATTGATTGTTTGATTATTACTTAAAGGGTTCTGAGTTACCTTCTTGACTGTTAACGGTCCATGATCCCAAATGATTTTATTTTTGTTTTCTACTGCTTGTGCTAGGATGTGATCCTGGATGGCCGTTGTGATATGTGGGGTCATGGAGGATTTTGGTTGTGGCATCACATGACTCCTAGAGTGGTGAGATGCATTGGTTTATGTATGTGGGTGTCGGGGATGACATAGGGGAGATGGAATGGGACTGATGTTACTGTTGGATGCTTGCTTATTTTCTTTTTTTCTCCCAACTTCTCATGGCAGGTGGTCTTACTTATCCTTCTTCCGAAAGAGGAAAAGTTATGAGGAGGTATGCCAAATGCTTTCCATGTTTAGCTTCTCAAGGATGGATGAGTTTATTCTCTTGCTATAAGCGGCAAAGACTCAATGGGTAGTGCATATAATCATCGTGTTGGAGCCCCCTAGATTTTATTAGCATAGAATGTTCTTCTATAATGACTGGGAATGTGGGAAAGTAATTATATAATGAATATTTGAATAAATGGTGTTAACCCATGGGGATAGAGTTACTGGAACATAATGACGAGGTTGTAATTTTGAAGGAACAGTAGGTTTTGGGTGTGATGATAAATAAATTTAATGTGGAATTGTTCATGATTAATTAAGGATTAAATAATGAATTAACGTAAAGTGGAACTGATAAAAATGGAATAATGTAATCTAATAAATCTCTTTAAATGGTTGTACGCTTATAGTATACCTAGTCATAGAAGTATTATCTCGGAGTCTGAGAGATGTTAGCAACAATTTTGTCTAAGACTAGGTTATCCCTATAGTGTGGTTGTGAGATATAATATATCATGTAATTTTTGTGTTTCTTTATGCTACACCATCCAATCAGTATAGGTAACTGACACCCTGGGGATTCTGAGCCCTGGGGTGTTTTCCCCATCATTCTGGAGGGAGGATGGATGGCTGACTACCCCCTTTGGCCCCGCTCTCTTCTCTTGGTAGTTACTTGTGCTAGTAGGAACAATGGTTATTTTTCCCCTTATATGTGTGTAGAGTGCTACAATGGCTTGTGGTTATTCACACACATATATTCTGGATATAGTATCATATGGACTACAATAGGTGAAACGTGTATGGGTTGTGATGGCTTGAGGATCTTTACTCAGCGTATGGGCTATAAGGGCTTGAGGTATAATACCCTATGTATGATACACATTATGCAGGATGTGGTGGATCCCAAAAACTACATGTTTACATTTCTTACATGGATGTGGTGGTTTTGTTGCACGAGGTGCACATTGTGGTGCTTCACCTAGGTGTATGAAAGAATGACTTTTTGGAGGGAGATGCTCAGGACATGCGATGTTGGAGAAAAGCGGCAAACTAGTGGGGATTTAGTAGTGGGGTACCCTTGATGTCCTTTATTATTTGATATATTATTGTATTCTTTACTTAGTGATAGTATCCACAGTGATTTTGGGAACTTATTATACATGTTTAGGTGGTGAGTTAGTTCCACTTTTTGGTCACTTTGCTTTAGTATGCTTTCTTATCTTTTTTTCGAGAGGCTCGGGGAGGATCATATTGAGTGTACCGTTATACTCACCCTATGTATATATATAAATATTTTCAGGTCACTTGGAGTAGGTTTGAGATCAATATGGTTTCTACTATCATGGGGTTTCAGGATATGTTTGGTAGGGTGGTCATTATTGTTTTTACATTGATTTGGGTACTTTCGGGTTTTCCCTTCTAGTGGTAGTACTTTTGCATGACCTTACATATGTGCACTTGGGATTCTTTTATATTTCTGTTCTGAGCTGGATTTGGTTGGTGTCTATCTTATCTCTCTCTTCTGCATGTGTTCTCTTAGAGGGTAATGCCTCCCATTTGTGTGTCTACTACGCCATCGATGCTAGCCGCCAACCGGGGGCCAACTGAAGGCGGGACTCAGTGGTCATTATCCCCCTTTTCACATTGCCGACCCATGAGGGGTACACTATGTGGGTAGAGGGCCGTGACACTCCATCAAACCTATATTGTTTGTTTCTATTCCATATCCATGTTTTCCAATAAGGAATCCTCGTAGGGGCTATCTCATATGACCTTCATATTTTTCATTCATTATTTTAATGTTATATTTTTATTGACTCATCTTTCGATGTGGGACATTCAATGAAGTTTTAAAGCCCAATGTTATTATGGTAAGGATGCAATTCCTTAATGGGGGTAAGGATATAACATCCCAAGTAAATAAAGAATATATCATTTTCATATTTTTCAAAATTCTTGAATTAAATATTTATTTTATAGTAATGTTGATTCTTTGTTCGATTGTATACCTAATACACGACAAGGGGTTTGTTTGAATTCTTATGTTGCACACAATGTTGAGTCATAATAAAAAAATAATAATATAAAATAATTTTAAATGGTTGTTAACTCCATGCCGTTGTATTTGAGGGAATGTGTATAACTAACTACAATATGAATAAACATCTTTGTTAAATGTTTTCAAATTCACTCAATCGGTTTTAGAGGCTTAAAATAACAAAAACAATCTGATTTTAAGCATAAAAACTCTAATATTCATTTAACGGTCGATTTTCCACCTTTTGATGTCAAACCCTCTTTAAATATAGATTTGGTCACATTTAAAATATCTTTTTGGAAAAATAAAATTATATTTTATAATCGGGGCATAAGAAATTACTTTGTGTAAATTTTTGGTATTTTTCTTATAAAATTTCTTTTTCCTGAAAAGTGAAAAATACTATATTTTATTTGAAAACAACCTTTTAATCTAATTTATTTATAACGATAAATTATCCTTTTAATAGTTTTTAATGTGTAATTATATTATGTTTTTACCATTTAATCCAATGTTTGTCATTTGATGTAATTTCACTTAAAAATTAGACATAAACTAGTGTCAATCTTTTGACAGTTATTATTTCTTAAAAAAATGATTTTTGTTCTAAAAACGAGAATTAATTTCTGAGACTTCTTTGTTTTTAATTTTGAAATATGGATTCCATATTTGGAATAAGGAGGTCCAAAATGTGTAAATATGTAGCTTTTATTTTTAGACAATATGAATATTTACATCAGTAAAAATTATATTTACCATGGTTAAATTGTATATTTGGTAAATAAGTGTAAAAAAATATTATTATAATAATATAAAATATCCCTAACATGTTTCTTATTCTTATTGGACCCTAAATTTTCAACCATTTGATTTCTTTGGGTCTATTTGGTGACCCCATAGAGAAAAGTTGGAGTGATAATGATAGTTTATATTGATAAATTTAATGTAAAGGAAAAAATGACACAAAGTTATATTTTTTAGTAAATAAACTATTACATTAGGTTCTATAAGTTATCTCTTAGACTATAAATATCCATTTTAAATATAAAACTATTTCATATATCATTATATTGGTTTTATAATTGTTATAAATCAAGTCAATTAAATTATTTATGATATATTAATCATGGAATATTTACCTCATTAATGAATGATTTAAATAAATAAGATTATGAAAATTCGAACAATATCCAAAACCTATCCAATTCTAATAATAAGATTTTATTTTGATAATGAGTCATGCTATATTATACATTAATAAATTTTGGTCTTTTAGAAATAGAAAATCATTATATAATAGAATAATAGTATTAAACATTCCTAAAGATACCCTCCTCCCCCTTATAAAAAACCCTCACTTATAACACATTTCTCACACTTCTCAAGCACATTTTCTCATCCATCCTCTACCCAAGTAATCTACCTACATCCATATACTCCTCCTAGAATCTTTCCCCTAGGAATAAATTAATTATTTTGGTTCAAACCATTGAGAGATACCTGATTTAAAGGTAATGACTTCTCTTAAGTTCGTTTGTTTTATTTTACTTCTCAAACCCCATAAACTCTTTTTATTCCATTATTTTATAAAAAAACCAGTAACCAAAATATACTAGGTTGTTGTTATGAGAATTATTTTAACTACACGTGTGACACCCCGATATTTTATGAGAAATATTATTTTTAATTTCATTAATTTCTTGTGTTGTACGCTGCACCAAAAGGAGCTTGCACAACATGCATCTTTGACTTGCCTTACATTACACACAATCATGACCTTCCTCGGTAGCGTGTGTAGTACGCAATACCGAGTTTCACTAAACAACGATATGCTATTAAAATATTATTAAAACTAGCCGTTATGAATAGTAATAACGACTTTTTGAAATTTTGTAATTTTTTTTTCAAAATTGACTTCATTTTTGGATTCGTAATATCAAAACTAGCTTACGGTGAAATTTTGGTACTTTTCGGATAACATTGATTTTCTGATGAATAGTGAAAATTACTAAATTTTCATTAAAAACAACCTTTTTAATTGAAATAATTAGTAGTGATAAATTATTAATTTGAGTGGTTTTAAATTATATTTAGAATATATTTTTACAATTTAATACAATGTTGGTCATTGGATATAATTTGACATTTAAACCCGACATAAACAAGTGGCAATCTTTTGATAGTTATTAACTTTTAAGAACACTATTTGTTTTGACGACGGGAATTAATTTTTAAATTAATTAATGAAACTGATATGTTTTGAATATGGTAAAATAAACATCATTTTTGAGTTCATAATATCAAATATAGCTTAGACCTAATTTTTGGTATTTTTTCTGGAAACTTTCTTTTTTTGATGAATAGTGAAACCACTAAGTGGTACTTAAAAAAATGAATTTTTCATAAAAAATAATTTTACTTCTTCTTTAAGTGGAATTTCAAAAATCCGAGAGACACGGTTGATGTCAGTAAGTAAAATTTAGTTCAATGAGATGAAAATAAGTTTTGGTGAATAGTAACTTTTTACTTTTTTTTACTACGGTTAAAAGTAAATAGAATAATTAATGGTAAACTGATATTTTTATTACCCTAACACATGTCCTAATTCTATTGGATAAATTTACTTCGACCAAAAACAACCATAGGAATAAAATATGACCATTTAGGCCCACTTGGATTAGATTTGGACATATAATATAAATTTATTTAAAGAAGGGTTAAAATTGGTAAAATCAATGTTTAATAAGTATATCATTTTTAATATAGAGTTATACATACGATAAATTTAACAATAAATATTCATTAGAAAGATAAAAAGATTTCATACATTATTATATTTTATTTTTAATTTTTATACTTTAAATAAGTTAGTTTATTTATGACACAAAGATGATGCAGTAATTATCTTATTAATGAAATATTGACATAATTGATGTTATAAATACCCAAATAAATGTAATTTGAGAGTTTTTATGAATTACACTCATTATATAGGTTAATATGAAATTTTATTATTTCTTTAATGATCTTTTTCAAACTAATCATTCTGTTATGATTTTCACAAAAATCCATTACTAAAGAGTGGAAAAATTGACATAAAATAGTTTTTAAAACAAATATTATATTATTAATTGTTATTTTATTCCTAAAAATATAATTTTCATCCCAATGACTTAGATAAGGTTATATATATAAATAAAAAACAACTTGGGGTTCTTTTGGATTGTATAATATGTTTATTAACCTTTTAGTGTAAGAACACAAAAAGACACGGTAAAAGTAAAATTATCTAACATAAAGTTAAAACTAAATGATAAGGTTTAAATAGTAAACTAAACTTGTCCAAATTATATTTTATTAGAGGATTTAGACCCATCCCCATCTTAGCTTCTAAATAAATCAATTTGGAGCTATTTAAACCCGAATTTGGCTTTATAATAAAATAATATTTTTAGTTATTCCAATGGTGCCCCTCTCCTCCCTTATAAAAAGGAACCTCCTCCCTATCTTCCTAACACCACTTTGAACCTTCATGCTCTGCCGACACCTGCCAAATTATCTTCTACACTTCCCTAAAAACATCCTAGAGGTCCTGGTCTTCTTCAAAGACCAATTTTAGTACACTAAGAGGAGGTCACAAAGAGCCGCTTCAAAGAAGAGGTAATGTCCGTTACCGATTCTTTCAACTTTTTTTCTTATTCCACTTCTTCTTATTAGGTTGTTTCATTATGAAGTAATAAAATATGTATCACTCATATATTTATATGTTATTATTATAATTAAACAACCCTATTTCACCATCTATCAATCCTACAGAAAACGAAATCACCGCGCGTGCGTACGTACGGAATAACGTCTCCACACCGTGGTGTAATCTATTTTCCCCCACCACCTTACTTAGATGGGTATAATGGTCTACATAATAACTATATATGATTATTGTAAAGTGATATTGATTATGAAATCATATATATTCACTTCAATAAAATTCCACAATCATGAGAAAGTTATCATCGCTCGTGCGTACCGACGGACTACCGTCTCCACGACGCGATGAGATTCATTCTCCACGTTAACCATTAATGAATGATTATAAAGTATATATAATAAGTAATCATGAAATATATGACATAATAATGATACTGGATTTATGTGTATATATATTTATGTCATCTACTTAATTCCATTCAACTCAATAAGGAACCGAAAACAGCGTTCATGCGTACGTACGGCCTACCGTCTCCATGAACGGTGTATTTATTTCCATTTACTGATCTATTATATTCTGAATATATATTATATATAAATCATGTTTTATATTTTTTAATTAATTAATCATGATCTATGTAATCATATGAATAATTACAAGTCAAAACACGGACGACAAATGAAACGATTTTAGCCAAAACGCTCTTTAACATGGAATTTACAAAAGAACGGGTAAAATAAAGTCATAATTGAACCATATATGATATCATAAAAATGATTATGATTCCGGAATAAGTCAATGACATTATTTAAATAATTATACAGGAGGTTCGGACACTTAGGAAGCAAATCAGACCTAAGGTAAGTGAAATATCACAATCTCATTTTTATCTGAGATTGTTTATACTTTGAAATTTACTAGGGTGTATATTATCATCCACATCCATGTTTCCTAAATATGTAATATTACTTCCATCCACCTAAAATTGTTTAAATACAATTTTACCCTTTGGGTAGTTTTTAGTAAAAGATATGAAAGGAATCTTTTGTCATTTTTCGTACGAGGTACTTTTTGACTTTTCCGACAAAAGTACGAGAAGAATATTTTTTTAGCTTATACGGCATGAATGGATTTTTAAAACATTATTTCCAAGAATCTTCCATTACAAGTTTTCAAGATTATTTTTAATCAACTTCTTTTAGTTTAAAATTGTATGACATGTTAAGAAAGGAAAAATGTTTTTTAAGTAGAAAGGATATTTTCCTCCAGAATGGAGTTCAAGTGTTTTATCAAAATTATTTTCCATATAAGATAATAAAGGGTTATGTTTCTATCACTATTATTAAATTTATTTGATTATGTTGTGATGGAATTATATTTATGAATTACTTTATCATATATGAATTGTTTTATGATGTCATGATGATTAAGATTCCCATTTTTATTACATGGGTTATGCAATGATGTATGATTTATGATTTTGTGGCACACATAAGAATGGTATCATTATGAGATGGGTGGAACCTATATCTCCCTCCAATGCATTGGGTAATGATTTTATATCTCATGAGATATACATGGCTGGAATGGCAGGTTAACCTGGTTCAGTAAAATAGGACTGAAACGAGGAGTGAACTCGGTTCAGAATTGGACTTTGTCCACTAAGATAGTCTTGGCAATGAGTCTTGACTAATAAGAAATGATTCTCTATGATTATGTGTGTATTCCAAAAAGTTATGATTATTGGGATTACATTTCACTACTATGATTTATCCCATGTTATGATATTATGTTCTCTTTTGCAGGTTAAGACTTCCAAAATGTTATGTTCTTATGAATATGATGTCATTGATATTTCTTTTTTTACCCTTACTGACCATTTGAGCTCACCCTTTTATGTTTTCTTTTACCCAGGATATTAAGAAAGGTTTTAGGTATAAAAAAGAAGATCTTTATGGGATATGTTGAAGATCATTCACCACGATTAGAAGATTATATTCCGAGTTTCCAAAGACACTAAACTATTACGGTCCTTGTGTGTGTGTTTTTTGTTATGTACTAAGTATTATGAAAAAGTAATGCAATGTCAATGTACGTTAAGCTTAGGGTCACTACAGTTGGTTTTAGAGGAATGGTTTAGTCAGCCTTTGGAAACTAGGATGCGAGAACTTTAGTTAGATCCCTAGAGATATTTCTAAGGTATTTCTAGGGATGTTCCTAAGGTTAAGTATACGTTATAGTCCTAGAATTGCGCTAACCATATTATATTTAAACCTAAGATGTTAGATATTGAAGGTACTCCCCCTTTATTATATTGTTTTCCCTAAAGAGATTTTTACCTCTCATGCTATTCTTTTTGGTTTTTAGACGATGGCTGGAACCCGAAGGAACCGTGTTGATCAATGTAATGGACAATGCAATTATTGTCCTCCTGAACAAACAAATGTTATGGGATATGGAGTGAAAAATCTAATTGCTATACTTACACAAGCTATGAATCATTCTGGACTTCCAAATGAGAAGAGAAGGGAACAATATTCTATTGAGTCCTTCATGAAGCAACGTCCACCTTCTTTCAGTGGGTCTTCCGATCCACTTGTTGCTGAACAATGGATCCGTACCACTGAAAAGATATTTTCAGTTCTTCAATGTTCTAATCATGATAACGTAATCTTAGTAGTATATCATTTGGAAGGTGAATCTGATCAATGGCGGATTCATATCAATAATACGACGCCAAGAGATGAAATTGTGTCCATGGAATGGGACGAGTTAAGAACATATTTTTCCATAAGTACTTCCCTCGTATTCTTCAAACAAAGATAGAGGAGGAGTTTCTTGAACTAAAGAAAAAGGATGATGAATCTGTTGGTATATAAGAAGCGAATTTTACAAGGCTTGCAAGGTAAGCATCTGGATTTATCATCCAACCTGAAAGTAAAGTTGATCGATTGTTCAGTGGCTTAAAACCAAATTTTCGAAGGGCATTAGCTATAAGATACTTCAGTAGATATGATGAAATTGGGCGTTGTGATATCAAGGTAGAAATGGAATTTGGTGTTACTTATCTATCCCATAGTTTTGACAAGAAATGAAAGATGGAGTTCAAGGAGAAATCTCAGAATAATGGTGAAAAGAAGATGAATTTTCCCTTATGCTCAAAGTGTAGAAAGAAGCATGGTGGAGATTGTCTTAAAGGGACTAGAAAATGTTTTAAGTGTGGAAAATAAGGTCACAGAGCAGTTGAGTGTCGAAGTAATGGAAAAGGGTTTCTAATGATGTGAATAATGAAAAGCCTGTAGAGAACACACCACCAACACTTAAATCCTTCAAGTTCAAGGTAATGGGGCATTATGCTAATAAATTCCCTAATCAAAGGGTTAGTGATGATCGACATGAGTAACCACTTAAGGCAAAGGACAAAGGGAAGTCACATGAGATCACTATTGGCGATGTTGAATATGCAAATAATGTGTTGGAATGATTAAGTGTTTATGTAATGGGATTCCAAAATAATGTTGTATATAGTATCGTGGAATATTGGAATATTTATGTATTGATCTATTGTGGTTTTCAATAATTTAATGGTACTGGTAACCATAGAAAGTGATTGAGATATTTCTGGTAAGTAGATGATATGCACATAATGAAGGGATAAGAATATAATGATATGTTTGATTGTATTCATGAGCTCATGATTGATATAAGGACTAAGTGATATCATGGTTTGAGTATAAAGAATTTTGAGGATTTTGGTTTGTGGAAAGTGTTAACATTTAACTTCATTCAGGTTTTCACTAAGGTTCAATGAGTATTGATTCTTAAAAAGAATACATGATTAAGATATTCACATATTTGTAATTTGACCAACAAGATATATCTTATTATATATGGGGGATAAATGATGGCATTCACGTGATTATTATGTGACATTTCAAGTAATCATTTTCTTTATACTATGATCTTGGACAAAAGTATTTTTGATAAGCCTAAAGATTGGAATGTATTATGTTAGACATAAGTTAGTATTGTTTAAGGATAGAACTTTTTTTTCGATATTATTGATGGGATGTTATAGTAATATAGCTTTAGAAAAAGGACAACCTGCAGGACGGGTGATAGCCCATCGCGTCGGACAAGGCTGTGGGAATGGAACCCACAACCGATGAGCGACTGACCTTTATCGCCTACCACTGGCCTACAGGAAGTCCCTGTTTAGTAGAAACTAGTTTTATTATATTAAGAAGTATGATATATGATTTATAAGTCCATTTTAGGAACCATATATGATTAATCTCACTATAGATGGACTTATGTAAGTTTTGATAACTTTTCTAACCTTTTGTTTGAGATAGGTGGAATGACCCATCATTCTGTCACATGATCTACTAACACATCACGAATGACAAATTCAACTTCATTTCTTTAAGAGATTAAGTGGAAATTGTCCAAAGAACGACCAATGGTGAGACTATACCAAAATCACGAAAGTATTTCTTCTAATTCTAATTTCATCAACTTTAGGGAAATGATCCTGAAAACAAAAAATGTTGTCTTAGTGCTCTTATATCTAATGAATCAGATGGTACCCTAGATCATCAAAAATTTATTTCTTTGTGATTTCTGGCTTTTCCATAGCCATGTTCTCTTCCACTCTCCATCAGAACATGATGGCTAGTTTTCTCTTCTATATCCATATTTTCACCTATGTGGAAACACAGTGATTAGTATATTTGGGTAACTGTTACATTCCATACTTGTGTTCTTAAATATTGGTTTTGGTATTCCTTTTTACAATGTGGGTTTCTATTAAAGAAACTATCGAGTAGTAAACCATTTATAACCCCGACGAATTTCGAGGGCGAAATTCATTTTAAGGGGGGTAGAATGTAACACCCCGAGATTTTATGAGAAATATTATTTTTAATTTCATTAATGTCTTGTGTTGTACGCTAAAATAAAAGGACCTTGCACAACACACATCCTTGACTTGCCTTGCATTACATGCAATCGTGACCTTCCTCGATAGCGCGTGTAGTACGCAATACCGAGTTTCACTAAACAATGATATGCCATTAAAATATTATTAAAACTAGCCATTATGAATAGTAATAACCACTTTTAGAAATTTTTTAAATTTCATTTTTCAAAATGGACTTCATTTTTGGATTTGTAATATCTAAATTATCTTATGGTGAAATTTTGGTACTTTTCGGATAACTTTCATTTTCTAATGAATAGTGAAAATTACTAAATTTTAATTAAAAACAACCTTTTTAATCGAAATAATTAATAGTGATAAATTATCAATTTTAGTGGTTTTAAAGTATATTTTGATTATATTTTTTCAATTTAATACAATTTTTGTTATTGGATGTAATTTCACATTTAAACCAGACATAAACAAGTGTCAATCTTTTGATAGTAATTATCTCTTAAGAACACGCTATTTTTTTGATGAAGGGAATTAATTTTTAACTTAATTAATGCAACTAATATGTTTTGAATATCGTAAAATAAAAATATTTTTTGAGTTCATAATATCAAATATAGATTAGACGTAATTTTTGGTATTTTTTCTGGAAACTTTCATTTTTTGATGAATAGTGAAACCACTAAATGGTAGTTAAAAAATGAATTTTTCATAAAACATAATTTTACCGCTTCTGTGAGTATAATTTCAAAAATTTGAGAGACACAATTGATGTCAATAAGTAAAATGTGGTTCAATGAGATGAAAATAATATTTGGTGAATAGAAACTTTTTGCTTTTTTTACCATGGTTAAAAGTAAATAGTGTAATTAAGGGTAAAACTGATTTTATTATTACCCTAAAACATGTCCTAATTCTATTGGATAAGTGTAATTAGACCAAAAACAAACTTAGGAATAATATATGACCATTTAGGACCACTTGGATTAGATTAGGACATATATTATTAATTTATTTATAGAAGGGTTAAAATATTTAAAATCAAAGATTAATAAGTATATCATTTTTAATATAGGATTATACATAAGATAAATTTGACTACAAATATTCATATAAACGCTAAAATTATTTCATACATAATTATATTTTATTTTTAATTTTTATACTTTAAATAAGTTAGTTTATTTATGACACAATGATGATATAGTAATTATCTTATTAATGAAATATTGACATAATTGATGTTATAAATACCCAAATAAATGTAATTTGGGACATTTTATGAATTCCAATAATTTTATAGGTTAATATGACATGTTAATATTAATTTAATTAACTTTTTTCGAACTAATCATTCTGTTATGATTTTCACAAAAATAAATTACTAAATAGTGTCAAAATTGAAATAAAATAGTTTTTTAAAAAATATTATATTATTAATTGTTATTTTATTCCTAAAAATCTATGGTTCGGCCAAATGACTTAGATAAAGTTATATATATTAATAATAAATAACTTGGGGTTCGTTTGGCTTGTTATAGTATGTTTATTAACCTTATAGTGTAAGAACACAAAAAGACACGGTAAAAGTAAAATTATCTAACTTAAAGTTAGAACTAAATGATAAGGTTAAAATAATAAACTAAACTTTTCCAAAATCTATTGGATGAGAGTATTTAGAACCATACCCACATTAGCTTTGAAATAAATCAATTTGAAGCTATTTAAAACTGAATTTGGCTTTATAATAAATTAATATTTTTAGTTATTCCAAAGGTGCCCCTCTCCTCCCTTATAAAAGGGCACCTCCTCCCTCTATTCCTCACACCACTTTGAGCCCTCAAGATCGACCAACCCCTGCAAAATTCTCTTATACACTTCCCTAAAAACATCCTAGAGGTCCGGGTCTTCTTCAATGACCAATTTTAGTACCCTAAGAGGAGGAATCAAAGAGTCGTTTCAAAGAAGAGGTAATGTCTGTTACCGATTCTTTCAACTTTATTTTTTCTTCCACTTCTTCTTCTTAGATTTTTTCATTATTAAGTAATAAAATCAGTATCACTAATATAAGGATATGTTATTATAATTATGAAACATCCCTATTTCACCATCTATCCATCCTACGGAAAACGAAATCACCGCGCGTGCGTACGTACGGAATACAGTCTCCACGCCGTGGTGTAATTTATTTTCCACCACCACCTTACTTGGATGGGTATAATGGTGTAAATAATAACTATATATGATTATTATAAAGTGATATTTATTCTAAAATAGTATACATACACTCCAATACAATTCCATGATCATGAGATAGATATCATCGCTTGTGTGTACGTACGGACTACCGTCTCCACGATGCGATGATATTCATTCTCCACATTAACCATTAATGAATGATTATAAAGTATATATAATAATTAATAATGAAATATATGACATAATAATGATACTGGATTTATGTGTATATATATGTATGTAATCTACTGAATTTCATTCAGCTCAAATAGGAAACGAAAACAGCATTCATGCGTACGTATGACCTACCGTCTACATAAACGGTGTATTTATTTCCATTTACTGATCTATTATATTATGAATATATATTATATATAAATCATGTTTTATATTTTTTAATTAATTAATCATGATCTATGTAATCATATGAATAATTACAAGTCAAACACGGATGAAAAATGAAATGATTTTACCCAAAACAATTTTTAACATGGAATTTACAAAAGAACAGGTAAAATAAAGTCATAACTGAACCATATAAGATATCATAACAATGAGTATGATTCTGGAATAAGTCAATGACATTATTTAAATCATTATACAGGAGGTTCGGACACTTACGAAGCAAATCGGACCTAAGGTAAGTGAAATATCACAATCCCATTTTTATCCGAGATTGTTTATACTTTGAAATTTAATGGGGTGTATTTTATCGTCCACATCCATGTTTCCTCAATATGTAATATTATTTCCATCCAACTAAAATTTTTTAAATACAAGTTTACCCTTTGGGGGGTTTTTAGTAAAATATATTAAAGGAATCTTTTGACGTTTTTTGTACGAGGTACTTTTTGACTTTTCTGACAAAAGTACGAGAAGAATGTTTTTTTAACTTATACCGCATGAATGGATTTTTAAAAAAAAAATTCCAAGAATCTTCCTTTACATGTTTTAATGTTAATTTTTAATCAACTTCGTTTAGTTTAAAAGTGTATGACATGTTAAGAAAGGAAAAATGTTTTTGAAGTAGAAAGGATATTTTCCTAAAGAATGGAGTTCAAGTGTTTTATCAAAATTATTTTCCATCTAAGATAATAAAGGGTTCTGTTTCTATCGCTATTATTACATTTATTTGATTATGCTGTGATGGAGTTATATTTATGAATTCCTTTATCTTATATGAATTGTTTTATGATGTCACAATGTTTAAGATTCCCATTTTTATTACATGGGTTATGCAATGATGTATGATTAATGATTTTGTGGAAAATATAAGAATGGCGTAATTATGATATGGGTGGGACCTATATCTCCCTCAAATTCATTGGGTAAAGATTTTATATCTCATGAGATAGACATGGCTGGAACGGTAGGTTAAACCGTTATAGTGAAACAGGACTGAAACGAGGAGTGAACTCTGTTTAGAAATGGACTTTGTCCACTAAGATAGTCTTGGAAATGAGTCTTGACTAATAAGAAATGATTCTCTATGATTATGTGTGTATTCCACAAAGTTATGATTATTGGGATTACATTTCACTACTATGATTTATCCCATGTTTTGATATTATGATTTCTTTTGCTGGTTAAGACTTCCAAAATGTTATGTTCTTATGAATATGATGTGATTGATATTTCTTTTGTTTACCCTTACTGAGTATTTTAGCTCACCCTTTTATGTTTTCTTTTCCCCAGGATATAAAGAAATGTTTTATGTAAAAAAAATAATATCTTTATGGGATATGTTGAAGATCTTTCAACACGATTAGAAGATTATATTCCGAGTTTCCAAAGACATTAAACTATTACGGTCCTTGTGTGTGTGTTTTTTGTTATGTACTAAATATTCCCAAAAAGTAATGTAATGTCCATGTAAATTAATCTTAGGGTCTCTAAAACATATAAACACACCTCTATATAATGGGTAAAGGATATACTGTTTTTGTGGATGGCGAACTACTACCTCCTGAAACGAGAAATTCTCAATCTTCTCCTACCACCTCTTATGGTGGCCATTAACATGAAACAATTTTTATATGTGATATATATTATATTTATATTTTTACTATTCATCTATATATATTTTTATTTATATAATTACATTATGGTTTCCATAGTGGTAAATACTATAATTTCATTTGAGGAAGTGCAGACTATCGCCCCTCAAAGTGATATTACTCATACATGTCATACATGGAACGTATAAAGGATGGAGTTACTGAAATTAAATATGATATTATATTGGAATTATAATATAACTAGTTATCATTAATTTTTAATTCCATTAAATATGATTTAGAAAAGAAAGCTACATTCAAGTGTACGTATGACTTACCGTTTCCCTGAACTGTGCATTTCAGTTTTTTTCTCCAAATGTTATGTACCGTTAGACATACATATATATATACTGTATACATATGATATATATGATATCTAAATCATGAATATAAATCTCTAGATATTGAATGTTTGACCACAAGAACAACTTGTAATTATAACAAATTCATTTTTTACTCATGTTCCTAATATCCACAAAATGACCATTATTAACTTAAATAATTGCATAATCATTATAACAAGGTAATAAGTGATATAAAAGTTAAAATAAAATTGAAAAAGGTTCTTAATAATTTGAATGTAATTTATATTATTATTCAGGAGAATAAATAATGAACGGTTCCAGTCATACATGAGGAAAGGGGCTTCTTTTAAAACATTTAATTCCGTGAGATCTCAATTGCTCACCACCTATTTATTGCATCTGGTTTATTTTATACTACCATATGATATATATTATCATGATTATTATTATATTAATGATAGTCTTTGATTTAATTTCTGGTTATTACCTTTTGTTTCTACGACTAGATTTATTACAACGTGGTAAGGGATTTCATCTCACTTTTTATTCCCATTGGATTTTTGCTATATTTGCCACAATTTCTTATGTGTGGTCTGTGTACTGGTCATGATTGTATTATTTCAATAATTTAATTTAATTTATGGTTATTTAAATCTTCATTGTATGATCACTCTTTAATGGTTTGTATTTATTTTAATTTAACAAATCTATAAGGGAACATTTCACCCTCATCGTTTTAAAAGTCTTTTTTTGTTAAGTCTTTTAATTTACATCATCTTGTGTTGGGATATGTTATTAAATATCCTTATTTCTATAAATTTTATATCCCGGTAAGGATACACCCTTTTCCCTCTCATTAACTGAATTTTTGAATTTTAATGTGATGTCTTTAGGCTATCAAATTTCTGTAAGAGAACTTCATAACCCAATTTCAATTCATTGGGGTAAA
Organism: Viscum album; assembly: GCA_963277665.1. Classification (NCBI taxonomy): domain Eukaryota; kingdom Viridiplantae; phylum Streptophyta; class Magnoliopsida; order Santalales; family Viscaceae; genus Viscum; species Viscum album. The sequence continues at coordinate 541,494,669 of OY728130.1, read as the reverse complement.
CATACACTTTTTGATTATGTCATTTTATGAATATGTGTGAATGTCCCAAGACTGATTTAAACATAATATCCAAATATATTTTTGGCATTATTATTGTTCACACATAATTATTTCATTGATATTTCCAAAATCTAAAGATATGATATTTTGAAGGGACTTTGTCTAAATTTATATTCCATTGAGACTTATTTGTTGTTACACACAAATTCACTTTTATATGGTGTATATAATATTGTTTAAAATATTATATCATTAATCTCTTTATTCTCATGATATTATTATCTTTTACTGATTTTATTCCTCAATTATTTTTTTTCAAGCATCTTTTATTTGGTTAGGAATACTCTAACAAAAATATCATTTTAAATGTTTAAAAGATTTAATCACCCAAATATTTCTCATTAATGTCCATGGTTTCAAAATGGATTTAAGGATTTATTTATAAGGACATTAATGTTTTCAAATGTATATTCATTTAATAGATTTAATGTGGTATGGGACACTTCGATTTGATATGTATTTATTAAATGTTTTAAATGGTTTTGAAAAAGGTTTGATAAAGGAGTGATTATGTCAATATCTTGAAATGATATATTGTCATTGCATTGTGGAAATGTTTTCATCCTTTTTTGAATGAGTTATGTGTTATGAATATGTTCTGGTTATTGGGCACTGTTTACGTATACGGGGGGCTCCGGGATAAACATAGGGTGGGTGAGCTTGAGATAGCTCTCCAATGCATTGGGTAATGTGGTAGAGGTAAAAAATTAATGTTTCTCCCATGTGATTTAAGGAATATAATGTGATGGGTATTCCAACATAACTCTCTAAATAGATATAACAATTAAAATGTACGTATGATATGGATGCCACATGTTACCTTTAAGATTTATGAATTTTATGTGTTATTCATAAATCTTACTATATCATGAGGTTTGTAATAATTGAATTGTATGGTTTCAATAATTTGGATTTATTTATAGGTTAATGTTTCATATCTGTATTTTATAACCTTACTGAGCTTTTTATACTCACCCCATGTTGTGAATTTTTTTTCGAAGGACATAAAGATGAATATGGTGAAGGATGGGATCAAGGAAAAGTCATGATGTCTTAAACATGGAAGTAGACATGTATTTTAGAGTTTTTTATTAAATAAAAAAATGGATACTGAGTAGAAGTGTCTACTTTGTTATTTATGAAATGTAATGAAATAGATATGGCCTAATTCTCTAAAACTCTATACCTGAAAAGATCCTCAATGTGAATTCTTGACATAACTCATGATTATATACTGTTTAAAGCTAGGTCATTATAATACATTTATATTGTTTTGTTTTTTGATGAAACATCTTTCCTTCCGATCTATTTTCCATAAAAATAGAGATGCCTCCAATTTTGTGAGTGTTGTATACCCTTGGTGTTGCTCACCACCATAAGGCCTACTGGAGGTGAGACAATGGGTTCATTATCTCCCTTTATTCCTTTCCATAATAGGAGGTCCATATTTTGAGGGAGGGGTCATAACATGTTTTGAGGTTCCGATAAACGAGTATTTACATGGTCAACTAAATTTTCATTGTTATCATTAGTGCTGAAATTGGTTAAATTCAGTATAATAAATTGTTTTAGTGATAATAGGTTCCCAAAATTTCTTGAACAATGTATCATTATCATGACGGAAAATTGATTCTAAAATCCAATGACATGGTAAGGAATAATGTTTATAATGGGATTTTAGAATGAAAACAAACATTATTTCTTCAATGAATTATATTTTTATTGAAACAAATATGACTATTTATAAATAAAATCATAAATATTTGATATCACAATATATAATGGATGAAAAATCAAACCTTCTTTTATTCTCAAGAACAGGTACAGAAAATATTTCGAAGGAAATGTGATATGTTCAGAAAATTACTTAATTTAAGAAAACCATTTTCAATTAAATCGATGAAAAGATGTTATGATAAAATAAAAATGACAAAATATCTTATAAAAATCTATTCCACATCCCCCATTCACCGTAATAAAAGTTATTTGATAAATTTTTTTTCTTAATTTTGAAATAATTTATGATATCATAGAATTGGACTTTGCATAGATGGAAGAAATTGATTTTTTCTCCATTTTTTAAAAAATTGTCTGTGTTTTATTTTTTTAGTTTCCCACAAATTTTACCTAAGAATATATATGAAGTGAATTTTTTTTAATATGTTATAGATGAATTATTAGATGAAATATCTTTAAAATGATACTGATCATTACATATCACCTTTCACTGATGATTCTAAATCATTATTGGTGATGGGTTTTATGTTATTTCATTTATACTAGATAATGTACTTTATTTTGTATTAAATGATAATTTTTAATATAAATGGATTTACTATATATGAAAATGTATCTAGATGTAGTGCTCATTAATGTGAATATTATAAAATGTTTTAATAGTAGACTTAAAATCATTATTTATATAATTTAAGAAAAACAATTTACATGGTACATTTTAGATTTTTGAAAATTGAACCTCATTTTTGACTATTTATAATTCCATTTTAGGGACTAAAATATAATTATTTTTTCATAACCATTTTCAGATAGATAATTGAATAAATGGGATAAAAGAAAATGTCCCATATTTCAAATTATTAGATGATCTGGTATTTGAAAAAATTAATGGATGCATGACTTTATTATAATATGGTTGCATTATTAGAAATTTCTTAATGTAAATCATAACTTGATGTTATGAATATTTTGAATTCTATATTTTAATTATAAATTTATTAAAATAAAATTAATTATAAATGATGGAATTTTAAAATAATGGAATTAAAAAAATTGGAAAAAGATCGTGGTTAGCTCCCACTATGTAAGAAAATAAATCACTTTTTCCTCCTTCTTGTCCTAAATTAATCAATAGTAGGATGGTCAATATTATTCAATATCATAAAATTATTTAAGGACCTAATTGGATTTCTTCAAATGTAAAAAACCTAGTTCCATTATAGGTTTATAAATAATAGGTACGAATTATCATGGTCCTCACAAATTGATGAAAGAAAATATTTTGATTTCATTGTGTGACATGATGAAGATAAATATTATAATGTTGATCTTCTAGTGTTGATACATTTTCACTTTAATTTTTAGAAGTTTCCTGGATCCAAATTTGTTTCTTGTGTAGTATAATAAAGACTTTCACATGATTTTTCAAAAATAAATGTATTTTAGACTGTCTGTTATTTGATATAGTGGTTTATTTATTAATTCATATATTGAGGTAGATAATAAGATAAATTCTTATTTATATACATTTAATGTATCTTTTGAGAAGATATATGATAATATTGGTGGGATATGTGAAGAATATATATATAAAAATATTTCTTATTGTTTAAAAATATATATTAGAAAAGATGATTTTGTTTTGTTGTGATAGTTTTTAAAGTGTAGATGATTTGACTCCCCATACATCAAAATTTCATTATAGGTAGTTAATATAAATATATTAGTGGATTATAGGTAAATTTAATTACAAAAGATGAATCAATTCATACACATTTATAAATTTTCCACAAAATAGGTCATGTTCAACCACATATAGGCTAACATATTGTAAAATTATTGATATATTATCTGAGATAAAATTGAATTTGGTTGATTAATGAACATAGAACATATTTTGATAGGGTTTAATGTGAATTTAAACATATATTTTTCAAAATTAAATAAAATTAAATATTTATTAGTTAAAAATGTTGTTGTTGGATCAGAATTTCTAGTTTAAATATCAATAGTTACATATTTCACATAAAAACCCATGATTAATAGAGTACAATTCAATTCAGTGGTCTAATGGTCATCATTAATGTAAATAATTTTCTATGTTCCAAAAACGAAAATATAATTTTGAATCAATTCTTTCATATTCATGTTGGATATCCTTGATATTTATAATACTATATTGTGGGTATTAAAATTTTGGGTGATTGTGATGATTGAAAAAGTTGTGTGTAACATGCGGATTATTGACATAGAATTATTGATTCAAAAATATTTATTTGAAAATCCTAGTCATTTTTTGGGGAAAAGTGTATAATAATTATTTTATGTTGTCGACCTATAAAATTATATGTTTTCTATTATTTTCAATTGTAAAAAAATTGGATTGTGTGATGAAAATGTTGATGATATTGAATATGTATGGGACGATTCATCATCTATTACATGAGTAGTAGTGGATATAAATGAATGTGATAGAGATATTTTCAATTGAACATAAAATTATCATATAGAAGTTATTTGGGAAATTATCAATTATTTTTCTATGGGATTTTGAATATATATTATTTTGATAAAACGAAATGGTTAAAATTATTAATTATGAAAATTTGTTTTTACATATATAGTTGTAGATAATTTCCACCATTCGGTGAATAATTTCATTATTCATTACATATATATTTATATATATATTTGTTCAATGTTATTTTCTTCATCATTTGTTTGTACATATTTTCTTTATATTCATCATATATAGTTATATACATTTATTCCACAAAATAATTAAAATTTTATTCTTATTAAAAATAATTTAATATTTATAAATAAAATTTATTTACTTCTAAAAAATAATATTATAATAATTACTCATATATTGATCAAAATAATTTAATAATTTGTTTACATTTTTATATTTAATAGTTTTAATTATTGATTTTTTTTTGAAAAGTAAAAAATCAATATTTTACATTCTATTATGAAAAATTAACTACATGTAATTAAAAAATATTAATTTAAATAAAATATAGTTACCCAAATATGAATTAATGAGTTATATATATTTTAAAATGATAAACATAAAGGAATTGAAAATGATATATATTTGTTTAATCATATAAATATATAACTAATAGTTAAATTAGTTAATTATATTAATATTATATTTGTTGAAATTTTGTGAAGATGTTATTTTTATCCAAAGAGGACCAATCATAATTTTAATATTATTGAAAATTATAAATTGAAATTTTTTATAGTTAAATAAGGGGATAAAAGTTTTTTAGTTGAGTTTAATGATAAAGATCTCTAATATAGACCCTATTCATATTATTTTAAGGGTTATATAGTATAGTTGAGTTAATTTTTGATATTATCATTATTATCTAACTGGATGTGTGGAAAATTTCATGTGAATGATAAATTATGGGATTCCTTAATTGTAAATATTTTAAACATAATTATTGTGTTTCTCAATAGTTTTAATAATAAAAATTTTATATGACAGAAACATAATCTATTAAATTAAAATTGAAATGTTGCATTCAAGAGATGAAATATGTAATTGAAATTATTCCATAATTTTTGGAATATATATATATATATATATAAAGACAATGTTTTCATTTTATTTTATATTTATGATTAAATAGATACATGATGAATTATTCTCATGTCATTTTATTTATAGAAAGTTGAGGGAGTTGTTTGTGTCCAGTAAGTAGGGGGAAGACTTTCTGGTATGTAATTAATTTTTATATAATTTAATTGATATATTAATATTAATTAATTGACGCTTTTTTATTATATTTTAAAAAACATGACACTAAGAAATTACAATAAGAGATACAGTCCAATATCATATTTTTTCAAGTATAGTCTTCTGTTGGATATCCATTATTATAGGACTATGTTATTTTTGTTAAATGAATTTAATTAATAACTGAGAAATGTATCATCACCAAAGAGTTCATATAAGAAACCCATTCCCCATCCCCATATCCTGAAAAATGGGAACGCGCAGTATAAAAACGATGATGTTTATTACCAATCAATAAAATAATATCATAAAATTTTAAATAAATTGTTATAAGTTATATTTGATATTACAATTATTTAATGTCATCCTACTTCAACAGAAATATAAATTTTTATTTTAGTATTCCCTTTTGAGAAAATTAAATTCTGTTCATTTATCCATGTGGGTACGATAAGTTTTTTGTATTTATGAAATCTAGAACACATGGGTAAAATTAGATGGTATAAGTATGATATCAGTTAGGAAATATTTTTTGGATGCACCCCTGGTATGAAATCATTGTGGGAAGAATAAATTGGTAGAATAACATACAAGAATGTTAAAAAATTTATGTGAAATGTTACAATAACGGATATATACATATATATAATTCATATTTAGTGTTTATGTTTATCGATGTGATGAGAGGGACATATACTACATATCATGGTTACATAGACCATTTCCTCCTAATTCATTACTCACCATGTTATACATGTTTCATTCTAGAGATAACTATGGACATATTGTAGAATACATAATTTTACATGATCTTGGGGATTATGGAAGATATTATATTAGGTACTATGTCAATGTAAGTGTACTAATAATTTATATTATTATTCAAACATATCATATACCACTTCAACAATTAGGATATGACCATAATGGGTGAATGTATTCGTTATTTTTTACTTTTGAAATATACACTTTGTCTATGACAACCCATATCATTCATACAAAATACTTCATGATTTTATATGTAAAGAAACACATTATATAATCCCAAATGATCAGGAGGCCTTGATTTCTATGAATGATGGTATATTTCACAATATAATCAATTGGGATTCAATGATATTATTTAAATATCCATAAAAATATCTTAAAATCTCATCCATCATTTAATAATACAATTGATACCCTTGGAATATACATAATAAAAGAGTGATATACAAATCCTAGTAAGAGAATAATAAAATAATATCATTATTAATGTAATAAACGTTAGTCAAGAGGAAAAACAATGTTACCTAAGAGGGGTTAGAGACATATACTTTAACAATAATGAATTATATATAATGATAACATAAAGGAAACATAGGAATGATTTAACAACATAATGCATGAAATTATAAGGACAAGTCAATGATAAGAAACACAAAATCATAACATACTGTGTTTTGGATAACCCACCATTCAAAATACATGGAATATAATGAGATAAAACATTTCACAAATAATAGGAGAGAAATATAATTCCAAGACCACATGTTACATTCATATCATGTAGATGTATTTGTGTGGATCCTAGATCATGCAACATAAAAACACCATTCATCACCATTAAACCCATGATTAAAGACTGTTGGTTTAATATATGGATGTACCCAATAAATCATGTATAGGTTTGACTATGTGAATACGCAATAGTATAAATGGATATGGTTATTCATTACAAAAATGTTTTAAAGGAAAAATCATTGGATAATTGTTGGCGCCAAAAATATGGCCCGAAAGGAAGGAACGAAAAAGACAGCCGGCGCGCTGCCTCGCGAAGCACAGCCGCGAAGCACAGCCGCGAAGCACAGCCGCGAAGCCCCGCCGCGAAGCGTCCCAACCATGGCGGCCCCGCGAAGCTCTAGAGGCGGTAATCCTCCGCGAACCGGTTTGACGTTCGTGAGCCGCCGCGAAGCGCCTGAGGCGGTAATCCTCCGCGAACCCGTTTGACGTTCGCGAGCCGCCGCGAAGCCCCGAAGGCGGCGCGCGAGCCCTGCTTCGCGGCGCCCCTTCCCTATAAATACTCGACTCCCCCTGAGTCCACGGGACGGACAATCCGACATTTCAGCTTCTCCTCTCCCGAATCGCGAAGCACGCTTTGCCCCGGGAATCATGAGCTCTGCGAGGTATTTCTACTTCGCGAGACGACTCTGATTTGTTTCGTTTTGAGCCCCTCTTCCGAGAGGGATGCCCTTCACGAAGCTCAAGGGCGTTCGCAAAGGAAGGGGATTCCCAAGGGAACCCGGGCAGCCGCGGAGCACTTGTGCTTCGCGAAACACCCAACCCATACGAGTAATCCTTATGCTAAGGCAGGATCGCTCCACTTCGCGAAGTACACTGCTTCGCAGGACCCTGCTTCGCGAACCACTCTTTCTTCGCGAGGCAGTGCTCCGCGAACACTGTTCCACTTCGCGAAGCACCTCCCACTCCCACCTATGCCCCATGCTAAGGCCAAGGCACCCCACTTCGCGAAGCACACTCCTCTGCTTAGCGATTCCTCTTTCCGTGCGACCCTCCAGGTTTGCACGATGTGATTTCAAAGTCCCATGGACAACACCTCCCATAGCGTTGCTTCGCCTAATGCTTCTTCGCATAGGCACGCTAACGGCTATTGCTTCTCCGCATAGCCACGCTAACGTGGACCCCTCGGTGGTTCCTCCCACGACCCCCCTTTTCCATGGCCTTACCGACACCTTCCCTTCCCCAAGGACCAGAGGGTACCGGTTATGTAAGCCCTAGGGGTGTGGAGTGAACCCACCTCGTCTGAGCTGCAGGACTTTAAACTGCCAAGCACCACGTCCTCAACACATGACGTTAAACTGTGACCCAACCTCGTCTCCCTCACGAAGGGTCCCCCCAGCTCGAACAATCATTACACCACTCGTCTCCATGGGAATGGAACTCTTCCGCACATAGAATGAGATCCTCCTTGTCGGAGTGGTGTATGTTCGCAGGGGAAGGGTCGCCTTAGAGCGTAAGTCCCTAACCTTTGGTACGGATGATTGCACCCATGCATCTCGGTACTTCCCCACTACCAAGGTCAGTGGAGGACGTGATAGGGAACGAGGCACCTCCCATCGTCGGACCAAAGTCCATCTTCCCCGCGCTTGGTCGCGCCATGGGCCTCCATCCTGGAGTAAGTCCCAACACCATGGGCCGCCCAACGCGTAAGCCCATCTTCGCTTCTCACGGACGCACCCTTCGCGACGTGATCGTCAGGTCCTTGCAACCTCTTGTTTCTCACATCGAGCATGACTCACGTGGGCTTAGAGTGAGCACTGACCCTGACAAACCCACCACCTGAACTACGAGGTCTTTGATCCATGTCAAGGCATGGTACGTAGGAAGCCTCCACGAGGTTCAAGCCCACCCGTCGCTCATTCACGTCGGGTCTTATTCCAGTCCAGCGGTAAGCCGTGGTGACCACCTGAACTACGAGGTCTTTGATCCATGTCAAGGCATGGTACGTAGGAAGCCTCCACGAGGTTCAAGCCCACCCGTCGCTCATTCACGTCGGGTCTTATTCCAGTCCAGCGGTAAGCCGTTGTGACCACCTGAACTACGAGGTCTTTGATCCATGTCAAGGCATGGTACGTAGGAATCCTCCACGAGGTTCAAGCCCACCCGTCGCTCATTCACGTCGGGTCTTATTCCAGTCCAGCGGTAAGCCATTGTGACCACCTGAACTACGAGGTCTTTGATCCATGTCAAGGCATGGTACGTAGGAAGCCTCCACGAGGTTCAAGCCCACCCGTCGCTCATTCACTTCGGGTCTTATTCCAGTCCAGCGGTAAGCCGTTGTGACCACCTGAACTACGAGGTCTTTGATCCATTTCAAGGCATGGTACGTAGGAAGCCTCCACGAGGTTCAAGCCCACCCATCGCTCATTCACGTCGGGTCCCATTCTGGTCCAGTGGTAAGCCATTGCGACCCACCATTTGAACTACGAGGACTTTGATCCGTGCCAAGGCATGATACGTAGGAAACCTCCACGAGGTTCAAGCCCACCAATAGTGGACCAAGGTCTACTTTCACGTCGGTTCACCGACACACCCACCCATCGTTTCTTCACGCCGGGTCCCATCTTCGTCCGGCATGACGTTAAACTACACCCACCCTTTGAACTACGAGGTCTTTGATCCATGTCAAGGCATGGTACGTAGGAAGCCTCCACGAGGTTCAAGCCCACCCATCACCCAATTCACGTCGTATTCTACCTACGTCCAACATGACGTTAAACTACACTCTGGTCCAGTGGTAAGCCATTGCGACCCAATCACCTGAACTACGAGGTCTTTGATCCATGTCAAGGCATGGTACGTAGGAAGCCTCCACGAGGTTCAAGCCCACCACTAGTGGACCAAGGTCTGCTTTCACGTCGGTTCACCGGAGAAACCCCATTTGAACTACGAGGACTTTGATCCATGTCAAGGCATGGTACGTAGGAATCCTCCCAGAGGTTCAAGCCCAACTCCCCTCATACCAAGGTCCAGCTTCCCGTCGGTTTACCGGCACCATCCCGAACTACGCAGACATTGATTCCCTGCCACGGGGATACATAGGAAGCCACGTCAAGGCTCAAGCCCAACTTCACTGTCGCCCCCTGCGATGGTCCCATTTCACTCTCATCCGTCTCCGCTAGACGTTAAACTCGCGGCATACCATGTGTTGAAAACGGGAAGCTGAGGAAAACCTCAGATACGTGTCTATGACATGTAATTCCCCGCGCTCGATGTGGGATGCCTCGGGCTTCCACGCCCTCGAGAAGCCTTGTGATCAAGGATAACAGAAAAACATGCCCGGTACCCCAGCATCCAGACACGCTACTGATGCCTCAACGTGACTACTCCCCTGACCGAAGGTTGCTGCCCTGACTGGACCCCTTGGAATGTCCCGACAGAAGCGGCGTAATTAACCGGTGCCCATGGAAACATGGCACTGGGAAGAGTTTCACGAACTACGTATTAAATCTATGAGGGAGACCCGGACTAGGTGACGAGTTCTGAGGAGGAATCCGCGGAAGGAAGAACCGACATCCCATCATCCCGTTTCGATCAAGGAGAAGACGTACCTGAACAAGGAATGAATGCCGCCCGCCTTTGGAAAGTGGGAATGCGGGGCAACAAAGCTGCACGTCCCCCCCTGACGGACGGATGCGCGCGCGCCCCGGAGAAAGCGTCGGAAACAGAAATGGTGAACCCGACGTGAAATTCTTCTCCTCAGCATGGAGATTAGTAGCGTTCGAGACACCAGTAGATTGACGTGTCACCGGATCAAGATATTCGTTGCCTAGTCCCGCCAAGCAAATGGCGGGCCTGTCGTGAAACTCACCGGCAGTCGGTGTAGTAGAACGTGGGGCACTCCGCTCTGCAGCGTGTTGGCGTGGATCCTTCTCACAGACGTGGAGGATGGAAGAACGCTGGGGCACTGGCCATTAATCCTTTTCCTCTTAGTACTGATGAGTTGATCCCTTCGCTTGCCAGGAACTAGGTTGCTATTTCAGATATGCGGTCACAATCCGCTCCTCGCCCGCGCAGGGGCAGGGGCAACACCACGCCGGCCACTCCACATGGCGCCACCACTGCCACGACGGCTGCCACATCACGGAATACGGGAATTCCACGTCCCCTTTCCCCATTAGAGGTCATCCAACGAAGGGTGATCAACAGCCTCGTGCGCAGGTACGAGGAGGAAGGGGTCATCCCGACTAGGGATATGGCCCGCCTGGACCTGGAGGCCTCCAGGCCCCGCCGTCAACGCCGCCCTAACAGGCCGCGCAGGGAGCCCCTGCTCCCCACACAGACATTCAACCGTTTCGGGAGCCTATCTCCGAAACGCCTGGACGACTCTTCGCCTTACGCTGAAGAGGCGGGCGCTGTCCGGCTCAGTCCGCTCAGGGCCCCGACCCAGGGCCCCCAGGCGAGAGCTCCCGTCTGGCCACGTCAGCGCCGTCGTCCGGCCCCGTGGGAAGAGCAGGAAGACTACATCCCTGCACCACCTGCACCGGCCCGCCTGACCCGACGTCAGCGCCGGGCCCGGGCTGAAGACGCTCGCCTCGCTGGGTCCACATCGACAGCTACAGTGGCCCGAGCCACCGCCGACATACATTATGAAGCCCCCGCGTACATTGAGTAGGGGCACCCCTTCGCCCAACCAGGATCGAGACCCCAACCGCCCCACGGGCAGGCTGGGTTGACTCTCCGGGTTGCAGGCCCAAGTAGTGATCGCCGCGAGCTAACCCGCGGTGATGCCACCCCGTACGGAGGTCCTCCCCGTACCACTACTCCACAGAGCATGGGCCTTCCCCGCTCCGAGGTTCGTCATGGAGGCATGCCTCGTGCTGCCCCCATCCTGCAGGAAGACCTACCCCGTGGCAGTGATGCTTAGCGCGGAAACATTTCCCGCGCCCGCTGTACGGGGTATGGAGTCCATCCTTCTGAAGGCACCGTCCATCCGGTCCTTCCTCAACGTGGGGGTCCCCCCTACGTCCTCTCTACAACTGGCGAAGGTCCTCCTCTCCCCAGCAACTCGAGGGGTGAAGGTCATCCTCGCTCCACTCGCATCGACCATGGAGGTCTTCCCCATGCTCCTGCCAGTACCAATAGAGGCCCCACCCACATGGGTACTTTTCATGGAGGTCCTCCCCATGTACCCTTCGACATTTTCCCTAGTGCCCCTCGCACCCCTGCTGTCTCAAGTGGGGGCCCTCTCCGCCACGGCGCCAGCACCGCCCCAAGGCTGCCTGATAGGGGTCAACCCTGTCCCGAAGAGCCACCCAGGGGAAGAAGAGCGGGTCGTCGCCGCCACAAGAAGAATCCTGGGAAGGCCCAGGTGGGGATCAAACCTGCCCGCTTCTCCGATTCGGAGGCGGAATGCGATTCAGTGATGGAACCTTCTCCCAGCTCCTCCGTATCAAGGACTGGGGCAGGAACAAGACGCGTCAGCCTCGTTCTCCCGGAATTTGAGGTCCACCGGATTCCCGTCTCTCTCCGCATGTACATCCAGGAGGAAGAGATTCTGAGAGCTTCACAGGTTTTGACCACGCAGTCACTGCCATCGTCACCCGAAGCGCCCTCTACCTCTACTCGGGATCACGAGGAGCTGTTTTGGGGGTCAACGGTGGTAGAGCCACGACATGATCGGACACCGGTAACGGTGATTCCTGTACCCGAAGCAGCGGTTGTTAGCCCGTCTTATCGTGACATTGTGGTTAGGTCACCTCGCTCTTCAGAGGAAGGCCCAGAATTTGGTGGCCAGTCTGCTCGCTCGCCGTATTCTCCACCGCCGAGTTTGCTATCCCAGAGGTCTGCCTCGGTACCGCTACCGGTCCCTCAACCGCCCCTGGTTGATGAGTGGGGTAACGTAGGGCCGAACCCCGAGGACGAACCCAGGAGCTTTTGGAGTATTCTTGCAGCGGACTACTTCCCGGAGAAGTTCTGGCCCACGGCGGCGCTGAATTTCCTCGTACCCGAGTCGCTTACCCCTGAAGAAGTGGGATGCCATTGTCGAACCCTGCGGGCGACACACTATCGCCTCCGTTTTGAACGGGTGGAGTACCCCAGATGTCGTGAGCACTTCGAAGAGATCGGCGAGCAATGCCGCCTGATCGATGCAGCCGCACTTCTTGCATTCCAGCACCCTGAGTCGCCAGGCCACCCGAGCGCCCTTCAACGAAAATGCGTTCAGAGTCTTAAAGCACTCCGCAGAATCGTCAGGGAAGCCACCCCCCCATGTGCAAGTCTGTGGCTGGGGACACTATGCTGCCCTTCTGTTCGATCCTATTCGACGACAACCCGATTCGCTCCGCGACATCGAGGACATGCCCTCGAGAGGAATCGCGGTCCACATGGCCAACATTGTGGACAGGGAAGACGAACTGGAACTCCTTGATGGAGACTTCCCCCCCAGACGGTGCACCGCCACTACTCGACCCCTCATGGAGAGTCACCCGTCAGCAGAGGAACCTGCTAGGCCTGCCCGTACCCACCGAGTCGCTGGTACTCAGTCGAAACACCGGCAAAGGTAAAGAGCACGTCGGAACCGTCAAGCACTCTGACCCATCCGCCTCTGTGCAGAAAACAGACGAGGATCCTGAGAAAGCCACGTTGCGCCAGCAGCTCGCTGAGCAGAAGAGGCTGGTTGACGAACTCTTGGCTGAACGCACCGCGGAGCGACGACCCGACTATGGTAATCCCAGGCCGGGGCAGCAGGGGCAGGAACAACTTCCCCCCGGTGATATGCCTCTGGGCATCCTTGATCATGCTACTGCCGCGGACAGGGCGGAAGCCGGAACATATGGTAATATGGCGCGATATGTCTCGCCAAACCCCCCTGAGCGACGGGGAATCTGAAGAATCCAACCCGGGTTCCCCCAGTCGCCCAGCAGGTCGTCCAGCCAGTTGACCCACGAGCGGCCGAAGCCGTCTACCGCGTTGAAGAACCTGGCAATGCGCTTGTGGTTAGGGACCCCCGTCAAGACAGGGACCCCTACCCGGAAGACCTTATTGCGGCACTCACAGCCCGCCTCGAGGCGTTGGAAACACGGCAGGTGGCGGTCCCACCGGATGGCAAGCCTTATCCCGCGTGGGTGGATGATATGCCCGCGCCTCGGGTTTTGGGAACCCCACCTTCTCGCCGTTTAACGGGACAGGGGACCCACCCCAGCACTTGGCTCATTTCTCGTCCAGGTGTGGTCCAATGCTGGGGAACCCGGCTCAGCAAGATGCCGCTAAGCTCCGATGTTTTGTACAGACATTGGAAGGTCCGGCATTCGTCTGGTACAGCCAGCTCCCTATCGGATCAGTGACCGGTTGGGATGATCTTCGCCGGCAGTTCTTATATTAGTTCAGCTCCACCACACGAAAGACCAGCATTGCGGACCTCTTCAAGTGCAAACAGAGGCCTGATGAGCGGGTTGCAGACTTCATCGCCTGGTGGAAAGGACTTACGTATTCCCTCGACATGCCACTGACTCAGGATCAATTACTGACGATGTTTGTGGGGAACGTCAAGATAGAGCTGGTACCCTCCTTGATTACCCAGAACTACCCTGGAGGGTTCAGAGATTTCTCAGATAAGGCCCAGCGCCTCGAGGAGGCCCTGCAACAGGCTAGTCAGGCACGTTTGCTGCCCCCTATGATCCCAGCCAGGAGGGCCGCCAGGGCTGAACCCGCCGCGGTGGCTCAAATAGAAGCCCCGAGGCAGCCGGAATTGCTACCGGCGGCACCACCCCCGCAACCCCGCAGAGGTCCCCCACCTCAAGCACAGGCTCCTACCCAGCAGTGACCGCCTCAGAACCGACAGGTTCCCCCGCGCAATGCGCCACCGCCACCTAGGCGAGACAACCAGGCGCCGCCTCCTCGGCAGTCCCCTCCGGTCCCTCGACAGGACCAGGCCCCCATGGCTCCTTACCCGGAAAGAAAGTACCATACCTATTCGTTCAACGAAAATCAGGTCCCTGGCTACTTCCGAAGTGCTCTAGAGCAAGGGATTGTGCGTCTACCTCAGTGCAGGAGGCCGGCAGAGGCGCATCTCACCGATCACCCCAACTACTGCCCTTATCATCGAATCCTAGGGCACACACTCAAGCGATGCTATGTGTTTAAAGACTGGCTTCAGGACCATGTCAATAACAACATAGTCAAGTTGGGCCCAGCGCCAGGGCAAGTGGCAGGCGTCTTTGCGGGATCGGAAATCGGCAGTGACAGCGAGGGTGAGTGGCAGCAGGTCCCTAGCCGCGGGTCCCAGAAATACGACAACTGTATGGCTCGAAAAATCGTCGTCCGTGCCCGGGGTATCATCCGGGCACGCCTGAAGCAGTCGGAACATTCAGAAGAAGTAGCTGGTGCCTCAGCATCATCTTCCCAGTTGACCTCTGCCCAAAAGGGCAAGCAGCGGCGACGCAAGAAGAAGCAACGTGCACCGCCAGTGCCGTCGTCATCCCGCACTCTTGGCGACATTATGCCTCCCGAAATGGGCATTCCTCCCAGAATCCGCCCAGCGGTGAATGACTCTTCGAGCGACAGTCAAGGGTATGCTTCGGTTAACACCGTGGAGCTGGTAAAGCCCTATATGACCCCCGACGAGGGGGAACCCCGGGCAGACCGCCCCAATGTTTCCAGCCGACGTCAACGTCAGCGGAATCGCAATCACGCCAGTCATCGAGGTACGTCAGCGGGCACTTGTGGCCAAGCCGTGCACGCTACCGAGACCAGGCAGCAGGCTCAGCGCATGTCTCAACATGCGCAGACCCATCCAACGTCCTCGGCTCTACCTCCACCGCCGTTCGTGTTGCTGGATCGGGGGGAGCCGCCTCGTTCGTATCACAGCCAGTCTAGCCCGGTGACTACTCTCCCGGCGACTACTCTCCCGGCTTCTACTGGTAGGCAGCAAGATGTGCCCAGTACTAGTTACTCACCGGTTCAGCCAGCCGGACCCGCTGTGCATCCAAATGCCGAACGACCTCCTGTAAGCAGAGGTTCGTGTTTGGCACGAAAGTACGATGTCCTGAAGCATCTGGCCGGCATCCCAGCAAGGCTTTCCATCCTCGAGGCCCTTCGCCTATCTTCTGAAATTCGCGAGGCACTTGCCGAGGCCCTAAGGATCCCCTTCCAATTCGAGACGGAAGTGGCAGCTGCGGAAGCCTTCCATACCGAGACGATTGAAAACGCCGAATGCCAGGCGGTCATCTCGTTCTCCGGCGAAGATGAGGACCCTCCTATACAGGGGAAAATTCGCCCACTGTATATCACTGGCCACTTCAACGGTGTGGAAGTCCGCCGATGCCTCGTTGATACGGGTTCTGGAATCAACCTAATTCCGACCCAGACGCTGCGAAAGCTGGGTCTGTCCGAAGGTGATTTGACTCCCTCTGACCTCAGGATCCAGGGGTACGACAGGACAGAACAAACCCCGGTCGGCAAGATCCGCCTGAAGACCCAGTTCAGTGGCTTAATTGCCAGCACCGAGTTCATGGTTGTTTCTCAGGACACCGCCAACAACGCATTGATGGGTAGGCCATGGCTCCATCTGCATGCAGAGGTCCCCTCGTCGTATCACCAGTTCCTTAAGTACTCTCTCAACGGTCGAGTAGGCGTGCTCCAAGGAGACGCGTCCCCTTTCGCTTCTTGTGAGGCCCGCTATCTGGATGCGGGTTATTACAAAAGCAAGGACAAGCAAATCCTGGTCAGCGAGGATGAGCCCGCCCCGATCATAAGTGATCCCTGGGCAAGCATGGATGACACCTACATCCTCCCGATCCACCGGTTGGAGGCCACAACCCCCGAAATGGGAGAATGTTTCATTGTTTCGGGTACGCAGGGAAGGAATGTTCCCTTGTCCAAGCGACGACGGAAAATCACATCGTACTCCTACATCAACCAGGCTCGGGTCATCCCGGAACCTCCTACCCCTGTACGGTACCGGGACGTCAAGCTGATGACAATGGCGGTGCGCCATACGTGTCTCTTTCGCCGGGCTGGAATTAGCCGACTCAGGCCGACACATCACCGTTGCTTTGATATCATCAAGCGTGGCCCCTTAGGCCGAAGGCCAGATGGGATAGGATCAAATGAATTCATTGCTATGGTCTCGACGACAAGTGAGTCTCCTGATGTGATGACCGCTGCTACCAAAGCCGACACCAGCTTCCCCTCAGGTTTTGAGGGCCCAGAAGTATCTTCCGTCGCGGGAAATCCCCCCACGGATGGGGAGGAAGACTTGGAGGATGCACCCCCAGCCTTTGAAGAAGGCGTCTCTACCACGGTCGATGAACTGGTACAGGTGAACCTTGGTAGCGAGGCAGATCGAAGACCCACATTGATCAGTGCGGCCATGTCCCTCGAGGAGCGGCAACAGTATGTAGACTTCCTCAAACAGCACTGCGATGTGTTTGCCTGGAGTTACGATGAGATGCCAGGGCTGGATTCCCAAGTGGACGTCCACCGTCTGGGCCTCCCAGCAAAACATCGTGGGTTCAAGCAGCCTCCCAGGAAAATGCACCCTTCTCATGGTGCTATGGTTGAGGCCAAAGTTGACAAGCTTATCAAAGCCAACTTCATTAAGGAGGTCCAGTACCCCAAGTGGATCGCCAACATTGTGCCGGTCAGGAGGAAGAATGGGCAGATCAGAGTCTGCATCGACTTCCGCGATCTCAATCGCCACTGCCCAAAGGATGACTTCCCACTCCCAGTGACGAAGCTGTTGATTGACGCCACGGCCGGGTTCCAAGCCCTCTCTTTCATGGATGGGTATTCTGGGTATAACCAGATCCGGATGGCCCCTGAAGACGAGGAGTCCACTGCCTTCAGGGCTCCCCAGGGTACCTTTTGCTACCGGGTAATGCCATTCGGTTTGAAAAATGCAGGTGCCACTTATCAGAGGGCCATGCATCGCATATTCAAACCGATCCTCGGGACATTGGTGGAATGCTACATGGATGACCTTGTAGTCAAATCACGCCAGCGCCAGGACCATATCAAAGACCTTGAGAAAGTGTTCGGTTTCCTCCGTTCCCGTCACCGGAAGATGAACCCGCTGAAGTGTGCCTTCGGAGTCACCTCCGGGAAGTTTCTGGGCTTCGTTTTCAGATACCGAGGTATCGAGATCGACCCGGAGAAGATCAAGGCCATCAGCCAAATGCCTCCCCCAAGCAACATTCGGGAGCTTCGAGGCCTGCAAGGCCACATAGCCTATATACGCCGATTCATTGCGAATTTGGCTGGCAAGTGTAAGCCCTATTCCCGGATCATGAAGAAAGACGCTGCCTATGAATGGGATGAGGAGTGTCGGGCCGCCTTTGAGGAAATCAAGCAGTATCTGCTCCAACCTCCGGTCTTGATGCCACCCGTCTCCGGAAAGCCGCTAGTCCTTTATGTGACCGCCCTGGAGAGATCCCTCGGTGCGCTGCTTGCCCAGAAGAATAACGAGGGCACTGAGAACAGTCTCTACTATCTCAGCCGCATGCTTCTTGATACGGAGGTCAGATACTCCCCCATCGAAAAGAGCTGCCTCGCGCTCGTCTTCGCTGTGAAGAAGTTGTGGCACTACCTGCAACACCACGAGGTACAATTGATCTCTCGGGTAGATCCGCTGAAGTACATCCTGAACCGCCCCATGCTGACTGGCCGACTAGCACGGTGGGCGGTGATTCTCCAGCAATTTGATATCAGGTTCGGGCCTCAGAAGGCCGTTAAGGGACAGGCGTTGGCAGACTTTTTAGCTGCTCATCCAACCTCCACGGATCAATCCCTAGACCTGGATTTCCCCGACGAGATGATCCTCTCAGTCGATCATGCTGCCCCATGTTGGAAAATGCATTTCGACAGTGCCTCCCGGAGCCACACCGGTAGAAGGCTCAACGACCCCAAGCTCAATAGAGTGGGTCTGGGCATTGTTTTCATTACCCCGACGCAAGCCGTCCTGCCGTACTCATTCCTGCTGTCAGAAGGCTGTACAAACAACGAGGCAGAGTACCAGGCTCTCATCACCGGCCTCGAGTTGGCCCTTGAGATCCATGTTCCCCATCTACATGTGAAGGGAGATTCCGGGCTGGTGATCAAACAGGTTACTGGCGACTACGTCGTCAGGAAGCCAGAGCTTGCACCGTTATTGGAATACACCCTCCTCCTAATGGCCCAGTTCTCTCCTCGGCCAGAGGTTACCCATGTCCCAAGATCGCAGAACGGACAAGCGGACGCCCTGGCTGGCTTAGCCGCGTCACTCGCAGAACCCGAGCAAGATGATTTGGTCATACATGTGGCCCACCGGAGAGTCATTTCTCCCGTCACCCAAGAGGACCGTGATAGCCTTCGGGTAAGTCATCTCACCGCCGGACCCTCTATATCGGGAGTCCCGGGTTCGTCAGACGCATTGGTTGAAACCACCCCCGACTGGAGAGCACCTTTTGTCGAGTATCTCCAAAATGGTCAGCTCCCGGACGACCGGGCCAAGCGCGAGCGAATCCGACGCCGCGTGCTGCAATTTACCCTCCAGGGTGGCCCCAGTCTTGAGCAGATCCTCTATAAGCGAAGTTTCGATGGTGTCCTCCTCCGTTGCATCCAAGGAGTAGAGATTCCTCAAGTTATGCAAGAGGTTCACGCCGGTTCCTGTGGCGCCCATCAAGCTGGGCCGAAGCTGTCCCAGCAGATCCGGAGGGTAGGGTACTTCTGGCCCTCCATGATCCACGATTGTATTGGATACGCCAAAAGACGCCACGCGTGCCAAGTACACGCCAACTTCTTGCATCGGCCGCCAGAACCCCTCCACCCCACCAAGTACTCTTGTCCATTTGCAGTATGGGGACTTGATGTAGTGGGACCGTATCCGCCGGCAACAACCCGCCAGTGTAGGTTCATCATGACTACTACAGACTTCTTCTCCAAGTGGGCAGAAGCAGTTCCGCTCAAAGAGGTCAAGGCCCGTTACATCGTTGACTTTGTGAGCTCCAACATTATCCACCAGTTTGGAGTCCCTCACGCTGTCCTCACCGATAACGGCACCAACTTCCGGGCAGCTGAATTGAAGAAATTGTACGCTAAGTACGACATCCGGTCGAACCATACCTCCCGCTACCACGCGCAGGCGAATGGGCAGATCGAGGCATTCAACAAGACCCTCTCTAACATTCTGCAGAATATGGTTGGTCATAACAAGAAGAGTTGGCCGGACAAGCTCCCCAACGCCCTCTGGGCTTACCGGACGACGACTCGCAACTCTACCCAGGTGACCCCATATTCCCTGGTGTATGGAGCTGAGGCCGTCCTACCCATTGAGATCCAGCTACCGTCGCTACGCACTGCAGTTTATGATCACCAGACATCAGATGAGGTAGCCGAGATCCGTCTAGCTGAATTAGAGGCACTGGACGAGAACCGGCTTCGTGCCCTGCATAATCTGGAAAGGCATCAGGACAAGATAGCGAGAGCCTTTGACAAGAAGGTTCATCTCCGCTCTTTTCTGCAGGGTGACCTGGTATTGGCCTTTCGAGCGCCAATGATTCCCGGTAAGAAACCACCCAAGTTAGAACCCAAATGGGAAGGGCCTTATATCATCCATAAGGTTTACCCTAATGGAGCATACTCCTTGGTGACCATAGATGGAGAGCGTGTAACCCCTCCCACCAATGCCAAATTCCTCAAGCGATACTTCCCCTAGGGCAAAAAAAGTGGTCCTGCATGACCCTAAACTGCGAGAGGGTCCCGCACGACATTAAACTGCTTGGTCCTGCATGACCCTAAACTGTGAGAGGGTCCCGCACGACATTAAACTGCTTGGTCCAGCATGACCCTATACTGCGAGAGGGTCCCACACGACATTAAACTGCTTAGTCCTGCATGACCCTAAACTGCGACTTGGTCCCGCATGACCTTAAACTGCCTCTCCGTCCTCACTGCAAGACGTTAAACTGCAAGCCAGTCAGGTCTTCCTGACCGGGGCCCAGCCTCAGGCCCCTCGGCCTCTTTGGGCCCCTGGCCCCATCTCCACCGCGGTCTGGCCCCAGGCCCCCTCGTTTCTCTCCGACTTACCCTCTTACGGGATCGTACGGTACGGTGTAGGACTACATCCTCACGTTGGGATCATGTACCATACTGTACACACCCCCGAATGAGATGCCCCTCGTCCCGCATGATGTTAAACTGCATGTCAAGAACTACGTAGGGCTTGATTCTCATCTTTATGGGATACGTAGGAACGCTCGGACGCCTCATCTTGAGCCCAGCCTCAAGCTTTTCTCTTCCGTTATTCCCCCTGGGGATAGTCTTCTTGGAGGATCTTTGTGTAGCAGGGAGTAGGCTTTCTTGGCCCCGCTCATGCAACCCCACTCGCGCAAAGATTGTAAAGGTCGCACCATGCACCCACTCACGTTCTTATGCCCTCCCACGTCCTCACCGCATGACGCTAAAATTCATGGCCTTCAAGAACTACGTATGGCTTGATTCTCATCCTTATGAGATACGTAGGAACGCCAGGACATTTCTTCTGTTGGCCCAGCCCAAAAGACAAAATCTTCCCCTCGGGTCAAGACATGGCAGGGCGCACACTTTTTCCCCGAGCCACGTCGAGCAAGCCACGACCCGGCTGCATACTCCCCCTGGAGGTGTTTGCCCCTTTCGTGGATGAACGCAACTGAGCTTCGCCTGCTCCTTGACTGGGATTCGGTCCCAAGGTGACAAACATTCCCCAGGTGGTGCTAGCGATTCGGGCCACGGCCCAGGATTCTTCATAAGGGTGTACGGTGTGATTTAGGACTGCGTCCTCATTCACGTCGGGATCATGTACCATGCCGTACGCCCTCCCTTTACGAGGCTCAGCCTCAGGCCCCTTGGCCTCCTTGGGCCCCTGGCCCCCCATCCTTTTGTAAGACGTTAAACTACAAACCAGTCAGACCTTTCTGACTGATAACTTCCCCTTTTCTCCGGGCCACGGTCCAGGATTCCTCACCCGGAGTGTACAGTGTGGTGTGGGACTACGTCCTCATTCACGTCGGGATCATGTACCATGCCGTACAACTCCCCTTACGAGGCCCAGCCTCAGTCCCTTTGGCCTCCTTGGGCCCCTGGCTCCACGTCCTCATGTAAGACGTTAAACTACAAGCCAGTCAGGTCTTCCAGACTGATGCCTGACCTTAGGCCCCTTGGCATTTCCAGGCCACGGCCCAGGTACCCCCCTTACCCAGGGTGCGTGGCGCAGTGTAGGACTACGTCCTCATTAACTTCGGCTTCTTCGCCGTACCTCACACCTCCCTTGTTTCGGAGTATATTACTCCCCTCCCCGTCCTGCATGACGTTAAACTGCACTTCAAGAACTACGTGTGGCTTGATTCCCATCCATATGGGATACGTAGGATCACCTGAACGTCTAGGCTTCGGGTCCAGCCCCATCTCTCGGGAATCCCCATCCCATCTTGGCCCCTTGGCCCATCCTTCCTCCATGAGGGGATCATTTGGTGCAGTGTGGGATTATGCCCTCATTCACGATGGTCTCGTGATGACCACGCCATGCTCCCACCCCCTACTGAGTTGTTTCGTCGATCCCTCTTCTTCGGCGGTTCACCAATGTGCTTAAGAGTACTCTGGTTTATTACCTGGAATGCCAAACTTTGCTCGGACACGCCCGCACTCACTTTCCAGGCTTTGCGTATCCTCGCATCAGGGCTTTCATCATCTTTCACACCCGGGGGGACCCCCAAGAACGACCTGGATACAATGCCCAAGGGCTCTCCTACCGATACGGGCCAATGCCCTCCGGGGTTTCAGACAACAAATCGATAAAATCCCGCGTTGCGAATATGGTCAGCGGTCGATGCTCGTTTGTTGTTCCCACCCCAGGCTAACGCGATACAAACGCTGTGTTTCC
Organism: Viscum album; assembly: GCA_963277665.1. Classification (NCBI taxonomy): domain Eukaryota; kingdom Viridiplantae; phylum Streptophyta; class Magnoliopsida; order Santalales; family Viscaceae; genus Viscum; species Viscum album. The sequence goes on along the minus strand of OY728130.1, from coordinate 541,471,723 downwards.
GTCATGGATAACAGTTTTCCTCTGTCGTCACGCCAACCCATTAAGCCCAAATGTCAGGTACACAATTCACACCCTTCATCACTTCATCCTGTCCAAGTAGAGTCTTGGGACTCTTGGTACTTTTCCCCCGTGCACGTCTGCGCGTTCGAGGAACAAGCTACGTCAATAGTGTCCTTCGAAATTCTCTGCTGACTCCCCTTTGATGGACGCCCCAAGTATTGCAATGAGGATACCCCCCTTGTTTCCCACACCGAGTTTATCTCACATGGGCTTAGGGATTGGGTTAACATCTGTGCTAACTCGGGAGCTGTCACCACCCCTGGTCCGAGCTCTAAGACCATAAACTAAGACTCTCATCTGGAACTACGTTCAAGACTCCTTGTCTTCGGACCCAGCTTGAGTTCAGCAAATTTACCTCTCTAATCCTGCCTTCAGGACCCTGATCACAGGGCTGCGTGGCGCAGTGTAGGACTACGTCCTTATCCACGACGGGTTTGCAATAGCTGCACCACGCACGCCCCATTCTGAGGTTCAGTCCTCCTGTTCTCTATCCTGCATGACGTTAAAAGGAACCCTTTCCTATTCTCTGTCCTGCATGACATTAAAAGGCACCCTTCAGAACTACGTGTGGCTTGATTCCCATCCTAATGGGATTCGTAGGACCACCTGAATGTCTAAGATTCGGGTCCAGCCCCACCTCTGGGAGATCTCCTAATTTCTCGGTCACCTAGCCCACTTGGCCCATCCCTCTCCAGCGTGGGGGGTGTGTAGGTATGATGCAAGGTTTTGGTCACTATGCCCCCTTCCCCTGGGAATCTCCCATCTCTCGATCACCCTCAAGGTTGAGCCCCTTGGCTCCCTGTAGTGGTTCACCCGTGTATTAAGAGCACTCTATTCTAGGACCAAGAGTGTCAGATTCAACTTGATCAAGTTCCTTCCACTTGTCAAGCTTCGTGTTCCCCTCTATTCGGACTTCCATCATCTTTCACAACCCGGAGGGACCCCCAAGAACGGCCTGGATACTATGCCAAAGGGCTCTCCTATCGATACGGGCCAACGCCCTCCAGGGTTTCGGACAACAAATCAATAAAATCCCGCGTTGCGAATATGGTCAGCGGTCGATGTTCATTTTGTTAGTCCTCATTCCAGGCTAACGCGACAGGATGCTGTGTTGCGAACATGGTCAGCAGTAATCCTCTGTCGTCACGCCAGCCCCTTCAGTCCTTGAAAGTTGGTTGCATGATTCACATCATCTTCCACCCCAACATGTCGAGGTGGAATCTCGACACTTTTGGCGCTATCCCTCAGTGCACCTTTGCATGCTAGGGGGACAAAGCTGTAATCTGGCGTACTTTGGGGCTCCCGTGGTCCGAGCTCTAAGACCATAAACTAAGACCCATTCGGTACTACGCTCAAATTCCCATCCTCATGGGATACGTAGGACCACCCAGACGCCCTGTCTCCGGGTACAACCCATTCAGGAAGCCAGTCTCTCTCCCTGTTTCACCTCCGTGTAGGCCCCTCGGCCTAAGGTTTCCCCCTCCAAATGGCGTACAATATGATGAGGGATCATGTCTCCGTCAATTGTGTTTTATAACACTGCGCACATTTCCCGCCTAGCATCGTCTCTGCTACGTCTGCGCTACATGACGATAAAATGCATGCTCGGTCCTATCATACGACCCTAAACTGTGACATTATCGTCCTGGCCGCACGACGAATAACGGCACCGCATTGTGGTGACCTCGCTGTAGAGGACATCATGTTGGGTATTGGTCATGTGGCATACCGTTTGTCAACGCCCATCACGGCTTGATTCTTGTGGCGACATCACGACCTACCGTTTTAGGCCTGTCGCTTCACAAAAAAAACCATTCACCTTAAAGAACAAACAAGATACATCAAATTCCGCTTCTTTAGTGCAAGGGCCACGTCCGCACTCCCATTTTCCCCTGGCACTGGTACCTCACCGTGCCACCTTCCAGAACTACGTATGGCTTGATTCTCATCCTTATGAGATACGTAGGAGCGCCCGGGTACTTCCTCGCGGGCCCAGCCTAACCCTTGTGTTCGGTCCCTCGACTCGAGCATTTCCTCGGAGAACGCATGGTAAGCAGGACTATGTCCTCATTCACGTCAGGTTTTGATGTCATGCGTCCCCTGATCCCTTTTCCCATCCATGGTCCAAGTTCTATGACCCTAAACTAAGATCTCCCCAAGGTAATTGAATCTTCTCCCTCTCTCTAATACGTTTCGTTGGCGTATTCAGATGTGTTTTGACAAAAAGCCCGAATCATGGGATTTTCACAGGGACATTCCCCTCACCTCATGACCAAGCTTCGTGAGCTCGCTATTTGGATCCTCATCCTCTTCCACATCCAAAAGGACCCTCGGACGACGTGGATACTAAGCTTAAGGGCTCTCCATGAGTGCTGGACCTAAGGGCCCTTCAATCGTTTCAGGCCAACGTCCCCACGGATCTCTGACAACATTTGTGACATAGTCCCATGTTTCAAACATGGTCAATGGTCGACCCTCATTTGTTTGTTCCCACCTCAAGTTAATGCGACAGGATGCTGTGTTGCGAACATGGTCAACAGTAATCCTCTATCGCCACGCCACCATCATTGTGATCTGAATCTCGAGCACCATGATTCACACATTTCCACTCCCTCATGTTCAAGTGGAGCTCCATCATACTCGGCTCTTTCTCTTCGCGCATCTAGGTGCGCTGAATGATCGTGTTAGTGTCATCGGTCCGGTAGTCACCGAGCATCCCTTTACCCCAACCTGCCCCTCTCTGTGTCGGGAAATTCCCACCACTACTGCTTGTTTCCCACACCGAGCACGATTCACGTGGGTTTAGTAGTTTTGGCTGGATGTGTACCAACACGGTCAGGCTGCTCCTCGTCCAGTATGACGTTAAACTGCGCTTCCTGAACTACATGCGGCTGGATTCCCATCATCACGTGGGATACGTAGAGACACCCAGGCATTTCACCTAGGGTTCAGCCCCTGGAATCACGAAATCTTGCTCCTCTCCATTTCCAGCCCTCGCCAGAGGCCCTGTCTGGAAGAAGGAATGATCCAAGATCAAGCCAATGCGCCCAATTTGGCGTACTCCCTCCACGGTGGTGCAACTACCAAGGTGTTTGATTCTGTTTGAACAAACCACCACTCCATGTTCCACGCTTTGCGTGTCCCTTATTCGGACCCTCGTCCTCTTTCGTGTCTGAAGGAACCCCCTAACGGCCTGGTCTTATGCCGCATCGGCTCACCTACCGTCCTGGGCCAACGTTCCGGAAGACCGGTCATGTCTGGAAGGACCCCCTAACAGTATGGATGTCTGACCTATGGTCCACCAACTGTCCTGGGCCAATGTCCTGAAAGATTGATCAACAAGAAATTGATAAAATCCCGCGTTGCGAATATGGTCAGCGGTCGATGCTCATTTGTTGTCCCCATTTCAGGCTAACGCAGTAAGGATACCGTTTGTCCGCCACGGTTAACGGTTATCCTTTATTGTCACGCCATCCCCACAGTGTTCCGAATTTGGGCATCGTGATTCACACTTCCCTTTTTCACCTGTTTGAACCGATTTCAGCGCCCCCGGTGCTGCCCCATTCGTGCATAGGAGCACGTTGGAGAAACGGTAATTCGGCTATCCTGGAAGATCCTCCTCCGATCAAGCCTTCCCCATCTTTCGGGAATCTGGACTGGTTTGAGGGAATTGTCGTCAAACGTCCCGTAAACATTGTAGGGATGCAACAAGGCAATTCAACAGTGGAAATCGTGCGTGCGACGGAACCCAAAATAAAGGAGAAAGAAAGAGTTGGAGCACAAAGTGTTAATAAAAGTTTCTTTCGGGTTCGCTACAATACTCGGGGGTTGACTTCCCCCATGGACGGGTTGACACCATCAAAAGAGCGTTGAAGATCCGCCACCCGTTGACTTGCGGCGTCTAGAGCCTGTTGCCGCTGATTCAACTCCCGCTCCTCTTCAGCAGCGGCGGGGCGTAATCCGTCAACCCTGGCCCTGGCCCTTTCTACCTCGGCCCGAACGGCAGCCACCCTTCAAGAGGTTTGCCCCATGTGGTCCTCAGCCTCTTCCAGCTGGATCTTCAATTGTGAGACCAGCTCGGACTGTGCATCGAGAGTGGCCGAAAGCTCGTTGGCCCGGATCTGCATCTGTTGGACCTCGCCTTCAGCCTCCTGGAGCTTCCTAATGCTGGTCGCCTTCCTCCGCTTCCATCCCACGCTCAACCCACGAACATGCTCCCGGATCTTCTCAGCCATGAGGTCTCGGATGAGCGCGTGAGGGCGTTGGGCATCCACTCCCCCGGCACACAGTTCGTGCAGCCGCGAGCAGAGCCTATCCATTTCGGCCAGCCATTGCGCTTGGGGAGTTTCCCTGATAAAGCGCGTGATCAGCTTCCACGACCGGCGGCGGACTATGCTGCTGTCTTCCTCATCAGAGGCCGTTTCGTCCCAATCCGCGCGGTCGACAGGCTCATACGCAGGATATGCCTGTAGGAATTCCTCAGCGGGATCTGCATCTGGTGTTGAGTCTGGTACGACACCTGACGCCGGTGCGGGTACGACAGGACTGGGACTGACCGGTTGATCCTCTTCCTCAGAGTCCACTTCGATGACTTCAGGTATGGCCCTGCTGGTGGTCTCGCCAGTGATGATGTGCGCCGCAGCTTGAGAAGGTGAAGGGACTATCGTCACCATCACCGGCATGCCCCTGGGAGGGACGCCGCCAGACATCCCGACCAGCCTCGCTGCAGCAGCCCACGCCAGTCGGAGAACTGTATGACAGAAAGAGATATAAACATTAGTCGGCATGGCCCACATGTGTCAACGAGGAGACCGGTAGAGGAGACTTACGAAGATCGACTTCCGAGCGCTGCTCCTGGGCCGGTACTGATGGGACTCCGGGACGAGGCCCCCCGTGTACTGTTGGAAGGCCTGGAGAGACCAGAGGAGCCACCTCAGACCCCCTGGTCCCGCCAGATGCAGAGCTAGACGCAGCCATAGGCGCGGGTTCTGAAGGTCCCGCGACATCACCCGCCAAGGAGCGAGAACGAGGCCTACGAACAAGTTCCTCCTGCATGGCTCAATCATTGGTGAGAAGTCCGTAGGGATTCAAGAATAGATCATAAGGAGAGAAGTTCGGAATGCTACCTCGAGAGCCTCCGCGAAGTCGTCGGATTCTGATCTTTGGTCTCTGACCTCGCCCTCCTCTAGCGGGCTCCCTCCTCCAGCCTCATCCTCCCGAGAAGAGTCCCCTGATTCCTCCGGCAAGGGGAAGCGCTCCCTCAGATCGGCGGCCGATAACTGTGGGGGCACTATCTGATTCAACAGTACCCTCACCCGATCTGTCATTGGGCGAGGAACACCGCTGGAGTGGACGCAATCCTCCAGCTCGTTCAAGTATTGCTCCGCCTCCGCCGGAGACACCATGAATCCAGCCCGAACTGGGCCTATGCCCGACAGTTTCATCCCGAGGCGATTTAGGTGGGCCCACATCTCGGGTGGGATGAGGAATTGCCAGTTGACATCCCAAATGTCCCAAGATTCCGGAAAGACGGAATCTTCTGCCATGTCGATGTGACGCAGCCGCTTCCCCGGAGCCTGAGCGGATATCCGACGGAATCCCCTCGGTGGCCGCCCCTCCGGATGACCCTACTCTCCCGGAACCACCGGATCCGCCGCTGCTGCCATACCCTCGGCCGGTGCGGGTCTCTCTGCCATGGCAGCCCCGCTGCCGCGAGCGGCCCTAGCTGCCCTCCGACCCCGACCTAGAGATAAAGGAGGCCCAACGTCACCAACCCGGATCGTTGGCTGCATCAGCATCTCCCCGGGGTAAGCGGCCTCCCAGCTGATGGCGTACTCCTTCACTAAGCCGAAGACGGCGGTGGACGGAGGCAATGCGATCGGCATCTTTCCATCCTCACGTGTGAACATGGGCCACAACTGCCTCATCACACACGGGTGCTCCTCGTGACGCACCTCCCAGTATACCTGCAGGGTCAGCCACTGGAGGCACCGGAACTGCCTCGCGAAACGGTGCGGGGTGTACGGTTCACAGATTGGCTCACGATCTATCCGAGCCACCAAAACTCCACCTCGGAAGGCCAGAAGGTAAGCCCGATGCTCTTCCGTTCCCCGTCCATCATCAGTAAGCCTCCCCGTCGGCAGTGGGAAGGGATGAAAGTTGAACTCGTCCGCCCTCCACACCCTATTCAGCACCATCGGAACGGCCAGTTTGAATGGGAAGCTCCCAACTGCGTTCAGAATGGAGGGGCGAAAGTCTGATCCCGGTGGCGAAATGGGGTTTGGATACTCGTAAATCCCCCTGATATGCGCCACGATCCACCCATACAGGAGGTGGAAGGGCCCGCATATTCTTGGCGGCTTCTTGCCCTCGCTAATACGCCGCAGCATTCTGTATAGTTTGGAGAGCATCGGGATCCCCAGGTTGATCCGCTGCCCCATGGCCAACATCGATGCCATGATGAATGAGCTGGGCCGCACCCCCATGCTTGTATCTCTCACCGGTAGGATCCACCCACAGATGAGAGCCGCGATGAACGCCGCCAGCCTGACTATTGGCTGTTGTTCGGTGCTGACGCTGAAACCCCAAGTCTTCCATTGGCTGTCCTCCAAGACACGCCAGTACGAGTGTCCCTTGCCCCGTTGGGCTGCCCTCGGACAAGTTCGAGGGCTTGGAGGGAACTCTCGATCTTCTGGGAAGTTCAGGAAGCATTTGAACCATCTTCTAAAGTGGACATCCCTCACTGCTTCCTTGTCCTCTCCAGGGACAAGCGCTATTAGCGCAGACGCCAGTCGTGGAATTTGCTCAGCATCTCCCCAAACGCTGGCAACGGGGAGGAACTCGTCATACATGGCCTCCAAGATCGGGACCCCGGAAATCTGTTGGACATCCCGCAGGCTGATGCCCACCTCCCCGTGATGCAGGTGAAAAGTGTTGGTTCTGGACGACCATCTGCTCAACAGTTCCGGCATCAGCTGCTTTGGTTGGTAAATGTGGAACTGGGAGGCCCATGACGCCTCATACAATCCCACTCTCCTCATCTCGGCCTCGAAATCCTCGCAGGAGGCACCTACCTAGTAGGCCCAGGCCCAGTCATCGGTGAAATTGCCGCCCTGGCGCAGGTCCCACTCATCGGACCATCCCTTCTTTGGATCCTGCAGAGCCGCCTTCAGCATGGTGCGGTAGAAAGGAGGGGACGTCTCCGGTTGCAGTGGCCTCCCGTCAATGTCATTCACATGATTGTAGAGGCAATCAGCGGTGACGGGTGTGAAATCCTCCTGTGCATGACCATCGGCCGCCCTGAACCATTGGTGCTGGCATGGTGTGCTCCTGAACCAGCAAGCTGGTTCATCCCTTCTTGCCTCAGGGATGAAGACGTCATCCCTCAGCCCGAAGCCGTACAACGGCAGTTTCTTGCACTGCGGGTAATCCTTCTGACCTTCCGACAGCAGGTCCGTCAAGGAAGTGTGGTCCGAGTGGCTCCGAATCATCTCCCCCAAACCCGGACGGTTGGCCATCTCATCTCGACGAGCAGCGTCGGCAAGGACCCCCAAGGCAGCTTCCTGATGGGCCATTTTAATTTTGGCCCTCAGAAAAGAATTCTTTCGGACGGATCGCGAAGCTCGGCCGCGAAGCTCGACCGCGAAGCCGGATCGTGAAGATCGGTCGCGGGACCAAGCCGCGAAGTCTGGCCAAGGCAGACAGAGGTTCGTTTAGCGCGGACGCGGAGTCGGGGACTCGCGGTTCGCCGCGAAGCTCGATTCGCGGAGTGCTGTCGCGGAGTACGCGGAGTGTCGCGAAATCGAGAGCACAAAAGGACAAGGAAGGCGCGTGAAGACAAAAGAACGTGGACCCCCTATTTATAGGCGACGACCCCGGAGCATCGCGGCGCACCTCACCCGCGCGAAGCATCGCGGTGTGTCCGGATCCGCGGCCTAGGCGAGCAGCGCGGTCCCCCCTTCACGATGACACATCGCGAACCACCGACAGTTTTGGCGATTGTCCCTCAGACTTCGACCCTTCGCCCTCCGCAGCTCCAAGTCTGAGGGGGGGAATTTGTTGGCGCCAAAAATATGGCCCGAAAGGAAGGAACGAAAAAGACAGCCGGCGCGCTGCCTCGCGAAGCACAGCCGCGAAGCACAGCCGCGAAGCCTCGCCGCGAAGCGTCCCAACCATGGTGGCCCAGCGAAGCTCCAGAGGCGGTAATCCTCCGCGAACCGGTTTGACGTTCGCGAGCCGCCGTGAAGCGCCTGAGGCGGTAATCCTCCGCGAACCCGTTTGACGTTCGCGAGCCGCCGCGAAGCCCCGAAGGCGGCGCGCGAGCCCTACTTCGCGGCGCCCCTTCCCTATAAATACTCGACCCCCCCCCCCCTGAGTCCACGGGACAGACAATCCGACCTTTCGGCTTCTCCTCTCCCGAATCGCGAAGCACGCTTTGCCCCGGGAATCATGAGCTCCGCGAGGTATTTCTACTTCGCGAGACGACTCTGATTTGTTTCGTTTTGAGCCCCTCTTCCGAGAGGGATGCCCTTCGCGAAGATGAAGGGAGTTCGCAAAGGAAGGGGATTCCCAAGGGAACCCGGGCAGCTGCGGAGCACTTGTGCTTCGCGAAACACCCAACCCATACGAGTAATCCTTATGCTAAGGCAGGATCGCTCCACTTCGCGAAGTACACTGCTTCGCAGGACCCTGCTTCGCGAACCACTCTTTCTTCGCGAGGCAGTGCTCCGCGAACACTGTTCCACTTCGCGAAGCACCTCCCACTCCCACCTATGCCCCATGCTAAGGCCAAGGCACCCCACTTCGCCAATCACACTCCTCTGCTTAGCGATTCCTCTTTCCGTGCGACCCTCCAGGTTTGCACGATGTGATTTCAAAGTCCCATGGACAACACCTCCCATAGCATTGCTTCGCCTAATGCTTCTTCGCATAGGCACGCTAACGGCTATTGCTTCTCCGCATAGCCACGCTAACGTGGACCCCTCAGTGGTTCCTCCCACGACCCCCCTTTGCCATGGCCTTACCGACACCTTCCCTTCCCCAAGGACCAGAGGGTACCGGTTATGTAAGACCTAGGGGTGTGGAGTGAACCCACCTCGTCCGAGCTGCAGGACGTTAAACTACCAAGCACCACGTCCTCAACACATGACGTTAAACTGTGACCCAACCTCGGCTCCCTCACGAAGGGTCCCCCCCAGCTCGAACAATCATTACACCACTCGTCTCCACGGGAATGGAACTCTTCCGCACATGGAATGAGATCCTCCTTGTCGGAGTGGTGTATGTTCGCAGGGGAAGGGTCGCCTCAGAGCGTAAGTCCCTAACCTTTGGTACGGATGATTGCACCCGTGCATCTCGGTACTTCCCCACTACCAAGGTCAGTGGAGGGCGTGATAGGGAATGAGGCACCTCCCATCGTCGAACCAAGGTCCATCTTCCCCGCGCTTTGTCGCGCCATGGGCCTCCATCCTGGAGTAAGTCCCAACACCATGGGCCGCCCAACACGTAAGCCCCTCTTCGCTTCTCACGGACGCACCCTTCACGACGTGATCGTCAGGTCCTTGCAACCTCTTGTTTCTCACACCGAGCATGACTCACGTGGGCTTAGAGTGAGCACCGACCCTGACAAACCCACCACCTGAACTACGAGGTCTTTGATCCATGTCAAGGCATGGTACGTAGGAAGCCTCCACGAGGTTCAAGCCCAGCCTTCGCTCATTCTCGTCGGGTCTTATTCCAGTCCAGCGGTAAGCCGTTGTGACCACCTGAACTACGAGGTCTTTGATCCATGTCAAGGAATGGTACGTAGGAAGCCTCCACGAGGTTCAAGCCCACCCGTCGCTCATTCACGTCGGGTCTTATTCCAGTCTAGTGGTAGGCCGTTGTGACCACCTGAACTACGAGGTCTTTGATCCATGTCAAGGCATGGTACGTAGGAAGCCTCCACGAGGTTCAAGCCCACCCGTCGCTCATTCATGTCGGGTCTTATTCCAGTCCAGCGGTAAGCCGTTGTGACCACCTGAACTACGAGGTCTTTGATCCATGTCAAGGCATGGTACGTAGGAAGCCTCCATGAGGTTCAAGCCCACCCGTCGCTCATTCACGTCGGGTCTTATTCCAGTCCAGCGGTAAGCCGTTGTGACCACCTGAACTACGAGGTCTTTGATCCATGTCATGGCATGGTACATAGGAAGCCTCCACGAGGTTCAAGCCCACCCATCGCTCATTCACGTCGGGTCCCATTCTAGTCCAGTGGTAACCCATTGCGTCCCACCATTTGAACTATGAGGACTTTGATCCGTGCCAAGGCATGGTACGTAGGAAACCTCCACGAGGTTAAAGCCCACCAATAGTGGACCAAGGTCTACTTTCACGTCGGTTCACCGACACACCCACCCGTCGTTTCTTCACGCCGGGTCCCATCTTCGTCCGGCATGACGTTAAACTACACCCACCCTTTGAACTACGAGGTCTTTGATCCATGTCAAGGCATGGTACGTAGGAAGCCTCCACGAGGTTCAAGCCCACCCATCACCCAATTCACGTCGTATTCTACCTACGTCCAGCATGACGTTAAACTACACTCTGGTCCAGTGGTAGGCCATTGTGACCCAATCAGCTGAACTACGAGGTCTTTGATCCATGTCAAGGCATGGTACGTAGGAATCCTCCACGAGGTTCAAGCCCACCACTAGTGGACCACGGTCTGCTTTCACGTCGGTTCACCGGCGAAACCCCATTTGAACTACGAGGACTTTGATCCATGTCAAGGCATGGTACGTAGGAATCATCCCAGAGGTTCAAGCCCAACTACCCTCAGACCAAGGTCCAGCTTCACGTCGGTTTACCGGCACCATCCCGAACTACGCGGACTTTGATTCCCTGCCACGGGGATACGTAGGAAGCCTCGTCAAGGCTCAAGCCCAACTTCACTATCGCCCCCCTATGATGGTCCCATTTCACTCTCATCCGTCTCCGCTAGACGTTAAACTCGCGGCATACCCTGTGTTGAACACGGGAAGCTGAGGAAAACCTCGGATACGTGTCTATGACATGTAATTCCCCGCGCTCGATGTGGGATGCCTCGGGCTTCCACGCCCTCGAGAAGCCTGGTGATCAAGGATAACAGACAGACATGCCAGGTACCCCAGCATCCAGACACGCTACTGATGCCTCAACGTGACTACTCCCCTGACCGAAGGTTGCTGCCCTGACTGGACCCCTTGGAATGTCCCGACAGAAGCGGCGTAATTAACCGGCGCCCATGGAAACATGGCACTGGGAAGAGTTTCACGAACTACGTATTAAATCTATGAGGGAGACCCGGACTAGGTGATGAGTTCTGAGGAGGAATCCGCAGAAGGAAGAACCGACATCCCATCATCCAGTTTCGATCAAGGAGCAGACGTACCTGAAGAAGGAACGAATGCTGCCCGCCTTTGGAAAGCGGGAATGCGGGGCAACAAAGCCGTGCGTCCCCCCCTGACGGACGGATGCGCGCGCGCCCCGGTGAAAGCGTCGGAAACAATAATTTTGGAAGAATTAAGTGTGTACATAATGGTTTATGGAAGGGGAGAATTAGAGTGAAACAATAGTCTCCAACTACATGAGAATAATAAAGATACATATCCCATCTTTAAAAATTAATTATAAAAAGAAACAATTGGAATAAAAAATGTTTAGAATAAAGAAAATAATTTAAATAAAAATTTGAGGCGATAGAGTCTCTTACCATGAGGGTGTCTATCAAAAATCTAGGGGGTCTTTTGATGAGCCTTGTAACATCTCTTAAAGTGTTTTAGAGATGGATAAGCAGTTTAAGGTCATGGTTACTGTGTTTTTAGTGAAGATAAGTGTGATAATGGGTTGTATTTATACAAATGAGGGGGTATTTATTTATTATTATATAAAAAAAGGTCTTATACTCTAAATGATAAAATAATAAAATCCACAATATTAAAAAAAATATAAGGGATTCAAACAATGATTAGTTTTTTTAGATAGATTTTAAGTCAAGGAACTGTAATCTATAAAAAAATACCCATGGTGTTGTATAAGGTAGTAAAATTTAATAAAAATAAATTTAAAACCCATTAAATATATTATAGGTTTTTCCGTGATTATTAACGGTTCATAAAATAATTCAAATAACATAAAAAACCTTTTATATTAAAGGGTAAACATATTTGTTATCATGGATTCCTTTGATATGATATATTACATCACTTTTTCCATCTTATGATAGCATAATACATAATGTATACCTATACCATATTTAATTTATACCCAAAATTATAATATTACAATTTAATAAATTATACAATGATTTGTAAAAATAGTATTTTATAGAATATTATATTAATATAGTATTTATTTCAATATTCATGAAATAAAAGAAAATGAATATAATATTTTTGGTTATTCATATAATAATTTTATTTTCATTAAAATATATATATTTATAAAAATTAAAATTGATAAATATATTGATTATTTTATTATAACATAGAATATAAAAATTCAAACTAATAGGGTCTTGATAAATAACCCCATAAATACACTATTGTGCATCCTAAATGCATAATGTATAATGGTGGTCCTTTTATGGGTGATTTTATGAATATTGTTTTGGTTGTGATATCAACAAGATATAACTTATCCCCTAAACATGTTTTCTTGAATGCAAGTAGTTGAATAAAAACATGGGATTGGTTAAGGGAAAATCCATGTGAATTCATCTCACATAGAATAACCAATAAATGGGATTCATATGGTACAATCAGACTATTCAAGTAAATATATTTATTCATATGCCTTTATTGGAAATTATAAAAACCCTTAATAAATTGTAATCATTAGGATCACTACACAATAAAAATATTATCAATGGTTAAGGATCATAAATATATTTTAATTGTAACATCATATATTTATTATTTTTTAACAAAATAACAAAAGTAGTGAAGTTTTTTTCTATAACTGCAGAACATTATAAATAATTTTTTTTAAATTGAAGTGAATTTATAAAACATTATTTCACTAAATTATATACATTTTACATTTCAAGTATACATTATTTTTATTTTTTTAATTAAAATTTTGTTAAAATTACCAATGGTATTATTTTCTATCATTTATCATATATTTTATTTTATGAATATATGCAATCACTACAAAGGAATGGATATTTTATTACAAATAAACCTTTAATTACACCTTTAGATAATGATGGGTTAATATTGTTGAAAATTATTTTTTCCATATTACATACTTATTATAATTTTCTAATGATTCAAATTAATTGTATATTTAATATGATAAATGTATTTTAAATTGATTCCATTGTTGTTTTAATGGAAGAGGACCCCTCTATATTCCTTTTTTAGTGGTTTTTATGCATAAAAAATTAAATTTTAATATTAACATCATTATGTAATGATATTTTATATTTTTATAATGTATTAAATTTATATTTATGTATGTCCACACTACTTGTTGGAAATGAAGTTTAAATTCTGTTTCTCATTTTATGGGTCTATAATCCATGTTTACATATATTTAACACCACAACCAATATTATAGAATTGAAAATATATCTAAATGGATTAAAAAACATTAATGACATTTTGATTTTCCATTCCACGACTTTCCAAAACACAAATATATTTAAGAGACATAGTTCATGTTACAAATATCAATTTAATAAAATTTATAATTTATTTGAAATTGAATGTTATGAATTTTTTCCCCAAATAATTTCAAGGATTATTGGTGTTGATGTCTATTTAGTAGTGTTTGAAGAATATTCTCCAAGTTAAGTTAGTTTTAAGTTTTCTTCTATTCAATTAATTCTTTAATTATTATATATTTGTATTAAAATTTCATTGTATTTATGATTTTCAATTTCTAAATGTCTTCAATTGAGTTCATCTTTACTCCAATTTTCAATATTGAAACAAAAAAAATGAATATATTAAGTTTACGGTATATATAGTTTTATACTAGTGAATATTTTCTTATTACATATTTATATTTTTATTTAGAATTTTCTTTCATACTTTCGTTATCATCATAAAATATGGAATGTTAAATCGAGGTTTTATGTTTCTGTATAATATTGCATAATAATCATGCGTAGAACAAAAATAGACTTATAAAGGTTAATATAATTATATTTTTTAAGTTAAATAAATATGTTGAATTTTAAAATATATAAAATATTCTGTTTTACATTTTTATAATCATTACATGTATACAAAGAAATTACTTGAAACAAAATCAAACACTATATGCACTCTATAATTTATTTTTCACTAATTTATTGATGTAGTTTCATAAATAAGGATATTATTTTTAAATTCTGTGATAATGGTTATAAATGAGTTTTTCATACATTATTTATGTAATTTGTTCCTTATACATAGTGATTATATTACTATTGTACATCTCTAGAATCTTGTTTTTTAGAAATTTTTTTACAAATAAAAAGCATGAAATGTTGTTTTTTATGAAGAACCATCATATAAAATCCCAATATGTAATACTATGAGATTTTAGAAGAAGAAAATTTTGTTTGATTGTATAAACAAAATTAAACAAAAATCTTAGACCAGATTGTAACACCATAAGACATAATGATATATTTATTTTTAAATATATTTTATCTAATTGAATGTTTCGGGTAGACCAGTGTAACACCCCAAGCTTCCACGGTATGCTTCTCTTTGAATAATATAGTAGTGTGTGTTGTACGCAACTTCGAGTTCTAACACACACCACAACTAATCAAACTACCAGTGATGAATAGTAATACACACTTTTTTAAATCATATAAATTTTATCTCTCAAAATGGACTATATTTTTGGATTCAAAATATTGAAATTATCCTAGGGTGAAATTTTTGTATTTTTCTGAAAGCTTTCAATTTTTGATGAATAGTGAAAAACACTAAGTCATAGTATAAAACAAAATTTTTATTTAAATAATTATTTATTTTATTTAATTTTATTTTAGGTCAAAATAGATAAATAATACCTATATATGTTAAATTTAATTCATTGGAGTCAGTTTATAATGATTTTAGATATATAAAAAGTTTATTGAACTTTTTACCGTCTTTTACCCATATATTAGGATAATTTCCAAATTCACAAAAACATAATTTTACCACTTCATTGAATGTAATTTATAAAATAAAAGAGACACGGTTAACATCAAGGAGTAAATGTGGTCCAATAAGGTAAAAATAATTTTTTTAATAGTAACTTTTTAATTTTATTTACCACGGTTTAAAAGAAAATAGGGTAATTAAAGGTAAAAATGATATTATTATTACCCTAAAACATGTCCTAATTTTATTTGCTAAGTATAATTCTACCAAGAACAAACATAGTAATAAAATATGAACCTCTTTGGTCCACTTGGATTAGATTAGGACATTTATTATTATTTAATTAAAAAAGAGTTAAAATAGTTTAAATCAAAGTTTAATAACTATAACATTTTTAATATAGGGTTATACATAAGATAAATTCAATTATAAATATTCATTAGAAATCAAAAATTACTTCCTACATAATGGTAATTTATTTATAATTTTGATATATTAAATAATTTAATTTAATTTAGACAGAATGGTGATTCAGTATTTACCTAATTAATGAAATATTAAAATAACTGATAATATAAATATCGAAATAAATGTTATTTGAGACATTTTATGAATTCCACAAATTTTATTACTTAATATGAATTGTTAGGGTTTCTAAAATTAATTTTGTTCGAATTAATAAATTTGTTAAGACTTTAAAAAATCAATTGTTAAATAGTGTCAAAATTGACATAAAGGAGTTTTTTAAAAAAATATTATATTATAAATTGATATAATTTTTTGTAAAAATATAAAGATCAGTCAACGTAATTATACAATGATATTTTTATCATTTAAAGACCACTTGGATGTCTCTTAGATGTATATAGTAAGTTTATTAACTATATAATATAAAAATACAACGAGACATGGTAAATGTCAAACTATTTAAATAAGAGTTAAATAAAAAATCTAAAATAAATATATTAACCCAAACCTATCTAAAACCTATTGGTTGAGTGGGTTTCGTACCATACCCACATTAAACTTTAAATAATCCTCTTTGGAGCCAGTAGAAACTGAATATAAATTTATTATAAAATAATATTTCTAGCTTTTCCAAAGGTGCCACTCACCCCTCTTATAAAAGGGCACTCCCCCTTCTCTAAAATTCAGTCCTTCAACAATTTTTGGGTTAGCCAAAACCTGCCTGTATATTCTCTCAACATCCCTCAATTAAACCTAGAGTCCTTAGTCTGATTAGAATGCCAGCCTAAGGAGCCCTTTTGATCAAATCAAAAGGAAGAACCCGAAGAAGAGGTAATGTTTTCACCACCCTGTTTCAAATTCCTTTTTTCTTCAAGTTCTTCTATCTTTGTTATTTTCATTATAAAATAATAACTCCAGTATCTTAAACATACTATGATGTTATTATAAATATGGTACAACCATATTCAGTATTCTATCCATCCTTATAATGACATGTCACCATATGTGCGTACGTGTGACTTACCGTCTCCACGTCGTGGTGTAATTGTTATTAAAAACATTATTATTTTGATGGGTATGATAATTATGTGTAATTTATTAAATAATAATAATAATAATATGATAAATATTCTATATATATTATATACCATCCAAGAATATTTTATTTTAATATAAAAACAATGATATTGTTGCTCGAATGTACGTACGGACTACCGTCTCCCCAAACACGATGAGATTCATTCCAAATCATATCCATTCAAGAATAATTTTCATTTTATGGTTAGAAATAATTTTTAAGTACATGATATAATTCTGTATATGAATAATATACATCCTATCCATAACAAACACAACTTATGTAACAAAACATTTAAAATAAAACGAGTAAGTTAACACTTGAAACCACGATAATACTAAGATATTATTAACAAAGCAATGTTAAAGAACATATATGAGATCATATTAATGTATATGATTCTTGTATAACTTAATAACAATTATTTAACCATTATAAAGGAGTTTAACCTACCCTTATCCATGGAAAAGTACAAGGTAAGGGCATATTTCACAATCTCTTCATTTTTCGAGGTTGTGTATACGTAATTATCTACTGGGAACTCTTTATCATCCACATCCATGTTTTTAAAAAACGCATTTCAAATCATTCTTACTATTTTACAGGCTATGGTTTAAAGTTATTTATACCTTTGTTTTACTTTTTATAAGATGTTTATAAAATAATCTTTCTGTCATTTTCCAAACATGGGCCTTTTTAACCTTTTCGACAAAATTATGGTAAGAATTTCTTTTTTTAACTTATACTGTGGGTGCGTCAAATTTCCGCCATTATAAAATCATCGAAGTTTCCCTTACAAGTTTATAAGAATATTTTCAAATTAATATTTTTAATTATGTGGGTTTAAATGATTTAAAAAATAAAGAGATATTTCTCTCAAATAGTTTTGATTTCATTTATGTCAACATCCTTGATGGATTTTAAGATTAAGATTATTTGAAGTCTATTTATTATGATAAAAAACATTCATATTATATTTATGTTTTTGTGATATGTTTGACTATGGATGTGTTATTTTTATACCATTCATTGTTTATGGAAATTTTTTTGACATTTTGAATGGTATTGTTAATATGAATATCTATGTTATGTTACACATGTTCATATGAGGAATGCATTGGACTTAATAAGTGATAGGTGGAGCCTGCTATAGCTACTAGATGCATCGGTAGGTCTAATGAGACAAACTAGTGTTTTGGAACAGGGCTTTGAAAACATATTATTTGTAGTCTTGGCATAAGGCCTTGACTATGTGGTTATAATAGTCAGGCATTATGTATTCCATCATTATAAAAGTTGGTGTTGATATTCGATGTGTTTCTTCGACTAGTAGAATATCCATGTGAATAAGTAAATGGAATTATATCATTTTATCTTTTCCATATCATGATTATGTTCATGTTTAAAAGGATTTTGTTTTAGTTAAACATTGCCTTAAATGTTTATATTTATTTATGAATGTTTCTGCTCTATTGTTATCCTTACTGAGCATCTAAGCTCACTCCATTCAATGTTTTAATTTCTCCCAGGATGTGAAGAAGTATTTTTTAATGACCTGTAGGGAATGTATGAGGGGATATTAAGTAAAGATGTTGATGTAGTTTTGTTTCACTTCATGATGTAATTTAGACTTATGAATATATCTAGTGTTTCCAAGACTACTAAACTAATCAGTCATTCGAGACATGATCTTCTGTGATCATGCCAATATTATGTTATAATGAACCAACTCTGGGTAACTAGGGTCAGGGCATTACATTTGGTATTAGAGGAAGTTTAGTAATAACCTTGGAAGCTATATTTAGATAAACTCTGATTAGAGCACATAGCCCTAAGATAAACATTGAGGATTAGTATAGAAAAACTTCTTATAATTTTGATATTGTAGAGATTTTTTGTGTTTTCTGAGTAGTGCATCCCTATCTGGATACGATCAGGTAGAGGTGGCTCTGGAACATATGTACATAGAGGTAAAACCCGAAAACACCACTTTGAGCAAGACTCGAACGAGAACTGGTGCACGACAACAGGACTTACTGCACTCTTGGTTACGACATTCCTGGGGGATATGCTGAGGATAATTCTCATTTTTTACAAAAACTTATTAAGGGATTAGGAGTATATACTTCCTCAATGAAAATAGTTTTTTTATGATTATGTATTATATCCATAAATAGTTCAATTTATGTTGTTAAGTGTTTTACAATAATGGAATTATATATTTTGATTCATAAACTGATCTCATTTATTCCATTATTTAGAAATGGTACCTAGTGTGAGGAATGTAAACTGTATCATTGCATGCACTCCATTTAGGGAATGCCCTCTTGCTCTAGATAATTATTGTAGAGCT
This sequence comes from Viscum album, assembly GCA_963277665.1. Taxonomy (NCBI): domain Eukaryota; kingdom Viridiplantae; phylum Streptophyta; class Magnoliopsida; order Santalales; family Viscaceae; genus Viscum; species Viscum album. The sequence goes on along the minus strand of OY728130.1, from coordinate 541,452,654 downwards.
GTTGATTCAACTGGTGTTGATCAGCTAATCACCATACTTGGACATCTCACCCAGATTATGAATAATATCCTTACCCATACGAGGCACCCTAATCCACAATGTGGAGTATCAATGTTAGATCGCTACATGAGGCAACAACCACCAACATTCAATGGGAGTACAAATACATTGGTAGCTGATAAATGGACAATTTCTTTATAGAAAATATTCCACCCTTAGGTTGTAGCGAAAGGGAAAAAGTTATCATGGTATTTTACCGCCCCACTAGAGATATTGACCAATAGTAGTCATTGATTAAAAACATGAAGGAAGATGATGAAGTATCAAATATGGAATGGAGTGAGTCAAAGATATTTTATTGTAAAAAATAATTTCATCGTGACCATCGAGCTGACATGGAAAGGCAATTTCTGAGAGTGAGAAAAGTGGAGAATGAGAATGTCTCAAAGTATGAGGCTAACTTTACAAGGTTAGTGAGACATTCAGCAGATTATATACGTAACCAAAGGAGTAAGATTAATCATTTTTTTTATCGGTTAAAACAATTTCTCTATCGATCATTAGTGTCATAATCCTTCTCATCGTGCAAAGTTGTTGTCTCATGTGCAATCAAGACCGAAAAAGAATTCTCTATGTCTTCTGACTTTGAAGAAAAGCAAGAGAAGAAGTGATCTGATGATCAATCTGGGAATGGAAATGAGGGGAATAAGGGAAAAGTTGAATATCCATCCGGTAGTAGATGTGGTAAGAAACAACCTGGTACTTGCTTGAAGGGAATGGGAGTCTGTTACAAGTGTGGTGAAAAAGGCCAACAAGATCGTGATTGCAAGGGGAAGAAAGAAGCTACTAATGTTCAATGCTACAAATACTGGGAGGTGGGACATTATGAAAATTAATTTCCTAAGAGTTTGAACATACCTCAAAAAAGGCCAAGTGATCAAGGCTAAGCTTATGCTGTCATTACTGCTGAGGTAGAATCTCTGAAAGAGGTGGTGGGAGGTAATTTAATGGTTTCCTCAAATTTAGAAAATGCATTATGTGATTCTTGATCATCACATTGTTACATATCTTCTTAGTTTTCTAGGAAAATTAGATATTTCTAATATGATTTAACAAGGGAGTTATCAGTCCAAACTCTGAAGGGAAATATCATTGCAATAATGTTTTGTTAATCAGTCCCCATTAGAGAACATAAATGTTCTTTATCTACAAATATCATCGTCATACACATGATTTAATTTGATATAATCCTCAGAATGGATTGTCTTTCAGACCATTATGCGATGATTTATTTTAAGAAGAAGGAGGTTTCAATTTATGATGATGAGGATAAGGATTGCCTTATCTTTAGATCAGAATCATCACCACCTAATTCTTATCTAGATCCACACCCAGTAGCTCAACTAAATTAAATTATTGGGGAGGAAGAGATTGAAATGACTATGGGTGAGGAAAGAATGTTCAAATAGAGGATGTAACTATTGTGAGAGAATATGTTGATGTGTTTTGAGAATATTTACCTAGACATCCTCCAGAACGAGAAATTGAGTATTCAATTGATTTAATTCTGGGATCATGGACCATATCGAAGACCCCTTATAGAATGGCCACTATGGAATTAGTTGAACTAATGAAACAACTAGAAGAATTGAGTAATAAGGGATTTATTCACCCTAGTGTTTCTCCATGGGGATCCCCTTTCCTTTTTTCTAAGAAAAAAGATGGATTTATGAGGTTATATACTGACTATAAGAAAATCAATGCTATAACAATAAAGAACTAGTATCCCCTACCTCACATTGATGATTTATTTGACCATCTTCATAGAGCTCAATACTTTTCAAAGATTGACCTTCGATCTGGATACCATCAGTTGTGTGTGAAGAAAGACTACATTCCAAAATCAGCATTTCGAACCAGGTACAGGAATCATGAGTTTATAGTAATGCCTTTTGGGCTAAATAATGAACCCTATGTATTCATGTATCTAATGAATATAGTTTTCAAGGAATATCTCGATTATTTTTTAGTGGTATTTATAGATGATATCTTGGTATATTCCAAAAGCTATGAATATCAGGAAAATCACTTGTGCATTATCCTGATGTCTCTTAGAAGACATGAATTATATGGGATGTTTAGGAAGTGTGAATTCTTGATTTAGGAGATCTATTTTCATGGACATATTTTCTCCAAAGATAGAATCTCTATTGATCCTTATAAGACCAAGCCAATCCAATAATGGCTAGAACCGACGAGTTTAACGGTGCTACGTAGTTTTATTGGTTTAGTAGATTATTATTGGAATTTTGATCATATTGTTTCCTGATTGGATAACCCATTAATGAAGCTCACACGTAAAGGGGTTAAATTTGTTTGGAAAAAAGATTGTGAAGAATGTTTTGAAGAATTGAAGAGAAGATTAATAAATTCTCCAATATTGACTCTACCATTGGGGAATGATGTGTTCGTTATTTATAGTGATGCATCAATGAAAGGATGTAGTTGTGTCCTTATACAGAATGATAATGTTGTTGCCTATGCATCATGACAGCTAATCATTAGTGAGTAGAACTATCCAACTCATGATATTTAGTTAGCTGATGTAATCTTTTCTTGGAAGATATGGATACATTATCTCTATTGTGAGAAACGTGAGATTTATACTAATCACGTGAGTTTGAATTATATATTCTCACAGAAAAAACTAATCACAAGGCAAAGGAGATTTCATGAACTACTCAAGGATTATGATTGCACGATACACTACCACCTAGGGAAGGAAAATAAGGTTGCGGATGTTTTGATTAGAAAAGATCATGGAGTTTTAAACAAGATGAGAGTTGAGAGGGATCTTATTTTCATGGATCTAGTAAATATGGTTATGGGAATCACCCTGGAAGGAGAAACATCAATAAATTTTCAAATGGTTGCCAAACCATCTTTACTAGAAAGGATAAAGAGTACTCAGGCCAATGATGAAGAGTTTAAAAGAGGATTAAAGCTCTGAATGATGGGAGATTTAGTAACTTTTTGTATGAAGATGGAATTTTGAAAATTGGGAAGAGACATTGTGTTCCAAATATACCTGATATAAAAAGAGAATTGATGGATGATGCTCATAGTTCCATTATTTCTATACACCCTGGGAGCACCAAGCTGTATAGATATTTGAAGGAGCATTTTTGGTGGGACAACATGAAGAGGGAGATTGTTGATATTGTGTCAAGATGTATGGTTTGTAAACAAGGGAATGATGGAAGGCAACCTCCTGGAGGATTCATGCAACCTCTTTCCATACCTGACTGGAAATCAGATAATATCACGATGGACATTGTCATGGGACTACCAAAGGTTCCTAGAAGGAACAATCAAATATGGTTCATTGTTTATTGTCTTACCATGTTAGCACATTTTCTTGATATAAGGGAGGATTTACCAATTGAACGTATAACAAGACTATATATTAATGAAGATGTGAGACTTCATTGATTACCCATATCAATTGTTTCTGACTGTGATGCACATTTCACATCATGATTCTGGAAATGTATTCAGAAATCCCTGGATACTGAACTTCATTTGAGCACTGCCTACCACCCTCAAACAGATGGACAATCAGAACAAACTATTCAAACTGTAGAAGACATGTTGATATCATGCTCGCTTTACTTTCAGGGTATGTGGGATCAATATTTACCTCTAGTAGAATTTTCCTATAACAATTGTTTCAATTCATGTATTCAGATGACACCGTATGAAGTGTTATGCAGAAAGAGATGTCGCAAACCATCATATTGGGATGATGTTGGTGAAAGAAAAATTGTAGGCCCATAACTAGTGGTGGAAATGATGAAAATGGTGAAGGTAATGCAAAACCACATCAAATCAATTCAAAGTAGGTAGAAGAGTTATTCTGACAACTAAATAAAGGATTTTGAATTTCAGGTAGGAGATCATGTGTTCTTGAAGGTAACTCCAGGGAAGGGTGTTGTACGTTTCTGTAAGAATGGAAAATTGAGTCCCAGATACATCAGACCACTCAACATTCTAGAACGAATTGGGGTTGTAGCTTACCCTTTGGCAATGCCGCCAAGTCTCTCCAAAGTTCACGATGTGTTCCATGTTTCACTGTTGAGAAAATACATGCCTGACCTAATGAATGTACATACTAACAAGGAATTATAACTGGAACCCGATCTGTCTTATTGTGAAGATCCCATCAGGATTCCTGATATGAGAGAACAAGTGCAGAGAAACTGGACGACTCGTCTTGTAAAAGCTCTATGGAAAAACCATAAGATGGAAGAGGCAATGTGGGAACCCGAGGAACTTATGAAAAAGAACCACCCAAGTATTTTTATGTGGTAATATTCTATAAATTTCAGGGATGAAATTATTTGAAGGAGGGGAGAACGTAACAACACAAGCTTCAATGGTACGCTTCTCTTTGAATAATATAGTAGCATGTGTTGTACGAATCTTCGAGTTCTAACACACACCACAACTAATCAAACTAGTAGTTATGAATTGTAATACCCACTTTTTGAAATTTTATAAATTTTATATCTCAAAATAGAATTCTTTTTTTGATTCGGAATATATAAATTATCCAAGAGTGAAATTGTTTTATTTTTTTGAAAACATTCAATTTTTGATGAATATTGAAAAACACTGAGTTGTAGTTTGAAACAGAATTTTTATTTAAATAATTATATATTATATTTATATTTATTTTAGGTCAAAATAGATACATAATACCTATATATGTTCAATGTAATTCATTGGATTCAGTTTATAATGATTTTAGATATATAAAAAGATTATTGAACTTTTCACCGTCTTTTACCCATCTCCTAGAAGAATTTGTAAACTCACATAAAGCATAATTTTACCGCTTCTGTGAGTGAATTTTGAAAATCTAAGAGAAATGGTTAACATCAAGGAGTAAAATTTGGTTCAATAAGATAACAATAATTTTTGGTGAATAGTAACTTTTTACTTATATTTACCACAACTAAAAGTAAATAGGGTAATTAAGTGTAACAATGATATTATTTTTATCCTAACACATGTCCTAATTCTGTTGGCTAAGTATAATTCGACCAGAAACAACCTTATAAATAAAATATGAACCTCTTTGGTCCACTTGGATAAGATTAAGACATTTATTATTATTTAATACAAAAAAGAGTTAAATGAGTTAAAATCAAAGTTTAATAACTAAAACATTTTTAATATAGGGTTATACATAAGATAAATTCGATTATAAATATTAATTAGAAAGCTAAAAATATGTTCTAAATAATGGTATTTTATTTATAATTTTTAGTTATTAAATGATATATTTTATTTATGACACAATGATGATTTAGTAATTACATAATTAATGAAATATTAAAATAATTAATATAATAAATATCTAATTAAATGTAATTTGAGACTTTTTATAAATTACAAGAATTTTATTGGTTAATATGAAATGTTAGGGTTGATTAAATAAATTTCTTTAGAATTAATAAAGTTATTAAGACATTAACAAAAATCAATTATTAAATAGTTTCAACTTTACAAAAAGGAGTTTTTAAAATGAATATTATATTATAAATTGATATAGTATTCCTAAAAATCTATGGTTCGGGAAAAGGAATTATATAATGATATTTGTATCATTAGTGGACATCTTGGGGGTCTATTGAAGTATATAGTATGTTTATTAACTCTATAATATAAAAATATAAAGAGACATGGTAAATGTCAAACTATTTAACTAAGAGTTAAATACAGATGATAAAGTTATTATAGAAAACCAAACCTATCTAAAACCTATTGGTTAAGTTTTTTTCGACCCATCACCACCTTAAACTTCAAATAATCCAATTTTGAGACATTATAAACCAAATACGGATTTATTATAAAATAATATTTCTAGATTTTCCAAAGCTGCCCCCACCCCGCTTATAAAAGGGAACTCCCCCTTCTCTCAAATTTATACCATAAAAGCCTTTTGGTTCGTAGAAAACCTGCCCAAATATTCTCTCATGGTCCCTAAATTCATCTTGTAGGCCTTATTTTTATCAGAAAGCCAACCTAAGGATCCATTTTGATCAAATAAAAAGGAAGAACCTGAAAAAGAGGCAATATTTTCACCACCCTTATTCAAGTTCCTTTATTCCTCAACTTCTTCTTTGTTTTTTATTTACATTATAAAATAATAACTCCAGGATATTATATATTCTATGATTTTATTTTAAATATGGTACAACCATATTCAGTATTCTATCCATCCTTTGAATGACATGTCAACATACATTCGTACGTACGGCTTACCGTCACCACGTCGTGGTGTAATTGTTATTCAAAACATTATTATTTGGATGGGTATGATAATGATGTGAATTTTATGTAAATAATAAGTATAAAATGATAATTATTCTATATATATGATATAACATCCAATTATATGTTATTTTAATTTCAAATGATTGATATTGTCGCTCGTGCGTACGTACGGACTACCGTCTCCACGAACGCGAGGAGATTAATTCCCCATCATATCCATTCAGGAATAATATTCATTTGATGGTTAAAAATATTATTTAAGGAAATGATATCATTATTTATATGAATAATATACAACCTATCAACAACAAACACGTCTTATGTACCAAAACATAAAAATGAAAAAGAGTAAGTTATCAACCGAAATGACGATAATGCTAAGATATTATTTACAAATCAATGTTAAAAGATCATATATGATATTAAATTAATGAATATTATTTTTGTATAATTTAATAATAATTATTTGACCATTATACAAGAGTTTAACCTACCCTCAACCAAGTAAAATTACAAGGTAATGGTCTATTTCACAATCTCTTCAATATCCGAGGTTGTTTATACGTAATTATCTACTAGGACCCCTTTATCATCCACATCCATGTTTCTTGAAAATGTATTTCAAATAATTCTTTCTATTTTAAAGGCTATGGGTAAATGTCATTTATAAACTTTTTTGAATTTTTATAATATGTTTATAAAGGAACATTTCTGTCGTTATCCGTACAAGGTCCTTTTTAAAATTTTCGGTAGAATTATGGTATGAATGTATTTTTTTAACATATACGGCGGGTGTGGCTAATTTATGCCGTTATAAAATCATCAAAACGTACCTTAAAATCCTATAGGAATATTTTCAAAGTAAATGTTTTAATTATTTGGTTTTTAAATGATTTAAAAAAAAGATATATTTCTCTCAAATAGGTTTGATTTCATCTATGTCAATATCCTATGAAGGATTTTATGGTTATTTGAAGTTGCTTAATTATGATACAAAACATTCATATTGTATTGAAGGTTTTGTGATATGTTTTTCTGTGGATGTGTTTTTTTATACCATTCCTGGTTTATGGATAAATTATTGGCATTTCGTATGCTAGTTTTAATACGAATGTTTATGTTATGTTTAAACCTGTTCATATGGGGAATGCATTAGACTTAATAAGTGACGGGTGGAGCCCGCTATAGCTTCTCATGCATTGGTAGGTCTCATGATACAAACTACTGTCTTGGAACAAGGTTTTGACAAAATATTATTTGTTGTCTTTGCACAAAGCCTTGACTATGTGGTTATGATAGTCTGGCATTATGCATTCTATCATTTTGAAAGTGGTTACTGATATTGCATGTGATTATTCGACTAGTAGAATATCCATGTGAATAAGTAAGTGGGATTATTTCATTTTATATTTTCCATATCATGCTGATGTTCATGTTTAAAAGGATTTTGTTTTAGTTATACGTTGACTTAAATGTTTATGTTTATTTATTAATGTTTCCGATCTATTTTTATCCTTACTGAGCATCTGAGTTCACCCCTTTCAATGTTTTAATTTTTCCCAGGATGTGAATAACTATTTTATGAATGACTTGCAGGGAATGTATGAGGGGATATAAATACAAGATGTTTTTGTAGTTTTTCTCACTTTTTGATGTAATGTAAGACATATGAATATATCTAGTGTTTCCAAGGATACTAAACTAATTGGTATTTCGAGACATGATCTTTTGTGATCATGCCAATATTATGTAATAATGCACCGACTCTGGGTAATTGGGGTCATGCTGTTATAGTAGGTATTAGAGGAAGTTTCGTACAAACCTTGGAAGATAGATTTAGATAAACTCTGATTAGAGCACATATCCCTAAGATAAACTTTCAGGATTATTATAGAAGAACTTCCTAGAATTTTGGTATTGTAGAGACTTTGTGAGTTTTCCGAGCAATACATCACTATCTGGATATGAGCAGGTAGAGGCGGCTCTGGCATAAATGTACCTAGGGGTAAAACCCAAAAACTCCGCTTTGACCTAGACTCGAACAGGAACTAATGCACGACAACGGGCCTTGGTGCACTCTTGGTTATGATACTCCCAGGGGATATGCTAGGAGAATTCTCATTTTCCTTAAAAAAACATTATGAAGGTTTTATGAGTATATAATTCCTCAATGAAAACCGTTTTTATGATTATGTATTATATCCATAAATAGTTCAACTTATGTTAAGTGTTTTTCAAGTATGGAATTATGTATTTTGATTCATAAACTGATCTAGTTTATTCCATTATTTAGAAATGTCATCTAGTGGAAGGAATGGAAACCATATCAATGCACACACTCCATGTAGGGATTGGCCTCCTACTCAAGATAATTATATTGGATCTAGTGATTCAATTGGTGCTGATCAGCTAATCACCATACTTGGACAACTCACTCAGGTTATGAATAATAACCATACCCTTATAGATCACACTGATCCACAACATGGAGGATCAATTTAGATCGCTTCATGAGGTAAAAAACACTGAAATTCAATGGGAGTACAAATACATTGGTCGTTGAGCAATGGATATGTTCTTTACAGAAAATATTCCACGCCTTGGGGTGTAGCGAATGAGAAAAAGTTATCATGGAAGTTTACCTCCTCAGTGGAGATTCTGACCAATGGTGGTCATTGATTCAAAACATGAAGGAAGATAATGAAGTATCAAATATCGAATGGAGGGAGTTCAATGATATTTTCATAGAAAAAATTCATTCCTCAATACCATCAAGTAGATATGGAAAAGAAAATTTCTAAGTCGGAGACAAAAGGAGGACGAGAATGTCTCATAGTGTGAGGCATAATTTACAAGGTTAATGAGGCATGCAGTAGATTATATACATAAAACAAGGAGTAATATTTATAATTTATTTAATGGGATAAAACCTTTTATCCATCGAGCATTAGTATCACAATCCTTATCATCGTAGGAAGATATTGTCTCATGTGCTATCATGACAGAAAAGAAATTCTCTATATCCTATGACTTTAATGAAAAGAAAGAGAAGAATAGATCTATTGATCAATCTGGGAATGGAAATAAGGGGAAAAAGGGAAATGATGAATATCCATCCTGTAGTAAATGTGGGAAGAAACACCCTGATACTTATTTGAAGGGAATGTGAGTCTGTTACATGTGTGGTGAAAAAGGCCACCAAGATCGTGATTACAAGGAGAAGAATGAAGCTACTAATTTTCATTGCAACAACTGTATGGAGATGGGAAATTATTCAAATGAATGTCCTAAGAGTCAGGGGAACATAACTCAGAAACGGACAAGGGATCATGTCCAAGCTTATGCTATCACTACTTCTGAGGTAGAAGCTCCGAAAGATGTGGTGGCAGGTAATTTAATGGTTTCCTAAAGTTTATAAAATACATTATTTTATTCTATATAATCACATTGTTTCATATCTTCCCAGTTTTTTATGAAAATTTGATATTTCCAGTTTTATTTAACAAGGGAGTTGTGAGTCAAAACTCCTAACGGAAATATCATTGCAACAATGTTTTGTGAATCAGTCCCCATTAGAGCACATAAATGTTCTTTATCTGCTGATATCATCGTCATACACATGATTTAATTTGATATATTCCTCAGTATGGATTAGATTTCAGACCATGATGTGAATATTTATTGTAATAAGGAGGTTAAGATTTTTGATAATGATGATAAGGAACACCTTATCATAAAATTAGAATCGTCACCATCTAATTCTTATCTAGATCCACCCCCAGTAGCTCAACTAAATTCAATTAGTGGTGAGGAAGAGAATGAAATGAATGTTTGTGAGGAAAAAAAATGTTCAAATAGAGGATGTACCTATTGTGAGAGAATATGTTGATGCGTTTCCAGAATATTTACCTGGAAATCCTCCATAATGTGAAATTGAGTTTTCCATTGATTTAATTTCGGGTTCAAGGCCCATATCGAATACCCCTAATAGAATGGCCAATGTAGAATTAGTTGAACTAAATAAACAACTAGAGGAATTGAGTAGTAAGAGATTTATTCACCCTTGTGTTTCTCCATGGGGATCCCCTTTCATTTCTGTTAAGAAAAAAAGATGGATCTATGAGGTGAAGTATTGACTACAGGGAAATAAATCCCATAACAATAAAGAACATGTATCCCCTACCTCGCATTGATATTTATTTGACCAACTGCCTGGAGATCAATAATTTTAAAATATTGACCTTCAATCTGGATACCATCAGTTGTGTGTAAAGAAGGAATAAATTCCAAAAACAGCATTTCGAACCAGGTACGGGCATTATGAGTTTATAGTAACGCCTTTTGGGATGACTAATGCACCCTCTGTATCCATGGATTTAATGCATGGAGTTTTCAAGGAATATCTCGATGATTTTGTAGTGGTATTTATTGATGATATCTTGGTATATTCCAAAATCAATGAAGTTCATGAAAATCAGATGTGCATTATCGTGAAGACTCTTAGAAGACAAGAATTATATGGGAAGTTTAGCAAGTGTGAATTCTGGCATCAGGATATCACTTTTCTTGGCCATATTGTCTCCAAATATGGAATCTATGTTGATCCTTCTATGACCAATGAAATCAAAGAATGGCCAAAACCGATGAGGATAACTGGGTACATAGTTTTATTGGTTTAGCTGGTTATTATTGGCATTTCATTCAGAATTTTTCCTGATTGGATAACCCATTAACGAAGCTCACATGTAAAGGGGTTAAATTTGTTTGGACAAAAGAGTTTGAATAATTTTTGGAAGAACAGAAGAGAAGATTAGTCAATGCTCCTATATTAACTCTATCATTGGGGAATGATGGGTTCGGTATTTATAGTGATGCAATATAGAAAGGACCTGGTTGTATTCTTATGCAGAATGATAAAGTTATTTCCTATCCATCATGATAGCTAAAAATTCATTAGAAGAACTATCCTACTCATGTTATTGAGTTAGTTGCTATAATCATTCCTTTGAAGATATGGATACATTATCTCTATGGTGAGAAATGTGAGATTTATACTGACCACAAGAGATTGATGTATATTTTCTCACAGAATGAACTCAACATGAGGCAAATGAGTTGTCTTGAACTACTCAAGGATTATTATTGAATGATACACTACCACCCAGGGAAGGAAAATTAGGTTGAAAATGCTTTGAGAAGAAAATATCATGGAGTTTTGAACAAGATGAGAGTTGAGAGGGATCCTATTTTCCTGGATCTACAAAATAATGATATGTGAATCACCACAAAAGGTGAAACATCAATACTTTTTCAAATGGTTCCCAAAAAATATTTACTAGAAAGGATACAGAGTTATCAGGCCAATAATTAAAAGTTTATAAAAGTATTGAACCTGTGAATGGTGGGAGATTGAGTGACTTTGTGTATGAATATGGAATCTTGAAATTTGGGAAGAGACTTTGTGTTCTCAATATACCTAATATAAAAAGAGAATTGTTGGATGACGCTGATAGTTCCAATATTTCTATACACCGTGGGAGCCCCAATATGTATAGAGATTTGAAGGAACATTTTTGGTGGGACAACATGAAGAGGGAGATTACTGATTTTGTGTCATGATGTATGGTTTATCAATAAGTAAAATATGGAAGGAAAAAACCTGGAGGAGTCATGCTATCTCTTCCCATAACTAAGTGGAAATGGGACAATATCATGACGGAAGTTGTCATGGCACTACCATAGACTCCGAGAAGGAATGATGCAATATTGTTCATTGTTGATCGTCTTACCAAGTCAAAACATTTTCTTGCAAAAAGGGAGGATTTACAACTTGAACTTCTAGAAAGGCTATATATTAATAATATTTTGAGACATCATGGAGTACCCATATCGATTTTTTCTGAACGTGATCCACGTATCACATCATGATTCTGGAAAAGTCTTTAGAAAGCCCTGGATACTGAACTTCATTTGAGCACTGCCTAGCACACTTAAATAGATAGACAATCATAAGAGACTATTCAATCCTTAGAAGACATGTTGATATCATGATCACTTGACTTTCAGGGTATGTGGGATCAATATTTACCTCTGGTAAAATTTTCCTATAACAATTGTTTCCATTCAAGTATTCAGATGGAACCATATGAAGCATTATACTGAAAGAGATGTCACACACCAACCTGTTGGGACGAAGTTGGGGAAAGAAAATGTGTAGGCCCAGAACTGGTGGAGGAAATGATGGAAATGGTGAAGGTAATCCAAAACCACATCAAAGAATCTCAAAGTAAGTAGAAGAGCAATGCTGAAAACCGAAGGAATGATTTGGAATTTCAAGTAGGAGATCATTTTTTTAGAAGGTATCTCGATGGAAGGGTGTTATAAATTTTGGTACGAAATGAAAATTGAGTCCATGTTACATCAGACAATTCAAAATTCTAGAACGAATTGGGGCTGTAGCTTACTGTTTTTCAATTCTGCCAAGTCTCTCCAAAGTTCACGATGTGTTCCACATATCACTGTTGAGAAACTACATGCATGACCCAACACATGTACTCACTTACAAGGAATTAGTACTGCAACCCAATCTATCTTATTGTGAAACCGAACGACATGTCTGGTAAATGTTTTATGGAGAATCCAAAAGATGGAAGTGTCAACGTAGGAACCTGAGGAACATATGATGAAGAACCACCCGTGTCATTTTATGAAATAATATTCTAGAAATTTCAAGGACGAAATTATTTTAAAGAGGGGAGAATGTAACACCCCAAGCTTCCACAGTACGCTTCTCTTAGAATAATATTGTAGCTTGTGTTGTATGCAACTTCGAGTTCTAACACACACTACGACTAATCAAACTAACCGTTATGAATAGGGGTACCCAAATTTTGTAATATTATAAATGTTATCTCTTAAAATGGACTTTATTTTCGGATTCTAAATATCAAAATTATCCGAGGGTGAAATTTTTGTATTTTTCTGAAACCTTTCAATTTTTGATAAATAGTGAAAAACACTAACTAATAGTTTAAAACAAAATTTCTATTTAAATAATAATTTGTTTTATTTAAATTTATTTTAGGTCAAAATAGGTACTTAATACCTTTATATTTTCAATGTAATTTATTGGAGTCAGTTTATAATGATTTTAGATATATAAAAATATTATTGAAATTTTCACCGTCTTTTACCCTACTCCTAGGAGAATATTCAAATTCACATAAAACATAATTTTATTGCTTATGTGAGTGGAATTTCGAAAATCCGGGAGACACGATTATCATCAAGGAGTAAATTGTGGTTCAATAAGAAAATAATATTTTTTTGGTGAATAGTAACTTTTTACTTTTATTGACCACTGTTAAAAGTAAATAGGGTAATTAAGGGTAAAATGATATTATTCTTACCCTAACACATGTCCTAATTCTATTGGCTATGTATTATTCGACCAAAAGAATCATTAGGAATAAAATATGAACCTCTCTGGACCACTTTTATTAGATTATGATATTTATTATTATTTTATTCAAAGAAGAGTTAAAAGAGTTATATTCATAGATTAATAACTAAAAATTTTTTTATATAGGGTTATATATAAGATAAATTCAATTATAAATATTCATTAGAAATTTAAAAATATTTCCTACATAATGGTATTTTATTTATAATTTTTAGAAATTAAATTATTTAATTTATTTATGAAACAATTTTTATTCAGTAATTACTTAATTAATGAAATATTAAAATAATTGATATTATAAATACCAAATACATTTAATTTGATACTTTTTATGAATTCCACGAATTTTATAGGTTAATATTACATGTTACGGTTGCTTAAATTAATTTTATTCGAAATAATAAAGTTTTTAAGACTTTAACAAAAATCAATTGTTAAATAGTGTCAAAATTGACATAAAAGAGTTTTTAAAACAAATATTATAATATATATTTATATAATATTTCTAAAAATTTATGGTTCCGCCAAAATAATTATATAATGATAGTTGTATCATTAGTGGACCACATGGGGGTCGCTTGGAAGTATATAGTATGTTTATTAAATATATAATATAAAAATACAAAGAGACGTGGTAAATGTCAAACTATTTAACTAAGAGTTCAATACATATGATAAAGTTAACAAAAAATAGTATTAATGGATATGGATATTCATTACACAAATGTTTTACATGAAAAATCGTAGGATAATTTTGGAATAAATAAGTGTGTACATATTGGTTTAGGGGAGGGGTAAATTAGAGTGAAAAAGAAGTCTCTCACTACATGGAAATAATAAAGATACATATCCCATTTTTAAAAATTCATTATAAAAAGAAAAATTTGGAATCAAAATGTTTTAGTATAATGAAAAAAATTTAAATAAAAATTTGAGGTGATAGAGTCTCCTACCATGAGGGTGTGCATCAAAAAGCTAGGGGTCTTTTGAAGAGCCTTGTAGCATCTCTTAAAGTGTTTTACAGATGGATAAGTAGTGTAAGGTCATCACTACTATGTTTTTAGTGAAGAGTAGTGTGTTAATTGGTTGTATTTATAGAAATTAGGGGGTATTTCTTTATTAGTATATAAAAATAGGGCTTATACTATATATGATAAAATAATAAAATCCAGAATATTTAAAAAAATCTGAGGGATTCAACCAATGAGGATTTGTTTTAGATATATTTTACGTCAATGAACTGTAATCTATCAAAAAATACCCATGGTGTTGTATAAGGTAGTAAAATTTAATAAAAATAAATTTAAAACCCGTAAAATATATTATATGTTTTTCCGTGATTATTAAGGGTTCATAAAATAATTCAAATAACCTAAAAACCCTTTTATATTAAAGTGTAAACAAATTTATTATCAAGGATTCCTTTGATATGATATATTACATCACGTTTTGTATCTTCTGATAGCATAATACATAATGTATATCTATAACATATTTAATTTATACCCAAAATTATAATATTAGATTATTAAAAAAAATTCAATGATTTGTAAAAATAGTATTTTATAAGAATATTTTATGAATATAGTATTTATTTAGATTTTCATGAAATAAAATAAAATGAATATAATATTTTCGGTTATACATATTAAAATTTTATTTTCATTAACGAATATATATTTATAAAAATTAAAATGGATAAATATATTGAATATTTTATTAGAACATAAAATATAAAAATTCAAACTAATAGGGTCTTGATATATAACCACTAAATACACTATTATTAATCCTAAAGGCATAATGTCTAATGGTGGTCCTTTCATGGGTGATTTTATGAATATTGTTTCGGTTGTGATATCAACAAGATATAACTTCTCCCCTATACATGTTTTCCTGAATGCAAGTAGTTGAATAAAAACATGGGATTGGTTAAGGGAAAATCCAAGTGATTTCATCTCACATAGAATAACCAATAAATGGGATTCATATAGTACAATCAGACTATTCAGGTCTATATATTTATTCATATGAGTTTGTTGGAAATTATCATAACCCTAAATAAATTGTAATCATTAGGATCACTAAACAATAAAAATATTATCAAATGTTAATGAACATAACTGTATTTTAATTGTAACATGATATATTTATTATTTTTTACAAAATAACAAAAGTAGTGAATGTTTTTTTTGTAACTTCAGAACATTATAAATATTTTTTTTATTTTAAAACTGAAGTTAATTTATAAAACATTTTTTTTATTAAATTATATCTATTTTACATTTCACGTATACATTTTTTTTATTTTTTTTATTTAACCTTTTGTTAAAATTACCAACGGTATAATTTTCAAACATTTATCATATACTTGATTTTATGAATATATGCAATCACTACAAAGGAAGGGAAATTTTATTAAACCAAAACCTTTAAATACTCCTTTAGATAATGATGGGATAATATTGTTGATAATTATTTATTCCATATTTCATTCTTATTATAATTTTCTAACGATCCAAATTAATTGAAAATTTAACATGATAAATGTATTTAAAAATGATTCCATTGATGTTTTAATTGAAGAGGACCCATATATACTCATTTTTAGTTGTTTTTTATGTATAAAATGTAAATTTTAACATTAACTTCATTAAGTAATTATATTTTATATTTTGATAATGTATTAAATTTATATTTAGGTATGTCCACACGATTTGTAGGAAATAAAATTTCAATTCTATTTCTCATTTTATGGGTCTATAATAAATGTTTACATCTATTTAACACATCATCCAATATTATATAATTGAAAATATATCTAAATGTATTAAAAACACATTGATGACATGTTGATTTTTCCATTCCACGACTTTCCAAAACACAAATATATTTAAGAGACACAATTCATTTTACAACTATTAGTTTAAGAAAGTTTATTATTTATTTGAAATTGAATGTTATGAATTTTTTCCCCAAATAATTTCAATGAGTATTTTTGTTGATTTCTATTTAGTAGTGTTTGAGGAATATTATACAAGTTATGATAGGTTTATGTCTTCTTCTATTCAATTAATTCTTTAATCATTGTATTTTTGTATTAAAAATTCATTGTAGTTATTATTTTCAATTTTTAAATGTCCTCAATTGAGTTCATCATTACTCCAATTTTCGATATTGAACAAAAAAAGGAATATATTAATTATATGGTGAATATATTGTATACTAGTGAATATTTTTTATTGCATATTTATTTTTTTATTTAGAATTATTTTTCATAAATTAATTATCATCATAAAATATGGAATTTTAAATTGAGGTTTTATGTTTTTATATAATATTGCATTATAATCATGTGTAGAAAAAAACATATTTATAAAGGTTAATTTAATTATAATTTTTATTTTAAATAAATATGTTTAATTGTAAAATATATAAAATATTCAATTTTACGTTCTTATAATCTTTACTTGTATACAAAAATTTAACTTCAAACAAAATCAAACTTTATATGCACTCTATAATTTATTTGCCACTAATTTATTGATGTAGTTTCATAAAGAATGATATTATTTTTAAATTTTGTTATAATGGTTATAAATGAGTTTTTCATACACTATTTATGTAATTTGTTCCTTATACATGGTGCTTCTGTTACTATTGTACATCTATAGAATCTTTATTTTAAGAATATATTTTTTACAAATAAAAAGCATGAAATGTTGATTTTATGAAGAACCATCATATAAAATCCCAATATGTTATACAATGATATTTTAGAAGAAGAAAATTGTGTTTGATTGCATAAACTAAATTAATCAAAATTCTTAGACCAGAATGTAAAACCACAAGACATAATGATATATTTATTTTTAAATATATTTTATCTAATTGAAGGTTTCTGTTAGGCTAGTGTAACACCCCAAGCTTCCATGGTATGCTTCTCTTTGAATAATACAGTAGTGTGTGTTGTACACAACTTCGAGTTCTAACACACACCACAACTAATCAAACTAGCCATTATGAATAGTAATAGAAACATTTTGAAACATTATAAATTTTCTCTCTCAAAATGGAGTACATTTTTTGATTCCAAATATCGAAATTAGCCTAGGGTGAAATTTTGGTATTTTTTTGAAAACTTTCAATTTTTGATGAATAGTGAAAACCTTTGAGTCATAGTTTATACGCGAATTTTTATTTAAATAATAATTTATTTTATTTATATTTAATTTATGTCAAAATAGATACATAATACCTATATAGTTTCAATTTAATTCATTGGAGTCAGTTTATAATGATTTTAGATATATAAAAATTTATTGAACATTTCACAGTCTTTTAACCATCTCCTAGGATAATTTTTAAATTCACATAAAAATTAATTTTACCGCTTCTGTGAGTGGAATTTAGAAAATACAAGAGACACGGTTAACATCAAGGAGTAAAATTTGGTTCAGTGAGATGAAAATAATTTTTGGTGAATATTAACTTTTTACTTTTATTTACCACGGTTAAAAGTAAATAGGGTAATTAATGGTAAAAATTATATTATTCGTACCCTAAAACATGTCCTAATTTTATTAGATAAGTATAATTTGACCAAAAAACTACCTTAGGAGTAAAATATGAACATATTTGGTCCTCTTGGATTAGATTAGGGAATTTATTATTATTTAATTCAATGATGAGTTAAAAGAGTTAAAATCCAAGTTTAATAACTATAACATTTTTAATATAGGTTTATACATAAGATAAATGTGATTATAAATATGAATTAAAAATATAAAAAGATATTCTACATAATGGTATTTTATTTATAATTTTTAGATATTAAATAATTTAATTTATTTAAGACACAATGGTGATTCGGTAATTACCTAATTAATGAAATATTAAAATAATTGATAATATAAATATCCAAATAAATGTAATATGATACATTTTATGAATTCCACGAATTTTATTGGTTAATATAACATGATAACTATTCTGTATATATGATATAACATCCAAGAATATATTATTTTAATATCAAAAGAATGATATTGTCGCTCGTACGTACGTACGGAATACCGTCTCCACGAACGCAATGAGATTCATTTCCTATCATATCAATTCAAGAATAATTTTCGTTTTATGGTTAAAAACAATATTTAAGGATCTAATATCATTATGTATATGAATAATATACAACCTATCCATAACAAACACGACTTATGTAACAAATCATATAAAAGAAAATGAGTAAGTTAACACCCAAAACGATGATAATACTAAGATATTATTAAAAAAGAAACACTAAAAGGTCATATATGATATCATATTAATGTATATTATTCTTGTATAATTTAATAACAATTATTTCACAATTAAATAGGAGGTTAACCTATCCTCAACCAAGGAAAAGTATTAGGTAAGGGTTTATTTCACAATCTCTTCATTATCCGAGGTTGTTTATATGTAATTATATAATGGGACCTCTTTATCATCCACATCCACGTTTCATAAAAATGTATTTCAAATAATTCTTACTATTTTCAGTCTGTGGGTGAAATTCATTCATACCCTTGTTTTACTTTTAATAATATTTTTATAAAGAATATTTCTGTCGTTTTCCAAACTAGGACTTTATTATCCTTTTCGACAGAATTAAGGAAAGAATTCCTTTTTTTAACTTATACGGCAGGTGCGGCTAATTTACACCATTATAAAATCGCCGAATCTTCCATTAAAATATTTTAATAATATTTTCAAAGTAAACTTTATAATTATGTGTCTTTTAAATAATTTCAAAAAGAAAGAGATATTTCTCTCAAATAGTTTTCATTTCATCTATGTCAACATCCTTAATGGATTTTAAGATTATTTGAAGTTGATTTATTATGATAAAAATACATCCATATTGTATTGATGGTTTTGTGAGATGTTTGACTGTGGTTGTGTTATTTTTATACCATTCATGGTTTATGGATAAAGTATTGAAATTTCGTATTCTAGTTTTAATATTAATGTTTATGTTATGTTTAAACCTATTCATATGAGGAATGCATTGGATGTAATAAGTGGCGGGTGGAGCCTGCTATAGCTCCTTGATGCATCGATAGGTCTCATGAGACAAACTAGTATCTTGGAATAAGGCCTTGACAAAATCTTATTTGTTTTCTTGGAACAAGGCCTTGCCTTTGTGGTTATGATAGTCTGGCCTTATACACTCTATCATTATGGAAGTGGTTATTGATATTTCATGTGATTATTTGAATAGTATAATATCCATGTGAATAAGTAAATTGGATTATTTCATTTTATATTTTCTATATAATGCTAAAGTTCATGTTTAAAAGGATTTTGTTTTAGTTATACATTTTCTTAAATGTTTATGTTTATTTATGATACTTTCCGCTCTATTGTTATCCTTATTGAGCATCTAATCTCACCCATTTCAATGTTTTAATTTTTTTCAGGATGTGAAGATGTATTTTATAAATGACCTATAGGGAATGCATGAGGGGATATGAAGACAAGATGTTGTTGTAGTTTTTTTTTCACATTATGATTTAATGTAAGACTTATGAATATATCTAGTGTTTCCAAGGCTACTAAACTAATCGGTCTTTCGAGACATGATCTTTTATAATCATGCCAATATTATGTAATAATTTCCGACTCTGGGTAAAACTCTTATTAGAGCAGATAGCCCTAAGATATACTTTGAGGATTAGTATAGAAGAACTTCCTAGAATTTTGGTATTATATAGATTTTGTGAGTTTTTCGAGCAATAAATCTCGGTCTTGATACGAGCAGGTAGAAGTAGATCTGGCACATATGTACGAAGGGGTTAAACCAGAAAACACCACTTTGTGCTAGACTCGAACGGGAACTGGTGCACGAGAGTGTGCCTTGCTGCACTCTTGGTTACGACACTCCTGGGGTATATTATTAGGATAATTATCATTTTATTTACAATCCATTATGAAGGGTTTATGAGTATATTCTTCCTCATAGAAAACAATTTTTCTATGATTACGAATTATATCAATAAACAGTTCCATTTATGTTAAGTGTTTTACAAGTGTGGAATTATGTATTTTGATTCATTAATTGATCTAGTTTATGCCATTATTTAGAAATGGTGCCAAGTGTAAGTAATTGAAACTGTATAAATGCATGCACTCCATATAGGGATTTCCATCCTGGTCAAGATAATTATAGTGGAGCTAGTGATGCAACTTGTGCTGATCAGCTAATCACCATACTTGGAGAACTCAACCAGGATATGAATCATAACCATACACGTACGGAGCACCCCAATCTACAATGTGGAGGATCAATATTAGATCTCTACATGAGGCAACAACCACCAACATTCAATGGGAGTAAAAATACACCGGTAGCTGAGCAATGGATATGTTCTTTAGAGAAAATATTCCACACCTTGGGGTGTAGCGAGAGGGAAAAATTTATCATGGCAGTTTACCGCATCACTGGAGATGCTGACCAATGGTTGTCATTGATTCAAAACATGAAAGAAGATGATGAAGATTCAATTATCGAATGGAGGTAGTTCAAAGAGATTTTATTAGAAAAATACTTTCCTCGTGACCTTCAACCAGATTTGGAGGGGCAATTTTTGAGACTGAGACAAAAGGAGGATGATAATGTCGCAAAGTATGAGGCTAACTTTACATGGTTAGTGATGCATGCAGAATATTATATATGTATCCCAAGGATTAAGATTGATCGTTTATTTTATAGGTTAAAACCATTTCTCCATCGATCAATAGTCTCAAAATCCTTCTAATCGTACGAAGATATTGTGTCATGTGCTATCAAGACAAAAAAAGAATTCTCTAAGTCTTACAACTTTCAAGAAAAGCAAGAGAAGACGAGATCTGCTGATCAATATGGGAATGGAAATACGGGGATGAAGGGAAAAGTTGAATATCAATCATGTAGTAAATGTGGGAAGAAACACCATAGTACTTGCCTAATGTGAATGGGATACTGTTACAATTGTGGTGAAAAAGGCCACCAACCTTATGATGGCATGGGGAAGAGAGAAGCTACAAATGTTCAATGATACAACTACTAGGAGATATGACACTATGAAAATGAATTTCTTTATATTCAGGGGAAGTTACCATAGAAAAGACCAAGGGATCAAGGCCAAGTTTATGCTATCACTACAACTGAGGTAGAGGCTCTGAAAGATGTGGTGGGAGGTATTTTAATCGTTTCCTCAAGTTTAGAAAATGCATTATTTGATTCTAGATCATCACATTTTTTCATATCTTCTCTGTTTGCTAAGAATGTTAGATATTTAAAATTTTATTTAACAAGGGAGTTGTCAGTCAAAACTCATAAGGGAAATATCATTGCATCAATGTTTTTTGAATCAGTCCCCATTAGAGCACATAAATGTTATTTATCTGCTAATCTCATCATCATACCCTTGATTGAATTTGATATAATCCTCATTATGGATTGGCTTTCAGACCATGAAGTGATGATTTATTGTAAGAATAATGTGGTTACAATTTTTGATGATGATGATAAGGATCACCTTATCTTTAGAGAAGAATCATCACCACATAATTCTAAATAGATCCACCCCAGTAGCTCAACTAACTTCAATTATTGGGGAAGAAGAGAATGAAATGACTGTGGGTGAGTAAAGGAACGTTCAAATAGAGGGTGTACCTATTATGAGAGAATATGTTGATGTGTTTCTAGAAGATTTACCTGGGAATCCTCAAGAATGAGAAATTGAGTTTTACATTTATTTAATTCCAGGTTCAAGGACCATATCGAAGACCTCTTATAGAATGGCCACTGTGGAATTAGTTGAACTAATGAAACAACTAGTGGAATTGAGTAATAAGATATTTTTCTCCCTATTGTTTCTCCATGGGGAACCCCTATCCTTTTTGTTAATAAAAAATGGATCTATGAGGTTATGTATCAACTACAGTAAAATCAATGCTATAAAAATAATGAACTAGTATCCCCTACCTCGAATTGATGATTTATTTGACCAACTACATAGAGCTCAATAATTTTCAATGATTTACCTTCGATCTTGATACCATCAGTTTTGTGTGAAGAAGGAAGACATTCTGAATGTTGCATTTAGAACCAGATACAGGCATGACAAGTTTATAGTAATGCCTTTTGGGATGAATGATGCACCCTATGTATTCATGGATCTAATTAATAGAGTTTTCAAGGAATATCTTGGTGATTTTTTGTTGTATATATTGATAATATCTTGGTATATTCCATAAGCTATGAAGATCATAATGATAACTTGTGAATTATCCTGAAGACACTTAGAAGACATGAATTATATGGGAAGTTTAAGAAATGTGGATTCTGGCTTTAGGATATCTCTTTTATTTTCCATATTGTCTCCAAAGATGAAATCTAAGTTTATCCATCGAAGGACAAGGCAATCCAAGAATGGCCAGCACCAATGAGTTTAACTGAGGTACACAGTTTTATTGGTTTAGTAGGTTATTATGGGCATTTTGTTCAGAATTTTTCCAGATTGGCTAACCCATTAATGAAGCTCACATGTAATGTGGTTAAATTTGTTTAGACAAATGTATGTGAAGAATGTTTTGAAGAACTGAAGAGAATGTTTTGAAGGCACATTTTTGGTGGGACAACATGAAGAGGGAGATTGCTGATTTTGTGTCAAGATGTATGGTTTGTCCAAAAGTTAAAGCTGGAAGGCAACATCCTGGAGGAGTCATGCAACCTCTTCACATACATGAGTGTAAATGGGATAATTTCATGACGGACATTGTCATGGGACTACCAAAGACTCCTATAAGGAACAATGAAATATGGTTCATTGTTGATTATCTTAACAAGTCATCACATTTTCTTTCTATAAGGGAGGATTTACCACTTGAACGTCTAATAATACTATATATTAATGATGTTGTGAGACTTCATAGAGAACCATATCAGTTGTTTCTGATCATGATCCACGTTTCACATCATGATTCTGGAAAAGTATTTAGAAATCCCTGGATACTTAACTTCATTTGAGCACTACCTACCACCCTCAAATAGATGGACAATAAAAACGGACTATTCAAACCTTAGAAGACATGTTGAGATCATGCTCAATTGACTTTCAGGGTATGTGGGATCAATATTTACCTATGGTAGAATTTTTATATACTAATTGTTTCCATTAAAGTATTCAGATGGCAGCGTATGAATCATTATACCGAAAGAGATGTCGCACACCAACCAATTGGGATGATGTTGGTTAAAGAGAACTCGTAGGCCTAGAACTAGTGGTGGACCCGATGGAAAAGGTGAAGGTAATCCAAAACCACATCAAAGCAGCTCAAAGTAGGTAGAAGAGTTATGCTGACAACCGAAGGATTTTTAATTTCAGGAATGAGATCATGTTTTTTTGAGGGTATCTCTATGGAAGGGTGTTATACATTTCGGTAAGAACGTAAAATTGAGTCCTAGGTACATCAGACCATTTGAAATTCTAGAATGAATTGGAGCTATAGCTTACTATTTGGAAATTACACCATGTCTCTCCAATGTACACGATGTGGTCCAGGTATCACTGTTCAGAAAATACATGTCTGACCCAACGCATGTACATACTGATGAGAAATTAGAATTGGAACCTTATCTATATTATTGAAAATATCCCATCAGGATTCTTGATACTAGAGAACAAGTGCTGAGAAACCGGATGACTCGTCTGGTAAACGTTCTATGGAGAAACCATAAGATGGAAGAGGCAATATGGGTACCCAAGGAACTTATGATAAAGAACCTCCCAAGTATTTTTATGCAGTAATATTCTAGAAATTTTGAGGGTGAAATTATTTGAGGAATGGGATAATTTAACACCCCAAGCTTCCACTGTACACTTCTCTTTGAATAATACAGTAGTGTGTGTTTTACGCAACTTCGAGTTCTAAAACACACCACAAAAAATCAAAATAGCAGTTATGATTAGTAATACCCAATTTTTTAAATTTTATAAATTTTATCTCTAAAAATGGACTTCATTTTTGGATTCATAATATCTAAATTATCCAAGGGTGAAATTTTTGTATTTTTCTGAAAACATTCAATTTTTGATGAATAGTGCAAACAGTAAGTCGTAGTTTAAAAATGAATTTTTATTTAAATAATTATATATTTTATTTATCTTTATTTTAGGTAAAAGTAGATACATAATACCTTTATAAGTTCAATGTAATTAAATGGAGTCTGTTTATAATGATTTTAGACATATAAAATTTTTATTGAACTTTTTACCGTCTTTTACCCAACTCTTATGAGATTTGAAAATTCACAGAAAACATTATTTTACTGCTTCTGTGAGTGAATTTCGAAAATCTGAGAGACATGGTTAACATAAAGGATTAAAATGTGGTTCAATAAGTTAAAAATAATTTTCGGTGAATAGTATCTTTTTTCTTTTATTTACCACAGTTAAAAGTAAATAGGCTAATTAAGGGTAAAAATGATATTATTTTTACCCTAACACATGTTCTAATTCTGTTGGATAAGTATAATTCATCCCAAAAAAATATTAGGAATAAAATATGAACCTATTTGGTCCACATATATTAGATTAGGACATTTTTTATTATATAATTCAAATAAGAGATAAAAGAGTTAAAATCAATGTTTATAAACTAAAAAATTTTTAATATAGGGTTATACATAAGATAAATTAGATTATTAATATTAATTATAAATATAAAATTATTTTCTACATAATGGTATTTAATTTATAATTTTTAGATATTAAATAATTTAATTTATTAATGACACAATGGTGATTCAGTAATTACCTAATTAATAAAATATTAAAATAATTGATATTATAAATATCCAAATATATGTAATTTAATACTTTTTATAAGTTACATTAATTTTATTGGTTAATATGACATCTTATGGTTTCTTAAATAAATTAGTTTCGAATTAATAATGTTTTTGAGACTTTAACAAAAATCAATTGTTAAATAGTGTCAAAATTGACATAAAGGAGTTTTTAAAACAAATCTTATATTGTAAACTGATATAATATTCTTAAAAATATAAGGTTCATCCAAAGAACTTATATAATTATAGTTGTATCATTAGTGGACCACTTGTGGGTTGCTTGGAAGTATATAGTAAGTTTATTAACTATATAATATAAAAATACAAAGAGACATGGTAAATGTCAAACTATTTAAATACGAGTTAAATACAGATGATAAAGTTAATATAGTAACCCAAAACTATCTAAAACCTATTTTATGAGTGTATTTTTACTCATCTCCACCTTAACCTTTAAATAATTCACTTTGGAGCCAATAGAAACTGAATATGAATTTATTATAAATTAATATTTCTAACTTTTTCAAAGGTGCCCCTAACCCCACTTATAAAAAGGGCACTCCCCCTTCTCTCAAATTCAAACCTTCAAAGCCTCTTGGTTCGGCCAAAACTTGAACAAATATTCTATAAAAATCCATCAATTCAACCAAGAGGCTTTAGTTATATCTTAAAGACAACCTAATGAGCCCTTTTGATTAAATCAAATGGAAGAAGCTGAAGAATAGGTAATGTTTTCACCACCCTCTTTCAAGTTCCTTTAATTTTCAACATCTTCATTATTTTTTATTTCCATTCTAAAATAATAACTCCAGGATATTTTATATACTGGGATGTTATTATAAATATCTTACAACCATATTCATTCTTTTATCCATCTGTTGAATAACATGTCACCATACATGCGTACGTACGACTTACCGTCTCCACATCATGGTGTAATTGTTATTCAAAACATTATTATTTGTATGGGTATGATAATGATGTTTAATTGATGAAAAAATAAGTATAACATGATAATAATTCAGTATATATGATATACCATCCATGTGTATATTATTTTATATCCAAAGAATGATATCATCACTCGTGCGTACGTACGGACTACCGTCTCCACGAACACCATGAGATTCATTCCCCATCACATCCATTCAAGAATAATTTTCATTTGATCGTTAAAAATAATTTTTAAGGACTTGATATCATTCTGTATATAAATAAGATACAACCAATACATAACAAACACAACTTATGTAAAAAAACATATAAAACAAAATGAGTCGTTTAACACCCAAAATGACGATAATACTAATATATTATTGACAATGAAATGTTAAAAGATTATATATGATATCATATTATTTTATATTATTCTTGTATAATTTAATAACAATTATTTCACCACTATACAGGAGGTTAACCTTCCCTCAACCATGTAAAAGTAAATGGTAAAGGTTTATTTTACAATATCTTCAGTATCTAAGGATGTTTATACGTAATTATCTACTAGGACCTCTTTATCATCCACATCCATGTTTCTCAAAAATGTATTTCAAATAATTCTTAATATTTTACAGGCTATGGGTTAAAGTCATTTTTACAATTGTTTGTCTTTTGATAAGATTTTTATAATGGAATATTTTTCTCATTTTCCAAACAAGGTCCTTTTTAAACTTTTCGACAGAATTAAGGTAAGAATGTCTTTTTTTAACTTATACGGAGGGTGAAGCTAATTTCTGCCATTATAAAATCATCGAGGCTTCCCTTAAAATCTTTTAAGAATATTATCAAAGTAAATTATTTAATTATGTGGCTTTTAAATGATTTTAAAAAGAAATAGATATTTCTCTCAAATAGTTTAGATTTCATCTATGTCAACATCCTTTGATTGATTTTAAGATTATTTGAAGTTGATTTATTATAATTCAAAACATACATATTTTATTGATGGTTTTTTGATATATTTGACTATGGATATGTTATTTTTATACCATTCATGTTTTATGGATAAATTATTGAAAATTCGTATGCTAGGATTAATACGAATGTTTATGTTATGTTTAAACCTGTTCATATGAGGAATGCATTGGACGTAATAAGTGATGGGTTGAGCATGATATAGCTCTTAGATGCATCGGTAGGTCTCCTGAGACAAAATAGTGCCTTGGCACAATTCCTTGACAAAATCTTATTTGTAGTTTTGGCAGAAGGCCTTGACTATGTGGTTATGATTTTCTGGAATTCTGCATTCCATCATTATGAAAGTGGTTATTGATATTGCATGTGATTATTATACTAGTATAATATCCATGTGAATAAGTAAAAGGGATTATTTCATTTTATCTTTTCCATATCATGCTGAAGATCATGTATAAAAGGATTTTGTATTAGTTATACATTACCTTAAATGTTTATGTTTATTTATGAAAGTTTCCACTCTACTGTTATCCTTAATGAGCATCTGAGCTCACCCCTTTCAATGTTTTAATTTTTCCCAGTATGTGAAGAAGTATATTATGAATGACCTATAGGGAATGTATGAGGGTATATGAAGACAATATGTTGTTGTAGTTTTTTCTCACATTATGATGTAATTTAAGACTTATGAATATATCTAGTGTTTCCAATGCTACTAAAATAATATGTCTTTTGAGATCATGCCAACATTATGTAATAATGCACCGAATCTAGGTAACTGGTGTCGGGGAATTACAGTTGGTATTAGAGGAAGTATATTACAATCCTTAGAATCTATATTTAGATAAACTCTGATTATAGAACATAGCCCTAAGATAAACATTGTGGATTAGTATAGAAAAACATCCAAGAATTTTGGTATTGTAGAGATTTTGTGTGTTTTCTAAGAAATACATCCCTGTCTGGATACAAGTAGGTAGAGGCGGCTCTGGCATAGATGTACCTAGTGGAAAAACCCGAAAACGCCATTTTGAGATAGACTCGAACGAGAACTAGTGCACGAAAATGGGCCTTTCTGCACTTTTTGTTATGACACTCCTAGAGGATATGCTTAGGATAATTTTCATTTTCATTACAAAACATTATAAAGGGTTTATGAGTATATAAATCCTCAATGAAATTTTATTTTATGATTATGGATTATTTCCATAAATAGTTCAATTTATGTTAAGTGTTTTCCAAGTATGGAATTGTGTATTTTGATTCATAAACTGATCTAGTTTATTCCATTATTTAGAAATGGAAACTAGTCGAAGGAATTTAAATTGTATCAATGCACGCACTCCATGTAGGGATTACCCTCCAACTCAAGATAATTATAGTGGAGTTGGTGATGCAACTGGCGCTGATAAGCTAATCAACATACTTGGACAACTCACTTAGGTTATGAATAATAACCTTACCCGTATGGAGCACAGTAATCCACAACATGGAGGATCAATGTTAGATCGCTTCATGAGGCAACAAACACTGACATTCAATGGGAGTACAAATACCTTGGTAGCTGAGCAATGGATATGTTTTTTAGAGAAAATATTCCATGCCTTGGGGTGTAGCAAAAGGGAAAACATTATCATGACAGTTTACCGCCTCACTAGAGATGCTGACCAATAGTGGTCATTGATTAAAAACATGAAAGAAGATGATGAAGTATGAAATATGGAATGAAGAGAGTTCAAAGATATTTTATTTGAAAAAATACATTCCTCATGACCATCGAGAAGATATGGAAAGAAAATTTCTGAGTTTGAGACAAAAGAGGATGAGAATGTCGCAATGTATGAAGCTAACATTACAAGGTTAGCAAGGCATGAAGCAGATTATATACATAACCAAAGGAGTATGATTGATAAATTCATTGATGGGTTAAAACCATTTCTCCGTTGAGCACTCGTCTCATAATCCTTCTCATCGTTCAAAGATATTGTCTCATGTGCTATCAAGACAGAAAAGAAATTATCTAAGTCATAAAACTTTAATGAAAAGAAAGAGAAGAAGAGATCTGCTGATCAATATGAGATCAGAAATAAGGGGAAGAAGGTAAAAGTTTAATATCCATCCTGTAGTAAATGTGGGAAGAAGCACCATAGTACTTACTTGAAGGGAATGGGAATCTCTTACAAGTGTGGTGAAAAATGCCACCAAGCTCGTGATTGTAAGGGGAAGAAAGAAGCTACTAATGTTCAATGAAACAACTTTTGGGAGATGGGACATTACGCAAATGAATTTCCTAAGTGTCAGGGGAACCTACCCCAGAAAAGGACAAGGGATCATGGCCAATATTAATCTATCACTACTGCTGTGGTAGAAGCTCAGAAAGACGTGGTGGCAGGTAATTTAATGGTTTCCTAAAGTTTAGAAAATAAATTATTTGATTCTAGATCATCACATTGTTTCATATCTTCCCAATATTTTATGGAAATTCGATATTTATAATTTTATTTAACAAGGGATTTGACAGTCAAAACTCTTAAGGAAAATATCATTACAACAAAGTTTTGTGAATTAGTCCCCATTAGATCACATAAATGTTCTTTATCTACCGATCTCATCATTATACCCATGATTGAATTTGATATAATCCTCAGTATGGATTGCCTTTCAGACCATGACTTGAATTATTATTTTAAGAAGAAGGAGGTTACAATTTTTGATGATAATGATAACGAACACCTTATATTTAGAGTAAAATCATCACCATATAATTCTTATCTAGATGCACCACCAGTAGCTCAAATATTTTCAATTATTGGGGAGGAAGGGAATGATATAAATGTGGGTGAGGAAAAGAATGTTCAAATAGAGGATGTACCTATTGTGAAAGTATATGTTGATGTTTTTTCAGAAGATTTACATGGAAATCCTCCAGAATGAGAAAGTGAGTTTTCCATTGATTTAATTCTTGGTTCAAGGCCCATATCGAAGACCCCTTATAGAATAACCACTATAGAATTAGTTGAACTAAAGAATAAACTATAGGAATTGATTAATAAAGGATTTATTCACTCTAGTGTTTCTCCATGGGGATCATATTTCCATTTTGTTATGAAGAAAGATGGATTTATGAGGTTATGTATCGACTACAGGGAAATAAATGATATAACAATAAAGAACAAGTATCCCCTACCTCGCATTGATGATTTATTTAACCAACTGCATGTAGCTTAATAATTTTCAAAGATTGACCTTTGATCTAGATACCAGAAGCTGTGTGTGAAGAAGGAAGACATTCTGAAAATAGCATTTCGAACCAGGTACGTGCATTACGAGTTTACAGTAGCACCTTTTGGGATGACTAATACACCCTTTGTATTCTTGGATCTAATGAATAGAGTTTTCAAGGAATATCTTGATGATTTTGTAGTGGTATTTATTTATGATAACTTGGTATATTACAAAATCTATGAAGATCCTGAAAATCACTTGCGCATTATCCTGAAGACTCTTAGAAGACATGAATAATATGGGAAGTTTAGCAAGTTTGAATTCTGGCTTCTGGAGATCACTTTTCTTGGCCATATTGTCTCAAAATATGGAACCTATGATGATCCTTCTAAGAACAATACAATCCAAGAGTGGACCGCACCGATGAGTATAACTGAGGTACATAGTTTTATTGGTTTAGCTGGTTATTATCAGCATTTCATTCAGAATTTTTCGAGATTGTCTAACCCATTAACAAAGCTCACACATAAAGGGGTTAAATTTGTTTGGACAAAATAGTGTGAAGATTGTTTTTAATAACTAAATAAGATATTATTCAATGATCCAATATTTACTCTACCATCAGGGAATGATGGGTTCGTTATTTATAGTGATGCATCAATGAAAGTACTTGGTTGTATCCTTATGCAGAATGATAACTTTATTGCCTATGCATCACGAAATCTAAAAATTCATCAGCAGAACTATCCTACTCGTGATATTGAGTTAGTTTCAATAATATATGATTTTAAGATATGAAGACATTTTCTCTATGGTGAGAAATGTGAGATTTATACTGATCACAAGAGTTTGAAGTATATTTTCTCACAGAATGAACTCAACATGTGGAAAAGGAGATGTCTTGAACTAGTCAAGGATTACGATTGCACGATGCACTACCACCCAGGGAAGTCAAATAAGGTTGAATATGATTTGAGTAGAAAAGATCATGGAGTTTTACACAACATGAGAGTGGAGAGGGATCCTATTTTCATGGATATATTAAAGATGGATATGGGAATCACCATGGAAGGTGAAACATCAATACTTTTTCAAATGGATCCCAAATCATCATTACTATAAACGATAAAGAGTTCTCATGCTGATGATGAAGAGTTTAAAAAGGGGATTAAAGATGTGAATGGTGGGAGATTGAGTGACATTGTGTATGAAGATGGAATTTTGAAATTTGGGAATAGACTTTGTGTTCCCAATATACATGATATAAAAAGAGTATTGTTGGATTATTCTCATAGTTATAATTTTTCTATACACCATGGGAGCACCAAGATGTATAGAGATTTTAAGGAACATTTTTGGTGGGACAACATGAAGTGGGAGATTTCTGATTTTGTGTCAAGATGTACGGTTTTTCAATAATTGAATGCTGGAAGGAAACATCCGAGAGGAGTCATGCAACCTCTTCTCATACCTGAGTAGAAATAGGATAATATCACGATGGAGGTTATCGTGGGACTACCAAATAATCCTAAGACGAATGATGCAATATTGTTCATTGTTGATCATCTTACAAAGTCAGAAAATTTTCTTGAAATAAGGGAGGATTTACCACATGAACGTCTAGAAAGACTATATATTAATGAAGTTGTGAGACATCATGGTTTACCCATAACGATTGTTTCTAAATGTGATCCATGTTTATCATCAATATTGTGAAAAACTCTTTATAAAGACATGGATACTGAACTTTATTTGAGAACTGCCTATCACCCCCAAAAAAATGGACAATCAGAACAAACTATTCAAACCATAGAGGACATGTTGAGATCATGGTCACATGACTTTCAAGGTATGTGGGATGAATATTTACCTCTGGTAGTATTTCCCTATAAAAATTGTTTCCATTCAATTTTTCGGATGGAACCATATGAAGCGTTATATAGAAAAAGATTTCGCACACCAACATGTTGGGACGATGTTGGTGAAAGAAAACTCGTAGGAGCGAAACTGGTGGAGGAAACAATGGAAAAGGATAAGGTAATCCAAAACCACATCAAAGCCGCTCAAAGTAGGAAGAAGATCTATACTGACAACCGAAGGAAGGATTTGAAATTTCATGTAGGAGATCATGTTTTCATGAAGAAATCTCCATGGAAGGGTGTTATATGTTTCGGTAAGAAATGAAAATTGAGTCCAAGGTACATCGAACCATTAGAAATTCTAGAACGAATTGGCGATGTAGCTTACCATTTTGCAATGCCGCCAAGTCTCTCCAAAGTTCAAGATGTGTTCCATATATCACTGTTGAGAAAATACATGCCTGACCCAACACATGTACTCACATATGAGTAATTAGAACTATAACCCAATCTATCTTATTTCGAAGATCCCATAAAGACTCTTGATACCAGAGAAAAGGTGCTGAGAAACCGGACGACTTGTCTGGGAAAAGTTCTACGGAGAAACCAAAAGATGGAAGATGAAACGTGGGAACCCGAGGAACATAAGATGAAGAACCACCCAAGTCTTTTTATGCAGTAATATTCTAGAAATTTAGAGGAAGAAATTATTTTATGGAGGGGAGAATCTAACACCCCAATATTGCACAATACACTTCTCTTTGAATAATAGAGTAGCGCGTGTTGTACGTATCTTCGAGTTCTAACACGCACGATAAATAATCAAACTAGCCATTATGAATAGTAATACCCACTTTTTGAACTTTTATAAATTTTATATCTCAAAATAGACTTCATTTTTTGGATTCGAAATATCGAAATTAGCCTACGGTGAAATTTTTGTATTTTTCTGAAAACCTTCAATTTTTTATGAATAGTGAAAAACACTAACTCATAGTTTAAAACTGAATTTTTATTTAAATAATTTTTTATTTTATTTAAATTTATTTTATGTAAAAAGTGATACATAATACCTATATATGTTCAATTTAATTCATTGGAGTGAGTTTATACTGATTTTAGTTATATAAAAATTTTATTGAACTTTTCACCGTCATTTACCCTTCTCCTAGGAGAATTTGAAAATTCACATAAAACATAATTTTACCACTTCCGTGAGTGGAATTTCAAAACTTCGAGAGACACAGTCAACATCAAGGATTAAAATTTGGTTCAATAATATAATTATAAATTTTTTGTGAATAGTAACTTTTACTTTTATTTAACTCGGTTAAAAGTAAATAGGGTAATTAAGGGTAAAAATGATATTATTCTTGCCCTAGCACAGGTCTTAATTCTGTTGGATATGTATAATTCGACCAAAAAAATCCTTAGGAATAAAATATGAACCTCTTTGGTCCACATGTTTTAGATTAGGACATTTATTATTATTTAATTCAAAGAATAGTTAAAAGAGTTAAAATCATAGTTTAATAACTAAAACATTTTTTATATAGGGTTATACATAAGATAAATTTGATTATAAAAATTAAATATAAAGTTAAAAATATTTCCTACATAATCGTTTTTTATTTATAATTTTTAGATATTAAATAATTTAATTTATTTTTGACACAATGGTGATTCAGTAATTACCTAATTAATGAAATATTAAAATAATTGATATTATAAATATCCAAATAAAAGTAATTTTAGTTTTTTTATGAATTCCACGAATTTTATTGGTTAATATGAGAATTTTGGATTTCTTAAATGAATTTTTTTCGAATTAATAAAGCTCTTAAGACTCTAACAAAATTCAATTGTTAAATAGTGTCAAAATTGACATAAAGGTGTTTTTTAAAAAATTATTATATTATAAATTGATATAATATTCCTAAAAATCTATGGTTCGGCCAAAGGACTTATATA
Source organism: Viscum album (assembly GCA_963277665.1). NCBI lineage: Eukaryota > Viridiplantae > Streptophyta > Magnoliopsida > Santalales > Viscaceae > Viscum > Viscum album. Next base: position 541,418,000 of record OY728130.1, on the reverse strand, counting down.
ATGATAGTTGTATCATTATTGGACCACTTTGTTGCATCTTTGAAGTATATAGTATGTATATTAACTATATAATATAACAATACTAAAGGACATGGTAAATGACAAACAATTTAACTAAGAGTTAAATAAAAATTATAATGTTAATATAGTAACATAAAACTGTCTGAAACCAATTGGTTGTGTGGATTTTGAACCATAACCACCTTAACCTTTTAATAATCCAATTTGGAGCCATTAGAAACCGAATATGAATTTATTATAAAATAATATTTCTAGCTTTTCCAAAGGAGCCCCTCACCCCTCTTATAAAAGGGTGTTCCCCCTTCTATCAAAGTAATACATTCAAAGACTTTTGGTTTGGCCAAACCCTGCCAAAATATTCTCTCAAATTCACTCACTTAAACCTAGAGGCCTTAGTTTGATCAGAAAGCCATCCTATGGGGCCCTTTTGATAAAATCAAAAGGAAGACCCCAAGAAGAGGTAATGTTTTCACCACCCTCTTTCAAATTTCGTTCTTTTTTAACTTCTTCTTTCTTTGTTATTTCCATTGTAAAATAACAAATCCAGTATCTCATATATTAATTGATTTTATTATAAATATGGTACAACAATATTCATTATTCTATCTATATTTTCAATGACATGTCACCATACATGCGTACGTACGGCTTACCATCTCCACGTCGGGGTTTAAGTGTTATTCAAAACATTTTTATTTGCATGGGTATGATAATGATGTGTAATTGATGTAAATAATAATTATAACATGATAATTATTCTGTATATATGATATAATATCCTAGTATATATTATTTTAATATCCAAAGAATGATATTGTCACTCATGCGTACGTACGGACTACCGTCTCCACGAACGCGATGAGATTCATTCCCCATCGTATCCATTCGAGAATAATTTTCATTTGATGGTTAAAAATAATGTTTAAGGACATGATATCATTATGTATATAAATTAGATACAACCTATCCATAATAAACATTCCATATGTAACAAAACATATAAAATAAAACGAGTAAGTTAACACCAAAAACGACGATAATACTAAGATATTATTAACAAAGAAATGGTAAAAGATAAAATATGATATCATATTAATGTATATGATTATTTTATAATTTAAAAACAATTATTTAACCCTTATATAAGTGGTTAAACTACCCTCAACCAATGAAAAGTACAAGGTAATGGTTTACATCACAATCTCTTCATTATCTGAGGTTTTTTATACATAATTGTCTAGTGGGACCTCTTTATCATCCACATCTATGTTTAATAAAAATGTATTTCAAATCATTCATAAAATTTTACAGGCTATGGGTTAAAGTCATTTATTCCCATGTTTTACTTTTTATAACATGTTTATAAAGGAATCTTTTAGTCATTTTCCAAACAAGGTCCTTTTTAACCTTTTTGACAGAATTAAGGTAAGAATGTCTTTTTTTAACATATACGGCAGGTGCAGCTAATTTTCGCCGTTACAAAATCATCAAAGCTTCCCTTACATTATTATAAGAATATTTTCAAAGTAAATCTTTTAATTATGTGTATTATAAATGATTTAAAAAATAAATAGTTATTTCTCTCAAATAGTTTTGTTTTCATCTCTATCAACATCCTTTGATGGATTTTAAGACTATTTGAAGTTGATTTATTATGATGCAAAACATCCATATTTTATTGAAGGATTTGTTATATGTTTGACTGTGTATGTGTTATTTTTATACCATTCTTGTTTTATAGATAATGTATTGGCATTTCTTATGCTAGTTCTAATACAAATGTTTTTGTTATGTCTAAACCTCTTCATATGAGGAATGCATTAAACTTAATAAGTGATGAGTGGAGCCCGATATAGCTCCTCGAGGAATCGGTAGGTCTCATGATACAAACTAGTGTCTTGGAACAAGGCCTTGAAAAAATCTTATTTTTTGTTTTGGCACAAGGCCTTGACTATGTGGTTATGATAGTCTGACATTACGCATTCAATCATTATGAAAGTGGTTATTGATATTGAATGTGATTATTCGACTAGTAGAATATACATGTGAATAAGTAAATGAAATTATTTCATTTTATCTTTACCATATCATTCTAATGTTAAATTTTAAAATGATTTTGTTTTAGTTATACATTTCCTTAAATGTTTATGTTTATTTATGAAAGTTTCCCCTATTTTGTAATCCTTACTGAGCATCTGAGCTCAACCCTTTCAATGATTTAATTTTTCCCACGATGTGAAGAAGTATTTTATGAATGACGTGCATGGAATGTATGAGGGGATATGAAGGAATGATGTTGTTGTAGTTTTTTTCACTTTATGATGTAATGTAAGACTTATGAATATATCAAGTGTTTCCAAAACTACTAAACTAATCGGTCTTTCGAGACTTGATCTTTTGTGATCATGCCAATATTATGTAATAATTCACCGACTTTGGATAACTGTGGTCGGGGCGTTACAACCAGACCCAAATATATTTATGTTTGATAGAGTAGATGAAAAATAGTACCGAGAATGAACATCCAGTAAAATATATAACAATTATAACGCAACTATTAAATCAGAGGATATGAGTAATATTAACTAATTTATGATATATATATATATATATATATCCTACCAATTATAAATTATTTCTAAATTCTTCGTAAATGATCAATTAATTTTTAAAAATGTATTTTTATTCTTAAAAATATGATTACATCAAGAAATATAATTATTGGTTTTTGGGAAAAAATTTATAATTATGTTTTAGAACTTTTTAAAAATATTTTTGAAACAAATAATTTAATTTTTTTAATTATATTATCAAAATTTCTTTTAATGAAATATTTGGATTTTTCAGAAAATATAGGTTGATTAGTCAGTATTTTAAATTAGATATTTTTGTCACATTTTCATTTACTTAAATAAAATAACTAATTTAAATGTATTAATATGTTATGAATATTAATAAATTTTACATAAATATTAGTTATTTTTTTTAATCCTCTTAATTAGATTTGAATCATATTTATGTTGGATTTTTGTATAAGAAAATGTTTGTGATTAAAAATGTTTTTTTATAAAAAATATTTTAATGTAAATATTTATTCTTGATATAAATATATTAAATTTACCATAAATTAGAAGAAATTTAAATAATATTTTAATACTAAATAATAATATATTTTAATTGGTATTCATACAAGGATTATTAATTTTCATATGGTTAATATAAAATCATCATTGAAATGAAAAATAAATTTTTTGAAAACCTGTATTTTCATCATGCTATCGTGTTTTATTATAATTAATATTATTTCACATATATTGAATTAATTTGGTTAAATGTTTTCAATATTGGGAATCAAAATAATTTATATTATATTATATTTTTAAATTTATGTTTTCACAAAATGAATACTAAAAAAAGTAAAAATTAGTTATCGGGTTTAAGGTTAAAACTTGTTTATATTGGGGTTAATAAAAAAGGTAAGTGTCAAAATGGACTCAAAAAAATTTAATATTCATTATATGGACATATTATGAGATCAGCATATTTATATATTCATAATGATACATTTTTGATCCATTATGATTTTGAAAAACATGATTACATGTTTTTCTTTTCTAGCAAGAAAAAAATCATCCACGCTTCACCCAAGTAGTGCTAGATGAAAATTAGTAAACCCTATTCAAACTTATCGATTTATCACATGAATATGATATATGTATTTTTACAGGGACTACATCTAGTAATTTTTAGGGAGCGTGTTTGGTATGATTCTATACCCTCCTAGAGAGCGTGATTCCTAGGGTGAACTCCTATGGTGAAACAAAATATCGACGAATCAGAATTTGTTGGTATTGAAAATCTAAAATGATGCATTAATCACTTATGATCAAGTACCGTGCATAAGAATACAAATTGTTTCTAGGTATTCTTTGTATATTAGTCCTGGGGAGTATTCTTCAAGAAACATGTTCTCAATGGGTGACTGGGCTCCAGTGGTATGGAAGATGATTAGTTAATTTACGAGTCATAATATTATTTCTTTACTCAACGATTCATTTCGTAGAAGGTGGTTTCTTGGTTCTGAGAATTACAACTTAGAGTAGAAGGAATGAGCCTGAATTCATGTGGTAGGTTTTTGCAACATATGGGGGTCCAGAAACAAAGTTCCTTATGAGGGTTCAACGTGCTCAAAACTGGTGCTAGTGTTTCGATTGTGAGGCTTGTTAGAGGATGTGGTTTGTCTCATTCACATCTGGAAGGAATCTACATTGATGTGGTCTCTACCTCACATTAATTCCTCTCGTATAACTATTAAAAGACCCTTGGGATTGTGGATTCAATGCCAATAAAAAATTTCTGGCCTAAAACTAAATATGGATGGTTCTTGAAATATGGGTATGACACAAAGTGGTGGGGGTTGTTCGGGATATCAATGAATATGTTGTTCTGTCTTTTTATTCATCCTCTAGTGGTGGGGAATCTCTCCATGAATAAGTAAGGGTGATTAAGTTGGGTCTAGAGTTGTGGTTTAGCAAGAATATTGGTTTGTTTGCGGTCCAAACAAATTAAAAAATATATTTAGAACTCATTTCATGGTATTCATGGAGATCCTTGTAATATCACATATCACATCTGTAGATGTAGGAGACTCATCAATAATGGATTGAGGATCCTTCACACTTGTCATAATGGAACTAAAGGTGCATATGTAATTTCATATATAGCTTCCCATCATGTCACATGCTTCTCTAGCATGGTATCATTACCTCTTGATGGTTTTGACCTCGTACAAGGGGATTCCCTTGGTCTTCCCTATTTTAGACCCCCGTAGTTCCCTATCATATTTTTGTATTTCGTTTACATGTCCCTTTGGCCTTATTTGTTTTAATTATTTAATAAAATAATTTATGATATTATATATTAAAATATATTGATATGCTAATATTATATTTGAATAACCCAAATTCATCCCCTATTCAATTTATGTGATTCAAAATCATCATATGTGTGTACAGTGGACTACAACATTCTGAACCACTATCAATAATTTTACATCATCCCATATAAGATTTTTTAAATGGGGAAATAATTATATATATATGAAATTTGTAAAATACTAATACTTATATAGTTATTATATGAGTCACAACTTCTTATTATCCATTAAATGATGGATACTAAACTATCTCTCATGTGTATGGTGGACTATCGCATTTGGAAGTGATGTGGTCTGTTCTTCACAAATGGTTTTCATTAAAGGAAATGAGGATACAATCAATGAATATATATGATATAACTAACATAATTTATATAAAAAATACAATATATAATTCTTCAAAACTACTATATCATTTTCTCATACAATGAATAATGATAACTTCATTAGTAAGTACGTGTGGACTACTTCTTATACGATGTGATGCAACTCTTTTTCATATTTCAACAACCTCAATTATATATAAGTATATATGATTAAAAATATGGTGTTTATGACATTATTATCATTATGTAATGAAAATACAATACATACATTGATTCAATAAAGATAACTGAATAATGATAATATTACTCATGCATACATATAGCGTACCATCTCATTGATTGTAATGTTTTTTCATTACCATAATTAATTATTTGAATGAAATATTATATTTTATTAATAAATATGAATTTTAATTCGTTATAGTAATTCTGAATATGTTTAAACTGTGAACTCTTTGACCATGATTGGCAAACCAAGAATGTTTTGAATAAATGGCATTAATGTCCTAAAAACACCTAACATAGACAGAACTGATTATGTATAGGAATATGTTTTAAAAAACAAATTAAATGAATTATTTATGAAATTGTTTTATAATATGAAAATTTTTATAAATAAATAAAATAATTGATGTAAACTTATTAAACATGTCACAAATGATATATAATAATGTCATACCAGATATACGGGTTTTCTTTTCTCACTTTATAATTCTATGTTATATACATTGTGTTCCTAAGTTATTTAAATTTTTTGGTGTATAAGAAACCTATTTATCATTTAATATATTTAATTATAAATACTTCATGATAAATTACATTTAAATTTAAATTATTTCACCCAATGTTATTTTTCTTCAAGGTTACAATGTGGTAAATAATTTCATAACTCAATTTTTTTCATTGGGTTATATTAATTGATCATTGTAATTTATATTTAATGATTATGAGTATAACATATTTTGAATATGTTTTATATTATTGAACTTTTTTAATTTTTATTTTAATTTGATTCCCAAAACAATTCATTGATTAACTCTCACTTATATGTTATGATCATTTGAAGTGTTCCTCATCTCAAATTGCATTTTTGAGACATTGTTATGTTATCGTCCATCATTTTTATAATTTTTTTGTATATTCCATTTGACATATTATATCATTAAATACCATATGATTAATATATTTAAAGTATCACTTTGTTTTATTCATTCCAGGTTCTTATAATTCAATGTTTAACTAAGTGGAAAAAGCTTTATGGTATAGTCTCCATTTTTGGATATTGTTTATGTTGAATGATTTATTGGAAGAAACTATAGGCTCTTATTTTGTGAAAAAATTTCAATTCTTATCTTATATTTATAATTGTTGGTAACATTTTTAATTTCCTTGTCATCCAATTTTTATTTAATTAATATCAAGGATGTATTATCTAAGTAGTATTGATATTGAATTTTATCCTATACTGAAAATCATTCTTATCCAAATTTATCTTTTATATGTTTTTTTTTAAAATTTATTATTTTATATACAGAAAAAATTTAAAAATTCAGTTATATATCATCTATTATATTTGAAAAAGATTAATGGAAATTTAGTGATGTTTTTCCAAATGGGAGACTTTTGAATCAATTTCATAAAATTCTTTGAATTTTTTTATTATTACCACTTATGAAATTAATGGTTTTTCCCATTGAAATTTTTATTATACTTCAAGAAGTTTCCTCTAAATATTTTATATGTTTTTATTAAACATATGTACTTTTCATTATATTATGAATTTATTGTTCTTATTGAATATATTCAATATGAAAAGAATATTTTACACAAATAAATTATATTTTACTTGTATTTCATTTCAATAATATCAATAAGAATTTTTTTGTTATATATTATCCAAAAGAGATATTTCATAGCGTTTTTCATCCCACCATATTTCTCTTTATTGATTAATATTGCTTCAAATATATTTTTATGGATCCCTTTTATTTCAAGAGGTTATTCATGTTTCAAATAGATAGTTAAAGAACCAATTTTTTTCATTTTTTAATCATGTTACCAAATGATTTATATTTATGTCATTTCTTACCTCGAGGTAAGTGATATTTCAAAGTGATTTTTATGGAACCCATTTAATTCACATTAGTTAATCGTTTTATGAATACATTAATTTATTTTTTTTATGAGTCTAAGGATGAAATTCAACCATGGTATAACATATTTATATATCCTTGACATTATTATATAATGCATCTATGTTGATATTATATTTTTATCTTGATATACCCTATATGACAAGTGTTCCAAAATAGAATCATGTGACCCTAATATATATTATTTGAATAGTTCACCCAGATATCAATCCTATGCATTGGGTAATAATAATATTTTTTTAGGAAATTATACTCTAAATTGGTCTTATGATTGTTCAAATTATAATGTTTTTATAATGGTTTTGTGAAAGTATTGTACCAAGATACCAAAACGTTTTCATTATGATTGTTATGGGTTATAAATGATTTCTTTTATCAATATCGATATCACATAGCTCATAATTGTAGATTATATTTACTCGGTCCTTTGTTGAATTCTTATTCCATTATGGCATGTATAATGATCTTGGTATTGATGGTCATGAGTTATCTTATGTAATGCTCATAAAAATTGACTCTGTCATCATATCTTCATTTTTATTTTATTCTATCTGATGAAATTACACTATTAATGCTTATTTTTACCCTTACTAAGCATTTTTTATCACCCTTATTATGTATCATTTTCTACTAGTTATCAAGAATAAATATGAATGAATTATAATTAGATGGATTTTATTTTGATATAGAAGATTACATAATGCAAAATAATAAAATATAGGTTATGTGAAACAAATAACAAATTAATTACATGTGTATTTTTTATGTAAATTTTTCACCAATCCGGTAAAACTATAATCCTAAATAGCCCCTATAAATTTATCTAATCAACAATTTTATTTTGATTACTTATTTTTGGGATTGAGAATATTATTTCATGTTCATTATTATCAAATTTACAAATATATATTTATTTATTTTAGTACCAAATTTAGGATTTCATGATCATGGTTGTTATAATCAGTATCAGAGTTTGTGTTAGATAAATTTAGTGATTATGAATATTTCATGTCATTGTATTTTAAGAGTTTTTAATTTCAATATGGATTTTTGGGTTTATGATTCATTATAAATTATAATTCTTACACAAAATATTTTAGTATTTATACAATGAGATCATAATGATAATAATAGAATTTTTGGAGACATTTTATTTGGTAGAGGTATATGTATCTCTTTTGATTAATGTGATTAATTATATCCAAAATAATACCAAAACAATGATAGTATTATGTTTAATGGTATTGGTGAACCTCAGGGTTTATATTATCATGGATACTGATGTAATATGAGGATAGATGTTTTATCATTAAGATGGCCATGTGATGGAAAAGTGATTTAATGGAAAAGCTATTATTGTCATTATAGAATAGTATTTATATATTATAACTAATATAAAATGAATGGAATGAGATGACCATTGAGGTTAAAACACTATTTAATTATGAAGATATTGCGATTATTTGTTTTATAAGGATATTTTATTATAGAATGATTTAGCCTTAACATTTGTTATTATTATTGAATAATGTAGATTAATGTTTTATTTACCCATATGGTGGATTATTAGTATTGGGAATTATCATTCCACGAGATAACCATTTAGATTTTGGTCAATTTATAGGGATAAGTGGAATAATTAGATTATCCCTTTTCTGTTTAGGTTGTTCTCTACATGATCTTTTTTCTGTATCATTCTCGAATAATTCATATATAAAACACAACAATTAGAGGAAAAAAAATTTATGTTAGAAATTTGATAATGAATTATAATAATATTTTAATGTAATTATATTTCACTTTTTGTATAGTTTTTATTGTTAAATCATTCTTCAACTCCCTAAAAGGAATATTAATACAAAATGGTAATTCATGTACCATTATTTATGATGATTAAATGTTCATTTTTCTCATCAATGTTTTTTGGGTTTCAGTTCCGTAATTTTCTATTGATCATTTTACTTTATATAACCAATGGTCTACATCACTATCCAAAATTATTTATGGCGTTCTTCAACTACAACTTCTTCACCTCACTCCACTATTCAGTTATGTGGAAACATAGTTATGTCATTAAATTGATATGTATCTATACATATATTTAAGATACTGTTTTATGAACCCTTCATAAAATGTGTGTTTAAATTAATGTTCTTTTTGAATATAAAACCAATTATTACCGATATAATGTCTAAGTAATGAGGAAGCAAATTATTAAAGTGTGGATGCAATGATCTATGATATTAATGGATTAAAATTATTCTATATATTTTATATGACATTAAATAACATGAATATATTTTAAGGTTACAATCTAATACATTATTATATATTTATTAATAAATAAATTTACTATATTATACTACCTTCAGTATGTGCACCACTGATATTTCTATGTTCAATAGCATATACAACACACCGCACAAATCTTAAATGATTCCTGAAATATATAACCATCAAAACCTTGATTTTAAGTTGGATAATAACAATGGTAATTAATTATGTATGAAATATTTATCAATTTACTATTGAATATATGTTATTTACTTACTCATCGTAAATAGTCAATTTCTTTTTAATAAATTAAATTTATAATACAAAAAAAATATAATACATAAAATTTATTTGTAATTATTTTCCGAGAAAACACTATACATAATTTTTATAAACATTTAAGAAATGTATTTTTTTAAATAATTTTTTTTAAACCAAAAATTTTATACAGTACTATCAAATGAACTACCTTACAATTATAGAGATTGTAGGCTAGATGAATGCATTAGTAACATTTCATTTTTTCATAGACCATGATGAAAAAGTCATAAGAATTAAATTATACTTTTTTAATTGGATTTAATTAATAAATTAAATATTATAAATTTGAATTCATATATATGTTGATTTGTTAATATTTTTTAATAAAAATGAATCCCATATATTCACAGATGTTGTAATCCACATATACAAAAAACAAATATTCTTTTTTTGAATAAATAAAAGGTTAGAAATTATATGATATATGAACATATTATAATGATAAATGTTTCATAAATAAAATAAATATTTTAAATACATCATTGAAACTAGCCGGAGGTGGTTGTTATGGAAATGAATTATATCAGTTCGAGAGGTGGTAGTCTGCTGTAAACATTAATATCAATTTTCTTTCCCATTTCACAGAAGAGTATATGGATATCTGTTGATTAATTGAATGAATTTTTTTATTATATGTGATATAATAATGTTATTATATTATGATGTATGAATAATATTTTAGGGAGTTGGAAGATTAAATAAACCAAAAATGCCCAGTTTGTGATGACGCATATTCATTTGAAACCCTATTATGCTTTATGCAAAGATCCTTCCTAGAATGGATTTATAACAAAAAACTACGGCACTATGATTTGACAAAGTATATAAATAATGGTCTTAGGATGGAATTATTTGAATCAAATTTTACATTATTTTTTTATAAAAGTTTAGAGGTGTTTTCCTTTTATTATCGATGATAGCGGTACATTGTGAATCTCTTAAAATATTAATTTATATAAGGTCATATTCAATTATAATTGTTTAAAATGGATATGGACTCGAATTTAGGATAATATATATTATAAATATTTCCAGATATTATATTTTTTATATGTTTATTTATCAATTATCTCTTATATATTGGTTCAAATCTTGATAAAACTATTGTAACATTAATCAGTGTAATTACTTTCACAAACTAAATGTTTCATAATTATATATATATATATGTGTGTGTTAACAATTGGTTAAATAATAGTAAAAGAAGGAAAATTATTACTATTTATCATCATATTTTCCCACATTATTTTTTTAGTAGTTTTAAATAAATGAATATGAAATTATTTAATGTAATTTATTATTATTGTCATTTTTGAAAATATTCATTTAATATGACATTAACAATATAGATATACTGATGATATTTCATTATAACCTATATCACCATAAAAAATATAATAATTTACTATTAAATATTTTGGAAACATTACTCATCCTAAAAAAATAACATGTGATGATTTTAAAATTCATCATCTTGGGATTCCAAGTGTTTGTACAAACACTACGTCAGTGTTGTATAAGTGTTTAAGGAATACATATAATCATTAAAAACTAAAAATAAATTAAATTATTGAGAATAAATAAATTATAATAAAATTGAAATTTAATATTTTCACCACTTATTTTTTTCCTTAGGATAATATATTATATATATTTAATTGGAAAAGAGTGTCATTTTTTATTTTTTTTACGTAAATTATTATTTTGGATACAATCATTATAAGGTCACATAAGTAATTTAATATCACGAATAAGGTTATAAGGGTGTGAATTATTTCATCTAATAATATTTATAGTAAAAAATGTAACCATTATAACTTAGTTTTAACATTGGTTAACCTGATTACCCTATTTATCAAGGTGATGAATTTTTTTTATGTTTTCACAATTAATAATGACACAAAATATGCAACCATATTATAAATAGAAATAGTTAATATTTTTAATATGAAAAAAATATTATCAAAATAAATTCCTATAAGATCTTGAATTTGTTTTAAAGTAACAAAGGAAAGTGTGATGAAAACAAGTTTTTCAGTAAATAATAATTTTCAAGAAAAAGATGATCTAATATTTACTCTATGATGAGAAATCACCGATATATGAAATTTAGGTAATATTAATAGGTATAAAATATCATAATTTCATATAAATAACTTCTTATTATGGGTTATATTAATTAACTAAAATATATAACTATTACACACTTGAAATGAGTTTTCTAAAAACATTGTTTCTGTGAACAAAAAACTAATTAAATACCAAAATCAGGAAAATTGATTATAAAAATAAAATAATTAGAAATACTAAAATAAAATGGAGTCTTCTTAAATTTATTTCAAAATAAAAATTATAATGTGATTCTTATGACCTAATTTAATGAATGTAATTTTCATTATTTTAAAAATTAGTATTTTTAATATTCCGAAAAAAACAAATAATTTCATAAAAATAAAAAAACATCTATATATGATACTTTTAATATTTATATTCAGAATATATAATTAATTATATAGAATAAAGTAACAGAAATTGGGCAAAAATTAGTTATATTATTTTGACACAAAAAAATAACATTTTTAATGAATAATGGATTTTTGAAGCACGTAAAATAATTATTAAAAATTCAATCTAAAATTACCAATATATTTTATTAAACTAAAATATTTTTAAATAATTTTTAAGAAAAAAATCATTCCCTTTTATAAAACCAATGTTAATGTCTAGGTTAAATCTCTCAAATTTAAATATTATATCTTGTTTCATTTATATTCACTGATGTGTATCACATAAAAAATATACTATAATTATTTTATTTTAAAATCTCATGATGTCAAAGATGAACTAAATAAATTATATCAGTGTTAAATTATATTTATCCTTAATAGAGGCATCTTTTATAAAGAAGATTTTCATCATGTTTTTCAGAGTTAATTTAAAATTTACTTTCCAACACATATATGAATATAATATTGTAAAATGTATTCTATTTTTGGTTTTTGAAATTTTTTTATCATTTAATATGGTATAATTAATATTCTATTAGATATTACACTTACTATGTTATATATTAGTGACCTTGGTATGTGTTAAAAGAGATTATATGGTGGTCAAACTCAAAGATATATACCATAATATCCATATAAAATTTCTTTATTAGATTGAAGGAGTGGATTTAAAACCCCAATATAAAAATATTTAATACTTTTAATATTTAATGGTGCATTAATATATTATTACATTGCTATTATATTATATAATATGTTTAATCAAATATATGACTCGAACTCAATTAATATTTTTTGAGGATAATAAAAATATTAATTTTAATTAAATATATATTTTTGATGATCATAATATTTATCAAAAAAATATAAATATATGTGCGTATTTTATTAATATTTACAAATAATAGTATATTTTTTGACAATTCAAACGCATAATAAATTAAACGAATAATATAGCAGTAGAAAAATATATTAAATGAGTTTAATAATAATAAAATAGTTATGCTTTCGGATCAATTAGGGGTTTTTAATAATTTTATTGCTAATTAATATGGATATGAATATATATTTGATAGATTAATCTATAATTATTGCCATCATGACATATTTATGGTAAAAGTATTTGAATAGTCTTGAAAATAACACTAATGAATATTTAATTCTATATTATTTTTTATCAATTAAAAAAATAAAAGAAATATTTTTTTAAGTAATGTTGATGGAAAATGGTCATTAACACAATAAATATACAATTTATGAAAACTTTTCATTTATAAAACTATGTTTTAACCCTTTCATAATGGATATTGTTTAGAATATGATAGATATTTTCAAACATATAGAACTCAATTAATCATTTATGAAGAAACATATGAGTTTATTTCTCTGTAAATATTATTGGAAAAAACTTCTCCATGATAAAAATTAAACATCATGAATCTTCTGGTATACACATAATATTAACCTATATATTATGCATGTTCAATCGGAAAAAGGATATGAAAAGATTAAGAATTCATATTACGTGTACTATTTTATGTTTCATTCTTATTTATAATTCCTTAATTTTTTTATTTGGGCTTTCAAGCCTTTTATTCAGGCCACTTGGCCTTGGGCCTTCGGTCTATGTAATGGGTCTCCCTCTACCCAGTCTAAAGAGGTCTTTTATTTAAATAATAAATTGAGGCTTCGACCCCAACCTTTTTAAAAAAAAAATAAAAAAAGTAATTATTATGTTTGGGTATGTGTATTCTGTCACCTCAAATGACATCATGTTTCTCTTTTCATCACACCTCATAATTTTTTTTATAGTGATGGGTTAACTGGGTAATTGTAATATTTATTACATTATTAATTTTCATAAAATATAAAAAATATAATATACCTTTTATCCTTTCCATCCATTAAAATTCAGATCATTTCCCATTGTTATGTGATGACTAAAATTTCCATGTTCCTTGTATTTCACTATTATTTATATGTAGAAACGGATTTTACTAAAAAAATATTTAATGAAAAATTGATATTTATAACATTATTATTATTCAATAATGTTTTTTATCATTATATAATTATATGATATTTCCCATTAAACTATTTTTGCATATTTTTGTTTCAGTCCATTTGGAAACATACATAAATATTAATATATTGATAAATCCTTCAATGAATAAGTAATGTTATATACTTTAAATACTATGAAAAAATCTCAAGTTTTTTTTTCATAACTTCTATATCATAAAATATAACGATATATTTTTCTATAAATCTAAATATACAATTAATTAAATATTAATTGATAAATGGAATTTTTTTAACAATCTATTTCCACAAATGAAATTAGATTAATACATTGAATACATAAATCTATTTAAATGTATTTAAAATAATTTTAATTTAAATTATAGCTTTAAATATAATGAAAATATGATCGTGGTTTGTGGAATACAATATTTTTATCCAAACATGTGTGGAAAACCAAATTCTTTACTATGAAAATAATGGATTTATAAAATAATTGTTACCAATAGTGTAACATGAAATTTTAAATTAATTGTATATAGTAATAAAAATAAAAATTTGTATTTGATATATGTGTATAGTAAATAAATTTTTATTACTTACGAAATCAATTCCATATATGATTATGATAAAATTTAAGGTATGATATTTTTTATAAAAACATAGTTTTAATATTTTAAATGATTTTCAATGAAATCATTTACTCTCATATCACTGATATTCAATTTATTTCATGAATATATGTTTTTTAACAAAAAATGTTGATTATGATTATTTATGAAATGATTTAATTTATTTTTCAATTATATTAAATATTTATTTTTATCAATAATTATAAGAGTTTATTGACATTATTTATAAACATGTGAGATGAATAATAATTTCTAGTGTAATTCATGAATTCTATTTCCACCCATAAATGATTTTATTTATTATAAATATTATATTACGATCTTAGATGGGATTTAGATGAAATTTATTTCCCCAATATTTTATGAATTTATATTTATTTATTGTTACAAAAGGAATATAATGTTTCATCTTATGGGATTTATAAATTTATTTATATTTATGGTTTCAAATTTATATATTATTTTTATTATGAAAATGAAATAACATATGTGATAAATTTATATTAATGTTAATATACATAACAAATGATGATAATTGGGTATTATGTGGACCCTAATTCTATGGGTAATATTGATGAAATTAATTGGTAATTATTTTCTACTATATAGTGGATGATGTTGACAAATTTCATTTAACTATTATATTGATGATATAGTTAACTTGTTATAAGTTAAAAATCTGACCGTGATGAAAATAACTCATTAGAATATAATCATATGAAGTAGATGAAGTAATATAGATAATATTAACTCTTCTGATGTCATTGTGAATAAAATTCTAGCTGATCAGAAGATACTAATTTGAACGAGTTAGAATTGACTAGATTTGTCATTTCATTATAAGTGTGATTGAAAGAATACTATTTTAATGCAATCCATTGTATCATCCATTATTATATTTTTTTAACATTTTACATCCCCATGAAATGTTTTATAATTTTTTTGTAAATATATTTATTTCAAGACTATGATATTATATGGGGACAAATATTAGAACATTAAGATGGAAATTCTTATATGGGTATTCATACTTTTTCTCGGGAAAAATTAGATTCCTTTCATTTTCAATCACAAAAAATTATATTTTATCATCCTATGTATTCTATTATATTTGAGAAGGGATACTTATGGATTAAAAATAATTAAATGGATAAAATTTTTTTTTAAAGACATAACATTAATTATGAAATTACATCATTGATGAAAACTCAAGTGTAAATATCAAAAAAATAATTGAGGAATAAAAAACTTCATGTCGGTGTCTCCAATGTTTATGGATTGGTTTTCATAAGTGTATAAAACAATAATCTAACAAGATCATATTACTGTTATAATTTTAAAATTAGTTATTACTAAACCAATAATTATTTCTTCATTATGTACAACCCCAATTGTTTACAAAAAAGATAGTGTTTTGATAACATTATAGGATATGATGTTATTAAATGATCATAATTATTAAATATTTAAAAAATGTTCGGAGATAATGTTTTAGATTGGGATCATGACATTAAATTATTATTTAACCCTAATTGTTGGTATCTAAACAAAATTTGGATTATTTTTGTTTAATATAATAATTTTTATTTAATTTGAGATATTTATGGACACCAATGTATTTTTCATGTTTTTATTATAATTGTTTTCTAAATACCCATTTTAGGTATCTTAGTTTTATCAAATATATAGAACCCATAAGAACAATATTATCAACTACTATAAAGCATACCGTGGTGGGTTTCTAAAATAAAAAAATCTAGATATATTATGGTGTGAATAATTACGTGGTTACACATAATAAGTTATCACGAGTATAGGTTTACAATACAGAACAAGGTAAATTTTCAATGATATAATATAAGAGAAAATGAATTATATTGAATGTTTATGAGATAAATATCATTAAAGGAAAATAGGAATTGTCATATTGGTTTTTAATAGAGGAATAATTCTCCCTGGGAATGTCTCAATGGAATGGGAAGATATTTTTTATGGTGTACATGAGGGAATCAAATAATAAATTACGGAGTAAAAAATAAAGATTTTACTTAACACAATGGATGGAATTAGTGTTCTTATTAATTGATAAATTTAATGTATAAGATGTAAGGAGTAAATTCATCATAGAAATTGATTACCTAGGAGAAAATATCTAAACATGAATCATCACGATCATGAAAAAAGAAATATTCGTCATTGTAATATGTACAAGATGTTGGAACCAGGTTCTTCAAAGCATGATTTGGTGTATGGTTTGTGTTTGTTGTCAATCCTCAGTGGAAGTTCAGGGTGTGTACCAACAAAGTGATCATACCGTTCAAGCAGAAAACAGTAGTTAAGGTGGCGCTGTTTCCCAGTGTTTGCCAAATTTTTGGGCCTAAAAATCGGCCAATAAAGTAAAGTGTTTCTGGCAAAGGTACTTGCGCGCCGTGCTCTTGGGGGATGAAAGACTTGCGCGCCATATTATTTTGAGGATCAGAACATCAAAATTTGGCTAAGGCAAGAAGGTCGTGCAAGTGTTGGTTGGGTCGCGCAAGTGAGTTGCGCGACAGAGTTTATTGAAGACAGGACTTGCGCGCCGTCGAGGACTTGCGCGCCGCCGCGCAGGGGGTCCAGTTTGCCTATAAATACTGGACCACCCCTCCTCATTTGTAACGCAGTTCAAGGCCGAGAGATTGTTCGAGCTCTCGTCGCGCAGGTGGTTGAGTCGCGCAGGAGGTTGTTTTGACGCGCAAGTAGAGCTTGCGCGCCGGTGTTTGGCTGTGCGCCCAAGGTGGTTTGGAAGAGAAAGGAAGTGGACTGTGCAAGTTTTTAGTTGGGGAATGAAGAGTCACGCAACTGTGTTGATGACACTTGCGCGCCAGTGTGGACTTGCGCGCCGTAGTGGGACTTGCGCGACTGTCTTGGAGAAGCGCGCCTAGTTTTGCTGAAGTCCACCGGCGTGTTTGGAGCTGCACGAAAGCCGAGAGACTACTCGGTTCATTCGGGGAAAAGTGATATTCTTCTGGTGAGAATCGGACTTCAATAGAGCATCTACATACAACAAAGGATGCACTCTTATGCAAATGAAGAAGAGACCTTCACGTCTATAAACTGAGTGGGACTTCACCAATGGCAGTGAGCCGGGGGGAGTCAACGGGAGTGACCCGAGGGACGCAGTGAGCTATCCCTGAACTATTGTAAAGGCAGTGAGCCTGGGACAGAGTGTCTGTACCCGAACTTTTGTATCCGCAGCTAGTGAAGCATAGTGGATTTAGGTACGACCGGAAACCTGTCGGCGTATGCTCCTTGGACGTAGCCCTTAGTGGTGAACCAAGTAAAAATGGATGTGTCTTCTCTGTGCATGTGAATGTTTTCATTTTGATCATAATCATCATACAGGTTCAACAAGTTCCTACCAACGTGGGAACAAGATCCAACACATTAAAAGAAAAAGTGGTCACCCTGATTCACCCCTCCCCTCTCAGGGTGTCCCGGGGTCCTTCACAAGATAAGAAAACTATGAATATCGTATATAAATATATTATTGTTTAAGTAGTTTTACCCCTTTCTGACATATGAAACATTATTTGATTGAGAATTTTAGAATATTAGGAACTGATTCATTTTTCTAATTAACATAAATATGTATTAAATAATAACGTGGAAAATAAATGTTAATGATTAATAAAGAATTATGTATGATTGATGTGTTTACATATAGGATTTTGAGAGTAATTATGAAGTGATATATAATTTTATGGTTGATGTTTTTGGTTGGTCACATTATCAAACATATCTAAACCCTTTTTAGGACTTATGTTATTTTATTTTATGTTGAATAATTATTATTTGGGATATTTTTATTAAGGTTTAATGAATTAATGAGATATTTGGAACCCTTAGGTATAACATGTATTTATAGAAATTATTATTTTGGAATAAATAATATTACATTTATTTATATAAGATGAATGGAAAATATAACCATTAAGGTAAATACATTCTATGATAATGAGGTAATTATATTCAATTAGGATTAAGGGTTTACATACATTTGGGAACAATTTTATGTTTATTTCAATGGATAATCGTGGGATATTATGGAATTTTCTTTTAATGTGGTTAATATTGTTTAACGAATGTGTATTCATTTAATAATAAAAATTATATATGATTTGGTTGTGGTATATTGATTTGGGTTATCATTGGTTAATTATTATTATATTTTGATGAATTTTAGGGTATGTATTTATGGAATGTAATATGTTAAACATTATTATTTATTTTATAGTCTAGAAAAATTAATGAACTATTTATTTATAAAAAGGTTTATTATTTTTCATTTGGACCTTTCTATACTTCTGATAACATTTTTTGTTTATGTAATTTTATAATGACTAGATTAATAAAATTACATCCATTATGTAGATCTTATGATCAGTAATAAGGTAAATTTAGAGTTTTAAGAATGAAAGATTCATAATAATTATTTATCATTTAGAATATGAGACAATGAAGAGAGAGAAAATTAATCTAAAAAATAAAAGTATAATATTTTTCATATGGATTTAATAGAAATGAAGAATTTATATTCTATCAACTAATATCCACGAAGTGAAATAATTCTTCATAATTAATATAGAGTAAGATAACTTGATGAAATATTACATGTAATAGTTTTCTCTTCTATCACAATATACTTTTTAAAATTTATTTTCATGTATATGTCTTATAATGATACAAACATGGTTTTAGAAATATTTAATTAGAAAATAATATGTTTCACTTTAGTGGGATAAAAATATTATTAAATATAAACTATAAAAATTATTTTATTCTAATGTCAAGAAAATATCTTTCCTATCAGAAAAGTTAAAAATTTCATGGATATAATTTAACTAGATTTTAGAATGTTACACCATGATATTTCTAGATGTATTTTCATTTAAAAAATCATATATTTTATATCAAATGTCTAAAGCCCCACCCAACAAAAATGAGTTGCGACAAAAATGATGAATCTTATATTGATTCTCATATAAAAAATAACATACTATGTAAATAGAAAAAGTAATCAATTAAAATTATTAAATTAAGAAGTTAAATAAGCAAAATGATTTAATTTTAAAAAGGTTTTTTTCTAGTAACTATTATTTTCAAGATGGAAACATAAAATTTTATATGGTAAATTCACGAATCTAGGTATATATGTTGATACTCCCCCAGTTGATGTTGAAGTTGGGATTCAATATGGAGAAGGGTTGGTCATTGATCAGGAGGTATTCCTCCCTCTGGTCTGGTTTTATGGTAATCAAATGTAAGATCCAAGGAATACACAAGATCATTATATGAATCAATATACTACTGTAAATTATCAGCTAGATATCTAGTACATTTTAAACTCCTCAATATTCTTTTATAAGTGGGTGGATATTTTTAATTATGAAATGGGGACAGATAGCACTCCCCTAAAAGATTTAGGTATTTTCCATGACTCATTTTTGGAAGAACTACTCTAATCTACCAAGGATAATTACCACTTGATCTTCCTCTATTGTGATTTGAAGAAATAACTAAAAGTTCCTTAAGATCTTTATTTAAGGTAATTATTAGTCTTATTGGGAAATAACTTATGACTATGATTATGAAAATTATCTATCATATTGTGATCTTTAATTCTGAAATTATCTAGACGAGGGTAGTTCTCTTTTCATGACCCCATTTAAATCCTTGTTTAATTTTAATTTTTTTACCAAGAATTGTTTGAATATTTTATATTGGCCAGACATGTTTGGTCCAAGTATTTTTTCAAATATAAAAAGTTTTATAAAAAATTAATTTTTTAACTTTTAAAATATTATTTTGATAAAAATTAGTATTTAAATCTAAAAATTATATATTACAATTAAATTAATTTTTAACTAAGATAAAATAATATTTTGATCAATTAATGTATAAATGAGAACTATTGTATAAAAGTATCTTATCATTA
Organism: Viscum album; assembly: GCA_963277665.1. Classification (NCBI taxonomy): domain Eukaryota; kingdom Viridiplantae; phylum Streptophyta; class Magnoliopsida; order Santalales; family Viscaceae; genus Viscum; species Viscum album. The sequence continues at coordinate 541,396,834 of OY728130.1, read as the reverse complement.
AGTTTTTAAATTATTTTCAAATTATAAATTTATGAAGTTTAGAATTTTAATATTGTTTAATTAACATTATATTTTATTTAAATTTTATATTAAATATTTCGTTGTGAATTATGGATATTTTTCTAAAAATGGGTTTTTTGGTTAATTGTTAAAATATAAACTTTTTTATATTTTCAGTTTTGATAAATTATTTTTACATATTAATGAAATAAAATAATATGAAAAAATTGGTTTATAAAAAATATTTATTATGTAAAATAAGTTATTTTATATAATTCTATTGAATTTATAAACCATAATTTTAATTTAAATCCCATAAGTTGTTTTATTAAATCCAAGGATGTATTTTTATCTGTTTATTTAATAAAGTTATTATAAGGTTATATTAGTGTTTTAATTTGTTTTTTAAAATAAATATCCTTTTATTATTTATAAATGAAAAAACTTCAATATGATCTATTCTAAATATTATTTTTGTTTAAACTCATTTTTCTTATTACAAGGGGTGGTTTTAAAAAAAAATATATTTTTGGGTTATACTGACATAAGTTAAACATAATTACAAAAAAACTAGAAATTGAATCATTTAATTTGGATTCCATATTTTGAAATATAAAATTCAAATCATGTGACAATATTGAATTCATTTTATTCGGAAGGACTATTTAACATATTAAAAACCTTTCAAAACGATAAGGGTTAAAAGGGAAAATAATTAGTATAAACTATTATATATGTCCACATTATTCAATAAAAAATTAATCAGTATTATTTTATTTTTTTATTTATATGCCCTATAATTATTTCATAAAAAATGGCAATTTTTTCATGTCAATTGATTATGATATTTCATTTATATAATAATACTAATATTATAAAAAATTACTCTCATTGAGAAAAGACATTTCATTGATAATTATAAGGATTAGGATCATTAAAAAACTTTATAATTATAATTACATTGAAGAATAATTATAGTTTTTTTAATAATTTTTTTTATTTCTTAAAAATGTTAAAATTAGAAAAATTCTAATGAAATGCTTACACAATGCTTGTTAAAGTAGTAAAAAATTAGGTAAATGAAATGATAAACAATACAACAAACATTTTTTTTAATAATTATTGTTTTCATTGAATTTTATATATATCTTTGATATATAAGTGATATTATATGTTTTTATATTCATAATAGAATTCACACTTGTTATTTTTAATGATTGATTATGTGAATAGTAATAATAATGAATTTAAATGATTTTAATGGTAAAAAAATATTAGTAACTGATTTAAATATTATTAAAATGTTTTTTTAATTGTTTATTTTTGAGAATGGTCTATAATACCAAACATGGTCTGTTTTTTATCCACTTGGCATATTAAATATTACAATGATGAGCTATAAAGATTCAATATTTGAGAAATTACGATCAATTTTATCCTATAAAATGGATTTCGTCTACCTTTTATGAAGACATGTATACTTTAAGTTTTGAATCAAAAATAATTTTTAATCCATATATTAAATTCCGATAACACATCCTAGGCCTTAATAACATCAATTATAAATTATTTATGTTCAATATATAGGGGGATATCAACAGAACAACTAATTGTATTTACAAAATATAAGGATATTTCTTATTCTAAAACCTTTTTCAAATATTCCATTAAAACATTAATATAATGAAATATGTATTATTATAGTATAATTTTATTTATGTTTGTGGGAAAATATTCTCGGCTTTTATACATTCTCAATAAAAATTAAAATTTTTTCTTTATTTATATGTTGTCTATCAACTCAATATATGATTTATCACCACCTCACATGGAAAGTGATAATGAAATATTAATTTATTAAGATGTTTTTTGAATCATAATTATATTCATATAAATTTAAAGTATAATATACATTATATATGTTCCATCCATTTTAAATCGAAATCATATCCCATACGTACCTGAGGTATAATACATCTTGGTATGATTTTTTTCAATTTTCAATACTGCCATACATGGAGGAATCATAACATAGAAATAATGAATAAATTTGTTATTTATATCATTATTAATATTCTATAATCATGATATGACCATTATAAAATATGATGTATCTTCTCATTTAACCATTATAATGTGATCTTGTTTTTTTATTTTAACACCCACACACTAAAAGAATTTACTTTTACCAATAAAAATTTATTGACAGACAATATATTTGTTGGTGAAAATGAACAATTCGAATAGATAATAAAATTTATCGGTATTAATGATTAATACCAACACATCTTTTTACCAACATATATATTTGTTGATATTAACCATTCAATACCAACATATCATTTACTAATAGTTTAATCTATTACTTCATCATACTAATACTAATATTTTTTTACTAAAACATGAATTTGTTAAAAATAACGCTACTACCAAAAAATCTTTTGACATTCATAAAAAATGTTACAATAAACCATTGAACAAAAAATAAGATTTTATCAATATCCAATTAAAAGAAACATTATATATATATATATATATTTGTATGTTTGTATTATTTTTATGATCGGAGTAAATTTTTTTCTCTTAGCTTTATTAAAAACATTTCATAATTGATATTTATTTTAAATTTTCTTCAAATGTTAAATATATTTATATTTTCAAATACCATTTATTCAATTTTCTAAAAATATTTATTATTTTAATATTTTTCAAGATTATTTATTTAATAAACATTTAAATAATATTTATAAAAAACAACAGTAAAACCCTAATCATAATCGGGACTCCATAGCCACCCATGTCTTTGTTCGGCCATGCCCCCACCCCGCCTCAAATCCTTCCCTTCCCTACTCCAACATCACATCTCGCCACCCTGCCATTCCATACATTAGCCTCACATTCCACCACGCCACCACGGCCCCGCCTCACATCCCGTAGTGCCGCTACCGCCCCACCTTACATTTACTAGAAAATAACATCTTCCTGCCCTTCTGATGTTCAAAAACTTATTGGGGAAAATGTGCGGTCGACTGGTCTTCTCAACAAGGAAGAAGCCCAATTATTGTCTATGAATGACCAGTTTAAGGAATTCTTGTTCACGACACTTCCATGCTAGATTATTGTTCATAGATATAAATTTACATCAATATTTTCCTCTGAATATGACATTAGGATTCGACAGTGGGCTGTGTGAGGTACTAATTATTGTTATTTTTTCTATTTTATTGCCTTATTATACTACAGTTACTCTATTCTCTTGTTTTAGTGAGTTTGTGGCATGTTTGCTCTGATAGTCATATTTATTGCTTGTACAAGTCTACTTTGGTTCTTCGAACACCATTTATATGTCTCCTATTATGACTGTGATATTTCAAATTAAGATAAAAACAAATTCTATGGGTCGAGGTGATGAAGACTAATTGTTTTTCAAAAGGAAAACTTTCATATTTATGGTAATCTCTTTTCAAAATTTTTTCTTTGTTGAATTTTGAGAGGGCATCCTTTCCGAGGATTATAAAGTATTGGTTTGAACCATGATAAATCAGTGTGTTCATTCATGTTTTCTTTATATTACATTTTATGTTTTCTAATTTTCATTTCTTTCTTAGTTCTTGATTTTTTTGTTATATTCGATTGTGTATACACCATTTGATATATACAATGAATTTAATTTATATTTTAAACATGACAATGATATTATTTTGATTATAAACCATTGGTGCTTCATGTTAATGAATCATACATTATTTTAGTATTTAAAATGAATTATAAAATGTGTTATTTTATTGTTATTTTCTTTTTTAATGTTCAATTATGAATTTTTATTAATTGTTGAGCAATGTTGCACTCATTCTCAATTAGGAACAACAGCATTTTTTCCTCAACTTGTATTAGTTTCTTTGTTAATTTACACTTGTTACTTATTATTAATTGTTGAGAAATATTACCCTATTTATCACTAATCAGTTTCTACTCAACTTGCATATATTTTGGTTTCATTGATGTGAACATTTCTAAAAAGAAAATGCCAGGATTGATTTCATTCATTAGAGATGTGTTCAAGATGACTTACTTGGAGGGTAACAATCATTCTCACTCATAAACAACATCGGTTTTTTCTCAATTTATAGATTTTAAATAGTACATGTAATAATTATGTCATGATAGTGAATTTAACTTTTTGGGTGTGCTCTATATCTTTTTTTAGCACAATGGCCAATTGTTAGCATGATTATGATTTTTTTATATATTTGCAATATTTTTTTAAGAAAAAGAGTTACAGTAATTATTTATTGTTTTTTTAATGATCATTTGCAATATTTTTTGTAAAATACCTTAGAAAATTTTTATTCTTCATTGTATTTTATTAATGGATATAGGTTTTGAGAATTTTACTTTTACCCTAACATCATATGTGATAAATTTTGGTTCATCGATCCACTTCAAAATGAACAAGTTACTAAATTTCTCTCAACCAAAGGTAACCCAACATCACTTTGTTCTACATTTTTGGTTACATAAATGTGAAAAATATGCATATTTATATCTCTTTATCCTTCTATATCAGCTCTTATATGGCTCCACATGGAGAGTTTCCCATTCTAAAGGAAACAATGACATTATTAGTTTAATTATAAATAATGAGAAAATAATCATGCCAGGTTATATGTAGTTAATTAGTATAAGGTGGTTTTATATATTTGTCTCAAATTGAGTTCAAGTTCCCTATTAGGGGGTGTAATAAAATTAAGTGGAGTCAAGTAAATAGATGATACTACTTCAACCCAATATTGACTCTCATTTAAAACTAGATTTAATAATGACTTTCATGATTGAACTCTACTAAAATTTGCAACCAAGTTAGTCGAGCTCACCTGATGAAGCATGATTCTGTAAATGATATATAAACACATATACAAAACTAGAAATACATAGCACCAATTATATAGTGACTTTAAAAGTATTCCAACTAATAAATATATAATAACATTAATTTTATGTCGTAAAATATCATCTCATCCATTATGTTCACGAATTCTCAATTGTTTAACATCAAAATGATGAATTTTTAGAGTATCTCAAGATCAAACTCAAAAATAATTGAGCCTTGAATATTGCATGTGTGATAAAATCAATTATTTTTAGAGTATCATTATTTCCATTTACTTCCCTTCTTAGAATTTGGATGTTTTGAATGCCTGTGAAGTTCAATATAAATCTTGGGATCTTTTCCAGATCAATTCCCATTTGTTAGAGGCTATTATTACATTTTGGATACAGGATCATTCAATATCAAAAATCATATTTGGGTGTATATGTTGATATTTGTGTGAGTGATTCAATATAAGGTGGGTGTATATGTTGATATCTGTGTGAGTGAGTCAGTATAAGGTGGGTGTATATGTTGATATCTCAAGTTATGTAAACAGTGTACCATTGATTTGTCAATAGCTCTATCATTGATAGTTTTCTTGGTCAGTCACTTATTATCATCTATGTTGTTTCATTTTACTAGAACTGATTATATATCCATTTCTATTTTAGACATGTAATTCTGATAATTATGATTCTGTTTTATGGCACAAACTGTTTTGTTTTGACCACTACTACATTTTTTAAATCCTTTCATGTTGAGTATTGAATCATAACTACGTTTATATTATTGTGAATATTGTCATGTATTATATTTTCTGTGTTAAATTTTGGTTTTGAAACTATGCATAAATCTTACATGTTTTTGTTATTTGATACTATAACTAAATTATAATTTTGGTCTAGTATTCATTTGTTATATTTCAGCTTCTATAGAATGGAATATATTATCAAATTTGATTGCTGATTATTTGTTTTATGAATTTGAAATTTATCTTAATAAAGAATTTTGTTATTATATATTTTTGATATTTATCATATAATTTCTATGATCATGATCTCTTGGTCATTGAGTGATGACTTGAATAGATTATGGATGTTTTATTTGGGTGGTTGTTTTATTTATTATTTTTTGGTTTCAGTTAGTTTCTTGGAAAATGATCATCAGGTTTTTTTTTGTTCACAATTTTTTGTGTTATTTGTGGTGACTCATCATCTTAGGGTGAATATATGATCACATACCTTGTGATATTTACTTGGGAGACAGGTAGTTTGGAGACAAATTTTTTGTTCGTGCTCTCCCTTTTTATTTAATGATTATTGCGGACAATATAGGGAATTCCCTTTGATAAATTTTCAATGATGCACCTATTAGATGTGTGTGCACGTGTTTATGGTTTGTGATAGTTTTTGTTTATGTTTATTTTCTTATTCTATTTCTGAATTGAGGATTCATTTCAATGTTCTTCATGTGTACTTTTGCTTTCATGGATGAATTTTAGGGGTGTGTTGTAGTGTTTTTGGTGGATCTCCAACACTAGATTCACATTTGTCATTCAAGGGAAGGTTGTTCTAGAATTATGACTATTATTTGGACTGTTCATTATTTTTGGGTTCGTTGTTGTGGTGCAATGTGTAAACTAGTGGCTTGCATTCTGAATCCATGTGATGATAGGAGCAAAGAAAGAGGGAGTGATATGTTTTTCCTTAGGGATGTGGGTGTTTGATCATTACATTAGCATAGAATCCTAAGATGGATATAAGATTTGTCTATTCATTGGTTCTCCAGGTTAAGGGAGTGTTTTTCCAACTCAAGATTTCATCTGGATGCACCATTGAACCCATTCTTATCATTATTTTGTGGTTTTTTTCCTCCTTTTAATTTTTTAGGTAAATTCATCATGGTTTTATGATTCACCATTATTTTATATTGTTTCAATGATCAACTAACCATGAATATGATCGACTTCGAGTACCATTTGATCATCTTGGATGTTTGTGTTCTTAGTTTGACATGTTCAAAGATGTTCGAGGTGAGTTTGCTAGAATTTTGATCGTATTTTTGTAACAGTTTGTCTCGATGTTTTTGTAATTCATTGCTAATATTAAAATATTCAGATTGATGATGGAGGGTTTGATAGGCTAATGGCGATGAGAATGGAAGGAAGATACTCAAGGTCTAGTATGTTATTTGGGGTGGTTTTTGATGATTCTATTACAATGCTACGTTGTCTTAGAATTGGAATGTTTCAAGCTCCAGTTCACTACACTCAGCATGGTTAGTGTTTCAATTTTTATGTTTAGTTTATTTTTATTACGTGTCACCAGGTTTTTAAAAAATTTTCCTTTATTAAAAATAATTTATTTTGTAAAGATTGTCTCTCTTGGCAGAGTCAATTGCACTTACTGGTATTGCAACACTTGAAAAAATGTAATTCTTCTTACACACAAGAACCTACAATTTAATTTAAATGAAATTGTATTTTGATTGAATGTCGATATCTCATTGGTATATTGATGTATTCATTTGGAAAGTGAAGGTAACATTGCTAGGAGAATGAGAGAAATAGATATCCAATGTGATTCGCCGTAGCAATAACTAATGATGGAAGATCATGGTTGGATGCTAGAGGAGTATGAGATGCAGCATGAGTTTCTATTTTTTTAACAGGTTGAGTTTTTGTTTGGAATGTAAATATTGATGTATTTCTTGAGTATTTGTTATATTTAGTTTGTGTTTTGATTATATATTGGCCATGTATTTATTTTCGTCATAATTATTTTTGATGTAGGTTGATGTTGGAAGACCATAGATGGATTCCAGAGTATGATAAGAAGCTTGAGACTTATAGCATGGTGGTATAATTGGGATTCACATGAGACTATACCAAATATTCCTCTATTTTTGGTCAAAGTTAAGCTTTCTGTTATATGGAGTTGGTCACTAGAGTTAGAGGTGAATAGATGACATGGATGGAGTGTTGACATGGTTAAGGTGCTGGAGATGGAACTAACTTGATTGCATGGATGTGTCACTAACATGGGTGAGGCACTGGAGCTAAATATTACTAGATGGAATGAATGAGTCTTTTGGAGGTGGGATGGACCCTATTAGGGGATCCATCATGGTGGGATTGGGGGATCCAGTGTTTTTTATAAAATATTTCATTATTAATATTGGGGGATCCGACGTTTTGTATAAGATATTTCATTATTAATATAATTGATTTTTTTCTAACATTGAACATCTGTTAAAATTGTATTTTATGTATTATATATGATAAAATAATAAATTTACTATGAAATTTTATTAGCAATAAAAATTTATAACTTTTTTTCAAATGTAATTTATAAATAAATACATATTAGGTATTTATAATATTAATTCCAATAGAAACATTTTTCACCATTACTTGTTGAAATACACCTTAACAAATATATATATTATCTATCGGTATAATTAGAATTGCCTCCGAACCATTTAATCTATCGTGAAAACATTTCACAACAGAGTTTTTACCAACAGATTAGTGATAAGGAAATGTATGTTGGTAAAACGTTTTTCCAACAAAAAATTCACTTTTACCAATAGATTTTTCCCCATTGGAAAAAGTGAAATATTTTGTAGCAACATATTTTGAATAGAGAATTTATAAATTAAATTCCATTTTCATTGAATTAAATTACATGTAAGGTATTGTTGTTATATAAAAAACATTAAATTACATATATTAATTATATCAAATTTTATTCAATATACCATTAATAATCATTAAATTTGTTTATTTATTTTTTTAAAAAGTGATCATATTATTGGTATATATATAGGGTTTTGTTAAATCCAATTGATATGGAAAAAAGGAATGGATGACCTCAAAGTATAAGATTTTACTCATCGAATCCCAATTATATGAGATTACAAGGGAGATATAATCACTATGATCTTCCCTTAACCCTGAATAAGGTAATATCAAATAACTAATGAGTGAGTGAATCTTGTTTATGGGATAAGTTCAAGATCATTAAGATCACATCCCAAACAATAGACTCTGAACCACCCAATGAAAGTCTCACAATCACACAACATACCCATAGGGAGTTTCATGTGTAATAAAAAGATATGAATGATGACCCCTATAATATGAATATGTATAATATATTTTCATTATAATAATAGTTATATTATTTTTTTATTATTGTTACATAAGAAATAATTTTTATTTGATAAATCACAAATTATATTTTTCGATAAAATCTAATTTCCATAAATATAATTCTTTTGATAAAATAATTAATTTATTTTATAAATGATATATTAATAAAATAATCTATTAAATACAATTTATTAATCCTCATAGATTATTTAATTTTAAAATGTAAAAAATAAGGGTTATAATGGCTGAAAAATTGATGTTGTCAAAAATTACCCCGAATATCTCAATAAATGATGTTAATTATTTAAAAACATAATACTCACATATTTAGAAAATTATCTGGATAAAATAATTTATTATTTTTTGGAAACATAATTTCAAAATTATCGATGGGTGAATATTTCATAAATTTCTATGATAGTTGAATTTTCTTGTACAAATTAAATACAATATAGATATGCAACCTCTATTATAGAATCATAATGACCAAAAATGGTGTAAAAAATTATATAATGGGTATACCTATCCAAATATATTTATACCATTTAAATTATTTTTTATGGAGGTTATTTGATTATTTTTATAAAGCCTTTATAAATCATCCAAATACTATAAAATATTTTATGGTTTAAAAATAATTTCATTAAGAACACACTGATTTCCATGTCAACATAGGTAATGTATTAATAATTTATACCATTTTCCTTATAAAAGGTTTAATCCACTCTCTATTTGTATAAACCTTCTGAAAATGTCGTGGTAATGTTTGTGTTATAGATTACTTTAATATAGAGAGTCCAAAACTTATTCCTGGGAAATAAGAAAGAACTCCACTCTCATTTCTAATATAAACCCATCAAATCTCTCATTCCTCTTCACCCAAAAATAATGGATCATGTGCTTAATCTACCCTCAATAATATAAATTACTCCCTTGGTACCCCCAATCTTTAATCATTAACCTCTAGTCCTTTTTGATTTTCCCTCTCAAGGAAATGGAACCTCCCATTCCACTTTACATTCAAGTATATTCATTATCTTATGCCTTCTATCTAAAATTACTAATATTGGGTTATTTTTTCCACATCCACTTTAATTCCATTATGATGTATAAATTTTGATAATCCTGTTTTAGTCTCAGTAATCCCCCCCCATGAACATTTATGTTACCCGTTTATTCTTTCTTAGTTTCACTAATTTTTTCCATGTAAAACAAATTTTTAGTGAATATATGTACCCATTTACTATCATGGATGTTCCCTATTATGATCTTATACTTCAATGATTGATGGTTTACATGTAATTATTCCAATCTCCATTTTTGTGGGACTAACTTTGATGATAATATGTCATTTTTATTTGATTTATGTGGAACACTTATAAAAATACATGATATGATTATGATGGTTGTGCCCAGAGAGAGTTCCACTGCATTGTGTAATGTTTAAGACTCATGATGTTACGTCCTGGTTCTGGGTTCCAATGAAATTTGATCCCATATCTAGTTTGCCTCATATCCTCAAATGCATTTCCCTGAATGACTGAGGCTTCCGACTAGCAGCAACAGTATTGGATGTGATAGTGGGGAAACTACGTCCTCATTTGTAGAGTATTCCCAATGGATTGATAATAATAAACAGTAGCTGAAGCAATAATCCATATAATAAATAAACATGGTATATAGAAATTAATTCTACAACTGGATCTCATATATAAATTATTCATATCACATATGTCTATGAAAATAGCTAGACAAGTCACAATTCTAGAAATACAGAACTAAACATAAGTACAAAACATAACAAATAAACTCTAAACGATTTGTAGGACTTAGCTTGGTCTAATTTTCTCCATCACCATAGAAATCAAGTACCAAATGAAAAAGGGAGATTTCTCGTATCTATATCTGCATCAATATAATCTGTTTAGGTCAAAAATCATGACATAAATAGGGTGTGAGATGAATCCCAGTAGGAAACCACCACAAGAAATACCCCTAACTATTATTGAGTATATATATAACAAGTAAAATTGAAAATTCAGTCTGGGAACAAGGATTACACAAAATTAACCAAATTATACAGTTTCCAATTACATTCAATTAAATTTAAATCTTATTATTTACTCATGTATGTATCACAAAAGGTATCTCATAAGATTAACTAATAGGATCAAATCCAAGTATGTGCTTTCTCTTGGCAGGCACATCACAAATATGGAATATTTATATTAACCCTCATGGTAGCTCACACAATCTAACACCTCTGGACTAGTAATTCAATAAATCCAATGACACCTAAGGAAGCTCCCACCATCAATTCTTTCTATGGTATTTCCACAGTAACTACAGACTCTCTGAGGAAGAACTCATCATCAATTAGTCCTATAGTCTAGTAATTTAAACTATAGAAACTATGATGGATCACTCACCATCAACCCCCATGTGGTCTCATAGCATTAAATATAATAGACACACTGAGGAAGCACTCAATTTCAATTCCCCATGTGGTCTAACTAAACCAGGTGCTCACAACCTTGTGCAATTCAATCATATGTAAACGATATCAAGCAACCCAAAGTAATCTCAAATACCACCTAGATAAAAAATTTAAATGCATATCTCAAGCATCTAACAAGAAAAAAAGGTGACCAGTTCTATCCTATAATTAAAGGAAAAGAAACAAGTTATTCCTTAAAGGAAACCTAGAACAAATGATCTTGAACATTCAAAAAGGAAATGCAACTATGGGGTGTTTCTCAACATGCAATTCCACATAATATCACATCAAGAAAACCTTAATCTGACATAATAAACTAAGGTATATGAACTAGGGTTCAAATTCCCTAGCTAGAAATACATGAAGCAAGGGTAACCGACACTTTTTCTTCTAAACTCAATGAAAACCCATGAAAGGAAACAAACCACCAACCTCGACATTTTACGAAGAACACTCTTGAATGATGACCCTTGAATCGGCATATAATTAAGTAGATATACAGTAACATCAATACAATTCAACCATGAATAACTCGACTAAGAAAATAAAGCAAGACGAGAGCCTATAGAAGAAAAAATAACTCACTGAGGTGATTACAATGCACCCATTGGAGTTTGATTCAGAGAATGGATGAAAAATCAATGGCTCAGAGAATAATCACCACTCTTAGTCACTCTTAGATGAATCAAGGTTAGATGAAGACGTTTCTGGTGATTATACATGACCCTAGTATGACTTATCAAATAAAATAAAAAGTACAAGGAATGTTCATTTAATTTTCATGCCATGTACATGCCTCGACTAACACCCACATTTGGCAGTCTCCAGGTCACCCCACATAGAAATGAACTCGGCCATTACATGGCCAATACATGGATACCCACGGAAACCAGAAACATGGTGTGTAATTATAAAATTCCCAAAAAATCCCATTTTCCTCAAAAACATTCAAACAAGATCCACACCTAAAAATAATATCTCAGTTATTTCAAACATCCCCCCTTAAAGAAAATCGCCCTAGAATTTCAATAACAAGGTGGCGAAGAAGAATCCTCGAAAATATCCAGCCAGTGTGATATCACATCAGCATCCCTCTCCCTTGTCTAATACTACACTCGATCGTACTGCTACAACAATCGTACTATTGGAGCAGACTATCCATAAGGTAACATCAAGGTTGTGATCACCAATCCAGATAGGATGCTCCTCGAACAATGTGTCATCCTCAAACTCAACCTCCATGTGTAGAAAAACATTATCTGTTACTGAGAATTAATACCATATCAAAGAAACATGAAAGACTTCATGCATAGACAAGTACCTCTGAGGTAACTACATCCAATAGACAACCTTCCAAACTCTCTTAAAAATCTCAAATGGCCTGACTTATCTCATTGAAAGCATCCCTTATCTTATAATATTCTTATGTCCAAGCCATATGTGACAGGTAAGAAAACATTATCTCTGACCTCGAACTACATAGGTAGTCTCCATCAATCAGTATAGGATTTCTGCTGATACTGTGTAGTATCTATCTCTTCCCTATCAAATATAGTTGCTCAGTGGTCTCCTGGACAAGGCGATGTCCCAGCCTAGCAGCCTCTCCTACCTCTAGCCATCGTGGGTGTGAACGGCTTGGCCAACCATACAATACCTCAAAATGTTCCATATGAACAGTATCTTGAATACTATTATTGTAGGAAAACACCACTAGAGGTATGTACTTATCCCAATAACCTACAAAATCTAGGATGCATGCTCAAAGCATGTCCTCTATCACCTGATTCGTGAGATATGATTGGACATATTTATGGGGATGGTAATATGAATATAGAACTCACTATGTACACTAATCCCTCCATAGCCCTTGCTCAAAATGTGATTTAATGTGGGAATTGCAATCAGAGATGATATTGTTCGGAACCCCATGGAGTAGTACAACCTCATGGGTATAGAACCTTCCAAGACCATCAACACCAAAGGTCTCCAAGATTGGTAAAAAGTGTGTAAACCTAATGATTTTTTCAAAGACATCCTAACCAAATTCATTCCCTAGAGGCAACCATAGTAAAACTATGACAAAATAGTTTGAGAAATCATTCAATTTCCACTCTGGAATGGGTAACTAGTGTGAAATACTTACCAGTCACTGATGATCTTCCTTCACTTGCTGATAGGTGGAAAACATCATAAGAAAACCATCAACATCTCTCATGAAACTTGGAGACCAATACCGACAGTGTAGGTCTCGATACATCTTGGTGAAACAAGGATGAACTGCCAAAGTTAAGGAATGAAAATATTGCATCATCAACTCACATATTTTTAATCACACCCATACATGTCCATGAAGGTGAAAGGTATCATCCTCGCCTATGGTCCACCCAAAATTATAGTCTTCTCCAAACACACTCTCTCGTACAAAAAGGCCATCAGAATCTGATAACTGGCTCATTCGCACTCGATCATGTACAGTAGATGTAATAGGTATATAAGATTGAAATGTATGCACCTATCTATCATGCACCTTTAAATTAATTTCAACAAAAAGGTCTATAAGATGCCACTAATTTTTGGCATTCTGAACTACTTATATCTTAGTCCTCTTGCACAACTCATCAGCCACTGTGTTGCCCTTTCCAGGCATGTATGGAAGCTCAATTTCAGAAGACTGAAGGTACTCAACCAACCTTTTCTGTCTCAAATTAAGATCACACTGAGTAAATATTTACACGAGACATTTGTGGTTAGTGAACACAACAAAATTCTCTCCCAAAATATAATGTCTCTAATAGTGAAAGGCCTGAAAAACTAGAGGAAACTCTAGATCATGAGTCGGGTAATTCCTCTTGTGTGTCCTCAACAACCGAGACTCATACAAAACAACTCCTTCCCATTTCTTAACAACTTCCCTAAGCCCGTTACCTGATGCATCCAAATAAAAAACAGAACTCTTTCATGACTCTAGAAGAACATGTATTTGTGCTGAAGTCAATCTCTCGTTCAGCTCAATAATGGATTAATCATTTGAATATGTCCACATGTACATCACACCCTTCTTAGTCTGGCACATCAGTGGAATTGGTAAGGGTCAAATGTCCTTTATTAAGTCCATATAGTTACCAGAAAACCCAATAAAAAATAAAACCTCAAATGTGTTCTTCGACTTCTCCAAAGAAACTACTACTCTCAATTTCTGTGGGTCTACTGGTACTCTTCTCTCTATGATAAAATGACCAAATATGTGAATATGTCCCATCTAAAAGTGGCATTTTGTGAGCTTAACATATCATTGATGCTGTCTCTGTGTACTCAAAATGTTCTCAAGTTATGCGGCATGGTCATGTTGAGTGTGAGATTACACTAAGACATCATCCATGAAAACAACCACAAAGAAGTCTATGTATGGATGGAACACTTGGTTCATTAGTTCCATGAAAACTACAAGAATGTTCATGAGACTGAATAGAAAAAACAAATACTCGTATTGACCATACCTACTACAAAAGGCTGTAAAAGGTATATCTGATTGTCTAACATGAAATTTATGACAAAATGATCTCAATTCAATATTAGAGAACACTTAGTGTCCTAAAATATGACCAATGAGATAATAAATCCTCTGTAAGGGTTATCAGTTCATGATAGTAAACTGGTTCAGCTTCCTATAATCCTAATAAAGTTGGAGGAAACTATCCACCTTCTTCTCAAAAAGGATTAGTGAACCTGATGGATAAGTACTGGGATGGAGTAATCCCTTTTTAGAGAAATCCTCTATTTGATTTTTGAGCTCCTGTTACTCTGGTGTATCATTCCTACAAGGAGGATTGGACACTGGTCACCCCTATGGCACAAGATCAATGGAAAAGTCTACCTCTCACTCCAGAGGAAAACCTAAAAATTCATTAAGAATGAAATCTATGAAACGATCCACCACTAGAGGAAATACCATCTACTAATTCCCCTTGTTTACCAGATAAAAACTAGTAATTTGGGCTGTAACACCTCTTAAACTTTGAAGATCATGTGCAACTCTACTCACCTCGACATCCCATTCACATTTATGTTGAAACAATCCTCCCTCTGGTGATGTGAAACTCAACTTATGAAGATAGAGACCAAAAAAATCTTGGATGGGAACTAACCAGTTCATTTTGAGAATGACGTCACAACCTATTATCTCTATGAAATAAAGGTTCCATAAGATATGACACCCATAAACCTAAAGAGTGCACTCCTTTCACTAATGTACACTAACCATTCTAATCTCCAAGGGGGTTTCCAAGTCATGATATCAGAAAAATTAAAGATACATAGCCCGAGGCTATCCACAATAGGCATGAATATAAATCTATGGTAATCCCCTATATAAAAAATAAAATTAAACTAAGGATGCCATAATTGTACCTCTAGTTATAGAGGGTCTGGGATCTTTCTCTTACTAGGTCTCCTCCAGTGAAAAAGCCTTACTTATGATTCATCCCTATGAAGCTCTATGAGATCACTGGGCTGATCCACCCTACGGCTACCAAAAACCCTTTGTCTGACCATTGTGTCCAAGACCACCACCTTTTCCTAAATGGCCAGAAGAAGTCCACCCCTAGTCTGATGGGTTACTGGTGGTCCTACTCTGGTACAAGGAATCGAAACAGATCCTCGTTCACTAGCTAAAGGATGGAAGGCATTATATAAATTTTGAAGATTTACCATATTTCCTTAAGATCGGCACTCAACTTGGACTCCTGGGCACTAAGGTTTCTTATTTATTCCTTTCTCGAAATGTTATCACACCACCTGGCTACGTAATGGAAAATACCACCTACTTGGATCTCCACTCGTAGACTCCCTGCGGTGCTTCCTACTATTAGTAGGATGAGTATAAACTCTAGATGTGGAACCTCCCTGGAACACAACTCTAGAATCACTGAGGTTGTGCTAGGTGATCAGTGCATGGTTGAAAACATAAGATATATAAGTTAACATGAAGATATTTACTTGGGATCAGATGTCATGCTTGAGACTGTCCTTAAACATCCCCTCCAAAAATAACTCATCACCCCCAAGAATGGTTGTGAAGAGATGTAGATCACTGAAGTGAGAAAAATATTCCAGGGCCAAGAGAGTACCATGTTCCAAATTCATTAATTCTCGGGCTTGTTTATCCCTCAAGGTATAAAGGTAACAGTATTACTAGAAGGTCCATTGGAACTCATCACAATCCCTAACTCGTTGGCGTCTAGCATGTGATATCACATCCCACCATCTCTTGGAATAATCATGTAGAATGTATATAAAGAGATTCACCATCCTCTCTGGAGGCATCCCGAGATGCTCGAACATAGACAGCATGGCTTCTAACCATGAATTTTCAGCCTATGATCCTCCATCCCATGAGAATGTGGGAGGATGCTACTACTGAGAAACCCATTTCAACTCTTCCATAGATAGGGAATGCTGCAATTTTCTATTGAAATTATGCATCATCCTCATGAATCCTTCTTAGATCTGTGCATCATCATCTATATACATAATGTCGTCTGGTTCCATGAAGGGTATGACAGGAGGATCTATTAGTAGACCTTGGTCCACCTTTTTTGTTGTCCGATCATCGCCATGAACATGGTATACAACTAGAGGATATATCAATGTCATGACACTAAAAGGAAAATCACACATCTCATTTCATGATTATAAAGGACTAAAACATATAATTTCAAGAAGGGAACAAGATATGGAAAACATCATGTTTTTCAAAATAGGGTTGCACAGAATGTATACCCTCCACACAGTGTGTTACCTTTGGGGTTTTAACACGGCGTGTACCTCTTCCAAACCTAGTCGTGTAACACCCATACACACAACATGTTCTCCTTGAGACACAATATGAAATTGAATCATTTTCACCTGCCCGAGTTCCTCTACATGGCTAAACACATGGTTCCTTCTTGGGTAACTCTACATTATGTGTTCACCCTAGACATAATGTGTACCCATTATGTTCCAACTGCCCATGTCATTAGTCACACGATCAGTGACATGTTTGACTCTACATGGCGTGCAAGAATGTAACACAACGTGTACAAGCTATGTTTCATCCACCCATGTCGTTGGTCAGATGGCTGGATACACGGCCCTTACAACACGATCTGTATTGTAAGTACATGTCATGTGTCACTAAAAATTTCCCAACCGCATGTATCTTCTCAAGAAGTCAATCAAAAAAATAAGGACTACACATCATCTACCAACAATACAAGTTGTTTACTTAATAAAAAAAATCCTTCTCGAACAGAAGGATACATGTCATGTATTCATCATCACACATCATGTATTCTGGGTTTTTATAGATAGTATGTCGTATAAAAAACTACGAAACCCCATGAAAACATCTAAACAAGCATTAAATTTAAAAATTCCTATCCATGGGAGCCCATACTCCCCATGAATGAATTATTGTCATCATATTCAAGTCATAGCATAGTAGAATTCTATTAATATTTAATATGATCCACCAAATTCCAATCCTACAGGGCTCATTACACCTATGGGACCAAAGTTAGGTAACCTTTCAAATGAATCATTAAATTTATTACACCCTATAAAAATAGCAGGTATTCTATCACAACATCTATCAAAACAACATGAATATCTAACACAACATCTGTCACAACAATAGGAAATCATTAGAGAACCCTAAATAGAAAGACAAGAATGCATGACATGTTTTCTGTATCAAGTGCATATATGATTCATGAGACGACATACCCTCATCTCATCGGGTTGCAAGATAAATAGAACCTTATTGATATAAATCATAAAAACACAAATCAATTGTGTCATGCAATGATGAAATATAATAAACTATCATAATATCAAAACCAGAAAATTAAAATATTCAAGTTAAATTGGATTTTCTGGGTATAGGGGTTAGCTACTACTTGGAAAAAAATATTAACAACTAAAAATTAAATAATATATCTATCGATTGTCTTCAAAAAGTAATACAAAGAAGAAAAAAACCCACCTCTGATACCACATTGCAAAATATCGGTTTCATCTGACACGCAAAGGTGCACCATTCCTAATTTTTCACATGGCCTCAAGAACATTTTCTTGAATACCGGAGGCAACCAACTAGTAGAGAATCCCTTTGAGTGTGATAGTGGGGAAATTATACCCTCATTGGTAGAGTATACAAATTAGAATATAAATATTAAATTGAAGAGGGAGAAATAAACCATACTATATGTAAACAACAGAACACTAAAAGTAAATCATCAACTAAATCACATATATTAATTATGCATGTAACACAAGTCTAGGAAAATATCCAAACATTTTAAAATGCTAGAAATATATTACTAAACCAACATAAAAAAACAAATAAACATAAATAGCATTATAAGCCTTATATTGGTCCCATGATCTCCAGCTCCACAATAATCATGTACCAGATGATGAAGGGTGCTTTCCATTATCAACACCTACAACCACATAATCTATTTGGGTCAAAAATCATGAGCCAAATAGGGTGTGAGATGAATCCTAGTAGGCGACCACCATAGGATCTATGAAAAACTATCAGTGAGAATATATATAGAAGGAAAAAATGAAAATGCAACAAAGGAACTAGGAGTACACATAAGTAACCAAATTATACTATTTCCATTAACACTCATTAGCATTTAACATTATTTATATAATCATGCAATTATCCCAATAGGTATCTTAGAAGATTACCAAATAGGATCGAATCCATGCATCTACTTTGGCTTGGAAGAGGCATCTCAGACACGTAATATTTATATTAACCTTCTGGGTATCTCACATAGTATAACCCCTCTAGAATAGTAATGAAATAAAGGAAATGACAATCTATGGAAGCACTCACCATAAATTCCCCCTATGGTCTTTCCACAATAAGTGCAGACTCTTTGAGGAAGAACTCAACATCAATTCCCTATGTGGTTTCATAACATAAACTATAGACACTCTGAGGGATCACTCACTGTCAATCCTTTCTGTGGTCGCGTAACATGAAATATAATAGACACTCTGAGGATGCACTCAACGTCAATTCCCCCTATGGTCTAACTACACCAGGATCTCACAACCCGGTACAATTCAATCATGTGTAGATGATATCAAGCATCCCAAAGTAATATAAACTACAATTTTTCTAACCAATTCCAATGTATATCACAATAATTTATCATGAATCAAAAGGTTATTATTTCCATCATATCATCTAAGGAAAGGAAACGAGGTATGCCTCATAGGAAACCTAGAAAAAATGGTCCCAAACATTTCAAATGTAAACACACCCATGGGGTATTTCTCAACATGAAATTCCACATAATATAATATCAAAAAAGCCTTAATACTACAAAAAATATAAGGAAAACTGACTAGGGTTCAAATTCCACAACCCAAAACACTCAAACAATGGGTAATTGACAGTTTATCATATAGACTCTATGAAAAATCCAAAAAGGCAACAAACCACCTACCTCGACATTGTAAAAAGAAATATGTTGAATGTAGTCCCTAAAATCATCCTAGAATGATGTAGATCTAAAAAAATTTCAAAAATGTTAATCTTTGAATAACTGGAGTGAGAGAAGAAGTAAGGATGGGATGCTCTAGAAGAACAAAGAACTCACTGAGAAGATTCCAATGCACCCGCCGGAGTTTGATTCAGATAATTGACGACTAATTGCTGGCTTAGAGAAGAATCATCGCTCTCAGTGACATTCAGATGAAATGATGTTAGAAGAATATTTTTCTGGGGATTATACTTGACCATGTTCCAACTTATCAAATAAAAGAAAATGTACACGGTGTGTTCATTTAATGAACATAACGTGTACATGCCTCAACTGGCCCCTGATTTAAGTTATATCCTGGTCAGCCCACACCGCCATTTACACGTCCAGTATATGGAAACCCACAGTAAAAAGGTACATGGTATAACTCATCTGAACATGATGTGTACTTATAAAATTTCCAAAAACTCACATTTTCCACAAAAGACCCAAAAACAACATCCAAACCTAAAAATAGATCTGAGTTCTTACACATGAAACTCTATAAATAGTTTCTGATAGGTTATCATAATATCATTATTTTTTGATTTCTTTTTTCTAAAAAAGTACTTATTTTTATGTTTTCATAGTTATTTTTTCCACATTCTGATATTTCCATTATGTTATATTTCTATATCATGCCTAATTGTCTAGGTTTCTGATTCTCACCAATTTTAGGTCCCATTTTTATACCAATTGTAAACAATGTACTATTATTTTCATTTTATAAATTCCTTATTCCATTAATAGTATTTTAACCTTTCCAGTTCTTATATATGTCCCCAATATATCCAATAAAAATTTCCGAATGATGGAATAATATGACCATTTTATGATTGTTTTCAATAATTGTGATGTACCATATGTTATTGTTTATATATTTTTTTACTAATTTCACAAAGAAAATAGGCTTTTTGATCATCTAGGATGTATGATGTGTACTCATATATAATAAATAAAAAATTAATTTTTTAATAGAGATAATCATTGTTACAGTTGGTATCAATGTATTTTTTTAGTTTTTTTAGTATAGGATTTGAAATCTTCAGAAAAGGACATATGGATATGACTAAAAATAATAACACATCTATATATTTTATCATGGATATAGTAATTATTTTATAATAAAATACATAATTCTCTAGATAGTATAAGTTTAAGTGTCTCTAAAATATTTGTACGTACAAGTAACACAAAAAGATACCATATTAATCCAGACTCGATCGACAACAGGTTCCAGAAAATGAACCATATTATACACCTTGATAGAAACTCACGCATTATATTCATTGGAAAATTTCCAAGTTCATTATGAACATTTAATTTTTTTTTAAAAAAAATCCCCACAATCGTATACGTTAGCAAATTTATTATTGAAAACAAATAAGGAAGAATAAAACTTGATAATTTAAAGATTACATTTCATGTTAAAATTACCCAGTTAAAATTTTTGGATTCTTATTTTCATGTTTAATAGTTTAATAGTATCCATCTCTAATTTTTTTCTTTATTACAGAAAATTCAATAATATAATTGGAATTGAGTGAGAAAACAATGCGAAGGGAATTATGAGTACTGTCCAGACAAGATACCCAATTGGATGTGAGTTCAAGTATGAAATATTGTGGTTATGAAATAATATATATAAAAAATCACAATTACTAAGTAGAATATAGGTGATTATCTAAATATTTAAATAAATAGGTAGAAGACATATCAAGTATGTTTATATAATAACAGTGATAAGGGAAACAAAAACATGTTTTGTTCATTAAATAATCGTGGAAAGAGGCCCCAAGGAAAATTTCATGGAGGAACTGAGATATGTTTTACATGAAGAAATATATGGAATTAATTATCTAACATTCATGAAGAACTAAATAACATTTTGGATGGATAAAATCAAATATAAGCTACCATATTCAGTTTTATTTCATAAATATAGATCATTTGGGAATGATACAAGCCAATGCACTATTATAAGAACTCAGAACCATGATGTGAAGAAATAATCTCCTTTATCTAGGTAAGAAGGCTAGTCCAATGCTGATATAGATCATGATTACTGAAGTACATGTATCCTATACTCAATTATTGGGTATGTTATGTTTTATTAAAATTCATTCACTACTATAATATTTGGTATGTTTTTTAAGAACTATTATTCGTCACTCGAAAATATTTGATATCATCGGGAAAAAACATCTATGAATGTTGTATCACCAATTGAATTTCGCAAAAATTTTCTTATTGAAAATTTTAACAATATCAAACTAATGTAATTATATGTTATCCTAATATGAGATGGTCTAAACGTTATAAATAAATAATAAATTTCTATTAGAAGTAAATCACTATCTATATTATGAATCAACCATAGATTTTAAAAAAGTAGTAAAATTATAATGAACATCCTTTGGTATCATTATCACATGAAATGATATTATCTACTTATGAATAGGTGAATCTAGAAAAAATGTTTGAGACTAATGAAAAGATCATCTTGGGTGACATTCTCATTGTATGGGAATTTGGTGATGTTTTTTCAAATGAACTATTTGGCATTTCTCCAAGCCGAGCAGACATTTTTTTAATCAAACTCATAATTAATGTGGGTAATAGTATTTGATAATATTATGAGAATCCATGGAATATATGTGGACCTTTCAAAGATAAATGAAATTGAAAATTGAATAAAGACAACAACTATGGAAGAAATATGTAGTTTCCTAGGATTAACTAGGTACTGTCATTGATTTTTGATAAATTTCCCATGATTAAAAAACCATATAACAAAATGAAATCAAAATGGAGTCATGTTTGTTTGGAATAATGTTTGTTAATATTTCTTTAGGGAGGTGAAAAATTCGATTATAGAATCACCTTTAAAAATGATACCGATAAGTGGGGATCATTTCATTTTATACATCAATGTATTAGACTAGTGAATGAGATGTCTGTTAATGATGAATGACAAAGTTATAGTGTGTGACTCTTGGAAATTGAAATTTTACAAAAATAATAACCAAATTAATGATATGGAGTTGTTTGTAGTTATATTCTCATTAAATCTTTAGATTTCTTATCTATATGGGAAGAAATGTGAAATATATATAGATTATAAGAACTTCATGTATATATTCACACAGATAGAGCCGAAAATGCACCAACAATGTTGTTCAAAAATGATTAAATATAATGAATCCTCAATATTCTTCTATCATAAGAGTGATAATAAATTATATGATGTTGTAAATATAAATGATCCAAATTTTTTTTCTAATGAATATTGAGAAGGATCTCATCACATTAGACATGAAAAGGATTGACATGAGAATCATTAATAGAGGAGCATCATCAAATTTTTCACAAATATATGCTCAGGAATCCCTTATAGAAAAGGTAATGGATTATTAAATAAATTATGTGGAATTTAGAAAAATGAGGAAGGTCTATGAAATAGGAAATATATATAGTTAAAAATTAATGAATAAGGTATTGTGGGATTTGGGTCAAGATTATATATTCTAACAAATATTATGTTACTAATTGTTCTCTTGGATGTTTTGAATAACTCAACCTACACCATCTTTGATGGGAGAACATATGTTTATTGAGATGTCTAAGAGAAATATTTTGGGAAACTATTAATAAATAGATCGTGGAATATAAATTTATATGTCATTTATGTTATCAATTGAAGGAATAAATGAAAAAAATTAAATGGGATGGTAAAACTATTACCCATACTAATATGTAAATGGGAGAAAAAACCCCCCATTGAATTTTCCACTGGTCTTCCAAACACATCAAAAAAAAATTAATACTATATGATTTATGGAGGATAGTTAGTCCATCTAGTCTCACATAATTTCAATTCAGTAGGAATTCACACTTGATCAACATGAAATGTTATATATTTGATAAGTGGTGAGGGTACACAGAACACCACACTCGATTGTATTTGTTCATTATCTCAGATTTTCTCCATTTAATGGATGAGTATCTATCATTACCTAAATAATGATTTTACCTTTTTCATGTCTTATCATTATCAAACTAATAACAAATATGATTTTAATATATAGACACATAAAGACATGATGAGACTATAATCGATGGAATTCAAAGGAGAAATGGATCAACATATTCTTCTCGTCGAGTTCTTATACAATAATTACGTCCACTAAATCATTCAAATGGATATCCATGAATCCATTTAATGGAATAGGTTCATTAAACCTTCATTCTACGTTGGTGATGGGGAATGACAAATTTAGGATTCTGAAATGGTTGAGGAAATTGTGGAAATGGTTGGTACCATTTTGTAGCACATGAGTGTTGCTCACAGTCAATAGATGATCTATTAAGAAAATAATTTTTGAAACCTTCAGTTTGATGATAGATATATGGTATTCCTAGGAATATCACATTTTAATAATCTCATGTGGTTTTGGAAATAGGGAGAACACAATCCAGGTAATATCTATCCTATTGAGGTCCTTGATTACAATGGAGTACTTGAGTATAAACTAGCACTATCACCTATCCTATGTCAGGAACCTGATATGTTCCATGTATCCCTCTTAAAAAAGTAGATACCAGAGCCCATTCATGTGATGAATCTAAAGGTGGTTCAATTTCATTATGATCATTCAAATGATGTGTAGCAAATGATGATCATATATTATAGAGATAATGTTCTATAAAATAAGACATTTCACATAGTTAATTTGATATTTTGGGCCTATAAGTTTAGATAAGTGACATGATAACTGAAGGATGAGTTGAAAAAAATTTACCCTCATCTATTATAGTGTCAGAAATTATTTTTTAGGGAAATTTTTTTTAAAAAAGGGATGACTGTAACGACCTCAACATTTATAAATAAGATTCCATTTCTGATTGAATTAAATACCATAATATTTATTGGGTTTATAAAAAACACATGAATTTATTTATGTCAATTACATTATCTTATATATAAGGTAAAATTCAGAATAATACCCTTTATTAATTTCTCCATTGAAGAGTTATCATAGGATTATTATATATATAGGGTTTTGACAAATCTAATTGATATTGGAAAAGGAAATGTTGGCCTCAAAAAGAAGGATGATACCCAATAAATCCCATTTACCAAGATTACAAGGAAGATAATATCCCTAGGATATTCCATATACAAATACCATTTCTTATACCAATCTACAAAAATATGAGAAAACCATTAATGGGAGAATATGATGCTCGTCAACATCACACCCCAAACCATGTATATATAACCACGCCATGAAAGAATCACAATTACGTTCCTTACTCTTAGGGAATTTTCTTATGTCATAAAATTATATTTATAAATAACCTAATTTTAACAATATTAATATTGTATTTTCAATAGAATAAACGTTATATTAACTTTTAATTATTTTTACTGTATAAATGATTTTGTTTTGATAAGACACAAATTATATTGGTTGGTAATATGTAATATCAATTGAAAAATTTATATTTGAAAAATAATTTATTTTTTAAAATAAATTCTATTTTAATGAAATATTATTATAAAATTATATTTATTATGTATTTTGGATAATATAATTCAATTAATTAAAAAAAACATTTTTATACTGTCTCAAAAACTATTATTTTCAAAATCAATCATTTCACATTAAATGTCATTTTTTATTTTTGAAAGTCAAAAATTAAAAAAATAAAAAAAAATTAAAATAATGAATATTATTTTTGGACTCAGAATACTGAAATTAATAAATGTTGAATTTTACAAAAAAACACAACATAGTTCAGTTTTGAATTAAACATTACAAATCTTTTAAAAATAAGAACTGTATTATGACACTATAATGACCCAAAGTGAAGTAATAAATCTTATAAATGATATCGCAGAACCAATCAATGTTTCACATTTTATTAAATTTTTTATGTTATTTGATAAATTTTAAAAATCATTTATTATTTCTCCAAAACATATAATATATTATAAGGGTCAAATTATCAATTCTTTAAGAAAAAAACACACTTCCACATAAAAATGGATATAGTTAATTAAATTAGACCCTATAACATTTGAAATAATCATATTCACTCCCCTTTTTTGTAGAACCCAAGGGAAGAAAAAAATCAATGTTTTCGGTTCCGAATACATCATTATATAGAGTTCATTACCCATGTTTTGGGAATAATAAAGAACACCCATCAATTTTATAATATAAAACCACAGAGGACCCCATTATTCTTCACTAGAAAAAATTTTATGAAGTACTAACTAATATCACCCATAACAATATTCCTCCTAAGGATCTCCCAGGATCTCAATAGTCTGCTTGGAATTTTCATGACCTGTCCCCCAGGGCATGTGCTTTGTCTACCCCAAGCCCTCCTTCCAAAAGACTGGGGCTGGGGACTAGCACAAAAGGAGTATTACCTAAAACTGTGAGGGGATTGCCTTTATAACCTATAAACACACATAAATCCAAACACATAAAACGATACGATCATGAGTAAACTATATAATAGAGTGAGTACATTAAGTAAAAGGTGCTAGAATACAAGCCCAACTGGAAAGTAAAAGAAAACTGGAAAGTAAAAGTAAAATGAAATGATCTTGTGAGCACCCTCCAAGGATCATACCAAAAGGGTAGGTATAGATCTCGAAAGATTGTCAGTGTGGTATGCCTCATCTGATGTCCACCTTCGAGCTACCTCCAGTCCGGGTACCCTGGTCCTCAATCAGCACTGTCTGTCGTCTGCACCAAACACAATAAGGTGATGGCATAGCCCATGAAAGTATGAGTATAACGATACTCAATAAGGACCCAAAGACCCACAAACGTCTCACAAAATCCACAATGGATAAACCAAAAAGCATGAATACAACTGACAACCATACTTAGCTATATGCGTAGACAGATACCTATGTTATCAAGTGTACACATCTCACCATGAGGAATCACAAGGACCAAATCAAAATTCCAAAGCTCAACTGTTTCATGAAGGAATGAATACAAAAACGGTATCACCACGAGGGTCAATACCACAATGGTAACTCCAGACAAAAGAGTACCACGAAAGTATCACCACGCAGGTAAGTACCACAAAGGTACACCACACAGAATACTACCACAAAGGTATCACCACAAAGGTAAGTACCACAAAGGTATGCCACACAAAATAATACCACAAATTTATAACCACAAAGGTATGTACAACTAAGGTAGACGACACGGAAGAATACCACAAAGGTAAGGACTCAGATCAAACCAGGTATAACATTCTTATGGTAGTAATGATTATTAGATATTACTACTGAATCATATTACTCAGTTAAGGGGAAGAAACATGAAGGATACTAAATCATCCTACCCACATAAGATCCTAAATCAGCATCAGACCCATGTAGGATTCTTGTACATCATCATCATCCCCACATAGGATCCTAGTACATCATCATACCCACATAGGATCCTAGTGCAAAAGACCCATGAAATATCCTAGTGTAGTACCACATGGATTCCTAGAGCAGATACATGTGGGACCCTCAATCACAGACCCTCGAAGGATCCTAAAGAACAGACCCACATAGGAACCCTTTCTCATGTTATAGCCAGCTACAGGGTTCCTACGCAAAGCTAGATTGTCTACGGGAGGGTCCACTCCTTAATCCATTGTTTGATATTCAAAATACCAAAAAGTCTTATGATGAAGCATCCCAAATGACCACCATGTAGAAGGGGTCGCAATTCAACAGATGGTGTATCAATCTGATGCTCGTTCTGTATGCTATTGTCCTTTTTGTGCCGAGGGCCTTGTTAGATTCGTGCTCGATCCAACCTGGTCATACCCCCAACATTATTCTAAACTCAAGAGGGTTATACCAAAAGGACTACTTCGATCCAAGGATTCTGACGACATAGATGGTTGGTCAAACAGATGCTCGTAGCTCATTATATGGTCGAAAGAGTGAAAAGGGTCGAAGTTGTTATGAGTTCGGTTTTACTCGTCCCGAACCGGTTCTAGACATGGGTCAGATCAATCCCAAGGAATCCAACCTAGCCCGCTCAGTCCGGTCCACAGAGTTGATCGTGGTGTGTTGGGTCAACGATGCGGTGGCCTGCGGTGCGACGGGTCCACAGTGCGGCGACCTGTGGTGTGGCAGGTCTACGGAGCAGTTATCCTCATTGTGGCGGGTCTGTGGTGCGGCAACCAATAGTGCAGTGGGTCTGCGGTGCATCATGATCATGGGGTGGTGGTCCGTGGTACGACGACCTGCTAGCTTGCGCCTGGCCGGACGGCCAGCCATCTCCACATGGAGTTGTAGCGCATGATGCCTTCAGAGGTGGTCGGTATCAAGTCGGTCGCGCCTCATCACGACAGTGTGGCACGAGTCCATAGCTCTTCTCCGCTGGGCAGTTCAGATGCATACTGCCGCCATAACCGTAGCTGGCTGCAGCTCTCGAGTCCCACTAGTGTCGTTCCTTGGGACACTGGGTGTGCCCCGATGGCCCGTTCATCATTCTGAAGATCTCCATACTTGTCTTGGGACATCCCCATAATTTCAATCCCATCAAAACTCAAAATGGTTGTAGAGCGGTTGGGCCATGTTTGTTTTACCTATCTCTCCATGTTAGAATGACAACAATTATCTTATTTGTTCTTGAATCACGGACAATGATAAGAATGAGGTAAGGGGATATACGAACAATAATAAACCCTACCTCGAAATTTCATTGGCGTTAGTGTTCATCACTCCTAAAAGAAGCCTCCAATGACACTGCTCGATCATCGGTCTTCAGTTTGTTGTTCGGGGTCGCTCGTCACCGCCCACTGGAACCAGATCCGTCCTCCAAGTGTTAGTCACCGCACCACTTTACCGGATATTCATCACTTGGTGTAGCCAGACCAATTCCACCCGCAATCTCTATATAAATAAGAGAGGTGAATGGTAAGTAATGATTGTGGAATTTATGAAGGTTCATTTAATAAGAACCTTCCGAAATTCCAAAGATGTTGTTACATAGTATTTTAAAGGTCCATATAATTAAAAAAACATTGGCTCAATTAAATGGTAGGATTCCAAGGGGCTTCCCCACATTAAAGAGGGGTTCGGGTGGTCCCAACCATAATGAATTTGAAAATGGGGGTTTTCTAGTTCAGGCGGTCCCCACCTCCAAACGTTTATTTGGGAGGTTAAAAATAATATAAAAAGTTGTTCTCTATTTTATTTGTATTTCCATGAAAAACACAAAAATTAACATTCACCCTTGACCAACTGCGGTCGAGGTGAAAGTCTCCATAATTTAATATCGGTGTTGTGAGTTCAACGGTGTCCTCAGATTTCAATTCTGAACAGTAGTTCAAATGTTACAAAAACCCACTCACACGTTTACTAAACGTACCTGAAAAAAGTTCTCAAATTCTTTCACGGCACACCGGACCTTGGAATCACACGCCATTAATTTTTGCAGACTCATTGATTTCCCATATAATTAAAAAAATTACATGGAAATTCTGGGTCTTTACATTCTCCCCACCTCAGGACTTTGCATCCCTGATGTTCATATACAAAAACTAGAAAAAAAAGTATGGGTACTGGCCATGAATTTGAGCCTCCCACTCCCATGTTCTCTCTTTGAGGTTCCCATGCTACCAATGAACATGCAACAGAGCTATCGACCACCCCTGATGAACTCACTCCTATCGATCCTCAATCTCTACCGGAACCTCCTTAAACAACGCCCTATCATCGATGTCTTGCTCGCTGTGGTCGATGATGCATGTTGAGTCTTGCGTGTATCTCTTCTATTGGGATATTTGGAAGATATCATGCACCCTGGGCTACTGAGGTGGATGTGTTAAATGGTAAGCCACCTCAGCAACTCTACTACAGACCTCAAAGGGTCCAATAAACCTTGGAGATAACTTGCCGCCCCGACCAAATCTCCACCAATCCCGTCGATGTGAGAACCATATAAATACATGATCACTATCCTCGAACTTCAGAGGTCTCTGTATCCTATTGGCATAAGACATATGCCTGCTCAGTTCCGTCTTCATCCACTCCTGGATGATCTAACCCTTCTCTATGGTAGCTCATACCATCTATAGTGTAACATCCCAAGTAATTAATGAATAATATATATTCTTATCTATGTCTATTTATTAATTAGATAATTTTTTAGAGGTTTAAAATGGGAATAAATCCAATCATAAGCATGGAATACACTAATATTTTTAAAAGATTGTTTTACTAACTTTTGATGGAAACCCATTTTTAAATATATCTTTTGTTAATTTTATAAGCTATATTTTTCAAAATAAACTTATTATTAATGATTGGTACATTGAAATTTACATTGGGTAATTTTTTGCTATTTTTCTGACAATGTTCATTTTTTAATGCATAGTGAAAAATACTGCATTTTACATCAAAACTGCTTTTTTGTAAAATTTAATTATATCGTTATATTGTCTTTTTAATTGGTTTTAAATTGTAAACAGAATAAATTTTTACCATTTAATCCAATAGTGGTCATTATAATTAATTTCACTATGGAATTGGGCATAAACAAGTGGAAATATTTTCATAGATATTGTTTCTAAAAAACCCGCTATTTGTTTTGACAATGGGAATTATTTTTAAATTAATTATTGCAATTTTTATTTTTGGAACTTGGTTAAATGGATTAAATATTTGTAATCCTAAGTTCCAAATTATGTAATAATGACTCTTTTGTTTTTGGACATTATGAATAGTAACGACGATAGTTATCTTTAATTATCTTGATTAATTAGTAATCAGGTAGTTAAGGATAATAAAATAATATCATAATAATAAAAAATGTCCCCAAAATGTGTCCTAATTCTACTTTTTGTGTCATGGACTACCATGGGATAACTTGTGCCAAACTTGGGGAACCCATGGAATCACTTTTGTGTGATAATGACTTTTTAACTTTTTGTTTTTTAAAGACAGTTAAATATAACCAAGAATGTATCACCTGAGTAAAACATTTTTAATTTTCTCTAAATAAATGATCTATTGGACTATAAATAGTAATTGTAAATATAAAAAGATTTCCTACATCATAGTTTTTTTCATAATTTCTAGTCATTAAATAAATTACATTATATATGACATCATGATGATGCAGTGATTACCTCATTAATAAACAATTTAAATATAATGCAAAATCTAAAACATAAACTTTTAAAAGACCTATTGGATGAGAATATTTCTAACCCTTATCACCTTATACTCTAAATACATCAATGTGGGACCTTTAAAATCCAAAACGCATTTGAAAATGAAGTAACATTTTATACCTTTCCAAGAGTGCCCCTCCTCTCCTCTTATAAAAGGCCCCCGCCTCTACCTCTTTACCCACACCTTTCAAGCCCTTGGATCTTCCAAGCTCTACCCACTTTGTCTCTCCATATCCCTTTACTCATCCTAGAAGCATTACCTTAGGCCGGAAACTCTTCAAGAAACCCTTTTGGGTCAAACCAAAGGGAGTTACCTGGTTTAAAGGTAATGTCTTAACTTGTGTTCTTTTGCTTTATTTTTCTTCTCCAACCACCTAAACACTTTTTATTCATTTCATTCTAAACAAAAACAGTATTTTCAATATACTAGGATGTTGTTATAAAAATTATTTGATCTACACTTACACACACCTACATCTAATTGTTAAAGAACATATTGTTTCCATGGATGGCGAATTTCTGCCTCACGAAATAATGATTGTTCAATATTCTTATAAATCTTTAAAAGGTGGACATAATGATGTCACTATATTAATATATGATATATAATATGTTTATTTTTTCATTAATCTTAAGTATTTTTCATTTATGGAATACCTTTATGGCTTCCATTATGGGTATACGCGATATCTTCATTTTAGGATGTGTGGACTACCGCCGCCTCAAAGTGATTTGATTCGTTACATCCATATGTGGGATGTATAAAGGATGGAATTAATGATATTATATATGATATTATACAGGAATTATAATATACTTTTATATCATTATGATTCCATTCCACAAAATATTAAATAGAAATGAAAGTAGGGTTCATTCGTATCTATGGCTTACAGTCTCCATGAACGGTGCATTTCATTTCTTACCACTAAATGTTATGTAATATTGTAAATTCATGTATATACTGGATATATATGACATATATGATATCTACATCATGAATATAATTCTGGATATAATGGATATTTTACCACATGAATAACTTTTAATTTAAAGAGTTTATATTTTACTCAAGTACCAATGATCGACAAAACGACCATTATTAACTTAAATAATTACATAGTGTTAATAACATTGTAATAAGTCTTATAAAAGGAATAATTAACTTGAAAAATGATCTTAAGCAAGTATAAATTAACTCAAGTTTAATATTCAGGACGTTAAAGAACGATCAAGTCAAGTCAGACCCGAGGTATGGGACTTCGTCTCAATCTCCTTTCATTGAGGCATATTTTGTTTTATACACAACTTTCATTTATATGGTGTATAAACCCATTTGTATTTTATGTTTATTCAAAAGTAATCTTTTTTATATGAATCGTTTACTAAATGACAAATGGGAATGTTCTTTTTTGATGTACGTATGCGGCGACAACGACTTCTCTGCTGCAGTGACCATTATTTGATTTTTCGGCTTCCTCTACAAGCCATAACTTTTTTTAAAAGCAAAAATAAATACCATGTTTTAATTTTCATTATTTTTGTATTGAAAATGTTTTTCAGAATGTTTTTATTATATCAATGTGTTGTATAGATATCTTGTGATTGAAATGTGGAAATGTTATGTTTACTTTATGCATGTTTTATATTATACGATTATGTTATGGTTCTTGGGCATTGTTTATGAATACGGGTGGTTCCATGATAAACTAAGGGTGGGTGAGCCTGATATAGCTCTCCAATGCATTGGGTAACATGAAGGAGTTAAATGTTAAGGTTTCTCCAATGAGATTTAGGGAATATACTATGATGGGTATTCCAAATGTAACCGTGAGGGTTACTACCTATGTAAGAATGTTTTGAATGCCTCAAGTTACATTTATGTCTTATGATTTCTATGATTTATTCATGATTTGATGAGGTATGTTAAAATTCTTATGTTTTATTTGTAAAGTATGATTTCATACATGGACTAATTTTTTCATTTCGTACTTTTATATCACTTACTTAGCTTTTTATGCTCATCCCATGTTTTTAAAATGTTTTTCATAGGTCAAGGGAAAGGTACATGATGTGATTATAGTGTTAAGGAAGTGTCAAGAAAGAATCCATGTTTTATTTTAAATATGTTTCCGCTGATGGTAAAAATGAGTATTATCATTTATGTAACCACTTTGTTTAAATTTAGAATGTAATGCGAGTTTTAAGATCTAGTTCTCTAAAACTCTAAACCTGAAAAGATCCTCAACATGTATTCTTGAAGTAACTCAAGATTAAGTAATGCTTAATGCTGGGGCCTTATAGTTGGTATCAAAGTTCGGTTTAGATAACATTAGGAATTAGGATTATATTAAATTATTATACAAAAATATTTTTTTAATGGTCAAATTTAAGTGATATAGCATTAGAAGATTACAATGTTGCTTCATCTAGGACATGTTTGTTCAGAATGGTTTTCTACAAAGGAAATAGGGAAGCAGTGCTAGGAAGGAATACAGAAGGAAATGACCTTCCAAATCAGCATTCCGAGATGGTCGGAATTGGAACTGAACAATTTATTGTAGTAATGGCAGAGTTGAATCAAGCAATAAATGGTGGTGGTATCCATGAAGGAGATCAGCAAGATCAACTGCAGAGGAACATGTCAGTGGTGGAACATTTCATGAGGAAACATTACCCACCATTCAGAGGATCATCTGACCTTGTGCTAGTTGAAGGGTGGATTAAAGCACTGGATAAGATTTTCGATGTCATGGGGTGTTCAGACAATCAAAAGCTTAGTCTTGAAATTTACCGTCTGGAGGGTGAAGCAGATCCGTGGTGGTCGATGGTTGAAAATATCAGGGATGCTGATGAGATTGATGCTCTCGGCTAGGATGAATTCATAGGTATGTTTCTTGAGATGTATTTTCCTAATGTTGTTCGACTTAGGATGGAAAAACAATTCTTGATATTGAGGCAAGAGGACGACTCAGTGGCTTCTTATGAAGAGAGGTTCACTCGATTGACAATGTATGCTCCAATGTTTATTCGGGACCTTGATAGTAAAATCAATCATTTTTACTCATGATTAAAGACAAAATATAAAAGGGAATTGGCTTCTAAGGAGTTCAAAAGTTATGAAAAGCTTGTTCGATGTGCTGAAAAGGTGGAAATGGAGTTTGTCGATGATCAAGTGTTCTATAACAACCAACAGAAGAAGAGACCAAGGTGGAAGGAGAAAGGGAAGAATTCATCAAAAAGGACTACTGGTAAGAGAAATAAGTTTCCAGTTTGTGATAAATGTGGTAAAAGGCATGCTATGGAATGCCTTATGAAATTTAGAAAGTAATTCTGATGTGGTATGATGGGACATAAGGCTTGTGATTGCACAGAAAAAGATTAGGGTGATGGTAAGACCACATTTGATTTACAATTAGTGAAATGTTTTAAGTTCAATGAGATGGGTTACTATGAAAAAGTGTGTCCGCAAAGAGCTTGAGTGATGGGAAGCAGTTAGACTACAAGCAGAATGGGGTGGTGAAATCCTTTGCAACTACTTCAGCAGATGTTGGGCCATCAAATGAAGTGGTATCGAGTACTTTTTTTATTTTTTCAGATTATTCTAGTGTGTTGTTTGGTTCATGGTCTACCCATTATTTCATCTCTGAAAACGTTTTTGTAAAATGGGAATACCATCTCAAGAAATGACTCCTGAACGTGTGGTAAAAACACCTAGGGGAAATGTTGAGGCAAAAAGAATTTAAAAGAATCATCCTATCCTTATCCATGGAATGAACCCACTTGAAAACCTTACTGTTTTATGTCTAGTAGAGTTTGATGTTATCCAAGGTATGGATTGGATCTCTATTTACCATGCTAAGATTGATTTTAGAGATAAAGAAGTTTCTTTTCAAAAAGGGTTTCAGTTTGTGTACAAGAATGAACCCTTACTTTTGATCATATATCAAGAGGCCGAGAAACGTGCAAAAGATGGAAATGAATTTTACCTTGCATATATTGTTAAAAATAAGGGAATTGTTTAGATTAATGATGTTCCAGTGGTGAATGAGTATCCTGATGTTTTTCCTGATGAGTTGCCTAGAATAATACAAGATCAAGAAGCTGAGTTTACTATTGACTTAGTTCCTGATGCTAAGCCAATTTCAAAACCCCCTTATCGAATGGCTCAAATTGAACATTTTTATTTGAAGGAGAAATTGCAAGATTTATTATAGAAATGTTTCATTCGAACTAGTACATCACCATGGGGTTGTCCTGTTTTATTTGTTAAAAAGAAAGATGGTTCTGTGAGACTTTGAATTGATTATATATCCTTGAATAACATCATTGTTATGAAAATCATCTTTTGCCTCATATAGATGATTTATTTGACCAGCTCTAGGGAGCTCAGTATTTTTCAAAGATTGACCTGCGATCGGGGTACCATCAGTTGAAGGTAAAGGAAGAAGATGTTCCGAAGACCGTGTTTCATACAAGATATGACCATTATGAATTTTTATTTATGCATTTTGGGCTAACCAATGCACCTGCTGTATTCATGGACATTATGAATAGAATTTTCCATGAGTTCATAGATAAGTTTTTGGTTGTTTTCATTGATGATATTTTGGTGTTTTCTAAAATTAAATAGGAGGAAGAAAAAAAATTAAGGGTTATTTTGCAACCCATAAAATAAAATAAATTGTATGGGAAATTCAGAAAGTGTGAGTTTTGGTTGCAAGAAATTTATTTCCTTGGTCACATTGTTTCTAAAGATGGAATAACTGTAGATCCTACAAAAGCAATGGTTGTTGAAGAATGGCCAAGACCGACAAAGGTTTCCAAGATTCTTAGTTTTCTTGGTTTGGAAGGCTGTTACCAAAGGTTTGTTATAAATTTTTCACGGTTATCTGGTCCAATGGCTAAGCTAACTCAGAAGGGTGTTATGTTTATCTGTACAAAAGAATGTGATGATTGTTTTCAGGAATTGAAAAGAAGATTGTTGAATTATCCAGTTTTGGCACTACCTTCCAAGAATGGTGAATTTGTTATCTACAGTGATGCTTCATTGAAAGGCCTTGGTTGTTTCGTAATGAAGAATGATCAGGTAATTTTATATGCTTCACGTCAGTTGAAAACTCATGAGTTAATTACCCTACACATGATTTGGATTTAGCTGCGGTTGTTTTCATTTTAAAATTTTTGAGGCATAATTTGTATGGAGTAATGTGTGAAATATATACCGATCACAAAAGTTTAAAGTATATATTCTCTCATAAATAATTGAACATGAGACAGAAGAGATGGTTAGAATTAATCTAGTATTATGATTATACAATTCATTACCATCCGAGAAAATCAAATAAAGTGGCTGATGCTTTGAGTCGAAAATGTAACGCCTCATTAACAATGTTGTATTTGGAATGTTATCCTTTGGTTAAGGATTTTATGATCTTTGGCATAGAAGTTGTTGGTGCAGGATGTCATTATTTTTTGTTTCATGTATAAGTGAAATATTCCCTATTAGACAGAATT
Organism: Viscum album; assembly: GCA_963277665.1. Lineage (NCBI taxonomy): Eukaryota > Viridiplantae > Streptophyta > Magnoliopsida > Santalales > Viscaceae > Viscum > Viscum album. The sequence goes on along the minus strand of OY728130.1, from coordinate 541,359,989 downwards.
AAGAAAGCATAGAATCAAAACAGCGAGTTGCAGTAAAAGGTAGAGCTGGTTCAGAAGGGTAATTTTCCTGAATTCAACATTGATAATGATTGTGTTTTGAGATTTGGGAAGAGTTTGTGTGCACTTTGTGATTAACAGTTGAAGTGAGAGTTGTTATGTGAAGATCATAGTTCTCCGTTTTTAGTTTATCCAAGAAGTACTAAGATGTATAGAGATCTTTGGGAGTATTACTGGTGGGACGTAATGAAAAGGGACATTTCTGATTTTACAGTAATGTGTTTGACTTTTGAACAGGTAAAAGCAGAGCGGTAGTTACCGAAAGGGATGCTTCAGTACCTGAGTTGATATTGGAGAATATATCCATGGACTTCGTTTTGGGATTGCCGAAGACACCTCGAGGTAATAATGCAATCTGGGTTATTGTTGATCGCTTGACTAAATATTCTCATTTCCATGCTATACGAGATACTTTTTCCATATATAAATTTTCCTGTTTGTATCTTAAAGAGATAGTCAGGTTACATGGCGTTCCTCTCTCCATTGTATCTGATCGTGATCTCAGGTTTACTTATAACTTTTGGAAAGGCCCTCAGAAATTGTTGGGTACTAAATTAAATATTTGTACTTCTTTTCATCCTCAATCAGATGGGCAGTCAGGACGAACCATTTAGACTTTGGAGGATATGCTACATGTTTGTTCGAGGGATTATCAGGGATGTTGGGATAACATATTTCTTTGTTTGAGTTTTCTTATAATAACAGTTTTTATTCTAGTATATAGATGGCCCCATTTACAGCTTTATATGGGAAGCGGTATAAAACTCCATCTTTATGGGATGAAGTGGGTGAAAATAAGTTGATGGGACCGAAATTAGTAGAAAAGTTGGCATAAAAGGTTCAGCTGATACAGAAACACATGAGAATATCTCAGAGCAGGAAGAAGTGTTATGCAGACAACAAGAGGAAGGATCTCTCTTTTGAGGTAGGTGATCATGTTTTTCTCAAAGTATCACCCTGGAAAAGTGTGATGCGATTTGGTAAGAAAGGAAATCTGATTCCAAAGTCCATTGGACCATAAGAAATTCTAGAGAGATTTGGATCAGTTGCATACTGAGTGGCTTTACCTCTGAGTTTATCATAGCTACACAATGTTTTTCATGTTTCAAGGTTAGGGAAGTATATGCCAGATCCATCTCATGTTTTAAGTCCAGAGGTAGTTCAGCTGGAAGAGAATTTATCTTATGAGGAACAACCGGTCCATATTCTTGACCAAAAGGAGCAAGTGTTGTGGAATAAGGTGATTCATCATGTAATGGTTTTGTGGAAAAACCACATGAGTGATGAGGCAACATCATAATCTGAAAATGCAATGAGGGATAAATACCCCCACTTATTCGATAAGTAAATTAATTACGGGGACACAATTTTATAAAGGGGGAAGGATGTAACATCCCAAGTAAGTTATAAATAATATATATTCTTATCTTTGTCTATTTATTAATTTTATGGTGTTTTAGAGGCTTAAAACGAGAATAAATCCAATCTTAAGCATGAAATACATTAATATTTTTAAAAGATTGTTTTACTGCCTTTTGATGGAAAACAACTTTAAATCTATATTTTGACAATTTTATAAGATCTATTTCTAAAAATAAACTTATTCTTTATTATTGGGACATTGAAATTTACATTGGATGATTTTTTGGTATTTTTCTGACAATGTTCATTTTTTAATGAATAGTGAAAAATACTGTATTTTACATCAAAACTTCTTTTTCATATAATTTAATTATATGGTTAGATTATCTTTTTAATTGGTTTTAAAGTTTAAATATAATATATTATTACCATTTAATCCAATAGTGGTCATTATAATTAAATTCAATTGGGCATAAACAAGTTCCAAACTTTACATAGATATTGTTTCTAAAAAACCCGCTATTTGTTTTGACAACGAGAATTATTTTAAAATTAATTATTGAAATTTCTGTGTTTGGAATTTAGTAAAATGGATTAAATATTTGGAATCATAAGGTTTAAATTATGTAATTATGACTCTTTTTTTTTGGATATTATGAATAGTAATGACGGTAATTATCATTAATTATCTTGATTAATTAGTAATCGGGTAGTTAAGGATAATAAAATAATATAATAAAAATAACAAATGACCCCATAATGTGTTCTAATGCTACTAGTTGTCTCATGGCCAACCATGGGATGACCTGTGCCAAACTTGGGGACCCCATGGAATCACTTTTATGTGATAATGACTTTTTATCTTTTTATTGTTTAATGAAAGTTAAATATAACAAAGAATGTATCACCTAAGTAAATTTTTTTTTATTTTTGTCTATATAAATGATATATTGGACGATAAATATTCATTGGAGAGATAAAAAGACTTCCTTCATCATATTATTTTTTATTATTTTTAGACATTAAATAAATTAAATTATTTATGACATCATGATGATGCAGCGATTACCGCATTAATGAACGATTTAAATAAAATGAAATGATAATGTAAAATATAAGGCTTACACTTTTCAAAGACCTATTTTATGAGTATATTTTGAACCCTTATCACCTTATCCACGAAATACATCAATGTGGGACCAATAATATCTAAAACCCATTTGAAAATAAGGTAACATTTTAAACCATTCCAAGAGTGCCCCTCCTCTCCTCTTATAAAAGGCCCCCACCTCTACCTCCTTACCCACACCTCTCATGCCTTTGGATCGGCCAGGATCTACTGATTTTGTATCTCCAAATCCCTATCCCCATTCTATAAGCCTTATCGTAGGTAGAAATCTCTTCAAGAAACCCTTCTGGTTCAAACTAAAGGGAGTTACCCGATTTAAAGGTAATATCTTCACTTGTGTTCCTTTGATTTATTTTGCTTCTCCAACCCAATAAAATCTTTTTGTTCATTTCTTTTGTAACCACAATAGATGTTTAAATATAATAGGATTTTTTTATAATAATTATTACAGATAAACTTACACACACTAACATCTAATGGTTAAAGAACATATTGTTTCCGTGGATGGTGAATTTCTGGCTCACGAAACGATGATTGTTCAATATTCTTATAACACATTCAAAGGTGGACATTAAGATGTAACTATATTTATATATGATATATAATATGTTTATTATTTCCTTAAGCTTCAGTATTTTTCATTTATGGAATACCTTTATGGGTTCCTTTATGGGTATACACGATATCCTCATTTTAGGAAGTGCAGACTACCGCCCCCTCAAAATGATTTGATTCGTTAATGCCATATGTGGGATGTATAAAGGATGGAATTAATGATATTATATATGATATTATACTGGAATTATAATATAACTTTATATAATTATGATTCCATTCCATAAAATACGAAATAGAAATGAAAGTAGTGTTCGAGCGTACGTACGGCTTACCGTCTCCATGAACAGTGCATTTCATTTCTTACCTCTAAATGTTTTGTGATATTGTAAATGCATGTATATACTAGATATATATGACATATATGATATCTAAATAATGAATATAACTATGGATATAATGGATATTTTACCACGTGAACAACTTGTAATTATAAAGAGTTTATTTTTGACTCAAGTACCAAGGATCGACAAAACAACCATTATTAACTTAAATAATTAAATATTGTTCATAACATGGTAATAAGTGATATAAAAGGAATAATGAACTCAAAAAAGGTTTTTAATAAAGTAGAAATTAACTCAAGTTTATTATGCAGGACGTTAAAGAACGATCGAGTCAAGTCGGACCCGAGATATGGGACTTCGTCCCAATCTCCTTTCATTAAGGCATATTTTGTTTTATACACAACTTTCTTTTATACGGTGTGTAAACCCCTTGGACTTTTATGTTTATTCAAAAGGAATATTTTTTATATGAAGAATTTACTAAACGAGAAAAGGGAATTTTTTTGTCGTACGTATGCGGCGACAACGACTTCTCCGCCGCCATGACCATTATTTGAGTTTTCGGCTTCCTCTACAAGCCATAACTTTTTTAAAAAATGTAAAATAAATACCATGTTTTAATTTTCTTTATTTTTCTTTTGAAAATGGTTTTAATAATGTTTTTATTATATCAATGTGTTGTATTGATATCTTGTGATTGAAATGTGGAAATGTTATGTTTCCTTTATGCATGTTTTATGTGATATAATTATGTTATGGTTCATGGGAATTGTTTATGAAGATGGGTGGTTCTGTGAAAAACTAAGGGCTGGTGAGCCCGATATAGCTCTCCAATGCATTGGGTAACTCGAAGGAGTTAAATGTTAAGGTTTCTCCGAAGTGATTTAGGAAATATACTGTGATGGGTATTCCAAATGTAACCATGAGGGTTACTCCCTACGTAATAATGTTATGAATGCCTCAAGTTACCTTTATGTCTCATGATTTTAATGATTTATTCATGATTTGATGAGGTATGTTAAAATTCTTATGTTTTTTAAGTAAAGTATGATTTCATACATGGACTAATGTTTTCATTTCGTACATTTATATCCCTTACTGAGCTTTTTATACTCATCCCATGTTTTTGAAATGTTTTTCACAGGTCAAGGGAATGTTACATGATGTGATGATATTGTTAAGGAAGTTTCAAGAAGGAATCCATGTTTTATTTTAAATATGTTTCCACTGATGGGATTAATGAGTACTATCTTTTATGTAACCAATTTGTTTAAATGTGGAATGTAATTCATGTTTTATGATCCAATTCTCTAAAACTCTAAACCTGAAAGGATTATCAATGTGTATTGTTGAAGTAAGTCAAGATTAAGTAATGTTTAAGGATGGGGCCTTATATCTAGGCCCAGTAGAGCTGACTCCCCTGGGATTTTCCTGCACTAAGGAGATCTACAAGGTTGGTCGTACAACTCCTCAAAAGGTTCCATACCAATGGTGGAGTGATATCTGTTGTTGTATGAAAACTCCACTAAGGGTAAGTGATTCTCCTAGCTGGGACAAAAGTCGAGGATGCCAACACGAAGCTTGTCCTCGAGGGTCTGAATGGTCTGCTTAGTATGACCATCCATCTGAGGAAGAAAGGTTGTGCCCAAACGAAGCTGCATTCCAAAGGCCTCCTAAAACCCCTTCCATTGCTAGGAAGTGAAACATGCATCATGATCATAGACAATAATTCAGGGTACTCTATGGGCCCGCACAATCTTTTGCACGTATGGGCATCCCAATCTCTCTACTGAACCTTGATCTCTGATCGGTAGGAAGTGGGCCAACTTGGTGAGTCGGTCGACAATCACCAAAATAGAATCATGACCCAAGGATGTATGTGGAAGTCCTGTCACGAAGCACATGGATATTCAATCCCACATCCACTCTATGATATCTGAATGATGAACTATGAATTTCGGTACCTGATGCTTTGACTTCACTTGGAACCATGTGAGGCATTGAGAGACAAACTCTACTACTACTTTCTTCATTCCCGGCCACCAGTATTGTCGTCGGAGGTCCTGGTGCAGCTTCTCCACTCTTGGATATACTTCTAGATGGGATATATGGAACTACCTTGACACATCTTCCCAAAGCGACATTTGTACCATGGTACATCCTCTGAAATAAATTTTGTTCTTCCCACATTCATAAAATCCATCAGGTGCATGTCCTATTGATATTTGAGCACGTCGAGACTCATAGTCAATGTCCCAATGTTGTGCCTCCCTGACTCGCAGAAGGAGTGTGGGGGTGACTATAATATAATAAAAAAAAATTCTCTATCTCGTTCTACAAATGATAATTTTATAGTGGCTAGCTTCTTTTTCAACTCACCTAGAAGCTGTATACCATATCTCTGCTGAGTGAATCTGCTAAAACATTCCCCTTCCCAAAAGAATAGACTATATTGAAGTCATAGTCCTAGAGGAACTCTACCCAATGTTGTTGTCTTGGGTTATGTTCCTTCTAAGAGAAGATATACCTGAGACTATTGTGTTCATATTAAACTGTAAAATGTTAACCCATAAAGTTATGTTTCCACATATTCAAGGCAAAGAACAATGTTCCTAACTGTAGGACATGGGTTGCGTAGTTCTACTCATTTTGTCTCACCTGTGGAGAACCATATATGATCATTGAACTATCCTTCACCAGGACACATATGAGTCTAGTCCCCGATGTGTCGTAGTAGACTACGTACCCAACTCCCTCCTCCAGAAGCCTCTAGATGGGGGCACTTGTCAGCCTCTAACTCAGCTCTTGAAAACTCTGCCGACACCTGTCCGACCACAAGAAGGATTGTACCTTCATCTTCAATGCTGATAAAGGTGTTCCAACTCTGGATAAATATGGAACAAACCTCCGGTAGTATATGTCCAAGCCCGGGAATTTTCGTGCCTCTGTCACACTCCTGGGGGTCTCCCAAGAAAGAACCACCTCAATCATCACTGGATCCACCACAACTCTTTCCTCCAAGAAGACAGGTCCCAGAAAGTGAACCTCTTGGATCCAGAACTGGAACATCAAGAGATTACCATAAAGCTGGTTCACTCAGAGTGTGTCCAGAACTATCTGCAAATGATATGAATTCTCCTCATCCATAGCTGAGTAGATCATAATATCATCAATGAAGAATACTACAATGTGATAATGGTATGACAAAAAGATCTTGTTCATGAATCCCATGAACAAAGAAAGAGAATCGGTGATGCCGAACGACATAACCATGTACTCATAGTGGCCATACCGACATCTGAATGTCGTGTTCTGCAAATCCTTATCTTGTACTCTGAGCCGGTGATGGCCTGATCTATGGTCTATCTTCAAGAACCACTATTCTCCCTTCAGCTGATCAAAGTGGTCGTCTATCCTCTATAGTGGGTAATTGTTCTTCACGGTCCCCTTGATTAGGCGCCGATAGTCAACAAATAGTCTCAAGCTCCCATCAACCTTCTTGGCGAAAAAAATCAGAGCTACCCATGGAGAAACACTGGGCCGGATGAACCCCATCCCCTATAAGTCCTCCAGCTGTACCAGAGCTCACGAAGCATTGAAGGAGCCATCTGATACGCTGTTGTAGATATCGATGTCATCCTTGGGTCCAATTCAATGGAAAATTCCACCTTTTTATGAGGAGGTAGTCCTAGAACATCATCAGGGAACACATCGGTGTACCGTTCCACCACTACAGGATAGGTCAGACTCTCCACATCAACCGCTCTGAGGATAAGGCTAGCCAACTGATGAGTTTTCGGCTTCACTCTCCTTCGATTAAGTCCATCATGTACTACAAAGGATCCCTTATTTCCAATGAAGGTATACCTATTCCCATATGTGTAGACACACATCACGTTTCCCCTAATACATTTAATCAGAGCATGGACTGTAGATATCCAGTCCATACCCAAGATGACGTCGAATGACCTTGATGCCACTACAAGGAGATCTTTGCCGAAGCTCTCACCTCCTAGAGTAATCTAACATTGTCATAACTAGATTATAATCGACGAATACCATCCATTGTAGTCTATATCCAATGATTGAGCCAACAGCTCCACCGGAATCTCCATGCTCTGAACGAGGGAAGTGGCAATAAAATAATGACGGGCACCTATATATTTGAGAACAATAATTATGATGGAATAGACACAGATCATACCTCGTATCACTTCTGTATCACCATGGCTGTAGGCCTCAGCTACCTGGAGATGACCTCACCGATGCCCTTCTAATCTCTATGGTCGGTGTAGACCACCTGGTGGTGGTGGTGGTAACACCTCGAATCATCACCCACTACTAGCTATAAATCCAACTACTCTACCATGTCCAACTACTCCATGCAGACCTCCTTGGTGGGACCTCTATCTCTTCCTAGGAGGTCCTTCGACCATCTACTGATCATCTGTATAGCGGGTCAGACAGTCACGATCCATGTGACCCTGCCCGCCTCATGTGTAATACTTCATGCTCCTCGCATGACTTGATCTGTCTCTGGTGCCCCACACAACCGATGCTAAATCTTGTGGCCATCCACCTATAGGTCTGGTCCACTAGGACCTCTGTGAAATTTTTTACTGCCAGCCATAGAAAAATCCACTATGTGACGGCCGGTGGTGGGTCTCACTCTAGGAAACTGCTCAGCAAGAAAGCTCTCTACTAGGAGGGCTCGCTCTAACACCCCCTCCTGCGTCAGGATGCTAAGAGAAATCATTGAAGACCTGATCCCTTGAATGAGTCCATGATCGTAGGTATGGGACCTGAAGAATGGGTTCTGCACCATATCAATGGAGCAGCGCATGAGGTCGGTGAACCACATTGAGTAATGAGGCACAATCTTACTAACCTTCTATAGATGAAGAATCTCATGTATGCACACTGAATGAAGGGTAACTAGAAAAAAATTTGCCTAAAAACAGCTGTCAAAGTCTGTCCAAAGGTGTGTCACCTCATCGTTAACCTAGATCTTCTAACCCCACCATCTTCCTTCTACTTACTGAAGATTACTAGCGTCAAGGATCATCATGAGATCAGATGGTGTCCCTACCAATCGAAAGACTCTCACCACGGCCTCCAGCCAATCCTCAGCCACATGTGGGTTCGTCTCACCCCTTAACCTAGGTGGCCTCTCATGCTGGAACTCATGCAACACAGTTATGCAGTTTTCACTATCTGCATCTAGGTCTTGTGACATCAGTGGCCCAACGGGTAACGGTACCACTGGTGCCTCCGTTGATGCCCCTACTAATAAAGGGACCTACACTGAGGCTTCATCGCACAGTGGGATATCATCACATACTCTACCCCGAACCCTAGCTGGCTTTCAGCCTGGAGGCGTCATGAAAAGAAATAGTTGTGGCACAATTAATAAGTTGTACCTGGTGAGATGACTCAAATATTTCACAAAGAAGACTTTTCAAAAACACACTCGCAATCAGTGTTTTCATTTACTGAGTCATAAATCAAAAGTCAAGGTCCTAGTGTATGGATACATCAGCCATTGCGCCAACACTGGACTCCCTGAACTAAAGACCACAGTCATTAAAATTGAATATTTTTCTGTTAAATGATTAGATTATGATGTTCTATAGTAGAACCAACTCCTCTGATACCAATTTTTCATGACTCGTCCCCCAGGGCTCGTGCATTGACTACCCCAAAACCGCCTTCCATAGGCCAGGGGCTGGCGACTGGCATCGAAAGGCATATTCCATAAAACTGAGATGGCATTGCCTTTATAGCCTGTATACACACATGCACAAACAAGCTCAAATCAAGATATGATCATGAGTAAACTGTATAGTAAATAGAGTGAGTACATTAAGTAAATGTGGCCAGAATACAAGCCTAACTAGAAAGTACAAGAAAAATTGAATGTACAAGTAAACTGAACAGATCCTGTGAACACCAGCCAAGGATCCTACCTAAAGGGTAGGTACAACTCTTGAACGATCTTCTCTGCGGTGTGCCTCATCTAATGTCAACCTATGATCTACCTCAATTCCGAGTACCCTCATCCTCAGTCTGTGTTGTCCATCATCTGAACCAAACACAACAAGGATCAGTCATAGCCCGTGCAGGGGTGTGTATAACTATACTCAGTATAGACCCCAAGACCCTCAAAGGTCTCACGAGATCTAGAAAAGATAAACCAATAAGGGTGAAAAACCACTGACAATCATACATAGGTATATGCCTGTACATATACCTAAGTTTTCAAGTATACTCATTTCATCATGAGGAAACACAAGGCCCAACTCAAAATCCCAATGAACAACTATTCCATGAAGGAACGAATACCACAAAGGTATCACCACAAAGGTAGGTACCAAAAAGATAAATCCACGCATAAGAGTACAATGAAGGTCTCACCACGAAGGTAGGTACCACAAAGTTATCACCATGAAGGTAAGTACCACCAAGGTAAGCCATACAAAATAATACCACAAAGGTATCAACAGGAAGGTAAGTACCACAAAGGTACACCACACAAAAGAATACCACAATGGTAAGGACTCAACTCACACTACGAATAAATTAGGTACAATAGTAAAGATGTTTATATGTTGCTACTAAATTATCTTACTCTATTAAGAGGCAGACAAATGAAGGACCCTAATTCATCAAACCCAAGTAGGATCCTAAATCATCATCAGACCCATGTAGGATCCTAGTACATCACCATCAGACCCACCTCAGATCCTAGCACATCATCAAACCCACATAGGATCCTTGTAAAATAGACGAACGAAGGATCCTATAGTAGTCTTGCATGGATTCCTAGAGCGGATCCATGTGGGACCCTCAATCAATGACCCACGAAGGATCCTAATGAATAGACCCACATCAGATCCATTTATCATGATAGAGCCTGCTAGTGGGAACTCGCACTAAGCCTGATTGTGTTCAAGAGTGTCTGCTGCTCCAGCCACTGGTTGATACTCCAACTTCAATGATGTCTCATGATGAAACATACCATGGGAACACCACATTGAAGGGTTATCAACAAAAGAGACGATGCGTCAATCAGTTGTCTGGCATGTATGTTATTGGCCTTTTAGTCCCGAGGTCCCGGTTGAATTTATGCTTGATCCAACCTGGCATACCCCAATAGTATCCTAAAATCATGTGGCATAAACCAAAAGGACCGTATCGAACCATGGATTTCTACTTTGCAGAGGGTTTGTCGAACAGACATCTGTAGGTCATGATATGGCAAAAAGAGTGAAAAGGGTTGAAGTTCGTCCGGGTCTGGTCCGACCCAGTAGGACTGACCAGACCTGGTTCAGATCGACCTGGCCCACAGGTCCGACCCCACCCGCCGTGTCTACCCTGCCCTACCGGCATGGCTCGGCCAGTGGTGTGGCAGCCCGCAGTGCGGGGGACAGTGGTGCGGTGAGCAGCGGTGCGGCGGGTTCATGGGGCAGCGGTCTGTGATGTGGCTGATCTTCTATGAGGCGTGTCTGCGGTGCGGTGGGTCTGCGGGGAAGTGTGTTCGCGGAGTGGCGGTCCGCCGTAGGTATCCCTCTAGCTCGCAGCTAGCTGGACAGCCAGTATTCTCTGCGTGACATTGTCACGTGCCGTGCATTCACCAGTGGTCAGCATCGCACTAGTTGCACCTCGTGTGGCCGCCACAGCCCAACGTCGTGGCTCTTCTCCACTAGGCATTAAGGGTGTGCAACTTCACCTTCTTTGTGGCTAGAAAGAGTACGGTTAACTGCTCCCAAGTCCCACAAGTGTCATTCCTCGGGCACCGGGAATGCCCTAGTGGACCGTTCTCCATTCTGAAGATCTCCATAGTGGTCTCGGGATGTCGTCATCATTTCAAGCACATAAAAATTCAAAAAGGTTTTAGAGTGGTCATGCCATCTTCGTTGGCCCACTCTCTCCACGTTATAATGATAGAAATCAGATTATTTGTTCTTGATTAATGGAGATTGACAAGAACATGGTAATGGGATACAAAAACAACAATAAACCTTACCTAAAAGGTTTGTTGACGTTGGTGTTTGTCTCTCCTGTAAGAAGCCTCCAATGACACCGCTCGATCATCGTTCATTGGTTCATGGTTCAGGGTCACTCATCCCTAGCCACCAAAATTGGCACCATCCTCCAAGTGTTGGGAACCATTGCACTTTACCAGAGCATCATCACTTAGTGAAGTCCTGCCAATTCCTCCCACCCAAGCTAAATATAAATAAGAGGGCGGAAAGTTAGGTAATTATCGTGGAATTTATGATGGTTCATTTAATTAGAACCTTCATAAATTTCAACAAAGTTGTTACATATAATTTTAATGGTCCATGCATTTAATATACATTGGCATAATTAAATGGGAGGATTCAAAAGGACTTCCCACCTTAAAGAAAGGTTCGGGTGGTCCCCAAAACCATGAATTCACAAATTCAGGTTTCATATTTCAGGAGGTCCTCACCTCCAAGCATTCAATTGGGAGGTTAAAAATAAAATAAAAAGTTTTTCATTATTTTATTTTTATTTCCACCAAAATCATGAATATTAACTTTCACTCTAAACCAACTACGGTTGTGGTGAAATTCATCTCAAATGAATACCTGTGATGCGAGTTCAACGGTGTCCTCAAATTTTAATTATGAGAACCAGTTAATAAGTTAAAAAAACCGATAGCATATTTACTGAACGTACCGGAAAAAAAGTCTAGAAATTCATTCCAGGAACACCGGGCCTCGGAATCACACACCTTAAATTTTTGTGGACCAATATAATTCCCATATAATTTAAAAAAAATTAAATTTAAATTCCCGGTCTTTACAGGAATCCTTTGGAATCACCCTATTTTGGTAATTTATCATATCATTCTCATATTTATTAAAATATCATCATTATCATATACATTTTATATCCAATTAATAATTTTGGGATATAAATTTCCACATATTCATTACATACCTTATGGTTTTTATATTATGATATAATCCTACCTCTCTGATTATTCCATCCCATAAATATTTTTGTTCCCCTATTATGTTGTTGAAATTTCACTACGATTTTCCATACCAAACAGTTATTTAATGAAACCATGAACTAATTTCATATCAATGATTTTCAATTATATGCACTTATATTTAATTTATTTAGGAAATAAAAGTATTTAATCCACAATTAATTATGTTTTATTAAATTTGATGAACAATTTTCTTATGTATATGATCTATGTTGAACACTTACACATATACATGATATGATTTTGATGTGTGAACCAAGATTATGCTACACTAAATCGGGTAATGTTTTATTCTCAAGAGACCCAACATATGGTGTGAATGATGTTATACAAAGAACATTATTTTATTTTGTCTTGATGGATAACATTTTCTTAGAATTATAATATCATGTTTAAAGCTATCCCCACATTCCCATGATGCCATTATGTTATCGTGATATATCATGCCATATTTTTCATTTTAATGATTCACATCCCTATTATGTCCCATTGATAATCCAATTGTCTAACTTGTAATTAATTTTTCATGTAATTAATTTTTCTTCCCTAACTAGTATTTTAATCTCTCCCATCTCTTATGTATGTGCTTCGGTTATCAAATGTACTTTTAAGATCATTGGAAAAATAAGAGTATGTTAAGATATATTCAATAATAATTATGTGTTAACTATAAAATTTTCTTTTTAATATAAAAAATACCCATTTTAAATATAATTATCATTCAATCGGGTTGTATTATGTGTCATCTTATGTAATAAATCCTTAATTTATGAATAATAATGTCAACGGTTTTTATTTCACATGTAAATTGTTATAATGTTTATATTATGAATTAGTTTATAATGTGATTTAATGGTAAAAATTTGTAATATTTGTGAATGGAATAATTTTTTTAATAATTATGTATTATAAATATTCAAAATATTATTTTCTAAGAAATTTAATTTTTTAAAAGTAAATAATAACTAGAAAGGGGATTTTGAAATTTTCCATTATAATTGATATCATAATATCAATAAATTGAATATATGAATATAGACATATATCAAAAAATATTTTATAGAATATTAAGAACACTATAAATATGTTGAAACCAACTGTAAGGTGAATTTAATTAAAATATTGAATCAAATCATGTGTGAAAAACATAATAGAAATAGAAAATATATTGATTTATAAAAATATTACTATGTGGGTAATAAGAAACTATAAATTAAATTTATCTCGTAAGAAAAATGTAAATATGATTTTGATTTATGTTTATAATAAATCATAATTGTTTTTATATTGATGATATAGTGTCCTTGAATATTGGATTTCTTGGGAAATATAATTGTTTTGAAATATAGTTTTGAAATTAATAATGATTTGCTTTCAACTCTATTCCAAAATCATTATGTTCCTTAATGGATTAAATAGTGTTCTAATATATATTTATAATATTATTTTTGTTCACTTTCACAATATTTTAACTACATTACGAAATTAATTAATGGAATATTTTTACCATTTTTCATTCATCTTACATATTATTTCATTATAGAATTTAAAAAACAATATTTATTAACATTTAATCCAAGATTTCCTTTTCTATTGTGTTTTTCTATTATTTGAATACATATTCCTCAACATGCTCTCGTGAAATTATAAAAATCATTTCCAACTGTACATATAATTTTATATTATTTATTTTTACAGTAGAAAAACAATGTTTCATCTTATGAAATATCTATCTCAGTTTATGAATGTGGTTTCAAGGGTATATTTTTATGATTTATATGATTAAATTACAAGAATGTTAGTGATAAATTCTTTTTTTTGGAAATTATATACGAGGATGGGTTGGTATGATATGGCCCACCAATGGAAAAATATATTTTTAATATAGTCAATTGTTTCTAAGACCCTCCTATAAATTGGTATGGTTTAACTGAATATAAGTTAGTCATCTATTGTGGTAGGAGTTAACAGTTTATTTTATAATCCTATAAAGTGGATGGAGTTACTAATTGTATGTTACTTATATTTCCATGAAACATAAATGAAGAAATAATTCACTCACTTGTTGATGTATTACTGTTGTTGATTGGTAATCATAATTGACTCCTTTAATAGAGTTTGAATTTACAAGATATGATGTTCCATTTTGAGGGTGATGGAAATAATGTTATAATTAGGATGACCAATGAGTCCATTATGATTATTTTTTACTCTTTATTCTTTATTATTAAATGGTTTATAATAAATATATTTTATAGGTAGTTGATTTCAATTTTAATTGATTATTTGAGATCCAAGATTATTGTTAACAAAACAGTACTTCTATACTGGTATTCATGTTTTAAAAAACAATATTAATTGTCTATAAATTTATATCCCTTATGGGGAATTTTTTTTCTCATCCAATATTTGAAAAAAAATCTTATGGAATAGGCATTTATATAAAATACAACATTTTAAATCATGCCTTAATGAAGAATTGTCTTCACTGAAATAATTTTTTCATCAAAGGAAATAAGAGTGTAAACATAATACCATACTATTACAAAAAAATACACACTATATGGAAGTGAATAGTTTTATATGTAATGGTCTTTCCAATTCACTAAAACTATAAACATAAAATATCATAAAAATTTAATAAGGTTTAAAATTATTATTATTAACCCTATATGTATTGGTTGGTTACGATCATGTTGTTATCTAAAAAAATGATTTTGTTAATATCCCCCTTATTGGTGTTTTTTTGAATCACCCTAGTATTTATATGGGAGTGGATATATTTAGTATTATAGTTACTATTCATGTACAATATTATTTTTATAAATCACTAATTTTATATAGATTTTATTGATTAATATTTTTTATTAATATTTTGTTTTCATAATCCTGGAGCTGAAAATTCAATAGTTTTATTGAACCTTGATACAAAATTATTTAGTAGATTAGATTTATTATTGAAATATTAATAAAGTACCTTTATTGTGAGGTTTTTTTAAGTCAAGTATTTAATAGTTCTTAGTATAGATTCCTTTGTTTACATTCACAAGTTTTATTAGTAAACCTTGTTCCAAGAATGTATATATTGTGTTACAAGAAGGATATTTTTAATATCACCAATGGGTAATTTGTATAAAGTTCACAGTGATCCATAGTTTTAGGATTGATGGGAGATGTGGATCTATATCATTAGGTGTGATCAGTATAATGTAGTTATGTTTAGTTCACAGAGATATTGATTATAGGGTGTGTCAAATTTGTCCTTCTATTTTGTATGTATATATTCCTAAGTGTCTTGTGATGGTTTATCAGGATATATATCATAAATAGTAGTTTTATTTTCTATTGATCCAATTATGTGAACTGAAAATATCACATATATGACATATTTGAGATAGTTTACTAAACCAATAGTGTTGAATAAAAAACTATTGGATCATGAAGAAATGGTTCTTATTATACATAGTAAATCTCCATAGGGGTGAAGCTATTAATATCACTATGATTGATTATCAGAATTAACATATCATTTTAAAAATTTGAGAGATGAATCTAGTGTTAATAAATAATAAATAATTTTCACATAAATTGAGGATATCATTGATCAATTGAAATTAAGGGAATTTGTTCCCTTGAATTTATAATTTCTCCAGCACTTATATTTAATCAATTAATCAAGATGATTTTTAGAATGTTTTCTAGAGGAATCACCAAAAATAGAATATTATTGTTTTAATAATCTTATTCACCTTATACTTATAAAATTCCCCATAGTATTACTATAATTAATGAATTATATATTTTATCAATTCACGGACACATTCATTCTGGTGTTCAGGGGAGATAACTTCATTGTTCTAGATCTTTAAATTATCATAGGTGAGATTTTTATATTATCTAAATGATTTTTAGGTGTCCCAAATTATCATACATGATATATAAATGTTAATTATATATATGGTGGTAAAATTCTATGGTCATGTGATCCTTTATGTATTAATTTCACTTGATCCAAAATTGGTGAAAGCAGTTATATGGTAGAAAATTTTTCCCAATGAAGATGAATAAAATTTAAGAACGTATTTTCATAACAGAAATAATTTAATTCTAAAAATAATGAATAATAATTGAATTTTTTATATATAATATTTAATATTTTTTAGAAAAAGTAAAGTATGGATTCTTTTTATGAAAAAAATGGAATATATCATTCTCTAAATCATCAAATTTTATTGATGTTGAGCTGAAATAAATATTAAACCCCCTAAAACACATCAATGAAAAACTTGGAATCACATTATGCAAACCAAAATATATATAAAAATGGATAAAGATAGGTGTAACTCAAGATGCATGAGTGTGATATATATTAATATTCTATTTGAAGTGGGATTCCATAAACCAACTATTGCTATAATACACTAAACTAAGGATTTATATGTGTAATCCAAAACCATACATATTCTGAAAAAAGAGTAATTCATAGAGAATATAGGAATATAGTATAACTCATATGATCAATTGCACAAAAATAAGGCATTGTATTATTTTATTAAGATGATAAAATAAGTGATTGTGTGACAACATGATCAATATTTTAAAATGTGTCATCAAAAATAAAATCTAATGAATTTGACTCAATGATGCTAAAATAAGTAATATATATATGATTATAAAACTAGGATGGGTAAAAATAAAATAAATCCAACCCATTAATGAGAAAATATAGTAGGCTCACAATTGACTATATTAGATTCAATGTTTTTTATGGAGATATTGTATGGAACCAAAGTTGAAATCCATGAAAGAAAAAAAAACATCTAAAATATAATCTAACCCATTTAATTCATTGAATGTGAAACACAATTCAATAATTTATGGCTGACATGGAAAAAAATACAATTTATTGTTCTGTGATGGTCAGACCACACATCCACTGATAGAGAATGTAGTCACCATGATACTTAGTCATCACAAGATGTTCACATCAGTGTCCACATAGTCCATTCATGCCCATATATTTTTAAGTAACCATAAAAATATGTATCTACCCCTCCAAATCAAGTTTTAGAGATTAGGTGGTATCTCATCAAACAAGATGTTTCCCATCAATATGACGGATTCTGAATCATAATGTGTCACTGTTATAATGTTTTATAATGAGGAAAATCAACCATTTATTCATGGAAAACATAGACCATTGGCTCAAAATTCACCTAAATGGTTAAATAAACCATTATAATAAATAAAAAATTTACAATATGAATAGGATGGGACCAAAAAATGTGGAATGGACATCAAGGACAATTCCCAATGAAATTAAAAAGTAATATAAATGATCTAAAAAAGTCCATTTAAAATTTCATGTAAATGGGCCTTGTGTGAAGCCTTATTGCATGTACAACTATAAAATGAGACCATTTATATCCCCCACATACCAAAATGTTTACCATCAACAACATTTTTTTCAAGATGAATATTTCTATTCTAATGTCCCTTGGTTGGTAAGACTACAATTCTTCTATAATACATTTGTGTCTTTTCTCTATATTAATATGAAGTAGTGTAGTATAAACAATGATCTAATTGTAAATATTTATCTCCACCTCATTCATAATACATGATCCTATGCCTAGATTTATCCTACCACTCCTATAGACCCTCAACTATGTTCATTCTATATGAGTCCATCCTATTTTGGGATCCACATTTAGAGACTATCATCACACTCTTAAATCTTGGGAGGGTCCATCCCATTCCCCTATCCTATAAGAAAACTCCCATTTTCCATGAATAAAATGTGCATTATGTTCCCATTCATATTCTTACCATTTCATTTTCATTTATTCAGTGTGACAGAACCCCACATCTTTTTAGTATCTCTATATCATGTATCCAATCAACAGATGGTCCATTTATACTATTGAATCTGAAAAAATCTCATGATAGGAGCTCATAATGGAAATAATAATTTCATGATAAAGGATTGAACCCCACTATGAACACCTTCAATTATATGCCCCATTAAAAAGGGTAAGTTATGGGTTATTACAACAGGATAATAGAACCATCTTTGAAATAAAAAATGGTGATTCCCTAGATTATGAGTGTCCCGATAAAGAATAAATTGGAATGGTATCTAATGGAGCAATGATGTATTTCTTTAATATTCAACGAACTCCTCTACAAAAGTGATCCCCTAGAGTACACCCGTAAATTTTATTATAGGATTCCATATTACTCGAAACAGAATTTCCTTCTATTTATATCATATTTAGAAAATATTAGATGATGAGACCCTTTTATATATAAGACCCAAGATGGTTACTATGGGTCACCTCACCAACTCCACATAGATATTCAACCTGGGTAGCCTAAATTCATAATCCCAATGAAATTCTATTATTTCAGGCTCATAAAATGTCATTGGTCAACTATTATAGATTTTTTCTCACTAAGTGCATTCCTCACATTTTCATAGATAGCAGTGATAATCATTCCCTTACCATAATTAAAATTATATACTGATAATAGTATATGTGTAATTCCTAGACCTTAATTTAATGAAGAATTAGTTCTTAAATGACTGAGACATTCCCCAATAGACATTAATTAATGTCTTTGAGGCATCATAATTTTCATGGGATGCACTAGTGTGTTTATAAAGGCCCACTCTTAACATAAATTAACATTGTATAATTTTTTATTACATAATTTGTCACAAAAAATATCCCCAAATATTGTATTAGTTTAGTGCCTTTGGATAATGAAAAACTAGGAATTAGTAAAAAAAATTGAGCTAGATAATCTCTTACCAGTTTTTCTTTGACTATAACCCTTCTTAGACACGACATTCGTAATTAATATCTTTATAACCTACAGAAACGATATATAAAAAGGGGAGATCTAAAATTATTAGTAAGTAAAAACAAAGGGAATATATATGAATAAAAATGAGCATAAGGGAATTATAATGTTATTATTACATTATAAGATCATTCATTTCATATCAATGATCATAAAAATGAATTGTAAAATAAAGATTGCATGTTCATAAGACATGATTCATATGTGATTCATGATCAAAATATATGAAATCATGACATAAGAATAAGATATGGGTTTTGGAAGATACATAAATATGAAATATTGTTCCCTTTAATTCAATGATAATTTCCAAAACATATCAAGGAAAATAATGGGGAATACACCTATTGGATGGGAAACACAACCTTCCCTAATCGTAGTCTATTCCACAGAAGAGATTGTGTTTTACTATCTTCCCATAGTGGATTAAGATTCTTCTTATTCCCATTTCTGATTTAGTTTCCCCTTCTTTCCATATTATTTCAAGCCTATTGACATATTTTTAATAATCATCTCTTTTTATATAAATCATTACCCAATGAATTTGAGGAAAACCTAGGTCCCAACCTATACATAATAAAATCATACATAAATATGTTGTATGATGATAAATAATCATCATAATATTACCTTGTGGACACCCCATTCCATTACAGAGTCCAACAAATGGCAAAGGGTTATACCTTAAGCACAAAGAGGGTCACCCTTTAAAGAACATCAATTAAATTGACGAAAGCATAAACTAGGATCCCAGTTGGAGTGAGGCGTGCAAGTCACTTTCATGCCACCAATGCGTCGCACAACTCACTTGCTCGCCCTATTTGATTTTCCACCCAAGGTGCATGGTGGCCTATAAATAGCCCCTATGGACCCCCATTACATGGATGGATTTTTCCAAAAGTCAAATTCAAGCTCTAGTCGCACAATTCTTCAACTCAACTCTTCCAAATACTTCTAAGGCAATTTTTACCTAAAACAGAAGACTTGAAGGTGTAGGATAAACCCTATGTGTTTATATTTCATCAACACTTGTGTGGCTGAGTATCCGAACTTATTTAAAAATGGAAACACTTGTGTGCCGCCCTACCGTTTCGATGAAACTTGTACGCCACCCATTTGGAAACATCTTAGGATAATACTAAATTCTTTAGTTATGTCTCTCCTAAGTATTACCCTATAGATTCATCATCTCTGAGGTGAACCCATGCCGTGCAAGTACACATTCATGACCAATACCTTCACGCAAACATCATTTGTGTGCCTCTATATCGTTCACCTCTCCTCTTCGAGATATTAGCCTGTGTACACCTTTTCAAAGCCATTTATGGCATTGTTATATCGGTGGCTTCCTTATCTGAAAGAAATTATTTGAGAACCTCTCCCAAAACCTAGTGACTCAAAAGCTTTATGTCACCATAGTTAGAGTTATCGTCCATGTAACCTCATCCTTTACAATGAGAATATCTTTTGAATTTGGGCCTCCTTCTCAGGAGTAAGCCATACATCCCCTTACCATGGGCCTACTTCTCATGGGTAAGCCCAAGTCATAATTTTCTTTAACATTGGGCCTCCTTATAAAGAGTAAGCCCCAATAATAATTTCCTTTAACATTGGGCCTCATTCTCAAGAATAAGCCCCAATCACAATTCCTTTAATTTGGGCCTTTTTCTTAGGTGTAAGTGCCAGGTTATAAGCCCCCTTTAATTTGGGCATCCTTATTAGGATTAAGCTCCTAGTTAAAACTCCAGACCTCTATAAATTTGAAATATTGTTATGGACCGTGCTCCTTGACTTATTTCCCAAATTATGTCATGGTCTTCATATATTTGGTCAGTCATACATACGTAGGCCCCACATCATTTCTTGTGACTTCATTTTTCATGGCACAATCATCATGTTTACTAATAAAACTTGTTTCTCCCACCGAGCATGACTCACATGAGCTTAGAGTTTTAATGTAATCACAAAATCTCTTTTTGGGCCATTAACTATGCATATGCCCGATATTTCTTCCTCCAAACTATGTAAACGTATCTTGCTTAAAAGTAGAGTACTTAGGAATCCTTTCTATGGTTCTAGGCCATCATTCATGAATTATTTTCGGTCCCATATGGTGTTAAAATCTATTATTTTTATCGAACTATGTGGGTTATGATTCCTTTTTAACGAGGATTTGTATGTATCCCATCTGCGGGTACGATCCCAACTCTGAAACAATTCATGTCTTTATGAATGACAATAAACATTAATAGCCTCACTGAGTGGCTTTAAAACCAGTATGGTTACCATAATGACCAATATATTTCTATATAATGTTTTTAAGGATACCATTAACTAAGAATCTCTAATACATACAGATGATTCTCCATCGATGAATATCCAAAAATACATATAAAAAATTCTCTAAATCCAATAAATATCAATCATCGATTGCTATATCTAAAGGAATACTCATTTTCATGCTTGGTTAATTAATTAGGATTTGTGAACATAACATAAATCTATAATATAGTCCCTTAGTAAACAATAATTCCCCACAAAAAGTTGTTATGAGCTTGGCCTCCCATCCTCTCGGCCCATGCAAATTACTAATCCTCATCGGTCTACAAATAATGAGCACCTACCTTTGGAAATTAGGTCTAAATGGATATAGAATCATTGGGCGTTTTCGGTTCTACGAATAAACCCGTTAGAAACTGATTGGAATATTTTATCCTTAAACAAATAAGGTTATCCCCATTTCCAGATAAAACATACCGATAATAAAGGGTGAGTTTTATAAACATCATATTATATCCCATGATATTATATGAGTATCATTAACCTATTATAATATCATATCCTATAGAAATTATTCGCGTTCCATAATAATTTCATCACAACATAATCTGTGAAAATAATAAGGTTTCAAAAGCATATAACATGTGAAACATGTAACAAATTCACATACATATAACCAGTAAAAGTGAAATTCATTTTCCAACCATCATTACAACAAATTATAATAAATTCCAAGAAATAAAATAAATGGGACAATTGGATCATTTCCCTAGAAAGCCATGAGTAACCACACAGGATTTCCTCTTAGATGAAAATTAACATTAAAAAATATTTTATATCTTTACTTATGGAAAATATTTGTTATTATTTGAAAAAATACTTTTACAAACATTAAGTATTTTTCAAGAATAAATTTTTAAAAAACAGATTTTAAATATTATAATTGAATATTCGAATGAAATTAAAAACTATAGTATCCTTCATTCCATGAAAATTATCTCAAAATAATTTTTTAAAAATATTTTTTGTAACATATTACTTGTAATAAAATTGAATTTAAACCGAAAAAAAATTACGTCATATTTTCATCAATTTTTATTGATTATCATAAATACCAAAGAGTGGAATAATGGTACTAATACATGAATATATCATGAATATGTAGGTCATATTAAATGTTTTAATATTTTATAATTGGAGGCATATTCGTTAAAAACAATGAAAAATAATGAGATTGTTACAATAAAGTCATACCACTTTGTCAACTTTGACTAAAACAAGTAATGAATAAATTTAAATAAATAAATATAAAAATATCATTAAAATATGGATATTAATGATATAAAATAAAAAATTTATGTATATACACCTCATAAAATTATATAGTTCCATAATAAAATATTTCCCTCAATGAATGAAAGATTAAAAAAATCTACCTTACTCATTTTGTTACATTCGAACCGTAAAATTCTAGGAAATAAATATCAAGAAATGGGTATGTAAATAAAGCAATTATGTATATGAATAAAAAATTAAATTAATGGAAATTATATATACGAATTTAAATAATCAAGTGGTGAATAAGACTTATGGCTTGTAGAAATAAAAGTACGACTGGAATCCCCCATATACATATGTCTGGACACACTTTGTAGTAATTGAAAACTAATGTAAAATAAATATAAATATATTATAAATATATTATAAAACCATAATCAATTTACATCATTCCATATATTATTTAAATTTGAATATATATTTCTTGTTTATTAACTATTCCATGTTAAAATTTTATTTCGCTAACAGTGTCTTTTTCTTTAGCATGCGTTTTGATTTTTTATATTTTTTCCTTTTAATAATTAAATTATTTAATTATCCAAATAATGAAAAACATGATATAAATATAATTTTCAATCATTATATATGTATTTATAATAATCTATAAATTATACAAATATAAATTTAATTACACTATTCTTGGAGATGGTAAACCCTATATACACATGAACATTTTTTCATAATTATTATTGTTTTGAATGGACAAAATTAAATTTCATATATATGTAATGTGAGTCTATTAGAATTATTATTTTATATATATCATATATGTTTGATAAAACCATCCTTAATAAATTCTAGTAAATATGAGAAAAAATAAAATCTCTTTGTGGTGGTGGTAGTCCACACATCCACAAAATAATATACCATATTGAACCAAAATAAATATTATGAATGTATACGTTATATAATAATTACAAAAGAATAAATACAACATAAATATCATATATATCATTTAAAATAAAAAGGTTAAAAATTATTCCAAACCTTGAAAGTGGTAAATGGTAGACCGAATGACATAAGTTCGTGAGGTGGTAGTCCACCATTAACATGAATAATGATTATATATCCCATATGATGAAATTTTCTATAAATTTATATTGAACCATTAATAAAAAAATGTCTCAAAATTTTGGGGATACTGAATTATTGTTTAATCATGGAATAAAAATATTTTAGGGTGGGGAGAAATAAATAATGTCAATGTGGTTGTTGAATTATGTTTTAAATTCTTTTGAAAATTCGTTTTATTTTTTAACTAAATGGACTCATTAATTGAATTTCTCCCCAAAGGTAGGAGTGGAATTCTTGTAAATATAATAAAAGGAAAACACTATTGAGATCTCTTCCTTACAACATGTGCCTGTAATAATTTCCCATTTTTTATCCAATAATGTAATTAGTCTTAATATGTCCATCCAATGGCTTTTGGACATGTGTCAATGTTACTTGATATTTATCAATTCACATATTACCATTATGTAAAGTCATTTTTCCCATAATCACTATAATAAATTTCAATTCCTTTCACTAATATAATTTTTTCAAAAAATATTTTTTAATTATTAGACAATATAAATTATGATTATAAAAATATGTAATCCATTATTCAAAATTGTAACTATAAATTGTTTAGATATTAATTTAAAATTAATCTCGCTTATGGAAAGAGACGGAAAGTTTTTACGTGAAAGGGTCCTAATGTTTTGAATGTTATTATATCTAATTTCAATGGAAAATTTGTTTTAATGAGTTAAATTAAATTAATTATTTTATAGTTTATAAAATTATACTTTAATATCAAATTAATATATAATTAATCTATATAAATGTATTATATGAAATTGTCGTTTTGAATTAAAATTCACTATTTTTCAATATTCATTCAAATTTATGTTTTTTAGAGAAATCCTTAAAATTCACTATACGATAATGTTTATAATTATAATTAAAAAATGTTTGTTTTACCAAAATAAATTTATAAAACTTTATGAAATCAATTTCATTATTATTTATAAAAGGAAATATTAATAAGTCCTTTTTAGAAAATAGTATTTCAAACATATAATGGCATCACCTAAATTGTATGATTTATTTTCAATATGTTTTATTTGTATAAAACAATATTAAATGATATTTGAAAATTAGTTTCTAAAATTTATTTAAAATATTTTAATGGAAACGTTATAAATTTTTTGAATATATACTTTTAATAATAAAATTTATTTTTGTAGAAACTCACTGTTCTTCGTAATTTAAGTTATACCTGAGTTGATTGTATGCTTGTATTATGTGGTGTAACGTATAAATTTTTTTGGGATAGCATAAAACTCCTCACAAGAAATAAAATAAATTTTATTTATTTGAAAAATGGTCTATAATAACTCATTGTGTTACATTCTACCCCCATTAAAATTAATTATACCCTTGAAATTCATACTTATGACACAAACAAAAGATGTAAATTATTCATCATAATATCCTCCCACATCCCTAGAATCTTCTGAAAACTGGTGATTTCACAAAAAAAAAATTCAGGTGAGTGGTATAGTTTTATAGAACATTCTATGTACTATCCCTAATTCCAATAGGTAATTTCTGGTTAGAATGATACAACGACACTGGAATGACCTATGATTTTATTTTAGGTGAAATGATGGATATTTACTTCATTAAGATAGATACATTTATCACATCATGGCATAGAGTGAAATTTAGAGGAAGTTCTATGTGATAGGAACCTGTTCTGATATGAACAAGAATTTGAAAAAGATACATATACATATGGATTATTTTCCATTTCTTCTTGAATATCATAACCATCTTCTAGGGATAGAATGTTAGGAACCCTATCTCACAAAAATAGAAATCTAGATCATGTTGATGATTATTATCATATTCTTTCTTCCAACCATAAGATCCTTTTATATAGTAATAAATGGTTGAAACATTCTTATCCATTTCTTCATTGAACATTATTCCTAATAGATTTTTTTCCAACATCATCTTTGCATGTTGGATATCTTTACTTCTTCTCATAGAGGGCTTCACACATGCCCTCTAAATGATTAATTAGAAGATACCGTTTTCG
The DNA here is from genome assembly GCA_963277665.1 of Viscum album. Taxonomy (NCBI): domain Eukaryota; kingdom Viridiplantae; phylum Streptophyta; class Magnoliopsida; order Santalales; family Viscaceae; genus Viscum; species Viscum album. The sequence goes on along the minus strand of OY728130.1, from coordinate 541,333,938 downwards.
TATAACTCAATTAGTTAATGTTGTTCCTCCCATCCAATATTTAAATGGAGAGAACAAGATCTCATCATATCCTTTTTAGTTTGAATTTTTCTCTTAGACTAAAAATCCGTCTATTAATGATAATAAGTGGTAAAACAAAATTTTGTATTAGGTTCTCATTGAATCATTCACAACATTTTTGTGGTAAAACTTTTATCCTCAATAGATTCTATATAATATCTTACTATATGAAATATTACCACAGATTGTGTATCTTGGAAAGATGCTCTAGAGATAGTTCTTCTCGGAATTTAATAATGTGTTTTGAATTTATATGGTGACCAACTAACACCTGTATATTAATAAACCATTTATTGGTGTTGGGTAGTCTAATGAAAAAATCGACAGATATGTTCACAAATTTACATTTCGAAATCGGTAATGGAAGAAACATCAAATTAATATTTTTCCTTTAAAACATAACATACTAGAATATGATGCATCGATATGGAAAATATGTGATATCCGTATTCATTTAAACACACTAAGAGTAATATTTTAAGTGTCTATCCATCATTGTAGTTACATGATGAATATCTAATGGTGAACTATGAGCATCCTATAATACCTATTTCATAAAATTTGGTATGGAAGGAACAACTACACATTTTTTGAACCTTATCCTTCCATTATTATCAATGTTTAACTCATTAAATTTTCTAACCTTAATCTACAGTTCTACATCTTCCTAATGAACCTCTTTAATCATCACATGGATATAGAGTTGAACTTTCAACTAAGAAAGATAATATTTTTCCTTACTATAACATTTCTATATCCATACTCTTCAATTACACAAATACATTCTATTTTTTATCTTCATCAGGGATAATATAGAATATTCTTTTTGACTCAAGTCATCGGCCACCTTATTCTATTTCCCATGGTGGAAAATGCACTAATATGTTATAATACATTTCCATATCTAATTGTCTTCTAAGGAAAATGATAAACACCTTTTATGTGAATACACATTTCAGAATATTTTCATTGTAATTTATATTAGAATTTTCTTATTAAAGATAATGCATCCAAATCATTACTGAAAAAATTGCATCATCTTTCTCCAAATAATGAGTTGGAAATTTTTTCTCATAAATCATCAATGATGATGATTCATTTTATATAAGAAATTTATTCTGTATAATAATGAATACCAATACATTCATTGATGCATCACCATATATTAAAAAACCTTATATAGTACATGGTAATGTAAGAATGGGTTCACTGACTTACATTCTCTTTAGTTCATTCAAATTTTTACCACATTCATCTGTCAAAAGAAGATTACACCCTTTCAAGATAAAATGGTTTGAAGATTATATAGTGGTGATAATGTCTTTAAAAACCATTGGTAATATCCATATAAACCATGAAAGCTATGTTTATCAGTCACTATTGTTGTTCTAGTCCAATATTCAATATCCAACATCTTTGATGGGTCTTATTTTATACCATCTCTTGAAATTAAACATCCCAAAAATGAACCATTTTCAGCAAAAAGTCAAACTTGTTACATTTTTTCATTTTTTATCCAAAATTATGTTATTGATTATATTTCTCATAGTGGAATAATTCATTTCATTTCCATTTTAATATATGATGGAATCATCTATACATACTAGCAAAAACTAATCGAGGTAATTTATAAGTACTCAATTCCTAAAATTTATTGAGATAAAAGGGTAATATTAAGTCTAAAAGGACTCACTATATATTTATATTGTCCATAACTTGTATAGAAGGATATACTAAGATTATCCATAGTCTTGATAATCAATTGATGATATCCTGAATTAATGGAAATCATGTATATGTATTGACCAGTACACAATTGATCAAAGATGTCATCATTACATGGAAGAGGATACGTGTTCTTGATTTTTATCTTGTTAGACTATTGATATTAAATATAGGGTCACATTTACCTATCTTTATTTTCTAAAAAAATACAGTTGCACACCAAGGTGGACAATTTGGTATAATGAATCAATTATCATAGTTTTCTTGAGTTTATTTTTCAATTCCTACAATTTTATCTGGACCATTCTATAGGGACACTTTGAAATTGGTGTGGCACCATGTTTGAGTTATGTCTAAACATCAACATCAAATTTTGGTGGAAGGATAAAAAATTATTATAATAATGCTTCCTAAAATGCTCGAACTATATGAATATATTTGATGTCAAATTTCTACAAAATCATTGGGGAGAAACATGCAATATGAAAGGAAATTAAGACCTATAAAAGGCACATAACATATATAGGATGTTCATACATAATTTCACATTGATATTAAATCTTATTTTTGTTTGAAATAACATAAATAATTTTCCTTCCCCAATAATCGATGTGGTATTTCTGAAGAAGGGGCCATTACATTCCTATGATGACATAAAATTCAACTAGATGAAGATAAGTGAAATTAACATGAAGAAAATTTCTATAAATTTCAACCATAGAACAATTTTAGTCTTGAGATGAAATCATCATACCATTAAGTGCTTGAACTACTAATTCCACATGTAATCATTTAGGTGGAATCCTTGTACCCATAAAAAATAAATATGAATGAGTAGGTATAACCGTAATCAAATAAGACATTAGAAGTTCTATATTGGTTGGATTGTGTACCATTCATCATGTAATTATTTCACCCCTACTCATAAATAGTGATCATAAAATATTTCCCCCTGTCCCTCAACAAATGATAAGGATGACTCCTATATTCATCACAAACACTCTATTTTGGGAACTTGATAGCATAATTCTTAGTCTCTATACACATAAAGCACTGAAGAATAGGAGGTTTAATCTACATAGTTTTCCCTCTATTCCCATCATTATCCAACTTATTCCTATCATTTCAGCAATCTATTTCTCTCTTGGACTTCACTTCTCCACAGAAATAATTTAAAATAACCATTAATAATTTTTATTATATGCTGCATTCAATTCATAGAGATTACAGTAAGGGTCGTCTTCTTTCCTCCATGGTTTCTATATTTTCTTTTGAACTCTCTATTCAATTTCATGTTGAAACCATGCTTTTTATACATAACTTGAACATCTATTTCAACAGTGATCTCACAAAAGAAAATATCTTCATAGATAGTAATGTATCATATCTCTAACACCCTTCTATGAATTTAATATAATCCCCTAAAGAATATTTCTATCATACTCTTCGGTTTCGTGATTATACCAAATACATACCACACAAGTCTTGAAAAATAATCCACATATGTACCAACTAATTAATTATTCATTTTCTTTAAATCAAGGAACCAATTTTGCAACTTCATATAAAGAACAAATGGAATTTAATTATTAAAGAATAAGCTCATGAAATCATCTCATCCCACAGATTCAACTTCATCTTGCTTCTTCATATTCGTCATTAGTGTCCACCCTTGGTTAGATCTCTCTACTAAATGATAAAAAACTAGAAAGAATTTTTCTTGTTATGAACAATAGAGTATAGAAAATATCATTTCATTGGTAGGGATCCATTGTTTATAAACATGTGGGTGAGAATACAGATAGAAAAAGTGTATGTTTCATCAAAAAGAAATCAATATAATATTACTCACACTATTTATCATTTGCAAATCCAAAATTATTTATTGCATGAAATATATTGGTGATAATAGAAACAATATTGTTCATTTAATACGCAATATAATTTAGTTTCTCCAGATGATTATCATATTTACATCAAAATAATAATAATAATAAGGTGGTTTCTATGAGTTCTAGCAAATGACTAAACCCTAAAATCATAGAGTGAGAAAAATCTATCATAGTGATAAACCACATAATCATGTAAAAAACTATTATATGATGTATATATTATAAAAACTTCTTTAATCTATGACACCTTAAGTTTTTCCTAGGTTATTCATTGACAACTCATATTTAAATCTTTTATTTTTAGTCATGAATAGTTTTTGAATTACTAATGTATATCCCCTAGGAGTTTGAAAATTGGAGTACAGTAAGGATTGTTGTTGTGTAGTAGTGCCTAATTGATTCTTGATGAATGATGATTTTTCGGAGTTGTTACCCCTATGTACGTCTATTTCAGGTCCACATCCACTTGTATTACCCAGATAATGACATATTTCTTGGAAATCAGTAACTCTACCCTTTGCCGACATATGATTACTTTTTCTTGTACATTTTCTCATCCTTACAGTTATCAATAGACATGTCCTTAGGGTTCTCACTATAGTTTTCACATCCTATTTTGAAAAAGATAAATAATTTATTCATCAACCACCAACTATAGGAGCCCTATATTAATATAAATTAACATTATATCGTATTTGTTAGAATATATCATATGATACACAAACAGATTCTGAAGGACTGTATTGTTTTTGTTCCATTGGAAACATGGAAACATAAACACTGCTACATAAGTGAGGTATATTGTCCCACATGTGGATCACCATGACCATAAACCCTCTTAGAATCATCGTACATAATAAATATATTCATAACCATGGAAAATGAAACATATAAATAAGTCACCCTAGATGATCATAAGGGTAAACAAGGGAGTTTTGTAAGTATAAAGAAGAGCATAAGGGTATAAGAATGTGATCATAACGTTATAAGGTTATACCCAGAATATCAAAGTTCATAAATATATATCATGGAATAAATATTGGAAGTTGATAAGACATGAATCATAAAGGAATCAATTGAATAATCAAAAGAATTATAAAATTAGAACAAGACAAATAATGGAGGAAGAAACGTAAACATGTAATATAATTCCCTATAAGTCATGTTTCTATCAAAAAACATATCATGGAACATAATGTGGACTACACATACTACATAGAACACACCTTTATCCCCATTATAAACCCATTTTGTATAAGTATTTGGTTTCCCCCATGTTCCCATAGTGGATTAGGTATCCCCATCTTCCCGTAGTCGATCAATTTTCCCCTTCATCCAATAGTGTATCAAGCACATATAATTATTTCCCTTCATTATGTTATGATTTATAATTCATTACCAAATTAATAGAAGGGAGTTATAAGTCCCACACGTCAAATTATAAAATCATCCAAACATGTTCCACAATTGAATAACTAATCATTATATCAAGATCTATAAAATGATGATGGGTTACATAAGAATCATATCAAAACCCATGAACTGAAATCGGTATAATAAATAATCCATCATAAAAATTTATGTCAGAGATAAAGGTTTCATAATAATTTTATCAAAGCATAAACCATGAAAATAATTCTATTTTAAAAGAGTATAACCCTTCTACAAGAAACAAGTATGTAAAATATATAACATAAGATGGAGAAATGAGTTTCATAACCATTATGTCATAAAAACAAAAACCACTCATTGAAATAATATGAATTGATCAATTAGATAATTTAAATATAAATTAATTAATAAAACCAATTGATTTTTGGTTAAATGGAAAACTATTTGGAACAAACTATCAAAAACATTTACTGTAGAAAACATCACCTCTTATTTGAAAAACCTATTTTTAACACAATAATTTTTCCAAAAAAAATATTTTATTTAAATTAATAATGAATAAATATAATATATTTTTTAAAAAATAAAAGTAATTATAAAAATTTACCTTTTTAATGGTCTCAAAATGTATTTTTAAAATTAAAGTAAAATCATTTAAAAAAATAGATTTTCAATTAAGAAATTCATCCAATTAAAGAGAGAAATAACTTCATATTTTTATATACACTTTGTAATTACTATATTAAGAACCAAATTGTAGGAATATGGTACATATTCATGAGGATTTTATTAATAAATACAGTTGAAAAAAACATATTGGATATTCTCAATGGAATCGTAATCATAAACTACCTTGATAAAGAAGATATTATATCAATAAACTCCCACCACATTGGTAAATTCAAATAAACAATACCCTATATAAAAAAATATGCCTAAAATATCATTAAAATATTTAAATTGAAGATATTACTTTTAAAATGTAATTTCACACACCTCATAATTTAATATATCTTCATAACAAGAACATGTGTCTTAAAGAAAGAAAATTGGGACAAAACTACCTTACTAATTGTAACGCCCCGACCCCAGAATCCCAGAGTCGGTGCATTATTACATATCATTGGCATGATCGTAAAAAATAAAGTCTCAAAAAACAGATTAGTTTAGTAGAGTTGGAAGTAATAAATACATTCATAAGTATTACATTACGTCATAAAATGGAAAACTAAAACAACATTGTCTCCATAGACAATACTAAGATACCATAGACTATCCCTAGAGGTCAGTCATAAAATACTTCTTTGTATCCTGGGAAAATAAAACATAGAAAGGGGTGAGATCAGATGCTCAATAAGGATAACATTATAGCAGAATCTTTTATAAATAAGCATAAACATTTAAGGTAGTGTATAAGAGTAGAACAAAAGCCTTTTAAACTTGATCTTTAAAAAATATGGAAAAGATAAAATAAAATAATTCCATTTACTTATTCGCATGGATATTCTACTATTATAATGATCACATGCAATATCAATAACCACTTTTATAATGATGGAATTCATAATTCCAGACAATCATAACCACATAGTCAAGGCAATATTCCAAGACTACAAATAAGATTTTGTCAAATTCTTGTACCAAGCCACTAGTTTGTCTCATGAGACCTACCGATGAATCGAAGATCTAAAACGGTCTCCACCCGTCACTTACTAACTCCATTGTATTCCTCATATGGAAATTTTGAAACATAACATAAAAATTCGTATTAAAAATAGCATACGAAATGTCAATACATTTTCAACAAACCATGAATTGTATAAAAATAGCACATCCACAGTCAAACATAACTCATTCAATACAATATAGAAGATTGTATTGTATCATATTAACTTCAATTGATAATAATTAAGGATATTGAAGTAGATGAAAATAATCATCAATACTATTAGAGAGAAATATCCCCCTTTTTTGAAATCATTTACAAGTAACACTATTTTCAAAGAAGCAATTTAAATATATATTTTTGAATCAAAGTGGCCCATAACACTTTGAAACATTTAAAAAGAATTTTAATTTTAAAACTTTAATGTCCATATAAATAAATCTTTATAACCTTTTTTAAAACATGGACATTAATGAGAATTATTTAGAATAATAAATCTTTAAAACATTTTAACTTATATTTTAGTTAGAGTATATAACCAAAAGAGAGACACTTGAATAAAAATAAATGAGGTAATCAAAACATTTTAATATCAGGATAATAAATGGATTCATGATATATTATGTCAAAGTACATTATATGCACCATATTAAACTTATTTGGTGTATAACCACAATAAAGTCACAATGGAGTGTAAATTAAGATGAAATCTCTTATAAAGACCGTATCCTTAGGTTAAGGATAAATCAAAAACATAATTATGTGTGTAAAATATAAATACACTTAATATGATTGGATATTCAGTTTAAATCAATCCTAGGACATTCACACATATTCTTGTAAAAACAACACCAATAAATTTGATATTAAACTCAATAAATAGAGATTGAGTTAAAATTACTCTTATCTAGTTCATATCAATGACTTGAGAATTTATCAATGGATTTATTATGTGTACAAAATTATATCCCCAAAAAGGGATGTGGAAAATATGACATAAGAAAATTAATAGTGATTCCAAGGATAATCCTGGAGTAAAATAATCAATGAAGTATGTGTAAAGCATAATGACTGGAAATTGAAATTTCAAATTCCCTTGTCGATTTGGTAACTTACCAAACAAACCCCCCATTAAATAATTATCATTAAATTATGATGTAAATATCCATAAATTAATGTATATTACACAATTAATACAATCATGTGCAGTACACACACCACATGCAATAAATATGTAGCGAACAATGGAAATCTCAAAGAATTAAAAGTGAGATAAGAAACGCCTTGTAATTTTTCCTTGGTCATGGGTAGGTTAACCTCATATATATTGGTGAATTTTTTTTATTGAATTATATAAGAATTATATACATTAATATTATATAATATATGATCATTTAACAATGATTTGTTAATAAACTCTTAGTATTATCGTCATTTCGGATGTTAATGGATTCATTTTCCTTTATATTCATTGTTTTGTGAGCCATATTTGTTATGGATGAGATGTATCTTATTCATATACAGAATTATATCATGTCTCTAAATAATATTTTACATCATCAAATGAAATTTAGTCTTGAATGGATACAATGGGGAATGAATCTCATCAAGTTCATGGAGAGGGTAATCCCTACGTACACACGAGCGACAATATCACTCTTTTGATATTAAAATAATATATAATTGGATGGTATATCATATATAAAGAATAATTATAAGGTTATATTTATTATTTACATGAATTACACATCATTATTATAATCATCCAAATAATAATGTATTGAATAACAATTACACGACGACGTGGATACGATAATCCGTACGTACACACTTATGGTGACATGTCATTCAAAGGATGGATAGAATAATGAAGATGGTTGTAACATATTCTAAAAGCATCACAGTATATATATGATACATGATTTATTATTTCATAATGTAAATAACAAAAAAGAATAAGTGTAAGAAGAAAAGAACTTGAAAGAGGGTGGTGAAATTATTACCTCTTCTTCGGGCTCTTCCTTTTGATTTGATCAAAATAACTCTTTAAGATGGATTTATAAAAAAATTAGGACTTTAAGATGAATTGAGGTAATTTGAGAGGATATGTGGATAGGGTTTGGCCGATCCAAAAGGATTTGAAGGTGTGAATTATTGAGTAGATGGAGTGCCCTTTTATAAGAGGGGTGAGGGGCACCTTATGAAAAGCTAGAAATATTATTTTATAATAAATTCATATTCGGTTTGAAATGTCTCCAAAGTGGATTATTTAATGCTTAAGGTGGGTATAGGTAGATATCCACTCCACCAATAAGTTTTAGATAGGATTGGGTTACTATATTAACTTTATCGTTTTGATTTAACTCTTAGTTAAATAGTTTGACATCTACCATGTCTCTTTGTATTTTTATATTATATAGTTAATAAACATAATATATACTAACAAGAGACCCTGATGTGGTCCATAAATGATACACCTATCATTATATAAGTCTTCTATCCGATCCTTATATTTTTAATAATAGAATTTCAATTAATAATATAATATATGATATAAAAACTCATTTATGTCAATTTTGACAGTATTTAATAATTGATTGTTGATAAAGTCATAAAAACAATATTTAATCAAAAAAATTCATTTAAGAAATCCTGACATGTCATATTAACCAATAATGTTCTTGGATGTCATCAAATCGTTAAAATTATATTTATTTTAACATTTATAATACCAATTATTTGATTCATTCATTAACAAGGAAAATACTGCATCATTATTGTGTCATAAATAAATTTAATTATTCAATGTCGAAAAATTATAAATAATATTCCATTATGTACTAAATCGGTTTATCATTATAATTAATATTTATATTCAAAAATATAACTTATATAACAATATTTAAAAATTATTTTTCTAAAAGATATATGCTTGTGTCATTTTTGTATTTACTTTAGCCTAATTAATATAAAGTGTCATTAACAGTTACAAGTGGCTCCATGGGGTCCCAAAATTGACCCAAAGATTCCAATGGTCGGAAATTTATCAATTAATAGGGTTAGGATATGTTTTAGGGTAATTTAATATTATTATAATATTACATGTTTACCCTTATTTACCATATTAACCCTTTACCCATGGAAAATAAAATATTTACCAAAGTAATTATTCAAAATGTTTAAAAATAAAAGTTACCTATTTACACAATTTTTACCCACTGATTTCAAATATCAAATCCATTTTTCTATATTCAAAACACATAAGTGGAATAAATTAATTTAAAATTAATTCCTATTGTCAAAACAAAGAGTGTGTTTTGTATGAAATAATAACTATCAAAAGATTGGCACTTGTTTATGTCTAGTTTAAATGTTAAATTACATCCAATTACTAAGATGGGTTTAAATGGTAAAAATATATTCTAATTATACTTTAAAACCTCTCAATAGTATAATGTATCACTATAAATTATTTGAATTAAAAAAAAGTTGTTTTTAATTTACGTTTAGTATATTTTTCAGTATTCATCAAAATTGGAATGTTTTCTAAAAAATAACAAAAAATCACCCTAGGATAATTTTGATATTCCAAATCCAAAAATTATGACCATTTGGAATGAATGAATTTATAAAATTTCAAAAATTTGGTATTACTATTCATAACGGCTTGTTTGATTGGTTATGGTGTGTGTTAGAACTCGATGTTGCGTACAACACACGCTACTGTATTATTCAAAGGGAAGCATACCGTGGATGCTTGGGAGGTTACATCCTCCCCTACTTCAAATAACTTCATCCTTTATTTTTTTTTTAAATTGGCCTTGGAAATATAATGGAAATTCGCACATCGGAAATAGATCCAATAAAACTATCAATTTAAAAGAAAGGAAGAGAAGTACAAAGGTCACTTAAGATAACCCATACTAGGATTCCCAATAGGAAAACATGGATATGGATAAGAAACTAAGTATCCTGTTCTGATGGAGACGGATAGAAATCATGATCAGGAGAAAGTTAACAATAAGAAAACCACAAACATGTGATGGGACAAATGGTCATTACTCTCACAGTAGGAAAAGTAAATTGAAACCATTTTTGTTTTGTTTTAAGTTACACTACATAAAGATGAGGAATTAATTTATGAGATAGAATAATAACATAAAGCGATATACATACATTTTAAGTAGAGTTTCATTCATTAATAAATTTCTACCACTAACTCAATTTTTTTAAAAGATGATTATTTAAGAAGACATGGTCACATTGGAAGAGCTAGATTAATCTTCTATAGAATCGCATGATCCACGAAGGATAAACTCTATATTTTATTTGCCTTTAGATATTAATCAAAACCAAAACTATTAGTATAAGATCTGATGATCCCCCAAAAATATATTCCATTAGAGAAATAAAAAATAATATTAATTTCTAAAACTAAACCAACAATACCCAAAAGATAAATAAATACCATTCAATAAACAATTGTCCGTAAAATCATTCAACATAATCCATATTAATATTAAAACCCAAAAACATAGAATAATTTGGTTATTTATTCTTCCACATTAAATTTTATCTAGTAATGACATCAACTACTCTTAAAGTCACATACTTAAAAGTAATTAACCTAATCACATATTCTATATTATTGGTTAATCATTCCCATAAATAACCCAAATCAATATAAATCCACAATAAAAACAAGGATAAAAATCCACCATTACTCCTCAATTGAAATCCCATAGTATTCTATTTTCAATTGGAATATAGTGTTCCCAAAAAAGCTAACATGTTCCAAAATAACATTTATCACTTAATCACCGAATCATTTTCTTATACAAAGTTTATTCATTTCATTAGACATAAGAAACAAAATCAATATATTATTGATCAATAAAATCATTTAACAAAAAATAATTAGTCATACTAACCCGGGACTCCATGTAGTCTAGTGGTAGGTGATAAATCCCAATTGCACTTTGGTTGTGGAATGAATTCCCATAGCTTCGTCTGACGCGACGGGTTGTCACAAAGTCTGCGTGTTGTCATCTTTCAGAAACTATATTTTATAACATTACCAAAATGAGATAAATTACTCAAAATAACCATACCATTATTTAACCACAAATGTTATCTCATACCTTGCATTTTCATCCCAAAATATAATAACATGTAATTTCCTCAAACCCAATGATCAAATAAAACTAAATGGTTATTTATAACTATATCCACAAAAGAAAGGATAAGTATTCCTCGAATATCTTTTTCACATGACAAACTATAGGGTTAAAAATACAAGAGAAAATCATTCCAAAGTAATCCCATAAACAAGGAGTAATATTAAATTTAAAAATTTCTCCAACCATTTATTTCCACATAGATTCTTCTTTGACCAATAAAATATCCTATAGAATAGGTATTTCACTTGGGTAATGTCCAGGTCCCCTACATTTATAGAAAACGATTATAAATGGATTCTTAGGACCATTTTTATTTTCTTCCATAGTACTCCTCATTTTTCCTCAGAAATTCTTCACTTTATGTCATTATTTCCAATACGGAATGAATTTGTTTGTTCCATTGAGAAACTTTCCAGGGTGTCTCCTTCCACATTTCTTACATGATGGAAATTGAGGATTATTTTCTCTATGGTCTCTACTACTGGAGCTCTTATCATTCATCACCTTTCTCTTCTTCGTTGAGTCTAGGAGTTGGCTAATATATATGTTATTGATAATATTTTTGGAAAATTGATTTGGCATGAACATTATATATTTTACGCCAATCAAATTCCATTTTTTTCTCATTTCCACCATCGTTACCACCTTTTACATCATTATCAATATTACTATGACTTCTTTGGATTCTATCCATTGACTAAAACTAGAAAGCATTGTGTGAGTAACAGTACTCATAAAATCATTTATAGAATATAATGACATCATATTATCAATTTGAAACACCTTAGGATTAACCAAGGTCATTTAGTCTCATATTATATTAAATTACTTCTAATCGGTTTATAAAGAAAATTTAAATTATCCTAAGCATATCCCATGGGAGTGTCATAACCAAGAGTGCAGGAAGGCCCATTATCGTGCACAAGTTCCCGTTCGATTCTAGCTCAAAGCAGTTTTTTTGGGTTTTACCCCTAGGTAAATCTGTGCAAGATCCATCTCTACCTGCTCATATCAAGACATGAATGTATTTCTTGGAAAACTCACAAAATCTCTACAATAATAAAATTACAGTAAGTGCTTCTATACTAATCCTCAATGTCCATATTTGGTCTATGTGCTCTAATCTGCATTTATCTAAATCAAGTTTCTAAGGTTTGTACTAAACTTCCAATGATACGAACTGTAACGCCCCGACCCTAGAATCCCAGAGTCAGTGAATTATTACGTATCATTAGAATGATCATAAAAGATCATGTCTTGAAATACCGATTAGTTTAGTATCCTTGGAAGTACTTGATACATTCATAAGGTTTACATTACATCATTAAATGGAAAACTACAACAAAAATGTCTCCATATACAACACTAAGATCCTATATACTTTCCCTGGAGGTCAGTCATAATATACTTCTTTGCATCCTGGTGAAAAAAAATAGAAAGTGGTGAGCTCAGATTCTCAATGAGGATAACATTATAGCAGAAACTTTCATAAATAAGCATAAAATTTAAGGTAGCATAAAAGACTGGAACAAAATCCTTTTAAACTTGAACTTCATTATAATATGGATACGATAAAATCAAATAATTCCATTTACATATTCACATTGATATTCTCCGAGTAGAATGATCACATGAAATATCAATAACCACTTTCATAATGATGGAATGCATAATGGTAGATTATCATAACCACATAGTGAAGGCGTTGTTCCTAGACTACAAATAAGATTTTGTCAAGGCCTTGTTCCAAGACATTAGTTTGTATCATGAGACCTACTAATTCTTCAAAGAGCAGTATCGGGCTCCACCCATCACTTACTATGTCCAATGCGTTCCTCATATGAAAAGTTAGAAACATAACAAAAATATTCATATTAAAACTATCATATGAAATGTCAATAATTTATCCACAAACCATGAATGGTATAAAAATAGCACATCCAAAGTGAAACCTAACTCATTCGATAAAATATGGAAGATTATACTACGTCATATTAACCTCAATCGATAATAATGAAGGATATTGACATAGATGAAAATAATAATCAAAACTATTCGAGAGAAATAACCCCCTTTTCATTGAAATCATTTAAAAGTCACACTATTTGTCAAGAATACATTTAAATATAGTTTATTGAATCAAAGTGTCCCATACCACATTGAAACATTTAAAAGTAATTTTAATTTTAAAACATTAATGTCTATATAAATAAATCCTTAAAACCATTTTTAAATCATGGAAATAAATCAGAATGATTTAGAATAATAAATCTTTAAAACATTTAAAATGATATTTTAGTTATAGTTACAAACCAAATGAGAGACACTTGAATAAAAATAATTTTGGTAATAAAAACTTTGTAATATCATGAAAATAAATGGATTCATTAGATACTATGTCAAAGTATATTATATAAACCATATAAAAGTGATTTAGTGTATAACAACAATGAAGTCTCAATGGAATGAAAATGGAGATGAAATCTTTTATAAAGACCGTATCTTTAGGTTAAGGATAAATAAATGACATAATTATGTGTGAAAAATATAAATACCCTCAATATGATTGGATATTAAGAGTAAATAAATCATAGGACATTCACACATATTCATGTAAAAACAATATCAATGAATTGGATATTTAACTCAACAAATGGAGATTGAGTTAAAATTACTTTTATCAAGTTCATATCAATGACATAATAATTTATCAATGGAGTGATTATGTGTATCAAAATTATATCCACATAAAAGGAAGTTTAAATTATGACATAAGCAAATTAATAGTGATTCCACACATAATCTAGGAGTAAAATTATCAATGATGTATGCGTAAAGACGAATGAGTGGAAATTGAAATTTCAAATTCCCTTATCGATTTGGTAACCTATGAAACATACACCCATGAAAGAAGGATAATTAAATTATGATGTAAATATCCATAAATTAAATTATATTATACAATTAATACAATCATAGGTATTACACATACCACAAGTAATAAATAAGTGGCGAACAATGGAAATCTCACAGAATTAAAAGTGAGATTAGAAACCCCTTACTTTTACTTTTTCTTGGTAGAGGGTAGGTTAAACTACTGTATAATGATGAAATAATTTTTATTTAATTATACTATAATTATATAGATTAATATGATATGATATATGATCTTTTATCATTGATTTGTTAATAATATCTTAGTATTATCATCGTTTCGGGTGTTAACAAATTCATTTTCCTTTATATTATTTGTTATGTGAGACATAATTTTTATAGATGGGATGTATATTATTAATATCCAGAATTAAATCATGTATCTAAACATTATTTTTAATCATTAAATGTAATATATTCTTGAATGGATATGATGGGGAATGAATCTCATCGCGTTCGTGGAGACGGTAATCCGTACGTACGCACGAGCAACAATATCTCTCTTTTGATATTAAAATAAAATATAATTGGATGGAATATAATATATAAATAATAAGTATCATTTTATATTTATTATTTAAATTAATTACACATCATTATCATACCCATCCAAATAATAAAGTATTGAATAAAAATTACACCACAATGTGGAGACGGTAATCCGTACGTACGCACGTATGATGACATGTAATTCAAAGGATAGATAGAATAATGAAGATGGATGAACCATTTTTATAATAACTTCCATGTATATAAATGATACTACTGTTACTATTTTATAATTTAAATAACAATAAAGAATAAGTGGAAGAAGAAAAGAACTTGAAAGAGGGTGGTGAAATTATTACCTCTTCTTCGGGTTATTCATTTTGATTTGATCAAAATGGCTCTTTAAGATGGATTTCTGATCAATGTAGGACCTATAGGTTTAAGTAAGTTAAGTTGAGGGGTTATTTGGGTAGGGGTTTTCTGAGCCAAAAGGCTTTGAAGGTGTGAATTAGTGAGTAGCGGAGTGCCCTTTTATAAGAGGGGTGAGGGGCACCTCCAGAAAAGCCATCAATATTATTTTATAATAAATTCATATTTGGTTTCTAATATCATAAAATTGGATTATTTAAATCTCATGGAGAGGATAGGTCAGAAACCACTCAACCAATACGTTTTATATAGGTTTGTGTCACTATATTAACATTATCGTTTTCATATAACTCTTAGTTAAATAGTTTGACATTTACCATGTCTCTTTGTATTTTTATATTATATAGTTAATAAACATAAAATACACTTCCAAAAGACCCCAGAGTGGTCCATTAATGATATACCTATCATTATATAAGTCCATTGGCCGATCCTTATATTTTTCTGAATAGAAAATCTATTAATAATATAATAAATTTTTTAAAAAATCATTTATGTAAATTTTGACACTATTTAATACATGATTTTTGATAAATTATTAATAACTATATTAATTCGAAATAAATTAATTAAATAAATACTAACATGTCATATTGAAAATTAAAATTCATGTATGTCCTCAAAACGTTAAAATTATATTTATTTTAACATTTATAATACCAGTTATTTGATTTTTTCATTAATAAAGAAAATATTGCATCATAATTTTGTCATAAATAAATTTAATTATTCAATGTCTAAAAATTATAAATAAAATAAAATTATTTTGGAAATATATTTATCTTTCTAAGGAATATTTATAGTCAAAAATATAATATATATAACCCTATGTAAAAATTGTTTTTCTAATAGATATATGCTTATGTCATTTTTGTATTTACTTTATCTTAATTGATATAAAGTGTCATTATCACTTACAAGTATATCCAAAAGGTTAAAAAATCGACCCAAATATGCCCATGGTCGGAAATATATCATCCAATAGGTTTAGGAAACGTTTTAGGGTAATTTATTATTTTTATAATATTACTTTTTTACCCTCATTTATCAGATTTACCCTTTGACCATGTTAAATAAAATATTAACCGAAGTAATTATTCAAAATGTCTACAAATAAAAGTTAGATATTTACACAATTTGGACCTCCGGATTATAAATATGGAATCTATTTTTCTAAATTCAAAAAACAGATGTGGCGGAAATTAATTTAAAATTAATTCTCATTGTCAAAACAAAGAGCGTGTTTTTTAAGAAATAATATGTGTCAAAAGATTGACACTTGTTTATGTTTAGTTTAATTGTGAAATTACATCCAATTACCAATATTTTGTTAAATGGTAAAAATATATTCTAATTATACTTTAAAACCACTCAATAGTATAATTTATCACTATAATTTATTTGGATTAAAAAAAGTTGGCTTTAATTAATTTTTAGTATTTTTTCACGATTCATCAAAATTTGAATGTTTTCTAAGAAATACCCTGAATTCACCCTAGGCTAATTTCGATATTCCAAATCCAAAATTGATGTCAATTTTGAATGATAATATTTATAAAATTTCAAAAAAGTTGTTATTGGTATTCATAACTGCTATTTTGACTAGTTGTGGTGTGTATTAGACCTCGAAGTTGGGTAAAACACACGCTATTGTGTTATTCAAAGGGAAGCGTACCGTGGAAGCTTGGGGTGTTACACTAATTGGGTATCTTATAAACATTAAAACCCATATGGAATTATGATAATAATATTGGTATGTAAATTACTAAAAATTTATGCATTATAATAATAGAATATATTAATGGTATTTATATAAACTAATCAAATTAAATGAGTAGAGAATAAGGCTTAAGTATCGTAGAAATAAAACTGAGACTATAGATCCCCTTACCTGATGTGTTGATTCTCTTGGTACACATTCAAAAATCTTGTATAATTAATATAAAATTGATATTAATATGTTTTAAAACCATATTAAATTTATATCATATGATTTATTATTTACGTATTACCATATATTAGCATTTATTAAGAATTTTAGGTTTATGTTACACTTCGGGTAATAATTGCTTTATCTTTAACACGCGTTTTGATTTGAAAAAATTAACCCTATTAATTTTATAATGATATAATAATCTCATGAATGATGAATATGATTTAAATATCATATTTAATAACTATATTTTGATTTATAATAATCTATAAAATTTAGATAAAAAATTAAATACACCGTTCATGTAGACGGTAGGCCATACGTATGCATGAACGTTGATTCCATTTTCATATCATATTGAAGAAAATAAATTAAATTATAAATATAAAATAATTATATTATAATTATTATATCATATATATCTTATATGTTCATTAAACACATCCTTAATAAACACCACACATAGTATGAATGAATCACATCACTTTGAGGAGGTCGTAGTCTACACGTCTAGGAATGATGTTATCATATATAAAAAAAGGGATAGAAAGAAATTATTGCTTACATAACATTTCAAGTTGTATAAATATATCTTAAATATAATAAATATCCTAAAAATAGAAATTAATTCATTATTTCCTACCATGAATGGTTGAAATGTAAGAGAGAACAACATCAGTTTGCGAGGTGAAATTCTATCATACACAGGAATGATGATTGTGTACCGTATTTTATGGAAGTGTATGTGATTTTAGATAGAAAATTAAAAAAAAATCATAATATATATTTATATGATAATTGTATTATTATTTATTCATGGATTATGACAATTTTAGGGGGTGGAGAAATAAATTAAGATAAAGTGGTTGTTGAATGATGTTAAAGTTTCTTTGGGTAACACCATTTTGATTTCACAAAAGAGAATACTTGGTTGGATTTATGCCCAAATCAAGGATTCTAGGATGATGGAATGTAATGTTTTATGATATTTGGGTAGTTTTTGATCGAGCTATATTTTTTGAGATGTGTGAAGAAGTTGGGTGGGGGTGAGTTCCCTTTTACAGTGTAGGAGGAAAGTAATTCATTTAAATATAAATAGAAAAATACTATCGAGAGGTATCACTTACCTCATTTGGGACCCATAATTTCCCATTTTCTCCCCATAATGGGACTAACTTCAATTAATTTAATCAAATGGTTTTTATATAATATAAAGGTTATGTTTACTCTTAATATTAATGTATAACAATTATTTAATCATGTTGTTTACTTAATAAATTTAAATAATTTTAATTATATTAACTAATATTCTTGGTTAATAAAATAATTTGTAAAAATGAGAATTTATAAAAAAAATACTGATTCTAAATATTGAATCCATATTTACATATTTTTATAAATAAAAATATTAATTTGAAATAAATCTCCAAGATGAGATTATATGACATGTTTTTCAAGTGAAATGATCGTAAAGGCTGAAATGTTTTTATATCCAATTTCAATTTGAAATTGGTTTAAATGACTTACTTATTATTAGATTATATATAGTTTATTTAATTATACGTTAAAACCCAATTAAAATAAATTTTATCTATATAAATATTCTAAGCTGAAAAATAATTTGTGAAATAAAATTATGTATTTTCACTAATCATCAAAAAATGAAATTTGTTACAAAACTATTTAAAATCCAACCTAAGATGACTATGACATTATGAATTTAAAAATGAATTTTATTTTATCAAATTAAATTTCTAAAAAATTTTAAAATTACTTTTAGTATGGTTCACATATGAATATAAAAAGATGATTTTTAAATAAAATATTATTTTCAGAAATGTAAAAACATCCCCAAATATTAAATATTTTATTAAAAAAAATTATTTATATAGAACCACTGAAAATTATATTTGAAATTAGATATTAATATTCATATTACTATGATTAATTTCAATGTCATTTCCATATAGTTTAAATAATTATTGTATTAAATTTAAATTTTTTAGACACTCTGTGTTGCGTGTAATGTTATCAAAGTCGTTGTTGTCTGTAGCACATGAATAAATCGGTGTAGTATATAAATAATTTTTTTATGTTTTCTAGCATGAAATTTAATTCATCAAATTGAATTAATTTATTGGAAAAGTGGTCTATAATAAATTTGGGTGTTTTAGTGTTACCCTGATTGATCCAAAGTTGTCACACATTCCTAACATAAAAATCTATAAAATCTGAATTTAAATTTCATGGACCATGCACTATTCATATAAAATAAACATCATAAATTTGTACATACCCCTTAATGTTAATAAAAAAAGTATGGTCATGTTTCATGAAATTAAAAATGTCAATAAAACAAATTTTCTTTGCACCCCACATTATATTCCATACAAATCCTTAAAGAGATATATCCCCCATAATTTCAACAAATTACATCCCACTCTTATATATATTCAAAGAATCATGGATAAAACATTCCGATGGACCATATTCACATAGAAGTCCTTTAATTAGTGTATATTATCAATAATATCGTACCCCTACTAGGAGGTCTATATTACTTTTTAGTGATTACCATATCATGCTCATCTGGGTCATATTCTTGATGAGAAAAAATATTGTTCCCATGGCTATATTAACTTCTGCGACCCCACACAAAACATTGGATAATACTCCCCTCTACATTAGTTAGAAAGTTATACACATGGTTAAGTCCCACATTTAATAAAATCATGTCTATTTTACCCTAGTCATCCTACCAATATGTTATTGGGCTACATGGATTAGCCTTCATCACATGACTATAATGTAATTTAACACCCTATTATGTTTCATTGTATATAATAGGGTCTATTTTGTTTTATAAGGATACATAGGGTGCCTTTTATAGACACATTATCAATAATATGAACACCTATTACATTTATAGTTGGTGATAAATTATAGAGATAAAGGGTATGATGATTTAAAACATTAGTTCTTTAAATATAACTTCACATTTAATATAAAAAATTTGTGTAACCTGTGATAAATAAATATGTTATTACTAATATAGTGATTATGATAAGTATATAGTTTCACATGAATACATTTGAATAGATAACTACAAGAAATAGGGTTTCTAATTCCTCACCAAAAAACAATATTAATTAATGAAATAAATAGTAGCTCAATTTGATATTCCAATAGTATGAATGTATCACCTAATCATTTTGTGATGAGTCTAAAATCCTTGCCTCTCTAACAATTTATATTCTGGGGGAGGGTGGGATAACACTAGCCGAGTGATTATGATCCATTGGAAACCAATTCTGTACATAACCATTGAATATTTTGGATCCATTAGGTGACATTAGATCCATGAACACATTCCCAAAAATATTCCATCAATGAAAAAAAGATTTATGAAACATCAATATTTAATCATTGAGTATCTTTTCATAGTGTTCTGTGTGGTGATTTAGAATCTCATAACCTATAAAAAACGACATTGGGGAAACTAATATGAGACATAAAACAATTTGTTTTCTTTCCTTAGTTATGATTTGGTCCTGTTTTGTTCAAATATCGTACATGATTCTTTTGTAACCCAATTTGAGTCCTCAAATGATGAACACATTTCCATAGTCTGGAATTAATATTCCTGATCATATAATATTTAAAAAAATATGGTTAATTGGATGTAAATATTTCAACCATTCTATCCTTTTTCCAATGGTTTTCATCTATTTGTTAAGAAATAAAATGATTTGTCCTATGTGAATCCTTTAACAATAATTG
The DNA here is from genome assembly GCA_963277665.1 of Viscum album. Classification (NCBI taxonomy): domain Eukaryota; kingdom Viridiplantae; phylum Streptophyta; class Magnoliopsida; order Santalales; family Viscaceae; genus Viscum; species Viscum album. The sequence goes on along the minus strand of OY728130.1, from coordinate 541,312,458 downwards.
TTATTTTTCAATTATATTTCATAATTGGGAGGAAAAATTAATGGGTTTCATTTTATATGTGTAACACCCCATGTAAATAAAGAATATGAAATGTTCAATATTTATCCAAATTTGTGAATAAAAAATTAATATTACTTTAAAGGGGACGCTATGCTCGATGGCGTACCCAATACGCAACAACGAGTTTCTTGGGAATATTGCGTTGCACTCTAATAATAAAATAATATTATTTTAAATGGTAGTTAATGCCTAGAATTTGTAATGGCGAGAATGAACAGTACTAACTACAAAATTATTATATATATTTGTCAAATATTTTTAATTTTGATAATAAATGTTAAAGGATTAAAAATGAGAATGAATCCAATTTTAAGCGTAAACATTTTAATATTCTTTAAAAGTTCAATTAACTACCTTTTGAACGTTAACCTCTTTTAAATCCACTTTTTGACAATTTCATGTGTTATATTTGAAAAAATAAAATTCTTCTTTTGAATCGGGACATCAAAATTTACCTTGTGTAAATTTTTTGTATTTTTCTGATAAAGTTCATTTTTTTAATGAATAGTGAAAAATGTTGTATTTTAATTCAAAACCACTTTTTAACATAATTTATTTATATGATTAGTTTATCTTTTGAATTGTTTGTAATGTTAAATTAGAATATATTTTTACCATTTAATCCAATAGTGGTCATTGGAATTAATTTCACTTTGAAATTGGACTTAAACTACTGTCAATCTTTTAATAGGTATTGTTTCTTAAAAAGACACTATTTGTTTTGACAGCGGGAAATAATTATTAAATTAATTAATGCAACTTATATGTTTTTAATTTTTTAAAATAAACTTAATTTTTTAATTCGAAATATCAAATATAGCTTAGGGTGAATTTTGGTATTTTTCTTGAAAACCACAATTTTTGATGAATAGTGAAACCACTAAGTGGTAGTTAAAGAAACTGATTCTTCATTTAAATGAAACTTTGCATCTTCTGTGGTTTGATTTTCAAAAATATGAAATACATGGTTGTCATTAAGAATTAAAATGTGGTTCAATGAGATTAAAATAATTTTTGGTGAATTGTAAATTTTAAATTTTATTAATCGTGATTAAAGGTAATTAGTGCAATTTAAGGTAAAAATAAATACTTATTAATATTAAATGACCTAGACATATGTCCTAACCTCATTGGATGTGTCATGGACGACCAAGACAATCCATGGGTCAACTTGGGGACCCCATGGAGCCACATGGGTAGGAAAATGACATAAATAACTTTTTATTTAAAGTTAAAATAAAAATGTCACAAACATGAGTTGTTTTACTAAAACAATTTTTAAATGGGGTTATACATGTCTTGTATTTGACTATAAAAATTAATTATAAATATAAAAATATTTCCTAAATCATGATATTTGTTTATAATTTTTAGACATTATATAAATTAATTTATTTATGACACCACGATGATGCAGTGATTACCTCATTATTTAATGATTTAAATAAAATGAAAAGATATTGTAAACTCTAAGACATAAATATTTCAAAAACCTATTGTATTGGTGGATTTCGAACTATTATCACCTTATCCTAGAAATATATAATTTTGGGACCTTTAAAATCCGAAAAGCATTTTATAATAAAGTAACCTTTTATAACTTTCCAAGAGTGCCCCTCCACTCCTTTTATAAAAGGCCCTCACCTCTATCACCTTACCTACACCTCTCAAGCCTTTGGATCCACCAACCCCTGCCCATTTTGTCTCTCCACATCCCTCTATTAATCATTGAAGCCTCACATTGGGCATAATCCTTTCCAAGGAATCCTTTGACCTCAAATCAAAGAGAGTTACACGATTTAAAGGTAATGTCTTCCCTTGTGTTCTTTTGTATTATTTTGCACTTCCAAACCCCTAAACTCTTTTTTTTTACTTTTTCTTAACAGCACCATTATCATCAATATACTAGGATGTTGTTTTTAGAATTATTTGCGCTACACTTTCACCCACCTCCGTCTAATGGTTATAGAACATAATGTTTCTTTGGATGGCGAATTACTGCCTCACAAAACGATGATTGTTCAATATTCTTTTAACACCTTCAAAGGTGGCCATTAAGATGTCACTATATTTATATATGATATATAATAAATTTATTTTTTCCTTATTCCTCTGTATTATTCATTTATGGCATACCTTTATGGTTTCCATTATGGGTAAATGCGATATCTTCATTTTAGGAAGTGCAGACTACCGCCCCCTCAAAGTGATTTGATTCTTTAATGCCATATATAGGACGTATAAAGTATGGAATTAATGGTATTACATATGATATACTACTGAAATTATAATATACCTTTATATAATTATTATTTCATTCCATTCAATTAAAAAAATAAATGAATGTAGGGTTCATGCGTACGTACGGCTTACCGTCTCCATGAACGGTACATTTCATTTCTTATCTCCAAATGTTATGTACTATTATAAGTATATATATATATAATGTATATATATGTAATATATTAAATCTAAATTATGGATATCAATATGGAATTATATTATATATATCTCTCTTTTTTTAATTCCATTACTATGACAAAAATGAAAGTTGTGTTCATGCGTACGTACGACCTACCGTCTCCATGAACGGTGCTTTTAATTTTTTATCTCCAAATTCTATGGAGTAGTATAAAATGAACATATAGTGGATATATATGGTATTTAATACATAAATACTATTCTGGATATGATATACCTATAACTACATGGAAAATTATTTTCCAACAATTTCAATTTTTACTCATGTACCGAACATCGACAAAAACGTCTAATATGAACTCACTTTTTTAACCAATTATTATAACATTATAATATATGATATGAACTGAATAATAATCTTTAAAGGAGGTCTTAAAGATATTTTAAATTGACCAAATTTTTTTATTCAGGTGGTTAAAGAACGATCGAATCATGTCAGACACGAGGTAAGGGATCCTACCTCTTTTTTTATTTTTAAGTACTCTTTTTATGTAACTGCCTTCAATATCCTCTTTCTTATGTTGGGGGAAGTTAGTTTATATTCCTCCTATAAATTTTATGTTAATCTTATGAGAGACCCTAATTTATCTCATCAATCCATTTTTGGATGTTTTATGTGGCATCATTAGGCTTCCGAATTTTCATAAGGGGATTTTTATCTCACTTTTTATTCCTATGAGATTCATGCTACATTGGCCACTATTTCCATTTGTGTGGTGTATGTAATTCCCATTATTTTAATATTTTTATAATATACTCTCATTTATGGGTAGTTACATCTTCATTGTATGACCCTTATTTCATTGGGTGTAAATTTCGAAAGTTTCCCAAATCAGTAAGGGATCCTTTCACCCTCCTCTTTTTGAAAGACTTCTTTTGTTATGTCTTTTTATTTACATCTTTTTTATGTTGGGAAATGTTCTTGTATATCCTTATAGATGTAAATTTTATTTAAAATTTATGAGATACCATTTTCTCTCTCAATAACAAATTTTATGAATTTTAAAGTGACACTGTTAGGATGTCGAATTTTACCAAGGGAACTTCTTAAACCAATTTCGATTTCTTTGGGTTCAACATGTAGTTATTGAATATGTAATCCTTTGAATATGTGTGAATGGCCATTGATTGTTTTTAAATTAATATCCACTTATATTGGGTTTATTTATATTTGTCACACATAATTACGAGATTAATTTATTATTAATTTAAAGATACATTCTTTATAAGGGATTTCTTATCATTTTATATTTCTATCGAGACATCATTGTTGTTATTCACCAATTAACTTTTATATGGTGTATATACTGTCCCTTGGAATATTATATCATGAATACACTTATTCTCATGATATTATAAAGTTTTGATTAAATGTTATTCCTCAATTATGGTATTCAAGTGCCTCTCATTTTGTTAAAAACCCTTTAACTAAAATATCATTTTAAATGATTTAATGATTTATTCTTATAAATATTTCTCATTAATATCCATTTTTTCAAAATGGTTTTAGGTATATAATTATATGGATATTAATGGTTTAAAATTTTAAAAACTTCAATGTTTTATGGGACACTTTGATTCAAAAATCACTTTATTAAATGTTTTAAATGGTTTTGAAAGTGGTTTTTAGAATGGATTCATTATCGTAAAAGGTTATATTATTATTGAAATGTGGTAATGTTATCGTTCTTTTATTCTTAAGTTATATGATATGATAATGTTATGGTTATTGGGAATTGTTTATGAATATTGGAGGTTCCGTGATAATCTAAGGGTGGGTGAGCCCGATATAGCTCTCCAATGTATTGGGTAACGCAAAGGGGCTAAAAGTTAAGGTTTGTCTGAAGAGATTTAGGGAATATACTGTGATGGGATTTACAAATGTAACCAAGAGGGTTACACCCTACGTAAGAATGTTATGAATTCCTCAAGTTACCTTTATGCCTTATTATTTCTATGATTTATTCATGATTTGATGAGGTATATTAAAATGCTTATGTTTTATAAGTAAAGTATGATTTCATACATGGTCTAATGTTTTCTTTCTGTACTTTTATTTACCTTCATGAGATTTTTATGCTCATCCCATGTTTTTGAAATGTCTTTCATAGGTCAAAGGGAAAGTTGCATGGTATTATGATAGTGTCTAGGAAGTGTTAAGAAAGAATCCATGTTTTATTTTAAATATGTTTCCATTGATTGAAAAAAACGATTACTATCTTTTATGTAACAACTTTGTTTAAATGTGGAATGTAATTCATGATTTATGATCTAATTATCTAAAATAATAAACCTAAAAAGATCCTCAATGTGTAATATTATAACAACTCAAGATTAAGTAAGGTTTAAGGATGGGGCCTTATAGTTGGTATCAGAGGTCGGTTTAGATAACTTTAGAGGTTAGGGTATTCTCAAAGCATAAGTGACATTACAATAATGGTTAGGATTTCAGAAAGAGTCACAGTTTTAGATAAAGTGAATGAGTAAGTATATCTTAGTGTTTATCTTCCTCATTAGTACATGATGGTTTTGTTGATATACACTCATTGAAATTTCTATTTTTAGTGAATGGATGGATCTAGAAGGTACCAAACTGACAATAGGTTTGAAGGAAACTGTGGTGGTTCTCTGATTAAGAGACTGGATGAAATGGGGGATTCAATGAGGAAACTAATGGTTGTTCTAAACCAACTATTAAAGAGTCATGATCAACCACTTGAACCTTGGTATGTTCTGTAATGCATCATGTACGAGATGGCCAATCGATGTGGATGTTAAGGTAATAATTATAAAGGTAACCATTAGGGTTTATATGATCCTTACTTTTTAGGTAATTATGGGTTACTCTATGATATGATGGAAAATGAAAGGCGTGAGATAAACTTGAGGTTAAAATATATTATTATTATTTTTGATGATTTTATCTCATTTTGGGGAATGTTTTAAGAATTATATAGTTTTGGAAAAAGGAAAACATGCAGACCGTGTGAAAACCCGTCACGTCAGACAAAGTTGCGGGAATCGAACCCATAACCAAAGTGCGACTGGTATTTGTCACCTACTACTTGACTACGTGTAGTCCCTGGTTAGTTTGACTAATTCTTTTTAGTTATATGATTTTAGGAATCAAGAGTAAGTTTATTTTGTGTTATCTATGGAAATGGTTAACCAATCATGGAGGATATGTGATTAGGTTAATTAATTTTCAATATGATAATTTAAGAGAAAATGATGTTATTTGGAGATAAAAGTTAATTTGTACCATGTAAGTCTATGTGATTAAAATTTTCAAATATTTTGGTTTCAATCTTAGTTTTGTTTACTTTTTTGAATTTTATGGACAATTGTTTGTCGAATGGTCTTCATTGAACTTTCATTTTTTTGGACAAATTTTGAAGATTAAGAATAGATTTTCTTTTTATAAAGGATTATACTTTTTTGGATTATCTGATCTCATAATAACAATTTGGGTTTTGGTTTTTTTCTAAAGACATTTTTTGGATTAGGTGATTCCCAAGAAGTAGATTATAGTACTCTTAATGTGAACAAGTGTTCTTAAATACTCGTCTTTTGGAGAAAATATCAGTTTGATTAAAGAATCTAGTAAAAGTTGAAAGTCTATGTGACAAGTAAGTATGATTCATTATGATTTAATTAAGCTCAAAAATAAATTCCTCATTGTAGAGTAACTTAAAAAAAATTGTCTGTTAACTTTTCCTACTGGGGAATCGAATACAGTTTAACCAATCACATGTTTGTGATTTTCTTATGGTTAACATTCTCTTAGACATGTTTACTATTAATCTCCCTCAGAACATGACCTTTTTTTCCTCCATATCCATGTTTTCCTACATGGAATCATTTAATGGGTTAACTCGGGTGATCTTTGTACTTATCTTTCTTTATTTTAAAGTGATTGTTTTACTGACTCTTGTTCCGATATGAGATTTTCAATGATGTTTTGCAAGCCCAATTTTAAAATTGCGAGGATGTAATTCCCAAAAAGGGGGGAAGGATATAAAACCCTAGGTAAATAAAGAACATGGCATTTTCAAATTTATCCATATTTGTGAATAAAATATTAATATTACTTTAAAGGTGATGTTATGCTCGATGGCATACCCAATACACAACAACGAGTTTCTTGGGAATATTACGTTGCACTCTAATAATAAAATAATATTATTTTAAATGGTAGTTAACGCCTATCTGTTGTAATGGCGGGAATGAACAAAACTATCTAAAAAATTATTATATATGTTTGTCAAAAAATTTTACTTTTTATAATAAATGTTAGAGGATTAGAAATGTGAATGAATCCAATTTTAAGAGTAAACATTCTATGATTCTTTAAAAGGTCGATTAACCGCATTTTGATGGCGAACCACTTTTAAATACACTTTTTGACAATGTTATGTTTTATATTTGACAAAATAAAATTCTTCTTTTGAATCAGGATATCAAAATTTACCTTGTGTAAATTTTTTGTATTTTTCTGATAAAGTTCATTTTTTTAATGAATAGTGAAAAATGTTGTATTTTAATTCAAAACCTCCTTTTAATCTAATTTATTTATATGATTAGTTTATGTTTTTAATTATTTTTAAAGTGAAATTAGAATATATTTTTACCATTTAATCCAATAGTGGTCATTGGAATTAATTTCACTTAGAAGTTGGATTTAAACTAGGGTCAATCTTTTAATAGATATTGTTTCTTAAAAACACGCTATTTGTTTTGACAGCAAGAATTAATTATTAAATTAATTAATGTTACTTATATGTATTGAATTTTATAAAATAAAGATCATTTTTGAATTCGGAATATCAAATATAACTTATGGTGAGTTTTTGGTATTTTTCTGAAAAACTTCAATTTTTGATGAATAATGAAACCACTAAGTGGTAGTTAAAGAAACTGATTTTTCGTTTAAATGAAACTTTTTCACTTCTATGTTTTGATTTTAAAAAATACAAAATACATGGTTTTCATTAAGAAGTAAAATGTGGTTCAATGGTATTAAAATAATTTTTGGTGAATAGTAACTTTTAAGTTTTATTCATCGTTATTAAAGGTAATTAGTGTAATTTAAGGTAACAATAGTGTCTTAATAATATAAAATGACCTAGACACATGTACTACCCTCATTGGATGTGTCATGGCCGACCATGACAATCCATGGGTCAACTTGGTGACCCCATGGAGCCACATTGGTAGGAAAATGAAATAAATAACTTTTTATTTAAAGATAAAATAAAAATGTCACAAACATGAGTTGTTTTACTAAAACAATGTTTAAATGGAGTTATACAAGTCATATTTTTTACTATAAATATTAATTAGAAATATAAAAATATTTCCTACATCATGATATTTTTTTTTATGATTTTTTGACATTAAATAAATCAATTTATTTATGACACCATGATGATACAACGATTACCTCATTATTTAACGATTTCAATAAAATGGAAAGATAATGTAACATCTAAGACCTACACATATCAAAAACCTATTTTATTTGTGGATTTAGAACTCTTATCACCTTATCCTCAAAATATATAATTTTGGGTCCTTTAAAATCTGAAAATAATTTTATAATAAAGTAACCTTTTATAACTTTCCAAGAGTGCCCCTCCTCTCCTCTTATAAAAGGCCCACACCTCTACCACCATACCTACACCTCGCAAGACATTGGCTCAGACTAACCCTTCCCATTTTGTCTCTCCACATAACTATCTACATCATTGAAGCCTCACTTTGGGCAGAATATTTTCCAAGGAAGCCTTTGAGCTCAAATCAAAGAGAGTTACCCGATTTAAAGGTAATGTCTTCGCTTGTGTTATTTTGTTTTATTTTGCTTCTCCAAACCCCTAAACTATTTTTATTACATTTTTTTGTAAAAAAAACATTATCTTAAATATAATATGATTTTTTATATGAATTATTAGTGCTAAACTTTCACACACCTCCGTCTAATGGTTAAAGAATATACTGTTTCTGTGGATGGCGAATTACTGTCTCACGAAACGATGATTGTTTAATATTCTTTTAACACCTTAAAAGGTGGCCATTAAGATGTCACTATATTTATATATGATATATAATATTTTTATGGTTTCCTTAAGCTTCTGTATTTTTCATTTATGGCATACCTTTATGGTTTCCATTATGGGTAAAGGTGATATCTTCATTTTAGGAAGTGCGGACTACCGCCCCCCTCAAAGTGATTTGATTCGTTAATGCCATATATAGGATGTATAAAGGATGGAATTAATGGTATTACATATTATATCCTATTGTAATTATAATATACCTTTTTATCATTATTATTTTATACCATTTAATACAAAAAAAAGAAATGAATGTAGAGTTCATGCGTACGTAAGACTTACCGTCTCCATGAACGGAAAATTTCATTTCTTATCTCCAAATGTTATGTACTATTATAGGTAAATATATATAATGGATATATATGTAATATATTATATCTAAATTATGGATATAATTCTTGAATTATAATATATATATCTCTCATTTTTTTTAGTTCCATTAATATGACAAAAAATGAAAGTAGCGTTCATGCGTACGTACGGCCTACCGTCTCCATGAACGGTGCTTTTAATTTTTTATCTCCAAATGATATGGAATTGTATAAAATGAAAATATACTGGATATATATATGGTATTTAAAACATCAATACTATTCTTTATATGATGTACCAATAACTACATGGAAAATTCTTTTCCAACAAGTTCAATTTTTACTCATGTACCGAACATCGACAAAAACGTCTGATATGAACTCACTTTATTAACCAATTATTATAACATTATAATATATGATATTAACTGAATAATAATATTTAAAGGAGGTCCTTAATAAATTATAAATTGACCAAATTTTATTATTCAGGAGATTAAAGAACGATCGAATCATGTCGGACACGAGGTAAGGGATCCTACCTCTCTTTATTTTTAAGTACTCTTTTTATGTAACTTACTTTAATATCCTCTTTCATATGTTGGGGGAAGTTAGTTTATATTACTATTTCTGTAAATTTTATTTTAATATTATAAGGTACCCTATTTTATCTCATCAATCCATTTTTGGAATATTTATGTGGTGTTGTTAGGCTGCTGAATTTTCATAAGGTGATTTTTATATCACTTTTTATTCCTATGAGATTCATGCTATATTGGCCACTATTTCATTTGGTGTGGTGTATGTAATTCCCATTATTTTACTATTTGTAGAATATAATATCATTTATGGGTAGTTACATCTTCATTGTATGACCCTTCTTTCATGGGGTGTACGTTTCGAAAGTTGCCCAAATCAGAAAGGGTACCTTTCTCCCTCTTCTTTTTAAAAGACTTCTTTTGTTATGTATTTTAATTTACATATTTTTATGTTTGGATATGTTATTGTATATATTTATAGATTTAAATTTTATGTCCAAGTTATGAGATACCATTTTCTCTCTCATCAACTAATTTTATGAATTTAAAGTGACGCTGTTAGGCTGTCGAATTTTACCAAGGGAACTTCTTAACCCAATTTCGATTTCTTTGGGTTCAACATGTAGTTATTGAATATGTAATCCTTTGAATATGTCTGAATGAAGTTTTATTGTTTTACACTTAATATCAACTTAAATTGGGTGTATTTATACTTGACACACATAATTACGAGATTGATTTATCTTTAATTTAAAGATACATTCTTTATAAGGGATTTCATCACATTTTATATTTCTATCGAGACTTCATTGTTGTTATGCACCAATTAACTATTATATTGTGTATATTATATCCCTTGTAATATTATATCATGAATCCATTTATTCTCATGATATTATAAAGTTTTGATTAAATTTTATTCCTCAATTATGTTATTCAAGTGCCTCTAATTTGGTTTAAAACCCTTTATCTAAAATATCGTTTTTAATTACATAATGATTTATTCTTATAAGAATTTCTCAATAACATACATGCATTCAAAATGGTTTTAAGGATTTAATTATTTGTATATTAAAGGTTTAAAATGTTAAAAACTTCAAAGTGGTATGGGACACTTTTATTCAAAAATCACTTTATTAAATGTTTTCAATGGTTTTGAAAATGGTTTGTAGAATGGATTCATTATCTTAAAATGTTATATTGTTATTGCAATGTGGGAATGTTATCTTTCCTTTATGCTTAAGTTATGTTCTATGATTATGTTATGGTTCTTGGGAATTGTTTATGAAGATGGGTGGTTCCGTGATAATCTAAGGGCGGGTGAGCCCGATATAGCTCTCCAATTCATTGGGTAACGCGAAGGGGTTAAACGTTAAGGTTTCTCCGAAGAGATTTAGGGAATATACTATGATGGGTATTCCAAACGTAAACAAGAGGGTTACTCCCTACGTAAGCATGTTATGAATGCCTCAAGTTACCTTTATGCCTTATGATTTCTATGATTTATTCATTATTTGATGAGGTATGTTAAAATGCTTATGTTTTATGAGTAAAGTATGATTTCATACATAGACTAATGTTTTCGTTTCATACATTTATATCCCTTAATGAGATTTTTATGCTCATCCCATGTTTTTGAAATGTTTTTCACAGGTCAAAGTTAAAGGTGCATGATTTTATGATAGTGTCAAGGAAGTGTCAAGAAATAATCCAAGTTTTATTTTAAATTTGTTTCTGTTGTTAGAAAAAAATGAATACTATCTTTTATGTAACCAATTTTTTTAAATGTGGAATATAATTCTTGATTTATGATGTAATTCCCTAAAACTCTAATTCTAAAAAGATCCTCAATTTGTAATCTCGTAATAACTAAAGATTAAGTAAGGTTTAAGGCTGGGGTCTTATAATATGTTTGTAATTATTTGTCGGATAATTAGAGAATTATTTCAATCTTACTCATGTAATTATATAAAAACATGAATATTCCATAGTAGCTGAAAAATACTGGTCCATATTAAATTATAAAAAACCATCACCCACCTAGTTCCTATCATGTCTGGTGAAGAATTAATAGACAAAGTCACAAATTAAGGGTTTAATTCTTATCATTTGTGCTTCAAAATATTCCATCTATGAAAAAAATACATCCAAACCATATACACAATAATGGGTCATTATAAAGTATGTTTCTCCTCAGGTATCCATGAACTGACTTGAGATCCATTCCTCAGAATGTAGAAACAACTACATATCTTTTCTTATAAATTTGTTCCATAAGTAAATCTTTGAAAACATTCCATCTTAGGAATCTATTAAGAGGTATCCATCTTACATATAGTAGACCTAATTTTTCATGAAATCATTTTCATAATATGCTAATAAGGACACTAACCAATAAATTTATACAATTGTAACTAATATCCTTGAATCCTAAAGGGTGTTCTAGGTGTCATTGGCTACCAACCACAAGAAGTGGGCCCATATCCATACACCCCAATGAAACAAATATTAATAGGATACAATTGGTTACCACATTCATATTTTAGTTTTTTCTCTTCAAAATAGATATTAAACTCTAGGAAAATAATAAGAAACATATGGGTAGATCCCAAAAACACCAAATGTGAGACCACAAACCCAAAATCTTGAAATATCCTATCAAAAAGGGATGATTACAATATGCACACAGTCTTTATCCATCCCAGGAAAGGGGACACAACCCCATTCCTTCTACAAACTTCCGTTAACACATTTTTTCTATAGTGGATTGATAGAAATATTTCCCCCACTCATATCGTAAAATAATATTATTATATCTTAGAATTGGAAAACAAATATTGTAATAGAATTGTCCCATTAGTCAAGAGGGGGTATGTCCATAACACAATCCCACTACTAGAGAATCTCCAATAAAATATCCTTTAACGTATCAATATATGTTTTCTTGTGGCTATTATGTGTATTACAATTGAAACCCAATATTCTCCTAGCTCATCATTAATGTTGATATGTTTATGAAATTTAAATGTTCATCCATAATACATTTCCACCAAAAGAATTGGAGTTACCCTCAGAGCAACCTCTATTTATTTATGCCAGGTTGTGATATCCTAGTCAATAATGTGATTTACTCTCCATATATGAGCTGTGAACATTATTATTACAGAAGTAATATGAAATAAAGGAAAGTTCCATCCCTCACAACAATAAACCTTAATGGTTCTCACATTGTATATTTCAAAAGAATCCTCCATGTGGTTGGATATTGACAATTGAATGTTGTGTTCCACACGATGGAATTCACTATCATGTTTCACCATTAATTAATTAATTTATTTTTTGATAGGAGGGTTATCCCCATGTTGAAACTACTTAGGGAATTCCATATATATCCTGAGTATCCAAATATATTTACAATAGTTATACTAAAAACCTTATATCTAATGATTGAGATCATTTCACAGCCTTTTAAGTGATTGTGGTTGCAATAATAAATTTGAAACAAATAGTAGATCAAATATATTTCAATACAAAAAAAAATCATTGAAAATGATATCATTCCCCTTCATAATGAATATGGGAAGATATATATATATGTTTTAAACTATTTAATGTATATTTTACCATTAATAAACTGGATTTTTGTATGATGATGAATGTATTTGATAAAGATAATAGGCCATTCTGGTCCCGTCTCAATTCCACATCACAAAATGACATTCCAGAGGTATTGATAGAGGAATTAATAAAAAATATACAAATACATATATTGATGAATATCATTCATATAAATGAAAAATCACAACATTATGTGAATGTTGAAAAGCACATTTTGGTGATAGAATAAATTTGGTATTATATCATCTTTACATCACTTTCTGTTTCATAATGTCAAAATTATATTTGAACATTTTGTGATACTAACTTTGAATACATTAATTCCATGAATAATATGTAACAATTAATTCATGGAACTCCATATTATGATCATTTCAGAGTTGATAGAGTGATTAATTTTATATCATTTCCAATTCACCAGAGTTTCCTTCCTAATAATTCATTCAACATCATTACGTAGACATTATACCATATAGAATAGAACATTATATCGGTTTCCTATCCAAATATCCCCCATTATCTCTATATCCATAAAATAATGGTCCGAATTTGAACAAACCTTCATGAATTTTAAGTATCTAAAATCTGTAATAGCTTAACATTCTTATTACCAATGGAATGCAAAATATTCATCTGAATGACTATCATAAATAGGAATGATATTCTATTCGAATGATGAATTTCATCTTTACCATTTGATAAAAATTATTATAAATTAAAACGGTTGGAGATTTAGACACAAAATAAAAAATATAGGAACACATCCAACCCATAATTATAGTTGTAATTTTTATGAAAACATCGTAGTACTCCATGAATTTCATGCTTCTTTTTGATGCAATATATTAACCATGAAATGGAATTATATTTTCCCCCAATACTTCATTCATTTCACTTACATGGGAAAACCTCTCTAAGGATTTATGGAGAATATTATAGGATCACTCTTCCTGAACCAGTCATAGAGGAGTGTTGGATTTAGTATAGAATACATTCAATGAGCCACAAAAAGAAACACATGTAAAAAATAAAAGAATATTGGGTATTTAGGTTCTCCTCTAAATTGTTTTCATTAAACTAGAGAAACCCATTTTCTCCATATATGGAATATATTCCAACCGTATACTATGAATTAGTATAAATCATTGGAATTATCTCTCCATATGACATAAAAATGATACCAGTGCATTTGATAAAGTTGAACAAGAGAATTTCAAAATAATATTCCTTGTTAATACACTAAAAGGTTTCATGAAGACTCATTAATAGAGGAGAAAAATATTATCACCTTTGGAAATTTATCATTTAGAACCTTTACGGAGTTTTTCAACCTCTTTAAACATAAATTGTGAAGCTATATCCCATTTATAAGAACATGTTAATGAACCTCTTACTTTTAAAGATATACATGATGAATTTTAAGTAGTGATAAAAGAGTTGATGTTACTTATTACTCTATTACTAATGGAAAATATTCCAAAATACAATAATGAAAAAGCATAGAATCATGTTACTTTATTATAAAATATCTATTAAATTGAATATGATACTCAACTAGTAAGAGAATATCCCTAACATCTGTCCAATTTTGGATTCAAATAAATGTTCTACCATGATCCAGATTCTCGAAAAAATTAGTTTACTTTTCCACAATTGGAGATGGAAAAATAATATCAATCATGCTACCGTCATACAAACCAAAATAGTTTTTCATTTTAAAACAATGTAGAAAATCCTTACCAAGGTCCACCAATTACCTCTTCTAAAATGAACCACCACCCAAACATACCATCACATCATGTTAAATAAGTTAACGATATTTCTAATAAAATGGAATATATGGAAGGATACCATACACTTGTAAAAATATAAATAAATCCAAAACCTGAATTAGGGTATTGGACTCCTCATCCATCTAATTTCCAAAATCCAACATTCTCAACAATCAATATACTTCAGGAACAATAATTACATCCGACACACATTATATATTAATTTCCCCCAATGTTAGGAACCATGAAGAAACATAACACATTATTTCTCTTATATATTATAAAACATATATAAAGGGAAAATTTTTATGAAATATAAATATGGAATCTTGATAGTTCAAAATATTTTTAGTATTTCACTAAAAAATATTTTATTTTTTTAATTCATCATTGAGAGAAAAATATAATCCTTGACCTCCAATAATCAAATATCCTAATAATGAAAGGGTATAATACATTATTTCAAAGAGGATGACATTTTTAAATTCAAATAATTATCAATATCCCAATGAATCATTGCTGGGAATCAATATCGAGTTATTATTTGATGAGTCTCAAACACCACTAATTCTGGTAAATTATCTTGATGATTTTTGAGAGTGATCTAAAATTTAAAATATATTAGAATATTTCATTATTTAGAAAATTATTGAGGATTTCACAATCTCAATATCCCAATATAATATGACTCATAATATATGAAGACTCTAACGCTTAATCCTACATAAAAAACAATTCTATAACAAATGACCAGGAACTATCATGCACTACCTACTCATAAATAAAAAATACAACAAAAATATCATAATTAGGATAGAAGAATATATTAAATGCACATTCTATATAATGACCAGAAGAAATAATATTTATCATTTCATGATGATCATGATCTTGAGTAAATCATGGAAGTTATGGAAGCTTTTCTTATTAATGTATAATATTCCTATAAATATTGATAATTTTTTCCATGGTGACTTCATAAACTACTAACCTTTCCATTAAATGTTGGAATATACCATCCATGAGTATATTTCCTTCAATTTCATACTTTAAATTATAAATTATTATTGTAATTCCTTGATCTAGAAGCCACAAAAATATGTGCCTATATTTCATTGACCTCTCGAGTATAAGAATAAGAATTAAATGATGTTATGAGCAAAAGAGAATGGATGTTTGATGATTAGATGAATATAATGATTGTAATATAAGTACATGTTAATCATTTTTTTAAATGAAATTAACATTTTGTAACACATCACCCTATGATATGATCATGTTTTCTTTTTTCAATCCATAAACCTCTAAAATATTTTATCTATTAATCCATTCCATTGGAATTACAATATCATAAAACATGAAGATGAATTTATGTTGATTCTCAATGCAATTAAATCACTCTTGGATATTATTCCCTAATTATTGGGTATATTATAAACACCATATTAAATATTATAATGGGAAACAACCAATGAAATGAGATTTTCATTGTATGAATAATATTTATACAGATATGACTATGTTATTCAATTTTTTAATCCATTTTCAAATGATGGAGAGAATTATGTAATTCAGTTCCCCTAACATAATAAAAAAAATATTGAAAAATTACATTGAGTAGAAAAAGTTCAATGATGAAAGTGGTGATACAGTCCATTATATATAGTCCACATATCTTCAAATACCATATTTGATTTATCAAAAATATTTAGAGGGACTATATGAAGAATAAATTCAGATCCAATTTAGTCCAGAATCCTCTAAGGCTCGTTCAATACAAATAATACTTGATGTTTGATTGTAATATAACGGTCTATATTTTATAAATCAAACAATGGGAATTAAATATCAACATAATCTATTTATGGTGAAGATCCCATTACATTTTAAACTATGAAGGCATCCCCAATATGGACAAACATTAACAATTAATCATTAGAAAAATGATAAAGCTCAAGTTTGAAATAATAATCCCATTGCCTATAAATATGAAACAACGATATGTGTGAATATTTATCTACTATTGTATTCAATTATAGTGTCTATTAATATTTCAAATGATCATTTTGAATCAATTATCGAGGCTATCCAAACGTCCACTATGTTTGAATATGAGTTGGTTTCTATTTAATTAAATGATGAAAATATTATCCATGTATGGTATCATCAGGTTATCTACATAATAGAGGATTACTGATTTAATACCATTCATGGAAACGTTTTTCCAATATATATTTTGAAAATATATACCACCTTGATGTTAATCATGATCTCATGGAAAATATATTAAGAATAAATATCATAATAGTTCGAATTATCTAATGATATGGCCGTAATGAACCGGAATTTTCTCTATATACATTAGATATTCAGGTTTTTGAAAAAATTGATCAAAATTACTATAGCTAGATGAAAATGAGATCCTAATTATATTATCATATTTTAGATATTAAATTCAAGGTTGTTCACTGAGATATATATTTCAAGACCCTTCTAGGATGACCATGAATTTGTTATCTTTTAGTAGTACACTCATCATACCACATGTATCTATTTTCTCCATTAATGGCAATGATAGAGTATTATATTGTATAGTAACTCATATTGAATCCCTTGAATCAAAATAAAAATATGTGTTATTCTTTTAATGGGAAATAGTCCTATTAGAGAATTTTGTTTTAGTTCGAGTCATTTCGGAAAAAAGAATTCTAATAATCCATGTCAATTCATTCCGTAAACATGGTGAAAAATAGATATTTCTAGTCAGTAAAATCAATGAAATCACTATTGATATGAGAATTCCCTGATAAGTTTCAAAAATTTTGAGTAAATGAATCCTTTGATCACCTTTTAATCATATGATTTCTAGGATAAAATTCATTAAGAAAATCCACCATTGATAATGATAATGAATTCCCTACAAATATGCATACCAATATCATTCATCATATCCTCTATAAGTAGGTTAGCATAAGGATTCATCCACCATAGTTAGTACAACCAATATTCTATGAATAAATAGAAATGACTAATTGGGAATGAATTACAACCTGATGATTTGGTATGATTACCCCAATATTCATAATATTTTGATAAAAAAATAATTATATAGTGAGTAAAAGGAAAATTATTCTTCATAATCTACCATTCCCACATAGTCTCCAATATCTAGGGAGTCATCAATATCACCCTTAGGATAATAAAATATCCAAATATTATTGAAAAAAATTGAAAATACCTGTATGAAATATCCTAAGTCCCATGATTTAGTAAACTCCTCTTCCCAAAATTAAAAAAATAAGGTGATAATATGAATAGAATTCCTACAGATAATTCAAAATTTTTAGCAGCATTAGTGTAAAGAGATGATTTATCATCATTTAAGAATGTTAAAAATTCCATCACATTAAGTTCTATCCCCAAAACAATATATATTAAACTCTTAAATTCCTTGAAATTGAGTATGTGAAATGAAAATATAGAGAACATGATGATAAATCTCCAAGAAGTTATTCTCATTCATCACTTCTCTTAGGAGCTAAATATTACTGGTAATCTTTTATAGAGGATATATAATAACAATCATTTTTACCATATCCAAAAAACATAACTTCTTCACCCACTTTAGTTATAATTGAAGAAGATGAAAAAGTGTAATATCTTATATATTCCCATTCATAATTTGATGAATTTATATATACCACCTTTTATAAAACCTAATATATGAATCTGGTAATAGATAAAGTCATGGGGATTACTATGATCAGTGCTTGTATTACATATGATGAATTAGAGAATTATGTATATCTATTATTGTGAAATTTATATTTCTTCAACTAGAATGAAAAATAAATTCTAGGAATATATCTTGATGTGGCCACTCATCCATTGGTCCTTACTAAAGATCAGCATGTTAATAAAAATGAATCAAAGAGAATTCATATGACCCATGCTTATAAGGTTGAATGAAATGATGACAATATCATCATTGAAAAACTAATTTTGGAGGTCTAATATCCAAAATGGAACTTCAGAATTTTACATGTTAGGAAAAAGTAGGGTAAAATCAATGATTTCATCAAATTGATGGATGTCAATGAGATTTATAAGAAAGATAGTTTACTTGTTTCTAGTCCTCAAACATTTGATCAATGATCACAATATATTCAAGGAAATTTTCTTTATAGAATGATACCACGACAATTATAATATTCATATATATGAGAGTATATTATTTCCACCACATTCATGGTTTCTAATTGAGTATATTACAATTGGGTACATATCTATTACTTTAAAATCACCTTTCCAATATAGTATTTTTTGATGAACCATATCATTATTCTATTTCGGGTTTAAATTTTGGCTCATATGTAATTTTTTTTAAATAAAATATCAATAACGGTATGATCACATATCCGTCCAAATTATATTATTCAAAGGATTAATTAAAAATATATAAAAATGAATTACCCAATATTTTATTTGGTGGTTAAATTAGTGATGTTTCCTGGTTATGTGGAATTCTATTATGTGGTCGAAGTCTTCCATAATATCACCATGAAAATACATATTCAAATACCAACTCAATATTTTAATGAGTCTATAGGGATTCAATATTTCCACCACATATATTTGATTCATCATATAAAACCTTATTGTATGCTGACTACCCAACACCAAAATCATGATGATGGGAATCACTTATATATTTGAGAATATTTCCAAGATTATTTCACGGATATCATATTGTTTCTACCAATACCAATATTCTAAATTCCTCACATACAAGGAAATACTATTATTTATTATGTGTAATATTTGCATCAGTCACTTGATAATGTCCTTACATATAAATATGATGCATAATAATAGTTTACTTCATATATCATAAATTAACCATTCAATACACATAGTCTTGACATTATATAATATATAAGAATTTTCATTAATTGATCTTTGTGGTTTAAATTTTTAGACATTACCCACAAAATCAGATGGTCTATGTGGTCTCTCTTTTTCTCCAGATCATGTATATCCTCTAAAATTTGGTAATGATTAGACAATTTTCATATTGAGAAATTATCTTATAGTAAATAATAATACAATTAATAAGGATGAGAGTTGTATAATGGTAGGAAGTAGAATTCTTATCGTGGGACATCCCACAATATAATTTTTACTATATGAAACATAATTCATAATGAATATATATTTTCCATTAATGACACTCACTTCACTTTGGCGAACTATTTTCTTTGATCCTTAAAATGAAAAGCATTAAAATATAAAATAAAACTTGAATCACATTAGAGTTTTATTATGAATTTTATTAATCAGACCAGTTGTGGAAGTTTTAACAAAATAATTTTTATTCTAAGAATGATTCACCAAGAATATGGAATAATAAAAAGTTATATTTTTCGGATTATAAATACCCATACATGTACTAGTCTCTTGATAAAAATTTCATGGATTACTAGTAGCATGAAATTAATAAGAGAATAAGTAAACCTACGATTAATAATGGTGAATTAATCTCATTGGTTAGTTTTTTTAAAATATTATAGAAGAATTTCCATTTTACCCATCACTATTCCATGTTGAACATTAAAAAAATTAACATGTATATGTTATAGATAATACAACCATTTAAATACAAGATCCATCGTAGAAATATGAATGTATCATCATTTTATATATTGTCGAGGTATCCCCATTTAGTTCACATCTTAGGGAAGAGATTTATGAGATAAATACCACTATTGAGAAATGATATCCAATAGTATCATAAACTTATGATTCAAATGGATTGATTCCCACTTATTGGATGACCACTAAATCTATATTAGACCATAATATCAATCTAAAATTGAATAATTTTGATGGTGGTGTATTAATATTTTCCCCTATGATTACCACGATGTTCATAATTTCCTCTATAAATTATGATTTGATTGAGTCCATCATTGATCTGTTAAATGAGGAATGTCCTAGATTATCAATAAATAATTCAAAAATGGTGGAATTAGTTCACATAAATAAAGGACATATCCTTCCCTTGATTTCAATATACATGATTAATTTTGACCATCAATGACAAAGAATTATTGTCAATTCACCCTCAAATGTCACTATTTCCAATTACATGCCAATTTATTTCATCAACCCTAATAATTATATCGTAATAATAAATAGTTTTTCCATATATCTATAGGTGGAATGGTTTTTATGTGGAAACATAACCTTGGGGTAACTAGGTAGTAAAATAATATCCTTAATTCCATCAACATCCCCTCTATATAGGAAATGACTATACAACTCAAGGATGTCAGAAGGAAGGCTATCCTCAATATAAAAAATTTATAAATTCCTCTATTATTTGGTTCCCCTCAAAAATTTTGAATTTATAATTACAATTACATTTATAATTCATATTTGTAAATGATGGAACTAGTATACGACATTCATCATAACCACTCTACCTACTAACATGATGTGTAAAATCAATTGATATAGGACATCAATAAGACAATCTCAAATATACAAAAATAGATAGGGAATATGTACTTGAATTTGTTTCCAGAAAATACATTAATGATTTTGGACCTACCAAACCATAACTAACATTGATATATAAGAAACCTCGTACTAACATTATACAATATAGATGACGTTATTCTGATTTTGTTCTAGATTCCCATGCATTGAATGGAAATATATAATCATCACTCTATAGAATAACAATCACAAAAGGCATTTGATGTGTTGGAATGACCATACATGATGTGTTTTAACACATTTCACAATATATAATTCCAAAAAAACATATTATTTCTAGATATAAATAATAATGTTTTTCATTAGCCCTTCCCCCAAGGATAACATACATTAGTTCTTATTACTATTATGATACTATGTAAGAATCAACAAAATCACGAATTAATAAGAGATGGACAATAGTCCATATCTAAGGTTTACTATAATGAAGCTTATTTTTTATAACAATATATTTTCAACAAATCATGTCAGCCAATTATAAAAGATTTATCAAGATTTTTTGTAATATTTACATCAGTTAATCTCTCACCCTAGTCAAAAGATGTAAAAGTAAATGAAAATTTCCCCACCATATTCTCTTAAACTACATGGTCTCCATTAATATAATATAACGATAAACTATGCGACATATGAAAAATCAATAGGTTTGAAAAATACCTAGAAATTGTACACTCAATATGACTAGAAAATCATCATAGTTCATCTAAACAACTTGATGCCAAATAATGGGACATTACTCTTAGTTTCAAAGAATTAAAATATACAGTGTGAAATCCTATTCAAATGATGTATACCTATAAGAAGAAATCATTTTTTAATTATTCTATGAATCATTTCACTTACATTTTTATCACATGATGTTAAATTATATGATGAAATCCCTTCCATAAAATGATAAATCCAATTTTTTGTACTCAAAATAACTCTAAAAATGGTTCTATAATGTTTTCGTTCACCAAAAATTTTTATCATGTTTCTAAAATTGAAAATGACTCACATTTTCATAGATATATGGGTTGATTTATCATAATTGAACAACTTTAATGGGTATGGTATAATTCAGTCAATCTTGAATGAAATAACATTCTATAGAGACTCCCAAAATGCCTACAATTTACCATATTAAAGAAAATGTACTGTATTGGGATTACAATTTTCAAATAAGTAATAATTTGGGAATATAAAGTTCTCTCAACCCATAAAAGAGATTAATTTTAAAAATATCTATTGTATAATATCTATATTTGGAATTATTCCTAATAAATTAGAATAAATTTTGATTCATGGATCTCTTATATTTTTTCATGATTCATAAAAACATTACCTTTTACCCTACATATGTTCATAATCAATGTTGGGAATTTTACACCATTATCATCATATTGTTATAATCATATTCTATTAAGAAAACATATAGAAAAATAAGACTCCTTTTAAAAGTCCAAAATGACAATTCCATTAATGAATGTCCATCCTTTTAATATACTGTCATTTCATTTCTATAAGAATTACATTTCCCCAATCAATTGATAAAGAGGGAAATAATTGTTTTCTTCCCCAGCACATGAGTCTGATCCATAAGGAATATGCTTCACATTAATTTTTGATCCAATGGTAAAATATCCATTCATATATATAAGATAATATACATGTAGACACCTGGATTAATTAATCATATCTTTTATAAAACTTGTATCTTTATACATTTCATAATAATATATTTTTCAAATATAAACTAGTTATGATATTTCTAACTATGTGTGAGCTTTTTTTCTTTTGGGGACACAATATAAGAATTATATACGGATTTAATCATATTATATCAAGAAACATAATGATCGGTATATCATATATTAGATACAAAAACAAAAAATAATCAACCAAGATCCCCTTCATTCGAATATATTTTTCTTATCTACATATAATCTTTCAATACATATTTGATTATGAAACAACACTGAGAAATAATGGTATGAATTTTATTATCATAATTTTGGTGTACTGTTTGTTTTTATCAAGACCATGGCATTGGCCTATTGAACTAGGACATCTAAATAAATATATGTGGATTGATTTCTATGCCAATTTCTTATATAGGGATCCCATGATTCGTTATCCAATGGGATAAAATAAAAACTCACTAAAATACTAACCCATTTCATCATAGTTATTAGGGATTCCATCCTTCACTTATTGTCTAATAATATTTGCTATGTTTTTGATATTCTATATTAGTGAATGGCTTATAGAATGTGGATATACATCCATATACCTATACTATATTAAAATTAACATATTTTAAAATAGTGATATATGATTCTTTGTCACAAAATGAAAAAACACATGGATTATAGTCCACCTTTTATGACCTTAAAATACTCATAGAATCCCAATATACCTAGACCATTGTTTCCATAAATGAGAGATATATCCATATAATTATTACCAATGTATTCCAATATAATCATTTGGATAAATGATCTATTTCTCACATTATGTATTTAGGTTTAGAACACTCTATGTTGTATGTGAATTATTTAGGGAATGATTTCTAAAATCATAGGATATATGGTACTGTTTGAACCATATATTCAAAACAAATCGATGATAAATTATCCACATAAACTCATTTCAATGAAATGGTAGCAACAAGATGATGTTAGAAATAAATCTAAAATCAATCCATTTCCCTTATTGATGATCATTTTTATCAAATCACAGCCCATGAATTGAGCATCTTGGATCACCATTAATCAAAAAATATATAAAAAATTATCATATTAGACTCTAAGGAAGACCACATTCTACCTATGTATATTTTTTCCCAGATATGGATTTTCATTTTATAAAACTAATGAAGGGTATTATCCTATAATTCCATTATTCCCTTGCAACGTCACAGTAAAACCTTCCATTTAATTATATGTTTTCTTCATCCCCAACATATGTTATGTACAACATTTTACCTAATCATAATAACTTGAGTCGAGATTTATTACACCACCAATATCTATTAAAATTATAAAAAAAAATTTCATGACTCCACATTTGAAATTTTATTCTCAACCATTTGATCTAATAATAATGACCATATATATTTTACACATTGGTCACTCTAATATGAGTATATGATTTATCCCAAATATATCATAAATTTATAAACATAAACTATATTTTATAGAGACATAACTACTTTCAAGATAAATCTACAAAAGGTGATATGGGAAAATTCCACGTATATGGTCAATATACATCTCACATTAAGGAATTATGAAAAGAAATTAAAAGAAAATAGAAAAGGAAAAGATTACTTCTTTCCCTAGAAAAATATGAGCCATGATCTATAGACACCATGTTTAATTTGAATGTTATGGTGGTAGGATACAATAACTCTTCATTCTGATTATGTGTTCCATTCCTATTGTTGTTTCATTTTAGGTTCTAGATCTGTTCTTTAATATTCCTTCATACCACAAAACTACTTTAAAAATAGGTGTTGTAATTCATAAAAATTGATAATGGTTATTGGTGAAAATATCATTGGGATGCAATAGAATCTACCTCTAGACTTTGATTATTATGCTGTTGATATGAATCATCACATACACCCTTAAAATTTCTTTTTTACTAGAGTTATCATCCTTCACATGTCAAATATCCTTTAATTTTTTTATTCCATAAAAAAATTATAGTGTATCCCTTATTTCAAATATGATTAATTATTATTCATAGCATATATTTTATATCACGTCACCCCTCATTCAAACTTCATGAGTAATGATTTAAATTGAAAATAGTTCAAATATTCTTGTGGATTCATTTCTCTTGATGTTACATCCATGTTAATCATGACAATCTTGAGATAAAATATCAAATATAACACCTTCAAAATTTTGGATGATTCTCATCATGATAACCTAAATAGTAAGTCATGATAATCTAACCATCATGACCTTAAAATGGATTCCCATAAATTCTTAACAATGTATATTTTAAGGGGTCCCCCATTTACATAGTGTTATACCAATACATTTTAAATGGGTGTCCCTTGATTTTTGTCAATGTTCATTAGGATATAGCCATTATATTTTGGTCTGATCACTAATACCTTTATTTACATGCACATACATAGATGGATGATTAAACTTGACCATCCATTAATTTCTAGTCTTCATTACATAGACTAATACATGGATTATAAAACCATTGGATAATGATATTAGAAAATAAAAAAAGTTCTATTTCTCAAACAAACATCACATAAAATTACCAATGATAGTGAAACAAAATTAGGGAGGTATAAAAATAACAATAGGTGTCAAGTGAGAAGGATGAATCTATTATAATTAGAAATGAATGACATGGATTACTGAAAAATTTTATTAATTAAAATTGATAATACACCAAGATATCTTGGTTTAAAACTCATAAAGGGAGACCTATAAAAAAATATGAGTTCATTCCATATATGATTCCCCAATATGAGGCATAAGAAAAATTTAGGGTTATATAATAAAATACAGGAATATTCTGTGGTTCCTATTATCACCCCAATATAATTTAGTCAATTGTCAGTAGTCCTCTTATTCTAGAAGAAATATGTTATAATCAATAGTTCCAATATCTCTACAATAGTAATATATAATATGAAAATGAAATTTACAATTTTATGTCATTACATTATTGGAACCCTTTTGAAAATTTGAAATATCATTCCAAATTTCCCATTTCAGGATTTTCATTATACTAATTCAATATATCCAAACAAATATACAAAATATACGGTTAATTTGATGTTATCTAAGTATATAGTCATTGATATTCCATTAAAAAGAGGAAATTTATTATATTCTAATTCTTTTGTATCAATATTTAATTATTTCATTCATATTTAGTACTAAAAGGGATTCATAGTACATTGATATTTCTCTAAGTGTTTTTTCTAGATATTATAATACTGTATTATATGTGAAGGAATATAATATTTAGTACCAAAATAGTTTTCAATCATTTATTAATAAAGGTATGAGTATCCATAGTTTTTAATTCCACCCAAAATTGACATGTAACTAAAATAATAAAAGTGGATAGATTTTGAACAGATTAATCATTAAAGGATTGTGTATTAATTCGTGGTGTAAGGTCCTAGTAGGATGTTGAGGGTCCAATAATTTCTTTTTTTAAGAATGTTGTTATGGAAAAATATGTTCTTTATTGGAATCAATTTCTGATATCATTCATTCAAATACACAGATCTCTATTGTATTTTTTCTCTATAACACCCTCATAAAAAATACAAAAACCTCATATATTTGATGCTCTAGAGTTTGTTTGGGCATAAAATTATGGAGATATCCTTATTTGATTAAAATTTTGTTTATCAAAATTTAAGAAAACTATAAGTCTACTTAAAATTGTCATATAATATGATATCACATTCATAGGCTTCACTTTTTTACTTGATAACCGAAAAAATTAGATGAGAGAATGCATGTGCCTTAAATTGAACCTACCAACACTTAAGAAATGGATGATATATAATGAACCTTTAAATTATAACTATTTTAGTAACACTAGTTTCGGTTATGTATACCTTAATTGATTCTTTTTATTGTTGTAGAGTTTAAGGGTGATGGATGGGAGTGATGGGAGAACATTGGATGTGGTTTTAGGGAAAAATGGAAACCCCACGGGCGGTGCATGGGTTGCCTAACCGTGCGGTCAAACCATGTGCAATGGTCCTATTGAGGTAGTAGCTCAATCATGGTTGGATCAAAATAAGGTAGAATTTGTGAGGAAGTCATGAGATTGTGTACCTAGGTAGTATCTAACTCTCTGTTAGCACATAGATTTGTCAAACCATGCTAACTAATTTGGCTGATGATTTTAGTGAGATCCTAAAAAAGTGGATCTGACTCATTTTTTCTTCCGAGTGGATCGTTTTTCTCTTATTCATCCATAACATTGGATTTCTCTTCCGTGAATATAGGAGAACCACTTCCTATCACTTTGGAGTCAATATGAAGGCTTTCCTTATTGAATCAAATCTAGATTCATGAGGTATGTGATCATTTTTCTTTGTTCATAAACAGATTCTCAGATCTACATAGATCGACATCTCATCTTCACTTGGGTTCGTAGTTATAGTCCCATTATTAATAGAGAAGGGTGTTTGTATGAGAAATATGATGAGTTTTACTCTTTATCATTCTTAGAGAATAGATCTAGGGTGGGTTCTTGGAGAATCGATCGGGTTTTATTTTTTGTTTTTCGTTAATTGGGGTTTTTGTCAAAAACCATCAAGGTTGTAGGATTCCTTCATTACTTGAACTTGTTAAATTGATTAGAATTCTTCCAAATTTAATTGATGGTGTTGTATTTATTGTGATTTGGTTGTTGAATACTTGTGGGAACCCCTTTTGAGTGTTGGTTGTGAAATCTTGAAAATTGGGTGTTTGAGTAAAGGGATTTTATGCTTCATTTTAAAATATGGGTTTTAAAAAGGGGATTTTTCAGGATTTTTGGCACATGAATTTTATTGTATGTTTCAATAAAAGGGAAGGTTTTATTAAAAAAAAATTTCTTTCAAATTGGTTGTGGTGTGGTTTTCAATAAATGTTTAATTTTATTAAAGGAGTTTGTTTTAAAAATAGAATGATTTGGCATAAATGGTGTTGATGAGATTTCATGATTAACGACTCATTAATAAGTGAACAGTACCATTGGGGTACAAGGTATGTGACCCTGGATCGAGGCCCTGTGTCTTTTGGAGACACTGTGATTGGACGAGAGACCGTTCATGAGTATGGAATTGTCAAAAAAGCATGCATGTGTGGGTGTCTTTTGAATTTATAATGGGTATTCCTAATTATAAAAAGAATTATATTTAACGATTTTATTATTTTTTTCTGTAAAAAAAATAACTTGCATGAAATTGGTTCCACATAGTTTTGTTTTCACCTGGTTACAAATAGTGTTTGGAATTTTTTATATTTGACAAAAAAATATTTTGGTAAATTTTGTTAATGAAAACTGTTTTATATAAATTTGGATAAGTATTCTATCCTAGTGGCATGAGTAGGGTAGTAATTGGGGGAAAACCTATTATGTTTTATACTCACCCCTTCTTTGGAACTATGGTTCTTCTATAGATGGAATCTTTTGAGATAGGGGAAAACGTATATTTTCCCACATTTTTAGTAGTACATCTTGATACGTGAGTTTTTTATTGATTGTAGAGATTGGATCTTATAGATCATGGAGTCTTGTGGTCCCCTATGAGTCTTGAGTTTTTTTCACTATTTTCTATGATACTTGGTTGGTCTTCCATTGTTACACACATTGATGTGGTTTTGAGATACATGAAGCGGTTTAGTTTTCTCCTTTTTTTCATCAATCATCTAGTGAATGGTTTGTTTATGGGTTGTGGGTTTATTGATTTTTTTGTTAAAGGGAATTCATCCCCCACTTGTATTTGAAACACTTTGTCATTTACTTCCATCATTTGGTGAGTTGGGGATGTTTCTTAAGGCTGAGTAATGACTTGTTTGAATGTTAAGCCAATGAGAATTGGCAAGTCATTACAAATGGTATTAGTACGGTCATTCCTTTTTTGTACGATTGGTATCAGCTTGTTTGGTCTTTTACAATGAAGTGGTAACTAGTGTTCTTGGTCTTGGAGTTGAAATTTCGTCTTGTGTATCCTTTGATTTTAGATCTTAGATTGGAGTAGAATTGTTGGAACCTGAAATGTATATCATAAAAGGACATAATTGTCCCTTTAATGTTGAATGTCATGCTACAAGGGAGTTCTGCAAAAAAGCCATTGGAGACACTTCTAGGATCTTGGAATCTCATTTTCAAGGGTTTTCCAAATGATACGAGCATGAAATTCATTGTAGAGGAATGAATTACGACTTGGATTGCATATTTCATTTGAAGTAATGATTTATGTTTTTGATCAAGGTGTAAATTTTTGAATAATGCCGAATTTGTTTTAAAATGAATTATTTTGTAACAAGGATATTTGGTGTATCCTGAAAATGGTTAGGTTTTCAAATGCATGATTAATGTTTAAAGAATGGTTTAAAATAAGGGTGTTTTTGAAAAAAAATTGTGATAGTTGTTGTGATAGTAATTGAAATGATAAGACACTTGTTTATAGAGAGCGTTATTAACGAATTTTGTTGTTGGTTGAGAATATGTATCCTGATAGGCGTCGATGAAACCAACCTGAAGAAGCGGTAGATAATGTGGTTGCACCTAAAGTACAAGTGAACCAAGATCTTGTTTAGAGTATTTTTCTTGATTTTCAGGCTGTGTATATGGGGAATCTAAGGAATGGGATATGTCATGTGGATCATACCATTCAGTTCATTAAGCAGAATCCACCAAACATCTGGGGTGATTCTGAACCTGAGAAGGAGGAGGTACGGTTGAGTAGTATGAACTGTATCTTTTACTTCATTAGCACACTGGTAGTGCTACAAGTAAAGCTAAAAATGTATATGCTTGAGGATCTTTCACACTAGTGGTGGGATATAGTGGGGTGGTTTAAATTTTATATATTCCATATATGGGAAGATTTTATGGAATTTTCTAACAGAAAATTATATCCTCTCATGTTCCGGAGCAAAAAACTGACAGGATTCTAAGCCGGAAACAAGAGAGTCTCTCTTTGAAAGAGTATACAGTGATGTTCATGAATTTAGTGTGTTTTTTATGAGAAGTTTCATAACTTTCATCCATGAGGGCATGCATCTTTGAATCGGGACTATGGAAAAAGATTTGATAAATGATTGTGGTGTTCTATATTAAATATTACACAAAGACGGTGAATAAAGAGACTATGGATGAACGTGATATATCGGGATCCATTACGAAAGGATTGATGATACCCACAACAAATGGTGGGAACTCAAATGCTAGATGTAAGCAAAAAAAGGGACACTTGTTTCCAAGGTGGAAATAAAAATCAAAACTAGACAGCTGGATCAGTGAACCTTACTCCATAACCCCAGTGAAAAGTACGTTTCTTTCAATGTGGTCTCTTGACCACATAAAGTGATAGTGTATGGTACAACCTAGATCATTCCATAACTACAAATAAATGGAGCTTCTCTAGAGATATTGTCATAGATCTCTAAGGCATGGTGCTCGAGATACTTATCTAGGATTGAAAGTATCATATGATTTGAAAGGGTGAGGAAAACATAATCAATCTCATCAATAGAGCAGAGCTAGAAATATTAATTCAAAAAATTCTATGACTATTCAACCAAGGAAATCCCAGCAAGGAAATAAAGAGAACAATTCATCTATGATGTAACTGTATGTAGCTGAGAATATTATTATCAATGATCATGTTGGATCATCTATAGTGAGAGGTATGATTCTTTTGAATTCTATCCTTGTGTAGGTTCTCTTCAATAATGGTGCATAATATTCCCTTTTTTTTCTTATCATGTAGTTTATTTGCTACATTTAAGGTTGTAAATAGTCTCTTTTGTTTTAAAACTAAACACTCTTCTTGGGGAAAGAGAATTTCAAGACATTTCATGTAGTGAATGTGTGTTAACTATTGATGGAGCTGAAATTAAAATGTTACTTCTGGATGTTGGAAATTTATGCCTATGACATAATCATAGATATAGTTTTATTGACAAACTTTAAAGCTCACGATGAATTTTATTGAAGAATAGTGAGTTTCATGACCGAGGACGACATTAAGAATCTCTTAATAGGATAGAGGATGGTAAAGAAAGGTGATAAGATCTTGATGGCACCAACATTGGAAAAAATATATTACTAATTGGCGGTGTTGACTTGGAGATCAATTAACGAGAATGATGGAAATAGTTTTCCTACAGCTTATGATTAATTTATAGACATATTTATAGATAATTTCTTAGGGTTAAACCTTTTAGGGAAGTGGAGTTTATGATTGATCTCCTTCTAAAGACCAGACTTATTTCCCTTCTGCAGTATAGAATTGAAACATTAAATTTATGTGAATTGAATTTGTAGTTGAAGGAACTAGAAAGAAAGGTTTTCATTCATCTATGTACTTCTCAAAGGGCATCACATTTTTTTTCATGAATATGGAAGATATAACTCTTCGGAAATGTGTTTATTATCGTAAACATAACCATGTTACGATAATGAATAGATATCCATTTCCTCGCATAGATGATCTGTTTGATCAATTAATGAGTGATTAATGGTAATCCATGATTGAATTATGATCAGTATATCACCAATTGTTTTTTTGGAAGGTTGATATTCTAATGAAAAATTTCAGAAGCAGATATGGACACTATGAATATGCAGTCATGCCTTTCGGTCTAACTAATCCACCTACAGTCTTCTTGGCATTGATGAATAAGATATAACAGAAATATCTGGATTCTTTTGATGTGGTGTTTGTGGACGATATCTAGGGATATTCAAATACATGGACATACATAGAGGATTACCTAGAAACAGAGTTGCAAATCTTGTGAGGTCACCATTTCTATTCTAAATTATCAAAGTTCGATTTTTGTATATAGGAAGTACGTTTTCATGGCCATTCCATTTCTGAGAAAGGTGTTTCTATTGATCTTGAAAAGATAGAAGCTTTTATCTCATGGAAACAATTGAATAATGACTTCAAGATATGATTTTCTCTTGGTTTAGATGGTTACTACCAACGCATTGTGCATGATTTTTTAGGACTAACTTCGGTAATGATAACTCTGACAAAGAAGAATGAACCGTTCCAATGGATATAGGAATTTAAAAAATCATTCCAAGAACTAAATGTTCATATTACATCAACACCTCTCTTGACCGATCCAGAATCAGGACAGGGGTTTGTGGTGTACTATGATGCTTCAGGATCAGGGCTGGGTTGTGTTCTCAAGCAAGGAGACTATATAGATTCCTATGGTTTAATACATTTTAGGGTGCATGAGAAACATAACTCAACACACGATTTGGAGTTATATATAGTTTTCCTTGCTTTAAAAACATGGAGAAGCTATCTCTTTGGTGAGAAATTCATCGTGTTTAGAGACCACAAAATCTAGAAACATATTCTCTCCCAGTAAGATTTGGATCTATGTAAAATGAGTTATAACAACCATGCTATTTATTTCAAATATAAATATTATTTATTACTTTAAACAATCCCTTGAAAAAGTATAGAAGATCGAGAGGTCCAGTTTATTTGGGCCATAGGAACATTACATACAACTTAAAACATGAAATATACATCATTATTGAAAAATTATTTTACATGACCACTTATATTCTTTCGTACTTAGAATTGTATAGGATAACCCGAGGGAATGAATAAGAAAATGGAGAGATATAATGCCCAGTAATAGAGTAAATAAGGAAAAAAATGAAGAAAATAGAACATGTTAGGTAATAGGCATATCAATAAATCATAATAGAAACATGAACATAAAGGCATGATATATCATGATATTCCTAACATGGAAATGTGGCATCCACATTTAACATGATATTAGCATGATCCATGGCACATTGAAAATAGAGAATGAGTTATCCCTTATTGTACATGAATTATAATGAGTAAAACCTCATTGCACTTAACGTATCATGAAACTTTTCTTTACCCAATGCATTAGAGTGCTATCAGGGCACACCCTTCTTAATTATTTCATTTCACGCATAAGTGTGCCACATAGTTCATATAAAATGGATTAATTAAACATCATAATTTATTCCATGATAATGGAATGTAGAATTAATACATGAAACTCTGTCATAAATAATTAAATGATCATAATGGTTGATACCCTTTATAGGGAAATTTTCATGGTATTTACAACACAATGACTTTGGATTGGAAATTCACCGGGCAATTTTGGCAGCATAATGACGTGACATAAGAATTCATAAAAATATTTGATGAGAGAGAAAGGGTTTATAATCATATGTAAATGAAATGGATAGTAAGGGGTCATATAAATACCCAACATATGTAATGGAATTTAGATTCATTATACAAATTAAATTCTTGAATGTAAATTAGAATAGAGAAATTTGTTATAGAATTTTGGCATGGAAACAGGTGTACATGGAAGGCATTAATGAAAGAGAAAGAAATATATATTAATTAAAACATAAGTATGGATGTGTAGGGAAGCTGAAAAATTATACCCCAACATATTTAATTATAAATAAAAGGGCATAACAACATAATTAAATTCTAACAAAAAATGTAAAAGGAAAAAATCACATACATGGAAGTGTGTTCCCAAAGGCTCGGGAGAAGCTTATGACAGGTTTCATGGGTGATTTGAGAAACAATGGAGGATTATAGAGAGAGGAGGTCCATGTTAGGTTGTTCTAAAAAGTATTTATGTGAATATGAATTGGGATCTTGGATGGGTTTATATAATAAAATAGAGGGTATTCTATATTCCTTAGGTTTTGGGATATCACACATTAAACTAATCCAAACCACATACCTACCCAAGATTTTTGTGCATTATTTTTTCCAAAGGGGAGTGGAAAAAATTATTTTATATGTCTAATTTTGTAACTTCTTAAAATATTAGGCTTTCTTAGGTGGAGGAGAGTCACATTCTCAAGGAATTCATTTTAAAAAGTTAAAATGTTTTATAAGTCTTGGAGGGTCCACCAAAGAATTGTAAAATAAATCAAACAAACATAAACCAACATTATTATGATGTTAAAACATATATTTGCCAAAAAAATACTTATATTATTTAATTACAACATTTTTTAGTAATTATGATTTAATTAAACACATTATATACTTAAACGGTATTTAATTTTTACCAAAAAATTCAACTGTCTCAGAAATTTATGAAAAATTCACCGTTGGATAATTTAGAAATCATGATTTCAAATATAATAATCAATTTATCTAATTAATTTTCTAAATATTTGAATATTTTATTTTAAAATAAAAATATTCATTTATCAAAACTTCATGGGTTTTGAAAAAATCGGCATTCAAATGATAATAAAAAATACTATTGTATTCATAATAATTATACAATAATTTATATTTCATAAAAATTAATTTAGTAATAATATTTTATTAAAATATTATTTAATTCAAAAATCTGCTAATTCATCAAAATGTATTTCATAAATTAATATTAACTAAAAATTCTATTTGTAATTTAAATACTATTTACAAAGTAAAAATAATAAAATGAATGCTTATTATTTATTGAATAAAAAAACATAGCACATAATCATAGTGATAAAGCCTTCTTACATTACCCCTTATCACACATGCATATTACCTAAGCGTATGGTGTGCGATGGTTACATGCTCTTGGGGTGGCTCATATAATAATGCTTGGGTGGTAATCTCTATCAACTTCCACTTCTCTAGTAAGAGGTTCTGTTCGAGCTTAATGTACTGAAGCTCAGATTGTGCCTTGTTAAGAGTGAATCCCAGTGATGCCACCTCTTTTATGAGATCTATAAAATGGGCTTCTTACGGAGCAATTCTACTAGATGAGGCCATCACTTCCTTTTTCTATGTAAATTGGATTTATTAAAGCCCTACATGTATACTAATCATTTGGTCACTTTTTAATGGCTATATTTGCTACCATAACAAATCATAATGGTATTTTAAAATCCAAAATACATAAAACCGAGCATGTTCATATGTTTTATATAACATTTTTACATAATAAGACATTTAATTAGATCATGATGAATTTTCATTAATAAATTTTTGGGTCATTATAATCTCCCACCTTAAAACATTTCACCCTCGAAATTTTTCTCCAAAAATAAAATAGATGAGCCTAAATCTGATTTATCCCTTCCTCTAATTCCCATGTTTCTTCTTCAAACTTGTGGTTTTCCACTACACCTTGACAAGGGGCATTGTGTTATTTCATAGTACTTTCTTTCCTATGATCTTATATCTTCACCGACATATCTTCACAGGAGAGGTCATTCTCCAATGGTACCATCTCTAGATTGAGTACATGTGTTGGTTCAGGTATGTACTTCCTCAAGAGAGATACATGGAATACATCATGTACTTGATATAGGTTCAGTGGGAGTGCTAGTCGATAGGCCACTACTCCAATGCGATCAAGAATCTTAAAAGGGATGATGTACCTTGGACTAAGCTTTACCTTCTTCCAAAATATCTTAACTCTCTTACACAATGACATGATGACAAATACCATGTCTTCCGTATCAATCTCTAGGTCTCATTGAGGATTATCAACAAAGATGTTTTTTCAACTCTGAGCAGCATTAATGTCATGCTGGATGCTCTTAACCTTTTCCAATATCTCTCTAAGCATTTCTGGACCTATTAGTTTTCACACCCCAACTACATCCCAACATGTTGGTGTCCTACCCTACTTCCCATAAAGGTATTCATAAAGATCCATTTGGATGTTGGAGTAAAAACATTTTTTGTAAGAGAACATAAAAAGAGGAAGATGTTGATCCTATCCTTCTTTGAAGTCTATTGAGAATGCTCTCAAAATTTCCTTGAGTGATTGGATAATCCACATAGATTGGCCATTTGTTGGAGTCTGATAATTAGTAAGGATATTCATATCAGTATTCTTATTATGTTGAAGAATCTTCCTAAACTTAGAGGTGAATCTTGGGTCTCGATCAGATACAATAGATAGTGGCACTCCATAGAGCCTTACCACTTAAATAATATATATCTGTTCTTGTTTATCCCATTATAAATCCTCTCAAATTTCAATGCAGTGTGCAGTCATTGTAATACAATCCACTACAACCCAGATAGCATTATTTCCTTTGGATGTATTTTGGTGTTCGGTGAAAAATTCCATGGTGATGTTCTCCCAATCCCATGCTTGTATGGGTAATGGTTTCATCATCCCTTTAGAAATATGCCTCTCAACATTCTTTTTGTAACATACCAGCTCTTTGATGTATACTCCACAATCTCTTTCTTCATGTTATTTCACCAATAATGTTCTCGAAGATTTTGATACATCATTGGGTTTCCTAGGTGAATTTAGAAATTATAACTATGTGCATCATCCAAAAGATCATTCATTAACTTTGTATTTTATGGAAAACGTAGTCTTGATCCAAATATCACAATTTATTCTTCATTAACATTAAACATTGAAGATTTCCCTTTTTTGATAGTTTCCAATGTTTTTTCAAAATTCCCACATAATCCTTTTGAGCATCCTTTAACCATCCCAAAAAATAATATCGAGAAATAATTTATCAAAGGATTGATCATGTTCCCTTTTTTATGATTCCCATGTACATGTTCATCAAATCAATGATGATTAAATCCTATTTTCTTTTCATCAATGATAAAATCATTATGTTATTTCAACATTGAACAACCCCAACCATGTTCTTTTTCCCAATGTGGTAATAGATTGAGCAGTTATAGTCTATGATCAGCTCTAACCATCTTCGTTGGCGCATATTCAACTCTTTCCATGTTAATATATACATTTTCCTTTTGTGATCCATGTATATTTCACACTTCTCCCCAATGAAGAAATACTGCATGATTTTCAAATTGTAGATTACTACAGGAAACTCTAGATCATGTGTGGGATAGTTTTTCTATTGAACATTCAATTTCCTTAAAGTATAAGCAATTAATTTTTCATTTTTCATTAATACACAACACATGCCCTTCTTTAAAGCATCACTAAATACCACAAAAAGTTCACCACATGTGGGTAACGTTAGAACGGGCGTAGTTATAATCCTCCATTTAACTACTTGAATATCTCTCCACATGAATTACTCCAAGAAAACATGACTCCATTCTGAGTTAACTTGGTAAGAGGGTCTGAAAATCGTTATACATTTCTCACAAATCAGCAATAGTATCCTGATAACCCCATGATTATATGGATACCCATTATTGATGTTGGCCTCACCCATCCCTCAATTGCAGTTTTCTTGGATGGATCCATAGATATTCCATTTATTTTGATGATATAACCCACGAAGGACAAATCCTTCATCATGAAATCACACTTTCTAAACATTTCACTAAGCTTATCCT
This sequence comes from Viscum album, assembly GCA_963277665.1. Taxonomy (NCBI): domain Eukaryota; kingdom Viridiplantae; phylum Streptophyta; class Magnoliopsida; order Santalales; family Viscaceae; genus Viscum; species Viscum album. The sequence goes on along the minus strand of OY728130.1, from coordinate 541,274,958 downwards.
TTCACAAAGTCTCTATTACAATTCTAAGTTACTCCTCACACTCCATATTGGTTTTGGAGTATACTCGAATACCGACTATAAGGTCTACTAGAAATTTGTTGTGGTAATATCAAAAAACTATATTCATCATGTTCATGAAGATTGATAGAGAATTAATTTGTTCAAAAAGCATTAATATTAATTTTTACTGCATGTACCATGTTCAAAATGCAATTTTGGGGATATCCATCATTTTCACCCTTACTTGGTAATAACCCAACTGTAAATCCACCTTGGAAAAGTATTGTGCTCCACATAGCTGATCGAACAAGTCATCAATTTGTGGAAGAGGATACTTGTACATTATCATGAATTTTTGGGCCCATGATAATCAATGCGAAGGCACATTGACCCATCCTTATTCATGACAAAGAGGATAGGTGCACCCCCATGGTGAAGAACATGGGCGTATAAACCCTTTATCATGATTCTAATGTTGTGTATTCTTCAGATCCTCAACCTACACAAAAACCATTTGATTCAAAGTCATGTATATTGATACGCCCGAAGTATAAGATCTATTGTAAATTCAACATCTATTCTAGGAGAAATAGTAGTTAGTTCTTCGAGAAAAACATCAGCGAATTCCATCACAATAGGCATGTATTTTATGGATGGATCCTTAATTAGACTCTATCATCTCGATACATGACCTGTTTTCATAGGGCAGTGATATCTATAATTGAGATAATGGTTCTAAGGAAGATTCATCCTCATCCTTTCACTTGTAAAGAATTATGGGGACAATTATCCATTTAAATAATGATTTCTCTCCCATGGAAATTTATGTTGTCTGTATATAAGGAAATCCAATCCATGCCAAAAAAATTCATCAAATTCCATGATAAGAATTATGACTTGGGCTTCCAGAAAGTTCAATCCAGAAATTGTGATAGAGGAGGGATTATATTAATTGGTTGCAATAATGTCCCAATTTGTCTTTATCACCGACATCTTTACTTCCATGATTTGTGGTGTTGTTGGGATTGTTCTACTAAACATTAGGGATATAATAAAATTCATTGAACTAGAATAAAAAAGTACATTAACAATTATTAAATGAATAACTAATGTACATGTCAACACTTTGTTATCAGGGTTCACGTTGATGGTAAAGATTGGAAAATCATTCCATTACTGCATTGGAGGATGTTTGTGGCCTCTGAAAACCCTTGTCTTAAGGCAATTGTTTGCAATATGCTCTGGTAATTTGTAGTTGAAGAAATAAACAACACGTTGAGAGTAAAATAGATCATTTCTCTCCTCTTTCATAGACATAGGATTTTATTATCTGTAGAAAATGGCTAGTTTCCCTTCTCTTTCACACCTAAATACTTTCCTCCTCCCCTTTAGGAAATTTTAGGGGTGCTTCTTTCTGCACCTTTGGCATGTATGGTGTTATATTTTCATATAACTATTAGATTTATCCATCATTACAAAAGAATTATTGTGCACCTTACTCTTCATATCCCCATGATACCCCTGAGATTTTTCGATCTCCATTTCAAATTTCAGGGAACATCAGGACATTAGTTCATAACTATCGAAGTCATGGATCCTTAGGGACTTCCATAGTATAGGTTTTAACCAATCAATGAAGCAGTCATTCATGCATTCGAGGGTAACAACAATGTTGGAGTGGTCTCCTACAAGCCTTTTAATGTTTTCCTTATACGCTCTGATAGAATTTTTGTTTCTTTATTGAGATAAAGGAATTACCTTTCCATTTTAATACGGAGGGTGTGAGGAAAATATTTATCAAAAAACATTTTCTAGGAATTCTTCCATTATAATTCCTTGATCTCTTCCTCAGGCTTCATATTTTTTTATCAATACACATCATTGATCAAACTCACCCTCCATACAATAATCATCCAGAAGAACCTTCTCTTGTTAAAAAAATTACAGGATGGAGATATCTTTTCAATGAAGTTGTTTCGGTGTTCGACGATTGGAGGATCAGATGATCTATTAAAAATAGGAGGCCTTTGTCTCATGAAGCTCTCGATTGTGACATTTTATTCCATAGGGAGGGTTATTCGTTCTTATTGGCACATGTTTCTATTTAATACATGGGTTAACAAAGAGTGTATCATGACAATGATTGTAAATCCCAGTCCCATTGTATTGGGAATCTCATTAGAACAGTCATCACATTGACCTTCTTATCAGTTGTTAGCTCGTGTCCTACTATTACCAGCCATTGTATTGAATAAGTGGAATGTTAGGGGTAACACAATAGGGGAATCCATGGACAAAAATGGAATTTCACTTATTTTCTTAACTTATGTATTCCTAGGATTCAATATATGTTATCTAAGATCTACTTTGGAACATATATTATTAGGGGTAATTTTTCCCTTAATAACGGTTCATAATAATATCATGAATTTTCAAATGAATATCCACTAGTTGTGTCATATCAAAGACTGTAGAAAGGGATGTGGTTGTGCACCAGTTACCATTCGATTCAAGCTCAAAATAGTATTTTTAGGTCTTACCCCTAGATACATCAATTCAAGATCCGCCTCTACCTACTCGTATCCGGGCAGAGATGTATTTGTTTGATTAACCAATTACTCAATACTCACCAAAATTTAGGGATATTTTTATTCTACTTATACTTTTCAATATTTCTTCCACTTGGGTTTTATAATCCTAATTCAAAAAATAACTAAACATATCCTTTGATACCAACAGTAAAAACCATACTCTTTATTTAACACTTAAAACGTATTTAATAAAAAAAATATTCAATTGATACAAAATCAAATATATAAAGGTATAGTGTCTTTGGGGATTGGGAATATTAGATAAAAACATAAAACATGAAATACAAATCTTTATTGAAAACATCTTTTACATGACCACACATATTCGTTCCTACATATCATTGCATGGGATAACCTGAGAACATGCGTAAAAAGGGTGATATTTAAATCATAGTAAGGTATTAAAAAAGGGAATAACTGGAATAACATAGTAGATGTTATTCAATAGGAATAATAATGGATCATAAGAAAACATGAACCAAAATGCCAGATATAGCATGATTACCATAACAAAGAAATGTTGCAACAAAATTTAACATGATATTAGAATGATCCAAGTCCCATTGCACATGGAGCATGAGTAAACACTCATTAAACATTAATTATAATGAGTAAACTATAATTTTACTTGGAATATCATGATACTAATCTTTACCGAATGCATTGAATTTCTATTAGGGTGCACCCTTCATAATCATTTCCTTTCATGAAAAAGTGTTCCACATAGATCATATAAAATATATTCATTAAACATCATCAATTATTAAAATATAATGTAATATGGAATTAATACATGAAACTATATAATATATAAGTAACTATTCATAATAGTGAATTCCCATGATAGACAGAAGGAAATGGTATTCCCCACACTAGGACGTTGCCTTGTAAAATCGCAGTGAAATTTCGGCACCCTAACAGCATGACATAATAATTAACAAAAACAGTTGACAAGAAATTCTTTTTCTAATCATATGTACATGAAATATAAATTAAGGGGGTTATACAAATACTTTTTTCAACATATGAAACAGAATTTAGATTCATATTACACAAGAATTGATGGAATGTAAATGAGAAGAGAGAAATTCATTACAGAATTTCGGCACAGTAAAAGGAGTACATGGGAGGAATTAATGAGAGATAAATAGATATATCATCATTAAATAATATGTTTGGTAGCATGGGGATGTTTTAAAACATACCCCCAACATTTTTAATTTAAAACAAAAGGGCATAAAAACATAATGAATTTTGGACCAAAACGAGAAATGATGAAATCTATTACATTGAAATGTGAACACAATGGGTTGGTAGTGTCATGAGAGAAGATTATTGGGGGCATGGGGAACTGTGGGAGGATTCTAGAGAAATGAGGGTATTGGTTGGTCGAGCTCCAATGTTTTTCAGTGAAGATTATGTTGGAACATGAGTGGGATTATATTGGAAAAGGGAGGGAATTATTTATTATTTATGTTTTGGAAACAACACACTAAACTAATAAAAACCACAAACCAAACCCTGGTTTTGATCAAATGGGAGAGGAAAATATTATTTTACAGGGCAAATGGAAGAAAATTCATAAAATATTTGGCTTTCTTATGTGAAGGTGAATCATAATATCAAGGAAATAATTTTAAAAAGTTAACATTTTTTATAAGTTTGTAGGGTCCAATAAATCATTAAAAAATAAATAAAACAATCCTAAAATCATATTATTTTTATGGATAAACATATATTATCCAAAAAGACCACTTATAATATTTTATTACATTACTATTGAGTAATTAGGATTTCCAAAAACACATTATAAAATTAAATATTATTGAATTTACACCCAAAAAATTTGGTTGTCTTGAAAACTTATGATAAATTCACCATTGGATAATTTTCACGTCCTAATTCAGGGGTATTGACAAAAATAGCATTCAATACGTAATAAAAATACCAATTCTATTCAGAAAAATTATATGATCATTTATTATTATAAAAAAATAATTTAGTAATAATATTTTGTTAAAATTTTATTTAATTCAAAAATTCTTTTAATTCACTAAAATTGTTTTCTTAAATGAATATTAACAAAAAATAATATTTCTTCTTTAAAAACAATATAAAAAGTAACAATAATAAAATGAATTTATACTATTTATTCTATAAAAAAATATTTCACATAATCATAGTTCTAGGGTATTGTTACTTAACCACTTATAACACATGCAAATGACATAAGGTTAAGGTGTGTGATGGGGAAAAATTGTTGGGGTGGCTCAGATAAAATCGCTCGGGTGGTAACCTCTATCAACATACACTTCTCCAGTAGTCGGCTCTGTTCGAGTTTAAGATGTTGAAGCTCGTCATGGTATTGGTCATGAGCGAAGCCCAATCACGCCACCTCCTTTATGAGCTTCAGGAAATGGGATTCGTACGGAGCAATTCATATGGATGAGGCAATCAATTCATATTTTAGAGTAAATTGTATTTGTTAAAGCCCTATATTTCTACTTATCATTTGCTCAATATTCAATGGCAATATTAGAAATGTTAAAAATTAGTTATGGTATTTTTAAATATAAAACACATAAAACCAATGAAGTTCGTATGTTTTATATAAATTATTTTCATAACAAGTAATTAAATTAAATCAAGTGGTATTTCCATTAATAAATTTTTGGGTCGTTATAGTATATTGAGGGAGTATCTGCAAATTATTCACTATTAATTGATATATACCCCAATAAAAGGGAATTTGGTGGTGTATGCACTAAGTAAAAAGTCATATGTTCAGTTGAAAAATGAGTTTCAAATAGAATGGGTTTTTATGTTTGTCTAAGCCGAAATTCATGTGGAATGTGAAGAACTAGGTGATGTTGATGTTTTATATTCTACTACACTTGTTCCGGGTTTGGTAAATATGGTCATAGAGGCACAAACAACTGATGTAGAATGACTGATTACGTGTTCAAAACTCAATGGTTGGAAAACCATTGACGGCTGGAAACATGATGGGAGTGCAGTTTTGTGCTTTTGAGATTGGATGGTTGTACCTATTTCTTTTCAGAAAAAACTCCTTCATTCTTACCACCATTCGAGATGGGATGTACATCTATGTACATATAAGATGTTTAAAGTGTCTAGGACACAATTTTGGTGGAGAGGAATGAAATGCAAGGTGTTCACGTTTGTCTCTCAATGCTTAAATTCTATGCATGTTAAAGTAGATTATGATAGACCTATAGGTATGTTGCATTCTTTACCTATCCCATTTTGGAAATGGGAGTTGATAATAGTGCACATTGATATATGTATTCAAGTAATAGTCTGGAAAAATAATGCCATTTGGGTGATAGTGGATCGACATACAAAGTTGAGCCTTTTCATTCCATTTGGTGAAACTCATACCATTGATGATCTGTCAAAAATGTATATTATATAAGTGGTAAAGATTCATGGAATACTGGTTAAAATCATCATAGATAGATATGTGAGTATCACATCACATTTCTATAAATCCTTACAACAAGCCCTTAGGACTCAGTTTACTATGATCCCAATATATCATCCACAGACTGATGGGCAATCTGGGAGAACGATAAAAATGTTGGAAGCGATGTTGTGAGATCTTGTAATGGACATTGGTTGTTCATGGGAGGAACATATACCCATAGTGGAGTTCTCACACAATAACTATCCTTGATACTCATGGCTCAATTTGAAGCATTATATTGGTGTCCTTATTGTTCTCCACTATGATGGGTGGAAAATGAGAAGCATCACTAGTTGGGCTGAGCCATGTACATAAAATAATGGAGAATATTTAGTTGACTGGAAAGAGTATGAAGACTGCTTAAAAGTCATCAAAAATATTATGTAGATCACTGATGAAGGGCGTTTTCGTTTTCCGTGAGTGATCACATTTTCTTGAGCATCTCTCCAAGACATGGACATCATCATTTCGGTAAGCAAGGAAAATTATATCCATGATACATTGGCTCTTTCAAGACACTAGAACTATTTGGAGATGTGGCATTTTAGTTGGCATTACCAGCACGGTTCAATTAAGTGCATAATATGTTCCACATATCTGAGTTGAAAAATGATCAACATGATCTAGACCATGTGATCAGATGGGATAACATTGACCTAGAGTCAGAAGGGTGGTTGATAAAAATATCCCAACATATTGTTGATAGGAAAGATAAAGTCTTTCATGGAAAAATTATTGGTCTATTTCAGTTTTTATGGATATATGGGAAGATTCAGGAAGAGACATAGGAATGCGACAAGGATAATAAAGAGCAATGGATGGAACCCTTTCAGATGGGTGGGGGTTTTCTACTTTCCAATTACAAAAAGACGAATGGTGGGTTGAATGTAGCACACCTAGTTTCTAGTATGTAACCATTAATTTATTCTTTTTATGGTTTTAATGTTAAAGGGTGATGGATTGGAGACTTGGGACTTCTTTGGATGTGGTTTTGGTAAAAATTTGAATCTCATGGGCGGTACATAGTTTTCATAACAGTGTGGCCTAACCATGTGCAATGGTCATCTTCAGGAAATATCTCTATCTCGATTGGAGCAAGGAGAAGGAGACCGTGAGACGAATCCATGCGAGGCTCTACCAAGGCCATAGATAACATACAGTTAGCACATAGTCTGTCTAACCATGTGAACTAATCACGCAAATGGTTTATGTGAGATCCTAAAAAAGTGTATCTCACATGTTTTTTCCATTAAGTGGATCATTATTTTTTCTAGGCGTCCAAAACAAGGGATTTAAATTCCTTGAATGTATGATAACTTCCCCAAGAATTTTAGAGTCAATCTGAAGGATATCCTTGGGGAATCAAAGCTAGAATCTTGTGGTATATGATCGTTCTTCTTCATTCGTGATCATTTTCATATATTTACATAGTTCTACATCTCCTCTTCAATTGGTATATTATATCTATGCCTATTATGGGTTGATCTAGGTGTTGGGATACCATACATTATGATATTTTGTCTTGATATTTCTAGGATAAGAGATATATGGTGGGTTCTTGGAGAATAGACCTAGTTTTCTTGTTCGTTTTTTTTTCATTTGTGTTTTCGTCAAAACATTCGAGGTTGGAGGCTTAATTTTCAAAACCACTTTGTATAACAAATTGGCATTCATTAAAATTGAATGTTTTGTGTTTAATTGATTGTTATTTTTTTGTCGAATTCTTATTGGAATATTTATCTCCTGATGGTTATGAAATCTCAAAAAATGGGTGTTTGAGTAATGTTATTTTACTCATTGTTTTAAAATATGGATTTTAAATAGGTGATTTTTCTAGATTGTTGGAACATGAATTCTAACTCATGTTTTCAATAAATGTGATGGTTTTATTGGAATTAATGTTTTCTTTGAAATTGGTTATGCTTTGGCTTTTAATAAATGATCATTTTTATTGATGTTTCCTGTTTTGGAAATGGAATGATTTATCATAAATGGTGTTGGTGTGAGTTTATTCTAAATAGACCATTAATAAGGTAAGAGTTCCATTGGGGTAAAAGTGAGGTGACACTTAATTGGGGGCATGTGTCAATGTAGGACAAGGTGATTGGGTGAGATACAGCTCATGATATTGGAACATTCAAATGATGAATGCATGTGTGGATGTGTTGTGAACTATGTAATGGTTATGAAAAATGATAAAAAGAATAGGTTTTAAATATTTGATTTGTTTTTTCTGTGATAAAATAACTTTTTGGGAATTGGTTTCTCTTAGTTTTTATTTCAATTGGTTACAAACGGTATTTGGAACATGTTTATATATTGTTATAAACTATTTTGGATAATTTTTCATGTAAACTATTTTATATAGGTGTCCCTAACTTTTCTATCCTATCGGTGTGAGTAAGGAATTCATTGGTGAAAAACTACTGATTTTTATACTCATCACTTCTTTGGATGTTTGGTTCTTTTCTAGATGTTATATTCTTGGACAGGGGAAAAGGTAATATCTCCCACATTTTTAGCACTTCCTCTAGATACTTGGGCTGTATGGTGATGGTGGAGATTAGAGCTTTTGGATCATGGAGTCTCATAGTCTCTTGAGATTCTTGAGTTATTTAACCTATGTTACTTTGATACTTGTTTTTTATTCCATTGTGGCACACTTTTATGTGGTTTAGAGATACATTAAGTTTTTTTCTCTCCCTTTTGTTCATGAATCATTTAGTTAATGGTTTGGTTATGGATTTTCAATTTATTAGTTTATTTATTAAAGTGTAAATAATTATGCACTTGTATTGACACCCTTCTGAATTTATTTCCATCCTTTGGTGCCTCGGTGATGTCGCTTAAGGCCATATAATGACTCATTGGACTCTCAAGCCAATGAGAATTTGTGGGTCATTATAACTATTCTCCTTCAGTCGAGTGTCCAAAATATATGTGAACATGGTTCCAATCACACTACCTCATTAATTGATTTGGAGAATTTGTTTAGAATTTTCACTATAGTTTATCACTACCATATAGATGTAGTCTATAATCATATCCAAAAAGATGAAATGGACATATATATGGTGGAGGAATAACAAATTAATCATTAATCATTGTTCCTTGGATGATTCTATTGAGTAATTATATAGGGTTATATTCTATAAAATGATAAATTTATTTTCAATCAATACAACCCATTTCATTAATATGACATGTAGACTTGACCAATATCCATGATTAGACCCACCCCTATTTATGAGTATAATGTGAAGATGATGGATCCACATTATGTTTAATGGATTTTTTCTTTCAATAATCTTGTGTGAATATAATATCTAGTGAGTCTTGATATAACATTTCCCAAAATTATAGTGGCTTTCAAACTCACTAAATATGCCACTTGAGCATCCCATATATATATCCCTCTTCCCATGTTCTAGAAAAATCCAATTATATGTTTATCATTTATAATAGTTGTTTAATTGAAATATTTGAATGCATATCATATTAAATAAATATCATCCAAATCTATCAGATATTCATGAGATGACCTTCATTCATAGTCATGGTGGATGAAATCCATGATACAATCTGAAAACTCAAAAATTGAAATGAAAATTAGGAAAGAATATATGATTTTTAGATTCTAAATTCCTCTACTCAAGATATAAATAACTAATCCCAAAGAGGCAGGATGAAGGAGAAATATGTCCATTAACAGCTACCATCAAAAATAAAATCCATTATGGTTGTGTAAATATTTAGAATATTCAATATATTGACGATATTAGTAAGTATGTCAGTACACTAACTAATTCTAAATGATCTTAATCAAAAATAGATAATGTTGACTAATTTTGGGAGTGATGTGAGTTGAGTAACAATAATATAATTCAATAACACATCACATTGGAAATATTATCCAATATATCCAATTAATAAATATGGTTCCCAACAAATTAATTATCGAATACTTATTTTTAATATTTTTAAAACATGTTTTTTGATTTGTGTAAGGAATAGTACATTCATATTTATTTAATGTCAATGAGATAACTGATCCACTATCTCTACGTTTTTTCTTAGATGCATGATCGAGTATCCTATGTGAAAAAAACCCACCCAATGCCATGCATTACTTGGAACCATCCCAGTAAAAGTGTTGGTGGAATTTTTAAGGGGATACCCACATGGAAAGTTCTAGAAAACTCACACAGTAACCCATTATGAGAATTTGGTCATTATATATTACTATCTTGGAGAGATCATGGAGTTTATGACTCTTATATGTTAAGAGGAGATTTTTGGGTAAATGGACAAACCCCATGAATGATATAAGAGAATCCCCATATTATCCCAAAATGAGACTTTGAGCCTCATATAATGCTACCATTGTAAACTATAAATGTTTACGACTTATGTATTTTGACTATTATGATCGATTAAAAAATATATACATTCCCTAAATTGAAAAATCATGTGGAGATAGATTGATAGTTTACTAGTTTTCTCCTTTTTATATTTAATAGATATCCAAATAATGAATTATTTTTTCATTTATATTCATAGAAATTATTTGGGGGATGGAATTCAAAAAACATCTTCCAATGGAGTATGATTCCTCCTAGTTAATCTGTGTCCTATAAGATAAAAATTATATCTTTATTCATAATGTGGAATGTGTTTGTACATGAATAGTAGTGACTATATATCCCTATGATACATTTGTTTAACTATTACCCCATGAACAATAAATTATATTCTACCATATATAGGTTATAAAATAACTGTTTTCTAGTGAATTATTTTGAACTATGATCAAACCATCAGGAATAGGCTCTTTCATCTTAGAATCTACTTCAAGGCTGAAAATGCCACATCTTGATCCACCATATAAAATTATTTCACAGTGAAAAATATTTGATAATTTTTTAGTATTAATTGTAATTATATTCATGTTAATACTTATCATCTAGATCATGTGGAGAGTTATTAATGATATACGTAGTCTCTATGTGGGATTGAGTATAATATGAAATAAAATAGTGAATTGACCATTAATTTAGCCCTTGGAGTGTGAATTCATATCATTGGTTTCCTATCAGTGGGTGGGGGAATTATTACATCATTATCTAACCCAAATTCAAATATTATAATCATATAGGTTATTTTTTAATTATGATGTTCTACGTTGAAAAGATAGTTCAGTGCATTGTTTTGAGAAATAACATAGTGTAATGATTATGATTTAATGTTTCCATCGATGGTGATTATGATATAGTCCATGGATGTGCTTATATAAAAACATATATAAAAAATGAATATTTACACTCTATAAGAAATCAATCACATTATAAAGACTCAAGAAACCACCCATTTTTACACGACCACACAAGGATGTTAGGTGAGTTCACAAAAATGCATTAATCGAATGGACAACATGGTAATCCTAGTAGTTTGTCAGTTTCACCAAGAATCCATGTGGGTGGTGTAGTAACAATGATATAATGCGCCACAACATAACAATTTCATGATGTCCATATTGTCAAAGGGTATGTAGGTGGAGTAAAACATACACGATATTCTCCATTCATTTAGAGTTAAATGAGGTAATAAAAAAGTAAAAAATAGAGGGTTGTTACACCAACGATTTACATTTCCTCTAATCTCACATGTGGTGTTAACAATTTTAAAACCTGTGTCTACACATTGTCATTGTGGTTCAAAAAATTTCACCTAATTGGAAATTGAAATTTGTTTTCTAACATATAACCATGCATAATTAATGACATTTAGCATCAGCATTATGAATATGACATGAATTCATTTAGAATATTTCCATCAACCATGTGTCTTTTCAACAATCATTTGACCGCACATTAAACTTGTATCACATTCTAACAATGTGATTCTATAGAGAAGAAACTATGTGGTATTGCATCCCTAACATCATGGAACCATATTTCAATAAAAAATCAAAATTAAACACCTTATAAATAGCCTATCAACTCATAAAAATGGGAAGAGACTGAAAAAGGAGGATTATAGTGGGATATAAATTTATAGAGAAACTCATTGCTAATTTTTAGGCCCCAAGACAATGTTAATTTCTTAGTCTTGTTTGTTGGACAATTTCCAATCATGATTGTGTGTTCTAATAAGATATGGAATAATTTCAATATCTCACAAACTATGAGTTTAACCAACCACTATGCACATTCAATAGAAACACTCTCCTTCATGAGTATCCATGGTCATCTAAATTACCACACATCGGTATACCATGATGAAATTTTTCTATGTGCTCATCAAGTAAACTTCCCTTCACAACAAAACAATGACATAGTTGAATCTCAAAAGTAAACACATCATCTAGGAAATCTCCTTTTACTTCCCTATCATAAAGTGTGGAACTCCAACACACACATTCGAGGTCAGTTCACTTAGTTTTGAGGGGTCCCTAATTGATGAAAGTCAGCAAGCACCTACAAAAGTTACAAGTCCCTACATATATACCAATACCCTTAGAAATGGAACATCCTACCACATGCCTTATATGCAGAATATCCCCATTCTTGTTCCAGCCATGTAGTATTACTTTATTTAGGTATTTATAATCACTACTTAAATGGTATTTCTATAATATGCATCCTATAAACCTATGTCCAATATTTTCCATAGAATCCTAGAAATGACCATCAATGGATATCCCATTTAATAACTATATATACACAATCATGAAATTCACACTATAACATATAACATCAATTATTTAATGTCATTATAAATTGAGGATTTTATTGGTTATATAATATAGGAAAATACATAATGGAAATAAAATTTTGTTATTCTGTTCATAATGTGTGTCAATATAATGATGTCACAAGATTATTCTACCCTAGAATAATGATGAGTTTCTGCCACGTTCAATGTGTCAGGAAATTAATTAGAATCCTCCCATTTAGTAAGACCATAGAACTTATTATATGATACATTAATTTTATTAACAACTATTTTCACCCACACTATCAGTTATTTAGAAGATTTCATGATGTTAATCTTCTGATTATTTGATCATAGATAGTAACTATCTGTGATATAATGAACTTAAAATATACATATTTCCTATGTAGCCTCAATGGAATGATCAATTAAAATTTAGTGACATACTATAATGAAATATGTTCGATCACCTATTGTATCTTATTTATCACACCGAATAATACTCTGTTGTTTTTAGACATATTAGGTGAACGTTTCATTATCATAATCATAATTCTCCAAATGGATTTTGATTAGGTGTTAGTAAAATCTTCATGATCAATTATGGATGACTTCCTAACAAAATGAGTATTGCACTCATGGGATTCCATTAATGTGAGTAAAAAAATCCATGGTACCTCCATTTCATTATCCATTATTGATCTTATATTATTATTCATTCACATAATATATTTAACTAAAAAAATACATTAAAAATTGTGTAAAATGCATATAAATTTTTATCATAAAACAATACCATTATATCATTTTTGTAAGATGCTAAACTGTATTGTGTAGATATTTCACAATTCCATAATATATGAAATTGAAAAGCATGTGATTTGATTCAAATTTTAATGGGATACATATGAGGCATCCATGATGATCAAACAAACCACAAAGTAATATACTCATACACATGGGGCCATATTCCTTATATCATTACTAAGGTTGTTCTCTCTCAAAGGTAAATTCCAATGAGCTTGAAAATCAATTTGGACTAAGATATATTAAATAGTGACCTGATTTACTAGAACATATTACTAATAGAATCATACCCACAAAATTATGGAATATTACATCTAAATAAAACATTATCATTCTCAATTGGAAAATATAATCGGTTATTTTAAATCTATTACTTAGGTCCATATTCCTTGTGATTCCCAACATATCATGTTGGGTAGTATTCTATTCAATACTAATTTGAAAAGGCATCCCATGAGTGAGTGGTGCATCAAACATTTATAAGAACTATTCACATAGAATTCTATTCCATACAATAATAAACTACTTGGATTGATACACATCATATGACAGTAAAGGTTACACCATTTACTATTAAGTGGTACAAAAAAAATGGCTTATGTTTCAATTTATAATGATTATTTTGAAACCATCCTATTGGACATAATCCCAAAACCAGGAATACCAACAATTTCATATAAATAAATAAAATATAAAGTGACTGGGAATAGTAAAACTATATCACTTTCAATGTCTTCATCACTATGTAAAAATAGAATAATATGGAGAAATAATAATAAATAATGATATAGCCATCGATGGATAACCTAAAATATATATCGATTATAAAACAAATAGGGATCATCTAACATATATTGATTCTCCCATTGATAGATGTTAATGAACAAAATTGTCATAGAGTTTGTAAAAAGTCTAGTTTCTATAGTTTTATCCTTGAAATATTTTTCCATTTATAACACAATTTTTCATTTTTGTAGGCACTATATTTTGTTTTTAGGACCCCTAAATAAAAAATATTCCATGTACTAATATATATTACAACATTTGAATCCATCCATTCAGAATCAATAGGTGTACCCTTGGTTGAGAACATGGATGGGAAATATATCACTAAAGTTGTCTCTATAACAGAGGGTTTACCCTAACCGCAGCCTAATTTTTTCTAATTTTGGGCATTTAGTTAAAGGCCACCATTGAATTCATTATTAAATGAGTTAAATAATTTATTAATTTAATTTATTTAGTTTCCAAAAATTATAATTCCCGTATAAAAAATATTCCATTATAGAAAATTTCTAGGGTTATCAACATAACCATCATTGATTAGATAGTCGAAGAAGGATAACAATCTTGGGTTTGATGAATAAATAATGTGTAACTATATGAATGGTCAATGAGAATAATTAAATGGATGAATAAAATAGTTTTATCATCTCCCTCCACATGATTAGTTGTTCTCTCCACCAATTACTAATTCATTCTTCAGTTATGATCAATTTTTATGTTTTCCCCCTTGATTTTATTTTAAATGGACGGATATATATATAGATATATAACTATTATTTCACTGATTTACATTCTTTGTATGATACAGTCTTCGATTAGTGTTCTCGGAACTAAATATTTAATTTATTCTCTTGTTTTTTATAATTTTTGACACATCATGTAATCATTTTATGGGATCAAACCACCCAATAATAGTTTTAACTTCATTCATGTTCGTTTCCACCAATAGTTTGTCACATTCTCTATTGATTGACCATGGAGTTGTAAATCCAACATTTTCACATTGGAATAAAGTACAATAGATCCACTTCAAATGTTTTTATCCCATGAAAATAAGTGGTATTGGGTTTTTGACATTGTATTGTGGCATGTTATGGGAATTTTCTAAAGCCAGCTTGGTTTTGTCACCCACAATGGTGGAAGATTCCCTGAAAAAATATCAATTCTGTAAACATATTCCAATATTGTGATA
This sequence comes from Viscum album, assembly GCA_963277665.1. NCBI lineage: Eukaryota > Viridiplantae > Streptophyta > Magnoliopsida > Santalales > Viscaceae > Viscum > Viscum album. Next base: position 541,259,381 of record OY728130.1, on the reverse strand, counting down.
AATAGACGTTGTGAAACAATGAACAGAGGAACCTCCATTCATTTATATTCAATAAAATTTTGGGGGATGTGGGGAAATTGTGGATAAAATCATCTTCATGTAGAATGTGAGATTTTATCAATTTATGATGTAATATATGTGATGTTTGGGGGTGAAAAAACCATGTACAAACCTTGTATAAAAGTTGGTGTTTATGTGTATAAATAGATAAAAAACCCCATGTGACATGTCTGATTATATTTAATCTCTACATGGACACCTTTTGTGTACCTCGGGGTAGATGGGAACATGCATGTCTATGTGTATGTGCACATACATAGTACACGATCACGTTCCAATGTACATGTAAATAGACTATAGTATTGGTTCAATAGCTAATGGACATAGTGATCCCACAGGGATTCCAATACATGATTTTTACTCCTTGTGAACACTTATAATAGAAACATGGAAACCACAAAAATGCCATGATGAGTAGATACCTTGGTTTCTAGGAGGAATCACACGCTATGTGGCCCTATGTTATGTACTATACATTTTCCTATAAAATTATATCTTTTGTATATTTTTATTTTGGACTATTATTTTTTATAGTAGTTACCCTATCAAATGAATTTTCCTTATGTATTTTGGGATGTGACACTTTTTTAACAACATGAAGTTTTAAGGGGTGGAAAACGTACTCTATAATACTTATAAAATTCTCGTGATTAGGTTGTTCCTGAATGCAATGTTTGGGGTGTTACTCCCCTATCTTACAAGGGAATGGATCCCCCATAATCATTTAAAATATGAGTCATTAATACACCCAAAAAAGAGGGTACATTTTTTCTTCCTCTCTCTACATTGTGGAACTCTACCATATTTGAGCACCGTCAGTGTTCTTATCCTTCATTAGATTATCTTTCTTCCTAAACTGTATAGACTAGTGGTGAGGAGACGACCCTCCATAATAATTCATGAGGGGTTTTGTGTTTTGATTTTATTTAAATAAAGTCTTTTGGGATATTTATGGTTACTCATAATAAATATATCACCATAGAGATAGATACTCATGTTCTCTATTCACAAGGTTTTCATTTGAGAATATCTGATATTTGGTTTTCATTACACACATTACATATGAATTTAGTTTTCTATTTTGAAATATATTCAGGATTTATTTGTTTTTATTGTTTCTTACTTGATATATATATTCACCCATTCAATGGGATATGCCTTCAAATGTTGTTTCAAATAGAGATAACATAAATATTGGTGGTGATATTGGTTGAACTGGCTTTAAATAAGTATAACTATACTTTGTGTTTCTAGCCATGATTAGGCTTCCTTCATAAACATCATGAGTTAGGAACTTATTTGTATTTTTATTTTTATATTTTTTTCATTTTGTGAAATCATCTAATATTTTTTATTTTTTATACATTTTATATCTTTTAATGTACATTACTACACGTAGAGGCTTTTAGAGAGGGTATTAAATGCATTTCTCACAATTTTTTTATGTTTTTATCAACTATTATATATATTTACTATTTTATATAGCATGTTTTATGTGTTATCATTAATTTAAATTAGGTTGATGCCTCCCATTACAACGTTATTCATACATGGATCAGTTCCCCAAGCCATGTCCAAATTGAGGGGGGACTGCGATGTCACAGTCTTCATTCTTCTTACCATACTGGAATCGAAGTGGGTCATATCATGATAGAGTTTTATAAAAATATCATTTCCATTAATTTTTTTATTTATATATATATTTCATGAGGATTAGTATTGGAATTTATCCAAAAAAAATCAAACTATCTAGAGATCAACTCTTGGGCTAGGGAACCTACTCTTTATGCACCATCTGACTTATACATAAACTTGGATTATAACTACCTACTTATCAACATTTCATGATGTAAAATTATTTGTAGAGAAAGAAAGGGAACATGAATCATATGAGATAGAGGTTATTAAATTCATTTCCTTCTTGACACATCACCCATATAAGATTATCTAACCATGGTACATTTTACTAACATTTAGGATTCCTTCAAAATAATAGTCAGATACGATATCAATAAAAGTATTACATAATGATTAGTTGATATATAAGACATCCTTTTATTTAGGAAATCATGAGGTTTTTCCACCATGTTGACATATATACGTGATAAACTCTATAAAGACTTAGGGGATCCTCCACCAGTGGTCTAGGATGATGATCAACGACATTATTAGTAGCCAATATCTCTTGGAGGTTATTACAATGAAATGTTTATGAAAATGATGTTATTTTTGTTCTAGTGATAGTGAAAATGTAGTATTTACATCCAAGTATACCCTCAGAGAGTATAGGATTAGTTTGAGGTGGATTTTTGAGTCCTGAAGATTTTTTGTATCATGGAAGATTAGATGATTGTGTTTTCTAAAATTGTTATTCAATGAGAAAAATGTTGGTGGTGGATTCTGACCAAATTGACTCATGATTAAGTATTAATCAAATGGAAAATATTTCATAATTTTATCCGTGATGAAAATTATTTTTTTATCTTGAAGTCTCTGTAGATATAGGATCTCATTGTGCTGTAATGGTTATATATTACAATTGGTATATATTCCTTGGTGTTTACAAAAATCACAGGTTACTCAATATATTTGGAGTGGGATAGATACTTTTATGTGTGGAGGATTTAAAAAGAAAATTTTGGAGACATCTATTATATAATTATATCCTTCTTAATTCCAGCTTATTCTAGAGTATTGGAGCATACCTTGGTTATTTAGAAATTTACATCAAAATATAATTGGGGAAAGATCTAGACGGGTACATCACAACACCAAGTCATATAATGTAGCTATAAATATTTATTGGTCATTGTACATGTAGAGGATTAATACTAAGGAAAATATTTATAGAAATTTATATGTTCCATGGGCTTCATAAAAAGGGTCCATCCGTCCTAGAGTAGAGAGAAGCTATGCTTGTGGCATGCGAGGATGCATGTATTCTGATTTCCAAAAATGATTTAATGTCTATGATGGTTAGGTAGTGCATGGACCACCATATAAGAGGTAGTTCTGGGATTAGGGATCTCATAGTAATGTTCTAGGTGTCCCATAGGGGGGAGGTACTGATAGGGGAAAATATATATTTATAGATGGAGGATACAATGGTGAATGCTGATACTATGTTCAAATACCACTATTATCACTAGGTGTACCATGCTAGGATTAGAGGGTTAAATGTTGAGGTATCTCATAGTAATAAACTATTGAGGCTTATTGTCAGTCTTCACTTTAGATTATTTGAGGATTGATATTTTTCTTTTCGAAAATGTATCCAATAATTATAGAAACATGTGATAATAAATCTATTATCATCATATCCATCATCCATGATCTTGATATTCGAGTGGAGTACTTGTGAATTTTATTATAGATAATGTTTCTAGTTGGGAATGAATCATTGATGCCACAAAGATTATAATATTTTCATTGGGAACTTCGTGATAGTATATTCTCAGGGGACCACTTGGCCATTGTGATGAAATATCTTGACATCATCTTGGATATGTATTACTTTTAAGTGTTTCATGGAAAAAATTTCAGTCATTACAATATATTTTGATTACATTATACTGACAGGACAAGATTATCCAAATCTTGAGAGAGAGAACTTATGGTTGGCCGTGTGGGTCTTGGGAGTTGGAAGAAACAAATCACCACCCATAAGTATGTGAGTTATTCCCTTTGTGCAATGAAATATTTGTCTATCTAGCCTCCAACATTATTGGTGGATTATATTAGAATATTTCTCAAGTATTTTTCTAGTTTTACCATCATGGGTGACATATATTCTTGTATCAACATTCCTAATGAGACCAAATCAACAGATTCTGTGGCATATCAGATTATCAATACCAAACATTGGGAGAATTGGGTGAAGTTATAAGACCGTTGATAGAATTGTTTTATCAGTCATAGTGTATTTAATTATGAACCTATGGTGTTATTCATTGAAATAGAAGATTTTATAATGGGTATTTTTGTTTACTATCACTACATTGAATAGTTAATGATGATGAAAATATACCCCTTTTTGATTATTAATGTAATTTTTCTAATAGTTTAATGGTGTACAGTGGGTTTTAATGATTGATCCGAGTCCATCCTCTATCAGTTGAGGGGTTTTTAGGGTGATTGTCGAAAAACATCATTTTGATATAGAAGTGTACTATGTCAGGTTATGGTGATGCATTTTACTGTGACTAATTCACCCAATGTTTCCATGTATCTTATGAATTGGTTCTTCTTGCAATATTTAAAATGATTCATAGTGAATTAGTCAATTAAAATTTCACATACTCTATAGTGAAAGGGATCATTAATTGTATATGATATTTTTTGTGAATACATTGGTAACACCAGCTATGTGGGATGTTCTTGATGTGTCAGTTTTGGAGCTATGAGTTTCACCTTCTTAGAATTTCATATCTAAACATGGTTTATCTTAGGATCCCATGATATCTAGTGCATTTCATGATCGATAACCTATAAAGATAGACACAGAGTTTTGGATCTTTCATTATTAGACTGTTTACTTCTCGAGGTAAATGTTGGAATTTTTTATGATTAAATCCCATTTCACTACCGTTACGTGGAATGGGAGGCCTTTTTGATTCACAAGGTAGTGTCAAAATGATATCGAGGAGTTGTGGAAGTTGTTCTTCCAATAATCTTGTACTGATACTACTGTAGGCGGTCATTTATTATTGATTAATTTTTTATTCATCTATGTCTATGCTATATACATTTTTGATGTAGAGGTAGGAATTGATCACTTATGGGATGGTCTAATTGAAACCCCATGTAAGTAATAACATAACCCATGACATAGAGATTTTTTTGGTATTAATTTCCATAAATATGTCAAGGAATTACCTTTTAGGAGAGAATTTTATTATTTACTCAGAACACCAGAGTCTCAGAAACATATAGATCCATAGAGATATGAAACTGCGATAGAAGAATTGGTTTGTATTCTTGTAGGAATCTGAATTCGAGATAGTATATACAAGAGGGAAGTGTAACATGGTGGAAGAATCCATTAGCTGGAACTCATATTCTCACTTGGTGGTATAGGTATATGAATAGATTTCTTTTTTATAGCTAATATTGCTACCGGAGGGGGAAGAGATAATAATCAGTTGATAGTGGTGGCTTCACCACATCATCATAATGTGATAGAGGCCCAATTGGTATACATATACCATGAGGTTCTATATTACAATATATACTCTTAAAATTTACCATTTGTGTATATTGAAGGGTGTTAAAACATCATAAATTTGTATGGAAGGATTGTTTTTTCCATTCGATTTGGTGATTTGGTGTTGAGGGAGTTCTATACATCTCCCATGGATATAAATCCATCTGTTTAAAATATGTACAAATCTATTAATTTGTAGTTTTTATGGGCTTGAATGAGCTGAATCTTTTTCCTGTTTGTCACTTGGTGTATCATATGTCAGCAGGTATATGGTGATTATCAGTTTCCATTGGATTTGAATAGATCACTTTGGATCCCAAAACACACGTGTTGTGGTATATCAATGGATATTATGATGGGGATTAAACATAAAGAATGTTTCCATTATGTAATTCGGTTTATTTCTAACCAAGTCCCCAGGTTGGAAGATTTTATTTCCATCTAGCAAAAGTTATTTTCATGAGTATGTTTTTGTTTAATGTCAGGAAGATCAATCGAGTTCATGAGGGTACCCATGATGATCTTATCCAATGATTAATATTGGATTATATCATTTTTAGAGTGGTTAATTTGAGGAATTTTAGAATAAATTTATCGATGATCACACTATTCTCCTTGAATTACTGATCTACCAATCACACCATTTGGGTATTGGAGGATGCACTAAGAACCTATCTTCCTGACATCATCTTGATCTAGGATGATCATGTTCCATTAGTGTAGATCTATTATAAAACAAGTTATCAGTCTTCTATGGTCATGTATACTTTTTAGTCCTCGTTATGAGTATAATTTCATGGGGAACATTAGATGTTAATATGATTCAAGGATGGGATTGGAGACTAATCAATTTCATGGTAAATAGTTTGCATTTTTAAAAAAAGAACGTTATTTTCTCCCATGAGCTAACTAGAGTACCTGAGAGTTGATATGAATCTTACATGGACTGATATATTAGTAATTCAGACATAATCTTGGGATATAATGAATAACAGAGAGTCTCCCTTGGATTAGGATTGTGGAGGGTTGCCTAGGAATGAATGATATCTTTTAGGTTCGTCAAACCATTCTAGATTCTATGGTGGTTCATAAGGGTAGATTATTAGATAGAATTTCCCCACAATTTGATGGAGAGCATCACATCATCTATGTTTCATAGCTGAGTAGATATGTTCAAGACCTATTTTACATCAATAATATGAAAATTTGTACTTTGAGGATTGCACAAAATTCGTCATGTACTATGTTGGGATCAAGGACTAACAAGAGGGGATTCTATGTGGACATAACTTTACTATAGTTCACGTTATTTGGAAGCATGAGAGTTTGAGGGATGGATTCAGTGATTGTGAGAGTGAGATGCAGGCTATATACCCCCATATGTTTATGTAGCTCATGTATTTTTGGGTAAAAAGACTTGAGGTAGGTGATAATATAAAACAATATTTCTGATAGTTTTATCCTTAGAATAATTATATATATATATAACTTGGGTTTTTTCAAATTATTTAGCACTTCATTGTGTCCCAAAACCCTAGTGATTGTAATGTGTAAATATTACAACCCGTCTCTTTATTACACACTTAAACATAATTTATTACATAAAATCATAACTTGATACAACATATAAGATAGAGAGGTCCAATTTAATTGGGGATTATGAACATTACATAACAACATAGAAGATAAAACACACATCATCTTTGTTGAAAACTTCATTTACTTGACCACTACATTCCCTCATACCTAGCATTGCATGGGATAACCTGAGGGAATGGATAAGAAAAGGGTGAGCAATAAATCCCAGTAAGCGAATAAACATGGAATTACATGAAGAGAACAATAAATGGTAGTCAATATTCATATCAATGGAGCGCAAGAGAAATATAAACCTAAAGGTATGATAAAACATGATAAACATAACATGGAGATGTCGCAACAACTCTTAACATGGAGTTAACATGAGCCAAGGCTCATTGCACATGAAGAACGAGTAAACCCTCACTGCACATGAAACACGAGTAAACCCTCATTGTACTTAAACTAGCATGATTCAACACTCATTGTACATAACGTATCTTGATACTCTATTTTACCCAATGCATTGAAGAACTATCTCGGTGCACCCTTCTTAAACATTTTATTTCATGCATTAGTGTGCCACATGGATCACATAACATGGACTCAATAAACATCATACGTTATTAAACAATTATGTAATTTGGAATAAATACATGAATTTAACATTCAATATTTATATGTTCATAAAGGCGAATAAACTTGATAGAGACATGGGTATGGTATTCACTACACAATGATCTTGGACTGGAAAAATGCTGTGCAATTTCGACAGCCTAACGACATGACATAAAGATTAATGAAAATGGTTAATGAGAGTTAAATTGGTGTCTCATCATATGTATAAGAAATGGGAAATAATGGGGTCATATTTAAACATGTCCCAACAAATGTAATGCAATATATATGTACAATAAAAAATAATTACTTGGATGTAAAAGAAGAGAGAGGAATCCCTCACCTAATTTTGGCATGGTAACAGGTATACATGGGAGGTATTAATGAGATAGAAAGGGGTATCCCATATTCCAAAAATAAATAGGGAAGTATGGGGGAGTTTTCATATCATACCCCAGAATTTTTAATTGATGAGAAAAGGGCATGACAACATAAAGAAAATTTGAAAAAAAATTAGAAAGGAAGAAATCACTTGGAAGTGTCATCCGAAAGGCTTGGGAGAGGCTTGAGAGAGGCTTCTTGGGAGCTTGAGGAACCCTGGGAGGATTCTAGAGAGAGGATGTCTGGGGTTAGTTAAACTCTAAAGGATTTGAGTGATGAGAAAGTGGGATCTTGGGTAGGTTTATATTGTAATAGAGTTGGAATTCTTTATTATTTAGGTTTGGGACACCACACATTAAACTAATCAAAACCCCAAACCAGACCATGGTTTTTGTGCATTTGTTTCTCAAAGGGGAGTGTAAAATAATATTTTATAAGGAATACGGATTAAATTCTTAAAATAATTGGTTCTCTTATGTGGAGGTGAGCCACTCTCTCAAGGAAAACAATTTAAAAAGAAAACATGTTTTATAAGTTCTGTAGGGGCCACTAAAGCATTATTAAATAAATAAAAAAAACCTATAATCAAAATATTTTATTGATGAAAAATGTATTGTCTGAACATAATGTTTATATTATTTTATTACATCACTATTGGGTCATTATGATGTCATAAATACATTATATATTTAAATGATATTTTCTTTTTTACCCAAAAATTCATCTGTCTCGAAAATTATAAAAATTTCAACATTGGATAATTTCGACATCCTAATTCCTGAAATAATATTCATTCTATCTAAATAATTTTCCAAAAATTTTAATTTTCACTTTTAAATTTATAACCGACATTTATAAAAAATTCAAGGGTTTTGACGAAAATTGATTTTAAATTGTAATAAAATTTAAAATTGCATTCAAAATATTATACGATCATTTATAATTAATAAAAATTAATCTAATAACAATAATATTTTATTTAAAATACTATTTAATTAAAAAATCCATTAATTCAACAAAATATATTAATTAGTTAAATATTATCTAAATCAACTATTTGAGCATGAAAACCCATTTATAATGTAACGATAATAAAATAATAGTATATTATTTATTATATAAAAAATGATGTACATAATCATAGTACTAGGTTCTTGTTAGATAACCCCTTAAAATAGCCATAGTAGACCTTAGGTTAAGGTGCGCGATGGTGATAGACTTTTGCGGTGGCTCAAATAACATTACCCGAGTGGTAATATCTGTAAAATTCCACTTCACCCATCAGTAGTTCTGATCGAGCATAACGTAGTCAAGATCTTCTTGGTCTTGGTCAAGGGAAATGCCCAAAGATGCAACCTCCTTTACATGCTTTTAAAAATGGGCTTCATATGGGGAAAGTCTACTAGATGAGGCCATCGCTTCCTTTATCAATATAAATTGGATTTGTTAAAGCACTATATTTATACAAATCAAGTGATCACTATTCAATGACTATATTAGAAATGGTGACAATTCATAACAGTATTTTAAAATAAAAAACCTAAAATCAAAAAAGTCTATATTTTTTACATAACTATAAGAATCCATTTAAATAGACCAACAAAAATTATCATTAATGTGTTTTTGGGTTGTTACAATATTCCCCCCTTAAGAAATTTCACCCTTGAAATTTCCATTTCCCACACTAAAACAGATTTGGGTAACTATACTTCATTACTTCCTCTAATTCCCACATTGCTTCTTCCAACTTGTGGTTTCACTGCAACAACATCATGAAAGGCATTGTCTTGTTTCATTGGAGTTTTTCTCTATGATCTAAGATCTTCTCTGGTTGCACCTCGTAAGAAAGATCATCCTCTAGTTGTACTACCTTTCAAGAGAGTACATGTGAAAGGTCTATTATCAACTTCCACAAGATGGATACATGAAAGTCATCACGTAATTTGGCCATGGTACGTGAAAGTGCTAGTTGATTGGTCACAGCCCCGACACGATCAAGAATCCTGAAGCGGTCTATGTGCTAAGGACTTAACATCCCTTTCTTTCGAAACCTAATGACCTTCTTCTATGGAGATATTCATAGAAATACCATGTATCATACTTACACTCATGGTCTTGTCGATAGTTATCTGCATCACTATTATAACGACTCTAGGCTGCATTGATATGCTGCTGAATGGTTTTCACCTTGTCCACCATTTCATTGACCATTTCTAGTCCTAGAAGCTTAGGCTCACTGACTTCATCCCGACATGTCAGTGTTCTGCACCTTTTCCCATACAGGGCTTCATAAGGTGTTGTTTTAATTCTTGTCTATAAACTATTATTATAGGAGAATTCGACTAGAGGGAGATGTTGATATCATCCCCCTTTTAATTCCACTAAGAACTCTCTGAACAATTCCTCAAGAGTTTGGATAGACCGCTCAGATTTTCAATTATTTTGAGGATGATAGGCCTTACCGAAGTTCAAATCGGTATCAAGATCATGTTGATGACTCTTCTAAAACATGTATGTGAATCTTGGATCTCTATCAGATACAATAAATAGTGTTACTCAATGAAGAATTACCACTTCCCTGACATATATCTATGCCAGTTGATCCAATGAGAAATACTATAAAAGTGACATGAAGTGTGCATACTTTGGGAGATGATACGCAATAACTCAGATTGCGTTTTTTCCTTTATATGTCTTCAAATTTTCGGTGACAAATTCTATGGTGATGCTCTCCTATTTCCATACTGGTATGGTCAATGGGTGCATCATCTCCTTAGACTCCTACCTCTCTGCCTTCACTTGCTGACACACCAGGTGTAACACCCCGAGCTTCCACGATACGCTTCTCATTCAATAATACAATAGCTTGCATTGTACGCAACTTCGAGTTCTAAAACATCGCGACAAATCAAAGTAGCCATTATGAATAGTAATAACCACTTTTTAAAATTATATAAATTTTATATTTCAAAATGGAATTCATTTTTGTATTCCTAATATTGAAATTAGCCTATGTTGAATTTTTTGTAATTTTCTGAGAACTTCAAAATTTTTATGAATAGTGAAAAATACTTAAAACAAATTTTTTAATCAAAATAATTCATAGTGATAAATTATACTATTGAGGGGTTTTAGAGTATAATTAGAATATATTTTTACCATTTTATCCAATGGTGGTCATTAGAATTAATTTAACATTGAAATTGGACATAAACAATTGCCAATCTTTTGATATAAATTGTTTCTTAAAAACACGCTATTTGTTGTGACAGCGGGAATTAATTATAAAATTAATTAATGCAACTAATATGTTTGGAATTTTGTAAAATAGACATCATTTTTGAATTCGTAATATCAATTATAGCTTAGGGTGAAATTTTGGCCTTATTCTGAAAAACTTCAATTTTTGATGAATAATGAAACCACTAAGTGGTAGTTAAATAACTGATTTTTCGTTTAAATGAAATATTACCACTTCTGTGATTTGATTTTCAAAAATCCGACATACATGGTTGTCATTAAGAAGTAAAATGTGGTTCAATAAGATTAAAATAATTTTTTGGTGAATAGTAACTTTTAAGTTCTTAATCGCGATTAGAGGTAATTAGTGTAGTTTAAGGTACAAATAATGTTTTTATAATATGAGATGAGCATGACACTTTTCCTACTCCTATTGGATGAGCCATGGCCGACCAAGACAACCAATGGGTCAACTTGGGGACCCCATGGAGCCACTTTAGTTGGAAAATGACATTAATATATATTTATTTAATGTTAAAGTTAAATTGACACAAACATGAGTTATTTTACTAAAACAATTTTTAAGTGGGGTTACACAAGTCCAAATTTTTACTATAAATATTCATTGGAAAGATAAAAAGATTTCCTACATCATAGAAGTTTTTTTTATAATTTTTAGACATTAAATAAATTAAATTATTTATGACATCATGATGATGTAGTGATGACCTCATTATTTAACGATTTAAATAAAATGGGAAGATAATGCAAAATCCAAGGCTTACACTTGTCCAAAGCCAATTGGATGAGGCGATTTAGAAACCTTATCACCTTAGCCTCGAATTATATAAGTTTGGGACCTTTAGAATCCGAAAAGCATTGTGTAAATAATGTAACATTTCAATCTTTCCAAAAGAGCCCCTCCTCTCCACTTATAAAAGGCCCCCACCTCTCCCACCTTATTCACACCTTCAAGCCATTTGTCTCGGCCAAACTCTGCCCAAATACTCTCCCAACATCCCTCTATTACTCCTAGAATCCTCACTTTGGGCAGAAATCTTCCCAAGGAAGCCTTTGGCTCAAATCAAAAAGAGTTACCCGATTTTGAGGTAATGTCTTTTCTAATGTTGTTTTGTTTTATTTTTCTTCTCCAACCCCCTAAACTCTTTTTATTCATTTATTTTGTAACAACACCAGTATCCTCAATATACTAAGATGTTGTTATAAGAAGGATTCGAGCTACACTTACACACACCTACATCTAATGGTTAAAGAACATACGGTTTCTGTGGATGGCGAATTTCTGCCTCACGAAACGATGATTGTTCAACACTCATATAACACCTTCAAAGGTGGCCATTAAGATGTCACTATATTTATATATGATATATAATGTGTTTATGTTTTACTTATGCTTCTGTATTTCTCATTTATGGCTTACTTTATGATTTCCATTATTGGTAAAACGCGATAATTTCATTTTAGGAAGTGCGGACTACCGCCCCCTCAAAGTGATTTGAATCGTTAATGCCATATGTGGGATGTATAAAGGATGGATTAAATGGTATTATACACTATATTATACTGGAATTATATTATACATTTATATCATTATTATTTAGTTCCATTAAATATGAAATTGAAATGAAATTAGCGTTCATGCGTACGTACGGCTTACTGTCTCCATGAACGGTGCATTTCATTTCTTACCTCTAAATGTTACGTAATATTATAAATGAATGTATATACTGGATATATAAGATATATATGACATCTAAATCATGAATATAATTCTGGATATAATGGATATTTCACCACATAAACAACTTGTAATTATAAGAAGATTATTGTTGACTCAAGTACCAAAGATCGACAAAACGACCGTTATTAACTTAAATAATTACATAATGTTCATATCATTGTAATAAGTGATATAATAAGGATAATGAAGTTGAAAATGGTTCTTAATAAGGTATATATTAACTCTAGTTTATTATTCAGGAGGTTAAAGAACGGTTGAGTCAAGTCGGACACAAGGTAAGGGAATTTCTTAACCCAATTTCCATTCTTTGGGTTAATCTCCTACTTTCAAATTATGTCATGATGTTATTATGTCCTATTTTGTATTTTTACTTTCTTTATGTGTACCTATAGTGAATACACATAATAGATCTATTTTATTTTAAAAATGATCTTTTTAAGGACTTCGTCTCAATCTCCTTTCATTGAGGCATATTTGGTTTTATACACAACCTTCTTTTATACGATGTATAAACCCCTTTGACATTTACGTTTATTCAAAAGGAATCTTTTTTATACGAAGCGTTTTTCTAAACGACAAAAGGGAATGTTTTTCTTTCCGTACTTATGCGGCGACAACGACTTCTCCGCCGCCGTGACCATTATTTGAGTTTCGGCTTCCTCTACAAGCCATCATTTTCTTTTTTAATGAAAAATAAATACAAAGTTTTAACATTATTTTATTTTGGTATTGAAAATGGTTTTGAAAGCATTTTTATTATATCAATGTGTTGTATTGATATCTTGTGATTGAAATGTGGAAATGTTATGTTTCCTTTATGCATGTTTTATGTGATACGATTATGTTATGGTTTATGATATGTTTAAACCTATTCATATGAGGAATGTATTGGACTTAATATGTGACGGGTGGAGCCCGCTATAGCTCCTCGATGCATCGGTAGGTCTCATGAGACAACTAGACGTGGAATTGGCCGAGGCCCTTTCCCAATTTGATTTATGGTTTTGGCCGAGGCCTTAATCATTTTAGACGTCTTGGCCGAGGCCTTGACAAAATGTTTCAGAATGTCCGGCATTATACATTCCCTCATTATGAAAGTGGTTATTGATATTGTATGTGATTATTCGGCCAGTAGAATATCCATGTGAAGAAGTGAATGGCATTATCTCATTTTACTTTTGCCATATTATGTTGAAGTTCAAGTTTAAAAGGCTTTTGTTTTAGTTATACATTGCCTTAAATGTTAATGTTTATTTATGAAAGCTTCCGCAATATTGTTATCCTTACTGAGCATCTGAGCTCACCCCTTTCAATGTTTTAATGTTTTCCAGGATTTGAAGAAGTATATTATGAATGACCTGCATGGATAGTCTGAGGGGATATGAAGACAATATGTTGTTGTAGTTTTGGTTTACTTTATGATGTAATGCAACGTTTACAAATTTATCTAGTGTTTCCAAGGCTACTAAACTAATCGGTCTTTCGAGACTTGATCTTTTGTGATCATGCCAATGTTACGAAGTAATGCACCGACTCTGGGTAGCTGGGGTCGGGGCATTACAGTTGGTATCAGAGGCAGTTTAGTACTAACCTTGGAAGCTAGATTTAGATAAACTCTGATTAGAGCACATAGCCCAAAGATAGACTTTGAGGATTAGTATAGAAGAACTTCCTAGAATTTTGGTATTATAGAGATGTTATGACTTTTCCGAGCAATACATCCCTGTCTGGATACAAGCAGGTAGAGGCGGCTCTGGCACAGATGTACCTAGGGGTAAAACCCGAAAACACCGCTTTGAGCTAGACTCGAACGGGAACTGGTGCACGACAACGGGCCTTGCTGCAGTCTTGGTTACGACACTCCCAGGGGATATGCTTAGGATAATTCTCATTTTATTTACAAACCACTATGAAGGGTTATGAGTATATACTTTCTCAAAGAAAACATTTCTTTTTATGATTATGGATTATATCCATTAATAGTTCAATTTATGTTAAGTGTTTTATAAGTATGGAATTATGTATTTTGATTCATAAACTAATCTAGTTTATGCCATTGTTTAGAAATGGCGCCTAGTGGAAGGAATGGAAACCGTATCAATGCACGAACTCCGTGTAGGGATTACCCTCCTGATCAAGATAATTATTGTGGATCTGGAGATACAACTGGTGCTGATCAACTTATTACCATACTGGGACAACTCACTCAGGTTATGAATAATAACCTTACTCGTATGGAGCACCCTGATCCGCAACGTGGAGGATCAATGCTAGATCGTTTCATGAGGCAACAACCACCAACCTTTAATGGGAGTAAAAATCCTATAGTAGCTGAGCAATGGATAAATTCCTTAGAGAAAATATTCCATGCCTTGGGGAGTAGTGAAAGGGAGAAGGTTGTCATGGCAGTTTACCGCCTCACTGGAGATGCCGATCAGTGGTGGTCGCTGATTCAAAACACAAAGGAAGATGATGACGTATCGAATATGGAATGGAGGGAGTTCAAAGATCTTTTCTTAGTAAAATACTTTCCTCGTGACCATCGAGCAGATATGGAAAGGCAATTTCTGAGTTTGAGGCAGAAGGAGGATGAGAATGCCGCAAAGTATGAGGCTAACTTTACAAGGTTAGCGAGGCATGCTGCCGATTATATACGTAACCCAAGGAGTAAGATTGATCGTTTCTTTGATGGGTTAAAACCATTTCTCCGTCGAGCTTTGGTATCACAATCCTTTTCATCATACGAAGATATTGTCTCGTGTGCTATCAAGACAGAAAAGGAATTCTCTAAGTCTTATGACAACAAAGTAAAGCAAGAGAAGAAGAGAACGGTGGAACAAGAGACAGATAAAGGGAAAAAGGGAAAGAAGGATTTTCCATTATGTGATAATTGTGGGAAGAATCACCCTGGTACTTTCCTAAAAGGAATGGGAGTTTGTTATAAATGTGGAGAAAAGGGTCACCAGGCTCGTGATTGCAAGGGAAAGAAAGAGGCTGTCAAAGTTGAATGCTACAATTGTATAGAAATGGGTCATTATGCAAATGAATGTCCTAAGCGTCAAGGAAACTTACCTCAGAAAAGGCCAAGGGATCAAGGACAATCTTATGCTATTACTACAGTTGAAGCAGAATAACTAATGTATTGGTGCTTTTGGACTCAAGGATTATATTCTGGTTATAAGAATAATGTAATATATATATATGGATTGTACTGCAGTACTTTTTGATTTCAGTAAGGTTTTAATATGATTAAGGTAATCATATTTTTAGTATGTGACAATAAGAGAAACTTTTCTTTGTTTTGGGAATCTGATAAATTGATTTTGGAATTTAGAGACCTTTTAGAGAAAGTCTGGACGGAGGTATTTTGGATAAATATTAAGGTTGGAATGGATTAAGTTGAACTTTGGATAGTATTGTTTAAGGTTAAAAAAATTATGAAGATTATTTTTGGAATATTATGATACTATAGTTTTAGGAAAAGGACAACCTGCAGGGTGGGGCATAACCCGTCGCGTCGGACAAAGCTGGAGGAATCGAACCCACAATCATAGTGCGACATGCCTTTATTTCCTACCACTAGCCTACAAGAATTCCCTGGTTATTACAATATAATTTTACTAATCTAAATGGTATGTGTTAACATATGGAACCTTATACAATTAGGATAATAATAATATTTTTGAGTTCTATTATCATTTTGAGTGAAAGATGAGTTGAAGGTTGAAACACTAATTGTCAAGCATAAATATATATATACCTATCTCTTATTCAATGAATAAATTAATTCTTAAACTTTAGTAAAGGGATATTAAAACAAAAAATGTGTTGTCCTAATACCTTATGTCTTGTTGAACTGATGATATTTTAAATCAACATAGATTGAAGGCTTTGAGGCCCTCAATTTGACAGTTGATTGTGATTGATGACCTCAATCACTCCCTACAAATATTTACGTTTTTCCTCCAATTATATGTCTTTAATTGCCACCAATGTTCTCCTTATCGAGATCATAATTTGGTGGTGACTTTCTTATTTCCATTTTCCCTCTTATTAAGGCTAAATTTTATTAACCTTATTTCCGATGTGGGTTTTCCACAAAGGTATTTTCTATTTTCAACATCTTATTTTTAAAGAAAAATATCAAATTGCAAGGACGCAATTTATTGAAGGAGGGGAGAATGTAACACCCCGAACTTCCACGATACGCTTCTCATTCAATAATACAATAGCTTGCATTGTACGCAACTTCGAGTTCTAAAACATCGCGACAAATCAAAGTAGCCGTTATGAATAGTAATAACGACTTTTTAAAATTATATAAATTTTATATTTCAAAATGGAATTCATTTTTGTATTCCTAATATTGAAATTAGCCTATGTTGAATTTTTTGTAATTTTCTGAGAACTTCAAAAATTTTATGAATAGTGAAAAATACTTAAAACAACTTTTTTAATCAAAATAATTCATAGTGATAAATTATACTATTGAGGGGTTTTAGAGTATAATTAGAATATATTTTTACCATTTTATCCAATGTTGGTCATTATAATTAATTTAACATTGAAATTGGACATAAACAATTGCCAATCTTTTGATATAAATTGTTTCTTAAAAACACGCTATTTGTTGTGACAGCGGGAATTAATTATATAATTAATTAATGCAACTAATATGTTTGGAATTTTGTAAAATAGACATAATTTTTGAATTCGTAATATCAATTATAGCTTAGGGTGAAATTATGGCCTTATTCTGAAAAACTTCAATTTTTGATGAATAGTGAAACCACTAAGTGGTAGTTAAATAACTGATTTTTCGTTTAAATGAAATATTACCACTTCTGTGATTTGATTTTCAAAAATCCGACATACATGGTTGTCATTAAGAAATAAAATGTGGTTCAATAAGATTAAAATAATTTTTTGGTGAATAGTAACTTTTAAGTTCTTAATCGCGATTAGAGGTAATTAGTGTAGTTTTACGGTACAAATAATGTTTTTATAATATGAGATGAGCATGACACTTGTCCTACTCCTATTGGATGAGTCATGGCCGACCAAGACAACCAATGGGTCAACTTGGGGACCCCATGGTGCCACTTTAGTTGGAAAATGACATTAATATATATTTATTTAATGTTAAAGTTAAATTGACACAAACATGAGTTATTTTACTAAAACAATTTTTAAGTGGGGTTACACAAGTCCAAATTTTGACTATAAATATTCATTGGAAATCTAAAAAGATTTCCTACATCATAGTAGTTTTTTTATAATTTTTAGACATTAAATAAATTAAATTATTTATGACATCATGATGATGTAGTGATGACCTCATTATTTAACGATTTAAATAAAATGGGAAGATAATGCAAAATCCAAGGCTTACACTTGTCCAAAGCCAATTGGATGAGGAGATTTCGAAACCTTATCACCTTAGCCTCGAATTATATAAGTGTGGGACCTTTAGAATCCGAAAAGCATTGTGTAAATAATGTAACATTTCAATCTTTCCAAAAGAGCCCCTCCTCTCCACTTATAAAAGGCCCCCACCTCTCCAACCTTATTCACACCTTCAAGCCATTTTTCTCGGCCAAACTCTGCCCAAATACTCTCCCAACATCTCTCTATTACTCCTAGAATCCTCACTTTGGGCAGAACTCTTCCCAAGGAAGCCTTTGGCTCAAATCAAAAAGAGTTACCCGATTTTGAGGTAATGTCTTTTCTAATGTTGTTTTGTTTTATTTTTCTTCTCCAACCCCCTAAACTCTTTTTATTCATTTCTTTTGTAACAACACTAGTATCCTCAATATACTAGGATGTTTTTATAAGAAGGATTCGAGCTACACTTACACACAACTACATCTAATGGTTAAAGAACATACGGTTTCTGTGGATGGCGAATTTCTGCCTCACGAAATGATGATTGTTCAACACTCATATAACACCTTCAAAGGTGGCCATTAAGATGTCACTATATTTATATATGATATATAATGTGTTTATGTTTTACTTATGCTTATGTATTTCTCATTTATGGCTTACTTTATGATTTCCATTATGGGTAAAACGCGATAATTTCATTTTAGGAAGTGCGGACTACCGCCCCCTCAAAGTGATTTGAATCGTTAATGGCATATGTGGGATGTATAAAGGATGGATTAAATGGTATTATACACTATATTTTACTGGAATTATATTATACATTTATATCATTATTATTTAGTTCCATTAAATATGAAATTGAAATGAAAGTAGCGTTCATGCGTACGTACGGCTTACCGTCTCCATGAACGGTGCATTTCATTTCTTACCTCTAAATGTTACGTAATATTATAAAGGAATGTATATACTGGATATATAAGATATATATGACATCTAAATCATGAATATAATTCTGGATATAATGGATATTTCACCACATAAACAACTTGTAATTATAAAAAGCTTATTGTTGACTCAAGTACCAAAGATCGACAAAACGACCGTTATTAACTTAAATAATTACATAATGTTCATATCATTGTAATAAGTGATATAATAAGGATAATGAAGTTTAAAATGGTTCTTAATAAGGTATATATTAACTCTAGTTTATTATTCAGGAGGTTAAAGAACGGTTGAGTCAAGTCGGACACAAGGTAAGGGAATTTCTTAACCCAATTTCCATTCTTTGGGTTAATCTCCTACTTTCAAATTATGTCATGATGTTATTATGTCCTATTTTGTATTTTTACTTTCTTTATGTGTACCTATAGTGAATACACATAATAGATCTATTTTATTTTAAAAATGATCTTTTTAAGGACTTCGTCTCAATCTCCTTTCATTGAGGCATATTTGGTTTTATACACAACCTTCTTTTATACGATGTATAAACCCCTTTGACTTTTACGTTTATTCAAAAGGAATCTTTTTTATACGAAGTGTTTTGCTAAACGACAAAAGGGAATGTTTTTCTTTCCGTACTTATGCGGCGACAACGACTTCTCTGCCGCCGTGACCATTATTTGAGTTTCGGCTTCCTCTACAAGCCATCATTTTCTTTTTTAATGAAAAATAAATACAAAGTTTTAACATTCTTTTATTTTGGTATTGAAAATGGTTTTGAAAGCGTTTTTATTATATCAATGTGTTGTATTGATATCTTGTGATTGAAATGTGGAAATGTTATGTTTCCTTTATGCATGTTTTATGTGATACGATTATGTTATGGTTTATGATATGTTTAAACCTATTCATATGAGGAATGTATTGGACTTAATATGTGACGGGTGGAGCCCGCTATAGCTCCTCGATGCATCGGTAGGTCTCATGAGACAACTAGACGTGGAATTGGCCGAGGCCCTTTCCCAATTTGATTTATGGTTTTGGCCGAGGCCTTAATCATTTTAGACGTCTTGGCCGAGGCCTTGACAAAATGTTTCAGAATGTCCGGCATTATACATTCCCTCATTATGAAAGTGGTTATTGATATTTCATGTGATTATTCGGCCAGTAGAATATCCATGTGAAGAAGTGAATGGCATTATCTCATTTTACTTTTGCCATATTATGTTGAAGTTCAAGTTTAAAAGGCTTTTGTTTTAGTTATACATTGCCTTAAATGTAAATGTTTATTTATGAAAGCTTCCGCAATATTGTTATCCTTACTGAGCATCTGAGCTCACCCCTTTCAATGTTTTAATGTTTTCCAGGATTTGAAGAAGTATATTATGAATGACCTGCAGGGATAGTCTGAGGGGATATGAAGACAATATGTTGTTGTTGTTTTGGTTTACTTTATGATGTAATGTAACGTTTACAAATGTATCTAGTGTTTCCAAGGCTACTAAACTAATCGGTATTTCGAGACTTGATCTTTTGTGATCATGCCAATGTTACGAAGTAATGCACCGACTCTGGGTAGCTGGGGTCGGGGCGTTACACTAGGCACATTGATGTATACTCAATGATCTCCTCCTTTATATTATGCCTCCGAAAATTCTTTTTGAGATCTCGATACATCATTGTGAATCATGGGAGAAGAGTGAAATTTGAACTCTGTGCATAATCCAAAAGTTCCTTCTTCAGCTCTGAAATTGATGGAACACATAGTATTTTCCCAAATCCCACAATTTCTCCTTCATTAACACTGAACACCTAGGATTTACCTTCTCTGATAGCTTCCACTTTCATCTTAATTCCCAAGTCATCCTTTTGATCATCCTTTAAGTTTACCAAAAGAAACGGTTGATAAATCATTAGTGAAAGGGTTGATGATGTTCACTTCAATATGATTCCCATGTCCATATTAATAATATCTAAGAAGATTGGATCCTTATCAATTCTCATCAAGGACAGAGTCTCTGAGACTTTTCTACATAGAGAATCCTCCACCATTTTCTCTTTACCAGGGCGGTAATGGATTGATCAGTCATTGTCTTTGATCATCCTAACAATCTTCATTGGCACATGTTCACCTCATTCAGTGTGAATATATAATTTAGACTTTTGTGGTCTATATATATTTCACACTTCTCCCCAAATAGATAATTCCACCATATATTTAAATCGAATATCATCGCAGCCGACTCCAAATAATTTTTTTGGATAATTCTACTGATGAAATTTTAATTTCCTTGAAGCATAGGCAAAGGCATTGTCATTTTTCATCAACCCACAGCCCATGACCTTTTTCTAAGAATCACTGAATACCACAAAAAGTTAACCACTTGTGGGTAATGTTTTAATAGGCACTATGATAAGACTCCCTTTCAACTCCTTGATGTATTCTTCACAATCATCACTCCATGAAAACTTCACTCCCTTCTGATTTAGATTGGTAAGAGGGTTGGATAATTGTGACAAATTTATCAAAGATCATCGATAATATCCAGCTAACCATAAGAAGCTATAGATATCTGTTACAAATGTTGTCCTCATTATCTTCAATTGCATAGAATTTGTAGGGATCCTCGTATATCCCATTTCTTGGGATGATATGGCCCAAGAATGATACCTCCTTTAACCAGAACTCAAACTTTCTGTACTTTTCATAGAAATTATCCTTTCGCAAGGTCTCTAGTACAGTTCATAGATGATCCCCATTATCCTATATGGTTTTGGAGTATATAATAATTTCTTGTATAATGAGTAACACAGATTGTTCAAAGTAAATTCTAAATACTCTTTTCCTCATGTCCATAAATATTACTGGTGCATTAGTGAGTTCGAAAGGAATTACTATGAATTCATAGTGCTCATATCTTGTACGAAATGAAGTCCTGGGGATATCTTCCTTTTTCACCATTACATTATAATATCCTAACTGGAAATCTACAATGGAGATCAATTATGCCCCATGCAGCTGATCTAACGAGTCATTAATTTGTGGGAGAGGATACTTGTGTTTATCGTGATTTTTTTGATCACGATAATTAATGAAAAGGTGCATTGAGCCATCCTGATTCATGAAGAAGAGGAATAATGCATCCCCTAGTGAAGCACATGGGTGTATAAACCCTTTATCCAGATTCACCTGTAGTTGTTTCTTCAGCTCCTAAAGATCCACAATATCCATTCTATATGAAGTCTTGGATATTGGAAATGCCCGAGTTATAAGATCAATTGATAATTCAACATCTATTCTAGGAGAAATACCCAACAATTCCTTAGTGAAAACATCAATGAATTCCCTCACAATAGGAAAGTCTTCAAAGACGGTTGATTCCATGGACTCAATCATCTGATCCATATATGAATGCTCACAGTGCAGTAATATCCATGCTTGGGATGATAGAGCTAAAGAATATTCATCCTCCTCCTTGCACTTGTACAGAATCAGGGGTCGATTCCCCACATGGAGAGTGATTTCCCTCTCACGGAAATTTATGTAGGATCTATATAAGGAATTCCAATATATTACAAGAATTACAACAAAATCCACTATAGGTAGTATGATGAGGTTCTTAGGGAAGTTTAATCCCTTTATTATGACATGTGAGGAGTTATGATCAGGGGATACAATGATTTCCCTTTTTTCTGTACTAAACAAAATCATTACTTCCCTGATTTTTGGTGGTGTTGTTATTGTTATACTAAACTTTTGGGATATAAAAATTGTGTAGAACCTGAATCAAAAAGTATAATCACTATTCCTAAATAAATAACATGTGTACCTGTCACCACTTCATTTTTAGGGTTCACATAGGCAGTAGTGATGGGAAAAGCTATCCCTTGTTGTCTTAGAGGTGGTTGGAAACCACCAAAGACCCTTGGTTTTGGTCAATGATTCTCAATATGCCCAGTTTATTTATATTTAAATCAAAGAACAATGCATTGGGGTCCAACAGATCATTCCTCTCTTTTGTTTTAACCATGAGTTTTTCTTTTCAGCAGTAAATAACGAGGTGCCCTTCTCTTCCACACCTAAAGCATTTCCTCATTCCTTTTTGGAAGTTTTTGGGGTTTTGTTTCCACTCCTTTGGAAAGTTTGGTATTGGATTTTCTTAACACCATTGGATTTATCCATCAGACTGCCAGAATTGAAGCCCACCTTATGCTTTATATCCCAATGATACCCCAGAGATTTTCCAAGATCCATTTTGACCTTGAGTTCACATCAAAAAAGTTCCTCATAGCTGTCGAAGTCATGGATCACCAGCGCTTTCCATAGGCTAGGTTTTATCCCACCAAAGATGCAGCCAACCTTGCCTTCGATGGTAACAACAAAGTCGGAGGCATATCGTGCAAGCCTTGTGATGTTTTTTCTCGAACACTCTGACAGATTCATCATTTTTTGGCATGAGGGAATGGAAGTCCCTTTCCATATTAAGTCGTAGGGTGCATGAAAATTATTAATAAAAATCATCTTCTATAAATCCTTCTATTCCATTGCCACAACTTCCTCCTCAGGCTTCCTATTTTAAAAAAACTTCCACCATTGATCATCTTCACCCTCTATATGATAAATATCCAGGAGAACCTTCTCTTGTTTGGAACATTTAATCCTGGAGAAGATATTTTCAAATGAGTTGATCCATTGTTTGGTGATTGAGGGATCAAATTATCCCTTAAAAGTTGAAGGCCATTGTCTCATGAAGCTCTCGATTGTGACTTGTTCTTTATTTGGTTGGGGGAGGGGGGTGAACATTCCCCTTGACCCATTATTCAATTAAAAGAATTAAATAATTGATAGAGTAACGTGCAATATTCTGTGATATCCGCTCCCATTGGAATGGGGATTTCATTTATAACAATCATTGCATTGATCTTCACCTAGGTTTTCACCACGAGTCCTTCTATTACCAGCCATTAGGTGGAACAAAAGTAATGTTAGGGGTAATAAAGAAAGGGTAATCCAAAGAAAAAAAATAGATAAGTTATAAATAGAATTTATTTCCTTAACTTAAGAATCCAGAAGCTTCAATCCATACTATTCTTGATCTTCTTTCTAATAAATATTCTTAGGGGAATTTTTTTAATTCCCTTAGTAAGGGTTCATACTATGATTTTGAATTTAAAAAAGCATATCCCCGAGGAGTGTCTTAACCAAGAGTTCATCAAGGCATATTTTTGTGCACTGGCTGTTATTCAAGTCTACCTCAAAGTGGTGTTTTCGGGTTTTACCCATATGATATATCTCTGTGAGAGTCGACTCTATCTGCTCGTATCCAAACAGGGATGTATTTTATTGATAAATAACATACTCAATACTTACCAAAACATAGGGATGTTTTTATAATACTTAGCCTTGTATTTAAGGCTTCACTAGGTTTTTCTAATCATAAACCCAAAAATAACTAGACCAACCCCCTGATACCAACTATAGCAACCTTGATCTTTATTACACACATAAACATGATTTATTACATAAAGTCTTCACTTGATACAAAAAATAAGATCTATAGGTCTAGTGTCTTTGGGGATGAGGAACATCACATTACCACACAGAACATAAAACACACAACATCGTTATTGAAAACATCCTTTTCATGACCACTACATTCCCTCATACTTTTCTTTGCATAGGATAACTTGAGGATATTTATAAAAAAGGGTGACTATAAATCCCAATAATAGAATAAACATGGAATAACATGATGAATACAATAAATGTTATTCAATAGGAATATAAATATATATCAGGAGAAATATTAACATGAAGGCATGATAAAACATGATAAATAAAACATGGAGACGTGGAAACAATACTTAACATAGAATTAGCATGAGCCAAGGATCATTGGACATGGAGCATGAGTAAACCGTCATTGGATATGAGGCATGAGTAAAGCCTAGTTGAACTAAAATTAACATGAGTCAACACTTATTTCATATGATTTGTCATGATACTATTCTTGACACAATTCATTGGAGCGCTATCAAGGTTCACCCTTCATAAACATTTTATTTAATGCATAAGTGTGCCACATTGATCATATAACATGGAATCAATCAAAATCATATGTTATTCCATGATTATGTAATTTATAATAAATAAATGAAAGTACCATTCAATATTTATATGTGAATAATGGTTAATACCCTTAATAGAAACATGGGTATGGTATTCACTACACAATTATCTTGGCTAGGAAAACGTGGTGCAATTTCAGCAGCATAACGACGTGACATAAGGATTAATGAAAATGGTTTATGAGAGATAAATGGGTGTCTCATCATAAGCACATCAAAATGGAAAGTAAGGGTTCATATGGTTTCATGTTCTAAAACAATGTAATGGAACTTAGATGTACAATACAAAAGAATTACTTGGATGTAAAAGAAGAAAGAGAAACCCCTCACATAATTTCGGCAAGGTAACTGGTGTACATGGGAGGAATTAATGAGAGAGAAAGGGGTCTCCCATCATCCAACAATAATTAGGGAATTACTTGGGAGGTTTCGAATCATACCCAACATTAGTAATTGAAAACAAAAGGGAATGCAAACTTAATGAAAATTGGACAAAAATTAGAAAGTATGAAATCCCTTACTTGGAAGTGTGATCTGATAGGCTTGGGAGAGGCTTGAGAGAGGCTTATTGGGAGCTTGGGGAACCTTGGGAGGATTACAGAGAAAGGAGGTTATGGTTTGGTCGAACTCCAAAGGCTTGGAGTGAATAGGTAATGGGAGCATGGGTGGGTTTATATTGGAAATGAGAGGGAATTCTTTATTATTTAGGTTTGGGACACCACACATTAAACTAATCAATACCACAAACAGACCAGAGTATTTTCCCATTATTTTTTCCAAAGGGGATTGTAAAACAATATTTTATACGCCCAATGGTTGTAGTTCATAAAATTGTAGGTTTCCTTGTGTGGAGTTGAGTCACACTCTCATGGAAAACAATTTACAAATACCAAATGTTTTATAAGTCTTAAAGTGTGCACAAAATCTTTGTAAAATAAATCAAAAAAACATCCCAAAATAAGATTATTTTAATGGTACAACATTTATTTAAAGAACATAATGTTTATTGTATTTTAATACATCACTATTGGGTCATTATGATACCATAAAACACATTATATATTTAAACGGTATTTAATTTTTTACCCAAATATTCAATGATCTCATAAAATTATGAAAACCTCACCTTTGGATAATTTCGACATCCTGATTCAAGAAATAATATTCATTTTATCTAAATAATTTTATAAATATGTTAATTTTTACTTTTAAAATAATAAAAGATATTTATTGAAAATTCAAGGGTTTTGACAAAAATGGCTTTCAAACATTAAAAAAAATTACAATTGCATTTATAAAATTATACGATCATTTATATTTAAGAAATATTAATTTAAAAATAATAATATTTTATTGAAAATATTACTTAATTAAAAAAATCATTAATTCATCAAAATAGAATTCTTAGTTGAATAGTAACTAAAAATACAATTTGATCTTTAAAATCAATTTACAAAGTTAAAATAATAAAATAAAGAATATTCATTATTATATTCAAAAATAATGTAAATAATCATAGTACTATGGTCTTGTTAGATAATCCCTTGAAACACACACATAATACCTTACGGCAAGGTGTGCAATGGTGACCGACTCTTGGGGTGGCTCAGATAACATTGCTGGAGTGGTAATCTCTATCAACTTCCACTTCACCCATAGGCAGTTCTGCTTGAGATTAACATATTCAAGCTTGTCTTGGTCTTGGTAAAGAGAGAATCCCAATGACACAACCTCGTTTCTGATCTTCGACCAATGGGCTTCGTTTGTGGAAATTTTACTGGATGAAGTCATCAATTCCTTTCTCTGAGTAAATTGGATTTGTTAAAGACCTATATTTATACTAATCATCTAATCACAGTTCAACGACTATATTAGTAATGGTGACAATTATTAACTATATTTTAAAATCAAAAACCTAAAACCAATTATGGGGATACATATTACAATACCATATGAAGACATTTAAATAGACTAATAAAAATTTTCATTAATGTATTTTTGGGTCGTTACTGAAAACACTAATATATATTAAAGCATATGAATTCATTTTTCTAAATAAATGGTTTCCCCAATGATGAGTATCTTGATTTTAAAATATGAGACTTCAATTGTCACATGAATAAGGGTTATACCAACTAAGTGACATAATGTTCGTCGACATCATGTTTTTGGTTGAAGGAATCTGGTGGAGGGTACATTAAAAAATTATATAATGTTTTCATTTAATTTAATTAATATATGAAATACATAATTACATTAAAAAAATTTACATTTTGTAACACCACTAGGGATTGTACAATAACCTGATATGATTATTGAGGTAGATGAGAGAATCATTTTCATTGGGTCCCAATAATGTGGATTAAGTATCAATGATCAATGTGATTCATGATATAGATGATGAAGACAATGAAATCATCATCCTATTCACAAATAGAAAAAATGATAACGAATGATTGATTTATTAATGATGTTGGGATAATTATTATTTGGTTTTAATCTATTTATTTTATTTTATTATAATTTATTTTTATATCTACTTAATTTTTCCAAATTATGTTCATCAAATGAGAAAATTTTTAAATTTTGATAAAAAAAATTAAATAATTTTAGCCCAAGATTCATATGATTTCATCCAAATAATATAATCATTTGATAGGTTTACTTCTATAAATGATGGAATTATATTCATTATTATGACTTTACAACCATTTGTTTTAGGTTCTTCTTCATTGGAGCACAAGGTATGTGATTAGAAATTTATGGGATGGATTTGAGTGAGATCAAACCCCCATATTCATGCATGATGCATGAATAGTGAAGAGATTTAATTTTTTTCTTGTAGACTGAGGAATATATTTGGATTCAGGTTATGGAATTATGGTATGTGATAATTAATGGTGGAAGCTAGTGTAACATATAAAAGATTGGGTAAAAAGTTTCATTTTTTCACACACTGAACTCTTGATATCAATAATATGTAGTTTCCCCCATTATTTTATTGAGTTAAAAAAGTAGTGGAACCCATGTAAATGGTTGGTCCAATCATCCCGATGAGAAGTATCAGGATATAGAAATTTTCGAAGAACATGATGTGTAGTTATGATGATCACATGTTTAGTGGTGCCATTTTTTGGTAGATAAGGTTTACCTATAAAGATGAATATAACATTCTATGTGATATATAGCAGGACACATGGCTTGTACCTTGGGGTAAATGGGAATGGTAATGGTTGATTCCATGTACACATTGTAACCACCAAACAATTTATAAATGAAAATACCACTTGATCAAATTAAATGTATTTTTATGTTAAATGGTAAAATAAAACATATTCACATCCTTGGTTTTATGATTTTGATTTTAAAATAAAATAATGAATTATTACCATTACTGATATAGCCATTGAACAGTGATCACATGATTAGTATAAATATAGGGCTTTAACACATCCAATTTACTCAAACTAAGGAAGTGATGGCCTCATTCAATAAAATTTCTCCATATGAATTCCATATACTAGAGCTCTGAATGGAGGTTGCATAACCGGGATGCACTATTTACCATGCCTAAGATGAACATCAACATATTAATCTTCAACAGAATAGCCTACAGGAGAAGTGGAAGTTAATAGAGATTATAACCCGAGTGATGTTATCTGAGGCACCCCGAGAGTCCATCACCATCGCACACCTTATCCTTATATCTTAGGAAGGTATTAGAATGTTTTATTTAACAAGACCCTAAAACTGTGATTATGTGCAATATTTTTTTATATAGAAAAAAATATAAACTTATTTTATTTCTGTTACATTGTAAATGTTTTTTAAATCACAAATATTATTTTTAGTTAATATTAAATTTATAAATATATTTTGATCAGTTAATTTGTTATTGAATTAAATAATATTTTAATAAAATATTGTTACAAAATTATATTTTATTAAATATACATGATCTTATAATATATATGAATAAAATAGAAATTTTTATTACGGGTTGTAAATTGTTTTGTCAAAACCCATGAATTTTCAATAGTAGTTAGTTTTTATATTAGAAATTGAATGATCACATCTTTTATAAATTATTTTGATAAAATGAATATTCTTTGTTGAATCAAGACATTGATATTATGTAATTGTGAACTGTTTATAATTTTTAGAGACAGTCAAATATTATGGTAAAAATTATATACCATTTAAATATATACTATGTTTTATGATACAATAATGACCCAATAGTGATGTAATAAAATACTATAAATCATATTTTTGTCCAATATCTGATTTAAATTATAAATAATGTTATTTTATATTTGTTTGATTAATTATATGGTGCCTTAGTGGACCGTCCAAGACTTATAAAATATTTTACCTTTTTAAAATGATTTCCTTAAGAGTGTGACTCACCACCATATAAAGAAATCCTAATATTTTAATAATTTTGGACATTGCCCTTATAAAATAATTTTTTACACAACACTTTGGAAAAACCATGGGAAAACCAATGGGATGGTTTGTGGTTTTGATTAGTTAAATGTGCAGAGTCCCACTGCTAAATAATAAAGAGTTTCATCTCATTTCATAAAATAACCATCTAAATCTCTCATTTATCTTCAGTAAAAACCTTTGAAGCTCGCCCTTCTTCTGCCCTCCTATCTCTACATTCCTCCCAAGGATCCCAAAGCTCCCTAAAAGCCTCTCTGAAGCATCTCCCAAGCCTTTGGGGTCACTTTTAAATGTAAGTGATTTATTCCTTTCTCATTTTGCCCAATTTTCATTATGTTGTTATACCCTATTATATTCAAGTAAAAATATTGTGGAATTATTTCACAACTCTACTATAAAGTCTTAATTATGTTTGAATAATGATATACAACTTACTCTCTCATTAATGACTTCGATGTACACCAATTCACATGCCAAAATTCCATATGTGATTTCCCTCTTATCATATACATTCAAGGAAATCTTTTATATTATTCATCTAAATTCAATTACATATGCTGGTTCATGTATCTATATGTCCCCATTTTTGTCCATTTCAAATAAATATTATTAGATTCCCATTTTCCTTATCAACCAGTTTTATGTAGTCTTATGTCACAACGTTATGATGCCAAAATTGCACAATGATTTTCCAAACTAAGTCATTGTATATTAAATACCATGTCCATTTATTTATCAATGGTATTAACATATAGGCACATGTACTTATTGATTAATGAGTTTCATGTAAGTATTCCACATTCCTTTATCATGGAATAAATTGTTATGTTGAATGATTCTATGTGGTATGATCCATGTAGCACACTTATGCATGAAATTAATTGATTGAGAAGGGTTCACCTGATAGCACAACAATACATTGGGTAAAGATTAGCATCATGATAAGTCAAGTGAAATGATGGTTTACACATTCTAATTCATGTTAAAGGTGGGTTTAATCATGTCCGTGTAAAATGTGCATTAGCTCATGATAATATCAAGTTGAATTCAGTTTCAGCGTTTCTATGTTGTGATAATCATGTTATATCTACCTTTATGTTCATGTTTCTCTTGTGATACATTTATATTCCTATTGCCTAAATTGCACTATATAATTCATTTTATTCCCTTTTTAATCCCTTAATAGGCTTTATAGATCACCATTTTCTTTTGAATTTACTCAGGTTATCCCATTCAATGATAGGTACGAAAGAATGTTGTTGTCATGTAAAAGAAATTTTCAATAAAGATGGTCTGTTTCATGTTCTAAGTTGTAATGTAATGTCCTTAATATACTAATACACTAAACCTATCAATCCTTTGAGTCATCTTATGTGAACGTTTATGTAATAAATCATGTATAAGTGTGTAATAAAGAGAATAGTAGTTAAAGTTGCTATCAGAGGATATGTTTAGTTATTTTTGGGATTAGGATTAGAAAACCCTAGTGAAAGCCTTAGGGATAAGACTATGTATAATAAAAACATCTAAACAATTTGGTGAGTATATATTATGTGGTTTATCAATAGAATACATCTCATTATGGATAAAAACAAGTAGAGGTGACACTAGCACAAATGTATCTATGGGTAAAACCTCAAAACACTTCTTTGAGCTAGACTCGAATGAGAAAAGAAGTATGAAAACAGGCCTTATTGCACTCTTGGTTATGAAAATTATGGGGGATATTCTTTTGTAAATTCATAAGCATAGTATGAACCATTATTATGGTAATAAAAAGTTCCCCTATTAATATATGATGGTATTTAGATCATGTATAACATAGATTGAGGCATATAAATTAATAAGTTAAGGAAATAAATTAAATTCATAAGTTATCCCTTTTTGTCATTAGATTCCCCTTTATGTGTTACCCCTATGAATCATTGTATTAAATAAAATGGATGGTAATAGGAGGAATCAAACTAAAAACCGGTGTTAAGATCATTATGATGAATGTTCTAATGAGATGCCTAATCGGATGGGAGTATGAATAACAAAAATTGTATTGATACTCTCTTAATTAACACATGTTTGGAATAAAAACATGGGTCAAGATGAACATTCAGCCCCCACCACCATGAGAAAGAACAAGATGAAATCTAGATATCAATGATACAAAGGTCTCATACATTCAATGGATTATCTAATCCCTCAATTGCCGAAAAAATGGATTAACTCCATTGAGATGATCTTCAACATCCTTCAATGTTATGAACAAGAGATGGTTCTTCTGGCCGATTATTTTATGGCGGGTGAATATGATCAATGGTGGAAATTGATCAAAAATGTGAATCTTGATGAAGAGATCGAGGCATTGGAATCAAATGATATCTAGAAAAAAACCAATATATAATTTCCTCACACCCTTCGATATAATATTGAAAGGGAAATTCATTTCCCAAAGAAAAAATACGAAGAATCCATTAGATTTTATTAGGAAAACATCAGATGGCTTGCAGAATATGACTTTGTCATTTTCATCACACCCATATACAATGTTGAATGCCTCATTGGTGGGATAATATGTAGCATACCGAAACCCTTGTGTTCCATTAATTTTATTGCTATGAGGAAATTTTACAATGTGTCCTCAAAGTAGAAATAGAGATCAGTGAATCTTTGGGATAACACAGGCATAAGAAGTGTAATGTGAACTTTAAGAATCAGTTTCTGATGAATAAATTCAACGGTGCTATGAAATTACAATACCCCACTTGCTAAACGTGTGGAATGAATAACCCCATATATTTCATGAAGGGGGTGAGGAAATACTTTAGGTGTGGAAGAGAATAGTACCTGTCAATTAACTGTCAACAAGAAAAACATGATGTTGTAATCGAGGTGATGAATGATCAATTCAACCCTCGATGCATCATTAATTTCTACAACTAAAAATAAACAAGAAACATTATAAACCAGCATCATATGCCATGGGTTTTCAGAGGAAACCAAAAACATCCAATGTAGAAAGTGCATTCTTTTTGAATCGCTTCTCTCGAAGAGAACCCAGACAATGATGTGGGGAATGGTATGCTAGTTATTCATTTAGTAATAGTGAATTGACTTTTTTACTCAGGTTTTATAAATTATTTTATATCCCAAAAGTTTAGTAGAACAATCCCAACACCACCACAAATCATGGAAGTAAACTTTTTGGTGATAAAGACAAATGGGGAAATCATTACATCCCATGAATGTAACATTTCCCATACCACATTCTGTGGAATGAACATCCCAAAAAAACTCATCATACAACAACTGCTGGAATTTGATACAATAACTATCCTAGATTGGAGTTCCTTATATAGAGCGAACATAAATTTCCATGAGAGGGAAAAGAATCTCTCTATGTAAAATTGACCCCTATTTCTATACAAGTGAAAAGATGAGGATGAATATTCTTTAAAATCATATTCTCAAGTATGTAGTTTAATACCCTATATGCACACATAAAATTGTCAGATGATTGAGTCTATGGAACTAGCCATCCTTCAATATATACATATTGTGAAATAATTTACTTTAGTGTTTTCCAAGGAATTTTATTGTCTTCTCCCTTAATGAGATGTTTATTTATTGATTGATATTGTACTTGGGGTGTCTCCTATATCCATGTCTTTATATAAAAAGGATATTGTGATGCTTATGGAGTGAAATAAACAACTACTTGATAATCATGAGAAATGGATTACATTCCCAAGAGATTAACCATGGGTTGCACAAGTCCTCTTCATCAAGAAGAAGGATGGGTCAATGCGCCATTGAATTTATTATCATGAGATTATAAAAATCATGATAAAAAAATTATCCTCTTACCCAGATTGATGAATTATTTTATCAGCTGTGTGGGGAAAAACATTTCTCTCTGGAGGGGCTGCGGTCAGGAGATTACCATGAAAGGATGAATAAGGAGGATATCCCCCAGAATACTTTTTATACAAGGAAATGCATTATTAATTCTTCATAACGAATTTCATACTAACTAATGCTCCTGAAATTATCAGAGACTAGGTGAATAGTGTCTTTAGAGATTACCTAAACAAATTTTTTTATTCTTTATAGACAATATTCATATATACTCTAAAACCATGGTGGAGAATGAGAAGCATCTAAGAACCATACTAGGGAGCATGAAAAAGGATAAGCTTAGTGAAATGTATAAAAAGAGTGACATCTGGTTTAAGGAAGTCTCATTATTGGGTCATATCATCATATGAAATGGGATATATGTAGATCCCTCCAAAATAACTACAACTGAGGGATGGCGCAGGCCAACATCGGTAATAGATATCTGTATCTTCGTAGGGGTAGATAGAAATGATCACATATTTGTGATAAATTGATCATGATTTTCAAACCTTATTACCAAGATAACTCATAAGGGAGTAATTTTTTCTTAGAGGGATGATTTGTAAGTTGGCTTCAAGGACATTAAAAGGAGTCTTATAACAACGCTCGTTCTCATAATACCCACAAGTTTTATTTTTTTTCGTATTCCATCATGCTTCGAAGAAGGGACTGGGGTTTGTTTTGATGAAAAATGACAATGTTAATGCCTATGCTTCAAGGAAATTAAATTTTATTGAGTAAAACTACCCAACACTTTATTTGGATTTGGCTGTATTAATCTTCGCATTAAAATTTTAGAGGCATGAAACATTTTTGGAGATGTGTGAAATATATGCAGATCAGAAATGTCTCACACATATATTTAAATAGAAAGAGTTGAACATTCATCAATGTATATGGTGAGATATGAATAGTGAATATGATTGATCAATCCATTACCACCCTAGGAATTTAAAAAAAGGTGGATGATTATATAAGAAAAAAATATAGAGTGATTCTTTCATTGATAAGAATTGAAAGGGATCCAATGTTATTAGATTTGATAATGATGGGAATGGGAATCAAAAATAAGGGAACATAATCAATCCTTTAACAAATTATTTCTGAACTGTCTCTTTTGGAAATGTTATAGGATACTCAAAAAATTGATGTGGGAATTCATAAGAATGTGGAAACTATTAGAAAATGTATATTCTTGGAGTCAATGTTAAAGAAGAAGGAATTGTGAGATTTGGTTCAAGACTATGTGTTCCATCAAATCCAGTGATAAAGAATGATCTTTTGGATCATGAACATAGTTCAAATTCCTCCATTCACCCAAGAATTAAAAAGATGTATCTAGATCTCTAAGAAAATTATTGGTGGGATAACATGAAGAAGGCGATCATAGAGTATACATCAAAGTGTCTGGTGTGTCAGCACATGAAGGTTGGGATGCCGATATCTAAGGTTATTATTCAACTATTACCCATACAAATATAAAAATGGGATAACATCACCATGTACATTGTCACTAGAATTCTGAAGAAATCCAATTAAAACAATACTATCTGGGAGGTTGTGTATCATTGTACAAAGACTGTACACTTCATTTCAATTCGAGAGGATTTCCCATTTGATCAACTAGAAAATATATACATCAATTATGTTCTATAGATACATTGAATACAACTTTTGACTATATCTGATCGAGATCCTAAATTCACCTCTTTGTTCTGGAAGAGTCTCAAACATGCTCTAAGTACTAAGCTTAACTACATTATAGTTGATTATCACCCAACTGATGGCCAATCAGAGAGGACTATCAAGTTAGTTGAGGAAATGTTGAGAACATGGTCAATGGAATTCAAATGAGGATGAGATAACCATATCCCTCTCGTTGAGTTATCATCCAATAATATTTTTCACTCAAGCATCCAGACAGATCCTTATGAATCCCTTTGTGTTAATAGGTTGAGAACACCAGTATGTTGGGATGAAGTTGGGGAGAAAAAACTCATTTGTCCATAAATTGTCGAACAAAATGCTAGAGAAGGTTAAGAGAATCGAACAACACATTAATACTACTTAGAGACGAAAAAAGAGCTATGATGTCAATGTTAAATAAGATGTTGATTTTGATATTGGATACATTATATTCCTCTTAATATCACTGTGGAAGAGAGTTTTTTTATTTGGGAAGAAGGTAAATCTAATTCCAAGGTATATCAGCCCTTTGGAGATCATTGTTCGCATTGGAGTAGGGGCCTATCGACCAGAAATACCAACGAACCTATGTACATGATGTATTCCTTGTACCACTTTTGAGGAAGTATGTACATAACACATCACATGTACTCAATACAAAGGTGGTACCATTGGATAATTTTCATCTCCTATGAATATAAGATGGTGACGATCATAGATCATGGGGAAAAAGTTCTAAAAAATAGGAAAATGCCCCTCATTTAGGTGTTGTGGTGAAACCAACATTTCTAAGGGACAATGTGGGAATCAGAGGAATTGATGAAGCATAGTTACCCTCATCTGTTTTAGTTTGGGAAAAGGGAATTTCAAGGGCTATATTTCTAAAGGTGGGTAGATAATAATAACCAAAAATTTTATTAATGAAAATTTTTATTGATCTAATTAATTGTATAATTATGTAAAATGGTTATATAAGACATATGAACTTATTTTGTTTAATGATTTTGGATTTTAAAATACCATTTAGAATTTTTACCATTGCTGATATAGCTGTTGAATAGTGATCACTCGATTAGTATAAATATAGGGCTTTAAAAATCTAATTTTCTCTGATAATGGAAGAGATAGCCCCAACCCATAGAATTGCACCATAAACAGTCCATTCTTCGGAGCTTAGAAAGGAGGTAGAATAACAGGGCTTTGATCTTGACCAAGCCCAAGCCAAGAAAAAACATGTTAAACTTGAACTGAATCACCTGTGGGAGAAGTAGAAGTTAATAAAGATTACCACCCAAATGATGTAATCTAAGTCACTCCAAGAGTCTGATGCCATCGCACACCTTACCCTTAGGTATTATATGGTTGTTATAAGGGTTATATAACAATACCCTAGAACTATGATTATGTGCATTATTTTGTTGTAGAATAAATAATATACATTCATTTTATTATTGTGACTTTGTAAATGTTTTTAAAACAGAAATTGTATTTTTAGTTAATAATAAATTAAGAAATTTATTTTGATAAATTAATTTATTTTTAAATTATATAATATTTTTATAAATTATTATTACTAATTTCATTTTTATTCAATTTAAATCATCATATAATTTTTTTGAATACAATTGAAATTTTTATTATGTTTCGAAAATAGTTTTTGTCAAAACCCATTCATTAGCAATAAATTTCATTTTTTTTAATTTTATATTCCAATATTTAAAAAATTATTTAAATAAAATGAATTTTTTTTTTGAATTAAGATGTCAAAATTATCTAATGGTGACTTTTTAAAAAATTTCCGAGATAGTCAATTTTTTGGGTAAAAATTTAATACCGTTAAAATATATAATATGTTTTATGACAAAATATTGAAAATATAGTGATGTAATAAAATACTACAAGAGGTATTTTCGTCCAATATATTTTTTAATATTAAAATAATGTAATTTTAGACTTTTTTGAATAATTTTATGGTGCCTTAGTGCACCCTCCAAGACCTATAAAATATTTTAAAATTTTAAAATGATTTCCTTGAGAGTGTGAATCCCATCCACATAAGAAAGCCTAATGTTATCATAAGTTCTTCCATTGGCCTTATAAAATAAAAATTCCAGTCCCCTTTCGAAATAACCCTAGGTGAAACCCATGGGTTGGATTGTGGTATTGATTAGTTTAATGTGTATTGTCCAAAACATAAATAATAAAGAATTACCTCTCATTTCCTATATAATACCTCTAAATCTCTCACTAATCTTCATTCAAAACGATTGGAGCTCAACTAACCTCTTCTATTATATATTCTAAATAGTACCATTTCTCCCCAAGCTCCCTAAAATCCCCTATCAATTCTCCCTCAAGCCTTTGGTATCACACATCCAAGTAAGGGAATTCTTCCTTTCTCATTTTTTTTCCAAATTTCCTTATGTTTTTATACATTTATATTTTCAATTTAAAATGTTCGGGAATATTTTATAACCTCCCCTATACTTCCCTACATATTTTTTTAATGATTATATAACCCTTTATCTCTCATTAATTCCTCCCTTGAACACCAATTACCATGCCGAAATTCAATAAGAGACTTCCCTCTCCTCATTTACATTCAAGAAACTATTTTTTATTATGCATCTAAATTCCATTAAATTTGTTGGGACATATATATTTGATACCTTTACTGTACATTTCATTTAAATATAATGAAATACCCATTTCTCTCTCATAAACCATTTTGATGAATTCTTATGCCACGCTGTAATGATGTCGAAATTGCACTGTGATTTTCCACACCAAAGTCAATTTTTAGTTAAAACCATGACCATTTCTATATCAAGATTATTCACATTAACAAATATTTAATTTTTTACTAAAAATTTTAATGTATGTATTTAATATTCCATTATTTTGGAATAAATTATGATGTTTAATGATTCCATTTTGAATGATTCATGTGTCACGCTTACGAATGAAATGAAATAATTAAGAAGCACGTTCCCTAATAGTGCTCCAATGCATTGGTTAAAGATTAGTACAATGATACATCCTATATAGTGACGGTTTAATCATTCTAATTAATGTTAAATGATGTTTTTCTCACGATCCATGTGAAATGATCCTTGGATCATGCTAATATACTATTGATTTTTTCCACATTTTCATGTTGTGATAATCATTCTATATTAATAATTTATGTTCATGATTATCTTGTTCTCCATTGTTAAAAAAATTTCTTAATATATACAATATTACTCATTTTATTCCATTTTTACTCCCTTATTGGGCATTATATCTCACCATTTCTCTTATACATGTTTTTAGGTAATGCCATGCAATGCTAGGTACGAAAGAATATTGCGGTCATCTAAAATATGTTTTCAATAAAGATGTTGTGTTTTATGTTATATGTTGTTATGTATAGTTCCGAATTTCCAAATACACCTGACCTCTCGATCCCCAGAGTTTTATTTAGTGTATGTTTATATAATAAATCATGTTTTGTGTGTAATAAATAGTAGAGTTGTTATACACGTTCATATCAAGAAGACATGATCATAGGACATAGTACATGGGAATATTCTAGAGTATATGTTAATGGACTGGAGGTCACATGAATACCCATGGGAAAACATGAAAAAAAATCTAATCAGTGCATAAACCATGTAGGGAAAAATTTATTCACATGTCATTTCTATGGGAGTATATTCCAAAGTGTCAAGGAGTAGAGACAATCTATGTGTCCCTATATACACACCTTGTTCCATGTCATAGGAAATATTAACTTTTGTATATACTTCTTTAGGAATCATATATGATCACATGATCATCCTATATTGTGTTGTCTCCCATGTTGGACACTATAGTAGCCTTATCCTGGGTGGAAGAGATTTTAAATGATGTGATATTACTAGGACAAGTCATTAAATGATGTTTGGATGATAACAAAGATTAAGACGTTAATTAGAGTGATGTCAGGGTTAGTAATCCTTTAATTGCATCAGGTCATGGGTCCCCCAAACATCTTTCATTTAAAGAATCGATACTCCACTATACTATAAACGATATAGGTCCTCTATATATGTAGTGGTAATCCCACTTCATTGAGATCATGTGGGGAATGTTCCTCCATTGTAGTCGGTTTCTCCCTCGAATTTGGAGGGTAGTGGCCAGGTTCTGACCCTGTAATCATATATTGGTTTGGATCCATATAGTAATACTCGTTAAATATGGGAATATTGGATTTATAGGTCGACTCATAATTTTAAGTATGCAATTGATTGTGGTATCCCCTTTATCTATTCCTATTGGAAACATTTGAGCATATATGATGTTTTGTTTTTTTTCCATTCCATATATGTTTCAAATCCCATTGTGATTTATATTTCACCCATCATGGATTTTATGGTTTTTAATGGGTATTTATATACTCACCGCTATATGTTTTCCCCCCATAACTATTTTTTACTATAATGAAGACCATAGTATTAGTGATTATATTTTTGGATTTATTTTCATATGAGAGTTGTGGTACATGGTTATACATGATGTGTTTGGTGCATAGACATGGAGATCATGGGCTCTGTTCTCTTACATCATTCCATTTTCTAGATTTTTATTTGTTCAGAATTTTTTTTGGTTGTGCATGTATTTTTACATTTATATTATTAAATCTATATTGGTGTAATTTGATGATTTCGTAGAGGTTTATCATTGAATTATTGATAGTCATGTTGTTTTAATCATTTAATATATATTACAAAAATTGTTTGGTTTTGTTTTTGTATCAAAATCACATTATTCTTTGGACTCCCATGATAATGTTATTAATAAATAGATTTTTTAACATACCTTAACCTATTGTAGTTAGGCTTAGGGTTTCACCCTCAGATCAATACCAGGTTAAGAGGGGTCATAGTGGGTCATGTCCTCATAGATTAAAAAAATTCTATATAGGTATATTGGATTTATTCATGAAATAAAACTTAATAAAATAATAATGTCTTAGTGTAGGATGGAATGACCTCATAAATGTGTGTCAATCCTAAATTTTCATCATAATAAACAATGTGTATTCCGAATCATTGTTTAAAAACTACCTCGGAGAACTTGTAATGTTTAAGGTTGGTATATGATTGTTTTTATATAGAACTAAAATATATTTGAGATACATTGGATGTTTTTGGTTTTAACTATTCATTCCCATTGTAGAATGACTGGAACAACTAATTGTAAATTCACGATTCTCTATTAAATCCACATACATAGATAGTTAAAATTTGTTAATGTAATAATAATGGAATTTCAAATAAGATTGACCATATGTGACTAATTACTATTAAAGATTCCCGTAAAGACTAATCTGATTAATCTCATTAGTGAAGTTTGAAAATATTCATTAGAGAAAAAACAACCCCTTATGTTCAACCCATCTCAACATTATTTACTATATTTTCACTAGATATCTTTTTAAAATTGTTTAAATATGGTAATAATTTAGAATCCTAAAATTTTATTTAGTATAGAAAAAATTCACTAAAATCCATTAACTGAGCTTCTTCTTTCTCTGTGAGATCAATATCATACCTTATATATTCTATTCCTTAGGGGATACTATTATTTTATCAAATTTATATTCTAATCATTTTTTATATTGAGATGTATAAAATCATAGTGAGGGATATTTTTTAAGCACAATAAATGTGGTACAATGTGTTATAGTAATGATTTATTACTTGTGGATTAGATTAAATTGAATATTTATTTTAATCTATATTTTTTTATTTAATTATAATTATTTTAATTCCATTCTACCGATTTATTTTATGTTTGTGACACTGGATTACATTGGTGAATTCCAACATATTATTGGGCATGAAATTATACCTCTTTGTCAAAACAATATATATTCTCAACTGTAGAATATAACATCAATAATAGGGTCCATATTCATACCACAAATGATGATTGAAATACTAAACATGAATTTAAGATGAATATCTTACTATAATGGGAAAAAATTCGACGACCGATATTTACTAAAATATTATATATACCAAACATATCATGAAGAAAAATAAAAACAGAAAATGAATATTAATTCAGGGTTGATCCATATGAATTTTATATTAGATTTATCGATATTGAGGATGAATGAAAATTGTTTTCTACTGATGAATTCATTTACCAGATAAATTATTTTGAGTAATATGCAACTATACATATTAATGTATGTTAGGAAGATTTAATATAATATGAAATAATAATATTCTAGAAAATATGGGGAGTAAATTAATTTAATAGGTATATTGAAAATATGTAGAATTATAGAGATAAGATGTTGTGAATTTGGATTATTTTAAGGTGTCCTCAAGACATATGACATATCTAAAACATCCTCACTTTATTGAATGTTGAAATATTTTAAAAAAAACTATTCCAACCACTTATAAAAGTGGCATCTCCCCACCCCTTTAAAAAACTCTTGAAAAAAAACCAAAAAACATTAAATATAATGAATATTTATTCACTCACATGATCGTATGGTACAAAGAACTTATCATATTCTATCAATTTCTAATGGATCTTCCAAAGAAATCCCAAAGTGCTCAAAATGAGTAAATTTTTTAATTAACAACTATATTTATAATTTTAAATTTAAATTATAATTAAAAAAATATATAATTAAAATATTATTTGTTATATAAATAATTTTATTATTCTATGGGAATAGTCATTAATAACTTTTAAAATATTCTATTAACAAAAACGAAATAATTATTTGTGCAACAATTGGATTACCTTCTCCATCATGCTATTTGATTTTTATATGCACTAAATTACAAAGATATAACTATCAGGGAATTTAATGAATATTAATTATATTTATATGATTTTAATTGTTTTTAATACATATTCATTGTTTCTTCTTCCTCGGGTTCTTGTAAAATAACATCATCATCGATTTGTACATGTGGACTACCACCTTTATAGAACAATTTATTATTGTTTTCACTACAAAAATTAGTTGATGGATATAAATATTACATTAAAGGATAAATATGATAAATATTAAATTATTATATTTCTTATATTACAAATTGGGTATCCTATTAATGATATTATAAAAAATTGATTATCATTAATGAAATCGTCTAAAATGAGTGAACTGTGCGTGTAATGACTTATTAATTATATGTAATTGAATGATATAAATTTAATTTTCATTATGAAATGTTATAATTATTATTTATCACATTGATAATCACTAATAAGAACATTATTTTTCTTATAATTATATTATAACTAGACCACCACATATTCATCCATTAGTCATGGTAGTTTAATGTTTGGGACATATTACCCACCTCCTAGATAGATTCCCAAAATTTATATCATGGATAACAATAGAATCAATTTTACTAGTAAAATATGATATAAGTAATTAACTTTTTTGTTTTAAATTATCATATGAAATTTTTTATTATTTTTTATGTGAGTGAAATTGATTTTTTTTATAATCAACAAAACAAGATCATCACAGAATTCAACTTCTCGGTCTCTAAAAAATTATCATGGAAAGCGAATAAATATTTATAAGTTATCTTTTAACATATAATAAATTACCATATACGGTATAATAGTAATTTAATTGGTAATGTAATATACACAAAGACCATTTTCATAAATCTAGTTCAAATTAATTTTTATTACATACACCCAATGTTGGTACCAGGTAAAAAGTAGATAATATATATATAATTGATTGATTATAAATGAGGAGTATAAATTAGTATATTTATAATAAATTTTAATTATTTTTTCATTGACTAACATATTCTAATTATTCCTAACATTTTTTTCATGTGGATAAGAATCCTTGATTGACTTATTGGGTTTCATCTCAAATTAATCTCTTTGAGGAATGTATGGTATTTTGCAGCTAATTTTATTCCTTTATTGTATAGAGCGCTTTCTTGATGTATATTATGTTCAATTATATCATAAAAATGTTATTTACATTTCAATTACAATGTATATATTGCAAGGGTGTCTGATTAAAATTATAATCAAGATGTAGGGGATATCTTCATCTCAATTAGATTCTTGAAAACATGTAACATGTTATGCACGATAATTTCATTGTACACTGTTATATTGTATTATAGCCCCATGAAGAACCTATATTTTTTAGATGCAATTGTTGGTATAAACTAATTCTAGGTTACAATAGCAGTACTGTAGGTGGTGATGTAGTTGTACTGTAGAAGCCAAAACTATTAATCTGTTTTGGCCTTCGGGCCACCATTTTGGAACTACGGGCCGCATGGAATTTGGTACACCCAAATCGATTAGGAAACAGGCCCTTCAAGACACAAAGACAATAGAGGATCCCAAATAACACATAAATTAGACAGTAAAGGATAATTTACAACAATGTAGGGTCCATAACAGTATAAATAACAGAATTGAAAGAATGAGAGGGTATGCATGTCGCCATCGGGACCAAGATCTGTGCATATTTGGATCCGGAAATTATATCCAATCTGAACTGTGTGTTGGGGAGCTAGAAAACATAAATAATGCTGATTGATGGGAGGAGAATTTAAAATGTGTTGTGTCTTTGGGTCATATATTTGGCATTGTTACTCTAGGCCTTCTAGTATGGTAATGGGCCTTGTTCCATTAGGAATACGATTCATATAAGGGTTCCTTCTCATCCCATTAAAAAAATCTGGGATGTCCAAACATAAAT
This sequence comes from Viscum album, assembly GCA_963277665.1. Classification (NCBI taxonomy): domain Eukaryota; kingdom Viridiplantae; phylum Streptophyta; class Magnoliopsida; order Santalales; family Viscaceae; genus Viscum; species Viscum album. Next base: position 541,215,305 of record OY728130.1, on the reverse strand, counting down.
ATAAAACCTGGTATCGAGTCCATTTGTGTGTGTTACCCCAGTAGGAAGATGATTCTCTAACATGATTTTCATCCATTGAGTTATGATTGTTATCTTCTAAAACATTAAAATATGTTTGTAAAGATATTCCATTTTTATGTTATGATGTATTATTTAATTTTTTTAATTCATCTAGACTAAATAACTTTTGAATTGTGTCATGCTTCATGGATTATTTTGACTGAGAAGGTATAATAATAACTCAAATCACCATTCATTAAGTTATAATGTATCACATTGATCTTTTTGTTACTATGATTAATTTCTCACATCCTACTATTTTATTATTTGATATTTTAATATCAAATAGAATAAAATAAATTTTTAATGAAAATCATTATTTAGATCAACATTATATTAATATTTTAAAAAATATATATCATTCCGTTTAACTTTTTTGTGTTTTATCATCCTAATAAAGTTTCCAAAACATAAATATTGTGTATTATCAAGGATATATTAAGTGATATTATTTATAAAAGGTGCATGTTTTGAAAATATATCACAAATCCTTCTTAAATTTTAATTTAAAATTAACATATAATTTTTTTTATTATTTACATATTCAAAATGTTATGAAAAATATTATTCATGTTTTCAGTCTATTTCCTGTATCATTTTTAAAAGAACATTTGTAGTGTAATTTTGGTTTTATTGTATAAAATTTTATATAGATATATTGATTTGCTGGGTTCCACTCATATTATCAAAAAATTCAATTATTCAATTATAATTTTCTTACACAAACTGAATAAATATATTTGGGAGGGGGATTCTCTTGTATTTAAATATAATTAATTGTTTCAATTTTTATAACGGAGATATAATATATTTATACAAATTAAATTCTCCGTATGGATGGATTATGATCATGAGATTAACTACTATACATATCTGTATACTCATGGAACTATATGCCAAAAATTTCATATTTTAAATAATTCAAATTGGAATATGTTCATCTAGAAATAATGTTATTTTACTAATATGGGGAAAAGTGTTGTCATTGATAATTTTTTTATTCCAATATAGATGATTATTAGAATACTCAATATGTATTATTTAACTATCCACCTTCGTTCCAAATATGTTTTAGGATCATGTTATCACTTTTATTAGCATAGGGAAATGTACAATAATTTTTGGTTATTATTTACTAATAAATAATGTTTTTTAAAATTTTCATGATGTATTTATAATTATAATAATAACTATGTCTTTGTTTAGCTAGAGGTTATTTGGGGAATGATATGAATTATCTTGTTTATCCATTGGTTAAATTCATTTTATATTTTAATGTAATAGTTGGGGATCAAAATTATATAGTACCTCAATGTAGTAATAGGTTTCATGAGATAGATCAACAATGTTCTAGTAGTATAATAGTACCCACTTAATTATAGTGTCATGGAAATAGCCAAGAAACAAGTTCATTGTGTGTATAATTATATATTCCATTCGCATGTGATCAATTATATTGATATCAATGTTTTTATTGAATTTAATATATGTGTTCTTCTATCCATTTCTGTTGATTATGGAATAATTATGATTATTTATTTCTTACATATTATATATTCCATGATATTTTTAGAGTCTGTTAAATATTCCCCATACTAAGAAGTTCACGTCACGGCCAAAGTATAATTCATTTACCTAGGTTAGTTATATTCATAATAAATTTGAAATATTTATAAGTATAAGTGCATGAAATAATTTCCGGCATATATTATGGAATCCTTATATATTAATATTTTTCTTATATAGTAGAAATAATATGTTAGTTTACAAGGTCATGGGATTATCTATTTTATGTTTTTTTATAATTTTCTAAATTTCTAAGTACAAAAACATCAATGGGATATAAAATATTAAACAATCATTATGTATTTTCTAATTAAGGATGGTAATATACATTCTTTTGTAACTGTTATCTATTTGAGTATATATGATATGTGTTTATGGCACCGGGCCCGAGAGTTCACAATTGTGGTGCCATTGTTTGTAATTGAGGTAATTTTTTACATCCAAGAATATTATTATATTTGTTGAAAAAATTATGTGTCAGTAAAATAATGGTATATATAACCCATTAATATAGAATATTATTTAATGACATGTTAACAATGAACTTTTTATTCATGGATTCAGATTATAGAACATTAATAAAAACCATAAGGATAATTATAAGAGGTAGTTCAAAATATTTGAAAAAAATATTTATTATGTAATTAAATGAGTGTGTGGGATCCCTATAAATTGCATCCAACTGTATATAACATAAATAGATGCAGGTAATAACATAGTTATACCAATATGGTAATAAACTAGAAATTGGATGATTGGGTCTTAAGTCATTAATGAAGCTAAAATATACATAGGGTTTGAATGTAATCAGATATATAATTTGTCTAATTCAAATTCTCTATATAAAAATATATTAAATAGTGGAATATGTTTAGGAATGATAACCAATAGTAATGTCACCAGGGATAATATAGATTGAAATAAATAGATCCATAAGATAGGGACTATATTAATTTATGTTTTCATTCCTATATAATGATTAAGTTGGATTTTAAAAAAATAAATTTGATTTTTATGGGTTTAGTGTACTCTTAAAATCTGGTAATGGCCTAGACCCTCTATTTCTCACCAATCAGATTCACCCATCGGTATCATTGATCGGTCTCTCACTGATCGGTGTTTCACACATACAGTGCCGTCGTGGGGTGTCTGGGTTATTTCCCCATTTTCTTGAAACGCATGTTTTAAGACTTCATACCCTTTTAACATGGTTTAATTTTTCATTCCATAACATGCTGACTATCACACCCTTTTATACATTTTCAATCCTCCCTTGATTTTCAATTAGGCCCATGATACATACTTTTCTATGTTTATGTAAATCTATTAACTCACATCCATTATCTCTACTACATCTAAGGAGAATTATTAAATCTCAATAATCCCCCACATGTGCAACCTCCCATATATTTGGTCAAGCCACAATCCACTTTTAATCCCATTGAGCTGACACATCCCATAACTCTAGGTTTGAGACTTTTATCATACCATGATCTTCTTATCCATTGGTTCTTTTCATTCCCTTGGTGTTCCTGGAGGTCCTCCTACAAAGACAAGTCTTGCCTTTGTGAGATCCCTTCCGTTCGGTTCTTATTGTAATTTCCTACAATGTTTTCCCAAGTTCATTGTGCAAAGAGGAAACTTTGATCCTTGATCATCCACATAATGGTTCTTCTTTCGTCTCTCTTTACCAGGATTCATATAGGGTAGGTATGATGGTTTTCCCTAGGGATGTAGATGATACTGACTTTAACATTTTGAATAAACTGGATGTTAATGAATGAAGGGATAGGAATGTTGATGATGTTTTCATATGTTATACCACTATTTTTATGTTTAGTGTTTTATGGGCATACATCAAATAAATTTTTTGGTCGTTGGTGGTTTTTCATTGTGCACAAATGGAGCTCTTATTTTTCAAAATAATCATGTGATTAAGTAGATATAATATGGAAACTAGTAAATAACGTAAAAACGTTTGATTAAATGGGTACCCGATGAATTTTATCCCATGTGTGATCAACCCAATTAACTGAACATGAATAAGGAATTTAATAAATGGTGTTGGTTAATTTTTTTAAATAAGTATATGTTCTGGTGATATTTGTGGTTGTTCTGTTTATATGTTTAAGGGGTGACGTAAAAAGGGGATCTAATGTTCTGGTAGAGAATTGGTTGGATTGTTAATCGGAGTCTAGGTGGTTCCAGTGTGTTGGGGCTTGGTTTGGTTCTAGTTCTTCAATGGATCTCATAGGTCACTTTTGATGTTATGAAATTACAAGAGAACTTAGTGTGAAAGATTAAATGTTTGCTTGTTCGTTTTCCATTAGTTGTTGTTTTGGAATGTAGTATGCATGTTAGTTTCCCAGTATAAAAAGAATTTTTTAAATGAAATCACTTGATCATGAAAACAGGAACCTGTGAAATTGGGGATTCGTTTTCCATAATTGGGTTGTGGTCTGGTTGTGGATGTTGTTAATTTTTTCTTGTAAGGATAGTAGCATGAGTTATTGTGTACATACTGGTTTTCAGTCTCAGAACCCTTAGGTTGGGAGGAGTTATTTATTACCTACATGTATAATATTTAGTTCATAGTTTTCTTATATACATCCCACCCATGTTCAGAACATTGTGTGGAAAAAACCCCATTTCATGGGGGAGGGTGTTAATCCCAACCATCCTAAGAGTGGTTGGTTATTAGCTCCATTATGATCCCTCTACCATGTATCCCAAGACTCTTTAGGCACGCTCTGATTTCCTTGGGTTCATTGCGACCAAAGACTCTTCAGGCATGCTGTGTTTTGGTGGTTATCTTAAGTGTGTGCGGGCAGGTTTGTTTCCCAAGTGTCATTGGGATGAGGTCCAAGTGTCTTTGGGAATGGCATTGTTTGTGGTGGACAAGGTATTTGTGGGCAGGGTTACATGTGGCTGAGGCGGACTATATATTTTCGAGATTGGTTTCAGGTGGTTTTGGGGTCCCATGTGATTGTAAGTGAGATGCTTGGTTTTGTCCCATAAGGTTGTTGTTGGGGAGGCAGTGGGAGATCAGTGAGACTTGTGGAGGTGATCTGACACGTATGATGTTCTAATTAACTAGTGGGAAATAGTGGGGCTGCCAAAAATATTGATGTGTTATTACTATAACATTACCTGTCCTGTGTAATTTGGGGTGTGTGCCTTGATGAGTATAGGTTGGTAGTTTCCTTGATAGGTGTTTGGATATCTCTATGTTTCTCACGTGGCATTATAATTCCTCCCTAATTCTGCATGATATCTTTGGATTTCTATGCTGAGTATACCAATATACTCACCCTATGTATATAAAACTACTTTCAGGTTTCCCAAAGGGCTTTGTGGACCATTCCAGACCCTACTATATCAGTCATCAGGGACAATTTTCATTTCATCTTTTCTTTTCTTTTGGTACATTCATCATATTTATCTTGTACATTATATCAGTTTATTTGGAACAAGCATATGGGAATGGATTTTTTGGTTTTACTTTTCTTACAGTTCTTGGAGTTATATGATATTTACAATACTATATCCCTATCTTGTTCTATAAATCGGAAATTCCTTTAGTATTATGTGTGATTCTATACCCTTGGTACTAGTCGCCACTCTTGGGCCTACTGATGGAGTGACTCAAGGGTTATTATCTCTCCTTCAACATGAATAAGGGAGGATTTGGCAGTCTGTTGTCCATTCACTCATCTTGGTGAAGGTGGTTCATGAAAGAATGATATCATAGGCTCTTGGTTGAGAGATAGGATGGAGTTTGGGGTTATTCACAGTAGGGATTACATAGGATGGTATGGAAATAGTGGTAGGAAAACATTGTGTGTCTAATTGGCCAGGTAAGACCAGCTATGACATGGGATTTTAGTGCCAACCCTGATCTGATGCAAGGAATCATGACATAATAAACGATCATTTGAGGCTAAAATGATTGCAAGGTAGACACACTAGGAATAGTACATGCATAATAATTACTTCTGTTCCTTTGTTCCTTGGTTGTTTTGGGAACTTATAATAAACAAAAATATTAAGAAAACATTAAAATAAATATTCTACACTACTCGGGCTTAGGAATTATTGTTTACATGAAGCTATTGAACCCGAATGACGTCAATCAGTAGTGAGGGGGATCGAGGCCCAAAAATCTACTATGGATGATTAGCGAAGGACAGAATGAGAGGAGGAGGACAAAAAATGGTAGAAGATGCTTCGTGAATTTCTTTGGAAGACCCTCAGGATATACGAGGGAAGTCTCTTGGACATGGAGATAGAGAGACGGCCCAAGGAGCTGGTGATAATATTCATCTTCTTAATATAGACATAGGTAGAGTACTAGGTATTTCTAGCTATGAGAAAGATTCAGGGAGCAGTGTGTCAATGGTGGACACTCAATCTCGAAAATAAGAGTGAAGCTGAGGTTTCTTGGACTGACATTGAAAAGGAGTTCTGAGAAAAATTCATGTCTTCCATGATGAAGGCTAAAAAGAGGTAGTATATTCTCTCCCATAAAAATGGGAGTATGATGGAATGGGATTTAGGGATAAAGTTCAGGATATCGTCCATTTCACTCCTGATCTCTTCCTAGATGAGGATTCATGTGCAAGGCACTTAGAGGAGGCACTCTGACCTTCCCTTCAGTATGCTATTACTCCCGTTACACTAATTATGTACATTGTGGTTTAGAAGAAGGATGATGTGGTTGATAGGATGATCATGCAGAGAGGTGTGCAATGATAGGGGATTTGGTTGAGCTCATTGAATTGAAAGGCTATCAGAAGTAGGCCTCTAGCATTAGGTCCATCCAAGTATTGACCGACTGAATGACCATGGGACACCCTAAGAGGGGAGGGGTGAATCGGGGTGACAACTTTTTCTTTTAATGTGATGGATCTTGTACCCACGTTGTTAGTAACATTTTTGAACTTGTATGATGAATATGATTAGAGAGCAAACATTCACATGAACAGAGATGACACATCACTTTTTATGTTGTTCACCACTATGGGCTACGCCCAAGGAGCATACGCCGTCAAGTTCTCGGTCATACCTAATTCCACTAATCTTCACTATCTGATGATTATAATTCCTCAGGCACATTCACTCTGTCTGAGGCTCACTACCTTTACAAAGGTTCAGGGATAGCTCACTGCTTCCCTCGGGTCACTCCCGATGACTCCCCCTGGCTCACTGCCTTTGGTGAAGTCACGCTCAGTTTATAGACATGAAGGTCTATTCATCATTGCATAAGAATGCATCCTCTGTTGCATGTATATGCTCTGTTGATGTCCAACTATCACTAGAAGACGAATCTCACTTTGCGCTGAGGGTACCGGGCGATCTTCCAGCTTTCGTGTAGCTTCAAATGGAAAGATGTACTTTAACAACCCCATCGCACCTCTCCAAGCCCGACACACTAGTTTCAATCACAGCGCACAAGTCATTTGCGCGGTACAAATTCGGCACACAGGTGACACCAAACTACTTGTGCGACACTGCCTCCATCAACACGATACTTGCATGACGTTGCGTCTTTAACTCCCCAACGACCTTGGTCGCACAACCTCTATTGGCGCGACCCAACAACAACTTGCACGACTCAACAACTTGCACGACAGGAGCTCGAAAAATCTATAAGTCTTGAACTTCATCACAAATGAGGAGCGGTGGTCCTCTATATATAGGTAAAATGGACCCCCTGCGCGGTGGCGCACAAGTCTTCCCTCGGCACGCAGGTTCTGGCACGTAGCTCATCCTCCCTAGCATCTGTCACGCTACTGACTTGCGTGACCACACTAGTACTTGTTCTACCTTCATTCCTTTTTCCATATTTTGATGTTCTGATCTCGAAAAAAATAGGCACGCATGTTTCCAGTCTTCCTAGGCATCGGCATGCAAGTCTCTTCATGTCACGCAGGTCACTTGCGCGACCAGCCCAAAACATGCACGACCCTTATTCCTTTTCCATTTTCCCATGTTCTGATCTGAAAAAACATATGGAATGAATGTTTCCTCTTCATCAAGTACATGGAGCGCACGTCTCTTTTCCAAAAACACTTTACTCCATTTGTCGATTTTTAGGCCCAAAAATTTGGCAAACACTGGGAAACGGCGCCGCCTTCAATATTGTTTTCTGCTTAAACTATATGATCTATTTGCTGGTACACATTCTGAAATTGTAGTGAGGATTGAAAACAAACACATATCATACTCCAAATCATGAATAGAAGAACATGGTCCCAAAAATCTCCCCCTTTGGGTTTGTTGGGAATCAGAAAATAAATTCAATAGATCTTCATCCATTTGCAAACAAAAAATGAAAGATTCAACTCATCCAACACTCTAAGTCTACCAGAGCAATGCTCAGTGTAGAAAACAAGTGAAGAAGCATGAATTGTGTTCTAGTGTTTTGGGTTCTCAATTATTCCCAAGAATCATTACAGGATTGATGAATTATTTCTTATCCTTCTCATCCTATCAGTGACACTAAATTCGCATTATGTCATAGGAGCATTATATGCATGAAAATTCATGAATTTATTCCTTTCCCCCCATAGAAAATAAACCTGAATCCTGGTAATTTGTTCATTTTTCATCTCAAACCATACTACCTCTGGATAGTATCTCCCCCACAAACTTTCATCACATTCATAAATAGATAAAAACAGTTATCATAATCGGGGAAAGGGGTATTGTGTAACCTCCTTATGCACTGGGAGTTAGCTGAAAACTGAGGTTCAACCAATGCTTCTCAAACACAGCCACAGATAGTGGCTTGGTCAGGATATCAGCCACTTGCTCATCAGTTCCCACATGATCCATTCTTATCACCCCTTGTTAAACGTTTTCTTTGACAAAGTTATACCTAATTTCAATATGCTTCATACGGGAATGCTGAACAGGATTCTTCGTAAGATCAATTGTGCTCTTGTTATCACAGTAAATCACCATTGGTTGCTTTACCTCATCACCAATATCTGTTAATTATTTCTTTATCCATAGCAGTTGAGTGCATGCCTTTGTGGAAGATATATACTCAGCTTCAACATTACTAAGAGAAGTAATTTCTTGTTTCTTGCACAACTAGACAACACAGTTCTGCCCAATATAGAAGGCTCCACCACTAGTGGACTTTCATTCTACTACATCAACCGCCCATTCAGCATCAGAAAAAATTTCTAATTCACTATCCCTACCTGCAGCAAAAATAACCCGAAGTTATTCGTAACTTTAATGTACCTCATGATTCTTTTTACTGACGCCATATGTTCCTCCTTTAGATTACCCTAAAAGTGGGCTGCAAGGAATATGGAAAAGACAACATCTGGTCGTGTCACTGTCTGGTATAGTAGTCTCCCAATGATCCTCCTGTACATGGTGGGATCAATAGAGGCCCCATCCTCATGCTTTCCATGTTTAGTTCCAACTGCAATCGGAGTTGACATTGGTTTGGAGTCTTGCATATTAAACTTCTTCAGTAGCTCTCTTGCATATTTTTCCTAAGAAATGAATGTGTATTCCTTCTTTTGAATCACCTTTATCCCCATTATATATGTGAGATCCCCAATCATAGACATTTCAAATTATGATTTCATGTGGTTGGAAAATTCATCCACTGATTTCTGCCTGCTACCACCAAATATGATATCATCAACGTAGACTAGAACCATCAATTGATCATTTGGAGAATTCTTCACATAGAGATTGTGATCTAATCCTCACATTTTGAATTCCATCTTCTTGAGATATGAATCCAGGCGTGAGTACCATGCCTGTGGTGCCTGCTTTAAACCATATAGAGCTTTCTTCATTTTGCAGACCTTTGTTTCATCAGTACCCAAAACAAAGACCACTGGTTGTTCAATGTAGACTTCTTTTTCGAGTACACCATTCAAGAAAGTTGTCATGACATACATTTGATATACTTTATAAAATTTTTGAGTGCCATGGTATGGAAAAGCCTGATTGAATCCAGTCTAGCCACTGGAGCAAAGGTTTCATCAACATCAATGCCTTCAATCTGGGAGTATCCTTTACATACCAGTCGTGCCTTGTTTCTGATGACACATCCATGCTCATCAAACTTATGATTGAAGATCCATTTGGTACCAATGACATTGTGACCTTCTAGTCTTTAGACAAGATCCCATGTCTGATTCTTGTCAATCTGATCTAATTAATCAGTCAGGGAATTCACCCAAGATTCATCATTTGCAGATTCTTCGAATGATGATGGCTCTACAACTGATAGAAATTCATATTCCGTGTTATTCCTCATCCTTCTTGTTTGAGTGGGTGCCCTTCTATCCCCAATTATGTTGGATGTATCAATATCAGCTCTTCGATTTCTCCAACGAGGTTCTGTAGCATTCTCTTCTGCCACAGTTTCTTCTTTACATTCTTCTTCGGAGTCAACATCATGATGTGACTACTGAGTGTTTTGTACAACTCCCTCTATTTCTGAATTTGTAATTTTTTTACGTTCATTTTCATCCTGACTTTCTACCACATCAGCATATGACATCCTTGAAGCATTTGTGGTTTTCTCTTCAATTATCTTAACATCACTGCTTTCCAAAATCCTTCCCAAAAAATTGTTGAAACATTTGTAGGCTTTTCTGTTCATTGAGTAACTGAGGAAAATTCCTTCATCTGCATTGTCTCCATACTTTCCTTGATTTCCTTCTTTGTTCCTGATGAATCGTTTACTTCCAAATAGATGAACGTATTTTAAAGTGGGATTCCGTCCATGCGACAATTCATATGGTTTCTTCATCTCACTCATATAAAGTCATGTTTCACTCTAAATGTACACTGTAGCTTGAACATCCTATTTCCAGTAATGTCGTGGAATATGACTCTCAATCAGCATAGTTCGTGCCATGTTGTTTACCTATCGATTCCTACGTTCAACAAATCCATTTTGTTGTGGAGTTCTCATAGAAGATACCTCATGTTGTATCGCATGCTTCTCCATATAATTTTCAAATTCAATGGACGTGTATTATCCTCCATTGTCAGATCGCAACACTTTGATTGTTCGTCCAGTATCATTATCTGCGATTTGCTGATATGTTTTCATGAAGTCAAGGACTTGTCGTTTTCGGTGAATGACCATCACACATGCCATTCTACTATAATAATATATGAAATGGACATAGTACCTTTCTCCATGAGTTCCAGCAACATTTATCGGCCCACATACATATGTATGAATCAGATCAAGAAGGTGAGATGTCTTTTTCTTATTTGGTCGATATGAACTGCAGACCAGCTACCCACGAATGAAAGCATCATAAGATTTTTCACGCTCACGCTTCAGGTTGGGAATGTTCATGAACATTCTCAATTTTGATATTTTCTCCATGTCTTGTTGACTGATGTGTCCTAGTCTCCAATGCCACAAATTGTTTTATTCTTCAACAGTCATGTAACATACATTTTTTTCACTATCAACCTGATACAAGTTGCCTTCTGTTCTACATCCCTTCGTAAGTGAATTGCTTGTCTTTCCCTTGATAGTGCAACCTTTCTGATTAAAAGTAACTATAAGTCCCGAGTCACAGAGATGACTCACACTGAGGAGATTATGACGTAGGCCAACTATGTAAAGGACTTCAGTCTTCTTTAGTTCTCCATTAGCTAACTCGTTACTTCCACTCCCTTTAATTTTTAGAGCTCCATCACTACCAAATCGTATTGTACCATCAACCTTCCTTTTCATATCCGTTAGCAAGCTGAAATTACCTGTCATATGATATGAACAACTGCTATCCAGAATCTAGGTACTGTTGTTCTTTATAGATTTGAGGGCCACCTCAGCAAGCTTGTATTTCATAATCTTCTTCGTTTCCTTCCATGATACATTGGATTGAGTATATAGTATATATGTCCTTTTAATTATCTCTTCCACATACCAAGGTTCTTCATAGTCGAAATCTTATTTGAGAGGAGAAAACCTGTTTGAAAGTGCAACAATGTCTTGCTGACGAGAATTGACTTTTCGTGAACATCATTATGAGGTGTCCATGTCCCTTCTCTGCCTACAAATAGCAGCCTTATGACCAAAGATATAACAACGATAACAATATCTATATAATTTTTTTCTTCTATAAGAATTAGGATATGAATTAGTTAACCTTTTTTGAACTTATATATATTCTCTATTCAGATTGCTTCTTGCCTCTTCGCAATAAGACATGTTATGGCCCAGATAGCCACAGAACTGACACTTCATGAGAGGAAATGTCTTCTCACTTGAATTTCTCCTCATACCTTCTTCCTTGGTAGAATAGTTAGATTGTCTGTCATTTCTAAATGTTTTAGGATAATTTTTAATTCTTCTTTTAGTTTGGATTCAGGGTTCCTCTTTCAGAACATTTGGAAATGTTTCATCATTTTCAACATTCATCTTATCTTTCATTTGGATCTTTTCACTTCCAACAGTTGATGTCTTAGCCTCACAGCCATTTCCACTCTTTCCCATGTAAGCGGGTCTTTGATCATTCAAGATTTTTACAACCCCATCTGAACCACACTTGGCTCTTGCTAGTAATTCTACATATGAGAATCTTCCAAAATGTATTTTATTCCTCGATTCCTTTGGAATTGATTCAGTCTCAAGTTTACTCTTTACAGTAACAACTTTCTCCTCAGGACCCTCAATAGTCTTTAATTTTTCATCAAGTCTGGAGGTGAGGTCATTGATGAACTTTTCCTTCTCTTCAATTATCATCATTAGAGCCACTACATAATCATTTCTTTTAATTATTTTAGATTGTACCTTCACAAATTATTCCATTTGTTCAATTTCAACTTCATGTTGATCAACGTATTCATTTGATTCTTCTATAATTGATTTCCACTTATTGTAACTGTTACATTTAATCTTAAGCATACTAACCGCATCCTTAAGTTTTATCCAGAATCTACACAAGTTCTTAGTTGTTTTTCTCCACCAATGTCTTCGGAATTTTCAACAGTGGCCATCATGGAAGCATGGTTCCCAGTTATGAATTATGGTTCTTCTTCATCACAGAATTCATTATCATCTTCTTCCTCTTCACAGACAAAACTCTTCCATTGAATTTTCATTCAATATTTTTAGTCTCCCTTTTTGAAGAACCTTCTCTGAGGCTTCTCGATGCTTTCATCTTCACTATGGTCATTATTTATATTTCTTAAGCACTGAGAGGAAATGTGCCCAACTTTTCAACAATGAAAACATACGAGTGGTAACATACCTTTAAATTTCACTTTTCCCTTCAGGAACTTCTTTGCAATGAGAGAATGAATTTCTTTTTATTTTACATCTTCACCTCTACTATCTTTTGAGATTTTTAGTTTTTCCATGACATTGAATGCCATTTCCTTGATCACACAAGTCATATCATATTCTGGTTTGACTCTCATTTCATATGATACCAAGCTGCTCAGTAGATCATCCAGAAGAAGATTGGAAAGATATCTGTCCTTTTGAAGCTGCACGAATGCTGGAAAATAAACTACTTCCGCGACACTGCCTCCTCCAACACCAAACTTGCGCAACGTTGCACCTCTAACTCCCCAACAGGATTTGTCATGCAACCAACTATCGGCGCACAACCTCTACTTGCACTACCAAACAACCACTTGAGTTACTCAACCACTTGTGTGAAGAGAGCTAGAAAAATATCTAAGTATTGAACATCGTCACAAATGAGGAGGGTTGGTCCTATATTTATAGGCAAACTAGACCCCCTGCACGGTGGCGCGCAAGTCTTCCCTTAAAGTGTAGGTTCTGGCGTGCATCTCATCCTCTCTAGCCTCTGTCGTGCTACTCACTTGTGTGAAAACACTAATACATGCACGAACTTCATTCCTTTGCCATATTTTGTGGGTATGATCTTGATAAACAATAGGTGCGCAAGTTTCCAGTCCTCCTAGGCATCAGCGCACAAGTCTCTTCATGACGCATAGGTCACTTGCGCGACCAGCCCAAAACATGTGTGACCCTTATCACTTTTCCATTTCCCCATGTTCTGATCTAGAAAAACATATGGCGCACAAGTTTCCTCTTCATAAAGTACATGGCGAGCAAGACTCATTGCCAAAAACACTGGGAAACGACGCCACCTTCAATACTATTGTCTGTTTAAACTGTATGATCTCTTTGTTGGTAGACATTCTGAACTTCCACTGAGGATTAAAAAAACACAAATCATACTCCAAAACATTCATAGAAGACCATGGTTCCAACACCGACAGGGAGCATGCCTCAGTTGTTCTAGTTTCGGTCTCCTGGTGCTCTCCCTTTCTCTGTGGGCCTAGGGCCAAGATTCATTATCAGTGGAAGTCATGGAGATCATATTAAATAGTGATCAAACAATGTTCTGTACGGTGGGGTGGCAGTATCTTCACCCACCTCCGCAGTAGCAATTTCCAGCCATACATTTTCAATAGTAGTAGTAGGGAAAACGATCTTCATCTTCTCCAAGAGCAGACATTGCAGGAGGAGGATGATCATAGGTCCCTCCTCAGGGTCCTCAACTAGGGCATGGTTAGGGAAACAGTTGAAAGTTGAGAGGTAAAGGAGCTAGGCATGTGTAGTTTCATGCTGTAGAGACAACTGTTCCTGCAAGATCGGATGTCGTCTTATATATGATCAGCTTTTTAGAACTCCTCCGTGTGACATGTTGTATTCAATAGTTTCACAAAATATTTTTTTTCACTCAGTCTATCCCATTCCATGGGTCTAGATGTAGAGATACATTACATACCCCTGGTGTTGAGCATGTCAGTCGGAGTTCAGAATAGCATGTTTGAAGTTTTTCAAGGATACAGACTGATGATGGAGCCCCATCAATCTAGTGGGAATCGCTTTCTGATGAAAATATTTCTATACAATGTCATCTTGGGAATGGAAATTTTGTTTCCTTATGCATGATCTTATCGACTAATTTTAGAGAATGTTCTTGTTCTCGGATATGGGTGGCCATCGTTTATCTCTCCTTAGTGAGTGAGGTTTCTAGGAGGGAATCCAGCATATGGTGTCCCTTCATTCCTTTTTATCTATGATGTTCGTGGAATCAGTAGAATCAATGATTGTGGATGTTTCTGGGATTTTCAGTGAGTTCCTGGACGTCTTCCTTGAATATTTGGTGACTCTACCCCTTCGCTAGGATGTTAAGGAAGAGATAGACTTACAACCCTATTCTCTTCTGATATCTATGCCTCTGTATTGGATAAATCTTTATATGTTGCGAGTGTTGAGTATTCAGATTTATTATCTAATGAAAAGGGTTTCATCCAACCGAGGCCATCACCATGTGGTGATCTACTGTTGTTCAAAAATAAGGCAGAATGTTGTCTCAGCCTATTCATTGACAACCGAATACTGAATTAGGCAACAGTTAAGAATTTTTACCCACTTCTGAGGATTGATTAAATTTTTGACCAGTTGAAGGGAGCGAGTTGGTATTCTATAATCGACCTTTATTTTGGATATCACCATTTGAGGTTGAAAGAGAGTGACATATATAATACATCTTTCAATTGCAGATATAAGCACATGGAGTTCATGGTCATGTTGTTTGATGTTATGAATGCACCAGATGTTTTTATGGGGCTCATGAACTATTCTTCTGGTGATTATCTAGACATGTTCGTAGTCATGTTCCTTGAAGAAATCATAATCTACTCAATACCAATGGACTATGAAACTAAGAATATGAGGACAATCCAAGAGGTCGATCGACTCCACCATATCTATAGTAATATATCCTTATGAATGTTTTGGAAACAAGGGGTGAAATTCCATGGACACGTGGTATCCCAACTGGGAAGTGAAGTAGACATGTCGAAGTTCAAAGCAGTTGTTTCTAGGCTGGAACCCACGAACGTTGTAGGGGTTCATATTTTCATTGGACTAGAAGGTTATTACTAAAGGTTAGATCCCAACATCTCTTGACTTGGATCACCTTTGATGGACTTGACCATGAAAGACCAGGATTTTGTATGGAGTGATCTGTGCAAGGAAGCTTTCACTTATCTAAAGGGGAAGCTATTCAGTTCTTGAGTGCTGAGGCTTCTATAGGAAGGGGCACATGGTGTCCAATGCCGTGAGAAGAAAGTCTCAGAAGGACATGTTTCGGGAGTCAGTAGATGATTGGAATTTTAGGGAGGAGTCTATTTATTTACATATGGGCATGAGAGAGGGAGATGGTAGAGGCTATCTATTTCAGATGATAGTGTATTATTCCTCAGTATAGCTGGTGGTGGAGTCATAATGTGGAGACTTAGTGTCTAAAGTGAGGCTTGATCATGTTATCTAGGTCAATGATATGAAAACATGGAGGGAGGATGGCCATAATCAGATTCTTTTTCGAGGGAATTGTTTGTCTCAAAGGCAATGCATGAGAGAGTTCTCAATGAGTTCCATAACTCACCCCTTCTAGTAAATGATGCATTTTTCATGATTTACTAGTGCTTGATGGGTTAGTTTTGGTGGCCCAGTGTGAAGCTGTATGTGGTAGAGTTTTTGGAAAAACACTACATGTGTCAGTTGAAGAAGGATGAACAATGTGTTCACGAAAGTCAGTTGTAGCCCTTAGACATCCCCGAGTAGAAGTGGGAAGATATCTCGATGAATTTATTCACAGGACTACCCATAGCTGAGGGAGGTTGTGATTTTATGTCAGTATTGGTGGATGGGTTGACAAAATCTTCTCACTTCATTATGATTAAGGAGTTGAGCACTGCAGAGGCCATAACACAAAATTAAATGGGTTATGTTGGGTGGCTTCCCATAGTTCCCAGAATGATCATGTCATATCATGATACATTATTTAATTCATGAGTTTGGAAGGGATTAAATCATGTGTTTGGTACACAAATTTTCCTTAGAATTTATTTCCACCCTAGGATAGAATTTCAGATAGAGAGGTCTAACCAGTTATTGAAATATATGTTACGAGCATGTGTTTCGGACTTCAGAGTATCTTCATCATGATACTTTCCTATGGTTTAGTGTTCCTATAATAATAGTTATTAAACTACCCTTGGAATGGAACCATTTTATGCCTTGTATTGAATATCATTTCATTCACCCATCTGCTAGACTAAGGTAGGGGAGATTGGGGTTCATGGCCCAGAGGTGGTGAAGAGCATGATACAGAAGGTTTATCATTTGTGTGAGAGGATGAAGGCGGCTCCAGACTAGCAGAATTCGTATGCCAATCATAGGAGTAGAACCTTGAGGTTCAAGGTTTTGAAAAATGAGTTCCTAATGGTGTCCCCTTGGCATGGACATAGATGGTTTGGCAGGGGGAGAAAGATTTCTCTTAGGTTCACTGGACCCTTCAAGGTGTTGCGGCGAGTTGGCAAGGTGGAATATCAGCTGGCATTACCAATGCTGGTGGAGAGGATCCACAACGTCTTCCATGCATATTATTTTTGTTGGTATATACTTGATGACTCCCACATCCTCGGCTGGGGAGAGTTGTATATTGAGAATGATTCAATGTTTGTGGAGTGATCAGGGAGAATGGATGATCATAGGGAGATGGAGCTTCATGGAAGGACCATTGCCTTGGTTCATGTGTGGTGGAGGGATGGGGGCCTCGATGATAATACCTGGGAATGAGAGGCATATATTTTTTCCTAGTATCTATAGTGGTTTTGAGTTTTTACCAAGAGATTACTTTGATCTTTGGTGTGATGTAATACATGACCTTGTTTTCTATAAAATGGATTATTTCCCTGCTTCTTTGAATCTATGGGAAAATTCCTCACTATGTGGAGGGAAGGATCTGATCCCTAATTAAGATGTATTATGGTGGATGTGGTTATACCCATGGATGTGATTCAGTTCCTCCCAAAGAAGATAATGTCTTGACATGGAAAAAATGACTCCCTAATCCATATATTTGGATGCTGTGACATTAATATGACAATGTGGGTGCTTGGGGGAGAAGTGTGGTAGTTTTTCTATAGTTTTTTAGGAGATGGATGTGAGAGAAATGGTTTTTGAAGTCATGGTTTGTTCCAGTTTTAGAGAAAGGATAGGGTGGTTTGTCACTGAGAGGTATTTTTTGAGGTGGTAGTTCAGGCCCCTCTCCCTAATTGGTGTTTAATCATATTTATCAATGACAAGAATAATTTGATAGTCATCTGATGTAATTGATATGAGCCTCTTGGTCCATTAATTTTCCATCTTCTAGTGATTGGGAGTCCTAGATTCCATTAGTGAGTCAGGAGAGAATATGTTTTGGGGATATGATGTCACCGTGGTGTCACAAATAAGTGCCACTAAATGGTCTAACCTAGCGGTGTCTCACCGATCAATTTCACCGATACGTTTCAATAATCAGTGTCGCCCCCAAATGGTACCACAATGGGGTGTTAGAATTATTTCCCCTATTTTCCTATAATGGAACTATTAGGAGTTCATACCTTCCTAAAGTGTTTTCATTTGAGTTACCAAAATGTGTGGGATATCATCCATTTGTCACGTTTTCTAGCCTCCTTTGTTCCCCAATTACATCAATGCTACATGTTTTTCTGCATTTGAAGGGAATATATTAACTCATAGTAGTTATCTTCAACTTCTATAGGGAGAATTATTAAATATCTATTAATCCCATTGTGTGAAACCACCCAGCAGAGTGGTCAAGACATGATCCATTTTTATGCACTTCTAGATTGCACATCATGTAACTGTAGGGTCTGACCATTTATTAGAAAGAGGTATTCTTCTCCCTTGTTCTTTTTATTTCCCTTTGTGTGCATGGAGTCCCTCTTCCAGATATGAGTCTTTCAAGTAAGTGGTCCCTTCTATTCGATTCTTTATTGAGTTTCATATAGTTTTGTACCTTATTCTTGGTTCAAAGAGGAAACTTCAATCCTTGATCATCCATGTGGGGTTCTTCTTTCTTCTCTCTTCATTGTTCATCATGTGGTTTAGGTATGATGTTGTTCACTTGGGACGTAGATTAAACTGACTTTAACATAGATAACAAACAGGATGTCAAATAATGAAGGTGTGGGAAAGTTAATGATGTTTGTTGGGTTATACCATTGTTCATAAGTTGTGTATTGTATGGTCTTACATCCAATAAAAACATTGGTTGTTGGAGGTCTTTTCTTCTGAAAAAATGAAGATATTTTTTCCGGATAATCATGGGATAAAATGATTATAACATAGAAACTAGATAATTATTTAAACTTCATGATAAAATGGATGCCTGATGAATATGATCACCTGGGTTATAACCCTGGTTACCCAAACTGAAATAAATAACATAATAAATTGTGTTGGAGTCATATGAAAACATTTTTCTCTATTCTGGTGATGGGTATGGTGGTTCTATTAAAATTTTTGTGGGGTGACATAAAAATGGGATGGAATGTTCTTGTTCAAGAAGTTGTTGGATTCTAAATCTGATGCAGTGTGGAGCCATTGCTTTGGGTCATGGATTGGATCCAGTACAATGAGGGATCTCATGAATACCTTTTTATTTTTTGACATTACAATAGAACCGGGTGTGAATTTAAAATGTATTCATGGTTTTTTTCCTTCAGTTTTAGGTTTGACTTATAGTAAACATGTTAGTTTCCTGGTAGTCATGGAACGTTTTAATAGGAATCACTTGATCATGATAATGATAATAGATAAAATGGGTGAATTTTTTTTCCATAAATGGGTTCATTTCTTTTTGTGGTTGTTGTGTATTTGAGCATGTAAGGATAGCAGTAAGAGTGGTTTTGTACATGATTGTTTTCAACCTCACTAACTTTAGTCTTGGATGTGTTCATGATTACCTATAAGTATAATATTTTATTCTTATACTTCTCAAACAAACCCCACCCATGTAATGAAATTTTTTCCAAAAAGCCCCATTTCATGGGGGTGCGAGGTTTTCCCAACACTCTTAAGAGTGGATGGTTATTATATATTTTCTCATCCCTCTCCCTTGTATCCAATGATTCTTAGGGAATACAGTGATGGACTACAGTTCATTACATCCCAAGGCACTTCAGGAAGGTTGTTTCGTGGTGGTTTTCCCAGGAGTGTATGGGCAGGTTTGTTTCCCAAGTGACTTCGAGATGAAGCCCAAGTGTCTTCGGGTGTGGGAGTTGTTGTTCTGGCCCATTAGTCTTTATATATGGAATTTTTTGTGGTGGATCATTTGTTTACAGTTGTGGTTACATGTGGATTTTGTAGCTCGGGTGTTTGTGGGAGTGGTTTTGTGTGGTTGTGGTGGAGTAGGTGTTTGCCTGTGGGATGTGTAGTGGTGTCCCATATGGTTATTATTGGGGCAGTGGTGGGAATGTGTTGGGAATATTTGAGGAGGTCTGACACTCAATATGTTCTAATTAACAAGTTGGAATGTAGTGATGGGTAACAAAATATCGATGTTCTATTACTATTAATTTACTTGACTTCTGTTATTTGGGGAGTGTGCCTTGGTGAGGCTAGGTTGATATATTTCTTTCTAGGTGATTGGTTATCTATATCTTTCTCACGGGTCATTAGAATGCCTCCCCACTTTTTCATGATAGATTTTAGTTTCCATACTGAGTATACCAATATACATGCACTATGTAGATAAAACTGATTTTATGATTATAGGAAGATGTCGAGGACCATGCCATATCCAACTAGCTCAGGTATCTAGAAAGTTGTCATTGCTGCTTTATTTTCTTTGGGATATTATCATCAAAGTTTTCTTTTTCTTTTTATCAGTTTATTTTGAACATGCATATGGGAATGGAATTTTTTGGCTTTATTTTTCTTTCAGTTCCTAGAGTTTTTTGGGATTTACCACATTATCCCCATATATTGTTCTATAAAAAGGGTAATTCCTTCCATATTACATGTGATTCTATGCCCTTAGTGCTATTTTCCACTATAGTGCCTACTAATAGTGGACATAGGGGGTCACTATCCCTCCTAAAACTTTAAGAAGGTATGGTCAGGTAGTATTTGTCCCTTACGTCATCTTTGTGAAGCCAGGTCTTGATAAATCTATATAGTAATTTAGAATCCCAATTATGTGGATTCATTTAAAAGGTATTAGAGAATCAAAATAAAAGAAACATAGGATGAATGCTAAATTATATTGAATAAATAGAAAATGATAATTGTTGAATCAAATATGACACAAGTTTAGTTATAATAATTAGAGTATACCATGATAGTTTTACAATGTGATATATATTGGGGTAAAATTTTCCAACGATAATTTTGACAATTCACTTAAAATGATCACAATTAATGGTATGTCTATTGGTTCTAGTAATTATTGAATCCCACTGAAAAATTGATAACAATGATTTACATTGAAAATGATGAATCCCTACCAATGAACATCCTAATTGGATAATATATGGATTAAAAATCATGTATTATTTTTTCAATAGATAAAATGTATTCTTATTAACAATATTAATATAGTTGAAATCCTAAAAAAACTAACTTGTGAATGAGGAAGTCTAAAAAATCTAGTGTGTAAGAGATGATAGATTTAGTAATATTCACATTCAAATAAGTAGATAATGTTGGTCATAACATGGGGAAAATTTACATAAAGGGATAATTTAATTTTATATGTTAATAGATGAATTTTATCAAACACAGAATTGAATTAATATATATTATCTATAAACATATATTTCATCAATTGAAATAGAGTTAAGAATTATATGGTTCAATGTCAAAATTTAAATCCCAATGAGGGAGATAGTAACTATAAATCACATGGATAAGGTAAAACCCATGAAAATACAATCAATTTTTTTTGATAGTGAGTTTTAATTATAGAATTTACAGTGTCAAATGTCATGTAGGCCTTCACCACCAACTATATATTAAGTTATAAACAAATACCATAGTGGTTTTATTATTGTATAAATCATTTCCATTTTTATCATGAAGTTATTACTTATTGATAAATATCTTTTTGACTAAGAATAATTATATGTTAAATTAGTAAGGGATGGTATCACTAAATAAAGATCTTATAATAATTTTTCGTAGATTTAAATATCATTTCACATCATAAATAAATCATTTATAATCAATAAGTGTATGTTTAACTGTACATTCCCCATTAAATGATCTATAATAATATGACTGAGATTGTGAGGAATCGATTTATTTAATGGAGGAGAATGAAACACCATAAAATATTAGTATTTGGTTACCTTTAAATAAGTCAACATGTTTGATATTATTCACCACACCCAACACTGAACTAAAAATAAAACCATTGTATATTTCCATAATTAAAAACAAATTCATTAAATTAGATTCAATGAATATGATAAAATGATCAGAAGATATGTATATACCTAAAATTAAGGATATATTTAATATGATTTAATTTCAATTCGTATTTCAAAAATTATTAATATGATTATTTTATTTATAAATTTTTTTTGTGAAAATACTTTTTTAATCCATATACATTCATATTTCATGAATATTGGGATTAAGGATTATAAAATATATTTTTTATGAATAATTGGTTAATAGTAAAATGTTTAGAAAAAAAATAAAATATTAATGATAATGGTTAATATTATAAAAAATATATCCTCTTATTAAAAATATGTTATATTATATCCCACATTTTTATTTAAAGCTAAATTATAAAATCTATAAAATAAATTTTAAAAAGAGAACAATATTTTTGGATCCATTATAGTAATATTTTCCAAATATAATGTTATTTTTATATCAAGATTAATTATTTTTATGTTATTTTTTTAAATAAAAATTTTAATAGTGACATTAATTATATGATATTATTCATATATTTAATTGAGTTAGCAATTTATGAATGAATATTCAAAGAAAAAAAATCTTATTTATATATTTCATAATATTTTTAGAAGAGATTTTTAAATTTACAAAACCATATATTATATATGACAAAATAGGTAATATTATTTCATAATAGTTTATCAAAAAATATATGATTTTATTTTTAAAAAAATTATAAATATTATAATTGAATAGCATGAAATGGATATCCAATTTTGAATTAGTGGGATCAAATTATCAAATAAGGGAAAATTAATATTAGAAATAATTAATATGTTACCCTTGGTAAGATAAAGTCACCACAGTTTAAGAAAATTGAGTAATAGTAATAATTCAATTGGTAAATGGAATAGAACATGATAATGAAGAATCTATATTTAATTAGACAGTGTGTGGATCAATAAAATTTATTTACCACAGGAATATTTTTAATTAAGAAACTTATTTACATGTTTACCATGTTCCTCATTTGTCTTAAGTTAACATATTTACTAAAACTCAATTATAATCAATTATAGATGTTACCTCTCACTACTCAGTCAAAGAAATCATAAAAAAATCCTTTTTATCCTAAAAGATTTAACTTTTTTCCTTTCCTGTAAATTATTATTTCACTATTTTTAGTTTTTATTCCCAGGATATTATCATATTCAATTAATTAAAATGTGATCTTCCAAGGAATTCTCAAAGTGTACGAAAATGATTAATAATTTTACATAATTTCATTTATTTTGTTCGTATTGTTTATTTACATTGTTCCATTCCCTATGTAATGAAATATGATTTTTTTTATAAATACCTTTATTATGTGGTGAAAATAACTATAAACTATCATTTCCATTTTTATTAAGATAAATATAATCATTTTTCTTACGATGTGAAAAATACTACCATCCATGAAAAAGTGTTTTCTGTTTTCCGTCACCAACATTCTAGGCTCGTCCAGAAGGGGAAACGATACTTGGAATGTAATACCTTTAACAATTAATATTTATTTCATAATTATGGATGATTATATATGGAAATACACATATTTTATCAACTTGAGTATGTAGGTTAAGTATTTATTTCCTTTTGACTAGGTTAAAATTTCAAGGGAATCAAAGTTTCAGAGTCCATCACATGGTTAAATTTCAATACAATTGATAGTAAAAATTTCGTATTTATATTGATTAATAAGAATAAATTGTAGATTATCCTTTATGTTAAGAATAATATTGAACCAACCTTCCATGTTAGACAACTATCATTAATAATATCAATTTGACCATAGATTAAGAGAAATAAGCTTTAACTTATATGGAATAATTTTTGTGAAGTCACATATTCTGAGTCCAACTATTTTTTAATTTATAAATTCATACCCTTCATTTATGTCTCTCAGAATATATTAACATTGTGGTAATATTTTTATTTATATGTTTTTAGTGGAATCCATGGACAAAACATGAATTTACCCCTTCACTGTTATAGGATACACTATTAATTAAAATAAACATTTAAATGATTCATAATATTGAATTTTTAATTTTTATATATCATTAATACACAGTTAAAAAATCTATCAGGTTCAAATATTTATTTAATATTTATGTTTTTTACTTGATTTTTGATAATTTTTCCTTTTTTTATTTTAATTATACATAGTTACTCATTATAATAATGACTATATGCTCCATTGAGAAGATCTTAGTTACAGATATATATTTATTCTCATTGAAAAGGGGCACTCTAAATAATAGGGAATATTCATTCATATAGACTCTTCTATATTATATTTTTAGGATATTCAAAACTACATTAACATTGATATTTATTTTCCTTTCCATTAAATTCCTTAACATGGACCCATTTTAGTTATTTTAGGTCCCACATGATTCTACCTCATTCAAAATATGGACACCACACAGTTAAATATAATTGTAATTATGGAATATTTTAATTGATGAGAGGATAGGTTTTCAATTCATCATATGGTGGGTATGAATGAATATTTTTGGGTATTATTTTATAATTAATATGTACTATTAAACCCATTACCTATAATAGTATAGATTACCTTTACCATGATGGATATCAATTTGTACTATGAAATGAAAATATTGATATATATAATAGGATCACAATAGTTCCCCTCAGCAATCGATTATACAATTCTTTAGAGATACATATTTTTAACTTTTTTATTTATCATAGTCATGATTGAAAATATGGGTAATGGATTTTTTTAAAAAATACCATGAGAGGTGATTCATAGGTTTCCCCATAAAGGATTTTAGAACCAATGTAATTCAGTTTCTTTTTAGGGGAAAAATGATTCCTTTTAGGGAATAATGAAACGATCATTTATGTTCCTTTTATAGACATCAATCTATGACCACTAATTTAACTACTTTTTGTGTATAACTCAAATATATGATTAACTATTTATGTTCATGAGACCAAGACCAAAAATTTTAATTTTAAGGTTTCCAACACTAAATCAATATTTCTTTGAGTTTATTGACATAAAAGTAGTACTACTTTTGACATCAGTAATGGATTTTATGAAATAGTTCAATGTGAAATGTGGTAATGATTTTCATTCAAACATACACATGATAATCCGATTATGTTTTTTCTTAACAATTTTAGTGAAATTTAATATTTAATGCTTGGGAATTACACCAAATAGGATTACCATTCATATTCATTGCTTATTGATTCAATGATGGATGAGGATAGATTTATTGATTTAGTATTTTCTGATATGGTTTTTTTCAAGAAAATTAATAATATTATCTATGAATGATTCTCTAGAATATATAACATATATTGTTCAAGAGAGAGGGATATCATTATGAATAGAATCGATAAATTTTTTAGTATCAAGGCTCTTATAATCATTGAAGGAAAAGTGAGGAAAATATCTTATATGATATTTAATTCATTATATCAATGCAATACATAATATAATTTTAGACCTTTAGAATACATAACATAGAAATGTATCATAGTATTATATAGAGGAGGTCATGTTGAAATAATATTAGGAGTTTGATGGATTTGGATATAGGGTGTAATCTAGTACTTAGAGGTTATGTTTTATTCATGTCAAATATAACTCTATGAATGGATTTCTAAAATGGAATTTATGATATTTACGTGTTTGGATTTGGTTGTGTTCTATAGTAAAATAAATAGGATAAGAATAAATGAGTTTTGAAGAACAATAGAATTGATAAATAATAATGATGCATCGTTTACATAAAATAGATATTTGAAATAGTTAATTTGTTAATGGTGAAGACTTGGGATCCATGTATAAGATACCTCTTAGGTTAAATGTAATTAAAAATTTAAAACAGAAGTAAGATAACGATAAGTTTTTTGGTATCTAATAACTGACTTGACACTATTTTATGATAGATAGGGTGAAGGATCATTGGGGAAGATATAGGGGGGAATATTAAAATTGGAATTGAACCTTTATACCCCATGATTTCCCTTGGGAGATCCTATTAAGAATATTTCATTACACTTATATTTATGGTTTTCTTGGAGAAGTTATCTATTTAAAGGAACATAATTATTAAAGAATGAAAATAACATTAATATAATAATTTTCAGAATTTGTAATCACACATTGTAGACACATAGATTTACATAGTGCATTGTTTATTTTCATGTATAATTCTATAGAATTAAAATCAACTTACTAGAGTTGAAAGTATTTATATTGGAAATTGTATTTGATAACCCATATAATATTTTTAAATATTTTTGGGTACCCATTTACTATGAGCAAGATATAGGATGGAGAAAAAATGGGTTTACAAAAATTCACAATATGGGTTGAAAAGAGCCTATGAAAATGGATAGAATAAAAAAATAATGTGTTTATAGTCCCTAAAGGTTTATAATGAGTATCAGTAATATATAGAATCATGTATGATGATTTGGTAATACACTTTTTTACCTATTTAAAAAATTAACTAGTCATTTTATTGATTGGTTAATTTTTTACTTAGATAAAATAAGAAAAATCTAAATACCATACCCCACATAAATTAATATATATTAAACATATATGGAATAACAGTATAATTATTATATTTTTTGGGTGAAAAAAAGTTTTGTATTAATTATTAAGTGGAGGGAGTGGTCACACTTTTTGATAGAGGTGGAATGTTTGGTATAATCAGGAAATGAAATAACACACTATTTAGTGTGTGATATCTTATTTGGGATGTATTCATCAGTTATAAATAATTTTTGAAAACTTCATAAAATTCTCAAAAAAATTTATTCTTACATCCAAACACCAATCCTAAGAAATTGAGATGGTGGAGACTTTAAACAAACATCTTTCACTTTATCCAATTAAATGTGAATCTTATTCTATGATATGTGTAAAAATATTATATTGTTACTTCCCCAATGATCCATAAATGTTTAGTTTCGTACCACAAATACGACATATTGGATGTGATATAAATGAATATTTTGGAAAATTTCATTATGATAAATTATACCTGATACAATGAAGGATCCCCATCATGTAATGATAATAAGTTTCAATAAATGGATTAATATATTATTTTTCATCTTTGGTTACAACCCAACTTCATCATGATCATCTGTAGGCTCCACAATGGCCAAATAAATTTGTTATCGAATACTAAATGAAAATGTATTGTTTATCTTGGAAATAACACGTGATCAAAACAATAACTGACATAAAAACCAATAGAGATTCAAACCCCCACATACCCATTCAGGTTATTATCAACATGGTATATTTTATAATTTTTAATAAATAACCATTAAATATAGTATATGAAATATTTGAACGTTATATTTAGTCATGAACTTTACCAATTCGGCTACAATAATCTAATAACTAATTGAGAATCTTTCATCTTCCAATTGTCACAATATAATATCTCATTTTATTTTAAACTACAAAACAAGTTCATCATTGATATAGAAAATAATTATTTCTCTATTCAATATAATATTCCCCTTTATTGAGACTATTATGATAGTACTATGTG
The DNA here is from genome assembly GCA_963277665.1 of Viscum album. Taxonomy (NCBI): domain Eukaryota; kingdom Viridiplantae; phylum Streptophyta; class Magnoliopsida; order Santalales; family Viscaceae; genus Viscum; species Viscum album. The sequence goes on along the minus strand of OY728130.1, from coordinate 541,187,822 downwards.
CTATAATATTATCTTCTATAGATGTCCAGAGAAATTGGTCATATTTTGTTTATTTTCTGATATGCAATTAGGGAAGATGATGTCTCTGACTATTTATTCTTCAATAATAGTAGGAATGTCACTATTTTGATGATTATTGGTGTCACAAACATTCATTGGACACTTTTTTTTGAGTAATTTATCATTGGTAGCTATAAATTTCTTGTAAAATGATATTTAGAATATAATCCTACAGTGCTGTTCGATTAGATGCTAACCAAATCATCATTTTATTATGAGGGATCGATTATTTATTTAATTGTTTAACCATATTCCATAAAGATAATGGGAAATTATTCGTTGTAGTAAGTCCTTATTTCCCATCAACCATGCATGGATTGATGTAATATTAATTTGGTTTGTACACCTCATATCTCTTTGAACCCTAGAGTTAGCCTCCCTTGTATATAGTAGGGTTACATATACCTTTGTTTTCCAATAAAAATGTTGTCTCTCGGACTGACTCTTGAAATGGAGTATCTAAGAGTACATATTTATAAACTCCCATCAATATAAAAGAATTTTGTAGTGATTAAACCTCATTGTTTTATTAAATTTATTATTTCAATTGTTATCAAGGATATCAATCATAAAACAAATATGTTCTAAACCATAATACCTGAAATTCCTTTTGAATAGACGTATTCCTTCCAAATACCAAACATCTTCTGTTGTGAGATATACTCAACTAGCACCATGAATGATGCGGACCCTCCAGTTACTACCGATTACACCAATCAATTTTCCTCCTCAACCGGGAAGATATTATTAACATATAGACCTAAACCATAGTAAATCTGTTTATCATTTTCAATTTAAATAGTCACATCTATATCCTCCTAACTCTTAGATGGAATAACCTCTCCCACTGTGCCTCTTGTGGGATCACCACATTCCATATTACTGAAAGGAGTAAAATTTGTCAATTAGTAAACCTATCTATTGGAATTAGGTTCTTGTTTTGATAGAGTTTCTAATTTCCGCATAAAAAATTGTTATTTTTATTCCTTATGTCACATACATGAATTTTTTTAAAGTTAAATTTAATTTAATTTTTATTTATCCTTTGTTTTTTTGGGTTTCTCAAGCTTCTATGGTGGAATGGGTGAGTTTTCGGGAATTGGGCCAAACCGTGAGCCCAATTCCATATTTAAAAATAATTTTTGATTCTTTTATACGTTTTTTATTTTTTAAATTTTTTCACCCATTACAATTCCTAAATGGTCTACCCTGACATATTAACATCACCATTGTAATTTGGAGCCTCTATAAATCCATAACCAAGGTTTATAAGGGTTTTTATTTAAGGGATTGGGCCTACCCGAAAGCCCAATTCTAGTTTTAAAAATAAAAATTGATTAATTAATAACATTTTCATTTTTAAGGCTTTCATGGTGATTCTAAGCCTACAAAGCGCCCATTGAACCTAGTCGCCCACCAAAGCACTCTATCCCCTCTATGGATCTCCTCTCCATCGCGATTGAATGCTGAACTAAAAAGGGTTTCAAAAATAGGGTAGATTTGACGAGGTAAATTCATTCCATCATATCTCCTTCAATATTACTCTTTCCCCCCATTTTAGTCCCCACATGACCTCCTCCTCATCCGTCGTGCCTAAAAATCAGGTTTTTCTGCTTTGAGTTTCAACATTTGGTTAATTCGGGGTAATTGCTTCATGATTTTTCAAGGTGAGTGTTCCTCCCTTCCACGTATTCCATTTCCTTAGGGTTTTATAACTCTTTCTTGATGTTCCAAAGTGTCCAGAACCTAGGGTTCGTACCTAGGATTTTACTGTGGGTCTTTTTGATTAATATTTGTGGTCTACGGCTGGATTTATCATCCTTGTGGTGCTGGGGCGGGGGGGGGGGGGGTGTAGTTGATGTTTCACACCATGTTTTGAGGGATTCGACACTTTCGGTAGGTGATTCTGTGGGTAACCATTTAATGATGAGTTAGTTTGATTGATTAAATAATTTTAAATGTTCCTTATGTGCTGTGCATTATGAGAAAACCATTTTTGGTAGAAATAGTAAAGTATTTGTTTTTCAAGTTACATTTTTTCTTGAAGTGTGTATTTTTCAAATGTATTTCATGTGTTATCTCTTTTGGTAGTTTTGTAAAATGTGGATGTGATTTATTAGTTGTTGAATGGGGCTACCAATTATGGTTGGGTAATGATATAGTTCCATGTGGGCCTAAAATGGGGGTGTATATGAATGGTTTTATGAGTATAACCTTGTTATACTCCTTGAAAGCGTTTTATGGATTTGTGTGTTCTCATGGGTATCTTTTGTGATATTATTCAACGTGACTATATAACATTTGAAAGTGGATTATTACATGTTTATTAGGCTACCAATTCTTTTTGGGTAGGGTCTTGGTGTGTTTTTGTCTTAAAAAGAGGTTTTTGAAATGTGTTTTATGTGCAATGTTTGGGTATACTCTTTATAATTGTTTTATGAAAGTTTAGAATGGTTTGTTGGGTTGTGTAATAGGTGAAAATATATCACCAAACTGTTTTGGTAGGATTATATTTTTAAAATGTCCATTTAATTTGTGAAAATGTTGTTGTGTGATATGTATCATCTTGGAAATATTTTATTAAATTGTTTGAAGGAGATATTGAGGAGTGAAAGTGATGTGAAAGTGATGTGGACTGTTTTGTGTGAGTGTGATGTGAAAAATTGAATTTTTTATTATGAAATAAGTTTTATTTTCCATGTGTGTGGGCTGTTATATTAGTTGAAATATCTTACAATTGTTTTATAAAATTGTTTAATGGTTTTGTGGAAGTGTTGAAGAAATGTGAAATGTGTTGTGGGCTATTTTGGTGTGATTCAGATTTCAAAATCATTTTGAATGAAAAATGGATTTTTGTGACTTGTGTGGTATACATATGGGCTGATTGATGAATTTGTGACGTGGAAATGATATTTTCATGTTCAATGTATATATCATGACTTGTTGAACTTGTTTGAGCACAAGGGGAACACCTGGGTATCTAGGTGGGTGGACATGTACTAGAATGCTAGTGAATCCGTGGGGTTTGGCCTCAGTTTCACTTAGCAAGATTGATGCTTACAACTCTAACGAAGCTATGATGATGATGATTGGGGACTACTAGGTTATGTGTATGTTCCCTACTAGTGGCTTGTGCACGAGAATGGATATTTGTGATTGTTACTCTCACCGAGATACGAGGTACCATTGACCCACAACTTGCTAGTGCCTAGGGGTTTTTCCTATTGCTTGTGCTCATTAGTTACTTTATACTTAGCGTCAGCATAAGGTACATTTGGATGAAAAATTCAGTAGATTTGGTGTTTATTTTAAAAGTGTTAACCTGTTAAAATAGCCCACTAGAAAACTGTTTTTATTCAAAGTCGCATATTTTAGAAATTGTAAATAGCTTTTCATGTTTTTGAAAACTTGCATGATTTTCATCTTTAAATTTTTATCACATGGAATCTCTTAATTGTGGTATCCTACTGTGCATTGGATCACACCCTACTTACACCTTTGGGTGTAAGTAGACTTGGTTATTTTTGTTGTTGCATGTTGGGTACAGTTTTTAGTACCATTGGTTTGGGTTTCTAGCAGGTCCTTGGTCGTGAAGTCTTGTGGGGATGGCTTGAGGGAGGTACCTCTTGCCATGTGGAGGATCTTGGGATATATTTTCTTGGTTTTGTTCCTTTTTAATGGTCTTCATACACTGTTTAAATTTGCATAATTCAGTTCTGAATTTTATTAAAATATGTTTTTGTTTGAAAAATCCAGTTTTTGTTTCTTGGTTTAATTTGTTGTTTTATGTTTACAAATTCAGGTAAATCATTCCCAAACATCATTTTATGATACCTGGGGACTTGTACCAGACTGTGGGGATCTGGAACGCCCATCGGGACTTTCCATGGACCGGGTCAGGTGCCGATTTTGAAGGCGACCAGATTCAGTTCGTGACACCTTATATCCAGGAAAAATGATGGTTAGAAAATAAAATACCATTCATTAAGAATCAACGCTAATGGATTATATGGGAGAGGAATTCTATGACAATTGGTCAACTCATTCCCTTAAAATATAGAAATTTTTTTTCATCAAATATATGATTCATAAATTATACTTTTTTTATATTTATGTTACCCCCATATTTTAATTCATGTATATTTTATGAGTGGATCATATAGGTTTTCCATAATGTATATTTGAGATAAAATAAATTAGTTAAACATTCTATCTTGAGAATTAGAACAATGAGAACATCACATGGTTCTTCCATAGAGTTTTTGTATTTTTTTTATTCAGGAATGATAACGGTATTAAGGAAAACTTATAAAAACTATAAATTTCATAAAACCATGGTCCAATGAATTATCAACCAACAATTTTAAAAGGATGAATCCTATCAAATAGAAGACATGGGGGACTCTAGATAAGACCTTCATAATGAATAACTCATCAAAAAGAAAAATAAAATGGTCCCTATAATTGAGAAAACCAACCAAAACTAATAATTATAGTTCCCAATAAATGCTAAAATGAATTAGAAATTTAGTTTATAAGGGGTGATGTAGGCAAAAACTATCCACAAGGGATGGTCTATGAGTTCCAAATTGACTATAAATATGGACTCAGAGACCACCACCATTAATTTTTTCACCAATTTGAGGGTTTAATAAATGATTGAGCTTGATACAAGGGATATCAAAAAAAGGATCCTCTATATCTCCTACCAATTGTACATAACTTCTCTTAGGTGTAGCATATCATTTAATAGTATTGTCCTTAATTAGTATCAATCATTCACATCATCATAATCAAAATTATTGAAATGCTAAGAATCTATTTATCATTCATTCGAAAAAATTGGAAATATGGGAACATTAGGAACATATTTTCAAATACTTTATTGAGATCATCACGAAACTTTTTTTTCTATATTAAATCATGATTAAAATCCCATCATTCAACTCACTTGTTTCCATGTAAGGTGGCATAGTGATATTGTAACACCATCTGATTTTATGAAATATGTTTTGTCAATTTAATTTTTTTTTCTTTATACAGTACAATACTTTTATATTATGTTACATGATCCACTATTTTTATTTTTTTCATCCTGAATAATATAGCATAACATACAATAAATGAAACAATTAGATTACATTAAACATTATATATTGTTAAAATATTATTATATTATCTGATAGATTTCACCAAGATTTTAGAATTGCAGTTAGGAATATTTTTAAAAATATTCTTAATTAATTTTCTAAATATATAAATAAAATTAATTCTTTTTAACCTATTATTTATTAATAAAAATTAATACCTTTAAAAAATAAATGAAATCTATCTCTGGAAAACAAATTTTAAGGGCACAAGTTTGTTTTATATTAATAAGTTACCCATTTTTGTTCTGGTAAATTATTAAAAAGAAAACTATATATTATATTTTTTAATGATTTATAACATTCACATGATATTTTTCAAAGATAAGAAAAAATAATAAATCCAATTTTACACACAATGACGTTATTTTTATAAAAATTATTTTTTCTCATATTTCCGAAATTATCATAAAATTACATTCTTAAATATTTAGAAATTGAATATGGTAAAATAAAATTCATTTTCATGTAAAATATTAAAAATATGTTAATGTTTATTTTTAGTAATTTTATGAAATGATTGATTTTATTATTATTAGTGAAAATATAGAATCTTTTTAGAAAAAATGCATCTATATCTAATTTATTTATTATGATAAATAAGAAATTAAGTTTCTTTTAACGTTAAATGTGTTTAATATATATATCCATTATTGTAATTAATGTTATTTGAATAATTTTCATATTGAAATTTTATATAAAAAAAGTGTATTCTTTTTATAATTTTCACTTTTAAAACCTTCTTTCCCATCACATTTGTGGAAATAATTTTAAATTAAAATTTTTCAAATCATTGATTTGAACATTTAAAAATAGATTCCATATTTTAATTCAATATATTTTATAAATGTAAAACAAGGTCAGCATAATGCTTTGTCCAAATTAATAGTGAATATAATAAAAAATAATTATCACAGTTAAAAAAATTATTTTTTTACGAGGCAGTTAAACTAAAATGATAAGGTTAAAAATAACCTATAAACAGTAATAAATATTATTTTATGGACATATTTATGTCTTACAGCCACTATAGTTATATAATTTTTTATATAAAACCCATGTAACATATTAAATAATGTTCCGAGTTAGGATCCAAGTATCACTGAGAGGTGGAGGGGTTGAATCTGTGATATCATATTTTTTTAATGTCTCATTCCTTTTGAAAACAAATTCCCCTCTTATTGAAGGGTTCCTTCTCTTATAAACACCCACAACCACTACAACACAAAATTTATAAGGTTCACTACTCAACAAAAGTAGCTACTTCCTGGGCATTGTACGAAAATATTCTAGTACCACACAATCCACTAGAAAAAATTATTTTATTTTGAATAAAATGAGTAGGATATGCCCTTACACTCATGTAGCACTTTGAAAACAACCCAAAACTGTGTGTGCTCCCTCGTATCAAAAATATGGTAATTTAATGTTTTTTTGTTTTTTAATTAACTTTCAACAATCAAATATTTCAACAAATATCATTACTTTCCTACCCAAAAGCTGGTAGGAACCTCTTGGTGAAAACATTGTGCATGTCACTCCCTTTTTGGGCTCCTCCCATCTAATGCGTTTCCATGATTTCACATCACCCTGCTTGCATGACTTCCTGGTTGCACCATAATAACTACTTGAATGCCACTATTGTGTACAACTCACAACTTGTGTGCCACTTTTTGCTTATACACAACACACTTATTTCACACAACTCCCTATTTGCACAGCTCATAAAACATGGGCTCCAGTTCTGTTTTCTTACAACTCTACTTGCGGGCCACTCTACTTTCCCTCCACTATGCTCGGGTGACTTATGAGTGACTCTCAACTTTCATGATACATTATCTTGGGTGCAACATCCTACTACTAGCACAATCAGAACTCAAATTTTCTCTAAATGTTTGAGCTTACACAGATGAGGAGGGTTTCTATATATTTATATTCAATTTAGTGACCCTGTGCATGAGGTATGAAACACACGTTTCATTCCAATTTATGAATCTCATGGAAAATAAACTTCTGTGTCGATCCATTAATTTCATGTCACTTCATCACTTGTGTGCCACATTCATTCCTGTGTCATTTTTGGATGTGGTGATCTTGAAATGTGATTTTCGTTCAACATACACTTGCAGGCTATATATACATGCATGCCACATATACTTGTGCGCCACATTCATTCCTTTTACTAATTTGATTTGATAATATTGAAATATGATTTTCACGTAACATACACTTGCGTGCCACTTATACTTTCACACCGCACCTGTGCGACATTTATACATGTGAGACACTTTCTACTCCAACTATCATTCATAAGGGTTGCATCACAAGTTCTAAAAACTTCTGATATTTGAGAAATAAAAATCAGTGAATATTCATCGAGGATTCCATGGGAATTATTGAAACTTCTATATATTCTATCAACCACTTATACATTGTGAAGTGATCTCATTTTGTTTGAAACTTCCTTGAAAACATACCAAGATACATGAAGACGATATTCTTCATTACAGGATTGGACCTAATAATATACTCCTTTGGGTTTTTTGTCAATCATAGAACTTTTTTGTATCATGAAATGGATTATTCATCAACAATTCTAATCCTAGGTGAGCAAAGTCATTGTAGGAAATAATAATTATTGGTAGGAAAACCATGTTGTCCTATGTTAGTGACTATGAATCATCTACAACATTATTCTCCATTATTCTCTAAAATATACTCATATTATTTTCCTTCCAAACCATTTCTAGTGAATATAATCCTAGTAGAAAAAAAATTAAATTATTTCATACAACCAATCAAACAAACTATTATAATAGTTCGAATACATACATGCTGAATTAATAGGTTACCCGCAACTCCCCCTTTGTGCATGCAACCATAAGAATAGATTAATGAAACCATTCCATGAGTAAGGGTATCTTATCTTATAATATTTATTTCACTCCAGTTATTTCAATGTGTTTTGAACGATAATTTGTGGTAGATTACTTGTAAAATTTATTTCACTCTGGTTAACACTTCTCAAGAGTAAGGGTAGCTTCACTTCCTCAAGTAGATCTTTCAACTGATTCTTCTTCTATAAAAGATTGGTTGTAGCTTGAGTGGAAGAAATATACTCAAAATAATACATTCTAAGATTTAATGATTTTTTTTTCATTTTATTCCAACAAACACAACATTTCCACCAAAATAATTCTCCACAAGATGTGGATATTCTATCATCAACATTTCTTGCCTAATCAGCATATGAATAGACAAAAAAAAATATTTCTAGCCATGTCACACATGATTGAAATATTTGTTGTAACTTTTAACTATATTATAATACTATTTCAATAAATTAAATTTGATTCATTATGAGCACTCTGAAACCTTTCACATAACGTAACATTATAGAAAATGTCGGGTCTTGAGGTTGTCAAATAAGATTTATTTCACTCTGATTGGCACAAAATAGTTTATATTTCCTTCCTTTTGAAACAAAATTCACCTCCTGTTAAGGGGTTCCTTTTCTAAAAAAACACCCACAACTAAAATAACACATGATTTATAAAGTTCAACAATCAACAAGAGTAGTTACATCCATGCTATTTTACAAAAATAATTCAGTACCACAAAATCCACTATAAAGCAATCCTTATATTTGGAATACAATGGGTAGGACATGCCCATACACACATGTAGCACATTGAAAACAATACAACAGTTCATGTGCTCCATCTGATCACAAATAATGTAATGTAATGTTTTTTTCTTAATGAACTTTCACAAATCAATTATTTTGAAACAATTCTTCACTATTCTACCAAGAAGCTGATAAGAACCTATTATAGCAAATAGCTTGCACATCTCTCCCTTCTTGTGCAGCTACCTGATTGAGCACGTCCCAGCATTCATGTCACCCAACTTCCATGCCTTCTTGGTTGCGTGATATCGACTACTTGCATGCCACTGTTGTGTACAACTCATAACTTGCATGCCACTTTTAGTGTATACACAACACACTTCTTGCACAAAACTCCCTGCTCTCACAACTGTTACCAATTGGTGCCACATCTATTTTCGTGCCACTCTACTTGCATGCTACTCTGATTGTCTTCCAATCAATTTGTGTGCCTTATTAATAAATCATGACTTGTTTTAACCTTCATCTTGGGTGCCACTTTCCACTACTTGTGCGATTAGAGATCAAATTTTCTCTTAAGTGATGATCTTTCACGAATTTGTAGGGTATCCATCAATTTATTATAATTTTGGTGACCCTATGTGTGAGAAATTCACCACACCTTGCGCACCACTTTATGGATTTAATGCCACATACACTTGTGTGCTGATCCATCACATACACTTACGATCCACTTATACATGCATGACATGTATACATGCATGCCACTTTCATTCCTCTATCTTATTTTGATTTGATGATCTTGAAACATTAATTGAGTGAAATATACACTTTCACACCACTTATAGTTTCACACCATACCTGGATTCCGTTTATACTTGCGAGAAACTTTCTACTCCCCCAAACATTAACAAGGCTTGCATCACAAGTTCTAAAAAATTATGAAATTTGTGAAATAAAAATATTTGATTGAACTTCATTATTACCATGGTAATTATTGTAACATTCATATCATCCATCAAACACTCATACAAAGTGATGTGATTTTATTTCTTCTCAAACATCCTTGACAACAAAAGATGATACCTGAAAAAAAAAATATTCTTCCTAATCAACTTGGTCATAACAAACTCCCCCTTTGGATTTTGTTTTCACACATGATTCATAAATCACATAACTTTGTTATCTCATGCAATGGATTATTCATCTACTATTTTAATCCTATGTGAGTTATGTCATTATATGAAACAAGAATTATTTTCATCAAAACCTTGTTGTCCAAAGGTATTGACTTTGAATCATCTATAACAATCTTCTCCATCCTTCTACAAAACATAGTCAACTAATTTTCCTTCCAAACCTTCTTACACAGATTATAATCGCAGTACAAGAAAACTACTTATATCAAATAACCACTCTTACAAACTCTTATATTTGTCCAAACACATACATGTTGAATTCACAACATATCCACAACTCCCCCTTTATTCATGAAACCGTAAGGATTGAATTATGAAATAATTCCCCACCTTGACAACACTATCCAAATGTATGATGTTAGAGGGGACAAACACACATTCTGCGACCTTGACGAATAGAATGATGACAACCATGTTCAACCTTAATTTCGAAAAACGTTCCTTTGGTATAGGTTTTGTGAATATGCTAGCAACTAGTTTCATTGTATGAACATAATCCAACATCAATTCATTCTTATCCAACTTCTCTTTGATGAAGTGGTAATTTATGACAATGTCTTTTGAACACGAATTTTGTACTATATTCATTTTAATACTGATTTCACTCTGTTTATCACAACCCATGAGTAAGGTTTTCTTCAGTTCACCAATAATGTTCTGAGCCTCCACTAACTTCCTTAGCCTTGGATGAGTTACTCTATTTTCATCCTCATATCTTGAGATTGATGAGTTTTATTATTCATATTGAGTGGAATTACAACTATAATTAGAATTATCAGAAACATTAAAAAGATATTCTTTATCTTGCTCAACTTATACGTTGACAAAAGAAAACTTTTCTATCTCATCATTTTCAACAAATTCCACATCAGTAGAATCGACAATTCTATCTATTTCACTTTTGAATCATATGTATTCTATTCCTTCTATATTATATTAAAAAAATTCCACCATCTCCTTTTTTTTCAAACTTTCCATTATTTCCTCCCATTTTCTTTATGATGCATGGACTCCCAAAAACTCTCAAGTGTTTCAAACATGGGTTTTTTTCATAAAACATTTCATATGAAGTCCTATCTAAATGATTCATGTAGAAACAATATTTATGAACATATAATGTAGTAATCAAGTCTTTCCTCCCATAATAATGATAGATACCATGTTCAAGTAACATAGTTCACCCAATTTAAACCAGACTTCTATTATTCCTTTCAGAAACCCCATTGTGTTGTGTTGTTTATAGTTAAAAGAACTCAAGAAAAATTCAATTCTTCTCGATGTATCATTCATACTCTTCATTCATATACTCTCCACCATTATTATTTCCCAACGTCTTAATTAAATACTCACATTTCTTCTCTGATTTCCTCCTGAAACTCTTAATCATTTTCATAGAGTCTGACTTATGATTCATGAACATAACCTAAGTAATTTGAGTAATGTAATAATAGAATGTAAATAAGTACTTAGCTCCATTTTTTTATTTCATTCTCTTCAGTCCAAATATATCAAAAAATTTATGTTCCAAGGGTCATTTTGGATGAATTTCAACTCTCTTTTTCATAGAGTAATTAATATTACCTTTCTCACAAATAGTAAACACCAATATCTTATGGATAAATCTTATATATCTCAGCCACAGTCTAGCGTTGTTAACATGAAAACGTATTTTCAGACACATATGTCCCATCCTTTTATGCCGTAACGGATTTTCATCAACCATACCCATGTAACAAGAGTTAAGTACTTTACCAACTTGTAACATGTTCCCTTGTGTACATTGGCCTCTTGTATCTACCTTTACATTATTTTCAGTTTCCACAACAAACCCATCATTCCTGAAGATAACTTTATTTCCCTATTTTCAATGTTGTTAGACACTCAATAGATTGTGTTTCAGTCCATCAACATATGATGTTTTTCATGATTTCCTTTTTTATTCTTTCCTGGTGATGGTTGATCCAACACCTTTGATCCTCATGGATTCATCCAATCCAAATGTAACAGTTTATTCATTAATGTATTTCACATTACTTTTAAACATTAAGACTCATCTCATATGATAATAACATCTACTATCAAGAATCCATGGGGACTCTAATTCATGTAGCATTAAAGGTGTTTTCAATAATAAGATATTTATGTTATTTCATATCATTCTTCACCTCCACCTTTTGAGATTTGTTATGATCCTTTTGTTGTGATGGAAACAAAACAAGACATCCCTTAGTAAGACGTCCATGTTATTCACATCTTTGACAAATAGTTTCCAATGGTTGGAACCAATTTTCAACTTTCAAACAATCCTTCTCATATTTTTCTAAAATTCCTTCTTGTACATCCCTTTTTTAGGGAATTGATTCCCACTCAAACCTTGTCTTCTATAATATGTAGAATAGTAGCAATGTTTTTAACTGAACCAACAAATGATAGAAGTTTTTCTGAATCTAACACAATTCCAATAGTCACCATGAAATTAATATTTCTGTTTGAATCTTATATACTAGCAGGAGTTGTGAACATTCTTCTCAACAACCTTCTTAATCGAACTCTGATGACCATCAATAGTCCTGTATTCAACGATAACTTTCTTCTTCATCTAATATTTCTGTTCTGACTTATTAGTTCTAGATGTTGTATAAATATTTCTGGACTCATGATATTTATGTACTTCTGATTTTTGGGCATTACTGACTTTGTCCACATAAAAAAACATTCCAACGTTTTTATTATAACCAGTTCTATATTTCATCTCAATCATTGAATATAGATTTTGTTGATCCTTCTTTGATTTATTGTTAGTAGAATATTCACAATCTTTTACGATATATTTTTTGAAATTGATATTCATTTATTTAGCTTTATAAAGTTTCAGTTGTACAAGTATCAACCATTATTATTTTTTCCTTCAACATTACATCAAGATGATCATCAAAATTATTTTCACTCTCATGTGAATTACTCATATCATCAATCTCCTTTTCCATAATTATTTTTTCATTCGGAAATCATTCATGATTTTTTTATGTGGAATTTTAATTTATCAACTTCTTATTTTCCTTCTCAAGCCTTCAAATATACCTTAAATATTCTTTCAACTCTTTTTTCTAATGATATTCAAGTTGAGATTATTATTATTCATAATGGTTGCTCCAATAATCCTAATTATTCACTACATCAATAAATGTATTATCTATAGCTTTGTCATCAAATGATTTCTTATATTCAGCTTCAATAACTTCTTTTTCTTCATTTTTAGCTAAAAATAATCTTCTTTTGGATTGGAAGAACATTTTATCCTTCCCCTTAGAAAAATATTTATCCTTGGTATCTTATTTCTTCAAAGGCCTTCTTGGCCATCTGTCATCATCATCATTTTCTTCCCCTTTATTGTTTTGATGACAGTCATTTAAAAAGCTACAAACAACTCCACACACAAAACACTTTAAGGGAAGTCACCCCTTGTATTTCCCTATACCACTTTTCACATTATTAATGAATAAGGATAAAATTTCATCATAAATTTTACATAAATCTTCTTCAGAATATGATTCATCAACTTCATCATAATAAGAGTCATCTTTTACTTCTCACTCTTTTCATACATGAATGACATTTATCTGTTAGATTTTGTTTTTCTCTTCATAGTCTTCTCCCTTGTGATTTTCATAAGTAATGGTAGTGATAGGAAAATCATCCAAAAATAATGTTTTAGTGTCTCAGTCTTCTAATAAAGACATTTTAGTATCAAACATGTATGTTGGAATTCTCAATTACATTTCAGCTACTTTTTAGTTCTCCATCATTTCACCAAGACATCATATTGTGCTGACAATGTCATTTACCTTGGTAATGAAGTCCAAAACATATTTCGATTCTCCCATTTTCAATTCTTCATACTTTATCCTATATATTTGTAGTTTTTCCTTCTTCACTTTTTAATTTACTTCATAGATGGTCTTCATCCTATCCCAAATGACTTAAGTTGTAGTGACACCTTTCACACTTAAAAACTCACTCTCAGAATGATATCAGGGTAATGAATTTCTTTCTCTTCCATTTTTATAAATAATCTTCTTATCGACAGGTGTAAGAGGAACCATGTCATCACTTGAAGGAATTCGATCATTTGTAGTTTCAGGAACTTCATACCCAATAGAAAAAAGATAATGCATCATTATATCTTTCCAGATATGATAATCCATTCTATAAAATATTGGAATTGACTTAATAATCACGCATTTCAGATTTCCATCACTAATTCTCTTCAAATCTTCAGAAAAAAACAAACGACACTAACCTCCCTCTAACACCAATGGATGTTCCTAGTCAAGATGCAAGTATCATTGTGAGAGGTAGTGGTGAATTAGTGATATCCTTTTTCATTTCAGGTTTCTTTACTTTTGAAACATCCTTCTCCTCATATTAAAGAGTTTCTTCTTGGAAGAACACACACAACCAAAAAAACACAATATTTACAAGGATTACTACTCAAAAATATTAGCTACATCTTTTGTATGGTAAAGAAACCATCCAGTACCCGAAAATACACAAGAAAACAATCCTTTGATGTGGAATACAATGAGTTGGATTTCGTGTTACCCTTGGGTAGCACATTGAAAACAATACAATAGTGTGATGTCTCACTCTTAGCACGAATAGGGTAATGGAATGTATCTTTGTTTCTTAATGAACCTTCAAAAATCAATTCCATCAAAACAATTCATCATTTTCCTACCCATATGTTGGTTAGAACCTCCTATTCAAAATATCTTGCACGTCACTCCCTGATTGTGCACCACCCTACTTGCATGCCTCCCTACTTGTGTGTCATTCTGCTTTCATGCATTTCAGCTTGGGTTCCCCTAACTACTTGTGTTCCACTATTGCATACAACTCAATACATGGATGGACCTTTCGTATTATACACATAAAACATTTTTTATACAACTCCATTCATTCATGCCTCTTACAACTTCCATGCCACTTCTTCTTTCATTCCACTCTGCATGCTCACTACTCTGTTTGCCCGCGAATATGCTTGTGTGCCCTATGAATAACTCTCGACTTCAAGGACACTTCATCTTGCACACCAATTTCTTCTACATGAACTATCAGAGCTCAAAATTTATATTATGTTTTGAAATAACTAGAACATGGAGGGTATCTGTTTATTTATTGGCATTTTGATGACCATACGCACAAGGCTTGGAACTCACCTCGTGCTGCACTTCATGACTTATGCGCCGCTCCATCACTTGTGTGTTTCATCATCACTTTCATTCCTCTTACATTCCATTATTATATTTTTATGTTATGATCTTGAAATATGACTTGTCCACAACATATAATTGTGCACCACTTATACAAGCACACAACAATTGTGCAACACTTATACTTGTTCCCCACTTTCTTTCTGTTGTCAAATTTTGATGTGATGATTTGAAATATTACTTTAATGCAACATAAATTATCACACCACTTATACATGCACGCCACACATGCACACCATTTATACTGGTGCACCACTTTCTACACCCCCTATCTTTGATAAGGCTTGCATTAGAAGATCTCCAAACATTTGATATTTGTGAAATACAAATTAGCAATGGATCATTACAGTTACCATGGGATGTATTGTAATGTACCTATCTTCCATCAACTCTTTATACAAAGTTATGTGATTTCCTTTTTATTAAACATCATTTACAACAAAAGAATATACCTAAAAATAATTTTCTTCATTATAATATTGGTACCAACATGGAAAATGTGGGATCACATATTTCTTTTCCAAAATACCATGTATATCTTTTACACCACTTTTAAAAGTCCACCCCTATGCCCTCTTTCTCGCACCATAAAAAATCCATCATTCCACCAAGACCTACAAAAATAACATCACAAATCACCCCATCCTAATAGCCATATTTTGATTATAATGATTTCTAATGATGTAATTTATTAAAAATACAATGATCATACACGAAGAAGATATAATGTTCATTAATAATATTTTTTGTTTTATATATCTCTAAAACACCTTCAATTGTAATTATTAAATTACTAAAAAACATCAGTATATTTCATATATTGATATTTTGTTATGTTAAGGAAATTTTATACTGTGATATTTACTTCCATCAAATAGGTTATAACATGAAAATTTATGTGTATTTGGAACTACCACCTCATGAACTGATGAAATTTGTTTTTCCTTTAACACTAATAGAGGGTGTTTATAATGATTTAATTATTTTTCATATACTTAGTATATGATATTTATGGTGTTATAATGATTCAAGAATTTTTATACAACACATACCAACATTATATTCATTTTCTAGGAATATAATAACTCCAATATTGTGCATGGTGGACTATCTCCTCATGGAGTGATTTGATTCATTCCCATATTACCTATAATTCATTAAATATGGAGTTAATAAAAATATGTTATACATATGATATATATATTATTCAATAATGATAAAATATTTTTTTTATTTCAATCTTGAAGGAATATGACAAACAACATTCATGTGTAATTATGACACACTGTCTCTATGAATAGTGTATTTCATTTCAAATCATAAAATTTTATAGATTTATAAAAATACATATATAATGAATATATATGGTATTTTATTATGGTTATAATTAACTATATCATTTAAAAATTTTCTAAGTAAGATAAACAATAAATAATTGGATATAATGTATGATAAAAACAACGTAGTTATTACCTGAAACACGACTTTAACATGAAATTGTAATAAAAAGTAATATATAGTCATAAAAAATTCAAATATTTTTTAATGTACATTAATATGGTTATATAATAGATTTAAAATAAACTTTTATGCATTTTCATGTAGTATTTAACATGAAATATGGAATTCGAGACATTAGGAAAGGGATTTCCTCTTCACTTTTTACTTGTGTGAGCCAGAAGCCATATTTACCGCTAATTTCATTTCTGTGGTGTATATTTATTTTTAATTAATTTAATAATTATTCAAAAGAATGTTATTGATATTTTCATATAAATTCATTAGTCTTTATTTTATTTGGATTACAGTTCGAGTTTTACTAAAGAGGTAAGGCGATTTTGACTAAATTATCAATCATTGAGAAATATGTTATGTTATGTAGCAATAGTATTCCTTGGTGTGTATGTAAATAACCTTTCAAATATAATATTATTAATATATTTTTCCTTTTTAAATTTTTATTATCCTTTTTTTCATTCCTTTATGGGTCATACAATTCGATGATACCTAATTGGGAATGTTATTATGTTATAATCTCCTTATTTATTGTGATTATTTATAATTAAGTCTCCAATATTGATATAATATTATGTACCTCCCATTAATTCTTATTAAATTTCATATAATCTATTTATTAATGATTTCTTGATGTAATGTTACCATTTTTTTAGTATTATATACTTAAAATTATCAACAAAATGTTTTTTATAATTTGAAAATATTTCTCTTTATGATTAAAAATTTGTTTTCTTAGGAAAACTAATATATGGGTTGGTCTCCCATACCATATCCCTAAATTTTATTAAATAAAAATAGAGTTACAATTATCACATGAGGTGTAATGATCTTACACCAGCCGAATGTTAGAGAAAAAATGAACTTTGAATCTTGCAAAGGAAAAACGATGTAAGAGCACACCAACATCTTAGGCTTGTACTTCCTCTGCCAAACTGGATATTCAAATAAACTTCAAGAAAACAAATCCTAATTATAACTATAGGGGATGATACTAAATGTAAATAATGATTAGTGTTGGAAACCACATGAAGCCCTAACACCATTTTCAGCATTTTTATCATAAACTGTATTCATATCCGGGCGGTGTTCTACTGCTTGATAACCAATTCTGCGAACATCATCGTCATTTTCAGAAGACTCTCCTCCCGAACTCTAGGAAGAGTGGGAAGGTAGAGAAGGCCAATGAGGCTTCCATCCATGATCCAATCTGTCTTTGAGAAACCAAAACATAAATAATCAGGATGATGTGAAAGTCTTCTCATCAATCAATTACACGGTCGCACGCTTACAAATTGAAAAACCCCAAGCATCTCACATCTCCCTACGAAACCTAGTCCTCAAGCTCTCCATTTACAGTAGTATATAAACCTTCATATGACTCAGCTATAAGGAAATACACTTTGAGAGAAGATCCAACGAATGTAAGAATTTCTGTGAATCCATGTTTGAAAAAACATTCCATAATAGTTCACAGAAAAACCTTTTCTTTCAAAGCCCAATGAATCACATTAGGAGTGGCAATGATATAGGCCTCACGAGGATTGTTTTTCAATATATCTAGATCTCCATAAGATGAAACCTATTCCGCTCTAATGAACTTTTTAATTTATCAAGTAAGATCTCGAGATGGAGCCAGAACAAGTGCTTCGAAATCTTCATGATGCTGGAGAATATTCGGAAAAATCACTACCTCCCTCACAAGAAACACTTATGTCGCACCAAAGAATAATGTAAACAGAATCTCAGAAAAGAGGTGTTGCTGATCCAAAAAAACAAACTATAATGAAAATACATTCTTACAAGTCTAATTTTGGGCATTGCAAAATCTGGAACCATCTCCATCAAAGAGAAGGAAACTGTTGATGAAAAAGGAATAAAAATTATAGGAAAAACAAGATTCATTTCTAACTAATGGTCTTGAAATCAAAGTCACTAATTTTCTTAAATTTCTCCACCATCCAAATGAACATTCACTTTCTTATTTGAAGGTTGTTCCTCACAGAAATTTCTTTATTACTATATCTTTTAAATATAATATCATTTTCTCTTCCAACTAGACCTCTAATTAATCACTCACATCATCACAATATTTATAGGCATCGATCATAGAAAGTTCCTCTTCTTCGTCATTATTAGAATAATCCAAAATATTTTCAGTAGGAGGTGACATAATCTTCGGTTGTCAAGGAATAAAAGCCTTTTCCTTCCTAGATACCTCTAAGGATCTCATAACTGTAGTTCTCTCCTTGTGAGAATAGTATATTTTCATCTGTGTTTTTTTTAACTTAGCGTGATGAAACCATCTGAGTAAACCATTGGTTTTTCCCCTTCCTATCACTGTACATGTAGAAGGTCTCCTTCATCTGAGATACTTGGTCAAGATCTTCCTACAAGGATTCACTAGAGTAAGACTGTTTATTATTGTCCTGCTTCTGCAATGGTTGAGGAGCATCAGTTATTATAGAAGGATTCTCAGGTTCATTGTGTGGAACCTTGTCACACAATTGTACAATATGAGAAACCACTTCAAATTCAGCAAGATGATTATTAGGGGAGTGGGGATTAGAATTCATAACATTCTTATTAGAATGATCTTCAGAATTCCCGGGAGGAGTAGAATATGATCCCTTGAGTTCAAGATTTTTAATCCAAATTGATTGATTGAGAAGAGGTGTAACATGTTTGGTGTCACATTCCTTTACAGGATGTCCAATTTTAAGACACTGAGTGCAGTAGTCTGGATGATTTTCAATGACAACCTCTTGGAGAAACATAGTTTCAAAATTTTTTATCCAAATTTGAGATGGTATGTGTTTAAAAATGTCAAGTTCAGTACAGATTCTAGAAATAGAGGGTCGCAAGATGTTTCTAGTAGAGAAATCAGGTTTGAGTGGTTTTCCAAGCAGAACTAAAATCACAAAAAGGGATTCTTGTTTAAAGAGATGGATAGGAAGACCCAAATACCCCAACCAAATTGGAGCAATGGGAGGCTTGATATCAGTGTGGAAATCAAGGGACCATTTCAGTAATTTCATGAAGCAGCCACTGAAGGACCATGATCTCCTCATCCACAGCCGGTAGTAATCAATTTTTGACAAAAAATGAAAAACCACATGCAATGAATTCAAGAGACCAACATGAAATGTTGTAAAACCAAGTGCTTCCAAAGGTTTTATTAGGAAGAATAATGAAGGCCTATTCTTGATAAATTTTCCAACAAGAACAAAACTTAGGTTGGAAGCAAGTAATCTAACATCTTCCTTTGAAAAAGAGATCGCATCGAGGCCCCTTTGTGGAAATGGCTTTGGCTCAATCTGCATCGCAATCATCAAATCATTGTGAACATTCCTCATTTTTTCTTCCTTAGAAATATTTTTTCTTATATACCCTTGTTTTCTAAAAATGTTTTCAATTTTTTTAATCATTATCTTATCAATTTAAAATTTAATTTTAACAGATGTTTTTCATTTAAAAAAATGTTTTTAATATAATATTCTTTTTAGTTTCAAAATGTCCAATTTTCTTTTTCATGAAATGAGATTTAAATTTTTGTTTTTACAAGTAAATTATGAAAATATTTTAATGATTTCATGACAAATAATCACATTGAAGCATCCATCATAGAATTTCTAGGTTACTTTTAACGAATATTGTTTACAAAATGTGTTATTTTAAAAAATATTTTCTGACATAGTAAACTATATTTTTTTGATGAAATGTTTTAAATGATTTTCAATATCATTCATTATAATTTTTCAATTTTATTTTCAATGAAAAAAATCATGGTGTGATTTCTTTTTAAAATTGATTTTCAATTGTAAATATATTTTTCTCAATGAATGTTCCATGTTATATTTCAAAATTATTTTCCAACTTGGATGAAAATTATTGTTCAAACATAAGATTTAATGGGGATATAATCCAATGATATGATTATTATTAATTTTTAAAATGTTTTATAGTTGTGATGAGATGTTGTTTATGAAACATGTTCTCTTCGTCATGTTAAACTACGATAAAATTCTAATGATGCCTGAATAATTTTCCAAAAGTAATCCATTGATGAAATGATGTAATTATTAAGATACCTATTGATTTTTAAAGGGTTATTTAATTATTAAATTTGTATGATAACCGTTTCATTCCATGTGTGATGATATGAGGAATGTTTTATGATCATCTAGACAAGATATTTATGATTTTAATTATGTGATGGTGGTTATATAATAATTGAGGAAAATGATTGTGTTATAAAAAATAATTTATGGTATCCTTTCTCCCTCTAATTCATATGGAAATGAAATATACCTCATGATATATAGAAGAACAGAATGGAGAGTAAACCTGGTTTAATAAGTGACCTTATCTACTATGATGGTATTGGGAGTGAACCTTGATGAATATGAATTTTTGTGTGGACCAATATTTTATTTCCATAATGTTATGAATATACCTGATTACATGTTAAAATTTTTATCTATGATCCTAATTTAATATTCAAAATGTTATTCATGGAATTTTCATTATTGTCAATAATTTTATTCGTGGACCTAGATGAAATTCCATATGTTTATGAGAGGGACATATTTCATGTCTTGGACTTAATGGGTGGAGGTGTTTCTATATATAAATATTCAAAATTTTATACTCTTTTTATGCCCCAAATCTATGTATTATTCCAATGATGTCCGATAATGGATCATGTTATTAAATTTTCTTATGATTCATGACATGTAATCTATATATAATTAATTTAGTCTTAATTTTTATGTTATATAAAAGGTTGTGTATGAACTTCATTCATTATGTTCCTTATCACAAACACTAATTCTTAAATTATAATTTATTTAAATCAT
This sequence comes from Viscum album, assembly GCA_963277665.1. NCBI lineage: Eukaryota > Viridiplantae > Streptophyta > Magnoliopsida > Santalales > Viscaceae > Viscum > Viscum album. The sequence continues at coordinate 541,166,141 of OY728130.1, read as the reverse complement.
ATATTTTTATCTATTTTCATTATCCATACTGAGAATCGGAGCTCACCTTTTTTATATTTACTAACCCAAGGTTATGAATATTGGTTTAATGTAGGGTATGTCTACGAGGAGAAATAAATGGGGATGATCTTGGTGGGAAAATTTTAATATCATTCACTAGATTAGAAGATTATGTTCCTAGATTTCAATGTATCTAAAATGTTATGGCCTTTGAGGATATGTTTGTGAAATGTAAACAATATTTATGTAACATGATTTAATATCCATCTTGATATGCAGGGGTATTTATAGTTTTTATTTGAGGAATGGATAAGTTAACATTTGGAAACTAAGATGAGAAACAATTATTGAGATCCCAATGGATATTCCAAATTATGTGACTAGCTATGTCCTAATAGACATGTATAATGATGTGTTTAGGTATAGGATAATATACTGACATTTTTTTAAAGGATATAGAGTGTGGTTTTGATGAAATTAAATCCCAGTATGGACAACACAGGTGGATGTGGCTATGTAATAGATGAAACTTGGTTTAATAAAACCGAAAATACTCTATTGAGATTAAATAGATCAGGAACCAGTGCACAACAGTTGTCCATGGTTCACATCTTCTGTTTCACTCACAAGTTTTTTTCATTGTAAATTAAAAAAATAATTAACAATCATCATGAATTATTTACATAGATGATTCTTATGAATGACCAAGTATAAATATAAATGGAATATATTTAAAAGAATTTATTTTTATTTAGACCACATAAATGATTTTTCATATTCTGATTTTTATTATTATTACCGTGTATCATACTATTTATTATAATCTTATTCAATGGCCAAAACCTTGCAGAACATTGTTAATGTTAAAAAAAATGGATAATGAAATGATTTTTCTACTGAGGAGATGAATAATATGGGAGATAGAATGAAAAAAATATTTCATGGATCACAAAAATTTCTCAATCTATAAAACATGGTGAACACAGAAAATTTAAATTGAGGGAAAAATATTATGTTGAATCAAAAATGAAAAAAGTCACCTTCGTTTAGTGGTTCTACTAAGCCATTAGTCATAGAGAAATGTATTAATTCCACAAAAATGATCTTGCATATTCTAATGTATTCGAAGAATAAAAATTATATGTCAAATGTATACCATTTGGAAGGCGAGGTGGATCAATGGTGGAATATTAAAAAGAATATGATGAAATGAGAATATATTTACTCCATTAAGTATGATGAGATTAAAATATTATATTCTAATATGTACATTCCTTGTATTCATTATAAAAAATGAAGAATGAATTCATATAGCATAAGAAGAATAATGATGAATCTATAAGTGGATGAGAATAAAAAAAATATATTTTCAAGGTACACTTCAGATATTATAATTCATCTAGAATATAAGGATGCCCTATTGTGTATTGGCACGAAAAAAAATTTCTAATGGTTGACAGCCAATATGAAATGTTATGGTTATGTATAAATAATATAGTCTGTACTAAAAATTGAAATAGAATATAGAAACCCATTCGTTATTTTGATTGGAAAAGGAAAATACTTGTCCCTGTAAAATAAATGATATGTTATATGGATTGTAGAAATTGATTCCAACTCCTACATTCCAAAAAAATGGGAAAGAGCATATAGATGAATTCCCAAAAGTAACATATAATTATTTCAAATGTGTGAATCATGTTCATCTAGTAAATTAATACTAAAGTGATGTGAATAGGGAAATCATTAAAATTAGTGGAGAGAGATTCCAATAAAATTAACTACTAACCCTTAACAAATTCATAGTCAAGGATTTTAGGAATTATAATAATTGATGCCCCAATCCAAGGGAAAACATAAAATATAAAACACAACAACTTCTGAAGAAAATAGATAATGTAAAAGAATATTCAATCATAGTGGATAATGTGATTCACTATATTAAGTGATCCTGTATCATCCCATATGAAGTTGGGAATAACATGTTTTATTTTTTTTGAATGATCCTTATGAAAATTTCATTGTTCATCGTTTTTTGAAATTTCATGTTATTATCTCCCTCTACAAGAAATATGAAATAATATAATCCCATTATATATTCCAGTGGTTCATGGATGAACCCATGATTAAAATGAATATTTTTTTCTATATGATAAGAGATTGTTTAATTATTACTAACTTAATTGAATGTTTCATCCTTATATGACTCCAAGTACGATTAAATTACGAATATCAGATACCATCATGGGTTTATAAATTTATGTTTGGACATATTTCCATAGTTAGTAACACCCCATTGGGAGGTTTAATGTGAATGGAGACTATCTAGATTAAGGATATTTAAAAATACATTTTTTCCAATGAAGCCCATTCATAGTATAAATAGTTATATTATTTTAAATTACTTTAAAAATTGTTGAAATATGATTAAAGAATATTATAAGATCATTTCATATGGATTTTAGAGGTATTGGGATCGAAATTATGATGGCCCCCTCCTCACAAAGTGTACCCTCATATTTTTTCAATGTGAGAATTGAGATAATGAACCCTGAGTCCCCATCTAATAGGACTCATGGTGAAAAATGGAACTGAGGGTATAGTAAACATAAATTTGAGGGGCATTACCCTATAAGAGATCACATGTGGTAGAGAGAGATATGATAGACACCAACCACCCCTGCTTAGCCTATAATATAATTGAAATCCCAAGTACCCATATGTAATTTAATTCATGAATTACTACAATTGAAACAGAAAACTGTAAGTACCAAAATAATGTAAAATGTCAGCGACTAGAAATCATGAATTGCTCCTCCAACCGCAAGCTAGTAGTAACATTCCTGATCTCCATCCTTCTTAATGTGACCTAAAAACAATTTATATATACATTGGATGAGAATAAAAGTATACTCAATAGTATCCTCCTAGGATCCTCTCATGAAAAAGTATCAAAATAATGCTAAAGTATAGTGAACCACAAGTTAAACTAACTCATAAACTAAACATTTATACAATGTTCCCAGCCCCCCCTCACATGGATAATCCCACTAAGTACTGAAAACTAGAGTATATAATATATTAAATAATACCAAGGTAATAAAATTAACACTTCCCCACTAGTTTTATACTTTTCCCCTAAGTTGCACGTCCTGATCATCTATCTCCAAAAAGGATTGCCTACAGACATCTGAGTGAAACACCATAACATGCACATCATGAAACTCACCGCCAGAACCACACAACCAAAAGTAACCACGTAGTTTTTGAGATACTGAAAGCCCATATATTGTGCATCATATATCAATTGCTATACCTCAAGCCATCATAATCAATAGATCAAGTATGGATCTGTAAGAAATCAAAACCTATACGCGTTACACCTATAGTCATCCATAGATCACTATATCAAGAATATATGTATGTAAAAGAACAAAAATCCATTATATCCCACTACACAGATATATGGGGAAAACTAACCATATTTCTCCCCAGTACTACTAACTACATTGAGAGGTGATTGGTGCCAATGGGGATACTTAACCATCCATCCTCACACAAGGATGCTAATGAAAACACCCCCACCCCACAGTGCTCAGAATCCCCAGGGTGTCAATTTTCATAGCCGACATGTTCGATTAGGTAATAGAAACAAAATATTATAGGATATATTATATCTCACAAGCACAATATGGGAAAAATAAGTCATTGACTCAACTACAACTAACCTCTCTCGGTCGCCCTATGGACCCTGTTATGATTAGATATCCTACAAGCACAAAACCAATTAAAGATATACATTATGTAACGTATCCCTTTTTCTATCATTTAAAAATAATGTTATTTAATTATTTAATATTTAATTAGTCATTATCAAAATACACATTAAATTTCATTATCTTCAAAACAATGTACCATTCCATGTAGGCATAAACAAACCATGCCCACAATTCCATTAACTTTTAATCTCATCATTTCATGCTAGCATGGATCCAACCACATGGAAAAAACTCATTTATTCAACAATTTAATTACAATATTATCAAATTTAAATAATTCATAAAATTCTAGAAAAACATTATAATCTTTCAAACAGAAGGGAATCAACATGGTGAGTAGATGAACTACATGAAGAGTCCTTTCCACCTATTGCTGGAGCACTAGACAATCCATCCTTGAGAAGCTAGACAAGGAAATCACATGGCATACCCCACGCATCTTATACCCTTATGGAAGGAGGGAAAAAAATATCATCTACAAAAAGTAGTGTGAAATTAAAGTAGATAAAAAAATATCATATTCAACAATATCAACTTTCATATCAATTGGTAAGCTTAGCTTTAACATGTTGCAGCTTCCCCAATGTCCTTCCTGACCTCCACATGCATAAACTGATGAATCTCACCACTCTAGGTGTCAACTACTTCCACCACCAAGGGGATCGCTACCCCCACATACCACAACAACCCTCTAGGTTTATCCATCCATGGCTCAAACCCAAACATGTGAAATATGAAACAAACAACATAGAAACTGGGCTCTTGGCCCTGAACAAGGCATCCAGCCTTCACACACAACGAGCACCCATAGATGCAATGAATACGGTGCTTGGCCTTAAAAAATATAAGGGTAACATAGAACCCTTCATGGAAATAAAAATATCAAAAAATTGGTCTTTTATTTCATATTGATTTCACTGATTCAATTAAACATGAAAAACTGTACCAATTTTATTATCATTAAAGCTCAAAAACCACGAAAACTGGATTCCTTAAACATGCCTCTTTATAATTATCCAATTAATTGAAAATTAGTCTCAGTTTTATGTTATTTACTAGTTTCTATCAACAAAAACATGCTCAAAATAGAAGCATAGATATTAGATGATCTAGAAAATTGATAATAAATATCCTCGCTATGAAATTGTTACTTATTCGTTAATCCAGTTCAAGTATATTTTTATGTCAATTTCATTATGATCCATTGGCTTAAAAGAATATAACCCTTCTACTACTTGTAAAATAATGCAGAATCCATGAATCCACTAACTCAAATGTTTTCTGTCATTCTTTTCATGAGAATGGGTAATCAGAGTGGATCATGATCACCTCTCCTGAAATGACTGCATCCACCTGACGATGCCATGACACATCCAAATTTACCAACACCCAAGAAAGGTCCATTAGAAACATGGATATCACATGTCATGACATGGAAAGGGGAACAATAGGAAACAAATCAATTATCCCAGAAGATTGGAGGTATAACATATCATATATTGAATATGGATCAACCCTTCTTAGACGCACCAAAATAGGGGTGCCCATGTATAATTAAATGAACCATGGTTATGTGATTCAACGATAAATATTTGTTCAAACAAATCCTATTGAAGGATGAACTGTTTCCTTCTGGTACCAACAAAAACACCAAAGAATAAGAAGGAGGAAGGTGTCTTAACCCTTTGAAAATCTAAACAGATTAGCCGTTTAAGGTTCAATTTAGATTTTCCATTAATGGAGGGTCTGGTAAAAACTTTTGGGTTTGACTGAGTACTGGAATTTCGACCCATAAGATAAATTAAGATAGGAGTATTATAATTTTTACCAGACTCAAATCCCTTAAAACACCTATTTGGATTTGTTTTACATTAATTAAAAGGTGAAATGGGTCATAATGCTAGATACTAGAATAATTTTTCACAGATTGATCTGGAAACACTGTATCACCTAATGATAGATGAACTAATGACACATGACCTACCAAAAGAGGACATACTGACAGAGTATCTACCAACATAATACTTATAGATAGATTAGCTACTTATAGAAGGAATACTGATAGATGACCTCTCACTAGATAATCTACCAATAGATGACCTATAGAAAGATGACCTATAGACAGATGACCTACCGTCAAATGACCTACCAATAGATTACCTACCGAAAGATGATATACCGACATGTGACTCATAGAAATGAGTCATGGATGTGACTCAATGATGATAATATTCACATCTTTCACACTGATAATAATTTTCACATCTGTCTCACTGATGGAAATGTTCTCACCAGTCTCATTGATGGAACTACTCACATATGTGTAATCAATTACATTGTTCAGAGAATAGAAATTTTGAAAAAGTGTTTGAAATATGTCTCCATGACCACCTTAGACACCTCAAACAATAGATTATCATAATGGAATAGACTAGAGAGTTCAATACCATTACGTCGGATAGCTATCTAAACATTATTGTCCTTGATAATAAAAAACTAACCTTGAGATGAAATATAAAAAGGGTCCAAACATCCACCCTTTGAGATACCTCTCAAGGATCTCACGACAAATGGATACCAACTGCTTCACCAAATGATCTATAAGAAACCATAGGAAAAACAAAAAACATCTCTTATCTAATCTAGAAGGGGATATAGCTCTCAAAGGAGATAAATTCACAAAAAAAATGTATATAAATCCATTTCATTAATAGAAAATGTATACAACCAAAAAATGAACATCATCACAAGAAAATATTTAAGAATCAAAAATATCAAGCTACTAATTTTGAATCTGTGACTCACATTCCCAGGTACACTCCATCACACCACCATTACACCACAATTAATGAACCATGGGGATAACAGACCATCGAATCACCATCCTTGTTCAGTCGTGGATAATTATAGGCTGCTCCTCAAAGGTTCTATCATCGACAACATTGATATCTATCATTCAATGACTTGAGAGTCATTATGAAGATATCTAAAGATTTTTAATACAAGAAAAATATTGTGTATCCTTATTAACTATAGGGGATGTTCAAACTGATATTACACAGCTCGAGCACGAGCCGTTACATCAAAAGGCCTAACAAATCGGGGAGAAATATTACTTACATGGTCGAAACATCACTTACCATGATGGGAAGTCATTTCAAAAACACATTTTCTCCAAGATCAAACTCCAAAGGTCTCCACCTATGACCTAAATAGTATTTATAATTATCATACACTACCTTCATCCTCTCATGAATCACTTCAACCATCAATATCATATTCTCTACTAGTTCCTATTGAAAAATTTGTGACTCTCCTACCCGTGTCCATCACAACAGATAATGGAATGGTTGGCCATACAATTCATCAAAAGGTTGAATACTGATGTTGGAGAAGAAACTAGTGTTGTAGGTGAACTCTACCAATGGTGTGTTCATCATCCAAGAACCTCTAAAATACGAGACACAAGACCACAATATGACTTCAAGAGTCTGGTTGGTATAATCTATCTGTGTGTCTGTGTATAGAAGAAAAGTAGTGCCAAGGCATATCTGGGAACCAAAATCATTATAGATACCTCTCCACACCATGTAGGTAAAAATTGGATCTCAATAAAAAATGATCATCCTAGGGACCAAATAGAGAATCAACTCCTCCAGTAGATATTTCCTTAACAAAAAATCCACTATGTTGGACACCTTGATTGCAATAAATTGGGATGATTTACATAGACATTGCACTACCACCCATATATTTTAATGTCCTCTATATGCTCGTGGTAAACCGATAGCACAATCCATCGATATTTACTACCACTTTCATTGGGGATCATCTAATGGCTAGAGAAAACCTCCAAGAACACGATGCCCGACCTTAACCTTCTGGCACACCAAACATCGGGACACAACCTCTGTTAGTGCAATGATTCAACCCTATCCACATAAACTAACCCCTAAATGATCGGTAAATCTTTTAAATCAATGATGTAAAACTAGGGATTAACTATGGAACTCCATGAAAACCATATCATTCACCAACAAAGGGATGAAAATCCTTCCCTGAAATAACACCAGTAGTTCTTATCCTCAGACCAACCATTAGGGGCCTCCCCACTGAAAACATAGTATCTCCAGACATACTCATCATGACCCCCCAAATAGATATCATCTACATACATCAAATAAAGAGAATGTAACTTCATCTAAACAAATACAATCTCTTTCCCCATATTCTCCCATTTCTAGATGTAATGGTGAATATTCTTCCATTACTCTCCAAGAATGACCAGATTAACGTACTTAATCACTACGTGGATTCCTAATCAGTAAAAAGACTACAAAATTCCCATTACTAGGTGTATAAAGTATTTTGAATCCGTAATATTCTAATAAATACATCCACTAACACTGTAACATGTTCATGTCACCATGGATGAAATATAACCTCGGGCTTTTATGATCGATAAATACCACAATGCCCTATTTAATGAGGTAATACCTATATATATTCGGGTAAAACACATATTATACCAACTAAAGATAATGGATAGAATATACATGCTCATGGGGACATAACATCTATGACCCATAAGAAAGGATGAACCTCTACAAAATTAGAAGACATCTTAACCCCAAAAGTGAAGCATCATAGGAAACCTCAATCTAAAATCCTTATGCTGACAGACCAAGAATTTGAGCATTGAACAATTTCTCCTTCAGATACTTGAATAGTTATTTATACTAACTAGACCATATGAATGACTAATCCTTTTGGTTAAATACTTCTATATGAGTGAAAAACCAAGAGAAATCGGTTACGAACCTCCTATAATATCCTACAGGACCAAAGAATCATTCCCCCCCCCCCCCGCCACTGTCACAGGGGATTACCAACATAAATATACATATATATTCGATGGATCCATAGATACTCCATGATTGGATATACCATTCCCCATGAAAATGACTTCTCGAGCTCAAAACTCACACTTCAAATACATCCCAAATAGCTATTGTCGACGAATAACTCATAAAAACATGAAGATTCTCTACATGCTCCTCATCAAATTATGAGTACATAAGGATTTCATTGATGAAAACACCCAAAAACATATCCAGGAACACAAGGAACAAATCTTTCATCAAACCCATGAAGAAATTTGTGGATTTTTTTACACCAAATGACATTACAACTAACTCTTAATGTCCATGATGGAAATAACTGAAAATAATTGGAATATCTGCATCCCTCACATGCATCTGATGATATCCTGAAGTAAATTTTTCTCCAGAACCAACTTACACAAATCAATTGATCAATAAAATTATATATCATTGGAAGAGAAGAGTGGTTCTTCACATTCAATTCGCTCAAGTGACAATAATCGATACACAACTGCAAACTTCGATTAGCTTGCTTCACAAACAGAACCGGTGCACTCCTTGGTGACACACTTTTCTGAGAAAAACCGCACATAGTAAAACAGAGAGATATATATGAATCCCATGCAACTCAGAAGGCATCATCCAATATAGATACATCAATATAGGAGATTCACCCAGATGTAGCTTGATCCTAAGCTCAATCTCTTGTTGATTTGTTAGTACTACATCCTCTTCTAGAAAGAAATTAGGAAACTCTCTTACAACCCTCCACAACGTAAACTACTGAATATATGAAAAGCATAGCATCAGCTCATCCATAAAAGATGATAAGGATAGTGAAATCCTCTGACCCATATAAGGGTCTCTCTTGCAAACAAACACTGCTGGATTTCCATCACCTTCAAAGAACACCACCTGACTCCTAATTTAATCCAAAATATCATTCAACAAATACAACCAAACCATTGAGGATAAAATCATATTGTTTTATCCATAAACATAAGAAATATCACAAAGACTGGTGTTTCCCCAGAACTATCTCACAACTTCTATATACATCAAACATGTATATTCGGCCTCAAACTAGTGCAGTTAATGTAAAGGTAACTCTAAATCTATCAACCTCATGTATGAAATCGTGGAAAAGGGAAGGATATATATAGGATTTTGTTTCTATAGAATCAAAAAAATGTATAAACTCAAGTATAAAACAATAAATGAGTATCTTTATCAACCTATGGCTCACCAGGAACTATTGATGATCAAGCAAGAAACTAAACATGGCCTACTCTATGGCCTCTCTGACACTACTGAAGACCACAACCATTGTGTGCTCTACTATATGAGGATGGGTAGCATCCTTATGTTGTCCTCTACCTAACACACCTTATCTATATTGATACATGTCTTCTGTAACCATATTTTGATGCCTTGGAAAAAAATAATCAATGTAAGAAGATGAAACAGAACATAGAAATCACCATGATTACTCACAATGGTCAGAATCTTCCATTACAGATTTCCTTATCTTCCACATGAAAAACAAGTGTATAATCTCTTAGTGTAGGTCTTCTAGATTTTCCCCCCAAGAAATTAAATAATGACGGTTGGGACCTACCCTAGGATGTAAAAAAACCCTTCTATCCAGAAAATCTAGAAACCATAACAATAGATCTACTTCTTGAGGAATCTCAACAACTCCCCTCTCATGGTGGTCCGATTCTGGATGACATCCTCTCAATGACCTCTTCCTTTTCCAACACCACAAGAAATGTCTTCATCATAAATGGAGTGACCAAGCATTGGATTTCTGGATGCAAAGCCTCCTTGAAATTTCTTACTCAAGCCTCATCATAATAAGAAAGGTATGAATCATTTTAAAAAATAATCCTAAATTGGAATACAAACTCTTGCACACTAGAGATCCCCTATTAAATGGTACGAAACAACTGTTGACTGGACACTATTATGGTGGAATATATAAACTCAACTCTCAACTGGTCTCATATCTCCCCCCCCACACACACACACAAAAACACAAGACTAGTGACTCCTCGAGATATCCAAGGAACAAGAACCACCACTATGTCTTCCCTGTGAATCATCATCATAACCAACGATACCTAGTGTTCCTTATGAGCTAACATCAATCTGAATAATATCTAAACCACATCTAACCAATCATCTATGACTACATCTGAAATGGAGATCTCATAATTATGAGTAATGTGGTACTAAAACTCTCAGAGTGTCCTCCTCTATGTGTCTTCATCTTAAACCTCTACTCTATGGAGATCTGCGGGAAAAACCTTTTAGATATCTTCTTCATCAACCTGGTGAGGACTTAAATATAGATCCATACCTAAAAATGAATGAGGAGTTAGAGATCCAAAACATGGAATACAGAAGACTTAATATTAATTAATTATTTTCTTTTATTCATTTTAGGTTAATTTATTGTAGTTTATAACTAATAAATCACCTGCAAAAAGTATAATAATGCACGATCCATTCCTAGTTCTCTACACTATAAACAAGTTAAACATCGTTTAGTAACAACTATAAACTCAAATTTTTTTGCATTAGATACCAGGACACCCTATATACCTGTGTCTCAGCCAGTATCTCGTGTTTAAAGTTCTTGGTAATCTTAGCTGATATATTTTCCCTACCAACCCATGCATGCTCACCTGTGCCAAACTCCATACATCATCCTATCCATCAACCTCCCTATAATACAACTCTGTCATGACCACCTCCCAACAAAATTTACCCTCTTCAGCCAAACATTTGGTAAGAGAGATAATTCCCCCCCAAGTCCCACCTCTAGTAGGCCCTGGGTTGTGGATTAGCATAGATGTTATAGAGACACACAAATGGGATACATTACCCTCTAAGAGAACCCATTGGAAAAAGAAATATAATACAGACATAAACCAACACCTTATTAGAAATAAATAAAAATATATATCCCATGTACACATAAGTAATGTCGTACTAGAACATCTACAACTGAAAGGGAAAACTATAAGTACTAGAATAATGTAAAACGGTAGTGACCATGATGCCCCAACAGTTCCTGCAACCCCATGCTTGTATTAAACAAGTATGATCTCAAACATGCTCCAACTGACCTAAAAAAATACTTTATATATACTTTGGTTTAGTATAACAATATAAATAGTATGATCATACTTGGATCCACTAATGAAAAATTGAAGAAGTCAATCTAAAGAACAATGGAAAAAATTTAAAATAACTCATGACCTAAACAGGAATACTATGTTCCCAGCCTCACCTTAGCTACTCTCACTAGATATATCATACAATATTATATTATATTATATATAATATCAAGGGTACCTCACTACCACTTCCCCACAGGGCATATCTATCCAAAAAGGCTTTCCGGCATCCACTTTGGTGAAGCACCACAATATGCACATCGTGCAACCCACCACCACAAACACACAAACAAAAGTTACTTGGTTATTTTTGGTATCTAACACAAATCATATAACATATCATATGAAATGTATTATACATAAGCCGTTGCATCCCTCAAATTGAGTAATGATCATCTAGCCATCACAACCTATTCACATTACACATATAGTGGTCCATAGGAAACTATATCGATTATATATGTATGTGAAATATTCAGAAGCCATTATTGCCCTCTACACAAAAATACGAGGAAAAATTTACATCAGGCAATCCAGAACTAGTAACTACCCAGAGAAGTGTACGGGGGCAAAAGGGGGTATTCATCCATCCATCCTAACATCAGGATGTTGGGGAAAACACCACCACCCACTAAGGCCGAGAATCCCTTGGGTGTCATTGCACTAATTAACATGGTAAAATAGAATATTGAAACAAAAAATGTATTAGATATATAATAGTTACCAACCAAACTATGGGCATAACATTATATTACAATCAACTATGGAAAATTTCTCTAGAACTTCTATCACATAATACTAATACTAGATATCAAATAAGTACAGAGCCATTTAATGATCTACATTAAGTAACTTGTCACTTGTTTTATCAGTTTCATTTTCCTATAATTAATTATTTAACAATTAAATAACCATTAAAAAATCTACATTAAATTTAATTATAATAAAAATAATATTATCTGTCCTCCAGAAATAACATATCAAATTCCAAATTCCTTTAAATTTGAACCTAAACACTACATCCCACAAATCTCTAACCCCATGGTTTAACATCATTTATTCTATCATTTATTAAAAACGAATGCATCTTGCCACTCTAGATAACAATTTATTCCACCGCCATTGGGCCTTTCTACAACCACATACAATAATTTCCCTCCATGCTCAGCCATACCAATATCAAAGAACAATACAAGTTGAAAGAAAAAAACAACATATCAAATGGGCTCATTTTTGTAAAGAATGCATTCATCTTTGACAAAAAACAATCATTCATAGCTCCAATGCCTATGGTGCATGTACATTCAAAACAATAAGGTAACATAGACCTATTTAAGGTGTTATATTTATCACAAAACTGATCCTTAATTCTATATTGAATTATCCATTTAAATTAAGCAGGAATAATTACACCCATTTGATTATAATGAAAATAAAACAAAACCAATTGGATTCAATAAAAATTCATATTTATCAATAGAAAATTAATTTATAACTAATCATGGTTTTAGGTAATTTACAAATTTCATGAATAACAATAGGAAAAACAATAAAATAAAATATATGACCCAATTTATAAATTCAAGAGGAAATAACATTTCTATGCAATTGACTCAAATTATTTATTCTAATTCTTCTATTTATTATGTACATTTCATTGTGATTCAATAGATAAAACATGCTATCTTTAACACTACATGTAAAATAATAAAGAATCCATGAATCCATTATATGAAATGGGTTCTGATGTTCTTTGCATAAGAGCAGTCCAAAATAGCGGATCACAATCACCACTTTCAAAATGACTGTATACATCTGAGGACATCGTGGAAGAACTACATCAACCCATGCCAATGAATGTACAATGAAAAAAAGGATAAAATTTCATAACATGAAAAGCTGAACATAATGAAACATACAGAGTAAGCTATGATAATGGCAGTATAACATACCCTATATTGATTATGGAGCGATACTTCGAGGTCGTACCATGTCATGGGGTGCACATGTAGCAAGAAAAACTCAAAGGGGGAACGATCCAGGGATGGAAGATCAGTCGGATGAATTCGATGGAAGAAAAACTCTTGTTAACGGGTACCAATGAAAAAAAGAAGGATGAACAAAGAAGAAGGTATATCATCCTTTTGAAAATCAAATTGGAGTAACATTTTATGGTACGGAATAGATTTTCCATTGAAGGAGGATCTGGTGATGGCGACATGGTTTGACCAAGTAAAGGCATCCTGACCTACAAGATAAAATGAAAATAGGAGTTATGTAATTTGAACTAGACATAAATCCCTCAAACAAAGTCTTTGAATGTAATATATGTCAATTAAAAAATCCAAATGGGGGAAACAACAGGATGTTAGAAACATTGTTCACTGACTGATCTGGAAACATTGTAGCACCTACCAACATATGACCTAACAAATGATGACCTACTGATAGATGAACTACAAAAAAATGACCTATTGAAAGTTTTTCTACTAATAGTTGACCTACTAATAGATGAACTACCAATAGAGGACCTCCCAACAGATAACTTACAAAAAAATGACATACCAAAAGCTATCCTTTCAATAGACGACATACTGACATATGACCTACCGATAGCTGACCTACTGATCAATGACCTATATAAAGGTGACCAACAGATAGGTGACTCTCCATCATGAGTCACTAAAATAACTCACCGATGACAATATTCATATCTATCTCGTCGATGAAACTGATCATATCTATCTTACCTATGGAAATTTTCACATATGTCTCATCGATGACATTTTTTGCATCTGTCTCATGGATGACCCTATTCACATCTATCTCACTGTTGACATTGTCCAGAAAAGTGGAAACATTGTCTCCGAAATGGAAATTTGTAAATTGGTATGAAATAAGTCACCTTGAACTCATTGTACAACTTAGTAGAGTATTATTTCCTTTAGAATGATTTTGAACTATGGTAAAAAAAATCAAAAGTTGTATCACCCCATTTCTATACTATAATAATCAATGGATTCAAAATTCCCTTGAACTTTTCACATTCCATCATATCATTCATCCATACAAAATATCATGATACATACTCTATAATATACCATCAAATATTATCCTATTATAAGTGTATCTTAATATCAATAAACATCTTTGTGGTTCTATAATGGATATAAAATGACGATTTATGTAAATCATCCAACAAATCCTTCATCAATTCAATTTTTAAAGCGGTTCATATTCATTTACCATATATTATAAATTTTATACTATCAATTTTAAATTCTTGAATAAATTTTACATTATTATGTATTTCCATATCATATTTTAAGGATTCATTGTTCTTCAAATAGATGAATAATTAATTAATCATTTTGGATATCATGGACTTCATCCCTTCCCATATTATTTCAATATCCATATATTGAATATACAAGATTAGTGGTTCCCTTTAATTCCCCAACATAAAATTGGTAGCTTGATCATTTTAAATTGACCGTCATCCCATAGTTTTCTTCAATTGATTTTTTTCAATTTGATTATTCGTAGTTATTTATTAAATCTAATAATTTAAAGTAATGAATACTTAACACCCTATAATTTCATATAAAAATTAGTCTATCACTGATATTATTGATAACACTCTCTTAAAATATATTGATTATTCTAAAAATTACTTCTTACATTGTATACATCATCCTATCCAAGATCTTATGTTAGGTAAATTATCTCTGTGTGCAATAATTAAATATATTCATAAGAAATTATGTTTTAAATTTTCATCCGGAAACATCCCAAATCCTTCTCCAATTCATCGTTATATATAAATAATTCACCATTATATGGTATTGTAAATACAATGTTATTAAATATATTATTCTCTACATCAATAATGATTACATCTTATTCTTATATATAGAGGATCATTACTCCCTTATTTGTTATCTATGTTGGTAAATTCTAAAATCATGAGAAATATCCCATGGATACAATATTTTCTATTGAAAATAAGAAAACTATGGACTTATATATTAATAGTTAATCTTGCCTATTATTCTATTTCCTTAATTTTTGTAGGATCCATATATATACCATCACATGTTTTGACATTACCCAAGAAACAAACTTTTTTTGAGAAAAACACTATTTTAAATTTGGAATTCTTCTTATGTTTTTAAAATTATTCTGAATAATATTTAAACACACTTATTATTACTCCATATTCATAGAATATATGAGAATATAATCAATATAGACTATATTATGTTTTTAATAGTCATATATATATATTATATTGAAATGATAAATGAAAAATATTGTGGCATTTTTGTATCTAGAAGGTATCACAGGGAATTAATAGTTTCTATATCTTATGTTGAAAATTATATTTTGTATTTATTATTTCTATTCCATTTATTGATTTTATCTAATATGAAGATATATTATAAATATTTATTGAGGAGATTTATATTTAACAAATAGTTCATCAATATGGTGGAAATGATACTAGTTCATTATTGTGATTTTTATAAATTATAATTATCAATTCAATGACATATTTATCCATAATTATTACTAAAAAATAGAACACGAGAAATCCAAAGTGATAAAAATTAGATTATAAATCCCACTTCCATATTATCCTAACATTTCTATTTTAATTCTTCCCATTAAGTTGAAACTATTATTCAATGAATATTTGATATTTAAAAAGAATTAGTCATGAGATCAAATGAAAACTCCACCTCATTATACGTGGATTGAAAATGATGTTCATTAGGAAATAATTCAATGAAATCCCATACGATTTTAATCCCTTCAATGTGGAGTTTCATATAAATAATTTAAACTAATCCTCCCTCATTATTACATATCGATGTCTATGAGATTTATTTTTTATCGATGTTTATAATCTCCAATTAAGTGGTATTTTATAATTGGATGATTTGGGATGCGAAATGAGAATCCCTTACCTTAAAAATGGATATCATATCAATTCAATGAAATATAATCAATTCATAGTATCCAAATTTATTATACAATGGGATGAATAAAAACATATTGGGGTTGTATCTTCCCCTAATTCAGAATCTAAAAAGCGTTTTATACAGCGGAAGAAATAAATTCACCACTATATGTTTTGACTATAATTAAATATATATTTTTTAAATTCTATTATCAATATATCTATTATACTTTTTTGATAATAAATAATATTATGAACGAAAATAAAATAATACCTTCATATATTTGTATTAGAGAACAACTGTACTGTTAAAAACATAGTTATCATTGTCCAGTTATTGGGTATATATTTCATATTCCCTTTGTTATAACATTTTAATAATAGGTTTTTTATTATTATTATCATAATTGTCCCATTATTTGATTCATTGATTAAAATATTCCGAAACATGTTCCATTAGAATTATTGAAGTGTCGATTATTCCATAGATGAGACTTTATTCACATATATTGTAATGAATAAACTCTTGACCAATCTCCAATAGTCACGAGCCAGATGGATATTCTATATAGACTAAAAAATCTCCATTTATATTTCAAAATTTTCTTCAGATATTCATCCCAATTTTTTTCATATGAAATTTTAATTTCTTTCAATAATGTGGTTTTTCATTTTGAGTTACTTGGAACATTCATTTCCATTACATTTCTTGTTAAAAAATTTGAGCCTGTAGAATCTGTATATACCATAAGTAGGCCTTGATTAATTTCCGCCTGAAATCTAATGTCTCTTAAATAGAATTCTTGTTAACAACTTATTATTAGGATATTAAAGAATCATTAAATAATATTTTTAGTTGTACTGATGACACTAGAAGCACGAATTTTCAGTCTTCTAAGGTTTTATTTAGAGGTAAAAGTGGAATCATACTACTTTTGATTCAATAGAATGACATAAAACTTATTTTTTGTAATATATAATTGAAACAATTCATTGATGTATAATATAATATATCCACTTTTTCTATTGAGTAAACTTCATAATTTTTTTCCTTATTTTTAGTGACATCTTTATTATGGTAAGACATACCTCCCAAATTATAAATCATTATATACACATTACAATGTATTAATGAATGGATAATGAAATTTATCTTCCATAATGTGTTGATATACATCCCAAGAATGTTTTTATAGGAATACCAACTAAATTGTAGAGGAAATATTCGTATGATGGGATTGATATAAATTTACCCCATCCCCGGTGTATTAGGGTTCTCACAATGATTTACGATATTATTATTATATAGGGAATGTGGAGTGAGAATCACGATGATAATTTTCAAGGAAAATAATATCCCATTATATAATCTATTTAAATAATTTATCTATTTCTGATCAAAAGAATTGTAAACACAAGTCTGCTTATTTTTAGAAATTTAATGAAATAAAATAAAATATATATATGGGAGTACATAATTATATATTCACATAGAGAAAGAAACAATTAAAAAAGAAGGAATAATACAAAAAACAAATTTACACCCAAACATATGATTTCGTGTTTTAGGTATATGTTATTAATAATCTATTAATATTAGGGTCTTTAAAAATACTATAAAATTATAATAAAATCCCTCATAATTATATTTAATGATATTGTGAAAAAACCAGATCATATCAATAATGAGTATCAATTAAGGAATATAGTTAGAGATCTTTTCCACTTAGTGAGCATCTACTCATTCTGAACTCTATATTTCGTTGATTATTACCAATTTGTGAATTTCTGTTATATCCTAAGTAAAAATATTTATATTAAGACATGGATATTATGTCATGGATACTATAATCAATATATTTTGACAAAACATTTGGGGTTTTAGAATATATTTAGATTAATACATTGGATTTTAACTAATATTTCATACTCTTAACCCCTAAAAATAACTAAAATTCACTCTAATTCTAACAGACAAGACTCGATCAATGTATATATTCATTTTACATAGTTTTAAGAATTTGAAACTAATATCATTTAATTACACTACAATAATTGACCTCAATGGTTTAGTGTGATTTGATATTTTAACTTAGTATGTATTATGTATTCATTATTAATCATAAAAAGTATACAACAAATGTCATCTCAAACATTTTCATGACTATAATTACCCATGCAACATGAAAAGTAAGAGTTATTGATATCAAACACTATGTAAGGAAAATCATATCAATGGTTCATAAACTATTTGGATCATAATAAAGTTTAAAATCATAAGAAGAGTATAACTTTGGTATTTGAATGTTTATAGAAATAAATGTGATAACAAAATGTAGTTATTAAAAATCATAGATCCAAGAATGAGGTAACATCATCATCAAATTATATTTATAAATTCATAAAAAAATACCCTAATGTGGATAAAAATGAAAACTAATTATAAAACATAGAATTGAAACATACTTATGTGGTATAGATATAAAAATGTGGAAGAAAAGTAGTATTAGGAAATCATAAAATTTTGATCCTTTCTACTAAAAATAATGAGTATATTTGTCCTGGTGAACATATATAACGACAATAATTTCCATTCAATGTTCAATGAACATGGATAAAAATAATTATATCAACACACAATCTTGTAAAAGTAGTTGATGGAAATAATTTCCTTGCAGAAAATCATTATTTCATGTGATATTAATCATTTACCAATAAATTGGATAATGATATAGGTCTCCAACCATCAAGTGATCATAATAGATAAAATTTAACTTTATATATCATATCACTAATAATCCATGTAATGGAAATGGACTTCACAATATTTCAAAATTGTATAATATGGAATGAACTTATGAATTAAATAGATTAGTGAACAAAACATTCATCACACAAAATTATTATTTCACAAGATAATAAAAAGGGAAATAATGTTGGTTTAATCTATAATAGATAGTTCTTTTGGACATATAGAGGGGTCATAGAAGTGAAAAGCAATGGTTTCATTGAAATAATTTTTTAACATTGTTATAAAAATGTATTTTTATTTATATTAAAATATGAATTCTCAAGAAGGTAACAACATAACTCATTATCTTTAACCATCTCTCTCTCTCTCTCACACACACACACATATATATCTAAATATCATAATCATGAAATAAAATATTTTTTAATTCAGTAAATGTGAAGTGGAATACAAAATATATGAACCTGAAATTGAATGTATTTTCAATATTTTGGAATATCATTACTAGAAAACACATAATTATACGAGAAATAATGATTCCCTATAAATTTATGAATATGAAAGTATTAACATAAAATAGTTATTTTATATTTTGGATATAATGGAAATAACAAAATCATAAGAATGCATTATAATAGAATTGGAACCGAAATAGACATTAAATTGGATTAAAAATATTTATTACAACAATATGTTTCATAAAAATAATCAATATTATAATGAATATTATTTTATTTTTACAGGTAATTTTAAAATATCGGGAGATAAAAAAACATACGGAGTAGGTAAATGAATGTATATAATAATTCAATAAGAACATATTAGAGGGATAAAACTATGACATAAAAAATAGAGACTCTATCAAAACAACCCGTCTTACTTTAGTAATAAATTCAAGCAATGTTTTTGAGGCATAAGAATCAAAATGGAACTCTAAATAAGTTGAATAAAATATATTCATTATTAAATATTCAACAGAGAAATTATATACATCATATTTTTAAAAATAGTTCTTGAATATGAAAAACTTATCAACAATAGAATAATGAAATTAAAAAACCAATTCGAATTATCTTAACTTATAAAAATGAAATTTATCCTCCTATATAATAATCCATACAATAATAATTAATTATTTAATAACATCAGTAATATTTTTTAAAATTTTATTCTATTAAATTATTATAACACATATGTTGTATAGTATTAAAATAATACTATGATCAATTGCACGTACCACATTCATTACCTAGCATAAAACAAATTTTGATATACTGTTAAAATATTATAATTTAAATACGACCATTATAACCTAGTATTTATTTTGGTGGTTATAAATAGAAATATGTGTATTATGATATATATGTTGAAATGATTCCTTAATAAAACAATTATTGGGATATGCATTGTTTATAAATTAGATATATGTGATGAAACAATCATTTGTAGTTGAAAGAACTATTTTTCATATATTTGGGTTTATGTGAAATAGATAATTGTTTCATTAAAGATTAAATTAATTAAAATTAGTAATTGAGTATTTATTAATTTTATAGAATATATATCGTAAAATTTAATTTAAAATTCATTTAATTATACTTTTTATACATGAAATCAGTATAATATAATTTTATTATTCGAAAATACATTTTAATGAAAAATTTATCTAATTTAATATTTAATATGAATGACATGCTTAATTTATAATAATTATTGAATTTCATTTAATAAAAAACAATTTAAATTAGAATATAAACGAAATAAGAAGAAAATATATTGGCTTTTTATTAAATTATTAATTTTTTTGATCATATATAAAAATAGATCTTTCCAATGATTTTTTTATCATATCACATTATTTTATGTCCCTTTATGTTTTATATTTGGTTTAAAAGTATCATAGTTTCAAAATGTTTAAAAATTATCCAATTAATTATAAATTGATTTGTTATTATATTTAGTTATTAAATGAAATTTTATAAAAAAATATTTCATTTTGTTTTTTGGGAATTTTATTACATATAATTTCAAATACTTATACTATGTGAACCATTAAAAATTAATTTTTTTTCTGTAATCACGAGCTTCAAAATATTAATAAAATGAATTTAATTTTTTGTTATAATAAATAATAACTATTGAAAAATTTTATAACTATGGTAAATGGTTCAATATGATTAAAATGAAAAAAATAATTAGAAAATTTATAAAAATCAATAATAAATATAGTTTAATTTCACCAATGAGTTTATTTTTACCATATTCATATTATATTTCAAATAATTGTAAGCCAACGAGCCCATACCAGAGTTGTAAGGGCTCATTCTTAGCATCCAAGAGACCCAGGTTCAAAACCGGGTAGAGGCGAATTTCCGGGTACTAAAGTAGTGTTGTAGCAGTTCTGTAGCAGCTACATTCGGCACTGTAGCAGCTGGAACTATTCACCCAATTTGGGCCTTCGGGCCACCTATTTGGCCCTATGGGTCTACAAGGCCTTCGTGTTAGCAAAGGCCTTTGGGCAATAGGACCTTCGGGTCACGTAGACCATGGAGTATCCCAGTTTACATAGAATAGGCCCCAGAAGAGGATCAGAACAACAGGAGTACCAAACACCAGATCTAGAGCTAACCGGATTGGAAGAATGAGAGGGTATGACAGCCGCCATCGGGACCAGGCACATTGCAGCTTTGTTCGAGGAAATGCTAGCGGATCCGCCATACAAGGTGGGGAACAAGGTGATCAATGATGCAGAAAACTAGGGAGGTGCAGTTCAAGTGGGCTAGGCCTATGTGTCATGTATTGGGAATGGTATGCCTCTGGTCCTTAGGGTCATGTATTGCGGGTTTGTCAGTCCTTTGGCCTATAGGTCATGTATGGGTTCCCCTTAAATCCTTAAAAGGGGTTTTATCCATAAAAAAAGGCCTTTGGGCCATTCGGGCAAAAAATAATTGTAATCTGGAATCATTTCTAATTGATATTAACATTTATATTACTCGATGTGAAGCATGAAAAAAAAAATTCCACTCTTATTCATTAAATATAAAAAATACATTTTCCTCAGGATGAGTAAAATAATTAATGCTTATAAATTATTATTTTGAATATGAATAATTTTTTTATAATAATTTAGTTTCGATTTGTTAAACTTTAATATTTATGTTAAATATATTTTAATGTTTACGTAGCCTTTATGAAAGTAGTTTAAAATTAAAGTAAATTATTTCAAAAACCATTTATGAAATATATTTTTGACTTATATTGGAATTAAATGAATTATTTCCATAATAATAATTAATAAGTTAAGGAAAAGGAATCTAAATTCGAATTCCTGGGTTTTTTTGGATACACTAAATTTCAAAATATTTGAATAGTCTCAACATTGACATTATTGTTTAAAATTTCATTTTAGAATAATTATAAAATCAAATAGAATAATTGATAAATCAAATTTTATGGAAATAAATAATGGTTAACATGACAAGATGATGTATTTGGAACTAGGAATTTTATAAATCACATTAATGGCAGTAATATATTGAAAACTTCTTTACAACATTTATGATTTATGAGAATTAACATGGGGTCAAACCGAAATATACATATTAAAATTTAATATTAATATGAATATATTTTTGTTGGTAAAAATATATAAAGACTAAACTCACTATTTATGATTATATATCAATTATTTTATATTTTACATGAGTTAGATTAATTTTATATATTAATTTCTATAGTATTTACAAGATTTAAAACCACCACACTTATAGAAGGGATCATCTTATCCAATTATACTCACACATCTATGGACACATAACTCCATAAAGAAATTTTAGACATAACTTCCTAGCATTCCTTCCAATTTTATTGATATTTTAGTTTCCCTAAAATATTAATCTAGAAGGCTAAATGTGAAAATCAAAGGATGCTTCTCTAAGTAATTATAACTTTGAAATGAGATTTTTATAAATCGATACTTCTTACACCTAAATAAAATACTAAAAAATGATGATATGTTCAAATAATAATATTTTATATACTAATATGTTATTAGGGTAATGACACAATAATATTTTATCTCAATCATCATCTGGTAGGAGATTAAAATGTTGCTCATGCGTATATATGGATTACAAATTCAACAAAGAGATATGACACATTTTTTATCACCAAATCACTAGGATTATTATTATGATAATAAAATGATGATATATTATATTCCTAAAATATTTATTATTCTAAAATCATAGGATAATAATTTACGTCTCACCCATCCCGCTTTTGAAAAAATGTAATGTTCTTAATGTGTAATTTTAAACTCCTGCACCCACAAAGTAATGTGATTAATCATTAATTTATAAAATAAAATATGATTTAAAAAATTTACTTAATTTATAAAAAAAAAATATTTCATTAATAATATTATAGATATTATCAACCAATTAACTCATTTAATATGATCGGCATACTAATGATTTTTTCTGTTTACAAACCTAATGTCCTCAAGATATCTGACATTAACTTTCTTGATTCAGTACCTATATAACACCATATAATAAATGAAATAAAATGGTTAATTATAATTTTAAAATGATGGTAAATTTTCATAATAATTTATGTTTAAATTATAATTGAAATAGATAAGAGTCATATTATGAATGTGTCAAGCCTAATTAAGGGTAAATGTCTTTTCCTTAAAAATGTAATTTTAATATTTTATCTTATGCATTCATGTTTTCCTCTAGAAATTTATTAATTAAAATGAATGAAATACTTTAAAAATAATATTATATATTAAATTTTATTTTAATATTGAAAATAAATTAATTTTTTTAAAAAGTATTACATTTAATATTTTATAGAAGTTTCACTTTTGACATTTGTTTTCAAAGAAATTTTTTAAATATATTTAAAATGAGTGTGGTATACCAACCTAAGGATAATTTCTTATTTTGATGAATCATAAATATTTTTTCATGGATTTACTATAAAATATTGTCTTATGTTTTTCAGGGAAATTTATTTTATATGTTTATTCAACAAAAATGGATTTTTATATTTATTTTTACATGATGCATGAATGTTTCTCCAAATGAAATAAACAGAATAATATGTGATATTTAATGATGTAACATCAAGAAAAATTGTATTTTTGTATGTTTTTCTATATTTAAAATTTTTATGGTAATAGTAGATCATGGCAAGATTATCTCGTACGATAGGTATTTATTTTTTTCTCTACGTATTATAACACAATATTAACATGTAGGTTGTCCCATTAGTCTGAGTTATCATTTGGGTGTCTATAAAATTAATATTAATATGATGTCCCAAGGAACATATATTACATTTCAATTCATTAAAATGAGTTTTATTGAAATATTTTAAATTAAACGGTAAATTGTTTTATTATGAAATTGAATGTTTAGAATCTTTTAATGTTAAAATATTTGTTTTCATGGTATAGTATTCATGTATTTTTGTCTATTATTATTACCAATTATAAAATTATGATGTCATTGAGATTTGATTTTTTAATAAGTTTTTATATAATTATTTTAACTATAAAATTTAATATGAAAAATAAAAACACCTTATAGAATTTCAAGCATTCCAAATGGATTAATGTGTTTCTTTGTTTTTATATCCCTTACTAAATAGTTTTTCATATATCAGGTTTTCAAATGTTTATTATTGAGAATAATAATTATTATGATATTCCAATAATTATGACTTTAAATAATGTATATTGGCCTTTTTTTTAAACCAAGTGTAACATTAATGAAACCTAAAAAGGAATTTTATATTTTTTTTGGAAATAATAGACAATTAGTGGAGGTGAGAACATATAATTATAAGGGTTGCATATGTAAATGAATTTTAATATTCTCTACAACATTTCAATTAAAGGATACTGAAAAAAATTTTATATGAAACCCATTTTATTAATTAGATAATTGTTGGTTTTTATTTTTATATGGGGGTATACATGGTACCAATGAATCAGTTTCATTAATAATAATAAAGGATTCAATGATTTATATTTATATAATTTATGACGTCTATATACAATAACCTAGTAATACATTCAAGGATGGTCAAAATTATAATGATTAAGATAACGCTTTTTATATTTTATGTGATGTGAGTGAATTTGGGGATTTTTGTTGAATATTAATACATTTTTTAGGTATATGTTAAACCTCAGTTAAACATTTACTATAAAAAAAGATTATTTTAGGAATAATTAATGTATTTTATATGGAAATTATGTACTATAAATTGTTAACTATTAAGGTTATGATAATCATTTAATTTTTTTATTATGGTAAATTATGATAATTATGTAATTATATTTCAAGAATATATGGTAAATAATAGAAATGAAAATGGTGTTGAAAACTAATATGATTAAAATGTGAATAAAGTTACTTTCAAGAGGTTCTCTATTTTTTCGGGAACATGATTTGAATAATTTTACTGGAAATTCTAAAAAAATATTTAGTTAATGTGTTGAAATTTCATTTAGATTAACATAATATTTTATTGTGTATTTTTGGGGATTGAAATTATTTATTGGAAAGAGTAGCATATTCTGGAAATTATTCAATTATTTCATATAACATTTTTATATGTGACATATATGGTTGATTAATATTGTCCCATGATATGTGTATTTTTTACCAAATAAGAATGTTTGGTACAATATGTATGATTTCTCTATTAAAATGTTTTGTTGGAATATATTAAATATATTTAAGGACTGTAATTTTTGAATAACAGAAATTAATAATTTTGAGTTACTATTGGGGATTTGTTGATTAATATATAATTTATTCATATAAGATATTATGGAATCTTCTACTAAGCATTTATAATTTTGGTTTATACGTAAAAATAGGACGAATAACATTTCATTCAATTTTTTATACTAGGAACCATTGAATGTTAAATGTTGTTATTTAAGACTGATAAATAATATCTTATATTTTTCATTGTAATTAGAGGTAATATATAAATGGAAACTAATAGGACCATAAATGGTTGGTGAAATTTCACATATGAAGTGGAATGAAATCATGTAATTATATTTTCATATAATCATCATCTTAATGGTAAAATAATATCTCAAATATACGATCTCTTATAAAAATAGTTACAATGAATAATGAAGGTCACATTTATAAAAACTATGCAAGTGTTAGATTTAAATAGATATAATATATTTTGAAATAATATATTTAAGAGTAATTCCTGAAAAATTAATGTTAATGATAAAATCTATAATTGATTTCATTACTATTTATGATAAATTAATTTGGACCAATAATAATGAATAATTATAAGATGAAATTTCATTTATGAATGTACATTTTACAACTCATATATTTTTATTTAAAATAATACAATGATATATTTTGTACACCACATTCAAATGTAAATCATTAAATAATCATTGATATACTATTTAAATATTTTTTATATATATAATTATTATAACACAACTGTTTCTTTTGATGTTATGAATAAGAGAAAACACATTTAAAAATATATATTTAAATTATTTCCATAATAAAATAAATAACCAATCATATTTTCTTTAATAATTTCATAGAAATGAAGAAAATATCTATCATAGGTAAAACATATATCTTCCATTAAATAGTTTTTATGTCTGAACTATGTTTCATTTTCATAATATGATAAATATATGAAATTTTATATATTATTAATATGAAATGATTAAGTTAATATATCAAGTAAGTTGAGTTAATATTTATTTAACTATGTTTATTAGGATTAGATTTTGGATAAAATCATTATATTCATCAATAATATATTTTCATAAAATGGTATTTATTTAATTTTCTATGCTTATGATGTGATTAATTTCTACTAAATATATAAATATTATTTTATAAAAATTAAGTATTCTTTTAGTCATCAATTAAAAATCATATTACAATTAAATTGTGATTTTTTTGAAATGAATGAGTTTTGAGTGAATAGTGAAAATGAAATTTTTAAAAACTCATTTATTTTAAATATTTCATAAATTGAAAATTTAAATTATGTATTATTAAAAATATTAAATAAAAATATGACCATTTTATTAATCATATCATAACTAATAACATAGTAATCATTATTATATAATATTTTAGTATATGATTATTTTCATGTTTAAATAATATAAAAAATTGTATTTGTGGTGGTTTCCATTATATTATTAATATTAAATTTATTGACATATAAAAAGTTAATATATTCAATGGAACTTCATATTTTAAATCGTGGTTATTAGAATTTAAAATACAATTAAATTTAAATTTTTGTCATAATGAAAAGTATTTATTGTTAAAGTAAATAATGATGAAAAATTCTGTAATGTGGTAAATGAGGTTAAAAAATATTAGATTTACATTCTAAAATAATCCAAATATTACCATAAAATTCATTGGATGATTCTATTTCAAACTGACTGAACATAACATTGATGTTATGTCAATTTTCATTTGTTTTCCTTGTAAAATAACCATTATATTGTTCTGTGAAAAGAATAATTACTCATTGTTACAATCATTTTTAAATTTATCTACTATGTTTTTTAGGTATAAAAAGTTGTTCTAAATGAATAAAAAACATTATTTTTAATATAAATGGTATATTTTGTTATTGAAGTTTATAATTTATTTATATTAATGATATAATTACCTCCAATGCTTAAACATTTTCGATGTAGTGATTGTTTAAATTGAATAAAATGTTTGTAATTTTTTTAAACGTTAGAAATACTATGTGTTCGATTAATTTATGTCTTCCATACTTTTATAGATAATTGAAATGTACTTGCAATTGATTATATATATATAATAAAATCCCAGAATTTTGATGACATGTTTAAATTTATTTTTTAGTATTTATAAAAATGATATTGTAGAGGATATAATGTCACAAATTTATTTTCTAATTAATAAAAAATTATAAAAATAAAATAAAACACTATTTAATGGAAAATATTTTAGGATATCATGATTATTTGATGTATGTGACAGTTAACATTTTTTGGAATTACAATAATCGCCATTAATGATCGAAAAATTTGTTTTAATTGTGATTATTAAACAAGGATAACATGAGGAGTTAATCAAAATTATTTGGATTAAAATTAAAAAAATACTCTTTTAGATATTATATGAGGAATTTATTTTGAACACGTACTCTATTTTTTAGAAACTAAGGTATATTTTATCACATTTAAATTATTTTGATATATAATATATATTAATAATTAATGTATTTACATGATTTCCAACAACCTCACAAATAAAATGGAACATAATATCCACTATTACTCTCAAATATATAGTATTTCATTGTAAAAAAATATCATCATAATAATCTAAAACTAACCGCTCTATTTATTATAGTTTATGGTGTCACCAAAAGTCTAATGTACAGTTCCTCTAGTGTAAGAATAATTAGTATTTTCAATGAAAATATATAACTCATAAATGAGGATTTTCATAATTAGTTATTCTTACAAAAAATTTAATAATCCATTAATCATGATGGAATAATAAAATAATTATATTCAATATGACTTTTTTAATTGTGGTGAAACCAACTTTTTTATCTCCTTTACGATCATATGGGTAACAAAACAATCTATTTTGAGTACATTTTGACTACAACCTCTATGAAGTGGTGTGTTAATTTTAACATTATAATAATGGTAGTTACAATGATACATAAAAACTATGATATGGACGATATAATAATTATTAATAAAATTAATATAATATATTCCATTTTATCCTTCCATCCTTTTGAAAATCAAGATGTCATTTGTGCAAACGTGTAAACTATAACCACTAATAGGTCATTTTATTCACTTTTCTTGTAAAAATAGAAATTATAATTATAATATTTTGTTAATAAATAAAATGAAAAGTATGTACTAAGTATTATTTTTGATATGATATGACCATGAACCCTTTGACCATGGTGATCTTATTAATTTTATATTCAATTTATGAACCGAACATCCTAAAGAAACACAACATGATCCTAATATAATATATATATATATATATGAATGTATATAATAATAAATTTTAGGGATGACAATAATTGAATCCAATTTAAATTTTTTTATAAAAATGAGAAAAATTAACATTAGTTTATTATATAGGATTTAAATAACACATGTGGTGCATCTGGCATGATTTAATAGATTCCTATTTAAAGTATTTTATCAAAAGTATTAATTTTTTTTCTTGTTTATTAACCCACATAAATATTATTTAAAATATTTCAGGAATTTTTTAATTCATATATAAAAATATTTGTTGAACTATATTCTAACAATTTTTGGTCTTTCATAATGAGTTTTCTAATATTTATTTTATCATTTTCAATAAAAATAATTATTTACTAAATTTGAAAAAAAAATTAAATTTCTTGATTTTTAATGTATACCAAAAGAGATAAATTTCATTCCATTATGAAAACTATTCATTAATAATTATCCTATATTTATTTTAAATAATTTCAACTTAAATTATTATTCCCAATTATAATGAAATAATTTCATTTTATGAGCTCTTAATGGAAAATTATTTTTATCCTTCTTTTTATGTGAATCTGAAAAGTAATTGTCTATATACATTAGTCAGAATAATTAATTATATTTTAAGTTGTATATTAAGGGATTAATGTTTTTAATGTATTTGAAAGGGATTTCAAAATTTTCATGATGAAGGATGTGCCCATAAATCTATCAAAAGCATTTAGAATTGACTTTTTTATGGGGGATGTATTGTTTATTTAACTGATACATTATCCCATTTGTAAGAGTGGTATAAATATCTATTGTAAGAGTTATATGAGTATAACGTATGTTGGTACCGACAAGAATGATATATTAATACAAATGGGATTTCATTAAATTATGATTATTCAAATGGTAAAAATGGTTTTATAATTTAATGTAATTATTATGATAATCTAAATATAAATGGACTATATTACGTGAAAATGGTTAATGAAGTATTGTTTTTACTAGGTCTTTATGAGAAATTTATTATGTAAATGATTATCTATGGAATTATATTTAATTGTTTGATAAGTGGATTTTTTATCTCATTTGTTTATTATGAAAAATATAAATTTTCTTATCGGTTTTCATGAATTTGATATGTATTAACCAGAATTTTTTCATTTTATATTAGTTACCTATATTTTTGTACACATCCCACATTCTTGAGCTTAGTTAAAAGGGAAATGTTAAGGTATGAACTATTATGAATTCTATATTATTATACAGGAAATTAATTTTGAATGAAAAATTGGGTCATTTATGATCTAAGATTATGAATTCTAGAATCCAATTTTCATTGTAAATTTGACTTTGGGTTAGAGTGTAAAAAATTAAATATAAACGTTTTGATAGGAAATAGTTTTTCACAATTCACAAAACTGATAAATATAAAATATTTTAGATGTTTAGGAAATTGATTATGATGTTATATATGATACAATAAGTGTCTTTTTATGTTAAAAGATGTTATATATGGTATGAAATGAAATATATTAAAAACTATATAGGGTTTGTTGATTCTGAAAAAGCAATTTTAATAGTGTTAGATACCATAATTAGTTGACATGTTTATTTTTTTCTTTTTTTAATGGTATAGTCACCCCTTAGAGGCTTTACATGGAAGATGTACATATGGTTAAATTGTTAGTGTTTTAGTGAATTAAGTTATATATAAACCGTAAGTCTAGAATCTATTATATTGATTTTTTTGAAATAACGATTTTATATATTTTTGATTTATTTTTAATGGTATTGATAACCAATATTGTTACAATTACATTTTATAGTGATGTAATTATGATTAATTTGGATAAAATAATTATTAAATTTTTGGAAAATAATTTTTATCATATAGATAACTATGGGGTTCAAATGTGATTTCATGACTATTGATTATTTTTTTAAGAATACCTCAATTTTTTGAACATTATATGATTATTGTTAAATGAAATATAAATTTAATATGGGGAATAAAAGAAGAGTTTTAATTTTAGGAGTATATGATGTATTAATTATTTATGGTGATTCAAAATATTTATAGTAATTATTATAATATTGTGAATATTGAATGATTAGGGAAAATAAATTTTTTATTTTTGACATTACAAGTGGATTATTTTGATTGGAGAAAAATGTTATGTAAATAAAAAATATTTTTAGGTCCAAGATTGAATGGTAATCCCAAATAATATTTAAAAAGTGAGACAAGTCATTACATGGATAGTTTATGAAAATGAGTGTGGATGTCACCAATCATATCTTAAGTTACTAAATACGTAAAAGAATATGAGGTACCAAAGGTCCACATTATTATCCGTTCCATAGTTTTTTTGAAACTGTGTCTTCCCCCTTGTTCACCTCCTTATATACATTTTTTATATTCAATTGTAGGTCCTCATAGTGTTTCGTGGAATCAACCCAATGAGGTAATAATTTCAATTGAACAAATAATTATTTTTTATTCAATACTTCCACAGTTGTTGAGTATTATGATTAAATCAATATAATTATCCCCCAACAATGAAAAGGAAAATTGATTTCCATTATCAATGAAGAAATTTTATCCTTGAGTGGGAAACCGTTACCAATGGATTGATATAATCACCCTTAAAAAAATACCATGTTGGTTGAAAAGAATTATAAATTTCTATTATTTGGGTTTCTTGTTTTTTTAGGAATATTTTTAAGTGAATTAATTTTATTTATTTATATTATGATTTATGTTGAACACTGAGTGTTATTTTTGAATCTTTGGAGAAGAAAGTTTTAATTTTTCTTATTGGATATGATCTTTTCATGTGATAACCATTATTTATTTCTCTTAATGGGTAGAATCACAAGGAAGAACATTTCATCATTTTAAGGATATTTTTATCCCTTGAATGTTTATTTTAGCTCTTGAGGTATTATAAATTTGTCACTAATATTTGGTTCATTTAATATGAGATGAAATATAATTAGAAAATAATTATAACATAATTAAATGATGGAATTTCACTTATGATGTGGTAATAAGAATGAATATTTTCAAAAAATCTTTTTCTTGATGCTAAATTAATTTCTAAATTAAAAAAATAGTATTAATAATGTTACACTTCATTATAAAGTTAAATTTTTATAATTTTATATCTATGTGTGTGTCTTATATAGGTAAATTATTTTATAAAATAATAGTTTTCCTTATCCAGACATATAAAATAATGTTAAGGATAAAATTATAATATGATTTTATTCAAATATTATGATAAATTAATTTTGTGGGATCTGATATATAATTTGGAGGAACACATTTCTTACTTTAGGGGATATTGTAACACATAAATATTTTAAACTAAAAAAATAATATGTTCAATTTCATAGAGTAAATATAATACCATGATAAAAATTTAATTGAGATACCCAATTATTATATGATTATATATATATAAATATTCTAAAAAATATATTTAATAGAAATATATGAAAAGAAATAATCATATTATGAAATATATATATAAATAATTTCTTTAATAAAATAATTAATCAATAACACAATTATTATCAATTTCATTGAAATAAATATAAAATATTCTAGTGCAATAATATATATTTTTCAACAAAATTTATTCAAATAGATTAAATTAATTAGTGTTGATAAATTATTCCAAGGAAATTAGTTTATTATATTTCAAATTAAGTGAACTAAAATTAATTTTATCATGGTTATTAGGCCCTCAATGTAGATAATATTAATTTATTCTTTTAAGATACAATTTTAAAAAAAAATATTACATTTTTTATTTGTATTAAATAAATAAATTTTAACATATTTAGAACATTTTTTGATAAAATTGATATACCTTTGTAATCATCTATTCAAAATAATCTTATTATAATTGATTTAATTTTCTATAAGTATTATTAATTGAATGGATCATGAAACTATTGATTAGCAAAATAAATCTCTTCAATTTATTTATATAAATTATTTAAAAAATCACAATCTAGTTTATCTTTTTTTAAGGAAACATAATATTGATTTTATTGTACATAATAAAAATAAGTCAATATGTGTTGTTATTATATTTGACATTGTTATACCATCTTTTTTATTCTTAAACCCAATTTTTTATAATATGTTTTCTCTTTAAATTTATTTGATTCTAGTAGATGCAATTTTCTCCGCTTCTACATATTTTATCTTCGAAAAATGTATTTATTAGTTATTATTATTAATTTCATTTTTATTAATGAGGTGAATTTCATTTTTTATCATAATTTATAGTAACTAAATTAACATTTATTTTTATAGTAAATAGTAAATTGGATTAAATTGGATTATAAAATATTTTATAATGTATCAAAAGAAACACAAAAAATGAATTTATTTTATCTGATGTTTGGACATCAACTAATATCATTGTAGCTTATAAATTTTTTATATTAGGTTTTGGTTTCAATTGGTTATGTCCTTTATCTTATGATATGTAATGAAAATTTATAAAATGTCTCTCTCTATTTTTCAATATCACTAATTTAAATTAATTGTGATAAAAATAATTTTGAATCGTTATAAATGAATCTATTTAATATTGACCAATTATTTTTATTATAGTAACTTATTTATTATTTTTAGTAATGGTTTACTTACCAAGAATGATTATGGGATGAGGGAACTTTGTTGCATCACTAGTAAAGAAAACATAAATTTTTTTAAAAAAATTAAAAAAATATATATTTGGATAATTTTTGTGTTACATGAAAATAATGGATAATAAAAATGTATAAGTCATTGTGAGGGTATTCATAGTAAAATTATATTTATTCCATGATATGTTTGACATTAAATTTTTATAATAGTCCTTAAATAGCTTTAAATACAATTTAATGTTTTAAAATTATTTTTTAAATAATTTGAAAATATAAAGATTACATTCATAACTCAGTTGGATTTAATATTTTACAAGATATCATAAATTATTCATATATGTTTCACATATATATTTTAAAATTAAAATCATTAGTTTTAATTATTGAATATTTTGTTGCAAATTTTATGGTTAATCATATTTAAAGAATTTATTATACCAAATGATAAAGTTTTAAATTAGACCTAAACATCTGTAAATTTATTTTTATAAATTTAATTGAAACATTTCCAATTTATATTATATTAAATGGAACATAAAAACCATTTCACATGAGTGATAAACTTATTATATCATAATAACTCGTATATTTATGTGATTTAAATCCACCTCACATATAAATGGAATCCACTTATAGTATTGTCTAAATTGACTATTTTCATGAATATACAATCATCCAAACACAGAAAATCATTTAAATCCATGATAATATGATAAAATTAGTAATTTAATAAATTACTGTTTTATTTATATCATGAAAACCCCTTTTATATATTTTTCCATCATATTGTAAATATAATCATCACTCTCACATATTTGTAGACTACAACCATCAATAAGCAATGCCTTTTTTTCACCACCCCATAATGAATATTATAAAAATTAACAAAGTTAATATTTATGATATTCACATGATAATTTTTAATTTGAAAATAAATTATAATAGTTTCTTTTATCCCCCTCCATCATTTAAAAATTGATAATAATGTTCAGGTGTACACGTGTACATCCACCCAACATGTTGTGATGTGATTAATTATTTAGTATGTATTTAGGGAATGAGTAAAAAATTATTTTTAATTTAGAATCTTGATAAAAATTTCATGATAAATTTTATGGATTTTATGGAATTGTGACATTTTTTTAAATTCTTAACCTAAACATTATTTATTGAATGTAGGAATTGAACACCCAAAAATATCTTACATGAATATAATTAATTTTGTTTGTACATAATACCTATTAATAGGTGAAATTAAAATGTATTATAATAAATTAATAAAAAATAAAAAGGATCTAATGATATTAAATAATTAATATTTTCCTATTATGTCATTGATATATTATGTTTGAACTATCATTTCATGCTGGGGTTCTATTCTTGCATCATCCCATTATGAATGATTCTAAAGTGCAGACTAGTTCCATGAAAAATGATGTCTCTGATTTGATTTTCTTAAGATCACTTGGTTTCAATGGAAGTATGAAAAGTCCAATGATGATGAAGTATGTAAGATTTATACCACCCATCTCTCAATGGTTGAAGGTAAACGTTGATGGAGCAACTTCTAGAGCACCGAGACCTTATGGATGTGGTGGAGTTTTTCATATATACCATGGATTTGTGAAATCATGATTTTTCCTTTATATTGGAAATGGATATTCCATTGAAGCAGAGCTGAGGGCAGTGAGAAAAGCAGTCAGGTATGCTATGCGATATTATTGGAATGAGTTATGGATTGAGTCAGACTCGTCTATTGTAGTCGATATTATCAAAGATCGATCATGGAATGTTCCATGGAAGATTTTATCGGACTAGGGTGATTGGATTAGGCTTATAGAATGGTTATCTCTAAAAGACACTCATGTTTATCGAGAGTCTAATCAAGTTGTGGATTCCCACTCAAAGAGAGACATCTTGGATGTTAGTTCGAGTTGGTCTTTTTTTCCCTGAGTATTGTAATTGCATTGCCTAAACCGATAGTGATGGGGTGTTTTATACTTTCCACTGTAAATTTCCCCCGTGATCTTATTTTGTGTAACTTACATTTTTATTATATTTTAATGGGAGCAGGAACGCCTGACTCTTGGTCTTTTGAGTATTATTTTTGTAGTGATTCAGAATTGGGGGAAAAAATTCTAGGAAATAAATAGGTTTAGGTTTTAAATATTTCATTATATATTACCTCTATATCCATATATTGTAAATTCTGTTAGCTATGTTATTAATAAAATAAAATAAATGTTATATTTTATTTTTATACCATGTTTTATTTCCCATATGAATGTTTTAAATTAAGTCATTTTAATGTTTTCTGTATGGGTCATAGTATACTCTTTATTACCAAATTGTAAAAATAAATATTTCTTAATGTATAAAATCTAATTGAAAATTCCCTCTACAATGAAATTTATCATTTAATAATAGTCTACTGAAATTGTTCATCATTATTTAATGAAAAATTTACTGAAAATTAAAATAAATATTAGTCTTCTATGTTTTAAATGAAAAAACAGTTATTCATTTTTTTGAGATGGAAAAAAGTTCTTCTATATTAACACTAAAAAAATCAACTCATGAGATTTTATAAATTTATTCATCTATATAATCAATTTTTTTATGATCCTTTGGAAATATTCATGTATAATAATGAGCCTGATATGTGTTTATAATGAATTGGTTAACATTTTTTTCATCAAGGAATATAAAAACAAAATATGATAAATGTATTTCTATTTGTAACGGTGACAATTACAATAAAATTATGAGTGGATTGAATTGGATTTCCCAATTTACATAAATTATGTTTCTATAATATATAAATATTTTTTTTAAAAAAAAAAATTTATTTTAAATTTTAATCGAACTGTTTATAAAATAATTGATTATTTGTGATTGTAAAATAGTCAAAGGGTTGTTTTCATGGTAAAATATTCATGAATTATGAATTTTTATAATACAAGAATAAAAAATAATTTTTAAATGTTTTTGAATATAAATAATTTATTAATGACTATGTAAATGATAAATTTGAGCTCCAAACGTTATTAATATGAAAAAGGACAGCTTCCATATGGGTTTTTGTGAATCTTAAATTGATAAATGGGATTAATTTATTTTTATATCCCATGTTATGATTTTTTGTCACATCACAAGTATTCAATTGTTCTATATAGTTCCAAATGATTTGAATATTAGTTATGAAGTATTTTACCATATAAATGACATATAACCAAATATATAATGTTTTTCATGAAAAAAACATGTGAATGAATTTATATGTCTTGTTTTTGTGAAAAAAAGGCATTGAGTGGAAGTATTGACATTGAATAATAAGGGATTGATATGTAAGGGTCTTCCATTAATATATAAATCATTAAATCAAAAATATCCTTAAATGGTAATGAAGCTAAATAACTATTTTCAGTCATGTAATTAGGTGTTTCTTTGTTTACATGTTGTTATAATTATAATATCTCATAATACAATTATTAGATCATTAGATCCAATTTTCATTATTGCATGATAGTATATTTAATGTTTTCATACCAGTTATATAAACAACGACCCTCATTCCATGATAATTATGTCATAATTCATATATAAGTCATGGTACTGTATTATATGTTCCAAAATGATTTATGAATATTCAGGTTCATTTCAGGAGTTTTTTAGTTATGATTCATTAATGAAAATTGTAAAATTTTATTATTTTAAAAAATTTAATATAAATAAAATATTTAATAACAAAATTGAGTTACATATTCCTATTAAATTTAAAAAAAATAAAAAATAAAATTATTTTTGTTATTTTAATTGACATTGTTTTATGAAGGATGGTTCATGGGATGTTGATAGAAATAATACCATGTGTTTGGGGAAGGAAAACTGAACATGGAAATGAATAAACCCTATTGAAGGATGTACTTTTCATGATGTAGGTAGATATGACTGGAGTTGGTTACCATAAGAATTCTATATAGGGTTTAGAGATGAAGAGGAAACACAATAATTTATAACAAGACCTCATCATATTGGTACCTATGGTAGAGATATGTTTCACCTATTCAAAAAACCAAAGGAAAATTGAAATTTCCAAGTATATAACTTTTCACCCAGATATCTAGTGTCATAAACTAACAAAAATGCTGATTATGATGAAATCCATGGTATGTGATATAATGGAGGTAATAAATAAATTTTTTAATGAGGATATTGATTATAAGACAGTGTTATGAATATGTTCAATATATATGGCCTATAGTAGCATGAAACCATAACAAGGATGGGAACCAAATATCATGGGGCATAGATTCTCTGTAATTTCACATGTGATCCACAATGAGCCTCACTATATTCTTGTTAATGGATATAGATTAGAGAAAAACTGGTTGTATTCAAATATAAAGGATGTATTGTCCGAAAATTGATATGATTTATTTATGATGTTGCAATCAGACCTATTTTAATATTAATGAATGATGATCTATATAAATTCAGTACAATGGTCCTTGAATCTTATGTTATTTGTAACCTATATTTAATTTGTGGATTCATGTCAGTTTTCATGAGCATAATTTCCCGAATTCATTAGTATGTGTAAATTAAAATTATGATTAATATTTACAAGAGAATAATAATAGAGTGTAGATAGATTGAAAGAATTCAATAGCATATCTTAAGGGGTATAAAGAAATAAATTTAGACCATATTTTACCTTGTAGGATTATTGAAATAGGTGGTGTCATTTTAGGAGATAAATTTTATTACTGGTTGTCTGTATGATCGTGTGATGAAGAGAATCATTATTCTTGGTGATGAATTTAGTGATATTAATGTATAAACTTATGATATCGTCAAGTGAGAAATTATGTTCTTTGATTAAGGGGAATGATCCATTATCTATCTCTTCATGGTTGTCAACATGCATGGTTAGTGAGTATACTATATATTTATACTTGTTAATGTATGAGTTCATAATTTTTATATTTCACATGAACATTGTCGTGGATTATCATTTGATGTAGAATATAGTCGGTGAAAAATGTAAAATCCATCATTGAATTTATTGTTTTCGATACAAATTATTTTTTATGAAATGGATAATTTCATGTGTAAATCATGATGACATAAAAAGATCAATAATCGATAAAAAATGTTTTAGTATTCCACAACATGATTCAATACCCCCTATCCTATAAGTGTATAATACTTGGTATGGGACTGAAATTTTTTATCAAAGGGGTGGTTTATCATCCCATCTCTCGGAATTACAGATATTAAATTCAACCCAACAAATTATTCTAATATTCAAATATAGTAATTTACAGTTTTTAAAATCTTTATAAACACTGTTTCTAGTCATTGGTAATGTATGTGTATTCAATAACCATTTATTGATTCAAATCTATAATTAATATTAGATACATGATGGAGAAATATCATCACAAATTGGATAAAAAAATTTATCCTTTAATTCCATTGGATATCCATTTTCTTACCATACACACATAAACATAATTTTGTGAAATACATATAATATTATATAAGAAAGGAATATAAATATAATAGAATGATTTTCATATGTATAAGTGGAAATATTTTTTTGATAAATGTAAAAAATTCATATATTTATGAATTAATTGATGTTTTATTTTATATTGCATTTAGGTTCACCAAAATTTCCTAAACGTTGATATATGATACCTTGGATATATCTCAATGATTATAATATAATGCTACTGACAATGCAAGAAATTCCATAAAATTTCAACACAAATGGTAATTTTATATATAGAAATGCCTCAAATGAGAAATCATATGATATTATTTTTAGTACTCTTCTAGATTATAAGTTGATTAAATGAATACTCTGAGTCAAGAACGAAAAATATTACCCATGATGTGGCCTTTAAATCTATGAAAAATATCCCAATAACAGAGAATATAGATATTTATATCATTAATAGGGTTATGATATTTTCCCTATAATCATAAAACATTAAATAGAAATGAATAATGGAATGATTTCAATTTTTTATTTAGGTAGTTAACTGTGGGAAATAATGCAAAAAAAATCCAACAACCATGAAGATGATGATGAGGAGGAGAAAAATTACCAAATGATAAGACTTTATGTGGAAGGTACAAAGAACATCTAATCGAAACACCTTGAATGATTAACTTATTTTCATGAAGACATGATATTTATTTAGTTAGTGAAACATAAGTAGTTAGATACTATAAGGATGAAAATGTATTCATGGATATTTCATGTAAACTAATTGAAAATGGTCTTGATGATGATAGTGAAGCATTTTCGGGTAGAGTTGATCTTTTAGGTGTTCATGAGGTATCACATGGGGAAATACATATTTCTAGACAAAATACAATGAAATCCAATGTTGGGTATAATGAATATTTTCATTTCATGAAAAAACAATAAGACGAAAAACTAAATACAGTTTCTAAGGAAATAAAAATTAAAAATGGAATTTAAAGAAATTTTGAAAAATATGTTAAACTAATGATTAAAAATGATAAAAAAAACCTGAATCAGGGATGGTTTGAATGAAACACTAAAATATAAACATAAAAAGGGGTTTCCCAATGAATCTTTAGCGAGATTGCATCATAAATTTAAGTATCAAGGAATACTATTAACACCTTACATTTTTCATTGCAAATATAAGACATCGTCATTAAGCAATGCCAATTGGATTCTGAGGTAAATCATGAACCTATTCCTCATATATAATAATTCAATGTTAAAGGTAAATCAGTAATAGAGAACAATGAATACCTAAATAATTTATTCTATGTTTTTATGACACATTAATGAACTCCCTAAGAGAAGTTATATCCTTATATAACTGTATTGGGTAAAAAATAAATTATAAAATGTACATAAGAGTATAACATGTGTTAGATATTTTTCATAGAAAATTTTGTAAAAACATAATTTATTTTCTTTATAGTTTATATATCTGGGGGAAAATTTGAATCATCAATGTATCAAAATGAATGAAAGAAAACATTTGAATTCTAATCAAAAATGATATATATTAAAATCTATTTTAACTATTTCATGAAGAAGAATATTTCATTGAGTTAGACTATAACATCTCTGTTGTTTCCATGTAATGCACTATAATATATCTAATAATATTTCTAAATCTAGGTTCAATGACGAAGTGAGTTTCTATGTACATGATAGTTTAAATATTAATATAATAGGAATTTTAAATATATTATACCACACTAAATTTTTTATGTAATATTTGAGTAACACCGGAACAGAGACTCGCATAAAGAATTCAAGACCTCATTTGAGTTGGGAACATGGGTTTAACCCTAGGCAGAACATAAATATTAATGATATGATGTGTTTTGATAAATTTCTTTCATGGGAAAAAATATTAAAATATGATAAAATATTAACTAATTCTTTATTTTTGACAAATTTACCAAACCATATCATATATATTAACTTATATAGACACATTTTATGTTTAGACAGAAAACCATAATTATTTATACGGTCACATGATTGAACATTGTGAAACACATCGGCTCATTGGCTATTTTCCCCAATGAAAATAGAGGATCTCAACAATAATGAAATAAAAATATTTTCCATCATGGATAAATATATAGTAGATGTAAATAAATCTCATTCATGGAATAATATCCCTATTGTATTTTACCTTGATTAAGTAGGATAATATAAACAAACAAATTCATTTTCGGGTCGATCGTGCTTCAGTACATGTTATTTTTTATAGAATATGGATACAATTCCATTATTTTTATATTTTTCATTTCATTCATTATTCTGACAAAATAATCATGAACAAATTAATATTGGATTTTTCCCCTATTTTTTAATTTTTTATTCGTTCCTTATTACATTTTATGATTTATAGTAAATATTTTCTTTGTCAGTGGCTTGAACAAATACATTGTATTCGATTGTTTCATGAACATTTTTTCAACTCAGTAAATATATAACATGGGTGTGGGGTTATAATTAGTTGTTTTATCATGGTGTGATTATTATAGTGGGATATTAAAGGTGGATTTTGATTTTATCGATTATTCTTGATCCCTATATTTACTCATAAGGATATCTCAACGTGAAAATGTTTTATTTTTCAAATGGAATAAAGTCTGAATTATGAACAATGTTGATGGATATGGTTAGCCAACACTAGATCCATTCTATTTGGAATGGAGGATTATGGATTGGTGGTGGTAGTGTTGATGCCAACAATTTATGAAGAAACTAGGAGTTTCTTCGAAATCCCAATTTGTAGCGCATATAGCATATAATTAAACATAATGTGTTGACCTCATATTAGAGGATGGTGAAAAGACATTAATTAAAATATCACATGTCATGTGAAATTTGTCACTCACCATTTGACCTAGTTCTAGTTTATTGTTGTGTGCCTTGAGGGTAGAAAGGGTTGGATATATCTAATAACAATGGCCCGAGTAGTACGCATAGGAATGACCATGTAAATAGACATGAATAGAGGACCCAAAAATTTCTAGGTAGAGGGGAATGACTGGAGTACGTGGCCATTTCCATATTTACATTGGTAGTTGTGTGCGGGGAGACCTGGGGTAGATGAATCATAATGTTTATATAGATTGGACACCATTTAACTAAGTCAAGACTAGGTGATGTCTTCGGTCTCATTAGTATAGAACTTGTTCATTTGATTGTTAAACCATAGTATGTCCTTGTGAAGGTAAAATGCGACATTATATTTAGATAATAGGAATTTTATCACATCCATTGTTTTTGTTTCAAATATTATTGATTGAATCATTCTGAGAGGCCAAAAGATAGATCTCTTATTGTATCTACTTCTCTATATAGGATTGGTTATATCAGAATGACCACCATCCCTGACAATTGATCACTAATCTACTAGATTAGTCTCATATATTTTCTGGAATCCCCTAGTATTCCTGGGTGGATATCATGTCTAGATGCCAAAATCATTGATCTTCCAGTAAGTACTTCTTCATAGATACGTGATGAGAACATCCACACAGTTTAGAGCCATTTTTTATAGCATGGATCATAGAGTTTATTATTCCAGATGAGAGTTACATGAACCCTCAAGCTGAATTTTTTAATTGGATGTTAGTTTTTAGCTTTTGGTGGCTTGGCGACTGTTATGAGCTTTTCTAGGTTTCTGTTTATTTTAATGCCACATATCATCATTGATAAGCCTATATAATGTTGAGATTACAATTATTTATCATTTATGTTTATTGATTTTTCTAACTGGATATTTTTATTATCATGTGTGTGAATGTATAGGTACCTTTGGATAATTCCACCCATAAATGTGATAGTCCTACATAGACCTGGTCTCTGCCCCATATCCTTTTTCACGATAACATATGGTTGTCAAAAATTACTTATTAATAGACATGTAGGACATGTTGGTCATGTTGTAATTGAGATGTATCAATGGATTTGACATTACATCAGACCCATAATTTATATTTTTTCAATATATGATGCTTAGTTTTAGATTTATATATGAAATGATAATGTATTTCATGCCAGAATATTAGTCTGGGACTATAATTTTTATTTGTTTGTTTATATATATAATCATCCTAATAATAAAAACTTAATTATTGAATCATTACATATAGGAATTGTTTTCTTGGAAAAATAATCTTGTATATACTATATAGGAATGCCTTTTGGTTTCCATCATATTCAACATCCAGATCCCCAGATTTAATCGCTAAATATTCTACCTCTTGTTAGATTCATGATTTATTCATGTTAATTACTAGCTAGTATTCAATAATGTGATACCATATATAATCATCCAATTGGATATTCTTTAGATCATGATTCATTAAATAAAGTTTTTCCTTAGTGTAGATTCCCATTTTCAACCACCAACTGAGCATAAGAATGTACTAGAAGTACTAGAAAAATATGTATATAGTCTATGTGAAATCTATGAGTTTTAAAGGTAAGGATATCCCTTGTTTAAGGGTAAGATAGACCCCCCATATCAGCTACTTTCTATATAGATTTAACCCCCATATCAACTACTGTCTAAATAGATATAACGACCACATTTTCATTCTTTTGAGGTCACCTATATATCATATAGTTGTTATAGTAGTGAGAAATATTCATGGCTCCAATGGGTGGGGGAAGAGTTGAGTGAATCAGTAAAAGGATGGTGCATCTCACTGCTATTCATATTTCAAGTGTCTATTTGTAAAAAATATTTATTTTTCCACAGTGATTTTGGTGTGCATTCAGGATATTCTGAAGTTGTGGTAGGAAACAAGGCCATGGTAGAGTATTGAGAAAGGTTCACTGAACACTTTTGATAATATCTTGATTTGAGTTATGATATATTCAATAGATAATGGACATTATCTAATGTTTTATTCCTAGATATTAGTGTCTGAGTGAACTATACATTCCTTCCAACCTACGATGGAGTCAATGAGTACGATTTTGAAGGTCGTGGATTCCAAACTGAGAAGACACAAATATTTTGATGCTTTCATTGGGAAAACATTAACTGATACATCAATAGCTTATATATCAGGACAATTTCATTGATAAAAGTGTGTGAGATGCTTTAGTATATGGTTCTATGATATAGTATAGGTGTTATATGTTTCCCATGAAAGATTTAGTTATCC
Source organism: Viscum album (assembly GCA_963277665.1). NCBI lineage: Eukaryota > Viridiplantae > Streptophyta > Magnoliopsida > Santalales > Viscaceae > Viscum > Viscum album. Next base: position 541,121,144 of record OY728130.1, on the reverse strand, counting down.
TATAGAAACAAAATGCGCCACTTTCAATGGATGAGGAAATCTATATTTGGATTTTTAAAACCATTATAAAGGTTTCAAGGAGATTGTTATTCAACCACCTAGATAGATACAATTGTATTATAATGGAATTTTATCGGGAGGAGTATATTTCAGTATTGTTGGGACTGTACCCAATGGTGGTAGTTGGTTGGACCTTTTCATCCACCACTCCTAGGTATCCACGATATTTTCTTGAATCTTCTGAAATGGGAAGAGGATAGTTTTTGATAGTGAACCCTACAACCCCAAATATCCTGTGATGAATATATTTTATATTTGGGTTTTTTAATATTATTTATTGTAATGATAGACCAATGTGTGAGGAACTCTTTTATTACCAATTTAGTTGTTCGAGAGATAGATATTCCAATTGATCCTGGGTATCGAACCTTATGCTTTGAGACTCCTACCGATGGGGTTTCATTAATAACACACTTTTTATAATAGTTTGAGCATAAATTAATAGGACATGGTGTCTAGAGGTATCTCTTCATATAATAAATGAGGTCTTATGATGTGATCATAGGTACAAACTCTTTATCCATAGTTTTTACATATGTTAATTTCATCTAATAGCAGATGCAGTGTATCCACAGTGATTGATCAATGTATTACTTCATTGGTTGGATGGGAAACCAAGAAGAGTGTGATAATGTTATTAAAAGGATGAAATATCAAAGAATTTATTAATTGTATTGTATTACCAATGGAATAGTGGATTTTATGGTGTTTTTGTTTCCGAATTTGGTGGCAAAGTATGAGCCGTAATTTATAAAAACGTTTCATTAATTCGACCCAACTCGGAGATAGAATTATGAATTTAATTTAACTGAGGGTTTTCTATGGTATCTACACCATCATATTAGATGTCTCCCATAGAGCATAGATAACTTAATGTGATGATGGAGTAATTATTGAAGAATGGATTTTTATAACCTTGTGATTCACCATATGAAACCCCATGGTCATTCTACATGAATGGGGATGGGTGAGAGAGGTCATATGTGGAATATTGTCACATAAACAAAGTGATCATAACGAATTTGTATCATCCACAAAGGATCCATGACCTCTTTAAATAGTGTAAAGAAGTTAGATGGATATTAATGAGTGACCCAATATCAGATCACCACCAACATAGTGTACAAGATGTGGATATACTGAAGACAAAATAAATTTTTATCTTTGGAAATTATATTTACTTTCTTATGACCCTTGTTATAAGGAACACACCATTAATTATTGGGACCCATGAAATGGATCATTCAGATGTTTTGGAGATTTTTTATGGTTTTCATAGATAATGACATAGTGTAATCGGCAACTGTGGGGGAAAAAAGAAACTTGATAATGATCCTAGACATACTTCTTTACAACTAGATTTATGAGACGATCATAATGTGTTGGTTATACATTCAAAATTTCTTATTTTCAGGATATTTAATCTCAGAAAAGGTAGTATCATTGGACCAAATGATGGTCATGACAATGTGATAATGGGTTCTACCCATGAATGTGACAGACGTGTGGAGACTCCATGCCATTGAAAAGAACTATAATAGATTCGTTCAACATTTTTATACAATATTGATACCATTAAATATTTTTAATTATATTGAGTATCCATTTTTGATAACTAAAAAGAAATATTTATTTAACATGTCTTTTGAAAGATATTGTTAAGAACCCACATCTTGAGATTACCGAAGGAGGGTGTCGAGTATGTAGTGTTCCATAATTCTATATGGATCATGTTTGGTTGTGTTCTGATTCATAGGTTTGTAGTTATTTCTTGTGGTTCTTGATAGTTTAGGCCCCATGATAAGAACTACATGTAAAACAATCTATGGTAGGAAGTGGTAGTATTTTCCTTGTATATTTTTGTGCACTAAAATATGAGTGATAGGTTTATAAACTATTCTTTCCATAGGAGACTCAATTATATATTCTCACAAAAGGATATCAGCATGAGATAATGGTGAATGTTTAACATGTTCTGTTATTATCATTTATAAATTTTATATAAACTTATTCTGTTGAATGTGGAGTTCTATGGTCTCATTAGGATATCTTATTAATAATTTTTGATAGAGGAGTTGTATCAGTTAGCCTCATTGTAGTTATCCTTAGTCAGTGAAAATGTTGAAACTTACTAGTAGTCAATGGTTATTACCTCATATCTTAAGAAAAATGATATTATTTCTCAACAATATGATACCTTCTATGATATCACACAACCTCGGATATTTAATAGTTGTTCTCGTGATAGATATTTTAATGGTGGGGTGAATATTATGTTTTTAAGTGGACATAATGTGGTATAAGTTACATTTTTAAAGGATGTTCTAAGGAAGTTTAAAACACCACCCTTGGTGGTAAATCCATGTATGGTAATTTTATTCCAAGACCATTACTGTAATTTTTTGTATCCTTTTATAAGTATGTGTGTAGAAAGGTGTGTCTCTTGGTGCCTCACATGTCAGCAGGTGAAGGCTGAGAACCTACTGATTGTGGGAATACCTAAAATCCATGATGTGATAGAGTCTAAGTATGAGGGTATATAAATTTTATCCATGGTGGTGGAAATAATTTCATTAGAGGAATAAATCCATATTAGTGATTTTAGACTGACATAACATGTCTCCAAAATTTCTAAATATTTGTGATATGAGTTCAGTATTGGTTAATAAAAAAATTATAGGAAGTTGATAGTTCATTTTTATGGAGTTTATATGATAAAAATTATATAATGTGTTTCTTGACTGATTTTTTTATTATTTAATTGAAAATAAGAGGCCTCAGGGAGTCATTTTCATTTGAGAACAATGTTTTTTCGCATAATAACAACCGAACAAATAAGACAATATTGGATTTGGAAGATATTATAGAGTATATTGCATTAGAATCTAAATATATTTGAGAGTATCACCTTAACTTATGTTATTTTTCATTAAAAAAAGTTACCACTCAACCGTCAGTATAGTACATATTCAAGTACCTATATAGAAGACCCTTTATATTGCCTCTATGTTGGATTTTTTATGGGAGTATCAACTAATTTCCCTAGATCTTGTGTGAGATATGATGGAGTTGTTTTGGATATTTTAGGAGTGGAAAAGGATACGAAAATTCCATCATAAGTCCTCTATAGACTCAATAATGATTCCATTGAGTTTGAGGAGTGGGGAATTTCTTCATTAATGTCAAGACTTAATGAGGATTGTGGAAACATCAGCAAGGTGGTGTAGTATATCCAAGATTTAGTGAATCATTATAAGTAAAACATATGTTCATGTAGGTTGATGAACAAATTCTCCTACCGCAACCGTTATTCCACGTACACAACATCTTATATGTGTCATATCTAATGTGAATATGAACAAACCATATCATGTTATCTTCAAGGGTGAGATGGATATAAATCATGGAGTTATATTTTTCATATTTTATTGTAGTTATCAAGTATTATATGGAGATGATACTTCATGTAAAATAGATTCCCAAAGTGTATTTATTGTGGATGTTTTGGAATTTTCAAGAGGGGCCTATAAGAATGAAACCAAGTTGTGATCATAAATCCAAAATCATTTTTATAGTCTTTTCCACTTTCATGGAAAAAATATATAATATGGAGAATGTGATGCATCTATATTCCCATGTAATGGTTTGAAATATTTTTGAAAATGTTTTCCAATCTAATCACTGAAACCGAGTGAGATTTCTAGTCCTGAATTTGTCTGGTATTAATATTGTTAAAATATTAAACATAGTACATAATGTTCACAAAAATTATATTTGAATAATGTAATTATTGTTTAATTCCGTATTTTATATTAACTTTTTTCATTTCATTGAGTCCAAAACACATGGTTTTACGTAGGTGTGAAATAAACATTTTCCATACTAGGTGTTTTGATAATATTTATTCATAAAAGAAATTATTAAAATGAATACAATTATATATATATTTTTTATTGTTAACACAGTGACCAAACCTATCCTATATCACCATTTTAATGTAAAATATATTGGGTAATATAAATAACATTTTGAATTTGGAGGAAGCATGTATATGTATTTTGAATTAAAATTGATCAAGGATTGATTTCTCCACCATAATTCAGTTATCTTGCCTACAAAAATGAAACAGATTCATTCATCATTAGAGATTGATCCAAACTTAATATATGGGGTTTTATTATAAAATCCCTATTTTATGTTATTTATAATAATGTTTTTTCAAATAATATAATAGATATATTTTCATGTTGATTCTGTGTTAGATTTTGGTTTATTTTCCTCATATTTGTGGAAATTATTTCTTTCTGTATATCCAACACATACAATTATAGTAATGGAAACAAATCAAGTAAAACTGGATCAAAGACTAGTGTTCATTCATATAGTTTTTAATTTCCATTTTCATTCCCATTTCTTAGGATTGTTCATTGCAAATATTACATTGGTGGATGGTTTGACCAAATACCCGGAATTCAATCTTTTTGTGGTTATTATTCATCACAACATATTGATGCCTTGGATGATGGATCTATAAATAAGGTGAGATCATGGTGAGTAGATGATTGTGGATTATCTTATGTGTATTTGAGTTTGACTAGTGATTCTTGAGCCCTGTTTTGATGTGTTGTTATGCGATAGTGTGATGATATTGGAAATTCATGACGGCAAAGGGTAGGATTCTAGACATTAGTGATGATGACATCTAGTATACTACAAATATATTATTTCTATTGGGATTTACTCTATGGTTGATTGTGGGAAGGTAGTAGTTATTAGACAGATGAAGGAACTTTATTTTTCTCAAAAATAAATCATTACACAAAGTTTATTCTATAAGAGAAGATTCTATGTGCACCTAGCTTTGGAATATTGTGTTTACACAAAAACATATCCAATAATATTTTGACATGGGACAACTTGTTTTGACCTGTTTAGGTGAATCAGCATATACCCTGGGGGTACACATGAAAAAATATCCAAAACAATCACGAGCAGTATGAATAAGCATATAAATGTTCTCAGACATGGCCAGATGACCCGGACATTTCCAAGTACACAAAAACATCAAATTTACATGAGCACAACGAGAGGTGTGTAACACCCCAAGATTTTATGAAAAATATTCTTTTTAATTTCATTAATGTCTTTTGTTGTACGATACACCACAAGGATCTTGCACAACACACATCCTTGTCTGGCCTTGCATTACACGCAATCGCGACCTTCCTCGATAGCGTGTGTAGTACGCAATACCGAGTTTCACTAAACAACGACACGCTATTAAAATATTATTAAAAGTCTCCATTTTGAATAGTAATAACCACCTTTTAAAATTTTATAAATTTTATCTCTCAAAATGGACTTCATTTTTGGATTAGGAGTATCGAATTTAGCCTTAGGTGAAATTTTGGTACTTTTCAGATAACTTTCATTTTCCGATGAATAGTAAAAATAACAAAATTTTAATTAAAAACAACATTTTTAATAGAAATAATTAATAGTTATAAATTATTAATTTTTGTGGTTTTAAAGAATATTTAGAATATATTTTTACAATTTAATGCAATGTTGTTCATTGGATGTAATTTCACATTTAAACCAGACATAAACAAGTTTCAATCTTTTGATAGTTATTATCTCTTAAGAACACACTATTTGTTTTGACGACAGGAATTAATTTTGAAATTAATTAATGCAAATGAAATGATTTTAATTTATTAAATAGACATCTGTTTTGAGTTCATAATATAAAATATAACTTAGGCCTAATTTTTGGTATTTTTCTGGAAACGTTCATTTTTTTTATGAATAGTGAAACCACTATGTGGTAGTTAAGAAAAATGAATTTTTCATAAAACTTAATTTTACCACTTCTGTGAGTGGAGTTTAAAAACTCTGAGAGACACGGTTGATTTTAGTAAGTAAAATGTGATTCAATGAGATGAAAATAATTTTTGTGAATAGTAACTTTTTACTTTTTTTACCACGGTTAAAAGTAAATAGGGTAATTACAGGTAAAAATGATATTATTATTACCCTAACACATATCCTAATTCTATTGGATAAGTTTAATTCGAACAAAAACAGTCTTAGGAATAACATATGACCATTTAGGCCCACTTGGATTAGATTAGGACATTTATTATTAATTTATTTAAAGAAGGGTTAAAATAGTAAAAATCAATGTTTAATAAGTATATTATTTTTAATATAGGATTATACATAAGATAAATTATACTATAAATAATCATTAGAAATCTAAAAGTATTTCCTAAATAGTGATATTTTATTTTTAATTTTTATACTTTATATAAGTTATTTTATTTATGACACAATGATGATGCAGTAATTATCTTATTTATAAAATATTGACATAATTGATGTTATAAATACCCAAATAAATATAATATATGTCTTTTTATGATTTCCAATAATTTTATAGTTTAATATGTCATGTTAGTATTTATTTAATTAACTTTTTTGGAACGAATAATCCTGTTATGATTTTCACAAAAATCAATTACTAAATAGTATCAAAATTGACATAAAATAGTTTTTAAAACAAATATTATATTATTAATTTTTATTTTATTCCAAAAAATCTATGGTTAGGAAAAATGACTTAGATAAGATTATATATATTAATAATAAACAACTTGGGGTTCTTTTGGCTGCTTATAGTATGTTTATTATCCTTATAGTATAAGAACACTTGAAGACACGATAAAAGTAAAATTATTTAACTTAATGTTAAATCTAAATGATAAGGTAAAAATAGGAACCTAAACATGTAAAAATTATATTGGATGAGAGGATTGAGACCCCTCCACACCTTTTCTTTTAAATAAATCAATTTGGAGCTATTTAAAACCGAAATTGACTTTATAATAAAATAATATTTTTAGTTTTTCCAAAGGAGCCCCTCTCCTCCCTTATAAAAGGGAACCTCCTCCCCCTCTTCCTCACACCACATTGAGCCTTCATGCTCGGCCTACACCTGACAATTTCTCCTCTCCACTTACTTAGAGACATCCTAGATGTCCTGGTCTTCTTCAAAGACAAATATTTGTTCCCTAAAAGGAGGTCTCAAAGAAGCACTTCAAAGAAGAGGTAATGTCCATTACCGATTCCTTCATCTTTATTGCTTCTTCCACTTCTTTTTCTTTAGTTGTTTCATTATGAAGTAATAACATATGTATCAATAATATACTGATATGTTATTATAAGTATGAAACAACCCTATTTCACCATCTATCCATCCTACAGAAAATGAAATCACTGCGCGTGCGTACGTACGGAATAACGTCTCCACGCCGTAGTGTAATCTATTTTCCACCACCACCTTACTTGGATGGTTATAATGGTGTAAATAATGACTATATATTATTATTTTAAATTGATATTGATTCTGAAATAGTATACATACACTCCAGTACAATTCCATGATCATGGGAACGATATCATCACTCGTGCGTATGTACGGAATACCGTCTCCACGATGTGATGCGACTCGTTCTACATGATATTCATTGCATAATGATTATATAAATACATTGAATGAATGAATATGATATATATTACACTAATAAAATTCATGAAATGAGGTATCTATAACAAAAATAGAAGAATAAGAATTTATTCGACAAAACACGCATAAGAACAAAAAGTAATAAACACCCGAATAATAAGTTGTAATGAAATATTACTAATAAGAAGCTAAGAATATGACCATATGTGATATCATAACAATGAGTATGATTATGGAATAAGTCAATAACATAATTTAAATCATTATATATGAGGTTTGGACATGTACAAAGCATATCAGACCTAAGGTAAGGGAAATATCACAATCTCATTTTTATCCGAGATTTCTTATACTTTGGTATTTACTAGGGTGTATTTTATCATCCACATCAATGTTTCCACAATATGTAATATTATTTACATCTACCTACAATGTTTTAAATCATATTCTACCCTTCGGTGAGTTTTTAGTAAAAGATATGAAAGGAATCTTTTGTCATTTTTCATACGAGGTAAATTTTTGACTTTTCCGACAAAAGTACGAGAAGAATGTTTTTTAACTTATATGGAATGAATGGATTTTTTAAACATTATTCCCAAGAAGCTTACTTTACATGTTTTTAAGTTTATTTTAATCAATATCTTTTAGATTAAAATTGTATGACATGTTAAGAATGGAAAAATGTTTTTGAAGTAGAAAGGGTATTTTACTCAAGAATGGTGTTCAAGTGTTTTATCAAAATTATTTTCCATATAAGATAATATAGGGTTCTGATTCTATCCCTATCATTACATTGATATGATTATTTTGTGATGTAATTATTTTTATGAATTCATTTATCTTATATCAATTGTTTTATGACGTCATGATGTTTAAGAATTCCATTTTTATTACATAGGTTATGTAATGATGTATGATTTATGATTTTTGTGGAACACATAAAAATGGTTTCATTATGAGATGGGTGGGACCTATATCTCCCTCCAATTCATTGGGTAAAAATTTTATATCTCATGAGATAGACATGGCTGGAATGGTAGGTTAAACAAGTTCAGTGAAACAGGACTGAAACGAGGAGTGAACTCGTTTCAGAAATGGACTTTGTCTACAAAGATAGTCTTGGCAATAAGTCTTGAATAATAATAAATGATTCTCTAGGATTATGTGTGTATTCCACAACGTTTCATGTTTTATGTTATGATTATTGGGATTATATTTCACTATTATGATTTATCCCATGTTATGAAATTATGATTTCTTTTGTAGGTTAAGATTTCCAAAAGATATGTTATTATGTATATGATGTGATTGATATTTCTTTAGTTTAACCTTACTGAGAATTTGAGCTCACCCTTTTATGTTTTCTTTTCCCCAGGATATAATGAAAGGTTTCAGGTTAATAAAAAGAGGAAGATCTTTATGGGAGATGATGATGATCTTTCACCACGATTAGAATATTATATTCCAAGTTTCCAAAGACACTAAACTATTACAGTCCTTATGTTTGTGTTTTTGTAATGTACTAAGTATTCTGCAAAAGTAATTTAATGTACATGTAAGTTAAGCTTAGGGTCTCTACAGTTGGTATCAGAGGAATGGTTTAGTCAACCGTTGGAAACTATGATGCGAGAACTTTAGTGAGATCCCTAGAGATATTTATACGATATGTCTAGGGATGTCCCTAAGGTTATGTATAAGTATAGGTTATAGTACTAGAATTGTGGTAACCTAAGATGTTAGATATTGAAGGTACTCTCCCGTTATTATTTTGTTTTCCCTAGCATGATTTTTGCCTCTCACACTATTCTTTTTGGGTTTTAGTTGATGGCTGGAACCCGAAAGAACTGTGTTGATCAATGTAATGGACAATGCAATGATTTTACTCCTGAAGAAAAAAATATCATGGGAGATGGAGTGGAAAATCTTATTGTTATACTTACACAAGCTATGAATCATTCTGGACTTCCAAATGATCAGAGAAGGGAACAATATTCTATTGAGTCCTTCATGTGGCAATGTCCACCTTCTTTTAGTGGGTCTTCTGATCCACTTGTTGCTGAAAAATTGATCAGTACTACCGAAAAGATATTTTCAGTTATTCAATGTTCTAAACATGATAAAGTCATCTTAGCAGTGTATCGTTTGGAAGGTGATGCTAATCAATGGTGGAATCTTATCTAGAATACGAGGCCAAGAGTTGAAATTGAGTCCATGGAATGGGACGAGTTCAAGAACATATTTTTCAATAAGTACTTCCCTCGTATTCTTTGAACAAAGATGAAGAAGGAGTTTCTTGAACTAAATCAAAAGGATGATGAATCTGTTAGTATATACGAAGTGAATTTTACAAGGCTTGCAAGGTATGCATCTGGATTTATCATCCAACCTGAATGTAAAGTTGATCGATTCTTCAGTGGCTTAAAACCAAATCTTCGAAGGGCATTAGCTATAAGAGACTTCAGTAGCTATGCAGAAATTGTGCGTTGTGCTATCATAGTAGAAATGGAAGTTTGTGTTACTTATCCATCTCATAGTTTTGACAAGAAACGAAAGATTGAGTTCAAGGAGAAATATCAGAATAATGGTGAATAGAAGATGAATGTTTCCTTATGCTCAATGTGTATAAAGAAGCATGGTGGAGATTTTCTTAAAGGGACTAAAAAATGTTTTAAGTGTGTAAAGGAAGGTCATCGAGTAGCTGAGTGTCGTAGTAATGGAAAAAGGGTTTATAATGATGTGAATAAAGAAAAGGATGTAGCGAACGCACCACCAACACTTCAATGCTTCAAGTGCAAGGAAATGTGGCATTATTCTAATAAATTCCCTAATACAAAGGTTTGTGATGATCGACATGAGCAACCACTTAAGGAAAAGGGCAAAGGGAAGTCACATGCGATCACTATTGGCGATGTTGAATATGACAACAATGTTGTGGAATGATTAAGTGTTTATGTAATTGGAATCCAAAATAATGTTGTATATTGTATTGTGGAATATTGGAATATTTATGTATTGGTCTATTCTGGTTTTCAATGGTACCGGTAACCATAGAATGTGAAAGAGATATTTTTGGAAAAAAAGATGATATGTACATAATGAAAGGAAAATAATGAAATGAAATATTTGACCGTATTCATGAGCTCATGACTGATATAAGGAGAAGGTTATATCATGGTTTGAGTATATAGAATTTTTGGATTTTGGTATGTGGAAAGAGTTAACTTTTGACTGCATTCATGTATTCACTATGGTTCAATTAATGGGTATTCATTCATCAAGATAATACATTAATAAGGTATTCACATGTTTTTAATTTGACCAACAAGATATATCATTTGATTTATGGGGGATAAATGATGGCATTCACGTGATTGTTATGTGACATTTCAAGTAATCATTTTCTTTATACTATGAGCTTGGACCAAAGTATTTTAGATAAGCCTAAAGATTTGAATGGATTATGTTGGACATAAGTTAGTATTGTTTAAGGACAGAACTTTTTTCGATATTATTGATTGGATGTTATAGTAATATAGCTTTAGAAAAAGGACAACCTTCAGGACGGGCAACAGCCCATCGTGTCAGACAAGGCTCTGGGAATCGAACCCACAACTGAAGTGCGACTGGTCTTTATCGCCTACCACTAGCCTACAGGAAGTCCCTGTTTAGTAGAAACTAGTTTTATTATATTAAGAAGTATGATATATGAAGTATAAGTCCATTTTAGGAACCATATATGATTAATCTCACTATAGATGGACTTATGAATTTTTGATAACTTTTCTAACCTTTTGTTTGAGACAGGTGGAATGACCCATCATTCTATCACATGACTGTTAACACATCATGAATGACAAATTCAACTTCATTTATTTAAGATATGAAGTGGAAATTGTCCAGATAACAACCAAAGGTGAGACTATACCAAAATCACGAATTTATTTCTTCTAATTCCAATTTCATCAACTTTAGGGAAATGATATTGAAAACCAAAAATGTTGTCCTAGTGCTCTTATATCTGATGAATCAGATGGTACCTTAGATCGTCACAAATTTATGGCTTGGTGATTGCTGGCTTTTCTATAGCCAAGTTCTCTACCACTCTCCATCAGAACATAATGATTAGATTTCTCTTCCATATCCATATTTTCACCTATGTGGAAACCCAGTGATTAGTTTATTTGTGTAACAGTTATGTTTCATACTTTTTTTTAAAGATTGGTTTTGGTATTCCTTTTTACAATGTGGGCTTCTATTAAAGAAACTTTCGAGTAGTAAACCATTTATAACCCCGATGAATTTCGAGGGCAAAATTCATATTAAAGGGGGTAGAATGTAACACCCTGAGATTTTATGAAAAATATTATTTATAATTTCATTAATGTCTTGTGTTGTATGCTACACCAAAATGAGCTTTCACAACACACATCCTTGACTTGCCTTGTATTACATGCAATCGTGACCTTCCTCGATAGCGTGTGTAGTACACAATACCTAGTTTCACTAAACAACGATATGCTATTAAAATATTATTAAAACTAGAAGTTATGAATAGTAATAACCACCTTTTAAAATTTTAGGAATTTTATCTCTCAAAATGGACTTCATTTTTGGATTAGTAGTATCGAATTTATCCTAAGGTGAAATTTTGGTACTTTTCAGATAACTTTAATTTTCTGAAGAATAGTAAAAATTACTAAATTTTAATTAAAAACAACCATTTTAATCGAAATAATTAATAGTGATAAATTATTAACTTGAGTGGTTTTAAAGTATATTTAGAATATATTTTTCTAATTTAATACACTTTTGTTCATTGGATGTAATTTCACATTTAATCCAGACATAAACATGTGTCAATCTTTTGATAGTTATTATCTCTTAAGAACACGTTATTCGTTTTGATGACGGGAATTAATTTTTAAATTAATTAATGCAACTGATGTGTATTTAATTTGGTAAAATAGACATCATTTTTGAGCTCATAATATAAAATATAGCTTATGCCTAATTTTTGGTATTTTTCTAGAAACATTCATTTTTTGATGAATAGTGAAACCCCTAAGTGGTAGTTAAGAAAAATGAATTTTTCATAAAACATAATTTTACCGCTTCTGTGAGTGGAATTTCAAAAATCCGAGAGACACGGTTGATGTCAGTAAGTAAATTGTAATTCAATGAGATGAAAATAATTTTTGGTGAATAGTTAGTTTTTACTTTTTTTACCACGGTTACAAGTAAATAGTGTAATTACGGGTAAAACTGATATTATTATTACCGTAACACATGTCCTAATTCTATTGGATAAGTTTAATTCGACCAAAAACAAACTTTGGAATAACATATGACCATTTAGGCCCACATGTATTAGATGAGGACATTTATTATTAATTTATTTAAAGAAGGGTTAAAATAATTAAAAACAAAGTTTAATAAGTATATCATTTTTAATATAGGGTAATACATAAGATAAATTCGACTATAAATAATAATTCGAAAGAAAAATGGATTTCCTACATAGTGATATTTTATTTGTAATTTTTAGTCTTTAAATAAGTTAATTTATTTATGACACAAAGATGATGCAGTAATTATCTTATTTATAAAATATTGACAAAAGTGATGTTATAAATACCCAAATAAATATAATTTCATAATTTTTACGAATTAAACTAATTTTATAGGTTAATATGACATGTTAGTATTGATTTAATTAATGGTTTGTGAACTAATAATTCTGTTATGATTTTCAAAAAAATCAATTACTAAATAGTGTCAAAATTGACATAAAATAGTTTTCAGAATAAATATTATATTATTAATTTCTATTTTATTCCTAAAAATATAAGGTTCGGCCAAAGGAGTTAGATAAGGTTTTATATATTAATAATAAACAACATGGGGTTCGATTGTCTGCTTATAGTAAGTTTATTAACCTTATAGTAGAAGAACACAAGAAGACACGGTAAAAGTGAAATTATTTAACTTAATGTTAAATCTAAATGATAAGGTTAAAATAGGAACCTAAACTTGTCTAAATTCTATTGGATGAGAGTTTTTAGACCCCTCCCCACCTTAGCTTCTAAATAAATTAATTTTGAGCTATTTAAAACCGAACTTTACTTTATAATAAAATAATATTATTAGTTTTTCCAATGGAGCCCCTCTCCTACTTTATAAAAGGGAACATCATCCCCCTCTTCCTCACACCACTTTGAGCCTTCATTCTAGGCATACCTCTGACAGTTTCTCCTCTCCACTTACCTAGAGACATCCTAGAGGTCCTGGACTTCTTCAAAGACCAATTTTAGTGCCCTAAAATGAGGTCTCAAAGAAGCACTTCAAAGAAAAGGTAATGTCTGTTACCGATTCTTTCATCTTTATTTCTTCTTCCACTTATTATTCTTTAATTGTTTCATTATGAAGTAATAATATAAGTATAAATCATATAATGATATTTAATTACAAGTATGAAACAACCCTATTTCACCATCTATCCATCCTACGGAAATTGAAATCACCGCGCGTGCGTACTTACGGAATACCGTCTGCACACCGTGGTGTAATCTACCTTCCACCACCACCTTACTTGGATGGGTATAATGGTGTAAATAATTACTATATATGATTATTGTAAAGTGATATTTATTCTGAAATAGTATACATACACTCCAACACAATTCCATGATCATGGGAACGATATCATCGCTCGTGCTTACGTACGGAATACCGTCTCCACGATGTGATACGATTCGTTCTACATGATCTTCATTGCATAATGATTATATAAATGAATTTAATGAATTAATATGATATATATTACACTAATAAAATTCTGTAAATGAGGTATCTATAACATAAAGAGAAGAATATGAATTTATTCGACAAATCACGCATAAGAACAAAAAGTAATAAACACCCGAATAACAAGTTGTAATGAAATATTACTAATAAGAAGCTAAGAATATGACCATATGTGATATCATAACAATGAGTATGATTCTGGAATAAGTCAATAACATTATTTAAATCATTATACAGGAGGTTCGAACACATACAATGCATATCGGACCTAAGGTAAGGGAAATATCACAATCTCATTTTTATCCGAGATTGCTTATACTTTGGTAATCACTGGGGTGTATTTTATCATCCACATCCATGTTCCCTCAATATTTAATATTATTTCCATCCACCTACAATTTTTTAAATCCTATTATACCCTTCGATGAGTTTTTAGTAAATGATATTAAAGGAATCTTTTGTCATTTTTCGTACGAGGTACTTTTTTTACTTTTCCGACAAAAGTACGAGAAGAATGTTTTTTTATCTTATACGGCATGAATGGATTTTAAAAAAAATTCATAGAAGATTCCTTTACAAGTTTTCACGTATATTTTTAATCAACTTATTTTAGTTTAAAATTGTATGACATGTTAAGAAAGGAAAAATGTTTTTGAAGTAGAATGGATATTTTCCTCCGGAATGGAGTTCAAGTGTTTTATCAAAATTATTTTACATCTAAGGTAATATAGGGATTTGATTCTATCCCTATCATTACATTGATGTGATTATGTTGTGATTGAATTATTTTTATGAATTCATTTATCTTATATGAATTGTTTTATGATGTCATGATGTTTAAGAATTCCATTTTTATTACATGGGTTATGCAATGATGTATGACTTATGATTTTGTGGCACACATAAGAATGGTTTCATTATGAGATGGGTGGGACCTATATCTCCCTCCAATGAATTGGTTAAAGATTTTATATCTCATGAGATAGACATGGCTAGAACGGCAGGTTAAACCGGTTGAGTGAAACAGGACTGAAATGAGGAGTGAACTCGGTTCAGAAAAGGACATTGTCCACTAAGATAGTCTTGGCAATGAGTCATGACTAATAAGAAATGATTCTCTTTGATTATGTGTGTATGACACAAAGTTTCATGTTTTAAGTTAGGATTATTGGGATTACATTTCACGATTATGATTTATCCCTTGTTATGAAAATATGATTTCTTTTGGAGGTTAAGATTTCCAAAAGATATGTTCTTATGTATATGATGTGATTGATATTTCTTTTTTTTACCCTTACTGAACATTTGAGCTCACCCTTTTATGTTTTCTTTTCCCCAAGATATAATGAATGGTTTTAGGTAAATAAAAAAGGAAGATATTTATGGGAGATGTTGAAGATCTTTCAACACGATTAGAAGATTATATTATGAGTTTCCAAAGAAACTAAACTATTACGGTCCTTGTGTTTGTGTTTTTGTTATGTACTAAGTATTCCGAAAAATTAATGTAATGTCCATGTACGTTAAGATTAGGGTCTCTAGAGTTGGTATTAGAGGAAAGGTTTAGTCAACCTTTGGAATCTATGATGCGAAAACTTTAGTGAGATCCCTAGAGATATTTCTACGGTATGTCTAGAGATGTACCTAAGGTTAGGTATAAGTATAGGTTATAGTACTAGAATTATGGTAACCTAAGATGTTAAATACTGAAGTTACTCCCCCTTTATTATGTTGTTTCCCTATTGTGATTTTTGCCGCTCACACTATTCTTTTTGAGTTTTAGACGATGGCTGGAACCCGAAGGAACCTTGTTGATCAATGTAATGGACAATGCAATGATTGTCCTCTTGAACAAACAAATATTATGGGAGATGGAATGAAAAATCTTATTGATATACTTACACAAGCTATGAATCATTCTGCACTTCCAAATGAGTAGATAAGGGAAAAATATTCTATTGAGTCTTCATGAGGCAACGTCCACCTTCTTTCAGTGGGTCTTCTAATCCACTTGTTACGGAACAATGGATCAGTACTACTGAAAAGATATTTTCAGTTCTCCAATGTTCTAATCATGATAAAGTCATCTTAGCAGTGTATCGTTTGGAAGGTGATGCTGATCAGTTGTGGAATCTTATCATGAATAAGAGTCCAAGAGATGAAATTGATTCCATAGAATGGGACAAGTTCAAGAACTTATTTTTCAATAAGTACTTCCCTCGTATTTTTCGAACAAAGATGGAGAAGGAGTTTCTTGAACTAAAGCAAAAGGATGATGAATCATTTGGTATATATGAAGCGAATTTTACAAGGCTTGCAAGGTATGCATCTAGATTTATCATCCAACCTGAAAGTAATGTCAATCGATTCTTCAGTGGCTTAAAACCAAATCTTCGAAGGGAATTACCTATAAGAGACTTCAGTAGCTATGAAGAAATTGTGTGTTGTGCTATCAAGGTAGAAATGGAAGTTGGTGTTACTTATCCATCTCATAGTTTTTACAAGAAACGACAGATGGAGTTCAAGAAGAAATCTCAGAATAATGGTGAAAAGGAGATGAATGTTTCCTTATGCTCAATGTGTGGAAAGAAGCATGGTGGAGATTGTCTTAATGGGACTAGAAAATGTTTTAAGTGTGGAAAAGAAGGTCATCGAGCATCTGAGTGTCGATGTAATGGAAAAAGGGTTTCTAAGGATGTGAATAAAGAAAAGGCTGCAGAGAATGCACAACCAACACTTCAATGCTTCAAGTTCAAGGAAATGGGGCATTATGCTAATAAATGCCCTAATCCAAGGGTTAGTGATGATCGACATGAGCAACCACATAAGGAAAAGGACAAAGGTATGTCACATGCGATCACTATTGGCGATGTTGAATATGACAACAATGTGGTGGAATGATTAAGTATTTATGTAATAGGATTCTAAAATAATGTTGTATATCGTATCGTGCAATATTGGAATATTTATGTATTGTTCTATTGTGGTTTTCAATGGTACTGGTAACCATAGAATGTGAATGAGATATTTTTGGAAAAAAAGATGATATGTGCATAATGAAATGAAAACGGGAAAATGAAATGTTTGACCGTATTCAGGAGCTCATTACTGATATAAGAAGAAGGTTATATCATGGTTTGAGTATATAGAATTTTTGGATTTTGGTATGTGGAAAGAGTTAACTTTTGACTGCATTAATGTTACCACTATGGTTCAATTAATGGGTATTCATTCATCAAGAGAATACATGATTAAGGTATTCATATGTTTGTAATTTGACCAACATGATATATCTTATGATATATTGGGGATAAATGATGGCATTCACGTGATTGTTATGTGACATTTCAAGTAATCATTTTCTTTATACTATGACCTTGGACCGAAAAATTTTAGATAACCCTAAAGATTGTAATGGAGTATGTTGGACATAAGTTAGTATTGTTTAAGGACAGAACATTTTCGATATTATTGATGGGATGTTATAGTAATATATCTTTAGAAAAAGACAACCTGCAGGATGGGCGACAGCCCATCGCGTCGGACAAGGCTGTGGGAATCGAACCCACAACCGAAGTACAAGTAGCCTTTATCGCCTACCACTGACCTATAGGAAGTCCTTGTTTAGTAGAAACTAGTTTTATTATATTATGCTGTATGATATATGAAGTATATGTCCATTTTAGGAACCATATATGATTAATCTCAGTATAGATGGACTTATGTATTTTTGATAACTTTTCTAACCTATTTGAGACATATTGAATGACCCATCATTCTATCACATGATCTGCTAACACATCATGAATGGAAAATTCAACTTCATTTTTTAAGATATGAAGTGGAAATTTTCCAAAATACAACCAACGGTGAGACTATACCAAAATCAAAAAATTATTTCTTCTAATTCCAATTTCATCAACTTTAGGGAAATGATCTTGAAAACCAAAAATGTTGTCCTAGTGCTCTTATATCTGATGAATCAGATGGTACATTAGATCGTCACAAATTTATGGCTTTGTGATTGCTGTCATTTCCATAGACATGTTCTCTACCACTCTCCATCAGAACATGATCATTAGATATCTCTTCCATTCGATATTTTCACCTATGTGGAAACCCAGTGATTAGTTTATTTGGGTACCCGTTACATTTCATACTTTTGTTTTTTAAGATTGGTTTTGGTATTCCTTTTTACGATGTCGGTTTCTATTAAATAAACTTTCGAGTAGTAAACCATTTATAACCCTGATGAATTTCGAGTGCAAAATTCATTTTAAGGGGGGTAGAATGTAACACCCCGAGATTTTATGAAAAATATTATTTTTAATTTCATTAATGTCTTGTGTTGTATACTAAACCAAAAGTATATTGCACAACATGCATCCTTGACTTGCCTTGCATTACACGCAATCACGACCTTCCTCGATAGCGTGTGTAGTACGCAATACCGAGTTTCACTAAACAATGATATGTTATTAAAATATTATTAAAACTAGCCGTTATGAATAGAAATAACCACCTTTTAAAATTTTAAGAAATTTTATCTCTCAAAATGGACTTCATTTTTGGATTAGGAGTATCGAATTTAGCCTAAGGTGAAATTTTGGTACTTTTTGGATAACTTTCATTTTCTGATGAATCGTAAAAATTACTAAATTTTAATTACAAAAAACATTTTTAATCAAAATAATTAATAGTGATAAATTATTAATTTGAGTGTTTTTAAAGTATATTTAGAATAAATTATTATAATTTAATACAATGTTGTTCATTGGATGTAATTTCACATTTAAACCAGACATAAACAAGTGTCAATCTTTTGATAGTTATTATCTCTTAAGAACACGCTATTTGTTTTGACGACGAGAATTAATTTTAAATTAATTAATGCAACTGATATGTTTTTAATTTGATAAAATAGACATCATTTTTTAGTTTATAATATAAAATATATCTTAGGCCTAATTTTTGGTATTTTTCGGGAAACATTCATTTTTTTGATGAATAGTGAAACCACTAAGTGGTAGTTAACAAAAATAAATTTATCATAAAACTTACTTTTACCGCTTATGTGAGTGGAATTTAAAAAATCTAAGAGACACGGTTGATGCCAGTAAGTAAAATGTGATTCAATGAGTTGAAAATAATTTTTGGTGAATACTAACTATTTACTTTTTTTTACCACGGTTAAAAGTAAATAGGGTAATTACGGGTTAAAATGATATTATTATTACCCTAACACATGTCCTAATTCTATTGTATAAGTTTAATTCGACCAAAAACAAACTTAGTAATAACATATGACCATTTAGGCCCACTTGGAATAGATTAGGACATTTATTATTAATTTATTTAAAGGAGGGATAAAATAGTTAAAATCAATGTTTAATAAGTATATCATTTTTAATATAGGGTTATGCAAAAGATAAATTTTACTATAAATATTAATTAGAAATATAAAAGGATTTTCTACATAGTGATATTATATTTGTAATTTTTAGTCTTTAAATATGTTAATTTATTTATGACACAAATATGATGCAGTAATTATCTTATTTATAAAATATTGACATAATTGATGTTATAAATACCCAAATAAATTTAATTTCATACTTTTTATGAATTCCACTAATTTACTAGGTTAATATGACATGTTAGTATTTATTTAATTAACGTTTTTGGGACTAATCATTCTTTTATGATTTTCTGAAAAATCAATTACTAAATAGTGTCAAAATTGACATAAAATAGTTTTTGAAACAAATAATGTATTATTAATTGTTACATTAATCCTAAAAATCTATGGTTCGGCCAGATGACTTAGATAAGGTTATATATATTAATAATAAACAACTTGCGATTTTTTTGGCTTCTTATAGTAAGTTTATTAACCTTATAGTATAAGAACACAATAAGACACGGTAAAAGTAAAATTATTTAACATAATATTAAATCTAAATGATAAGGTTAAAATTGGAACCAAAACTTGTCTAAATTCTATCGGATGATAGGATTTCGACCCCTCCCCACCTTAGCTTCGAAATAAATCAATTTGAGCTATTTGAAACCGAACATGACATTATAATAAAATAATATTTTTAGTTTTTCCAAAGGGGCCCCTCTCATCCCTTATAAATGGGCACCTCCTTCCCCTCTTCCTCACACCACTTAGAGCCTTCAATCTAGGCCTACCCCTGACACTTTCTCCTCTCCACTTCCCTAGAGACATCCTAGATGTCCTAGTCTTCTTCAAAGACCAATTTTAGTGCCCTAAAAGGAGGTCTCAAAGAAGAACTTCAAAGAAGAGGTAATGTCCTTTACCGATTATTTCACCATTATTTTTTCTTACACTTCTTCTTCTTTAGTTGAATCAATATGAAGTAATAACATCAGTATCAATCATATACGGATATGTTATTATAATTATAAAACAACCCAATTTCACTATCTATCCATCCTATGAAAAATGAAATCACCGCGCGTGTGTACGTACAGAATATCATCTCCACGTCGTGGTGTAACCTATTTTCCACCACCACCATATTTGGATGGGTATAATGGTGTAAATAATGACTATATATGATTATTGTAATGTGATATTGATTCTGAAATAGTATACATACACTCCAATACAATTCCATGATCAAGGGAACGATATCATCGCTCGTGCGTACGTACGGAATACCAACTCCACGATGTGATGCGATCCGTTCTACATGATCTTCATTTCATAATGATTATATAAATTCATTGAATGAATTAATATGATATATATTACACCAATAACATTCTGTAAATGAGGTATCTATAACATAAAGATAAGAATAAGAATTTATTCGGCAAAACACGCATAAGAACAAAAAGTAATAAACACTCGAATAACAAGTTGTAATGAAATATTACTAATAAGAAGCTATGAATATGACCATATGTGATATCATAACAATGATTATGATTCTATAATAAGTCAATATCATTATTTAAATCATTATACAGTAGGTTTGGACATGTACAAAGCATATCGGACCTAAGGTAAGGGAAATATCACAATTTCATTTTTATCTGAGATTGCTTATACATTTGTATTTACTAGGGTGTATTTTATCATCCACATCCATGTTTCCTAAATATATAATATTATTTCCATCCACCTTAAATGGTTTAAATCCTATTCTACCCTTCAGTGAGTTTTAAGTAAACGATAAGACTGGAATCTTTTGTCGTTTTTCGTACGAGGTACTTTTTGGACTTTTCCGACAAAAGTACGAGAAGAATGTTTTTTTAACTTATATGGAAGGAATGGACTTTTAAAACCTTATTTCCAAGAAGCTTAATTTACAAGTTTTCATGTTTATTTTTAATCAACATATTTTATTTTAAAATTGTATGACATGTTAATAAAGGAAAAATGTTTTTGAAGTAGAAATGATATTTTCCTCAAGAATGGAGTTCAAGTGCTTTATCAAAATCATTTTCCATATATGATAATATAGGGTTATTATTCTATCCCTATCATTACATTGATTTGATTATTTTGTGATGGAATTATTTTTATGAATTCATTTATCTTAAATGAATTGTTTTATGATGTCAAGATGTTTAAGAATTCCATTTTTATTACATAGGTTATGCAATGATGTATGATTTATGATTTTTGTGGCACACATAAGAATGGTTTCATTATGAGACGGGTGGGACCTATATCTCCCTACAATGCATTGGGTAATGATTTTATATCTCATGAGATATACATGGCTGGAACGGCAGGTTAAACCGGTTCAGTGAAACAGAACTGAAACGAGGAGTGAACTCGGTTCAGAAATGGACTTTATCCACTGAGATAGCCTTGTCAATGAGTCTTGACTAATAAGAAATGATTCTCTATTATTATGTGTGTATGCCACAAAGTTTCATGTTTTATGTTATGATTATTGGGATTACATTTCACTATTATGATTTATCCCATGTTATGAAATTATGATTTCTTTTGTAGGTTAAGATTTCCAAAAGTTATGTTCTTATGTATATTATGTGATTGATATTTCTTTTGTTTACCCTTACTAAGAATTTGAGCTCACCCTTTTATGTTTTCTTTTCCCCATTATATAAAGAAATGTTTTAGGTTAATAAAAAAAGGAAGACCTTTATGGGAGATGTTGAAGATCTTTCACCACGATTAGAAGATTATATTCCGAGATTCCAAAGACACTAAACTATGAGGGTCCTTGTGTTTGTGTTTTTGTTATGAACAATGTCTTCCACAAAAGTAATTTAATGTCCATGTACGTTATGCTTAGGGTCTCTACAAGGTGAATTCACATGATCTATGGTACAGAAGTAGTAATAGGGCATAGGATACATATTGACTTCTAATATTAAAATTTGTGTTATTTTTTGGCATATTAAGGTCCTCAGTCTCTTTAGTGTAGACAAGGTTTTGTTGAGTGTGATCACATGGTCTAGCTTTATGAATCTACCATGTGAAATTACTTCCAAATAAAACTATTATGATCCCATATAAATGTCTTGAATTGAATAGAGTTCGTATAATCCTTCTAATTTGATCAGGGTGTGATCCTCTAAAATATATTATACTCTAGTTAGGGTCTATGGTATTGATGTAACCACCATACATCAGTCATTAATACCCTATCCAATAAATTGGTTCTGTATGGTTTTCAATTTCACCTAGTGGTCCTTTGAAAACCTCCTTTTTCAATGTTAACATCTTCATAGATATAATGAGTACATGTTTTTCAATAGATTATGATAATGAACACTCTATTGGGATATATAAATTAAATCATTTCTAATGGAATGGATTCTATAGGATTACAAATACATTGAGTCCTCATGTTTAATCATATTGTGAGAATTCCATTTGAGACAACATGGATATTTGGATTCGGTTATATGTATATCATAGTGTTTATGTCATTAAGTATCATATATTTATTTCTATACTATTAAACTGATGATTTGACTACATTAGATTATTTATTATTAGTAATTTATTAGTTTCATATATTGTAGTGATATACTCACCCCTATAATATCCCTTCCCACACATATTATGTCTGATGTAGATTAAAGATCATTTGAATATGTCTTTGGCGGTACAATATAATGAAACACAACATTTGGGATAGATTTATGTAGGTTTATACTAAGTATTTTATTTGATATTATTCCCCACATTCTAAGAAGGTCGTAATTGAATTACTATTTAGATGGCCTTTTATTTTTTTTTAATTCTTTCTAATAATAATTGTTTACTCTATTTTGGGGTCATAGTTTCATTCATGAGTTGGTATCAATTGATATTTACTTTCACAATTTAATGGGTTTAGAGTGTATCCCATTAATTAATTTAACATATGATAACACATTATATTGGTCGATACTAATACAAAGTGAAGTTTTGTACTCATTGGACTAATGGAGGTAGGCTTAGGTTTATCATGCATGGCTTATCCCGAGCTAGGTGGGCACCAGTGTGTCAGGTAGTGACATTGATATTTGGGAGACACCCTTGTCAACAACATGGGTAATGAAAGGGTGCTAAATAAAATCTAATATTGAAAATGTATCCATCCTAGAAAAAATTTTATGTTCATATATATATTGGATTGTTTCTGTACATCAGAGATGATCAGAAGTGAATCCATCATTTTTTATTTCACATACAAAAATGATGGTGGAATTAGATTTTTTAATGATGAATGTAATACAAATGTTGGATCCAGAAGGTAAAAAATTGGAGGAATTTAAATTGGGTGCGGTGATTTAAATTTTTTCGAGGGGATAAGTAAAACTATTCTTGGTGCTAACCAATTATGTTATATAGATAATTTGTATATTTTATAAATTTATTAACCATTAATGTTAAAAAGGTTCAATAATTTCCTATACATGAATATTCATTGGAAATATATTAATTTATAGAATATAGTGTTAGAATATTTGTCAAATGTGGATTAAAATATTAACTAGAATGAGTAACATGTCCATTTGATCCATATGTATTTAAAAAAATTGTAAATGAGTGATCGGTCATGTATAATTCCCCATGACACGTATTTACATAGAAACATGTATGATTCATGTAAAAACCCAAGATCATTCAGAATACATACATGTAAAACAATGTTAAAGAACAATGGGTTTTTGAAAAAATGCTTGTGGATGTTTCTTGGATATATTCACCCAATTCCACATATTGAAGAAATTATTTTATTTTTTGATTATTTATGAATAAAACTTTAATTATCCCAATCTAAAGTATGACACATCTAAGTAACTATATCACTCATTATTTGAGGGGTTCTAAAAAATGATTGTTATTAATATTAAAAGTTCAAAACAGTTAATGGAACAAAATTTATTAATCATCTTGTTGAGTAATATTTGTAGAATAATGTAATTGGGAATCATCATTAAATTGATAGAATTCCCCTACAATCTGAGATAGTGGATTTAATTAATCTCATAATAAAAAAATAACGTATAAAATTATTATATAGATGTTTATTGTAGAAATAAACTTGAATGATTATTATATCATTGTTTTGTATATATAAAATATATTACTTCTATTTTAGAATAATTGGATGAGACATTGTGAGGTATATAAATAAATTATTCCATTAATCATGTAATTATTTATGTTTAGATATATGTTTTCTATTGTCATTATGTAGAGGAATAGAATGATTAATGATCAGTGGGACACTTTAATTATCTTGGATATTAATCAAGTACTAATGCCTGAATTATTAATAAATAGAAACATTGAATAATTATTGATTGAAATGATGTTGGATGGTTTAATGTGGGAAATTGTAAAACACAGACGAGATGATTTTGAATCTAAACCATGAAGATTGTAAAGTATAATGTGATGATGAAACAACAATCTCATGGGGAGATTCTTGGCATACTTATAATTATTATAATAACTATGATATTGAAGTAGAGAAATCCACTATAACATGTTCATTAATTTGAATGAGTAGGGATGAAATCATGAAATGGAACACTATTGGAGACTTGAGAAGCCTTGTTCAAAAAATAATAATGACAGATCAATAATTGGTATCATAATTATCAGTCATGGAACCAATATCATTTAATGTGTTTTTAAATGAGTTTTTTTCTATTAAATTGAATGAATATATTTATTAAATATGTACGAATGATCTATGGGGATTTTATCTAAGTCCAAGTGAATTGAAATTTATTATAATAAAATTGGAATTTCAAATTATAATTAATAAGGTTAAAATAATGACATGTAAAGAAGAATAAAAAATTTTCATGGGGTTATTCTAAATTGAAATAATTTATTTTTATGTGAAATTTGTTCCATTATAATATAATGAATACATTTAGTTATTCTTATACAACGTGGCTGAAAAAGTTTTTAATGTATAAATAATTGAAATTAAATATTTATTCCTAAATGGAGTCTTTGAAATTGAATTTGTTATTGAATAAGGACATTTGTTTCTAATTAAATAATATGAAATAAATGTGGGTCACATGAAGAAGGATTTGTATAGCTATAAACAACCACAACATTCTTGGTATACTATGTCATATCAGTGAACATAGAAGTTGTTTTTTCATAGAGGCAGGGATGATCATTCTAAATCAATCAGTAATGAGAAATCATAGTTATCGATTCTTCTAAATTTTATGAAAAATAATATTTTTTTTAATATGGAAAATTATGATATAATGATTCAAACCACATTACGTGTGGATTTTGGATTTCTCTAATTGGTGAATGATAATATTCATTACCATTAAGGAAATTCAATGAATGGAAGGGATATTTTTCATCCAAACTATGTAAATCGAAATGGATTTCTATTTTATTAACAAAATGGATTCTAGGCCTAAAAATCACTAGTAAATGCAATAATTGAAATAAAAAACATATAATATATTAGAAATACAAGTATGAATTCTTATAAATAAATCATTTGTAGTGTTATTAATTTCACTATCTCTTGAAAATGAATTATATTTTGAAAATTTCAAACCTATCAATTTCAGTGTTGTCCCAAATAAACCCACATGAAATTTTTGAGAACATATCTATGATATATTCATCACATGATGGACTATCGATTGATCTACCATAATAATTAATGGTTCAATTTATAAGGATTTACTAATGATTTTTTGACTGCTAAAGAAAATGATAGAAAAATAAAAGGTCAGTATATGAATTATATCATGGTAGTTTTTTTTCATGGAATCCTATGACGAAATATTTCATATCCCAGAACACCTATGGGTTTGAATAAATTACTACCAATCCGGAATTCCCTTGGTTTATATCAAGAAATAAATATCTTGATTGGGTGATTGTATATTTTATTACTCCTATAAAAAATTTTGGATGAATTCTAACTGTCATCAATCATAGAAAAATTACAATTCATCAATCATAAAATAAGAATATAAAATATAATTTCAAAATGTAGAAGCTGGTGTAAGGGATTTTGATATTAGATTTTGTGTCAACTCAATATCCATTAATTTTCACCATTCTGTTGTCCCTTTCCAAATTGGTTTTTCAGAATAATAAATTTTCTATTGGAATCCAATACCAACTACCCACTTAATGTTTTCTAGTATAGAACCCTATCTCAATATTTTTTAATTTAATATAATGGTATGTTTTTCCTCCTACAGGTCTTCGATTTCAAGCACATTATTATCAACTATTTTGATATTTCATATCGTTGGGTTCATTTAAAAAGTTTGAGAAATATAGAAGTGTTTTTGAAATAGGCAGAATATTAGGGTATAATTGTAAAATTATTTATATTTAAAATCTAAGGGAGATATTCATGGATGTTGAAATAATTAACTATATGTTTATGATAAAAACTATTCATTGAATCATTTTTCACATAGATAATTGATAAATTGAGTTTATAATTGGTTATTAGTGCCCTTTCAATACACATAATTATTGTGGTGTTTTAAATGTTTGTTTAATATGTTGTAGTTGTGTTTTGATTGTTTTAAACAAACTTAATGGTGGATATTTTTATAAATAATAAACCATAATTCAATTTTTATTATGATTTTTTTGTAGTTTTTAAGGATTATTCATCATATTCTAAAAGAATATGTTTACTATGTTTGGTAAAGAAGGTGTTTTAAATTCCATAGATAATTCTGTGTTAATTTTTTATATGAATTAGTGTATATGGTTTTGGATAGAGTTTGTATCTATATCAATTCTCTATTATGTGATGATATGAAGACAACAAACATTGGAATCTAGAAATGGACCACACAATATTGGTCCCCATGATGACGTTACAGTGACCCTATCAAAAATTTAAAAATTAAAATGGCCATACCATAGTAATAGATATAATTTTTATATATTAGGGATAAAATATAACATCATTACATGATCATGAAATTTGATGTGTTACTTTCCAGGGTAATTGAAATATACAGAAAAATTTTATCAAGCCACAGCGAAGTAGTTATGGCTTATAATCTATTGTATATTTGAATACAAACTATTGATTGGGGACAAAACTAGTGAGACAACACCATTAAACTATATAAATGAAGTCTTAAATATCATTTATAATCCATGGGGATTTTCACTATATGCATTTTGATTGTCATGGATAGAAGAAAACTACTTCTGGAAAACATTTTACACGGGGAAGAAATGGGCATGGTTCTCAAGGTGTTTTGGGAAAATTGAAAATATATATTCACCACACCATAGTTCATAATATTTCATCATATATGTCTAGATATAAATATAAATGAGTTTTGATGATCTATAACATTCATAGAAGATGTAATTTCTATTTAATGGGTTGTTTTTAGTCATTCAATGAAGGGTATATTCTATTCATTCATTATACTGATTAAATTACATATAATAATATTATTTAAATAAGAAAAATATAAGGTATAAATATATCTATATGAAAACATTATGAATCTAATGTGGAAACATAATATAAATTTTTTCTATATTTCATCTAGAAGGAAGAAAGAAATATATCTTATTTTTATAAGATACAATTTCTCTCATTGGATTTTCTAGATCATGTGTGTTGCACAATTTACTTTTAAGATTCCCATTATTATCTTGTGAAAATGAAATTCATCATCAAGTAGTGTAGTGTGTTCCATGTATAAGGTTACTATGGTGTTCTTTAACTGTTTTTGTAAGGGAACCAATAGGGATAGTATGAGTACTCAAAATAGTTTTATGTAAAGTAGAAAGATTCTTGTGTTTCCCTTCCAATAGAATATTATCATGAATGCTAATAGGATGTTTCCTAGAA
This sequence comes from Viscum album, assembly GCA_963277665.1. Classification (NCBI taxonomy): domain Eukaryota; kingdom Viridiplantae; phylum Streptophyta; class Magnoliopsida; order Santalales; family Viscaceae; genus Viscum; species Viscum album. The sequence goes on along the minus strand of OY728130.1, from coordinate 541,092,407 downwards.
TTTTTGTACCATTTAATGTCCCATGTTCCTTTTATTAATTCCATCAATAATTTTATATAATGATATAAGTAAATTTAAATGCTCTTCAATTTGAGAGATAATGATCTAAAATGAAATAAGTAAAATTTTAAACTTATATGCCCTGGTTTAATCCATGTGAGTGTGTAATCCTCAATAAGGGACTAGAAAAAACAATTCCAAAAGATAAAATCATTATCTACATTTAAAAATATATTTTGATATGAAATTCAGTTTCCATAATCATCCATGATTGATAACTATATAATATTTGATTCATGTGGTTAAACCTACTCAACGACAAAGATGATATAATTTTTAAGTGAGCATTGCCATGAAAATAGTTATAATATTTTAATATCATAATAATATAATATTAATTATATTTGATCGATTTCATTTACATTATAATCCATAATGGAGAATAAGTGTGTTGAATAAATATTTAGATGAAATTGATAAGGATTTGATAATATTTTGGATAAGTTCTTTATTATTCTCTCAATTTTCATCTAACAAATCCAGGACTTTAGTCATCAGTTTCTGATGATGGGATTCAAATTGAAGAACATTTATATTGGATGGTAAACATTAATTGGTATCCATGTGAAATATGAATGATATTTGTGGTTCTGATATGGATGAATACTAGTCGTATTATAGGTTAAAATGGGGGAAATTTTGTCACGAACCAGCCCGAGTCGACCCTGAACCGGTCACCCAGGACAACCCGCGAAAAGTCCCGAGAGGCATTCCTGATCCTCTCGGGATGGTGACAAGGACCAAGGGCATCAATAGAGTACACAAGGAAACGATTTCGCCAATATATAAACAATCAAACAAACAGTGGATATAAACAGACAACCCAAAATGAATTTATATAAAAATTGAACTAAATATTATTTGTACATGAAACTAAAATTAGAACAAAACCAACAACTCAACTGAACAATCAGAATGAACAACTAACATCATGTGACACTTCTGGTCACTTTCCAACACAATGATAAAATGTCGCCCAAGGTGATCGAACTAAAGATGAAACCTCCACAAGGGCTAAAAAAGAAGAAGACTATAGGCGTGAGTATTAAAACTCAGTAGGTTAGCCTGATATTCTATTCCCAACGCACATTCCTTTAAAATAAAATAAAAATCAATTTATAGTTTTAAATTCACAATTTTAATGTATGGTTTTCAAATGAGGTTCCATGCTATAATAATTATCAGACAAAAACATTCATGTTAAATAAACAAAAATGCAAGTAACAATTCTTTTCAAAGAGGTGAAACTTTAAAATGAAATTAGTTTTCAAGAGGGCTGCTTTAAAGAATTTTAACATTAAAATAAATAACACATAATACTGAATTTACCAACCAAACACACCGTATGCCGACGGTGAGTACAAAATAGCCAATGAGCACTAGTCACAGGAATACCCCTAGGCACTAGTTAGTTGTGAGCCCCAGGTACCTCGTATCTCGGTGAAAGTAACCATAATAAATATCAGTTCTCGTGCACGAGCCAATATTAGGGAACATACCCATAACCTAGTGGTCCCCAATCATCATCATCATCATTGTTTAGTTATTTTTGTCATCATCAAACTTGCTACGTGAAACAGAGGCCAACCCCCATAGAATCACTAGCATACTAGTACACGTCCGCCCACCTAGATACCCAGGATTCCCTTTAGTGCTCAATCAAGTAACACATATTATCAAATACACATTTCACATTAAAATTCCATTACAAAACCATAAAAACACAAACATCCCAAAATCTTTCTTCACATTTCTTTACACTAATCAATAAACTGCTAAATATTTTGGTAAAACAATTTCATGAAGTGTATTGAGGCTTCGCACATAAAACTTTTTCAAATACACTCTTTCAATTATAAAGACACATAAAAACCAAACCAAATCATATTTTTCATCCCAATAAACATTTAATAAAATCATTTAATGGACCATAAAACAATCCCAATTGCACAACATTCCATATACAAGTAAAACACTCCTTCATTTCTAGGAAATGCCAAATGGGCCTTTAAACATTTTCTCAAAACTAACCTTTGAAGAAGGTATGAATTTTAATTTTATTAAGGATCTGTATAAACACCATTTACAGCATCAAACTACATTCAAAAATCTCTTATAATACTCAGGTTACATATTCAAAACACAACCATTTTCATAAAGATGTGAAGCGGTCCATTTTTGGGCAACTCGGGCCAAAATATGTTGTAAATCAAAACCCACTTGTTTTTAAAAACAAATAAAAATTGGAAATCCATATAAGTACCCAAAGATACCATTTATCATTCTAACAATTCCTTTATAAATCCAAACAAATAACTTTTAAATCAAACATCACACATAAAAGCCAACCGGGCAATTTAGCGAACACATGACATGCCCTTTTTAAACAAAACAGTTTATTTTAAGTACATGAAAAGGATTAAAACACCAATTCAATGCCATATTTTCATTAAAGATACTGTAACATGTTAAAAATACCATTAACCAGATTATAAAACTCACAAAATATTTGCAAAAGATAACTGAACATTTAAACAATCACTTATTGTGCACTTTCATGACAAAACAACACTACCTTTCACAAAACAATGATTAAACTACCACTTTGGACACCAACAAAATTATCCAGAGGATTAAAAACAATAATGAACATTTATATCGGTTTGGGAAAATATTAAAATGATGAAACTTGAATGATAAAGGCATGTGCAAGGGATATCCTACCTCAAATCTTTGGCATAATTGAAACGCACACCTAAAATCACCCACCGTGGGTTTATAAAACCTAAAACTATAAAGACCAAACCTAAAAAACAGAAACCCCATTAAAAAAACATGTTATAACAAAACCCGTGGTCGATCAGTACTGGGGGACAATATAAATCAAAGAAATAATGAAAGGAGGAGGAAGAGGAAGGAGAAAGGAGAAGGAATTTCAACATTCACCCTAGAAAAATCAACATATTCCATTAGATATGCCATCCTAGAGAAAAATTAATGACTTGAAAATTTTTGGAGAGACTCCTAAGGTCTGGAAGAACCAGGGAAAGAAAATTGATGGCCCAATAAGTACGAATTGACTTATTTATGAATGATACAATTTACCTTTTCAATTCTGGACGATTTGAGGTATCCTGAGACTTTTCTCCCTAATCCGCGACCCATATGAGCTCCAAAGAGGTAAAATAGATTATGAGGGTTAGTATATGGTAATTGGATTCAAGGGGGAGGTAAAATAACCTAAAAATATTAATAATTTAAAAGTATATAAATGAAACGAATTTTTGTTTTAAAACAGGAAATGGGCCCATGGGCTGGCCCAATACCTAAATAAGTAACCCAAATTCACCCTACTTATGAATTTCTAATGGGTCCAAAAGGATACATAAGTTTTAATATATTAGTATAGGACAAGTGTGAAGTTTAATGGGAGAAAAAGGATGAAAGAAATGTTATAAAAGAAACAAATTCGGTTTTTAAAATTGGGAATGGGCTCACGGTTGGCCCAAATCACGAAGTAACCACCCTTTCTTCAAAAACTACTAAACAAAAAATGGGTATCCCAAATTAGGGTGGTTAGACATATATGAAACTACAAAACTCAGGATTCATCTCACCAAATACCCATGAATGTATCAGGATTTCCAACAGACCGAATCTATACAAAGACAAAAAAACTGTGTGTGACAATTCTCCCCACCATTAAAGGGTTCCGCACCCGGAAAGCCATAACACTTTCTGGATGAAAAAAAAACAATACCTAAGGATTACATAACAAAATAATCCTGCCTCTAAATATAATGAAATGTCAATAACCAAAAAATGCAACTTAACACTCTTGCCCACACAAAGCACAACTCACAACCACGACTGGAGAATCAACGGAAAGATGAAGCCACCACCTCCACAACCAAGCCAAGAACCCGATTGTTGAGCCTCCTCTCAGTGAACCCAACCATCACCCAAACCCAAGAGAACTCACAAAAACCAAATATTGCAATGGAGTCCAGAATGGACTCCCCACCATTTAGAATCAACTAGCACTAGAAATGTTTTTCGGATGAAAATCCAGGAGACCAATGGTGGGTCTCCACACCATTAGAAACCGACTAGCAATGAACATACAAGAATTCAACATGAGCTAGAATTGGGCCTCACTCACACATGCCCAAAAACACCCTCATAAAAACCTACTATACCATGTTAATAGGGTTAAAACATGAACATATAAACCACCCACTCCCGAACGGAGGGGACAAGAACTTCGCCAACGCATTCAGCACAGTTCTGGACCCCCGCCACTTGGGGATGGGAGGGAAGGGGACCCAATAATTTGGCCACTAAAACCACAATAGAAACAAAGAAACTAACCAATACACTCCACCTATGAATAGGTAACACAAAAAATGCACCTTATTTTTTTCAGGTATTCCACATAGGGACATTGATTGAAAACCCACATCCATGAAGGAATAACAATATACACTGTGTTTGGGGTTAGGTCCACCATGCTTGTTGCGACAAAGAAAAATTCACAGAAATAAGGAACAAAAATGTTGAAATAGAAACTAACTTACCAAAACAGAGGATTAAGGACCCTAATTGAGCACTCCACATCATTGTCGATTTCCTGACTGTGTGAAAAGCTTCACTCCGAGGCCTATGGCTGGAGCACTGATTCTTGAAGCATTTGCTGCACCACAGTCAGGTGACAAGGACCACACCACTCAAAAAAACCTCACATTTTCACAAAAAAACATTCATCTAAATATGAACTCATATATACATATCAAAATTCTATCTCACTCTAAAAGAGGGGAAGAATGGACATGGAATATGACGAAACACATTAACATCACCAAACACAACTGCACTGTCCAAAATAATTATCACGACCTAGAAGCACTTTTAATAGATCCCAAACAGATTTTTATTCCAAAAAACAGGTTGAGGCATCATCAAAAGAGGTGGATTTATAATTTGAAAGGAATACTTAGGTTGATCAGCAGGAACGATTTCTAATGGAGAACTATCCATGGCCACATCACAATATCAAACACATCTTTAGAAACCTAATGAAAATTACTCGAAAATAGAGCCACCAACAATATCTCATCTCTAGATAGAACAAGAGTATGAATTCTAGTTCACATGGAAGCTAACCAAATAAACAAATCATATATGACATAGAAAAATCATTCCACATAACCATTGGTTTAAAAAAAATCAATAATTTTCAGCTCAAAACAATTTTCAAAAATCAAACTAACTTGGTGGGTTTCCACATTCACCAATGGTGTTTCATCAAGTATCACCCTCATGAAAATTTCCATGCCACCCCAGGAACCCAACCACCATACCATATAGTCCATACTTTAAGATATAAATAAAACCATGCATGTGAGAACCAATAAAAGCACCAAAGGCTAAAACAAAACAACATCATTCCAAAAACATTACCTTCATAAGGAACACCAACCACAAAGTCAAAAATCATTTTCATATTTCACAAATAAAACAACAATTAATTAAGAACCATTTTTTTAAAAACCTACCCCTTTTCATTTTTAAAAACATTTTTAATAACCAAGCCACTCCAAACCACCCATTCCCATTTTTGTAAAAAAAATCAGCAAGGTATATTTTCATAATCTGAGGTCCATTGAGAACAATACCCTTTCTAGGAAAACACCAACCGATAAAAACCAATTTCCAAAACTAATTTATCAGATTAAAAAACATTTTGACATCCCAAAATACCCCATTTAAAACAACAATTCAGAATCACCTTAAAATGATTCACAATTTCAAAACATTTTATTTCAACAAACCACAAGTTTAGATTGTGGATAATCCAATCCCTTTAAATCATTTCCACTTCCCTCCATTTTTTTACAAAAACACAACCTTCCAAAACCATTCTTATATTTAATTTTTGGAAACCCCATTTTTCACTTTTCAAAATCTAATCCTTCCTTTAAAACCCATTTCTACAATTCTGGCACAAGGATTTTGAAAACAAAAATTCAGATTTCAAGAAAGGTTCAAGAGACCCAAAAAAGGGAACTAGTGTCAGGGGGTGACTTGACCATATGGTTGGAGGCCATATGCAAAACACAATACCAACATAGAGAGACTTATTAAGACCATTTCCCAGCTCCACATGACTTGCCAGGCCCTACGAGCTCACAGAGGCCATTAGTCAGACTCCCCTTGTCATATCCCAACACCAAAAAAATCATCCAGAACAAAGGACACTAATAAAACTGGACCTCCCATAGAAACCTGAGGATTAGAACAAGAAAGAGTCCGCGACACTCTTCATGAACATACCCTCAACTCACAACAATCCTACTCCATCTACCTTGACATACGCAAAAATAACAAGGGCGCTCTAAAAAGAAATTTCTGCTAAGAGCCAACCTCCTATGATACCATTTTGTCACGAACCAGCCCGAGTCGACCCTGAACCGGTAACGCATGCCAGCCCGCGACAAGTCCCGAGAGGTGTTCCCGATCCTCCCAGGGTGGTGACAAGCACCAAGGGCATCAATAGAGTACACACGGGAATGATTTTTCCCATATATAAACAATCAAACAAATAGTGGAAATAAACGGACAGCCCAAAATGAATTTATATTAAAATTGAACTAAATATTATTTGTACAAGAAACTAAAATTATAACAAAAACAAAAACTCAAATGAACAATACCGAAGAACAACTAACTCCATGTGAAACTTCTGGTCACTCTCCAATAAAATGATAAAATGTCGCCCAAGGTGATTGAACTAAAGATGAAACATGCACAAGGGCTAAAATAAGAAGAAGACTATAGGCGTGAGTATTAAAACTCAATAGGTTAGCCTGATATTCTATTACCAATTCACGTTCGTTTAAAATAAAAGAAACATCAATTTATAGTTTTAAATTCATGATTTTAAAGTATGGTTTTCAAATAAGGTTCCATGCTATAATAATTATCAGACAAAAACATGCATGTTTAATAAAAAAAATGCAAGTAACAATTCTTTTCAAAGAGTTGAAACTTCAAAATGAAAATAGTTTTCAAGAGGGATGATTTAAAGAATTTTAACATTCAAATAAATAACACATACTACTTAATTTACCAACCAATCACACCGTATGCTAATGGTGAGTACAAAATAGACAATGAGCACTAATCACGGGAATACCCCTAGGAACTAGTTAGTTGTGAGCCCCAGGTAACTCGTATCTCGGTGAAAGTAACCATAATAAATATCTGTTCTTGTGCACGAGCCACTAGTAGGGAACATACCCATAACCTAGTGGTCCCCAATAATCATCTTCATCATAGTTTATTTAGTGTTTTCATTATCAAACTTTCTACGTGAAACCGAGGCCAACCCCCATAGAATCACTAGTATACCAGTACACGTCCGCCCACCTAGATACCCGGGATTCCCTTTAGTTATCAATCAAGTTACACATATTATCAAATACACATTTCACATCCAAATTCCATTCCAGAGCCATAAAAAAACAAAAAGACCTTATTCTTTCTTCACATTTCTTACACTAATCAACAAACCGCTAAATATTTTGGTAAAACAATTTCATGAAGTGTATTGAGGCTTTGCACATAAAACTCTTTCAAAAACACTCTTTTAATTATAAAAATCCATATAAACCAAACCAAATCATATTTGGAATCCCAATAAACATTTAATAAAATCTCTTAATGGACCATAAAACAATCCCAATTTCACAACTTGTCATGTACAAGTAAAACACTCCTTCATTTCTAGGAAATGCCAAACGGGCCTTTAAACATTTTCTCAAAATTAACCTTTGACGAAGGTATAGATTTTAATTTTATTAAGGATCTGTATAAACAACATTTATAGCATCAAACCACATTAAAAAATCTCTTATAATACTTAGGTTACATCTTCAAAACACAACCATTTTCTTAAAGATGTAAAATGGTCCATTTTTGGGCAACTCGGGCCAAAATATGTTGTAAATCAAAACCCACTTGTTTGTAAAAAAAAATCCAAATTGGAAATCCATATAAGTACCCAAAGATACCATTTTTCATTCTTCCAATTCCTTTATAAATCCATACAAATAAATTTTAAATCAAACATCACACATAAAATCCAACCGGTCAATTTACCGAACACATGACATGCCCTTTTTAAACAAAACAATTTATTTTAAGTACATGAAAAGGAATAAAACACCAATTGAATTCCATATTTTCATTCAAGATACTGTAAAATGTTAAAAATACCATAAACAAGATTATAAACCTCACAAAATATTTTCAAAAGATAACAGAAAATTTAAACAAACACTTATTGAGCACTTTCATGGCAAAACAACACTACCATTCACAAAACAATGATTAAACAACCACATTGGACACCAAGATAATTATCCAAAGTATTAAAAACAATAATGAACATTTATATCAGTTTAGGAAAATATTAAAATGATGAAACGTGAATGATAAAGGCATGTGCAAGGGATATCCTACCTCAAATCTTTGGCGTAATTGAAATGCACACCCGAAATCACCCGCCACGCGTTTATAAACCCTAAAACTATAAAGACAAGACCTAAAAAAACAGAAACCCCATCAAAAAACATGTTTTAGAAAATATGTAGGTCTATCATTACTAGGGGACAATATAAATCAAAGAAATAATGAAAGGAGGGGGAAGAGGAAGGAGAAAGGAGAAGGAATCTCACCTTTCACCCTAGAAAAATATTTGTCTTCCATTAGATCTGCAACCCTAAAGAAAGAGGAATGACTTGAAAATTCTTGGAGAGACTTCTAAGGTCTGGATAAACTAGGGAAAGTAAATTGGTGGCCAAAATAGTAAGAATTTTGTATTTATGAATGATAAAATTTACCTTGTCAATTCTGGATGGTTTGAGGTATCCTGAGACTTTTCGCCCTAATCCGCAACCCATATGAGCTCCAAATAGGTAACATATATTATGAGGGTTAGTAAAGGGTTATTGGCTTCTAGGGGGAGGTTTAATCACCGAAAAAGATTAATAAATAAAAAATATATAAATGAAATGACTTTTTGTTTTACAACAGGAAATGAGCCCATTGGCTGGCCCAATACTTAAATAAGTAACCCAAATTCACCCTGAATATGAATTTCTAATGGGTCCAAAAGGGTAATAAGTTTCAATATATCAGTATAGGACATGTGGGATGTTGAATGGGTGAAAAAGGATGAAAAACAGAAAATTTATAAAAGAAACAAATTCGGTTTTTAAAACTGTGAATGGGCTCACGGTCGGCCCAAATCATGAAGTAACCACCCATTCTTCAAAAACTACTAAAAAAAAATGGGGATCCCAAATTAGGGTGGTTAGACATATATGAAACTTTAAAACTCAGGATTCACCTCACCAAATACCCATGAAAAGGATCAGGAATTCTAATAGACTGGATCGATACAAAGACAAAAAAAACAGTGTGTGACAAATTTCCTATGAAAATTAAGTTATTTTTCTCAAAAATATGGAATTTGATTCATATTAATTGTGTAAGATTAGGAATTATTTTTTTGAAAAGTGGTAATTAATTCCACAAATTAAAATAATATTCTATAATATCATAGTATATATTTTATTATAATAATATGAATCATCCTTAAGAAACACCTTTTACCACTTTTTTCTATATTTAAATGTCAAATATGGTAATTATTTGTTAAATAAAAAACTATATAAACATTATTAAAAATATTTTATATAATCAATGAAAATTTGGAATAATATTATTTTAATCAATTACTTGAAATAATTATGTTAATTGTTTATTTTAAACAGATGATGTGAAGAATGAAATTATGTTTATATGAATATCCCTCTATATCTATTTTGAATTATTATTCTAATTAACTACCAAGTTATAATTTAATATGTGATAATATGATCTTATATATTGAAATAATAAATCAAAACCATAATTTTAATGAGAAATTTTAATTAATTTTGAAAACTTTTATAGGCTACTAAAGAAATCAATTCTTTTAAAAGTACCTATTTAACATTTCTATTGTAACTAACTTTGTACCAAAAAATAAATTCCCTTTATAAAAAATGTAACATTGTTTTAAAACATGGTTATAAATGTGAAAATTATTTTCTTTTATTAAATTTCAAAATATTTTACAATTTTATTTTAAATATAAAAACATTAATAATTGATAAAGGATTTATATGAAAATAATTTTTTTCCTGAAAACAATGGGTTTAGTTTTATTACATGAATAATAAAACTTAATGTATAAATGATAAATTATTCTATATATTATAAACATATTTTAATTAAAAACAATTTAATTAATAAATTTTTTGTGTATATTTTTGAAAAATTCATAATATATAGAAATACATGTAATATGGAAAATATATTTATATAATTTAGTTTAAAATTTTTCTATATGTAATTCTAAAATTAACATTAAAACCCTTGAAGTCATTTTCATATGAACTAATATTATTATATACAATGATTTTTTCATTGGGTAGTGATTTCTCTTGGTTGGATCTCATAGTATGTTTCATGATCTTTATATTATCCCACATGAAATATTGATCATGTTGAATATGTATATAGTTTTTTTGGGAATGATATAGGGAAAATTGTAATCGATATATTACATTTCCACGAAAAAATAGTCTCCAATTGATGATTTATATTACATAATTTCATTTAATATGTTATCTATAACAATTTTAAAATTAAGTTACATTTTATTAATCATGGAAACACAATGGATGTTTTATAAAAGAAAAATACTTATAATTTATAATGTTATTTATTTATAGTTTTAGTTAATATATCAATACATATGTATTAACAATTACTATGGATTCCAAATGATATTAAATCAATATTTTTAAATATTTATAATGATTATATATATAAATATATAATTTCTACATAAGAACAATGACCACGTATACTACTATATATAACATAAAAATCCATATAAAATTCATTCTAGATATATATTAACATAGATATCTAAAATCATATTATAATTATAATTAAATTACCGATTTCCATAATTTAATTTAGGTTGATTTTCAGCCTATAAAAAAATAAGGATTGTTTTTATGGGTGTGGGTTTTTTTATAATTTTGGTTAGTTGACTAATAATATTTTAATGGTGTTTCATAATGAATTATCATAATGTAGTAAAACATATCCTAAATATTATTAGTTTAACTCAACAAATTTTATGTTGTATTTTATTAGATCACATTTTATTTTGATTTTTTTTTCAATTGAACTCTATGGTGATTGTGGGATTTGTATACTATAAATTATGTTTCAAGTTGTATTGGATAATTTTGAAATAGTATTCATAGAGGATTTTTAAAAGAATCATTTGATACAAATATTATTAGATTATTGAAAAATATATTTTATTATTGTTGATGATTTATTTTTTAGAGTGGAAAGAAAATGTGAAAGAACATTAGTATAATGTTTGGGTGATCATTTTTTTGAAATATTCAATTAAAGAATTATAAAATAAATGATTAAATAATTCATTAATAATCAAAGTGACTTTTAGTTGGTTGTGGTGTCTTTTTTGGTAGATAAAAACTTGTATAAGTATGTTATTACAACCGTTTATGGGTATAATATAATTTTAATTATTTATATTAAGATGATCTGATCAATGTCATGTGATATAAATTTATACCTAGGAGGGAACTCTACAATGAAAATTTAACTCATGAAATAATATTCTTGAATATGGTTAAATATAAAATTTAGTGATCATTTTTAATGAAATTTTGGCCTTATTCTTAGTTATCATTGATGTACTTGATGTATATCATGGCTAAATGATCCTTTTATGTGTCAATAAGTAAAATAAGACTCTATGTAAACCTACTATGAAAATATATAGTTCAATATGGGAAAATTTAAAATGTTGAATCAAATTATTGGTAATATCAATACATGACTACATATAAAAAGGCAACTCCACTGAATGAATACACGTAAAGGTATTATTGATATATATGATTCTACATAAATGTTTCTCCATTAATAAATCTTGGATATGTAAATGTAAACATGATCATGGCATGTGAACTACCCTATGTCTATAACTGAAATGGCTACAAATGGATTTACCTCCAAAGATAATTGTGTTCTATATTGGGTTTCTACTAATATGAAACAATGATGGATAAAATAAGTGTAGTGAATATTATAGAGAATAAAATTCATTCCTCTCAAATCGAAAATGATGGTCAACTAAATATCCATACTCTATATATGTGTTCATTTCATATGTTGGTATTTATAGAAATGACTGACCATTGTCAAATAATATTTTAAATAATATTTTAAATGATTTTTTATCTTTAATTAATTTCTTTTCCATTGAGATTGAAAATGAATTTTGTGGTCTTTGAAAATCAGTACTCAAAAAGGGTATTTTGAGAGTGGGTTACACCAAAAAAATTAAATTAGGATGTTACATTATATTTTCAATGGAATGGAGTCGTTACAATATCTAGGAATATATTATTTATGTTGTAATTACCCAAATGATTTCTAAAGAATACTTTCTTCATTTAAATGAATCAATTAATAATATTAGATTAGTTGGTGATTGAAGAGACACTCATATTTGAATGTTTTATCTTAACTAAATATAAAATATATATATATATATAATGACATATTCTAAATAAACTAAAGAATTAATATAAAAATATTATTTATTGAGAAATAAGTTTTACAATTATAGTATATTCTAGATATGGGGATGGAAAAATTGATAAATGATTATTTTATTAATTAACTATTTTCAAAAAGATTAATATTGATACAATTATCTAGAAAGAGGAAGTTAATTTCGTTATTTCAAATATAATGACATTAATCAATTGATGTTTTAAAATATTAGTATAAAATGTTAGTCTTGAGATTATGGACCACAAATATAATATCCTTGAAATCAAAAAAAATGTGATCATTTTCTTAGCTTCTGTGTAAATTTGTTATCCTTTCTAGAATAGTGATATTAAAGAAGGAAATTAAAGGAATTTTATTCAAGTGAGATAGTTTATATACCAAAAACAATGGTAATGATTGTTTTCCCAGGAATGAGTGACCAAGACTATACCAATTTGTGTTTTTTGTGAATATAAACATTTATGATAATAATACTGATCTTATAGAATTGTGGTGACTAATTTAAAAATAAGTGAGTCATGTTTTCATGTTTTTTTTATTATTCAAAAAAATATGATAATGTGCCTAAAGATACCACAATTTATAATCATATATATAATGGTTAAACGAAGTTGTAATCAATTAAACATTAAATGCATAGAAATTTTTTTTAAACCATCAATTTATTAGATCATAATTCAACAACCAAAATTTGTGTATCTATAGAATTAATATTTAGTAAAATATTTTTATTACCACAATAACCCTAATGGAATTTCTAAAATAAGACTCTTGCTGTACATAATTTGTTAAAAATCATATGTTTTATTATATTGGATTTATTTTTACCAAATAGAAAAAATTATATTCTATTTTATCATTTTAAATTACTTTTATAATCATGGTTAAAAATAAAAATGCAACCCCAACATTGAAGAAGAAAAATTCTTACAACCATCCATTTTTTAAAAAAAAATTTATACTGTGAGACTCTGTTGATGGATTCCAGTATTTTATTATGGAATAAAAATGTATAATGTCAGTATAGATATATATTTAATGATACTACATGATTTAATAAATAGGAAGACAATAGACATAATTTTGGGGCTATATATGATTAATAATTCTCAATTAGGTTAATGGTTAAAATTTTACTTGATAAAGGATATGGTTTTTTTTGAAAATAATATAATATAATTATTAAATAATAGAATATTTTTATTAAAATTTGGATTCATGCATTAAGAATTAATGTTAATAAACATGAAATCTAAAATGTTTTTTTGATGTTTCAAAGAAATTAAGAAAATAAAGAGTCTATGGAAAATAAAATTGAAGTGTTTTATTTACAAAATAAAAATTAGAGAGAATTGTTTATTAAAAAAAAGTCCAAACATTATTTTTTATACTAAAGGTCAATAAATATCGGAAAATTGATCACCAACCATAATTTAATGAGGTCAAAATTATATTCATCAAAAAATGTATTCCTCAAATATAAAACCAATTAAATGAATTATAATATAAAAAAGAGTGATATGTTGGGAAATTTTCCCTCGAATCAGTGGATTGGATGTCTCGATGGAATATAATTGAAAAATAACCAATTTAATATATTTGATCGAGGGGTGAGAAGAACTTTAAATTTGATGAAAAAATCATATTTTCTAATTAATAATTTCAATAATATATATCCATGTTTGTTATAAATAAAATAATTTTTTATAATTTTTTTATATTACTCCTTAGTAGGTAATGATGAGTGGAAGAAAAACTTTTCTTCCGCTAAGGAGAACTTGAAAATTTTATCATTTCTAAAATCCACTACCCATGGATAAATATTATGTTAGCTATTATAATACACCTAAAATGATTGGTAAATATGTTAATTGATATTCTAATGAAAATAGAAAATCGTGAATGTGGAAGAAATCGATCTATTAACTTATATAAAGGATGTATTAAAAACCCTATGACACACTATAGAAGGAACGTAAATAGGTCCTATATTTACCAATATATAGAATCATTTATATACATTTTTCTAATTCAAGGGAAGATATTAAATATAGTGAATTTAGAGGAAAATTTTAAAGGATGAGATACCAATCAAAATATGGATAGAATGATTAGGATTACGATAATTCATACCATATTAACTATATATCATGTACATATTTCATAGGTTTTTATTCAAATAGTATATGAACAATAAAAATTTCTCTAATGGAATCTTAAACCCCATGAATATAAATATTAATGGAAATTTAAAGGGGATATAAATTATAATATAAGCCTAATAGGGAATTGTAAATTTGTTGTAAAACAGAAAATAATTTATGGAAATAATACAATGATTAATAAAAAATGAAATAACTCACCATTGACGAACATAGAAAAATAAAATGTCCATGAAGTGTCCCAATATAAGGTAGTATTTAAAATTCTAATAATTATTCCTTGTATAGTCAAAGTACCTAGATACCCTAGGTAATTATTAATAAACATGTATGTATAGGAAAATCCATGATTATAAAGATGTAAAAGGAAGAAAAAATTTTTATTTGGGTTTTGGATTAGAGAAAATGCACAAATAATTGATAAAATGAAATGATATATATCCAATTTAGATATAAAATTATCCACTAATAGGAACATCAAATAGAATATTGGGGTCATATTGACCCATCATCATCCTTGTGTTTTAGGTAATGGATAGTTCACCTCTCCCCATTTCCATTAGTGGATTCTATCTTTCATGAAGATCTTCTAAATTATGGAAGATAAATTATCGATGAGGTATGTCTTCTCATAAATCCAAAAATTTTAATAATATGTTTGTTAAATTTTAGGTATGGTACATTCATCTATTAAACCTTATTTTATTTATTTTAGGTCTTCATTTGTTTTATGACTCATTACGCATGTATGTTTTGAATTTCATTCAAAAATTGATGAATAAAATATTAACCTTGATGAGATATAGTGAAAAAAGAAAAATATATTATAATTCTCTAATATATAATTATTCATATAGTAAATAATAAATTTTCTTCTATATTTATGGTATAATTAGTCTATTGAAATAATAGGTATCAATTTTGAAGAATTTTTTAGAGACTATTTATTTATCAATCTATATTATACCATTTGAATATTAGTTATTTATATTTTCATGGTGAAGAAAATGAGAATAAAAAAATGTGTTTTTACTCAACTATTTTTGTCACCATATTTGATAAATACAGAAAAATGTGATTTAATTATGTGGGTGTAAGAGATTGATTTTTAATTATTACTCATGATCTATTATTTTTAAAGGAGTTATTGTGAATATGGATGTCATGAGATTAATATATAAACATTAATTTGGTTTTTACTAATTCAAGAAATTTATGTTAACACACAGACGCATGAAAATTCATTGTGATTAAAAATTTATCTAATAACTACTTAATATGAGTATGGTTGTGATCACATTACGTCATAACAGAGTGGTAAATGTATCTTTTTCTTTAATGAATCTACTGTGTGATATGGATTAATAGTTATGTGTTATGTTATATCCTAGTATCATAAAATGTGACTATATATCCCATTAAAATGTTATATGTATTCCATTAATATAAATTTGAAATATAAAAAATCAAGTATTATCCAAAACAATGAGTGTAAATGGAACATGATTTATCGTGAAGTTTGTAACGTAGTCTTTATATTAGTGAATATGAAAGAAATTAACTAGATTTTAATATATATATATATATATATATATATCTTATATTCTAATAATACTAATTAATTCATAGGATACAATAAATATATACTCATACAAGCATTTCATGATTAATGTTAATATTTTTCTGTAGAATCATTCTAGAGTTGATAATTATTTAAATGAAAAAAATATAATAATCACTTTTAAACTTTTATTATCATTAATGTTATTTTTAATTACTAAATATGTATTGACTAATTAATTATATTATAGTTTAAAATGATGATAAAATAAATTTATGTTAATAATAATTGTATTTCATATATCTATTTTTATATTCCCAAGTTGTATTATGTGAATAAACTTTATAAATAATTATTTATTAATGCTTTTTTCAATTATATTGTATAATAATATATTTAAAATTAATTTAATTCATTTAGTGAATATAAAATTTATAAAATGGAATCTATATTTTGATTAAAAAATTAAAAAAATTAAAAATTAAAAAACATTCATTTATTAAATATAATTAATTTGAAAAACATGGAAAATTTATCACCAAGTCATGGGAAAAAAATGGGATGATGATGGGTGATAATATAAGTGATAAGTGTAATAATGAAATATAAAATTTCCTAAATATTTCATCATTTTGATATTTTGACCATATATTATCTAACCATATAGTCCATGTTCATTTGGGTTCAATTTAAAAATTAAAGAAATTAAATTATTTTCATCATTTTAGTTTTTTCTCTTTCAGCGCATTATAATAGCCCACATGTTATCCCCCATTATTATAAATAATTTTGGCTTATATATCAGCCAATAACTTCTCAAAATTATATTCGTAGATTTTACCTTTAGTTTTGGATCATTTTATTTCATCTAATTACTTCCCTCAGAAGGCTAAATGAGTAGGCAAACAACGGTTTCTCAAAAAAGATGTAATCAATATACCCGACACTTTAATAGTTAATTTATTCTTATAGTTGTTTTTAATTTTTGGTCTACATACTAATATAATAATTCCAATATATCGAATATAGTTTTCTTTATGATTTTTTACTACAATTTTCCCCATATAGTCCATAAAATGGTTAAAAAGTGTCTCCCTTGCTAAAATATGGTCTACCTTATTCATAAACCGAAGAGATTTATTTCCATAAACACCTCACATTAATGAATATTGTGATGTATTAATCAAATATATATGATTCTAATTAAATATTTATGATACTATAATAATAAAATATGATTTTTTTCCATTTATTATTTTCACTAGAAAATGAAAAAACAATTAAAGTTTATGAAGAGAATCACATATCAATGAACAATTTAATTAATTTTTCTATATAATCCATTAATATAAAAAATAAATTTAATAATAATTAATGTATATAATACCTATGTTTTAAAAAAAAATCTAGATATGACTCATCCATAAAAATGTGTAACATCCCTAGAAATTTTATACTTAATGGGATTAATGTTAATACCCATGTCAATGTGCTGAACCTTTATTTTTTGGATTCAAAATGATTTAAACACCATAATTAAACATGCTAGTACCTAGGTTATGATCAGGATGAGTGACCTTCCATGATATTACCCATGGGGTGCATGAATGAGAAAAAACACAATGAATGAATGCGTGTTTTGATTTGGGTATATTTATTAGTCAGATAAGAAAACCTACTGAGTAATTGAATATGTTGTACTTACATGGAATCAGTAGTATTATAGGTGACCATGAGGTTATATTTCTTGGTTTACAGCCTTGGGATGGTTGGGTATGTGATAAATTGTTTCATAACAATACCCATCAGAATGTTTAGAGGCACTCCCTGAGTTTGAGGCTTGGGTTCCACAAAGTGGAAATTTCTCTTTAAAGGGGTGGAGAGTATAACACCACAAGAAAAGTGGGAAATAAATGGCTAAATTTTACTGACCATGTCAACATGTTGAAACATTAAATACAAGAGCCTATCTTATTAGAACTCCATAATTAAACATGATAGTCTGGGAGTAATGATCAGGATGGGTAACAGTTTGGATGTTTCATAGGTTTTATGTGAGTGATTACAAACCAAACTTAAATAACAAGTATTCAAATGTGGATATAGTCATTAGTATGATAAACGACCTAACTGCATAATAGTCTATGGTGTTTTGGGAAGTGAACCTATGAATTATAGGAAACCCGTTGGATCAGATGACAATATTCATAGCCAAGGGAAGCTTGGGTAATTACAGAATGTTTTATAAACATTAACTAAAATATGAAAACATAAATTAAAAATGAACTAGATACGACTCAAAATGATATTGATAATAAATAATTTCAATTTAAAGGGTCAGAATATGTTATATGTGAACAATTTATGGTTTTATATTTATTACAAAAAATTTGGAGTAGATTTATAAAAATATTATAATTATTATTATGGAGGTTAAAATCACAGATGAATAATGTCATACTTTTATAATCTAACATTCAATATGGCTTATTAATTCCTAAATTTCTGATTATGATATAATATTATTTTCGTCTAAAAAATAAATTTTTTTAGTTTAAAAATTTAGTTTATAATAAATATATTCTTTTCTTTTCATTTGTCTTACATTATGAACTCAAACATATAAATAAATTCTCTTAAAGAAACCCAACAATATTTTTATCTTCATCTAAGATTCATTTTCTTCTATGTCGATATTTTTTCAAGAAAAGTTACCGATTGATTCAACTATTGTCTAATAATATAATAATTTCATTTTAACACATTATTGAATTTATATGAATATTTTTGAAACTAATATTTTTACCATTTTATAAAGGGATTACTTTTCATAATGGTGTGAATAGTATAAGTTTTTAATTTATACAACACAGTTATGAGTTTATATGACCATGAATAAAATTTTATTTAATTATTTAATTATTATATTATAGGGTTCTTTAACGATATGTTTAGTTTCACTAATACTATAGAGTTTTTATTTTTTAAATTAAAAGGTTCTTTTCGTTATCAAGTGTTATACTAATATTTTTAAGGTATTTTCATCAATGAAATCTTTTATTGATGTTACATATTATTTTTTACAGATATATACAAATGATAATATCAATAATCATTATTTTGATGGTTTATGATTATGCTAATGAAATAATACTGAAACTAATTTTTTTTCCACGTGTTAAGTTATTTAGATATGATAAATTCCTTAATTATTTTTTTACAATAAATAATAATATATCATGTTTATGACATATGTGGGATCATTAAATACATATAATTTGTTAGCTAATGATTAATTTTACATGATTACAAAGGTATACTAATAGTTAGACAAAAAAATGGGTGCACTGGTCATTATCCAAAACCAAAAATCGATACACTAGTATTGTTTTGAAGCCTTAAACGTGATGAATATCTATGTGGGTGGCCATAAAATATTATTATTATTATTATTATTCCCCGCTTTTTAGAAAAATATCTATAACATGTTCCTATATTAATGATTTGAACTCCTAGATGAGGATTTCAGAAACATTTATTATTCATAACCTATAAAATTTGAAATCCTTATTCCTTGATTAAGATATATGAATTCATGGGTATAATTTTCAAATGTTATGATCTCATTCATATACCAATTTGATCATGTTATTATTACAAATTATTATTGTCCAATATCTCTCTTATTTTCCATAATTAGGATAATAACATACCATTTATTATATTATTTTTTCCCATGTTATGATAAAAGGTTTTATGTGTGGTATGAATAAGAAGTGTTCCTTTTGGAAATTACATTGTGGTATATAAACATTCATTAAAGAAGATAAATATTTTTTATTATTTCATTAAATATATCATTTATGATTCTATAGAATTTGTTTCTTTATATTTACTTAATATTTATATAAAATATTATAATGTTTTTTATTGTTTGGGTGATTTAATCCAAGTCTAGGTAGGTTAAGATAATAAATTTACACCATAATATATAAATGTTAATTCCACTCAATAGATTTTTATGACGTTCTATAGATACTATATAGAATGTAATCTCAATGCATATAATGAGTTAGTTAGATCAAAAGGAAACTATAACAGGAATGTTAATATATTGGGTAGAATACAATGGTACGGTGAACCAATTATCATTGTAGAGAGCTGTCAATTAATCAATAGATAATTCCACATAGAATTCTGAAGTCATCAATTAGAATCTCATGGACAATATCACTCATTCACAATTCCAGAATGAGTATCTTGATGAAATGTGTTGGTATTATTTCCTAATAAGGGGGAATAAATACCAAATATCTCAATATATGATATTCAATCATAATGGAACTGAAATAACGATGTTTTCTCTCTCTTATATAGTGTTATATTTAATGTCACAAATTGTATTCAATTGAAAATGGGGGGATAAAAGCATGAAATATATATGGTCATTTATTATATTATATATTGTTGTATTTAATGGTATTGTCAAAAAATATATAAAAGTGGGTATTTTTATCCCCTAACCTTTTTTGATGGATTTTTACAAAACATTATTTCTGAATAATCATTGTGTGTTTTGAAAAATAAAAATTTTATAAAAATTATTTGTCATTGTTGACAAAAATTGATATGTGGTGGATTTGAAGATGAATCATTCAATATCATTCTTATGAATATTAATAAAAAATATACTTGATTTTTGAGGATGTTATATTTTTTAAAAAATTAATTGTTTTAGAAATTTACATGGAACAAATCCATAGTTATCATATTTATTGTCTTATTAAATTTAAATTACATTGAACAGTTCCTGGAATTCCTCACAAATGATAAATTATAGTAAAAGGTACTTATTGATGACTTGTATAATTGTTTTACTTGTTTATGAATGGTACAATTTCTTCTTGAATATAGACATGAATTTTTATTTTTTCTATTTTGGTAATATGATTCATAAAATGTTGTATAATGTTAAATATATAATAGTATGTATCTATGTAATGGTAACTCAATAAATTTTCTTCATGTGTATTGGTGACTCAAATACTAATTGAACCACATAATGTATAAATCATACCAATTTAAAAGTAACTATACATTAATATATATATTTCTATGTAACCTAATTTATGTTTGGGTCAACATGGAAATAAATATATTACAAAATTAAATACTATAAATATATAGAATCTTATGGGTAATGGAAAATCGTAGAACATTCATTAATGTCATCCAGAAACTACACTATGATTATGGGGGTAAATTTTTCTATTGAACCACCCATAATGGTAACCAAAAAATAAAAAAAATGTTTCCTTATAGGGAAATGATTGATGAGTAATGGTTATGAATCCCAATCCAAAATGGTTAATATTTTTAAAGGTATATTTTTAAGGGAAATGGATAAGTTTCCATAATTTTTTATAGGTAGAGGAGAAAAAACACAATAAACATAATGTTATATTCCTTTATAAAAATAGATTCAAAATGCATGATAGGTCAAGGATATTTTCTTGAATTGGGGTTGATTCCAGAATGACAAACCATTTTATCAAAGACCATAATGAAATGTGTTTTTAACTAGGCCTTTCCCTGTGAAAAGTATTCATGGAAAAAATATATGAATTGAAATTCATATAATATTTAATGTGAATATCTAGATGATGAAAAATATATCCAATAGAATAACCATATATATTAGAGGATATTTTCACTGATATAAGTATTTATAGAATTTATTGGAAACAAAATGAAATAATTTTGTTACCCATTTCAAATGAATTTTATTCATAGATGACATGTTCTGTATTGTTGGAGGATGAAGAATTTTGTAGCTCCCAAAGTTGGAATTTAAAAGGGATTATTTGGAGGGTGGGAAAAATCTTCAGGTTATAATACCCATAGTTTTGTGCAATTTATAAGGATTTTCTAATAAAAAATAATTGGTAATTATGTTTAATTATCTAAAGAACCAAATGATTTTAAATGTTGAAGATTTTATTTTAGGTGTATAATCTATTGTGATTTAATGATTATCATTTTGATGATACATTTATATTTAAATTATAATTATAACATTAAAATAGAAAAAAATATATGAAGATAAATATTTTTTTAGGATTAAATACAGATATTGAATATAGATAAAATATACAGGTCAGATTTTATAAAGAGTAAATATTTTGAAAAAATTTAAGGGAGTGCAAAATATGATGGATATTTGAATTCACTGATTATTGTTATGAACGACAGTATTATTTTATGTACAAAATGTGGATTAGAATTCCATGAAGTCACATAGAATGGTGTTTTTATCAGAATTTTCAAAAAAGTTTTTATGAACAAGTATATTGGAGATTGAATAGTTCAATATTTTACTCGATACAATCCAATAACAACGTGGTAGTTTTCATTACTTGTTAACCATGTCTTAATCCATATATAGTAGTGAGAATAAATGAATAAATTTAAATAAATATTATTAATATAGTGTATATATAGTGTACCATTGAAGAAAGGTTGATCATATGTTGGAGATATATATTCTATACCAACAAGAGAATTTGTTTCATTGTAACATTTACATTAATGATCCAGAAATATTCCCATAATGATAAACCAATTAAAAATAATAGTGACATTTAGGATTTCTTTTTTATAAGTTTCACAACACAAACATATAATGTGGGTAATGAAAACCTTAAATATAATCATGTAATATAATGTTATGATAAATATTAATCAGATCAACATGAAAAAATAGACAAACTATATGATCTAATTATATAATATTCCATGATCTATTTAGGGATATGAGAGTAGTTTGAATAACTGTTAAGTTGAAACAGAATTTTCATAAACTGAGTTACTCACCTCATAGGGGGTTTCTAACCTAACACCCTTTGAATAAAATTATTGGTATTAATGAATATTTTATAATCAAATTAATTTTATTTTTTTTCTAGGAATTTAAATTATTGGTCTTTATATTGTTGTTTTAGATTGCTCTTATATTCAAACATTTTGTAGAAAAGCGATGGATCAATTAAAATTGTATACATTCACATGGGGATTCACCATAACAACCAAGTGGTTTTGATTTAGTGACAGGTATCATAAATAATTTGGGTTTATAATGTCAATATATCCTGATGTATATGTCTAGGGTGCCAATAATTATTTACGTTCAATCACCTTATTTTATTTAGTATTTTATGAAAACTAACAATAAAATTTGAAATTACCTTATTAATTGAGTGAATATTTTGATTAGCCAAAATATAGATCCTATAATGTAAACCAACATAAATGACTGATTATTTCCACATTACATTAAATGAATATGGTTTATTGACCTTTTAAACATGTAAATAATTCTTTCCTATTTAAACGTATTGTTTTGGAATCAATCATTTTCATTGAATCATTTTGATTATTTTGGGCCTATGTGAGTATAACACTTTTAATGGTGGGAATCATATTGATCATCTAGGTTAGATATAATATGTCCATTCATTTAATTAAGGAATGATAGGTCCAATTATCCCATAATTGTTATTATTTCCATGTAAGAGAGTATTTAATATTCTTAATCCAAATTTATGAATCCCATTTTAATAAATGAAAATTTTACAGTTTTATCAAAATAGATCAAAAAACTAGGTGTTTTATTAAATTATTCAGGAATCATATGTCTTATATCACCCCTCTCAATAAATTATAATATGTTTATATCCTCTTTGTTGTGAGCTCATGAATTTATAACCATATTGGAAGGTAGTAGGTTCAACAGTTTTAATATCATGATTATGAGATTGAATTCATATATATCCCAATAATGGATATTAGCTCATATGTAGTTTAATATAATATATTAGGACAAATCATACCATTTATGGTTATCTCAAAATTAACAATTTGGTTCCATATACTTTTAGTATTCGAGGAAAAAAAATTATACATTTATACATGTGACATTAAGAACTATGATCCACTATTTATTTTCATACAACCAAGATGATGATGGCTTTTAATTTATGATCATATGTCTAGGATATATTAAATGAATTTTACCAAAATATTAGGTTATATACCTTTTTATTAATAATAAAATAAATACAAATAGTGGATGGATGGGGTAATACAAGCATACAGGACCTCATGACAAGTAAAAGAAAAGAAATCAAAAAACCTAGCCAAAGTAGGCATCATGATAATCAAAATCCCAATCTAACATATAATCAAAAGTAAAATGGGACCAGATAACCTTAATTGTATTTAGATATAAGTAGTCTTTCCCCCATCTTTATTTTTTTAGTATCATGATGGAACCCTTCATCACCCACAACAACATTTCTTTTGAGTGAAGATAATTATTAAATATCATATAGGTGGTTCATGGATACAGAGTTGATCTAAAATAATTTTGTCATTTGAGATGATATTTTTTGGCCAGATAATCACTATATAATTATCTAAGAAATAAATTCCTAATTATCATTAACAAATATGATTGGTTGTATACCATAGATCCTATAATCATGGATTAATTCTAGTGGATGTAGCTTTCATGATTTTGATTTCAATTACTAGTGTTATAAATGATATAAATGAAGAACTCTATAATTCATAAACTAGTCTTTTTTATCAAGAGGATATGTTGGAGAACTATGTTAGTGAGTAATAATTGTATAATTTTTAGGATATATATTTTCAACAATGAAATCATTACAATTATTTAAAAAAATTAAGGGAATTTTGGGAATTTCATTTCTAGGAAAGATTCATATCTGATAGGCTTGAGATAATCTGAATTTTTTTCATAGAGAACCTATTAAATGGTGATCCCCATTTATTGATTCAAGTGAATGGGTTCATATTTTGTAGGATTTATTGCATGGGAACCCAATAATGTAAACTAATTACATGAAAAATGGTAATGAAATATTATAATTTTTTGGAGAAATCATAGCTTGATGTCAATTAAGAATATGATTCTGGAGTACCTGGGTTATTTGATGGCATGTATCTAAAAAATTGGCATTACTCACTTATACATATAAGATTAAACCACCTTATGGATGATAGGGAATAATGATTTTGTGTCGAAACCCCTTTGGAGAACCTCTTAATAAAATTATTTTTCTCATGACTTACGGGTATACTTATATAGATTGTATCCCGGAATTTCCATAATCATTCACGATTTTAAATAACCCCAGAATTTATAATTTTACTATTAATGTGTGTTTTAATATCACTTAATTTGGAATCCTATAAGTTTATTTCATATTCTTCATTAACACTAATGCTTTTGGAAGTTCTCTATCTACTGATGGGTTGAATGCAGGTCTTTATTTTGGAAATTAGGGTGAGATATAGAGACTGATATCCATAACTATTTGAGTCCTATGATCCTAGAGTTATGTCATGAATGTTAGTTTCCACTACTATAAATCCCAAAATATTATTCTTTGGCATGTTTATGCTGCACCAAAACTCTAAAATGGGTAAAAACAGTATACTATTGAGGTGGTTCTATAGACCAAATTAGCATTTTATTTGTATGTTCATGATGTTTGGAAACATAGTAGTTTTATTACCTTTTAAATTTCATTTTCCACTAAATATAATTTTGTAATTTTTCTTCTAATGGATCACCAACAATCTTCTCAATGTATGATGACTTTATACAACATTAAACTGATTGATTCCATTAATTAGTAAGTTTTAGTCCCTTTAGTCTAGATACATATAGTGCATTTGATCCTTTCATAAATTCCAGTTCTTGTGAATATCCTTATATTAATCCACATCTAAATCCTATTTATATTTCCAACATTGATTCTTTTATAAAATTACATGGTTTAGTTAAGGTTAAATAAGGAATTTAATGATATAATGGGGTTTTTGAAAATTTATATTTACATGATGAATGTATGTGTCTTGTCTATTGATTTTTTAGAGTTATGACTAACACAATTTTTTTCAATTTTTATTAATTAATTTGAATATATTTTAAATAAATAGAAAAATAATATAGATAATAACATGTGAAATCAAAATCCAAGGATTGATCATTACTAGGACAGAGTCCCCATAATGTGATAACTATTACAATTAGTGTCTGTTGGAGATTAATGGTATATATCATGTTAATATTTTTTTGATTTATAATGGTATAGGAAATTTTTTTTCAAACATTATATATTAATTATATAAAATGAGGTAAAATAAAAATATATTTAAAACAATTACACCATAGTTTTTAATGTTCATGTTGCAATCCATTGAGAATGTTGAGAATGCATATAGATGTTGATACTTATTACTAGAAATGAAATATATTACATAATTCCATTTGAATAGTTGAATATCATTCACTATATGATGAGAATTAATACTCGTATTTCAAAAATCAATTTAGTATTCTCTTTAATACCTACATGTCTTTATCTCAAATGATATTTTATCATTAGTGAATATATATTTAATTTTATTATTGTATTTATAAATATGGATTTGAATTATTTTAAACAATATATATTTAATTTTTATACATATTATTTAATACAATACTATTTAAATAATATTGAGTGATGATTGGATTAATTTTTTTTGAAAAATAGACCATTGCTGCTATGAATAATAAAAATTGGATAATAAATATTAGAAAGGGAGTAATGGTGTCCCTAATTAAAATTACTAATAAAACGTGATTAGGACACATTAAATTGGTTTTATATTTATCATATGAAAAATGTAGTTATTATATCAACATAATGAGTTAGTAAAATTGAATTCCTCCATTATTGAAGTGTATATTCTCATTGATTTGATGTTGAGGTTTTCGATAGGTTCATGTAAAACAATATTTTTTGGGGGAATGTGATGACAATAAATCATTAATATATATTAATCATGTTTTTTATTTTATTTTGGACATAAAATTATATAATTAGAAGTGTTCATAGTGGTTAGTGATTGGTTGAATCTTCATGATAAATTTGTAGATATCCTGATGATTTTGATTTAATTTAAAACATATCAAATTATAAACAATCCTATTTTGGAATCATGGTATTTATAGAATTTTGACTCTATAAACAATGATTAATCCATGGAAAGTCCCATTAATTCAAAATTCTATGAATTGATGTAATGATATAATCTGAGTGGCATAAATTATACATATGGTGTTGGATAGTGTTGGATATATTATTACAACACATAGTGGGAGACCACGCGAAAAAAAATGATATATAAGAATATACTTAAGATATATTGATGTAATAAACATTAATGATGTTTCATCATATGAATAATTTATAGATAAGATGAAAAAACATTATACTATGATAAGATCCACTATACCACATTAACTATATCAATTATTATAAATAGATGAGTTAGAGATGTATTTCACCATGTACTTATCACCCTTCAATAATTATTTGGGATAAAATATAAACTTATTAATTTTTTTCGGTGATCCTCCACACTATAATACATATTACAATTCACACCCAAAATAATATATTTTACAAATTTATTGATAAATATACTTTACAAAATGTTGATGAGATTTTATATAGCTACATATAGTCGAGTATTATGTTGATTTTCATCATTTATTGATGATATTTAAGGTAATAAAATATATATATTTTATCTTGTTACATTGATCTAAAATTTATTATTTGATCAAAACATAATATACACTTTCTCTATATGGTCATTCATATTTGAATGTTTCCATACCATCCTGTGGTGTCACATGACTTCATATCATTATTTCTAAATATTTGATAGATTTGTTAAAAATGGAATTTGAAGGATTCATTAATGATTGTTATGGGGGATAACAATATCATATTTTGAAGAAAATATTAAACTCATATATGGGATAGCCATTATAGTTTTTCTCCATGATAAAAAAATTCATTGTATGGAGAATATCATAGTGTATCCTTAAAAAAATAGATAATGAAAAATATTGGATTGTTGTATATATTTATCCTTAACAATGGATCATTCATAGATATTGGAGTTATGTGGACCATTTTTCGATGCATAATTCTGACTTGTTGGAAAAATGATAGATAAAATATAGATTTATAATGATTTTTTTGTAAAATTCAATGGAATTAATTTCTAGGATGTATATAGAATATTTAATATGATATTTTGGTGATATTTTTATGATCCAAAATAAATATAAATATAGTAGGCTAATATTTCAAAATGATGAGTGGGATATATTTTAGTAAATCACCCATTACAAGATCGGTACTCCGGACAGCTACTACATAGGCTGCTTAAAGTTGGATATCTTTTTTATTTATTTTTTATATTTCATAAAAAATGGATATAATTTTTTTTTCAAAATTAATATAATTTTCCCATTATACTAAATGTTTTTAGTTTTTTTAGTCCTAGTAAAAAATCATTGATAATTAATACCATTTTTTACCAATGTACGTTCATCTATGAGTTGCTAAATTCATATAATAGTGCAGTATTTTTGGAAATTTCTGTGAATAACATATTACAAATTATTCAAATGCGTGGAGTTATTTTTATTAATTTAAATGACACCAAGACAAATAAAAACATCATTTTATTTTATTATGTGATCCTGAGAACAAATAATACAAAAACCCTATTGTAGTAATGAATGACCCATTACATGTTCAAAATATATTTATCATTTTTTATTCATAAGAGTCATAATGGAACTAAATTATATTAGATTTCATAATTAATCCAAATTGGAAAAGTAGTTTTTATAATTAATAAAAATAATTTCAATTAATTAAACCTATAAATTATTAAAACTAATCATTTGATTAGTAAATCTTTTGATATTTAATACTCTTAATTATTAAAAATTATCATTAAATATTGATCTCTCATTATTCACACACCACATTGTTTTAACCTCATCACCCAATAAAAATGTTATATTTTTATTCAAAATTGTATTTTTTGATAATTTTTTTGAATACTTAAATATTTTATTATAAAATTATTAAATAGATTCATTTATCTCTTTGGAATTGATGTCATAATTTCACTATACTTTACCTTGTTGTATTTTTTTAGTTTTATGAATTAAAATTACAAATATTATTCTCCCTACGATGTAATTGAATTTTCATCTCATAAAATATATTTAAAATAATATTTTTCAATTGTATTATATTTTAATATCAATTATTTATATATTATATGTCAAGGATATTTATAATATAGATATCTTTAATAAAATTGTTTCAACATTCATGTGGTCTAAATAGTAGGATGAAATAATTCAATAACTGAAGAAATTTCTAAACAAGACTTCATAAATTTTTTACCATTTTCATATGAATAGTTTGAGATTCATAATTACACCTCATTAGTTTGATTTGGTTTCATTTTTATCTTGGATCATTAGTAAGTGGATTTTAATTCCAGATATTTGCATTACTATGGTATTAATATCATCGAATGTTTTATTATTATTTTAAACTCTAATTTTTGAATTAATAACATACAATCATTATTTATTTGGAGAGTGTGAAATGGTATCTAATAACTAGAAGAGAGATAAATATATTTTATCTCATTTAAATTCATAACTAACACAATATCACTCAGTGGAGGACCCTTAATTAATTGATTTTAATATACATTATCAGGAAAGATAAGGAAATGTGGATACATGATGTTCAACGAATTATGATTCAATACAAACATTTATATAACGTTATGATTAAATTAATATTTTAATTTAACTTAACATATGACAACCTACATATGTGTCTACATTTTATTGGTATAAAATTAAATCACAATATTTTACAACATCATCCATCGAGCATGTCAAAGAATCAATGGTATATAGTTATTATTTTAATATCATTTATTTGATTATCAATGACTGTGACACCCATCAGGTATAGTTCTAACATTCCTCATACATAATATATTCCTGAAGATGACATTTTGTCCTTGGTATCAAAGATGATGGGTTGATATCATATTATTCCTCTTACAATGTAATATATCTAGCAATCAACATGATGTATCGTGATTTCCATTAGTTGTTATTGTCACCCAACATGAAGTGGAAAATTTTAAATAATTTCAATAGATGTAACCTCATCCAGTATAAAATAGTGAAGAAAAATGACCATTACATCACTTAATGATATGAAAATAGTATGATATGGATTTAAACTCTTTGAAAAATCATTATTGAATTTCTAGAGAACAAGATGTTTTGCGGGTGTTCATATATTATTTAAAGAAAAGTCTAAACTATTTTTATTACTAATTATTATATTGCAATACTGTTTCGGAATCTATATATCAGAGATATCAATAATATCAATGGTATACCAATAAATATCATCTCTTATAGATATTTATTGTTCATGTATTGTCTATGTGAATGGATTCATTTTGTTATTTTGTTCACAAGTCATGTTTTCTCATTCGAGTTGCAAATAAAATAATAGATACTCTAAATGGACCAGTATTATCACTTCAGATAATATGTAATATTGTATTATTTTTATTTATATCTCTATGTAGGATTACATCATCATAATGGAATAATTATATAATAATAAATACTAATAATATATTCTGATGTTTATGTAACACCCCAAGCTTTCACGATACACTTTCTTTCAATAATGCAATAGCTTGCATTGTACGCAAGATTGAGATTCTAACACATCGCGACCAATGAAAGTAGTAGTTATGAATGGTAATACCCACTTTTTAAAATTATATAAATTTTATATTTCAAAATGGACTTCATTTTTTTATTTGTAATATCGAAATTATCCTAAGTTGAATTTTTTGTAATTTTCTGAGAACATCCAATTTTTTTTTTGAATAGTGAAAAATACTTAAAACAACTTTTTTAATAAAAATAATTTATAGTGCTAAATTATACTATTTAGTGGTTTAAAATTATAGTTAGAATATATTTTTACTATTTTATCTAATGGTGGTCATTAGAATTAATTTAACATTGAAATTGGACATAAACAATTGTCAATCTTTTGATATATATTGTTTCTTAAAAACATGATATTTGTTGTGACAGCGTGAATTAATTATAAAATTAATTAATGCAACATATATGTTTGAATTTTTTTAAAATAGACTTCATTTTTGAATTCGTAATATCAATTATGTCTTAGGGTGAAATTTTGGCATTGTTTTGAAAAACTTCAATTTTTTGATGAATAGTGAAACCACTAAGTGGTAGTTAAAAAACTGATTCTTCGTTTAAATGAAACATTACCACTTCTGTGATTTGATTTTCAAAAATCTGACATACATGGTTTTCATTAGGAAGTAAAATTTGGTTCAATGGGATTAAAATAATTTTTGTTGAATAGTAACTTTTAAGTTTAATTAATCGTGATTAAAGGTAATTAGTGAAATTTAAGGTAAAAATGATATTATAAAAATATGAAAATACCTTTACACTTGTCCTACCCCTATTGGATGAGTCATGGTAGACCCAGAAAATCCATGGGTCAACATGGGGACCCCATGGAGCCACTTTGGTAAGAAAATGACAATAATAACGTTTTATTTAAAGTTAAAATAAAAATGTCACAAACATGAGTTGTTTTACTAAAACAATATTTAAATTGGATTATAAAAGTCATATTTTTGAATATACATGTTTATCAGAAATCTAAAAGGATTTAATACGTCATTATATTTTTTTTATAATTTTTATACATTAAATAAATTAAAATATTTATGATACCATGATGATGAAACTATTACCTCATTAATTAACAATTTTAATAAAATGGAAGGATAATGTAAAATCTAAGAATTACACTTGTCCAAAGCCTATTGGATGAGTAGAGTTCTAACCCTTATCACCTTATACTCTAAATATATATGTGTGGGACCTTTAAAATCCGAAACACAATATATAATAAAGTAACATTTCATTACTTTCCAAGAGTGCCCCTCATCTCCTCTTATAAAAGGCCCCCACCACTACCACCTTATTCACACCGTCCAAGCCATTTGGCTCGGCCAACCTCTGCCCAAATACTCTTCCCAATTCCCTCTCTTACTCCTAGAAGACTCACTTAGGGCAAAACTCTTCCCAAGTAAGCCTTTGGCTCAAATCAAAAAGAGTTACCCGATTTTAAGCTAATCTCTTCTCCTATGTTGTTTTGTTTTATTATGATTCTCCAACCCCTTAAAATCTTTTTTTTCCTTTCATTTGTAACAAAAAAAGTATCTTAAATATACTAGGATGTTGTTATTAGAAGGATTTTATTTACACTTACACACACCTTCGTCTAATTCTTAAAGAACATACTGTTTCTGTGGATGGAAAATTTCTGCCTCACGAAACGATGATTGTTCAACACTCATATAACAACTCCAATGGTGGCCATTATGATGAAACTATTTTTATATATGATATATATTATTTTTTGCATTCTTTATGATTCTGTGTTTTTCATTTATGTCATACCATTATGATTTCCAATATGGGTAAACACGATAATTTCATTTTAGGAAGTGCGGACTACTTCCCCCTCAAAGTGATTTGAATCGTTAATACCATATGTGGGATGTATAAAGGATGGAGTAAATGGTATTATAACTTATATTATACTGGAATTATATTATACTTTTATATAATTATAATTTCATTCCATTAAATACGAAATAGAAATGAAAGTAGAGTTCATGCGTACGTACGGCTTGTCGTCTCCATGAACGGTGCATTTCATTTCTTACCTATAAATGCTAAGTAATGTTATAAATATATGTATATAAAGGAAATATATGATATATATGATATCTACATCATGAATATAATTCTAGATATAATGGATATTTCACCACATGAACAAATTGTAATTATAAAAAGATTATTTTTGACTCAAGTTCCAAAGATCGAGAAAATGACCGTTATTAACTTAAATAATTACATAATGCTCATAACACGGTAATAAGTGATATAAAAGGAATAATGAACATGAAATAGGTTCTTAAGCAAATATAAATTTACTCTAGTTTATTATTCAGTAGATTAAAGAACGGTCGAGTCAAGTCGGACACGAGGTTAGGGAACTTCTCAACCCAATTTCCATTCTTTGGGTTAATCTCCTACTTTCAAATTATGTCATGATATTATTATGTCCTATCTTGTATTTTACTTTATTTATTTGTACTTATAGTTATTACACATAATAAATCTACTTTATTTAAAAAAATGATCTTTGTAAGGGTCTTCGTCTCAATCCCCTTTCATTGAGGCAAATTTTGTTTTATACTCAACTTTCTTTTATACAGTGTATAAACCCATTTGAATTTTACTTTTATTCAAAAGGAATATTTTTTAACAAAGCATTTTACTAAATTTCAAAAGGAATGTTCTTGTATTATGTATGCGGTGACAATGACTTCTCCGCCACTGTGACCATTATTTGTGTTTCGGCCTCCTCTATAAGACATAACTTTTTTTAAAGAAAAATAAATACCATGTTTTTCTTTTCTTTTATTTTGGTATTGAAAATGGTTATGATAAAGTTTTTATTATATCAATGTGTTGGGTTGATATCTTGTGATTGAATTGTGTAAATATTATGTTTCCTTTATGCATGTTTTATTTGATATAATTATGTAGTGGTTTATGATATGTTTAAACCTGTTCATTTGAGGAATGAATTGGACTTAATAAGTGACGGGTGGAGCCTGCAATATATCCTCGATGCATCGGCAGGTCTCATGAGAAAAACTAGTATATTGGCACGAGGCCTTGAAAAAATCTTATTTTTAGTCTTGGCATGAGGCCTTGGATACGTGGTTATGATAGTCTGACATTATGAATTCCATAATTATGAAATTGGTTATTGATATTGCATGTGATTATTCGACCAGTAGAATATCCATGTGAATAAGTAAATGGCATTATCTCATTTTAAAATTTTCCATATTATGTTGGAGTTCATGTTTAAAAGGCTTTTGTTTTAGTCATACCTTGCCTTAAATGTTTATGTTTATTTATGAAAGCTTCCTCTATATTGTTATCCTTATTGAGAATCTGAGCTCTCCCCTTTTAATGTTTTATTTTTTCCCAGGATGTGAAGAAATATTTTATGACTGACCTACATGGATAGTCTAAAGGGGATATAAGTGTGGACTATGGAGACTATGTTAATGTGATTTTTCACTTTATGATGTAATGTAACATTTATGAATGTATCTATTGTTTCCAAGGCTACTAACCTAATCGGTCTTTCGAGACTTGATCTTTTTTGATCTTGCCAATGTTACGCAATAATGCACCAACTCTAGGTAACTGGGGTCGGGGCGTTACAGTTAATATCAGAGGTAGTTTAGTACTAACCTTGGAAGCTAGATTTACATAAACTTTGATTAGTGTACATAGACATAAGATAGACTTTGAGGATTATTATAGAAGAACTTCTAAAATTTTATTGTTGTAGAGATTTTTTGGGTTGTTTGAGCAATACATCCCTGTTTGGATACGAGAAGGTAGAGGTGGCTCTAGCATAGATGTACCTAGGGGAAAACCCCGAAAACACCGCTTTGAGCTAGACTCGAACGGGAACTGGTGCACGACAACGGGCGTTGCTGCACTCATGGTTACAACACTCTCGGGGGATATTCTTAGGATAATTCTCATTATATTTACTATCCATTATAAGAGGGTTTATGAGTATGTACTTCCTAAAAGAAAACATTTCTTTTTATGATTATGTATTATATCCATAAATATTTCAATTTATGTTATGTGTTTTACAAGTATGGAATTATGTATTTCGATTCATAAACTAATCTAGTTTATTACATTGTTCAGAAATGGCGCCTAGTGGAAGGAATGGAAATCGTAACAATGCACGCACTCCGTGTAAGGATTTCCATCCAGCTCAAGATAATTATTATGGAGCTGGAGATACAACTGCTGCTGATCATCTTATTACCATACTAGGACAACTCACTCAGGTTATGAATAATAACCTTACTCATATGGAGCACCCTGGTCCGCAATGTGGAGGATCAATGTTAGACCGCTTCACAAGGAAACAACGGCCAATATTTAATGGGGGTAAAAATCCATTAGTAGCTGAGAAATGGATAAACTCCTTAGAGAAAATATTTCACACCATGGGAAGTAGCGAAAGGGAGAAGGTTGTAATGGTAGTTTAACGCCTCACTGGAGATGCTGATCAGTGGTGGTCATTGATTAAAAACAAAAAGGAAGATGATGAGGTATCAAATATGGAATGGAGGGAGTTCAAAGAGATTTTCCTAGAAAAATACTATCCTTGTGACAATCGAGCAGATATGGAAAGACAATTTCTGAGTCTGAGACAAAAGGAGGATGAGAATGTCGCAAATTATAATGCTAACATTACAAGGTTAGCGAGGCATGAAGCTGATTATATACGTAACCCAAGAACTAATATTGACCATTTATTTGATGGGTTAAAACCATTTCTCTGTCGAGCATTAGTATCACAATCTTTCTCAACATACGAAGATATAGTCTCGTGTGCTATCAAGACAGAAAAGTAATTCTCTATGTCTTATGACAACAATGTAAAGAAAGAGAAGAAGAGAATAGTGGAAAAAGAGACAGATAAAGGTAAAAAGGGAAAGCAGGATTTTCTTTCATGCGATAATTGTGGGAAGAATCACCCTGGTACTTGCCTTAAAGGAATGAGAGTTTTATTATAAATTTGGTGAAAAAGGTCACCAGGGTCGTGATTTTAAGGGAAATAAAGAGGCAATCAATGTTGAATGCTACAATTGTAGGGAAATGGGGCACTATGCAAATGAATGTCCTAAGCATCAGGGAAACATACCAAAGAAAAGGACAAGGGATCAAGGACAATCTTATACTGTTACTATAGTTGAAGTGGAATAATTAATGTATTGGTGTTTTTGGACTCAAGAACTATATTATGGTTATAAGAATAATGTGATATATACAAGGATTGTATTGCAGTACTTTTTTTCCTTAAGTTGTTAATATGATGAAGTTAATCATATTTTTAGTATGTGACAATAAGAGAAACTTTACATTGTTTGGGGATTCTGATGTTACAATTGATTTGGGAATTTGGAGACCTTTTAGAGAAAGTCTGGACAGATGTATTTTGGATAAATATATAGGTTGGAATGGATTAAGTTCGACCTTGGATAGTATTGTTTAAGGTTAAAACATTTCTGAAGATTATTTTTTTAATATTATAATACTACAGTTTTAGGAAAAGGACAACTTGCTGGTTGGGGGATATCCCATCGCGTTGGACAAAGCTGCAGTAATCAAACCCACAACCATAGTGCAACAGACCTTTATTACCTACCACTAGCCTATAGGAAGTCCCTGGTTATTACAAAATATATTTCCTAATCTAAATGGTATGTGGTAATATTTGGAACCTTATACAATTAGGATAAATAGAATATTTTTGATTTCTGTTACCATTTGGAGTGAAAGATGGGTTATTGCTAAAAATTTATTAAAGAATGAAATCCTACATGAAAAGTAAGTATATTTCCTTACATTATTAGAAAATATCTTAAATAAATTCCTCAACTTTAAAAAAGGTAACATAAAACAAAAACATTGTCGGTTAACTTTTCCCACTGGGGATTCAATGACCGTTTAACCAATCACATGTTTTTGATATTCTTGTGGGTAACTTTCTCCTAATCCTGTTTTCTACAACTCTCCATCAGACCTTGATGGTTTGTTTCTCCTCCATATCCATATTTTCATAGAATCCTAGTATGGGCTATCTCGGGTGACCTTTGTACTTCTCTCTCTTTCATTTAATGTTATATTCTTATAAACCCTATTTCCGATGTGGGTTTAACACAAAGGTATTTTATATTTTCAACATTTTATTTTCGATGAACATTATCAAATTGCGAGGATGCAATTTATTGAAGTAGGGGAGAATGTAACACCCCAATCTTTCACGATACACTTCTCTTTCAATAATGCAATAGCTTGCATTGTACGCATGTTCGATATTCTAACACACCGCGACCAATTAAAGTTGTAGTTATGAATAGTAATACCCACTTTTTAAAATTATATAAATTTTATACTTCAAAATGGAATTCATTTTTTTATTCGTAATAACGAAATTATCAAAAGTTGAATTTTTTGTATTTTTCTGAGAACTTCCAATTTTTTTATGAATAATGATAAATACTTAAACAAACTTTTTTAATAAAAAAATTTTATAGTGATAAATTATACTATTTAGTGGTTTTAAAGTA
This sequence comes from Viscum album, assembly GCA_963277665.1. Classification (NCBI taxonomy): domain Eukaryota; kingdom Viridiplantae; phylum Streptophyta; class Magnoliopsida; order Santalales; family Viscaceae; genus Viscum; species Viscum album. The sequence goes on along the minus strand of OY728130.1, from coordinate 541,054,574 downwards.
TAATTGGAATATATTGTTACCATATTATCCAATGGTGGTCATTAAAATTAATTTAACATTGAAATTGGACATGAATATTTATCAATCTTTTGATATATATTGTGTCATAAAAACACGCAATTTGTTGTGACGGCGGGAATAAATTATAAAATTATTTAATGCAACTTATATTTTTGTAATTTTTTAAAATAGACATCATTTTTAAATTCAGAATATCAATTATAGCTTAGGGTGAAATTTTGGCATTGTTCTGAAAAACTTCAATTTTTGATGAATGGTGAAACCACAAAGTTGTAGTTAAAAAACTGATTCTTCGTTTAAATGAAACATTACCACTTCTGGGATTTGATTTTAAAAAATCCAACATACATTGTTGTCATTAGGAAGTAATATTCGGTTCAATGGGATTAAAATAATTTTTTTGAATAGTAACTTTTAAGTTTAATTAATCGTGATTAAAGGTAATTAGTGAAATTTAAGGTAAAAATGATATTATCAAAATATGAAATACCTTTACACTTGTCCTACCCATATTGGATGATTCATGGAAGACCAGGAAATACATGGGTCAACATAGGGACCCCATGGAGCCACTATGGTATGAAAATGACAATATTAACTTTTTATTTAAAGTTAAAATAAAAATGTCACAAACATGAGTTGTTTTACTAAAACAATTTTTAAATGGGATTATAAAAGTAATATTTTTTACTATAAATATTCATTAGAAAGATAAAACTATTTCCTACATTGTGATATTTTTTTATAATTTTTAGAAATTAAATAAATTAAAATATTTATGATACCATGATGATGAAACAATTACCTCATTAATTAACGATTTTAATAAAATGGAAGGATAATGGAAAATCTCAGCATTACACTTGTCCAAAGCCTATTAGATGAGTATATTTCTAAACCTTATCACGGTAGTCTCGAAATATATAAGTGTGGGACCTTTAAAATCCAAAACTCATTATATAATAAAGTAACATTTCATTACTTTCCAAGAGTGCCCCACCTCTCCTCTTATAAAAGGCCCCCAACACTACAACTTTATTCACACCTTCCAAGCCGTTTGTCTCAGCCAACCTCTGACAAAATACTCTCAAAACTTCCCTATCTTACTCTTAGATGCCTCACATTTGGCAGAACTCTTTCCAAGGAATCCTTTGGATCAAATCAAAATGATTTACCCGATTTTAAGGTAATCTCTTCTCTTATGTTATTTTGTTTTATTTATCTTCTCCAACCCCTTAAAATATTGTTATTCCATTCTTTTGTAACAAAACCAGTATCTTAAATATACTAGGATGTTGTTATGAAAATGATTTTATTTACACTTACCCACACCTTCGTCTAATGGTTAAATAACATACTGTTTTTCTGGAAGGCGAATTTCTGCCTCATGAAACGATGATTGTTCAAAACTCATATAACACCTCTAATGGTGGCCATTATGATGAAACTATTTTTATATATGATATATATTATGGTTTTGTTTTCCTTATGATTCCGAATTTTTCATTTATGGAATACCTTTATGATTTCCATTATGGGTAATCACAATAATTTCATTTTAGGAAGTGCGGACTACTGCCCCCTCAAAGTGATTTGAATCGTTAATACCATATGTGGGATGTATAAAGGATGGAGTAAATGGTATTATACCTTATATTATACTGTAAATATAGTATACCTTTATATAATTATAATTTCATTCCATTAAATATGAAATATAATTGAAAGTAGTGTTCATGCGTACGTACGGCTTATCGTCTCCATGAACGATGCATTTCATTTCATAACTCTAAATGTTATGTAATATTATAAATGCATGTATATACTGTATATATATGATATATATCATATCTAAATCATGAATATAGTTCTGGATATAATGGATATGTCACCACATGAACAACTTGTAATTATAAGAAGTTTATTTTTGACTCAAGTACCAAAGATCGACAAAATGACCGTTATTAACTTAAATAATTAAATAATGTTCATAACAAGGTAATACGTGATATAAAAGAAATAATGAACTTGAAAAAGGTTCTTAAGAAAATAGAAATTAACTCTAGTTTATTATTCAGGAGATTAATGAACATCCAAGACAAGTCGGACACGAGGCAATGTAACTTCTTAACCCAATTTCCATTCTTTGGGTTAATCTCCTACTTTAAATTATGTCATGATATTATTATGTCCTATCTTGTATTTGTACTTTATTTATGTGTAATTATAGTGATTACACATAATAGATCTACTTTATTTAAAAAATTATCTTTGTAAGGGTCTTCGTTTCAATCCCCTTTCATTGAGGCATATTTTCTTTTATACTCATCTTTCTTTTATACGGTGTATAAACCCCTTTGACATTTACTTTTATTCAAAAGGAATATTTTTTTACAAAGAATTTTACTAAACGACAAAAGGAATTTTCTTGTCTTACGTATTCGGCGACAACGACTTCTCAGCGGCCACGACCATTATTTGTGTTTCGGCTTCCTCTATAAGCCATAACATTTTATAAAGAAAAATAAATACCATGTTTTACTTTTCATTAATTTGGTATTGAAAATGGTTTTGGTAAAGTTTTTATTATATCAATGTGTTGTGTTGATATCTTGTGATTGAAGTGTGGAAATCTTATGTTTCCTTTATGCATGTTTTATGTGATATAATTATGTTCTGGTTTATGATATTTTTAAACCTATTCATATGAGGAATGCATTGGACTTAATAAGTGATGGGTGGAGCCCGCTATAGCTCCTCAATGCATCGGCAGGTCTCATGAGACAAACTAGTGTCTTGGCACGAGGCCATGACAAAATATTATTTGTAGTCTTTGTACAAGGCCTTGGCTACGCGGTTATGATAGTCTGGCATTATGAATTCCATCATTATGAAAGTCGTTATTGATATTGCATGTGATTATTTGACCAGTAGAATATCCATGTAAATAAGTAAATGGAATTATCCCATTTTACTTTTTCCATATTATGCTGACGTTCATGTTTAAAAGGATTTTGATTTAGTAATAACTTGCCTTAAATGTTTATGTTTATTTATTAAAGCTTCTCCTATATTGTTATCCTTACTAAGCATCTGTGCTCACCCCTTTCAATTTTTTATATTTCCTAAGATGTGAAGAAATATTTTATGACTGACCTACAGGGATAGTCTGAAGGGGATAGAAGTGTGGACTATGGAGACTATGTTAATGTGATTTTTCACTTTATGATGTAATGTAAAATTTATGAATGTATCTAGTGTTTCCAAGGTTACTAAACTAATCGGTATTTTGAGACTTGATCATTTTTTATCATGCCAATGTTACGCAATAATGCACCGACTCGGGGTAACTGGGGTCAGGGCATTACATTTATGTGTAAATATATGTATGGATGAAGATTTTATAATCCATTATGCTGTAATGATATTAGAAATTAAATTGTAATATGGGCATATATCATCATCTTATAATTGAACTATAAAAATAAATTTAAAATGGAATTCGTACAATTCATATTTGTTAAAGGATTTATTAAAATAATCAATGAATAACTATTGAAGTCAATACTAAGATATCTATTTTCATTTTCGCTTTATCATTATTGGGTTTGAATAAAAATTAATTATAGGTAGCTAACATCTGGGTTATTTTACATTCAATATTATTTTAAATATTTGGATTCAAATAATAATAACTTCACCAACCTCCATAATCATGGTTCATGGATAATACTATCATGACCCCCTCCCTCTAAAGATACCCCACCTGGGATGGAAATTAAGAAATACTGATAATGACCCCCCCCCCCCGAGTTCCACCTTCTGTAGGCCTCATGTCAGTGAATAACACCATGGGTGAATAAATCTCACAATGTGGGAGGCAATGACATCTATAAGAAAATATGATCAGAAGATTTGATTTATCAACCACAATCAACTCCTTGAAAGATAATAAACTAATTCCACACCACCCCATTGTGATGTACAAAAAAAATGATACATATAAAGGAAAAAAAATAAAATCCTAAAATAATATATCCTAAGGCAGTGAAATAATAATATCTCCAAAGGTCTGACCTAGAAATGTCTAGCATGGTCCATAAAGTCCTCTAAAAAACCTGATATCAGATTTTATATATGCAAGGTGAGCATAGAGGTATACTCTTTAGGAAATACGATGTCTCTCATGAATAGTTTAAAAGTTAGTACTATTTAGCACATGTGGTTGTAGCAGAACCAAACACACCTAAATAGCTATAATAACAAAAATCTCAACCTCATCCAGGATCACCCACCAAATAACAGATCCAAGATATAGAATATAATATAAATCATATCGATGATTTCTTACCCCACACAACACTCCAAAATATTGTTCACTCTTTACCTATTGAAAAATTACCTAGAGAACAATCCTCTTCTTAATATACCACATCAAATCCCACCCACACATAGTTGATCCTTGAAATATATCCCACCCTCACACATATGGGCCTTAAAACACATCCCTCCCACACACACCTCACCCTCACATCACATCCCGCCCACACACAATTGAGCCCTACAACGCGTAAAATCTCATTCATAAGACACTTGGGAAAGTACATCAAATCTCATATTGAAAAATCATTGGAAATTATATCAAAACTCATTATGAAGACACCTTGGAAATAACTTCAAACATTATCATGAAGACACTTGCAAAAGCACAAACAACCTTGCTTGTAAACTCCTAGAAAATTACATCTCTCTTAAAGACACACAAAACATTGTAACTAGAATCTATGAAATTAACATAACTCTATCTTTAATAGCATGTTATGTACCTACCTCAACTAGAAGAAGATATAGGGAGGAGTGGGAGGCCATCCATCCATCCTACCCCCAAAATTTTGGGAAAGACACCCTCTACCCATGGTGATGGGGGTGATCAGAACATAGTGCACAATAAGGTTATGGTGAAAATAAAAATAAAGAGAATATACATTTTGTGTATAAATATATATATATTGTTATGTCACACAAGCACATCGTTTGGGTTTAGAAAACCAACAAACCATCTCACAGAATTCATGCAATTGTTGCTACCTTTAAATGTATAAAAACAAAAAAATAAAATACAAACCACAATTCGTTTCTAATATTTAAGCCTTATTCAAGATTTTATATTTAATCAATAATTTCTATTTTATAAACCATTTTATTTGTGTAATAATCATAAAATAGGAAACCCATTTCAACTTATTCCATATTTCTAACCAATTTATATATATATAATCATTAACCAACTAATCAATATAGTTCATCAACAATTTCCTCAATAAAAAAGACTATTTGAAATTATTAACAAGAAATATTACATCAATTTATAATTTGGTAGATATAAATAAACCAACCACACATCATAATCAGAACAACAAATCCTAGTTTAAAAATCCACATCACTTAACAACCACATCTAGATCACATCCCTGGTGTAATACTATTAACTAAATCGCTACTACATTATCAAACCACACCCAACACAACCCCACTATGCAGTCACATGTCATCCACGTCAACCCATTCTAAAAAAACATCAATTCCACAAAGCACATCTCCTCCCATACTGAGGCAAACACATTTTTGGATTTAATAACAAATCTATTATTTAATTCAACTAGTAAATCTAGGGGGTTATCACAAATTTGAAAGATCACAAGGGATATATTTACTATCTGAATACACATGAATAACCAATTCTTATATATAATCCATGTTGAAAAACAAAAAACATGAATTCCATAAACCATATAGTTTGCTATCATGGACCCCTGATGATGATGATTTTTATTTCATAGTTATCACTTACAAATCATCATGTCATTAAAATCAATAAAAGAACAATACCATGTGTCACTTTTCCCATCCCTGATATATTGAAATCGAAGCTGTTAAATTATATTTAACAATTTTTATTTAGCTATCTTCACAATGGTCGAAATCAGTATACCCTCCCCACATGTTTCTTAATTATAAAAAATTATGGAAAACCTTCTTAGAAGGAAAAAATAATGGCACTTCCAAGTTTCACAAATACTAAGGAACACATGCACCAAGAAAAACCCTAGGGAAATATGAACCAAAAGTTACTGACCAATTAAATGATCCCTACATGAAGAAGTGCTTTAGGAATCTTGTACCAAGAAAAATAAAGATGATTGAACAATTGGGGAGTGAATATCAGCTTCAAGAAGATCTAAACATAGTAACACATTTAGATACATTTTTTATTTTCATTTAGTGGTTTATCTAGTCAGTATCACATTTTTTGACTAATTAAAAGCCCCCATACTCTATGTATGTTAAATAAATTGTTAATGGTATTTCAATTAGTCTCAAATACTATGAAATAAGGCATTAAAAACGTTTTACATCATTATATTATGTCAAATGAGAGAAAATAGATGAAGAAAGAAACACAATACATGAGGAATCATTAAGTGAGGTAACAATCAACGAGGAACCACCCGTGAGTCACCACCTGATGAGCCATCACTCATGATCCACTATTAGGAGACACACCACTTGGTGAGACACTGTCAGATGAAACACCAACAACCATTAGCGAGTAAACATGAATTTTAAAACCACTGAATAAAGCACCTCTGGATGTGCGACCACCACAGAGAGACCTCTAGTAAGTGACCACCAGAAAGCCACTACGATTGATCCACCACCAGCAAGCCACTACTAGCGAGCCATATCATGTGATCCACCCCCAATAGGTCACTATGAGTGAGAGAACATCAAGGTTATCCACTGTTTAAAAAATGAAAAAATAGGAATTTTGAAAAGAGTTTTAATGGGTCACATTGGCCTCCCATAACATATCATACCCATGATTAACATAATGTAATTGATGCAAGTGGTCTGAGCCATTACCTCAGATATAAATCAGACTATTCTTATCCTCAAGAATTTAGAACCAACCCAGAAGAAAAGAGAGTAAGGTTCCAAACAACCATCCCACAAGATACCTCTCAAGGATCTCATTACATGTGAAACAATGCAACTAATCCAAGCCACTAACACAAAATATCATATAAAAAACAAAACATACATCCAATAACATAAAAATAAGACAATTCCATATTGCATGTCAAGATATTATCTGCTATAGGCGAAAATGACTTGCCTACATAGGTTTAGTCACAACGTAGTAACATGCATCATGAGTAAGAATCAAGTCTCCCATTTTTCTAATGCGATAAAATTATATATAATAACAAATAACACATCACATCAAGTGGAACACAATATATTCCATAAAATTTCATGATCTGAACAATACAACCCAAATAAATTATAGAATAGAAAATTTAAAAAAAATCCAAGTACTATGATGAAATCTACTTATCACTAACCCGAGTTCTCTCATCAATGACACCATGCCTCCCCATCACCCTTGATAATGGAATGGTTCATCCTAGAGAAAAAAAACCAAAGTGGATATTATTGATTTTCTTAATTATGGTTATAATTTCATTTAACTCCTTACATGCATTTGTATTAAATTTAATTTCACAACAATGTATGATTCAATTTAATAAAATTTATTTTATATTTCTAATTAGTAGGACTATATTATATAAATAATATCATCTTAATTTTAATTTTGAACTATAAATTATCTATTTATATGAAAAGGCATATGTTACAGTGGTAAAAACTAAAAAGTTAATATTGAGTAAGCTTCAATACAGTACAAGAATATGAAAAAATATGAGTTAATTTTGTATTGAGATTGTGTTTCACTAAAAAATAATTCCGTAAATTTATTATTTATCTATTTTTTGAGGTATATGAGGTACTCGTAACCCACAAATAGTGAATACTTTTTAGTATCTTCCAAAAAGACACTCCTCAATTTTAATATGTTACTCACTCCCCTCACATATTCACACATATCAATTCACTTGGATCAACCTAAACCTGAAAAACATCACTCACTAGTGTTCATAATATCATTTTATATTCCTTACTTTTGAAATAAACTGATCCTAGTTTTTCTTTGGTTGAAACCCTGTGGACAATCCCTAAAAAATAGGAAACATTCGACAATGATCCTTCTTATTTTATTTCTTCAACCACGTCCTTCAATTAATATTATTACATGATTATATAAATAGATAATTAACATCAATAAACTGTTATTTTTTATGTTAATTGATTAACAATGTACCATCTCTACTTCCATCAAATTGGTTATGAAATCATCGTTCATATGTTTGGAAGGCTACTGTCTCACAAATTGATGTCATTCATTTTTTCATTTCCACCTCTCATATTTGAGAAAAAAGAAAATTTTATTGTTTATATGTTTTATTAAAAATAATGTTAATATTTTGGAATTATTTTATTACACATACATTTACACGCTCCATTTTATGGAATATGATAATGTCGCTCATGCGAAAGGTGGACTACTGCATTGCAAAGTGATGTGATTCATTGAAACATTACATGAAACATAATAATGATGTTATAAATATAAATATGTTATATATATGAAATAATAATTACTAAAAAATAATAATATATCATTTAACTGTCGTTATTTTTTATATAATAAAATGTAAATATCATTCATGTTATATAAAACATTACATCTCCATGCATGATGCATTAAATTTTTCATCTATAAATACTGTGGATTGAAATTAAGTGTTATATAATGATTATGTATGATATTTATATTTTGGATATGAATAAACAATGATTTATGTAAGTGGATAATATATAACATGTTTAAGCACACATGAAATACAAAGAAGTTATTTCATGTAACTGGACATTAACATGGAATTATAAATAACCGATTCATAAAAGGTCATAAAAATAAAATATATGATATGATATATTTTAATTTGGTTATTTAATATATTTATAATGACCATATATCTATTATACTTATTGATTTTACATGTAATAAGTATTTCAATGCATTATTTAAGGGATTCCCATCTAACTATTTTACTTCTATGAGACACATTTCATATTCCCAACATAATCATTTATATGATGTATATACTACATTTGAATTTTTATATATGGATATTATACATATATTTAGGTTTATTTACATATCCATTTTACTATCTATCATTCAGGTGGTTGATGTTTCAAAATTATTTAAATTTATAAAGATTTTTCTTCTTCATATTCCTTCTTTTGGACAAAAGTTGTGTTATGTCAATATCATCTTCTATGAGGTGTATATAACAACCCATTTAAATATCCCATTATATAATAAGTAATTGTATTTTCCAATATATATGTCGTGATAATAAATTATTACCTTCATTCTCATCTTGTTATGTACTCAAGATCTAATTGTTTTTATGAAATATCAACTTTTTGGTTGAAAACACATTTTATTCCAAAATAATTTTCACTATAAATGTGTTCAAAAATAATTACTAAATATTTTACTTTGAAATACAAAATGTTAATTTCAAAAAAAATGGTTTAAAATATATTTAATGGATTCTTTTAAATAGATTTTAGGGTTATTTCTTAAAAAAATATTTAAAAATGTTATATGAATTTGGAGTATTAAAAATGATTGTAAATAAATTTTTTTCCTTAGGAAACCTAAGAAGTGATCATAAAAAATCATTCTCCATCATAGATGTCGTATTCTTATAAAATTAATTCTTTACTGTTTATATGAACAGATGATACTATTTTTATTATTTATTTGAATCTTTAATCATGAAATGATATTTCTGAAACATGTTTCTCTTTAATACATAATATAATGATAAAATTCCTATAAAACTGACTTGAATTTTTGGTATTTTTATAAGAACTTCCAATTTTTATGAGTAGTGAAAAATAAATAAAAACAACTTTTTTTTAATCAAAATAATTTATAGTGATAAATTATATTGTTGAGTGGTTTTAAATTATAATTAGAATATATTTATACCACTTTATCCAATGGTGTTCATTAGAATTAATTTCACTTTGAAATTGGACATAAATAATTGTCAATCTTTTGATTTATATTTTTCTAAAATACACGCTATTTGTTCTGACAGCGGGAATTAATTATAAAATTAATTAATGCAACTTATCTGTTTGAAATTTTGTAAAATAGACATCATTTTTTAATTTGGAATATCAATTATAGCTTAGGGTGAAATTTTGGCATTGTTCTAAAAAACATCAATTTTTGATTAATAGTGAAACTACTAAGTGGTAGTTAAAAAACTGAATTTTCCATAAAACATAATTTTACCGCTTATGTGATTGAAATTTCAAAAATCAGAGAGACACGGTTAATATCAAGGAGTAAAATTTGGTTCATTGAGATGAAAATAATTTATGGTGAATAGTAACTTTTCACTTTTATTTATCACGGTTAAAAGTAAATAGGGTAATTAAAGGTAAAAATGATATTAATATTACCCTAACACATGTCATAATTATATTGGACAAGTTTATCTTGACCAAAAACAACCTTAGGAATAAAATATAATCATTTAGTTCCACTTCTATTAGATTAGGACATTTATTATTTTTTTAATTCAAAGAAGATTTAAAAGAGTTAAAATCAATGTTTATTTACTAAAAAATTTTTAATATAGGGTTATACATAAGATAAATTCGATTGTAAATATTCCATAGAAATCTAAAATAATTTCCTAAAAAATTATATTTTATTTATAATTTTTAGACATTAAATAATTTAATTTATTTATGACATAACGATAATACAGTAATTACCATAATAGTGAAAAAATTAAAATAATTGATATTATAAATACCCAAATAATAATAATTTGAGATATTTATGAATTACACAAAATCTATAGGTTAATATGACATGTTAGGATTGACCTAATTAACATTGTTATAAGTAATCATTCTGTTATGATTTTTACAAAAATCAGTTATTGAATAGTTTCAAAATTGACATAAAAGAGTTTCTAAAAAAATATTATTTTATTAATTGATATTAAATTCCTAAAAATCTAATTTTCGGCCAGGAGACTTATATCATGATAGTTGTATCTTTAATGGACCAATTGTGGGTCTCTTTGATGTATATAGTAATATTATTAACCATATAATATAAAAATAGAAAGAGACATTGTAAAAGTGAAACTAATTAACTAAGAGTTAATACTTAAAGATAAGGTTAATATTGTAACCCAAACCTATCTAAATTATATTGGTTGAGTGGATTTCGACCCATCCCCACCATAACCTTTAAATAATCTACTTTTTAGCTATTAGAAACCGAATATAAATTTATTATAAAATAATATTTCTATCTTTTCCAAAGGTGCCCCTCTCCCCTCTTATAAAAGGGAACTCCCCCTTCTCAATAATTCAAGCATTCAAAGCCTTTTTTTTCGGAAAAACCCTACCCAAATACTCTCTAAAATTCCCTCAATTCATCCTATAGGCCTTCCATTAGTCAGAAATCCATCTTAAGTAGCCCTTTTGATCAAATCAAAAGGAAGAACCCGAAGAAGAGGTAATGATTTCACCACCCTTTTACAAGTATCTTTCTTCTTCCACTTCTTCTTTCATTGTTATTACCATTATAAAATAATAACTCCAGTATATTATATATACATTGATGTTATTATAAACATTTTACAACCATATTTTAGTATTCTATATATCCTTTGAATAACATGTCACCATACGTGCGTACGTACGGCTTACCGTCTCCACGTCGTAGTGTAATTGTTATTCAATAAATTATTGTTTGGATGGGTATAATAATAAATTATAATTCATGTAAATAATAAATATAACATGATAATGATTCTGAATATGTCATATAACATCCAATTATATATTATTTTAATATCAAAAGAATGATATTGTATCTCGTGCGTACGTACGGACTAACGTCTCCATGAACGCGATGAGATTCATTCTCCATCGTATCCATTCAAGTATAATTATCATTTTATAATTTAAGAATAATTTTTAAGGACTTGATATCAACATGGATATGATTAGATACATCCTATCCATGAAAAAAATGACTTAAGTAACAAAACATATAAAATAAAATGAGTAAGTTAACACCCAAAACAGTAATAATTCTAAGATATTATTAACAAAGCAATATTAAAAGATCATAGATGATATCATATGAATGTATATGACTCTTGTATAATTTAATAAAAATTACTTCACCATTATACAGGAGGTTAACCTACCCCCAACCAAGGATAAGTACAAGGTAAGGGTTTTTTTCACAATCTCTTCATTATCAAAGGTTGTTTATATGTAATAATCTACTGGGATTTCGTTATCATCCACATCCATGTTTCATAAAAATGTATTTAAAAACATTTTTACTATTTAAAAGAATATGGGTTAAATACATTTATACCCTTTTTTGACTTTTTGAGAGGTTTATAAAGGAATCTTTCTGTCGTTTTCCAAACAAGGTACTTTTTAACCTTTTCGACAGAATTAAGGTAAGAATGTTTTTTTAACTTATACGGTGGGTGCGGCTATTTTCCACAGTTATAAAATTTTCAAACCTTCCCTTACAAGATTATTAGATTATTTTGGAAGACAATGTATTATTATATAAATATATGACTCTTAAATGATTTCAAAACAGAAAGAGATATTTCTCTAAAAAGTGTTTTGATTTCATATATGTCAACATCCTTTGATGAATTTTACGCTTATTTGAAGTTTATTTATTATGATACAGATCTTTTATATTGTATTGAATTTTTTGTGATATGTTTGACTGTGGATGTGTTATTTTTGTACAATTCATGGTTTATGGATGAAGTATTTACATTTCGTATGCTAGTTTTAATACGAATGATTATGTTATGTTTAAACCTGTTCATATGAGGAATGCATTGGACTTAATATGTGACGGGTGGAGCCCGCTATAGCTCCTCGGTGCATCGGTAGGTCTCATGAGACATTCTAGTTTCTTGGCACAAGGCCATGGCAAAATCTTATTTGTAGTCTTGGCACGAGCCCTTGGGTATGTGGTTATGATAGTCTGGAATTATGCATTCCATCATTATGAAAGTGGTTATTGATATTTCATGTGATTATTCGATTAGTAAAATATCCATGTGAATATGTAAATGTAATTATTTCATTTTATTTTTGACATACTATGTTGATGTTCAAGTTTTAAAGGCCTTTGTTTTAGTCATACATTGCCTTAAATTTTTATTCATATTTATGAATGTTTCCGCTATATTGTTATCCTTACTGGGCATTTGAGCTCACCCCTTTTCTTTGTTTTATTTTTCCTAGGAAGTGAAGAAGTAATTTATGAATGAACTGTAGGAATAGTATGAGGGGATAAGAGTGTGGACTATGGACACTATATTGTTGTAGTTTTCATTTTATGTGTAATATAAAATTTATTAATGTATCTAGTTATTCAAAGGCTACTAAACAAATCGGTCTATCGAGACATGGTCTTTCTTGTGATCGTTCCAATGTTATGTAATAATGCACCGACTCTAGGTAACTGAGGTCAGGGCATTATAGTTGGTATCAGAGGAAGTTTAGTACAAACCTTGGAAGCTAGATTTAGATAAACTCTGATTAGAGCACATAGATCTAAGATGGATATTGAGGATTAGTATAGAATAAATTCCTCCAATTTTTGGTGTTGTAGAGATTTTGTGAGTTTTCCAAGAAATACATCCCTGTCTGGATATGAGCAAGAAGAGGCGGCTCTGGTACAGATGTACCAAGGGGTAAAACCCAAAAACTCCTCTTTGAGCTAGACTCGAACAGGAACCAGTGCATGACAACGGGCCTTGCTGCACTCTTGGTTACGACACTCCCGGTGGATATTCTTAGGATAACTCTCATTTTCATTACAAATCATTATGATGGGTTTATGAGTATATACATCCTCAAATAAAACATTTTTATGATTATGGATTATATCCATAAATAGTTCAATTTATGTTAAGTGTTTTATAAGTATGGAATTATGTATTTTGATTCATAAAATGATCTAGTTTATTCCATTGATTAGAAATAGCGCCCATTGGAAGGAATGGAAACTGTATCAATGAACGCACTTCGTGTAGGGATTTCCCTCCTGCTCAAGATAATTATAGTTGAGATGGTGATGCAACTGGTGCCGATCAGCTAATCACCATACTGGGACAACTCACATAGGTTATGAATAATATCCTTACCCGTATGGAGCACCCTGATCTGCAGCGTGGAGGATCAATGCTAGATCTCTTCATGAGGCGTCAACCACCAATGTTCAATGGGAGTACAAATCACATAGTAGTTCATCAATGGATAAATTCCCTAGAGAAAATATTTCAGGCTTTGGGGAGTAGTGAAAGGGAAAAAGTTATCATGGAAGTTTACCACCTCACTGTAGATGCTGATCAATGGTGGTCACTGATTCAAAACATGAAGGAAGATGATGAAGTATCAAATATGGAATGGAGGGAGTTCAAAGATCTGTTTTTAGAAAAATACTTTCCTTGTGACCATCGAGCGGATATGGAAAGGCAATTTCTGAGTTTGAGACAAAAGGAAGATGAGAATGTCACAAAGTATGAGGCTAACATTACAAGGGTAGAAAGGTATGATGGAGATTATATATGTAACCCAAGAAGTATGATTGATCATTTCTTTGATGGGTTAATACAATTTCTCTGTCGAGCATTAGTCTCACAATCCTTTTCATCGTACGAGCACATTGTCTCATGTGCTATCAAGACTGAAAAGGAATTGTCTAAGTCTTATGACTTTATAGAAAAGAAAGAGAAGAAGTGATCCACTAATAAATCTGGGAATGGAAAAAAGGGGAAGAAGGGAAAGGTAAAATATCTATCACGTGGAATATGTGGGAAGAAACACCCCGGTACTTGCTTGAAGGGAATGGGTTTCTGTTACAAGTGTGGTGAAAAAGGCCACCAAGATCGTGATTGCAAAGGGAAGAAGGAAGCTACCAATGTTCAGTGCTACAATTGTAGGGAGATGGGACATTATGAAAATGAATTTCCTAAGCATCATGAGAACATACCTCAGAAAATGCCAAGGGATCAAGGCCAAGCTTATGATATCACTACTGCTGAGGTAGAATCTCCAAAACACGTTGTGGCAGGTAATTTAATGGTTTCCTCAAGTTTAGAAAATGCATTATTTGATTCTGGATCATCGCATTATTTCATATCTTCCCTATTATCTATGAAAATTAGATATTTCCAATTTGATTTAACAAGGGAGTTGTCAGTTAAAACTCTTAAGGGAAGTATCATTGCAACAAAGGTTTGTGAATTAGTCCCCATTAGAGCACATAAATGTTTTTTATCAGTGGATCTCATCGTCATGCCTATGATTGAGTTTTATATAATACTAGGTATGGATTGGCATTAAGACTATCATGCTAAGATTTATTTTAAGAAGAAGTGGGTTATGATTTTTGATGATGATGATAAGGAACACCTTATCTTTAGAGCAGAATCGTTACCACCTAATTCTTTTCTATATCCACCACCAGTAGCTCAACTAAATTCAATTATTGGGGAGGAAGAGAATGAAATGACTGTGGGTGAGGAAAGGAATGTTCAAATAGAGGATGTACCTGTTGTGAAAGAATATGTAGATGTATTTCTGGATGATTTACCTGGACATCCTCCAGAATGAGAATTTGAGTTTTCCATTGGTTTAATTCCTAGATCAAGGCCTATATCGAAGACCCCATATAGAATGGACACTGTGGAATTAGTCGAACTAAAGATACAACTAGAGTAATTGAGTAATAAGGGATTTATTCACCCTAGTGTTTCTCCCTAGCGAGCCCCTGTCCTCTTTGTTAAAAAGAAAGATGTATCTATGATGTTATGTAATGACTACAGGGAGATCAATGCTATAACAATAAAGAACAAGTATCCTCTAACTCGCATTGATGATTTATTTGACCAACTGCATGGAGCTCAATACTTTTCAAAGATTGATCTTCGATCTGGATACCATCAGTTGTGTGTGAAGAAGGAAGAAATTCCGAAGACAGCATTTCGAACTAGTTATGGGCATTACGAGTTTACAGTAATTCCTTTTGGATTAACTAATGCACCATCTGTATTCATGGATCTGATGAATAGATTTTTCAAGGAATATCTTGATGAATTTTTTGTGTTATTTATTGATGATATCTTGGTATACTCCAAACTCTACGAAGATCATGAAAATCACTTGTGCATTATCCTGAAGACTTTGAGAAGACATGAATTATATGGGACGTTTAGCAAGTGTGAATACTGGCTTCATGAGATTTCTTTTTTTGGCCATATTGTCTCTAAAGATGGAATCTCTATTCATCCTTCTATGACCAAGGAAATCCATGAATGGCCAGCACCTACGAGTATAATTGAGGTACATAGTCTTATTGGTTTAGCAGGTTATTATCGACATTTAATCCAGAATTTTTCCCGATTGGATAACCCATTAACAAAGCTCACACGTAAATAAGTTAAATATGATTGGAAAAAAGAGTGTTAAGAATGTTTCTAAAAACTAAAGAGAAGATTTATCAATGCTCCTATATTGACTCTACCATCGGGGAATGATGGGTTCATTATTTATAGTGATGCATCGAAGAAAGGACTTGCTTGTGTCCTTATACAGAATGATAGGGTTATTTCCTATGCATCACGATTATTGAAAACCCATGAAAAAAACTATCCTACTCATGATCTCGTGTTAGAAACTGTGATCTTTTCTTTGAAGATATGGAGGAACTACCTCTACGGTAAAAATGTGAGATTTATACTGATCACCAGAGTTTGAAGTATATTTTCTCACAAAAAAAAACTCAACATGAGGAAAAGGAGATGGCGTGAATTACTCAACGATTATGATTGTACGATACACTACCACCTGGGGAAAGTAAACAAGGTGGAAGATGCTTTGAGCAGAAAAGATCATGGAGTTTTGAACAATATGAGAATTGAAAAGGAACCAATTTTCATGGATCTAGTGAATATGGACATGGGAATAACCAGGGAAAGTGAAACATCATTGCTTTTTGAAATGGTTTCCAAACCATCTTTACTAGAAAGGATTATGAGTTCTCAGACTGATGATGAAGAATTTCAAAAGAAGTTTAAAGCTGTGAATGATGGGTGATTGAGAGACTTTGTGTTTGAAGAGGGAATTTTGAAATTTGGGAAGAGACTTTATGTTCCTGATTTAACTGATCTAAAAAGGGAATTGCTGAATAGTGCTTATAGTTCCAATTTCTCAATACACCCTGGGAGCAGAAAAATATATAGACATTTGAAGGATCATTTTTGGTGGGACAACATGAAGAGGGAAATTTCTGATTTTGTGTTAAGATGTACGGTTTGTCAACAAGTGAAAGCTGGAAGGCAACAGCCTGGAGGAGTCATGCAACCTCTTCCCATACCGGAGTGGAAATGGGACAATATTACGATGGACTTTGTAATGGGGCTACCAAAGAATCCTAGAAGGAACGATGCAGTATGGGTTATTGTTGATCGTCTTACCAAGTCAGAACATTTTCATTCTATAAGATAGGATCTACCACTGGAACGTCTAGCAAGACTATATATTAATGAAATTGTGAGACTTCATAGAGTAACCCAATATATTTTTTCTGATCGTGATCCCCATTTTACTTCAAGATTATCGAAGAGTATTTAGAAATCCTTGGATACTGAACTTCATTTGAGCACTACCTACCACCCTCAGATAGACAGATAATCATAACAGACTATTCAAACCATAAAATACATGTTTAGATCTTGCTCACTTGAATTTCAGGGTATGTGGGATCAATATTTACCTTTGGTATAATTTTCTTATAACAATGGCTTCCATTAGAGTATTCAGATCGCACCATATGAAGAGTTATACAGAAAGAGATGTCGCAAACCAACCTGTTGGGATGACATTGGTGAATGAAAACTTTTAGGTCCAGAACTGGTGGAGGAAATGATGTAAATGGTGAAGGTAATCCAAAATCACATCAAAGCAGCTCAAAGTAGGCGGAAGAGCTATGCCGATAATCAAAGGATTTATAATTTCAAGTCAGTGATCATGTTTTCCTAAAGGTATCTCCATGGAAGGGAGACATATGTTTTGGTAAGAAAGGTAAATTTAGTCCCAGGTACATCAATCATTTTGAAATTCTAGAACGAATTGGGGCTGTAGCTTACCGATTGGCAAGGCCTCCAAGTCTCTCCAAAGTTCACGATGTGTTCCACGTATCTCTATTGAGGAAATTCATGCCTGACCCAACACATGTACTCACCTATGAGGAATTAGAACTAGAACCCGATATGTCTTATTGCAAAGAGCCCGTCAAGATTCATGATATGAGAGAACAAAAGCTGAGAAATTGGATGGCGCGTCTAATAAATGTCTTGTGGAGAAACCATAAGATGGAACAGGAAACGTGGGAACCCGAGGAACTTATGATGAAGAACCACCCGAGTCTTTTCATGCAGTAGTATTCTAGATATTTCGAGGAAGAAATTATTTGAAAGAGGGGATAATGTAACACCCCAAGCTTCTACGATACACTTCCCTTTAAATAATGCGATAACGTGTGTTGTACGCAACATCGAGTTCTAACACACCACAACCAATCAAACTAGCCTTTATGAATAGTAATAACTACTTTTTGAAATTATAAATATTTTATATTTCAAAATGGACTTAATTTTTGGATTAGGAATATCGAAATTATCCTAAGCTGAATTTTTGGTATTTTTCTACGAACTTCCTATTTTTATGAATAGTGAAAAATACTTAAAAACAAATTTTTTTAATCAAAATAATTTATAGTGATTAATTATATTATTGAGTGGTTTTAATGTATAATTAGAATATATTTTTACCACTTTATCCAGTGGTGTTCATTAGTATTAATTTCAATTTGAAAGTAGACATAAACAATTGTCAATCTTTTGATATATATTGTTTCTTAAAAACACGCTATTTGTTGTGACATCGGGAATTAATTATAAAATTAATTAATGAAACTTATATGTTTCTAGTTTTATAAAATATACATCATTTTTGAATTTGGAATATCATTTATTGCTTATGGTGAAATTTTGGCATTGTTCGGAAACTTCAATTTTTTATGAATAGTGAAACTACTAAGTGGTAGTTAAAAAACTGAATATTTCAAAAAAAATAATTTTACCACTAAAGTTATTGGAATTTCAAAAATATGAGAGACACGGTTAATATCAAGGAATAAAATTTGGTTCATTGAGGTGAAAATAATTTTTTGTGAATAGTAACTTTTCACTTTTATTTATCACGGTTAAAAGTAAATAGGGTAATTAAGGGTAAAAATGATATTAATACTACCCTAACACATGTCCAAATTCTATCGGACAAGTGTATCTCGACCACAAACAAACTTAGGAATAAAATATTATCATTTATGTCCACTTGTATTAGATTAGGACATTTATTATTAATTAATTCAAAGAAGAGTTAAAAGAGTTAAAATAAAAGTTTATTTACTAAAATATTTTTAATATAGGTATATACATAATATAAATTCGATTGTAAATATTACTTAGAAATATAAAATTATTTCATATATAATGATTATTATTTATAATTATTTGACATTAATTAATTTAATTTATTTATGACACAATGGTGATGCAGTAATTACCTAATTAATAAAAAATTAGAATAATTGATATTGTAAATACCCAAATAAATGTAATTAGAGACTTTTAATAAATAACAATGCTTTTATAGGAGAATATGACATATTAGTATTTATTTAATTAACATTTTTGGAAGTAATAATTCTATTATGATCATTACAAAAATCAATTATTGAATAGTGTCAAAATTGACATAAAAGAGTTTTTAAAACAAATATTATATTATTAATTGATATTAAATTCTTAAAAATCTATGGTTAGGCCAAGAGACTTATATAATGATATATGTATCATTAAAGGAGCACTTTGGGGTTTCTTGGATATATATAGTATGTTTATTAACCATATAATATAAAAATACAATGAGACGTTGTAAATGTGAAACTAATTAACTAAGAGTTAATACTTAAAGATAAGGTTAATATAGTAACCCAAACCTGTCTAAATTCTATTTGTTGAGTGGTTTTCGACCCATACCTACCTTATAATTTAAATAATCCACATTGTTGCCATTAGAAACCGAATATGAATTTATTATAAAATAATATCTCTAGCTTTTCCAAAGGTACCCCTCACACCTCTTATAAAAGGGAACGCCACCTTCTCACTAATTCACACATTCAAAGACTTTAGGTCCGGCCAACCCCTGCCCAAATACTCTCTCAAACTCCCTCGCTTAATCCTAGAGGCCTTCCTTTAGTCATAAATCCAACGTAAGGATCCCATTTGATTAAATCAAATGGAAGAACCCGAATAAGAGGTAATGATTTCACCACCCTTTTCAAGTTCCTTTCTTCTTCCACTTCTTCTTTCGTTTTTATTACCATTCTAAAATAATGACTCTAGTATATTATATTTAAATTAATGTTATTATAAATATTTTAAAACCATATTTTATTATTATATCCATCCTTTAAATAACATGTCACCATACGTGCATACGTACGGCTTACCATCTCCACATCGTGGTGTAATTGTTTTTCAATAAATTATTATTCAGATGGGTATAATAATGATTTGTAATTAATATAAATAATAAATATATCATTATAATGATGCTTTATATGTGATATACCATCCAATTATATATTATTTTAATATCAAAATAATGATATTGTCGCTCGTGCGTACGTACGGACTACCGTCTCCACGAACGCGATGAGATTCATTCTCCATTGTATACATTCAAGTATATTTATCATTTTATAATTTAAAAATAATTTTTAAGGACTTGATATCATCCTGGATATGATTAAGATACAACCTATCCATTAAAAACATGACATAATTAGTAAAACATATAAAAGAAAACGAGACACCCAAAACATCGATAATTCTAAGATAATATTAACAAAGAAATGTTAAAAGATAATATATGATATCATATGAATGTATATGATTCTTTTATAATTTAATAATTATTATTTCACCATTATAGATGAGGTTAAACTACCCCCAAACAAGGAAAATTACAAGGTAGGGGTTTATTTCGCATTCTCTTCGTTATCCGAGGTTGTTTATACGTAATAATCTAATGGGATTTCTTTATCATCCACATCGATGTTTCTTAAAAATGTATTTCAAAGCATAATTAATATTTACTAGAATATGGGTTAAAGTCATTTATACCCTTGTTTAACTTTTTAAGAGGTTTATAACGGAATATTTTTGTTGTTTTCCAAAAAAGTTACTTTTTATCCTTTTCAACGGAATTAAGGTAAGAATATTTTTTTAACTTATACAGAGGGTGTGGATACTTTCCACCGTTATAAAATCGTCAAAGCTTCCCTTACAAGCTTATAAGAATATTTTCAAAGAAAATGTTTTATTTTATAAATATATGACTCATAAATTATTTAAAAACAGAAATATATATTTCTCTAAAAAGAGTTTTGATTTCATCTTTGTCAACATCCTTTGATGGATTTTATGCTTATTTGAAGTTGATTTATTATGATACAAAACTTCAATATTTAATTGAATGTTTTGTGATATGTTTTACTGTGGATGTGTAATTTTTATACCATTAATGGTTTATGGATGAAGTATTTACATTTCGTATGCTTGTTTTAATACAAATGTTTATGTTATCTTTAAAATTGTTCATATGAAGAATGAATTGGATTTAATATGTGATGGGTGGAGCCTGCTATAGATCCTCGATGCATCGGTAGGTCTCATGAGACAAACTAGTGTCTTGGCATAAGGCCTTGGAAAAATCATATTTGTATTCTTGGCATGAGGCCTTGGCTATGTGGTTACGATAGTCTGGAATTATGCATTCCATCATTATGAAAGTGGTTATTGATATTGCATGTCATTATTCAATTAGTAGAATATCAATGTGAATAATTAAATCGAATTATTTCATTTTATTTTTTCCATACTATGCTGAAGTTCATGTTTAAAAGTCTTTTTTTACTTATACATTGCCTTAAATTTTTATTCTTATTTATGAATGTTTCTGCTATATTTCTATCCTTACTGGGCATTTGAGCTCACCACTTTTCTATGTTTTATTTTTTCCTAGATGTGAAGAAGTAATTTATGAATGACCTGTAGGAATAGTATGATGGGATAAGAGTGTGGACTATGGAGACTATATTGTTTTAGTTTTCATTTTATGATGTAATGTAAACTTTATTAATGTATCTAGTTATTACAAGGCTACTAAACTAATCGGTCTTTCGAGACATGATCTTTCTTGTGATCATGCCAATGTTATGTAATAATTCATTGACTCTAGGTAACTGGGGTCGGGGCGTTACATGTTATGCATGTGATGCATAATGAATTGATAAAGGATATAAATATGATTATTACTAAATGTGGAGATCATTGTTAGAGACACTAAAGATCCTTCAACAAATTATGATGATTGTGTTCCATGTTTCCAAATAAACTAAACTATTATGGTACATTGACATGTGTTTGTGTAACATGATGAATATTGATCTAAAAATATTAAATATCCACCTTTGAGAACTATGGGTTACTATTTAAACAACACTACTGATCACATTAGATAGTTAATTACTTCTTTAGATAGAAGTTTTTCTACATATAATTCATCATTCAAATAGTGGATTACATAAGCTTAATGATGATTCTGATCATAGATTTGAAATACTAGTCCATCTTTATTGATTTTGTTTAATAATATAAACCATCTCAAATTTTCTCTTACTCATGGCCATCTCTAAACCCCATGCACCACAAGTTCTATCATCTTGAAATTTTGGCATATCGCCTCATTTTGTGTGACACCTTTGACATCAAAACAACATTTTGATCATAAATTACAATTATAACGAGGTCTATCTCGATCAATATCAATACTCTTCTTTAATACTTGGTATAAAATAAACATATATTTTATTTCTTCCTCAGGAATATTGTTATTGGAAATTTCTAATAGTGTAATTTATATTCAATGATAATATTAGTAACCAAACATATCGAATTGGATACTCAGAACCACTGAAGAAATAACTTTTTCAGTGGATGATATTCTTAGGTATGTGATAAAATTTCAAACCATTTAAGAGTCTATTATAAAAAATCATGATCATCAAATAATTATATATGGGTCTTGAATATTGTTTTTGGATTTTCTATGGCAACATTTGAAAAATAAATCAACATATGTCTTTGAAACAATGTTTCCATTATGAGAGGGTGTCTATATCATTAATGCTTCATTATATACATTCTTAAAGTTTTTATTGGAATTTTTTGTTGGAAAACATTATATATACATAAATTTTATTTAATGTTGTGTGTGTGTAGTTATATCCAATGCAACAAATTCTTGATATTTTCTCACATGTGGTTTATGGGGGTTATGAATATTGATTGTTATGATGTGATAATTATATTCATTATAATATTAATGTTCAGAATGAGTGCTATTATTTAGTTAATAATAGTGGTTGATCTTGGTAGATTATCCCTTTGATAGGAATTTGAAATACCTTAGATATGTTTTTATAGGATATCCCTACCAATTTAATGTGTATGACTCATTTTTTGGCAACCCCATTAATTGGAAAATGCTAGAAGTATAGTTAATTTAAATTTAGTATTAAACTAAATAAGGTAGATTTGGCCCATAGGGACATTACATATGTGTTTTTCTATTTTCATGTATGTATTGATTATTTTCACTATCTTTAATTTCGTTTCATTTACATGTATATCATATTATATTTCGTTAATGGTCATTGGTGGAATCCGACAATGATTGAAACACACACCCTACATAGGTCTCTCAATGTTCGTTTTGATATTATGTCCTCAAATCTAGTGAATTTAAAAGGAAATATGGTAGGTGGTTCTATAGGTAAAGTAGGTGGTTCCATTTATTTCAGTATGGAATTTATGTTTGATGTGTGCAACTAATATTTCAAACCATTAGTTATCTTTTACATTGATCTTCCACTTATTGGGATCTTTATTATCTTAGGTATTAGTTCATTTAATGGAAGTACATTGTTATATTATACAGTATGGTACAATATAGGTGTGCTGGTAAACATAATATTAATTTATTACATATTGTTGATTTGTATTTCTATAAAATTTATTGTATTCATTTCTGATTTCTATATACTATTGTAATTGTAGCTGAATGGTTCTAATATTTTCCCTTCCTACGAGTGGATATCCTTTTATGTATAGGGAGTTATAGATGAGGTAATATGGATTTCAATCCCAAAATTGATTATACCACTTAGGTGTAATGAAATAGAATAACAACACGAGGTTCAATAACTTGTTTCCCTTATTTACCTAGATTTTTCAATAGGGGATACGAGAGATATTTTTATTCTGACTCAGTTATGGGATTTGTTCTAGTGTTTTTCCAAAAATGTATAGTGGATGTCCCAATTTCTAGGTAGATGGGAATTTATTTTTTTTATAATACATCTAACTTAACATATTTTGGATAAAGAACATGACATTGCAATATAAATTTACAGTATTTAGTGTGAATTTATGGATTATGTAAACCAACATATGATCACATCACACAATTATTTTCATTCTTTATATGGGGATAATATAATTATAATGCCTATGGAAAGGATGGTATGTGATTCCGTGGTCATATGTCCTACATTATATTTACTCTGCCAATTTATCCAATGATTTAGTGTATATATAATTTTTTGTGTAATGTTCATGAATCAAAGGCCAATTGGTAGTACATAAGGGGCTGTGATTTTTTTGGGTATCAACATAAGTTCAACCATGTTTTTTTACTTGTTTTTCCAAGTGATATGTAATTGGTCATAATTTTTTTGATATTAGATATATTTATTGTTTGATCCCCTATTTCATAAAATTACACCTCATAGATGATATGAATTTATAATTAGTATAGATGATAATAATTCTTACATATAGATGGGTATTTTTTATTCCCCTTCTGTTATACATTGGTATACATCTGAGAATGATATAGTAGTATCTCTATAAGTTCACTATATTAGTCAAATCGATTGAGGACTCTTTCAGATAGTACCTTTTTATGATGGTGGATCACATTGGGATAGGCTGATGATGGATACCTCTAATCATGAAATCTAAATCAAGAATCACCCAACCACCTTTGAAACTATAGGCCACCAGGATGAAACCGATAATACATGATTCAATTAAATAATCCCAATCCTTTTAGATAACCAAGAGGATTTGAAAGAAATTCTAAAAATATATATTATTCAAGGAACTCCTGGATGATAGTGTGACATTATTCTTCTGGACTGTATTAATTAAGGGATGATAGTGGTAACAATCAATTACATCTACTTCTTGGAGTTTATCCATGATAATTTAATGGTCCATAATTATAAACTGTTAATGGAGAACCAATAGAGAATGACATAATTGTATTCTTATTCATACTATATCATAAAGGATAACTCTATATGCTCTCCTAATTTCTAGTAAAATGGTATATATGTCTTGGAAGTTTAGGATCAAGCATCACCAATAGAATAAACACTAGGTCATGTTAATTGATATGATGACAAATGCTACAATTGTTAATATGGATCTAAGGATTGGAAGGGTCATTGTGGAACATATTACTATATGTATTATTAAAATATTATGTGGTTAAACATGATCCTAATCCAGTTTAAATTCTAGGAATAAGAAATGGAATTCAAAGGTAGTATTTTATGTTGGTAGTCAACCATTATAGGATATGAGAGGTAATTCCCCTCAAACTATGGAAAATTACATTACTAAGTGAAATAAATGTAGTGATAAGGGAAAAAATCTCATATACTATAATTTTTTCTTTATGAAAAGTCTTAATAGTGACATGAATCATCTTCTAAATGCACCCCATTTAAATGAATCATAGATTCATTCAACACATTTAGGACATTTTGTTGTGCGAGACCTATATAGTACGTACATTCCCTATATTGTATTGTGAATTTTTTGAATCATGATATTAATTGGTATCATAGAGTATTATTTGGAGGTTATATATATCTTATCAGGATATGGTTTATGGGGTAAATATACTTACAACAGTTTGAGGTACCATCCTGAGTTTATCTACAATATATGTTTAACTATTTGACACGAAACCATCTCAGTCAATTGTACATTATCAATTGGTTGATATGTTAGACATACTAGACTTCTTTTCATTTAATATTATATCTATTTATAAAACATGTGGATAAAAAGTGACTCGTCTTCATTTTTATCTAGAATTTACTATAGTGATGGCTTACATTGAGCATGTGTGGATCTTCTCAAATATAAATATTATTGGATTCAATTTGATATGTAGTGTGGACTAGTTAGATAGTGACCATTTGAACATCATTTGTAATAATATTTGGGTGAATTGTATGCTACATAAAGGGTAGAATATAGTAATTAATAGAAAATATGACTTATAAAAAGAAAGAAAGGGACTAAATATATTCCAGGGAGAAGTATTTTATGTTACAGATGTAGACCTTATATTTATTGATGATTAGAAAGTGAATCCATCATAATTTCCACCTATTTTATTCCTCAACATTGACAACTTTCAAGATGATTTTCCATGATTACCTCAAAAAATGGGAGTTTGGTTTTAGATCATGATTTTGTTCAGTGTGCAAACTTTATTATTTCCACTATATCTCAGGGGACCAACTGAATTGAATAGAAAACATGTATAACATGAAGATCGTTATTCATAAAGATTAAATATACATTTCACCTACCCATGGGGGGCTCTAATATGGTACATTAAGAAAGAAGATCATAGACTTCATCATTGTGTAGAATCAAATATTTTAAACCAGATCATTATGAAAAAAATGAAACCATTGTCAATGATTCAAGACTCATTCCATTAATTATTTTATGACTAATGGGATTTAAATATTGATATCTATTCTACATTCCATAATCTTTGTGATAGAGTGGATGTTATATCAATTAAAAGGTGTAGGAGATGATTTTTGATATATAATTATCCCATTATTCCATTTCTACTAATGTATTGTTTGGTGGTATTTATTTACACAATGAAAAAAATAATTCATCTATACATAGATTACATTGTCATTATGTTCGTTGGTAACATTCAAATATACTCTATGATGTAATAATAATATTCTAGATACATTGACATTGTGTTGAGAGTTCTTCAAGCACATCTAATTTACACCAAATAGTTGATGTGTAAATTTCAGATTCATATTGTATAACGTCATATGAATGAGGTTTCTGCTGAAGGGATATCTGCCAGGGTAAAATAAATAGAAATGGTCATTCTTGGAGAAAAACATAGGAAAAAGTCTAATATTCATTGTTTTCTAGGATGAATTGGTTCTAAAACTGGATTGTTCATTGATTTTATCACCATGAAGAACCTATGGGAACACATACCAAGAACATCATCACATTTTAATGAAAATAACCATGTTTAGAGCCACTCTTAATATTTAAAATAGGTTGTGTATGGCAATAATTTTTGTTATTCTTGTTCTTTTAGTATGGTATGTAGTGTTTTTTGATACATTTGGAATTTTTTTTATTTTTTCTTGATTCATGGTATTAAGGTAAAGGATTATAAGACTCATAAATATTAACCCCATGGGAAGAACTACCTAGAATTTTAATTTGTGTTGTAATATATATTTAATGTATTGAAATACCAGAGACAATATCAATTTATGGAGTTATTTTTTTATTCACTTACGACAATATATTGTGCTATATTTTTAACCCCTAATAGAGATCTCTATCAGTTTAATTTGGTAAAAAACATTTAGATTATTGATAATGAGATAGAGTATGGTCCCAAAAATAGGAATGTCATTTTGGATTATATTATCATGGATGAACTGGAAGATGTAAGACATAGGTTAGACTCTAATTTTAATGAATATAGAATTGTTGGGGGTTGTAATGGATGATTAAGATGTGATTAATTGTGTTTCCATAGGGTTTATGTCTTCATTTCTATTAATGTGATGGTAACACATGATTCTACTTAATTGTATAATGTGATGCATGATAGGTTGGTAATAAATGGGTTTTTTTCTAGGTTAGACCTTAGACAAATGTGGTGTTTATACGGTCTATTTATGAGTGATAGTTATTTTAACAATAAGGGAAGATTGATTATAAGACTCTAATTATTTTTATTGGGAATTTCAAAATGGATAAACCAATATTTATCACAAATCCAAAAGAAAATTATGGTTTCCAAGGAATAAAATAGTCATTTTATAGTTTCTATCAAGTTGTATAATTTATCATACAATCTTGGATGTGATTTAGAGACCAATAAGGTTTATGCAACCAAATGTAGTTTTATTTAGTAACTAGTATGAAGTGACCACATAATTCAAGATATGATTTTCAAGGAATATTAGAGTTTGGGATTCTATGTTCGGTTCAGTGGATCTAATTATAAAACATTCATAATTAAAAATGATAAAGGAGACTAACATAGTACATGGGTTAAATATGATCTATTTTCTGGGGAATCTATAGATGCATCGAGTAACCTATATAATTTTATCTAATAGCGCCAGTAGGTTTACGTTGTGTTTTAGAAAATATTGTAAAATGTGTTGGGGAATTATTTAAATAATTATATGAATTTTCATCATCATACTAACAAGATGTATGAAAAAAGTTATTGACATTAGTGGATATGCTTTAGGTGTTTTTTGATTATTATGGAGGTTCTTTTTATAATTACTTGATATGGGTGATTCTATATGAAACCACAATATCCTAGATTAGATTCAAATTTATTTTTTTGAGGATATCTATGGGATTCAATGTTGTTCAATGATAATATATCACGAGGTAGGTGAGTTTTCATTGGATGAAGCAAGGATATATCCCCATTAGTTGGATGGGACATTATAGTGAGTTTACACTTCATCCCTACTTCATTTATGTTTACAGTGACGCTACACTACTATGGGGGTAAAGATTTGGGCGCACACAATTATTTTCTTCAGGACATACTGGAATGTTTTTTAAAATTGTTACAAACTTTATTGATAGTATTTTTAAATGTGGATTGTTTGGTGAACCTAATCATGTTTTTTATACCATATTCTTTGTAAGGATTTACTAATTATGGATTTTTTGTCCTTTCATGTGTTTCTCCAAAAAAAATATAAATAGAGAGCATCTCTAGATACTGTCAAACTATTTTGATATGTTTTTTTGGCTAGGTTATATGTTTTTTGAAACACATAGTTTTCAACTGAATTTTACTAGAGCATTCATTTTGGGAGAACATAATTATTATCCTTTGCCCAATTATCTAGTCACATCCCTCAGTGGCTTGTTTATCATTCCTATATCTGAATGGCCTAGTCTTATCTACTGATGTCAAAACAACTCTAATTTTGAGGGGTTTTTTATATGAGGTGTTGGCAGTGACGACATGTAACATCATATTTTTGTATGTAAAAATGTTCTTTATAGATGACGCAATTGGTGCACTCTTGATCTACCTACTTAAGATGATACAGGATCTTATTATTGCATTCCAAGGATATTTCAATGAAATTATTTGAGAAGTAAACTATAGTCATCTATTTCAGGACCACCAATTTTTTTTTAGGGTACATCTTGTGTGGATTTGTGAGAAAAATGAATTTTTAGGATTCCTCTAGGTTTATAATGGTACCATATAGGTGGTACTTCCAAAAATATGATTTTGAAAACTAGTGTGGAAGATACATGGTATGTGATGTTGTCATCTCATTCGTTGAGGATCCTACTTGAGTAGTTTTTAATGTGTACATTTGTTGGAACTGGTATGATTCAATTTGGATGTATGATTGATCTGATTAAATATTATTGAAATGACAATGAATAAACAAAAAAAAATATCACACTTTCAAATATACATATCAATATATGAACAAATTTGGACACAATTTTGTTTTCTCAATGTATGATGTACTTTAATTTGGTTGGAAAAAGAGGGATGTCTTATGGCCGACACAACCATATTAGGTAAGGGTTCAGATTGGATTCATCTTTTTTCTGATGAAAATGTTGTTTGATGTTGGTAGAAAATATTATATTGGGGTTTGTAATAGTTTCATATTCATTAACAATATTTTCAACATTTTTGATTTTCTTATAATTGGTTTTATTCATGGATATAGAAATTCACAATAAATCCCTTATTTGAGATGTTTTCTGGACCATCTTTCCATAAGTAGGTGATAATTAAGTAATTAATCCAATTAAAATTAGGAATTAACCTTGGTTGAGATGATTTAATTTTGGCCTTATTAAACACATTTGGTAGAAATTGATTCCTAATCTGGGAATCAGTTATATATTTAAGTCATGTTCATGAATACTTCATTAATCCAAATGTATGAAAGGGTCATTCATTAATTAAAAATAAATTGCTAAAATACATAAAATTTTTATTTAACTGTATGTATCTCATGTTATTCATTACTATATAAATATTAATATATCTAAGGTTCTCCATGAAGGGTACCATTTGGTGAACATATTATATATTCATCAGTCATTTTTATAAAGAATCTCGTTTTAAAGAAAAATGTGGGGATCTATGGAATTTATTATCATTCTGAGATATGGGTGTTTTCATGATGTTGATATTGGATAAATGAGACCATAAAACTAGGTATCCTTGAAATATTCACTTGAAACCACATAGTTTGGATCCATATAATAAGCCACAACATTCCTTTAAAGATCATGTGATTAGGACCACACAATGTAGTTTAATGTAATGTGCCAATGATTTAAATGAAAAAATATCCTTCTCGTGGTTTTTCTGTGGGACATGTGTTGAATTGGATGAGGGTGCATTAAAGGGATTTGGGATCCCATTTTATACATGAACCATCAAGTAATGTGTCCAAGAGAAAATTATTATAAATTATGGGTGTTGGGATTTATCCTTAGGGATGCTCCCTACATATCCAATTTGGATGGGGATCAAATACCATGTAGTTTAGATGGGGATGTTTGGTATATCCATTAGAAAATATTCTTATATATCTAATTTATATTGATATTAAATACCACATAGTATAGATGTGGGTTTGGGTATGATACACTGGGGGGCTTCATATGTTTCCGATATGGACCGTATTCAAATCTCACATAGTTTGGTTTTCAGAGGATTACCCTAAATAGGAGGAACTTTTGTAGTCACTCATGTGATATTCCCCTTTGAGACGTTACATTTATTTCAGGACCCAAATCTAAGGAGGCCCTCAGTAGGAATGTAAGAGGAAGATCTAAAAATGATTCTTTACAAAATCGTGCAACTAATTGGGTCGATTTCATGATCAGTACAAACCTTAATTCCTAAGTGATTCATGATTAATGAAGAATGAAGATGAAATAAAATATATGAAAAACTGAAAACCTCATTCATTCGAGCGACGAGGAGGCTCGGGAATCATGAGAGATAAATATCCTTAGATGCGGACAACTCCCCATTTTTTGTTACCTTGTTGATGTTACAAGAGAGAGAAAGTACTTTTTGTGTCAATCTATTTTCATGCTTTAATCTAGGATATGGACTGAAACACCTACGATGATACAAAACATTTCCTGGTTCTATAGAAAAAGAAAGGATAATTCACTTACATACATTATAGAGAAATGAATTCTTCTCACCACAATCCCTCTTTATAAATGGTATTTCTATTGTCTGAGAGACCTTAAGAGAAGCACAAGTTATTCCCTCATGTATATGCCCAAGTGTTCCTTGACATTTCATCCTAGGAAGGTAACATCATTACAATTTCCATTTAATAATTTAAAAACCTTATAGGATACCAAATATGCGGTAGGCTAAAGAGAATAAAGTCATTATCCTGGGAATTAATAATAAATTAAACATTCTAGTACCACATGTACATTGATAAATAAATTCTAGAGGTTTTAGGAGAGGTATTGTCTTCTTCCATCATAGAAAAATGATACAAGAGAAGGTATTATTTTCCATTGGTTGTGTAGTTAGATAGATAAAATGATGATCTCCTAATTTTAGTATGGGTATTTTGAAATGTATATTGCCCAGGTGATGTGTGGGGAAGCTGAAGATGGATCATGCTAATGATGTATGGATGAACTCATGATATATCAAGTAGGGAATATTATGGTGAGCCAATGGGATCAATGGGTGATAAAAACATGGGGTAAAACATTGGTTAGGCCTTGCTCTAGGTTATATGTATATCCTCAAGTGTAATTGGACAACTAGAAATTATGTAACTAAGGTTATAAGGGGACATTACTCTAGTGTGTCTAGATTAGAGAATATGGCGTACCAAATAACTATTTTTTTTAAAAAACTATTCAAATTTAATTGAAGTATACCTCTTAATTATTTATTAATATGATGCATGGAGGTCCTCCAGAATTTCATGGAAGGGAAAGGAAGATTTATTAGAGAGAGAATACCATTGAGGATTTTTTGATTATACACTTTTTTGAATTGAAGAGACCAAGGGTCCGCTTTATAAGATTTCTCATGACATTAGAAAAAGGAGATGAGTTATGAAGGAGTATTGTTATTATAATTATGAAGGTGGACCATGTAGGTTGATTACATGCATAGATCATGTACAGGACTTCAACATAAAATCACATAGGTACAACATATGTGGTTCAGCTGAATTCACTTATCTGAGAACTATGTAATAGTTCGGGCAAGCTAAAAAGACCTCTGCGATGATGTTATCGCACATGTTGGACCTCCCACAATTCCACAGTTTTGACTATATGTGTTATTTCCCAGGTAATTTGTGTGATCCTTGATATGCATCCCATCTCATTTTCTTGAGTAATTCCACTTCTAATATTATAATTATGACATGAAAAATGCAGTTACAATATATTCATACTATTTGATTAGGAAATTGATAAAGAATGTAATGTGTATATCCTCACATTATTCTTTATTTTCTAAAAAGGATTTTAATTATTTAAAAATTCATCAAAACTCCATCCAAAACATAATCTCTTGAAAATAAATTATTGTCTCATGATTTGGGGATATAATTATTAATAAAGAATCATTCATCGTAGTATCCATTTTTATCATGTATATATAGATAGTTGATTACATTTATTATAAAAATAAATTTTTTATTTAATATTAAATGTTCAATATTTTATCATGTCTCTCTTTATAAAAGATGAGTGATACTACTTCAATACCTTTTTTCATGTATATTACATTAATCAAGTAATCATAACTCATATTTATAAAAATTTAATTTTATTGAACAATGAACTTATAGAAGATATCTCAAATTATTTATTCACATATTATAAATCGATTGAAATAATAAATAATATATGGATATATGTATATATATAATCCTCATGTTGGATAATAAAGATTGCCATGAAAATCTATCCATTCATCCTCCATAATTCCATTTACCATTTTTCATGTTTTGTGAATAATATTTCAATCATCTATTAAAATAAATATTGATCACCTCTAATATCTAGAATCCTTAAACTCTTACCAATGTTTCCAACATATTTGATTATAGTCACACATTTCTATACATGTTTGTTAGAAATTCCATACTTCATTGTTATAAGTTTTAAAAAATTTTGAAATTGATTTTAAATGAACACGAATCATAATATCTTTCATTTCTAGTAGATTTTAACTACATATTCAATTTACATTGAAATATTAATCCTCTAAATATTAATTATTTTCTTTTAGATGTATTTTTTAGACTACATAGGAATTTATAATCAATTATAACCATGATTTCCATAATATACTCAATCAAGTTCATTATTATACACTCATTCACTTTCTCTCCAATGTATTACATTGTAGATTTAACTCAGATATTTTATTTCAATATTTTCTATATTTCCATGTGAGATTTAAATTATAAGTGAATATATTTTATTGTTTTTCACACGATTTATCATGTTTCCCCCCCCAAATCCTTCATTATTTATTCCATCTTATAAAAGCCTTTTCCATTAAAAATTTCAATCATTATAGGTCAAAGGAGTAGTGCTTCTCTATATGTCATATTATCTATTTCATGCATTTTACATACTACAGTACCATTCCTTGTGACCTATGATATAAAAAATAAATAAACAACCCTAATGTAGATACAATATTTTACCATTTCATAACTTATGTTTTGGATCCACTAGTGTTCTCCAATTATTTTTTTGATCTTAGTATTCGAATCATGTTTCCATAATGTTCACAAATATTCCATAAAAGTAAAATTTTATTGAAATATTATTTATTGGATGATTTTTAAATTATTTTTCATGTAAGTTCAATTTTCTTTATGATTTTATATATCGATTTCATATTCTGTATGATGATGTCTTTGGACGGATTTTTATCTTTCCATTTTATTTTTGTATCCTCTCTGTGTGATCTTGGATAATTTCTTCATTATTCTCCATGATTGATTCAATTAATTTGAAAGAAGATGTACAATCAGTTTCTAATATTCTTTTCCTATAAAGCTATATATTGAGATAAACTATTAATTAATTCAGATCCTTCTTTATTATCATCATGATTATGATTTCATCAGTGATCTATTCAGATATGGTACATTGTTCCTTTATCTTTTCTCCCATTTTCATTATATTTAATTTCAAGGCCATTTATTCCCATTTATTCAACATTTTCTTAATGATATGATCTATCATAAACAAATAATCATCATCATGCATGAAATCCAAATATTCAATAATTTCTTATAACAATTATATCTTTTATTTTCAACTATAAAAACACCAGCATTGGTGAAAACATTATATTATTTACACTTCAACTAAATCACATATCCTTTTTTGCTTGACAATATAGATAGAAATTCATAATAAACATCAATCTGCAAACTAAAATTTAAAAGTAAATGTATATGAATTTTAAAAGATATTTACTCATTTGAGTTTCTCACCATGTGAGGAGACATCACATTATAATTTTTATAAATTTCAATTTACATAATTATATTTTCATATTTCCTTTGTTAATTAACAAGTGAATATTATATCTTCATCAACACATCAATAGATATTCGTATATTTGAAAAATACATGTACAAATAATCTTATAGGGAATCAATGATTTCCTTTTTGAATAGGAATTAAACATATCATTCCATTAATCTATATCATAGATTACTCCATATCGACTCAATAAATAAATTCCAACATGAAACTCGAGTAACTCCTACTAAATCTTCTATGACGTTGATGTACTCATTTATCAATGTTATAATATTTGTTGAACCATATATGGTATCCATAACTAAGGTAATCATTGTTCACCAAAAACATCCAATTATATAAAAGAAATTACATTTCAAATGAATGTAACCATATTATGTTGATACCATTTTTTTATCCACATTGTGTCGTATGGTGATATATACCCTAAAAGATGGTGTGAATCTTTGAATGATATGATTAATCAGTTCAAATCCATTTTTCTATGCCTCACATTCCAAACGAATCATGACTTATCAACAATTATGTTTACATGTTATACTCATATCATAATATTTTGATATAATATAAATAACAATACTATATATTTTTATAGAATATAACTTATTGTTTCTTTTTTACACTATTATTGTGTATGGTCAATGTAAAGAGGGAAAATTTCATATACTAATTTTTTCACTATCGAGTACTTCATGGATCATGGGAAAAATATTATGTCAATGAAAAACATACTCAAATCTCACTCTCTTCCATAATTATTATCATAAACTACTCCTTTATAGGGTTCCACCACATACCATGATTTGGGAATCATTTAGTTCAACCAAAGGGTTACACCCTCAAATATCCTTCCATTCACTCACTAATCAATAAAATAATACTAAAAAATAGTTTATCAACATTACTTTCTCACCTTACAAATATTGATGGTTATGAAACATATGTATATAAGAGATATAAAATACCTATTATGGATCTGTAACATCCATTTCATAGCTCCGCTATAGAATAACATCATTGAAATTTATACATGAACTCCTCCTTCGAGTGAATATGTAACACCCCGAGCTTCCACGATACGCTTCTCATTCAATAATGCAATAGCTTGCATTGTACGCAACTTCGAGTGCTAAAACACCGCGACTAATCAAAGTAGCCGTTATGAATAGTAATAACCACTTTTTAAAATTATAGAAATTTTATATTTCAAAATGGAATTCATTTTTTTATTCGTAATATCGAAATTATCCAAAGGTGAATTTTTTGTAATTTTCTGAGAACATCCAATTTTTTATGAATAGTGAAAAATAC
Organism: Viscum album; assembly: GCA_963277665.1. Classification (NCBI taxonomy): domain Eukaryota; kingdom Viridiplantae; phylum Streptophyta; class Magnoliopsida; order Santalales; family Viscaceae; genus Viscum; species Viscum album. The sequence goes on along the minus strand of OY728130.1, from coordinate 541,018,020 downwards.
TTAAAAAAAACTTTTTTAATCAAAATAATGTATATTGATAAATTATACAATTTATTGGTTTTAAACTATAATTAGAATATAATTTTACCATTTTATCCAATGGTGGTCATTAGAATTAATTTAACATTGAAATTGGACATAAACAATTGCCAATCTTTTGATATAAATTGTTTCTTAAAAACACGCTATTTGTTGTGACAGCGGGAATTAATTATAAAATTAATTAATTCAACTTATATGTTTGGAATTTTGTAAAATAGACATCATTTTTGAACTCGGAATATCAATTATAGCTTAGGGTGAAATTTTGGCATTGTTCTGAAAAACATCAATTTTTGATGAATAGTGAAACCACTAAGTGGTAGTTAAATAACTGATTTTTCGTTTAAATGAAACATTACCACTTCTGTGATTTGATTTTCAAAAATCCGACATACATGGTTGTCATTAAAAAGTAAAATGTGGTTCAATGAGATTAAAATAATTTTTTGGTGAATAGTAACTTTTAAGTTCTTAATCGCGATTAGAGGTAATTAGTGTAGTTTAAGGTACAAATAATGTTTTAATAATATGAGATTAGCATGACACTTGTCCTACTTCTATTGTATGGGTAATGGGCGACCAAGACAACCAATGGGTCAACATGGGGACCCCATGGAGCCACTTTAGTTGGAAAATGACATTAATATATATTTATTTAATGTTAAAATTAAATTGACACAAACATGAGTTGTTTTACTAAAACAGTTTTTACGTGGGGTTACACAAGTCCAAATTTTGACTATAAATATTCATTATAAAGATGAAACGATTTACTACATCATAGTATTTTGTTTATAATTTTTATACATTAAATAAATTAAATTATTTATGACATCATTATGATGCAGCGATGACCTCATTATTTAACGATTTTAATAAAATGAAAAGATAATGTAAAATCCAAGCCTTACACATGTCCAATGACTATTGGATGGGTATATTTCTAACCCTTATCACCTTAGCCACGAATTATATAAGTGTGGGACCTTTAGAATCCGAAAAGCATTGTGTAATAATGTAACATTTCAATCTTTCCAAAAGAGCCCCTCCTCTCCACTTATAAAAGTCCCCCACCTCTCCCACCTTATTCACACCTTCAAGCCATTTGGCTCGGCCAACCTCTGCCCAAATACTCTCCCAACATCTCTCCCTTACTCTTAGATGCCTCACTTTGGGCATAATTAATCCCAAGGAAGCCTTTGGCTCAAATCAAAAAGAGCTACCCTATTTTTACGGTAATGTCTTCTCTAATGTTTTTTTGTTTTATTTTGCTTTTCCAACCCCTTAAACTCTTTTCATTCCTTTATTTTGAAACAAAAACAGTATCTAAAATATACTAGGATGTTTTTATGATAAGGATTTGGTTTAAAATTACACACACCTTCGTCTAATGGTTGTAGAACATACGGTTTCTGTGGATGGCGAATTTCTGCCTCACGAAACGATGATTGTTCAACACTCATATAACACCTTAAATGGTATCCATTAAGATGTCACTATTTTTATATATGATATAAAATATGTTTATGTTATACTTATGTTTCTGTATTTCTCATTTATGGCATACTTTATGATTTCCATTATGGGTAAAACGCGATAATTTCATTTTAGGAAGTGCGGACTACCGCCCCCTCAAAGTGATTTGAATCGTTAATGCCATATGTGGGATGTATAAAGGATGGAGTAAATGGTATTATACACTATATTATACTGGAATTATATTATACATTTATATCATTATGATTTCGTTCCATTAAATATGAAATTGAAATGAAAGTAGCGTTCATGCGTAAGTACGGCTTACCGTCGCCATGAACGGTGCATTTCATTTCTTACCTCTAAATGTTAAGTAATATTATAAATGAATGTATATACTGGATATATAAGATATATATGACATATAAATCATGAATATAATTCTGGAGATAATGTATATTCTACCACATAAACAACTTGTAATGATAAGAAGTTTATTGTTGACTCAAGTACCAAAGATCGACAAAACGACCGTTATTAACTTAAATAATTACATAATGTTCATATAATTGTAATAAGTTATATAATAAGGATAATGAAATTGAAAATGGTTCTTAATAAGTTATATATTAACTCTAGTTTATTATTCAGGAGGTTAAAGAATGGTTGAGTCAAGTCAGACACGAGGTAAGGGAACTTCTTAACCCAATTTCCATTCTTTGGGTTAATATCCTACTTTCAAAATTATGTCATGATATAATTATGTCCTATATTGTATTTTTACATTATTTAAGTGTACTTATAGTGAATACACATTATAGGTGTACTTTATTTAAAAAAATGATCTTTTTAAGGACTTCGTCTCAATCCCCTTTCATTGAGGCATATTTGGTTTTATACACAACTTTCTTTTATACGGTGTATAAACCCCTTTGACTTTTACGTTTATTCAAAAGGAATCTTTTTTATACGAAGCGTTTTCTAAACGACAAAAAGAGAATTTTTTTGTCGTACGTATGCGGCGACAATGACTTCTCCGCCGCCGTGACCACTATTTGAGTTTCGGCTTCCTCTACAAGACATACCCTTTTTTAAGAATAAATACCATGTTATACTTTTCTTTTATTTTGGTCTTGAAAATGGTTTTGAAAGCGTTTTTATTATATCAATGTGTTGTATTAATATATTGTGGTTGAAATGTGGAAATGTTATGTTTCCTTTATACATGTTTTATGTGATACGATTATGTTATGGTTTATGAGATGTTTAAACCTGTTCATATGAGGAATGTATTGGACTTAATAAGTGACGGGTGGAGCCCGCTATAGCTCCTCGATGCATCGGTAGGTCTCATGAGACAACTAGACGTGGAATTGGCCGAGGCCCTTTCCCAATTTGATTTATGGTTTTGGCCGAGGCCTTAATCATTTTAGACGTCTTGGCCGAGGCCTTGACAAAATGTTTCAGAATGTCCGGCATTATACATTCCCTCATTATGAAAGTGGTTATTGATATTTCATGTGATTATTCGACCAGTAGAATATCCATGTGAAGAAGTGAATGGAATTATCTCATTTTACTTTTTCCATATTATGTTGATGTTCAAGTTTAAAAGGCTTTTGTTTTAGTTATACATTGCCTTAAATTTTTATGTTTATTTATGAAAGCTTCCACAATATTGTTATCCTTACTGAGCATCTGAGCTCACCCCTTTCAATGTTTTAATATTTTCCAGGATGTGAAGAAGTATTTTATGAATGACCTGCAGGGATTGTCAGAAGAGGATATGAGTGTGGACTAAGGAGAATTTCTTATTGTAGTTTTTCACTTTATGATGTAATGTAACGTTTTCGAATGTATCTAGTGTTTCCAAGGCTACTAAACTAATCGGACTTTAGAGACTTGATCATTTGTGATCATGCCAATGTTACGAAGTAATGCACCGACTCTGGGTAGCTGGGGTCGGGGCATTACAGTTGGTATCAGAGGAAGTTTAGTACAAACCTTGGAAGCTAGATTTAGATAATCTCTGATTAGAGCACGTAGACCTAAGATGAACTTTGAGGATTAGTATAGAAGAACTTTCTAGAATTATGGTATTGTAGAGATTTTGTGAGTTTTTCGAGAAATACATCCCTGTCTAGATACGAGCAGGTAGAGGTGGCTCTGGCACAGATGTACCTAGGGGTAAAACCTGAAAACACTGCTTTGAGCTAGACTCGAACGGGAACTGGTGCACGACAACGGGCCTTGCTGCACTCTTGGTTACGACACTCTCGGGGTATATGCTTAGGATAACTCTCATTTTCTTTACAAATCATTATGAAGGGTTTATGAGTATATACTTCCTCAAAGAAAACATTTTTATGATTATGGATTATATCCATAAATAGTTCAATTTATGTTAAGTGTTTTATAAGTATGGGATTATGTATTTTGATTCATAAACTGATCTAGTTTATGCAATTGTTTAGAAATGGCGCCTAGTGGAAGAAATGGAAACTGTATCAATGCACGAACTCCATGTAGGGATTTCCCTCCTGCTCAAGATAATTATGGTGGAGCTAGTGATACAACATGTGCTGATCAGCTTCTCACCGTACTGGGAAAACTCACGCAGGTTATGAATAATAACCTTACTCGTATGGAGCACCCTGATCCGCAACGTGGAGGATCAATTCTAGACCGTTTCATGAGGCAACAACCACCAACCTTCAATGGGAGTACAAATCCTATAGTAGCTGAGCAATGGATAAATTCCTTAGAGAAAATATTCCATGCCTTGGGGAGTAGTGAAAGGGAGAAGGTTTTCATGGCAGTTTACCGCCTCACTGGAGATGCCGATCAGTGGTGGTCACTGATTCAAAACACAAAGGAAGATGATGATGTATCGAATATGGAATGGAGGGAGTTCATAGAGCTTTTCTTAGAAAATTACATTCCTCGTGACCATCGAGCAGATATGGAATGGCAATTTCTGAGTCTGAGGCAGAAGGAGGATGAGAATGTCACAAAGTACGAGGCTAACTTTACAAGGTTAGCGAGGCATGCTGCCGATTATATACGTAACCCAAGGAGTAAGATTGATCGTTTCTTTGATGGGTTAAAACCATTTCTCCGTAGAGCTTTAGTATCAAAATCCTTCTCATCATATGAAGATATTGTCTCGTGTGCTATCAAGACAGAAAAGGAATTCTCTAAGTCTTATGACAACAAAGTAAAGCAACAGAAGAAGAGAACGGTGGAACAAGAGACAGATAAAGGGAAAAGGGAAAGAATGATTTTCCATTATGTGATAATTGTGGGAAGAATCACCCTGGTACTTGCCTAAAAGGAATGGGAGTTTGTTATAAATGTGGAGAAAAGGGTCACCAGGCTCGTGATTGCAAGGGAAAGAAAGAGGCTGTCAAAGTTGAATGATACAATTGTAGGGAAATGGGGCATTATGAAAATTAATGTCCTAAGCGTCAAGGAAACTTACCTCAGAAAAGACTAAGGGATCAAGGCCAATCTTATGTTGTGACTACAGTTGAAGTAGAATAACTAATGTATTGGTGCTTTTGGACTCAAGGATTATATTTTGGTTATTAGAATAATGTGATATATATATATATAAGGATTGTACTACAGTATTTGTTGTTTCAGTACGGTTTTAATATGATTAAGGTAATCATATTTTTAGTATGTGACAATAAGAGAAACTTTACTTTGTTTGGGGAATCAGATAAATTGATTTTGGAATTTAGAGACCTTTTAGAGAAAGTCTGGACGGAGGTATTTTGGATAACTATTAAGGTTGGAATGGATAAAGTTGAACCATGGATAGTATTGTTTAAGGTTAAATCATTTATGAAGATTATTTTTGGAATATTATGATACTATAGTTTTAGGAAAAGGACAACCTGCAGGGTGGGGCATAACCCGTCCCGTCGGACAAAGCTGCAGGAATCGAACCCACAATCATAGTGCGACAGGCCTTTATTTCCTACCACTAGCCTACAGGAAGTCCCCAGTTATTACAAAATAATTTTACTAATCTAAATGGTATGTGTTAACATTTTGAACATTATACAATTAGTTTAAGTATAATATTTTTGAGTTCTATTATCTTTTTGAGTGAAAGATGAGTTGAAGGTTGAAACTCTAATTGTCAAGCATAAATATATATATACCTATATCTTATTCAATGAATAAATTAATTCTTAAACTTTAGTAAAGGGATATTAAAACAAATAAATGTGTTATCCTAATACCTTATGTCTTGTTTAACTGATGATATTTTAAATCAACATAGATTGAAGGCTTTGAGGCCCTCAATTTGACAGTTGACTGTGATTGATGACCTCAATCACTCCCTACAAATATTTACGTTTTTACTCCAATTATATGTCTCTAATTTCCACCAATGTTCTCCTAATCGAGATCATAATTGGGTGGTGACCCTTTCATTTCCCCTTCCCTCTTATTAAGGCTAAATTTTATTAATCTTATTTCCGATGTGGGTTTTCCTCAAAGGTATTTTCTATTTTCAACCTTTTATTTTCAAAGAAAAATTTCAAATTGTGAGGACGCAATTTATTGAAGGAGGGGAGAATGTAACACCCCGAGCTTCCACGATACGCTTCTCATTCAATAATGCAATAGCTTGCATTGTACGCAACTTCGAGTGCTAAAACATCGCGACTAATCAAAGTAGACGTTATGAATAGTAATAACCACTTTTTAAAATTATAGAAATTTTATATTTCAAAATGGACTTCATTTTTGTATTCGTAATATCAAAATTATCCAAAGGTGAATTTTTTGTAATTTTCTGAGAACTTCCAATTTTTTATGAATAGTGAAAAATACTTAAAAACAACTTTTTTAATCAAAATAATTTATAGAGATATATTATACAATTTAGTGGTTTTAAAGTATAATTAGAATATATTTTTACCATTTTATCCAATGGTGGTCATTAGAATTAATTTAACATTGAAATTGGACATAAACAATTGCCAATCTTTTGATATAAATTGTTTCTTAAAAACACGCAATTTGTTGTGACAGTGGGAATTAATTATAAAATTAATTAATGAAACTTATATTTTTGGAATTTTTTAAAATAGACATCATTTTTGAACTCGGAATATCAATTATAGCTTAGGGTGAAATTTTGGCATTGTTCTAAAAAACTTCAATTTTTGATGAATAGTGAAATCACTAAGGGGTAGTTAAATAACTGATTTTTCGTTTAAATGAAATATTACCACTTCTGTGATTTGATTTTCAAAAATCCGACATACATGGTTGTCATTAAAAATTAAAATGTGGTTCAATAAGATTAAAATAATTTTTTGGTGAATAGTAACTTTTAAATTCTTAATCGCGATTAGAGTTAATTAGTGTAGTTTATGGTACAAATAATGTTTTAATAATATGAGATGAGCATGACACTTGTCCTACTCCTATTTGATGAGTCATGGCCGACCAAGAAAACCCATGGGTCAACTTGGGGACCCCATGGAGCCACTTTAGTTGGGAAATGACATTAATATATATTTATTTAATGTTAAAATTAAATTGACACAAACATGAGTTGTTTTACTAAAACATTTTTTAAGTGGGGATACACAAGTCCAAATTTTGACTATAAATATTCATTATAAATCTAAAAAGATTTCCTACATCATAGTATTTTGTTTATAATTTTTAGACATTGAATAAATTAAATTATTTATGACATCATTATGATGCAGCGATGACCTCATTATTTAACGATTTTAAAAAAATGAAAAAATAATGTAAAATCCAAGGTGTAAACTTGTCCAAAGACTATGGGATGGGTATATTTCGAACCCTTATCACCTTATCCACGAATTATATAAGTGTGGGACCTTTAGAATCCGAAAAGCATTGTGTAATAATGTAACATTTCAATCTTTCCAAAAGAGCCCCTCCTCTCCACTTATAAAAGGCCCCCACCTCTCCCACCTTATTCACACCTTCAAGCCATTTGTCTCGGCCAAACTCTTCCCAAATACTCTCCCAACATCCCTACCTTTTCCTAGAAGCCTCACTTTGGGCAGAATTCATCCCAAGGAAGCCTTTGGATCAAATCAAAAAGAGCTACCCTATTTTTAAGGTAATGTCTTCTCTAATGTTGTTTTGTTTTATTTTGCTTTTCCAACCCCTTAAACTCTTTTCATTCCTTTATTTTTTAATAAAAACAGTATCTACAATATCCTAGGATGTTTTTATGATAAGGATTTGGTTTATACTTACACACACCTTCGTCTAATGGTTAAAGAACATACGGTTTCTGTGGATGGAGAATTTCTGCCTCACGAAACGATGATTGTTCAACACTCATATAACACCTTCAAAGGTGGCCATTAAGATGTCACTATTTTTATATATGATATATAATATGTTTATGTTTTACTTATTCTTCTTTATTTCACATTTATGGCTTACTTTATGATTTCCATTATGGGTAAAATGCGATAATTTCATTTTAGGAAGTGCGGACTACCGCCCCTCAAAGTGATTTGAATCGTTAATGCCATATGTGGGATGTATAAAGGATGGAGTAAATGGTATTATACACTATATTATACTGGAATTATATTATACATTTATATAATTATGATTTAGTTCCATTAAATATGAAATTGAAATGAAATTAGCGTTCATGCGTACGTACGGCTTACCGTCTCCATGAACGGTGCATTTCATTTCATACCTCTAAATGTTAAGTAATATTATAAATGAATGTATATACTGGATATATAAGATATATATGACATCTAAATCATGAATATAATTCTGGAGATAATGGATATTCTACCACATAAACAACTTGTAATTATAAGAAGTTTATTGTTGACTCAAGTACCAAAGATCGACAAAACGACCGTTATTAACTTAAATAATTACATAATGTTCATATCATTGTAATAAGTGATATAATAAGGATAATGAAATTGAGAATGGTTATTAATAAGGTATATATTAACTCTAGTTTATTATTCAGTAGTTTAAATAATGGTTGAGTCAAGTCAGACACGAGGTAAGGGAACTTCTTAACCGAATTTCCATTCTTTGGGTCAATCTCCTACTTTCAAAATTATGTCATGATATAATTATGTCCCATATTGTATTTTTACATTATTTATGTGTACTTATAGTGAATACACATTATAGTTGTACTTTATTTAAAAAAATGATCTTTTTAAGGACTTCTTCTCAATCCCCTTTCATTGAGGCATATTTGGTTTTATACACAACTTTCTTTTATACGGTGTATAAACCACTTTGACTTTTACATTTATTCAAAAGGAATCTTTTTTATACGAAGCGTTTACTAAATGAAAAAAAGGGAATGTTTTTGTCGTACGTATGCGGCGACAATGACTTCTCCGCCGCCGTGACCACTATTTGAGTTTCGGCTTCCTCTACAAGCCATACCCTTTTTTTGAAGAATAAATACCATGTTATACTTTTCATTTATTTTGGTATTGAAAATGGTTTTGAAAGCGTTTTTATTATATCAATGTGTTGTATTGATATCTTGTGATTGAAATGTGGAAATGTTATGTTTCCTTTATGCATGTTTTATGTGATACGATTATGTTATGGTTTATGAGATGTTTAAACCTGTTCATATGAGGAATGTATTGGACTTAATAAGTGACGGGTGGAGCCCGCTATAGCTCCTCGATGCATCGGTAGGTATCATGAGACAACTAGACGTGGAATTGGCCGAGGCCCTTTCCCAATTTGATTTATGGTTTTGGCCGAGGCCTTAATCATTTTAGACGTCTTGGCCGACGCCTTGACAAAATGTTTCAAAATGTCCGGCATTATACATTCCATCATTATGAAAGTGGTTATTGATATTTCATGTGATTATTCGACCAGTAGAATATCCATGTGAAGAAGTGAATGGCATTATCTCATTTTACTTTTTCCATATTATGTTGATGTTCAAGTTTAAAAGGCTTTTGTTTTAGTTATACATTGCCTTAAATTTTTATGTTTATTTATGAAAGATTCCGCAATATTGTTATCCTTACTGAGAATCTGAGCTCACCCCTTTCAATGTTTTAATATTTTCCAGGATGTGAAGAAGTATTTTATGAATGACCTGCAGGGATTGTCAGAAGAGGATATGAGTGTGGACTAAGGAGAATATGTTATTGTAGTTTTTCACTTTATGATGTAATGTAACATTTACGAATGTATCTAGTGTTTCCAAGGATACTAAACTAATCGGTCTTTCGAGACTTGATATTTTGTGATCATGCCAATGTTACGAAGTAATGCACCGACTCTGGGTAGCTGGGGTCGGGGCGTTACAGAATATCATGTTTCTAATGTCTTCTTCTTTGGATTTTGATATAAAAAAATCTCCTCAAACTTCTTCAATGGATGGATGTTCAATGAGTTCCATCATATTCTTCTTCCATCCTGTCCTTTACCTAGAAAAACATTACTTAGAAATTTAAATGTTTAATATCTATAAACACCCCATGATCCATCATTAGGTGTTGATCCTCATTTATAAAATAACGAGGTAATGTAATTTCAAATCTCTACCAGACAATTTCATGAAGGTAAATAAAAATTACTAGTAAATACTCAATAAATCCATTAATTATTATAATATACCACTACAACTTATTCTTTATACAATGTCTATTCCACTCATGGTTTGAATTAACACTCAATTGATAAACTCAACAAATTTTGGATTCCCATACAATTAAATCATTGATCATGGAATAAATTTGGGGACTATGACATGGGAAGCTATAAAGAAGAATTTTAAAATCATTTGAGTTAACATCATCAATTATGGAATGTATTATATAAAAAAGCTGACCAACATGTATTACATATAGACACCATGGTGTGGAATATGTATTTTCTTGTAAAAAATCAATTTCAAATTCACATATTATATTCTTGTTAGTCCTTATACCTTTTAGTATTTAATTTTATTGTATTTTATGATGCATATCTCAAAAACTACCACAATGAGAACAACTATACCATTTTAGGATTATTGTATCTCACTATTGGGATTCATACATGAATCCCCTTTCACCACAGCATGGTAAAAATAATTAGTAGTCTACAATTAATTAAATCAATTATAATGATGTCTTCCACTTCATATTTTCATTATAGCCACCTGCAGCAAAACACCTATATCAGTCATCCTGTTTTTCAAAGGTAAGATTACAATACCCTATACCTCTCCCCATGGTTTGGTTTCGATTATTTGGCCATTATTTTGCTCATATACCCCACTGTAATATTACAAGGGAACTAAAATTACTATGGTCATGTTTTATAATGTTCCACCAGTTCACTAGAAATACACCCCAATGACATCCAAAGTGTGATCTACTCTTAATTTCCCTCCATGTTCTATTGTTGGGCCAATACATTCATTTCACTATGATTTATCAAAACATTCATTTTTCATTATCTTTATTAAATATACTCCTTTTATAATTACTTATCAATTATAGAATTCATTCAAACATCCATCCATTCTGTGAAAAAAATGTCCATCCCATCATATATTAACCTTGTAAAAACATAGAATATAATAAAATCATTCCTATTATTATAAATCATCTAATAAAAAATTATTTAACTATATATTCTATTACTATTATACATCCATATTTAAAACAAATAAAACACATCCATTTAATGTTCTAGAAAAAATATTACATAAATGATAAACTCAATATAAAAACTATAGAAATCATCCCTAGTATCAGAGGTTGAGCTATATTTCTAGTCCCCCATAAGAAAAAATTCTCCATGAAGTTCATTCCCACATAGATATATCATATCAATAATAAGGTCCTATAATTACTTAATATACTCCAAGAATTATCCCTTATCATGATGAACTGAAGATACTAGGTCCTGCTACACCAAAGTACCTAATCTCGAACCAGAAACATATATACATGACTAAATGATGGTCCACATCAAATATATTCATCTATACCACCTTCAAACGACTCATATAAAATATATAATACAAATAAAAATAATACTCTCATAGATAGAGACATATGTGAATTATCACTATACAAAAAATAGTGATAGGAATATTTCATAGCAGATGAACATAACATCATGGTCATGATAAATAAACAATATTATGATAGAATAGTAGTTATATTATTTAATATAGACACTTTATATTTGAAATTCAGATGTCATTGTTAGAGTAATGCATACTTTATTTTTTATTGAATATATGCATGAATGTTCACTATTTTATGGGGAGGATTCGATATTACAAAAATTATTCTAGACATGTTATGTTGCTGGAATATCTCATGAAATCTATTTATTTGGATGTCCTCTCAATACTATAGAATCAATTTCCCAAAATGTGACACTGATATCTCAAAAAAATGTAATAATTTTAAATACATTATGTAGATTGATTTTAAAAGCCTTGTCTAATGCACAAATAATAATATGAGTAGAATAGATACTATTGAATTTTACATTACTCTTCAATAAGAATAGTTTACTAAGAGAAGTGACATGAAACATAATCCCATCAAGAAAAATCATTTCGCCGAAGACTAATATTAAAATATTGTCTATAAAAAACCCCAATGTGTCGAAATTCTTGAAAATTTAATAAATAGAAGAATGATCATGCAATAGACTCCTACATCCATGATATTTATTTTTTAATAGAATTCTCACATATGAATATTAAATCCTATTTATATGGTAGGAATTTTTATGGAGGTTAATGTTAAATAAAATTATAATCGCATCAACTCATGCTCCGAGGAAAGATTCAAAATCAAAAGGGAACTTGCATTAGCCTCTATAGTAGTAGTGTTGTGGGAACCCACTCCCGTATAGATGGGGGATTTTTTTATATTAATTCCACTTTGTGTAACATTAAATACCAAATACCTCCATTAATGCATGGTTGTGACAAAATTTCATCCCCATACGAGTAGGGTTGAGGGTATTTATATCCCAACCTATTCATACTCCATATATGCATATTGAAAAATATTCATAGTAATATGACGGGAAATAACATCAAATTTCCACATACTATTTGACCCTCATAATTCATAAGGAATTAACATGATTATTTTTTATACTATCTTAGGTTCAACATTCATTAATCAATTCTTAGAGATTTTTTTAAAAACAATATGAAGAAACATTGGTTTTATAAGATAAATGGACCACCATAAATAGTGTGACCAATGAGGATTGTGGTTGATTCCCCAACATGTATAAAGGATAAAACAAATACATATATCTCTCTAATGTATATGTGGATATGGAATTAAAGTGTTAATACCAGAATCAAATTTTTTTAACTATTTAGGTTACATATAAGATGATTCCATTGAAAATAGAGTGATTATGATGTATCTATCCAAATCATGTTCCACACTAAAATTCGTGGAGAGGTTATCATAACCATCACAATTGTCAGATTAAAAATTTGGGGCATCCTTTGATAAATTTTTGAATTCATCAACAGAAATCCTTGAATAATGAAATGGTTAATAGTGTATCCATAACCGATCAATAATATGTTGATGTTTAGGATCCTAATAAAAAAGAATGATATTTTCTCTATGAAGTAGGATAAAATATATCAATGGAATAATCACTAAACTATATAAGGAAAAATTTCCCCTTTGAATATAACCTTCATACATAGACTCAAATTACCTCATTATAAAATTTCCATTAATAGGCATAATATCCTTAACTGAATAGAATGTAATTAATTATTCCAACTAACCTACAACCGAAGTTACTAGTATACCATGAATCAATAATAAAGAAATATCATAAGATCTATAAATTGGGAGGATTACACACATGATAAAATGGATTTTACCCTAGGACAATGCATACTTGATATGCGAAAAAATTAGAAATATGGCCTTATTAATTGGTGCATGTTTATTATACTTCTGTGTCTAGACAACCAACTACCACTAAATAAATAAATTAATCAATAAAATACATTATAGAATCAACAGAGTCTATTTAAGGGAAACATAAAATATTTTAATAAAAATGTAATTCATACCCATGGTGTAAGGACACAATACCTCTTCCACCCTACATTGAAATCCAACCCATTCAATAATTAAGAAAACTAGATAATAATATGCATTCCTTTTATATTTGGTATCTCGATGTGGACCCATGATGTGGATAGTCATATAGATAGAGGTAGAAAAGATCAAATATTATACATAGATACTAGACGGACTTATAATTTTCTAGTATAAAAACATAATTTCTGGTTCAGTTTTAGATTCTAAGTATCTCTATCGATATCAAATATACTAATTCAATTTAACACAATGATGTAAAATTTCCCTTCACATTTAAAATTTAATGTTTCAAGAGAAAAAGTGGGTCATAGGTTTCATTCAAGGATGGGCCGCTCTTATATCCTATTTAAACATTCACCTTATATAGTAGTTTCTCTGGTGATTCTATATAGACTATTATAATGAATACATTCCTATTCCATTGATCCGAGTTAAATACCATGAGTTATTACCAGAGTATTCCATAGTGGATAAATATTCTACGATGTCAATCATATAACTATGGGAATATATTGGGAATCACAATCATAACATAAGAAAAGTATTTTAAAATAAGGTATAGTCATTGTTACACCTAAACCATCTATAACACAAGGTTTGATTCCAAAATAGAGACCATCACATTATACCCATTATGAATTGTAGAGAAAACAGAAGAATCTTTGTTATATACGAGGAAAGAGATATTACTTCATCTATAATAATTTTAATAGAATAATGATACTACATTTTTGAAGTAGGTTTTTTTGAGTTAATTTTGCACTACTATAGATAATAACATTCCGATATAATTTTACTATATGACTTTTAAATAGTAAAGACTCAGTGAATTCCCTATTAACATTTTATTCACAAAATTTGGTGTAACACCCTTCAAGATTTCATTGATTGCAATGATATCCTCCAACAAATTATATATTATAAGAAGTCGATGTTGTAAAATCCCTTCACAAATGTATCTTATATTACATTGTTTCCACCAAAATAAGATGTAAGGGACCATATGTTTTGAAAAATGGAAGGTAGATTTATAATTGATGGATTCTAAGAAACATAGTCAACTAAGTCCATTCTATCCACATGGAAAAAAAGGATGAAACCAATGTTACCCCATCACCATCAACAATGAATAATTTAATTTCCTTAGAAACACTATATGCCAAGGGATAGTCTTATATGAACTTGTGTAACCAACATAAAATGATTATGTTATAAGAAGAAGAACTGATTTTTATTCCTAATCTATTTCATACTCTTCATGATTCCATGTCTTAATCATTTGATGGTTGGGAACTTCCCCACCAAAATTTACAATATGTACCGACACAAAAAATAAATCCCAATACATATATAGTAGTATAATTCTCTTATAGAATCTATTCTCAATGGGAGAATACACATATGACTTTAAGTAACCAAGAATTTATTATAGAGGGGAGTTAGGGGTTGTTTAGTCCAATGGTATTGAGAAATATTTGGATGACAATGATCTAAAAATTCAAAAAAGTTCCTTTATAATTTCAAATATACTATAGATACCCAAGGAAAATAACCGTAATGGGATACATAGATTCATTAATCGGTAACTAAATCGGAGATTACTAATTATAAATGAGTAATACTAGAAGAACCATTGTAGATCCCATATCATTCATGTTGGCATCAAAATGATGGATTATCAACTCAACTAAACCCAAAAATGTGAGTTATTCAATCAAATAATAATCAATGAAAGAATCCAGAAATGTAAATTCATCTATCATACAAGAATCATCCAATGGATAAGCATCATAAATGTATGATTTGGAATTTGGATCAATTTAATATAATCTATAAATAATTGGAGGCCTTCCATGAACAATTTTCAAACTATTGTCCACATTAAATTTAAAATGAAGATTGAGAAAAAATTTGGAGGAATATTTCAGCCATTGTAAATATAAATCTATGATCAAAGCTAAAATATATCATTATCATACAAAAAAACTGAATTCCATATGATTTAATCATTTATTTATTAGGATAGGTACGAGACTATATATATATAAATATGGAACATATACATATCTATAATTCATGAAATCACAAACATTCATCAAACCCTAATGGAACAAAATTCAAAAGTCAATCAAAATATACAATATACACTATATCAATTGGAAAATAAAGAAGTTTATTTTTCAAAAACATTCACTAAGATGAAATGATTTAACTAGGGAATGTAAAGTCATATTGTTCGGATAATAGAAATATAACAATATTGAGACACTATGCTTGATTTTGAGTTGATGTTTATTCATCAAGACCATGATTTTAATGCCCAATTTAGGACACCGTGACTTGAAACCCTTGTGGTATTTTATTCACAATACTAGTGATTTGTCAAGTACTCTATCAATAGATAACTATAAGTGTTTTATAATAACTATTTATAATTCAATATTAATAAATCTCAATACATAGAAGTGGAATTCTAATGGAGAGAGATAAAACAACCAATGTTATGTGATTTCCTCCAAAAAAGAACCCCTACATTCATGATATACTTGTTTCTACCCATCAAAGGAATCTAGTTATGGTAATGTGTTTCCTATATATTTAATGAATATAAATTCCCAGGATTTTGGGATTTACTATGTTATATAAGACCCCATTTAGTGGATGAAGAATTTAGTAACCATACAATCATCTGATAGGAAATATAATAATCCCCATAATATCCAGTTATTATAGAAATAATTAATTCCACACCATGTAAGGAGAAATATCTCATTCCTCGGAATCCATATGAGAAGTTAGGTCTAACATAAATTTCATGATACATGAAAAACGTAATTATGGAATCATGGAATTTCATGAAAATAAAATAAAACATAACACATTGAATAACATGGTAAAAAACATTGAAATCTTTTATAACATGAGAATCCTTAAAATGAGACACATCTATCAGCATTGGAATACATGTGTGGGTAGACACGCAATGGTAATTTAAATTTGAGAAAAATCACAATGTCAACTACTAAAAATGTGATATGTCCCATCATGTTCACTCATGTGGAGACAAACAACTTATTTACACACTTTACACTCTCAATATATATATGAAATTAAATAATACATCAGATTATGGTAAATAACCACTCCTATCAACATCTAGACATATGTGTGTAAATTAATATTAATCAATTACAAAATATAAAAAAGAAATGGATAAATATTGGGGTTTTAATTAAATTACATAAAAAACATTATTATTGTTCGGATATCAAAATATAATTACCTAAAATGGTTAATAATATAAGAATGATTAAAACATTAATTTATGAGAGATAAATATTTTATTGTTAATGATAATAAATAATAAATCTATTTGTTGAAAACATTATTTTCATTATTGTAAATTTTTTAGTTTTGAGTTTCATTACAAACATTCTTCTTTATTTTTAAGAGAAATGAAATGATTACCTCATGTGAAATTTTATTCTTTTTTGAATCAATTTTCAGACAAAAAAAAAGAAACTAACATCAATATAAAAGGTTTTTCATGCAAATATGAGGATCAATAATAAATTTTGTTACTGAATAGAATATTTTTCTACAGCCATCAATATCTCATTCCCAAAAACATAAAATAGAAGAAGTTAATATTATATTGAATTAAATCTAGATATCTTATTACAAAATACACAACATTGTCACATAATATTTTTCACATTTTTTCCAGTCTAGTGTCAGTGACTGATTTGATTAAAGGGGAGGGGTACGGGGGACTCTTTGAAGGATGCCATGCTAAGAATCAATCATTACATTATTGGAAACTAACTCCATGGAGTCATTTATATATGTCGAATTTCACATTATGGAGGAAGAATAGTCATCACGTATTTCTTATCTTACAACTGAAATGGAACATCAAATCACGTATAGTCTCATGTCATGATTGTTGGAGTATCGATTTTCAGGACCTATATCATTATTTCTTCGTTTTCAAAATTTAATTTCAATGCCATGGAAATTTCTATCATTGTAATCACCCGAGTCCACTGGATTATTATTTATATCATCATGATTTATTGATGTGTGATTCATGTGGATGAGGAGAATATTCACTCCTCTATTTTGGGGAATAATGTTGTGGACCTGTATTAATTAAATTTACATCTAGAGTTTAATGTCAATATTTTTCCTTCATTGGTTCTATTCCTATGGATTATAACAATATCATACATGTGGATTTACTTGATCTTAATCACTTCATGCATCTATAATAAGCTCATCTTTATTCTCATCTAATTTTTTATTTTTTAGAATAATAAATATTTTCTTTTTATTCATTGACAAAAAATCTTATCATTTTTTAGAATACTATAATCTCTCTCCAATAATTGTTATTATCATCAAAATCACTTTTTTATTCTTTGAGGTTGTAGTCAAATAAACACATATATAATGATCTAGAAATTCCATGAATTTTCTTTTTAAATACATGGGAATTTTACGAGTTAGCAGTTTCTGACGGCGCCTGATTCCGAGGCCTGGTGTGCCCGGAATCAGTTTCTGATTTTTTTTCTGGTACATTCAGCAAAGGTACAAGAGGAATTTTCTATCTTTCGATCCGGTCATCGAAATTGAAATCTAAAGTTACCGTTGAACTTGAAGTGCTGGTATTCTCTTAAGGGGACTTTTACCACAGTTGTGTTTTATCGAGGATGGAAGTTAATTTTTGGGAGTTTTCAAAATAACTAAAATAAAAATATAATAAACATATTTTTATTTTTGGTGGTTTAATCCTCCAAGGGGAGGTTATAGGTGGGGCCCACCCACACATAACCTCCATTGTGAGGATATAACTAGGTCGGACCCACATGATTATATACCCCCTTTAACCCCCATGTAACCCTCATTAAATTGTGGGATGTCTTTTAATCTTCCCTTGAGTTTATTAAAGCCAACTCTTCCTTATTTATTTTAAAACATTCCACATGGCCCATAATTGTGCCAATTCACCCATTAATATTGTAAGGTATCTTATTTTAATTATCCTTTCAAAAACTTTTGAATTCTATTTGGAATTCTTGGAAACAAGAAAATAATAGGGAGCAATTATTTTATTTTCGGGTTAGTGATTCTCTTGGGTGGAGCATTGGAGTTCTTGGAGAAATGACTTCTTCTAATGAAGAAAGACATCCTCACAAATGAATAATGCTCCTCATCTATGAAGAATGATGAAAACCGTCCTCAATTCTCGACCAAGCTATAAGAGAATGATCAGCCCCTAAAAATGCCGACAACGCTTCTTCATTACACGCTCCCCGACATCGACAAATTGATGCCGCCTCTTCCGCGACTTGTAAAAGTTCAACGAGAAATAAGAGATATGGTTTTGAGTTGAATTATTTTCTTGTTATTTTTCATTCAACCTCAGTTTATTTGTTGTCTAATTGTTATCACCTAATACAGAGGGCGCATTATGAACAAAAACAGCCTGACGTCCCTCCGTTGGTTCTTGATTGGTTGACGGCGGTGGTGGCGCAACTCTGCCACCAGAAGAGAGAACCGTGGTGGAGCATCGGCGGCCAGTGATGGGCCGACCATGTGAAAATAGACAGTGCAAGGTCTCCATAAAAAGGCATGGCACCATCGTGCCACATGGAGGAGTGGTGGGCCATGGTCAAACCGGGCCAAAACAGTGGAGGAGCGGTGTCATTGCGCCGCGTGGAGAGAAGGAGGACCGCGGCGCCGTCAAGCTGTGGTGGTGGAGTGGTGGCAGCCGGTCCGTTCGGCTGCTGTGGAGATGTATGAGAGGGACCAGCAAGGTCCTGTAGCCCTTGAACTAGTGCATCACACCAGTTCTGTTTCAAAAATCGTGGAGGGGCACGGTACCCCCCTCCCTCACGTGGCTGGCCAGGCCGCCCTCTGTCAGGCCGTCTCTTCAGGTCGGGTCGTCCCCTCGGCTTGGGTTGCTTCCTCAAACTGGGTTGGACCCTCAGACCATGTCATTCCCCGGTTCAGACCGGGTTTGGCCGGGTCAGTCCGGGTCGGACCGGACCCGGACCCACTATGGTCGTTTACACCTTTTAGACCGCATCTCGGGCTATGAGTGTCCGATTTACGTACCACCTATGGAGATGGAATTCATGGAGAGAGATGATTATTTTTCCATACTCCACTTGATATTTTGATGAGTTGGGGTATGGCTAGGTCGGTTTGAGCCTAAAAAACAACCAGGCCCCTGTAATAGAAATGCCAATAACTCTCAGAACGGGTGTCCGATTGACGCGCCATCTATCGCATAGGGTTCTTATAATGAGAAGGAACTACAAGATATATCAAATAGGGACATCATGGTTGATGATTTATCGACACAAGGATCGAGGAGCAGACCCTCCCGGAATTGAGCGGGTTGTGTAAGGGAACCCTAGGGTTGGCTGTGACTGAGATTACAGGATCCTCGGTTGGTTCAACAGCAATGTTACTATACTAGGATCCTCCTTGGGTTTGATAGGGACAAATTCTGTACCAAAAGCCTCTATTGGTTCGAAAAAAATGACTACTCTATGAGGATCCCCTGTGGGTTCGACTGTGATGACTACTATACCAGGATCCTCCATGGGTCCGATAGTTCTAACTTCGGTTCCTGGATCCTGTGTGGGTCCAATAGAATAGCTGATCATGTATCCTGTGTGGGTCCGACAGCTTAGTTGGTCTTCTATTTTGTGTGTGTCTGACAGATTAGATGAATCAGTGACTACATCTGATAATCTCTAACACTCTAAAAAAGATGTATACCTATGTGAGTCGAGTCTTGTCTTTCAACCGTTATCATCGTGGTGATTGACTTTACTTCCTTTGTGGATATGTATGTACTTGGCTCGAGAGGTGGAGCCGAATTGTGATTGGTGACTTAGGTATATGTATGAGAATATACATATGAATGTTTGCTTGATACTTTTTGATTGTATCTTTCATATTTGGTTTATCCGTAGTGGATTCTGGGATACCTTCGGGGGTCTCTGGGTCCCATACTAGGTATTGTTATACTCAATCCTACACGGGCTTCACCCGCACCTTACTGTGTTCTGTGTAGACAACGGTCAGCAGAGATCAGGCTGAGGGTGACATATGGGAAGCTGCTCGGAGCTGGACCAGACAGGACATATCTCAAGGACGAGTGTTCGAGTTATGTACATACCCTTCAGGTAGTATTCACCGGTGGATGATCCAGGTGCTGTTTTTCTATTTTTTTACTTGTACATGTACTTGTTGTTCATTTATGTTTGAATACTAGCCCAAATATTTTCTACACACTCTTCTTTTCTATATTAGTACTTGTGGCTTCTAGAGCTAGTGTTCAGACTGTGTGTTTTACAGGTTTAAAGGCAATGCCTTCCCTTTTATCGGGTTTACGCCTTTTGGTGCTAGTCGAAAGCCCCATGCCTATGGAAAGCGGGCTTGGGCTAGTCCCGAAACAGGACCTGAGGATTGGTCATGACAAATTGGTATCAGAGGAGTCGGTTCTACCATAGAACATGGACTCTGATTATTTTAATGGAAATAGTGTTAAGTGTTTTGGGTGTGGTTTTCAGTTTAGGGAAACCGGTGTTGGTGTGGCGGCCGACGTATTCATACACTAGGACTTTGTCTTCTGATCTCCGACTTAGTGCACGAAAACACTGATTGTGTGTGTGTTTCCATTAAAAAGTTTTATTCGTGGATACATGGTTTTAGCTCATCAGGTATACTATTTTAACCATGGTGCACCTATTTCTTTTCAGGATGGCCCCACAAACGCAGCCAGCTAAGGTTCTGAGTTACATATGATATGGTATCCCACCGAGAGATAATCCCTTTCTGTAGGGCCCCATCATAGAATAGGTACCAACGGTACAACTACCCCCTGGGCCTCCCATACCACCAGCTCTAGCAGCAGAGAGTACATTCCATCTGAGTGTGTTGCACGACTTCCAGCACCAGAGGCCGCCCAGGTTATGGGGAGAGACAGACCCACAAGTAGGTGAGGATTGGATGCATGATGTCGTGAGAGTTTTCATATTTGTAGGGAAAGTATCCAACCTCATGGTGATCCTTGCTGCGAGTATCCTGCATTTAGTAGCAGGCAGATGGTGTAGGCTGATGCTCCAGGTGCATGACGAGGCATCATTATTCTGGACAGACTTCGAGAGACTCTTCTGCTCAAAGTTTGTTCCAGTCACCCATCGTTCGGTGCAGATTCTAGAGTTACTACATCTGCAGTAGGGCAGCATGATAGTAGCTCAGTACTTAGAGAGGTTCACCGACCTCTCACTCTACTCTATGGACATGGTACGGGACCCGTTATTCAGGGCCAGGACCTTCAAGTAGTGACTAAAGCATGAGATTAGGGCTTCGATGATCCCCCTCAGTATCCCGACGCCGGCGGCAATGCTACAGCAAGCACTTCTAGTAGATATTTTTCTCACTGACCAGTCACCAGTAGTGAGACCCACCACAAGGCGACACGAAGTGGAGTCTTCTACTTCCAGAAGTAGACAGATGTCGTAGAAGTCCAAGTGGACCAGGCCATCAGGTGGGTGACCCCAGGATACAAGTTCGGTTGTGCAGGTCACACGAGATAGAGCCAGATATATGTGGAGTAGGAAGTGCGATGAATGCGGAGAGCAGGGTCACATGGCTCGTGACTGCCTGACCTTCCATGAAGATGAGCAAAAGACAGTAGAGAGACCTCCCAAGAAGAGTCAAGGGTTTGAAAGTGGTGGTCTTCCGGGAGCAGGCGAATGTGGCAGAGGTGATGCTTGAGCAGCGGGTGATGGACGATGTTTCAAGGCCCTACCACTACCACCAACATGATGTCCACCCTGACCATAGTGAGGTGGCGGACAAAGGCGGGCTCAGCTCCAGACAGTCGAGGCCTATGACCACGGTGCACCTGAGTTGATTCAAGGTACTATCTATGTCTACTCCACACGTGCTACAGTACCTATAGACACAAGTGCGAATCATTATGTTATTTCTAATGCCCTCATTCGGATCTTGGAGATTTTGATGGAGTTGTTGGCACGATCCTTATGACTAGGGACTCCTACGAGAGAAGACTCAAAAATTACGCATTAGTTCCGGCAGTGTGATCTTACACCAGTAGGCAATAGCTTCAGTTGGGATCTCCTCATAGTGGAGTCGAGTCCATATGACGTCATCTTGGGTATGGACTGGTTATCCACATTTCAAGAACAAATTGATTGTATTAGGCACAAAGTGCGGTGTATCCGCATGGATGGGACTAGTTTCACTTTTTCTTGAGAGAAGGGAGCCTTTGCATTGTAGGATGGACTTACACAGAGGAGGGGGTAGCCGATAACACATCAGTTGGCTAATCTCATCCTCATAGCGGTTGATGTGCGGAGTCTGAGTTTTCCTGTAGTGTTGGATCAGTATGAAAATGTTTTCTCTGATGATGTTCCAGGGATACCTCCTTGCAGACAGGTAGACTTCTACATTGACATGTACCCCAGGACGTCATCAATATCTACTCCAGTATATCGGATGGATCCGGATGAGCATCGCGAGCTGCGGGTGTAGCTTGAGGACTTTCTGGAGGTGGGATTTATCAAACCCAGTGTTTCACACTGTGCATCTCCGATTTTGTTCTCCAAGAAGGAAGATGGGAGCTTGTGACTGTGTGTTGACTACCGTTTCCTGAATCAGGGGACCATGAAGAACAAGTACCCACTTCCAAGGTTTGACGACCTCTTTGATCAGCTCAAGGGAGCACGATGGTTCTCAAATATAGGCCTTGGTCAGGCTATCACCAGCTCAGAGTTCGAGATGAGGATGTGAAGAAGACATCCTTTAGGTGTCTGTATGGCCAATAAGGGTTCTTGGTTATGCCATTCGGTGTAACCAACGCTCCAGTAGTGTTCATGAGTCTCATGAATAGTATCTTCCAGCCTTACATCGATCACTTTTTTGTAGTCTCCATCGATGACATACTAGTCTACTCAACTTCTGAGGAGGATCATGCCTACCATTTTTTGTAGTACTAGACACACTCGGAGAGATCCATCTTTATAGTAAACTCTCAAAGTACTAGATTTGGATTCCATAAGTTCACTTCTTGGGACACGTCATCTCGTAGGCTGGAGTTGTAGTGGATCCTGTGAAGATCGAGGTCGTACTTTCATGGGAGCCACCCAGGAGTGTGACGGAGGATCAGAGATTTCTTGGACTGGCTGGGTACAATCGGAGATTTGTGCAAGACTCCTCCAGAGTTGCTGCACCGATTTCAGCATTGACGAAAAAGGGGAAACCCTTCGTGTGGTCCGAGAGATGCCAGTAATTATGTCAAGATATGAGACATTGGTTGACTAGTGCGCCCATATTGGGGATACCGGAGGAGGGAGTATAATACGTAGTATACTGTGATGCATCAGGGACATGACTTGGTTGTGTCCTAATGTAAGAGCGAGCAGTGATCGCATATTGAACTTGTTGGTTGAGACAACATGAGAGGAACTACGCTACCCATGTCCTGGAGTTAGTAGTAGTGGTCTTCGCCTTGATGATTCGGCGGCACTATCTGATGGGCGAGCATTTTACAGCCTACTCTGACCACCAGAGTCTCAGGTAAATCTTCTCGCTAAAGGACATGAACTTGATATAGCAATGATGGCACGAGTTCCTCAAGGACAATGACTTAGAGATAGTATATACTCTTGGGAAGGGGAATGTTGTAGCATATGCTCTCAGTAGGAGATCAGGCATTCAACTGCTAGGAGAGGCGACAGAGCAGCTGGTTGCGTTGCAGATATCCTTTGTGGATAGTGATTGTGTAGTCTTTCTATTGTCTCTCACAGTCACTCATTCACTTCTTCACCATGTCAGAGAAGCACAACGTGGGGATGTTGACTGTGAGACACGACGTGGTCAAACATCAATAGGGTAGGCAACTGATGGATTTTTTGAAGGTGGGGACCGCATAATTCTTTTTAGAGGATGGAACATGGTACCAGTTTCACTTCAGGAGGAAGTGTTGAGGGAGTACCAGACATCTCCCTTAGCGGTACATCTAGGAGTAGCGAAGATGTATCAGGACCTCCGACGACAGCACTGGTGGCTAGTCCTAAAGAAGGTAGTAGCAGTGTTTGTCTCATGATGCCTCACTTTTCAGCAAGTGAAGGCAGACCACCAGGTTATATCTGTATTTTTTCAACCCTTATAGGTCCCAGAGTTGAAGTGGGATGGGATATCCATAGATTTCATGATGGTACTTTCATGTACATCCATAGGATAAGACTTTATCTGGGTGATCACAGACCAACTCACCAAATCGGCCCACTTCCTACCGATCAGATATCAGGGCTTAGTATAGAGCTTAATTGGTTCTCCTCTATGTACAGGAGATAGTATGGCTTCATGGTGTGCCATCGAAGATCGTCACCAATCAAGATTCTCAATTCAGTTTCCAGCTATGGAAGGGGTTGCATGAGGCTTTCGGGACGCATCTCTGCTTGAGCACCGCCTTCCATCCTCAAAACGGATGGTCAGATTGAGAGGACCATTCAAACTCTTGAGGACATGCTCTGTGCATGAATCCTTGACTTCAGTCATAGCTGGGAGGATCACTTACCCTTTGTAGAGTTTGCGTATAACAATAGCTACCACTCCACCATCAGGATGGTAACTTATGAGGCACTATACAACTGACCTTGCAGATTGCCTTTATGCTGGATTGGCCAAGGGGAGTCAGCACTTGTAGGACCAGAGATAGCGCAGGCTATGACGGAGAAGGTGCAGATCATCCAGGAGCAGATGAAGACTACACAGTGCAGGAAGAAGTCCTATGCTGATAGGAGATAGAGACCACTGGAGTTCGAGGATGGCGACCATGTATTTCTATGGGTCTCACCTCAAAAAGGTCTATGGAGATTTGGATGTGGCATCATGTTATCTCTGTGATCCATCAGACCTTTCCAGGTCCTCTGCAGGGTAGGTGAGGTGGCTTACTGCTTGGCTCTTCGACATAAGTTGCACAGGGTGCACGACATCTTCCACGTATCTCAGCTAATGAGATACGTGCATGACCCATCCCACATCATCGACCACGGTGAGCTAGACATCGACGATGGGGCAACATTCATGGAGGTTCTAGTAGAGATTGAGGATCAACAGGAGCGGTTCATGCATGGATGGTCGATTCCTCTAGTGTGCATTCGCTGGCAGCACAGGAACCTCCAGGAGAGAACATGGGAGTGGGAGGCTCAGATTCATGCTCAATGTCCCCATTTGTTCCCTTGGTGTGTGTTGTAGCTTACGGGGACGTAAATCCTTGAGGTGGGGAGAATGTAAATACCTGGAAATTCTGTAATTTTTTTTAAATACATGGGAACTTTACGAGTCCATAGTTTATGACGAATCCTAATTATGAGGACCTATTTGCCCGAAATCAATTTCCGAAGTTTTGTTCAGGTACATTCAGTAAACATATGAGTAGGATTTTATATCTTTTGAACCGGTGCTCAGAATTGAAATCTGAGGGCACCGTTGAACTCGTAGGGCTGTTATTCACTTAAGGGGACCTTTACCACAGTAGCATTTTATCGAGGTTGGAAGTTAATTTTTGGGGGTTTACTAAATAATTTAAATAAAAATATGTACAACATATTTTTTTCTGTGGCAGTTTAATCCTCCAAGGGGAGGTTGGATGTGGGGACCACCCACGCATAACATTCCTTGGGAGGATATAACTAGCTGGGACCCACACTAGTATAAACCCCCTTTAACCCGTATGTTACTCTCATTAAATTGGGGGAAGTCTCTTAAACTTCCCTTGAGTTTGTTAAAGACAACTCTCCCTTATTTAATTTAAAACATTCCACCTTCCCCGTAATGGTTCCAATTCACCCATTAATGAAGTGAGGTAGCTTATATTAATTATATTTTCAAAAAAAATTGAATTCAATTTGGAATTCTTGGAAACAATAAAATAATAGGGAGAAATTATTTTATTTTGGGGTTGGTGATTCTCTAGGGTGGATATTTGGAGTTTTTGGAGAAATGACTTCTTATAACTAAGAATGACATCCTCACCAACGATGTAAACTCCTCATCTCCAAAGAACTACAAACACCATCCTCGATCTTCAACAAAGGTATAAGAGAAGGATCCGCCCAAGAAAACTGTCAATGATGCTTTTTCCTTGGACGCTCCCTGACGTCGACAAATTGACGCCACCTCCTCTGCGACTCATCGACGTTCAACGACAAATAATAGGTAGGGGTTTGAGTTGAATTCATTTCTTGTTATTCATCATTAAACATTGGTTTATTTTTTGGCCAATTATTATCACCCAACGCGGAGGGAACGGGCTGAAAAAACATGGCCCAACATCCCTCAGTTGGTTCTTGATGGGTTGATAATGGCAGTGGTGCACTGGTGCCACCGGAAGAGAGAACCTTGGTGGAGCATTGGCGAACGGAGACAGTCGGCCATGAGGAAACTTGCAGCGTAAGGTCACCAGAAAGAGGTGTGGCACCATCGTGCCATACAGACGAGCAACTGGCCGTGGCCAAACCGGGCCACGACGATGGAGGCCCGGCACCGACGCGCCACACAGAGAGCCGGAGGACAGCGGTGCCGTCGCGCTGCGGTGGAGGAGAGGTAACGGATGGCCGTGCCAACCGTCATGGAGTCGAAAGAGAGGGACCATCTAGGTCTCATGGCCCTTGAACCGGCGCAGTATGCCGGTTCTATTCGATAAACTAGGGAGGGGAACAACACCCCCTCCCTCGTGTGGTCGTACGGGCCGCCACAATCCGGGCCGCCCATATCCCAGCCCCCCAGGCCGGGCTGCCCTCGGTCGGGCCACCTGAGGCCACGCTACCCTCATCCAACCTCCCATGACGGGGCCTCCCTCGGTCATGCCTCCCACGTCTGGGCCGCCTTCGGACGGGCCACCCTCTGTCGGGCAGCCCACGACCGGGCTGCCCCATGTCCGGGCCACCCTTGGGATGGGTCGCCCCAGGTCGGTTCGTCTCTTCGGGTCAGGTCGTCCCCTCGGCTCGAGTCCCTTCCTCAAACTGGGTCAGACTTGAGGACCAGGTTAGACCTCGGTTCAGACCGGGTTAGGCCAGGTTAGTCCGACCAGACCCAGACCCGCTATGGCCTTTTACACCTTTTCGCCCACATTTAGGGCTATGGGTGTCCGATTGACGTACTGCCAACAGAGATAGAATTATTTGAGCTATATGATTCTTTTGGCATACTCCATTTGAGGTTTGAATGTAGTTGGGGTACGACCAGGTTGGTTTGAGTCTAAAAACCAACCAGGACCCTCGAACGGAAATTCCAATAACTCTCAGACCGGGCGTCTGATTGACGCACTGTCTGTCGCGGTGGGTTCCTTATAATGAGACAGAACTACGAGATACATCAACTCAAGACTTCTTGGTAGTTTATGTATCGACACTTTGCTCAACAATCAGACACTCCCAAAATCAAGTGTTATGTGTGCGGGAACCCTAGGACTAGATGCGACTGAGATTACAGGATCCTCTGTGGGTTTGACAGCGACGATACTGTACCAAGATCCTCCGTGGGTTCGATAGTGATGAATTCTATATCGGATTACTCCGTGGGTTTGACAATGATGACTACTATACCAGGATGCTTCGTGGGTTCAACATTGATGAATACTGTACCAAGAACCTCTATGGGTCTGACATTTATGACTTCTATTCCTCGATCCTGTGTGGGTCTGATAGAATAGATGATCCTATATCCTATGTGGGTCCGACAGCTTAGCTGGTCTGGTATCCTGTGTGGGTCAGACATCTTAGATGAATCAGTGAATACATATGATCATCTTTAAAACTCTACAAAATATTATACCTCTGTGAATTGAGTCTTTCCTTTCAACCATTATCATTGTGGTGATTTACTTTACTTCCTTTGTGGAATGGGCTATGCTTGGATCAAGGGTTCGAACTGAACTGTTATTGATAACTTAGGTGTATGTATGGGCATGTTCCTAAGTAAGGTTGGTTGGTACATCGTGATTGTATCTTAATTCTGTGGTTTATCCTTAGTTGATTCTGGGAGACCATCAGGGGTCTCAGGGTCCCCTAATAAGTATTGTTATACTCACCTTTGCACGGGCTTCGCTCACACCTTGTTGTGTTCTGTGTAGACGACGATCAATAGTGATCGAGGATGAGGGTGACGGACGGGAGTCTTCCCGGAGCTCGACTAGATGGGACATACCTCAGGGACGAGTGTTCGAGTTCTGTACCTACCCTTCAGGTAGGACTCACCGGTGGACAATCCAAAAGCTGTTTTTCCGTTTCTACATGTACTTGTACTTGTTGTTCAGTTGGGTTTGTATAATGGTCCACTTACTTTCTGCATGCTCTACATTTCTATATTAGTACTTATTGCTTCTACAGCTAGTGTTTAGACTTTGTGTGGTACAGGTTTAAAGGCAATGAATTTTCATTTTCTCGGGTTTAAGCCTTTTGGTGCTAGTCACCAGCCCCTGGCCTATGGAAGGCGGGCTTGGGGTTGTCACGACACGGGCCCCGAGGACGGGTTGTGAAAACAGCATTAGAATTTATACTAAAAATCAAAATAGTGGGGTGATTTTGGATAGTAAGATATCATTTAAGAATTATAAATAAATTATATAAATCATATTTATTATCATTCCCATCATCAATATCAACCACGAGGGATTGATATAAAAAAAATAAATCATCTCTTTGTAGATGTGGTAATGTAAACACACTAACACTAAAGACAATTCATTTTTTATTAGTATAAAGAAGTGATTAAATAATAGGTTTACCTTTATTATTGTCTCTTCTCAAAAAACTAATTATTTTTTGATGTTATTATACTATTGTTATGGTTATTTTATCAAAGAATGAATTAGAGTTAAATGATAATAAATAATTTATACCTATATTTGGACCATTAGTATCTAGTTCATTAAGGGATTATATTAAAGAGACATAGTTTAACTTTTTTTACCAGGGTAACTATTTCATGTAATTTCATTCAAGTATAAGGAATCTGGGGTGTGGTTCCCTAATATTTTTAAATATTAGTGGAGTTATTAATTGTTTTAATTTATCCCACATCTTTTTGTAACTAATATATTCTTTTTCATTGAAACTAATGATCAAGTGTAAGATTGGAAATAAATATATGTTATGTGAGTTAAAGGAGGGATGGTTGGTAAAAAATATTGGTAGTATATTTAGTCAAAAATTTCATTCCATATGTTCTAGAGGTCTAGTTAATATATGAATATTTTTACACTTTAGATTAGTCATTCAAAAACTTATTACAATAAAGTAAATAATAATCATGTAATCAATTGTATTTCAAAAAATATTAGTAGAACCTTTTTAAAAAATTATATTTTATGAATCTATATTTGGATCAATTTATACTAATTTATTTTCTATATCATCAAATGTTTACTTTTAAATAAAAATATATAATGTTTTAAAACATTATTTCATTAGAAAAAAATCATTTTAAACATTATGTGTTCCTAATGTTATATAACATTTATTTCTAATGAAGTTAGTGTAATGAAATTTTATGTATATTTTAAAACATATTATAGTCTAATTAATATAAAATAGTTTCGTTTAATAAATAATATATAGAAATATATTATTATTGGATAAAAATAAACATTCTACTATAGTAAAAAAATATTAATTTGGAAACATAATTCTAAAATAAAAAAGTAACATGTTTCATAATTTGATCATGTAGATCCAAAATATGTTAGTAACTTTTTATTCAATTTTTAAATTATTTTAAATTCTATTTTCGTTATTGTTCTAATAATATTTTTTTAATAATTATTTATTTTTTATGAATAAAATTACCACTATCTTATTATACTCTTCAATATATGTTTTATAATGAATTTTCATCAAGAGATTCCATCCACCTTCAAATATATAATAAGGTTAATATTTTAGCAGGATATTATATTTGTGGGGATTAATTTAATGTTTAATTAAATGAATTCCTATAACATAATATTTAATTTATCAAAAGTAATATATGCAATCATTTGTTATTAAAAATGTTGGATAATGTGTGAAAAATAAATCCTTCCACAATTTTGCAGTAATTTTTTAATATCAACATCAGAAATAACAATAATTGTATATTCTATTTATTTGTGGAAAAAATATACAAGTGATCTAATGATATCACATAATATAATAAATAAGTGAATACTTGGTTATGTTAATTGACCATAAAATTATTTTCCTGATATATATTAGATAAAAATAGATGAACTTTATTGTTTTCACTAATTCTGATAAAGATACATGTTTTAATAATATAATATCACTGTTTAGATTATTGTTTTATTAGAAGAAATACATGAGTTCTATAATAGTAAGAAAAAAAATATGTTACATTGAGAATAATTGTGGAAGAATATGTCTCTACTACTGATACATATACACAATTGATATTGATGAATGTTAGTATAGATTATTTATGGTTGAATTTTGATAAACCATTAAATTTTCTCAATAGTATCTGATTTTAAATAAATATTTTCAAAAAACATGAAAAAAATTAGATATTAAACCACCATAATAATATATATTTTTTGTTTAATAAAATATTGGTGGTAAAATTGAAATTATTATAGAGAGTTTTCAAAAAAAAATATAAACATTCTTATGTTTCATTAAATTATATTCCAATGATAGTATTTCGGGAATTTTGTATGAAACTAATTGTTAAACCAACACCATTGAATTATTAATGTTTTTGAGGATATTGAGGGCATTATTTTATGTATTTTTAGAAAAAGGGGGAGTTGTTATATGTATTTATTACAATAAGAACATACTCTAATCTCTATAGTTTATCAATATGTAATTGGTGTTATAATATAATGGTGGGAAAAATATTACAGTTGGTTTTATCAAATAATTTCCATAATAATTCATATCACCAAGTGTCGTAATACTAGTGAAAATCATTTATATAATCAGGAATGTAATGTCATTTCAGTCACTCTGGTAATGGGTTGTGCATCTAAATTTGTAACACCCGAGTTTTTTATGAGAAATATTTTGTTTTTATGATATATAAATCCTCAAAAGAATATTTCACTACACACAACACTATCTTGTATTTCATTACACGCAACTATGTCCTTCCTCAATATCTTGCGTTGTATGCAAGACCGATTTTCATGAAACAACGATATGCTGTTAAAATATTATTAAAACTAGCTGTTATGAATATTAATACCCACTTTTTGAAATTATGTAAATTTTATCATTCAAAATGGACTTCATTTTTGGATTTGGAATACCGAAATTATCCTAGGGTAAAATTTTGGTATTTTTCTGAAAACTTTCAAGTTTTGATGAATAGTGAAAACACTGGGTTACTATTTAAAAAACGAATTTTTATTTAAATAATTATTTAATTTATTTAAATTTATTTTTGGTCAAAATTGATACATAATACCTATATAAGTTCAATTCAATTCATTGGAGTCATTTTATAATAATTTTAGATATATAATAATTTTATTGAACTTTTCACCGTATTTTACCCACCACCTAGGGGAATTTCAAAATTCACATAAAAAATAATTTTACCACTTCTGTGAGTGGAATTTAGCAACTCCAAAAGACACGGTTAATATCAATGACTAAAATGTGGTTCAATGAGATGAAAATAATTTTTGGTGAATAGTGACTTTTTACTTTTTTCCCACGGTTAAAAGTAAATAGGGAAATTAAGGGTAAAAATGTTATTATTATTACCCTAACACATGTACTAATTCTATTGTATAAGTGTAATTCGACCAAAAACATCCTTAGGAATAACATATGTCCATTTAGGTCCTCTTGGATCAGATTAGGACATTTATTATTAATTTATTTAAAGAAGGGTTAAAATAGTTAAAATCATCGTTAAATAAGTAAAACATTTTTAATATAGGGTTATACATAAGCTAAATTTGACTATAAATATTCATTAGAAATATAGAAATATTTCCTACATAATGGTATTTTATTTATAATTTTTATACATTATATAAAATTATTTATTTATGACACAATGATGATGCAACTATTATCTTATTAATGAAATATTGACATAATTGATCTTATAAATACCCAAATAAATGTAATTTGACACTTTTTATGAATTACACTAATTTTCTAGGTTAATATGACAAGTTATTATTTAGTTTCTTAACTTTATTTGAACTAATATTTCTGTTATGATTTTCACAAAAATCAATTACCAAATAGTGTCAAAATTGACATAAAATAGTTTTTTAAAAAAATTATATTATTAATTGTTATTTTATTTCTAAAAATCTAATGTTAATCCAAATGACTTATATGATGTTATATATATAAATAATAAATAACTTGGTGTTCTTTTGGCTTGTTATTGAATGTTTATTAACCATATAGTGTAAGAAAAAAAAGACACGGTAAAAGTTAAATTATTTAACTTAGTGTTAAATCTAAAAGATGAGGTCAAAATAAAACCCTAATCTTGCCTAAATTATATTGTATGAGAGGATTGCGACCCATACTCACCTTAGATTCTAAATAAATCATTTTTGAGCTATTAAAAACCGAATATGACTTTATAATAAAATAATATTTTAAGTTTTCCTAAGGTGCCCCTCTCCACCCTTATAAAAGGGAACCTCCTCCCTCTCTTCCTCACACCACTTTGAGCCTTCATGCTCGGCCAAACCCTTCCAAATTCACTTCTACACTTCCTGAGAAAAATTTTAGAGTTCCTGGGATTCTTCAAAGACCGATTTTAGTGCCCTAAAAGGAGGTTTCAAAGAGGCGCTTCCAAGAAGAGGTAATGTCCATTACCGATTATTTCAACATTATTTCTTCGTCCACTTCTTCCACATAGGTTGTTTCATTATGAAGTAATAACATATGTAACACTCATATACTAATATTTTATTATAAGTATGAAACAAGCCTATTTCACCATCTATCCATCCTATAGAAAATGAAATCACCGCACGTGCGTACGTACGGAATACCGTCTCCTTGTCATGGTGTAATCTTTTTTCCACCACCACCTTACATGGATGGGTATAATGGTGTAAATAATGACTATATATGATTATTTTAAAGTTATATTGATTCTAAAATAGTATACATACACTCCAATACAGTTCCACAATCATGGAAACGATATCATCGCTCGTGCGTACGCATGAAATATCGTCTCCACGATGTGATGTGACTCGTTCTACATGATATTCATTGAATAATGATTATATAAATGAATATAATGAATAAATATGATATATATTACACTAATAACATTCTGGAAATGATTTTTCTATAACCTAAAAAAGATGAATAGAAATTTATTCAACAAATCACAAATACGAACATAAAGCAATAAACACCCGAATAACGAGTAGCAATGAAATATTACTAATAAGAAGCTAATAATATGACCGTATATTATATCATAAAAATAACTATGATTTTGGAATAAGTCAATGACATTATTTAAATTATTATACAGGAGGTTCGGACACTTACGAAGCAAATCAGACCTAAGGTAATGGAAAATTTCACAATCTCATTTTTATCAAATATTTTTTATACTTCAGAATTTACTGGGGAATTTTTATCATCCACATCCATGTTTCCTCAATATTTAATATTACTTCCATACACCTACAATTGATTATATCCGATTTTACCCTTTGGGGAGTTTTTAGTAAAATAAATGAATGGAATCTTTTATAGTTTTTCGTACGAGGTACTTTTTTACTTTTTCGGCCAAAGTACAGGAAGAATATTTTTTTTAACTTATACGGAATGAATGCATTTTTAGAAAATTATTTACATGAAGCTTAATTTACAAGTTTTCAAGTTTATTTTTAATCTACTTCTTTTAGTTCAAACTTATATGACATGTTAAGAAAAGAAAATGTTTTTGATGTAGAATGGATACTTTCTTCAAGAATGGGGTTCAAGTGTTTTATCAAAATTATTTTCCATCTATGATAATATAGGGTTCTGTTTATATCCCTATTTTTTCATTGATTTGATTATTTTATGATGGAATTTTTTTTACGATATCTTTTTATTGATTATTTTATGATGATGTGATGTTTAAGAATCCCATTTTTATTAAATGGGTTATGTTATGATATATGGTTTATGATATTGTGGAACACATAAGAATCGTATCATTATGATATGGGTGGGACCTATATCTCCCTACGATGCATTGGGTAATGATTTATAACTCATGAGGTAGACATGCCTAGAACAACAGGTAAAACCGGTTCAGTGAAATAGGACTGAAAGGAGCTGTGAACTCGGTTCAGAAAAGGACTTTGTCTGCTAAGATAGGCTTGGAAATGGGTATTGACTACTAAGAAATGATTTTCTATGATTATGTGTGTATGACACAAAGTTTCATTTTTTACATTATGATTATTGGAATTACATTTCACTTCTATAATTTATCACATGTTATGATCTCTTTTGCAGGAAAAGATTTTCAAAAAGTTATCTTCTTAAGAATATGATATGACTGATATTTCTTTTTTTACCCTTACTAAGCATTTGAGCTCACCCTTTTGTATGTTTTCTTTACCAGGTCAGGAATAAGGATATTATGTAGGATATGCCAAAAAGGGACTTTAGATATGATGAAATAAACTGGAGACAATGTTGTTGCTTTTATGAACCAGTTGAAGTAATAACCATGTAAGTAATGTATGTCTCATTATAGTTGGTATCAGAGGAAATGTATAGTCAACCTTTGGAAACTAGGATGTGAAAGCCTTAGTACGAAACCTAAGGATATGTATAAGCATAGAACAAAATCATAGTGTTTCAGAAATGGCCATGAATAACCTATGATAAGACCTTAAGTGTAAAATTTTATTCTTGATTATGTGGTTTTCATATTATAATTAGTGTTTCTCACACTATTCTTCTTGGTTTTAGTCAATGGTTGTAACATGAAGGAACCGTGTTAATGCGGAATGCGACAGGCAATGCAATGAATATCCCCCTGAGCAACGAAATGTTATGGGATCTGGAATGGGAAATCTTGTAGCCATGATCACACAAATTTCTGAAGCTATGAATAATAGAGGACTTCCAAACGAGCAAAGGAAGGAGAAACATTCTTTTGAATCCTTCATGAGGTGTGTCCACCTTCATTCAGTGGGTATACTGATCCATTAGTTGCTGAACAAAGGATTTGTACTACTGAAAAGATATTTTTAGTTCTTCAATGTTCTGAACATGATAAATTCATCTTAGAAGTGTATCATTTGGAAGGAGATGCTGATCAATTGTGGAATCTTATCTAGAATACGAGTAAAAGAGATGAAATGATTCCATGGAATTGGACGAGTACAAGAACATAATTTTCAATATGTATTTCCCTCATATTCTTCAAACAAAGATGGAGACGGAGTTTCTTGAACTAAAGCAAAAGGATGATGAATCCGTTGGTACCTATGAAGAAAATTTTACAAGAATTGCAAGGTACGCTTCAAGAATTATTATCCAACCTGAGAGTAAGATCAATCGATTCATTAGTGGCTTAAAACCAAGCCTTCGAAGGGCGTTATCCATAAGGGAAATCAATAGCTTCGAGGAAATTTTTCCATTTTCTCTCAAGGTTGAAATAGATATTGGTGTAACCCATCAGTCATATATATTTCATTCGAAGAGGAAAATGGAATTCAAAGGAAAATCTAAAGAGCACAATGAAAAGAAGATGAGTTTTCCCTAATTATCAATGTGTGGAAAGAAACATGGAGGGAGTTGTCTTAAAGGGACAAGTAAATGTTTCAAATGTGTAAAATAAGGTCATCAGGAATTTGAATGTCTCAATGATGTGAAGAAGATGTCTAGTGATGCGAACAAAGAAAATGCTTCATAGAGTGCACCTCATCACTTCAATGTTACGAGGGCAAGGAAATGGGGCATTACGCCAATCAATGCCCTAATCCAAGGGTTTTTTATGATGATCGATGTCAACAAACTCTTATGGATAAAGAAAAATGAAAGTCACAAGCATTTTTTAGCAGCGACGTGGAGTATGATAACGAAGTGGTGAAAGGTACACTTACCATCCACTCTAAAGTAGAAAATGTTTCATTTGATTCTGGATCCACCCACTCATTTATTTCTGAAGAAGTTTCGAATGGTATCACCATATTACCTCAACAATTAGATGTTGAGTTAGCTGTGACAACCCCAAATGCAACAATAGTCGCATCAAAAGTTTATTATACTTCTCCGATTGAAGTTTGTGGGAAAGTGCTTCCTGCAAATCTTGTGATCCTTCCTGTAGTGGAATTTGATGTGATTTTTGGCATGGATTAGCTTTCTTTATATGGATCTCATATCAATTGCTAAATAAGGGAAGTCACATTTCATATTCCAAATCAATCTATGATCGTCTATCGATGCAAGGATGAATATTACCTTCCAGTGGAAATTTCTTCCATATTATGGGTCTTAATTCCACTAAATGAGGGTTATTTATCTCAAATGGTTGGAGAGAAACTAACGATTATGAATATGTCCATTGTATGGGAGTTTTACGATGTCTTTCCGGAGGAATTTATGAGTCTTACACCTAATCGTGAAGTTGAGTTTTCAATAAAACTCCTACCGGGTGCTTGGCATATTTCAAAGACACCTTATAGAATGGCACCAATTTACTTGCAGGAATTGAAGAATAAACTCCAAGAGAATCTTGATAAGGGATTCATACGCCCTAGTTCGTCACCTTGGGGAGCACCTGTTCTGTTTGTTAAGAAGAAAGATGGATCAATGAGACTCTGCAATGATTATCGAGAACTTATGAAGATCAATATCAAGAACAAATATAATCTCCCATGTATTGATGACTTATTTTACCAACTACACGGAGCTCAATACTTTTCCAAGATTGATATTCATTTAGGGTATCATCAATTATGGGTCAAAAGAGAGGATATACCAAAGGCGGCTTTCCGTACAAGGTATGGACACTATGAATTTATAGTGATGCCATTTGGTCTTACTATTGCCCCTGCAATCTTCATGGATATGATGAATAGAGTCTTTAGATACTATCTTGATCATTTTTTCACAATCTTTATAGATGATATTCTTGTCTATTCAAAGAGAAAGTAAGAACATGAATATCATTTGAGAATTATATTGAAGACCCTGAGAAAGGAGAAGCATTATGACAATTTTATCGAGTGTGAATTTTGGAATCAAAAAGTTGCATTTTTGGGGCACATAATCTCAAAAGAGGGGATATCTGTGGATCCAGAATAAACAGAGGTTATCAAAAGATGGACGAGACCAACAACGGTAACTGAGATCTGAAGTTTTCTTGGTTTGGTTGGATATTATCGATGTTTTTTTAATGATTTTTCTTGATTATCTAATCCACTCACCAAGTTGAATTAGAAAGGAGTTGAGTTTGTTTGGACGGAGGAATGTGATGAGAATTTAAAGGAGTTGAAAAGATGGTTATCCAGTGCACCTGTAATCACACTTCCTTGTAGTGGAGAAAGGATTTTGATCTATAGTGATTCATACAAGAAGGGGTTGGGGTGTGTTCTTATGATAAATGATATGGTGATAGCTTATACCTCACAACATTTGAAAATCCATGAGAAAAATTACCCAACTTATGATTTGGAGTTAGCTGCAATATTCATTACATTAAATATTTGGAGGCATAATCTTTATGGAGAAAGGTGTGATATTTATATTGATCATAATAGTTTAAAGTGTATTTTCACACAAAAGGAGATGAATATATGCCAAAAAAAAATGGTTGGAGCTGATTAAGGATTACGAATGCTCAATTCATTACCACCCTGGGAAAGCAAACAAGGTGGAAGATGCATTAAGTCGACAAGACCATGCTAGCTTATCCATGATGAGAATCACAAAAGATCCAATATTTATGGATTTACAAAGGATGGATCTTGGAATTATAATGGAAGGGGAAAAATCTTATATTTCTCAATTGAATTTTCAACCATCTATACATGTGAAGATTAAAGAGGCGCAGAAAGAAGATGTAGATTTACAAAAGAAGGTGAGAAATATTCCTCAATTCAACCTTGATTGTGATGGGATAATAAACTTCAGGAATCTTGTGTGTGTTCATCCCATCTCAAAATTAATGAAGGAGCTATTGGATGAGGCTCATAGTTCTTCATTCTCTATTCATCTTGGAAGCACGAAGATATATAAGGACCTCAAAGAATACTTCTGGTCGGATGGCATGAAAATAGATATTGCTGAATATGTCTCTAGATGCTTGGTTTGTCAGCAAGTTAAAGACGAGAGGCATAAGTCTAAGGGGATGTTACAACCATTACCCATACAAGAATGGAAAT
Source organism: Viscum album (assembly GCA_963277665.1). Taxonomy (NCBI): domain Eukaryota; kingdom Viridiplantae; phylum Streptophyta; class Magnoliopsida; order Santalales; family Viscaceae; genus Viscum; species Viscum album. Next base: position 540,978,921 of record OY728130.1, on the reverse strand, counting down.
GGGAAAACATCACTATGGACTTTGTCATCGGACTTCCTAAAACATCTATAGGAAATAATGCTATCTGGTTCAAAGTTGATCTTCTTACAAAGTCTGCACACTTCATTACTATTAGAGAGGATTTATCTTTGGATCAGCTTTCTAGGATATATGTAAAGGAATTGGTAATATTTCATGGAGTACCACTTTCCATTATATCTGATCGAGATCTGAGGTTTACCTCAAATTTTGGCAAAGACTTCAACATACTCTGGATACAGAGTTGAGTTTCAGCACTACTTATCATCCTCAGATAGATGGTCAGTCTGAGAGGACAATTCAAACTCTAGAAGATATGTTGAGAGATTGATCAATGGATTTCAAAGGTCGTTGGGATCAACACATACCATTGGTGGAATTTTCATTAATAATAGCTTTCACTCCAATATTCAGACGGCTCCTTATGAAGCTCTATATGGAAAGAAATACAGGACTCCAACATGCTGGGATGAAGTTGGGGATAGAAAGCTATTAGGACCTGATCTTGTCGATGAGATGGCAGAAAAGTTCTGATCTATTCAACAACACATAAGAGCAGCTCAGAGTAGACAAAAAATTTATTCTGGAAACCAAAGAAATGACCTATAGTTTTAAGTGGGTGATAAAGTGTTCTTACGAATATCTCCTTGGAAGAGAGTAATGGGATTTGGAAAGAAGGGAAAGCTGAGCCCTAGGTATATCAGTCCTTTCGAAATATTGGATCGTGTTGGGAAGGTAGCTTACCGATTGGAGCTTCCACCGAATCTCTCCCAAGTTAATGATGTGTTCCATGTATCTCTTCTGAGAAAGTATATACCTGATCCTTCACATGTACTCATACCAGAAGTTGTACCGCTGGAGCAAGATCTTTCTTATGAAGAACAACCAATATAGATTCTAGATCATTGCGAAAAAGTCCTACAGAACAAGACTACATTCTTGGTGAATGTTTTATATAGGAACCACCAATTTGAAGAAGCTACATGGGAGCTTTAGGATATGATGAGGAGAGGTATCCTCATATATTTTTAACAAAGTGACAAATTTCGAGGGAAAAATTATTTTAAGTGGGGTAGAATATAACACTCGAGATATTTTTGAGAAATATTTTGTTTTTATGTTATATAAATCATCAACGGAATCATTCACTACAAAAAACACTAGCTTGGCATGCTTTACACACAACCGTGGCCTTCCTTGATAGCTTTCATTGTACGCAATACCGAGTTTCACTAAACAACGATATGCTATTAAAATATTATTAAAACTAACTGTTATGAATAGAAATACCCACTTTTCTAAATTTTTTAAATTTTATCTTTCAAAATGGACTTCATTTTTATATTCAGAATATCTAAATTAGCCTAGGGTGATTTTTTGGTATTTTTCTAAAAACATTCAATTTTTGATATATAGTGAAAACACTGGGTTACTATTTAAAAACCGACTTTTTATTTAAATAATTATTTATTTTATATAAATTTATTTTAGGTAAAAATTGATACATAATACCAATATAAGTTCAATTCAATTCATTGGAGTCATTTTATAATAATTATAGATATATAAAAATTTTATTGAACTTTTCACCGTCTTTTACCCACCACCTAGGAGAATTTCCAAATTCACATAAAAATTAATTTTACCACTTCTGTGAGTAGAATTTCGCGACTCCGAAAGACACGGTTAATATCAATGACTAAAATGTTGTTCAATGAGATGAATATAATTTTTTGTGAATAGTAACTTTTTACTTTTTTCCCACGGTTAAAAGTAAATAGGGAAATTAAGGGTAAAAATGATATTATTATTACCCTATCACATTTCCTAATTCTATTGGATAAGAGTAATTCGACCAAAAACAACCTTAGGAATAACATATTACCATTTAGGTCCTCTTGGATCAGATTATGACATTTATTATTAATTTATTTAAATAAGGGTTAAAATAGTTAAAATCATCGTTAAATAAGTAAAACATTTTTAATATAGGGTTATACATAATATAAATTCGACTATAAATTTTCATTATAAAGATAAAAAATTTCCTAAATAATGGTATTTTATTTATAATTTTTATTAAATTAAATAATTAAATTTATTTATGACACAATGATGATGCAGTAATTATCATATTAAGGAAATATTGACATAATTGATGTTATAAATACGCAAATAAATGTAATTTGAGACTTTTTATGAATTAAACTAATTTTTTAGGTTAATATGGAATTTTATTATTGATTTTATTAACTTTTTTGGAACTAATATTTCTGTTATGATTTTTTTACAAAAATAAATTACAAAATAGTGTCAAAATTGACATAAAATAGTTTTTAAAACATCTTTAATATTATTAATTGTTATTTTATTTCTAAAAATCTAAGGATCAGCCAAATTACTTATATATAGTTATATATATTAATAAAAAACAACTTGGGGTTCGTTTGGCTTGTTATAGTATATTTATTGACCATATAGTGTAAGTGAACAAAATGACCCGGTAAAAGTTAAATTATTTAACTTAGAATTAATCTAAATGATACGGTTAAAATAGAACCATAAACTTGTCTAAATTATATTGGATGAGAGTATTTAGACCCATACCCACCTTAGATTCGAAATAAAACAATGTGGAGCTATTAAAAACCAAATATGACTTTATAATATAATAATATTTTAAGTTTTCATAAGGTGCCCCTCCCCTCCCTTATAAAAGGGAACATCCTCCCTCTCTTCCCCACACCACATTGAGCCTTCATGATTGGCCAAACCCTGCCAAATTCTCTTCTACACTTCTATTGAAACATTTTAGAGGTCCGGTTCTTCTTCAAAGACCAATTTTAGTGCCCTAAATGGAGGTCTCAAAGAGACGATTCAAAGAAGAGGTAATGTCCGTTACCAATTCATTCAACTTTATGTCTTCTTCCACTTCTTCTTCTTAGGTTGTTTCATTATGAATTAATAACATCAATATCACTCATATAGTGATATGTTATTATATGCATGAAACAACCCTATTTCACTATCTATACATCCTATGGAAAACGAAATCACCGCGCATGCGTACGTACGGAATACCGTCTCCACGCCGTGGTGTAATCTATTTTCCACCACCACCTTACATGGATGGTTATAATGGTGTAAATAATGACTATATATGATTATTGTAAAGTGATATTGACTCTGAAATAGTATACATATACTCCAATACAATTTTACAATCATGGGAACTATATTATCGCTCGTGCGTACGTACGGAATACCGTCTCCACGATTTGATGCGGCTCGTTCTACTTGATATTCATTGCATAATGATAATATAAATGAAATTAATGAATAAATATGATATATATTACACTAATACCATTATGTAAATGAGGTTTCTATAACCTAAAAAGAGGAATAAGAATTTATTCAACAAAACACACATACGATCATAAAGCAATAAACACCCAAATAACAAGTAGAAATGAAATATTACTAATAAGAAGCTAAGAATATGACCATATATGATATCATAAAAATAATTATGATTATTTAATAAGTCAATGAAATTATTTAAATCATTATACAGGTGGTTTGGACACTTACAAAGCAAATCAGTCCTAAGGTAATGGAAAATCTCACAATCTCATTTTTATCCGAGATTTTTTATACTTCAGAATTTACTAGGGAATATTTATCATCCACATCCATATTTACTCAATATGAAATATTATTTCAATCCACCTAAAATTTTTTAAATCCAATTTTACCCTTCAGTGAGTTTTTAGTAAAAGATATGAAAGGAATCTTTTGTCGTTTTTCGTACGAGGTACTTTTTGACTTCTCCTGCCAAAGTACGGAAATAATGTTTTTGTAACATATACAGAATGAATGGATTTTTAGAACATTATTTCCTTGAAGCTTCCATTACAAGTTTTCAAGCATAATTTTAATCAACATCTTTTAGTTCAAACATATATGACATGTTATGAAAGGAAAATGTTTATAAAGTAGAAAGTATATTTTCCTCAAGAATGGAGTTCAAGTGATTTATCAAAATTATTTTCCATCTAATATAATATAGGGTTATTTTTATATCCCTATTTTAGATTGATTTTATTATCTTATGGTGGAATTTTTTTTACGATATCCTTTTATGGATTATGTTATGATGACGTGATGTTTAAAATCCCATTTTTATTACATGGGTTATGCTATGATGTATGGTTTATGATTTTGTGGAACACATAAGAATGGAATCATTATGAGATGGGTGGGACCTATATCTCCCTAAAATTAATTGGGTAAATATTTATATCTCATGATATAGACATGGTAGGATCAGCTGGTTAAACCGGTTCAGTGAAACGGGACTGAAACGTGGTGTGAACTCAGTTCAGAAAATGACTTTGTCCGCTAAGATAGTCTTGGCAATGAGTCTTGACTACTAAGAAATTATTTTCTATGATTCCTTGTGTATTACACAAAGTTTCATGTTATATGTTATGATTATTGGAATTACAATTTACTTCTATGATTTATCCCATGTTATGATCTCTTTTGCAGGATAAGATTTTCAAAATGTTATGTTCTTATGAATATGATATGACTGATATTTCTATTGTTTACCCTTACTGAGCATTTGAGCTCACCATTTTGTATTTTTTCTTTTTCCCAGGTCAGGAAGATGGATATTAAGTAGGATATGCCAAAAAGGGACTCTAGATAAGATGAAGTAAACGGGAGGCAATGTAGTTGATTTTATGAACCTGTCGTTTATGTTTCCCAATTTCTAAAGACATTATACCTATACGGTCCTTTCATGGTTTTGTTATATGTTGTAATAATTATGATTCAATTTTGAATTAGTAACCATGTATGTAAATTATGGGTCGTTATAAAATTTATTTTATAAAGTGTTGTATATAATTTTTCTTTCAAATGCATTTATTATGATTGATATCCTTTTAGTTGATTATTTATTTATTTTTTATATTTTATATCAACATATAATTTGTTACTTTTTTTATTTTTATTTTTTTGAAAGAGAGTTCCCACTGATGATAAGAAATATTGGGATACATTCCTTACATGTATTTTTTATTATAACCAAAATATTTCATTACCAAATAAGATGCTGATTTTATGATCCTAATTCCACTAAAATTTATATTTTACTAATGACACTAGCTATGTTTTTTCATGTGTGAACAGATTGGGGGAATTTGGTTTCTAGAAAAATGTCTTGTTATAGGCATAAAATTTCAATCTATGATATGTGACGTAATATATAATGATAATTATCAACAGTATGAATTCCATTGGAACTAGTAGACCTATAAAATAGTTTTTACATAGTTAAAATATTTAAATTGATTATTTTTAAAGGTGTTAAATTTTTTAATATTTAATGTCATGGATTTCATAGTGAATGATTGTTTAATGCATGTGTATTTGTGAATATTTAATTCGAAAATTGAATATTATGAATAATATTGATGCTCTAAGTTCAAAAATAAAGTCATTTTTATAAAAATAATTTTCTAATTATTTTTAATTAAAATTTTAATTAAAAAACACTATTCACCCGAAAAAACTAATACTTGAATAATAATTAATGAAACCGTTATTTAACTATTTTATTGAATCACATTACTTAATCAAGGTGCCTAGATTATTTTAAAACTTTCTTTAAGTGAGATTACTAATCCATTTGGTCATATTACTAATCCTAATCATAAAATCACTATTCATAATTTACTATTCTTCAAAAATCAAGTTGATCTTATTAGACTCTAAATTTAGTACTGAACATAATTGCAGAAGACCATTTTTTGAAAATCATTACACATTTTTAATTATTTAGGGTTTACATAAACATATTTAAAATATCATTTTTCTAAAATTCATCAAAAATATGCATACTATATTTATTCGGTCATTTCAAAATTCATAAACTTCATCATAAGAAGAAATCCCAATTTTTATTTAAAACAAGGATTACGCAAGGTAGTTACGGTCTCGTTACATAACCCCTTATAATACCAGCATAGGACCTAAGAGTAAGGTGTGCTAGGGTGATAGAAGCTTGGGGCGGCTCAGTCAACATTGCCCGAGTAGTAATTTCTATCAGTTTGAACTTCTCACGAAGGCGATTTCGTTCCAGCTTCACATGATGAAGTTCGGCTTGGATTTGATCCAGAGCAAAGCCCAGTGGTGCTACCTCCTTCCCAAGCTCTGTTAGATGGGCTTCGATCGGTCCAAGACTACTAGGTGAGGCCATCGAATCTTCTTTCTATAATAATTAACCAAAATTACTTATATTTAGAGACAATAATCAAAACATTTTGTTCACAGCGGTCATGTTGACCGATGGTTATATAATAGTCAAACCCCACTGATCTCATTTTAATTATAATCATGTTTATCAAATAAAATATTTTTGTTGAGTATAACAATAACACATAAAATTAGGAAACAAAATTTATTTAAAAATTTCGGGTCGTTACAATCTTCCCCCCTTAAGAAATTGCGTCCTCGCAATTTTAAAATTGGGTTTTGAAATTTCATTGAAAGTCCCACATCGGAAAAGGAGTCAGTAAAACTATTACTTTAAAATAAAGAAAGGGAAGTACAATGGTCACCCGAGTTAACCCACACTAGGGTTCCATATAGGAAAACATGGACATGGAGGAAAAAACAAAGGGTCAAGTTTTGAGGGAGAGTGATAGAGAACATGATTAGGAGAAAGTTAACCATGAGAAAATTCCAAACTTATGATGTGTGGAAACGGTCTTTGATTACCTAGTAGGAAACGTAAACCAACAACATTTTTGTTTTACGTTTCTTTTCATAATTTTGAGGATTTCATTTACTACATAGAACAAAAAGATAAGAAAATATACCTACCTTCAAGTAGAGATTCATCCTTTAACAAGTCCCTACCAACACTAATCTTTTCTCCAAATGATGAGAATTCAAAAACACTTGGTGTCATAAAAGCACAAGAATCATCTTCTATAGAATCACATAATCTACAAAAGATTAACTATCGATTTCTTCTATCTTTAAACATTATCCCAAAAACAGAAAGGTTAAGGTAAAACAACTCTTCAAAAAGAAAGAATCCCATAGGAATGGAAACTACTTTTAAATCATCAAAGTTCCATGGTACTACCCAAATTTCATCATAGACCATTCCATAAATAACGGTCCTTCAAATTCCTCAAAACAAACCAAACTAAGATTGAAACCGAAATACAATAAGGATTTGATAACATATTGTTCCAAAACAACTTCATTGTTCATCTCCAGACAACATCAACCACTCCTAACATCTTATAAAAAAAAGTAGCTAACCTAAACATATTTTACCCAAGATAGGTTAGTCATTCCCATAAGTAACCTAAATTACTATAAGTTCACCTTAAATTCATCGATTCTTCAAAATATATGTCAACCTTACTCCTCAATGAAAATACCGTAGTAATCTATTTACATCGATCAAATATGGTTCCCAAAATAATGAAAGTATTCCAAAATAATAATCATATTTTAATCCCCTAATCATCCCTGTCATATTAATACAAAAATCGTCGCATTTCCTATCACATTGGTTGTCGGAACATGTTCTTCCATTTCTCACCATTAACTAAGAAGAGAAAGCATAATTAGGGGCTTATGTACTTAGCTAATAATCATGAAAAGGAACTGAAAGCATATAAGGATAACTTGTATATGAAAGGTATACCCTAACTTGTGATCTCCTAGGTTCCCATCTAGGTTATGAATGATCATAAATTCTTATGTGAACCTTTATTTTATTTTATCTTTGTTCCTTTAACAATGGTTCATACGAAGCTTATGAATTTACCAAAGCATATCCCCCGGGAGTGTCGTAACCAAGAGTGCAGCAAGGCCCGTTGTCGTGTACCAGTTCCCGTTCGAGTCTAGCTCAAAGCGGTGTTTTCGGGTTTTACCCCTATGTACATCTGTGCCAGAGCCACCTCTACCTGCTCGTATCCAGACAGGGATGTATTTTCTTGGCAACCCCTTACTCAATACTCACCAAAATACAAGGAAGATTTCCTATATTAAACTTTTCTATAGGGTTCCTCCTAGAGTTTTCATATCCTAATTTCCACAAATAACTAAACCATCCTTTGATACCAACTATAGCATCCCGCCTCTTTATCACATAATCTTTCATTACATTTTACAAAATCGAGGATCTTTAAGGTTTAGTGTCTTGGAAACTAGGAACTTTAAACATGGAAACATAAAACATGAAACAAAAAAAACATTCTTCTTAAACACTTGAAAGGCTTCTCCTCATGTTCACCCTAGGCTCATTACTGCATCTCATAACCTGGGGACATACATCAAAAGGAAGGGTGAGCAGAAGGCCCAGCAAGGGAAACAAGAGAAACATTTTACATATGAACTTGAGATACATCAATAAAGTCATGAAAAGAACTTTAATGCACGAAAATGAAATCATGAGGCATATCATAATAAAAATAAAACTTTTTCATAACTTGAAGATGTGGCTACATCATTTAACATAGACAATCATGAACATATCACCAAGGTCCATCCCCAAGGTGTCATTTGAAAATTACCAAGGTTATTCACCAGGGTATCATGAAAATTGTAATCTCTAGTGGTTACATCATTACCCAATGCATTGGAGCGCTATCAGGGCGCACCCTTAAATTTGCCTTTATTATCATGTGAGCCACATATATCATCATCAAAAATTTCATAAATAACCCACATAGAATAAAATAAATGGGTTTCATTTCATAATCATAACGTTTTAAAAACTGCTTTAAAGACATGATCTTTACGTCACTTTAAACCCACGGAAAGGGAAAGCGGGTCTCATGTATGTAAATCCCAGAATTTAAAATGGAACATTTTGATATATATGTGAATACCCTTGTAGAAATAAGAGCTTTGAGTATTCACTTTATAACATAAAATAATTTTTGAGAAAAGAGAGAGACATTTTGAGGGGAAAATTCTGCAGCATAACGGCTAAGTTTCGTGGTTTTAGAAAACATTGAAAAGAGAGGGAAAATGAGTCAAACATTCATAAATGACCCATAAAACAGTAGATGGACAGAATAAGAAGGATACATGATCATGGTAATTAAATTTCAAGGACATATCATTTGAAATGAAAAACATGGAAGGAAGACAAAAATTAGATTTCTCTTATGAAAGTTCGACAGCCTAACGGCGTTACTTAAACTTCGACAAAAAACGATTTGAAAAGATCAAATAGGGTATCTCATCATGTGAACATAAGAGTTCATTATGATAGATATAGAGATAATTCCCCAACATAACAAAAAGGAACTTGAAAGAATTGACATGAAAGTAGATCATCAAAACGAGAAGGGTGAAGAACCACTTAAAAATTCGGCAGCCTAACGGCGCCACTTAAATCTTCAAAATACTGAATTGAAGCGATCAAATGGGGTCTCTCATCATATGAAAATAAGAGTCCAGTATGATAGATATAGATATCATACCCCAACATAACAAAAAGGAACTTGAAATAATTGACATGAAAGTAGAACTTCAAAACGAGAAGGGTGAAGAACCACTTAAAAATTCGGCAGCCTAACGGCGCCACTTAAAACATCAAAATACTGAATTGAAGAGATCAAATGGGGTCTCTCATCATATGAACATAAGAGTCCAGTATGATAGATATAGAGATCATACCCCAACATAATAGAAATTAACTTGAAATACTTTACATGAAAGTAGAACTTTGAAAAAGAGAAGGGTGAAAGAATTCCTTAAAAAAATTCGGCAGCCTAACGGCGCCACATAAAACTTCAAAAAAATTGAATTGAAGAGATAAAATGGGGTCTCTCATCATATGATAATAAAAGATCAGTATGATAAATTTAGAGATCATGCCCCAACATAATACAAAGAAACATGAAAGACTTGAATGAAAATAGAACTTGAAAACGAGGAAGGTGAAAGAATCCCTTAAAATTTCGGCAGCCTAACGGCGCCACTTAAACATTCTTAAAACGAATTGATGAGAGCAAGGGGGGTCTCTCATCATATGAACATGAAATTGGAAGTAGGATGAATGTAAAAGAACATCCTCCAACATAAGAACATGGAGTATAAAAGAAATGACATAAAAGAGATTACTTGAAAAGAAAGAGAGAGGTCGGATCCCTTACCTTAAAATGTAACTCTTAAACCTCAAAGGTTGGGACCTTGAGGGCTTGGAGGCACCTTGGGAGGACTCCTTGGGAGGTAATGAGACCAGAAATTCGTTTGGAATGAGTGGGGAGTCGAATGGATGAGAGGAGGGCTTGGTATTTATAGGGAAAGTGAGGGGACAAGGCATTAATGGCCAAGGGACACCTCACATGTGCTTTTCTCAAACCCATGTGCTCTCCCTTGTCATTTATCATGGAGTTAGGCCACATGGGGCCCCCAAAACAATAATTCATCACCCTTGGCCGGCCAACCCTCAAAATATCTCATGACATCATCATGACACCGTTATGATGTCATTAAACATACCGAAACCCTAAAACTGTATTTTTACTATTCACTGAAAATTCAACTTTCTCAGAAAAATCCCAAAATTTCACATTAACCAAATATCAATGCTCTGATTTCAAAAATGAAATCCATTTTATAAAAATAATTTTCTAAATATTTTTAATTTAATTTTTAAATAAAAACACTATTCATCGAAAATTCATTTTTTTCAGAAAAAACCCCAAAAATTACCATAACATAATATCGATGCTCTAAGTTCAAAAATAAAGTCATTTTTATAAAAATAATTTTCTAATTATTTTTAATTAAAATTTTAATTAAAAAAAACTATTCACCCGAAAAAACTAATACTTGAATAATAATTAATGAAACCGTTATTTAACTATTTTATTGAATCACATTACTTAATCAAGATGCCTAGATTATTTTAAAACTTTCTTTAAGTGAGATTACTAATCCATTTGGTCATATTACTAATCCTAATCATAAAATCACTATTCATAATTTACTATTCATCAAAAATCAAGTTGATCTTATTAGACTCTAAATTTAGTACTAAACATAATTGCAGAAGACCATTTTTTGAAAATCATTACACATTTTTAATTATTTAGGGTTTACATAAACATATTTAAAATATCATTTTTCTAAAATTCATCAAAAATATGCATACTATATTTATTCGGTCATTTCAAAATTCATAAACTTCATCATAAGAAGAAATCCCAATTTTTATTTAAAACAAGGATTACGCAAGGTAGTTACGGTCTCGTTACATAACCCCTTATAATACCAGCATAGGACCTAAGAGTAAGGTGTGCTAGGGTGATAGATGCTTGGGGCGGCTCAGTCAACATTGCCCGAGTAGTAATTTCTATCAGTTTGAACTTCTCACGAAGGCGATTTTGTTCCAGCTTCACATGATGAAGTTCGGCTTGGATTTGATCCAGAGCAAAGCCCAGTGGTGCTACCTCCTTCCCAAGCTCTGTTAGATGGGCTTCGATCGGTCCAAGACTACTAGGTGAGGCCATCGAATCTTCTTTCTATAATAATTAACCAAAATTACTTATATTTAGAGACAATAATCAAAACATTTTGTTCACAGCGGTCATGTTGACCGATGGTTATATAATAGTCAAACCCCACTGATCTCATTTTAATTATAATCATGTTTATCAAATAAAATATTTTTGTTGAGTATAACAATAACACATAAAATTAGGAAACAAAATTTATTTAAAAATTTCGGGTCTTTACATAGTTGGTTTTATTGACTCTAGGAAACGCAAAACACCATCTCAAGAGATCAAAGTAGCTATGTCAAAAAAATAGTATTCCCTCCAAGGAAGATTATTTTTCATTTTCTACCTTTTCACTATGGTAGAGGTAATGTGTTCTATATGTTAGTGATATTTTTATTTTTTTTATTTAATTTGGAACATTTTTTATCCTTTTTATCAAAGTGGAAATAAATTTAAATTTAGATAATGTTATAAAACATAAATATGGATAATTTAAGTTTTATAAAATGATAAATTAAAAAACATTTATCAACATATAATTATACAAATTTGGAAAATGTTATTATATATTAATTAACAAAGAATATTTTTTGTTTAAATTCTCATAACATAATAATGAATGGATAATATCTATATAGTAGTATATTATGACAATCATCAATGTAACATTTATGAAAAACATTAAAAATAAAATTAAGGATAAATTTTAAGGAATATTATTAGAATATAGTTATACCAGTTATAAAATCATAATTATACAGTTTTTATCCAGTGAAAAGAATACAATCAATGAGTGAATAATTATTAAAATTTTCAATGATAATTAAATGGTCTTATTAGAATCTAATTATAATAAATAACTATATATGGTCCCAGATAAATCAAGAGAGAGGTTAATATTATCGTGTATGGTTTTATATTTATTATAATTTTTATAAAACTACTAGATCATGTTTTTATCAAAATATAAAAACTAAAAATTATCTATAATAGATAAATTATAAAAAATGTAATATTTTATTACATACATTAATAAAGTAGTTTTATTTTGTTATATGATCCTTTAAAAACAATTATATTTCACTTGTTGGAAACTATGGTAATATGGATTGTGAGGAGTTGTTCTTGACTAATGAGGTTTCCACTCTTTATCTTTAATCCCACATATTGGTTTTTTAATTCTATTAACATTGAGAATTTAAGGTAGGGGTTCCTTTACATTATGAGTCCATTTTTATGATTGTTGACATTTTTGATTATCCATGTGAATTTTATTTAGACTATGATGATATTCTCATATATTTGTATATTTGAATTCCTCCCATACTTAGGATATGTTATATGTCTATAATATAAACCCACTATTTCATTATGATATTCTTTGTATATGATATGATATTTTATTATGCACGTTACCATTGTGATGGGTGAAGACATTAGATTTTTTATCCCCAGGGGGTGGCATTTTCAGAAACATTTTGTGACCTAAAAAAGTTCACGAAAGATGATGGGCAGTGATGTACTATTATGTACTATCCTAGGGTTTTCATGATCATGAGTGGTCGGAAATGTGTAATGATAGCGGGGAATGAAGATCATGTGTGGCAAGACAACTGGGGAAACAATAGGGAATGATGGTCTATATGACCATATAACAGGATAACCATGGGGTATTATAGAATACTATGGTTTGGTCTAGAGGGATAGTACATATTTTGATACAATGAATCATGATGCCCACTATGATGTTGTGAAATTTAAATAATTATTCTTATGTTTCTGTTATGGTGTTTTCCTAATTATAATAGGTGTTTCTAGTATCATAATTACTTCCCAAACAGTCATTATGTTTTTTTCATGGTTGTATATGTATTTATTATTATTTTATACACACTAGTATATTTCAACACTTCATATGGATGCATTGGTGTTATCATTCATTTTTTTATACTCACATCATACTTTGGAATTTTTGTGAGCATGTATATTCCAAGACTAGATATTTGGTGAGGGTAAAGGGACATATGGTGAACAAATGAGTAGTGGGAAATGATCTGGGATTCGACAATGACAGATTCATGAGGGTCAGAGAGATGTTTATCTAAATTTTTGTTTATTTATATTCCACTTAATGAAAGGAAATTATTACCACATTTAGTAAATATTAATATTTATGTCATTTGTTTTGTTTCATAATATTTATTATGATAATTTATCTTCATGATTACTTTTTCACTCATTATTTGTGTATGACAAAATAAGAATGTAAATGTCTCCCAACTATTATATGTGGTCTCAAACTTTGTGTTGATATCTTCTGGCATGTGGGCGGTGACATGAGGTCACTAACCTCCCAGATTCGACACAGTGGTTCTAGTAATCATATAAAATATTGTTTAGAGGACAATTTTTTTGAAAATTTCATTTTTTCCATGATTTTTGATATGATTGACTAGGGATATAATTTTCTAGAGTTATTAAGTGATAATAGTGTATTTTATAGCCATAAATATATGGCGGACCTCCATGTTTCTATAATGTGGGTGACATTTTGTTTTGTTTTTGACATTGATTAAATTCACCTATGGCGATTCACATGGTGTTGCTATGTGGTTTATGATATTTTATGTTCATTGTTCTATTTTGGATATGCACGTAAGTATATAAGATATATATATACATGATGTTGTTCTTTATAGTAGTTATTTAATTAAATTTATTGATTTGTGATATATGTTTGAGGTAGTTTCTCTTTGTCTCCTATATCTGAATTGTAACCTTATTATGATATATCATTTTTACATGATTATTTGAAAGTATCATGCTATTGTGTTAATATATATATTATGGTTATGGATATTGTTTTGTAAAAGAGACCAGGGATAGTGTTAGGATGGGTATATCATAGGTTATAGGTAGACTCCAATAATTAACCTCATGTTGTCCCATAATGAATTTAGATATTGTTATGTTCATAAAATTAATTCATTTTAATTTTTAAAACCCTCACAAATATCAAGTGGGACCCTCGAAAAATCATTTTCTTCTCAGAAAACTCTTACACATTCTCCAGTGGTACATGAAGTAGGCACACTCTAGTAGGAAATCCTTCCTACATGGTATATGGTTGAGTATTCTAGAGACTTCCATTTTCTCCATCATCTAGACTTACAAGGCACTAGTAGAATAAGTGATGTGATGGACTAGATATTCATAATAGATGTATATTTTGATTACATTGAGACACTAGAGGTGTGGATTGTGGAATTGGTAGTGTTAATGAAACAATTATTCACCATGTGTTTGTGGGGTGTTGTTAACATTTCAGGATTCTACGAAGGTCTGACTTAGAAAAACACCTAAAATAATTTATTCAAAGAGCTCCTTATGGGAAAAATAACACAATAATACTCATATGAATTAATGAAACATTATAAAAGTGAAATGTTTGATTTATCATTTGATCCAAATCATTATGCAATATAGAATGGAATTGATATAAAATAAAGTATTGGTAGTGGATTGTTTTTTAGAAATTCTCTAAGGTTCTATCGAAATTTACTATGGTGCTTCTAGATTTAGGAAGTGGAAGTCTAAATATTTATTCAAATGTGGTGGAACATATCCAGGAAAGAGAAATATATTATAAGTAAATAATGTGAAATAAATAATTTTATAGTACATAAATAGTGAGGAGGATGTGAATTATTGGATGTTATTCCCATCATCTCACACCTAGTGTCACTAATGTATAAAGACATAGAATCTGCAATGATTCTACTATGAGGATTAATGATCATGGTCTCGTGGAAGTTCTATAGGGACTCGTACAAATATTCATGGAATATTCATGGTTCATCAATAGTAGACCTATATGGAATGGGCGTAGGAGAGTCATGGTCATGGTTATGGAGTTAAGGTAGGCTGGGTTAATGATGTGTGTCAAGAACCAACCAATGGGGATGATAAACCTACTCTTATTTGAGGCATGGTCTTGATAAGGATTGTTGACAAATTTACTGGAATAATACTGGATATTTCCATGTATTTGTTATATTTTTATAGACATGAGTTTTTGATAGAGTTATTTTTCCACTAATATACCATTTGATGACATGTTGTTGAAGAATTATTTAAAATAATTGTAAATATGTGAGTTGTATTTATAACCTCTATATGTGAGAGAATAATGATGGACTACAATATTATATGGTAGGAGGATTTCTTGGTTGTTGTTTTGATGGGTTTACTCAAGACACAAATGATTATAGAAGCAGTCCAGAGGATTGTCAATCGGCTAAAAAAATGTTTTGCACTTTTTACCAATATGAAAGGAAAACCTAGTAATTGGACAAGAAAAAAATCATGTTTGGGATATTTTATGACCCAAATGTGTTCCATTTAGGATTATATTATACATTGTATAAATTTATTAATCTATGATTTTAGTATGAAATGCATAAATTCAAAGGGACTTGATCAAGATTGATTAAGGAATTCTATCCTCAAATAGATGGACAACCAGAGTGTAATATACACATACTGATGTATATGCCTCAAGAATTTATCTGGGATATTAATAGAGTGTTTTTTGATCACCCATCTATTTATCATTATGTGGATCCATTTGGGATGTTTTTTGGAACTTTTTTTCTGAATGAAGTAGTTGAGGAAGCTATTATAGATAACTCTTTGTTCAATGGGACAACATGAATGGTGAAGCTAATACAAATGAAGTTTATCACTGCATGGATTTGAAAAATATAATATTTTGACAATAATATGATACAATTGAATTTAACTATAGTTAATTAGTATTTCTTATAATTCCACCTCAATTGGTGAGATAATTTTTGAGAAATAAGGAAAAGGGAACACCATGATTTGTGGGACCCTTTTTAGATCATGGAATGGTTTGTCATAGTGGCATACCAACTAGAAATCCATCTGTGTAATTTATGAATGGATGTTGTGTTCTGTGCTTATCAGCTTCAAAATTCTAAACCCATCTCAAAACATTTTATTGAAATCTTGGGAAATGATTTCAAATAAAATGAATCATATAAAGAGAATACGATATGTAATGACCCGACCCCGGATGCCTAGATCTGGTGCCTTACTGGCATACAAATAAAGAATAAGCATCCCAAAGGACTGAGTAGTTTAGTATTATTGGAAAAAAGATACATAAATAAGTTTATCCTTACACCATAATGGAAAAAAAACACTAATTCATTCCACTAGAAACATCCAAGACTCCTATATTATGCTTGAAAGACATTCATGATTCACTTCATCATGCCATGTGTAAATGAAACATAAGTAAGGGGTGAGCTCAAATGATCAGTAAGAGTAAGAAATATAGTGGAAGATATCATAAACATAAGACATTGTTCAAAATTGAAAACGAATGCCTCAAATAATAAACATGCACACATTATGGCATTAATATTAGTTGAGTAAAAAATCCATAATAAAATATAATCATGGATATTATACTAGTTGAATAACCACATGGAATTTAAATTACTTGCTTCATAATTAAGGAAGTGAATATTCCGGACATTCTGAAACATTTTTTCAAGGCCTCGGCCAAGACAGATAATGATTAAGGCCTCGACCAAAATCCATATAACACATTGGGAAAGGCCGCAGCCAATTCTATGTCTATTTGTCTCATGAGACCTACAGATGCATCGAGGGGATATAGTGGGCCCAACCTATCACATAATAAGTCCAATGCATTCCTTATATGTGTAGGCATAAACATAAAAAATTAATACATTCATACTGAAACTATCATATCAAATGTAACTATCTTTCCCCAATCATTAAACATAAAACACTAACCATTCTGAGTAATATGGGGAAAGGTTTTAGGATAGATCATCCACAATAGGCTTAATAATAAACCATTAAATAATATATATTATATTACTTCATATATTATTAAACCCAATAATACATAATAATCAACAAGAGTGTTGAATCAATGGAAAATACTCTTATAAAATCATTAAGCAATCTTGAGATAAATAACCGTTTATTTAAAAAACGAGTTCTTTTGGAAAATAATTGTATATAACCAGAAGTGAAGTAAGATATTAATTTCATAATAAAATGATTGTTTTTAGAAATATTATGGTGTCCAAAAAATAGATTATATAGTGCCCTTGAAAAATGATATGAATTTGAGATATTCCCTTGAATCGGGCTTGTATTTTGTATACAGTTTTAAAAGTTTCTTTTAAAACATGTAAGAATCCATAAAATAGATAAGGATTCTAGTTGGTGTACATATATAAAATAATAAAAAATATTTTATGAGGAGTACATAACAATATATAAGAATTTAATTGTGGTAATTAGAAAATAAATGTAACCCGAATAAAAATTGATGTTCGGGTGAGAAAACCCTTACATTAACTCTGAACGTGTTCTGGTCTTGTACTTTTGTTCCTGGAATATGAAATTATACTTATTAATAAGTTATTTATGAACCTATTTTACATGTATAATATTTTTGGTTATTTCATTTATGTCATTATTGATAATATTTTTTATTTAATTCTGTCATTCTGGGGTGTTCGTTTTCCTTATTTTCATATTCGGTTCACTTGGTTTTATGTATGTGGAATGAATGTAAATCTCCATAATTGAAATTATACATTATTTCTGAACATAAATAATTGTTATTAATAACATTTTTTATCTTTTTTACATGAAATTAGGATTAATTATTATAGATAACTTTAATGATAATTGTTTCTGTAAATTTGAGTTTTTCCATTATAATGTATTAATTTTTCTTTATAACATAATACTATTTGTACAAAGGAATTACCGAATATTACATATATTATATTACATATATAATAATCTGGTTCAACCATAATTATAATGTTTTCATTTCCATAATTGAGAATGATAATTGAAATCAAAATCTCTTCATCCATGAATGTGGAAAATTGACAAATCTCAGATAGTGTTCCTGCTACTACTATAAACGAAGTTAAATGGGGGAGATGATGATAAAATATTCCACTATCATGAAAAAATTCTATAACATATATGTTAATTTTTTTGTCACAATATTTTGATAATAAGACTTAAAAGAAAAAGAAAACAAATGAACATGAAAATGAAGACAAAGAATTGAAAAGAGGAATTTATCTCTTGAACCAAACTTTCTAGAGAGCCTCCTTAAGGGAGAGGTTTTGGTATTTTTTGAGACAAAGACTTCCTCATCGTGGGAGAGGATGGTGCGAGGGTATTTGGACAGAATTTGGAGAAGTCACAAGGATTGAGATGATGGAAGAGAAGGGGGGGGGGTGAGAGGGGGGTTTTATAGTGCTGAAGAGGGGTAAATTTTGAATATTTAATTCATTATATTATTCTTTCCCTCAAGACAACAAATAGTTTTATTTCATGTGAATCATAATAGTAATAAGTGCATGTGATTTGGAACAAAGTGGCCTTACATCACTTATGATGTCATAAATAGTGAGTTAAACCTATAATTTGTATATACGTTATTTTATAATATTTCACTATTCCTAAAAAATTCTAGAATTTCAGGAAAAATACCAAAATTTTAGCCCTACCATTTTTTGATTTATAGAATTTAAAAATGAACTCCATTTTTTAAAATTTATTTTCTAGATATTATTAATTAATTTTTTAAATAAAGTCATAGTTAATTCAAAAAAAAAATTTTAAAGATGCAATTAGTTTTATATCACATTTTTAAAATAATTAAGATCTTGTTATCTTATAGCCTTAAGAAAATAATATATTATTATTATTTATAATTCATAAGGGTAATATTACTATTCATATTACTATTCATAGTTTTTATGTTACTATTCACCAAAAAAGTCACGTTTGTTCTATCAGACTCCAAATGACATACTGATCACAACACTAGATGACCAATTTTGGAAATTCAAAACATCGAAGGGAAAATTTTGAGTTTAACATTTGGATTATAAAATACACTCAATATTTATTTTCAAAACCATGGGGTGTTACAATCTTCCCCCCTTCAGAAATATTTCCCTCAAAATTTCATTTTACAATTTTGGCGAAAAATAGGTGGGGTACATTTCCTTCATTTCTTCCTCCAGTTCCCATGTTTCCTCTTCATACTTTTGGTTTCACCATAGTACCTTGACAAGATGAGTAGTCTTGTTGCGTAGAACTTCTTCCCTACAATCTAATATTTTCAATAGCTTCTCCATAGAGGAATGATCATCCTCTAACTATACCACCTCTGAATAGAATACATTTGAGGGTCTGTATTGTTATTCTTTAAGAGTGATACATGAAAGACATCATGTACATTTGCATGGTAGGTGGAAGTGCCCATTGAAAGGCCATAGTTCCAACTCGGTCAAGGATCTCGAAGGGGCAAAAATACCTAGGACTTAGATTTCCTTTCTTCCAAAACCTCATGAACTTAATCCATGGACATATGCATAGAAATACTAGGTCTCCATCTTTGAACTCAAGGGCTCATCGACAGTAATCTGCAAACTCTTTCATCGAATTTGGGCTGCCTTGATATGCTACTGAATGGTTTTCACCTGCTCTGCTATTTCTTCAACCAATTTAGGTCCTAGAATATTTCTCTCACTATCTTCATTCCAATATTCTGGTGTTCTAAACCTTTTCCCATAAAGGGATTCATATGGTTCCATTCAAATACTCGAGTGGAAACTGTTGTTGTAGGAGAATTCAACCAGTGGAAGATGTTGGTCGCATTCTCCCTTTCATTCCCTAGGACATTCCCTCAACATGTCTTCCAATGTCTGAATATTCAAATTTTATTGGCCATCAATTTGAGGATTATTGGCTTTAGTGATGTTTAGTTTAGTGCTTAGAGCATGCTGGAGACTTTTCCAGAACTTCGAGGTGAATCTGGGATCACGGTCGGATACAATAGAGAGTGGTACTCTATGTAGTCTTAAAACTACTCTGATGTAAATCCATACAAGTTGATCCAAAGAGAAGTCCTCTCGATTAGCGATAAAGAGAGATATCATTGTATGATGATCCACAATGACCCATATATCATTGTATCCTTTGGATGTCCCTGGATGTCTAGTGACAAAGCCCATGGTAAAGTTCACCCACTTCCATAATGGTATGGGTAGTGGTTGCATGATCCCCTTAGACTTTTTCCTCTCAGCCATCACGTGTTGACATACCAGGCACTTTGATGTATATTCTGTAATCTCCCTTTTCATATTGTCCCACCAAAAGTTTTCTCAGATATCACGATACATGTTTCTGCTACCTGGGTGTATATTGAAATTAGAGCTATGCACATCATCCAATAGTTCCATCTTTAGCTTAGGAATAGTGGGAACAAAATGCCTCTTCCCGAATTTCCAAACGTCACCTTTATATGAAAAGTCATTCAACTTAAAATTATTTATAGCTTTAATTTTCTATTGAAACTCTTCATGATCGTCCTAAGAACATTTTATCCTCTTGAGTAAAGAAGGTTGGGTAACCACTTGAAAAATATGTGATGTGTTACCTTGCTTGATAATTTCCATATCCATCTTTGCTACATCCATAACCATAAGATCCCATTCAACTCTAATCTTGTTCAGAATTCCATGGTCCTGTCTACTAAAATCATCTACTTCCTTGTTTAGTTTCCTTGGGTGATAGTTTATTGTGCAAGCATAGTCTTTGAGTAGCTCAATCCATCTCTTTTTTTTCATGGTGAGTTATTTCAGTGTGAATATGTATTTCAAACTCTTATGATATGTATATATCTCACATTGTTTTCCATATAAGTAATGTCTCCAAATCATAAAAGTAAATACTACAATTTCTAACTCAAGATCATGAGTTGGATAGTTTTTTTCATGAATTTTTAGCTTCCTATACGCATATGCAATCCCTCGATCATTCTGCATAAGGACACAATCAAGTCCTTTCTTAGATGGATCGCTATAGATAACAAACCAATAATTCACCGATAGTAGGGTTAGGATCGGAGAATTCACTAAACATATCTTCAATTCTTCAAAATATTCTTCACATTCCTTTGTCCATATGAACATAACCCCTTTTCTTGTGAACTTGGTCATTGGATTGGCTAAACGGGTGGAGTTTTGAACGAAATTCCAATTAAACTACGTACATTAGTTACGATCATTTGAGTAGGAAAATATTACACAACCTTTATCTTTGTAGGATCTACAAATATTCCATCAATAGAGACAATGTGGCCTTGAAAAGAAAATGATTGGAGCCCGAAATCATTCTTGCTAAACTTCCCATATATTCATTTCTTCTTAGAGTCTTCAAAATAGGGTGCATGTGATTTTCATGTTCTTCATAGATTTTAGAGTACACGAGGATATCATCAATGAACACCACAAAATATTCATCAATATATTCTTTGAAAATTTTATTTATTAGATCAATAAATATATATGGTGAATCAGTTAGTCCAAAAGGCATTACTGTAAAATCATAATTCCTATACCTAGTTTGAAATGTTGTTTTTGGAATGTCTTTCATCCTCACAAGCAACTGATGAAATCCAGATCAAATATCAATCTTAGAAAAATATTCGTCTCCATGAAGTTGATCAAATAAATCTTCAATTTGTGGAAGAGGATACTTATTATTTATTGTCACGGCATTGATTTCCCTATAGTCAATGCATAATCTCATAGACCAATATTTCTTCTTAACAAATAGAATAGGGGCTCTCCATGGAGAAATTCTGGGGAGAATAAATCTTTTACCACTCAATTCCTATAGTTGTTTATTTTTCTTCACAAATAACACAGTGTCCATTCTATAAGGTGTCTTTAATATGGGCCTTTATCCAAGAATAAATTCAATGGAAAACTCAATTTCCCCCTCTGGATGACGTCTAGGTAAATCCTCTGGAATGACATCAATATATTCTTTCAAAATAGGTACATATTCTATCTGAACATTTTTTTCATCACCCATTGTTATTTCATTTTCTTCCTCCCCGATAGTTGAATCTAGTTGAGATACTATGAGTGGATCTAGATAAGAATCAGGTGGTGACATTTCTTCTCTAAAAATAAGGTACTTGTTATCATCATCGAAAATTGTAAACTCGTTCTTATTATAATACAATTTAGCATCATGGTCCAAAATCCAATCCATACTGAGGATTTTATCAAACCCAATCATGGGTATGAGAATGAGATCAGCATATAAAGAGAATTTATATGCCCTAATGGGAACTTATTCACAAAACAATGTTTCAATCATACATCACATTAGAGTTCTGACTGAAAACTCCCTAGTTAAATAAAATTAGAAATATCTAACTTTCATTGAAAATTGTGAAGATATGAAACAATGCGATGATCCGGAATCAAATAAAGCATTGGATAAGTTTGATGAAAAGATAAAAGTACCTACAACCACATAATTTGGAACGTCAACCTCTCCACTTTTGATCATATAACCTTGTCCCATCTCCCTTGGCCTTTTCTATTTCATGTTTCATAGATTCTTTGGTCAATCATTTGCATAGTGTCGCATATCCCATCAATTATAAAATTGAAAATTAGTGGCATCTTTCTCCCACTTGGAATCACCACCAACATGGCCTCTCTGACCACGTGTTTAGAATACTCTTTTTTCTTTTAAGAATGCATCATGGTGTTTCCTTCCACAATTATCATAGGTTGGAAATTAAACTCTTCCCTTCTTCCTTATTTCCTTATTTCCATTCCCTGATTTTTCAGCTTCCGTCTTCATTTCATACATTTCCATAAATCATATGACTTAGAGAATTCATTTTCTATATTGATAGCACATGAAACTATATCCTCATATGATGAAACACTTTGGGATACTAGTGACCGTCCAAGGAATGGATTGAGCCCATCAAAGAATCGATAAATTTTGATCCTTGGATTTCGTATTTAGTTCATAACATGTCATTCTAACCTTGTGGTGTTATCTTTGTACTTTTCAACATTCTCATCTTCCTTCTGCCTCAGATTCAAGAATTGTCTCTTCATATCCACTCTCTATTCACGAGGAAAGTGTTTCTATTGGAATATTTTTTAAAATATCTCCACTCTGTATCTTCTATTTCTTCCTCATCCTTTGTGTTTTGGATTAATGACCACCACTGATCTACATATCTCGATAGCTAATAACTTTCATGGAGACCTTCTCTCTTTCATTACATCACAAAGCAATAAATATCTTCTCAAGGAAACTTATCCACTAATTACCAAAAAATGTGTTTGTAGTCCTATTGAATGATGGAGGTTGTTGTCGCAAAAAGTGATCTAGAATAGATCCTCCACATGGTGGATCCAGGTGCTCTATATGGGTAATGTTTTTATGTATAACTTGAGTAAGTTGTCCCAGTATGGTTATGAGTTACTCAGAACCAGTCACAGCTCTAGAGCCAACATAATTATCTTGCATTTGAGAAAAATCCCTATAGGGGACATGTGCATTCATGTGGTTTCCATTCCTTCCACTAGGCACCATTTCTAGATAATGGCATACATTGTATTAGGTTATGAATCAAAATGTATAATTTTAACTTTTCAAAATACATATCACAAATTGAAATCCTATGCATGGATAATCCCATATTCACAAAAATGGTTTATTTAAGGAAAATTTTACATTTAAATCCTTCATAATTCATTGTTAAATCATGTTAATTTTCCTAAGCATATCCCCCAGGAGTGTCGTAACCAAGAGTGCAGTAAGGCCCATTGTCATTCACCAATTCCTATTTGAGTCTAGTTCAAATTGGTGTTTTTAGGTTTTACCCCTAGATACATTTGTGCCAGAGCCACCTCTACCTGATCGTATCCAGACATGGATATATTGATTGAAAGATACACATAATCTATTTCTAACAAAATACTAGGACGTTCTGTATGTTTATCCACAAAACTATCTTAGGGACTCTTCCCTAATCCATGTTTCCTAAATCTGTTTTCCATGTTTTCTACTAAGCTTCCTCTGATACCAACTATAAGGACCTGACTCCGGTTTCCCAAAGATGGTTCCTTATTGGCCTAGAAATAAGGAATATGAATCCCAAAGGATTGAGTAGTTTATTATTATTGGAAACAAGATACATAAATGAGTTTATCATTAGATCATGAAGAGAAAAACATCACCAATTCATTCCACTAGAAACATCCATGACTCCAAGATTACACTTGCAAGCCATTCATAATTTACTTCTTCATGACCTGTGTAAATGAAACATAAGAAAGGGGTAATCTCAAATGTTCAGTTAGAGTAAGAAATACCATAGAAGATATCATAAAAATAATACATTCCACTTAATTTAAAACACAAGCCTTTAATAATAATCATTGACATATTTTGGCAGGAATATGAGCTGAGTAAATAATTCCATAATAAAACATAATCATGTATATTATACTAGTCGAATAATGAAATGAACATTCAATTACTCCCTACATACTGAGGGAAGTTAATATGTCAGAGATTATGAAACATTTTTTCAAGACCTCGGTCGTGACGTCTAATGATTAAGGCCTCGGCCAAAAACCATATAACACATTGGAAAAGGCCTCAGCCAATTCCACATATTTTTTTCTCATAATACCTACCAATGAATAGAGGGGCTATAGAGGGCCCAACCTTTCACATAATAATTAAAATGAATTTCTCATATGAGTATGAATAAACATAAAAAACATATACATTCATATTGAAACTATTATATGAAATGTAACTATCTTTCCCCAATCATTAAACAGAAAACACTAACCATTCCGAGTAATATGGAGAATGGTTTTAGGATGGATCATCCAAAATATGGTTAGTCATAAAACATTAAATAAAATAACGTAGATGACTTCATAAATTATTAAACCCAATAGTACATAATAATCAACAAGATCGTTGAATCAAATGAAAATACACTTATAAAATCATTAAGCAATCTTTAGATAAATACCCTTTTATTTTGAAAAGAGTAGTTATTTTTGAAAATATTTATATAATAGTATAATTGAAGTAAGATAGTATTTTCTTAATAAAATTAGTGTTTTTATAAATATAATTTTTCTCAAAATAATAGATTATAGTGTGCCCATGAAAATAGATATGAATTTGAGAAATTCCATTGAATCGGGCTTGAATTTTGGAACAGTTTTGAATGTTTCGTTTAATACATTTAACAATCCATAAAATAGGGAATTATTCTGGTTGTTTTACATTTATATAATACTTACACACAATTTATGATGAGTACATAACAATATATAAAAATTTCATTGAGGTAATTAGACAACAAATGTAACCCGAATGAATATGGAAGTTCGGGTGAGAAAACCCTTAACTTAACTCTGAACGTGTTCCGCTCTTGTAGTTATTCCCCAATAATATACACTTATACTTATTAATAAAATATTTAAGAACCTATTAGACATGTATCATTATTATTTTTCATTCATTTATGTCCTTATTGATAAGTTATTGTATTGATTTTCGTCATTCCAGAATGTTCGATTTCTTTATCTTCAGATTTGGTTCACTTGTTTCTAATTATGTAGAATAGATGTAAATCTCAAGAATTGAAATTATATATTATTTATGAACATAAATAGATTTTATTGGTGATGTATATAACATGGTTACATTTAATTGGTATGAATTACTATATAGGACATTAATGATAATTGTTTTGGTTAATTTGATTTTTTTTGATAACAATGAACTCATTTTTCTTTATACTTAATAAATTTTTTACAAAGGGATTACAGAATAATGAATAGGTTATATAAAATATATAATAATAGTTTTCAACCATAAAAATCATGGTTACCTGACCATCATTGAGAATGATAGCAGAAATTGAAATCCCATCGTCCTTGAATGTAGAAAATTGACACATATCAGATGGTGTTCTAGCTACTAGTATAAATGAAGGTAAATGGAAGATATGATGATAATGTATTCTACTATAATGAAACCATTAAATCACATATAATGTACTGGAGTCATAAATTAAATTTGAATAAGGAGAGTTAATATAAAAATAAAACAAATGAACTTGAAAAGAAAGACAAAGAATTGAAAAGAGGAAATTACCTCTTGAACCAAACATCTTTGAGAGCCTCATTAAGGGAAGGTTTTTGGTCTTTTTATGAGACCGCGACTTGATGGATGTGAGAGAGGATGTTGGGAGGTTATTGGGACAGAATTTGGAGAAGTCACAATGCTTGAGAGGTGTGAAGAGAATAGGGAGTGAGAGGGGATATTAAAGTGGAGGAGAGGGGTAAATTTGGAATATTTACTTCATTATTTTTTTTATCCTTCAAGAAAACCAATAGTGTTGTTTCATTTGACCTTTAATAGAAATAAGTGCATGTGAGTTTGAACCAAGTGGCTGTTAATCACATTTGATGTCATAAATAGTGTATTTAACTGATAATTTTTATATACGGTACTTTATCATATTTTAATATTCAAAAAAAAATTCTAGATTTTCACAAAAATCCCAAAAATTTACCCAACCAGTTTTTACGTTTATAATTCCAAAATGAACTCAATTTTGAAAAATAAATTTTCTAGATAATATTAATTTAATTTTTAAATAAAGTCATTGTTATTTTGAAAAATAACAATTTTATGGGTGCAATTAGTTTTATATCACATTGAAAAAACTAATTAAGATCTCATTATCTTACTACCTTAATAAAATAAAATATTATTATTATTTACTATTCATAAGGGTAAGTTACTATTCACCAAAAAATAATGTTTGTCCTATCATACTCCAAATGAGTTACTTATCCCAACTCTAGATGTTCGTTTTGGGAAATTCAAAACATAGAAGAGGCAAATTTGAGTTCAACTTCTGGATTATAAAATGCACTCAAAATTTATTTTCAAAAACATTGGGTTGTTACATGATGGAGATATTAAATAGGAGTTTAAAATTCCTCAAATTGAAATTGTAACCACCCATACAAGATTTAGTGGAAGCATGGACAAATCAAGGAGGATATATGGAAGCATGAATATGATGTTCAAGCTCATTGGAATATGTTCAATGGAAATGACTAATAGAGGTACATCTCATTGATGACATGTCTATAGGGAAAGTTATTTTTAATGTGATAAAATATTAACATTAATACAAAATTATATTTCATTAGACATTTTGAGTTATTCTAAGTAAAAATTTTATTTCTCTATATAAATGAACAAATAAATGATATAAAGGAATATTGTAAGGGTAAAATTTCATTAGTCACCATGGAATATTCTATGGAATATTTTTAGAGTTAGGTTATGAGTTAGATAACAATTCCAAGTGTCCATATAGGCTCAGCATTGATTGAATAAAAATATTTTATATTTTATATCATTTTTAGAAAAAATTTCCCCATATAATTGAATATGATCAAATGATGTCAAGAATAGGAAATATTATATTGCAATTATATAGAGTACATGATTTATGTAGTAAAACCGATTTTTTTATAACCCTTGCATTATTCTATTTCCGGTTATAAGGTTTAAGGGTGATGGATGGGATAGTTGGGAGAACATTGGAAGTGGTTTGTGGTAAAATGGATGTTGCAAGGGCGGCGCACGGTTTACCTAACCATGCGGCCCCACTGTGCACAATGGTCCTCTTGAGGAAGTAGCTCTAGCATGGTTGTAGCACTGTTTAGGATAGTATATGAGGAAGTCAAGAAAGGGTCTACCAAGGTAGAAGCTAATTCATAGTAATCACATGGTTTGTCTAACTGTTTGAACTAATCGTGAGTATAGTTTATGTGAGATCCTAAAAAAAGAAGATCTCACCCATTTTGTCCTCTAAGTGGATCATTTTTTCTTCTAAGAGGCCATAACTTTTTATTTCTCTTCCTAGAAGGTATTATATCCACTCCCATTCATATTGGAGTCAATCAAAATGCTTTTCCTGGTGAATCAAAGCCTGATTCTCGAGGTATGTGATTGTTATTCTCCTTTATTGATCAGTTTCATAGATATACATAGATTTACTTCACCTCATCTATTGATATCATTTATATATTTCTGTTATGGGTAGACCTAGGAGGGTGGATTCAAAATATGATGATATTTGGTCTTGATCGTTCAAGGATAAGTGATCTAAGGTGGTTTCTTGGAGACAAGACCCAGTTTTCTTATGGGTTCTTCGTTTGTTGGGGTTTTTTCAAAAACATCAATGTAGAAGAATTCATTCATGACTCCACTTATTAGAACTAATTTTAACGACATATAATTGAAAGTGTAGAATTTAATTTATTTTGATTTTGTTTTTGAACACTTTTTTGGAAGCCTTCTCAATGATGGTAGTGAAATATGAAAAATTGGGAGTTTGAGTAAAGTGGTTTTGCTCTTGGTTTTAAAATTTTGATTTTAAAAAGGGTATTTTCTGAATTATTGACACATGAATTGGATTGGATGTTTTTAATAAAAGTTTAGATTTTTTTGAAATGAAATGTTACTTTGAAATTGGTCGTGCTATGGTTTTCAATAAAAGTTCATTTTTATTGAAGTGGATTGTTTTGGAAATGGAAATATTTAGAGTAAATGGGGTTGGTGTGAGTTCATTATTAGTGGGACCTTAATAAGGGAAGATTACCATTTTGGTACAAGGTAATTATCCTTGGAACGAGGTTTCATGTCATTGGGATTCAAGGTAATTGGATGAGAGGTCGCTCATCAGTATAGAACTGATGAACTAAACAAGCATGTGTTGGTGTGTTGTGAACAATAGAATGGGTATGCCAAATGATAAGAATATTTGGATTTATTATTTTAATTAGTAATTCATCTAGAAAAATAACTTGCTAAATATTGGTTTCATTTTGTTTTTTTAACTTAGTTTCAAATGGTTTATAGAACTTTTTTAAATATGGTTATAAATTGTTTCGATAACATACTTTTTATAAACTATTTTATATAAATGTGGCTTCCATTTCAATCCTACTGAAATGAGTTGGGATATAAATGGGAAAAACTACTGAGTTTTATACTCACCCCTCCTTTGGTAGTTTGAGGGTTTTGTAGATACTATATTCTGGGATAGGGGCAAAGGTAACATTTCCCATGTTTTTTTTACAACCTCTTAATTATTGAGATGTTTGGTGATGGTGGTGATTAGAGATTTTGGAACATGGAGTCTTGTGGTCTTTTGAGAGACATGTTTTTTTATCGAATATTTACTTTGATACCTTTT
Source organism: Viscum album (assembly GCA_963277665.1). Classification (NCBI taxonomy): domain Eukaryota; kingdom Viridiplantae; phylum Streptophyta; class Magnoliopsida; order Santalales; family Viscaceae; genus Viscum; species Viscum album. The sequence goes on along the minus strand of OY728130.1, from coordinate 540,949,104 downwards.
AGTTCTTCTATTATTGCACACATTGATGTGGTTTAGAGAAACATGAAGTTGTTTGGTTATCTCCCTTTTGTTCATCCATAATTTACTGAAGGATTTGGATATGGGTTGTTGGTTTATTGGTATATTTCTTAAATGGGTAAATTGTAACCACTTGTATTTGAACCCTTCAACTTTTATTTCCAGCCTTTGGCATCTTGGGCTTACTGCTTAATCCCAAGTAATGACTCATTGTGCTCTCAAGCTAATAAGAATGAGCGGGTCATTACAAATGGAATCAGTCGGGTCGTTTCAAGGTGATAAAAATTATATCAACTTGTTTAGTCCTTTCCAAACAAGTAGTCATATGTGTTCTTGGTCTTGTAGTTGAAATCTCATCTTGTCTTCCATTTAGGATAAAATCATTATTAAGAGTATGATTTCTGAAAAATGAAATTTAAAGCATAAAATGGCTTAGATAACCCTTTTATACTGAACTTCATGTCACCAGGGAGTTGGGTACATAAGTGTTAGGAGACACATCCAAGATTTAGGAATCTCATTGTCATGGGTTTATCTAATGAGACGAGCATGACATTCACTATAGAGGAATGAATTCTCATTTGGATTAAATACATCATTTTGAGGAATGATTCATGTTTTGAAAAGGTGTATATTTTTCAAATGATTGATTTGGAAAATGAGAATTATTATGGTATATTAAAATGGTTTAACGTTTAAAATCATGTAGAATGTCTTCAGAAATGGTTGATCATAGGAGTGTGATGTTTTAGAAAACAATGTTTTGATATTTGATGTGATAGAAATTGAAATGTTGATCCATAAGTTTCTAAAGAATGAAACTGATTATGTTTTTTGTTGGTTTAGAAAATGGAAGCTGATAGGCATCATTGAAACGAACCTGAAGAAGCAGTAGAAAATGTGGTTGCACATGAACCACAGGTGAACCATGAGTTTGTTCAGTGTATTTTCCATGATTCTCATGCTATGTATATAGTGAAATGTAGAAATAGGACAAGTAATTTGGATCACACCATTCGGTTCACGAAGATGAATCTACCTATCATTAAGGGTGATTCTAAACTTGAGAAGGAGGAGGTGTTTCTGAGTAGGAGGAGTCATATCTTCGACTACATTGTCACACTGGTAGAGATAATGGTCATGATGGAGATTTGTATTCTTGTGGATCTTGAACACCAGTGGTTTGATTTAGTGGTGCAGGCTAAATTGGATAAAGGCCATACATGGGTGGATTTCGAGGAATGTTTCAACAATCAATTTTATCCTCACACCGTCAAGTTGTACAAAACGATGGACTTATTTAGATTGAAACAATAGAGACTCTCGTTCATAGAGTATCCAACTATGTTCTTGAATTTATTTTTCTTCTCCCCACATGTCATAGCAAGTGAAACATTTAAGGCATGCATCTTGGAATTAGGAAAAAGGTAGGAGATTTGATTTATGATTTCAGTGCTCTATATTGCATATTATACAGAGATGGTGAATAGAGCGATAGTGTATGAACTTGATTTCATGGGATATATGGTAGGAGGAATGATGATAATCATATGAATTATTGGGAACACAAATAGAATATTTAAGGGATAAATAGACAACTATTTCTATGGTAAAAGTGGAAATCTAAAATAGACGGCTGGATCAATGTTCCTTCCTCAACGACCCGAGAGAAAAGCATATTTCTTTCAATGTGCTCCACATGACCACATAAAGTGATAGTGTATGAAACAATCTAGAGCATGCCAAAAATTCAAACATATGGGTAATATCTAATGCTATTGTCAGTGTGCTCTATTTTCTGGTGCTCGAGACACTTCTCATGTGTCGCAGGCCTCGTATGATTCAACAAGGTGAGGACAACAGAATCGGTCTTATCAGCAGAGCACATGTATCTATTGTGATTCTTGTAATACGATGACTCCTCAACTAGGGACATATCAGCAAGGAGATAAGGATAACCATGAAAAAATTAGGTAATTTTATAGAAATAAGTATATGATTGTCGATGATCAAGCTAAACCATCTATGGTTAGAGGTATGAATCTTTTGAATTCTACCCTTGTGCAATTTCTCTTCAATATTGGTGAATCACATTATTTTATTTCTTCTTGTTATTTTTATTGGAAATATTTAAATTTGGAAATGATTCCTTCTATATTAAAATATCAAAATCCTCTCAGTGAAATAGAATTTCAATCCATTACTTGTAGAGTATGTGCTATAACTGTTGATGGATTTGAGATGAAATAGGACTTCTTGGTGTTGGACATGAATGTCTACGATTTAATCATAGGTATGGATTGGTTAACAATATAAATAGATAAAATCTACTATTATAGGAGAATAGTGAGTGTCATGACTGAGGAAGACATAGAGCATCTCTTCGGAGGAGAGAGGATGGTAAAAAAATGGGGAAACAGTTCATTGGCATAGACCGTAAGAATGATCTCTTATCAGTTCATAGTGTTGAACTTGGAATCAATTGAAGAGATTTGGGATATTATATTTATATTAGTATTAGATCAATTATCAATTTTATCTATAGAGAAAATTTTAAGGTTACCACCTATAAGATAAGTGGAGTTTACAATTGATCCCTTTATGGGGATGAGTCCTATTTCCCTTTTGTCTTATAAGTTGGCACCAACAGTGTTATGAGAATGGAAAGTGCAGTTGGAGGATCTAGAAAAGAAGGGCTTAATTCAATAATATATGTCAATGAGGGAAACACGTGTTTTTTGAATCCCAAAGGAAGATGGAACTCTTCGACTGTGTGTTGATTATCATAAGCTTAACCACATTTTGATAATGAAAATATATCCACTTCCATGCATTGAAGATCTATTCGATCAATTAAGGGGAGATCAATGGTTCTCTAAAATTGGAATGCGATCAGGATATCACAAGATAACAGTTTTAAATGATCATATTTCCAAGATATATTTTAGAAGTATTTATGTAATCTAGGAATATGTAGTCACACATTTTGGTCTAACTAATTCACCATGAGTATTGATGACTTTGATGAATCAGATATTTCAGAATTATCTCGATTCTTTTATTGTTGGGTTTGTGGAAAACATCCTTTTGTATTCAATGAAAAATGATGACCGTGAGGATCACCTAGAAATAGTGTTACAAATCTTGATAGATCACAATTTTTATTCCAAATTATCAATGTGTGATTTTTGGATACATGAAGTACGTTTTTGTGGCCACTTTATTTCTAAGAAAGGAGTTTTGGTTTATCCCGAAAAGATATAAGTCATTATCTCATGGAAACCGCCAAAGAATTCCTTCGAGATAAGAATTTAGCTTGGAAAAGATGGTCACTACCGATGCATTGTGCAGGACTTAACAAAACTAGCTTTTCCAATGAAAACTCTGATAAAGAAGAATGATCCATTCCAACAGACAAAGTAATGTCAAAAGTCATTCCAGGAACTAAAAATATTTCTTACATCAGCCCATATCTTGATCATTATAGAATATGGAACGGACTATGTGGTGTACTATGACGATTCAGGATTAGGTGTGGCATGTGTTCTCATTAAAAGAGACCATGTGTTTTTTACAGCTCAACGATTTTGAGGGTGCTTGAGAAGAATTAACCAGCACACGATTAGTAGATAGATTCAGTCATCTGTGCTTTGAAAAAATGAAGATATTATCTACATTATGAGAAATTCATTTTTTATGGATCATAATAACTTGAAACTTATTTCCTTATAGAGATATTTGAATCTTTAATAAAGGATATTAATGGAGTACATCCAAATTTTTTACTTTAACATGACTTATACACCAGGAAAATACAATTAAATGGTGGATGCACTGAGTAGAAATTCAGAGTCTTAGTTGGAAAAACCAAATTTAGATAAATGGTTGTTGATTTCAGTCCTAGCAGACAAGCATGTGGAATGTGAAGACCGAGGTGTTGTTATGGTTTTAATTTATACTATGATTTTTCCATATTTGGTAAATATGGTCAAAGAGGCACAAATAACTGATGCAGAATGTCTTTTTATGAGTTCAAATCTCAATGATGGGGTGACCATTAAGGGACAGAATCTGGAGGGATGTTTAGTACTGTGTTTCAGAGATATTGTTGTTATAACTATGGATTTTCAAAAACATCTCCTTAATAATAACCACAATTTGAGATATGTTGTACATCCAGGAACACGTAAGATGTTTAAGGTGTTGAAGGCACAATTTTGTTCCAGCAAAACGAAAAAAGGTGGCTGAGTTAGTCTCATGGTGCATAACTTGTCAGCAGGTTAAATCATAGAAATAGAGAAAAACCAAAATGTTGTAGTCTTTACCTATCCTATTTTGGATGTGGTATAAGACATTGATATATTTTGTTACTGGTCTCCCATGAATGGTTCGGAAACATGATGCTACATGGGTGATAGTAGACTCTTTTACTAAGTCTTCCCATTTTATTCTAATTTTTTAAAATCATAAGGTTTATGATCTATCAGAAATATATATTTGAGAAGTAGTAAAGAGGAATGGAATACCAGTTTCTATTGTCTTAGATATTTATTTTAGTTTCACATCTCATTTTCAGAAATCTGTATAGCAAGCCATTGGGTCTCAGTTGAATATGAGCACAACATATCATCCTCCGAAAAAATGGCAATATGAGTGGACAATAAAAACTTTTGAAGACATGTTGAGGGTTTGTGTAATGGAATTTGGCGACTCATGTTAGAATCATATACCCTTAGTGTAGTTATAATATAATAATAACTATCATGGATCAATTGGCATGGCTCTGTTTAAAGCATTGTATGGTTATCCTTTCTATTCGCTAGTATGCAGGGTGGGAACAGGTGAAACTTCTCTAGTTGGGCTATGCATTTTCCAATAAATAATGGAGAAGATCATGTGGATTAGATAAGGGATTATGATGGATCATATTCATCATAAATCATATGTAGATCACCGACAAAGGCCGCTGTCGATTTTCATGAGTGTACATGTTTTCTTGGGGATCTCTCCAAGACAAGGAAATCACCATTTTGGGAAGCACGGAAAGTGGACTACTAGATTCATTGTCCCTTTCAAGATATTAAAACTGATTTAAGAGGTGGCATATCAACTAGAATTGCCACGTAGTTCTTTTTGGTGTATAATGTGTTCTATGTATCTCAGTTGAAAAAAGTATCAGTCTGATCTTGACAAAGTGATCAGATGGGATAACATATACCTAGAGCGGGATTATTTGTTTATACATATCTCAATACAGATTATGGATAGGAAATAGAATTTCAATATAAGAAAGAACATTGGTTTAGTGCAGGTTTTATGGAAGCATGTTCAGATTCCTGAAGAGGCTTGTGAACATGATCCGAAGATGAAAGAGAAATGACTGGAACTCTTTCAGATCAGGGATGTTTTTCTACATTCCAAGGACTGATAGACCAATTCTGTGGATAATTTAGTACCCCTAGTTTCTTTTATGTAACCCTGACATGATAATTTATCTGGTTATATGTTTTTTTGTTGATGGATTGGAGAGTTGGGAGTCCTTTGGAAGTGGATTTGGGGAAAAATGGAAGTCGCAACGGCAATGCACAGTTTGCCTAACAGTGCGGACTAACCGTGTACAATGGTCCTCTTGAGGCAGTAGCTCCATCACGGCTGGGGAACAGTTCGGGGAACCATGTATGGAATTCATACGAGGTTCTTCCTAGGTATTATCTAATGCATGGTTAGTTCATGGTTTGTCAAAAAGTGACAAATAACCAGGTGGATGGATTAAGTGAGACCTTAAAAAAGTGGATCTCAAACTTTTATCATCAAAGGGGCTCATGATTGCTCCTAATCATCCATAACTCGGGATTTAGGTTCCTTGAGGGTAGGAGTTCCTCTCCCATTCAATTTAGAGTCAATATAAAGTCTTTTATTGGTGAACTAAAGATGGGTTCTTGAGGTATGTGATTTTTCTACTTCATTCTTGATCAGTTTCTTGGATATATTTAGATGTAATGGACTTCTTCTATTTATTTCTTATATCCATTCCTATTATGGGTACATATAGGTGTTTATATGACAAATATAATGAGATTTGGTCATGATATTTCTAGGAGAAAAGGTCTAAGTCTGGTTCGTGGTGAATCGACACGGTTTTCTTGTGTGTTCTTCATTCGTTGGGATTTTCATCAAAACCTTTGAGATTATTGGGTTATTTATTGACTCCACATAGTATAAATGATTTGAATTATTCAAAATTTAATGTGTGGTGTTGAATTTTTAGTGATTTGGTTGTTGAACACTTGTTGGAAACCTTTTTAGTGGTTGTTGTGAAATCTAAAAAAGTGGGATTTTGAGTAAAATTCTTTATCTCTTGGTTTTGAAATATGGATTTTAAAAATATGATTTTTTTCGGTTTGATGGAACAGGAATTTTATTATATCATTTCAATAAAATGGAATTTTTTATTGAAATTAAATGTTTCCTTGAAATTTGTTGTTCTTCTATTTTCAATAAAAGTTCAATTTTATTTAAGTGGTTTGTTTTGGAAATGTAAAGAATTTTAAAAAATGGTTTTGGTGTGAGTTCATGCATAATGGGCCCTTAATAAGGGACACGTACCATTGGGGTACAAGGGACGTATCCCTTGATCAAGGGTGTGTGTCATTAGGACACAAGTTAATTGGACAAGAGACTATTCAAGTGTATGGAACTATCAAAAAAAGCATGCATTGGTGGGTGTGTTGTGAACTATGGAATGGGTATGCCAAATGATTAGAATAATTTGTTTTTTTTGTTAGATTTTTTTGGAAAAATAGCTTTCTGGAAATTAGTATCATTTATTTTTTTTCACTTGGTTGGAAATGGTTTTCGGAACTTGTTTATATTTGTTTATAAATTTTTTTGGTATATTACTTTATATAAACTGATTTATATAAATGCGGCTCACTTATCTATCCTATTTGTGTGAGTAGGAAACTCATTTTAGAAAAACTAATGAGTTTTATACTCACCCCTACTATGGATCTTTGGTTCTTTTTCAGATGCTGTAACACCCCAAGCTTCCACAATACACTTCTCTTTCAACAATACAATAGTGTGTGTTGTATGCAACTTCAAGTTCTAAGAGACCAAAACCAAACAAACTAGTTGTTATGAATATTAATACCCAATTTTTAAAATTTTATAAATTTTATCATTCAAAACGGACATCATTTTTTGATTCGTAATATCAAAATAATCCTTGGGTTAATTTTTGGTATTTTTCTAAAAAATTCTACTTTTGATGAATAGTGAAAACACAGAGTTATAGTTTAAACCCTTATTTCGATAAAAATAATTTTTTATTTTATTTAAATTTATTTTTGGTCAAAATAGATACATAATACCTATATATGTTCAATATAATACATTGGAGTCAATTTATAATATTTTTATATATACAAATAGTTTATTCAACTTTTATCATCTTTTTCCCACCTACTAAGAGCATTTTCATATTTACATAAAACATAATTTTAACGCATTATTGAGTTGAATTTCAAAAATCCAAGAGACACGGTTGATATCAGTATGTAAAATGTGGTTCAATAAGATGAAAATAATTTTTGGTGAATAGAAATTTTTTTATTTTATTTACCACGGTTAAATGTAAATATGGTAATTAAGGGTAAAAATGATATTATTATTACCCTAACACGTGTCATAATTCTATTGGATAAGTATAATTAGACCAAAAACACCCTTATGAATAAAATATGAACCACTTTGGTCCACATGGATTAGAATAGGACAATTATTATTATTTTATTTAAAGAAGAGTTAAAAGAGTTAAATTCAATGTTTAATAATTAAACCATTTTTAATATAAGGATAAACACCATATAAAATCGACTATAAAAAATAACTATAAATATTTAAATATTTCCAAAATAATTGCATTTTATTTGTATTTTTTAGACATTAAATAAATTAATTTATTTATGACACAATGATGATGCAGTAATTACCTAATTAATGAAATATTAAAATAAATGATATTATAAATATACTAATAAATGTGACTTCAGACATTTTATGAATTCCAATAATTATCTACGTTGATATGACATTTTAGGCTTGGCAAGATGATTTTTTCTCAAATTAATAATTATGTTATGAATTTAGAAAAAATAAAATACCAAATAGTGTCAAAATTGACATAAAATAGTCTTTAAAACAAATATTTTATTATTAATTGTTTTTCTATTCCTAAAAATATAAGGATTATCCAAAGGTACTAAATAATATTATATATGTAATTAATGAACCACTTGAGGTTCGCTTGGATGTTTATTGTAAATTTATTAATCATATAATATAAAAATACAAAGAGACATGGTAGATGTCAAACTATTTAACTAAGAGTTAAATCTAAAAGATAAACTTAATATAGTAACCCAAGCCTATCTAAAACCTATTGGTTGAGTGTTTTTATACCCATACTCACTTTAAATTTTAAATAATTCGTTTTTGAGGCATTATAAATGGAAAAAGATTTTATTATAAAATAATTTTCATAGCTTTTCCTAAGGTTCTCCTCACCCCTTTTATAAAAGGGCACTCCCCCTTCCCTCACATTCACACCATCAAAGCCTTTTGGATCAAAAAACCTCTACCCAAATACCCTCTCAACTGTTATCCCTTCATCCTAGAGGACTTCCTTTATTAAAATAGACAACCTAAGGATCCCTTTTGATCAAATAAAAAAAAGGACCCGAAGAAGAGTTAAATATTTCGTCACCTCTTTCACATTCCTTTCTTCTTCAACTTCCTCATTATTTGTTATTTACATTATAAAATATTAACTCCAATGTCTTCTATATACTGTGATGTTATTATAAATATTGTACAAACATATTCATTAATCTATCAATCCTTTGAATGAGATGTCACCATACGTGCATACGTACAGATTACCCTCTCCATGTCGTGGTGTAGTTGTTACTCAATACATTATTTATCATATGGGTATAATAAGGATGTATAAATGATGTAAATAATAAATTTAACATTATAATTATTATTTATATATGATATAGCATCCAATTATATATTATTTTAATATCCAAAGAATGATATTGTCGCTCATGCGTACGTACGGATTACCGTCTCCACGAACACGATGAAATTCATTCCCCGTCATATCCATTCAAGATTAATTTTCATTAGATGATAAAAATAATGTTTAAAGACTAAAAATAATTCTTAATATGAATAAAATAAATCCTATCCATAACAAACCTTACATACATAACTAATCATATAAAGGAAAATGAATCTGTTAACACCCAAAATGATGATAATACTAAGATATTATTAAAAAATCAATTTTAAAAGATCAAATATGATATTAAAAATTATGTATATTATTCAGTATAATTTAATAAAAATTATTTCAACATTATAAAATATAGTTACCTACCCTCAACCAAGGAAAAGGAAATGGTACGTGTTAATTTCACAATTGTTTCATTATCTGAGGTTGTTTATATGTAATTATCTATTGGGACGTATTTATCATCCACATCCATGTTTCTTAAAAATGTATTTCAAAACCTCATTAATATTTTATAGACTATGGTTTAAATTAATTTATAACCTATTTTTACTTTTATAAGATTTTTATAAAGGATGCTTTCTGTCATTTTCCAAACAAGGTACTTTTTGACCTTTTTCACAAATTTAAGGTAAAAATGTTTTTTTAACTTATACAGTGGGTGCGACTATTTTCCACCGTTATAACATCATCAAAGATTCTATTACAATATTAGAAGAATATTTTCAAATATAAATGTTTTCTTTTATAATTATGTGACTTTTAAATGATTTCAAAATAGAAAGAGATATTTCCCTAAAAAAGGTTTTGATTTCATCTATGCCAATATCATTTGATAGATTTTAAGCTTTTTTGAAGTTGATTTATTATGATAAAAAACGTCCATATTGTATTTTATGTTTTGTGATATGTTTGAAAATGGATGTGTTATTTTATTCCATTCATCATTTATAGATAATTTATTGACATTTTGTATTCCAATTTTAATACGAATGCTTATGTTATGTTTAATCCTTTTCATATGAAGAATCCATTGAATTAGTAAGTTACAGGTGTATCCCAATATATCTCCTCGTTGCATCAGTAGGTCTAATTAGACAAACTAGTTTCTTGGCACAAGGCCTTGAAAAAAATCTTATTTATAGTCTTGGAACAAGGCCTTGACTATGTGGTTATGAAGTCTCGCATTATACATTCCATCATTATGAAAGTGGATATTGATATTGCACATGATTATTCAACTAGTAGAATATCCATGTGAGTAAGTAAATTGCATTTCATAGATTTATATTTGCAATATTATGATGATGTTTATGTTGGAACGTCTATTGTATTAGTTTTATACATTTCCTTAAATGTTTATTCTTATTTATATAATTTTCCGATATATTGTTATCTTTACTAAACATCTGAGCTCACCCCTTTCAATGTTTTATTTTTCCCAGGATGTGAAGAAGTATATTTTGACTGACCTATAGGTATAGTCTATGGGATCTCAGTGTAGTCTATGGAAACATTTTTTTTGTAGTTTTCCATTTTATGATGTATTGTAATCCTTATGAATGTATATAGTACTTCCAAATCTACAAAACTAATCGGTCATTCGAGACATGATCTTTTGTGATCATGCCAATGATATTTAATAATGCACTGACACTAGGCTTCTGTGGTCAGGGAGTAATAGTTGGTATCAGAGAAATTATACTACAAACCTTGGAATCTAGATTTAGATAAACTCAGATGAGATCACATAACCCTAAGATATACTTTTAGGATTGGACTAGAAGAAATTCCTAGAGTTTTGGTATTGTAGATATTTTGTGATTTAAAAAAAAACACATTCCTGTCTGGATATGAGCTCGTAGAGGAAGCTCTGGCAGAGAAGTACCTAGGGTTAAAACCAGAAAACACCGCTTTGAGCTAGACTCAAATGGGAACTGGTGCACGACAATGACCCTTCCTGCACTCTTGGTTACGACACTCTCGGGGAATATTCTTAGGATAATTCTCATTTTCACTACAAAACATTATGAAGGGTTTTATGAGTATATACTACCACAGAGAAAACATTTTTATGATTATGGATTATATTTATAAACTGTTCAATTTATGTTAAGTGTTTCAAAAGTTCAGATTTATGTATCACAATTAATAAACTAATCTAGTGTATTCCATTATTTCGAAATGGAGCCAAGTGGAAGGAATGAAACTGTATCAATACACACACTCCATGTACGGATTTCCCTCCTACTCAAGATAATTATAGAGAAGCTAGTGATACAACTGGTGCTAATTAGCTTATCACTATACTGGGACAACTCACTCATGTTATGAATAATAACCTTACCCGTATAGAGCACCCTGATCTGCAGCACGGAGGATAAATGTTAGATCTCTTTATGAGAAAAAAATGACCAACATTATATGGGATTAAAAATACATTAGTATTTGATATATGGATAAATTACTTAGATAAAATATTCCAAGACTTAGGGAGTAGCGAAAGGGGAAAAGTTTTCATGGCCGTTTATCGCCTCACTAGAGATACAGATCAATGGTGGTAATTGATTCAGAACACAAAGGAATATGAGGATGTATAAAATATTTAATGGATGTAATTTAATGAAATTTTATTATAAAAATAATTTCATCATTAACATCAAGAAGATATAGAAGGATAATTTCTGATTCTAAGGAAAAAAGAGGATGATATTCTCACAAAGTATTATGGTAACTTTATAAGGTTAGTGTGGCATGCTGCATATTATATACATAACCCAAAAAGTAAGATTCTTCATCTCTTTGATGGGTTAAAACTATTTCTCTATCGATCATTAGTCTCACATTCCTTCTCTTAGTACAAATATATTGTCTCATGTGATATCAAGATAGAAAAATAATTCTCTAACTCTTACGAATTTAAAGCAAAGGAATAGAATAAGTGATCTGCTGAACACCATGGAAATGGAAATATGGGGAAGAAGGGAAAAGATGAATATCCATCCTATAGTAAATGTGGGAAGAAACACCCTGGTACTTTCCTGAAGGGAATGTGAGTCTATTACCAGTGTGGTGAAAAAGGCCACCATACTCGTGATTACAAGGGGAATAAAGAGGCTATCGATGTTGAATGATACGATTGTTGAGAAAGGGGGAATTATGTGATTGAATTTCCTGAGTTTCAGGGGAACATACCACAGAAAAGGACAAGGGATCAAGGATATGCTTATTTTATCATTAATGCTAAGGATGAAGCACCGAAAGACGTAGTGGCGGGTAATTTAATGGTTTCTTCAAGTTTAGACAATGCTTTATTTGATTCTGGATCATCGCATTGTTTTATATCATCCCAGTTTTCTATGAAAATTAGATATTTATAATTTGATTTAACAAGGGAGTTGTCAGTAAAAACTCTTAAGGGAAGTATCATTGAAACAAATGTTTGTGAATCAGTCCCCATTATGGCATATAAATTTTCTTTATCTACTGATCTCATCGTAATACACATGATTGAATTTGATATAATCCTCGGTATGGATTGGATTTCAGACCCTGATGCAACAATTTATTATAAGAAGAAGGAGGTTACTATTTTTAATGATGATGATAAAGAACACCTTATCATTAGATCAGAATCATCACCACCTAATTCCTATCGAGATCCACCCCTAGTAGCTCAACTATATTCCATTATCGGGGAGGGAAAGAATGAAATAATTGTGGGTGAGGAAAGGAGTGTTCAAATATTGGATGTACCTATTGTGAAATAATATGTTGATGTGTTCCCAAAAGATTTTTCTGGACATCCTCAAAAATGAGAAATTGAGTTTTCCAGTGATTAAATTCCTGGAGCAAGGTCCATATCAAAGACAATTATAGAATGGCCATTGTGTAATTCATGGAACTAAAGAAACAACTAGAGGAATTGAGTAATAATTTATTTATTCTCCCTAGTGTTTCTCTATGGGGATCCACTATCTTTTTTGTTAAGAAGAAAGATGGATCTATGAGGTTGTGCATTAAATACAGGGAGAACAATGCTATAAAAATAAATTACAAGTTTCCCCTACCTCTAATTGATGATTTATTTGACCAAATTCATTGAGCTCAACACATTTCAAAGATTTACCTTTGATCTGGATATCATCAATTGTGTGTGAAGAAGGAAGACATTCCGAAAACATCATTTCGAACCAGAAACATGCATTACGAGTTTACAGTAATGCCTATTGGATTGACTAATTCACCCTCTCTTTTCATGGATCTAATTAATAGAGTTTTTGTGGAATATCATGATGACTTGTAGTGTTATTTATTGATGATATCTTGGTATACTTTAAAATCTATAAAGATCATGAAAATCACTTTCACATTATTCTAAATACTCTTAGAAGACATGAATTATAAGGGATGTTCAGCAAGTGTGAATACTGGCTTCAAGAGATTTCTTTTCTTTTCCATATTTTCTCTAAGGATGGAATCTATATTTATCCTTCGAAGACAAGAGCACTCTATGAATTTCCATTACCAATGAGTACACTCTATGTATACATTTTAATTGGTTTAGTATGTTGTTATCGACGTTTCATCTAGAATTTTACTCGGTTGGCTAACCTATTAACAAAACTCACATGAAAAGGGGTTAAATTTGTTCTGAAAAAAGAGTGTGAAGAATGTTTTAATGAATTGAAGAGATGATTTTTCAATGATCCTATTTTGACTCCACCATCATAGAATGATGGTTTTTTATTTATAGTGATGCATCAAAGAAAGGACTTGGTTGTGTCCTTATGCAGAATGATAAGGTTATTGCCTACGCATCACGACAACTAAAAATTCCTGAGAAAAACTATCCTACTCATGATCTTTAGTTATCATCTATATTCTCTTCTTTGAAGACATGGAGATATTATCTCTATGGTGAACAATGTGAGATTTATAATGATCACAAGAGTTTTAAGTATATTTTCTCACAAAAAGAACTCAATATGAGCAATGCGATGGCTTGAACTACTCAAGGATTATGATTCCACTATACACTACCACCAGGGAAGGCAAATAAGGTGGAAGATGCTTTGAGTATAAAGGATAATGGAGTTCTGAACAAGACGTGAGTTGAAAAGGATCCTATATACAATGATCTAGTGAAGTCGGACATGGGGATAACCAAGGAAGTTGAAACATCAGTACTTTTTCAAATGGTTATCAAACCATATTTACTAGAAAAAAATAATGAGTTCTCAGGCCGATGATAAAGATTTTCAAAAGAATATTAAATCTTTGAATGATTGGAGATTGAGTGAATTTGTGTATGAAGATGGAATTTTAAAATTTGGGAAGAGACTTTGTGTTCCCAATATACCTAACCTAAAAAGGGAGTTTTGGATTATGCTCATAGTTCCAATTTCTCTTTACACCCTGGTAGCACTATGATGTATTGAGATTTGATTGAACATTTTTGGTGGGACAACATGAGGAGGGAGATTATAGATTTTTTGTCAAGATGTATGGTTTATCAACAAGTGATAGTTAGAAGGCAACAACCTGGAAGATTCAAGAAACCTTATCCCATACCTGAGTGTAAATGGGATAATATTACGATTGACATTGTCATAAGACTACCAAATACTCATATATGGAATGATGAAATATGTGTCATTGTTGATCATCTTACCAAGTCATCACATTTTCATGCTATAATAGAAGATTTACCACTTTAACATCTAGAAAAAATATATATTAATGAAGTTGAGATACTTCATGGATTACACCTATCGATTGTTTCTGATCATGATCCACGTTTTATATTATGATTCTAAAAAAGTATTCAAAAATCCCTGTATACATAATTTCGTTTGAGAACTGTCTACCACCCCCAAACTGATAGACAATCTGAACAGACTATTCAAAACTTAGAAAACATGTTGAGATCATACACACTTGACATTCAAGGTATGTGGGATCAATATTTTCCTATAGTAGAATTTTGTTATAACAATAGATTCCATTCAAGTATTTATATGGAATAATCTGTATCGTTATATGAAAATAGATGTCGCACACCAACCTGTTGTGATGATGTTGGTGAAAGAAAAATCTTACTTTGAGAAAATGTTGAGGATATAAAGAAAAAGGTGAAGGTAATCCAAAATCACATCAAAGTATCTCAAAGTAGGTAGAATATCTATGCTGATAATCGATGGAAGGATTTGTAATTTTAGGTAGGATATTGTGTTTTATTGAAGGTATATCCATGGAAGGGTGATATACATTTCGGTATGAAAGGAAAATTGACTCTCAGGTACATCAGAACATTCAAAATTCAAGAATGAATTAGGGTTGTAGCTTACCATTTAGAAATGCCTCCAAGTCTCACCAATGTTCAGGATGTGTTCCATGTATCACAACTGAGAAATTACATGTCTGGCCCAATGCATGAACTCATATATGAAGAATTAGAACTTGAACCCGATCTGTCTTATTGCGATGATCTTGTAAATGTTTTTGATACAAGAGAACAAGTGTTGAGAAACTGGATTACTCTACTGGTAAAAGACCAATGGAGAAACCATAATATTGAAGAATAAACATGGGAACCCGATGAACTTATAATGAATAACCACCCGAGTCTTTTTACACAGTAATACTCTAGAAATTTCGAGGATGGCATTATTTAGAGGGGAGAATGAAACATCCCAACCTTAAACGGTATGCTTCTCTTTGAATAATACAATAGTGTGTATTGTACGCAACTTCGAGTTCTAACACACCACAACTAATAAAACTAGCCGTTATGAATATTAATACCTAATATTTAAAATTTTAGAAATTTTAACTGCCCAAATGGCCTTCAATTTTGGATTTAGAATATCAAAATTAGCATAGGGTGAATTTTTTGTATTTTTCTGAAAACATTCAATTTTTTATGATTAGTGAAAAACATTGAGTTATAGTTTAAAACCAAATTTTAATTTACATAATTATTTTTGTATTTACATTTATTTTAGGTCAAAATAGATACATCATACCTATATAAGTTAAATGTAAATCAATGGAGTCGGTTTATAATAATTTTAGATATTTAAATTTTTTTATTGATCTTTTACCGTCTTCTACGCACCTCTTAGGTGAATGTGAAAATTTACATTAAAAATAATTTTACCGCTTTTATGAGTTAAATTTCAAAACATTCATAGACACGGTTTGTATCAGTATGTAAAATGTGGTTCAATAAGATGAAAATTAATTTTTTTGGTGAATAGAACCTTTTTACTTTTATTGACCATGATTAAAAGTATACTGGGTAATTAAGGGTAAAAATGATATCATTATTACCCTTAAACATGTCCTAATTTTATTGGATAAGTATAATTCGAACAAAAAAACCTTAGGAATAAAATATGAATCTTTTTGGACCACTTGGATTAGATTAGGACAGTTATTATTATTTTATTTAAAGAAGAGTTTAAAGAGTTAAATTCAATGTTTAATAACTAAATCATTTTTAATATAGGGTTACAAACAATATAAAATAGACTATAAATATTCATTAGAAATATAAAAAGATTTCCTACATAATGGATTTTTTTATAATTTTTTGACATTAAATAATTTTATTTATTTATGACACAATGATGATGTAGTAATTACCTAATTAATGATATATTAATATAATTGATATTATAAATTACCAAATAAATGCAATTTGAGACTTTTTATGAATTACACTAATTTTCTAGGTCAATATGACATTTTAGGGTTTGGTAGATGAATTTCTTTTCTATGTAATAATGCTGTTATGAATTTAGTAAAAACAAAATACCAAATAGTGTAAAAATTAACATAAAAGTGTTTTTAAAACAAATATTATATTATTAATTGATATTTTATTTCTAAAAATGTATGGTTCGGAAAAAGGTATTAAATAATATTATATAAGTCATTAATGAACCACTTGTGGTTATATTGGATGTTTATAGTAAGTTTATTAACCATATAATATAAAAATACAAAGAGACATGGTAAATGTCAAACTATTTAACTAAGAGTTAAATCTAAATTATAATGTTAATATAGTGACCCAAACCTGTCTAAAACCTATTTGTTGAGTGGTTTTAGACCAATATATACCTTATCCTTTAAATAATTCATTTTGGATCCATTAGAAACCGAAAATGATTATATTATAAAATAATATTTTTATCATTTCCTTAGATGCTCCGTGCCACTCTTATAAAAGGGCACTCCCCCTTCCCTAAAATTCACACCGTCAAATCCATTTGTCTCAGAAACCCCCTACCCAAATACCCTCTAAACTGTCCTAAATTCATCCTATAGGCCTTCCATTAGTCATAAATCCATCCTATGGATCCCTTTTGGTCAAATCAAAAGGAAGAACTCGAACAAGAGGTAAATATTTCATCACCTCTTTTAGATTCCTTTCTTCTTCCACTTCATCTTTCCTTGTTATTACCATTATAAAATAATAACTCTAGTATATTATATATAATGTTATGTTATTATAAATATGGCACAACCATATTCATTATTCTATCCATCCTTTGAATGACATGTCACCTTACGTGCGTACGTACTACTTATCGTATCCATGTCGTGGTGTTGTTGTTACTCATTATATTATTCTTCAGATGGGTATAATAATGATGTATAAATGACATAAACAATAAATATAAAAAGATAATGATTCTGTATATATGATATACCATCGAATTATATGTGATTTTAATATCAAAAAAATGATATTGTCGCTCGTTCATACGTACAGATTACCGTCTCCACGAACACGATGAGATTCATTCCCTATCATATCCATTCAAGACTAATTTTCATTATAGGATTAAAAATAATGTTTAAAGACTTTATATCATTTTGAAAATGAATAATATACATCCAATTCATAACAAACATTACTTACATAACAAATCATATAAAGGAAAATGAATCCGTTAACCCCCGAAATGATGATAATACTAAGATATTATTAACAAAGCAATGTTAAAACATCATATATGATATCATATAAATGTATATGATTCTGTATAATTTAATTACAATTATTTCACCATTATACAAGTGTTTAACCTAAACTTTACGAGGAAAAAGTACAAGTTAACTGTTATTTTCAAAATCTCTTCATTATCTGAGGATGTTTATAAATAATTATTTATTGGGTCCTCATTATCATCCACATCCATGATTCTTAAAAATATATTTAAAAACATTCTTACTATTTTATTTAAAGTGGTTCAAATTAATTTATATCCGTTTCTGAATTTAATAAGATTTTTATAAAGAAATCATTCCATCGTTTTCCAAACAAGGTACTTTTTGACCTTTTCGACAAATATATGGTATGAATGTTTTTTTGACATATACGGTCGGTGCGCCTATTTTCTGATGTTATTGTAACACACTGAGATGTTATGAGAAATATATTTTTTATAACTTATGTTATATGCTACACCAAACAAATCTTTCACTACACACAACACTGGATTGGCTTGCTTTACACACAATCGTGACCTTCCTCGATAGCATGTGTAGTGTGCAATACCGAGTTTCACTAAACAACGATATATTATTATAATATTATTATGGACTAGCTGTTATGAATATTATTAACTAAATTTTGTATTTTATAATATTATTATTCATCATAATCATTTTGTAAAACATTGTATGTGAACAAAATAAATGTTTTGGGTAAAATAAGTATTTCTCAGAAAATGCAGTTTTCCCACCTTTTGATGGAGCACCCACGTTAAATCTAGTTTTTAATAGGTTTATATGTTAAATTTTAAGTAATAAAATTCTTAGTTAGAATAATGATATAAAAATTTACTTTTTATAAATTTTTCATATCATTATGAAAACGTTCATATTTTAATGAATACTAAAAACACGCTATATTTAAATTTAAAACAACTTTTTTCATAGGAATAATTTATATGGTTCAATTATAATATTGTATGTTTTTAAAGTATAAATAGATTATATTTTTACCATTTAATATAATTTATTTCATTACCATTAATTTTACATTGTATTCCTAGGTAAAAATATTTCAATCTTTTGCAATGTTTTAACTTTTAAAACCTGTTTTCTTAACAACGGGATTAATATTAAATTAATTACTATAACTTCTGTTTGTTGAATTTTGAAAATTTTATTTCATATTTGAATTCAGTGGGACCGAATTATGTTAATAGGTTACTTTTATTTTTTTGATATTATGAATAGCAACTACTGTAATGTTTATTTACTGCAATTAAAGGTAAATCGAGTAATTAAGTGTAAAAATAAGATTATAAAATTACCCTAACACCTGAAAAAATTCTATTGTATGACTAAAAGTCGACCCATATCACCTAAGGGTCGGAATATATTAATTTTATGGACATTTTACCATGAAAATAATTTAATTATTATTAAAACCAAAGAAAGTGACAACATATCACACTCTTAAATCTTATAAGTATAATAATTTTAATATAGTGATAAACTTCACCAATCATTGAACCTGAATAGTCTCCAGAAAGATAATAAAATTATCTACATCATATGAGTTTATTTATAATTTTTTGTGATTAAATATTTATCATAAAAGGTGACACAATAGTGATGTTGAAATTATTTTATTGTTTGAAATATCAAATAAATGGTATTAACATATTAAGATAAATAATATATGAACTGTTTATAGTTATCTAATAATTTTTTAGATATATATTTCATGTTATGAATCTATTAAAGATTTTATTTTGAAAATATCTTCTTTGGGGATTTGATTTAAATTCAAATAAATGAATAGTGTCCAAATTGACACTATTGTTATTTTATAAAAATAACATAATATAAAATTGCATGAAAATCACAAAAATATTTAAAAATTGTAAATTTAAATTTATAAGGTCTAAAATTTCATAAATGATCCAATTATGGAAAATTCACAACACACAACTAATTATTTAGAAAAATTTACAATTTATAATCTTATTACCACAAATAAGATTAAATAAATTAAATAAAGATAAATCACGTTGATAAGGGTTAAAATAAATTTCGAACATGTCTAGACTTTATTGGTTGATTATATTACAACCCTATAACATCTATTATTCAATTATGAGTCATTTTTGGTGTTTTTTAATGGGGTTTGATTTATTATAAATTAATATTTTTGAGGATTCCAAAGGTTCTGCTCTCCTCCCTTATAAAAAGGCACCTCCTCCCTCTCCTCACCACAAAACCATGAGCCTTAATTCTTAACCAACCCCTGACCATTTCTCTTCTCCACTTCCCTAGAAACATTATGGAGGTTCTGGTCTTCTCAAAAGACCAACTCTAGTCCCTTAAGAGGATTCTTAAAGGACGTGTGTCGAAGAAGATGTATTCTCTTCTACCGATTTATTCAAGTTTCCTTCTTCTTAAACTTCATCTTATTTAGTTGTTTCATTGTAAAGTAATATATTAATATCACTAATAAAATGATATGATATTATAAATATGAAACAACCTCATTTCACCTTCTATCCATCCTACGGAAAATGAAATCACCGGGCATGTGTACGTACGGAATACCGTCTCCATGCCGTGGTGTAATTTGTTTTCCCACCACCTTCCTAATTGGATGGGTATAATGGTGTAATGAATAACTTTATATTGTTATTATAACATCATACCGATTCGGAGATAATATATCATTCACTCCAATTCTATTCAATAATTATGGGAATGATATCATCGCTCGTGCATACGTACGGACTACCGTCTCCACGAACGCGATGAGATTAATTTTCCACAATTAACCATTAAAGTATGATTATAAATTATATATATAGTAAATAATCATGAATGATATTACATAATAAGGATACTGGTTTTATTTACATATACGTTTCATTTACTTAATTCCATTCAATTCAATAAGGAGACGAAAACATCGTTGATGCATACATACGACCTATCGTCTCCAGGAACGGTGTAATTCATTCCATTTACCTATATATCATATTTATATACAGAATATATATTTTATAAATCATTTTTACATTCTGGAATTAAGTCACTCAAGATATGAGTCATAATATCAAGAACAACAAATCGAAACACTTATGCTAAATGAAACGATTTTACCCAAAATGATGCGTTAACATGGAATTTACAAAAGAAAAAGTAATATAAAGTCATAAGTGAACCATATATGATATAATGACAATTATTCTGATTATAGAATAAGTCAATTACATTATTTAAATCATTATACAAGAGTTTCCGACACGTACAAAGCATATCAGACCTAAGGTATGGGAAAATATCAAAATCTCAATTTTTATCCGAGATTTGTTAATACATCGATATTTACTGGGGCATATTTTTCATCCAAATACATGTTTCCTAAATATGTATTATTATTTCTATCCTCCTAAAATTAATTAAATCCAATTTTACCTATTGGTCAATTTTTAGTAAAAGATATGAAAGGAATCTTTTGTCGTTTTCAGTACGAGATACTTTTTGAATTTTCTGGCCAATGTACGAGAAGAATGTTATTCTAAATTATACGGCACGAATTGATTTTTATGATTTCATAAAAAATTATTTCCATGAAGAATAATTTACAAGTTTTAATTTTTTATTTTTAATTAACTTCTTTTAGTTTAAAATGGTATGACATATTAATAAAGGAAAAATGTTTTTGAAGTAGAAAGGATATTTTCCACAAGAATTGAGTTCAAGTGTTTTATTAAAATCATTTTACATATAAGATAATATTGGGTTCTGTTTCTATACCTATTTTTACTTTTATTTGAATTTTTTATGATGGAATTATTTCCTTTTATCTTATATGGTTTATGTTATCATGGATTGATGTTTAAGAATCCCATCTTTATTACATGGGTCATGATATGATATCTGATTTATGATTTTGTGGCACACATATGAATGGTTTCATTATAATATGGGTGGGACCTATATCTCACTCCAATTCATTGGTTAATGATTTATATCTTATGAGATAGACATGGCTGGAATGGAAAGTTAATTCGGTTCAGTGATACAGGACTGGAACGAGGAGTAAAATCAGTTCAGAAATGGACTTTGTCCACTATTATAGTCTTTTAAGTGAGTCTTGAATAATAATAAATAATATTCTATTATTATGTGTGTATTCAGCAAAGTTTCGTGTTTTATTTTATGATTATTGGGATTACATTTCACTACTATGATTTATCCCATGTTATGATATTATGATCTCTTTTACAGGTTAAGATTTTCGAAATGTTATTGTCTTATGAATATGATATATCCTTTGTTTACCCTTAATGATCATTTGAGCTCACCCTTTTGCATATTTTCTTTTCCCCAGGTCAGGAAAAAGGCATTAAGTAGGATATGCCAAAAGGGACTCTATATTTGATGACATAAATGGGAGATAATGTAGATGCTTTGTGAATTAGTTGTTTATGTTTCCTTGTTTCTATTGACACTATACCTATACAGTCCTACCATGGTTTTGTAAAATTTTGTAATAATAATGCTTCAATTTTTAAGTAATAACAATTTATGTAATGTATGGGTCGTTATAGTTGGTATCATAGGAAAGGTTCAGTCATCCTTTGGAAACTAGGATTAGAGAACATTAGTGAGATCCCTAGAGATATTTATAAGGTATGTCTAGGGATATCCCTATGGTTAAGTATAGGTATAGGTTATAGAACTAGAATTATATTAAGTATATTATAATTAAACCTAAGATGATAGATATTGAATGTACTCCCCCATTATTATGTTGTTTTCCCTAGGAATATTTTTTCCTCTCACACTCTTATTTTTGGGTTTTAGACTATGAATGGAACCCCAAAAAACCATGTTGATCAATGAAATGGACAATGCAATGATTTTCCTTCTGAACAAACCAATGTTATGAGAGGGGGAGTGAAAAATCTTATTGTTATACTTACACAAGATATGAATCATTTTGGACTTACAAATGAGTAGAGAAGGGAACAATATTCTGTTGAGTCCTTCATGAGGCAACATCCATCTTATTTCAGTGGGTCTTCTAACCCACATGTTGCTAAACAATAGATTAAGCACCATTGAAAAGATGTTTTCCATACATCTTTTTTCGGAACATGAAAAATTCATTCTGGCTAATAACCATTTAGAAGGTAAAGCAGACCAATGGTGGACTCTAATTAAGAATACGAGGCCCCGAGATAAAATTGAATCCATAGAATGGGATGAGTTCATGAACCTATTTTTCAATAAGTACATCCCTCATATTCTTCGAACAAATATTTAAAAGGAGTTCCTTGAGCTTATGCAAAAGGATGATGAATCTATTGGTATATTTGAAGTAAATATTACATGGCTTTCAAGGTATGCATCTAGCTTTATCATCCAACCTGAAAGTAAATTTGATCGATTCTTTAGTGGCATAAAACCAAGTCTTTTAAGGGAATAAGCTATAAGAGACTTCAGTAGCTATGAATAAATTTTGTTTTGTGCTCTCAAGGTAGAACTGGAAGTTGGTGTTACATATCCATCTCATGGTTTTGACAAGAAACGAAAGATGGAGTTCAAGGAAAAATCTTAGAACAATGGTTGAAAGAAGATGAATGTTACTTTATGCTAATTGTGAGGAAAGAAGCATGGTGGAGTTTTCCTAAAAGGTACTAGAAAATGTTTTAAGTGTGGAAAATAAGGTCATCATGCAGTTGAGTGTCAAACTAATGGGAAAAAGGTAGCTAATGATGTTAATAGAGAAAAGACTTCAGAGAACACTCCGCTAACACATCAATGCTTCATGTTCAAGGAAATATAGAATTATGTTAATCAATTCCATAATACAAGGGATAATGATTATCGACATGAGAAACCTATTAAGGCAGTGGATAAAGGGATGTCACATGCGATCTATATTTTTGATGTTGACTATGACAATGATGTTGTGGAATGATAAAGTGTCTATGTAATGGGATTTCAAAATAATATCATGGAATCTCATTTATGGTATCGTGGAATTTTAGAATATGTATATATTTGTTTTTATTAATTATATGGTACCAGTAACCATGAAAAGTGATTGAAAAATTTTTGGAAATAAGATGATATGTGCATAATGAAAGGATAAAGAAAAAATGAAATGATCTCCTGACTGATATCATGGTTTGAGTATATAGAAATTTTGGGATTTTGGTATGTGGAAAGAGTTAAAATTTGACAGCATTCATGATTTCACTAAGGTTCAATGGTTATTCATTTTATCAAGAGAATAAATGATTAAGGTATTCACATGTTTGGAATTTGAAAAATAAGATATATCGTCTGATATATGGAGTATAAATGATGGTATTCACATGCTCGGTAGATGACATTTCTAGTAATTGTTTTCTTTATACAATGAGCTTGAACAAAAGTATTTTAGATAAGCCAAAATATTAGAATGGATTATTTTGACATAAGTTAGTATTGTTTAAGGATATATATTTTTCAATATTATTGATGGGATGATATAATAATTTAGTTTTAGAAAAAGGACAACTTGCAGGATGGGCGACTACCCATCGTGTCGGACAAGGCTATAGGAATCGAACCCACAACCGAAGTGCGACAGGCCTTTATTACGTACAACTAGCCTACATGAAGTCCATGGTTAGTAGCAACTAGTTTTATTTTATTAAGTGGTATGATTGATGAAGTATAAGTAAATTTTTGGAATCATATACAATTAAACTCACCCTATATGGACTTATGTATATTTGATAACTTTTTATAACCTTTTGTTTCAGATAGATGGAATGACCCGTCACTCTATCACATGATCTGCTAACAATTCAAGAATGAAAAATTCAACTTCATTTCTTTAAAGTGGAAATTTTTTATGGCACAAACAATGGTGAGATTGTACCGAAATAAAGTAAGAATTTATTCTAATTCAAAATTTTCAACTTTAGGGAAATGATTTTGAAAACCAAAAATGTTGTCCTAGTGTAATCATATCCGATGAATCATACGGTACCTTATATAATCATAACATTATGGCTTTTTTATTGTTGGATTTTTCATAGCCATGTTCTGTACCACTCTCTATCAAAACATGATGGTTAGGTTTCCCTTCTATATCCATATTTTTAACTATGTTCTCCGATGTTGAAACCCAAGTGATGAATTAATTTGGGTAACCGGTATGTTAAATACATTACTTTTTAATATTCTGTTTTAGTATTCCTTTTAACAATGTGGGTATTTATGAAAGAAACTTTCATGTAGTAAACCATTTATAACCACGACGTATTTCGAGGGAGAACTTCATTTTAAGGGGGTACAATGTAACACCTTGAGATTTTAAGAAAAATATTTTTTTATGTCTTATGTTATACACTACACCAAATGAATATTTCAATAGACACAACATTGTCTTGGCTTGCGTTACACGCAATCAGGACCTTCTTCGATAGCATGTGTAGTACGCAATACCGTGTTTCACTAAACAACGATTTATTGTTATAATATTATTATGGACTAGCCGTTATGAATATTTTTAGCTCCATTTTTAATTTTATAAAATTATTATTCATCTTAAACATTTTCTAAAACATGGTATGTTAACAAAATAAATTTTTCGGGTAAAATAAGTATTTTTCAAAAAATGACGTGTTGCCGCCTTTTGATGGAACAACCACATTAAATATAGTTTTTGATAGGTTTAAAAGTTAAATTTGAAAAAATAAAATTCTTCTTTTCAATCAGGATATAAAAATTTACTTTGGATAAATTTTTCATATTATTCTGATAACATTAATATTTTAATGAATAATAAAAACACGCTATATATTAATTAAAAACAACTCTTTTCATCGAAATAATTTATATGGATAAATTATAATATTGAATGGTTTTAAAGTATAAATATAATATATATTTAGCATTTAATATAATGTATTCATAACCATTAATGTTACATTGAATTTATAGGTAAAAACATTTCAATCTTTGGTAATGTTTTAACTTTTAAAACTCGTTCTCTTAACAACGTGGTTAATTTAAAATTAATTACTGAATCTTCCGTGTTTTAAATTTTGAAAAATTAATACCATATTTAAATTAATTGGGACTAAATTATGTTAATAGGTTACTTTTATTTATTTTTAAATTATAAATAGTATCTATGATAATTTTTTTTACTGCAGTTAAAGGTAAATCGGTTAATTAAGGGTAAAAATAATATTATTAAATTACCCTAACAACTTCAAAAATTCTATTGGATGACTAAAAGTCGACCCATATCATCTAATTGTCGTAATAGATTAATTTTATGGACTTTTGACCATGAAAATAATTTAATTATTATTAAAGAAAAAGAAAGTGACAACATGTCACACTCTTAAATAATATAAATATAATAATTTTAATTTAGTGATAAACTACATGAAACATCAAACATGAATAGTCTCTAGAAAGAGAATAAGTTTATCTACATCATGTAAATTTATTTATTATTTTTAGGGATTATTAATTATCCTTAAATGTGAGACAATATTGATGTTGAAATAAATTTATTGATTGAAATATTAAAAAAATTGGTTTTAAAAATATTAAAATAATTATTATATGAACTATTTAATGTGATACACTAATTTTCTATATAAATATGACATGTTATTAATCTATTAAATATTTTATTTTGAAAATATCTTCTGTGAGTATTTAATTTAAATTCAAATAAATGATTAGTTTTGAAATTGACACTATTGTTATTTTATAAAAATAACATAATATAAAATTGTATAAAAATCACAAAAACATTTATAAATTATAAATTAAAATTTATATGGTCTAAAATGTCATAAATTATCCAATTATGTACATATAAAAAGACATAACTAATTATTTATAACAAATTATAATTTAGAATCTTATTAGCACAAATAAGATTAAATAAATTAAATAATGATAAATCAAGTTGATAAGGTTTAAAATAAATTTCCATCATGTCTAGATTTTATTAGTTGAAGATATTACAACCCTAATGCATCTAATATTTTAATATGAGTCATTTGTGGTGCTTTTTATGTGGGGTTTGATTTATTATAAATTAATATTTTTGATGTTTCCAAAGGTGCCCCTCTCCTCCCTTATAAAAGGGCACCTCCTCCCTCTCCTCTTCAAAACACCATGAGCCTTCAATCATGTCCAACACATCCCCATTTCTCTTCTACAAATCCTTAGTAAAATTATGGAGGTTATGGTCTTCTCAAAAGACCAACTCAGTCCCTTAAGAGAAATCTTAAAGGAGGTGCGTCGAAGAAGGGGTAATCTCTTCTACCCATTCTTTCAAGTTTCTTTCATCTTCAACTTCCTCTTATTTAGTTGTTTCATTGTAAAGTAATAAAATAACTATCACTAATATACTGATATGATATTATAAATATGAAACATCCCCATTTCACCTTCTATCCATCCTATGGAAAATGAAATCACCCCATGTGCGTACGTACGGAATACCGTCTCCACGTCGTTGTGTAATTAGTTTTTCCACCACCATAATACTTGGATGTGTATAAAGGTGTAATGAATAACTATATATGATTATTATAACATCATACTTATTATGAGATATTATATCATTCACACCAATTCTATTCAATAATTATGGGAACCATATCATCGCTTGTGCGTAAGTACGGACTACCGTCTCCACGAACGCGATGAGATTAATTTTCCATGATTAACCATTAATGTTTGATTATAAAGTATATATATAATCAATAATCATGAATGATATTACATAATAATGATACTGTAATTATGTACATATATGTTTCTTTTACTTAATTCCATTCAATTTAATAAGGAGACGAAAACAGCATTTATGCGTAAGTATGGCCTACCGTCTACATGAACGGTGTATTTCATTCCATTTATAGATCTATCATATTTATATACTGAATATATATTATATAAATCATGTTTTAGAATATGGAATTATGTAAATCAGGATATGAGTAATAATATCAAGAACAACAAATCTAAATTCGTATGATAAATGAAACGATTTTACCCAAAACACTGCTTTAACAGGGAATTTATAAAAGAACGGGTAATATAACATCATACGTGAGGCATATATGTTATCATAACAATTAGTATGATTTTGGAATAAGTAAATTACAATATTTAAATCAATATAAAGGAGTTTCGGACACGTACAAAGCATTTCAGATATAAGGTCGGGGAAAATCATGAAATCTCAATTTTTATCTGAGATTGTTTATACTTTGGTATTTACGGGGGCATATTTATCATCCAATTCCATGTTTCCTCAATATTTAATATTATTTTTATCCTCTTAAAATTGTTTGAATCAAAATTTACCTATTGTTGAATTTTTAGTAAAATATATGAAAGGAATATTTTTTCATTTTTAGTACGAGATACTTTTTGACTTTTCTGGCCAAAGTACGAGAAAAATAATTTTTTTAACTTATACAGCATGAATTAATTTTTATGATTTCATAGAAAATTATTTCCATGGTTCATCCTTTACAAGTTTTCATGTTTTATTTTAATTAACTTCTTTTATTTAAAAATTTTATGACATGTATAGAAAGGAAAAATATTTTTTAAGTAGAAAGGATATTTTCCTCAAGAATGGAGTTCAAGTGTTTTATCAAAATTATTTTCTATCTAAGATAATATAGGGTTTTTTTCTATCCCTATGATTACATATATTTTATTATGTTATGATGGAATGATTTCCTTTCATCTTATATGGTTTATGTTGTGATGGCTTGATGATTAAGAATCCCATTTTTATTACATGGGTCCTGATATGATATATGATATATGATTTTGTGGCACACATAAGACTGGTTTCATTATAAGATGGTTGGGACCTATATCTCCCTCCAATGCATTGGGTAAAGATTTATATCTCATGAGATAGATATGACTGGAACAAAAAGTTAATCTGGTTTAGTGATATAGGACTGGAACAAGGGGTGAACCCGGTTCAGAAATGAACTTTGTCCACTATGATAGTCTTTGCAATGAGTATTGAAAAATAAGAAATGATATTCTATGATTACGTATGTACTCCACAAAGTTTCATGTTTTATGATATGATTATTAAGATTACATTTCACTACTAGGATTTATCCCATGTTATGATATTAATATCTCTTTTGCAGGATAATATATTTGAAATGTTACATTCTTATGAAAATGATATTTCCTATGTTTACCCTAAATGAGAATTTGATTTCACCGTTTTTTATGTTTTCTTTTCCCCTAGTTAGGAAGAAGGGTATTAATTAGGATATGCCAAAAGGGACTCTAGATATGATGAAATAAACAGGAGACAATATAGATTCTTTGTGAACCAGTTGTTTATGTTTAAAAATATCTAAAGACACAATACATATAAGGTCCTAAAATGGTTTAGTTATATGTTTTAATAAGTATGATTCAATTCTGAAGTAATAACAATGTATGTAAAGTACGGGTCATTATAGTTATAATATGATCAATGCTTCCCTTACAACCATATAATAATATTTTCAAATATAAATGTTTTCTTTTATAATTATGCGACTTTAAAATGATAACAAAATAGAAAGTGATATTTCTCTAAAAAGGGTTCTGATTTCATCTATGTCAACATCATTTTATGGATTTTAATCTTATTTGAAGTTGATTTATTATGATACAAATCTTCTATATTTTATTGTAGGATTTGTGATATGTTTGACTGTGGATGTGTAATTTCATACCATTCATGGTTTATGAACAATTTATTGACATTTCGTAGTCCAGTTTTAATATGAATGCTTATGTTCTGTTTAAACCTTTTCATATAAGGAATTCATTGGACTTAGTAAGTGATGGGTGGAGGCCGCTATAGATCCTAGATGCATCGTTAGGTGTCATGTGAGAAAGTACAATCTTGGCACAAGGTATTGACAAATTATTATTTGTAGTCATGGCACAAGGCCTTAAATATGTGGTTATGAAGTCTGGCATTTTGCATTCCATTATTAAGAATGTGGCTATTGATATTGCATGTGGTTATTTGACTAGTAGAATATTCATGTGAGTTATAAAAAAGAATTATTTATATTTATATTTTCCATATTATGAGGAATTTTATATTGAAAAGGGTTTTGGATTAGTTATATAAATTGAAATAATTGTTTATTCTTATTTATGAAAGTTTCCTCCATATTGTTATCCTTACTGAGAATTTGAGCTCACCCCTTTATATGCTTGATTTTTTCCAGGATTCGACAAAGTATATTATGACTAACTTATAGGTAAAATCTATGGGATCTTAGTGTTATCTATGGAAACAATATTTTAATAGTTTTCTATTTTATGATATAATGTAAAACTTATGAATGTATCTTGTACATCCCATGCTACTAAACTAATCGGCCTTTTGAGACTTGATCATTTGTGATCATGCTAATGATATGTAATAATGAACCAACTCTAGGCTTCTAGGGTTGGGGCGTTACAGATGCTATCTTCCAGGATTGGGGAAAAGGTAATGTTTCCCATGTTTTTCGCACTACCTCTTGATACATGGGTTTCTCAGTGATGGTGGAGATTAGAGCTTATGGAGCATAGAGGAATGTGGTGTCTTTAGAGTCTTGAGTTGTTTATAAACTATTTACTTTGACACTTTTGGGTCTTTTGTTGTGGCACATAGAGGTTTTGTTTTGAGATACATGAAGTTTTTTGGTTGTCACTCTTTTGTTAATGCGTCATTTATTGAATGGTTTGGTTATGGGTTGTTGGTTTTCTAGTTTATTTCTTATAGGGTAAATCACCGCCACATGTATTTGAACCCTTAAAATTAATTTCAATCCATTGTCATCATGGGGATATTGGTTAAGTCTAAGTAATAACTCATTGCTATATCAAGAAAATGAGAATGTGTAGTTCATTACAATTTACCCAAGGCGTGACATTACATTTGTGTGTGTTCAGTTCTTGGTAAAATCACATGGGATTGGAATTTACACAATATTTTTATTATAATAATTTATAAAAAAATTATCTATATACTAAAAAATTTGTTTTAAGATAATTCTACGTCTTCTATTACCTTTGTAAAAAGTTTTTTACACTATTCATGATATTACCCTTTCTGTGTCAGTTGTATGGAAAAATCACAAATGGGGGAATTTTTATTTAATTATTTAATATTATTATTATAATAATATTTATTTTAAAAAGTCATTGTTTCTTCTATCATCACTATCCACTACGTTGAACATCTATTTATTCAATTGGGTTTAACCAATAACCATTTAAATCAACTATATTGGCTTGTTTTAGTTATCCAAACATTAATATGGTGAAAATAAACCCAATTTTAGTAATTATCAATTGAAACATAAATAAAAATGGTAGATTAATTTGGGTTTTTCGAATGGGTATATGGAATACCCATTTGATATTATAAATATATGAATCAATTAGATTCCGTTTTTTTGTCAATTTGATTATGTTGTTGAGGTTTCATAAAATATGGTCACTTGATCGATGACGCTCTATATAATAAATTTAGGTTCCCTCCATGCAGGACATTGTTTGTATTCTAATATTTTATCCACACTTTATGGAATATTTTCCTTTGGATTGTGTTATTTTACAATATTTTTTTTAATATTTTTCCCATCATATCAAATACAAATTGAAATTATTTTCGATAAACATAAATTACATAAATTATCTTAGGATAATTCCACTGATTATAAATTTTGATTTATATATTATCAAAATATTAATTTTGAAAAAAATATAAAATGATAATTATAGGGAATATCAAAAAAAAATTATACCAAATTATAAAAGGATATTTAAAAAATATATAACAATAAGATAATGATTAAACAATAATTTATTATCACAGGATAATTATTCCAATTATAAAATAATAATTTATGAAAACAATGTGACATAATTATGGAAGTATAAATTTGTAAGTAATGTTATTAGAATAAAACTATAAAAATAATGGATGTGCAATTATATAGAAATTATGAAAAACCTAAATATATTAAATTATAAAAGGATAAGTATGAAAATTTTAAGGGATAAAAACATGATTTTATTAAAAAATAAATATATTGAATATCAATACATGACATCTTATTCATCAACAGAGTGATTAATGTAAACTTTTGTGGGTTCATAGATACTATTGTGGAGAAAAATTCTAGAAAATTCATTGGACTAAAATTATAATTCAAAAATTTTATACAAGGGAAAAACATAAAACCATATAATATTTTATTTATTTATATAAAATATTTGGGTTTTGTTCTAGGATTCACTGAATAATAGTATGAGTTAATATGTCTACAAATATGATGATAAGACCTTTTGGGAGCTGTTATTTACTATTAAGGTATCCATTTTAGTATCTGAACCACACCAGCTGGTGTATTATTTATATTGACATCAATTTCATTGAGGTAGGAGGATACATATCGTGTTAAGTCCATGTCTATA
Source organism: Viscum album (assembly GCA_963277665.1). Taxonomy (NCBI): domain Eukaryota; kingdom Viridiplantae; phylum Streptophyta; class Magnoliopsida; order Santalales; family Viscaceae; genus Viscum; species Viscum album. The sequence goes on along the minus strand of OY728130.1, from coordinate 540,916,454 downwards.
ACCATTTATTTTATTAAGAATACTAGTGTACTTTATACCATGTTGATTTTATCACATGTATCTATGATTGGATTCCTCTCAAACTCATTGTATATAATATGTGTCTTGATATCATATCGTGGTTTTCTTATGAGATTATTAGTATATAATTTTTTGTTTTATTTTTAATGATACCAATGCAAGAGGTGATCCCATCATGGCTATGTATCCTTATTGTGAATGAGTGTGATGATTCTCTATGTGACATGATGATGAGAACAAGATGAACGATGTTTAATGATGGAATATTGTGGCGTCTAATTGTGGTATGATATTCATTATTGATTAGCCCACTGTTATAAAAGTGGGGTATGAAGATTATGAGTGATGAGACCTATGTAGAAACAATTAATTATTATGATATATGTGATGTGATCATTAGTTAACCAGGAAGTATGATGACCTACTAGGGGTTAGACTTTTAGGCAAAACAAATTAACGACAATTGATCATGTTGAGGCTGGATCCAATGATTTGATCCTTCTATAATAGTTTTGTTGTTTCTGTCATGCTGCCAAAGTAGGTATAACTTAGCAGTATAGAGGGTTGGATTGTGGAAAAAATCCATATATGATCATTTCATGTGTGGTAATATATTTAATATTATATTATAAACTATTATTCATGGAAACAATTTTAAAGGCTGCATTGGTGGAGTCATACTGAGTCTTGTACTCACATCGTATAATAAACTTTTTGTGCACTTGTAGATTTCATTTCCTCATATATTGTCAACATGAGAGGGAACAATGGTGTATGGACGAGTAGTGAACAATAGATCAAGGGAGGACTAGTAACACCATTTATATCCCAAATGATTATTTATCCATTCAATTTTATCTGGTTCTTAAACTTTGGATAAGGTTATCACCATGAGGTTTTTTTTGTTGGTAATTTATTTCAAATCCACATATTTGACCTGATTAAATATTTAATTTAATACTATCTTTTACTCATTATTGAAATATCTAATTATATTTAGTGTATTGTCTCCCTAATATTAGACATAGAACCTCAAAATTAGTTAGTAGCATCATGCATAGTGGGAGGTGAACATGATACCCCATTGCACCCATATCTGACCTAGTGGTTTAAGTCATGTTGTTAGAAAACCCATTAAAAAAATTAAAGGACCTCATAAAATCTCATTAATATATTATATAATTATTAAAAAGTAAAATATGAAATTATCTTTTAAACATTTTTATATAGAGGAAAATTAAATTCTATTAAAATAGAATTAAAATAGTTTTTTATTTAAAAAAATCATGACACAATTAATATGAATAGAGAAGAAATGGTTGAAAATTGTAGAAGATCCAAAAATACGTAGTGGGATATAAAATTTATTAAGATTTTTCATAAAAAATTATTAGATTCCTTCAATGATATTATATGAAATCCCAAATGAATATGGTATTGTGAAATAAATCCAAACATCATTTTTAAAATTTGATTTGTAATCAAATGTAAGGGTTAAAATGAATTGAAACATTTTTCATCATATGTGAATGTGAATTAATGTTAAATGTATCAATGGGGAATTATATACACCAAAGAATTATGAAAAGGAACAAAATAAAAAATATGTCTCAATGGAATGGAATTTGAGATGAAATTCATTACCCTAAACTTCCCTTTTGATAAATGTGAATTAACATCTGATTTAGGCGGTTTAAAAAAATAATAAATTTATACATTTAAAAAATTAATATTAATAATATCACATATTATATTCTATAACAAATTATCATCTGGTAATTAAAAATATTCCATGTTTAATACCTTTTAATGCTTTAATTTTCTTCTTTTATCATAAATTTTTTTCAGGGAAGATCATGACATTTTTATTGGATCTAGTTAAATATTATTTAGAATGAAATTATTTTTATTAATATCATATTTAATCATCACATACATTAATGTAATAATTCATGAATATTATACATGTTACGTTAATTGTGTCTCTTTGTTGAGACGATAGGGTGAATGTATGTGCAAGCCATTGTATCATTTCTTTAGTTTGTGAACAAATGTAGAGGATAATGATATATTAATTTTGAAAACACTATCATGTTATAATTTAAATATATAATCATTGGTATCAGTATTATTTATATCCATGTGAGTTAGGGATTTAAAATATATTACATTAGTTCATGAGGTGGTAGTTCACTGTACATAGAAGGGATGGTATTATTACTTATTAGATACAAATGAATTCGGATTAATATTATTCCATATAAATAATATCATCTATGTGAATGGTACATAAATGTTTTATTATATTTTAAATTTTAGAACATAATATAATGTGGTATACGAATACTTATAATAGATATATCTTAGAGAATATAATTATCATTACTTTGAAAAACAACCTCTAGATATCTTAATAATGAACATATGGTTCCTCTTTTGGGAAGAAAATAACCCATTTATGTGGTTTAGTATTATAGGGAGATATGTTTTTGGGTTTTTTCAATATAAATTGAATGATATGAGTGAATATGTGAGGTGAGTTGGTGCAAATTAATAATTGAGATTGATGGTATAATAGTTATTTTTCAACAATTTTCAATAATTTCATATCACTATCTTTTGCGTATAGATCCAAAATAGAAAAAATTAGAATTCTACAAGAAAAAGGTACAAATATTACAATATAATGAGGTTTCACCAATATTTTATCTTATTTTCACCCTTATATTTAAAGAATAAAGCCCTAAGACCCCATTTTAAATATGAATATCCTAAATAGTTTTTACTATTCATTAAGACATAAGATTATGATGATATTATTCTATAACTGGATAATTATTATTATAAATATGAAATCAATTTCATAAAATTAAATTCATAAAATAGGTTTTATATATTTTACAAATATACCCAAAATTTCTATCAAAAAAAGGGTATTCATGAAAATGAATTTGTCAAGAAATAGATAATCTTATATAAACAATATAAATAGTAATCATTATTATAATTATTTAAATTCATATTGTCATATTTAGAATTTTTAAATGTAATCTAAATCACTCGTGAGTATATATTTTCTAAAATAAATAAATTTGATAGACATTATATATTTTTAAGTAATATTATTTTTAAATAAAATTATCATTTTTTCATAAAAATATACCATTCCCTAAAAATGTTCTTATAGTTATTTATATCATATTCATTGTTTTTATTTTTTAATTTTATATATATAATAACCTGTTATTTTAAATAAATTTAATAATTGGTGGTTACTATATTTTTAATTATAAAAAAATATTTATTTGTAAGGGAAATTTTCAAAAAATCATTCTATGGTCATTTAGTATAAGTATGTTCAATATTGATATTAATCATATAAAATTAAAAAAATTAATAAAATATAATATTTATCAGTTTAATATGGATTTAAAAAAATATAATTATCAATTACAATTACTTAGGATATGGTGATAAACAAACCTATCCAAACTTGTTTAATATAATGTCAAAATTATCATTGTTAAAAAGAATTATTTTTATATAAGTAAAACTATAAAATTTTTTATTATGCATCCAATAAAAATAAAAATAAGCATTGATCATTAATTATTGAATACTACTAGATATAAGAAGTAATTTGTCCCATTTTTCACCACCACCTCTATTCAATAGTTATATGGATGAAACTAAAGAATAAATATAACACATATCATGTCATCGTTATTTTGGAAAGAAAAAATATAATGCATATTATTTACTTTATATTTATTATTTAATATAATCTTTAATTATCTATTATTAGAACCACCACATCAACATTGTATCCTATCTCATTGTTCACATAAATCATTTGTATGTTGTAATCCATCTTTAAATATGATTAAATTGAATAAAAATATAAAAATAACATTATTATTAATTGTTAATAATTATAATTTTGGAATAGAAACCCCATTAATTATAATAATTGTAAATCATTGTGATCATAAATAATATTTTCTATTATCATCCAAATGAGTTCAATAACATTCTTCATTGAAAGCTAGAACTAAAAAAATTATAACATTTTATAAAATTTAAAATATTTCCATAAAAAGGAGTAAATAATATTCTACCGTATAACTAAATAATGGTAAAAATAAAAATAAAGTTCATGTGTATTTATAATATATTAATGAATTCTTAATTACTGTAATTATATATATAATAAATATTATTTGTGAACTAAAATGAATATTTTCAAAAAATGAATTTTTATGTCATTTTGATCATTTGAAATATTAAATTGTGAAATAATATTATTTATGTTAATAATGAGTAATTACTAATTTGATTAGTAATTTATATTAAAGTGTAATAATAATAGATAATAATTTGAAATATTAATTTTTCATTAAAAATAGTAACCAATTTATTTTAATGTTTTCATTTTAATATAAAATAAAAAAAATTATATTTATATTTTGAAAAAATAATATTCATTATTTTATTCAAAAAATATTTCATTACGATGAATTTTTATGATTTAATTACATTTAGTGAATTATAGTTAAATAGTGAAAAATATTGGTTTTTCTAATACTGTCACAATTATTATATTTTCATAACATAATAATGGACTAATAGTTATTCAAAGTATTTTATATGAAATCATATATATTAAAAATAAAATAAATTATATATGAATACATATTAGAATTAATAAAACCCATGTTTATCTTTCTAGAAACTCAACTAATACTTTAGATAAAAAATATTTTTTTACTAATATGAAATAATAAGTCATGAACACCTACGTAGATAAAATAAACAAAATGGGTGTCATATTTTATATAAAAAAGATAATATTGTTTTATATGGTAAATTTCAAATTTTGGTCTAATATTTTATATAAATAATAGTAAATTTAATGACTATTATAATAGTAAAAATATTATTTTAAATGAAATGTTTTATTAATATTATTTAAGTATTATCTATTTAAATAAATCAATATCCTATTGAAAGTGACATTAATATAATTTTTAATCCATTATTTATATAATTTTTGACTTATTTTGTTTTTAATCAATATTGATATATGATTAAGAACATTTAATTACAAAACAACATATTTTTTATAGAAAAATATTTTTTAATATAATGTGTTTTAAATTAAAAGATACTTTTCCAGAAATTTAAATGGATGTTATTTAAATGGATATTAAATTTATTTTTAAAGAGTCTAAAAAATATAATATTGTTTATTTTATATATTCTGTAAGACATATGATAATTAGGTAAAATCTATATAAGAAATAAAAGAATTAACATGTTAAAATGTAACAAAAAGTAACTGCAAATGAGTTTAATTTTTTTAAAATTTCAATGGTACAGAATTATTTATTGAATATCGCATAAAAATCTATTATTTAAAAATTTTAGATCCACTAACACTCTAATAGTTTAACTTATTTATTTATTCGTGAAATTATTCCATATTTTTACCCAAAATAAATCCATCTAAATTTTCCAATCCATTGTTCTAAATTATGTAATATTTTTATATAAAATTGAAATGATACTTTCAAGATAATGTTCGAGGTACCATTATGATTATCACATTTTATTTTTATTTTTACCATTTTTATTAGTCATCTTAAAATATTATATCCATTGTAAATTAATTTCCTCAGTATCATTAGTATACATATTGTTTGGATTACTAGGTTTAAGACCATTATTTATTCTTTTCAATCTATATATAAAAAATAACATTGCCTTTTTATTGAAATGGGTGGACTACCACCTCCTCGAAGAAACATTATCATAGTTTCAATGCTCCCTATCCTCCTTGGTAGTAATTATATAATTGTAAATTAATTGAATAAGATTAAAAATAATTAATAAAATTAATATAGAAATTATAATACACATTCGTTTCATTTCTTTAATTTATAAATAAATCTGTTATCATCTGTTCTATGAACTATCATCTCAATGAAGATTAGTTATAAATTAATTTTCATTACTTATAAAAAACACATCCAATTTTATTCTTAACACAAATAATATATATATATATATATAATTACATTATGATTATATTTTAATGATATTCTATCAAAATGTTAAATTTTATTTCCAAACACACCCTTTGAATTAAGGTTTGTTCATGTGTGGGTTGACATAAACATAGAAATGAATAATGAAATAAGTCACTCTTATTTATTACTATGGGAACATTAGATATAATATTTCTATAATATCACAATAAAATAATTTTTATTTTTCTATGTTTCTATAATTATTAAATTATTAATTTATATTATTATTAAAATAAAATATTTGATCATTAGTATTAATGAAATAAACTGACCATGATTAAATTTCATGAAACATATCTTAAACAGTACTGTTATATGAAATTGTCATGAAAAATAGATTTTTATTGTTTGAGTACCTTTAATTATATTTTAATGAAGGTCTTTTAATGATTTATAATGAACTATAGTGATATTAGGCAACTTGTTTAAAGGATCAAGATAATAGATCATAAATTGCGAATATATTTGTATTTAATATTTAAAAATGAAGTAAATATTTTTCTAAATATTAATATGGTTCTAAATATTTGATTAATATATTAAAATTTTTTATATAGAGGATTCATGAACATTAATGGATTTCTTTAATAAATCCATTTGTTTTTTGGTTCAATGTTAACTTCATACGAAATATTTCATATTACACACCATGTTTGGTTTAGAATGTTGTATCTATATTCCCACTTAATGGTTTATTATGAGCCTATCTTTTTTATGTTATTTTATATTGAATATGAAGTTACATATTTCATGGGGTTTTTATTTTGAGTTTATTTTATGTCGTTACATTTTAATTGACTCATTTCCAAATACATTGGTTCATAATCCTACTTATATGGATCCTCATTTCTAGAATTCATTGATCCTTTCAGTCCCCAAATTTAATTTATTCAATATATGATTAATTTATTTCACATCCTCAATAAAAACTCGTTCTATATAATTTAATGGAAAAAATATTATTTTTCTGTCAAAAATAATTCTTATTATTACTAATTAAGAAATTATAACATGTATATATTTTTCTTTTCGAGCATCATTTTAAATTATTTTTAGAACTCTAAAATGGATTAATTCATTTGATACTATTACTACTCAATAAAAATTTTCATGTTAAATGTTTTCCACTATTAAAGATGGAGGTTTATATAATGGATTCATAAAATTTTTAATTATGATTTTTTCATCAAAATATTTATTCTCTTCCACGCCTTTCTTTTTATATACAAAATTTATTTATGTTCAAATACCCCATTATATGAGATATTGGAAAATAAATAAATATATAATATATTTCATATTTATATCATTCAATGAATGTTCCTTTTCAAAATAAATTACTGACATTATTACTAAGACTATTACTTAAAAACATGAAAACAAATTTATTTGTTTAATATTTTTATAAGAGTATATTTATTCATTTAAAATGTTCCTTCTATTGATTCTTATTTTTTATAATTTAAATTATATTTAAATTATTAAACTTATTTTATTAAAAAGTATATTTCATTTGAAAGGGGCCATTTTAATCTTGATGACCAAAGAAAAATTCATTTTTATGCAAATTTTTTATTCATATATTGAGTGATTCATTACCTATGGATTCAAAAATTTTGAAATATTAAATCAATATAATATAAATGTTCCATCACTACTATTTTAATTCATAATAATCATAATTTAATAACCATATTTCAATTCCAATAGAATCTACTATGTGAATATCTAAATTTTCAATTCCTTTAATTAGGGGGTGATCCCCAAAATTCCATATGTTGATTGATTAGAAAAATTATGTATATAAAAATATAACCCTTTAAATCTAAATATTAATTTGACTGATGCTTACATATGAACCTATTCAATTAATCAATTGAGGAAATATTAAAAATCCATATACAATTTATTTCTATATAAATCATTATTGATTACTAAGGAATGGTTTTTATGTATTATATAGTTTATTCATTACAATATACGATGAATACATTGGTCGTAAATATAAAATTGGTTGAGAATAATACAGAGAACCCAATTATTAATATGTCTTACAAGTCAAACTATATTGGGTATTTTTGTGTATTCCATCGTTGAAAAATATATTTCCTTAAAATAGTACATGGATTGTATGATCATGAATTCTTGGCTTAAAATATGAAATTAGATTTTATACCATATAAATTACACTGATTAGGACCCGGTTATTTTTATACATGTGATATTTTCATTTCTATTATTATATATGGATATATTATTCATTCAATTTAATTCTATTATTTCATTGTATTTTTAATTATAATGATTCCATGTTTTTTACGACCATATTTTATTAGTTATAAAATTTTATTAATATCTATTAAATTTTAGAATATTAAGAATTTTAGGTCAACTATAATTTCCCTATACTTTTATACATATTATTAGATGATTTTAAGAATAAATGCGCTTCAAATTACAAGCCAAAGATTGTAATTTCTACTATATTTGGAAGATTAGATGTATAATTTGATATAATAAAAAAATATTTTATTTTATCATTACAATAATCTCATAACACCTTTTTAGACCTTACATATACATAATATAACATTATGAATACATGAAAAAAGTGGTGGGTGAAAAATACAATTACGAGAATAAACATAACAATATAGCATATCACATGTGTTAGAATGATTAAAATATTGGTATGAGAAGGCATGGAGCATTAATAAAAACATGGAAACAAAATATATAATAAATTAGAAAATTTAATCATGGAATCATAGTAATTTTCAAGAAACCTAAAACATGAAATAATCACGATTCAAGGATTATTTCACATGGATGAGCACGAGTCAAGGCTAACCACCAAGGATGTTTCATGTGGATCACAAGTTAAGGATAACCAAAAACAATATTGTACGTGACACCTCATTAAACTAAACATTACCCAATGTGTTGTAGCACAATATAGGGTCTCCTATAAAAACATGTTCATGAAAATGGTTTACACATCATGAATCATAGATTAGGAATAAAACATAAACATAAGGGATACCCATATAATGAATTGGGTATCATAATAATGTCAAAATTAATATGAAAATATTAAATTAATGTTGTTTCTAGGAAATAATGGATATAAATCATAAATTCTCATTAAAAATGTAAAATATTTATAGATCATAATACGTGTTGTTATAATGAAGTAAAAAATGTAAATTACTATTTAAGAATATTTAAAACTAAAATATATGCATGTGGTTTAAGGAAAATATTAAAGATTAATTAAAATATAAAACGCATAATTTTTGGTATAAATTAATAAATGAACCAAGATTGTTATATTATGATAAAATCATTAATTTAAAAAATGATGGATTAAAATAGACTAGGGAGTGCACTTTAAAATTGGAAACAAAATTAGAATGTTCCCTATAATAGAACATGCAAATCTAGAAGAATTTATAATAGACCCTTTTTAAAATAATTATTTTAACATAAAATATGGATATATTGGTCTAGATATATGATTATGGAACATTTAAACAAAATTTATAAAAATTTGCTAAAAATAATGAAGATTCACATTGGGGTAATGATAGTGAATGTGTAACCCAAAATTAAATTGATGTGTGGATTGGATCCATTACCTTATGATTGAATGTGTTCTACACATGATATTAATGTCCTACATTATAAAATTAAGTCCATTAATTATTTAAATAAAACAATTTATATATTTATTTGATTTTTTATATTTCTATTAGGTATATTTATATCCTTTTTGTGCTATGAGAAACAACTTTTATTGGTTTGGAGTGTTCATTTCCTTGGTTATCATGATTTGTTTACTTGTATACATGTATTGAAAATCATGTAAATTAAAATAGTTTTATATAATTGAAAATAAATGTTCTTAATTAATATCTATAATATTATATGGTATTATATATCAATTTTTATACAAATATGAGAATAATTCATTTGATAAAATGTTATTGATACCTGTTTTTATTATTTTATCATTTTTAACAAAAAATCTAGTTTTGTTTTATTTATTAGTACCATTTTTATATAATAGTTACGTAAAAACAAATATTATGTAATAAATTAATTATAATCATTCTTAACTCAAAAAATGATTCTTTTACCATCCATGAATTTGGTAATGTAAATTTAAAATGTATCATTCTTGAATTGATTAAATCAACACATCATAGACGATGTTTTATTTTTTAGTATAAAAGCTGGAGGAAGAGAAATGATTATAAATTATCTAAAAAAATAAAAATAATATATATATATATAACAAGAGTTATAATGACATGTGGATAATAGTGATCAGGATATAATAATAAATGAAATGAAATTGAAAGGAAATTGAAAAAATATTGTGGGTTTTAGTCTTGAATTATACTCATAGAGATATTCCTTAGTGGAGTTGGTATTTTTCATTTTCTGAGGCCAAATTTTCCTAGAATTTTGGGGAGGCTTCAGAGAGTATCTTTTAGAAGTTGGACATTCTTCTAGGTTGTATAGGTGTGAGTAGAAGAGGTGGATAGGGGTTGTTTTTATTGTGTAGGAGACGTGCATTTTATAAATATTTTCTTCCATAATTTTTTATTTTTGCACATGGAAAGAAAAAATAATCATTCCATGGCTATATAATTAAAGGGGAGAATTCTATTTTGGGTGTATGGTTTTTACATCAGCGATGAATAATTTAATATTTTATTTATCTTATAAAGTACACATACAATAAATTATCGTATTTTACTATACAGCAAAATCCAACTATTTTTGAAAATAACAAAAAAATTCATCCTATACAATTCCAATGTGTAGAATTTATAAATGGACTCATTTTTAGGAAAATAATTTTCAAAATAAAATAAATTTAAATTTAAACTAAAATCATCATTTATTAGAAAATTGTTGATTTTAAAATGAAAACTGATTCAATGAATCCTTCAGAAATTAATGACAGTCTCAAAAAATTTACTTACTATAATAAAAATAAATTTATTAACATATAATTCTATATTTTCCCATAAATTAATATAAAATTTTAATTAAACATTTATGTCTTACAAAAATAGAAACACTTAACATATCATTTAAAAAATTATTTACACATACCATGTTATATATATATTTCGTAATTTAATTTCTAAGATACCCAATTTTTTTTCATAGGTGATGATACTATTATATTATCCAGTTTACTACTCTTAAGGATCATTTTACTATTCTATATATCTTGTTATTTTTCCATTATTTTAGATTCCTTAATTTATATAAATAATCATTATTTGAGTTTTCCATTTTTTTAATGTTTGTATTGTGTTTAACAAATGATTTTATATGATCTATACTATATAACATATATTTAAGAAAATAATTTTAACTGCTAAAATTTTGAGTCATTACAATGTTCACTCCTTATGAAATTTCATTCTTAAAGAATAATATTACAAACATTGGAGAAAACAAGTGTGTGTAATTCTCCTCAATTGCTTCAACTGATTCCCATGTTGTTACATTGTGCTTATGGTTCCACTATAATACATTGATCAGGTGTGTGGTCTTGTTGTGTAGAAAATTATCTCTATGGTCTATTATCTTTTCTTAGTAGTCCTTGTATGAGATATCATTTTCCAACTGTACAACCACTAAATTTAGTACATGTGAGGATCTGGTATCTAATTTCTCAAAGGGATACATGAAATATATCATGTCATTTCATTGAACATTTATGGTCCTAATAGTTTAGATTCACTGAATTTACCACATCAAGATGATGTTCTACATGTTGTCCCATATAGGGATTCATATGCATCCATTTGGATGCAAGGATGGACACTTGTTGTACAAGAATTCATCTAGATACATATGGTTGTCCCATCAGCCCTTGGAGTCTATAGAACATTCTCTCAACACGTATTATAGTGTCTGCATAGGTCACTCATATTGGACATCAGTTTGAGGATGATATATTTTATAGATGTTCATCTATGTTTTTAGAGTATGTTGGAGAATTATACAAAACATAGTGATGAATTTGAGATCTAGATTGGAAATAATCAATAGTGGTAGTCAATGTAACCATACCACATATCTAATGAATATCTGTGAAAACTTCTTTAGTGTGGATTCCTCTTGAATTTAGATAATGTGAGATGTATTTGTTAGATGATCCACAACTGACCATATAGTAATTTTTCATATGGATGTATTCAAATGTCTAGTGACAATGTCCATGGTGATGTTTTCCCACATTCATTTTTGTATGGGTATTGGTTTCCTTACCACCCTTATAATTTACATTTTTCCCTTCAATTTCTGACACACAAAAAACATAGATGAATATTCATTGATCTCAATCTTAATATTTTATATCCAATACTTCTCTCTGAGATATCGACACATCATTGTACTCCCTAGGTGAATAGAGAAGGATAAACTTCATGCGTATTTCATAAGATACTTCTTTATCTTTGAAATATATGGTAAACATATTCATGTCCCAAATATTACAACTCATTCATAATCATTTATAAACATTCAGCATTTCCGCTTTCTCATGGAATCCACTTCTTATGAATTTCCCCATCATTTCATTAAACATATTTTTTTCACTATAATGGCTGGTTGAGAAATAATTATAAATCGATTGATAATTTTCCTTCCCTAATTATTCTCATGTCCATCCATTGAATATATAATAATATCTGATCCTTTTCAATTTGTATCACTTTTAATGATGCATGATCCATTCAACTTAGAGAAATCCGCACATTTATTGCCACACCAGGATGGGAGTGGATTATGAATTTCTACTAATTTATGAGCTCTTAACATATTTTCAGTATAATTTTAATCTCTTTATATTTGAATATATATTTCAGCCTCTTATGATCTATATGTATTTCACACTTCTACCCATAGAGATAATACCACTAGATTTTCAATTCAAATATCATTACTGGAAACTCCAGATCATGCATAGGATATTTTTTTTCTTAAATTGTAAACTACCTCTGCATTTAGGGTATACATTTATCATTGTTCATCAGTAAAAAACCTAATCCCTTCATTGAACCATCGTTGTGAAAAACCAAGAGTTCCCCACATGTTGGTAGTGTGAGAACAAATACAGTGATAAACCTCTTTTTTAAAGATTTAATGCATTCATCACATTCACTCGTCTATAATACAAGTTTCCATTCTAAGGAAGGTTAGATAGTGTGTTTTACAATCATGATAAGTTCTTCACATGTTCTGGATAATATAATGGTAAATCAAGGAATCTATGGATCATCGTTACATATGTTAGCTTTGGAAACTCTTCTATTTCCTTTTTCTTAGAAGGGTCCACAAATGTCTATTTTATAGGGATTACATTCCACAAGAATGATACATCTGATATTTAGAACAATCATTTAATGCCCTTTTCCTTTATTTTGTCCCTTTAAAAAATAATTATCATAGTATTAAAATTCTTCTCATGTTCCTCCCTATACATACTGTATATCAGAATATTCTCAATAATAATAATTCCAAAATGTTTATAAGGTAAAATCTAAATATTTAATTCATTAAATACATTAAAAATATAGGAGCATCAAGGAGTCCAATGGGAATAACTATGAATATGGAATTTCTCATTTTATTACATAAATTTTCATTTCATTTTACAGACAGAGGATCTTTAAAGTCTAGTTTATTGGAAATTAGGAACATAATACATGAAAAAATATTAAATATTATAATATAATAAATGAAATGTATCATCAATGATTTATACTATGTTAAATTATTTCATTTCATATACTAGGGGAATAAATCAAAGAAAATGGTGAGCATAAGGCCTATTAAGGGTAAACAAGGGAATCAATTTACTTGGGATATCAATATCTAGTTGATGAAAAACATAAAGACATGAGAAATTGAAGGAGATGAATATCATAATAAAAAACTTGAATAATAACTTGAATATGTTTATACAACATTTATTTTATAAATTCATGAACATATCACCATGCTCCATCCCCAAGGTGTCATAAAAATTACCAAGGTTATCTACAAAGGTATCCTAAAACATGTCATATCTAGAGATTAATTCTTTACACAAATAATTGAAGTGCTATAATGAAGAACCCTTAATATGTATTTATTTTAATGAGATCCAAATATATCATAATCAAACATTTAATAAATAACTTAAAAAGAACAATAGAAATGGGTTTCATATGAAAATCATGACATTTTTAAATGTTTTTAAAAACATGATCATTATGTCATTTATAAGCGTTGTAAATGGAACAAGGGTTTAAAGATTGTCCATTATAGAATAAAATATATAATTTTAATTTCTTAATGAATACCCTAGGAAATGAAATAGGTTTGAGTATTCACATTAATAAAATAAGATAATTTCTTGAGAAAGAGAGAGATATTTTGAGATGGAAATTCTGCAGCATAACAGCTATACCACAAGGTTTTCAAAATAATTAAAAAGAGAGGGGACAAGGGTCACCCAATATAAAAAAATCATAATACATTATTGGAACATAATAAAATTAAAAATAAATAATTGTGTGAATATTTTAATGACATACCACATGAGTAGGAAACATGAATGAAATGAGAATATGTAATTTCTTTTACGAAAATTCTGTAGTTTAACGACGCCACTTAAAAAACTGAAAACAATTTCATGAGAGTAAATAGGGAATATAATAATTTTTAAATCAAAGGGAAAGTTATATGGATATATAATATCATACCCCAACATATGAATAGGAAAATTCAAAGACATAATCCAAAATAAGTTCTGACTAAAAGTGGAGGGTGAATGGTTCCCTTACCATTATGAGTATCTTAAAAAACATGAATGTTGGGACCTAGAGGGGCTTGAGGGTACCTTAGGAGGATTTCTTGGGAAGTAAAAAGACCATATCATAGTAGAGGATTAATTTTTAATGAAATTAAAGAAGGAATGGGTTGGTATTTATAGAAAATGCGAGGGATTATTTTGTTAATATCCATGGGACTCCTCTTTAGTGGTATTTGAAAAACCATGGGCTTTCTCGCATTATTTTCCCATGGAATTATCCTCTTGGGACACATCATAACATATCTTACTTTAAAAAAGTATACCAGAATTATTACATCCTGATTACGTCATTAATGATATCATTAAACACACTGAATCTCAAAATTGTATTTTTAACTATTCACTTAAAATCAAAAAAAATTATAAAAATATCATAAATTCACCCTAACATAATAAAATTTTTCTCTGACAAACAAGATAATCTATATTTTATGAAATTATTTTTCTAAATATGAGATATTTAATTTTTAATTAAAAACAATATTTAACTGAAAAAATAGTTATACTTAACTAATAATTTTTGAAATAGTAATTTACTTAAGCTATTATATCAGAATACCATTCAATATGCCTACATTTTTTTATATTTATTAGGGGAGGTTACAATTCCATTGTTCGTATTACTATTCATAAGGGTAATATTACTATTCATAATTTTCTATTCAACAAAAAATAATTTGATCTTATTAGAATCTAAATTTCATACTGATCATTTCTATAGAAGGTCATTTTTGAAATCATTTCACATTATTTATTATTTAATGTATAAAAATTATATTTTAAAATACCCTTTTCCAAAATTTACCAATATTATTAAACTTTTATAAATGTATCCATTATTTATCTTGACATTCAAAATTCATAAATTTTACCATCATAAGAATTAATGATTTTATTTATATAAAAGGAATACACTAAATAACTAATGACTCATTACATAGCCCCTTATAACACCTGAATAGGACCTATGAGCAAGGTGTTCTATAGTGATAGCATATTAGGGTGCTGAGAAAACATTGCATGAGCGGTGATTTCTATCAGTTTGAATTTCTACATTAAGTGATTTTGTTCATTTATAAGTGTTCGGATTGGGATTGGTCTAATGGAAAGCCCAGTGATGCTACCTCATTTTTAGGCTTTGATAGATGGGCTTCGTTCGGCCCGAGTCTACTGGATGATTCCATCGACCATTCTTTCTGTATTTATTAACCATGATTATTTTTATTTATAATCAATATTCATAATGTTAATAGTATAGTTTCCAATTATCATATTGACTAAAAATCATATAATAGTCAAAACCAAATAATCTTTTTCTAATTATACTTACTTAATTAGTTATAATATTTCAACTTTTCAGTAAAAACTCAAATAAATTGGGAAAAAATAATTTTCAAAAGTTTTTTACATTACATTATTCCCCCCTTAAGAAATTTTTTACCCAAAATTTAAACTCATACCCTCATAATATAAATGGTTTTGGGTATTCTGCCTCATAGAACTCCCTAGTTCCCTCATGGCTTCCTCGTATTTTGGTTCTTCCACAACACCTTAATAAGGTGGGTAGTCTGGTTGCATAGAATCGTGTCTCTACAATCCAGGATCTCCATTGGCTTCTCGTATTAAAAGAGTTCATGTTCTCATTGTACCACCTCTGGATTTAGTGCATGTGAAGGGTTTGGTATGAACTTCTTCACTAGGGATACATGGATGATATTCTAAACTTGTACAGGATTTGGAGGAATTGAAATCTGATAGGCCACTACCCCTACAAGATCAAGAATTTCATATTGGCTTATGTACCTAAGGCAGATATTCCATCTATTATCAAACCTCATAACTCTCTTCTAAGGTCAAATTTTAAGAATGCATTTTTCAGCAAGATAAAACTATATGCCCCTTTAACAGTTTCGTGCATAGCTCTTCTTCTGACTCTAAGATTCCTTAATGTGTTTCTGGAGGGAATGAACTGTTTCTTCCAACTCTTGTATGAGATAATGCCCAAAAATAATTCTCTCGCCTGCTTCATTCCAAAAAGCAGGTGTTCTATATCACATCCCATATAGAGCTTCCTAGGCTGCATATGAATGCTCAAGTGGAAGCTGTTATTGTATGAGAACTCAACTAATGGGAGATGTTGATCCCATCCATACTTAAATTACATTGACCAAGTTATTAGCATGTCCTCGAGTGTTTGAATATTCCTGCAAAATTATCCCTCAGTTTGGGGGTGATAGGCCATAATGAAATTCAATTTGGTACTCAAATCTTATTGAAGACTTATCCAAAATTATGATGTGAACCTTGGATCATGATCAGATATAATAGAAAGTGGAACTCCATATAGCCTTACGAATTCCTTCAAGTAAATCCTGGTATGGTGATCAAGAGATAAATTATCCTGAATAGAGATAAAATGGATAGTCTTGGTGAGATGGTCCATAATAACCCATATCGCATTGTTTCCTTTGGAAGTTATCAGGAGACCAGTGATATAGTTCATAGTGATATTGTCCCACTTCCATGCTGGTATGGGTAGTGGTTCTAATACACCATTAAAAAGTTGTCGCTATGCCTTCACTTGAAGACATACCAGACACCTTGTAGTATAGTCAGCAATATCCCTTTTTTTATTATCCCTACAATAACTATCATGAAGGTCTATATAAATTTTTTTACATCGAGGATGTATAGAGAACGTCGAGATATGAGATTCATCCATCATATCATTTTTTTATTTCATGAATATAATGAATACATAGTCCTGTTTGAAATTCCAGTACACCTTCTTAATCAATATTTAACTTATGAAACTTCACATCCTATATAGCCACAAACTCCTTCTGCAATAATGGAACTTCTTTTTGAGCATTCTCGAACATCTCTAGTAATGAATTTTGAGAAATAAATATGGTTATGGTAGATGATGTCCAGTACCTTGTAATTACAATGTCCATCTTGACTAGTTCATCGATCAATGGATCTATTTGAATCATCATCAAGAAAAAAAACTAGGCCTCCCCAACATAATTTATAAGGGACATTGTTTACTCTTCTAGGATGGTAATAAATTGAACAATTATATTCTTTAAGAAGTTCCAACCATCTTCTTTGTCTCATGATGAATTTTTTTGTATGAAAATATACATCAAACATTGATGGTCTGTGTATATTTCAAATTACTCCCCATAAATATAGTGCCTCCAAATCATCATATCCAAAATTACAATAGCATTCTCAAGATCATGCGTATGATAGTTCTACTCACATGTTCTCAACTGTCAAGATGCATATGCAATGACTTTTTCATTTTCCATGAGGAAGCAACCAAACACTTTTAGATATGAATCACTAAAAAAATTAAATCCTTCATTACTTGTGGGGAGAGTTAACACGGGTTCTGTAACCAATCTCTTCTTCAGCTCTGGAAACATTCCTCACGCTTTTTTGTCTAGACAAACTTCACCCCTATTCAAGTAAACATTTATAATGGATTAGAAAGACGTGAAATGTTTTCCAAAAACCTCTTATAATTTCCCTCTTGTCCAAGGAAACATTGAATATTAGTTATTGTTGTAGGATGATGCCACTCTTCTACAACCTCTATCTTTTCTGGTTCAACTTTGATTCCTTCATTGGTTACATGTTCCCCATGAAAAAAACTTCTTGTAACAGAAATTCACATTTTATAAAAATTTTATAATGAAAATTCTTCTGTAGAGTTTTCAAAATAACCCTATGATAATCCCCATGCTCCTCATGGCTTTTGGAATATATCATAATATAATCAATAAAAACTACCACAATTTTATGAAGGTAGCCCCTAAAGGCCCTTTCCATAAAATCCATAAAAATAGAAGGTTCATTAGTTAGTTTGAAGGGCACAACAAAAAACCCATAATTCTCATATCATGATCAAAAGGCAGTTTTTGGAATATCTTATTACATAACCCTCAATTGATTATTAACAGATCGAAGATCAATCTTAGAGAAAAATGGTTCCCCACAATGTCTGGAAAATAAGTCATCAATTCTTGGAAGTGGGTAATTATTCTTCACTATGATCCCATTTAGTTATCAATAATCTATGCATAACTACATCGATCCATCCTTCTTCTTCACAAAGAAAACATGTTCTCCCCAAGGAGACACACTCGGTCAAATAAACCCCTTATCCGAATGATCATGGAGTACAGTATTTATTTCCTCCATCTCCTCATTTCCCACTCTATATAGGGTCTTTGATATCAGATGAGATCCAGGTGTGAGTTTAAGGGATAACTCTACCTCTCATTATGGGGGAGGTCCGAGTTACTCCTTCGGAAGTATGTAAATGTATTCCAGAATTATTGGGACATTTTCTATCCTTATACATTAATTTACATCTTCTTATTCACTAATCAACTCCATATAGAAGGATATATGAGGTTTTTCAGGATAAAGATCAGGTCGAGATATATATCCTTGGAAGATAACTATAGGTTTTTCAATCAAGACTGATGATATTTCTATTATTCTACATTTGATTATAACATTTTTCTTCGATACACATTCCATCCCTAGTATAATGTCAAATCACAACAAGGGAATGACTATTAGAGTTGCGATAAAATTGTTCTCACAAAAGTAAATAATAGAGTTTCTAAACACTGATGATGCTTGGATAATCTCACCAGGAGTCTTGACATGTAACTCTACTTTTATTAATACAGGGGGTGATTTTAAATTCATTGAAAACATAATGGAAATAAATGAATACATTGATCCAGAATGAAACAAAGTACATGATAGCTTTGATATAATAGTAAGAGTACCTTCTACCACATCATTTCGAGCTTCAATATCAGCTGTCGTGGTAGCAAAAGAATGACTGTGATCCCTTTACATTGCTGATGCTTATGGTGGTTCCCCTCCCCCGCCCTCAGATTTGGATTGTGATTGGAAAAGGTCTCATGTTTTCCAAACATATTGTATTGGACATCAGGAAGGGTATGCACCATCATTCCCTTGTTGTTAGTTTTGGGAAGTGGATTCTTCACATCACTACAACAATTCTGTGCAATATGGACATCTATTCCACACTTGTTGCACATATCAGTCCCAGGAAAGTAGTTCCCTGAATTCTTCTTCCCAAAAATATTACATGTCGTAGGATTAAATATCTTTCATCATATTCCCTGATCAAAGGTCCTACCTAATATTTCCTTCATTGATCTCTTATTTTCATTGAATTTATGAGACCACTGCATCTCACCAAACTCCATTTCAACTTTCATAGCACTCCTCGTGATCTCTTCATAACTATCACTATCTCAGTTGGATATATTCTTTTGTAGATGCGGTTTAATTCCACCAATAAATATATCAACCATCCCATTAGGATCCATTACAATGATTGAGGTGTAATGGAAATGTCTTATCAATCTCATCTTGTAGCTTCTAAAAGATTTATTCTCTTTCTACTTTAACTTTGGAAACTCATTCTCCATTTTTTTCTCAGAGAATGAGAGAGATACTTATTGAAGAAGATCCCTATGAACTCTTCCCAATCTCTATCATCAACCCCCACTATTGGCCTCGTGTTTTTAATCATCTCCCACCACTGATCAACTTCTTCCAATAACCGGTAAACAACCAAGGTGGCCTTTTCTTGTTCTGAACAATGGAGCTCAAAAAAGATCTTCTTGATAGAGCTGATCCACTGTTCAACACTAAATGGATCAGTAGATCCACTAATGGTTGGGGTTCTATGATGCATAAGTGAATCAACCGTGTTTTGTAACCTTCCTCGTGAGATCAATATCTCATTTTGATTCAAGTTATTTCACATAACATGAGTTAGTTATTTCATCATTATCAAGAATGATTCCATTCCATATTCCATCAGAGGGCCATCAACAGATGGTTCATTGCGGTGAAAATTTTCATGGTTACTTCTATTTACCACCATTATCTAAATTATATAAACCATTGTAAGAGTATTACTTCATTTATGAATATTTTAAATATAATCGATTTTTATGTCTTAATACTTTACACATAAACATATTATTCTGTAACAATATTTACATTTATCTATAATTCCTACATAATGATTCTTAAAAAACATGTGATTAACCAATCATATCCTCCAGAAGTGTGAATCCAAGAGGGGGGAAAGTCCCCTTAGTCATGAACCAGGATACCCTAGGTCAATCCCAAAACTCCTTATCAGATTTTTCACACCATGGTATATCTATGTCAGTGCCACATCCAAATCTTCATATCCAGACATGTATTTTTTTCAAAAACCACTATCTTAATATTTCACCATAAAACTAGTAGTGTTTCCTATATTTAAAAAATTCTATAGGGTTATCCCACATGATTTCATAGCCTAACTTCCACAGATAACTAAATAATCATTTGGTTCCTACTACGTCATCCAACCTTTTTATTACATAACTTTTCATTACATTTTACAAACAGGGGATCATTGTAGTCTATAATCATGGAAATTAGGAACAAAATAAATGAAAACATAAAAAATATTATTTCCGTACACATGAAAGGCAACATCAAAGGTTTATCCTAAGTAAAATCACTGATTATCATATCTTGGGGATAGACATCGAAAGAGACTGTGAGTAGAAGGCCCAGTCAGGGTAAACATGGGAATTATTTTACTTGTGATATCAATAAGAACATGATGAAAGGAATAAATACAAAATCTATGAATGAATAGGCATATCATAAAAAAAGAACATGAATAATAAATTGAATATGTGTAATGAACTGACCTTTTTAATAATTTTTGTTTCCTAATTTTTTGTGGTATTTTATTTTATACACAAAAAAACTATATCCTTTAATTAATGAATTAGGTATAATTAAAATGAGACCATTGGATTTCGATTGGTATATGGCTGTTGGTCAATATGACCATTGGAAACTATAATCATAATGTTGTGTTTTTATAAATACAATTATCTTGGTTAATTAATATAGAATCAAGACTGAATGGCCACATCCAGTAGACTCAGGCCATATGAATCCCATCTATTGGAGCTTGGGAAGGATGTAGCATCATTGGGCTTTGCTCTGGATCAAGCTCAAGACGAACTTCAATATATAAAGCATGAATAGAATCTCCTATAGGATAAGTTAAATCTGATAGAAATCATAACTCTGGCAATATTGTTTATGCCACGACAAGATTCTATCACCATAGCACACCTTACACTTAGGTCCTATGTCGGGGTTACAAGGGGCTATGTAATGGGACCTCAGCTGCTTTGTGTAATTCTTTTATATAAATAAAATGGTTATTTATTATTTTAGAAAATATCATGAATCTAAAATATCCAGATAAATATAAGATGTGTATTATTGATGAATTTCAGAAAAAATGGGTATTTTAATATATATTTTATTCTATAAATAATTAATAATGTGAAATGATTTTCAGAAAATGGTCTTATACAGTTACGATCAGTGATAAATTTAGATTCTAAGAAGATCAACATATTTTTTAGTGAATTGTAATGTATGAATAGTAACATAACCATATGAATAGTAATGAATAGCAATGAAAAGTAAATTGGCCAAAAAATAGAAATTTCACCCATGAATGTTTAAATACAATTTAAACATCTTAAAACTGAAAAGAAATCATAGTTATAAGTTTTGGTATTTTTGTTTGTCATAAATATTTTAATTAAAATTTTATAATTAATTTAATAATTTAAAAAGGAAATATATTTTCATAACATGTAATCAAAAAATTTTACTTTATTTTATTATGGTTATGCGATAATTTTTTGGGACCTTGATTACTTTTTTATGGTGTTAGAAAACGAGTTATAGTTTTAAAGTTGTATATTTGGACTAAATAATGATTTTATATAAAAATTAAATTAAAAATACTGAGAAAATTATTTTTATAAAATTTAGTTCATGTTTTAATTCAGAGCATTGATATTAGGTAAGATTGAATTTTTGGGATTTTTCTGAAACAACTGAATTTTCAGTTAATTGTAAAAATACACTTTTGAGTTTCAGGTGTTTAATAAAATCATTAAATATGTAATAATGTTTTAAGATTTTTTTGTCGACTAATGAATAGTTATTTATTCTATGAGGTGTCCCAAGTGGGAAACAACATGGGTAAGCCCATTGTTTTGCAAATACCACCGATGAGGTGTCCCTTGGAAATTAATAATTTATTCCCTCACTTTTCCTATAAATACCAAGCCATTTCCCTAATTCATTTCATTTCAAAATACTCCTCTACGATGTTCCGGTCTCCATTCCTCCCAAGGAGTGCTCCCAATTTTTCTTCATGCCTACAAATTTCCTGAACATCATGCTTTCGAAGTTACTCTTCAAAGTAAGGGAACCATTCACCATCCTCTTTTAAGTCAGGACTTCCTTTATGTTATGTATTATAGTTCCATTTTATTATGAGTGGGATTTTTATTCAATATATTTGATACTATCCATTTCATTTCCATATTATGACAAACCAATTCCAATCTCATCGATTTATTTTATGAATTTTTATGTGATGCTGTTAGGCAATCGATTTTTTGTAAAAGAAATCATGCTTTCACTTTTCTTTCAAGTTTCCTTTTCATGTGGTGCGTCATTAAAATGTACACACCATGATCTTATTTCTTTTTATTATTTCCCTCTACATTATAATGGTTCATTTATGGATGATATACCCTTTTCCCCTCTCTTTTTATTATTTTTTAAAACCATGATATATAGCTGTTATGCTGTAGAAATTTCGCCTCAAAATTTCCCTCTCTTTATCTATTGTTTTATTAATGTGAATAAGCTGACCAATTTTTTTTCAATGGGTGTTAATGAATATACCAAAAAAAGATATATTTGATTCTGGAATTTACATACATATAACTCTCACTCACTTTCCATTGGTTATAAATGACATAATGACCTTTTTAAACATTTAAAATGTCACAATTCTGAAATGAAACACATTTCTTTTGTTCTCTATGGGTTATTTATGATATGTTTTATTATGATCTATGCGGATCACATGTAAATAAATACATATTAAGGTTGTTCCCTAATAGTTTTCCAATGCATTGGGTAATGGAATTAAACTCTAGAGATGACATGTTTCATGATACATTGGTGAATAACCTTGGAAAATTTTAGGACACCTTGGGTATAAACCTTGGTGATATGTTCATGAATGTATTAATGAAATGTTGTATCCACATATTCAATTTATGATTCAAGTTCTTTTTGTTATTATATTTCTATTCGTCCATTTCACTTGACTTTATGACTCTTATCATGTTATTATTAATATTGCTCAAGATCACATGTCAACTATTTCACTTGATTTCTTTACTAAGCCTTATGCACACCCTTTCCTTTGATATATGTATCCAGGATATTAGATGTAGTAATTTTACATAGGATGAACCAATGATTAAGCCTTATTAGTGTATTAGAATAATTTTTATGTTGTTTTCATGTATTATATTATTCATTTCCAAGAAATTTTTCTTTAAAGATCCTTTTTATGTAAAATGAAATGAGAAGTTATGTAATAAAAAGGTGGAATGACATAGTTGGTATCAAAGGATAGTTTAGTTACTTATGGAAATTATGAAATGAAAACATTTGGTATAACCCTATAGAAAATTTTAAAAATAGAAATTCTTTGGGGGATTTTGGTGAGTATTGAGAAAGTGATTTATCAAGAAAATACATCCCTATCTGGAAACAAGCAGGTAGAGGCAGCTCTGGCACAGATGTGCATAGGGTTATAACCCGAAAACACCGCTTTGAGATAGACTTGAACGAGAACTAGTACACGAAAATGGGCCTTGCTTCACTCATGGTTACCACAATCCTAGGGGATATGTTTTGTTAATTGTATGCTTTTTTGAATCATTGTAAAGTAATTATAGAGAAATGTAATCATTTAAGCATGAATTTTTTAGATAAAAAAATCCTTTATAGTTAAAATATTAATAAATGAAATAATCCTCTCACAAAGGTTTTATTCTTTTAGAAATGGCGATCAATAGGAGGAACTATGCAAATGGTGACCATAATGGACCATGCACTGAAGGCCCTCCAATGGATGTTGGAATGGAATCATTCATGAAAATGATAAACCAACTAACTCATGTTATGGGAAATAACTTGAATCAAGTTGGGAGACCAATCTCACCGCGAAGGGAACAACATATTGTTGAGACTTTTAACATCAAATACCACCACCCATCTGTGGATCGACTATCCCATTGATTATTGAGTGGTGGATTATCTATTTCGAGAAGATCTTTTTATGCTCCGTTGTTCAGAGAAAGAGAAGGTCACTCAGACTGTCTATAGCTTAGTAGGAGAAGCTGATCAGTGGTGGGAGATGATTAAAAACACAAGGAAAATAGTGGATGTTGAATACATGGAGTTTTAAGAGTTTATAGGGATATTCTTATGTAATTATTTCCCTCATTCCATGAGAACAAGAATGGAGAATGAGTTTCTTGAGTAGAAGCAGAAGGAGAATGAATCTGCGGGAAGCTATGAGATGAACTTCAAAAGGCTTTCATGTTACACCTATTGATTTTTCATGGATCCAAATGGTAGGGATGATAGATTCTTCATTGGACTAAGACCACATCTGCGGAATAATCTAGCCAACAAAGATTATGAAAGCTCTGAGGAGATCGTGCGAAGTGCGATAAAAGTAAAATCTAGTTTGGTGAGATGTAGTGATCTCATAAATACAATGACAATAGGATATCGATGGATCCAAGCTAAGGGAGGAGCTTTGATAAAGGAAGAGGAGGCATGCAAGTGCGACATCCCACATGAAATAAATGTGGGTAGAAGTATTCGAGGAACTGCCTTCTCAGGAGTGGGAAATGATACATGTGTGGAATAGATAGCCATATTTGGAGGAATTGTTGTAGTGAGGTGAAACCTCAACTTCCAAACACTAACGACACGAGGAAAGTGGTGTAGGAATTACCTGATGTCCACTGCATTCGGTGTGGAAAACTTGGGATCATTTCCAATCACTATCCAAATCTAAGTGCAGTAGAGGGGAACCACCATCAGCCTCAGCAAAGGCCAAGGGATAAAGGTCATGCTTTCGTTATCCTGACAGCTGAAGTTGAATCTCTAAATGTTGTGGTAGTAGGTACCCTTGTTTTTTTCTCAAAGCTAGCATGTACATTATTTGATTCTGGTTCAACACATTCCATTATTTCCTCCATGTTTGCAAAAAAAGTAGAATAAACCCCTGATTTTCTAAAATTAGATTTATTAGTCAAAACTGCTGCTGGGATTATCCAAGCATTGTCAGTGTTTAGAAACTCTAGTATTTACTTTAGTGAGCACAATAATATCTCAAATATAGTAGTCATTCCCATGATGTAATTTTACATTATACTAGGTATGGATTGTCTCTCAAAGTATAATGTTATGATCAAATGCAGAAGTAAGGAACTCTTAGTAGTCTCGAATGGAAAACCTACAGTTATCATCCAAGGAGAGATATATCAACCTTATATTTTCCTAGAAGATCCTCTTATTTCTTTCTTTATAGAATTCATCGGTGAAGAAGAAGAAGGAAATGAGAGTTTGAGGATAGAAAATGTCTCCATAGTCCAGGAATACATTGACTTATTTCTTGAGGAGTTATCCGGACCTCCCCCAAAAAGAGAGGTAGAGTACTCTATTGAACTCATACCTAAATATCATCCAATAACAAAGTCTCTATATAGGATGGAAAATCTGGAGATGTATGAATTAATGAAACAACTAAAAGATCTTTTGTAGAAGGGGTTTATCTGACAGGGTGTGTCTCCTTGGGGAGCACTTGTTCTCTTTGTGAAGAAGAAGAATGGATTGACGCAGAAATGAATTGACTATAGAGAACTGAATAGGATCACAGTAAATAAAAAAATACCCTATTCAATGAATTGATGACTTATTTGACCAAGTTCGTGGGGATAAATTATTCTCTTAGATTGATCTTTGATCTGGTTATCATTAATTTAGGGTGAAGAAAGAAGATATTATGAAAACTACCTTCCGATCAAGAAATTTTCATTATGAGTTTGTTGTTATTCCTTTTGGACTGACTAATGAACCTGCTATTTTTATGGATTTGATAATAGAGTCTTTGACGACTACCATGATATCATTGTGGTAGTTTTTATTGATGATATTCTGATATATTACAAAATTTTTGAGGAGCATGAGTATCATCTAAGGGTAACTTTGAAAACTCCACAGAAGGATATGATTTTTGGAAAGTTCATTAAATGTGAATTATGCTTACAACGACTTGCGTTCTTGGGGAACATTGTTACAAATTATGGAATCACAAATACCCTGCAAAGACATAAGTTGTAGAGGAGTGGCCTTAGATAACAACAATAACTTATTTTCATAGTTTCCTTGAATAGTGGTATATTATATGAGGTTTGTGAAAAACTTATCATGTCTTTCTAATCCATTAACCTTGTTAACTCAAAATGGTTTCTAGATCATCTAGACAATGGATTGTGATGAAAGTTTCCAAGAGCTAAATAAGAGATTGGTTAATGCACTTGTGTTAACTATTCCCACATGTGGATAAGGATTCGTTATTTTTAGGAATGCATCTCTGAAAGGGATTGGGTGTGTCCTCATGAAAAATGACAAGGCCAATTCTTATGCATCTTGACAGTTGAAGACACATGAGCTGAACTATCCTATGCATGATCTAGAGCTGTTTGTGGTCGTTTTAGCTCTCAAGATATGGAGGCACTATCTTCATTGGGAGAAAAGTGATATATACACAGACCATCAATGTTTGAAGTATATATTCACACAAAAAGAACTGAACATGAGACAAAGTATTTGGCTGGAACTTCGTAAAGACTATGATTGTTAAACTCATTATAATCCTGGAAGAAAAAACAATTTCACTGATGCATTTAGTAGGAAATACCTAGTTGATATATCCATTATGTAAATTCATAGTGATCCTTTGATCAATGACCTAGTAAAATTGGACTTGGGACTTATAAAGGAAGTGAAATCATCATCCCTAACCCAAATGATTCCTCAAACATCATTACTAGAGAAGATCATGAAAGATTAGAAAGAAGATCCTTTATTACAGAATATGTTTGAGGCTGTGAAGGATGGGGAGTTTCCTGAGTTCAACACTGATCAAGAATGTGTACTAAAATTTCATGCAAGACTATGTGTTCCATCTATTCCAAAAATATAGAAGTAGTTGATTGATGAAGCTCATAGCTCTACTTTATCTGTATATCCTTGTAGCACGAATATGTATAGGAACATTCTTGATCATTATTAGTGAGATAATATGAAAAGGGAGATTGTTGACTACAGTTTAAGGTGCCTAGTGTGTCAGCAAGGGAAGGTGGAGTGATAAATTCCTAAAGGGGTATTGCAACCCATACCCATTCTAGTAGGGAAGTGGGATAATATCACTATAGACTTTGTCACTGGTCTCTAGATAACATCCAAAGGAAACAATACGATATGGTTTATGGTGGACCATCTCACCATGACTACCCATTTTATCTCCATTCAAGAAGATTTCTCTCTTGATAAACTTTCCAGGATTTACATGAAGGATGTGGTAAGGCTACAAGTAGTTCCACTTTCAATCGCATCTCATCGTAATCCATGGTTTAGATAAAAATTCTGGAGAAGTCTTCAACAAGCTCTGAGCACTAAATTAAATTTCAGTATGGCCTATCATCCCTAAACTGAAAGCCAATATTAAAGGAATATTCAAATACATGAGTACATGTTGAGAACATGATCAATGGAATTTAAATGTGGATGGGATCAATATCTCCCTTTATTTGAGTTCTATTACAACAACAACTTCCACTCGAGCATTCAAATGGAATCTTATGAAGCTCTATATTGGAAGCGATGTAGAACTCATACTTGTTGGATGAAGCTAGTGGGAGAATGCTTCTTGGGCCTGATATTGTGAAAAATATGAAAAATATTTACATGCTATCATGCAACACAATAATTCTTCTCAAAGTTGGCCAAAGAGATTTTTCGAAAACCTTATAAGGGACTTGGAGTTTGATGTAGTTAACAACGTATTTCTACATATTTCACCATAGAATAGATTCATGGGGTTTGGGAAGAAAGGGAAGCTTACCGCTAGGTACAGTGGACCCTATGAAATCATTGATCATGTAGGAGGAGGGGCCTATCGGCTTGCACTTCTTCCAAATATAAAACAAGTTCATGATGTCCTCCACATATCCCTCTTCAGGAAGTACATACTTGACCCTTAACATGTAGTAAATCATGATGTGGTACAACTGGAACATGAAATATCTTATGAGGAGAAGCTAGTGGAGATCTTGGATCGTAGAGACAAGGGTCAACCCTATAAGACTACCCACCTTGTTAAGGTGTTTTGGAGGAACCATAAATGTGATGAAGCCACGTGGGAACTAGAGGAGTCTATGAGACAGAAGTACCCACACATTTTCTCCTCAGAGGGCATGAGATAAAATTTTGGGGGCGAAATTTCATATGAGGGGAAGAATGTAAGGACCTTAAATTTTTTATTATTTTTGTTTCCTAATTTTCTATGTTATTTTATTTCATACTCAACAAAACTACATAATATAATTAATGAAGTGGGTAAAATTAAAATGAGACGGTTGGGTTTCGACTATTTTTTGATCATTGGTCAATATGTCCGTGGAAAAATATAATCTTAACATTGTGTTATTAGAAATATAGTTATCATGGTTAATTAATACACAAAGAAGATTGAATGGAATCATCCAATAGACTCAGGCCATATGAAGCTAACTTGTCAAAGCTTGGGAAGGAGGTAGCATCACTGGGCTTTTCTTTTGACCAATCCCAAGCCTAACTTCAACATATGAATCTTGAATGGAATCACCTAAGGGAGATGTTCAAGCTGATACAAATCACCACTCAGGCGATGTTGTTTGAGCCACACTAAGATTTTATCCCCATAGCACACCTTACACTTAGGTCATATGTTGGTGTTATAAGAGGCTATGTAAAGAGACCTTATCTCCTTTGTGTAATCCTTTTATACAAATAAGAATTTTATTTCTTATTATGGAAAAGTTTTTTAATTTAAAATATCCAAATAAATATAGGATGTGTATTGTTGATGAATTTAGGGGGAAAAGGGGTATTTTAAAATAATTTTGTATTCGATAAATAATTAATAATGTGAAATGATTTTCAAAATATTTTCTTCTACAGTTATGATCAATTTGACATTTAGAGTCTAATAAGATCAACTTCATTTTTATTTAATAGTAAAGTTTGAGTAGTATCATGCCCATATGGATAGTAATGAATAGTAATGAATAGTAAATGGGCAAAAAAATATAATCTTCACCCATGAATGTATAAATACAATTTAAACATCTTAAAAGTGAAAAAACAATCATAGAATATGTTTTGGTATTTTGGTATGTCATATATATTTTAATTACAATTTTATAATTAATTTAATAATTTAAAATGGAAATATATTTCCATAAAATGTAATGAGAAATTGTTACTTTATAGTATTATGGTTATCCGATAATTTTATGGGACCTTGATTACTTTTTTATTATATTAAAAAATGAGTTATAATTTTAATGATGTGTTTTTGGAATAATAAATTATTTCATTTAAAAATTAAATTAATAATATTTATAAAATTATTTTCCTGAAATGGAATAAATTTTTTAATTCAGAGCATCAATATTATGTTAGGTTGATTTCAAGGGATTTTTCTAAAACAGTTGAATTTTTTGTGAATAGTAAAAATACAGTTTTGAGTTTCGGGTATTTAATGACATCATTAATGATGTAATATTTCTGGTAGAATCATGAATAATGAGATATATTATGAGGTGTCCCATGTGGCTAATACCACGGGAAAGCCCATGGTTTTTCAAATACCACCAATCAGGAGTCCCTTGGAAATTATTAATTTATTCCCTCACTCTTCCTATTAATATCAGGCCATTTCCGTCAATTGTTTCCTTCCCAAGGTCACAACGTTCAAACATTCGATGTTACTCTTCAAGGTAAGAGAACCTTTCACCCTTCTCTTTTATGTCATAACATCCTTTATGTTATGTCTTATAGCTCCATTTTATTATGAGGGGGATTGTTCTTCTATATCATTACTACTTCCATTTCATTTCTAAATTATGAGATACCCTTTATTCTCTCATCAATTGATTTTTTAATTTTTATGTGATGTCGTTAGGCTGCCAAATTTTCCTAAAAGAAATCGTTCTTTCTCTTACCTTTCAAGTTTCCTTTTCAAGTTGTGTGACATTAAAATTTCCAAACCATGATCATATTTATTTTTATAGTGTCCCTATACATTAAAATGGTTCATTTATGGATGATAGACCCTATTCCCCTCTATTTTTAGTATTTTGTAAAACCATGATATATAGCCGTTATGCTGCAAAAATGTCTCCTCAAAAATTTCCCTCTCTTTCTCTATTGTTTTACTTATGTGAATACCCAGACTGATTTTTTTCTATAATTGTTCATAAATATACCAAAAAATATATATTTGATTCTGTAATTGACATACATATAACTCTAACTCCCTTTCCATGGGTTATAAATGACATAATGACATTTTTTACACTTTTAAAACGTTTCAATTTTTAAATAAAACCCAATTTTTTATTCTCTAAGGGTTAATTTTGAAATGTTTTATTATGAACTATGTGGGTCACAGGTAAATAAAGACAAATTAAGGGTGCACCCAGATAATGTTCCAATGAATTGGGTAAAGAAATTAATCTTTAGAGATGACAAGATTCATGATACCTTGGTGAATAACCTAGGAAATTTTTATGACACCTCAGGGATAAACCTTGGTGGTATGTTCATGAATGTATAAATTAAATGTTGTAGCAACATACTCTAGTTATGATTCACATTATTTTTATTATTATATTCTTATTCTTCCATTTCTCATGCCTTTATGACTTTTATCATGTTCTTATTAATATTGCCCAAGATCACATGTCAATTGTTTCACTTGTTTTCTTTACTGAGCATTCTGCTCACCTTTTCCTTTTATGTATGTCTCCAGGATATGTGATGAAGTAATTTTGTATAGGAAAAACCTATGATGAAGCCTTATGAGTGTTTAAGAAGAATTTTTTATGTTGTTTTCATGTATTATGTTCCTGATTTCCAAGACACTATACTTTAAAGATACTCTGTATGTAAAATGAAATTAAATGTTATGTAATAAAAAGGAGAGATGTCATAGTTGGTATCAAAGGATAGTTTAGTTATTTATGGGAATTAGGCTATGAAAGCATTAGGAATAACCCTATAAAAATGTTTAAATATAGGAAAACTCCATGGGATTTTTGTGAGTACTGAGTAAGTGGTTAATCAAGAAAATATATCCTTGTCTGGATATGAGCAGGTAGAGGCGGCTCTGGCACATATGTACATAAGATTAAAACCCAAAAACAACGCTTTGAGAAAGACTCGAACGAGAATTGGTACATGAAAATGGTCCTTGGAACACTCTTGGTTATGACACTCTTGGGGGATATGATTTGTTAATTGCAAGCTTTTTATTAATCATTATGAAGGAATTATAGAGAGATGCAATCATTAAAGCAAGAAGTTTTATGACATAAAATCATTTATAGTAAAAATATTCATAAATTAAATAAGCTTCTCACTGGGGTTTTATTCTTTTATAAATGGCATGAAATAGGAGGAACCATGCAAATGGTGACCGCAATGGAACATGCACGGATGGCCCTCCAATGGAAGCCAGAATGGAAACATTTATACGAATGATGAACCAACTGACTCATGTTTTGGGAAATTACATGAAACAAGATGAGGGACCAATCTCAATACGAATGAAAAAACATTATATTGAGTCTTTTATGCATCAAAGACCACCAACCTTCAGGGGGTCGACTGATCCATTGATTACTAAGCAGGGGATCAACTATATAGAGAAGATCTTTTCTATGCTCCACTGATCAGAGAAAGAGAAGGTCACCTTGGTTGTATATATCTTAGATGGAGAAGATGATCAGTGATGGGAGCTTATTAAAAACATGAGGCAAAGAGTAGAGGATGAAGCTATAGAGTTGGAAGAGTTCATAGGGATCTTCATCAGTAAGTATTTCCCTCATTCCATGAGAACAAGAATAGAGAAGGAGTTTCTCATGCTAAAGAAGAAGGAGAATGAATATGTGGGATGATATGGGATGAACATCACAAGGATTTCATGTTACACCTCTCACTTTGTCATGGATACAAATGGTATGGTTGATAGATTCTTTAGTGGACTGAGACCTCATCTGCAGAAGAATCTAGCCAACAGAGATTATTATAGGTTGGAAGAGATCATGCGAAGTACGATAAATGTTGAACTGGAGTTTGGTGAGACGCATTGTTCTCATAAATACCATGACAAGAAGATATCAATTGATCCATGATTAGGGATAAGATTTTATCAAGGAAGAGGAGGAATGAATGTGCAATGTCCCACATGTAATAGATGTGGGAATAAGCATTCGAGGAACTGCTTGATTGTGAGTAGGAATTGCTACAAGTAAGGAAGAGATGGCCATATTGTGAGGAATTTTATTAGTGAGGTGAAACCTAAACATACAAGCAGTAATGACAGGGGGAATATGGGGTAGGCCCTACCTAATGTTCAGTGCTTTATGTGTGGAAAACTTGGGCACTTTTCAAATCATTGTCCAAATCGGAGGGTAGTAGAGGGGAACCATCCCCAGCCTCAGCAAAGGACAAGGGAGTAAGGTCGTGCTTTTGTTAACACGAAAACTAATGTTGAAACTCTGAATGATGTGGTAGAAGGTACCCATATTGTTCATTCAAAGCTAGAAATTACATTGTTTTATTTTTGTTCTACGCATTCCTTTATTTCCTCTATGTTTTCAATGAATTTAGAATCATCCTCTTGTTTTCTAAAAGTAGAGTTATCATTCAAGACTCCTAGTGGGATTATCCATGAATTGTTAGTGTTTAGAAACTATAGTATTTATTTTAGTGAGCACAATCTAATCGCAAATATATTTGTCATTACCAAGATGGAATTCAACATTATACTTGGGATGGACTGACTCTC
Source organism: Viscum album (assembly GCA_963277665.1). Taxonomy (NCBI): domain Eukaryota; kingdom Viridiplantae; phylum Streptophyta; class Magnoliopsida; order Santalales; family Viscaceae; genus Viscum; species Viscum album. Next base: position 540,882,289 of record OY728130.1, on the reverse strand, counting down.
AAAGTATAATGCAATGATAAAAAGTAGAATCAATGAAATCTCAGTTTTCTTGAATGAAAACCTAGTGTTATTATCTAAGTAGAGACATATCCAACAAATCATTGTCTATAAGAACCTACTATATCATTCTTTATGTAATTGATTGGTGAATAAAAAGAAGAAAATGAGATTCTTAGGATAGAAAATGTCCCCATCATCTAGGAATAAGTTGACATATTTCCAGAGGAGTTTCCTAGACCTACCCCAAAAATAGGGGTAGAGTTCTCTATTGAACTCGTACTTGGATCTCAACCAATATCAAAGACCCTGTATAGAATGGAAAATATAGAGTTGGGGGAATTAAAGAAACCACTCTAATATCTTTTGGATAAGGGGCTTATCTGAAAGTGTGTGTATCCATAGCGAGCACCTACTATCTTTGTGAAAATGAAGGATAGATCAATGCGACTGTTTCCCTCTGGAATCAGGGATGACCTCGTTGATTGAAGGTTCAAACATACCAATCGGTTTCTAACGGGTTTGTTCGTAGAACCAGAAAAAACCAATGATTCCATATCCATTTGGACCTACATTCCAATGGTATCTGCTCATTAGTTGTGGACTGATGAGACTTAGGAATTTTCATTGATCGAGAGGATGGGAGGTCAGACTCATAACACATTTTTTAGGGTAATTATTGTCTACTCCGAGACTCTCTTTATGGATTTAAGTTATGTTCATGAATTTTTATTACATTACCAAGTATAAAATGATCTTCCCATTATTCTGACAATCAATGATTGATATGTAAGAAATTCATAGAATCTTTTATATGTATTCGAGGTTCTTCGTCGATGAAGAATCATCTGTATTTGTTATCGATTCATAGTTTATGGTATCCTTAAAATACATAAAAGTCTCTTGGTAATTCTGATGACCATACTGGTTTTAAAGCCACTCATTGGGGCACTTGAAGTTTATTGTCATTCGCGAGGACATGGATTATTTCATAATTGGGATCGTACCTGTTGACGGGATACCTATGTATCCCTTGTTTTGGAAAAGGAATCAGAACCCATGTAGTTAGAATAATGGAGTATGATTCTTATGAATTATTTATTTCTCAAAGAAATAATTCTTGATTACATTTACACTCTAAGCTCACGTGAGTTATGCTCGATGTGAGAAACAAGAGTTATTGGTGAAACCAGACAATTGTACCACGAAAGATGTAATGATGTGGGGATTATGTGTCTATGACTATCCAAAATAGATGAGGATTAAGATTTACTTCAGGGGAGAAATCCAGGAACACAGTCCATAAAGTTATATGTACTTTATGGAGATTTGGATACTCTAATCTTGGGGATTACTCCTAAGAAAGATCCCCAAGTTAGGAGTGGACTTATGATTGGGTTTTACTCATGATAATGAAGCCCCAAATCAAACGTAAATTAGAACTGGTTAAGATAAATTAATACTGGGGCTTACTCCTAAAAAGGGGGCCTAGTTTAAGGGGCTTGAAAAATTAAGGGACTTGGGGCTTACTCCTAATGAGGATTCCCATATTTGAGACTAGCGCTTACTCCTGAAAAGGAGGCCTAGGATAAGAGAATTATGGCTGGGGATTACTTCTAATGAGGATGCCCATATTTGAGACTGTGGCTTACTCCGGAAAAGGAGGCCCAGGTTAAGACAATTATGGTTGGGGTTTACTCCTGAGGAGGATTCCCATATTTGAGAATTATGACTGGGGCTTATTACTAAAAAGGAGGACTAGGTTAAGGATTCTCTCATCTTAAACGATGAGGTTGAATTAATGAAATCTCAAACTTTAGTGACATAAATATCTACAAATCACTATATTTTTTAGAGATGTTCCACGGAGTTCCCTTCAGATAAGGAATCCAAATCAAGAAATCATGCCATAAATGGATTTTTAGAGTGTCTTGAAGATTGAATCTTGAATAGGAGTAGTATAATAGAATAAGAGTGGTGAAGTGGGCATGAAAGGGACCCAAAAAATTAGGGGCACGCAAGTCCTGGAAGGCGCGCAGATACTTGGTGGGTGCCCAAGTCCTGGTCGCGCAGGTATACCTACATGACACATGGGTACTTGCGCAATTTTCAGTCTTTGAGTAATACATGGGTGAGACATGGCTCAAACCCTTGGTATTATCCCTAGAGGCTTTCCAGAAGATGGCGCGCAAGTTCTGATGAAGAAGCAGGGAGGCACACAAGTGTGTTCATTTTCCTTAATGGTAAAACACTTAAGCGCACATGTGTTAGTGAATTATAACACTTAGACCTTACCCCTCCTGTTTAGACCATCCATTCTTGGTAAATAATTAACTTAGAATTGTTTTGAAGATATGAAGAAGAGACTTGGGCGTTCAGATCTATGTCTGTGAATTATGGAAAAATTCTTCCCAAATGGGGTGCCCATAGGGTCTATTTATGGGCTGGAAAAGACCACGGGAAGTTATCCTTTAGGGATGCAAGTCACTTGCGCGACCATTAGTTGGTGCGCAAGTATAACTGTGTGACAGTGATGGAATATGTGCAACCCTTGTTCTTTTGTAGCCTTGTTCATGCCTTTGTCGATTTGTTATTATTTCATCAAAGGAAGAATCAATTTGTGGTAAGTAATTTCCCATTCCATTCTTTTAGACAATGTGACGAAAAGGAGCGTCAAAAAAAGTCCTCCCACAGAGTTGGATCCGAAATAAATGAGGATGTGACTCTGAGGAAAAGAAGAAAACTAAAGGAAAGGTGGTGTGCAAGTGTATGGTGTGCAGGCTGTGGCGTGCAAGGTATGGTGCGCAACTTCCAGCTAGACAGACTTCGGCACGCAGGTTACAGCTGTGGCCTATAAATATGTGGCCGCATTTCCATACAAAGCATCCGGATTTCAATCTTTTGAGCTCTCGTCGTGCAAGTGGCCTTCACCGCGCAGGTTCCTCTGTTTTATGTAGTTTCATTGTTATCACGCTGCTGTAGAGGTTTTTAGACTTGCGTGGTTTATACTTGCGTGTCAAAAACTAGCGTGGTACACTAACACTTGTGTGCCAAGTTTAGACTTGTGTGCCTTAATGCCTTTCCCATTTTTCTGAATTCCATCATAAAATTTATGAAAAATAAACCCATATAATAGTTAGTTTATTTAACTTTTTTGTAGATTCAATGGCTCTCATGAGAATCAGAACATCTGATGAACTGTCTAGCAAGCGGATTCATGACATGATGAACATTATAGGCCATGATTACTATGATATCTGTGACAACACTCTCCCAGATTTGGCTATGTACTTGAAGAAATATCATCTTAATTCACCATACAGAATCAACCTGTCGTTGTATGGTCATGTTCATCTGCAAGGAGTCGATGTTCCAGATGCAAAGAACTATACGCCTGAGATGCATCTGCACTTCTACTCCTCTATTTCGACTATGATGTGCATTAAGAGAAACAACATTGGTGCGAACTTTCAAATTTTACCTCCATATCATTTCCTTGCAGATATGAAAATGGAAAACCCATGGGCTGGAATGTTTTCCACTACCAGTTGGTGGAGAGAAGAAATACATGGCATTATAGCAATATCTGAAAAAGAGTACTCTCTCCAATTGGATATTTACTTCCAATGCTCTATTCTCAAATACATGTATCCATCTTCCAAGTATCTTGGACAAAAACAGAGTCACTGTTTGATCTGCAAAAAATTTTCTCAACCCGTACTCGAGAACATACTTTTACAATTGTTCCAAGAAGAGCTGGTATCACTGCATCTCTTTTTGTATCCAGTTGAATTAATGAATTCTAGGTGGTTTCTGATAAAGCTTGGGATACCGTATATCAAATGAAGAGTTCTGTTTAAAGCCTTTTGTAATTCGTGAAAAAGAGAAGAGATTCAAGTCTGTGGATGTCCTTCTATCTCCTGTGTATCAATGAAAAAAACTTTCATCTTCAATTATTTGTACCTGAATTCTTTTTCTTCATGCATTAAATTTTACCTAAGGAAATGGGCCTAGTAATCATAGTTTTATCTTTACTAGGATTATTATAAATGACCCTATAATCTTTGAATCTTTTAATTGCTCAATATTACCTAAATCATAAAAAATGTATGTTTAGTGAGTTGGAATTTGACTTTTATTCAGAGTTCTTTTGCCTTTTGTGGGAAGTTTAAAGTCATACACGTCAGAAATAAAGAGGCTAATGTTTAAGGTCAAAATAGCATTGACCAAATGAATTATAAATGACCCAATTATTTGAAAATTTATCAGAAAACATATTACCATACTCAAGTATGAGGGAAAATTTGTAAACTATAGCTTAAGAATATTTGAGATTGAGGAATGATATGATAAAGAGCTAAAAGGCATCAGAATAAGTAGTTTCCAAGAGTTAAGTTACTATTATTTAACAAACCTATTAGGGGTTGAATTATGCAGGTCCACCTAAGGGCATTGGCTGCATAGTCAAATAAATAGCATCTTTTGGCTAATAAGTTTGTTATGTAGACTGTTTATGCATGGCCACCTAAGGGCGTGTGATGTATAGTCAGGCAAAAGAACTCTTGGAATTTTACATTCCTAGTGCTAAAAAGCCAGTGAGTGTTTATGGAGATTCAAATTTTCCAAAGTATAGAGTTTGCTGAATGGAACGAGGTACTTGAATATGGAGAAGATATTTCCAAACAAGATCATCAACGAACTGGATAGATATCACTCCTACGAAGGTCTGACCCAAATGCAGGGAAGGAGAATATAAACCATAGACATGAATACTATCAGATCCTGAAAAAGGATATGGGAAAAATATGTTAAGGATGGATATTTTTTGCAGATCCCTACACACTATCATTTAAGACCAATAAGGACAAAAGAGGATTTCTTCCTAAGAATGATGTTACCAGTATCAGACAAACCCATTAGGGGGATGAATTATGCAGGGCCACCTAAGGGCATTGGCTTCATAGTCAGATAATAATATTTTTTGGCTGAAAAATATATTATGGAGAATGTTTATGTAAGGTCGCCTAAGGGCACGTACTGCATAGTTAGGTAAAAGAACTGTCAGAAATTTGACATTTTTGTGACTAAAAGTCATGAAAAGGGTTATGATGATCTTAATATATTTAAGGTTAGGATTATGAAACATAAAGATGGGTATTGTCCAACGTATACAGAGATACACAGATCAATGCTAACCATAATCATGTTGTGGCTGGGTCTAGAATTGAAATGTTGGACATCACTACTTATCTCATAAGGATGGGAATTTAGCCATACATAGTTCTTAAACTACAGTATAACATTATGTGGGGCAAAAGGATCAGAGATCATAGTTTAGGGTCATAGAGCTTGGACCATTATAAGAAATACACAATGTGTGTTTTCATGGGGAATTTTCAGCCAAGGGACTGAAAGTGGAATTTGGGGTTAGGCCCTAAAGACTTGGGGCTGGATTAGAGGGACACTCAAACCTTCCTACGTATCCCATAAGGATGGGAATTAAGCCCAAGTAGTTCTAGAAATACCCTCTATACAAATTTGGTTCGTACACGTGAAGGGTGAAAAGGGACATTACTGCAATGATAGTTTATCCCAAGATAAAAGGTTTGGCCATTGCCATGTATGCACATTGTCATTGGAATAAAACCTGATTGAAGAATCAGTGTAAATAATGGTTCCCCTCTGGTGAGGGTATCAAATAATATTTGTAGTTTATTGTCACACTGGACAAAATAGTGTTGTATAGTTTAATTTCGTATAGCAAGGACGACAGTGAATCAATGTAATGATATTGATTCTAGGGGCGGTTTCATGAATCAACATCATATGAGATGGTGGTGAACCGATGTGAAGAGATTGGTTTTGGGCTTGAACCTTGGGAGGTTGCCTAAATACCTATCCTAGAAGGCAAGGATCAATGTATGCTTAGTTTACTTAAAGAATGAATTAATGATCAAGTTGTTCTTGGGGAAAACAACCTAAAAAATTATGTTGTTGGGACTAACACAAGGTTAGTATCCTAGAAATAGTGTTATGTTTGAGGTTTCCTCTAAGATCACGTGATTCATACATGGTGTGAGAAACAAGAGGTAATAAAAACCTTAACGATTCAATGTTCTATGTCATGTAGGAAATATAAAGGGACTATGCAGTTTAAAGTCTTGCAGTTAGGACTATTGGTGCTGCACAATTTAGATTCATGTAGCTGGGACAAAGTACAGTTTAATGTCATGTAGGACGTATCAAAGGACTTTCTGTACAGTTTAGCATCATTTAGTTAGGACGATGGGGACAACACAGTTTAATGTCATGTTGGAAAAAGAGAGGGCTATTTAATGTGATGCAGTAAGGACAAAATAGTACACCATTTAACGTCATGTTGGACGTATTAGGAACTTTTCTCATTGTTTAATGTCATGTTGGATAAAAGTAACACAAATAGTTTAAGGTCATATGTATGGACCATTGATGAGGCCATTTAACGTCATGCTGGACGTAAGAGACGTTTTCACCGTTTAACGTCATGTTGGACAAAAAAGGGATGATACAGTTTAGCATCATGTTGGATGAAAGTGAAAATAGTTTAATGTCATATGCATGGACCATGGATGGTGAAGTTTAATGTCATGTTGGACGTAAGGGAATTCTGTACAGTTTAGCATCATGTAGTTAGGACGTCACAGTTTAACGTCATGTGAGATGAAAGGAATACAAATAGTTTTAGGTCATATGTATGGACCATTGTTGTATACTTTAACATCATATAGCAAGGACGATGAAGGGGACAAAATTTAATGTCATGTTTCACATATGTGAAAATAGTTTAGGGTCATATGCATGGACCGTTGATGATGAATTTTAACGTCTTGTTGGACGGTGGTTTAGTTTAAGGTCATATCAGACCATTGATGATATATTTTGTGTTTATACAAAATAATTCGTCAAAAATCTGGCATTGGTTGGAGTTGTGATGAGTTCTCCATCCATCGAGATTATTGAATAAACTCCATTAGAGTAGACCCTATGTATTGAGTAAGGTCCTTCCAATTTTGGCTCAAGCATGGGAGGTTTCTTTCCTGGTATCATTGGAGTTATGAGATCTAATACCAATTCTCCTTGAGTAAATTAACAAAGATGAACTTTTTTGTTAAAAGCTCGTGCTATTCACTTCTGATAGACTTCCAAGTGATGAAAAGTGAAGAATATTTCTTCTTCTAACTATTCCAATTCATTAAATCGCTTTTTATATTTTTCATCTGTAGATGATTGATCACCAATGGAAACTGTGTGCAATTGTAGTTTAACATCAATTGGAAAGACTGCTTCTATTCCGTATACTAATGAATATGGAGTTGACCGAGTTGCAGTGCAGGTGGTAGTCCGATAAGCCCGCAAAGCATAAAAGAGTTTATCGGGCCATGATTTCTTATCTTTATCCATCATCTTTTGCAGTATATTTCACAGAGTCTTGTTGAAATATTCTATCTGGCCATTGGCCGCACCATGATACTGAGGTGAATGGTTGGATTTGATATTGTATTCTTGATACAATATCTTCACCTCGGATGAACAGAAGTTGGTGCCATTGTCTGTAAATATGGTATGAGGGACACCAAATCTGGTAATGATGTTAGACTTGATGAAGCTAGCAATGCATTTAGAACTGACATCTTTGAGAGGTATTGCCTCTTCCCATTTGGAAATGAAATCAGTATCATTAAGAATATACTTAAACTGGTTGTCCGTAGCTGAAGGGTAAGGTCCCACCACATCCATTCCCCATGTGGCAAATGACCACGAGTATTTAGTTGTATGAAGCAACTATGGAGGTTTATGAATGAAGATGGCATGTACATGTCATGAATGACACTTATTTCTGAAATCAACAAAATCTTGTATCATTGAGGGCCAAAAGTATCCAAACCTTCGAATCTGATCAGACAGTCTATGTCCAGACATGTGGGCACCATAGAATCCTGCATGCACTTCTTTCATGATATCCATTGTCTCTTCACTATCAATACATCTGAAGAGAACTCCATCAAAACCACGTTTGTAGAGAATTTTCACTCGGTACTCTGGGCTATCATAAAGAGTAAAATTGACCACAAGCTGCCGGATTTGTTCTTTCTCGGCTCTATCATGTGGAAGTGTTCCATTTTGAAGGTATTCCCTGATGGGTGACATCCATCTTGTAATATGATCATATGGGTCAGGAATTGGACTAATTTCATTAATTTCCTCTGTTCTGATTCAAACATAAGGTGAAATTGCATGACGATGGGCAATACTGATGGTTTTCTTGTCCCGATTTGGATCTTCCAAAGTTGTGGCTATATTAGCCAGTGCATCAGCTTGATCATTTTGTGATCGTAGGACATAAGAATATATCGGTTCGGAAGGGAATTCCGCCATTAACTCTCTAACTTAATCATACAAAGGGATTAGTTATTATTTTCTAATTTCATAATCCCCATTGACATGTTTGATTACCAGGTCTGAATCACCTTTCACCTTTAATTGATTCACATGTACTTGAAGCGCCAATTCCAAGCCTGCGATGAGAGCTTGGTATTTTGCTTCATTATTGGTACCACTTTCCCACAATATGGAGGAATAAGGTAACACTACCTTATCTTGAGAAATGGTAACAATTTCTAACCAACTTTGATGAATTTAGGATATTCCATTTTCCTCCCTGTTGGACTTCTAGACGCACCATCAAAATACATTTCCCCTGCCTGAGGACTTTCTTTAATAGAGAAGATTTCCTCATCAGGGAGTTCAATATCTAAAGATGTGTCTTCCACAGAAGGGTGTTTATCCAGGAAATCAGCTAGAGCTTGGCCCTTTGTTGCCTTCTGGAGACACATACTAAATATAAAATTGCTTCAAAATAACTTCCCACCTTCCCAGACATCCTGTATGCATTGGACAACTAAGGATGAATTTGAGCAGGTGTTTGCGAGATACCAATTGGACCTCATGATGTTGCAGGTAGGGTCTCAACTTTTGAACTTAAAATATTAATTCCAGGAAGCACTTCTCAATACTTGAATTCTAGGTTTCTACTTCAAGCATAGTCTGATTGAGGTAGTACAGACTGTTTTCATTCCCAGCGTCATTCTTCTGAGCAAGAAAGGCACCCAATGATCGCTCTAGAGCTGTCATGTAGAGGATAAGTGGTCTTCCTTCAACAGGTGGCATGAGTATCGGTGGACTCAAGCAGTATTTTTTGAGAATATCGAATGCTTCTTGACATTCTTCTGTCCACTGATAAGTGACTACCTTCTTCATCAATTTGGTGAAGGGTAAACCTTTCCCTGCTAAATTGGCGATGAAATGTCGAGTATAGGATAAGTGTCCTTGAAGTCCTCTAAATTCCATCAAATTTCGAGGAGGTGACATACCAAGGATCGACTCTTTATTCTTAGGATTGACTCTAATACCACGATGACATATAATAAAGTCGAGAAATTTTCCTGAGGATACCCCAAAAGCACATTTTAAGGGGTTCATCTTCAAATTATATTGTCGAAGCTTGCAGAATATGACTTCCAAATCATCCAAGTGATTAGAACGTTGTTTGGATATAACCACTAGATTGACTACATATAATTCAACAAACATCCCTATAAAGGGTTCGAAGGTACTATTCATGGCACGCTGATATGTAGCGCCCACATTCATTAATCCAAAGGGCATTACCCGGTAGAAAAACACACCCTGAGGGGCTCTAAAGGCTGTGGATTCCTCATCTTCTAGGGCCATTCAGATTTTATTATATCCGGAATATACATCCATGAATGAAAGTGTTTCATAGACAGCTATTGCATCAATTAAATGTTCTCTAATCAGAACTGGGAAATCATCCTTATGAAAATGCTGATGAAGATCTCTGAAATCAATGAAAATTCTAATTTTTCCGTTATTCTTCTTTACAGGGACAATATTATCCAAACACATAGGATATTGAACATCCTTAACTATGTTATCTTTGATAATATTATCCACTTAATCTCCAATTTTGGAAGCATAATTTGGGTTTGTTCTTCTCACGCTATTCTTAAATCCTCGATGTTCTCCTGGTAAACCAAAATGATGAGTAGAAACATCTAGATCAAGCCCGAGAATTTATGTATAGTTCCAAGAAAATATGACTCAATTTTTCTTTAGAAAGGAATTATTCAACTATTTCTCTTCATGAGTCATCGCCACACTGATTAAAGTGGGGTGTGGATCTTCTGTTGTAACCATATTTAATTCTCTGAGTTCATCCATGGTGGTAGAGATACCCTCTTCAAATGCTGGAGGAGAATCCTTGAGATCTTCCTCTTCTTCTTCGTCATGTGTTATTTCTTCCATTTCTACTTGCATAGTAGATGATAAAGTAGAATTTTCATGATCAGAAGAGATGTCAAAATTTGCACATCTTGAAGAAGAAGCTTCCATTTCCGACCTGATTGATGATGAAGGGTCTTCTTTGGGTAATAAAGAGGAGATGACGGATTGAGAATCGACATCATTTCTCATCTTTGATGTTGCTATAAATTCCTCTAGACTAATTGACGAAGTATAGAATTGTTGGATTTCAGCAGATAAAATTATGACGTCACCATTTGGGCTTTCATCACTACATGGAGAATCACCAATTTCTCCCATGTTGTCTGGCTTGATTGTCGTAATTGACATTATGGATCTTTCCAAAAAGTATCTTGATTTGGGTCTATCCTGTCAATTTGACTGATAGGCAACACATAATCTATTCTCAAATGTGCAAATGAATTTACTATAATATTTTCCAAACCATATGGAGCATTAATTTTGGTAATCTCCTTTGTTGTGTATTTCTCCCTTCCCTTCATGTGATAGAATTCCGCCTCAATGTATTGAGACTCACATGTCTTGAACGGGGCCTTATCACCATTCAATGTCCCAACCTGACCATCAAATCAATATTTGATACATTAATGGTATGATAAAGGGATAGCAACATGTTGATGTAACCATGGTCTTCCAAGCAGGATGGTGAAGGATGAGTCATTATCAACAACCATGAAATCTGAGTTGGATACAAGATCTCCAAACTGAGTTCTAAGTGTAACTTCACCCAGTGGTTCTTGTTCATTTTTATCATATCCTTGTAACATCAATATAGAAGGAGATAAATCGGATTCTGTGAGGCCCAATTGACGAATCATACGAATGGGCATGAGGTTGACTCCGGAACCATTGTCAATAAAAGCTCTTCGGAAATCTACGCCATTGTCCTTTCCAGATAAGTACAATGGTCTAATATGCCCATGCACAACATCATCTTCATCTTCGTTAGGAAAAGATATTATTGCATGGAATTCTGTAGGATTATTCTCTATGTGATAGACTTCAGCTGCAGCAATTTCAATTTCAAACTCCTGAGGACTTGACAGATCCCTGATGGGTGCCTCCTGAAGATCTTTTGACAGATTCAAAGCTTCCAGAATTGATAACATTGTTGGTAATTGGTCCACGTGTTTCAATACATCATACTTTTGATCCATAGGTCTGCTCTTCACAATAGGAACATGTGGTTTAAGAGGTGCCTTAGAAGTTGATGCTTTGGAATTTGATGCATCTTGTACCAGGATAAGAGTTGGTAATACTCCTGGCGTTGGAATATTAGTCCAATTAGGTCTATTTACTCGCTAAGAGGAAGAATACGGAACCTTCAACCGATCTTCCAAAATAAATGTACCATGACTGAATTTTCTATTGGTGGAAGAACTTGCTAGTTCTTGCTGAGCTCATTTAAGGGATCTACCACGAGTTTCCGCTGCGTACACAGTTCTAGCAGGGGTAGAATTGGAATAGTTTCTTATGAAAGATCCACGTCTTCCCCTGTATCCTGAGCCTCTAGAACATCCTCGGATTCCTTGGTTTGTTACAGGGAATTTAGGCTCATTGAAATCAAAACTACGACTGGCATATGGATCGGTTAATTGAATCATATTAAGATAACCGAAAATCAACTCTTCATCCGAAGAGGATTCTGCATGAGTATCCAATTCAGGATGTACTGTTTGGTGGGGTGGTGCCCGTTGATTTGAAGTAGATGTCATGAAGTCTTCTAGAGTCAAAGACAACTTAGGTTTTGACACATACTCATCTTCTTATGATTATTTCTCTTTCATGGAATTATGTCGCCCTTTTGAGGATTTTCCCTCTGAAGAGGATTTTGTTGTGTCATTCATGGAAGAAGGTACAATTAATTTTATTCAATTGTGTTTGAAAAATATCATGAGTTCGTTTGATCATCTTTCTGACCATCCAATCATCATATTTTTGTGAATTTTTTCTTTTTACTTCATGCCACTCACCTTCCTCCTCTGGAACTGTAGCAGTTACACATGCTACCTCGGCTGAAGAACCTTTCAGTTTGACTTGTCCTGAGTCAACCATCTTTTGTAGGAGGTCTTTGAAGGCAAAACACTCAGGGATGGGATACCCCAACATTTGATGAAAGGAAAAATTATTTGGATGGTCTTCAACTCCTTCCTTGTTTGGCCTCATGGGCTTTGGCAGCTGAACCAAATTATTCTCTAGGGCCAAAATGAAGTAACCATGAACTTGTTCATTTCAGAAAGAGTCTGTTTTTCTCTTCAAATCCTCAAATTGTTTTCTTATTTGATCTTTTTGATCGTCTTGATGAAACGTCCTTTGTTGTTGGTGCTCAGGAGGTGGAGCCCTTCGAAAAGATAAAGGTTTTGAGGTAAAAGCAGGTACAGGTGCTTGTTTAAGCATAATTGTAGAAGTTTATTCTTTACCCATTCTCTTTCTTGGAAATAATGGAATTATACGAGATTTATCCTTTGTTTGTATAAGAGAATCATCAATTTGTTGAGAAATTGAAGTAAGGTATCGAAACCCTCCTGTGTATTTCATAGGGATCAATGGTGTGGATAATTCGTCACGTAGATTTTCCACATAGATTGGCAACAGTTCTTCTTGATGGAGTGCTATGCTCAGGTAATATGTTAATCCCATCTAGCGAGAAATGAAATTAGAGACACCTTCATTCTCCCTTTGCTTGCAGTTTGTAATATCGAAAATCGTTGTCTTTGGAAAATTTGAGATGAATTGAAGAAGAAATCGTTGATGGAGATCTTCTCATCTTGTAATTTACTGGTATATCTAGTTTATGTATTAGACAAAGGATGGTTCTTGCACGGTTCGCACAAAGCATCTGAGTTTCACTACTTCCTGCTGCTCTGGAGTTCCCATCATAGGATCGAAACAAGACACATAATGTGTCAAATGCTGTTTAGGGTCGCCTGATCCATTGAAAATATTGAATACAGGGTTCCCAAAATTTGATGAATGAGAGATTGAATCTACCCATTCAGGGTAAGCTTTCTTTTCTGGTTGAACCTATGCACGCTTCCCTTCCCTAGTCTATAACCGATATCTTAATGGATCAATGGTAGTTATTAACATTTGAGAAACATCTGGTTGAACTTGGACATGGGCAGGTGCAATGACTGGAGTCTGGACAGGTATGGCAGCTGGTACTACAACTGATGGCATCACTGCTAATTGTTGTTGCACTTGACCCATTGGATTAGACCTGTGAGGGTGTACTAATAAAGGAGGATATTCTTGATCCAACTTAGTAGCTGCAACTAACTCCCTTAGTTGACTGACTCTAGCATGCCTAGGAGGAAGACTACATTGAATTAGTTCTGTGTTCAACCTCCTTAATTCATTCATTTCTTCCTCCTATTACGCAAATCTTTGCTCTAGTGAGAGAGATTGGCCTTCTCCAGAGGAATGATTTGTTACCTAATTCTTTCCTTTCACCATGCTTGATCCCTTTTGGAGAGGGGGAAGTGGGTTATTTGAAGGAACACCCAGATTCTGTGTAAACCTTTGATTTCGTGTACGCACACCTTCTTCATTTGTGTTAGTGCATACAACATCTTGATCAGGAAAATCGTCATCTGAGTCTCCTGAGTGAACCCCATCTGGTAGATCAACAACAATGGCATTGATGACATTTATTGATGCATAACGCATCGCATCCATTATATCAGCATTTCTGTGAGATTGTCTTTGTCCATGTCTTTGACGAGATGTTGCCTTTTGTTGATTCAATCTCTCAGGAACTTCTTGACGAACCGTAATATGGAGAGAATCTCCTGATAGTTTGGATCTTTGTTCCTCTTGAGGCTTCTTACCTAACCGAGAAAAGACAGACTTTCTCTGAGGAGGGGATTTATGATTTGAAAAAGTCCCCAGTCTGGTGGACTGGGGCTGTTCCTACAGTTCCCGCTCAACTCCTCGAAGCCTATTTATTGATTTCGTGGGTTGGTTTAAAAGAGTCCCCAATCTGTACAGCTGGGGTGACTCTTGATATGCTATGTCTGAGACTTTCTTAAAATCTCTCCTAATCTTACGAACCTTAGTTTGTAAATTATCTGGATGCATCAACCTATATCCACTTTTATCACCCGGTTCGAAAGACCAATTGGATGATTTCTTAAACTTCTGTCACTTGATGATGTGCTTGCAGCATACAACAGGCCTTTTCAATATTCTCATTTACTTGATGCTGGATTAATTCATCAACTCATTCTCTGTATTATTTATTTTGAGAGGAACTAGTTGAGTAATGTTCATGGGAAAGCTTTTGATTACAAACAAAGCCCATTGACTATGGCCGACCATGGGAAATAACATTGCATGAGACCATTTTCGGCGGGCTTTGCTGACTGGAGAGCACCGCGAAATGTAGTGCTCCATGAACACCCCATCCTATGACATGTATAACAGATGGGGCATTGGCAATTAACTGGTGTAATCTTCTTAGTGCGCTAATGCATGAACACTGAAGGGCTCTCTGCTGCTTTTCAGTCTTCAGATATCGAGAGACTGAAAGAGATGCCACATCAATCTGACGTTGTAACCCTTAAATTATGTTAAGATGATTTTCATATTCAGTATAAGAAAATAAATTCATTTTCAGATGAGAAAGAGTTTTCAATATGTTGAGACGAATATCATGAATCCCATCATCTGTTAACATTTCTGGAATGTCATACAGAGAGTCAGCTAGAGGCTAAAACATAACCGGAACTTCAACTTTCGCCAGTTGTTTACTCATGTTCAATATTTCCTCTTTATCATTCAATGAATATTATTCTACTTGAATTGACCATATTTGGTGCTTCCTTATTGCTTAATCAGATTCAATAAGATTAGTAGAGAAATCACTTATCAAACTAGAAGATGCATGACTTTGGGGTGGTTTGGAGAATGACCTACACCCTGGGCTATCATCCGATTGAGAAAGTATTTCACCTGCTAGCGATGAAGCATCAGACATAACTAGTTTTGCATTTTCAAGTGCCTAAAGATAAGAGGTCATTCACGACACTACATTGTCCGCTAGAGCATTTTCCGGGCAATGTGCATCACTACTGCAGAGAGGACTTTCGCAGCGAAATTCATCATCATGAGGAGGACCACCATGATGGGTTACAACAAAAGATGAGATCTCTTTCTCCTTGGTCTTTTGACCACACAGAGGGTTGTTGTGGCTCTCATCTGAAGATGAAATTTTGAGAATAACCAAATTGTCAAGAAGCAAGCCTTCATGGGGAAGTGTCTATTGAATACCTTCAAAATTAATGTTCCCACTATTGGGAAATGAGGGTGTAGAATCATGAATTCCAACAGATAATTTTATGAGGGCTTCAAGATCTCCAGCATAGAGCAAGGCCTTGTTACAGATTGTCTCTTGATCTCCCGACTCTGCTGGGTGGGTCTTCTTATTAGACACCTTCTTATTCTCCTTGGAAACCACTTGTTGAAGAAAGTGGCTGCTCTGAGCAGGTGTATGTGCCTGATCAAAAAAGATGGCCAGGTTAGGATAACGATCTCCACTCAAATTAGGTGTTTGTGCCTGACTTGGTTGTCCGTATGATATTGGGGAGTATGCCCCACAACCCTCTTAGACTGGAACAGATGTGTGTGTCTGTTACGGAGTGAACTGTTGATGTGTCACTCCACTGGTAGGGATATATTTTTGTGTCTTCCCCTGAGATGCTGCTGAAGCTATTATAATATCCCGGAAAGCATCCAGAATATGAGCAGGAATTTTCTTCTTCTCTTTCACCATTGATAAAATATGTTTGGTCACTTCAGCTGCCGGAACGGGGATATATATCCATTCCGTTCATGGAGGAGGTGTATGTGCCTCCTCCTATCCTCATTTTCCTATCAGTGAATCCTAACAGTACTCAAGTGTGGGGGCAGAGAGTTGTTCTTGCCTCCTGTTTGTCGCCGGAGCTTTCGAACTTACTTCTCTGTGTGCTACTAAGCGAGATTGTTGGTAGGCTTGATTTATACTAGTAGGTGTATGTGCCTGATTATTTCACTTCTCCGAACGTGGTTGACGAGCTCCATCATATTTAGTCAGACGAGCCAGCTAACTAGCTAATGATGTATAAACAAGTTTATGTTCCAGCCTATAGTACTCTGACGGAATTCCCTGGTGGGATTGATGTGATGCTGCCAGACGATTCTATTGGACAGAAGAATTAGAACGGGCAGGTGTATATGCCCCCTCGTTGCTTGCCACTTAGTTAGGTTGGTGGACTTCTCTGGAGATGGCAGAGATGAGAACCTGCTCACTGTTGACTGGATTCCGCCTTTGGCTATTCGTCTTTCTTGCTCGGGTTCGAGGAACCTGAGCCGAACGTCTGGAGTCGGTACCCTCATCATGTTGAGGGCATATTACCACACGAGTCTGGCGGTTATTGTTGATAGGATCCCTCAGGAAAGACTCCGGCTTATTTGAATTAATGTCATGAGGGACCTTCTCAATCACCTACCCAGAATATGGGAGTGAATGGTGATTGCGTTCTGGGGATAACGACCTGAAATGGTTGGAGACGGTAGATAGCACCGCCTGTTTCTTGATCGCTGGTCATCGTTTTCTGGATGACCAGGTTGAACTGTTCACTTGGAGGGCTTGTCGAGCAGCCTCCAGAGTTGGAATGGTACCGTGTTGACGGTACTCTATAACCATCGCATTTGATACCCAGCATTGAAGATTCTAAGTAGGTGATGTCATCCTTAGAGCGGATGAAGATCTAGTAAGAGTAGCAGCAGTGGCATTTGCAGCAGCGGTATTCACAAAATTGGTATTCATAGGTGTGAACATGAGAGCTTCCATCTCTTAAAATGCAGAAAATCTTGAAAAAGAGTGCATGTTTGATGTAACAGATGTAATCAAGATAAATTCAACCACTACATCTTTTGGATGAGTACATATGTCAATGATTGTTTTTTTGGCCCTCTCATTGAGTTTTAAATAGGGGCCTAGAAAATAAGAAAAACATTATTTTAACATGGTTAAGGATTCAAGTCGGGTCCACCATTTTTTGTTTCCCTCTAGAATCATGGATGACCTCGTTGATTGAAGATTCAAACATTCCAATTGGATTATAACGAGGTTTTTTGTAGAACCGAAAACATCCAATGATTATGTATCCATTTGGACCTACTTTCCAAAGGTAGGCGCTCATTAGTTGTGGACTGATGAGGCTTAGGAATTTCCATTGGTCGAGAGGATGGGAGGTCGGACTCATCATACCTTCTTGAGGGGAATTATTGTCTACTCTAGGACACTCTTTATAGATTTAAGTTATGTTCATGAATCCTTATTACATTACTAAGTATAAAATGATATTTCCTTTAGTCTGACAATCAATGATTGATATGTAAGAAATTCAGAGAATATTTTATATGTATTTGAGGTTCTTCATCGATGAAGAATCATCTATATTTGTTAGAAATTCATAGTTGTTGGTATCCTTAAAATACATAAAAGTATCTTTCTTATTATGATGACCATACTGGTTTTAAAGCCACTTAGTGGGGCACTTGAAGTTTATTTTCATTCATGAGGACATGGATTATTTCAGAATTGGGATCGTACCCGTTGATGGGCTAACTACGTATCCTTTGTTTTGGAAAAGGAATCAGAACCCACGTAGTTCGAATAAGGGAGTATGATTCTTATGCAAGATTGATGGATCAAAGAAAGAATTCATGATTACTTTTACAATCAAAGCTCCCGTGAGTCCTGATCTGTGTGAGACACAAGAGGTATTGGTGAAACTAGACAATTGTGCCACGAAAGATGCAATGATGTGGGGATTATTTATTTATTACTGCCCAAAATAGATGAGGATTAAGATTTACTTCAGGTAATAAATCTAGGAACATGGTCCATAAAGGTATATGTAATTTATTGAGATTTGGATACTCTAATCTTGAGGATTACTCCTAAGGAAGATAACCAAGTTAGGAGTGGACTTATGATTGGGTTTTACTCCTGATAAATAAGCCCCAAATAAAAAGTAAATTAAAACTGGTAAAGAGAAATTAAGACTGGGTCTTACACCTGAAAAGGAGGCCCAGTTTAAGGGACTTGAAAAATTAAGGTACTTAGGGCTTACTCTTAAAGAGGATGCCCATATTTGATTCTATGGATTACTCCTGAAAAGGAGGCCTAGGTTAAGAGAATTATGGTTGGGGCTTACTCCTAAAAAGGATATCCATATTTTATACTGGGGATTACTCCTGAAAAAGAGGCCCATATTTGAGAATTATGACTATTGCTTATTCATGAAAAGGAGGCCCAAGTTAAGGATTCTCTCATCTTAAAGGATGAGGTTTAATTAATGAAATCTCAATATTTAGTGACATAAAGATCTTTAAATCACTATATTTTTGAGAGATGTGCCACGGAGATCCTCTCAGATAAGGAATCCAAATCATGAAATCATGCCAAAAATGGATTTGAAGAGTGTATTGAAGACTGATTCTTCAATAGGAGAAGTTTAATGAAATAATAGGGGTGAAGTGGGTATGAAAGGCACCCAAAAAGGTAGGGGCACAAGTCCTGGCAGGCACGTAGGTACTGCATGGGCGCACATGTTCTTGTCGCGCAGGTATTCCTGCGCGACACATGGGTACTTGCGCGATTTTCAGTCTTTGAGTAATACTTGGGTAATACATGGCTCAAACCCTGGGTATTATCCTTAGAGGCTTTCTATAAGATGGTGTGCAAAGTTCTGATGAAGAAATAGGGCAGCACACAAGTGTTTTCATTTCCCTTAAGGGTAAAACACTTAAGCGCGCAAGTGTTAGTGAATTCTAACACTTAGACCTTACTCATCCTGTTTAGACCTTCCATTATAGGTAAAGAATTACCTTAGAAGAGTTCGGAAGATCTGAAGAAGAGACTTCGGCGTTCAGAGCTCTGTCTGTGAATTCTGGAAAAATTCCTCTGAAATGGGGGGCCCACAGGGTCTATTTATAGGTTGAGGAGGACCCCAGGCGGTTATCATTTAGGGAACTCAAGTCACATGTGTGACCATTAGGTGGCGTGCAAGTATACTTGCACGATAGTGAGGGAACATTCACGACCCTTGTGGTTTTGAAGCCGTGTTCTTGACTTTGCCGATTTTTGATGATTTCTTCAAAGGATGAATCAATTTGTGATAAGTCATTTCCCTTTCCATTATTTTAGAAAATGTGATGAAAAGAAGCATCAACATCGGCATTGCATTGATTATAGATAACTGAATAGGATCACAGTAAAGAACAAATACCCTCTTCCGTGAATTGATGACGTATTTGACCAAGTTCGTGGGGATAAATTCTTCTCTAAGATTGATCTTTGATCTGGTTATCATCAATTGAGGGAGAATAAAGAAGATATTCAAAAAACTGCCTTCTGATCAATATATGGGCATTATGATTTTGTTGTTTTGACTTTTGGACTGACTAATGAACCTGTTATTTTTATGGATTTGGTGAATATAGTCTTTAAGGACAACATTGATTACATTTTTGTAGTTTTTATTGATGATATTATGATATATTACAAAATTCACGAGGAGCATGAGTATCATATTAGGGTTATTTTGAAAACTCTACCAAAGTGGAGGCTTTTTGGAAAGTTCAATATATATGAATTCTGGTTACAACAAGTTTTTTTATTGGGGCACATTGTTACCAATGAAGGAATTACAGTTGACCCGGAAAAGACAAACGTTATAGATGAGTGGCCTCATCCAACAAAAATAATTGAGATTTTTAGTTTACTTGGATTAGTAGAATAATATGGGAGGTTTGTGAAAAACGTTTCATGACAATCTAATCCATTAACCAAGTTAACTCGAAAATGGGTCAAGTTCATCTGGACCTAGGAGTGTGAGGAATGTTTCCAAGAGCGGAAGAAGAGATTGGTTACTACACCCGTGTTAACTCTTCCATAAAGTGGAGAATTATTCATTATTTATAGTGATGAATCTATGAAAGGGCTTGGGTTAGTCCTCATTCAAAATGACTAGGTCATTTCTTATGCATCTTGACATTTTAATACTCCTGAGAAGAACTATCCTACATATGATCTGGAGCTAGCTGCGGTCATTTTTTCTATGAAGATATGGAGGCACTATCTTCATATGAAGAATTGTGCTATATACACATACCATGAATGTTTGATGTATATTTTCACACAAAAGGAATTTAACATGAGACAAAGGAGATGGTTATAACTTCTTAAAGACTATGATTTTTCAATTCATTATCATCCTGGAAGAGAAAACAAATTCTCTGATACATTTAGCAGGAATGACCCAGTTGTTCTGTCCATTATGAGGATTCAAAGAGATACTTTGTTCAATGACCTAGTAAAACTGGACATGGAAATTATAAAATAAGGGACATCCTCAATGCTAACCCAAATGATTTCTCAACATTAACTATTAGAGAATATCAAGAATGCTTAGAAAGTAGATCCTTTGTTATAGAATATGTTTGATGTAACACCCCAGGATTTCAGAGTGTGTTATTTCTTAAAAATAATTCAATAACTTGCACTACACGCAACACCGAGTTCAATCACACCATTAAAAGAGGTCATGAATTTTATTAACTACATTTTGAACTTTATATAATCCTTATAATTTTAGAATCCCTATTATGAGTTTCTTAGTCATAATGCAAGAAGAGATTCATTTTCAGTATTTCACTTTTATCAACTTCTAATAGTGAAACCTTTTTAAATACAATATTTTAAACTTTTTGAATAAATGGGAACATCAAAAATTTAAAATGAAACACCCCAAGCTTCCACGGTACGCTTTCCTTTTAATAAAACAGTAGCGTGTGTTGTACGCAACTTCGAGTTCTAACACACCGTAACCAATCAAACTAGCTGTTATGAATAGTAATACCTACTTTTTGAAGTTATATATATTTTATATTTTAAAATGGACTTCATTTTTGGATTTGTAATATCAAATTTATCCTAAGGTGAAATTTTGGTACTTTTCGGATAACTTTCATATTTTGATGAATAGTGAAAATTACTAAATTTTAATTAAAAACAACTTTTTTAATCAAAATAATTAATAGTAATAAATTATGAATTTGAGTGTTTTTAAAGTATATTTAGAATATATTTTTACTATTTAATATAATGTTGGTCATTGGACATAATTTTACAATTAAACCGTACATAAACAAGTGTCAATCTTTTGATAGTTATTATCTCTTAAAAACACGCTTTTTGTTTTGACAGCGGGAATTAATTTTAAATTAATTTCTGCCACTTCTGTGTTTTGAATTTAGGAAAATGGATTCCATATTTGGAATCAGGATGTTCAAATTGTGTAAATAGGTAACTTTTATTTTTAGACATTTTGAATAATTATTGCGGTAAATATTTTATTTACCATGGTTAAGGGTAAATCCGGTAAATAAGGGTTAAAAAATAATATTATAATAATACTAAATTACCCTAAAACGTGTCTTAATCCTATTGGTTGATACATGGTCGACCATGGGAATCATTGGGTCGATTTTGGGACCCCATGGATCCACTTGTAAGTGATAATGACACTTTATTTTAATTAAGTCAAAATGAATACAAAAATGACACAAGCATATATCTTTTAGCAAAACAATTGTTACATAGGGTTATATAAGTTGGATTTTAGATTATAAATATTCAATAGAAAGATAAAAGGATTTACTACATAATGATATTTTATTTATAATTTTTAGACATTATATAATTTATTTTATTTATGACACAATGATGATGCAGTAATTACTATAATAGTGAAAAATTTAAATAATTGATATTATAAATACCCAAAAACATATAATATTAAACTTTTAATGATTTAAAATAATTTTCTAGGATAATATGATATATTAGGATTGATTTAATTGACTTTGTTCGAAGTAAGCAATCTGTTATGAGTTTCACAAAAATCAACTATTGAATAGTGTCAAAATTGACATAAAAGAGTTTTTAAAACAAATATTATATTATTAATTGATATTAAATTCCTAAAAATCTAAGGTTCGGCCAAGAGACTTATATAAGGATATTTTCATCATTAATGGACCATTTGGGGGTCTCTTGGATGTATATAGTAAGTTTATTAACCATATTATATAAAAATACAAAGAGACATTGTAAAAGTGAAAATAATTAACTTAGAGTTAATACTTAAAGATAAGGTTAATATAAGTACCCAAACCTGTCTATATTCTATTGGTTGAGTGGTTTTAGACCTATAACCACCTTAACCTTTTAATAATCAACTTTGTAGCCTTTAGAAACCGAATATGAGTTTATTATAAATTAATATTTCTAACTTTTCCAAAGGTGCCCCTCACCCCTCTTATAAAAGGGAACTCCTCCTTCTCATTTCTTCACACCTTCAAAGCCTTTTGGCTCGGCCAAACTCTACCCAGATACTCTCCCAACATCCCTCACTACAACCTAGAGGCCTTAGTTTGATCAGAAAGCCAACCTAAGGAGCCCTTTTGATCAAATCAAAATGAAGAACCCGAAGAAGAGGTAATGATTTCACCACCCTTCTCCATGTTCATTTCTTCTTCCACTTCTTCTTCCTTTGTTCTTACCATTATAAAATAATAACTCCAGTATCTCACATATAATGTGATGTTATTATAAATATGGTACAATCATATTCATTATTCTATCCACCCTTTGAATAACATGTCACCATACGTGCGTACGTACGGCTTACCGTCTCCACGTCGTGGTGTAATTGTTATTCAATATATTATTATTTGGATGGGTATAATAATGATGTGTAACTCATGTAAATAATAAATATAAAATGTTAATGATTCTGTATATATGATATACCATCCATTTATATATTATTTGAATATCAAAATAATGATATTGTCGCTCGTGCGTACGTACGGACTACCGTCTCCACGAACGCGATGAGATTCATTCTACATCGTATCCATTCAAGTATAATTATCATTTGATGATTTAAAAATGATGTTTAAGGACTTGATATAATTATGGAGATGAATAATATACAACCTATCCTTTACAAACATGTCTTACGTAACAAAACATATAAAAGAAAACAAGTAAGTTAACACCCGAAACGACGATAATTCTAAGATATTATTAACAAATCAATGTTAAAAGATCATATATGATATCATATTAATATATATGATTCTTGTATAATCTAATAACAATTATTTTACCATTATACATGAGTTTAACCTACCCCAACCAAGGAAAAGTACAAGGTAAGGGTTATTTCACAATCTCTTCATTATCCGAGGTTGTTTATTTGTAATAATCTACTGCGATCTCTTTATCATCCACATCCATGTTTCTTCAAAATGTATTTCAAAACATTTTTATTATTTACAATAATATGGGTTAAAGTCATTTATACCCTTGTTTGACTTTTTATAAGAGGTTTATAAAGGAATCTTTCCATCGTTTTCAAAACAAGGTCATTTTTAACCTTTTCGACAGAATTAAGGTAAGAACGTTTTTTTAAACTTATACGGCGGGTGAGGCTAATTTCCACCGTTATAAAATCTTCAAAACTTCCCTTACAAGCATATAAGAATATTTTCAAAGAAAATGTTTTATTTTATATGGATCTTAAATTATTTCAAAATAAAAGGAGATATTTCTTTAAAAAGAATTTTGATTTATTCTATGTCAACATCCTTTGATGGATTTTAAGATTATTTGAAGTTGATTTATTATGATACAAAACTTCTATATTGTATTGAAGGTTTTGTGATATGTTTGACTATGGATGTGATATTTTTATACCATTCATAGTTTATGGTGAAAGTATTGACATTTCGTATTCTAGTTTTAATAGGAATGTTTATGTTATGTTTAAACCTTTTCATATGGGAATGCATTGGACTTAATATGTGACGGGTGGAGCCCGCTATAGCTCCTCGATGCATCGGTAGGTCTCATGAGACAAACTAGTGTCTTGGCACAAGGCCTTGAAAAAATCTTATTTGTAGTCTTGGCACGAGGCCTTGGCTATGTGGTTATGATAGTCTGGCATTATGCATTCCAACATTATGAAAGTGGTTATTGATTTTTGCATGTGATTATTCAATTAGTAGAATATCCATGTGAATAATTTAATGGCATTATTTCATTTTATTTATGCCATACCATGTTGAAAGTTCATGTTTAAAAGGATTTTGTTTTAGTTATACATTGCCTTAAATGTTTATTCTTATTGATGAAAGTTTCCGCTATATTGTTATCCTTATTAGGCATTTGAGCTCACCCCTTTTCTATGTTTTATTTTTCCCAGGAAGTGAAGATGTAAGTTATGAATGACCTGCAGGGATATTATGAGGGTATTATAGTGTGGACTGTGGAAACATTATGTTGTTGTAGTAGTTTTTCATTTTATGATGTAATTTAAAACTTATGAATATATCTAGTGTTTCCAAGGCTACCAAACCAATCGGTCTTTCGAGATTTGATCTTTCTTGTGATCATGCCAATGTTACGAAGTAATGCACTGACTCTGGGTAGCTGGGGTCGGGGCATTACAGTTGGTATCAGAGGAAGTTTAGTACAAACCTTGGAAGCTAGATTTAGATAAACTCTGATTAAAGCACGTAGACCTAAGATTAACTTTGAGGATTATTATAGAAGAACATCCTAGAATTTTGGTATTGTAGAGATTTTGTGAGTTTTCCGAGCAATACATCCCTGTCTGGATACGAGCAGGTAGAGGTGGCTCTGGCACAGATGTACCTAGGGGTAAAACCCGAAAACACCGCTTTGAGCTAGACTCGAACGGGAACTGGTGCACGACAACGGGCCTTGCTGCACTCTTGGTTATGACACTCCCGGGGGATATGCTTAGGATAATTCTCATTTTCATTACAAACCATTATGAAGGGTTTATGAGTATATACTTCCTCAAAGAAAACATTTGTATGATTATGGATTATATCCATAAATAGTTCAATTTATGTTAAGTGTTTTATAAGTATGGGATTATGTATTTTGACTCATAAACTAATCTAGTTTATGCCATTGTTTTGAAATGGTGCCCAGTAGAAGGAATGAGATCTCCAGAAATGCACATGATCCAAAGAGAAGGAAGGATCATATCTTTCATGGTCTTAAGATAGAATTTATAAGAGAAATAGTCTCCCATGTATTATCATCATATGAAGAAATAATATCATGTGTTGATAAGATAAGTAAAGAGTTTACTGAGTCCTATGGCTTTGAAGGGAAGCAAGAGAAGAAAAGGATGGAAGAGAGAAAGATACATAAAAGTAAGAGGGAAAAGAAGAATTTTCCCATATGTGGTAACTGTGGAAAGAAACACCCTGGAACTTGCCTGAAAGGAATGGGAGTTTGTTATAAGTGTGGAGGAAAAGGGAACAAAGTACGTGACTGCAAGGGTAAGAAAATGGTTTCAAATGTACAATGCTTCATTTGCAAGGAGTTTGGACACTACGCGAACCTATGTCCCAATCATCATACTATGCCACAAATGATGTTATTGGATAATAATCATG
This sequence comes from Viscum album, assembly GCA_963277665.1. Classification (NCBI taxonomy): domain Eukaryota; kingdom Viridiplantae; phylum Streptophyta; class Magnoliopsida; order Santalales; family Viscaceae; genus Viscum; species Viscum album. The sequence goes on along the minus strand of OY728130.1, from coordinate 540,856,354 downwards.
TTATGATACTACCACAGATGAAGAGGGATGATTAGAGTTCTTATGTTGATTATGTCAATTGAGTGTTGTATCAACAATGTACTTGTTACAATAATCATGGAGTATATAAGGATTGTACTGCAGTACTATTTCATTAAGGACTTAAGATTGTGTGGAACAAAGAAAAGTGACTCATTAGCAGGATAGATTTTTGGAAAATATATGGTTGAGAGAATGATAAACCATAATATAGTTCTGATACTGAGGTAGTGATATTGGAATAATATGTGATTGATTTGGATAACTTATATTGGATATTCTTGACTACCTTGGAACTGATTAATGATTTGTATATTCCATCATTGTTGGGGTTTAAAACATTTTTGGATTAATGAAGTATATCCAGCATTCTATATGGAATAAGGGAGCATGAATGTAATCAATAAGGAATATGGTAATACATGATGAAGGTATTCATATGCTATTACAGGGTAAAAAGGATCTATATTATGTTTACCTTCCTTATGAATGTTGGACTGTGAGTTTGGACAGAAGTATTTTGGATAGTTCTAGTTTGGATTATTTTGGATTGCCATAAAAGGACAACCCGGAGGTCGGGCGGCAACCCGTCGCGTCCGGCAAGGCTGCGAGACTTGAACCCGCAACCAAAGGGCGACAAGGGTGTATCACCTACCACTATCCCACGAGATGTCCTGGATTAAATAAAGTAGTTTCAAAAAAGATCTGGTAGATGAATTATAAATTCGTTTATTTTGGAACCCTCTGTGAATAGTATAAATAGAATTTTTTTTACGAGTGAATGATGAGTTTTGGTAGAAATTTATTAATGGATAAAACTCTAATTATAAACTAATTATATCTCCTTATGATCTTAGCCAATCTCATAAATAAATTCCTCATCTTTAATAAAAGGAACTTAGAACAAAAATGTTGTCCTAGATGGTACCTTAAATCATCACTAATTTATGGCTTTGGGATTGTTGGCCTTTTCATAGCCATGTTCTCTACCACTCTCGATCATATAATTGATGGCTAGATTTTTCTTCCATATCCATATTTTCTTATATGGAACCCTAGTATGTGTTATTTTCGGTAATCTTCATACTTTCCACTCTTTATTTTAAATAGAGGCCTCATTAATTCATTTTTCGATGTGGGATTTCAACTAAGATATTTTGAAATGTCAAAAATGTGTTGTCCCAATACCATATATTTTGTTGAACCGATGGTACTTCAAATCATCATGGATTGATGAGTTTGAGGACCTCAATTTTATACTTGTTTGTGATTGATGACCTCAATCACTACCTATAAATATTTACATTTTTCCTCCAATTATATGTCTCTAATTTCCACCAATGTTCTCCTAATCGAGATCATAATTTGGTGGTGACCCTTTAATTTCCCTTTTCCTCATATTAAGACTAAATTTTAGTAACCCAATTTCCAATGTGGGTTTTCCCACAAATATATTTTCTACTTTCAACCTTTTATTTTTGAAGAACAATTTCAAATTGTGAGGACGCAATTTATTGAAGGAGGGGAGAATGTAACACCCCAGGATTTCAGAGTGTGTTATTTCTTAAAAATAATTCAATAACTTTCACTACACGCAACACCGAGTTCAATCACACCATTAAAAGAGGTCATGAATAGTATTAACTACATTTTGAACTTTATATAATCCTTATAATTTTAGAATCCCTATTATGAGTTTCTTAGTCATAATGCAAGAACATATTCATTTTCAGTATTTCACTTTTATCAACTTCTAATAGTGAAACCTATTTAAATACAATATTTTAAACATTTTGACTAAATGGGGACATCAAAAATTTAAAATGAAACACCCCAAGCTTCCACGGTACGCTTTCCTTTGAATAAAATAGTAGCGTGCGTTGTACGCAACTTCGAGTTCTAACACACCGTAACCAATCAAACTAGCTGTTATGATTAGTAATACCAACTTTTTGAAGTTATATATATTTTAAATTTTAAAATGGACTTCATTTTTGGATTCGGAATATCAAATTTAGCCTAAGGTGAAATTTTGGTACTTTTCGGATAACTTTCATATTTTGATGAATAGTGAAAATTACTAAATTTTAATTAAAAACAACTTTTTAAATCAAAATAATTAATAGTAATAAATTATGAATTTGAGTGGTTTTAAAGTATATTTAGAATATATTTTTACTATTTAATATAATGTTGGTCATTGGACATAATTTTACAATTAAACCGAACATAAACAAGTGTCAATCTTTTGATAGTTATTATCTCTTAAAAACACGCTTTTTGTTTTGACAGCGGGAATTAATTTTAAATTAATTTCTGCCACTTCTCTGTTTTGAATTTAGGAAAATGGATTCCATATTTGGAATCAGGATGTTCAAATTGTTTAAATAGGTAACTTTTATTTTTAGACATTATGAATAATTACTGCGGTAAATATTTTATTTACCATGGTTAAGGGTAAATCCGGTAAATAAGGGTTAACAAATAATATTATAATAATACTAAATTACCCTAAAACGTGTCTTAACCCTATTGGTTGATACATGGTCTACAATGGGCATCTTTGGGTCGATTTTGGGACCCCATGGATCCACTTGTAAGTGATAATGACACTTTATTTTAATTAAGTCAAAATGAATACAAAAATGACACAAGCATATATCTTTTAGAAAAACAATCGTTACATAGGGTTATATAAGTTGTATTTTAGATTATAAATATTCATTAGAAAGCTAAAACGATTTCCTACATAATGATATTTTATTTATAATTTTTAGACATTAAATAATTTATTTTATTTATGACACAATGATGATGCAGTAATTACTATAATAGTGAAAAATTAAAATAATTGATATTATAAATACCCAAAAAAATATAATATGAAACTTTTAATGAATTAAAATAATTTTCTAGGATAATATGATATATTAGGATTTATTTAATTGACTTTTTTCGAAGTAATCAATCTGTTATGAGTTTCACAAAAATCAACTATTGAATAGTTTCAAAATTGACATAAAAGAGTTTTTAAAACAAATATTATATTATTAATTGATATTAAATTCCTAAAAATATAAGGGTCGGCCAAGAGACTTATATAAGGATAGGTTCATCATTAATGGACCACTTGGGGTTCGCTTGGATGTATATAGTAAGTTTATTAACCATATTATATAAAAATACAAAGAGACATTGTAAAAGTGAAACTAATTAACTTAGAGTTAATACTTAAAGATAAGGTTAATATAAGTACCCAAACCTGTCTAAATTCTATTTGTTGAGTGGTTTTCGACCTATCCCCACCTTAACCTTTGAATAATCAAATTTTGAGCCTTTAGAAACCGAATATTAATTTATTATAAATTAATATTTCTAACTTTTCCAAAGGTGCCCCTCACCCCTCTTATAAAAGGGCACTCCTCCTTCTCATTTCTTAACACCTTCAAAGCCTTTTGGATCGGCCAACCTCTGCCCAAATACTCTTCCAACATCCCTCACTACAACCTAGAGGCCTTAGTTGGATCAGAAAGCCAACCTAAGGAGCCCTTTTGATCAAATCAAAAGGAAGAACCCGAAGAAGAGGTAATGATTTCACCACCCTTCTCCAAGTTCATTTCTTCTTCCACTTCTTCTTCCTTTGTTCTTACCATTCTAAAATAATAACTCTAGTATCTCACATATACTGTGATGTTATTATAAATATGGTACAATCATATTCAGTATTCTATCCACCCTTTGAATAACATGTCACCATACGTGCGTACGTACGGCTTACCGTCTCCACGTCGTGGTGTAATTGTTATTCAATATATTATTATTTGGATGGGTATAATAATGATGTGTAACTCATGTAAATAATAAATATAACATGTTAATGATTCTGTATATATGATATACCATCCATTTATATATTATTTTAATATCAAAAGAATGATATTGTCACTCGTGCGTACGTACGGACTATCGTCTCCACGAACGCGATGAGATTCATTCTCCATCGTATCCATTCAAGTATAATTATCATTTGATGATTTAAAAATGATTTTTAAGGACTTGATATCATTATGGATATGAATAATATACAACATATCCTTTACAAACATGTCTTATGTCACAAAACATATAAAAGAAAACAAGTAAGTTAACACCCGAAACGACGATAATTCTAAGATATTATTAACAAATCAATGTTAAAATATCATATATGATATCATATTAATATATATGATTCTTGTATAATTTAATAACAATTATTTCACCATTATACAGGAGGTTAACCTACCCCAACCAAGGAAAAGTACAAGGTAAGGGTTATTTCACAATCTCTTCATTATCCGAGGTTGTTTATTTGTAATAATCTACTGGGATCTATTTATCATCCACATCCATGTTTTCTCAAAATGTATTTCAAAACATTTTTATTATTTACAAGAATATGGGTTAAAGTCATTTATACCCTTGTTTGACTTTTTATAAGAGGTTTATAAAGGAAACTTTCCGTCGTTTTCAAAACAAGGTCATTTTTAACCTTTTCGACAGAATTAAGGTAAGAACGTTTTTTTTAAACTTATACGGCGGGTGCGGCTAATTTCCACCGTTATAAAATCTTCAAAACTTCCCTTACAAGCTTATAAGAATATTTTCAAAGAAAATGTTTTATTTTATATGGATCTTAAATTATTTCAAAATAAAACGAGATATTTCTTTAAAAAGAATTTTGATTTCATCTATGTCAACATCCTTTGATGGATTTTAAGATTATTTGAAATTGATTTATTATGATACAAAACGTCAATATTGTATTGAAGGTTTTGTGATATGTTTGACTGTGGATGTGCTATTTTTATACCATTCATAGTTTATGGTGAAAGTATTGACATTTCGTATGCTAGTTTTAATACGAATGTTTATGTTATGTTTATACCTTTTCATATGGGAATGCATTGGACTTAATATGTGACGGGTGGAGCCCGCTATAGCTCCTCGATTCATCGGTAGGTCTCATGAGTCAAACTAGTGTCTTGGCACAAGGGCTTGACAAAATCTTATTTGTAGTCTTGGCACAAGGCCTTGGGTATGTGGTTATGATAGTCTGGCATTATGCATTCCAAAATTATGAAAGTGGTTATTGATTTTTGCATGTGATTATTCGATTAGTAGAATATCCATGTGGATAATTAAATGGCATTATTTCATTTTATTTATGCCATACCATGTTGAAAGTTCATGTTTAAAAGGCTTTTGTTTTAGTTATACATTGCCTTAAATGTTTATTCTTATTGATGAAAGTTTCCGCTATATTGTTATCCTTACTGGGCATTTGAGCTCACCCCTTTTCTATGTTTTATTTTTCCCAGAAAGTGAAGATGTAAGTTATGAATGACCTGCAGGGGTATTATGAGGGGATTATGGTGTGGACTGTGGAAACATTATGTTGTTGTAGTAGTTTTTCATTTTATGATGTAATGTAAAACTTATGAATATATCTAGTGTTTCCAAGGCTACTAAACCAATCGGTCTTTCGAGATTTTATCTTTCTTGTGATCATGCCAATGTTACGAAGTAATGCACCGACACTGGGTAGCTGGGGTCGGGGCGTTACATTTGAGGCTGTGAAGGATGGGAAGTTTGCTGAGTTCAATACTGATCAAGAATGTGTACTGAAATTTTGTACAGGACTATGTATTCCATATATTATAGAAATAAACAATGAGATGATGGATGAAGCTCGTAGTTCTACTTCCTCATACATCCTAGTAGCACAAAAATTTTTAGGGACCTTCGTGATCATTATTAGTGGGATGATATGAAAATAAAGACTGATGACTATACATCAAGGTGCCTGGTATGTCAGCAAGGGAATGCGAAGTGAAAACTTTCTAAAGGGGTATTGTAACCACTATCCATACCAGCATGGAAATGGGACAATATCACTATGGCCTTTGTCACTGGTCTCCCGAGAACATCTATAAGAAACAATGTGATATGGGTTATTATGGACCATCTCACCTAGACTGCTCATTTTATCTCTATTTGGGAAACTTTTTCTCTTGATAAACTTTCTAGGATTTACACGAAGGAAGTATTAAGGCTATATGGTGTTCCAATTTCTATCGTACCTGATCGTGATCCAAGGTTCACATCAATATTTTGGAGAAGTCTTTAACATGTTTTGAGCACTGAATTGAATTTCACTATGGCCTGTTACCTGAAAATGATGGCCAATCTAAAAAAACTATTCAAACACTCGAGGACTTGATGAGAACATGCACATTGGGATTAAAAGGTGGATGGTATCAACATCTACCATTAGATGAGTTCACTTACAACAACAGATTATACTTGAGGATTCAAATGGTACCTTATGAATCTCTATATAGGAATCATTGTAGAACTCCTACATGTTTGGATGAAGATTGTGAGGGAAATCTTTTTGGGCCTGATCTTGTGAAAGAGATCACTGAAAAAGTCTAAGCCATCCAGCAACACATTAAGGATGCTCAAAATCGGCAAAAGAGTTATGCTAAAATCTGTCAAAGGGACTTGGAGATTGATGTTGGTGACAAAGTCTTTCATCATATTTCACCTTGGAAGCGATTCATGAGGTTTGGAAAGAAATGGAACTTACCCCTAGGTGCATTGGACCTTGTGAAATTTATGATTGCGTGGGAGGAGTGGCCTATCTGCTTTCACTTCCACCAAATCTTTCACAAGTTCATGATGACTTCCACGTATCCTTCTTGAGGAAGTACAAACCTGACCCTTCACATGTGCTAAATCCCGAGGTGGTACAACTGGAACATGACCTCTATTATGAGGAGCAGCCAGTAGAGATCTTAGATTGTAGAGACAAGGTTCTACGCAACAAGACTACCAACCTTATTAAGGTGTTGTGGAGGAACCACAAATGTGAAGAAGCCACATGGGAACTAGAGGACTGTATAAAAAATATATACTCACACCTTTTCTCATCAGAGGGTAAAAGATAAAATTTCAAGGACAAAATTTTGAAAGGGGGAAGAATGTAATGAACTGAAATTTTTAATTATATTTGTTTAATCATATTGTGTGTTATATTTTTTATAATCAACAAAACTATATCATTTAATTAATGAAGTGGGTATAATTAAAATGAGACCATTGGGTTTCAACTTTTATATGACTGTTGGTCAATAGGACAATAGGAAACTATTATCTTAATGTCGTGTTTTCATAAATATTGTTATCTTGGTTAATTAATACAGAAAGAAGATTGAATGGCCTCATCCAGTAGACTCGAGCCATATAAAGCTCATCTCTCAGATCTTGGGAAGGAGGTAGCATCACTGAGAATTTCTATGGACCAAGCCCAGGCCGAACATCAATATATTATGCTTGAACAGAATCTTCTATGGGAGAAGTTCAAACTGATAGAAATCACCACTCGACCAATGTTGTCCGAGCCACCCCAAGATTCTATCACCACAGCACACCTTAAACATAGGTGCTACACTGGTGTTATAAGGGGCTATATAACCACACATTAGATGCTTTGTCTAATACTTTTAAATAAATAAAATGGTTATTTCTTATTATGGAAAAGTTTGTGAATTTCAAATATCTTGATAAATATAGGAAGTGTATTATTTATGAATTTAGGAAAAAGTGGTATTTTTAAATATTTTTTATTCTATATATAGTTAATTATGTTAAATTTTTTTCTAAAAATGGTTTTCTACAGTTATTATCATTGAGAAATTTAGTATCTAATAAGATCAACTTGATTTTTATTGAATAGTAATGTATGAATAGTAAGATACCCGTATGAATAGTAGTGAATAGTAAATTGGCCAAAATAAAATAAATTTCACCCATGAATGTATAAATACAATTTAAACATCTTAAAAGTGAAAAAACAATCATAGTATATGTTTTCGTATTTTTGTATGTCATAAATTTTTTAATTACAAAGTTATAATTAATTTAATAATTTAAAATTGAAATATATTTTCTTAAAATGTAATCATAAATTATTAATTTATTGTATTATGGTTATACGATAATTTTATGGGACCATGATTACTTTTTTATGGTGTTGCAAAATGAGTTATAGTTTTAAAGTTGTATTTTGGGAATAAAAAATGATTTTCATTTAAAAATAAATGAAAATTATTTAGAAAATTATTTTCATAAAATGGAGTTCATATTTGAATTTAGAGCATCAATATTATGTTATGATTAATTTTTGGGATTTTTCTGAAACAGTTGAATTTTCAGTGAATAGTAAAAATACAGTTTTCATTTTCGTGTGTTTAATGACATCATTAATGATGAAATAATTATGTAAGAATTATGTTCGACTTATGAATAGTGATATATTTGATATGTTGTCCCATGTGGCCAATACCATGGGCATTCCCATGGTTTTGAAAATACCACCGATGAGGTGTCCCTTGGAAATTAATAATTAATTCTCTCACATTTCCTATAAATACCAAGTCATTTCCTTCAATTATTTCATTTCAAAATCCTTCTTAACAAATTTCTTGTCTCCTTACCTTCCAATGAATCCTCCCAAGGTTCCCTTGAGCATCCCATGGTCTCTACCTTTATGCATTCGAAGTTACACTTCAACGTAAGGGAATATTTCACCCTCCTCTTTTAAGTCATGACATCCTTTATGTTATGTATTATAGTTCCATTTTATTACGAGGGGGATTGTTCTTATATATCTTTACTACTGTCCATTTTATTTACAAATTACTATAGATTCTTTCCACTCTCATCAATTGATTTTCTGAATTTTTATGTGACGCTGTTAGGCAGCCGAATTTTTGTAAATGAAATCACGCATTCTCTTTCCTTTCATGTTTTTTTCATGTGACGGTTCATTAAAATTACGACAACATGATCTTATTTATATTTATAATGTACATATACTTCAAAATGGTTCATTTATGGATGGATACCCTTTTCCTCTCCCTTTTTATTATTTTATAAAACCATGATATATAGTCGTTATGCTGTAGAAATTTCACCTCCAAATTTCTCTCGCTTTCTCACTTATTTTATTTATTTAAATACCCAGACCTATTTTGTTTCTATCGGTGTTCATAAAAATACCAAAAAATATATATTTTATTTTTTAATTGACATACATGAAACCCTCACTCCATTTCCATGGGTTATAAATGTCATAAAGACTTATCTTTTACTTCTATAACATCACAATTTTGAAATGAAATACATTTATTTTATTATCTATGGGTTATTTAAGAATTTTTTTATTATGATATATGTGGTTCACATGTAAATAAATACATATTAAGTGTGATCCCTGATAGATCTAAAATGCATTTGGTAAAGAAATATATCTCTAGAGATGACAAGTTTCACGATACCTTGGTGAATAATGTTGTTAATATAAATGACACATCGGGGATAAACCTTGGTTATATGATCATGAATGTCTAAATGAAATGTTGTAGCCACATATTCAAGTTATGATTCATGTATTTTTTATTATTATATTCTTATTCTTCCATTTCTCATTCCTATATGACTTTTACCATTTTCTTATTAATATTTCTCATGATCACATGTCAACAGTTTCACTTGTTTTCCTTATTGAGCCTTCTTCTCACCCTTTCCTTTGATGTATCTCTCCAGGATATGATATGCATAAATTTAACAGAGGATGAACCTATGATGAAGCCTTATGAGTGGTTTAGAAGAATGTTTTATGTTCTGGATTTCTAAGACACTAGACTTTAAAGTTCCTCTGTATGTAAAATGAAATGAAAAGTTATGTAATAAAAAGGTGGGATTCCATATATGTAGCTACAGAATTTATTTTAGACATTCATTAAGATATCACCAAGTTCCATCCTCAAGGTGCCATAAAAATTAAAATGGTTATTCACAAACTTATCGTAAAACTTTTCATCTCAAGAGATTAATTTTTACCAAATTCATTGGAACATTATAAGGGATCACTTTTAATATGTATTTATTATCATGTGATCAACATATATAATAGTAAAAAATTTCATAAATAACCCAAATAGAACAAAATAAATGGGATTCTTATCAAAATCATGATATTTTGAAAAGTTCTTCAAAACATGATCATTATGTCATTTATAACCCATGGAATGGGAATAGGGTTTTTATATATGAACATTATATAATCCACTATATAATTATTATTTCTGGATTAAAACTAGAGTGAATGAAATAGGTTTAGGTATTTACATAATTAAAATAGAATAATTACATGAGAAAGAGAGATATATTTTAAGATAAAAAATTAGCAATAGAACGCCAATAAATAATGTCTTTGGAAAACATTAAAAAGAGAGGGGACAAGGGTCAACCACAAATAAATAACTCATAATACAGTTTAGGTACAAATTAAAATGTAAATTAGAACATGGTTTTGATATTTTAATGATATACTCCATGAAATGGGAACATTAATGAAAGGAGAAGATGTAATATCATTTACGAAAATTCAACAGTCTAACGATGCCACTTAAAATTTAGAAAATTTATTGATGGTACAAAATTAGGTATATAATCATATGGAAATAAAAAGGGCAGTAATAGGGTTACATAATATAATACCCAAACATATGAAAATGGAAAATCAAATACATAACCCAAAATAAGCATTGACTAAAAGAGGAGGATGAAAGGTTCCCTTAACTTGGAGAGTAATTTCAGAAACTCGAAGAATGGGACATTGGGGGGCTTGAGGAAATCTTGGGAGGAATCATTGGGAGGTAAAAAGACCATAGCATAATTGATGAGAATTTTTAATAAAAGGAAGAATTAATGGGTTGGTATTTATAGCAAAAATTAAAACCATTTTATGAAAATAGTTTTTCTTATTATGAGATATTTAATTTCTAAGGATGACGCTATTTACCCAAAAAAATACTAATACATAACTAATAATTTCTCAAAAATATTTATTTAATTATGTTATTATATCACAATACCATTCATGATGCCAAAATTATAATTATATGTAATTAAGTGAGGTTAATGTTCATTTGTTCACATTACTATTCATAAAGGAAATATTACTATTCATAATTTACTAATCACCAAAAATAAAGTTGATCATGTTAGAATGTAAATTTCTTACTAGACACAACTATAAAAGACCATTTTCTGAAAATAATTTCACATTATTAATTATTTAAAGTATAAAAAAATATTTTGAAATAATTTTTTTCAAAAAGTCATAAACAATATGGATCTTCTATAAATTTATCCTATATTTTTATTAACATTTAATATTTACAAATTTTACCATAATAAGAAATAATATTATTATTTATACAAAATGATTACATGAAGTAACTAAGGCCTCGCTATATTTCCCCTTATTACACCTTCATATGACCTAAGATTATGGTTTGTTTTGGTGATGGAATCATTGAGTGGTTCAGTAAATATTGCATGAGTGGTGATTTCTATATGCTTGAACTTCTCCTGAAATTGATTCTGTTCAAACTTAACGTGTTGGAGTTCAGATTGAGATTAGTCCAGAGCAATTCCCAGTGAGGATACCTCCATACCAAGCTCCAATAGATGGTCTTTTTTAGTCCTGAGTCTACTGGATGGGGCTATTGACTCTTTATTCTGTAATAATTAACCATGGTAATTTTATTTATAAAAAATAATCATAATGTTAAGAGTATAGTTTCCTATGGTCATATTGACCAATGATCATATAATAGTTCAAACCCAATAGTCTCATTTTAATTATACTTACTTAATTAATTGAAGAATATAGTTTTTTTATGTAAAAAAACACACAAAAATAAGCAACAAATAATATTCAAATGTTTGGGTCGTTATAATGAAATCATTGTTCCCAAATATTTTTGAAAGGAAAACATGGGAATATCAATTTTCCTCACATTTAATTGGTGATATCTTGACAAAAGGTCCATTTTAGTGAAATACATGGCCCCGTGTAGTTGATCAAATGAGTCACCAATCAATTTTAGGGGATACATGTAATTTATTATGATTTTTTTGATCTCATGGTAATCAATGATGAGGAACTTAGATCCAACTTCACTCTTTATGAGAAGAACTCAGGCATACAATATCCTTTTACAAATTCACTTATAATTACTTCATTAGTTATTCTAGCTCATTGGGGTCCGTAATATATAGTGTCTTTTATATAGTAAGAGATCTAGGAATATGTTCAATTTAAGACTCAACCTCTCAATCTCGAGGAACACCATGAAACTATTTATGGAACACATTAGTGTAGTCCCTCATAATGGGAATGTCTTCATAAAAGATACTCTCATTTGACTCAATAATTGGATCTAGGTATTCTTTCTCCTATGAAAATAATATCCCCATATGAGATAATTATTTTGATGTAGATTCATCCTCTTCCATATAAATTTATAGAATTGCAGGATACCGTAGGATGTGATGAGTGATCTCTCTTTTCTAATATTTGATGTTGGATTTGTATATATATAACCAATATATGACTAATATTGCATCAAACTCAACCAAATTAAGTAAGAAAATATATTATTGGATTTTTAGTTCACATACATTAATCATGGGGGATTTATATTCATTATATGTAATAATTTCCCCTTTTTCACATAGATATCTCAACTAGTATATTTTGAGCAGGCCTTTGAATAGTTCTATTAAACATGAATGAAATGAAATAATGAGTTGAATAATAATCAACTAGTAATTTCACTATTCATTAGTGAATAACTAGAGTAATTTCCCAAAAATAATGGACAATATCAACCTCAGTACTAATGATTGAATATACCATTACGAACTAACATGGAGGTTTTTATTGTTTATTGCCTCCAAAAACCCATAGATTAGGGAAATGGTTCACATAATACTCATGTACCTATTTGATGATACACCAAACTATAGGATGAGTTTTGATATTAATATTCCCTTATTCTTCCACATTAGTGGTATTATTCATATCCGTCTTCATTTATAAGCTAGATGCCTCATTCTTCAACATTTGAAGAATTGCTTCGGTCTCTTTAGATAGTTCCCAGGATTCTTCTTCACAATTTTTTGACACATGGGATGTTGGTTTTTCTTCCCATGAAGGTATTTATTTATTTATACACTCCTATTAGACACAACATTCTAATTTTAATATCCATAAATATTAAACAACCCAGATTATCTATTCTATTCCAACCTTTAGAGAACAAAAAACTAAATATTCAGAACCATCAATGTTTCAAATCATCAATCGTTTTTGTAGACATTGATTTTGTTTTCTAATGAAACAATCCACAATTATTTTTTTTCCATGATGAAACAAGAGTCATATAATGAAATTCTTGTATTTGTTTCCTTGTATTCCTAAACAGACTCTACTTCCTTTTTCGTTAAATTGATGAACTCCCTCTCCATCATAAGACAACGAGTTCAAGGAAAATAGTATTTAAAAATTATCATCATCAAATATTCTCATTCCATAGAATCAATTTACTCTATGGACTTCATTATATTGATTAGTGTCCACAACTTATAAGATTTGTCATCAAAATTATATAATGATAGTATAACATTCACTTCGTATGAGGAATGGAGGATATTGAATATCTTTTTGATTGAGTTAATCAATAGTTCCATGAGGATGGTATTGGATGATCCCCAATTAAGGGTAGGCCTTTGTCACATAATGGATTTAATAGTAACTTCCTCTTTCTCAAAGGATGGAGGTATTTCGACACGATTGAACTTATTATTCATATATTGAATCTAGTTGATTACGTATTGTTATAATGTTTGAGCACCCATTCCCATAAAATTTATAATTTCAATATCAAAATAATCACATTTCATATCACATTTATTAGTGGAACGAGTTCTATTATTTTCAAACATTCCTAAATAATAAAAAAGTACAATTTGTCGGATTGAAAAACTAAATAATAATCATATAAAATAGAAACATTGAACATATATGGAAAAAATTTAAATTAATAGTATATCATATCTTCTGATTCCCTATGTTCTAATATAGGATATCATTGTTGACAAAATTATCCTTTAGGTTCATATTAAAGTTTTGTAGTCCTAATATCAAAATATAACTTGATCAATATTTGTTATTTAATTTTAATGACCTAAACATTTAAATATATTATTACATTAATTCAATAATAATTATCCTTCAAATTAAAAGTTACGGATCATAAATTTTAGTCTCTTCAGAATATTAAATACATAATTAGAATACATGTAACCAAAATAATAACATATTTTATTTAGTACACATAAAGGGCTCCGAACACATTTTGAGACCTTATATCTACATAGGATAGCATGGGAAATACATGAATTGTGGGATGTGAAAAAAAATCCATGTATGGTATAATCCCTTGAATAATGAACAACACAAGGGTTTTAAAGCTTAACATGATGAAATGGCATGAAACATGAATGACCGTATGGAAGAATAACATCTAGAACCATGGATATTATAATCATGGAATAATTGTAATTTAGAAGAAATATTAAACCTGAAATATGAATTTTTCATGGCACATTTCAAGTGGAAGATCATGAGTCAAGGATAAAGAATAAGATTGTTTCAAATGGACCATGAGTTAAGTCGAGGCACAAATACTATTGCACATAATGTATCATGAGAAAAATCATTAAAAATATTCATTGAAGTGTTTTATAGGAACTCCTATAATACCATTTTTAATAATATTTGATCCATGTAAAGAATATTACATGATTAAACACAAACATAAGGGTAATCCATGAAATGTATTTGGTATCATTATATTGTCTAAAGGCATATAAAAGTGAATTTCATTATAGTGTCCATGAAATAATGAATTTAAATCCGAAATTAAAATTAATATGTTAAAATAGGCATAGATCATTATATTTGATTCCAAAATGATTTTTAAACATGTAAATTTTTTTATGAAACATTATAAAAAACCATTATATTGTTGTTTAATGAAAACATTAAATATTTATTAAAATGGAAAATAAATAATTGTACGAATAAATTAAAAAATTAACAAAGATCATTTTCATGATATAATGGGATATTTTATAAAAATAATAGAGGATTATAGTGGATTATGGAATCCACATTAAAATATGTTATAACTCATGAAGTTCACTTTAATCAGACATACTATTCAGGACAAATTGTGAGGTGAAAATTTTTAAAACATTTATTTTACCATCAATGAAGGTTATACTGATCTAAATACACGATTATGGATAATATAAAGTTAATTTAAAAGATTTTTATATATATAAATAATAGTTACATTGGTGTAAAGTGAGAGAAAGCGTAACTCAAAGGAAAAAAATGGAGGTTCTGAAAGAATCCTTTACCATTTATTTGATTTTGTTCTACAAATGATTATATTGTTGAAGATAGTAAAATTAATATTTTATTTAATGAATTAAAAAACTTTTCTATATGTATATTATTTATTATAATTGTATTATGTACATTTATGGAATTTTTGATGACTTGTATGATTCAATCTTATCTTTCATGAGTGTACCATTACTTGGTTTTCATGATCAGTTTACTTGTATAAAGGTATGAAAAATCTTGTAAAATAAGATTACTGGTATAGAATTTAAATAATATATTTTTAGTGAACATTAATATTATTAAATAGTCTAAAATTTTATTTTTCCATATGTGAGGCTGATTCATTAAATATAGCGTTAATCATAACCATTTATATTTTGTTGGCATTTTTTATCACCACGAACCAGTTTTTTTAATTATTTATTATCATTTATATATATTAGATACCAGAAATTAGATAGGATTTAATAAATTTATTATAATTTCTATTAAAAATAAAATATTTTTTTCTGACCAAACCTAATCATGGTAATTTAGTTTAAAAAATCATCATAATTGAATGTGATAAATCAACACATCATATACGATGATTTAGTTTTTAGTACAAAAGGATGGAGGAAGATAAATGATTATTTTTTAACTAAAAAAATTTAAATCAAATATATATAATATACATGAGTCACCATTTAAGATGGATAATATTATGAACACAAAATGAATCAATCCGATAATCATATAAAAGATATTTCATCATGAACAATACCACATTTGGAAGGGTCCATCTATGTGGAATGATAAAAGTTATATTAAAGGAGAAAGGGGGAAAAGGATCAAGACGAGGTCCATGGTATCACACATAGGATACCTGATACTCTTACAAGTCCAACGTTAACAATTTAAATCCCACTGAGTACCCATTGTCTCCTGTAATTGTAAAATATTTGTGGAAACCTGTAGGCAGTACCCTAAATCCCCAATTCACCTACCAAACCACAACCTCATTAGGAAATAACATATAATGTAGATAGAATAACCTAAATCAATTTTGATTCCATTATACAAAAATACCCCTAAATAAGAATCAATAAATGAAACTATCAAATGATTTAGCAATTCAAATTTCTAGCATAAGACCATAAAGACACCATAATCAAGGTAATAAGATAAATACGTTATTTCCTAAAAAATATCACTTTTCTATAAACATAAGTCTTATGAAAAATCTATCTAATGACTCATTGACTCTATATTAGAAATTTATGAACATTGGAATCTATTATATCAATAATAATAACATTTGAAACTCACCTCAAATCCCCAAAACTATATAGCTCACAAACCCAAATAAATAAAACAATATAATATTACTTATACATAATATTATACACACTAGGTATTATATCCCAAATACTCTATACCATGTCTACGTTATAGCTCCCTAATATAACCCAAATCACTAAAAACACAAACACTTCAACATCAAAAACCATCACACTAATAAATTTCCCAAATATTATAATAATATTATAATTAATGACTACGAAATAAAAAACAACCATACCATTAAGAAACATAAATATTATACCGGAAGTAAGGCTTTGGTCTAACGTCAGGGCGTGACGAGGAACGACGAGGGGCAAAGATGCTCGAGACCGTCAGTGAGGAATAGCGAGGGTAGGACATCAGGTGGTTGAGGGTTTGGGTGAAGGGGGTTGAGGGAGTAGGTGTTAATGGGTGAAGTGCTAGGATTTTGAACAAAATGTTCTAGATTTAGTTTTTAATAAGCCGGTGATAAATTATTTTTAAAACATTTAACAGAGGTTTACAAAACCGCCACTAATCAATGATTTTGGTGTTTTTCATAGTTCTCCTTCATGTGGCTATCCATATCGATAAAACCATACCAGTTCATAAAAACAACATTATTAATTATTTTTGGTGAAAAATGAATGGGAAAGAGTTTGCATAATATTTAAAATCTCACATTATGGGATACATTAGGTGTAGTAAAATTCATCTAAGATTCCTGGAAGGGGAAAGAAAGTTTTTAGTGGTATTTGAGATCAAAATATATGGTGAAAAATGGGCATGGATCAAATTTTGACCATGTTTGATGCAAACGAACCACAGTTATGGCAGTCCCTAATGGGGAAAGAAAATGTAATGTCAACTATTTACCATATTCAAAAACACAAGACCAGAAGTTTGTCACTAAGAATCCATTAGGGAATTGGATTAGAATGAGATGTGATCCAAAACATGGAATGATACTCTCTCTATTAGGGGGATCATTTGGATTGGAATAATGATGTGAATCGAGACCAATAGTTACTCATATTATGGAATGGGAGTGTATTAGAAACATTGAACCAAATATGGGTAGTGAAAATAGTCCAACATTGTTTTTCATGGAATATGAAGGGAAATGTTCATTCCAATGTCTTATATATGGAAAAAGCGGTAAAAAATGATACTAATGGGGAAAAGCTGAGGTGTATTCCATATACTCACATTTAGACAATTCACACATTGTTTAATTTTGTAATCCTTGGTCCATACACGAGCCTAAGGGGCCAGAGAGATAACTGATTTGAGGATGGTCCCGAAGTAAAAATGTTAGCACCTAAATACGTATCTCATATGGATGGAAATATAGACACATATAGTTTTGGAATAATGTGTGATTTGAGACTAAGACTACCATGTTCTATACTCTATAATGAGGTAATTGAAGAATTTCGATATTATCATGAGGCATTCCACATTCTATGTGTGAGGAAACATTTGTTACACATCTCATATTTATTATTGGAGGCATCCCCATTTTATACTAGTTGATGATATTATTTAATGTGATGGTTCGATGATGTTGGTAAACATAGTATATAATCATATAACTAAACCTATATGGGATACAAATATTTTGAGGTCTTAAGGCTTGGACATGTTATAAAGAGTCTAAGTCCAAGTTTCCTTGTCTGTGATGTAAGGGGATTATCTTAAGAAGATATATATATATATATATATATATATATCAATTTTATGATAAAACCAACATGAATGAAGGATAAGAAGGCCCGACACCACAATACATTTTTTAGAGAGGAATTTCCTATAGTTTATGGTTATAATGCATGGACTAAAAATGGGGACAAGAAGATGATTTATGAATAATTCACTATAGGGTCTAATGCAAAAATGAATGGGAATCATTACAAATCCATTATTATTGTAATCAAGACACACAAAGTCATAAAAATGGATGCCCCCAGTTTATAGTCATATGGTTTGGACCATGATGAAAAGGGATGTTCCAAGACGTTTACATGGTGCAATTGATAAAAATCGATATGAATGAATCAAAGGATGATATTCGCCACACTAAATGTCCATGATGCTTGTTTCAAAGTGTATAAAGTCTAATGGTGTCATGACTCGTCCCTCGGGACCTGTTTCCTGGGTACCCCACGCCCACCTTCCATAGGCTAGGGGCTGGTGAATAGCACCAAAGGCATATTCCCTAAAAATTCGAATGCATTTCCTTTATAACCTGTAATCGTAGATATCCAAGCACACAACAAGATAAATAATAAAGTAAACTGAATAGAAAATAGTGTGAGTGCAGTAAGTAAAAGTGGCCAGAGTAAAAGCCCAACATAAAAGTACAAGAAACTGGAATTACAAGTAAACTGGTAGGTGAATAGTATCTCCTCGATCATCCACCATGAATCATACCTGAAGGGTTGGTACAATTCATGAATGGTCATCTCTGTAGTTTGCCTCGTCTGAAATCCACCTCTGAGCCACCTCCAGTCCTGTTACTATTGTCATTAGTCAGCGATGTCCATCTTCTGCACCAAACACAATGAGGTGTGGGCATATCCCATGTAGGGGTGAGTATAACGATACACAATAGGGACCCCAAGACCATAAAGGTCCCATAAAATCTAAAAATGATAAACCACAAAGCATGTAAACAACTGTAAACCCTACATAGTTATATAACCATATATATTCTGAAGTTATCATGTATACCCATATCAATACTGATGAAACACAGATTCCAACTCAAAAGCCCAAAGCTCAACTGTTCCACAAAGGAAGGAATACAAAAAAGTCAAGTACCACATAGGTAAGCTTCATAGAATAATACCACCAAGGTATTATAAAGAACAAAATGTACCAAACAGGTATTGACTTAGCTCACAACAGGTATAACTTAGATACATTAGTAAAGATGATTAGATATAATTACTAAATCATCTTACTCTGTTAAGAGGCTTTTCTGCTGACCCACACAAAATTTCCCGGTGATGACCCACATAGAATCACTCGGTGCTGACTCACACAGGATTGCTATGTGTTGACCACCACTGGATCGCTCGGTGCTGACCCACAGAAGATCGCTATGTGAAATCCCACAAATGATCGCTTGGTGCTGACCCACACATGATCTCTCGGTTCTGACCCACACAGGATCGCTCGGTGCTAACCCTCAGAGGTTCTCTAGGTGCTGAACCACATAGGATCACTCTTCATTCTTCACATCACAGCTACCTACTAGATTCCCACACTATGCTTTCTTGTCTCTGGCAGGGTCTGCTCCCCTAGACAATGGTCAATAATCCAACATCCACGAAGTCCCACGAATAAGTATCCCAAAGGACCACAATGTCATAGGGGTCTCAATATAATAGACAGTGTGTCAATCAGACGCCCGACCTGTGATTTATTAGCCATATAGTCCCAGGGGCCTGGTTGGATTTGTATTCGATCAATCCTGAACATAAACTACCTTACTCAAATTTGTAATGGGGTATACCTAGAAGATCATCATTCGCTATGTTTTCCATCACCACTGACGGTTCATCAAACGGATGCCTAGTGCCAATGTTATGGCCAAATGAGTGTAGAGGGTTGAAATTGGCCAGGGTCTGGTCCCACTCGATCGGACCAACCTGGACCAACCCGGCCCGACTCCCTGGGTCTGGCCCAACCCATTAGGTGGTCCAGCCTGCTAGGTATGATTTAGAATGTTAGGTCCGCCCTGGCCCACACAGGGCGACCTGGACCGCTGGGCAGTTTGGTAGGCCACAAGGTCTGTGTGGGGACGCGGAAGGCCGTAGAGGCCGCAGAACGGTGAGGTTGTGGTCCGGCTCTTCCATGGACAGTACAAGGCTATGTGGTGAATCGGTCGATGGGTGTCTAGGCTATGGATGGTTCTCAGACATGGGCCTTCATGGGCATGGACGACACGATGTCGTGGGGCGGATCGGCCACAGAGCGTGGAGGTCGCGGGCAGCTCCGCCGCCTGGCATGGAGGCCGTGGTGGGGCGGTGGCATGGGGCGATGGAGGCTGCAGGCGGTAGTGGTCGTGGGGTGGTATGGCGGAGGGCCGGTAGAGGCCCTATGCGACGGGGCCCATGGGGCAGTGGTGCTCTGGGGCGGTGGTGTCGCAGGGCCACATAGGCCACGGTCGACAGAGGCCGCGAGGCGGCACTGTTGCACCACCACCCTCATCGCAGCCAGCGGTGGTGCCATCCACCATTCTCATGCCCCACCATTGTTGGTCTACATCCTCCACCATTGTGAAGAACACCACAAATCATCACAAGAAATGTGGAGGGGACAGGCCATGATTGTTTGGATCGCACTCTCTCTAAATTAGAGCGGTAAAAAGCAGCTATAAACTCTCTTTGAATTATAAAGAGTCGTCAAGAATGAAAAATAGAAGAATTACAAAAAAAACCACCCTATTAACTTCCATAATAATTATTCCCAACTTGAAAAATAAATAATCTAAAGATCAACTTGATAGTGTGATGATCTACTTTCCTTGTTTTAGAAGGGAAAAAGATTATAATATAATCCTACTCAATTTAAACCCATACCACGTTCGTTAGTTTTTGTAGATGATGTGGAATGATTGTTCATCTATTGACAATGTCCCATGTTAGAGGATGTCCTGAGGAAGATGTTGAAGTCCTGTTTCAGCTTTCTTCATTGGAGGAACGTTCTTCGTGGAAGAATTTCTTCATTGGAGAAGTGTAATCCTCCCAATATTTCTCCTCTACCAATTCCGCCAAATTGAAAAGTATGCAAATTCTAATATGATTACAAAATTTAATTTTTGACATAATTTAAGTTGGCTAATGTT
Organism: Viscum album; assembly: GCA_963277665.1. Lineage (NCBI taxonomy): Eukaryota > Viridiplantae > Streptophyta > Magnoliopsida > Santalales > Viscaceae > Viscum > Viscum album. The sequence continues at coordinate 540,834,803 of OY728130.1, read as the reverse complement.
AATTAATTAATGAGGTTAGAATGAAATTAATTAAGGGGGGGTGGCACTATTAATGTGGGGGAAGTTTAAAAGGCTTCCCCACACATAAGAGGATGTTAGAGGGGGTTTAGGCTTTGGTGGTCCCCACCACCATAACCTCTCATGGGAGTATTTGGCTAGGTTGTCCCCACCTCCATAACCTCTCATTGGAGGTTTGTTTAGTGCTCCCCACCTGTGAAACATCTACATGGGAGTTTCCAAAGTCAAAAGAAATGTTAAACCATTTAATTTTATTTTATTATTTCACGAATAAGTGAAAAACTAACATCCACCCTCTACCTACTGTGGTCGAGGTGAAGGTATCCTAAATAGAATACCGGCGTTGTGAGTTCAACGGTGCCCTCAGATTTCAATTATGGGTTCCGATTCAAAAGTTAGAAAATTCTTCTTGCACGTTTACTGAATGTACCTGAAAAAAGTTTATAAATTCATTTCGGGCACACCGGGCCTCGGAATCATTCGCCTTAAATTTTCACAGAATCTTAAAATTCCAATATTTTTAACAAGAAAATTTTATATGGAAATTATGTGTATTTACATTAAACACACCTAAGGGCTTTGCATCCCCGTAAATCACAATTCAAACTAAGGGAACAAGTGGGGGTATTGAGCATGAATCTGAGCCTCTTGCTCCCATGTGCTATCCTGGAGGTTCCTGTGCTACCAAAGAATTCACACTAAAGATATCAACCACGCACAAATAACCCACTCTTATCGATCATCAATCCCAAATAGAACCTTTAAAAAATTCGCCCCTTCATCGACGTCCACCTCCCCATGGTCGATGATGTGGGAATGGTCGTGTATGCATCTCCTCAGTTGTGATATGTGAAAGACGTCGTGCAACCAGTGCAACACAGGTGGTAGAGCTGAGTGGTAATCCACCTCACCAACTCTACTGAGGACCTGGAAGGGTATAATTATCCCCATAGGTAACTTGCCTCCTTGGATAAATCTCTACAAACCTTGTTGAGGTGAGACCCGTAGAAAGATGAGATCACCATCCTCGAACTCCAGAGGTCTCCGCCTCTTACCATCATACGACTTCTGCTTTCTCTGTGCGGTCTTCATCTACTTTTGGATGATGTACACCTACTTTTTGTTAGACCGTACCCTCTCTGGCCATGAGAGTACTGTCTCCCCTGGGTTAGTCTAGTATAAAGGTGATCTGTAAGGTCACCCGTAAAACACCTTAAAAGATGCCATCCCAATGGTGGAGTGATAGCTGTTGCTGTATGAAAACTCCACCAATGGAAACTGATCCTTCCAACCGAGAACAAAGTTGAGAACTCATGCCCATAACATGTCCTCAAGGGTCTTAATGGACCGCTTTGTCTGGCCATCCATCTGTGGATGGGAGATAGTGCTCAAAAGAAGTTGCACCCCGAAAGAATCTTGTGAACCCTTCCATAGTCGGGATGTAAAATGTGCATCACTATCAGAGACAATCGTCGAGGTTAGTCATTGTAAACGCAAAATCTCCTGTAAATAGAGGCATCTGAAGCCCTCTACAGAACCCTACTCTCTGATTTATAGGAAGTGGGCCAACGTGGTGAGTCGGTCGACGATCACCCAAGTAGATTCATGACCCCTAGATGTACATGGAATTCTAATTGTGAAGTACATGTATATCCCATCCCACTTCCAATCTAGAACCTATAAAGGCTGAAATAGGACAACTAGTATTTGATTCTCTGCCTTCACTTGCTGACAAGTGAGGCATCAAGAGTCAAACTCTGCAACTACTTTCTTCATTGCTGGCCACTAGTGCTGTCTTCAGAGATCTTGGTGCATCTTATCCACTCCTGGATGTACTACTAGAGGGGAAATGTGGAACTCCCTCAACACTTCCTCCTGAAGTGACACTGGTACCGTGGTACATCCTTTTAAGAGAATGACGTTCTCCCCACCTTTAAAAAATCCATCTGGAGCATGTCCTGTGGATATCTGAGCACTTCATGTCTCGCAGTTAGTGTCTCCATGTTGTGCCTCCCCGACTGATAGAATAAGTGTGGGAGTGACTGTAGGAGACTGAAGATAAACTACTCTGTCCTGATCGACAAAGGATGTCTGCAAGGCGGCCAGCTTCTTTTTCACCTCACCAAGAAGTGGTATACCTGATCTCCTGCTGAGTGCATCTGCTACGATATTCCCCTTCCTATGAGTATAGATTATCTCGATGTCATAGTCCTGGAGGAACTCAATACAATGTTGTTTTCTTCGGTTCAGATCCTTCTGATAGAAGATATAGCTAATATTCTTATTATCATAGTACACTGTAATGTGTTCGCCCATCAGATAATGTTGCCACATCTTCTAGGTGAAGACACGTGCTGCTAACTTCAGGTCATGGGTACCGTAGTTCTACTCATGTTTTCTCAAATGTCGAAGATAATATGTTCTCACTACTCACTCTTGCATCATGACACATCCGAGCACAGTCCCTAATGCGTCGAAGTAGACTATGTACCCTACACCCTCCTCTGGAAGCCTAAAGATGAGGTAACTAGTCATCCTCTTCCTCAGATAATGAAAACTCTACTGGCATCTCTCCGACCACACGAAGGGTTGCCTCTTCTTCGTCAATGCTGATAGTGGTGCTGCAACTCTGGATAAATCTGGCACAAACCTACAGAAATAGCCAGAAAAACCTAGAAAACATCATATATTTTTCAAACTCCTAGGCAGATCCCAAGAAAGTACCACCTCAATTTTGGTTGGACCCACTACAACTCCAGCCTCTGATATGACATGTCCCCGAAATTGAACCTCTATGATCTAGAACCGGAACTTCAAGTTCTTACCATAAAGATGGTTCCCTTAGAGTTTGTCCAGTACTACCAGTAAATGATAAGTATGATCCTCCTCAGTAGTTGAGTAGATCAGAATGTCATCAATGAAGACTACTACGAAACGATCAAGGTATGGATGAAACATCATGTTCATGAGTCCCATTAACACTACTGGAGCATTTTTCACACCAAATGGCATAACCAAGAACTTCTAATTGCCGTACTGACATCTGAAAGTCGTCTTATGCACATTCTCATCTGGCACTCTATGCTGGTGATAGCCAAACCTGATGTCTATCTTTGAGATCCATCGTGATCCCTCTAGCTGATCAAATAGGTCATCAATCCTAGGAAATGGGTAATTTTTCTTCATGGTCACCTGGTTTAGGTTCCGATAGTAGACAAAGAGTCTCAATCTCCCATCCGACTTCTTGGTGAATAAAATCGAGGGTGACCAGGGAGAAACGTTGGACCAGTTGATCCCCTTCCCCTGTAAGTACTCTACATGTACTTGTAGCTCACGAAGCTATGCAGGAGCCATCCAATATGCTGGTGTAGATATCGTTGTTGTCTCGGGGTACAAATCAATGTAAAATTCCACCTCTTGGCGAGGAGGTAGACCTGGAACATCATCACAAAAGACGTATTCATAATGGTCCACCACTACAGGATAACTCGGACTCTGCACATCAACCACTTTGAGGAAAAGGCTACCCAACTGATGAGTGATCGACTACACTTTCCTCCCTGTAAGTCCATCATGTGCTGCAATGTCTCCCTTCTTTCCAGTGATGGTAAACCTAGTCCCATCTATGTGGACACACTGCACTTTTCATCTAATATAGTCAATCTAAGCATAGACGGTAGACAACCATTCCATACCCAAGAAGACATTATAAGGCCTCGACGCCGCAAATAGGAGATCCCAGCTGAAGCTCTTGCCTCCTAGAGTAATCCCACATAGCCTACACTAGTGCATAATCGTTGAACTCGCTCCCATAGGAGTCTCTAGCCTTAAGGATCGAGCCAATGAATCCATCAAAATCTCGGAGCTATGAACAAGGGAAGTGTAAATAAAAGAATGACTAGAACCTATATCTATAAGCACTGTAGCTAGGGTGGAGTAGACAAAGATCATACCTCGTATCATCTCTGGAGTGCTGTGATCATTGGCCTTAGCTTCATGGAGCTGTGCTCGCCCCTGTCCTCCTACTCCCTGTGATCGGACTGGACCAGCTGGTGGTGGTGGCTGTAACATCTCAAATTGTCTCCCACCACTGGCTACATGACTAGCTCCTCTGCCACATTTTCCTGCTCCCTACAGACCACCTCGATAGAATATATTTCTCTTCCTAGGTGGTCCCTCAACTATCTTCTGATCATCCGTACGACGGGCCGGACTATCATGAGCCATGTGAACATGCCCGCATCAAGCATAACATTGCCCGCTCTTGTCATGACTGGCTTTGACTCAGGTTCCCCGCACAACCGACACTGAATCCTACAGATGGTGTGAGGACGTGGGGTGGTTCAGCCACGAACAGTGCGAGGTCGTGGGGTGGCTCGACCGCGGATGGTGCTCGGCCGCGGGGAGGCTTGTCTGCAGACGGCGTGAGGCTGTGGGTGTGGCTCGATCGGGGAGCACCAAGGCTGTGGGGCGGCTCGGCCATGGAGCATAGAGGTCGTGGGTTGACGGTGATGCGGGGCAGCGAAGGCCGTAGTAGGTGGTGGTTTTTGAGGTTTCAGTGCCGTGGGGCGGCGACACCACGGGGCAGGTCCGGGGGCATCGACATCTGTGGGTGGTGGTGGCCATGGGGCGGCAGCAGCCGTGGGGTGGCGATGTCACCTTCATTGCTGCTGACGGTTGTTTTGGCCTCCATTTTGGTGCCCCAATGTGGTTGGTCGCTATCCTCCTCCATCGTGAAGAACACCAAAAACCATCACAAGAAATGCAGAGAGGGCGGTCCATGTATGTTTGGCATGCACTTTTACTGCATTAGAGTAGTAGAAAGAGGCTATAAACTCTCTTTGAATTATGAAGAGTCGTCAAGAACAAAAAAGGCAATAATTTCAAACAGCCACCCTACAACCTAAAAAATAATTATTCCCAACCTGCAAAAGAAAACATCCATGGATCAACTTGATACTGAGTTGATCCGCATTATTTTTTTAGAAGGGAAGAACATGGGAATATAATCATACTCAATTTAAACCCCTAACTCGTTTGTTTTTTGTTGTTGAAGAGGTGGAAAGAATGGTCGTAGATTGAAGATTCCCCATGTTGGAGGATGCCTCGAGGAAGAAGTCAAAGTCATGTAACGATGTTCTTCGTTGGAGGAATGTTCTATGTGGAAGAAGTTCTTCGTTGGAGAAGTGTATTCCTCCCAATATTTTTCCTCCCTCAATTCCCCCAAATTGAAAAGTAGCCAACTTCTGATATTTTTCCCCAATTTAATTGTTGACATAATTTAGGTTGGCTCCACTTAATTTATTGAAGAGGTTGGCACATAATTTAGTAATGGGGGGTGGCACCATTAATGTGGGGGAAGTTTTAAAGGCTTCACCACACATAAGAGGGAGTTCTAGGGGGTTTAGTCTCAGGTGGTACCCACCATCATAACCTCTCATGGGAGGTTTAGTATCGGTGGTACCCACCTCCATAACCTCTCATGGGAGGTTTTAGTTCAGTGGTCCCCACCTGTGAAACATCCACATGGGAGTTTCAAAAGAAAAAAATAAAATTTTACATAATCTTTTTTTAATTTATTATTTCAAAAATAAGTGGAAAACATACATCCACACTCAACCTATAATTGTCGAGGTGAAGGTGCCCTTAAGTGAATATCAGTGTTGTGAATTCAATAGAGCCCTCAGATTTCAATTCTGAGCACCGATTCCGATGTTATAAAAACCCTCTCGCACCTTTACTGAATGTACCTGAAAAAATGTTCAGAAATTCATTTCGGGCACGTCGGGCCTCGGAATCATTCAATATTAATTATCATGGACTCGTAAAATGTTCATATATTTACCAAAATATTTACATAGAAATTCTGGGTCTTTACAAATGATGTAGACAAGAGAGGATTTAATTTTAATGTCACGATCTATGGAATAAGAGTGGTTAAAATTCTACAGTGTCTATGTGGTATGGGAGAGACATATACAAACATAAAATAATATGAGGAGGGTCATGTTCAGAATATATACTCAATAAAGGTATTGAAAATAGTTTAATGTTGTGTACCTAGACCATGATCGAGGTAAAGAATCCAATGGTTCTATAAATTTGATGATGCAACCAGATAATAATTTTCAGGGCATCATTGCATATTCCATAAGAATGGAATCAAGCCACAAATTATAATGGAACACATTGTGTTAGGAGACCAACAATGTTGGGGAATCCCCTCATTGGCAAGGGAGTTGTTGCAACCCTGTATTATCATGGAGAATCCTGAATATTTTCCTTGTAGTATTGATGTATAATGTTTTCCATTGAGGAAATTGGATATTATTTTATGGTCAGAGAGTTCAGAAGATTGGATGCATGAGTGAATATATGTAGAATGATGGATTTATAGACCTTAAATTGATTAATTAATGGAGGATCAAATAAAACTGCATATTTATGAGGTGGTATAGAGTGACTGGGCCTATGATCACATATATGGAATAGAAAGATGAAATTCCAGAAATGAATGAATCCATGGAGACTATTATTCCATAAATAGGGCGTAGGGCGATGAATAGAATAGGTAATTAATTTTTAGAATGGCCCAATGGATAAAAGTCTGGGTATATCTACAAATTCTAAAAGAGAAGGCGTCATGAATTATATAGTTCTTAAGATAAATTTTCTTATTTAGGTAGAATCGGTATATAGGGATGGGTGATTATTTTCTTTTTGTGATTGTTTTTTAGATTGAATTACCAATACAGAATCTCAAGGCATCACTACATATCCTATGTAGATAGGAATCAATCCTTACACTGTTCTCAAATATGACAGGGTAGATGAATAATGCCAGATTATATTTCCTCTCTTGAAAATAAATCATGGTGCTATTGCATTTTTTGATATGTATCTAAAAATATCATTGTTACATAGTTTAAATTCATAAATTTATGACGTGGATGCTATTTATTTTCTTATTGTGCGGATATGAAAATGCATCCCTATTTTAAGGTCTAGTGATAGAAAAAATCCATATAGTTTAACATCATGTGGTTAGGACACCAGTTTCTAAATAGTTTATTGTCATGTGGCTAGGATGATATATGTAACACTGTTTGGTGTCATGCAACTAGAATTATAGGGGGAGTGGTGTTATTAAATGAAGGTTTACAACATGAAATCTACAAACTAATTTGATTGAGGATCATGGAGTCCTACATCAAAGAATATACTCCCATAGAAGAATTATATATAGTTTAACATAATGATTTATGGAATTAAACTTCTAGAATAAGTGTGAGGATATTCAAATAGGGACCGAGTGTAATGTCATGTTCTTGGGATGCTAAACTACTTCTGTGATGTACCTGATAAGGAAATTGACATTGCATTGAGTATAGATTTACACCATATCCATGACGACCATAGAGTATAAACAATCTATATAGAACTTGTGATTGATATATAGTCCTTCCCTCTGGGGGTCCAATAATGGTTTCTTTCTTCCTGATATTATTGACCTTTGGAGAGCAAATACTGTATAACCTTGGTGGAAAGAGTGGAGGTGAAACTTTTTGTTGAACACTCCTCCTATGTTTCAATGGTTTTATTATACATTGTATAGGTACACCAACCTATTCTTACAGAGGAATCCCAACTAAGATAGTTGAATTTATACTAATTTTATAGAGTCTCTTGATCATAGACAACTGTTTGGAGAAAATGTAACTGAATATCAAGAGGTATGACTTTCTCATTTTTGTACACCAAGGAGTATGGAGTCACCTAGGTGGAATTATAAGTTTTGTAATAATAAGACAAGAGGGAGTTAGGTAGCATTTCGGAAAAAATATTATTGTTCTGGTCCAATATATTTAGAAAAATGTTTGAGAGGGTTTTTAGAACACATAAATATTTTTATTTTCCTAGATTGGATAGAGGGATGTATGGTTGAACCAAATACTATATTTTTCATAAAACATCTTTAGATCAGAATCATAGATGTTCGTGTCATTATCAAGGAGAATGGCATGAGGAACTCAAAATTAATGGATTTTGTGGGATCTCTCAAATTCAATCTTAGATATAGCTATTAATTCATTGAGAGGAATCACTTATTCCCACTTGGAGATGAAATTTGTTGTGGTCAGAATGAACCTGCACTATCAAAGATATTTCATGTGGATACGATTTCACAACATCTAGTCTCCATACTAAAATGGGCTAAGTGTACATGGTATAATGATTGGGATTTAGTGGTTGATTAAAAACTAGAGCATTGATTTGACATGCTTGGATCCCCTTAGTGAACTCGATACACTCATGGAACATGGAGGGACATAAGTATCTTATCCTATGAATCTGACGAGAGTGTATCAACACTAGATGATGGAAACCATATGAACCAGCATAAAATTCCACTCTAACCTATGTAATATCATCACATTGGATGAAATGAAGGATAATTCCATCGGACCGACATATCTAATGATTCTTCTCATGGTTTGGCCCACAATGGATGTTTAACAGTGATGCACATCAACAGATTCACTAAGATTCCACTAGATTTGAAAAATAATGTCACATTGAAGATACTCAATGAAATCATTTTTCTAAATAGAGATTTCAAATCATATGAGTGGATCTGGAGGTCGTTATTTGGAACCAGCACCAGCCATACAGTTTACCTACTGACTGTCATCATTATTCGAGGTATTGGTAGGGAAGACTAATTGATCTTCCACATGATTGAATAGGTAATCTGGGTCAAGATTTTCAAGATATGATGCTAGGCTGGAAAAGTCAATCATTCAACCATTCTGTGACAATAGAGCATGATTATCATTTAGCTAAGAAGGGAACTAAGGATGTAGATAACGAGAATTCCTTAGGAGGGGAACATGCTCTATCTTCATAAGGATGTTGTAACCTTTGATCTTCCTGATTGATAACTCTGTTTACCCCTTCACAAGAATGTGGGGATCAAATATCCGATGAGCCAGCACAATAAAATCAATGAGTGCCTACTGTTTTGGCCCATTTTTGGTGTAGTATTATAACAATTTGAATGAATATGGAAGAAACATATATGTCGGGTTGATGAACATGATCCCAAAGACTACAATTTTGAGCATGGTAGAATTTATCCTATTACATGTTATACTTTGGGTGGAACCATTGAAATTAATCTTCTAGCATGAAATAGTTTTATCCACTTAGAGGATGTACTCATTATAGATGTAATGATCTTAGGATAGCTCTTTGGGGGTCCGATGGGTAGCCATGATGTTATAAAATCCTGATCCAAGACAACTTCTTGTGAATGTTCCAAATGTCAAACATCTAAAGAAACCTCACCTAGTGGGATAATATTCATTTTAACAAGGGGAGATTCATGATATCCATCATCAGGTCCACACATGACTTAGTCTATAGCTTAGGATGCGTCAGGTAGTGAAAAAACTTCTAAACTGTGAAAACTGGTGTGGGGAACCTCTTCACCATTCTGGTGCTTATAGTCTTTGTGGTGACTTTAATTTTACTGAGATATTATAAACTGTTATCTATCGCTTCATTATTCACCTTGGCATGATGGGAACCAATGAATCGTTATAGGGAGGTCACATAGAGGACCATATACTTCCCAGAGACTAGTGTCATTTTAATTGGAGGTTATAGAAAGTACTACATGATTTCGTTGAATTCATCATGGAAATATTCACTCCATTGATATATGGTTCCTTTATTCTCCAGCCTGGAGAATGTCTTCCATGTTTTGGCCAGATTCAAAATTAATCTATGTGTGTGTGCAATGTTTCCATGAATATATTTGAGATGATCCTAATGGAGGAAGGATATGACCACCAAATCATCAAAATAACATTCCTTTGTGATGAAGATGTATAGTTACAAAGATGTTATGCACGACATGCTAATATGGGGACCCTACATTCATCCGACCAAATAGAATTACCTAATAAAAAATTCCCTCTAGAATGCTCTAAAGGTTGTATACACCCCATATCAAGAGGACATCAGGATCTTTTTCTACCCAAAGTACCCATTCATGGAGGATAGATCATAGAACCAATCTTTTCAATTGATCAACAACATTATCTCAAAATTGGGATAAATCATCTTCTGTGAAGTGGTGATTTAGATCTCGGATGTCGATACAAAATTTTTTTTCCCATTCGTCTTCATAATTGGATTAATTTTTCCAAACCATTTATGATATAGAACATCCGGTATAGAGCTAGATTAGATAAACTTATCAACCTCAGCCTCGACCAATGAACCGTGAGAAGGGTGCATTATTCTGGCAGGTTTCATGATCAGTTGATGATTCAATGGGAGAACAAGATAGGGGATATAACCCTAAGTTTATAGTAATGGAATTTCTTCATAACTCAAGGAAAATAAATTGTGATGATTTTTTAGTAAATCTACAATATTATGTTGTTACATTTAAGGCATAGTTGCATTAATAATAATTGCACATGGATCTGTATTTGGGCCAAGGTTCACATGTACTTTCTCATTAATGGTGGTGGTGATACCATCTTCAAATGATGGAGGAGATTCTTCCAAATATTCATCATCATCCATGGTAGGGGAATTAGTTTGAGGATTCGATACGTATAGGATTCCTAGAACATAATTCCATCTTGGGACAATGTGGAATCCTCATTAGGGGACACTTTCTGTATTAAAACCATGGAAACAAGAGTTTTTGAGATGATTTAATTGGACGTTTTACTATAGGATATGTGGTTCATGCTTATGAACTAGTGCTATGGTAATCTCTAGTGATTCAACCCAGCTTCTATGAATTGATGGAGATGTCGAGGGATGGTATCCATTGAGGGAACATATAGATACATTACAGGGGGGGTGGAATATTTGGTATCACATGATCATGCCTTCTATAAGAGTATGGGGTAATCCCTTGACATTCCTTGCACCGAGGGACACATCACCAATTTCTCTCTGAAATGAAAATTTAGATTATAATGTCTAGTTTTGTGGCCTTCGACCAGTGAATTGTGAGGAAGAAAGAATCATCTTATCATATCCAATGACAGGATGATATAGTTCTATGGTTAAACTCTTTTGTATAAAGATGAATATAATTTATCATGTAATTTACCACAATCAAATTAAATGATTCATAAGAGTTGAAGCGAGATGAATAACTTCTATGCATACCTACTCAACTATTGTGGGGGTACATGAGGCCATGGTGATATGAGGAAGGAACTGTTTCAAGTAAATGAATTCATGAACAAACCATCAATGTATAATATAAAGTATCATATGACACAACTATAAACTAGATTCTTTATACCAATATAATAAATATTCCTTCAACTAGATTGTATCATAGAGTCTCTATATGGCCATATCACAACCTTTAATCATATTTTCAAGTCGATTTAGATATTCCTCAATCATTCCCATCATTTGGAGTATCCGGGTTGAATGAGGATTATCTTAAAACATGTGTTGACCAGAAATTAACATACATACACGGAATTTAGCTGGCCAATGATGTACAATGGTATAAGGTTCCAATGTTAGAGGGAGCTCCAATATTACCCTAAGAACGAAATGAACGCCTTGAATTATGCATTCTCTACCTCCTCACCATGGAAGGTCTCAGAGATTGCAACTTTTGTTTTAAACTATTGGGTGATTCATAAGGATTAATCAATGGATTATAAAATATCTCTTTATAAATGTAGGTCCTCACAAGATAAGATCATTTAAGGTATGTTAGTGAGGTTCTTAGACGCATTATAAATCATTTAAAAGGGTCATTTATAAACACAAGATGTTTCTTGTTGGTATAAGGCACAACAAGAACTGCTGGATGAACCACTAGATTTTGGATGGTGCTGGAAATGTTAGATGCATATCAGTCAAATCATTAAACACAACTAGTAGTTGTCTACCAGCTATCTAATAAATGACTTTATCCTAGCATAACCATTTGTGTGGAAGTTACAGTTTTTCATTCAGTTTAATGAGAATGGTAAATTATGGTGTTGTGTGTGATAGATTTTGCATGGAGGGTTTTCCAAATGAGTTCAGTGAAATGATTTCTGTTTCATCATAGTTGCATGGATGGTTCGACACTTAATTTAGTGGCCTAATGAATCTGGTGGTTTTCACATCCTCAACTTCCTCTTCAACTACGTTTAACAGAGGTTCATGTAGAATGTTCATATTAATCCTTGTTTTCAGGGACCACAACAATGTTAAGAAACTCAAAATTATTCATAGATTCATGCTCCTACTCCTCATCAGAGAGTTATTCTAATGATGGGATATCCATGGGGTTGATTCCCAACTACGGGGAAATGAAACACATAAGATTGAATGAATGATTTGACAAAATTATGGAGAACTATATTCCAATGCTCCGTCAATGCCTATTATTCAAATAAGTAGATTGTTACGATGTGTAAGATAAATCCATCGCTTGAGAGGAATTGGTAACTTCAAGAAATTTTATTTTTCTAGAAGGGAGCATATGATTCTATCAAAATGAGGGACTTCTCTATGAGCCAAGTAGTTTTCATACTTTTGAATCCCACATTAGCAAACATAATGACACACACCTAGACTATCATTGTCACCATTGGGATTAGTGGATACATTTATCACTTGTGATGGGTCATCAACCAAAATGACCATTCCATTATCCAAATTTCCCTAGAGACAGTACATGAACACATATCATTTCATAATGGTATGTCCATGGATCCTATGGTAAGGGAAATAGTAAAGATTATTAGTGAGCTCAAACTCTTTGTGTCTCATGCATTCTAGGTGCATCAGAATCTCTTATTCCAAGGAAATGTAGAAATAATCAGGGACATGTTCCTCATAAAAGGATTAGGTATGATTTCTCATATCAATGAAGGGATATTTTGGATCCATTCCCTAATGAAGGGATATTTCTATAAGAGGGGATGGATCATCATTATCTTTCTTAGGAGGGTTTGTTTTTCAATTTAGAGCCTAATAATTCTGTGCAAGGAGAGGCTTCATATTTTGAGGATGTTACATTTGGTCAGGATATACTTGATATGGCACTATTTACAACAATTGTAGTGTCCTAGGGGCCTGTACTGATATATTGACGATAGTTTATTCCTTTTGGGGTCTTATTTTAGGATTATGAAGACGCAGTGGACATTCTTTCTTAGCATTCTTCTAGGATTCCTCTATGCACTGTGCCTTGTCCGATGAATCCCAGAATCAACCAGAGATGTTCAATGTGTTGAGGGTGGGCACCAGATATGTATTGATTTCCCCCACCAAAATTATCATTAGTTTTTGGTCCACTATGTAAAATTCCATGAGATTAGGGGTTAATTAGAGTATGAATGATTAAAACTTCATTCAATTCAGATCTTTTTTCATAGTTCAACAAAACTCTCTTCTCTATCATTCCCATTGAAATGTGTGAACATAATTTAAATCATGAACAAGAAAAATCAATTATTATTTAGTTTATCCTCACTAGGTATGGTACGTTGAACACCTCAAAAACTTACCACTGCCTCTTCTACAGACCATAATTCATCCACAAACTCCAATTCCATCTCTGTTGCATACCGCTCCACGTACTGACTCCACAAACCTCCTTTGTAAACCTCCTCTATGAACCACCATAAGTCTGTGAAATGTTCCCCATTCATGGACATCCTTTTCTTTTGCGAACATGGTCTCCCAATTAGAATACCTCAATCTTATATAGACTATTCTTGCATTGAGAACTAAAACTTCCAACAAAAATACATTCAAAAAATATTCCAAAAACATCTTCAGCCTTTGCAGATTCGATTCCAACAAACAACTATTGGACTTCACTGAATTTTGTGATAAAATAGATGTTCTCAAATGATATTCTCTCTCCAATATTATAAGTGGGGTTATCACTCATTGTATAGCCAAAGACATCTGTTTAATCCACTAAATCATGATTTATCAAATCTTTTATTCAACACCACCTTCCCTATTTACTACTTCTGCCACCGCGAAGTGAAATCCATTCAACGAACCATTTTTATATGTGTTTTATGTATTACATTTTCTCCTACATGTCACCATTATCTTCTACAATCTTACGAACCATCATGCCTTCCAAATACCAAACTCCCTTCAATTCAAACCATTTCCAACAACCATTTTTTACACTCTATGTATCGTTCATACTACATGGTATGTAGACTTTAATTGTTCCTTGAAATAATATGTGGACCATGTTCTGAGGTACATAGTTCCCTTATATTGCCAATTTTCTTCAAAAAAAAGTAACCATACTCATTCTTGGTAATCTCTCCTTTTCAACAAACACAATCACACCCAAAACATTCTAAGATGAAACCATGAGGGATTTTTTGCAGCAATATCCCCTTTTGGGTTTGTTGATAACTCTTATCAAAACAAATCATTGAAATTTAATACATAATTAAAATTTCACCGATCATCAACCACCATTAACTTAATTATATTGAACTATACGATTTTATCAACACAAGCTCTAAGAACACATGAGACTTGGTCGGTACGATAAACATGAGTATAATGAAAATATCATCAATGAATCAATTCATTCCTAACTTCAAATCTTCGAAACAGTCAACTACTTTAATTACGACCATTAGCTATTGTGATATGTAAACATTCATCAATCACATATTGTATCATCAGATTTATTTCCCCCCCTATGTCACAGCACCTCCAAACATCTTCAACTCAGATTGTTGTCCCCCTATTTTACTACTCCACTAAATATCTTCTCCCCAGGTATTTTCTCCCCCTGTAATAGTCACACTTTCTCCCCCATTGTAATCAAACATATAGGGCACTTCATGGTTGTCTGCAATAGGGTATGTAAAACACCATAGTATATTATGGAAAACAAATCATAACTCAGATGGAGGGGGACCAACATCTACAATTATTCATGTGAAGGGATTCGACTGATCTCCTAGATCGAGTCGATGCCTATCAAACACTTTTCTGGGTAGTGCCATTATAAGAATATATTGAAATTTTTGTTCTTTTAGAACACACTCCAACTTCACATGACCTTGATGCACAATCTCCTTGATAAAATGATATTTGATTTCATTTTATTTGTGAATGATTGATGTAAAATATTTTTTCTATGATTTATAGCACATGAATTATCATAAGGGATTAGGAATGGAAATTTCACTTCACATTTTCTTATCCAAAAGATGTATATTTATCCATAATATCTATGTGAAAACTTGATTAGATGCGATATAATTAGTTTTTGTTGTGATTAATGAAATGAAATACTATTTCTAGCAGAACCAATAAATACTTACTCCTCTTAGATAAAAATGAACCTCTTGAGGTTGATTTCCTCTCATCTGTTGATCCAGCCCAATCTGCATCTAAATATTCCAATAACTCTAGATGATATTCTTCCTTATACATCAATGAAAAATCTATGGTCCCCTTCATATACTGATGTATACGTTTTACTATAATCATGTGTCTCTACATGTGATTTCTTTTATATAACACTACTTGAAATATAGAAAATACAATATTAAGCTTTGTCTTTTTAGGTACAATAGACATCTAATGAATTTATTATGTTCTGTGATATTAATTTCCTTGACTTTAACATCCTATGACAGTTTCGACTGGGTAGCGACCAGAGTCTTCATATCATTGGAATTGTCTATTCTAAGCCTTCATAAAACATCCATGAAATATTTATAATGAAAAATACAAGTGTTATTCTTTCAGTGCATCACCTATAAGCCAAGGAAAATCATCATCTAACCAATCAAATACATTTCTAACTCACTTATCATGAAATATAAAAACTATCTGAATTGTGCTTTATATTATCCACCATAGATTATTTCATCGACAGAAACTAGACCCATCATCCATTGACTACTTACAATATTGAAATATATATTTTAATAAACTCCATCATGGCGGAAAATAAGCTTCTTTAGAAAATGATCAAGCCTTGAATACCAATATCTTATTTCTTACTTGAAACCAAATAAATCCTTCTCTAGTTGAAAATCATTGTTCATATTTATTGGAATGAGAAAACCATATGGGTGATAAATGTAAACTTCTTTTCCAATACTCTATCAATAAATTCTAATTGGATATCCATCTGAAAACCCTTAAACATTCTTTTCAAAACTATGTCCAAGAATAATATGATTTTCTCCATCCTTACAGCAGTTGAAAATGTTTCATTGATGTCTATACCCTCTATCTAGGATTACACTGAGCACACAAGTTGTTCTTTTTTTTTCGAATCACAACACCATAATTATTCATTTGGATGTAAAATATCCAATTCACCCCTATGAAATTATTTTATTCTGGTATCAAAACAATCTCCCATGATTGATTCCTATTAATTTGGTCAAAATCCTTATTCATTTTCTGAACCTAATTCTAATATCCAGCTACTTCATCAAATAATTTCGGTTCAACTTGAGATAAGGATGATTCTTGTTATAGATATGTCATCCAACTTATTTTCACTATTGTTGTCTGATCAAAAATTATGTTTTGTCTATCAATTTCAGTCCTTTATTATAGTCTATATGTAGAAGCTAATTAATTATCGTCTCTCTCATCATCTGAGTTATCTAATGAGTCATTATCTACAACTGGAGAATCTCATGAACTTATTATTTATTCATCACTATCCTGTTGATATAGATCATGTATTTTCTTAATATTACCCTCATTCTCCACTATAGATACATCATGGAATTTAGTAATATTACTTATCCAATTATTAAATAATTCATATGATTTTTTCTTCACTGATTAGCCAATAAATATCCATCCATCACTAAGGTATTTAAACATCATATGTTTCTCCTTATTGAGAATGAAAAATTTACTTTTGAGGACTCAAAAGTAATTAAATGATGGTTTCATTGCATTCCATAACTCATATTGATTATTCTCCATTTTGTGAAAAATTAAATCTATATTTTATGTGTAGACCGTTGTCATCACTACATATTTTAAAAATTGCTTCAGAAGGCCTTTCTAAATTAGCATTATTCAGGCCACGTTGTTTACAATCCGATTTCTTCTCTCAACTAATCCACTGTGTTTTGGAGTTATTACCATTAATAAATGATTCATTATCCAATTTTTCTCAAGATAATCCTCTACTTGGTTGTTTGTTCTCTCTATTCCATTATCCATTCAAATCATCCGAAGTTTTGGACCAATCATCTTTTTACATTCTCGTCAATATCATGTATAACAACAAAAAACATCAAATTTGAGGGCGATTCCTTAAACCCATGAAATTTGACTATAATCATCATTTAATAGAACATAAAATATCATCCCATCAATATCCCTTGGTGAAATTGTCCCACACACATCAATATGCACCAACTCGAGCAATCTTATTGACTTTTTATACCTTAACTTATTTGTCTTTTGAATAATCATTCACTATTGTCAGGAATCAAATCTATGAGTATGATCAAATGATATTCAAGTTATATTTCATGCATCATTGTATTTTACCAGATCTTACAAGGACATTTGTCTTATGTGGCCAGTACACTTATTCTACAACTTGTTTTCTTTATCCTCAGACAAAATACACAGATCTTCTTCTCCACTCATGAGGTAGATTTCCCTTTTGTATGCATTCCTTGAAACAAAACAACACCATCCTTCACCTTGAAGACACATAATTTTGTGGAAAAACATGAGGTATGCCCTGGGTCATATAATTTAATGATACTAAGAATGTTTTGACTATTCCCTTAAAAAAAGACTTTTATTCATCTCATGTCTTTTCCTCCAAAAATGGATTTTCCTGAACCAATAATTTTTAGGCCCTCATCATTACAATATTTTACAATACCAACTTTATTGTACCATATTCTGGTCACTAGATCTTATTTACCATCAAATGGGAATTTCATACCATTCCAATGATCCATATCTTAGTGTGATCTGATTCTAGGAACAGAATTTATTTTAATACTACATGCTTAGCCCTTTTATTTTTGACCAATTAATATAAATTCATACCCAAAATAGAATTATAATATTGATATTACTTAGTATATGATAGAACAACTTCAATTTTTACAGCAACAAATAGATTTTAAAATTTAACTCTTTCGATGCTACATTTGGTTTCTTCTTGTGAGATAATTTAGAATACCTCAGCACATTCCTCTACATTTTTTATGTGCAATATATTTATATATATCTTATTACTTTAAACCTTGAACAAATTAAATAAAATTATGGGATTGAATTTTGAGCTCCATACTACCATCTCTATTAATCTTTTTCCCTTAAGTATCTATTTTCTAAGGAATATACATTTTATGAGTGTCAAATCCTACAACACCAATATAATCATTTGTGAGGTATCATCCTGTAAGGAATTGATACACCATTAGTTCTGACTTCAGTTTTCTGAATCATATAATTATTCTTCGAAACAAATCAATCATCAGACTTGGTGTTGGTTCTTGGGGTCTGACATGATCCATAACCCCTTTTTGTTTTAGATCAAGCCGCATACCATCCTTATCATTCAGAGTTGATTGGTGCTTCAGTTCTTCTAGACCACTCTACTCCAATTTTACCATATATTTTTTCTATATGATATTCATTATAGATTTCAAACCCTGAGTTAATATTTTATCCTCATATTAAACCTTTTTTCATAGATATAAGAATTGTTATTTTAGTTATTCATTGCGTTTTATTTTATCTTTTACATTTTCATTCAATATATCAATTTATATTTTTTGATCTTAAATTTTTAGATTGATCTCAACCGCCTTTTCGGAGCATTCTAGCATTTAATACATCATCTTTTGAATTTCTACATTGCGATCAAAATTCCCTTATTCCCACTACTGCATATAGAGTTTGGGATCACAAACAACTTTGATAGATTTATTTTTTTTTCTCCCAAAATATCAACCTCACCAAAGGACAAATTTAATTCAGCCTAAAGATCAAGTCTTCCACCAATTTATCCTTTTTTAGTGTCATTGTACTCTCTTGTTAAATAATTTCTAATAACTAACACCAACGAATCAACTTTATGATCCTTGAAGTCCTTAAAATATTCAATCTCTAATTCTTCCAAACATTCATCTTCATTTGAAAGCAGATTATTCTTTCTGTATAACATTATCTTATTACTTGTCATACCATTATCATTTGATGAACACTTATTTTAGTTAATTTTATCATTTATCACTTCCATCAACAATCATCTTAATACACTTTACTAAAAAATTCCCAATATATTCGCGTTGAAATAATTAAAATTAAAGTTTACCATTGAACATCTATATTCCCCTTTGAAGATTTGAGGAGAGAAATGACATGACATCATCCAAAATGTTTTCTTCAATACTATCTTCAATAGATAGATTCTTCATGGACTTCAATGAAACTTTTTTGGAATTCCTATTTTCAACTATATCTTTATTATCTTTCTCATTTCATATTGTACAAGGGTACTATGTAGGTTTTCCATTTTCAACTATTCCAGGTCATTGTCTTCTAATATTAATCAATTCAAACTTTACTGTGGTGTAAGTATCATCATGATAAATTTCAAAATCATTATATATATATATATATTTTATTATCCAAGAACCAATATTTCTTCAAAAATAAAGTACAACTTCTCAATGAATACATCAACATTATCATTGGGATTCATTCTCTATCTTCATACATGTTCCACAGAACATACAGCTTTGATTCTTGGACTTTTGTTTCATTTTCATCAATTTTACATAATTTTTTCCACATGGCATGTAATGTTTTACCAGACTTATATATTATTTAAATTGTTTTTTATATGGCTTCCTCTAATGTATAGATCCCTTTATCATCATTATCCAATTCCCTTCATTCCACTTCTGAAAAATCACCAATACTGATTTCAGATGTTATATGGCGTATATCTCTAGTTAATACATCCATTACTAATGATTATGTTTAGTTATGCACCTGATTCTTCCATAGTTGAAATTTATTTCCATTGACGATCGAAATTCCTTTATGGTTGACCATATTTATTTCCACTTTTGATAGTGAACCGCATACTTACAACCTTTTCCGATGATATCAATTATTATTTCTACTTGGTCGAATACCATGACAGGTGGGAGGGAATGAATTAGGGTATAACATTTTAAAATTTCCTCCCCTTTTGAAATTTTTTCATCATTAAAAAAACTATATTCTCTCTCATTATTGTTTCAATGTATAAACATAATTTTAACCATGAATGAGATAGAAAAAACTTTACTTGGTTCACTATTGTTGGGCTATGTCCACGGAGCATACAAAAGTGGTGTGCAGATGTACCAAATTCAATAATGATCACTACCAATAATGAGTACAATGTTTGTGCTAGATCTTCTATGCCCATGCTCACTACATTTACAAGTTTTAGGGTCCGCTCACTACATTCCCAAGGGTCACTCCCTTAGTCTCTTTCTATGGATCACTATTGGTGGAAGGGTTCATCGTCTTTCTCTTCCTTTTCTCACTAATGTTAGAAAGGAATCCAATAAAAAATTATAGACTTGTAGGTAGAACATAGTTAATGGGAATTTAAGACCCTTAATTTTCATGAATTCATGCATCCAAAACATTAGGTAGATGATTTGATGATTTCCCTTTTTCACCTGCAGGTGAAATCCACCTTTCCGCAAACTATTTGGTAACCTAATTTATTTTAAAAAACAGACTTGAAGCCTTTTCAAGCATCCTTGAGTGTTCTAGGAACCACCTTCTCCTACCGCATATTGTGTACCAGGTATGGAATGGGGAACACCTCCTTCACATACCATTTCCACTTCCATGAACTGCCCTTCATCCGTAGACTCCTCTTCTTTCATTTTCGCATACCTCCTCCGCATACTGACTCGATGAACCTCCTCTACAAACAACCCTCTATCTGTGAACTATTTTCTATTCGTAGAATAACTTTTATTCTACATATCAGACCACCCCTTCCACATACATCCTTAATATTCCATAGACTGATATTTATTATTGAACTACAACGTCCCACAAAATCACTTTTTCAAACTGTTGCATAAACTTCATCCGCCTTTACGGCATTGCTTCCTGCAAATAACTTTTGGACATCGCATAATTCCTAGATAAAATAGTTTTTATCTATTTATATTCAATATCCCAAATAATTAGTGGGATTAACTCTCTATATATAGGAAATATATCTATTTAATCTTCTAAATTGAGATTTTTCAAATCTTGGATTTAGCATCACCTTCACTGTGTACTGAATCTACCACCACGAATCGCAAGCCTTTCAGTAAAAAAATCTTCATATGCAGTTCACATACTTCATTTTTTCCTACACGGTGCCACTCTCTTCCAACATCCCACAAACCATCACACCGTCCACATACCCCATGCCCTTATCCATAAATCATTTACATGAACCATTTCTGCCACACCATGTACCGTTTCCACTACATGGTACATTGACAAGAACCATTTCTGGATAGGTTATGTGAACCATGTTTTAAGGTATGTGGTTCCCTTATTTATTCAATTTTCTTCATAGTTATTCATTCCATTTAATTATATCATCAAAACCTACATTTTCCCAACACAAACTCTCGATTTTGAGGACCGAAAATTTGGCAATCATTGGGAAACGAAATCACCATAGAATCATGTATTTAGAAAACATGAACCATACTCATTTGTATTCATCATATCTATTCAACAAACATAATATCCGGAAACAATAACGAGAAGAAACCTTCAAGTATTTCTTCCAAACAAGTAGATTCTCTTGAGTTAGTGGAATGTCATGTAAAATCATGAGCCCTTTCTACCAGGAGAAGAATTATGAGACCGATTCATCAAGAAGTTTTATACATTGATTTAGTTGAGATTAATGTTTTTGTGGGTGGTCAAATTGAAATGGTATAAACGCTTCCTACGTAGGTCTTCCCAACCTGTGACAGGCCGAAAGGGTAACAGAATATACCATACAGACGCATTGCCTTCCAATGTAGGAAAAAAATATAAGTGTGTGTCATCCATTATATTATCTAGGGTTCCCAACATGTGTCCAAACCTTCATATGAGGTGTTAAAATAACTATTGTGGGTCTTAAATACCATTGAAGTGGGAAAAGATATGATTCTTGAAATATAGGGGTGATCGAATATCATCTACCAAGGTTGGATGTGGCTTTCCATTATGTGTGATTTCCACATTTCATGTCTCAATGGATATGAGGTGAGCAGTGATATAATCTATCATATCATCATAGTGGTGGTTTTTGTCTAAAGAGGGATTTCTGCTAACTAGTTGGTTGATAAGCTCATCAACATTGTAGGAAGGCTCGATGGATCATAGGGAGGATTTAGGGGAAAATTGATCTTGTTCTTGTGAGATATTATCATGAGGATCAAGATAATTTGGTGACACCTGTTTTGGTAATTTTCTATAGACCCATGTCTCTACACTATTCGGATGAACTATATTTCTGGAATAAGAAAATAGAATTTATCTAAGAAGCAGATGTTGATGTTCAAGTTGACTTAGTAGAGGAGGAACTTGATCCTATCAAGGATCTCCCCAATACGGGAATCACAAAGAAAAGATTTTTTTTCAATGATCCATTTCTGACCTATGATCTACAAATGTAGGGTGAAAATTTAGCGAACCTCTTCCTTATTAAGGACATATTTATATATACCATATTTCATGGGAGGTCCCCCTTATTTGTTGACGTTCCGACCAGTTGGAAAAGATTTAGAGGCTTCTATGAGGTAAAGTTCCTTCATTTTTAGGTGAATGCGGACACATGTATGATAAACATGATACTATACTACCGTAGGGGGTGGGATCTTCTTGTCAATCATTTCAACAGTCTCTGTTTACATAAAATAAATATAGGACAACCATATTTTCTATTACTCTACCCAGTGGAAAATCATTAAAATCACAATGTAAATCATGTTGAAGCACAATGGGATTGAATGGGAGAGAAACATATTGTCCCCAAACCCAAATCATGACATGCAGGGAACATATTCAATGATATTATAGAGCATTAGGAATCTATGTATTCATATTTGTTAGTTTGTCCAATGGAATCCATGTTATGTAATATGTTGGGCTTCCACGAGTACTCTGAGCTCAACCATGCATCATTATTGATTGATGTCAGCAGAAGGATCTCATATTATTGGGTAATTTAACTAGTCATCATGGAGGTCAAAACACATCATGAGATAATTCGAAGAATGTATGTTACCTAGGGATCGATGAGGGACTCTAGGATGTTGAAAATGGGAACCAAATATGTCCATATCACTACTGATAAATGACTAGCATCTAGAGCTCCATGTATGCTTCATTGTTCAGAATTGTGGTGTGTCTCTTGGTTTTCCAAGAATTGGTTAGTGATGGATGAGAAAATGGTGGCCGTACTAATTTGGAATTATTGGGTTGTGGACTAGAAGATAAAGGAACCACTGAATGGGAATACCATTTGTTTCATAATGGGTTGTCTCTCAAAGGGGGAACTGGCCGCATCATTGCATCTTTGTAAGAATGGGTGATTCATGCATCCTTGGGTGCGAGGCTGACAGAACTCATCTTTTGTTCTAGTAAATGAACACCATCAATCAAACACCAAAATAACTATCTGTGATCTCAATTTGAGGTAGATAATAAAAATTGTGATATCCAAGATGACTACACAGTGAGACACTATAAAAGATCCAAATCATCCTCCACTTGCATGTGCCTTCAAAGGTATTTGATAATACTATAGATATCACATTCTGGAATGAAAGACCTCACATATCATGCTCATAACCCTGACTCTAATATAGAAAAATGGGATGAAGGATCTATCACTGAATCAAACTCTGATTGAAAATATGAAAAGCGAATGGGATTAAAAATAATTGCGTGCTTCTCAAAATTTTCCTTTAGTGGTGGAATTTCACACTTCTTCCCTGTGGTGGTTTGTTTTAGTAGAGAAATTATTATTCATGGTGAGTTCCTCCCCTATCTTTGTTTGAGATATGGGGAGGGTCTCTACATCAATTGTTTTTAGTGTGGGGAGAAACATTTCTTTGGATACTATATGAGTGGGGAGGACCTCCACTATAGCTGCTGATGTAGTAGGGTGGACCTCTGCTCCGGTCAGTGGTAACATGGATAGGACCTCCATGTTGGCCGTTTGTATTGGAATCTTGATGACCTCCAATTTGGATGGTTGATAAATTATGAGGTCCTCAATGTTTACTGGTGAATGTGTGGGAAGTACGTTAATTGAGGTTTGCTATGGCATGGGGAGGACCTCCGTGTTGGAAGGTGGGGAAATCACGAGGATGAATTATGTAATAATAATTGATGGAGTTAGGGTATTATGTGTGTTGACCAATGATTGTGTGTATAGGTCCTAATATTGAGTAGAGAATGGAACTAGGAGGACCTTCTAACTGATATATTTTTTAATAGGGAAGACCTGTGTACTATGAAACATAGGTTTTGAGAGGACTTCCACACTAGATATCGACGAATCAGGGAGGTCTTGGACTTTGACCAATGATGTGAACACAAGGACGAATCTATATTGATCATGAGAGTGAGGATGAACTACACTCTAGTTGGAATCTATATATGGAGGAACCAAGTACTGAATCTCATTATCACATAACAGTTCGTAATAGTTTTTGATGACACCAACAACTGATAGAGTTAAGACAACCTATCTATAGGGATGTTGAGGTCCTGATGTCGATCAAGCAATGACATGATTATAATATGTAGTATAAGGGATATAGAATAATTCTATTCTGGTGGAAGGATCCACTAGAGTTGTGGATGATTATTACCCTTCTCAGGAAACATTTTAAAATTGAGTTGTACATTGTCCTCAGGTCATTTAAACTTGGTCAATCATTGAAGAAATATACTCAACATGTTCTTTAAACTAGAGTGTCAATGGTTATTGGTGTGGACA
This sequence comes from Viscum album, assembly GCA_963277665.1. NCBI lineage: Eukaryota > Viridiplantae > Streptophyta > Magnoliopsida > Santalales > Viscaceae > Viscum > Viscum album. Next base: position 540,809,713 of record OY728130.1, on the reverse strand, counting down.
GGGCCCAGTGGGATCCCTCTATGGTTTCTTCTAGGTTGTACTCATAGATTGGGTGAAAAGATATCCCCCGCCTTCTATTTATAGATATTATATTCCTAGGATACCTCTAGGAAGAGGCTCTTAAAGCATTTTGTTGTTGGAGTGGGTAGCACTGGCACCCCAAATGGCCCTTCGGGAAGTGGTGTTATCATGAATCATAATCCACCATGTCCTAGTAGTCCTTTTCCCTATTGGGAATGACCATATCCTTCTCGTATCATCATCAGAGTTTTTCTATCACCCTTATAGGAATGATATCTAAGGGTAAGATGGGTGGTGGTCATATTCACATCTAGAGTTGAGGTAGAGATGGAGTTTCATAGGTGTACCACATTGAGGATCCTCATTCACTTAATATTGTGGGTGGGGGTGGGGGAATTCATTTCATGTAGCATAGTTCCTATAATGTAGGGGTATTCATTGATAAATACAGATAAAAGGAAATAAATGCACAATTCCCAAGCATCGTCCAATATTCCATAGATGATGAAATAAAACCATGCTAACATTGTTAGTAACTAGAAATCTCAATGTTTTACTGCCCTAATTTTTTGATTGTTTCATGCGGGGCAACCAGTTTCCTTGGTGGGACTTGGTTCCAAATTGCTCGATTTAGTGACATGATATTCTATAGATCTATCGAAGGCTACTAGGTCCCATGTAGAGGTAAAGATATACATGTCAGGTTCACTATTTTTGTTTTCAATGATTTCATCAGGGTGTGGCCATCATTATCATTTTGACAGGATTCTAGCATCATACTCCTATTTCCCCACATTCCCCCATTCTAAATGTATGTGATAGTCATCACATTCAATGTAGATGTATACTACATGATCGATATAGGGATGATGGGATGAGGGTTTCCCAATCCATGGATTCCTCATTAGAATCTTTCACCGTGTCTTGGTCTCCCTAAAAATGTTATCTATTATCATTGATCTCATTTCTGGTGCCACCTCATCATATATTCATCTTAATTACGCTTCTTCTATTGGTACATTCTAAAGGGTCTTAACCTGGTGAAAATATTTGTTCTGTAGAGTAGTCATGGTAGTTATCACTAGAATGTCTTGAAATGGGGAACATTGATCACCTATATTCATCCCCTTAAGAGGGTTCATCATGGAGGCATCACGGGAATGAAACATGTGGCATCCCATGTCAATCCTGAAGTATCTTATGCCAAAATAATATTTTCTATGGCATATACATTATGAATCTATTTTTTAGAATGAGTTTTATGATGGCATGGGTGGATATCGTTCATGAAATTCACCTAAGGAAACACATGATTATCATGAGGTATAATTACAAGTTAGTTCTAGGGTTTACTGTCTTGTGAAGATTGAAATTTATCATAATTCGCTATAGTGGTGCGTTATGGAGGTGAATCTCTAAGAGGGAGCCCTAGAAGGTTTCCTAATAGATTGATAAGATTCCCCATGTGGGTGGGACTAGGGATGCGTGTATCATAATTGAAAAATTCCACCCCATGAAGGTTTATTTGGACAAACCAAAAAGTGGATAACATAGGTTAACACCTTGGTATGGGGCACCATGGCTTTCCATTGGAAGGTATTGAGCCTCAATGAGGCATCCTACATAACTTGTTAATGATAATGAGATCAAAGACCATATATTATGATGCATATTTTTAATGTCATGTGACAGGACTAATCCATGGAGTTTATTGTCATGTGTTTATGATTCTTGTGACATAGATAGTGTATTAGTATGGGTTGGTTTGGGGATTACAATTGGAATATTCTATTCACAAGATTATTTAACATGGTTGGATTATGTGTGGTGGAGAAAAAAATAGGAGATGCCGGAGTGGGTGATATAATCTCACTGGAATGTGGTGGTCGGGGTAAAATAAAGATGAATTATTAATGTAGTGGATGTAGTTGATAGAGTGGATGGAGTGATGGGGTGTTGGGAATGAAACTCATGAAGGATTAATATGCATTCCAGTTAGTTGGGAATCAGTTCCCATGTAGTTCATAGTAAAAAGGTGATGATTGAACCTCAAAGAGTTGTTATATGTACAATGATTATGAGATGTAGATCCAAATCCACATAGTTCAGAAAGGGGTATTGGGCATTTCACCTGATGATGAATCTTGTGGAAATGTATCAGGTTGTTGGTGAAAATTCATGGGATATGTGCGGGAGAAGGCGATCACTCGGTATTACTCATTGATAAATTCCAAAATGGGGGTGAGTGAATGCAATGATCTCCACTATCCTCTAATCCCATATGACTCATGCTCGGTATGAGAAAAAAGTGGATGGAATAGTCCTGATGCTCGTGTAGCAAAAAAAATAATCGACGAGGTATGGTGTGGTGTTTATGAATATATTCATTCATGGATGATAGGATTCCATATGAGATATAAATCTATCCTCCTGTTGAGTGTGTGTGGAGGAATTCATCAGAAAGTGGCCTGTGAGATTTGTAATGTTCGGTGTAGAGGGAGGGGGGGAATTAGCTACCTGTAAGATTAGTCTTATCCCCCATGGTAGGGGTTGTGAGAGTGATCATGTCCCCCATGGGGAGGCCATATCAATTGTCATATCCCCCATGGTATAATGTGGTGGCATCCCATGAAGATATTATATGTGTCATACCATGTGAATATAATGGGTTAAGACTAATATTTAACATCATGTGATGATGATTTTGGTGCTTGGATGTTTTACATCATGAACCATGGATGTCGGGAACACACTTCTTACCATGTAAACATACATAAATATCAAACATTCAACCCTTGGTGGGACAGTGTTTCAGAAATTCCAGGATGGGAAAATGTGGAGGATTTGTATGTCATAAGGTCAACGATAGTGCCCTTATACCAATAATAAAAATGTATTATCATACCTATGATGAGATGAAAAATGTAGGACAATGAATGCTCTAGTGGCATATGGGACATCTCGTGAGGGACCATGAAATCATTGTTGGAAAACCTAGATGGATATGCACTAGATTTATGTCAAAGGCATGAAGGATATTATATTAATAGCTTATTCATGGTGCCTTAATATAAATGAAATACATAGAGTATCAAATAGGAGGTTCACAAAAGACAGGTTGCTTGAATGAAAGGCTAGGGTTGCACAAAACATTATATCATTACGCGTAAGTCCAATGCTTCATGTAGGGGGATCCCTTGGTGCCCCTGATAAATGATTAATTAGGGTTTGAGATGATTAGAAAATCATATTTACACACAAGAGTCGACCCACAATGATCATGTTTTTCAGGATATCTACTTTGAATATTCTAGGCTTTGAATATGTCGTGGATGATTTTTCTTATGCATGACATAGTGGCATTTCAGCTTTTAGAGATAACCGTAAAGAAATAGGGAGAGAGTCAATATATAGTAAAAGCGTTTTATAATGGTATGAATGTTTTCAGTCATAAGAAGTGTCTTTCAATGCCATTGGACCATAAACGAGTGAGTAAATACTTGGTTGAGGTTGTATTTGGGATTCAAAAGTGTTGTGCGCTATTCGGTTTTTGTTGTGTAGTGGGTGCATCTTGCATGTTCCATATTTGGCTATTTTTAATTAAGATCATTGGAAGGATAAAACATATTTTGTATATAGAACACAAGATTCCTTGTAGAGATTTCCATCTATCATGCGCACCTCAAAACCTGAGTGTTTCATTCTTTGCATTCTTGAATGGCTTTGTTGAGTCGGATGATGGATTCAGTTTTCCCGTAGATAGAAGTTTTTCAGCTTGAAACATAATATGGTTCCAGTTGAATCTTCCCATTTATATTATGTTAAACTAAAAAGAAATTATGTATACATACCCATAAAATTACTATATGTTAATGATAGGGTTTGTATGACAGCCTAAATGAAAATTTATAAAAAAAATATCTCATGAATGAATTTGGGAAAATAAATACTTACATTGTAATCAGATAACAATTGCATAATTATTGATTTATGGTTCATGAAATTTTATATTAATTATTTTAATTATTAATAAAAAAATTTCTTCGATCATTAAAAATACTAAATATAAGTTGGATCCAATTAAATTTTAATGGAACATAATCTAAAAAACATTGAAATGAGATAAGAGAATTAGGAATAAATATTACTTATCTATTTTTTTAACTCATATTATCAAGGAGAGAAGAACGTTGAAAAAAAGAATAATGAAGAAAACTGTTATTAATAAACTAATTTAAAAAACCAAGAAAAATTACTTCTAATAATGAATATAATTATTAACCTCCCCATATAAATGTACAGAAGAACTATAAATGAATTTTATAATATATTATTGATATTAATATGGTTTAAAAATAATATTTTTATGATATTTATTTTTTTTATATAAGAGGATTCTAATTGGGAGTGCAAGCCATGAAATAATTTAACGGTTTCTAGTCTAAAATAAATTTTCATGAGGTATATTTATTTGTATTCACCGTGTTTTCTTTTGAATAGTTTATCTTCATACCAATTAAATTTTTTTATCACGATACATTAATTATTTATGGTTTTCAATGTATCATGTTAAAACGTATTATTCATGGGGTATTCAATTAAATGTTTTTTATGTCACAATGGTTTCATTTACGAAATTTTTATTACATTATGTCATATTTTTTATAAATAAATAAAATTTTCATACATTCATTGAATCTAACATTACAATATTTTAAATATTATTTTCTCATGTTTTTTGTGTGAATAGTTTCTCATTGTCATTAATAAACTTTTAGATAAAAAAAATTCTTAAATGAAATAATGAAAGAGGAAAAAATAACTCTAATTTATTGAAATGAGTCTTCTCAATCGATTTTATATTTATTTCCCACCAATTAGTTCCAATCTATTTCTGAACAAAAATAAGGATTACTTTATTTCATAATCCTACTTTTCACCACCATATTTCAAATGAAAATATTATTTCCTTATTTTCTATATGTTCTCTAAATATAGGTGTTTAAAAATATTAAAAGGTTATTTGTATCATGTATATATTTATTATTTTTGAAACAATAATTTCTATATAAATACTATATGCATATGTGATGATTCAATAGTAAGGAACTTAACAATAAAAACAGTTTTAAAAGATATCTAAAAATATTTCTTTTTTTATTTTTTCTGAAAAATTAAATTCCAAATACTCATCTTAAATTTTCACATTAAATAACATTATAAAATTATTTACATAATCATATTCATAAAACATTATCATTAGAATGTATTTCCCATCATTTAGAATATACAATCCCATGTTTCATGGGTTTTAAATTTAATTTATTTTTTCAGTATAGTATCTATTTTATATAAAATGGTTTCATGTAAATTATTTCATTTTAATTTTTTTTGAACGTATAATTATACAAATCTTCGAAATGTATTATTCATCTAAAAATATATTCATTAACAAAATATTTTTTTTGATTATTTTAACGGTCTATCTGATATGGATTAATTTCGAAAAAACTCATTTTTAGTGGGGGTCTGCCGCAAATTTCATGTCATGGAATAAGGCACCAAAAAAATAATAATTTGCAACAATACATTACTGAAAAAAGAAATTGTGACATATATATAGTTTGTCACAAAAAAAACCTGAAATATTATTTATAACCATTTTGCGATAGAGACATAATCCATCGTAGATAAACTTAAAAAAAATAATTATGTAATTTATAAAATATAAAATAAAATTAGAAATATTTTAAAATCATTAAATAAGACTTAAAAACATAAAATAGAAATAAAATTAATTCCTAATTGAAACTATAATATGTTTATAATACTAAATTACAAAAACAAATTATAAAATCTTCAGAAATCTTCAACTGGAATCTGGTGGAGGAGGATCACTCAATGGACCAGGGGGGAAACTCCATACTAATTCCACACAAATGTCTCTAAATATACTCCACTATCGTCCCATATTTTAAATCATACTGATCACACTTCTCCTCCCTCTAGTTCTACCTCTATTGTATCATCTCATCCTTAGCTGTCAAACTGTCCTCATAATGTATTGTGGATGATGATGTTGATTTAAACTCTCCATGAGATCCCTTCATACTCACTAATTCTATCATAGAAGTACCATAATAAATCATTGATGTCAATCAAGAACCAATACCAGTCAATTTACCATTATCAACACCCTGTGTTGTCACCTTTACACAAGCCCCTCATCGAAACCCCAATCAGAAGTGGCATATTATTCGGTCTCATCTTGACTCTCCCTTGAATGAGAAGTCTTAGCCTCATATGTTTTCATTAAATAAAATGAAAAATTATAATAAAAATAAAGTAAATATTGATGACATTTTTCAACAAAATAACTACCCACAATATATTTCCATCATTCACATACAACTTCCCCTATTCGCTGATCAAAATACATCTTCTTATAAACATTAGACTATCTAAAAGTTGGATTAGTGAAAACTGTATTATTTAACCAAAATATTATAGTTCACAAAAATATACATTAATAATTAAAATCAACTACCACATGTCTTTGATGTATTCAAATGTATGACTTCAATCCCTATGGGTGACCTCTTACCTCCCCTAGCTCGGATGTCCAGCCGATGAACTCCTTCTAAAAGTATTTCCAAGATAGAAGAAGAACAAATCATCCCATACATGAGGTGATAAATAGTCAGGACGATGGGATACAGAAGACTAATCAATAAAAAAATCACAACCATTATCTAAAGATCACTTTATGATGTTTTGTAGAAACTGATGAAAGAGATCCTATACAGATGTATCACAAGACATTCTAATAGGGCCTCTCTAACTATCATAAATCAGAGAAATTAAATTATGAAAGACAATTAAAAATATTTTAGTAATTAAATAAATTTAAAAAAAATTATATTTTATTAGTGATGTAAAATCCATTGGCCAAACATCTAATCATGAATTGAAATAGGTCCTAGGTCCCATGACACCCATGGAATAGAAAAATAATTTCTCAAAATCATATTATCCTAGCTAATGTATAAATGAGAAAAACTATGAAAAAAATATTATCCTAAAATTGTTATTAAACATAATAAATATAGATAATATATAATAAATTTTTATTAAACAATTAAACAAGGCTTTGTAAATGAAGATCATAATTAGCATATGCACGTCTCTCTATAATTGGATCTATAATCAGTAATCGAGCAAGACAGCACCCCCTCCTAGTAGGTGCACCAACATAAGGAGAAAAAGATAAATCCTTATACCAATCATGAAGTCAACCATTAATGATAGAACATAATAAATCATCATGAGGATCATATCCATCTATATAAAACTAATACCCTCACCAGTAAGAGATTTTTAAAATAGATTTAAAATATTAAAAACTAATTAAATTTAATATAAAATAATGTTACCAATAACAAAACGTTAATTGACATGTGAAATTTAAAAAACTAATAAATATATATATAATACCATTTTAGTTAATACCTTTATAGTTAATCAACAATATCTATATAATCAACCCTTAACTGAGGGTTCAAACATCGATATTTATATCCAGTCAGGTAAGAGATATATCTTGGGATGTTTTTGGAAAATTTCAAAATGTTTCACTTGCACAAAACAATTTTTTTTAATAACAAAACTAATTTTTATGTAATTTCAATTTATCAAACTCTATGTGTCCCTCAAATCTCACTAAACATCACATTAATTTTTATAGAATTTTTGACGTGCTGGAAATCCAACAACATTTAAACATTGGAACATTATTTTGTTCCAGATGATATAACTATGTTATTTCATATTGCATACAATTTAAGTCTACATCACTTTCCATATGATGGTATCCCATTAAATTGAAAAAAACTATTCATTTATTTCTTTCAATTACCATATATGCATGTATGGAATTTAATTTCGTTGATCACATACACATTATAAGATTTAACCAATTTTTATAGAGGGGTCTTGAGTACTCATAATAAACTGTCAAATTTATTTTAATGTTGTGTTTCCTGTAAAAAATTATTATTATAAATAATTTAAGTCATTGAAAAATTGACTTTTTATTACACAAAAAGGAACCAAAATTACCATTCAATGAAACCAATATGAAAATTTTGTTGTTCACACACCTCATAATCAATATACGTAATTTGTAGAAATAAATTTTTGATATGTTCACCATATAGTCTACAAAAACATTAATGTAAATAATTTAATATTTTGTAAATATTTAATGAAATAATAAAAAAGTATTACTTAAATCACAAATCATGTAATTTATTCACAATTCACCAAAACATAATTATGAAATCTCTGCAGTTATTCATCTATAATCCATCACTCATAATAAACATTGAAACCATGCCCAAGCTGATTACAAACTAAAAACTGATGATCTGCGACATCATCAAAATTTTTATCATTGAGAAACATCCTATATATGTCTAGAATGGTATTCTATTAGAAAATAATAAGGGAAGAAATTATATATTTACTCATGAAAGAATGTGTCTGCAATAGACCCATCAATAGAATCTTTTTTATATAATGTATTCACTAAATTTGGTATATATCTCTCAAATAGATATATCCAACGAAACTGTGCTATTCATTCACATTTATCTTCATATAGAAATTAAAATTTTAAATATTCCATTGAATCAAAAAATATCTGTGCGATTAATTTATCAAATTTATATAAAATTAAAACCTCATTTTTTCAGGAAATTCAATTCATTATAATTCTATGTTACCACAATGATATCTCAAAAAAATATATTTTGGTCAACACATCCCAAATTGAAGTATAAGATGACCCTCTAAGGCCAATAAGAATCATTTATTCAATTATGACATAACAATCATGACTTTTTAACCCACTAATATGACCATTTCTGATGCAATGAGACAATATATATGTATAGCCATCTTGTATCCTCAAATCATTGATCCATTAATTGAATAATAAATGATTTTATAGATTAAGTGAGTAAGCTTCATTTGGTATCGTTAATTTTTTTGTTCATTCATAATTAAATAATTCATATTTTGGAAATTTGAAAATATGTGGAAGATCAAACTATGAATTTACATTTTTATAAGTCTTACAAGGTGTCTCTAATTTAGTATAAAATATATTACCAATTTTGTTTTCTCAATATGAATTACATCTAACTTGTGAGGAAAAAAAATGTGGCCAATATGTAAGGTCCCAAAATACTCATCTTTATCCAATTACGATCTCTCCTAAAACCATTTATATTTTACTCATTTATGGTTTTCTAAAAAGTAACATGAAGTAATGTAGAGACAATCGAGATTACCTGATTACTAGAGAGAACATCTTGAGGTGTGTATATTTCAATTTTTCCTTTATAATAATTAATTTTTTTTCTTAAAAAAGGACGATTTTCTGGAATAAAAATCTAATGATATCCAATATAACTAAACCTTATCCAATTACAAAGCATAAACTCGTTTTCTCAGCCATATAGTATGGAAATGATTTTAGACCATGCTGGATTCATCCTGATAACATTCTATACATTAAAAAGTCACTGATAATATATTTTAATGCATCATTCAATATAAATAGTTTACCTCTAGTTAATTCAAATATAGTCACACAGTTGTTCTATAATGAAACTAACTCATCAATTAGTAGTTTCAAATAAAAATCAATAATCTTCATTGATTATATTATTATTAAAAGTATCATATATATATATGTATGTATATGTATCCATCATCAATATCCAAGGATTAATATTGTATGGTGTAATGGAAACATGTTAATAAGAATATTGACTGTTATAAGCACCAAATGGACAAAACCCATCAGAAGAAAGTCATAGTCATATGTTAAGAGGTTCTTTTGAAAATGAATGATGTGTCTTATCAAAATATTTCCATGAGTCACCATCACATGGATGATTTATTATTTTTGTGATTGAAAAATTTTATTTATACAATGTCATAAATCTATCTATGCTACGGGACATAAATAAATGATATCAATGAGGTGCAATTGGAATATCTCTCAACTGTTTCACGAGAACTGTCGACATTCCTTATTATTCCTTTTTATACTAAGATTATCAAAATTTAGTAAAATTATATAAAATTTATATTTACAATAACATAAGATGTGTTCATTTGAACATTTATTGATATTCTGATGACTTCGTACCAACTTATGAACCCTCCTTTTACATTAATAAAATCTTAGAGGTAATGTATTTCCCTCAGGAAATAATGAATTAACCAAATATAAAATATGATTGAAACAACTATACGAAAATCTAAAATCCAATTTAATAGCCATCAAATTTTTCGAATCATCATGATTCCCATCTAGATTCACATGTATAAGGCCTCTATAAAGCATGCTGCAACAAATTGTAAAACACAGAAGGTTCGGTATTAGGATTTGGAATGTCATTATATATTTATGTTTCATGACAATACAAACCAACTACCGCATGTATTACATTATGAATGATGGATATGGAACCATCAAATTCTTATACTCTACTGAAATCTTTTAACCATATTGAAACCAAATATAATAAACATTCTAAAAACGAAAATGAAAATGATGAAGTCCTGCATTGTAAAAATTTTCAATGATCCTATGACAACATTTCTGACATAGACATTTAATATTTCCTTCTGAAATGAAATTCGAATTTGATGACGTAAATGATATAAAGGCCTAAACACATTCAATGTAGATTGGATTTAAACCAAATACATTTTTATTTTTTCCATTATTTATCCAATAAAAATAACATAATAGGTACTCATGTCTACTTTCCGAGTCCATATTTATCAAAAAAACAATAAATTAAAAACAATTATTATAGTTCATTTGTGACTAATTAAAAACTATGATTATATTTTAACACCAAAAAATATTTTATATGATATATGATCAGAGTGACGCACTTGGTTAGAAATGGATTACAGGGCCCGTAGAAGATCAATGTAGATAAAATAACAATATTATATATTATATAACACACATTCTATTTTTTGAAAATAATAGAATATTTTTAAAACTATGTATCATATGAGGCACATACTATTTTTTAAGACACAATAATTTTATTTATTTTTTAAATTTTTTTTAAATTTTTTATTATTTTCTAATCATCATTATTATTAACAATTTATTAATTATAATCACACATTAATTGATAAATATTATAAATTATTAAAATTAATAATATATTTTTATTAAATATTTTTCTATTAATTTATAATAAGTGTCATAATTGTTATATATTTTTAAAAAAATATTTTTAAACATTACCATAATTATTATTAATTTTGTTTTTAATAAATAATACATTTTTTTATATTTTATTTCTTCATTATAAAAGTTTTTTAGTGTTGTTTAGTATAAAATTTGTAATGAATAACATTTAGTTATAATAATTTATTTAAATTACTTTTCTTGCCATTCTAAAAAACAACATTTTTTTATTTCATACATTATATATATAACACATAATCAATTATATTTATGTCAAATTAAATTTTACATGTTTTTCAATGAAATTATAATATGAAATCTATATACATACATACACGCACTAACACAAACACATGTTTTCATATATTTCATTAATGTTTCAAATAATTAATTAGAATTTTTAATTAACACTAATATTTACTATTTATTATTAATATTATTTAAATATGTATATATATAATTATTTCTATATTAATATAAATATACAAAAAATATTCTAAAAACATTCTTTAAACCAACTTAAATATTAAATATATATATATATATAGATATAAACATACATAAATATTTAATATATAGTAATAATATTAAAAAATTAATTAGTGAATATTATAAACTATGTAATGATAATTATTAATTTGTTAAATTATAATTCAATTAATAATAATTACTATATATACGTATATCAAGATTTCATAATTAATATAAATACATAAATTCCTTTATTAATCATTTTTAAATAAGTATACTTTTGAAATATATATATATATATATATATAACCTTAAATATATTTTAAAATATGTATATACACATATTCAGATACTAATATATATATATATTAAACAATTTCATTAAAAAGTATATTTTTATATGTTTTTTAAAACAAATATATATATCAAAATCTACTTATGTTAATTTAGAAAATTATTGATCAAATGCTACCAAACTGGTAAGGTGATATTGTATAAGGATGTCCATTTGATAAAACATAATATCAGGGACATCACGTAGTTAAGTGGTTGGTGATAAATCATTTAACTAAAAATAATTAGTCACACTTACCAGGGACGTCACGTAGTTAAGTGGTAGGTGATAAATTACAGTAGCACATTAGTTGTGGGGTCGATTCCCGAAGTATTGTCTGATGCGACATATTGTCACACAGTTTTCATATTGTCCCTTTTCAAAATCTATATTATATAAAATTTACAAAAAATAGATAAATTCCTCATAATAGCAGTAACATAATTTAAACACAAGTGTTATCTCATACCTCACATTTTAATCCCAAAAATTAATAACCTCTAGTTTCCACAAATTCAAGGATCATATAATCGTAAATGGTTCTATATAATTGTATCCACAAATGAAAAGATAATTCTACCTCAAATAGCATTTTTCACAGAAAAAACTGCAGGTTTACACATACAAGAGAAAATCCCTCTAATGTAATCCAGTCAACAAAGAGCATTAATACTTTTAAACATTTCAGCATGAATTTATTTTCACATAGGTTCATACATGACCTAGTGGTTATTCTATAGAACATGGAATTGACTTGAGTAATGTCCGTGTCCCCTACATTTATGGAAAATTAATGTACATTGATTCTTAGTATTATTTTTATTTTCTTTCATAGTACTCTTAATTTTTCCTCATAAATTCATTACATTATCTCATTATTTATCACACATAAAGAATTTATTGGTTCTATTGATACCCTTTCATTGCTGTCTCCTTTCACATTTACGGAATGAATGAAATTGAGCTTTCATTTCCCCACGGTATCCACTTTTGGAGCCCTTATAATTCTCCTCCTCTCTCTTCATTTTTGAGTTTGAGAGTTAGTTAATGTATATATTATTTTCTATATATTTTCAAAACTTCTTCAGCATGAACATGATATATTTTACAACAATCAACATTCCATTTAGTTTCTCATTTCCAACATTATTAAAAACCTGTGAATCATGTATAATTTTACTATATAATCCTTGCAATCCAGTCATTGACTATAACCAAAAATCATAGTGTGATTAACAATAGTCTTAAAATCAGTTGAAGAATATCATGACACCGTATTTTTAATCTAAAACCCTTTATGATTAAAAAATTTTATTTATTATCATCTTATATTAGAATCCTTCAATTTGGTTTATAAATAAAATTTGAATTATCTTATGCATATCCCCCAGGAGTGTCATAACCAAGAGTGAATCATGTCTCATTGTCGTGTACTAGGATACCCCAAGTCAATCCTGAAATTCTTTGTTAGTGCTTTCACACTGAGATACATCTGTGCCAAAGCCACCTCTTCCTTCTCATATCTTTATAGGGATGTATTTCATGGGAAAATAACAAAATCCATACATTACCAAAATTCTAGGAAGTTATTCTATACTAATACTCAATTATTATCTTAGGGTAATGTTCACTAATCAGAGTTTTTCTAAATCTAGATTCCACAGTTTTTACTAAACTTCCTCTAATACAACTTTTAACACCCTGACCCTAGTTTCCCATAGTTGTTGCGTTATTACATTACATTAGAATGATCACAAGATACCAATTCTCTAAAGAATGATTATTTTAGTTGCCTTATATGTACATGTTAAATACATATGTTTTAAATTTAATCATGAAATCTAAAAACAACAACATTATGACCCCTTTTAACATACTCATATCCATTATCCTATTCCTTTAGGTTAATTGTAATATTCTTATTCACATCCTGGGAAAAAGAAAACATAGAAAGGGGTGATCTTAGATATTCAGTAAGGATAACAATATAGCAGAAACAATCATAAATAATCATAAACATTTAAGGCAATGTATATGACTAAAACACTAGACTTTTAAAGATATTTTCAGCACAATATGGAGTAAATGAATCAAATAATTCCATTTACATATTTTCATTGATATTATACTATTCGATTAATCACATTTAATATAAATAGCTAATATTATAATGATGGAATTCATAATGTCAGGCATCATAACCACATAGTCAAGGCCTCGTTCCAAGACTATAAATAATGATTTTGTTAAGGCATTGTGCCAAGAAACTAGTTGGTCTCATGATACCAACTGATGTACCAAATGTCTATAGAGGCCTCCACCTGTCACTTAATAAGTCCAAATCGTTCCTCATATGAAAATGATGAAACATAATCTAAATAATAATTTTAAAATTAGCATAAAAAATGTAAATACTTTATCCAATAACCATGAATGGTATAAAAATAGCTCATACGCTGTCAAAAAAACCCCATTCAATACAATATAGAAGATTTTATTATAATAAATCAAACCCATTTAAGAATAATGAAGGATATTGACATAGATTAATATAATTAGTAAATCTATTTGAGAGAAATATCCCCATTTTCTTGAAAACATTTAAATGTCTCACTATTTATCAATAAGGTGTTAATATTGATTTTCTAATCAAAGTGTGCCATACCAAATTGAAAGATTTAAAATTAATTTTAATTTTAAAACATTCATGTACATATAAATAAATCCTTAAGACAATTTTTAATACAATGACATTAAGGAGAAATATTTAGAATAATAAATACTAAAAACATTTGAAGTGATATTTTTGTTACAGTTTTTTACCAAATGAGACAATCTTGAATACAGATAATTGGGGTAATAAATACCTTATAATATCATTAAAATAAAGGGATTCATGATATAACATGACAATTTACAATATGAACACCATATAAAAGTTAACTGATGCATAACAACAAGGAAATCAAAATGGAATGTAAATTGAGATAAAACAACGTTATAAAGACAATATCCTTAGGTTATGTATAAATCAATGACATAATTATTAGTGAGAAAAATAAATACACTCAATATGATTCGATATTCATTGTAAATCAATCAGAGGACATTCACACAAATTATTGTAAAAATAACAGTATTGGCTTGGATGTTTAACCCACGAATGGAAATTGAGTTAAGAATACTCTTATCAAGATCATATCGATAACTTGAGAATTTACCAATAGAGTGATTATTGGAATAAAAAGTATATTCACAAAAAGGGGAGTATAAATTACTAAATAAATAAATAAATATTGAATTAAAATATATTCTTGGAATAAAATAATCAATGATGTTTGTGTAAAACCCAGTGAGTGAATATCGAAATTAGAAATTATCATACCAATTTAGTAAATTACAGAACATAAAACCCATGAAATAAGGATCATAAAATAAAGGATTAAATACCAATAAATTATATTATATTACTAAAATAATAAATTCATCAAAATTGCATACACCACACAAAAGAAAATAGAGGCAATATAGCATGATTCTCACGGAATAAAAAGTAATATGAAAACACATTACCTTGTACTTTTCCATAGTAGACAGTAGGTTAAACTACTGTTTAATAGTGAAATAATGATTTTTAAATTTTACAATAACCACATACATAAATATGATATCATATATGATCTTCTAATATTGTTTTGTTAAGGATATTTCAGTGGGATATTTGTTTTGGGTGTTAACTAATTCGTTTTCCATTATATGTTTTTTTACGTAAGTCATCTTTGTTATGGATAGAATTTATATGATTCATATCCATTATGATATTATATTCTTAAAACCTATTTTTAATCGTCAAATGGAAATTATTATTTATTGGTTATGATGGAGAACGAAATCCCATCACGCCATGGAGATGGTAAGCCGCACGTACGCACGAGCAAAAATATCATTCTATTAGTGGTGAAATTGTATATAATTGGATTATATATTATAAATATAGAATCACTAAAAAGTTATATTCATTATTTAAATCAGTTATTCTCATTATTTTACCCATCCGAATAATTTAGTGTTGAATAAAAAACTACACCACGGCGTGGAGACAGTAAGCCCTACGCACACATGTATGGTGACTTTGTCATTCATGGAATGGATAGAATAGTAAATATAATTATAAAATATTTATAATAGCATCATAATATATAGAAGGCACTATATTTATTATTTTAGTATGGAAACAATAATGAATGAGGATGTTGAAGAAGAAATGTACTTTTAAAGAGGTGATAAAATTATTACCTCCTCTTCGCGAGCTTCCTATTTATTTGATCAACATGGATCTTTATGTTGGCTTTATGATCACTGTAAAATTGACCTTAGTTGATAGGATATTTTACTAGGTTTTTTTGATGCAAATGTCTTCGGAGGTGTGAAATTAAGAAAAGGATAAGTACCATTTTATAAGAGAGTTGATGGTTACTTTAGGAAAAGCATAAAATATTAATTTATTATACAATCATATTCAGTTTATAATGGATCCAAAAGGATTTATTTTGATGATAATGTAGTAATGGTTGTAAAACCACTAAACCAATAGGTTTTAGATAGTTTTAAGTCAACATATTAACATTATCTTTTAACTTTAACTCTTAGTTAAATATTTTTATCATTGACTATGTATTCTTGTATTATTATAATAAATGTTTAATAAACATACCATAAAATGACAAGATAACACCAAGTGGTTCATTACTGAAATAGATGACTTTATATAAGTCCTTTTCCAAGCCTTATATTTTTATGAATATTATATCATTTAATAATATAGTATTTGTTTTAAAAATTCATTTTTGTCAATTTTGATACTATTTGGTATTTTGTTTTTGTGAAAGTCATAACAACTTCATCACTTCGGAATTTTTTTTACCAACCCTAACAACAAATATTAACCTATAAAATTATTTGAATTCATAAAAAGTATAAATTTACAATTATTTGGATATTTATAAAATCAATTATTGTAATCATTTATTAATAAGGTAACTACTGCATCGTCATTGTGTCCTAAATAAATTTATTTATTTAATTTCTAAAAATTATAAATAAAATACCTTTATGTATTAAAGAATTTTAGCTCTCTAATGAATTTTTATAGTCAGATTTATCTTACATATATCTCTATATTAAAATGTATTAGTAAGTAATCTTTTAATTTAACACTTTTAACTCTTCTTTAAATAAAATAATAATAAATGTCTTAATCTATTTCAAGTTGATAATAAGGATCATATTTTTTAAGGTTGATTTTGGTTGAAATACACTTATCTAATAGAGTTATGACATAGGTTATGTAACTATAATTTCATTTTTACCTTTAGTTACACTATTTACTTTTAACTGTGGTTAATTAAATTCAAAAGTAACTATTCACAAAAAAATCATTTTAATATAATTGAATCGCATTTTACTTACTAGTATCAATCATGTCTCTTGGATTTTTGAAACTTAATTCGACGAAGTGGAAAATTTCTGTTTTCTGCCAATTTAAAAATGTGTCTAGAAGGTGAGTAAAAGATGGTATAAAGTACATTAATATTTTAAATATTTTATTTTATGATAAAGTGACTTCAATGAATGAAATTGGACTAACATAGTCATCACGTATCTATTTTTACAATAAAATAAATTTAAATTAAATAAATATGTATATAGAAATTCAGCTTAAAATAATTAGGAAGTGTTTTCACTATTCATAGAAATTGAATGTTTTTAGAAAAATATAGAAAATTCACCCAAAGCTAATTTAGATATTCCATATTCATAAATGATGTCTATTTTACCAAATTCAAAACATAGAATTTGTGTTAATTAATTTTAAATTATTATTCCCTTTTTCAAAACCAAAATGTGGGTTTTTGAGATGTATGAACTATAAAAATGTTGAAATGGGTTTAGGTGCAATTTTAATGTTAATTTTACTCTAATGACCAAAATTAGATTAAATGATAAAAATTTAATCTATTTATACTACAAAACCATTCAAATTTATAATTTAACACTAGAAATTATATTGAATAGGAATGTTTTTTCATTTAAAATTTAGTATTTTCCCAATTCATCAAAATATAAAAGTTATAAGAAAAGAAACGAAAATTAATCTAAACATAATTTTTAGGCCCTATTTCTAAAGAAGTAATTTATTTTTTCATATTTAATATATAAATGTGTAAAATATTGGATCTAAAAAGAGTTCTCTATTAAAAGGCGGTAAAATAATATTTTTTAAAAATACTTCTTTTATCTTAAAAAATTGAATTTGTTCCTATATTATGTGCAAGAAACGCATAATATTGATGTTAAAATTATATGGAGTATCTAAAATTAAAAATGTAGTTAATACTATTCATAACTTTTTTTGGATGGCTAGTTTGGTATGTTGCGGTCCGCTTGAACTTGGTGTCGTGTGTAATGCAAGCTATTAAATTACATTAAAGAAAATAAATTACTATAAAATATTGGGGTGTTACCCTAAAATATTTACAAATAGATACATTAGTTTGGATTCAAAAAAAATTATTGGTAATGGAGTGGTTTTCATAATATTATGTCATGTTTATTTTTTAGAGATAAATTATTTAGATTATCTTCATAAGGATTACCGAATGTCGTATCTATTTAGTTAATAATTAACTAAAATAAATGATATTTTATAGAATTAATTATAATTTAATGTAAATAAAATATTTATAAAAATTATATTTACATATTAATTAATATTATGTATGGGCTAATTATGGACCAAATTTATTTTTCAATTAACATATGGAAAATTAAAGCGTAAAAACATTGTTAGCACAGTTCCAGTTAAATTAGTGTTTTTGCTTTTTATAAGAGATTGTTCTAAAATTAATATACAACACACATTGGATTGTTCTTAAAATAACCTAATATCATATTATTCTATTATTTTACCATTTTCAGCACATTAATTAATGGATACCTCCTAATATTATTAACATTTTCATATTAATAATAATTATTCCCCTCCTCCTCTAAGAAATGCCATTCATTCTTCTTCATCCTCACACCTCTAATGACACATTTTATCATACAAATTCTACCCAAATGATCTCCCAACTTCCTCAGATCCATCATAGAATAATAAATTTGGGAATAAATCCATCCTCATAAGCCCATTGGGGAAAACAAATGGGGAGTTACCTAATAATGAGGTAACATCCTTCTATAAGATCTTATGATTTATTTTCATTCTCCACCCCTCTGATCATATTATTACATTATTATATATTAAAATGTGTATTAAAAAATAATTATGCGTTCTATTATTAATGGGTTGAACTAAACTCACACAAACATCCTCCAATTGGGATTTTCAAATGTCGTTCTTCTGTATGTGAGACTACTGTCTCGTGAACCAATAACACTCATTCTTCCATTTCCACATTTCATGTTTATAAATAATGACTAAAATTATGTTATAATATTATATTTCTTATATTTATGATTCATTTATTCTTTTTTATGTATTATATAAAACATATATTCTTGCTTTCCATTTTTTAAAATATGATAAGTTCTTCTGTGGACATGTAGAGTTGTACCAACTCCAAGTGATATGATTCATTTACACATTGCATGGAATGTATTATGGATTGGTATAGAAAATTTGTATGATATATATAACATAATAATAAAATTTGAATGAAATTATATATATTTATTTATAAAAATCATTTTTATTCATTATTTCAAGAGATTAATAAAATTTGAACAACCTTCATGCATATATATGAACTACCAACTTATTGAAAGGTGTATTCCATTTCATATTCATCTATTTTATTGATTTTCATAAATATTTTTATACTGAATATATAATATAGTTATACTATGATTTAAACTATGAAAACAAGTAAATAATGTTCTGTTTAGGAGGATCCATAAAAATAATTCAAAATATATATGAAAAAAAGAAAGCCATGATTACCCAAAATGTTACATTAACATGGAATGGTTAATAAAAAAGTGATATAAAGTCATATGTAAATCATATATAATGTGATATATAAGAATTTTATTCTATTTTAGATATATTATAAACTATCATTTATTATATAGGTGTTTTTAATGATTATGAATAATGTCATGAATTATGGTAACATTTTTCTGGTCCCAATTTTTATATAAGTGAGATACATTCCATGTTAACATGCATTTCTTTTTTTTGGTTATACACTAACCTTGAATTTATTACATGATCAATATTCATATTCTTATTATTATTTAAATATCAATTCTATGATCCCTCTTTCATGGGGGTTATTGATCAAAAGCTACAAAACAGGTAAGGTGATATTGTATAAAGTTTCCTTTTTTGAGACACCTGTTATATTATGGAGCTATATTATTTTCTGAGGATTATATAATATCCCATTCACATTTAATATCATGAATCTTCTTATTTTAATTATATTATAATATTAATTTAATTTGATTCTCTCATGGTGACTATTATATAATGTTACCAATGTGGTTTGAGTGGGTTTCTAAAATTTAATTATTTATCATCACTATATAGATTTATGCATTCAATGATGCAATAATATAAAAAATATCTTAATAACTATCACAAACATTAATTTAAAATATAAATTTATGTTATATCCATGTAATGGTACCATTTTACCATTTTTTTCTAATTATGTTAATTTAGAAAATGTATGTATGAAAATCAGACAACATATATAATTTCGGTCATCAATATGTGTTCATTCAAAACTAGGTATTCTAAAAATGTTTTTAGAAAAGATTTAATATTAAACTATTATGATCAAAGGACACTTTTGGCAATGGTTTACCTTTTTAAAAAAGATTTAAAAATAATATTCTTTTCATTTTTCTATCAAGGCACTTTTTTGTACATTTTATTCTAAAAAAAGAATTGTTCGACATGTTCAAACTAACCCACCACAATGATTGTTATTTCCATGAAGATTAATTTGTGTTATGACAGTATTATTTTCAAATATTTTTCCCCATTATTTTGTAATATTTTTTAATTTAATTTTTTCTTTTAAATGAAAATGTTTTTCATAATTAATGTATATTTACGAAGTTCATTATATTATTTTTTTAAAAAAATTATATAATTTTAAATTTTTATATTCAATAGAATGAATTTAAAAATTTAAAGATTTATTTGTACTTTTTAAAATAAATTTACAAGAAAATGGATTCCAAAACTATTTCATTAATTATTTTAATGTTTTCAATGTATTTTCAATAAAATAGGTTTTCAGATTGTCTTCCTACTTTCTTTATGAAATATCAAGCTATTTTCAATGAAGATTTTTCTAAAAATATTTAAACATTCCATTATAATTTTTACAAGAAATATTAAAAGAAGTATGTTATCAAAATTCTATATGTTTTAGAATTTATTTTTCAAATGTGGAATGTTATTTGCCAAAAAATGGTTTAAATAAAATTTTAATGCATTCTTTATAAGAAAATTATTTTTAAATAGTTCTATAAACATTATTTTTAAAGAATTGTTTTTTCCCAAAAGATGTTCCATATGATCTTTGAGATTCACTATCCATAATAGATTATATTATTTTTAAGAGTTTATAGTTATTTTGGATTTGATCCAATAATACAGTTTATATTATTTATTACATTGTTTTTGTTTTTCTTGCCTATTTTTTTTGGCAATCATTTATCTGCCCCTGATTATATTCATTTGAAACACACTTCTCTTCCTAGGTAATACATTAATGAAAAAATAATGAGACGTTTCTATTATCCACAGGTAATGATATAATGAAGTGTTTATGAAACCCATTTCATTTCATGGTTTATAATATGATGATTATGAAACCCATATCATTTTTTGTGTCATCATATGATGAATGATTTATTATATTGTGGAAAATATATGTATTAATTTATTATATTATGTGTGGGGCCAATATATTCCACAATTTAATTGGTTAATGATTTAAATCTCAAGATATAATTACAAGAAACAATTCAACAAACTTTATCCACAATGGGAAATTATTGTGTCCTTATCCAAAATGAGAAACATTTGTGTCATAATATACTATGGGATTATAGAGAAACCCATTACACAATGAGACTATAGAGAAATCTTATCCACAATGGGGATATGGGGATACCTTATAAACTATGGGAATAAGGGCAATCCTAATCCACATATGAATATTATTAAACCTAATCCCATATTATGAAAGGACTACCACTAGGGTTGTTGGTGTGTCTCACCCATTAGGTGTAGTCCCCATGAAGTTCCCTAATATGTTTTGGAAATGAGCTATGACTTCTAGGGAATTAATTTTATCCATGAACGTGATTAAAAGATATTAATGTTATGTGAAAGCCTAATTCCAAGTACATAACCCAGTCATTGGACCTGTTTTTATTGAGACGTGTTCATAATGTTATAAGATTATGGGTATTCAAAAATTATATGTTTTATCCAATGTTACTATCTAATCTATTATTATATTGATTCCCTTATGATTCATTTTTATGAACATCCAATATTTATTCTAAGACACATATATGGGATCTTTGATATTCAAGATACGATCCTCAAATGTTATTCTCATGATATCATACCCTTATGTCCATGTTATACATACATGTCTCATTTAAATTAAATTTATGAGAATATAAGCTCACCCTTTACAATATTTCCATTCCCCTAGTTATGAATAAAGGATTTAAATAAAACTACTAAAAAGGGGATATATTTAAAGGAGGTATTTAAAATCATTGTCCAATTTAAATGATTTTGTTTTCATGTTTCCAAAAACTCTAATATTTTATTATCCTAATGAATGTATTATTTTAATGTGAAAATAGCCAACTCAATTGATGAAATATCCATTTAGGTTATACCTCAGAATCTATAGTCAGTATCAGTGGATGTGTGTAGTCAATCATGGGAAACACAGTTGAGAAAACATTATTACAGTCTCTTGGGATATTTACAAGAATATTTCTAGTTATTTCACAATGGATAAGACTATTGTTTGATAGATTTAAAAGTAGGGAGAATTATTTAGGCATTTATAAGTAATGTTTCTTGATTATTCAATTTCCTCCTATGATAGGTGTTTCACACACTATTCTTTCTAGTATTATTCAATAGTAGGAATTAAAAGGTATTGGGATAACATTTAATTTATCTAATTTTGATATCTTGGGAATTATAAAAATCATGGTCCTAAGTGGAAGTCAATTTCAGAGAACCATGAAGGTGTTATGAGTATTTTATATACCACTAATGATAATGCTACCACAGATGACATATGAATGGTATGATATCTTCTACCTATATTGTTTACATTAAACATTAGAAGCTTGATTAGATTGGGGTTGGGGAATGTTAATACATTATTAATATTTCATATTATATTAATGGTGTATTAAAGAATATGATGATGAATCCAAAGTAATGTTTTAAGAATACAGTTGGATGATTTATGTGTATATTTGATGGAATTAAAGAATAATGTTACAATAATCATAAAATATATCTTCATTGAGGATTTAGAAGATATTTTTTATTGGTTCTAATGATATTGAAATGTGATCTAATGGAATAGTGACATTTAATTATGGGGACGTAAACAATTGTGCAATATCAATGTTGAGAAAAATTTAGTTTACCATGGATATATAGATGTTGAATTTTTATTAAATTTTCATTCAAAACCTCAAATATAGTAAATTATTTTTTGAAATTTTTTTTGCTATCATGGATTGAGTTTACTAAATTTTTTGGATTTAATGAATATGTCCAATAATATATGGATTATGTATACACGCATGTTGTCAATAATTATTTATGGTAATTCATGTTTTTAAAATGTTTCAAGGTAAATGATTATAAATGTATTCCCCTAATTGGAATGTGGCGACTAAGAAAAAAGCTACATTATATGGGGGATCAATGCTATGTTTATTTTGAGAAATTTAATGGCATTTGTTTTTTAATGTTTTGTATTTTAATATTTTTTAAAGGATACAAGGTCAACTATTTATGGAAAGTTTAAGTTAAACAGTTGACAGGGTTTGTGAGATTGAAGTATTAGCTAGAAATATTAGAATATAATCATGTCGAATAACCTCCACATACTATATTCTAGGATTATAAATGAATACATATGGGTTGAATTATTATTCTTTGTATTGATATTATGATCCATTATTGCATTAGGAAAATAAATTAACTTTCATTTAATTTAATAAGAGATGAAGTGTAATTTGATCACGAAATAAAAAAGGTGGATATTTTGAAGAAATAAATTAAGTGTTTGTTCTCAATAAAATTCTAAAACTATTTGAAATGTGTATTGAAATTAAATGTTTCCCCATTATCACCATTTCTTATGATATCAACGACCTTCTTCACACCTATTAGTCTTATGGAATATTTATCATTAAAAGTATCATGATCTTGTTCTTTGTCACAATCCATCAAAATATGATAAATATATTTCTATTACATGTATGAGTTTTAACTCTACACATATGTTATCTCTTATAGAGACATAGTTATAAATTTCATTGGATAAACGTTATGGTTCCAACTTTGCATATTTGTAATAAATTCTAGTATTAATTTTTAAAATATTGGTTTCTATGAAAAAAACATTCATGTATTAAACACCATTTTATAATTTCATTGTAATTCACACCAATATAAACATTCACAACACATAACACCTACTTAGCTTGGGTTACATGCAACATTGAGATTTTATGAAACAACATTTTATTATTATGTAGATTTAAACGAATTAGTAATAAAATTTTTAATAAAAATAGTAATATTTATAGTAATGAATAATTTTTAAATATAATATATTATCATTTTATATATATAAATATTATTGATGACAATAATAATAATTTTTTATAATATCTTTATATTCTTGGAAATACTATTTATTCAAATGAACTTTTTTATGTCCATCTTTGAAAATTTTTAAATTTAATTTTCCCAAAATTTTAAATGTGTATATGATAAGAAAATAATAATACTTGAAATTATAATTAAAAAATAATATTAGGATAATTTTTATGATTTTTCTAAAATATTTCATTTTGGATAATTATTGAAAATTATAGAATTTCAATTGAAACAATATTTTTCATATAATTTATTCATAAAGATAATTAATAATTTAATTTTAATTTGAATTATAATTATATTAACATTATATCAAATAATCCAATTTAGTCCATTGGAAATAATTTACCAATGAAATTTGATATAGAAGAAATAAAATCTTTTTGTCTTTTCTCCTTAAAATCTCGATGCCATGAACCATATGGGTAATAATTATAATTTAATATTAGTCAGATGTCAAAATTTAATATTATAAACTGATATATGTATTTTTAATTTGAATAAATATTTTATTTTAATACGATCATCTTTATTTTTTGATCAAAATTATTTGTTAAAATTGTTAACATTATTTACAATGATTTAAGAAATAACATGATAACTTAATGATTAATTATAAAATGTCATGTATATAAATGACCCCACACTTATCAAAAACCCATTTTATGGAAATATTTAGATACCCCCTAACTTATCCTTTATTTTTATTTTTTATTGGGACACAATTCAATGAAGGTAGCATATATAATTTGATGAGTATAAACAAAACAAAAAATTGAACATCCATTACCTTTAACATTTATAAAGATATGAGATGTGGACAAAAACAACATTATATTGGTTGAAAACATTAATTTTAATGTTATAGGAGTTTTTTAATCATAATACTTTATATTTGTGTTTTAGAGTTGATATATTGTATTAATATTTTATGGAATATCAAAATGTTTTAGTTATTTAGTTAGAAATTTAAAAACATAAATGATATTTTATTAAAAGAAAACATATTTAATAAAAAATTTATATTATACCAATTGATTTTTAAATGTTAATTTATATAAAATTTAAAATATTTTCGTACCTATTTATCTTTTATAATAATCATATTGACCATTATATATTATAAGAATTATTAGCACAATTCCGGATAAATTAGTGTCCATTCACATTACATGCGATTATTCTAAATGTAATTTAACACAAACAATGATTTTAATTTTTAAAAATAATAATTAATATTTATAATTATGTGGGTATATATATTATAAAAAATTTACTTTAATTTAGTTTCAATAGTTAATAAACATAGGATAGAAAACTAATTACCATAATATAAACCTAAATGAAAAAAAGTGGGGAAACATAGAAGGCATGTACCACAATTATAAAAATTCAAAACTTTTTTTGTGGTGGATGTTTTCATCATATATAAATCTCTTTTGATACATTATTTTTCAATTTTTTATGAACGTGATATAAGGGATACCATCCAATAATGTTTACAATTTTTATTTACAAGGATGTTGCCCCCCTGCACTATAAAAATGCATTCAGTCATCCCATTCATCACAACTCTCAAGGATAATTGGATAGTAAAAACCCTAAAAAATGAGCTCCATACTTACCTCCCATCAACATAGAATCCTCTATTTGGGAAGAACTCCAAACAATTAATCACTTTTGGGCAACGCAATAGGATATTACTAAGGAAAAGGTAACATCCTTGCACAACGTCTTCTATAATATTTTCATTCTCCACCGGCAAAAATATTTTTATTCTATCTCTATATAATAACCAAAATATAAAAAATATATCTTGATTTTTTTATTTTAATGTTTTTACATACACTCAAACACAATTCCATCAAATTGGATACACAATTATTTTTCGTGTGTATGATTAACTACCACCTTACAAATCGATGTCACATGTTCTTTCATTGCCACCTTTAATGGTTGGAAATAATGATAGAATTATTGTCTTTATATGATATATATGATATCTTTGATTTATTAATGCTTCAATCATTAATATATAAAAATAAATTCATTATTTCCATTTTTCGAAATTTTGATAACCTTGTTATTGGATGTGTGGACTATCACCTCCTCAAAATGATGTGATTCATTCACACTATACATTGGATGTATCCGGGATAGATATAGTAAAAATATATGATATATATTAGATATTAATTATACTAAAATGATATTATATATTTATACATATATGCCATTTTCATTCATTATATACATTCAATAATATAACAGTATTATCGTTCACTCGTATGTATGTCCTACAGTCTTACTGAATGATTTAATCCATTTGTTATTTCAATCATTTACATAATATTATAAATATATATTCAATAAATATATATGATAATTATATCATTATTTACATTCATGGTGTATATAAATCATGATCTATGTAGGAGAATCCAAAAAATGATTCTAAACATATATAAAAAATACTTAGTGTTTATCACATAAAACATTAAATTAACATGAAATTGTTAATAAAATGGAAATATAATGTATTAATAAAATAATATATGGGGTTATATGTATGTATTTTTATTTTTGGTTGAAATTTTAAAACCATTTATTTATTATATAGGAGGTTTGAAAGTGTACAAACAAAGTCAAAAATTATTTTAAGGGTTTTCGCATCTCACTTTTTTATATATGTGAGCTATATGCCAGGTTAACCACTAATTTATTTTTTGTAGTTTACATAATACATATGAATTTATTCAACTAAACTTATAAATAAATTTATGGGTATCTAAATATCCATTTTTGGATAATTTTTTCATTGGGTTTACGATTAAAAAGTTACAAAATCAGTAAGGGATTTTTTTTCTCGGGATTTTTTCTAAGAAAAAAATATTATCTCATATACCTATATTATTTTAGGATGTGTTCATATATTTTAATTTACATTTTATATCATGAATATTCTTCTTTTAATGATTTTAAAATATTCATTTATTTTAATTTTCTGAAGATTATTATGATTTATTGTTATGATTGTGGTAATAGTTTATTGGTATGATCATGTCAATTATTAGTATTGTTTATGATAATGATTACATTGATGAAATATTATAATAAATATCTTAATACCACTTGTTAAATTTATTCTCCTACATTTATTAATGATATTTCAATGTAATGGTTCAAATTTCAACTCATTAGTACCTAATTCAATTATGAAAATATTTATATGAAAATACATCGTTATTTATCCTTTCAGTGAGAAACTTGTTTTCAGTTAAAACCATTTTGAATAAAAATGTTTTCAAAAATTATCTAATATTATCATATGTAGTTCAATGTTAATTATTAATTTTGTTCCATTTTATGAAATAATTTTAAATGGAATATTCTTTTTTGATCAAGGAACTTTTTGAAATTATTTATGTTGCAATAAGAATTTTTGGCATGCACAGACTTACTCGCCATCAAGACTATAATAAAATAGAATCTTCCTTTTTATTTTTACAATATTATTTTTAATGAAAATGTTATCATAATACAATTTAAATTTTATTATTTTAATATTTTTCAATGGAATACTTTCTGAAAAATGTTTTATGAATAAATAATATTTTTAATGATTTTCAAATGTTCATTTATAATTTTCCAAAAACTAATATTCAAATGTATGAATCTCAATTACTTAAATTTTTATTAATATGTTTTAAAATATATTTACTAGGAAAGGGTATTCAAAATTATTTTAATCCTTCTTTTTATGTTTTTAATTTATTTTAAAAAAATGGTTTCAAAATATTTTCAGTATTTTTTTGTGATATTTCATCGTGTTTTAAAAGAAGAATGTTTTCAAAAAATTGTCAACATTTCTTGAGAATTTTTGAATTATAATTTTATATAAAAATGTTTTTCAAAATTAATATTTTTTATTATTTATTTTTAAAATAAAAAATCTATTTTCATCAAGAATAATATTAAATTATATTTTTATGATTTTTTATAGAAAAATAATTTTTGAAATGGGTTTATGATCTATATCAAAATGAAAGGTTGTTTTCCATTTGAAATGATTCATATAATATTAAAATATTTCCCATCTATGATGACATTTCATTATTATAGTTTATGTTAACCTATAGTAATGCTATAATAATACAAATCCTATTATTCATTGTATGGTTTATGTTTTGATGGAATAATGTTTTTGACACATTTCTCTCTTACTCGTGTTATTTTATTTTTGTAATGTGCATCATTCCATGCATTATGATTTCATTAAATTATAATGATACCTATATCTTTTCTATAGGTAATTATATGATGAATAGTTTATAAAAATCAATCCATTTCATCGGTTATGATATTATGTGTTTGACACCCATATCTTTTTATGGGTCATGATATGATGAATTTTTTATTATCTTATTGAACATATTTGAATGATTTATTTATGTTATATGTGGGTATTATAGATCCCTATATTGAATTCGAGAAATATTGATATCTCATTCAACAATAATGGGAATCATGTAGACTATATTGATAAATAATAGGAAGCAATTATTTCATAATACAAAATAAGAATCAGGTTTGTCCTAATATACAATGGGAATATAGGGAAAACTAATCCACTATATAATGTGACTAAGGATGGTGGGGGTACCGATATGTATGTATAGTCCCATTGACCTGTCATAATAATGTTTGGTAATTATCCTTGACATATAGGGACACATGATTATGCCTGAACATAATTACGTGTTTAAAATGATTTTTGAGGTCTAGATTCAATTTTCGTAACTTAAAGAGTGGAACTATCTCTATTACAAAATTTTCGCAATGTTATAGTCTGATTTTTATTCTATAGGTATATTTTTTTATTCTTATAATATTATATCATTGATTATTATCTTGATTCCCTTAAAATTCATGTTCTATGAACATCCAATATTTTTTCAATGAGTTAAGTATATGATCATCGATATATGGGGAATGATCTTCCAAATTTATTGTCAGGATATCATATCATTTAATACATGTTATATGTATGTATCTCTTTTATTATCTGTTTATAACCATTTCAACTCTTCCTTTCTTATTTCTCAATTCCATAGGTAAAGAAGAACTTTTTTATGTAGGAATACAAAAAAGTGTAGATCTATAATTGGGAAAAAGAAGAAATTTCCCTGTGTTAGATGGTTATTATTCTATGATTATAAAGACACTAAATTATTATCGTCTTTATGCATGACTTTTTTTAATGTGGATAAAATTCATCTAATATAACATAATATCCATGTTTGTTTGGTGGGAGATTCTATATTATGAAATTATTCTGACTTAGTTATTGGGTCGATGATGACGTATTTAACATCATGTGTTCGCACTATTTATTTATATTCGGTAAACAGATACATAGAAATACCATCCAATATCCACTATTCCACCTACAGAGGATAGTCTAACCCTATAGAAACTAATATTTTTCACATCTAGAAAATAAAAATTATTATACAGAAATTTATTGAAAACATATAGATATACATTATAATCATGTATTTCTGGTGAAAATGGAAACATATATAAATAAAATAGAACTTCAAATGAGCTCACAACTATATCCCACTTAATTCTTTACTACATGAAAAAAACTAATAAATATCGTACCTAAATCTTACCTAATAAAAAGGAGAAGGAATATTTAATAAAAGGTGATCTCAGATTCATAGTAATTGTAATCAATGGAGACACCAATGATCAAATAAAATGAAAATTAATATAAGTGTATGAAATCATTATCATAATATTTTAAATCCAACTACAATAATCATATATCCCAATTAGGAGTCGTGACATAAATCATAGTTGTTCATAACATATGAATCAAAATGGAATGAAATAAGAATATCTATGGGGGAATAATATTATCACGACACATTGACTTTTTGAATACACATAAGAAAATATAATAATATTCGTAGAAGTAAAGGAACAATTACAATCCTATCATAGTGGATTGGATTTATCCCCCATTGTATCATATTAATCATTCTTCAGTCCCACTACTATCGTACTATATATTGAATCATTTTGAACTGGTTTTATTTACCATTCTAGTTAAATTTAACTTATGAGATATCCATAATTACATAATGCATAAAACATATAATTAATATTTATCTAACATCCCATGTATTTAAAATAATATTAATGTGTGACGCGGGATCAAATGAAAATCCAAATATCATAAACAATGAAAAATTATAACTTTTTTATACACATTTAATCATTCTATAAACCATAGAAAATAAAAAACATTCATACTAATTTCATCAATTCATTATAGTGTTTACCTAGGAAGATGATTTTTGTTCAAAAATATGTCATCATTTCATTGTTTAATATCCAATGAAAGGTAAAAGAAATTCCTAAATATCTAATCATACCAATCAAAAACAATATAGATAAAATATAAGGGTGATATCATGGGATTATATACCATGTAAATAATATGTAACATCAAAGGATGTCTTCATTAAATGGAAATTTATTTAATATTACTTTAGAATATATCATGAAAAATATATCCCTTTAATTTAGAAATAAAATATTTAAACTGATTAAATTTCAAAAATAATAAGAAAAAGATTTTATTTGAAAATAACCATTGAATATTGTTATTTATCTTTTAAATCATTGAGTGGTCTTGAGGATTTTAAATTTCATTCATGTAATTTTTTTTATTAAAATGGTTCCTTTCTGATTTTTGTTAAAAACTGAAATTTACTAGATTTATAATATGATATGGGGATCCATTAAAACTATTTCTTAATATATATATTATTTCATATATTGTACTAAAATAATAATAGAATAATAAAAACAATAATGAAACTATTTTTAGAGAACTATGAAATGGATGGAAAAACATTTCTCCAAAAATGTTATATAAAGATGATATTTTGATAAAAAAATATTGCCATCTCTTGAGTTAATAATGATAGAAAAAAATTAAACATTTTTTCTACTCCAACATATTGGAGATAATAAATTTCATGAGATTCATGGAAATTAGAGTAAAAATATATCATTAATAAAAAGTGAAATAATGTTGATTTTTGCATTAAAAAATTCTCCTTATATATTGAGTTATTATATAAAAAAATTATAGATAAAACATTTTTTCGAAAAAAAACTATAGGATAATAAATTTTATTATATTGATTAGATTTATATAAAAAAATAATCATTGTAAACTTAATAATAGACAATATTAAAAAATAGTGACAATGTATCCTAAAACATATACCTCATGTCTCATATTTATTAATACACCTTTTCAAATATTGTATAATAAATAATTTTATAATAAATTAATTAAAAAAACATATTTATATATAGAATACCATATATGGTTTAATAATGATATATCATTTATCTTTTATTAACAGTTCATTATAAAAATCACATTTTTATGTGATGACTGCGTAATTTGTTCCTGTAGGATTCAATTTTTTAGTTTCATTATTTGTACAATGATCATTTTTTAATCATTTCTAGTATTTTATACATGATATTAATAGGATATTGAATCATTATAGAAAGATTTATATTAATCCATAAATGTTTGAGATATAAATTTGATTTATATCATTCCTAGAGAATGTAATCCATACAAATGCAAGAATGATATATCAATTAATTATTGTATTGAAAAAAATAAATCAAATTATAATTTTAAATTATAAAATATTAATAATACCATAAATATAATTAATAATTATCAAATCCATAATTATATCTTTCAATTAATTTTGTAATGAAACAAAAATCACACTTTTATATGGATATAGAAAGCAATATTTACACACAAGTATTGATTTCCCCTTCTATATAGTAAAGACAATCTTGATAATTGTAGTTACGTAATCATTATAACAATTAAATATATTTATTATACATATACATTTATATTATAGTGTAATATATTTATTTTAATATGTTTAAGAAGATATAAAATTCAAAAATATCCATTAAGAGTAATACATATCCTTTGAGAACCCCTTTTTATCATATATATTAATGTTGAATGTGATGGTGTTTTAGTAATCACATAATCTGATGGAGGTGATAAAGCAATCCATTTCGGTAATAATACATTTATTTAATATTTAAATGGTTAAAATTGTGTGATGAAGATATGAGAGTATGTTCCCATTTATAAGTGAGGGGAGGGGAGCACATACAATTGCAAAAGAAGAATATAATATTATTAAGCCATTCTACAGTAATCAACCCAAAAGGACATAAATTCAAATAAAATGAATCCAATGTATAAATTGAAACATATTATTTGATTTATATTGTGTCTTATGTTATTTTAATCCTCATAACATTTATTAAACCCTTTGTCAACCAATTTTAACATTATCCTCTATAATGACGTCATTGATTTTCATAGGATTTATTTTACATATAAGGACCCAGTTATAAAAAAAATACACGAAGATATATTTTAGTTTAAAAATTACCATAATTGTCCCATTAAAATATTTTTATAATTTATAAAAATAAAATGTGTTTTTATAAAACATGAGTAATTTATATTTGATGAAAATTTTTCACTTTTAAAATAACATAAACAAAGAATGTATTGTATTTTAAAAATAAACATTTAAAAAAACAATAAATTATTTTAATAATTTTTATTAATTTTATAACAAACTAAAATTTCCAATTTATTTTACTTCTAATATTTTTAAATTCATTTTTTGTTCTTTTAATTTAATAAGTATTTCGTGGGATTTATATAAACTATTATGAAATTAATAAAAAAAATTAAAATTATTAATTATTTAATATTATAAATAAAATTAATTTTTTTCATTTATATATATATAAAAAAATTATACAATTTTTATCCGTATGTAAAATTTTTATTGAAGTTAAAGTCAATATATTATCATTTTAAATTTATTATTATTAAATTATAATATAAAGGTAATAATCATAGAAATTTGAAACAAAATAACCATATTTTTTTATCCATTTATGTCAAAATCTGAACTAAACTTGTAAAATTTGAAAGATCTAAGACATAGAGAAGTTTTAAAGCATTATATAATATTTTAACCCAAATTTTACATTTTTAATATTATTGGACATAAATAAATTTATTATTGTTACTACTATAAATAAACAAAAATAAAATGGTCCTATTTTAAACAATTTATTCTCAGGAATCTAAATATGTATTCATATATTCATGATTCAATTTCTAAAAGTTGAGAAAAAACATTTTAAATTAAATTCCCAAAAAATGTGGAAAATCATTTGTATTAAAAATATATTAATAACGATAAGACTAGAAAATAGTTCATTACTCAAGCCTAGAAAAAAATTATACAAATATTGAAACATTTTTTTGAATATTATATATCTATATATTCATTAAATTAAATTACTAAAAAAGATTAAGGAAATTGTTTTATTATAAAATTGCATTGCATAAATAAAAATACTTTTAAAAAAACAACTATATTAGATGTTGGTTCCAAAACGTATGTATATGGAAAATATGTGAAAGGGAACACCCATAAAAGATGGGCTGCTTCACAATGTACCTTGGCGGAGCCCTTCAGCACAACATCTTGCGTGAAGCCCCTCAACACCGCGACCAGTGAAAAGTAATGGAAACCTCTGCGATCATGGTAGTGTAACTAGGTAGAAGTATCATTGATTAGGATTCAATTGAATGAAATCTCCACGCTGTGATGGAAACTTGATCCCCTCTGCAATCCAGTGGAATTTTATGGAATCCTTTGTGAGCATCGCTGGGGTAATTAAGGAGGTCTCTACACCAAGGAGGAGATGACGGTCAGCATCATGGTTATGAGAATCATGACAGAATCTACTTCTGGTTAAAATGTAAAAGGGGATTCGTAACACTCTATCAGAGAATCACACCTCAACTTGACTATAAATAACAGTCTTCCTTTGACCCAAAGGACAGATACCCTGACCGTTCGCCTTCTTAGAAAACAAATTGCAAAGCATTCTCTTCTTTGCGAAGCATTAATAAATATGATCTCTTCACGGAATGTGATCATTATGAAATAACATTCCAATTTCTCAAATACAACCCCTCTAAAAACATGGATTCCCTACACAGATCCCACGGGCCACCGCAAAGAAAGGTTCTCCTGAAGGGAACTCAAGTATTCTCAAAGCACTCATTCTTCGTGAAGTACCCTCCCTACACTTTTGGTCCCCATGATAAGGTAGGGTCACTATGATTCGTGAAGTACATCATTTCTCTTTACCATGAATTACAAGGATCCCATGATCCATGAAGTCCAACTCCATGAAAGAGTGTTCACTTTGAAAAGCACCATTTATATGCATGTATACCCCATGCCTAGGTTAGGCCATCCCACATATCTAAGCATACCAATTTATAGAGTCTCTCCTTTCTGTGAAGCACAATAGCTTCACAATGTCCCTTCCTATGGATCCTTTTACATTAAAAACCCTTCTCTCATATGGGCCTTTAGGTTTGTATTAAGTGATTTCAAGGTCCCTTGGGATGTGCTTCATATTATGTTTCTTAGAATCATGATTTTTCGTATAGGTACACTGATGTCTAATGTTTGTTTTCATAGCCACACTAATGTGATCCCCTCAATGGATCACTCCACAACACCATATCTATAGGCAATTTTTGGTGCCTTCCCTTAACCCAGGGTTAACACATGCTGATTATGTATGTCCTAGGGGTGAGGATTCCATCATCATCATTTGTGCTATAGGAAGTAAAACTTCCAAGAACCTTATTCATTAGCACATGATGATAAACTATAGCCTCTCCCCATGAAAAATACATGGGGTTCTATGTCTCCACCAATTTCCATAACCATTGGTCTCCACAAGAGTGAGATCTTTCTAACATGGAATGAGATCCACTTGGATTGGAACAAAATATATCCATTGAGAAGGCCAATCATCTTAGTGTATAACCATATACTTTCTTATAGATGTAGAATACTCACTCCACCTTACGTATTTCATGAAAAAACGCTAGAGGAGAGATGGGAATAGGGACATACATTATCACGTACCTCCCCCTTTAGGATTTAATGCAATCTATCCACCACCCTTTTGTATGTCCCAATAGCCATCTCGAAAGGCTGCTAGCAAAGCGTAATCCCCTGATTCCTCTTTGGGCCACCAACCATGCATAAGCCAAATTATTGTCCTTGTGGACGTACCTTTCACTATGTGATTGTCAGGTGTTTTCTGCCTCTTCTTTATAACACGGAGCATGAATCACATGGTCTTAGAGTTATCATCAACCGATGATTTCTCTCTGGGATTATTTAGTTCGTAATCTCCAAGTCCCCTTTCTGAACTATGCAGACATTGATTCTTATAGCTTAATGACAATGATATGTAGGAAGCCTCCCTGAGGTTCAAGCCCAACACCTATCAGTCCTGACCACTTCACGACGGTTCATCCCCATCCCCCATGACATTAAACTGTATGCCCATTTTCTTCTAGCATGATTCTAAACTGTATGCATACAATCTACATTGGTTTTGATCACTATCTCATAGATAGGTTATGTTTGAATCCACCCTAATGTTCAACCCCCTTTTGAGGCAAGCCGTCATATTCCCCTTTTTTCGGATCAAACTCTCAGGTCCACCCCTGGGCATTAGATCAATATCGGGGTGCGAACCACATGCACACCCCCAGTATCATCTTCAAGTTGTAGTCTTCCACGCACATCCCAATCCTATCCATTCTAACAACGAGGGGTCTTATCCTTGTCTCTTAGGCATGGTATATAGGAAGTCCCCCTATGGATCAACCCCACACACTAGTAAATATATTCGAACAATGTCAGTTTTGATCCCTATCTCTTAGGCAGGGTACCGAGGAAGCCTCCCTGAGGTTCAACCCCAAATACTAGTAAATCCGTTTGATCTATGTGGGTTTTGACAACTATCTCTTAGGTAGGGTATAAAGGAATAATCCCATAGGATCAACCCCATACAATGGTAAAATTTTATAAACTATGTGGGTTTTGATCCTGATTGCCTATAAAAGTAACATAGGAAGCCTCCCTGAGGTTCAATCCCAAACACTTATAAAAATTTGTGTCACCTTTTCTGGTACCCACATCCTTGGTCAATCCTGGTGGAATCAGAACTGCTCTTCAGCTGCTAACCACGTGTAAGCCCTATCATGTCATCTTTTCATTCTCCTATGTGCACACCATAATTTTATACCCCCATCCTGAACTATGTTGACTTTTATTCGCTGCCATATGGATTAGCGTCATTGAGGTTTAATCCCACCATCCATGTCTCATCCAGTTCTCTCCCATGAGACTTGGTGTTCTAGGAATATAATGCCCAACCTAGAGGTTCTATTTCCTCCTGGTCCCATCCATGTGTTCATCCTCACAGGGTACCTCCTCAAGAGTCCCATTATTCCACTAAAATACATGGAAATTTATTCTCTACCATGGGGATATATAGTAAGTCTATTAGAGGATCAATCCCAACACTACTGTAAAATTCACATCTGTTCTATATCTTTCACCATCCACTTTATTGAACCCTCCATCATCCATCATGATTCTTACCCAGGCCTCCACATCCTAGTGAGATCATTCTATCCATCTCATCATTGATCCACGAAGAACCCAAAAAACTAACCATGAATAAGAAACACACAATCTATTATAATCCAACCAAGAGTTCTATACCCATGATGGGACACTATCCATGAGTAATCCCCAATATGTCTCCATATAATTTTCTGTGGTGTACAATGTAACACCCCAGCCCCAGTTACCCAGAGTCGGTGCATTATTATATAACATTGGCATGATCACAAGAAAGATCAAATATCGATAGACCGATTAGTTTAGTATCCTTGGAAACACTAGATATATTCATAAGTATTACATTACATCATAAAAATGAAAACTACAGAAACATCTTTTCTTCATAGTCCACACTCATATCCCCACATACTATCCCTGCAGGTCATTCATAAATTACTTATTCACATCCTTGGAAAAATAAAACATTGAAAGGGGTGAGCTCAAATGCCCATTAAGGATAACAATATAACGGAAACATTCATAAATAAGAATAAACATTTAAGGGCATGTATAATTAAAACAAAAGCCTATTCAACTTGAACTTCAGCATATTATGGAAAAAATGAAATGAAATAATGCCATTTAATTATTCACATGGATATTCTACTAATCGAATAATCACATGCAATATCAATAAGCACTTTCATAATGATGGAGTGCATAATGCCAGACTATCATAACCACATAGCCAAGTCCTCGTGCCAAGACTACAAATAAGATTTTTCCAAGGCCTTGTACCAAGACACTAGTTTGACTCATGAGGCCTACCGATTCATCGAGGAGCTATAGCGGGCTCCACCCGTCACATATTATGTCCAATGTATTCCCATATGAAAATGTCTAAACATAACATAAACATTCGTATTAAAACTAGCATACGAAATGTCAATAATTTCACCATAAACCATGAATGGTATAAAAATAGCACATCCACAGTCAAACATATCACAAAACCTTCAATAAAATATAGATGTTTTGTATCATAATAAATAAACTTCAAATAAGCGTAAAATCCATCAAAGGATGTTGACATAGATGAAATCAAAACTCTTTTTAGAGAAATATCTCTTTCTTTTTCGAAATCATTTAATAGTCATAAATTTATAAAATAAAAAATTTTCTTTGAAAATATTCTTATAAGCTTGTAAGGGAAGCATCGACGATTTTATAATGGTGGAAAATAGCCACACCCGCCGTATAAGTTAAAAAACATTCTTACCTTAATTCTGTCGAAAAGGTTAAAAAGCACCATGTTTGGAAAACAACGGAAATATTCCTTTATAAAATTCTTATAAAAAGTCAAACAAGCATATGAATGACTTTTTGACCCATATTCTTTCAAATAGTAAAGTTGTTTTGCAATAAGTTTTTACGAAACATGGATGTGGATGATAAAGAGATCCTAGTAGATGATTACGTATAAACAACCTTAGATAATGAAGAGATTGTGAAATAACCCTTA
The DNA here is from genome assembly GCA_963277665.1 of Viscum album. Lineage (NCBI taxonomy): Eukaryota > Viridiplantae > Streptophyta > Magnoliopsida > Santalales > Viscaceae > Viscum > Viscum album. Next base: position 540,770,500 of record OY728130.1, on the reverse strand, counting down.
CCTTTTACTTTTCCTTGGATGGGGTAGGTTAACCTCCTGTATAATGGTGAAATAATTTTCATTAAATTATACAAGAATCATATACATTAATATGATATCATATATGATCTTTTAACATTTATTTGTTAATAATATTTTAGTATTATCGTTGTTTCGGGTGTTAACTTACTCATTTTCTTTTATATGTTTTGTTACATAAGCTATATTTGTCATGGATAGGTTGTATCTTAATAATATACAGAATGATATCATGTCCTTAGATACTATTATTAGTCATCAAATGAGAATTATACTTCAATGGATACGAAGGAGAATGAATCTCATCGCATTCGTGGAGACGGTAGTCCGTATGTACGCACGAGTGACAATATCATTATTTTGATATTAAAATAAAATATAATTGGATGGTATATCATATATACCGATTAATTATCATGTTATATTTATTATTTACATGAGTTACACATCATTATTATACCCATCCAAATAATAATTTATTGAATAACAATTACACCACGACGTGGAGACGGTAAGCCGTACGTACGCACGTATGGTGACAAGTTATTCAAAGGATGAATAGAACACTGAATATGGTTGTACCATATTTATAATAAAATCACAGTATATATAAGAAACTGGAGTTATTATTTTAGAATAGTAATAACAAAGAAGGAAGATGTGGACGAAGAAAGGAACTTGGAAAAGGGTGGTGAAATCATTACCTCTTCTTCGGGTTCTTCCTTTTGAATTAATCAAAAGGGCTCTTGGGTTGTCTTTTTGACTAAAGTAAGGAATCTAAGATGGAGTGAGGGATGTTGAGAGAGTATTTGGACAGAGTTTGGCCTAACCAAAATGCTTTAAAGGTGTGAGTTAATGAGAAGTGGCAGTTCCCTTTTATAAGAGGGGTGAGGGGCACCTTTGGAAAAGTTAGAAATATTATTTTATAATAAATTCATATTAGGTTTCTAATGGCTCCAAAGTGGATTATTTAGAAGTTAAGGTGGGGATGGGTCGAAAACCACTCAACCAATAGAATTTAGACAGGTTTGGGTTACTATATTAACCTTATCATTAAGTGTGAACTCTTAGTTAATTAGTTTCACTTTTACAATGTCTCAACGTATTTTTATATTATATGGTTAATAACCATATTATATACATCCACAAGACCCCCAAGTGGTCCATTAAGGATAAACATATTATGATATAATTCCCTTGGCCGATCCTTAGATTTTTAAGAATTTAATATCAGTTAATAATATAATATTTGTTTTAAAAACTCTTTTATGTCAATTTTGACAATATTCAGTAATTGAATTTTGTAAAACTCATAACAGAATTATTACATCAAAAAATGTTAATTAAATCATTCCTAATATGTCATATTAACCAATAAAATTAGTGTAATTCAAAAAAAGACTCAAATTATATTTATATGGGTATCTATAACATCAATCATTTTAATGTTTCACTATTATGGTAATTACTCCATCACCATTGTGTCATAAATAATTAAATTATTTAATGTCTAAAAATTATATATAAAATACCATTATGTATGAAATCTTGTTATGTTTCTAATAAATATTTATAGTCGAAAATTCAACATATATAACCCAATGTAAAAATTCTTTTTCTATACGATACATCCTTGTGCCATTTTTGTATCCATTTTAACATAATTAAAATAAAGTGTCCCTATCACTTACAAGTGGCACCATGAGGTCCCCAAATCGACCCAAAGATGACCATGGTCGGACATGTATCAACCAATAAGGTTATGACACGTTTTAGGGTAATTTTTTATTATTATAATATTATTTTTTAACACTCATTTACCGAAGTAATTATTCAAAATGTCTAAAAATAAAAGTTACATATTTACACAATTTGAACATCATGATTCCAAATATGGAATCCATTTTTCAAAATTCAAAACATATAAGTGGCAGAAATTATTTTAAAATTAATTCCTGATGTCATAACAAAAAACATGTTTTTAATTAATAATAACTATCAAAAGATTGATACTTGTATATGTTCGGTTTAATTGTGAAATTATGTCCAATGACTAAAATTGTATTAAATGGTAAAAATATATTCTAAATATACTTTAAAACCACTCAAATTCATAATTTATCACTATTAATTATTTTTATTAAAAATGTTTTTTTAATTAAAATTTAGTAATTTTCATTATTCATCAAAATATTAAATTTATCTGAAAAGTAACAAAATTTCACCTTAGGCAAAATTCGATACTCCGAATCCAAAAATGAACTCCATTTTTAGAGATAAAATTTATAAAATTTCAAAAAGTAGGTATTACAATTAATAACGGCTAGTTTGATCGGTTGTGGTGTGTGTTATAACTCGGTGTTGCGTACAACACACGCTATTGCATTATTCAAAGAGAATCGTACCATAGAAGCTTGGAGTGTTACATTCTCCCCTCCTTCAAATAATTTCGTCCAAGAAATTTCTATCATACTACGACATGAAAAGGCTTGGGTGGTTCTTCATCATAAGTTCCTCAGGTTCCCACGTTGCCTCTTCCATAATATGGTTTATCCACAAAACATTTACCAGACACGTCATCCCGTTTCTTAGTACTTTTTCTCTTGTATCAATAATCTTGATGGGTTCTTCTCAATAAGGCAGATCGGGTTCCAGTTCTAATTCCTCATAGGCGAGTACATGCGTTGGGTCAGGCATGTATTTCCTTAACAGAGATACGTGGAACACATCGTGAACTTTGGAGAGACTTGATGGCATTGCCAATCAGTAAGCTACAGTCCCAATTCTTTCTAGAATTTAGAAAGGTCTGATGTACCTGGGACTCAATTTACCTTTCTTACCAAAACGTATGACTCCCTTCCATGGAGATACCTTCAGGAAAACATGGTCGCCGACTTGAAATTCCAAATCATTCCTTCGATTATCAGCATAGCTCTTCTGCCTACTTTGAGCTGCTTTGATGTGATTTTGGATTACCTTCACCTTTTCCATCGTTTCCTCCACCAGTTCTGGGCCTAAAAGTTTTCTTTCACCAACGTCATCCCAACATGTTGGTGTATGACATCTCTTTCCGTATAACGCTTCATATGGTACCATATGAATACTCGAATTGAAACTATTGTTATAGGAAAATTCTACCATATGTAAATATTGATCCCACATACCCTGAAAGTCAAGTGGGTATGATCTCAACAAGTCCTCTAAGGTTTGAAGTGTTCATTCTGATTGTCCATCTGTTTGAGGGTGGTAGGTAGTGCTCAAATGAAGTTCAGTATCCAAGGCTGTCTGAAGACTTGTTGAGATCATACCCACATGACTTTCCGGGTATGTGTGATCAATATTTACCTCTGGTAGAATTTTCTTATAACAATAGTTTCCATTCGAGTATTCATATGGCACCATATGAAGCGTTATACCGAAAGAGATGTAATACACCAACCTGTTGGGATGACGTTGGTGAAAGAAAACTTGTAGGCCCAGAACTGGTGGAGGAAATGATGGAAAAGTCGAAGAAAATCCAAAATCACATCAAAGCAGCTCAAAGTAGGAAGAAGAGATATGATGATAATAGAAGGAATTATTTGTAATTTCAAGTCAGTGACCATGTTTTCCTGAAGGTATCTCCATGGAATGGAGTCATACGTTTTGGTAAGGAAGGTAAATTGAGTCCCAAGTACATCAGACCTTTCTAAATTCTAGAACGAATTGGGACTGTAGCTTACCAATTGGCAATGCCGTCAAGTCTCTCCAAAGTTCACGATGTTTTCCACGTATCTCTGTTGAGGAAATACATGCCTGACCCAACGCATGTACTCACCTATGAGGAATTATAACTGGAACCCGATCTGTCTTATTGAGAAGAACCCATCAAGATTATTGATACGAGAGAAAAAGTACTAAGAAATGGGACGACGCTTCTGGTAAATGTTTTGTGGAGAAACCATAATATGTAAGAGGCAACTTAGGAACCTGAGGAACTTATGATGAAGAACCAAACGAGTGGAAAATCATTTGTATTAAAAATATATTAATAACGATAAGACTAGAAAATTGTTCATTACTCATGCCTAGAAAAAAATTATACAAATATTGAAACATTTTATTGAATATTATATATCTATATATTCATTAAATTAAATTACTAAAAAAGATTAAGGAAATTTTTTTATTACTAATAAATATGGAAAAATCATTTTAAATTAAATTCCCAAAAATTGTGTAATAAAGGCAGAGTACCAGGCTCTCATAAATGGTCTCAAGTTGGCCATCCAAATTGTTTTTCCTCATAAACATGTGAATGGGTACTCTGAACTAGTCATAACTCTGATCAAATATGAGTAAATCATTACTAATTCAGAACTCAGACCACTGTAAGAACGTACCCACTATCTAATGGCCATGTTTCAGTCTATGTCGTATGTTAGTTATGTCCCTTTATTACAAAATGATCATGTTGTCACCTTGGTTGGCTTCTCTATATCTCTTTCCTAGCCTAATCAGGATGATTTTATTATCCATGTGGAACATAATATATTTTTATCTCTCACTACTCCTGAAGACGTTGATATACTACAAGTAATTCACCTTACATCAGATGCCTCCCCATTAGAACCCACAGCTCCCTGAAATAGTGTTAGAGTTGATTTATGACTAGAGAAACCCTATTATAGAATATCTCTAGCATGTTAATATCGCTATAGATCGAGCCAATTTATATGGAATCTGACTGCAAGAATTTTAGTTCTCATTATATAGTGGCCCCAATTTTGAGAAGGACCTCTACAGATGCGGGTTTGATGGGATTTTCCACCATCTCATTTAGGGAGGTGAGATTTATCATGTCATGAAGAATGATCATGTTAGTTCCTATAGGTCTCATTATATTGAGATGTAACTATTTCAACAGATCTGAAGATTGTGATATGTTTGTCCCTCTACGATCCGTGATTGCATTGAGTTTTCTAATAGGGTCCATACATGAAAAATCGATGCTAATTTTAAGCATCGGTCGCTAAAACCTATCCAAAATATTAGTACTCCTGGAACTTTGTGGTATGGGGATTCGATGTCATGGGGAGATATCCACCAGTGATAACTTTCCAATGACGGATCATCCCAACTGGTACAAATTTCATTTCCATGTGGGTAGAGGCAGTTCCACTCATTGAGGTCAAGGCCCGTTTTGTCGTTGAATTTGTGATCTCTAATTTCCTATATTGATTTAGATTCCCACACGTCATCTTCACTAATAATGGAAAAAACATACAATCATCCTAACTAAATAAGTTTTATGCAATGTATAACATCTATTCTAACCATAACTCCCTCTAAAATGTCAAAAAAAGTGGACATATCGAGAAATTCAACAAAAACCCCTCTAACATTCTACAGAAGATGATTGTTCGTAACAAGAATATTTGGCAGGACTGAGTCCCCAAAGCTCAATGGGATTATTATATTATGAATCATAAATCCCCTCAGGTGACCCCATATTTCCTAATGTATGGATAGGAGGTGTTCATGAACATCGTGATTCAGTTTCCTTCATTTTGCACAACTACCTATGATCAGAAGACACCTGATAAAGTAGCTGAAATCTATCTGGATGAACTAGAAGAACATGATGAGAATTGCCTTTGTGCCATGCACAATCTGACGAGGCATAAAAACAAGAAAACCAAATCTTTCAAAAAGAAATTTTTCCTCCACTATTTCTTGCAATGTGACATGGTATTATCCCTTGGAAAACCAATGATACTCGGCAGGAAGCCACCCATAGTATAGCTCAAATGGGATGGACATTACATCATTCACAAGGTTTAACCCAATGGAAAATACTCCATAGTTACCATATATGGTGAGCGTATAACTCCTCCCACCAACACCAAATTCCTTAAGAAGTTATTTTCCAATGTTTTTCAGTCCCACATGACTCTAAACTATCCCATCCTGACTGAAAAATTTAAAAATGTATGATCCGTCTAGGCTAGAGGATGTAAAAATACCCAGAAATCACCCCACATGATGTTAAAATACTTTTTTGTCCTATATGACATTAAACTATGAGAAGAAATTTATTCCATGTGCCATGGAAAAAACTTCAAGAACTCCCCTATGGTCTTTCCCCATAACATGGATTCTTCTAAGAACACATTTTGTGTAGTGGGATTTTGTTCTAATTCACATCGGGTTTATCATGACCACATAATGTGTTCCCCTTCAGAGATATCCACCTCTTTCATCGTTACAGCATGACGTTAAACTGCATGAGCATATTCATGCTTCATGTATCCCCATTATTTTGGTTTCCACTAACATTCACACCCAATCTTACCCCAAAATTGCATGGATGATAGTCCATAGTGCTCTCCTACCATTTCAGGCCAATATACCTAATGATTTTGGACATCAATTTGATACAAATCCAACGTTTTGAATATGGTCAGTAGTTGAAACTAATTTGTTGTTGCAATTCTAGGTCACACTATAAAAATATTGTGTTGAAAACATTATCAACAGTTATCCCAAATCGATGTTACCCATCTATAGTCTCCAAACTGACTGGAAACATGATTTACCCTTTCCACCCATTTGTCCCATGCACATGACATTAAGATAGACAAAAACGTTCAAGTTCTATGGCTATAAATTGTGATCTCCCAATTTCCTTGTCACATGAATCTAAAATACAGGGCATCTTTAGAACTACATATGGCTTTATTTCCTTCTCTATTGGAAATTTAGGAATGCCTAAATATTATGTTTTCATATACATCCATATTTCATGGAAACCTATCCTTCCTTCTGGCCCCTTTGGCATAAGTTCCTTAGGAGGGGGTTTGTGGTGTGGAGTGGGCTTATATTCACATTCATGTTGGGTTATCAATAGTCATTCCACACACTGCTATTTTGATATCTCTCCATATTCTTATTCTTCACTCATCTTCTAAAGTCTCTTACTCTTAAATCCCCCCCCCCCTCAGCCCTCTTTGGTAATTCACCAACCTGTCCATGAGAACCCTAGTTTAGAACATATAGAGTAGGGTTTTACATAGAAAAGTTATCATTCATTTCCATTCTTAATTATTCTCATTATATGGGATATCATCATTATTCACATTCTAATGGACTCCCAGATGGCATGGATTCTTGGCCTCAGTGCTCTACTAATGTTTTGGGCCAACATTCCTGAGGATATCGAACAACAATAAAATATATGTCCCACGTGGTGAATATGGTTATTGGTGGATTCTCATTTATCTATTCCCATATCAGTTCACACGATATGGATGACATGTTTTGAACATAGTGAATAGTTATCATCTATCATTACGCCACCCACATTAATCCCTAATTATTTGTTCCTTGATTCACATCCCATTACACTCCATCATGTCCCAGTGGAATTCTGACTGTCTTGGTTATATCTCTTAGTTCGTGTTTGGTCATTAAGAGGACTAGTCCATGGTGTAGTGTCATTCGAGTCTCTATAATGTTTCCCCTTTTCTTTATTCTACGTGTTGAGAACACTTTCTCTACCAATATTTCCCACATTGAGTGTAGCACCTGTGGGCATAATGATTTGGTCAAGGATTATGCCCAATAGGAGGAGTTTCACTTATTAGGGTATGAGATCTATGAACCTAAACAATGATCTACCTCATACTAATTAAATGATGTTAAACTAAAAAAATACACTCAAACCAACCTATGACATCATTAGAATCGTTATGGGATACGTAGGAACACCTAGACATTTCGTCTTCTAGTCTAACTCAAGGTCCACTAATTATCTGTTCTGTTTGGATTTTCCCCCCACACTTTTATAGGAATGCATGGTGTGGAATATCTGGGATTATGTCCTCATTCATTTCATATTTCCAATATATTCACAACATAATTCCATTTTAGGAGCTACTCTCTCATGCCTCTTATCCTGCATAACGTTAAACTTACCTTCCACAACTATGTTGGGCCTGATTCCCATCCTCATGGGATATGTAGGAATTCTAAAATATTTCTTATTTGGGTCTAGACCCATATACTTTGACCTTTTATGGCCCCTCTTCCAAAGGTTTCCCCTCTAGAGCTGTGCCTAGAGTGGTGTGGACTGTATCCTCATTCAAGTCGGGTATTCTTAATCACAACTTGAGAATTCCATCTAAAACCAGGTTCTTCTGTATACATCAAATCCATCTTAATTTAGTATATCAATCTTGGTCCCACATGAAATTAAAATTTTGTGTCCATGTTGTGTGATGTTAAAATTTATGGCTTGGTCTTATCATAAGACCCAAAACTATGGCAATATCATCCTGGCCCATGATAAAAAATGGCACCACATTATCTATCCTCACTCAAGGGGGAATCATGTTTGGTATCTGTTCTACACCATAAATTTTTTCAATGCATGCATATAGATTGATTCATGTAGCGACACCCGGTTCTCCATCCTAGATTTGTTGCTTCACAAAAAAAACACAAATCTTCCATAAAGAACATACAAGATCTATCAAATGATACTTCTTTGGGTGCATAGGCCAGACCGGAAAAAAACTTTCCCCTAGAATTGGTACCTACCATGTCATATCTAGAACTATGTGTGGCTCCATTCAGTACATGTTGGATATATAGGAACTTCCAGACATTTCATCACTCTTTCCACCTCTAGGTATCTCAAATTGTTCCCTCTTTTAGGCACCCTGGGCATAATCTCTGTTGGGAACATGTGGTATGGGGAGTACCTCATAGGTCATCATTCATGTAGGGTTTTTCAAAAACCAAACCTTGTGTCTCCCTTGAATCATCCCAACATATTCTAATCCCTATGAACATAAACTAAGATCATCTTATATGAACATTGTGTCAGGTTTGGCGATATCACCATGTTGTGCACATTCCATTAAAAAAAGTCCCCTCTCAATGGTCCACTCTACGACCTTAAACAATAAGTTTACATCCCAAGGAACCATCTCCTTGGAAAATTAATTGACTCCCTTTATCTGACATGTCTCATTGATGTACTCAAATGCGTCGTGGAAAAGAGACCAATGTGTGATTTTTCACATGGGCATTCCCTCATTTCATGTCCAGGCATCATGATCCATTTATTTGGATATCCATCCCCTTCCATGTTATAATGGAACCCCTTTACAACCTGGTCTCATGCCACATTGGCTCACCTATTTTCCTGGGGCAATGCTCCAATAGGCCATGAACATCATTTGGTGACAGGTATCGTGTTTTGAACACGGTAAGAGGACGGGCCTCATTTTCTTATCCCCATACTAGGATAATGTTAAATGTAAGATGTGTTTTGAACATGGTCAATTGTTATCCTCTATAATCATTCCACCATCATTATGATCCATATCATTGGTTCCATGATTCACATTTTTTCACCCATTATGTTCATGTAAAATTCCAACACACTCAGTTTACCCCTATGTGCATTATGTGCATTGAGTAAGTAGGAATGTAATATTGGGATGTCATTCACCTAGTGATCCATTTCCCATAATCTCGGCCTCCCTCAACTTAGAAAATTACATCACCACACCTTTATCCCACATCGATCATGAATGACATGGGCATAGTGGATTTGGTATGGTTTGTACTTGGGTAGATGAACTACACATGCCTTTCATCCCACTTGATGTTAAACTACACATCACCTCAAGAACTATGTATGGATTGTTTTCCATCCTAATGGGATATATTGGAACACCCGAGCACTTTCTATTGGGTCCATTCCCATGTTAGGACACCTATGGTCTATGGTCTAAGAATCCATCATTGAGGAACATGATGTGGGGAACACCTTCGTATGTCCTCATTAAAGTCAGGTTTATTATTACTAAATCATATACCCCTATAGAAATCCTTTCCCCATTATGTCTTTAAAACATTACATTAAACTACACGGGTCCTACAGAACTATGTATTGCTTGATTCCGGTCATAGTAGGATACATTGTGGCATCAGGATGTATATTTCCAAAATCATGATATGTACTTGTAAACCATCCAATACGTATTTCCTAGACACATCCCCCATTTGTGGAACCCTTCATTACCCCCTTCATCACTGTACTACTTTAAAACAACATGTCTATTGTCCTCATTGGCATGATGTAAAACTGTGGTCCACTCTATTCCCCAACCAGAGAGATACATTCATGAAATTTATATGATCCCTGATAAAACCGATGTTCTCACCTAATGTGATTTCCTCACTATAGCGTAATTTCAAAAGTGTTGGAATCTATTAGAAAAAACCATCACTCCACCCTACATTCTTTGTGATCCCTTTAGTTAGATCCTCGTCATATTTAATTCCTGAAGGAACCCCATAACAGTATAGATTTTAGGCCTATGGATTGCCTACTATTATAGAATAACATTACAGAAGACTAATGGATGAAATTTTGAGTCAAGCCCCATGTTTCGAACAAGGTCAGTGATTAGCCATCATTTTTTATCTCCATTTTAGTCAAAGACAATAGGGATACAATGTTTCAAACACAGTAAAAAATTATCCTTCATTGTTTTATCATCCCTAAAGTGTTCCAAATTATTTGGATCTTGATTCACACTTCAAACTCCCCTCTGTTCCGATTGATCCTAATGCCATGGGGTTACCCCACTCGTGCACTAGAGCATATTGGGAAAGGGAAATATGACTACTCTGAGAAATTCATTCTCCAGTCAGGCTTCTCTATTTATTCTCGAAATTTCAGATTGGGTTTTTTAGACCCAATATGACCAGAGCCTGGTTGGAACTCTCATATTAAAGAAGAATAATGACATGGTCACCCATTCTTTCTCATATCAAGCACAACCCATGTGATCTTGAGGATAGATCATAGGATATTTCAACAATGTGATGGAAATGCAAAAAAATAAAATAAATAATGGGAATCATGCCTAAAACCAACATAAATTACATTTATATGTTCACCTAAATTATAGTGACCTTGGATTATCCCCTCCCATAGATGGGTGGATCTCTTTAATGGAGAATCCCAACTCTACCATTCTCTAGATAGTAGCATCTAGGATCCACTGTCGCTGATTAAGCTCATGATACTACTCATGGGAAATAGGGAGTAATTCATGAGCCTTAATCTAAGTTTGATCCACCTCATCTCAGATTATATACATTTCCTCATATGATCACCTCAAATATTATTTGGCCTCTACCATCTAGGCCTTTAGTTGTGATATGATCCATTATTGTGTGTTGAGGACAGAAGAGTACTCGTTCTCCTACGCCCTCATCCACTTCTATCTCATTCTCAGCCTCCTGGAGTCTCTTGATGTTCACAAACATCCTCCGCTGTCAGCCTACATTGAGGCAAGAGTCATGATCCCATATATTCTCTAACATAATATCATGGATGAGCATATGAAAACACTAGTTTTCCACTAGTTCATTGGATAGTTCACACAACTAGGAATGAATCATCCCCATATGATAAATCCATTGTGATTGAGGGGTCTCCCTAATGATGTGCTTACTCAGCCTTTATCACCAGTGATATATTAACTTTCTATTATCTTCATTAGAAGTTGTCTTGTCACAGTCCTCGGCTTCGGTAGGTTCATATTTCTGGAATGCCTCTTGGAACTCATGATCAGGATCCTCATCCGGTGGTTGATTGGCTAGTTTAGGTATCATGTCGTTTGATTAAACCCCTTTGTCAGATTCCACCTCGATGACTTCACGTTCCATCCTACTAACAGTCCCACCAATAATTATGATCAATATGTCTTGATCAGTATGGACATCTGCATCCGTGATCACCAGTGTTCCCCTAGGAAATGAAACACCAAGAACTCTGATAATCCTCTCCAATACGGCCCACGCCATTTGACGAACTGTGCATGTGATAATACATAGACCACATTTGGCCTGATTCAATGGATGATAGTTACAAATTCTGTGAAGAAAACTTTCTAATATCAAATATATTGTCTCACCCCTAAGCTTTTTCCTCTAAGACCCTAAGGTGTGGACATTCGTATATGGTTGCGAAATCCGATGTCTCAGGGAGAACCACCAAGGGTTCCACCACCCCCTAAACATGTTAATCACCTTCATCATAGGTGCATATCCAAAAGCCAATACAATAATGTGTGGGAGCGTTTTCTGTCAATGAGACCATCCTACATAAGTGAAATTTTAGTTGGGAAGGAATAAGTGACCTGAATAATTACTATATGAAAATGGTTTAGGGTTTACCACAAGTGACTGTTCTAAATATTCCAACTCTGAGTTTGTAACCTCACCATCCTCTGTAGGGCTCCCTCTACTATCCAACTCACACCAGGAGGAAACATATGATTATTATTGTAGGGGGATGTTCTCCATCAATTCAATGGAAGATATATATGAAGGGACTGATCGATCGAGCAACACTTTCACCTGATCCGTCATTAGACGTGACACACCCCGAGAGTGCACAAATTTCACCAGGTCGACGATGTATTGCTCCATTTCTACCTTAGATACCACAAATGTGGTATTATTGTGACCAATCCATGAAAAATCCATCCTGATATGGTTCATATAGTGACACATCTGGGATGAATTAATGAATTGTCTATTGACATCCCAGATGACCCAAGCCTTTGGGAAAAAAGCATCCTCACGAATGTCTATATGGAATAGCCAAAACCCCAGATCCTGAGTTGGAATCTTATGGAACCCCATGGGCGGCCACCATTGCCGCTGACTTTTATCCTCTTGGACCCCGAGTCTTCCAATGCCGCCTGCCTCTTAATCGATGTAGGCCTCACTGCTACTGTAGCCTCACTACCATGGGATATTATTTTTACCATCCAACCCTGACCTCGAGGATGGGTGGTACCCCATCACTAGAACGGACAGTTCGTCACTTCAATATAACCCATGAGTATTCTACCACCACTGTCGCGGATTAAGCTCATGATACTCCTCAAGGGAAATAGGGAATAATTCATGAGCCTTAATCTATGTTTGATCCACCTCATCTCAGATAATATCCATTTCCACAGAGGATCACCTCAAATATTATTTGGCCTCTACCATCTATGCCTTTTGTTGTGATATGATCCATTATTGTGTGTTGAGGACAGAAGAGTACCTGTTCTCCTACGCCCTCATCCACTGTATCTCATTCTCAGCCTCATGGAGTCTCTTGACGTTCACGAACATCCTCCGCTGTCAGCCTACACTGAGGCAACAGTCAGGATCCCGTATATTCTCTACCATAATATCATGGATGGTCTTATGAAAACACAGGGATTCCACTATTTCAGTGGATAGTTCGCACAACTAGGAATGAATCATCCCAATATGATCAATCCATTGTGATTGTGGGGTCTCCCTAATGATGTGCTTGCTCAGCCTTTATGACCCGTGATGGATGAACTTTCTATTATCTTCATTAGAAGCTGTCTTGTCACAGTCCTCAGCTTCGGTAGGTTCATATGTCTAGAATGCCTCTAGGAACTCATGATCAGGATCCTCATCCGGTGCTTGATTTTCTATTTTAGGTATCATGTCGTCTGATTAAACCCCTTTGTCAGATTCCACCTCGATGACTTCACGTTCCATCCTACTAACAGTCCCACCTATAATTAGGAGCACTATGTCTTGATCAGTATGGACATTTGCATCCATGATCACCGGTGTTCCCCTAGGAAATGAAACACCAAGAACTCTGATAATCCTCTCCAATAAAGCCCACACCATTCGAAGAACTGTTCATGTAATAATACATAGAACTCAGTTGGCCAGATTCAATGGATGATATTTACAAATTCTGTGAAGAAAACATTCCGATATGAAATAGATTGTCTCACCCCTGAGCTTTTTCATTTGAGACCCTAAGGTGTGGACATTCGTATATGGTTGGGAAATCTGATTTCTCAGGGAGAACAACCATGGGTTCCACCACCCCCTTAAACATGTTAATCGCCTTCATCATAGGTGCATATCCAGAAGCCAATACAATAATGTGTGGGAGCGTTTTTTGTCCATGAGACTGTCCTACGTAGGTGAAATTGTAGTTGGGAAGGTATAAGTGACCTGAATAATTACTATATGAAAATGGTTTAGGGTTTACCACATGAGACTCTTTGAAATATTCCAACTCTATGTTTGCAACCTCACCATCCTCTGTAGGGCTCCCTCTACTAGCCAACTCACACCAGGAGGACTCATCTAATTATTATTGTAGGGGGATGTTCTCCATCAATTCAATGGAAGATATATATGAGGTGAATGATTGATCGAGCACCACTTTCACCCGATCCATCATTAGACGTGACACACCCCGAGAGTGCACAAATTTCTCTAGTTCGACGATGTATTGTTACCCTTCCACCTTCGATACCACAAATATGGTTTTATTGTGACCAATCCATGAATAATCCATCCTAATATGGTTCATGTAGTGACACATCTGTGATGAATTAATGAATTGTATGTTGACATCCCAGATGACCCAAGCCTCTGGGAAAACAGCATCCTCAAGAATGTGTATATGGAATAGCCACAACCCCGGATCCTGAGTGGGTATCATATGGAACCCCATGGGTGGCCTGCATTGTTGCTGACTTTTCTCCTCTTGGACCTCGAGTATTCCAACGCATCCTTCCTCTTAATCGGTGTAGGCCTCACTGGTAACATGGCCTCGCTACCATGGGATGTTCATTCCACCGTCCAGCCCTGACCTCGAGGCTTGGTGGTACCCCATCACTAGAACGGATAGTTCGTTGCATCAATATATCCCATGAGTATTCTACATCCTAACTATTAGCATAATATTTCACTAGCCAATAGACAGATGCGGGAAGAGGCAACTCATTCCATATATTCCCATCCCCTCGTGTGATCATGAGCCACATATGCCTCTTCACACATAGATGGTCCTCACGTGTCAATCCCTAGTGGACCCACAATGAGAGCCTCTTCAGGCACATAAACTCCCTCACAATGTGATGTGGGTTGTACGACACACAGATAGGCTTGTGATCAACCTATGCCATAGGGACTCCATTCTGAATGAATAGGATAAAGGAACGGTGCTCCTCTATTCCCTATTCATCATCAGTGAACACACCTGTTGGGAATGGGAATATATGGAATTAGAACTCATCTGCCATACTAACTCGACTCTACACCATTTGTGGGTTAATAATCATTTGGAAATGGGGTTCATGTATTCATAGGCACCCATATGCACCACTATCCACAGATAAAGAGGATGAAGCAGCCCACATACCCTATGTGTCTTAATTCCCTCCCTTATATCCCATAGTAATTTATACGACTTATCCAGCATCGTGATTCCCAAAATGATCCTCTCCCCCATCACTGACATGGATTCCATGATAAATGTGCTCAGCCATACGCCCATGTTCATATCCCTTACTGGAAGTATCCAGCTACAAATGAGAGCCTAAATGAACGTAGCCTTCCTAAGCACCATTTATTGCTTGGTGGTGACACTGAACCCCCATATCTTCCAATATATGCCCTCCAAGAGTCTCTAGTATCATTACTCCTTGATGTGTTGGATCCACTTTGGGAATGTCGGAGGCCTCAAAGGAAACATCCCATTTAAAGGGGACTGAAAGAACCTCCTGATCCACAAACAAAATTAGACATCCCTCATCGACTTCTTGTCGTCTCATGGAACTAGGTTCATCATTACAATTTTCAGGAGCATCATCTACTCTAGGTCCTTAAATTTATTCATAGTAGGCAGGAACTCATAATACGTCACCCCCAATATCGAAATCCATTAGATATTGTGAAGGTCTCATAGGTATATACTGACTTCCCAATGGTGAGAATTAAAAGAGTTGTTCCTCAATGACAACCTTCTCAACAACTCTGGCATTATTTTCTTCAATAGATTGATGTGGAATTGGGAGGCCCATGGCACATAATATAGGCCCACTCACCTCATCTTATCCCCAAACTCCTCTCATGGGGCACATACATACTATGATCGTTCCCAGTCATCCATGAAATTTCAACCACGATGCAAATCCCACTCATCGGTCCATCCCTTCTCCGGGTTCCCCAAGGCCACCTTCAAAATTGTGTGGTACGACGAGGGAGAAAAATCTGGATAAAACACCTTCGCATAAACATTTGTAAAAAGGATGCATAAGAAGTCTATATTGACTGGTGTATGATTATCCCATGTATAAAAATCATATGACCAAAATTTTTGGTGCTGGTACGACTTACTCCTAAACCAATATCCTAGCTCATCCCTGATTGCTTCGAGAATGAGAACATCATCCCTCAAAACAAATACTTATGGAGGTATTTTTTTGAACATGTGGATATTATATTGGCTATATTGAAACATATCCCCCATCAATTCGTGGTCATAATAACTCCTCACACATTCCCCAATGACAATGTTATCATCCATGTCTTCCCTTCATACATCATCTGTATAAAGCGCCCAGGAAGCTTATTGGTGATCCATTATGTCTCAATGTTTTAGAAATTTTTTTCATGGATCACATAGCTCAATTGATAATCTCAATCACATATATCGATTGTAGAGACAGGTTGTAGAGCCCTGCAACAGACCTCACAGACACAATCCGCAGAGCGCATGATTGTAGAGTCAGAATGCTTGATGTGTGCAGCTTAGAAAAGAGGGCTTGATTCACAAAGAGTGGTTACAAATTTGGTGGAGATTCATGAATAGAGAGACCGGAATCAAAATCATGAAGATAAATAAGGAAAAAAGAGGGGGCTTCCACCCTTATTTATAGGCAACGATCATTGAGCTTCGCAATACGAATGGATGCGACAAGCTTCATGATGTTCTCAACCTATGGATCACCTCTCTCAATCACGACCCTACTACATGATCTTGCATTATGTTTTTCCTAATTGTTTTTCTTTCACCCTCATAAATTGAACCACAGTTTCACCTCAACTCCAAGTTTGATGGGGGGGGGGGGTTGTTGGGACCAAAATTTATGCATAGGAAATATATGAAAAGCGAACACCAATACAAAAAGTGTCTATTTCATGAAGCACCATTGTGGATCCCTTCAACACTATGGCCAGAGTGAATCCCCTCTACACTATGAATGACACAAAAAAATGGCCACCTATGAGATCACTGAAGAGTAAATAGGTGGAATTCTCTGTGGTTACAACGTAATTGATAGGAAGATTCATGTTGTGGAGGAAACACGATCACCTCTGTGATCCCTTGGAAGTTGATTGAAGCCTCCACAAGCACCGAGGTGGAAAATAAGGAGGCCTCTACATAGAGGAGTGGATGTTGGTTGAATTCATGGTTATGATAAACACAATACAATCCGCCCTTAATGGATAATAACCAGCGGCTTTGCAATGCACTGTTACAGGTTCATGCCACTTCTCGCATATAAATTCCAAGCTTACCATGAACCCAATGGATGGATACCTCAACCTTTCTCCATATTATCTATAAAATCATTAATAATATTTTTCTCTAAAAATAATTGAGAAAAATTATATCTTCAAGGTACTTAATCATTGAAAAATACCGTACCCTTAGATCAGATTCAACCACTCTTCAAGATGGGATTCCCTACACAAATCCCATGGGCCATCTCAAAGGAATGAGCTCCCCAAGGGAACTCGGGTTTCTGCAAAGAACTCATACTTCAAAAAGTACCATCCATGGAAATGTTTTGCTATGGAAGGATCATTGTGTTTTTTGAAGTACATAGCTTCACATTGTTTCACTTTTCTAGGAACCCATACTCCAAAAAGTCATAATCCGCAAAAGCACATTCACTTCACAAAGATCTTTTTATATGCATGTATATCTAACTCCTAGGATGGGCCAGTCCACATTGTGAAGCACACCCCTCAGTAGATTCTCTCCACTATATGAAGCACTAGATCATTCCAAGGTCCCTTTATATAGATCATTTTTCTTTAGAAACCCTTATCACATACGACCCTCTGGGTTTTTATGAAGTGATTTCAAAGTCTCTTGGGCGGTGCTTCATATTGAGTTACATATCCCCATGCTTCTATGAATAGGAATGCTAACAAATATTTCTTCTTCACGAACCACCCAAATGTGAGCCCCTCAATTGATCACTACACTACCCCATCTCTATATGTAATTTTCATTACCTTCCCACCACTGAGGGATAAATCATTACTGTTATGTATTGTATATTGTTGATAAGTGCATACACATTTTTTGTGTTTTAGGATGTTAAAAATCCAAGAATCCTTGTCCACTACACATGATATTAAATTGTAGCCTCATCCCATGCAATTTAACTAGGTTAAACTGTCTCAGAAATTTTTTACACTCGATGGTCTTCACCAAAGTGAGATCTTTATCACCTGGAATGAGATCTCCAAGCATGGAACAACATCTGTCTAGGGTGAAGAATGACCATGTTTGGCATAACCCCCCATCATTTCTTATGGGAGGTAGCATAATCGCTCCTCATATATTTTTTTTTGTACAAAGGCTAGAGGAGATATGGGCACAGTGACCTCCGATTACCCATTCTCATTGGGAATTATCTCCATCTAGCCTCCATCTTAGTGGAAGTCCCAATTTCTATCTCTTTGGGCTGTTATCCTAGTGTAATTATTTATTTCTTCAATGGGCCTCCAAATACACAAAAACCTCATTATATTACTCACAGAATCACCTTTTGTTATGTGATTATCAGGACATTGCTGCCTCTTGTTTCTCACATCGAGCATGACTCGTGTGGGATTAGATTATGCATTGAGCATGGCATCCTCCCTATGCTGCCTTAGTGTGTAATCCACAAGCCCCCCTTCAAAAAAATCATGAATTTGATCCTTTTAATTTCCATGAAAGGTACCTATGACTCCTCCCTGATGATCATTCCCAACACCCATTAGCCCAAACCACATCACATCAGTTCACCCCTATATTTCCTGACATTAAATTATATTCCATTTTTCTTCCCACGTGATTCAAAATTGCATGCATATGAACTACGTCAGTTTTATCCCTGTCTCCTATAGAGGGTATGTAGGAAGTTACCCTGAGGATCAACCCCAATAGTCAATAAACCATTATAATCCCCTATTTTCGAATCCAACTCTTTGGTCTCCCACCTGGGCATTAAATCCATATTGGGATAAAAACAATGCATACATCCCCAACAACATCACCGTGTCGTGGTCCTCCATGGACACCATGATCATATTCAGTAGAACTATGTCTGTTTTGATCCTTGTATCCTAGGCATGGTACGTAGGAATCGTCCATGATGTTCAACACCAAACAATATGAAAAATATTAGAACTAAGTGGGTTTTGTTCTCTATATCATAGGAAGGGTATTTTGGAAGCCTCCTTGATGTTCATCCCCAAAAAATAGAAACCTATTCAAACTATCAAGGTTTTGATCCATGTCTCCTAGGCATGGAACATAGGAAGCCTCACTAAGGATCAACCTCCAACACTAGTAAACATATACAAACTCTCTAGGTTTTCATCCCCTTCTCCAAGATAAGGAATGTAGGAAGACTCCCTATGGTTCAAACCCAAACACTAGTAATCTTTAGTGTCCTATTTTCTGGGACCCACATCATTGGTCCGTCAAGGTGGTGTCATACTACCTATCAGGATTCTATCCATGAAATATCCCCAATATGTCATAGGGTCGTTTACCTCTGTGTACACCCTGATTCTATGCCTCCCATTATAAACTATGTGGACATTGCTTTGGTGCCACTGGGATATGTAGGATTCTTTCCTAAGGTTCAATCCCATCCTCCCTGTCACATTCTAGTCTCTCCCTTGAGACTTGGTGTTTTGAGAAGATCATTCCCCATCCCAGAGGTTCTATTTCCTCTAGGTCCCATTCATCCTTTCATCCTCACATGGCTACCTACTCTAGTGTCCCATCAGCCCACCGAACAATGTGGACATTGATTCCATTCCATGTTGATATGTTAGATGCATCTCAGAGGTTCAATTCAAAACTGAAATCATTTTCACGCTGATTCCATCTCATTCACCATCCACTTCATTCAACCCTCCATCATCCATCATGATTCTTTCCCAAACCTCCACATCCCGACGAGATCACGCCATTCATCACATCCCTACATCTCGTGCCACTAGTGCAGCTAACCATGCATATGTACCGGACAATACATGACCATCCAACCAAGAGTTACCCTCATGTGATGGGCCACTATCCATGCTAAGCCTCATCATGTCTCCTGGTTGTTGTCCATAGTGTAGATCTTGATTCCATGTCTCTCCCTTCGAAATATGTGGGTTTTTATCCCTATATTCTACTCATGGTATGTAGGAAACCTCCAAGCGGATCAGTCCCAACCAATGGTAAACCATGGAATCCCCCTTTCTGGTACCCAATAATCCCTAGATCATCCTTCATTATATATTTTGATCCACTCATCCCATAAACCCCTTAAGGTTCTCCCTCCTAGGGATGTACCATCTAATTCACTCCTATCATTATTTTGATCGGTCCCATCCATCTTTTCTAGACATTAAACACTCGGAATACCTTATGTCAACCATACAAAGCTCAGAAAATCCTCAAGGACATGCCTATGGCATATAATTCCCTGCAGTCGACGTGGGATGTCTCAGGCTTCCATTCCCTCGATAATCACTATCATAAGGGGATGAAACCTAGACACATCAATGTGTCAGCCTCCAAACATTCCATCAATGTCCAACTTGACTATTCCCCTAAAGGAAGGACGTTTCCCAGACCTGAAACCTTGGAATATCTTAGTTGAAGAAGTGTTATGAATTAGCATCCCTGAAGATAAGGCACCATGGAATAGTTTCATGATCAAAGTCTTAATATTTAAGGAAGTCCCAGACTTGGTGATGAATTCTGATGAGGAATCCTAAGAAGGAAGAACCGACAACCCATCATCCCATGCTGATCAAGGAGAAAACAACCCTAAATAAGAAAAAGATGATGCCCACCACTGGAATGTGGGAATGTGTGGAAATAACATAGTGTGTCCTCGACAGATAGAGGCGCACCCCTGTGAAAATGACCGAAACATTAGATTATAAATTTTTATCCATTCAAAAAAATACATAACCAATAAAAATATTTTACTCATGTGAAAATTATAAATTATAAATATTCTATATTTCCATTATCAAAACATCTAATTTTATGGCTTCGTTATAAATCATTACTATATTTTGGATTAGTTAGAAAATGTGTTAGGTGTGTCACAACATATAAAAATAATAATTTAATAGAAATATAACATAATGTATAATGGTGTTACATTATACCACCTATAAAATGAATTATTTTTTTAATTCAATCACTCTGATAAATAATGATGAGGGTATCCTTTCTTCCTTAAATCAACATGTTCCCATATATATTATCTTAATTTATGATTTCTATATTGAACATTAACGAAGTGATTTATCTTATTTAAAAGCACATTATCTCTATTTTTGATGATTTATACATTATGATATCTATAAGTATGTTAATTCTCCTATAGTAAAACCACTTATTTTAGTGTGCTTAATGGTTCTGGTATATACTTCCTTAAAAGAGTTATATGTAATACGTTATCAAATTGAGATAGGTTTAGTGGATGTTCCCTGAAATAAGCTATTTTCCCTACATGAAAAACAATCTGGATAGAGACAATATACATATAGCTCATGTTTCACTTCATAATGAATCTCAAAACCATTTTGTTCTGGAAATTACAAAAAAACTGTGTCACCATATTCAAATTCCATATTTTCATTGTGATTATCATCAAACATTACTATCTCCTTTGACCAACCATGATGTGATGTTTAATATCTATAAAAATATTTCCAATTTACATATCTATAATAGGTCCCAATTTCACTTATTCCAATATCATTTTCAATTACCATTTGGGTTATAAAATTATTTATTCTGATAATTTGTTAAGGATCCATCTTAATTCTCTATTATATTCTAATACGAGAAGAAAAATAAAATTAAGGAAGGTTTTGTTCCAAAAAAACAATTGAAAATCCTAGAAGAAAACATAAAAATATTCCCCATGGTGTGAATGGTTCTCTTATACTAGACATCGTTTTTTCAGAAATAATTAATTATAAAACTCATATCACAATCTAGAGCTTTTTAAATACTTCTTGTGAACTTCATGGTGACCCTTACATCATGATCATATACAAATGAATTTGGAACTCCACAAATCCTTATCAATTCCTTAATGTATATATTATAAATATGGTAAAGATATAAATCTTATCTAATTGAGATGAAGTGTTCTTAATTTATAATGAACTAGACTACAACAGAAATAACATTTGGTACTTATGAAATTTTTAGTCATCTAATGAATTAGTTGATTTTCATAATTCTAGTTTCCATTTTTTTATTATTATTCATTGTAAAATCATCTTATATAGTTTTCAATATGCCATAAATTGTTAACATACCATGAATTGAGATAAATACTATATTATTAACATATTAATGTTTTCACAACTGAAATAATCTAATATATCTTTATATATCTCTATAAATGATGGATTCCTAGGGAATAATGAGCTATGAACATCATCCAAAATCTCATTCACATTTTCTAGTATTGAGTATTCATGAACACAGATCATAAACTATATCATTCATTCAGAATCAATATAAATCATAGGAAATGATCACACATTCTGATGTAGTTCCACATCTCGTCCTACTAAACATTAATATTCACATGGATATATGGTTGGACACTCAATTGTGATAGATAATATATCTCACCTTATGTGATGATCACCATATATGTCAATTAATAATCCATAAATAATTTCAATTGTGATCCCCATCAGAGTTAGAAAAGAATGATCGTATGATGCATATCATATACAATCATATTCTCTTTAACGGATAGGTAATGTAGTAAAAAATCATGATAATTAATAAACTATATCAAACTTCTCCAGAGTATACTAATAAATTTCATATAATATATATAAATAAAAAATTCAAGATACTATTTATCTCAATCATTAACCATAATGAAAATTACACAATATGAGTATTGAAAAGATTACTATTTATAACTCCAAATTAAGAGTTTGTAAATTTTTCTCCTAAAATATTAATTTTCATGAAGAATAAACTACAACCGTATCATTCTGCATGAGCATACAAATTACTCCATTTATTTATGCATCACGAAATTTCAGAAACCATTTTCCACCTTAGGCTAGCGTAATAACATGGGAACTCAGAAAACTTCTTTCGATTCTATAAAAAAATCCAAACATTCATCTTTAAAAGGATTACGGATCCCTTTTATGTTATATGTGTATGGGGATTATTCAATGATGATAAATTCATCAAAACAAAATGCTATTATCTCATCAAATCAAGAAAATTGGAACTCTATCTCTGTGGTTGGTATCGAGCAACGATCAATAGCCATCAAATTTAATGGATGCAGCAATATGCATTCCCTTGAGTTTATATGAACCAAAAAATGAATAATTTTTTAAAAAAATTAAAGAGGATAAATTTTCCATACATAATATCCTTCCTCATTTTTTTATGACAATCTTAAAATGATATTCATGATCATCCATGATCTATGAATATCTAATAGTATCATTTATAAGGACTATCTGATATTGATAAATGTAAATATAAATAAAATATTAATTAAATAAATGAATATAATAGTGGAATTAGTATGAACAAATGGAATAATGGTAAATTCATATCATCCATAACTCGCATGGTATATTGTGAAGGTTATTTCATCACTTTTGAACCAAAATAATATTATCCATATCGATGATAATTTATTGAATAATATTGGTATCCTGGTATATTTTCTAATAAGTCATTTATATGAAGAAAATGATAATGATTCTGTATTGTGACCTTGATTAGTTCACAATAATAAATACATATTTTCATGGATAAAAATTTAATTATTAAAAAATTAATATGTTATACCCAATGCATTTTTCTTGGATGAATGTATCCCTTTTCATGATTCACCATGAGTTAGTTCTCTAATTCCTACAGCTCAATTAGGTCCTTTCTAGGTGGATTTGTTGAAATGGGAACTACACAATGTGTCATTACTATTAAAAAATATGCATCATGATTTAGTGGAAGATAAAGAAACTATTTTAAAAAATATTTATCAGACTCTAGTATAATAGAAATATCAAAAATATTTAATTTCCCCCATCCATTTATGACAAAAAAACTTTTTGAATATCATTCAATACCCTTAAAATTGATAGAATTTTATTTGGATGTTTATATACAATGGCTCATTGATATACAATCATAAACATGTTTAGAATATAAGACATGACATCTTTACCACATAAATTTATGTGGGATTTATGTAACGAAATCCAATGAATTCCCAAAATAACATCGAATTCAACTATATAGAGAATAACTAAATTCGCCAAAATCACAATACTAAAAACATAAATCAATGAATAATTATATAGTTTATATTTTATCATAAAGACATTATGTGTTTTAATTTTCTATTCATTATATACTCATTGAGAATATTAATTAGAATTTCCTTAAGAATTTTTATAATATAACAGAATTATAATACCAAATTTAAAATACTGTACTTCAATAATAGATATTTCTTATTACTAGTTCAATATAATCAACCTATATTAAATTAGATGATAAATAATAAATGGT
The DNA here is from genome assembly GCA_963277665.1 of Viscum album. Classification (NCBI taxonomy): domain Eukaryota; kingdom Viridiplantae; phylum Streptophyta; class Magnoliopsida; order Santalales; family Viscaceae; genus Viscum; species Viscum album. Next base: position 540,745,749 of record OY728130.1, on the reverse strand, counting down.
TCGCATGATTATTATGCATTGTGTATTAGATTAATCTTTTATAAATAATCATTCACACGATCTCTAAATCATGAAACCTTATTTTCATTATATTTGAAATTGTTTCTTTTTCTTTGGTAATAAAATATCCTCTTCTAGTCAAATCCTTTTGGATGGATCATTATGAAAATGTGATTTAATCCAAACATATCCCACATTGGTGTCAATATAAGATCATTATAGGGGAACACTCATCAAGAACCATAATTATTTATGGGATATCATCGACCATAATTTTTTGTGTTATTTACCCTAGATTAATCTCTATGCAAACCATATCTAATTATTGTATTAAGAGAATGATTTTTTTTTTCTAGGAAAATCTCAATCCTTTTTAAATATAACATAGGATGTTCTCATATACATTTTATTATCTTAATTATACTCTCTAATTTGATAAATCACAGTTTCAAAAATATTAATAAACAAGTCTATGATACCAAATGTACCAACAAATGTTATTCGCACATAAATATTAAAACATATTTGAAGGATAATAATAATATAGAAAAATTATCTTTGACATATTCATAAATTTTTATGACCTATGTAAACATGGATTCATAATTAATTTTTTAAATAATATCTATATTGTTTCAAAAATATTACTCCACAACTCACACCATTATTATAAATGTCATACACAAAACTTTCATCATGTTAGGGGGAAGGGAATGATAAAAAATGTTATCTCATATAATCTTCATGGGAATGAAAAATTGGTGTCAATGATCACATAATAATAACATGATTATAGTGTTATGATTACATTATACTAACATAGAAAAGTCATAACTTGCATATGTTATATCATATTGTTGACTCATTACATAAATCGTGGAAGTTCATAATGAATGAATAATTATCTATTAAATAATATGACCAATGAGATCATAATATTGAAATACTATATATATTTTACAAACATGTAAGAATATAATTTTTTTCATTAGTGGTCCCTCACTACCAATACTATCATAAGGTATTTTTTTAACTCCCCGAAACAATTAGCCCAGGTTTAGTCAAATAATTACCATATTGGTTACAGTATCTTCGTAAAAAAGGTTCATTACACATTATATTTCAACTAATATCTTCATATATCTATCATTACCTGATTATTTAGAGGGATGAATAATTATAGTCCCACCAAACACATATTTAAAGAAAATAATAACATGGTACACAATAGTATAATAAATTCAACATATCATAACCCATGAAAAATATGAGTTCCACAAACATGACATATTGGGATAACCCATAGAAAATATATTTGATTATTTATATTTATATGAATTCCTTATAAAATAACCCATGGTAAATAAATAGGATTTTTTATTATTTGAATATTTCATCATACAACAACCCTTGGAATACGAATGCGTTTCCTAAATATTTCATCATCATAATCATAAACAATTATGAGAAAAAAATATGGATGTTATCATTGGATAATATCTATTATAACACATATATAACATCAAAGGATATCATCTTTATTTAGAAATGAATTTAAATAACCTCTATAATATTTCATGATGAAAATTTAAATTTCATAATGAAAATAATTGTCAAAAATTTAAATGTTCTCAAATATTAATGAAATAATATTATATTAAATGATCCATGGAAACTTGTTATGAATTTATTAGACCATTTATTTGTCATGACGGTGGGATATCCCTTACTTATAGTGCATGTTGAAATATTTTTTCATTTCACATTAATCATAAAAAGTCAAATGTAACCCATTCATAAAATAGAATATATATTCCTTTTTATCCATTTTTAATAATAAAATAGTGGATAAAAATTAATTTAAAAAATTATAGGATAATAAAAACATTTTTAAAAAATTCTTATAAAATATGGACATGGAGGACAAATCATAGTAAACTGAAAGGATAAATAAAATTCATTTTTCCATAGAAACATTATTTCACACAATTGAGAACCTAGAGAGAGGATAATTAAATGAAAAAATGGATTTTATAAAAATTATTATATGAGACAAAAATTCATTCTATTTTCAATAATTTTATCCTACTATTGATCATTTTATTCATAATCATAACATATCCTTGAAAATAGCGAGATTATTACATAAACCCTTATTTCATGTCACCCATTTAATCAAATGCATTGGAAAATGATGTATAATATATAAATTCTTATTATATTATTTGTTTTAAAAAATAATCAAATATATCATACCATAGAATATTTTCATATGACTTATTACCAGAAATTTAGGCATGATACATTATTAGAATAAACGATCGGGGTGATAACTGCTTAATTTTTTCTTCCATGATTTGGTTTATAAATATTATTCTTTCTAAGTCATCATGAATCTATACTAAAAATATTTTTAAAAAATATATTAATATGAAATATATTCATTACATAAATACATATTCACACATAAATCTAATATTCTAAATTTGATTTACACTATTCTTAGATATAATAGTGCATACATACAAAAGTAAATAGATTTTATTTTTTATTAGATGGAATGAAATAATGGAAAATTATTATTACTCAATCCAAAGTCATTATAATATCATAATTAACATAAATAATTATTAAATATATCATTAAATCCATCCAAGTAACATTGTGATGAAAAATTAATTACACCGCTATACGGAGATGAGAAGACATACATATGCATGTTTATTGTTTTTTCATTCATTGTATGGAATTAAGGTTGATAATGGTTGTTACAATATCATATTTAAAGTTAATTAAATCCATGATTATGAATCAATTGTCTGACAAAGGATACTATATATTTTTAAAATGTATGAAGAATAAATAAAATTAAAAAAATTCTCGGTAAAGTGTTAATCTTCTATATTGAGAACCTGCTATTGGAATACACCTAACACCATCAATTGATGGTATTGTGGATATACTATACTGATCTAGGATGTTTTGGTAGAAACTATGAAGGTATTATTTTTGTTATTGTATGATATTTAAGGACCATAATTAGTTATGAATATAGGAGAAGTGGGTACATTTTCTCTTTGTGGGAGGGTCTCTCATTGTATTAAAAAATGTTTAAAATACATTTTATTTATTACCAATAAAAATGATTAAAAAAGAAAAAATTATCAAAAACATTGTATTAGGATGAAATATCATCATAAAATGAAATTAATATATGTTTCTATATCATTTTTTACAATATCCTTTTTACTAACTAATTTGAAAATCGATTTTAACCTTTAATATGGTAATGACTTTTTCAATATTAATGAATTACAATTTTACAATTAGGTTGAAAACTATATTATAAATGGTTAATGGTTTTTGTTTTGAACCATATATTATCCAAAATTTACCCTTTAATGATTTTATTTAATTTTAAATAATTTAATAAAATATGAGAATGAAAAAATATCACTAATTTTATTATTGACAATATTGATTCGATTTGAAAATAAAGACATCAAGATAATAATGGAAATAAAATATAAACATTTAAAATAGGATTTATCACCCTTACCAGAAGATGTTAATATTTATGGAGATCATCATTTCATGTAATTGTTTTTCTCTCCTGATCTAGATAGGTGGAGAGTAAGATTAAAGGACCCTCTTCTTACATGACTATTAGATCATCATAGGATGTATCTTTGTTCCATAACTAACTGTGGATTAATAGTTATCCTATGGGATACATGGTGACTCCCTGACCCTATTACCTAGACCTAGCCCTGAATAAATGAATGAATAAACTTCTCTTAATATGTATAAGACATGGGAAGATAATTACCACCATGACCTATGTGTTTTTAGAATCATACCCCTATAGGATACGTAGGGACATTAATAATTCAAATGTCAAGGACAAATGCATATTTCCCTCCATCTATGGGATGATTTTCCTACCAACCTTAGGGCCTTTAAAAACTGTATTCATGTTTGTATCATATTTCATACCAGTAAAAAATCTTCCTTCTCATATTTTTTTCATCCTTGTCCTCGATGGGTGACATTAAACTAAATGGAACTATAGTTCCCTCACCAGAGTGAAAATAACTCCGAACATCGGTCATATATCATGCGAAAGTAAAAAAAAATTATTGCTATATTCATCTTTATTTATTGTGATTCCCAGATATAATGTCTTGGGGAAAATGTGATTTAATATAAAGAATAAGAAGAATGAAATTCCCCACTTCCTATGTATCGACCTAACCGATGCATGGATTTTTCTTTTATGATCTAATTGTTAACTGATTCCCATACCATGGGATATGTATATACGCCAATGAATTCTCTATCCGAGCTCACCTGTGAATCCATTCAATGTTATGGCCTCATGGCCTATATTTTTTAAAGGTTTTGCAGTGCGGCATATGACCTATTAGTTCTTATTTCACATCGCTAAATTTCATCCACACTATTCCCTTCTGATTGGATCACTTATTCTCCCTCAGTCATCACAACATCATGTCAAACTATACAACTGATGTCCATACCACATGTCAAGGAAATTCATGGTTCCTTATGAACTATATACAACATGATTCATATCATGTGGTATACATTGGGAGTCCAAACTTTTTAATTCTGGGACAAGAGACTACAATTTCAAAAATCCTACTTCTTTTGTTCTATCATTTCTATGGGGTGGAATGACCCTTTTCCACCGTTTTTTATCACAATTTTCACACCTCACATTTGATCAGGTTATTTAGTATGGGATTATCCACATGACCAAGGTGTATCAATTCGTGTCATGGTCACTATAGCACTGATAGAAAGTCTATAAAAGGAACATTAATGGTTTTCTTGATGGAATTAAATAGCATGGTGCCTTGAGAACTACATGTGGCTTGATTTTTTATTCATCAAGATACGTATTTACACACATATTTTTCATATCAGGTCATGTTTCAACTAAAAAAATCACCCATTTGTTGTTTATCGATCACACTTGCATGAGGAATATTTTAATGAACTATGTGTGGATGGATTCTTGTTATGCAAAAAATTGTAGTTCAACATAGGCCTATTCTCCTAGTCCTATACATAAAGAAATGAAAAGGAAAACAATCCTAATTTATAAAAAAATAATAATCATGAGGTTTCAAATTTTTTTTCCTCATTTAGGGGCATGTCAATGGAAAAATATTGACTCTCCTATATATGATTTCGTTTTATTTATCAAATTTCAAATTCCATAGACAATCTGGGTATAAATATTTCATATAATCCTAGAAACTCCAGTTAAAATCATTAACCTACATGCCACGAGGAATTTCGGATCCTCATAATCTACAATATTCATTGGAAATTGAGGGATATTTTCAAGCGGACACCTTTTCATGGAAATGCACAATATTCATTGTTTAGATCATCATGTGATCCCAAAAAAGGAATGTAAACCAAAGGCATGTGTGCCCCTAGGTTAGGATTTGTTTACCCCCATATTCCATAATGGTTTACATCCCACATATCATTTCCCCTCATTCGATAATGCCCGAAACCATGTTTCAAACCTTCCTTATCACTAATATATTGGGAATGTCCAAATATCATAGCCCTATTAGCCCTCATTATTAATGGTTTCTATTAATATTGGTCCTCAAAATATGTCATTAAATTTTTCTTCTATTTCCCCCACAGGATGACAATAAACTGCATGTCACAATTTCCTAATCGAATTACACTAATACATCAAGATAAAATGAACTATGTTTGGCTTGATTCCTATCATCATAGGATACCTAATGACACCTAAATATCTCATCTTGTGTCATTACAAAAAAAAAGATAAATGTTTTAGTAATATCCCTTCTTTATTTATTGACTAGAAATATATAAGAAAACATCCATGAACAATGTATTATTTGATTTCTTCCATTGCAAGATAACTAGTAATGTAAAAAACACATGTCTCAGATTTATCCATCAGATAAAAATATCCCCCATTATCTCATGTATGGTTCATACCTACATGATAAAACTACCAAAATATGGAAGAAATTTTTTTAACCTTTTGTTTTTATACATGCGATAAATACTCATATGAATGTAATATAATTTTTAATTCCCTTGGGAATGGGTCATAAGGTTCAATAAACTACATATGATATATGTCCTTCCATACCCAAATTTGTAGTTGTGCCAAAATCTCAAGATTTTGGCTTATCCCCAAAATTCATTTTACGTCACATTGGGTGATAAAAATCCTTACTAAAAGACATTAAATTTCTTGGGGTTTCTATTACTACATATATATTTATTCATGTCCTTGAAGGATATGTAGTGGCACCAAGAAATACGATATTGGTTCAATCTATAACAAGAAATAATTATCCATTCATTGTGCTTGAGATAGTCCTGTTCAGTGATCCTTTTATATACTCTCATAGGTTAATATCTCGTAATATTCCTAGAAAGTTGAAACATAGAATTCCCTTTCATGTTCATGCATTCTCAACTCACAAACCGAACTCTAGGTCTGTAAAGGTCCAGACACACATACAAAACCCCAAAAATCAGAAATGGAGGGCCATTTTCCTTAAGAAACCATAGTAGGACTATTGATAACATGCCCTGATTGGACCTCATAAGTTTCTCATATAAAAACATAGTCAACTAAATGGAAATTCATCCCCATTAGGGTCTTATCCCGCCTCTTCATGACCCAATGATGTTTACATCCCATATCACTCCTTTGATTTGGAAACCCCCCAGATTCTATTTTACATACCCTCTCCACCTTCATGCCTAATTATTGTAGAAAATTCTCAAAAAAAATCTGTGAAAAGGGGAGAATCCATTACACTGTGATCATTTTTTAATATAAAAAAGTCATGGTGGTAAGACATTAAACTACACCCACCACTCCCTAGTTGAACGAGGAAAAACTTTACTATAGATAAACCCTCCTTTACACAAGCAAAGAATGTGTTGGAGTGGATTTCAATTCATTATCATTGATGATGAATATTCCATAATAAATTTCAGAAATCAATCCCATCACAATACACACCTCATGGTCTTGAGGAATCCAAATTCCTATAAATTTATCTATCCATCAAAATTCAAATTCATCTCCACGAGGAAACAATTTATTGGTAATGAAGAATATTCCTTAATTAGATCTAGATAATTCTCCACAAAAGGTATGTCAACTGAGGCCAAATTCCTCCCCAAGAGAGGCTTTTCCAACCACTATATGCCTATATAAAAACAAGGATTTAAATTAATCTTATTTTTATTCTTTTTTGTTATAAACTCATTTCATGTTTCACATTTATAAATCATAAATATGGGGTTATGAATAATATCTCTCTATATTCTGAAATGTATGGGGATATTTTAATCAAATAAAGAATATTCGGTCCATTACCCCACAATTCTCGGTCAATTGTATTTGACCTAAAACATCATTACTGTAATTGTAGTTTTCAAGAATATTAACAGCCTATGAAAAGAAATAAAAAACACTCCAGGTTTAAACCCCTCCAAGTGAAAACTAGGTAAATGTCAAGCTTGATCTCGATAGACCTCTGATTTTTATTGTTTAGAATTGTTTTGAGAAATCATGAATTAAAGCGGTACAAAGCATGTTAGGTCTAAAATCCACAACGGGAGGCCCAAGAAAAAGTCATGTAATAACTACTAAGAAAAAATTAAAATGTACATAGGAAAAATTTAGGGGGGAAACGAATAATACAAAAAAATTTAGGGAATTTTATATGACCGTAGAAAAATTTTCAGTATACTGGTAAAGTCCCAAGTACCATTAAAAAATTAGAGCATCAGATGATTATTTAATTTTGGATATCATGGATTGTAATTATAATCTATATCTGGTAGAAGATATCATTAAAAATGATATCAACAGTAAATGATTGACATGGAAGGAAATGTCAAGAGTACACACATTAGAATAAAACAATGTTTTTTATTCTAATGAATTAAAATGTGGGAACATCCACATCCTTGACCATATCCATATGAGTAAATAATTTTCCTTATATGTGTCACTTGAAAGATTCAAAAATATTTAATATAACTTTTTCTGAGTCCTTTATGTCTCATTAGATCTCTAACAAGGTCGTATTCTGAGTATCTACACAGGCCTATATTGCCTATTCCTTTTCAGCCGCCTCCACCAGCCATCTACTTTAATCAATTGTGTCTTCAATATAATAAAATTTTATTGAGATACTCTTGTTCATAGATATCACACTCGACCTCTTGACAAAGTGGTTCTTCTGATTTCATTCACTCTACAATGCTATCATGTCGCATCACAGATATTTGATCATGTTCAATATCATGAGTAAGAATTATTTTCCTAGAACCATAAAATTTCTAGTGGGATCTACAGATGAGAGATGATAGTGGAGAATTGTATCCATATCATATGAACTAGTAACCTATATTAATTTTTCGTAATTTTCTAGGAAATAAAATCACCTATTCCAAAAAAATTAAAATGGGAAACAAAATTAGGTTTGTTTCCTTTGAAAATAATCAATTGGGGATTGAGAGATAGGCTTTCATATGTGATTCTATATTCTTCTATGGTCAATGTGATGGTGGGAATACCTTCAGAGTATATCTCAAATTCTATTTTAAATGGAAGAACATATTCAATGATAATCACCATTAGAGAGGGTTTGGGGCAGGCCACCTCAATTTGGCTTGACTCTATGATAGCTGACTATGTATTCATATCGATAATATAGGATTTACGGACACTAGTTGTAACTATAGGGATTATTTCCTTAAATCCTGAATATAGAAGTTTGGAAATTATTCATACATAAAATTTAATAGAAAATAGATTAATTTAATGAATAAAAAACTCTCATCTACACGTCATGACATTTTCGTCCAAGGCCACCATTATTTCACCATTTCCGAACAAAGTGGACACTGCATATTCAGTTTGTAAAAACAATTTGTTCCATCAATGATATATGGGGTATTGATTCATGCTAAACTACATTAATATTCTCTATATGGTCTCTATATGACACAGTTCTTATAGGAACAATCAATATAGAATTATGGGAAATAGTAAATCTCAATTCTTCTTGATCATGTACAATTACCTTTGTTGAAACTGTACAAAAAGGAGTGAGATAAATTTTCACCTAGGGACACCAATCCCTAAACACACCCTTTCTATAGAGACATAATTCATTTGATTAGGATAATTAAAACTATTAGGACTTTGTATATCCCCAATATCCTCATTTTTCCTAGACCCACTCCTCCAATTCGGTTGTAACCAGTGAGGTCCTTGCATTCATCATTATAAGGCAAGGACCATGAAGATAAATTAAATGTTCATCCACAAAAGATTATTTGATAAAGGTTATAAATTTTGATTGATCTTGTGGACATTCCCTTATTGGGCACCAGATCCCCCCAACGACCACATGTGGCCTTGGATCTCGGGCTTGTTCTATTGTAGTCATTAGAGGAAAAACATGTACCTCAGAGGATCATGGAATGACAGGCTACTAGAACACTAATTCCATGTTACCCATTGGAACAACAAAAATATACACACATAAGGATTGGTTAGAAAATGTATTCACATAGCAATATAGTAAAATAAATAAACATGAAAATTACCTACGACTCCCAGTTTCAGACATACCAATAGTTGTGATGCCTTCAAATGATTCATGATATGTCATGGGGATGATACTTTGGATGGAAAAACATGCGGGGAGGAGGTGGAAATGATCTAGTAGGATTCATGAGGACTGCCTCTGTATGATCCATGACACCAGGGGATGAATTCATAGTGACCTCCACATCCATAGAAGTATCCTCTCCCACAGGAGTAACTCTTGTGGTATAATCCGGGGAATAAACCATCTCCCGAATATACTTAGATTCCAACCCTGACATGTAATATGTTCTTAAGTTCATAGTGACAAGAGAAAGTGAGGTCGAGGAAAAAAGTGGTAATAACCCCTTATTCAGTATTATCTTGCTATGGGATTGTCACCATGTATTTGAATCGATCTGACTAATAATCTCAATCTTTGAATGATTGAAGGTATTTATCCATCTATTTTAGGTATATGTCTACTGCATGATGATTTTCCTCTGATGAAATGTAAATGAGTCTACTTACTGCTCGAAATTCAAGAATCATAAAGGGATATTCCCAAAGCATCTCGCAAATATCAGTAAAGGATTCACATTTCCTTATGGTACACCAAACCTCCCAGGAATCCTTGAATGTAGATATAACAGGGATGGAAAATGATGGAGGATTCATCTGGTGAAGTGTAGCAGGTTCTGTTAACTACATATTATTTCTAAGAACCTATTCCTCCCTAAAACCCTTAGAGGATGAGTTCCTGTGAGACCCTATATGGGACCAAAATATTTATCTGACTCCTGCGACAGTAAGAGGGTCGACAAGATCGTCTCCTTTTGAGGGATATCCTTCATCATCACAATAATCACTGATATCTAACCTTACATTTATATGGACACAAAAAGAATATCTACCATGAATATGTTGAGAATGAATCATGGAATCTTGCTCTTGAAGGTACACATTCACCTTTATAAGGTCACCATGATAAGAAATGTCTGTGGGTGATGACACATATCAAACCCAAGGAAAGAAACTTGTTTCTCTTGTTGAAATCACCACACATTATGAGGGGATTGAGTGTGAGAGGGTTGAATTCCCCTTAAATAATCACATTACCTCCAATCCACAAGAAAGGCACTGTTAGAAAGGGTGGATGGATGACATTCGATAGTGGTTCAAAAAATGTGATTCGTTGAACCCCTATTCATTCATATAATTACATAGGGGCTCATAAAAAAGTGATTTCATGGATTAATTTTAGGTATATAATTCGTAAAATTATCATATATCCCAATAGATAATGTCTTCTTCCTCATGTACCAGATTGAAGGTGTTGGTGATCAGGATCAACATGCTAAAAAGATAAGGGAAGACTATTAAGTTCCAATGAGAATAAGATTGAGATAGCCATACTACCTTGTATAACCCAATGACCTGCAACTTAGCTAAGAATTCCTAAAATATATTGAAAACCCAAAAATACCACCACCATCATAGGTTCTTGATCCCCTATGGAGAAGATCCCATTTTGATAGTGAACCTTGTTTATCATTCTCAATAGCTTTTTGGGCAATTTTGTTGGTATAATTGACACCATTCCCCAATAATTGTATAGATTCCTCTATAAACTGAGGGTAATAATTCAAAAGTGACCCATCATTGTGATTTTTCCACAAAAATTTCTTCATTGATGAGATAATAGCAAGGGGTATGTTAATGTTGTCATATATCCAGGTTGTAGGTTGGAAGGACCGATGATGTAATGAAATTTCATTGTTAGATGGTAGTATAATTGTGTAAAAAGAAATATTATCTGAGATCCAATATGCTCAGTTGATGAAAATCATAAATTTCACCTATTATTGATGATACTTCCTCCTTTCATCAGAAGTTGAGAGGATTCCACCAGCGTCATCATCATTTAAGCAGCATGCGGAGGGTTCAGGTAGTTGTATAAACCCAATTTTCAAGTCAATGGAATTTGATTCTACATAAATATATAATAATTTAATATCTATGAAAAAAAGTTGGTGAAGTCACTAACCCATGAACCAATAGATTTCAGATGTCCATGATGGCTCGGGCATGCATAGCATTGTCCAGTGAAAAGATAGTTATTGGAACCCTTGATTCTGAAATGAATTCATTTGTGATATGGTGTTCTTGAAATAACGTTGGATGATATGTATTTTAGTTATTAGATTATGATAAATAGGTATTCAGGTGAGGGAGTCTACGAAGGAGATATTTTGTGGAAGCAAGACGAATAAAGGAGTCTGCAAGAGTTTTAATTTCACTGAGAAAATTGTTAAAAAGAAAATGAGTTAGACCCCATATGTATAGGTGTGGTCCCTCTTCCAGATCCACTAGTATACAACAATTTAGTTTAATAATTACCACTTTCTACATCATAATAAACTTCTCCTAGTCCTGATTGAAACCCATTATGATGGGGTAACTTGTATGGTTCATAAAACACTCCAAAATATAATGAAATAATTCCATCAATTTGGAATGGGAATATAAAAAATCAGAACAAGGGATGAATAAAAATTTAAAGTGGAAAATATTGAAAAGGAACAAGTGACATCGACAAGTCTAAATTCATTCATGGATATATGATATGCATAGAGATCCTATAATTAACAAAGATCCCATTAAATAAAGTGTTTATTGGATAAATATGGTGGAACCTGAAATAGAAAAAGAATCCAAATTCGTTTATAGGAGGGGCAGTGATATCAGATCCCACAAACAATAATCCCACATCGACTAAAATTATTAATAGGGTTGTAGTTAGCTATCAGCTCCCAAAAAAAGATTCCAAAACCCTTGGTAGTCGGCCAACCCATATTGAAATTCCATTATAAAAGGATCCCATGGTGGATCGAAAAATGGTACTTTTGGGAGAAGGTTCCAAATCCCCTCATAGCCAACCAACCCAGATTAAAATTCCATTATAGAAGGATCCCATGGTGGACTGAAAAAATGGTCCTTTTGGGAGAAGGACAGACTGCTGACCTTATAAGAATGGGAGAAGAGAGTCACAGTCAAATCTTTTCAATGATTACCAACATGCAAGTACCACTTCATAGAAATAAGGTGAAAAAAGTATACGATTTTTTCATTCAAAAACTCAAAATCTATTACATACATCATTTCCTCTATGTGAATAACCAATGTACCATTTTCAAATAAGAATCCATCATAGAAAAAAATGCTATGTTGTATGAATCCTACCCCACTAAGAAAATTACTATGTGGCAGGAACTGATGCTCGTGATGAAAATAACTACAGGTGTGGAACTTCATCCCACGTAGAAACATGTTACACAGATAAAACCCAAGTCCTCATAGAACTATTCTACATGGATGGACACCTTACCCATAGAGAATCATTCTACATGGAGGGAACCCCATCCAGCGTAAGGACCATATACATGGAATGGGGTATCCTAAGGTGGTTTATTCTACATTTCTTAATGTTATCTTATGTCATGTCATCAGAATTCATGTATGTACCTCCATTAACCCATCTAATGGGATTAGGAAAAGGCCCCTTCTGAACCACCAAACACAATAATAATAACATTGGGCACATCATCATGCCCATTTGAGTTTACACACCCTAGGTATGTGGACTTTCCTAAGAGAACCCAAAAATATTGGGTATCCAAGGAATTAAATTGAGTTTACATTCCCAGGGTATTGTGGGCTCCGACCATGGGGTGATCATTTGAACCTCCCTATTCTAGTGAATAAGGGGGTCTTCTGGACCTTTTCATTGATGAGGACCAGTATTAAACATTTTTCACGTTACTTGGTACCAATTTGAGTGATGTATTCCTTAGTTATGACTCTATATATTATTGTGGGAGAATTACATTTTCTCATATTTCTCTTAGTATTGGACATATCCAGATTGATCATAAATTATTAATATACTAGATATGATAATAAAAGAGGAATAAGACGCACTAAATTCCCTCTCACTCCCCCATTGGGTTACAACACCATCCATCAGAGGGTGAAGTGGGATGCATGATCATTAGATCCATTGCATCATATCATTTCTCAGAAATAGTGTGAATCACATGGGATTATAGGTTATTGGTGATCATGACATCCTCATGATACCAAATCATATCATGGGCCTTATATAGGGTATAATCCACTGTCAAATCACACAAAAGGGGCTTCTCCGAGATGTAAGACACAACGTCAATTCATGTGGGAATCTCCCCTGAGAAAGACCCAATCATGCCCCATTAATGCAATTCCTCTAATTTATAAGTCCCATTCATACCAAACTATGAGAGATTTTATTCCCAACTAACTAGGATATTTAGGAAGCCTCCCTAAGGTGAAAATTTTATATCTGAATCAACACTACTGTTATATATGCCACATTCATAGAATGATCATATTTACATTAGAGATAATGTCTCTTATGGGAGCCTTGGGATGCCTCCGGATTAGTCAAACACAATCCAGGAGAAAGATTCCATATGCCTAGATATCATTACTAGATGATGTTAAACTTCATGATTGGGTCCTCATCATACATCCATAAATGATAAAGTGTCCAATTAAGAGGCATAGAACTACAAGTCATCTAATTCCTCTCACAATGATATTTAGGAAGCCCATTGAATGGGTTTGATCTTGAAATAAAAAAAACACACATCCTTCATGAATTATGATAATGTCTAGAGATACCCATCACATGGAAGAAAACTATTCTCATCCCAGTATACAACCAATTAATTAATGGTCTGTCCAAAAATAAATAACATTAATAAAGAACCTAAGAAACATACAGATCTATCCAATGATGGAGACCTGTAGATGAATATAGATTATTCCCGACACATGCATATTCACAATGGATCATTGATTAAAGCTTATACATAATATACACATTCTGGAATGAGGAAATGATTCATGAACATGACGTAAATATAAAAGAGAGTCCCAAAATATAAATTAGTTCCCCATAAAAATTAGATGATCCTGACATCGCATCCTACTGACCAATGTGAGTTCATAAGTTTCATTGGAAAAGTCATCAAATGAATTTTTTTTTCAAAATAAGTTCTAGAAAGCATTGATGTGAGAGAGGATAGGTTTTTGGAGCCAAAAATAATCCCATTGGAGATTATTTAAATATGATATACCCAATATCAACGATTTCATACAATTTAATCACCTAAAATCAAACAACATGTGAATACAATAGTGTTTATAAAAAATATAATATTAAATCTGATGTGAATAAGATAGTTATGGAACCTCCGTCATATGATAAAAAGGATACACTACCTAGTCACCATAAAATTATTCCATTATAGAAACAACTTCACATTGATGGGAAATATTCATAATCATACACTACTTATTATTTTACATGTATCTAACAATAATATCCCTTAGACTGCAAAGGAAAATTTAGAAGTGGAAGAAGTTTTAATAGACTATAGCGCCAGCCCAAACCTACCTTAACCCTAGATCCAATTCCATAAAATCCACCCCACATACCACCCGAATTAGGTTTCCACCTCATCCTACGGGCACATCATCTGTCTCAATGTACAATTCACTAAAAATCAAGAAATACCATGTTATATATAAAAGTCCTTCATAGAAAACAAAATGTTCCCATTTGGTAACTATAACCTTGATGAAATCCTTGAGTGAAGAAAAATATAACTGTAAACTATATCTAAAATACTATCAAGTTCCAAGACCATAGTATCAGTTGACGACTACCAAAAAATATGGTCATATATGAACCATGTAACATGATGGATACAATTCTATGGGGTTTCTATATAACAAACCTTCTCTTTATTTCACACATAAAAAAATTTATTACCTAAAATATTCACATTATACAACATATAAGATCAAGAGTTGTAGTGTATTTTGGGCTTAAGAACATTACATAACAAAATAGAACCTGAAATACACATCTTTATTGGGAACTTCTTTATTTGACCAAACACATTCCTTTGTACTTAGCATTGCATAGGATAACCTGGGGGAATGCATAAAAAACAAGTGAGATATAAAGACCAGTGATTAAAAAAGTAATAACATGAAGAATACTGTACATGTTAGGAAATAGGCATATCAGTGGAGCTTAAGATAATCCTAAACATAAAGGCATGATATAACATGATAATTAGAATAGGGAAATGTTACAACAAATTTTTACATGATATTAGGATGATCAAAGGCTCATAGCACATGACTCATGAGTAAACCCTCATTATAATTGAATTTGGATTAGTAAAAACTCATTTAACTTGACTTATGATGATATTAATCTTTACCTAATGCCTTGGATCACTATCAGGGAACACCATTCTTAACCATTTCATTTCATGTATTAATGTGCCACATGGATCATATGACATAAATTGATTAAACATCATAATTTATTCCATGATAAAGGAATGTGGAATTGAAACATGAAACTATTTAATCAATAAGAAAATTTTCATAAATGCGAATACCTTTGATAGGAAATTGGCATGGTATTAACTACAAAATAACTTTGCATTGAAAAATTGTTGTTCAATTTCTACAGCATAACAACATGACATAAGAATTCATAAAATGGTTTAAGTGTGTGAAAGGGGTGTCTCAACATATGTACATTAAATAGATGTAAAGGTTTCATCTAGATAATTTTCCTAACATATGTAATGTAATTTATTTTCCTAATAAAAATAATTTCTTGAAGGTAAAGGAGAAGATAGATATTCCTAATAGAATTTCGGCATGGTAACTAGTGTACATGGGAGGATTTAATGAAAGTAAAAGAGGTATCCCATAATTTTAACATAAGTAAGAAAGTATGGGGGAGGTGAAAAATAATACCCCAACATTTTTAATTGAAAAACATTGTATAACAATATAATGAAATTTGGAAAAAAAGTGAGAAAGGGTGAAATCCCTTATTTGGAAGTGTGATCCCAAAGGATTGGGAGGGGATTAAGAGAGGATTAATGGGAGATTGGGGCCCCTAGAGAGGATTTTAGAGATATGAGGGTAGGTTATAGACATTATCCATGGGTTTTGGGTGATGAAAAGTGGGGGCGTTGGTGGGTTTATATAGGAAAAGAGAGGGAATTGTTTATTATTTAGGTTTTGGAAAACACACATTAAACTACTCAAAACCACTCTCCATACCATGGTTTTTCCATATGGTGTTTTCAAAATGGGAGTGGAGAAAAATATTTTATAATTCAATGTCTGAAATTATTTAAATATTAGGCTTACATATTTGGAGGTGAGTCACGCTCTCAAAGAAATCATTTTAAAATGATAAAATGTTTTATATTCCTTAGAGGGTCCACTACGGTACTATAATATAAATCCAAAAAAATATAAAATCAAATTTAATTAATTTTGAAACATATAATTTCCAATCATCCATTTTATATTATTTTATTACATCACCATTGGGTCATTTTGATTTCATAAATCACATTATATATTTAAACACTATTTATTTTTTACCCAAAAATTCGACTATCTATGAAAATTGTGAACAATTCACCATTGGATAATTTTGATATCCTGATTAAAAAAAATATTCATTTAATCTAAATAATTTTATAAATATGTGAATTTAAACTTTTAAAAAAAACCATCACTTATCGAAAATTCTTGGATTTTGAAAAAAAATAGTTTTCAAACATTAATAAATATTTCAATTGTATTCATAAAAATTATATGATAATTTATATTTAATATAACTTTATTTAGTAATAATATTTTATAAAAATAATATTTAATTAAAAATACATTAATACATCAATATTGATTTCATAATAGAATATTAACTTAAAAATTTCTATTTGTGATTTAAAAGTTATTTAAAAGGTAACAAAAATATGTTGAATATATATTTTTTATTATATAAAAAAATTATGCATGAAATAATATTTTTAGCATCTTGTTACACAACCCATTTTAACACCCTCATAAGACTGAAGGGTAAGGT
The DNA here is from genome assembly GCA_963277665.1 of Viscum album. Classification (NCBI taxonomy): domain Eukaryota; kingdom Viridiplantae; phylum Streptophyta; class Magnoliopsida; order Santalales; family Viscaceae; genus Viscum; species Viscum album. The sequence goes on along the minus strand of OY728130.1, from coordinate 540,728,086 downwards.
GTGCAATGGTGACAGACATTTGAGGAGGCTCAGATAACATTGCTCCAGTGGTAATATCTATTAACATCATATTCTCAAGTTGGTAGTTACTCTCAAGCTTAACATGTTGAATCTTAGCTAGGGATTGGTCATGAGAGAAGCCCAGTGATTTGACCTCCTTTTCCATCCCCCATAAATGGGCATTTTGTGGATAAATTATACTAGATGAGGTCATCAAATCCTTTTTCTAAGTAAATTGGATTTGTGAAATCCCTATATCTGTAATAATAGTGTAACAACTGTTCAATGACAATATTAGAAATGGTGAAAATTTATAACGGTATATTAAAATTCAAAAACCTAAAACCAAGAAAGTTATTATGTTTTATATAATCATTTTATAGAATACTAAATTTAATTAGATCAAGAAGAATTTCCATTAATAAAATTTTGGGTCGTTCTACTCTTCCCCCCTAAAAAGAATTTCTCAGGAAATTTATTTTTCCCACACTAAAATAGATGTAGGTAGCTCTGCTTCATCACTTCCTCTATTTCCCACAGTTCCTCGTCATAGCTGTGGTCTCCCCACAAGACATTCATGAGGGGCATTGTCTTATATTATAGAAAAATTTTCGTACTGTCTAAGATCCTCATCGACTTTTTTTAATCGGGGAGGTCAGTCTCGAATAGTACCACTTATGGATAGAGTACATGCAATGAGTTATGTAAGTACTTACCCAAGAGTGATACAAGTAATACTACATGTAATTGAGAAAGGATTAGTGGGATTGATAGTCGATAGGTCACTGCTCTAATGCGATCAATGATCGAAAAAGGTCCAATGTACCTTGGACTATGCTTTCATTTTTTCCAAAGTATCATAACTCCCTTCCATCAAGATATACGGAGGAATACCATGTCTCCAACATCAAAATCTAGGTACTATCGACGATTATCAACATATCTCTTTTTTTGACTCTGAGAAGCTTTAATGTGCTGTTGGATGGTCTTAACCTTCTCCACCATTTCTTCGACCATTTCTGGAACTTCGAGTTTTATCTCCCCAACTACATCCCAACATGATGGAGTTATGCATGTCTTCTAATAAAGGGAAATATAAGGATCCATTTGGATTCTTGAGTGGATACTATTATTGTAAAAGAACTCAACTAGAGGAAGATGTTGATCCCATCATCCTTTGAAGTCCATTTAACATGATCTCAACATGTCCACCAGTATTTAGATTGTATTCTATGACTAGAAATCAATTTGTGGATGATTATATGTACTAAATTTTAGCGCAGAATTCAGAGCATGTTGGAAACTCTTTCAGAACATTGATGTGAATCTTGGATCTCAATCAGATTCAATACAAAGTTATACATCAAGAAGCAATAACACTTATTTGATATATATCAATTCTAGTTTTTACAATGAGAAATCCTCTATAATTACAATGATGTGTGCAGTCTTTATAAGATGATCCAGAAAATCAATGATAGAATTGTTTCCCTTGGATGTATTCGGATGTCTGGTGACAATGTCCACGATGATGTTCTCCCATTTCCATGCTTGTATGGGTAATGGATTCATCATCCCCTTATACTTCTACCTCCCAACATTCACTTGCAAACATACCAGACACATTGATATATACTCAACGATATATTTCTACATGTTATCCAACCAATAATGATGTTGGAGATCTCAATACATCTTTGTGTTCCCTAAGAGAATTGAGAAATTAGAACTATGTGCATTATTCAAATGATCATTCTTTAACTCCGTATTTTATGGAACTCATAGTCTTGACCCAAATCTCACAATTCCTTATTCATTATCACAAAACTCTGAGGTATTCATATTTTTGATAGTTTCCAGTTTCATTTGAATTACCACATCATCTTTTTTAGCATCCTTTAACATTTCTAAAAGTGACAGCTGATTAATCAATTGTGAATGGATTGATGAGGTTCCATTCATTTTGATTCCCATATATATCTTCATCAAATCTAAGAATATTTTATCCTCTTCAATTTTCATTAATGGTAGAATCACTTGGTCCTTTCTACATAGAACATCCACCACCTTGGTCGCTTCTCAGGGTGTTAATGAATTGAGCTGTCATACTATTTGATCACCTCTAACCATCTTCATTTTAACATATTCAACTATTTCTGTGTTAATATATACTTGAGGATGTTATTATTTATATATAATTCACACATCTCCCCAAATAGGTAACTCCGCCAAATTATCAATGCGAATATTGCTACAAACAACTCTATATAATGTGTTGGGTAGTTTTTCCCATTAAAAATCAATTTCATTTAATAATAGGAAATACCATCGTCATTTTTCATCAACAAAAAACTCACTCCCTTCATCAAAGAATCAATAAATACAACAAATTGTCTCCAATTATGGGTAATTTGAGCACGAGCATAGTGATAAGCCTCCTTCTCAACTCCATGAATCTCTCAATGCATTCATCACTCTAAGAAAACTTTACTCCCTTCTGAGTTTTCTTGGTAAGAGGATTTGACAGTCATTAAAAATTTCTCACAAATCAGGAATAATATATAGCTAACCCCAAAATCTACAAATATACATTATGGATAATGGCCTTAACCATCCATAAATTGTAGTTTTCCTAGAGGGTGTAAATACACAGAATTTCCATGTAACTGTATTTAATAAATGGGAATTTTACGAGTCCATGAAAATTGATGGCACATGATTCCGTGGCCCGGATTGCCCGGAATTAATTTCTAAACTTTTTTGGGTATGTTCCGTAAACGTGCGAGTGTGTTTTTATAACTTTTTAACCAGTGATCAGAATTGAAATCTGAGGGAATTGTTGAACTCGCAGCGCTGATTTTTTATTGGGGAGACCTTCACCTTGACGGCAGATGGTCGAAGGGGAATGTTACTTTTTTGGGTTATTCGTGTATTAATAAAATAAAAATAAAAGTGTGTGAAATTTTATTTTTATTTTCAACACCCATATAGGTTTTGGGAGGTGGGGACCACCGGAGCTAAACCTCCATGTGGAAGTTTAGATGCGGGGGCCACCAGACCTTATCCTCCAACGAGAGGTTATGGTAGTGGGGACCACCCGAACCTAACCTCCAATGATGGGTTATGGTGGTGGGGACCACTCGAGGCCTAAACCTATTGAACTCCCCTCATTATGGATAAAAACCTCTCCACCCCCCTCATTAATGTGGAGGAGCCTCTTGACTTCCTCCACATTAATTATGCCAACACATAGACCTTTAATATGCCAACCTAGTTAATTGATTAGGATAATTTGATTTTGTGCCAAATAACTAAATAGAGAACATAATCTATTATCCTTGGAATCTTTGGTGGAAGTGGGAGGAAGAAGATCTTCAGAGAAAGCACTTCAATGAAGAACATGTTATTCCAAGAAGAACTCTCCACTAACAAGGAAAGATTCACCAAAGAAGAATGCTGACCCCTTCGAACTTCTTCCTCATGACTTCTTCCAACATGGGACATCATCATCTACAAATAATCGACAATTTTACTACCTTCTTGCACCAAAATCATCACGAAAACAAGGTAAGAGTTTATTTCTATTTGATTATCACTTCCCATGTTCTCCCCTTCTAATTATTTTCCAGGATCAGGAATATAGATTGGCGAGGGTTGTGGGAAATGATGTTTTAAAATATCATCCATACACGTTCATGCTTAATTATTTGTGAAACCCTTGCTACCACTCTAAACATGGAGGGTGTGGGCAGAACAAACATGGCCTGACGCCTACGCCATTCTTCTTTTATGTGTTATTTGAAATGGAAGATTGTGACGAAGACGATGAATGCAACGGCGCTACCACCCGTGGCCTCCATGACCCGTGCCGCCCCACAGTGCTTTTCCCTCCTGGAAAAACCATCCCCACACTTGACCAAGCCACCCACGGCTGGATAGATCCATTGGGCCACCCTGGGCCAAACCCCCCCACACTGTACCACTGCCATGTCGAGCTTCTGCGACAGCGCTGTGTTGAGCCACTACACCACCCTGGGCCAAACCCCCTCATCGCACCTCCGTCGTGCTGAGCCGCCATGCCGAGCCACCACACCGCCACTGTGGAAAGTCGTCGCGCTGCCTCGGGCCGAACCCCCTCACTGCGCCGCTACCATGCTGAGCTGTTGCGCTGCTGCCATCCGCCGACCCGCGCTGTCGTCCACCAAGCCGCACTGTCATCCGCCGAGCATCGTCGCTGTCTGAGGTGATCCGATTCACGCCACAGCTATTCTCAACTGCTGTTCTGGGCAAGGCGAGTTTCCGCCACCACTGTGCCCCCACTGCAACAATCTAAGCCGGCCGAGCCACCCTTTCTATGGCCTTGCGAGCTGCCTCGAGTCGCGCTGGCCCACAACCGTGCCTTTCTGCGGCCGAGCCACCCTCACGGTCGTCGGGCCAAACCCAACGGGCCGAGCTACATAGCATGCTGGGCTACACCCAACAAGTCAGGCCAGTTCAACCTAAATTGGGTCGGGCCAGTCCAGGTTGGGCCCAGTCGGTCGGACCGGACACAGTCCCAATCTGACCGAGTTACTTTCTTTTGGCCATAACTTTGGCACCGGACGTCCGTTTGAAAAACCATTAGGGACGTTGGAAATCATGGAGTGAGATTGTCAATTGGAGTGAAACCCCACTGTGTTTTTGATTATGATGGGGAATTGTGGGGTTGGATCGAGCCTGAATCCAACTGGCCCCCCAGGACAAAAAGGCTAATAACTCACAGACCGTACTTCTGATTGATGCGTCGTCTATTATGATGAGACCCTTATGACATGTTGGACCATTCAGACACTTATTAGTGTGAATTAGTGTATGTTGGAGTATTTGGACTGTGTCTTGGGAAGTGGTTTCCCGAAGAACGATATGTATGGAACCCTGTGACTGGATGAGGCTTGACGATAGCTGACTGTTTCGACTCGGAGTCACTTGACTAACCCGATGGGGAGCACCTTGGTGACATGGAAGACCCACAGTGCGGAGCGCTATGGTAATGCGGCAGACCCACTGTACTCGAAAGGAGGAGTACCTCAGCAGGCTACGAGGGGGACTGCCTCTATGTGACGCGACATACCCACGGTGGGGAGCGCCTCTGTGTGACGCGACAGATCCATTGTACTTGATAGGAGGAGTACCTCAACATTCCAAGGTTATTGGGAAGCGCCTCTGTGTGATGCGACATGGCCACTATAGTTGATAATGGAAGAGTTATCCAACAGCTGAGGTGTTCAACGTTGTGATTAGGATGTTACTTGATTCTACCCCTAGAAAAAATCATGTTGTTTGCTGAGTCAGATCCTCAATGTTTCCTCATGATTGTGATGGATTACTTGATAGCTTAGGTATATGTATGAAAATATATCTAGGTAAGGTTATCTATTGATTTCATACTTTGTGTTTTTAACCTTGTTGGATTTTGTGAGACCTAGAGGGTCTTGAGGTCCTTATTGAGTATCGTTATACTCACCCCTTCATGAGCTCTTCTCAAAACTTGTTGTGGTGGATGCAGACAGAAGACAGTGCTGACTAAGGCCGACAATACTAGGACTAGACGATACCTGGAGGTGCACCTTACAACGAGTCAGTACATGGAGGTTACTGGCAGATGAGGAGTGCTGAGGAGGAGATCTATACCTGCCCTTGAGGTAGGAATCTTGGAGGATGATACAACAGATGACTTTCCATTTCCTTCAGTTGTATTGTATCATATATGTACTTGTACTTCCTAGCTGGTCTTTTATTTTGGCCCCTTTTACTTTCATCACTATTTTGTTATACAATTTACTTGGTATTCTGTATCTAGTTGTCTTCTTGCGCGTGTGTGTGTTTACAGGTTTTAAAGGAAATGCCTTCCTAGTTTTAGGGAATTACACCATTGGTCCTAGTCTCCATCCCCTAGCTTATGGAAGGTGGGCTTGGGGTATTCATGACACGGGCCTTGGGGGACGGGTCAGGACAAATTGGTATCCTAGGAGTCGGTTCAACTAAATAACTATGATTCTGATATATTCTATGAAAAAATAGTGTTAAGGGTAATGAGTATGGTTTTCATTTCAGGGAGTCTAGTGTTTGTGCGGTGGCAGACGTATCCATATACCGGGACCCTGACTTCTGATTTCTGACTCAGTCCATGAAAACACTAATTTCATGTGTGTTTCCAAAATTATTATTTGTAATATTCTGAGTAAACTCACCAGGTATAACTTTCATCTCACTGGGTATAAATTTTGAATGTGTCATACCTCTTCCTTTTTAGGATACCACCAAAAAGAAATCCAACTAGAGTTCTGAGAGTTGTATGCAAGGATATCCCACTGAGAGATGAGTCCTCGGTGCATGTCCCTTTTTCGATAGGGGCACCGGTGGTACCACTCCCGGTTGGGCCACCGATGCCACCAACCCCTAAATTATAGGGTGCACGCCGCATGAGCACATTGCACAAATTCCAGAGCCAGAGGCCACACAGGATCAGGGGAGAGATGGATCAAGATACAGTTGAGGATTGGCTAGAGGTTGTAGTAAGAGTCTTCCGACTGTTAGGGATACTAACTGATTTCACTGTGATCTTAGCCGCCAACCTTCTATAGGAGGCAGTAGGAAAATGGTGGAGCATGATTATTTAGGTTCACGACGAGGTGATGCATCTCTAGGCAGTCATCAATAGCTTGTTTCGGGCAGATTTTTCCTAATGACTCTTCGTGGAGTGTGAATACATTAGCCTCTTCATCTGTAATAGGGTTCCATGACTGTAGCTCAGTACTCAGTTAGGTTCACTGAACTCTCATGCTACTCCAAATATATGGTGCAAGACCTATTATTTAGGGGCCAAACCATGTAGTAGGGGCTCAGGAGAGAGATCAGGACTTAGATGATCTCACTTCGCATCCCGATGCAGGAAGGGGTGTTAGAGGGAGACCACTGAGTATATAGTTTCTTCGATGAGAAATCACCAATAGTGAGACCCTCCACCATTCATCAGGCAGCGGAGTCTTTAGAAACTGGTAGTAGTTAGAGTTTGTAGAGTTCTAAGTGGACCAGTCCTATGGGTGGATGACCACATCATTCAAGATCAGTTGTGCGGGGCACCCGAGGCAGAGGCTGTAATAGTAGGAGCGGGCAGTGTTACACATGCAGCGGGCAGGGTCACATGGCTCATGACTATTTGACCCACCGTACGGATGATCAGCAGACGGTCAAATGATCTCCCTGATAGAGATAGAGATTCAACTGAGGAGGTCCGCAGGGTGCATGAGGATGTGCAGAGGAGCCGGTCGTGTAACTAGTAGTGGCCGATGATTTGAGATGTTAACACAACCCCCACCCTAAGGTCCACCCTGACGGCAGAGAGCAGGTGGACCGGGGAGAACATAGCTCCAGGCAGCTGAGGCTTAAAATCATGGTGCTCTAGAGATGATACGAGGTACGATCTATGTCTACTCCACCATATCTGTAGTACATATAGACACAGGTGCCATTCAATATATCATTTCCACTTCCCACGTTTGGAGATCAGAGATTCTGATGGAGTCGTTGGCTCGATCCTTATTGCTAGAGACTCCTACGGGAGAATATTCAATGATTACTCACTCATGTTGATAGTGAGAGAAAACTCTAGGAGGTGAGATCTTCGGCTGGGATCTCCTAGTAGCGGCGTCAAGCCCTTATGACATCATTTTGCGTATGGACTAGTTATATACATTCATTGCTCAGATTGACTGTATTGGGGGCAAAGTGTGGTGTGTCTAAATGGATGGGACCAGTTTTACATTCACCAATGAGAAGGGAGCCTTTTTAGCACATGATGGACTTACCCGGAGGAGAGTGAATCCAATTACTCATTAGTTGGGTATCATTACCCTCAAAGCTCTTGATGTGGAGAGTCCGAACTATTCTGTAGTGGTGGACTAGTACACAGATTGTTTCCCTGATGATGTTATGGGTCTATCTCCTCATAGAGAGGTGAAATTTTACATTGATTTGTACCCCAAGATGACACCAATATCTACACCATCATATTGGATGGATCCCGCAAATCTTCTTGAGCTATGGGTACAACTGGAGGACTTCCAGGGGAAGAGACTCATCCAACCCAGTGTTTCACCTTGGGCCATCCTGATTTTGTTCACCAACAAAGTGGATGGGATCTTGAGACTTTGTGTCTACTATCAGTACCTAAACCAGGTGACCTTGAAGAACAAGTACCCTCTCCCGAGGATTAATGACCTATTTGATCAACTGAAGGGAGCTTGGTGGTTCTTGAATATTGACATTATATTGGGCTATCACTAGCTCAGAGTACGAGGTGAGGATGTTCGGAAGACAAAATTAAGATGTCGGTATGGAAATTAAGAGTTCTTGGTTATTCCATTTGGTGTGACCAACACTCCATCAGTGTTCATTGGACTCATGAACAAGATCATTAAACTATACCATGATATCTTTGTAGTGGTCTTCATCGACGACATTCTGATCTACTCGACTACTGAGGAGGAGCATGCCTATCACTTGCAGGTAGTACTGGACACACTCTGAGAGCACCAGATTTATGGTAAGCTCTCTAAGTTCTAGTTATGGATCCGAGAGGTTCACTTTCTGAAACATGTCATATCAGAGGCTGGAGTTGCAGTTGATCCAGTGAAGATTGAGGCAGTACTTGCTTGGGAGCCAACCAGGAGTGTGATGGAGGTATGATGTTCTTTGGGTTTGGCTAGATATTACCGAAGGTTTGTACCAGATTTAACCAGAGTTGTAGCACCACTATCAGCCTTGATGATGAAGGGGAAACCCTTCGTGTGGTCAAAGAGATTCCAATAGTGTTTTCAGAAGGTGAGACAGAGGTTTTTAGTTCCCCCATTATGAGGCTTCCATAGGAGGTCATAAGATATGTAGTTTACTACTACACTTCAGGGACTAGGCATGGAGGTGTCCTGATGATGGAGTGAGTAGTGATCGCATATGGTTCTTAGCAGCTAAGACAACATGAGCAGAACTACGCTACCCATGGCCAGGAGTTAGCAGTAGTAGTATTTACCATGAAGATGTGGTGACACTCTTTGAGTGGCGAACATTTTACAGTGGAATCTGATCACAAGAGTCTCAGGTATATCTTCTCATAGAAGGAACTTTACATGAGACATCGACATTCGATTGAGTTCCTCCAGGACTATGACTTCGAAATAGTCAATACTACAGGGAATGGAAATGTTGAAGTAGATGCTCTTAGCATGAGGTATGGAATACACATACTGGGTGAGGAAAAGGAGCAGTTGGCCGCTTTACAGATATACTTTGTAGATAGAGACGGAGAAACCTTTATACATTCCCTTACATCAACTCTCCCACATATTCAACGAGTCTGGGAGGTGCAGCATGGTGATGCTAACTACGAGACACGACATGATTAGATATTCATAGGATATGCACCTGATGGTTTTATGAAGGTGTAGATCACATTATCTTCATCAAAGGACGTACCATGGTACCAATGTCACTTCAGGAGGAAGTATTGGTTGAGTTACACACATCCCCTGTAGTAGTATATCCAGGATTGCTAATGATAGAACTTGTGTCTAACAATTAAGAAAGCATTTTTAGAGTTTGTTTCTCGGTGCCTCACTTGTCAACAAGTGAAGGCGGAGCATCAGGTAACTGCAAGCTTGGTTCAGCCTTTAGAGTTCCTAGAGTGGATTTGGGATGGGATATCGATGGAATTCGTGATAGAACTTCCAAGTACATCCAGAGGACATGACTCTATGGGGGTGATCATCGACCGAATCACCAAGTCGGCCTACTTGCTACCGATCAGAGAGGAGGGTTCTGTAGAGATCATGGGAAGCCTCTATGTGTAGAAGACTATGCGGCTATGTGAAGTACCTTCAACGATTATCTCCGATCGTGATGGATGTTTTACTTCCTGGCTATGGAAGGGGTTGCATGTGGATTTTGGGACGCAACTTCGTTTGAGCACTGCCTTCTATCCTCAGACGGATGGCCAGACTGAGCGAACCATTCAGACCCTCAAGGACATGCCATGTGCATGCGTACTCAACTTTGTTCATAGTTTGGAGGATCATTTTCCTTTGTAGGATTTTTCATACAACAACAGCTATCACCCCACCATTGGGATGCCACATTTTGAGGTGTTGTACGAGCGACATTACAGATCATCCTTGTGCTGGACTAACCTAGGGGAGTCAGTACTCAAGGGACCAGAGATGGTTTAGGCTACAACAGATGAGGTGAAGATCATCCAGGAGTGGATGAAGACTGCACAGAGCAGACAGAAGTCATATGCCGACAGAAGTCATAGACCACTGGAGTTCAAGGATGGTGATCACGTCTTTCTACAGGTCTCACCCTGACCAGGTTTATGGGGATTTGGATGAGGTGCAAAGTTATCTCTAAGATTCATCGAACCCTTTAGGTACTCAGCAGAGTTGGTGAGGTGTCTTACCACTTAGATCATCCACTTTAGATCCACCGGGTGCACAATGTCTTCCACGTATCCGAGCTAAGGAGATACATACATGACCCTTCTCACATCATCGACCATGGTGAGCTAGACATCGATGATGAGGAGACATTTATGGAGGTTCCAGTAGAGATTGAGGATCGAAATAAGAGGGTGCTTCATGGATGGTCGATACCTCTGGTGCGCGTTCGCTAGCAGCACAGTAACCTCCAGGAGAGAACATGGGAGCGAGAGTCTCAGATGCGTGCTTGAAACCCCCACTTGTTTACATAGTTTGAGTTGTGTAATATGGTGATGTAGAGCCCTGAGGTTGGTAGAATGTAAGGACCCATAATTTCCATGCAATTCTTTTAATAAATGGGAAATTTAAGAGTCTACAAAAATTGACTGTAACACCTCGACCTCTCTAGACAAGATCTGGTGCATTACTTGTGATATTGTCAAGTCTAGAAGAAATGAAAATACTAAAGGAATGATCAGTATAGTAGTATTTAAGAAACAATATACAGAGATTAAACAAAAATTTCAATGGATAAGGTTACAAGATACAATAAATAAAGAAAAACAAAAACTGCATCCACATGCACTCAATAAATGACCTCTTCTTCGTAAACTGTAGAAGGTAAACAACGAAAGGGGTGAGCCTAAACGTTCAGTAGGGGTTACAAATAGTGGAATCATGAGTACAATAATAATTGAATCATAATAAATCTCTCATAATCAAAATGGCATTGTGAATAAATGAATAACTAATGCAATTAATAAACTGATAATGAAACTGCATCCACATATTTTGTCATAGTGAAAACCTCGTGGATAATAATAATAGTTGATAATGAATAAAGAGAATTATTAATAATTGGACGACATGTATCTAGATAATAAAACATAATACCGCAAATACATTTTATTTCTATGGGTAGAAACCTGTCTGATTTTTGGAAACAAACTCAAAGGGTCTGTCGCCAAACTGTTTTGTCTCAAGAGACCTACCGATGCATCGAGGGGCTATAGAGGGACCCACCCTCCACTGCATGTCCAAATAATTCCTTATACATTGATTCAATAAAATAGAAATATGCCTTCTTAATATCTTTATAGAGTAGAGTATACATATGCATCAATATTTTCATAATTAAAATGACTTTCAAAAAAAACACCCTTTGTAAAATGGTATACGGTTTAGACAAAAACATATCTATGATATGAGATTATGGATATTTATTATCAATATAATTTAAAATTAAATTTTATTTCAATTGGGTAGTAGGTACAACACATAAGGATTGTTCGGTGCACAATATAAAGTTATTCAGAAAAAAATGGTTGTTGAGCCAAAGGCCCTTAGCACAATGTAATCGGTCAAATCATATGACCAGAACATATAACCCTCAAATTAATCATTGAATAAAATGAATATAAATAAAATCATGTTATTATATATCAAATGTCAAAACAAATATACTAAATACAAGATATATGTGGTGAATAATGGAAATCTCACAGATATGAAAGTGAGATGAGAAAAACCTCTTATAAATATTTTGGCACAGTAACGAGTGTTATTGCAAGGTCTTAATGAGAGGTAAAGGGGTATAACATTATTAATATGTCAAAAGGGAAGTATGAGGTAGTTGGGAAAACATACCCCATCATTAGAAAGTAAAAACAGAATCACACAAGATAGGGTGGATTTTTGAATAAAAGTGAGAGAGATAATCCCTTACAAACATTGTGTAATTTGAGTGATGATAAATCAATGAAGTATTTATGTGTGACAAATAAATATCCAAAAAAAGACTATATATATTATAAAACAATCATATGTCATTCACACATATTCTTGGATCAATGTAACCAATGAAATAGATGTTTAACTCAATGAATGAAAATTGAGTTAAGAAATATCTTACCTTATGCTTGAAGCTGTTCTTGACATGTTATTAAATACCCGAATAAACAAATTAGGATTATTAATTCATAAGTACAGAACCTATTTTATATGTAAATTATTTATTATAATCCTTTTTAGGTGATTCTAGACATTTTGGATTGGTTATAATGTTCAATTTCATTGTTTGGGATCGTTTGTTTACTTGGTTTTAAATGATTGGTTCACTTTTATTCAAGTTCGGATAAATATATAATATTGATGTGGTTATCCAGAAATAAAGTTATACACTATTAGTGAACATATAGGAGATTAAATGGTTTGAAATTTAATTCAGGTTACTTACATTGAAGTCAAATCTTTATATATATATATATATAACCTTAGTGATAACCGTTTTGGTTAATCGGTGGGTTTGATTACGATGAAAATGTTTTTCTTTATATATTAAATCCATTTGTAAAATAGTATTACAGAACTAAAAATAGGATATATTTCATAATAATTTGGTTGAACCGTAACACAAAATTTTTCCTGACCAGAATTATATATTATAATAGAAATCTTTAAACTGTTGTCCTTGAATGTGCTAAATTAGCACATCTCAAATGGTGCCTTCAATTCTTTCAAATAAAAGTGGGGAAAGGGGAGTATATAATGGAATATATACCATTAGCATGAAACAATTCATGTACATGTATGTTACTGGATTTATCATACAATTATGGTGAAGGGAGGTGAGAAAAGAAACAAAAATAAAAGTACTTAAAAGAAAAGAAGGGATTTAAAAGAGGAATTTACCTCTTGAGACTTCCTTCTTTGAGAACCTCTTAATGGGAAAGGTGTTGGCCTTTTTATGAGACCAAAGATTGCTGAACGTGGGGGAGGAGGTGGGGAAGGTATTTGGATAGAATTTGGAGAAGGGACAAGGATTGAGAGGAGTGAATGGATGGGGGTGTGATGGGGTTTTTATAGTGGAGAAGAGATGGGTTTTCTTAATATATAATTCATTAATTTCTTATTTTCTCTCAAGACAAACAATAGTGAGTATTCCATGACCAAGAATATTAATATATTCATGTGACTTAGATACTATTGGGATTAAATCATTATATCATAATCAATGACTCAATTAATCCATTATTTATCATTTATTGTGAATTATCGGATTTTACTTTTCATTAAAAATTCAAGTATTTCAGAAAATTCCCAAGGAATCAACCTAACAATTTTTCGACGTGCAGAATTCAAAAATGACGTTCTTTTTTCGAAAATAATTTTTTAAATATTAATAATTAAATACTTAATTAAATCATTATTTAATCAATATATAAAAACATTAAAAATAGTTAGCTTCATTTTTAAAGGTGTCCAAATTCATTTATACACTCAAGGGTATAGATACCATTCATAAGAGTCATATTATTATTCATATGGGTAAGTCAATATTCATAAGGGTAGGTTACTATTCATAAGGGTGGGTTACTTTTCACCTAAAATGAAGTTAATTCTATCAGAATCAAAATATCATCTTGAACACAACCGTGTATGTCAGATTTTCAAAATTCAAAACACAGAGCTGGAAAATTTATGTTTAGTGGCTAAGTTATGGCTATATCCTATAAGTAACCATGTTTTGTTCCATAGGGGATCAGTGATTCATGAAATATAGGCTACCTAATGAATACAATATATTTAATAGAAAAATTCAATAAGATGTTTGGGGTGCAACATTATTCCCTCCTTCAGAAATTTCATCCTCAAAATTTTATGTATAAATCCCACCAAAAAGATGTGGGTGATTATTCGTCATAACTTCCTCAGGTTCCCATGTTTCTTCCTCCATATTCTGGTTTCTCCAAATAACCTTCACTAGGAAAGTTGTCTAATTTCTCAATATCTTCTCCCTTTTGTCAAGAATCCCAATAGGCTTTTCACAATATGAAAAATCAGGTTCCAGTTCAATTTCTTCATACGTGAGAACATGCATTGGGTCTAGCATATATTTCTTTAACAATGGCACGTGGAAAACATCATCAACTCTGGAGAGATTTTGCGGCATCTCTAGATGGTAAGAAATAGCTATGATTCTTTCCATAATTTCAAATGGCCCGATGTACCTGGGGCTCAGTTTCCCTTTCTTACCGATATTTAGGACTCCCTTCCATGGAGATACTTTCAGAAAGACATGATCTCCCACCTGGAATTCCAAATCTATTTTCTGATTGTTAGCATAACTCTTCTACCTACATTGAGCTGCCTAATTATGGGCTTGAATTTTTGTCACCTTTATCATGGTTTCTTCAATAATTTCTTGGCCTATAAGTTTCCTCTCACCAACTTCATCCCAACAAATTGGAGTTCGACATCTCTTTCCATACAATGCTTCATATGGAGCCATTTGAATACTAGAATGGAAACTATTATTGTAAGAAAATCCCACCAAAGGTAAGTATTGATCCACCATACCTTGGAAGTCAAGAGAGAATAACCTCAACATGTATTCTAGAGTTTTTATAGTCCTTTCAGACTATCCATCAGTTTGAGGGTGATAACCAGTACTCATACAAAGCTCAGTATTCAAAGCTTTCTGGAGATTTTTCCAAAACATTGATGTAAACCATGGATCTCGATCGGATAAAATTGATAGATGTGCACCATGAAGTCTTAAAACATCATTAATATATAGTCTTTATAGGCACTCGAGTGGAAAATCTTCTCGTATATGAACGAAATGTGCTGATTTTTTGAAACAGTCAACAATTACCCATATTTTATAGTTCTTTCATGGAATCCTTGGTAGTCCGGTGATAAAATACATTGTAATGTTATCCCACTTAAACATAAGAATATGTAGTGGTTGCGTCATTCCTTTGGGATGTTGTCTCTCTACCTTCACTTGTCGAAAAACATGACACCTTGATACGTAGTCAGCAATTTCCTGCTTCATATTATCCCACCAGAAATATTTCTTCAGATCTCTGTACATATTGGTGCTACCCAGGTGTATAGAGAAATTTGAGCTATGGGAATCATCTAATAGTTTCCATTTTATATTAGGTACTGATGGAACACAAAAACTCTTCCCAAATTTCAGAACTCCTTCTTCATACATGAAGTCAGCCAGTCTTCCATCCTTGACAACATTAATTTTCTTGTGCAGATTCTCATCATCAGATTGAGAGATTTTTATTTAATCTAATAAATTTGGTTTAGCAATCATTTTAAAGAGAAAATATGCTTCCCCTTCCTTAAAAATCCCATATCCATCTTCAGCATATCCATGAATATAAGAAATCTTTCAATCCTCATTTGAGTTTGAAGGCCATGATCTTTCCGGCTTAATGGATCTGCCAACTTATTTACCTTCTCTAGGTGGTAGTGTATTGAAAAATCGTAGTCTTTCAGTAACCCAAGCCATCTTATTTTCCTCATGTTGAGTTCTTTTTGGGTGAAAATGTATTTCAAACTCCTGTGGTCCTTATAGATCTCACATCTCCCTCTATAGAGATAATTCCTCCATATTTTCAGAGAAAACATTATGGCTGCTATCTCAAGATCATGAGTAGGATAATTTTTCTCATGAGTCTTCAACTGTCTTGATGCATAATCAATAAATTTATCATTCTACATAAGGACACAACCCATCCCATTCATTGATGCATCGCTGTATATCACAAATCCATCACTTCTAGATGGAAGAGTCAAAATTAGAGAATTTACCAATCTTCTTTTCGATTCTTCGAAGAATTCTTTACACTATGTTTTCGACACAAACTTATCTTCTTTTCGTGTGATCTTGGTTAGAGGGTTAGCTAGTCAGGTGAAATTCTGAACGAAATACAGACAGTAACCTGCTAAGACAAGAAAACTGCGTACCTCGGTTACGTTTGTTCGCATGGGCCAATCATGGATTGCCTCTTTCATTGCTGGATCAACTAGAATTCCATCTTTAGAGACAATATGGCCTAGAATAGAAACCGATTGAAGCCAGAATTCTCACTTGATAAAATTCCCATATAATTCATTTCTTCTAAGTGTTTCAGAATAATCCGCAATTGATACTCATGATCTTCATAGATTTTTGAGTATACTGGGGTATCATCGATGAACACCACAATAAAGTTATCAAGATTTTACATATAAACTCTATTCATTAGATCTATGAAAATAGTGGGTGCATTAGTCTGTCCAAATGGCATCACTGTAAACTTATAATGCCCATACCTGGTTCGAAATGTTGTCTTAGGGATATCTTTCTTCCTCACATGCAACTAATGATATCCGGACTAAAGTTCAATCTTCGAAAAGTATTGGGCTACATGTAGTTGATCATATAAATCATCAATTCGAGGAATAGGGTACTTATTTTTTAATGTAATGGCATTGATTTCCCTAAAATCAATGCATTGCCTCATGGATCCATCTTTCTTCTTGACGAATAGGACTGGGGCTCTCCAAGGAGAAACACTAGGTAGAATAAATCCTTTATCACTCAAATCCTCTAGTTGTTTCTTTAGCTCCACTAACTCCATAATGGAAATTCTATAGGGGGTCTTTGATATAAGTCTCGCACCTAGAATTAAATCAATAGAGAACTCAACTTCCCTCTCTAGGTGATGTTTAGGTAAATCTTCTGGAAATACATTAATGTACTCTTGATCTATGTGCATGTCTTCAATTAGAATATTTCTTTCCTTGTCCATAGATATTGGTTTATCTTCCTCTCCAAGTATTGTATTCAGTAGAGCTACTAGGGGTGGTTCTCGATAAGAATCAGGTGGCGATGTTTATTCCCTAAAGGCAAGTGATTATACACCATTTTCAAAAATTGTAACTTCCTTATTCTTACAATAAATATTTGCATCATAATTTGATATCCAATTGATTATGAGAATTATATCAAATTCAGTCATTGGTATGATGAAAAGTTTAGGAACTAAAGAATTTTTTTGTGACTAGAGGGGTACTAGTAGACATGACTTTGTTGTAACGATACACCCCCATGAGTTTTGACTGACAACTCCTTTATTAAATCAAGTTGGAAATATCTAATTTTCTTGGAAAACTAAGAAGATATAAATGAATACGATGATCCAGAATCAAATAAGTTGTTGTCTATGTTTGAGGAAACAAATAAAGTACCTTCTACCACATCATTAGGAACATCGACATCCGCAGTTGTAATCACATAATGTCTCCCTTTCTCTCCTGGCCATTTCTGAGTCAGGTTTCCTTGACATTTAGGACAATAATTTGCATAGTTTCACTTATCTCTGCAATTGTAGCATTGAATATCATTGAATTGTTTCTTCCCCTTGAATTCATCGGATCGATGACCCTTTTCTCCACAGCTATAGTAGACTCCCATGCCTTTCAAGCATTTCTCGAGATGATTCTTTCCACAGTTCTCACATAATGCGGAACTATTTGTTCCCCTGATCTTTTTTGGTGCTTATACTTTTCCTTAATTATCAGAGTTACGGGTCTTATCTTGGTTTCCTTTGAAAAGATTTGCTCTAGAAATTTCCATCTCTGTTTTGATGGAACATGATACAATTACATCATATGATGAAAATGATTGAGAAGCCACCACCCTATGAAGATTTGAAAGAAATGATCAATCTTGTCTACAATGTCATTTACGTAATCTACAGCATACCTGGCCAGCCTTGTAAATGTAGCCTCATACTTTGCAACACTGTCTTCTTCCCATTGTTTCAGGCTAAGGAATTTCCGCTTCATTTCAGTTCGTTTCTCACGAGGGAAATATTTCTCGAAGAATATTTCTTTAAAATTCCACCACTCAATATCTTCTATTTCTTCTTCCTCTGTGGTGTTCTGAATCAGGGACCACCATTGGTCAGCATCAACCTTGAGACAATATACTGCCAACAACACCTTCTCATTTTTGTTGCATCTAAATTCCATGAATATCTTTTCAAGTGACTTGATCCAATACACATCTATCATTTGATTAGTAGTCCCACTAAAAGATGGGGGCTTCTGCCACATGAAACGATCCAACAACGGTGTATAATGGTTATTAGTTACAACTTTAGTAAGTTGTCCCAATATAGTCATGATCTGATCTACTCCAACATTGAATGTGTTGATATGCTCAGTAGGTAGATCCATACCTTTCCCACGAGTATTGATTCCCCTTCCTCCATTAGACACTGTTTATAAATAACGGGATAAACTAGATTAGTTTATTAATCTTAAATAGAAAATAACTGAACATAGATTTAAATTCTATGCATAGTTAATATTATAAACTTGGTTTCTCTAAGGTAAAATTTCCATTAAACATATTATTAATGGTTTGTAAATAATATATGAATTATCCTAACAATATCCCCAGGAGTGTCGTAACCAAGAGTGCAACAAGGCCCATTTTCGTGTACCAGTTCCCATTTGATTCTAGCTCAAAGTGGTGTTTTCGGGTTTTACCCCTAGATACATCTGTGCCAGAGCCGCCACTACCTGCTCGTATCCAGAAAGGGATGTATTTCATGAAAGATCCACATAATCTATTCCTTACCAAAATACCAGGATGTTCAGTTAAGTTTATCCTCAAATTCTACCATAGGGATTTTTTCCCTACTGTATATTTCTTACTCTAGTTTCCATGTTTCCTACTAAACGTCCTTTGATACCAACTATAACACCCCGAACCCTCTAGACATGAGCCGGTGAATTACTTGTTATATTGGCATTGTTAGAAGGAATGAAAATCCCAAAGGAATGATCCTTTTAGTAGTCTTGAAGAAACTTGATACATATATTTAACACAAATTACATTGGATAATGTTACAAGATACAATACATAAAGAAAAAAAACCGCATCCACAAGCACTCAATAAATGACCACCTCTTCATAAACTGTTGAAGGTAAACAATGAAAGGGGTGAGCTCAAACGCTCATTAAGGGTTATAAATAGCAGAAGCATGTGTACAATAATAAGTGAATCATAACCAATCTGACATAATAAAAATGGAATATTGAATAAATGAACAACTAATTCCATTAATAAAATGAGAATGAAAACTACATAAATATATTTTGTCATAGTGAAAACCTCATGGATAGTAATAATAGAAGATAATGAATAAAGAGAATGCTTATTAATTGGACGTCATGTATCTGGCACATGAACCATAATTCTACAAATACGGTTTAGTTCTATGGGTAGAAACCCGTCTGATTTTTGGGAACAAACTCAAAGGGTCTGTCGCCAAACTATTTTGTCTCATGAGACCTACTGATGCATCGAGCGGCTATAGAGGGCCCCACCCACCACTTCATGTCCAAATAATTCTTTATAAATTGATTCAATATAAGAGTAATATTCCTTCTCAATATCTGTATAGGGTAGAGTATACAGATTCATCAATATTTTTATAATTAAAATAACATTCCAAAATAAACACCGTATGTAAAATGATATAAGGATTATAAAACATCATATCCATGATATGAGATTATGGATATTTATTATCAATATAATTTCAAATGAATGTTGATCTCAAATGGTCAGTAGGTACACAATATAAGGATTATTAGGTTCACACTATAAACTTAGTCACATGAAAATAGAAGTTGAGCCAAAGGCCCTTACCACAATATAATCGGTCAAATCATATGACCAGAACATATAACAATCAAATTAACCATTTAATAACATTAATAGAATTAAAATAATGTTATTATATATAAAATGTTAGTATAAATATAAAACATTCAAGAAATAAGTGGTGAACAATGAAAATATCACAGAAATGAAAGTGAGATGAGAAAAACCACTTACAAACATTTTGGCACGGTAACGAGTGTTATTGAAAGGTATTAATTAAAGATAAAGGGGTATCTCATTATTAATATATCAAAATGGCAGTATGGGGATGGTGGGAAAACATACCCCATCGTTAGAAAGTAAAAACAAAATCACACAAGATAGGGTGGATTCTTGAATAATTGTGAGAGAGAGGATCCCTTAACAAGATTGTGTCATTAGAGTGATGATAAATCAATGAAGTATTTATGTTTGACAAATAGAAATCTACAAAATATAAGTGTATATATTGTATAAAACAAGCATAGTTCACTCACATATATTCTTGGAATAATGTAACCAATGAAATAGATGTTTAACTCAAAGAATGAAAATTGAGTTAAGCAATCTCTAACCTTATACTTGAAGGTGTTCTTGACTTTTTATTAAATACCTGAATAATCAAATTTGGATTATTAATTCATAAGACCAGAACCTATTTTATATGTAAATTATTTATTATAATCCTTTTTAGTTCATTCTAGGCCTTTTTGATTGGTTATAAGGTTCAATTTCATTGTTCAGGCTTGTTTGTTTACTTGGTTTTTAATGATTGTTTCACTTATATTCAAGTTTGGATAAATATACAAGATGGATGTGGTTTTCTAGAAATTAATTTATACACTATTAGTGAACATCCAGGAGATTTAATGGTTTTAAATTTAATTAGGGTTACCTATATTGATGTTGAATTTATATATATATATATATATATAACCTTAGTGATAATCGTTTTGGTTAATCGGTGGGTTTGATTACGATGAACAAGTTTTTCTTTATATATTAATACCATTTTTAAAAAATTATTACAGAACTAAAAATATGAAATATTACCTAATAATTTGGTTCAAACATAACACAAATGGTTTCCTGACCATAATTAAAGATTATAATAGAAATCAATAAATCGTTGTCCTTTAATGTGCTAAATTAGCACATCTCAAATGGTACTTTCATTTCTTTCAAATAAAAGTGGGGAAAGGGGAGAAGATAATGGAATATATACCATTAGCATGAAAAAATTCCACTACGTGTATTTACCTGAATTTACCATACTATTTTGGTGAAGGGAAGTGACAAAAGAAACAAAAATAAATGAACTTAAAAGAAAAGAAGTGATTTGAAAGATGAATTTACCTCTTGAGACATTCTCCTTTGCGAACCTCTTAATGGGAGAGATTTTGGTCTTTTTATGAGACCAAAGATTTATGGACGTGGGGGAGGAGGTTGGGAAGGTATTTGGAAAGAATTTGGAGAAGGAACTAGTCTTGAGAGGAGTGAATGGAAGGGGGGTGAGAGGGAGTTTTTATAGTGGAGAGAGAGGGGTTTCCTTAATATAAAACTCATTAATTTATTATTTCCTCTCAAGACAACCAATAGTGAGAATTCCATGACCAAGAACTATAATATAATCATGTGACTTCAAACCAATTAGGCTTACATCATCATATCATCATCAATGACTCAATTAATCTATTATTTAGCATTTATTGTGATTTATCAGATTTTACTATTCATAAAAATTCAAGTATTTTAGAAAATCCCAAAAATTCACCCTAACCATTTTTCGACATTTAGAATCCAAAAATGAAGTCCATTTTTCAAAAATAATTTTTTAAATATGATTAATTAAATTTTTAATTAAATTAGTATTTAATCAAGATATACAAACACTTAAAATATTCATCATTATTTTTAAAGGTGTCCAAATTCATTTATACACTCAAGGGTATAGATACCATTCATAAGAGTCATATTACTTTTCATAAGGGTATGTTACTATTCATAAGGTTTGGTTACTATTCATAATTGTTGGTTACTATTCACCGAAAATTATGTTATTTCTATGAAACTCTAAATATCATCTTGAACACAACTGTGTGTGTCAGATTTTCAAAATTGAAAACACAGAGGTGGTAAATTTATGTTTAGTGGCTAAGTTATGGCTACATCCTATAATTAACCATGTTTTGTTCCATTGGGGATCAATGATTTTTGAAATATAGGCTACCTAATGAATACAATGTATTTAAGAGAAAAATACCATAAGATGTTTGGGGTGCTACATTGATGGCACGTGATTCCGAGGCCTGGAGTGCCCATAATGAATTTCTGAACTTCTTTTCAGGTATGTTCAGTAAAAAGGCGAGCTGGTTTTTCTATCTTTTGAACCAGTGCTCATATTTGAAATTTGAGGGCACCGTTGAACTCACAGTGCCTATTTTCACTTAAGGAGACTTTCACCTTGATAGTGGATGGTCAAGGGAAAAGATAGTTTTTTGGGTTTTTTGTGGAAGAATAAAATGAAAATAAAAGTGTGGGTGTTGGGAGATGGGGTCCACCGAAACTAATCCTCTATGTGGAATTTTAAAAGTGTGGACCACCAGACCTTAACCTCCAAGAGAGGTTATGTTGGTAGTGAACACCCGAACCTATCCTCCCATGAGAGTTTATGGTGGTGGTGACCACATGGGGCCTAAACCTCTTGAAATCCCCTCATTTTGGATAAAAACCTCTCAACCCCCCTCATTAATGAGTAGGAGCCTCTTGAATTCCTCTACATTAATTGTTCCAAAACACATACCTTTAATATACTATCCTAGTTAATTGATTAGGATAATTTGATTTTGTGCCAATGAACTAAATTGAGAAAATAATCTATTATCCTTGGAATATTTGGTGGAATTGGGAGGAAAGAGCTATTGGGAGAAATATCTTTAATGTAGAACGTGTTCTTCCATGAAGAATTCTCTACTGACGAATAACGCTTCGCCAATGAAGAACACTGACCCCTTCGACCTTCTTCCTCGGGACTTCATCCGACGTGGGACATCCTCATCTACGACGAATCGATGCTTGTGATACCTTATTGTGCCAACATCATCAAGAGAATGAGGTAGGGGTTTATTTATATTTTATTATCGCTTTCCATGTTTTCCCCTTCTAATTCTTTTACGGGATTGGGAAAATAGATTTACAAGGGTTGTGGTAAATGACCTTTTAAAATATCTTCCCCACATGTCATGCATCGTTCTTTGTGAGCCATTTTATA
Source organism: Viscum album (assembly GCA_963277665.1). Taxonomy (NCBI): domain Eukaryota; kingdom Viridiplantae; phylum Streptophyta; class Magnoliopsida; order Santalales; family Viscaceae; genus Viscum; species Viscum album. The sequence goes on along the minus strand of OY728130.1, from coordinate 540,704,801 downwards.
CCACTCTAAACGAAGAGGGGGCGGGCCAAACAAACATGGAAAAAACCCATCCCTGTTCTACTTTGATGTGTTCTTTGAAATGGAAGAAGCCGACAAAGGCAACGACGGCGCCACCCTGCGGCCACTGCGACCCGCGCCGCCCCACTGTGCTTCGCCCTCCGGGACGAACCGGCCCCACACTCGGTCAATCCCCCCATGGAAGGACTGCGCCATCGTGCCGCCCTGGTCCTAACCCGTAACACCCCAAGCTTCCACAGTACGTTTCTCTTTGAATAATACAGTAGCGTGTGTTGTACACAACTTCGAGTTCAAACACACACCACAACCAATCGAATCAGCCGTTATGCATAGTAATACCCGCTTTTTGAAATTTTATAAATTTTATCTTTCAAAATGGACTTCATTTTTGGATTCAGAATATTGAAATTATCTTTGGATGAATTTTCTGTATTTTTCTGAAAACATTCAATTTTTAATGAATAGTGAAAAAACACTAAGTTATAGTTTAAAAGTGAATTTTTATTTAAAAAATTATTTATTTTATTTAAATTTAATTTAGGAAAAATAGATACATAATAACTATATAAGTTCAATGTAATTAATTGGAGTTAGTTTAGAATAATTTTTGATATATAAAAATTTTATTGAACTTTTCGCCGTCTTTTACCCACCTCCTAAGAGAATATGGAAATTCACATAATACATAATTTTACTACATCTGTGAATGGAATTTCAAAAATCTGGGAGACATAGTTAATATCAAGGTGTAATATGTGGTTAAATGAAATGAAATTAATTTTTTGTGAATAGTAACATTTTACTTTTATTTTCTACGGTTAAAAGTAAATAGTGTAATTAATGGTAAAAATGATATTAATATTACCCTAACACATGTCCTAATTCTATTGGAAAAGTGTATCACAACCAACAACAACCTTAGGAATAAAATATTATCATTTAAGTCCACTTGGAATAGATTAGGACATTTATTATTATTTAATTCAAAGAGGAGTTAGAAGAGATAAAATCAAAGTTTAATAACTAAAACATTTTTAATATAGGGTTATACATAAGTTAAATTTTATTATAAATATTCATTAGAAATATAAAAATATTTCATATATAATGGTATTTTATTTATTATTTATGGACATTATATAATTTAATTTATTTATGACACAATGGCAATGCAATAATTACCTAATTAATGAAATATTAAAATAATTGATATTATAAATATCAATATAAATGTAATTTGAGACATTTTATGAATTACACTAATTTTCTAGGTTAATATCACATATTAGGATTGGTTATATAAATTATGGTCGAAGTAATAATGATGTTATTAAATTTTCAAAAATAAAATACCCAATATTGTCAAAATTGACATAAAAGAGTTTTTAAAACAAATATAATATTATTAATTGATATTATATTCCTAAAAATCTACAGTTCGAAAAAAGGACTTATATAATGATAGGTGTATCATTAATGGACTAATTGGGGTCGCATGGAGATATATAGTACGTTTATTAACTATATAATATAAAAATACAAAGAGACATGGTAAATGTCAAACTATTTAACTATGAGTTAAATATAATTTATAAGGTTAATATAGTAACCCAAACCAATCTAAAATCTATTGGCTGAAAGGATTTCGACCAATCCCCTCCTTAACCTTTAAATGATCCACTTTATTCATTATAATACAAGTATGAATTTATTATAAAGTAATATTTATAGCTTTTCCAAAGGTGCCCCTCACCCCGCCTATCAAAGGGTACTCAAACTTCTCTCTAATTTACACATTCAACGACATTTGTCTTGGAAAAAACCTGCCCAAATATATGATAAAATTACCTCACTTCAACCTAGAGGACATAGTTTGATCAGAAAGCCAACCTAAGGAGCCCTTTTGATCAAATCATAAGGAAGAACATGAAGAAGAGGTAATGTTTTCGCAACCCTCTTTCAAGTTCCTTTCTTCTTCAACTTATTCTTTTTTTGTTATTTCCATTCTATAATAATAAATCCAGTATATTTTATACACTGTGATATTATTATAAATATTATACAACCATATTCAGTATTCTATCTATCCTTTGAGTGACATGTCACCATACGTGCGTACGTACGGCCTACCGTCTCCATGTCGTGGTGTAATTATTATTAAATAAATTATTATTTAGATGGGTATAATAATGATGTTTAATTAATGTAAATAATAATAATAACATGATAATGATTCATGTATATGTGATATACCATCCAATTATATATTATTTTAATATCAAAAGAATGATATTATCGCTCGTGCGTACGTACGGACTACCATCTCCCCGAACACGATGAGATTCATTCTCCATCGTATCCATACAAGTCTAATTATCATTTTATGATTAAAAATAATTTTTAATGACTTGATATCATTCTGTATATGAATAAGATACAACATATCCATAAAAAACATGACCTATGTAATATAACATATAAAATAAAACGAGTAAGTTAACACCCGAAACGACGATAATACTAAGATATTATTAACAAAGCAATGTTAAAATATCATATATGATATCATATTAATGTATATGATTCTTTTATAATTTAATAACAATTATTTCTCCATTATATGGGAGGATAACCTACCTTTGACTAAGGAAAAAGAACAAAGTAAGGGGTTTCTTATCTCACTTTTAATTACGTGAGATTTCCATTGTTCACCACTTATTTATTGTTTATGGTGTGTGTACTGCCCATGATTTCATTCATTTTGTAATATAATTTACTTTATGTATATTTACATCATCATTGTATGATCCTTCTTTCATGGGTGTATGTCCTGTAAGTTACCAAATCGATAAGGGAATTTGAAATTCAAATTTCCACTCATTCGGATTTACGCATACTTCCTTGATTATTTTACTCCAAGATTATGTGTGGAATCACTATTCATTTTATTATGTCATAATTTCCACTCCCCTTTCTGTGGATATAATTTTGATACACATAATAACTCCATTGATAAATTATCAAGTCATCGGTATGAACTTGATAAGAGTAATTTTTAATCAATCTCGATTTGTTGAGTTAAACATCCAATTCATTGATGTTGCTTTTACAGGATTATTTTTGAATGTCCTTTGATTGTTTTACACTGAATATCCAATCATATTGAGTGTATTTATATTTTTCACAAATAATTATTTCGTTGATTTATCCTTAACCTAAGGATATGGCCTTTATGAGAGATTTCATCTCAATTTACATTCCATTTATACTCCATTGTTGTTATAGACCAAATCACATTTATATGGTGTATATAATGTACTTTGATAGAATATATCATGAATCCCATTATTATCATGATATTAAAAAGATTTCATTACCTCAATTATTTGTATTGATGTGTCTCTATTTTGGTTAGGAACTCTAATGAAAATATCATTTTAAAATGTTTTAATGATTTATTATTCTAAATATTTCTCATTAATGTATATGTTTTAAAAATGGTTTTAAGGATTTATTTATATGGACATTGAAGTTTTCAAATCAAAATTCCTTTTAAAACTTTCAAAGTGGTATGGAAAACTTTGATTAAAAATCTATTTTAAAAGGATTCTTGAAAAATAGTGTGACTTGTAAATGTTTCAAGAAAAATGGGGATATGTCTCTCAATTGTTTGATGATTATTTTAATCTATGTCAATATCTTTAATTATTCTCTATTGAGGTTAATCTTATATAAGAAAATCTTCTATATTGTATCTAATAAGTTATGTTTGACTGTGGATGTGCTATTTTTATACCATTCATGGTTTGTGGTTAATGTATTGACATTTCATATGCTAGTTTTAATACGAATGTTTATGTTTTGTTTCAAACTTTTCATATGAGGAATGCATTGGACTTCTTAAGTGATGGGTGGAGCCCGGTATAGCTCCTCGATGCATCAGTAGGTCTCATGAGACAAACTAATGTCTTGGAACAAGGTCTTGATAAAATCTAATTTGTAGTCTTGGCACGAGGCCCTGACTATGTGATTATGATAGTCTAGCATTATACATTCCATAATTATGAAAGATGTTATTGATATTTCATGTGGTTATTCGACTAGTAGAATATCCATGTGAATAATTAAATGACATTATTTCATTTTATCTTTTTCATATTATACTGAAGTACAAGTTTAAATGGATTTTTTTAGTTATACATTGCCTTAAATGATTATGATTATTTATGAAAGTTTCCACTATATTTTTATCTTTACTGAGCATCTGAGATCACCCCTTTCAATGTTTTATTTTTTCTAGGGTGTGATGAAGTAATTTATAAATGACCTGTAGGGATAGTATGATGGTAGATGAATACATTATGTTGTTGTATTTTTTTTACTTTATGATGTAATTTATGACTTATAAATAAATCTAGTGTTTCCCAGACTACTAAAATAATCAGTCTATCGAGACATGATATTTTGTGATCATGCCAATGTTCTGTAATAATGCACCGACTCTAGCTAACTAGGGTCAGGGCTTTACAGTTGGTATCAGAGGATTTTTAGTACAAACATTGGTAACTAGATTTAGATAAACTCTGATTAAAGCACATAGCCCTAAGATAGACATTGAGGATTAGTATAGAAGAACTTCCTAGAATATTGGTATTTTATAGATTTTTTGAGTTTTCCAAGAAATACATCCATGTCTGGATACGAGCAGGTAGAGGTGGCTCTGGAACAGATGTACCTAGAGGTAAAATCCGAAAACACCGCTTTGAGCTAGACTCGAACAGGAACTGGGGCATGACAATGGGCCTTGCTGAACTCTTGGTTACGGCACTCCAGGGGGATATTCTTAGGATAACTTACATTTTCTTTAAAAACCAATTTGAAGTATTTTAATATATTATGAGAGTAAATGATATTTGTTAATATTAAGGTGTTTCAAATTGAGAATATGGTGTCATGATATTCTCTAAATGATTTTATGACTACTGTTACTCACACAATGCTTTTTGGTTTTAGTCAATGGTTGGAGTCCAAGGAAGTCATAGTAACTTTGAGAATGATGTACAAGGTAGGAACTGTGGTGGAAATGAGAAACAAAATGGAATGTTGATAGGTGTAAAAGATATTGTGTTCATGCAAAATCATTTTTCCAAAAATATGATCAAAAACATATATAATAACCAAATTATGGACACAACAAAGAAGATAAAGGTGATGAATGATAAGAGCTCCCGCATTGGAGACCATGTAGAAAAGAATCCTAAATTTCCATCTTGCAGGAAATGTGGAAGGAGACACCTAGGAAAGTGTCTCAACGGAACAAATAAATGCTTTACGTGAGGGAAAGAATGATATAAAGTGAAGAATTGCTGAGGAAAATGCAGAGTACTATGGAAGAAAATAATAATAGTCCCAAATATCCATTTAGAGTCATTTTCTATAAATATAGGGGTCTTGGCCATTACCCGAGTGAATGCCATATTATATAGGATATTTTATTTGTCAAATAAGAAGCTATGTGGAAATAAATGGTTGGAGAAATGCATAAATGTATTAGTGCTCCTTATTGATGGGATTACTTTGGAATAATTTTCTATTGTATCTATAAGCCCACATTTTTTCATATGAGAATGATATTTTTGGATGACTTATCTTTTCCCTTGTGGATATAGTTATAAAAAACCATTGGGTTTTATATGATTATTGGGTTTGAGGCAATTACATGTTATTATATTTTGTGATGAAAATGCAAGGTATGAGATAACATTTCTGGTTAAAATTATTTTATGGTTATTTTGTGGAATTTATCTTATTCTGGTAATGTTATAAAATATCGTTTTTGAAAAAGGACAACACACAGACCGTGTGAGAACCCATCATGTTAGACAAAGCTTTGGGAATCAAACCCACAACCAAAGTGAGATTGGTAGTTATCACCTACTAATGGACTACGTGAAGTCCCTCGTTAGAGTGAATAATTCTTTTTAGTTAAATGATTTTATTGATTAATAATAAGTTGATATGTGTTCTTATGTATTATCAAATGAATACCCTTAGTATAGGAATATGATTTGGTGATTAAGTGATAAATGTTATTTTGGAAGATGTTCTCTTTGTTGGGAACACTATATGCCCATGGAAACTAGAATACTATGGGATTTTATTTGAGGAGTAATGGTGGATTTTTATCTACTTTTTTATTGTGTATTTATAGTGATTTGGGTTATTTATGGAAATGATTAACATATAATAGAAAATATGTGATGAGATTAATTACTTTTAACTATGTGACTTTAAGAGTTGTTGATGTCATTTGGAGATACAATTTAATGTAGAAGACTACATAACCAAATTATTATATGTTTTGGGTTTCAATATTAGTTTGGATTATATTGAAGGATTTTAAGGACAATTGTTTTATTGAATGGTATTTATTTTACATTGTGGTATTAATGGTTTAATTTTTGAAATTAAGATTAGTGTTTCTTTCTCTAAAGAAATATCCTTACGGGGGATCATCAGATCTTCTACTAACCGTTTTGTTTTTGATCAATCTCTAAAGACAAGGTAAACATATAGTTTATCCTTCGTGGATCATGTGATTATATAGAAGTTTATTCTAGCTCTTCCAATGTGACCAAGTCTTCTTGAATAATCATCATTTAAAAAAATGATTTAATGGGGATAATTTTTTTATGAATGAAACTATACGTAAAAAGTATGTATATATCTATATATTCTTAGTCAATCTCGTAAATTAATTCCTCATCTTTATGTAATGTAACATAAAAAAAGGTTGTCCGTATACTTTTCCTACTGGGAAACTAATGACTGTTTGTCCCATCACAATTTTGTGGCTTTTTTGTTGTTAACGTTCTCCTGAACATGTTTTCTATCCCTCTAAATCAGAACATGACACTTAGTTTATCTTCCAAATCCGTGTTTTCCAACATGGAATCCTAGTATGAGTTATCATGGGTGACCTTTGTACTCCTCTTTCTTTCTTTTAAGGTGATAGTTTTATTGAATCTTTTTCTGATGTGGGACTTTCCATTATATTCCAAAGCCCAATTTTAAAAATTTATCGGAAGAAATTATTTAAATTAGGGGATAATGTAACACCCCAAGCTTCCACGGTACTCTTCTCTTTTAATAATACCGTAGTGTCTGTTGTACGCAACTTCAAAATCTAACACACACCACAACCAATCGAACTAGCCGTTATGAATAGTAATACCCATTTTTTATAATTTTATAAATTTTATCTTTCAAAATGGAATTCATTTTTGGAGACGTAATATCAAAATTATCTTAGGGTGATTTTTTGGTATTTTTCTGAAAATATTCAATTTTTGATGAATAGTGAAAAAACACCGAGTTATAGTTTATAACTGAATTTTTATTTAAATAACTATTTATTTTATTTAAATTTAATTAATGTCAAAATAGATACATAATACCTATAGAAGTTCAAGGAAATTCATTGGAGTTAGTGTAGAATAATTTTAGATAGATAAACATTTTATTGAACTTTTCACCGTCTTTTACCCACCTCTTACGAGAATTTGGAAATTCACATAAAACATTATTTTACCGCTTCTGTGAGTGCAATTTCAAAAATCCAAAAGACACGGTTAATATCAAGGAGTAAAATTTGGTTCAATGGGATGAAAATAATTTTGGTGTATAGTAACTTTTTACTTTTATTTACCACGATTAAAAGTAAATAGGGTAATTAAGGGTAAAAATGATATTAATATTACCCTAACACAAGTCATAATTTTATAGGACAAGTGTATCTCGACATAAAACAACCTTAGGAATAAAATAATATCATTTTGGTCCATTTGTATTAGTTGAGGAATTTTAATTATTATTTAATTCAAAGAAGAGTTAAAAGAGATAAAATCAATGTTTAATAACTAGAACATTTTTAATATAGGGTTAAACAGAAGATAAATTCGATTATGATAATTTATTAGAAAGAAAAAAATATTTCCTACATAATGGTATTTTATTTATAAATTTTAGGCATTAAATAATTTAATTTATTTATGACACAAGGGTGATGCAGTAATTACCTAATTAATGAAATATTAAAATAATTGATATTATAAATATCAAAATAAATGTAATTTGAGTGTTTTTATGAATTTCACTGATTTTATATGTTAATATTACATATTATGATTGGTTATACAAATTTATTTTTGAAGTAATAATGGTGTTATGAAATTTTCAAATACAAAATACCCAATAGTGTCAAAATTGACATAAAAGAGTTTTTAAACAAATATTATATTATTAATTGATATTCATTTCCTAAAAATATAAGGTTCAGAAAAAGGACTTATATAATGATATGTGAATCATTAAAGGACCAATTGGGGGTACCATGGTGGTATATAGTATGTTTATTAACTATATAATATAAAAATACAAAGATGCATGGTAAATGTCAAACTATTTAACTAAGAGTTAAATATAAATTATAATGTATATATAGTGACACAAACCTGTCTAAAATCTATTGGTTGAAATGATTTCGACCCATCCCCACCTTAAACTTTAAATATTCCACTTTGGAGCCATTATTAACCAAATATGTATTTATTATGAAATAATATTTCTAGATTTTCCAAAGGTGTCCCTCACCCCTCCTATAAAAGGGTACTTCACCTTCACTCTAATTTACACCATCAAATACTTTTGGCTCAGCCAAACCCTACCCAAATACTCTCTCAAATTTTTAACTTCAACCTAGAGGCCTTATTTTGATGAGAAAGACAACATAAGGAGACCTTTTGATCAAATCAAAAGTTATAACCCGAAGAAGATTTAATGTTTTCACAACCCTCTTTCAAGTTCCTCTCTTCATGAACATCACATTTATTTGTTATTTAATTTATAAAATAATAACTCCAGTATATTTTATATTCTTTGATATTATTATAAATATGGTATAACTATATTTAGTATTCTATCCATCCTTTGAATGACATGTCACCATACGTGCGTACGTACGACCTACCGTCTCCACGCCGTGGTGTAATTGTTACTCAATACATTATTATTTTGATGGGTATAATAATGATGTGTAATTAATTTAAATAATAAGTATAGCATGATAATGATTCATTATATATGATATACCATCCAATTATATACGATTTTAATATCAAAAGAATGATATTATCCCTCGTGCGTACGTACGGACTACTATCTCCACGAACGCGATGAGATTCATTCCGCATCATATCCCTACAAGTCTAATTCACATTTTATGATTAAAAATAATGTTTATGGAATTTATATAATTAAGTATATGAATAAGATACAACCAATCCATAACAAAAACTACATATATAACAAAACATAATAAAGAAAACGAGTAAGTTAACACCCAAAATGACAATAATACTAAGACATTATTAACAAAGCAATGTTAAAAGGTCATATAAGATATCATATTAATGTATACAATTATTTTATAATTCAATAACAATTATTTCACCATTATATAGGAGGATAACATACCCTCCACCAAGGAAAAAGTGCAAAGTAAGGGGTTTCTTATATCACTATTAATTCCGTGAGATTTCCATTGGTCACCACTTATTTATTGCATGTGGTGTGTGTACTACCCATGATTGTATTTATTGTGTAATAGACTTTAATTTATGTATATTTACATCATCGTTGAGTGATCCTTCTTTCATGGGTGTATGTTTCATAATTTACCAAATCGATAAGGGAATTTTAAATTTAAATTTCCACTCATTCGGCTTTATGCATACTTCATTGATTATCTTACTCAATGATTATGTGTGGAATCACTATTCATTTGATTATGTAATAATTTCCACTTACCTTCTTGTGGATATACCTTTGATACACATAATCACTCCTTTGATAAATTCTCAATTCATCTGTATGAACTTTATAAGAGTAATTTTTACTCAATCTCGATTTGTTGAGTTAAACATCCAATTCATTGGTTTTGTTTTTACAAGAATATGTGTGAATGTACTTTGATTGTTTTACACTGAATATCATATCATATTGATTGTATTTATATTTTTCACACATAATTATGTCGTTTATTTATCTTTAACCTAAGGATATGGTCTTTATGGGAGATTTCATCTAAATTTACATTCCATTGAGACTCCATTGATGTTGTACACCAAATCACTTTTAAATGGTGTATATAATGTACTTTGACATAGTATAGCATGAATCCATTTATTCTCATGATATTGAAAATTTTTTTACCTCAATTTTTTTTATTCAAGTGTCTCTCTTTTGGTTGGGAACTCTAAATAAAATATCATTTTAATTTTTTTTAAGATTTATTATTCTAAATCTTTCTCATTAATGTACATGTTTTAAAAATGGTTTTAAGGATTTATTTATATGGACATTAAAGTTTTCAAATCAAAATTCCTTTTATAATTTTCAAAGTGGTATGGGACACTTTTATTAAAAAATATATTTTAAACGGCTTCTTGAAAAATATTGTGACTTTTAAATGTTTTCAAGAAAAAGTGGGATATTTCTCTCAATAGTTTGATGATTATTTTAATATATGTCAATATCCATCATGATTGTCGATTGTGGTTAATATGATATAATACAATCTTCCATATTATATCAAATAAGTTATGTTTGACTGTGGATCTGATTTTTTTATACCATTCATGGTTCGTGGTTAATGTTTTGACATTTCATATGCTAGTTTAAATAAGAATGTTTATGTTACGTTTCAATCTTTTCATATGAGGAATGCATTGGACATAGTAAGTGACGGGTGGAGCCCGCTATATCTACTCGATGCATCATTAGGTCTCATGAGACAAACTACTGTCTTGGAACAATGCCTTGACAAAATCTTATTTTTATTCTTGGCACGTGGCCATGACTATGCGGTTATGATAATATGGAATTATGCATTCCATCATAATGAAATTGGTTATTAATATTGAATGTGGTTATTCGACTAGTATAATATCCATATAAATAAGTAAATGGAATTATTTCATTTTATCTTTGACATATTATGCTGAAGTTGATGTTTAAAAGGCTCTTGTTTTAGTAATACATTGCCTTAAATGTTTATTCTTATTTATGATAGTTTCGGGTATATTGTTATCTTTACTGAGCATCTGAGCTCACCCCTTTCAATGTTTTATTTTTCCCAGGGTGTGAAGTAGTAATTTAAGAATGACCTACATGAATAGTATGAGGGGATATTAAGACATGATGTTGTTGTAGTTTTTTTACTTTATGGTGTAATGTAAGACTTATGAATATATCTAGTGTTTCCAAGACTACTAAACTAATTGGTCTTTAGGGACATGATCTTTTGTGATCATGAATTTGTTATGTAATAATGCACTGACTCTGGGTAACTGGGGTCAGGGCATTACATAACCCCCCTCGTTGTACAGTCGTCGTGCCGAGCCACCGCGCTGCCGCCATGCCGAGCCGGTGCGCCGCTGCCTCACCGAGCCATCACGATGCCACAGACCATAACATTGGCACCAGACGTTTGTTTGACAAACCGTCAGCAACACTGGAAATATTGGAGCAAGACGGTCTCATTGAGTGAAACACCATTGTGTTTTGGATTAAGATGTGGAATGATCATGTTTGAAGGAGCCTGAATCCAACTAGGACCACAGGACAAAAAGTCTAATAACTCACATAATGGGTGTCTATTGGACATGTTGTCTATTACATTTAGACCCCTATGATGATACATAACATTGAGACACTTCTTCGTGGGACTTTGTGGAAGTTAGAGTATTTGACCTATGGCTTTTGAAGTAGTTTTCCCATGCGCGATATGTACGGAACCCTGTGACTAGTTGAGACTTGACGACTGCTGACCGTTTCGACTCAGAGTGACTCAACTATCCCAGTGGGGAGTGCCTTGGTAATGAAGAAGTCCCACATTACCCGACATGAGGAGTACCTCAGTAGGCAACGAGGGGGAGCACCTCTGTGTGACGCGATAGATCCACAGTGGGGAGCACCTCTGTGTGATGCGGCCGACCCATGATACATTATATGAGGAGTTCCACAATAGTCCAAGATTACTGGGAATTGACTCTATGTGACGTGGTAGGACCACTGTACTTGATAGAGGAGGAGTTCTCCAATAGCCGAAGTGTTCGACATTGTGAAAAGGATGTTACTTGATACTACCCCTAGTATAAATCCTGATGTGAGCTGAGTCGGATGCTCTATGTTTACCTCATGATTTAGGTGGATTACTTGATAACACAAGTATATGTATGGGCATATACCTATGTAAGGTTATCTATTTATTTAATAATTTTCATTTTTATCCTTGTTGGATTTTGTGAGACCTAGAGAGCATCTGGGTCCCTACTAAGTATCATTATACGCACCACTGTATGGGATATGCATGTACCTTGTTGTGTTGGATGCAGACGACAGACTATGTTGACTGAGGCTGAGAGTACCAAGTCTGGATGGTACCAGGAAGTGGACCTTACGACGAGTCAATACATGGAGGAGACGAACAGACAAGGAGTGCTGAGGAGGTGATCTGTACCTACCCTTCATGTAGGAATCTCGAAGGATGACACAAAAACTGAATTTCTATTTCCTTCAGTTGTATTGTATCACATTTGTACTTGTACTTCCTAGTTGGTCTTTTATTCTGGCCCCTTTTACTTTCAACAAGAATTTGTTATACAGTTTACATGGTATTTCATATCCAGTTGTGTGCTTTCTTGTGTGTGTGTTTACAGGTTTTAAAGGCAATGCTATCCCAGTTTTAGGGAATTATTCCTTTGGTTCTAGTCGCCAGCCCCTGGTCTATGGAAGGCGGGTTTGGGGTAGTCACGACATGACCCTGGGGGACGGGGCGTGACAGAGGGATCCATATATATCCCATTTATTTAGACGATGTGACACAAGAATGAGATGTCCTTAAACCATAATTCACACTTATTGTACATTGCATCGATCTTATCCTTTCACAAGGTCTTGCGTACAATTCTAAGATTCTCCTCAAGCCCCCTTGGTTATTGAGTATGTTAGAATATCTTCTACAACGATTACCAAAAATTTTTCAAGGTAATATTTAATGACTTTATTCATTACATTCGTGATGATTTCTAAAGCATTAGTGAGTCCAAAAGGAATTACAATGATTTAATAGTTCTTGTATCTTGTAAGGAATGAATTCATAGGGATATCCCCTTTCTTCACCCTTACATGGTAATATCCCGACCACAGATCAACCTTGGAGAAGTATTGTGCTCCATATAGCTGATTGAAAAAGACATTAATTCAGGTCAGAGGATTATTTTTATTTATCGTGATTTTTTTGAGATCATTGTATTGAATGAAAATTTACATTGACTCATCCATCTTCTTGATGATGTAGAATGGTCCATGCCATCATAAAGCAATTGGGCGTATAAACACTTAATCCAAATTCTCTTGTTGTTTTTTCTTTAGCTCTTCATGCTCCAAAAAACCATTATATATGGAATCTGGGATATTGGTAGAACCTTAGGTATACGATCAATTGAGAATTCAACATATCTTCTAGTAGGAAGTGCCGGTAATTCCTCATGAAACAATTCTATGAAGTCCCTCACAATTGGCATGTCTTCAAGGATGGTTTCTACCATGTACTCAAAAATTTGGGCCCGATATGCATTCTCATATGCTCTTAATATACATGATTGAGATGATAGTGATAAAAAAGATTCATCCTCCTCCATGAACATGTACAGAAGTGGGGGTTCATTCACCATATGGAGATTGATTCCCCTCTCACGGAAATTTATGTTGGTTCTATTTAGGGAAATCCAATCAAAACCAATATTTTCATGAAATTAAACTAGATGATGTATGAAGAAGTTATCTGGGAAGTTAAATACACAAATAATGATAGGGGAGGAGTTATATTCATGGGATTCAATGAATTCCCCACTTTTGATTCTCACTAACATCTTTACTTACACGATTTTTGGTGGTGTTGTGATTGATCTACTAAAACATTGGGATCTAAAAGAATGCGTAGAACCAGAATTAAAAAAAGTATGTTTTCTAGTATTGAATGAATAACTAGTGTATCTATCACTAATTCATTATAAGTATTCACTTCGACGATAGTGATGAAAAAATATCAACCTTGATTTCATGATGGTTGTTGGTTGCCTCTAAAAACCCTTTCATTAGGTAACTAGATTGAAAATTTCCTTAGTGCTTTGTAGTTGATGTAATGAATAATGTGTTTAGGGTTGAACATATCATTCCTTTCATTTATCACTACCGCATGTTTTTTATTTCTGGATTAATGGCTAGGTTCCCTTCTCTTCCACAACTAAATCATTTCTTCATCCCCTTCTGGCAGTTTCTAGGGTGCTTCTTTCTACGCCTTTGGAAAGTGGGGTGATGTATTTTCATTGAACAATTAGATTTATCCATTAGATCACAAAAATTAATTTCCACCTTATGCTTTCTATCTCCATGATACACCTATGTTTCTTTGATTCCAATTTCATCCTTAAGGGAACATCAGACAATTTTCCCATAGCTCTCAATGTCAAGGATCACTATGTATTTAGGTATGCTAGGATTTAGACCTCCAATGAAGCTATCATCCTTTCATTTAGGGGTAATGATAAAGATAGAGGCATATCGTGCTGGCCCTGTGTCATTTTCCCCATATGCTATGATGGAATAGTCATCTTTCTACTTGAGGGAAAGGAAATCCCTTTAAAAAATAAGTTATAGGGATCCTGAAAAATATTTATCGAAAACATTCTCCGTAAATACTTCAATTAAAACTCTTAAATATCCTCCTCATGATTCATATTTTTTCTAAATGTCCACCATTAATCTGATTCACCCTCCAGAGGATAAGCAGCCAGAGGTACCATCTTTTGTTCAGAACATTGAAGGATGGAGAATATATTCTCAATGGAGATGATAAATTATTTGAAAATTTAGGGATGAGATGATCCATTCAATGCAGAAGGACTTTTTATCATAAAGATCTCAATTGCGACTTGTTCTTCATTGGGTGGGGTGGGGGTTGAATTTTCCACTTGACCCATGTTTCTATTCAAACATGAGTGAACTAAAAGCCTATCATGACAAAGTTTGTGATTCCCTATCCCATCGGATTAGTAATCTCAATAGAACAATCATCACACTAATCACTGCATCAGTTGTTAGCCTGATATCTCTTATTACCAACCATTGGATATAATAAAAGGAATGTTAGGGGAAACTCATAAAGGGGAATCCAATGAAAAAGGGATAACTTATAAATTACATTTATTTTATTAACATATTAATTTATAGGTTTCAACCCATGTTATCCATGATATACTTCCAAAAATATATTCATACGAGGATTTTTTTATCAATTTATAATGGTTCATACTAATCTCATGAATTTTCCAATGCATATCCCATATGATTTTCGTAACCAAGAGTGCATCAAGGCCCATTGTTTTTCACCAGCTTCCGTTGGATTCTATCTCAAAGAAGATTTTTCGGGTTTTACCACTATATACATCTATTCCAAAGCCACATCTACCTGCTCATACCTAGAAAGATATGTATTTGATGGATAAACCACTTACTAAATTCTCACCAAAATTTAGGGTTTTTTTGTTATACATTTTCTTATCCCTATGGATTTCACTAGGGTATTCTAATCCATATCCAAAATATGACTAAACTTATCATTTGATACCAACTATATCAACCCTAATCATTATTTCACACATATACATAATTTATTACAAAAAATATTCACTTGATACAACATAGAAGATCAAGAGGTCCAATTTCATTAGCTCCTAGGAACTTTACATAACAGCTTAAAACAATAAATACACAACTTTATTGAAAACTTTAATAACATGACTACACACATTCCTTCATACATAACATTTCATCTGATAACCTGAGGATATTCATACGAAAAGGGGGAGATATAAAGCTCTATAAGGGAGTGAACAAGGCATAACACAAAGAATACAGTACAATTTTAGCAATAGGAAAATCAATGGACCATAATATAAACAAGAACATAAAGGAATGATAAAGAATAATTATAATAACCTTGAAATGTGGAAACAACATTAAACATGATATTAGAATGATCCAAGGAATAATGAACATGGAGAATGGGTAAAACCACATTTCACTTGAATTATCTAGAGTAGACACCCATTTAACATGATGTATCATGATACTAATCATTATTAAATGTACTTCAGAACTATCAGGGAACATCATTCTTATACATTTCATTTCATGTATAAGTGTTCCACATGGATCACTTAACATGGATTCATTTAACATAATTTTTTATTCCATGATAAATTAATGTAGAATTAATAAATGAAACTCTATAATCTATATGTAAATGTGCATAATGGTGAATAACTTTGATAGGGAAATTGGCATGCAATTCACAACAGAATGACTTTGGCTTGGAAAATATAGGTTTAATTTTAGTATCATAACATCATGACATAAGAATTCATAAAATGGTTAATGAGAGAGAAATGGGTGTCTAGTCATATGTACATGAAATAGACAATATGGGAGTCGAATTGATACATTTCCCAAAATATGTAATGTAATTTAGTTTCATAATAAAAAATTATTTCTTGAATGTAAATTAGATGAGATAAATTCATTATGAAAATTTGGCATGGTAACATTTGTACATGGGAGGAATTAATGAGAGATAAAGTTGTCACATAATTAAAACCAAAAGAGTGAATTATGAGGGAGTTCTGAAATCATACCCCAATATTTAAAATTGAAAACAAATTGGTATAACAAAATAATGACATTTAGAAAAAAAAATTGAAAGGAAGAAATCCCTTAATTGGATATTTGATCACAAAGGCATGGGCGGGGGATGAGAGAGGATCCTTTTGAGATGGGATCAACTTGGGAGGATTTTAGATATATTTTTTCTGAGTATGTATGTTCTAAAATGGTATTTTATGATGAGATGTGTGAGCCTAAGTGGGTTTATATATGAAAAGAGAGGGTATTGTTTATTAATAAGGTTTTGGATACCACATATTAAACTAATCAAAACCACGAAACAAACCATGGTTTGTGGTAATGGTTTTTTATAAAGTGTTGTGGAAAAGATTATTTTATAAGTCCAATGGATGAACTTATTAAAATATTATATTTTATTATGGGGAGGTGAGTCACAATCTCAAGGAAATCATTTTAAATTGATAAGATGTTTTATATGTCTTATAGGGTCCACTAAGATCTTATAAAATAAATCAAACAAATATAAAATCACATTTTTAAGGGAAAACATATATTGGATGAACATCACTATTATATTATTTTATTAAATCACTATTGGTTCATTATTATGTCATAAAACGCTTTATATATTTAAACCGTATTTTATTTTTACAAAAAAAATTCAACTCTCTTGGAAAACTATCAAAAAATCACCATTTGATAATTCTGACATCTTGATTCCAAAAATAATATTAATTTTATCTAAATAATTTTATAAATATGTAAAATTTAACATTTAAAATAAAACCGGACATTTATTGAATATTCATGGGGTTTTTTCTAAAACAGTTTTCAACCCATAATAAAAATTGAAATTGTATTCACAAAAATTATAAGATCATCTATATTTAATAGAAAGTAATTATGTAATACTATTTTATAAAAATATTATTTAATTAAAATATATATTATTTCATATAAATATATTTCTTAATTAATTATTAACTAAAAATTAGTTTTATGATTTAAAAACTATTGACAAAATAACAGTAACAAAATGAATGTATATTAATTATTCTATGAAATATTAATGCTCATAATAATATTTCTAGGGTCTTTATACCTAACCCCTTATAATACCATCATAATACTGAAAGGTAAGATGTGTGATGGTGACAGACTCTTGAGGAGTCTCAAATAACATCGCTCAGGTGGTAATCTCTATTATCTTCCCCTTCTATTGTAGGTAATTCCTCTCAAACTTAATGTGTTGAAGCTCAGCTTAGGATTACTGAAGAAAAATTCCCAGTGAGCTCACCACCATTCTGAGCACCAAAAAACTATTATTCGTATGGAAAAATTATACTAGATGAGGCCATCGCATTCTTTTTCTATGTAAGTTGGATTTGATAAAGCCTAATATTTATACTAATTATGTGATCACTACTCAATAACTATATTATCAACAGTCTCAATTTTTAATGGTATTTTAAAATCAGAAAACATAAAATTAAGGAAGTTCATATGTTTTACATAACCAGTTTACATAATACGTCTTTTAATTATATCAAGAGGAATTTTCATTAATAGAATTTTGGGTCATTACATTTTATGCTAGGAAAATATCCCCAATCCTGGAACTCTTCAACACCCCTGTGTAATTTGGGACTATAAGCGATACCACAATATCTTGGATATCATGATGATGGATAGTTTGTTCATTTAATATATCTATCATGAATTATATCCCTTGAATACAATTCCATGTTTCTAATCCTAAATAAATATTCTTGGAAATATCAATTACCAACGGATGATTTAACTACACATAGATACATACATTCCAAAATTTCAATTGATAATAGTTATGTATTTTTGTGAATACATAAATAATAGAGTGGGGTTCACCAAATTTGGAATCTCCAACATAAATAACCACTATTTCTTTAATGGATGACAGAGGAGGCACACTGTTGGGAGAACAGTTTGGCTGGAAGGGGTACTATCATGTTGGAACACTCACTTTTCCTAATTGTGCCTTCTCTATGAAGCATGGGGGTTTGACATATCCTAACACATGAGTGGTATGTTTCCTGGTAATGAATGATATAAAATAAAACTACACGTTCAATTTCATAATAATATTTAGACAATTTAATTCATTATAGTTGTTGTTGCATCCAATAATACACTTGGATGAACTGCATCACGCACAAGGCCATATACGAAGGATTTGTCTCTTAACAGATCGTCATGAAAATCCATTTTATTAATTGTAACTAATTATCATCGTGATGGAATCCTATAATGGTAATGAGGAACCATGGTAAAGAGAATATATAGGGTGATTATTCAATATGAATATAGAGACCAAAACATGTGAATATAAAATGTATATAACATTATTTTTAAGTATAAAAAGTTTGATCATAGAATGGGTCAATAAAAATGTTATCTTACTCTAGGTGGATTGATATATCAATGAACTTAACATAAATGGTTTCCCAAACCTCATATCCATAATTGAAAAAAATAAAAAAAAATTACCTAAAAATAATATCATTTAAGATATCTAGACAATCTCCAAAAAACAACCCTAATAAAAATTAAACTATGGTACCACTTTTTCATGAATCAACCCACATTGGTCTGCCTAACCAATAGTATGTTGGGAGTAATATCAAAATCCCACCAACAATGTGTATGAGTCTGATTACTAGTTCTATTTTGAAATATCATACACAATGGAGGCTATTTATTTATGTTTTTGTACACATAATCACATATACACATCGATCAAGAAAATATAAAAAGTAAATCTAGCATATAGTTTCATAATTCATGTATGAAGTAGTAACATCCAAAAATTGAATACGATAAAGGAAAATGGAAATGTGAAAAGCGAAAAATCAAAGTGAACTAATATTATTAATAGAAAATAGAATGTGGTGGCCATCTCCAAATTGAAACACATGGATCCATACACTGTATACCTAGAATCTCAAGGCTCCACAAACTCATGGTATGCATCTGACTCAATAAAATGTTTTGGAATCAATAAAATATATGAACCATTTACTCATATCTAATGCAGGGGTGAGTATAAACATACCTAGTAGGACACACCAAAATCACCAAACCAAGATAATGAAAAAAGGTTTTAACACTAAATGATTATTGATAATGGGAAAAAATATTACAAGATATTCACAAAGGATAATAAAAGTTTATGGCATGGTATATACTCACTATCATCATAGGGACTATAATCAATTATCTATGATAAACTATATATAAGAAAACTCTATAATTGGGTCATGTTAAAACAATAGACTCATCTGTCAAGTTAAACTCATTAGGACTTACCCTATTGAAGTATGAAGGAACATAGAGGTGTTGTCTAAGAGACTCACATAATTAAACTATATCTCTTAAAAGGATAACATTTGTTTATAAATATATAGGGGATTACATCCATGGATAATGTGTGACACCTAACCCTTAAATTAATATTCCACATGGTAGAGGATCCAGTTTCTATAATGTTGAGTTTGGGATACATAGACACCATCTAAGGGAGGATTGGAATAAGGATCACAACATATGTCCTCATGGAGAGATTCATGGATCTAATCCAATGGGGGGATTCTATATCTACATATATGAAAAGTATTTCACTCAAAAACCACATGTGGTTGTATAATAATATCTCAACCAAATTGAATTTGAACCCATACTAATTAAAAACGAGTGCTATAAAATTTATTTGAATGAGTACATGACATTATCACTAAGTTATATATTATGCCTCACAATGTTTGGTCCTACCAATTTCCTATAACAACAAATGAATTATTATTCTCTAAATAAATTTCATTTTTGGATAAAAAATGGAATGTAATGATCTTATATAATACCCAGTATCATGTATTTTACACATGTTCATGTAATCTCTGATGTAAATTTAGTATTCCATATAAATCGCATTACATGATGGGTTACTTTACATTTTGGTGTATACTTACTATATATAACATTCTGATTTGATAAATATTAAACATCAAGTGAATTTTCTCCATGGATTTGTTCCATTTAACTTCAATATCAAATCTATTAACAACACAATGGATTTTCATGTTGTGTGTTTTCATCTTAAAATTTAGAAATGTATATAAAAAATTTCTATAATTCTCATATCATTGCATGTATTAGATACCATCAACCATAATAATTATTGTAATTTCCCCGAAGCCAATAGCCCAGAGTCAGTTCCTTATAGAATTATATTGGTACTATGGACAAGTTTTTACATCCCAATGGACCAACTAGTTTAGTACATTTGGAAAACCATAACCAAACATATATTTTACATTGCATAATTGAAAGGAAAAAAAACCAAACAACTCAATTTTAAATACAGATAAATATCAAGATTATCCATGCATGACATTCATATTATACATCTTCACATGATGGGGAAAATAAAACATAATAAACTAGATAGATCAGAGCTTATTAAGGGTATGTAATATAGTAGAAGCTAAAATAAATATAAAAAATAAGGCAATGTGAATAACAAAAATCATATTACATTAAAGAAAAACATTGAACATATTATGGAAGGAATAAAATATGTATAAAGAAAGGAAAACAATTAATTTATGTGAATAAAACATAGACATAGACATTCTACACAAAAAAAATCAAATTGATAATCAAATACTAATATCATAAGGATTTAATGCACAATGATGGAAATCAAAAACAAAGAATTGAGGCCCCATCCATGAAAATTCAAAATAAATGGTTATTCCTTCACCCAGATCCATATCTGTTTTACCTCATGAGACATATCGATGAATAAAGGGGCAAAAGAGGGCCGAACCTAATATTTTCTATTCCCAATTCATTCCTCGTATGAATGGTGTGAATCATAAAAAACCAATACATAACTTTTTACAATAATAAACATAATAACACGCCATTCTATGTATCATGGTTAATGGTATCATGATAATAATTCCATAGTAAAACAAATCATAATAAATTTAATAAAATATGGCTGATCATATCATAAAATATAAATTCCAATAAATCATAGGGTATTTAAATTTATAGAAATAGAGTAATAATTCATTGATGAATTAAAGACAAAAATAACCTTTTTTACTTTTCAATGATGAGTTATTTTAAAAAAAAACAATTTTATTTGTCATTAAATAAGATAGTGAATATGAAAATCCAAAAAATTAAAATGAAATAAAAATGAAATTCTTTTTGAGTCACAAATTCTATACAAAATAATTAATACCAATTAGAAATATTTTTTATGAGACTATTGAAATTTTCATTTTTGCTCGGTTTAATTGAAAATAATAAACACATTAAAAAAAGAAATAATTGTTTACATAAAAATAGAAATGAACTATGATATTTTTTAAATGTAAAATGAGTTATTTTTTAAATATATTCTATTTTGTTCAAAATGATTAATTAGTGTAATTGAAATTGTGTATGAATTTGTTATGTTCCCTTAAACCATGCTTGCTTACGAAGATAAATTGAATAGGGAACCTTATATAACATATATTCAATCATAAATGAAAGTTAAACTAATATAACTAATTTTTTTAAGAAAATATACATATATTTTATAAGATTTATATGAAAATAATAAATAATTACATTATCATAAAGGGATTGAAAGCATAACCCGAATGAAAAATGGAGGTTTGGGAAGAAACCCTCAAATTTTGTTCGAATGTGGTCTATACTTGTGCTTAATGTCCTAGATAATGAAATTAGACATATTAATTATTTAATTCATAACCAACTAAAAATGTAGTAGATTTATTATAATTTTATTAAATTCATCATTAGGCATTTTGATAAGTTATCAGATTCAATTTCATCATTTGATAGTGTTTGTTTATAGGGTTTTCTTGTTCGATTCAATTGTATACATGTACTAAAGATCATGTGAAATGGTAAATGTTATTCAGATTTGAAATTATATGTTATTAATGAAATAAAAAGATATTTAATGGTTTTATTTATCATTATGAATTCAGATATGAGGATGATTCATTATATATTACATTAATGATAACAATTTATATTAATTTGGTGTTTCTCTGATCATCACAATCTAGATTTGTCTTATGTATCAGTATTACATATATAAACTAGTTCAATAACATTAAATATGATATAATACACATATTAATATCTTTTTTATATATGAAAAATGTTTTAGGACCCTCCTTGAAGGCATATTTGAAAATGAAAAATTCGTATAAATTTCAAATCCACCATTTCCCAATTGCATCATCATGATGTCAACCACTAATACCCAATTATATGCATCCAAAAATTTATTATATTCATTTTTTCAAATAAAATTTTCCACCATATGAGTAATATTTCTTAATGTGTTTACTAACAGGGAAAAATTAAGATTGAAAGACCAATAGTAACCTACTAAAATAATGAAAATATATACATTGGTTATGTTTGTTGGTGAAGGGAATTCCTAAATTTCCATTCTGATCACATGATATACTAAGATTACATCCTTATAAACAATATGGCAGAGAAAATAATCTATTTAAATCCAAAATTCACACATTCAAAATTCCCCATATAACTCTTCTCTTTAATGTGTCTCCAGAATAATCAGAATTTCATTCTCATTTTCATTATAAATTTTAGAATATATCAAGATATCATGAATTAATACCATAAGGAGTAATGAATATAGTCCCTGACCACTTTTTTCTTATGATCATTTAAAAAATATGTGTAATTAGTTAGTCGAAATGGAATTAATGTATACTCATTATATCTCAACAATGTTCATAATGTTATCTTTGAAATATCATCCTTCCTTACATGTAATTGATTCTATCCTGATTAAATCTCAATCATTGAAAATTAATGACCTTTGTGAATTTGATCAAATACATCATCAATGCAAGGAATATGAAATTTTTATTTATTATACTATTATTGATTTCTCCATAGTCCATACATAACATCATGGATCTATCACTCTTGTTTACATAGTGAATATGTTCTCCCAATGGAAATTTTTAATGGTGAATAAATCTCTTCTCACTCAAATACTCTTTTTGTTTCTTCTACCCCAATAGTTGCAGAGTGTCCATTCAATTAGGATTTTCTAATATTATCATTGCATTAGTAATTAAATCAATATAAAACTAAATATCTCAATCTCAATGATTTATTTATATATCATCTCAGAATGTGTAAATGTATATATGTTTAATATGTACATATACAATTTGAAAAGTTCATTCTTCGTCAAAATAAAATGTTTACTCTTCCACAATATAAATTTTATTTTGATGTTTTACTAGAGGTGGATCCATAGTTGTCTCAGATGATGAAATATCCCCTCTATATATGATAAATTCTATATATTCATCACAAATTATTATTTTATTTCTCTTTAGAAAAATATTTTTCATTATATTTAAAATTTCAGTCCATTGCAAAGATTATATCAAAATAAACTATACATATAATGACAGAATCAGTAATTATATCATGTTTATGTGTCATAATTGTAACTTCTCGATGCATCATTTTTGAAATAAGTTATTAACTATAATTAATTATAGAAAACTCCCTTGTTAAGTTGAATAATAAATATATAGTTTTTATAGAATAAATTGAAGATATAAAAGAACACGATGATCCAGAATAAAATAAAGATTTAGATAATTTTGAGGAAATGATTACATCACCTTCCAACACAAAATTAGGAACTCCAACCATATCTATTTTTATTAAATAATCTTTTCCATTATCCATTCCCTGTTTCTATGGCATGTTTCCTTGATCCTTTATACAATCATTTTTATAGTGTCTCATCTCCGAATAATTATTTCATTGATAATTGGTAGCATCTTTGTTCCCTATGAAATCGTGATCATGATTTACTTTATCAAAAAACATGAATAAAAATCATTTTCTATTTATGCAGGAACCAAGGTGACTCTTTCCAAAATTGTCACAAATTGGAAAAATCGTTTTTTTTCTTCACTATATCCACTCATCGATCTTTCACTCTCTTCTTCTTTTATTTTCCCTTATTGTCTTATAACATGGAGAAGTTATTATCTATCTTGATTTCACATGAGACAATATCTTCATATAATGATAATTTTTGGGGGAGTAGTTACCTTCAGAAGAATTGTTTCAACACATCAAATAATCTATCAAATTTTTTATTTTTATTACATACCTAATCAATAAAATTCAGTTTTATACTTGTAATGTTTTATTCATAAATGTAAACATATACATCATCTTTTTGTATCATACTCATTAATTGTCTCTCCATATCGGATCCTTGTTCGTGACGAAAATATTTCGCCAAGAAAATTCTATTCAAATCATTCCATTCTATATTAGCATCGCATTACCCTATTTTTTGTTTTAAATAAATTATTTTCATTGATCATAATCAACTTAGAGATAGTAAAAATACATGGTAACCTTATCCCTTTCATTATTTCCCAAAGAGAGAAATATATTTTTTAAGGAACTTATCCATTGGTCAATTAAAAATGGATTTTCATTTCCATTGAATAATAGAGGATGCCATTTTATAAATTGTTATGACATTGTGACACAAAATTTCATATTGGGATACTCCATGCAAGTATGGTTATTTCTCATTACCTGAGTCATTTTTCCTGTATAGATACATGTCTATCATCTCTAGTGGTAGCTTCTACTCCAACATAATTTTTATTTATATAATTTATATCCTTATATGGAATACATTCTTTGATAAGGATTACATTGCTTTAACTAAGATACATTTATAATCAATGAAATCCACCAAATTAGGTTATGAAGAATAATGAGTCATATTCAAACTATAAAAACACATAACATTATTTGGAAATTTATTCATCTAAAATATCATAATAATAAAAATAGATTCATTGGGGCCATGCTTAAATTTAATTCCATCATAATGGATGGAAATTAAAATATTAATTAACCTTCTAATATCTACTATGGGGTTTCAAAGAAGGTGTTCTGTAAGTCTCGTTCTCTTGTAATAGGTTACGCCGAGTCAAGACTGATGCACCTTTTCGATGTTGTATCCACTATGTACATTTGTTCTAGAACTATGTACACTTGTAGTATCATTAAATTGATTTATTTATAGGAATAAAACTATAATATATAAATTACCAAAATTATATGATTTTCTTCTAAAATTATCATCAATGTTTACCATAGTGTAGTGTTGCCTAATCATGTATCCAATGTTACTGTTGAACATCCCCTAATAACAATAATAATGAACTCGACCCTAGTATCCTAGAGATGGTCCAATAAATAATTAAATTTTTTATGTGAACAACTATTCAAATCCAAAATTAATTAATAGTTTAATATATATGTAAACCAGATATGAACATTATTTGTACATTAAAACCATGGAAGGAAAAACAAAAATTATTGTTATTGGAAGCTCCAATAGACTCCATGATTCTCCCTAAGTGTCATACATAATATATATATTCTCATTTGGTGAAAAAACATAATAACGAGGTGATCTATGATTACCAGTAAGGGTAGGTATTACACCATAATCTAATATAGACATAAATAATAACACAACATTAATAACTAAAATCACATTCAATTAAAACATAATATTGAGCACATTATAGCTATAATTAAAGAGGGATAAATAATGCACCATAAAAAATAAAATTTAAATGAATATAAAAAATGGACATTATACTAGTATAATAATTAAATTAATTATCAATAAATAATATCATATTGATGGAAAGGATAATTTGGATATCTGAAACATAGTAATAAGGGCTTGACTAAGACATTAGAAAATTAATGGGTAAGGCCTCGACAAAATACATATATTTTTATCTCATGAGACCTATTGATGCAATGGTAAGATATATCTTTCCCTACCTACCACTTACTATGTCCAATTTAATCCTTATATTGAGGAATTGAATAAAAAACAACATATATATAACTTCCCCGAATCAGTAAAAGCAATCACTAACCATTTTGAGTAATATGGTGAATGGTATCCCGATTGAACATCCATATTAAAGCTGATCCTAAATAATTAAATAAAATATGGTAGATTAAATCATATCAATTGATCCCAATTAATCATAGGGTGTTGAAATAGATGAAAATAATCTGGTAGAATCATAAATCAATTCATTATGGAAATTCCCAATTTTACTTTACAATGAAGAGTTCTATAGGAAAAATCATTTATGATTCTCATGAAATCTTATTTTGAACATGTGTATCTCTAAAAATAAAATTTTAGAACAGTGAAATTATTTTTTAGGATGAAATTACCTATAACTTCAGTGAATGCATGTAAAAATATTTTTAAAGAGACATTAGAAATGGGTCACTTTATTCAGGTTTAAGATAAAATATAAGTCTTTAATGATGAAAAAGGATTTATTATTTAAATATAACCATAAATTAACTAAGTTGATTTTTTAAAAATAGACTTTTTTTGAAAAATATTTGGGTTGTTAAAAGAATATCGAGTGTACTTCCAAATGGGTACAAAATTAGGATGTACCCATTAATCGTGCTTGCTTACCAAGGGAAATTAAGAAGGGAACCTTATAAAACATTAAATATCCCATCACATAAAGATAAAATAATCCAGATAAATGTCTTTTGAACAAATAAAATAATGTAGAAAAATTATATAAAAATAATTAAGACACCCATTGTGGTAAAGTGAGAGAATGTTTAACCAATATGAAAAATTGAGGTTCGAGAAGAAACCAATAACTTATATTTGGAATTATTCTGTACATGCTCCTAATTTCATGCATAATGATATTTAATTCATTAATAATTTTATTCAGAACCAATTAAAAAATATTATATATATTATAATTTTATTTTTTTAATTTATGTCCTTTCTTGAAGAGTTATGAGATTCAATTTCTTCATTTGGGAGGGTTATATTCCTTGGTTTTCTTGATTGTTTCTCTTGCATAAATGTATGAAAAATCATGAGAAATGGGAATAGTTACAATAAATTTAAATAATAGGTTATTAATAAAATTAAAAGATATTTTATGGTTTTATTTATCTTTTCTATTTCCATAAATGAGGATGATTAATTATATATAGCATTAATGATAACCATTTACGTTGTTTCGATGTGTTTTAGTCATCACGAATATATATTGTCTTATGTATTAATATTACATATAAATATGTGATATAAAACATTAATTACGTTTTATTACCTATCTTTGTGTATGTTTCATCCATATATTGGTTTTATGTCCATACATGAAGGCATAATTGGAAAATAAATTCATGTCACCTATAAAGGATGTAAATTGGCATATGAGTGATGATATTTTCAAAAAAAAGGCAGAGAAGTGAATTTATGGTTGAAATTCCACTGAAATATTAAAATTAATATATATATATATTATGAAGTTATCATTCATGTTTTGAAATAGGTGTTACGTAATAAATAAGAAAATAAATGAGATTGAATGAAAATTAAAAGAACAATATGGGATTTTATATATTCAATTCCACTCATTAAGAACCTCCATAAGGAATATTGAAATGTTATTTTGGTTTAGAAAAAAAAGAATAGAATATAAGGGATAGTTTTGGGAGGGTTATTGTGCACAAATTAGACATGCTTCAAGAATTTGGATGTGTGAATAGAAGAGGAGGTGAGGGGTGGTATTTATAGTGGAGGGAATGGGTGTTTGTTGATTACTGTATTCATTAGTTTATTATATTAAATAATGATTATATATAGTTTTTATTCCCATAAATATATATATTAAAGATATACGGAATTTTTGATATTATGGTTTTTCATCAGAAATACATCATCCATGACTCAAATAATTCATATTATTGTTAAATACATTAAATTACAGTAATTCAGTATATAAAAAATATTCCACTATTTTATAAAAAATAAAAAAAATATCTCTAAGCATTTATAAAAATATAAAATTATGAAATGTACCCCATTTTATGAAAATAATTTATGAATATGTGAAATTTAATATTTATATAAAATCATTATTTAATTGAAAAATATCTATTTCAATATTATTAAGGTTTTTATGACAATTTGAAAAATTAATAAAGGTGTAATAAAATGTTTTCATAATTATAACAAACAAGAATATTGATTTATGAATCTATTTTTTTTAAATAGTGTGTCTTTAAATATTTTTATTCCTTATAAAACTTTAATAAATATTAATGTTTCCATTAAATACCAACACATATCTAAAGTTTTAAAAAAATTATTTACTTATTCAATGAAGTAAGTATACCATATTTTTTATATGTAACCAGAATATTGTTTTATAATTTTTTTTGAGATTTAAATATTTATTAGTTATATCAATACTCCTAATGGTCACATTACTATTTCAAAGTTCTTATTTAATATTATATTAAAGTTTTAAACTCGGAGTTGGATGATGCATTAACTACCAAAGATATTAAATTTCAAAAGGGACATATCATAAAATCAAGGGGTGTTAAAGTTATTTACACCATGAATATTACCCACAATACTCAAATCCACATTCATAAATCCCATATCATTGATTCTAGAAGGTTTTTTTCAATCCATTTTTTTGGAAAATAATATTCTCACACCGTCCCCAACCCAAAAAAAGCCTATAATTCTGAAATAACAAGATCCAACATCTATCATCCATAATCATTATTGATTCACATTAATGTTTTGATATATGATATCTATACTATCTCAATGATCTATAAATCCTTACGAATGAATGACCAAACAAAATAACACCATATATGTTGTCAAATAACTAGTTAATCGAACTTCTATGAATAATATTGACCAAAGGGAGAAAATGTTAATCAAATAGAGAAAACTAAAATTGTACGTGATATTATAGAAAAATATCATCGGTAGATAAACATTTAATCATCGGGTTTTAACAAAAAACCCCAATTCCTAAACATTTAAAAATAATAATAAATGTTCCAAAAATTGTATAATAATCAATTATTTAATTTCGGTTCAGAAAAATAATCATGAATGATGGATTTATTCAATAAAATCATGATTACGACCACATATTCAGAAAATCCATTGGAGAATATCATTTTATTCTAGTGGTTCAAAGGAATAATTCAATTCAATTTATTTGATGATCAATCAATAGTACTCCTCTCTATTTACCTATAGTTTTGATTTCCACCATGTGAACTATCCACTAATTCTATATAGTTGTGGTTCTAACTCTATATTTTAAAATTAAACATGATTTAATATACATATTTTGTGATTTATGAATTTAATGTATAACAAAACAATTAATCATTCATTTCACTATAATTCCACCCCAATTTCACATAAATGAACTCTCTAACATATATATAATTAATAAATAATATGGGGTAAAACACACATTTAAAAATTAATTATTATATTAATATTACCATATGATAAATTAATCATGAGATAATTCATTAATTCTAGTTGTATGATTTTTATGATATATTTTATTTATTATACTTATAATATCAATATTGATGATACATGGTACCCATAATTTCATGCTAACATTTGATCTTACTCCAAAAATATTAATTAATCTCTTTTAAATAATTTACAATAAACAAAGAGTCTTTAAAACTATTCATTAAATATTGAATTTGTCTATCCCCCCATAGACATATCCGTTAGATCTCACTTGGTGCTAAAGGAGAGTAAAGGGTAGTACAGGGTTTCAGGGTTAGATTGTTTTGTCCTACGGTTTGAAACATAATGAAGAATATTTCAATGAAAATATTTTATTAGATGGGGATTAATCATGATATATAGGTTAGGGTTAGTTATTATGGTTCTCAATTTATTATATAGTCAACGGAATTCCTTGATTTCAAGGTAAACAACCATAATTATTTAATATTCCATGTCTAGTAATTATAATAGCAATTTCTGTAATGTTGATATGAATTTTTTCATGGTTCATAGTTTAAATTTATTCTTTCCATATCATTATACGCATATTTTTATTATTTTTTGACTTTTAGGAGTGTTCTTAATCAATATATTGAGATTTATCAATCTTAGTGATATATGAACAATTATAAAAATAGTATAGCATGAAATTAATTGATATATGAATATATAATTATTTTATCAAAAAATAAGATTGTAAAAAATGATTTTTTTAGATACATTAATGGAGAATACTGTTTGGATCCATCAAATTGGAACTATATATTCATGGACTATAAAATTTTCCATCATTAATACATGGTTTACCATTGGATGGATTCAAAACATGGAATTAATATGCCTCGTGGGATGAGAAAACCAATAATAATCTCATCTGAGGAAATTTTTCATTATCATCACATCTATAGTGAGAGATTTATGTTTTTATAATGATTGAATGGTATAGGATCACAACTGCATTTCCCCGCTAATAGAATTGATCTTGAAATAGAATCGTTAATGCTAAAATAAAACCCATCTACTTCAGTAGTATGGTGATTAGAAATTATTTACACCATGACCATTCAATATCTTATTATAGATATTCATTACTAAGTCATTCATTAAGAACTACAACTATTATACATGATAGGTTATGTGACACAAAAACTCCTAAGAGGAAATGGGGAAATAATAATATAAATGGTTCCATTACAACATTTAGATTTTTTAGTTTTATAAACTAATGTGCTTATTATTATGATAAATTTATTCCTAATACTATGATTTTAGTATCCCTTCATCTTATTCCATGTAAAGGGTTATTATATTGTAGGTAAACAATGCTATCATCCAATTAAAATGAAGGATACAAATTATCATGATAAAATAGATGGCCTTGAGTGGTTATTAAATCCAATTAGTCAATTTAACATACCAAAACAAAATATCTCACATAGGTAATATATAATTGGTTTTACTCTAATTGTAATGAAATAAAATACATATAGTACACTGATATATCCCTCTACAATTCATAGGATTTGGGAGAGATATAGGGACTTTTAGTTATTTATATCACTAGGTAATCTACATATATTATTCCCTTTATCCAGATGACCATTTTAATTGGATAACACAACCTATAAGAAAATTTCATGAGGGTTTTCCCATTCATTTACCTGTAATAAATATTTTTTTTTCAAAAATGGTGAAATTCCACTATCCTTAATATAGAAGTGAGGGATTCTTCATCCACCATACCATTTAGTGTCTTTGAATCCACATTATCATTGATATTTTTTGTGACACTGGGATTGAATCAGAAACTACATACCAGAAATAATGAGTTAGATATCCAATATTCTATCACCCTTTGTAACCATCTTGGAAGTCCCTCCAACGAAATAAAAATAATTTCAATGGAGGTCCTCCCTATAGTGGTGAATTTATAAACAAATATTATGGATCACCCCTCAATACTATGTACAATGCTAATTGAATAATTTACCATGAATCAGTGATTCCTATTATTAGGGTTCCATTCAATTATGATGGTGCCTCAAAAAAGGATCCAACGGTGTAATATCATATATATATATTAAATACCAGACCATTAAAGACAATGATAAGATGATCATTTCCTCAACATCATGGTCCCATGAATCAAGAACATGGACTCGAAAATACTCCATCATATAATCCATGGTATATATTGTCTTCAATACCCTTTAGATAAATTATTACATTTAACATGTGTTTTATCTATTTCAACAGTTTCCAATGACATCATTTGTTACTCCATTATCATGATTCTCTAATACCACTATAGTAGAGGTGGGCCAGTTTTCAATGAATGGAATGACCCTATTAGTTAGATGAACTAAATACTGTATTCATGATCCCAAAATGTTAATATTGAATAATTATTTATTGACATTCTATAATAAATATGTTTTATTGATTCATAATGAATCCTATCAAATCATATCATGAAATTTTTTTAGGGAATTTGTGGGTTTATCCATCCCATAGGGGAATTTACCAAGATATTTGTCCTTACTATTCTGTAAAATGCTTCTCAACAACAATGAATATAATCCCATGGTAATATGGAATATATATTAATGATATCATATATTTATCAATCAAATTTAGTGGATGTGTGTCTTTCCTTATATGAGTATTATGATTACTGTAACTATTGGGAGGTTCTTCACATATATAAAATATAGTTCTTGTTTTACTAATATATAAATTAAAATAATCAAATTATAATTCAATTTTATGAGAGATACATGAATGAACAATATATTATTATGAGATATTCATTTAACCACCTCAGTATGTGGTATTTTTTATCTATATAAATCTAAAATCCCGACGTAGAATCAGATGATGTACCAAAGGGGGGACCTCATGGAACTCTTGAGTTCAATCCCCCTAAACCATAAAAATTATTCATTTATTTCCATTAACAATGTACTAAATAAAATTTTTTAATTCACCATACCATCATAATAGATGTTTTTATTCACCAAACATGATATTAGGATTGTATACCTCCTCTAAGTTCTCCCCATTGGAATTTGACGACATTCCACTAAAGGTAAATCTATTTTTTCCACCTCTATGAAACTTTCTATGAAATCCCATATTTTTTACTCATGTATGAATGTAGAACCACCATTGATCATGGCTTTTATTTGAAATCTATATAACTATATTTCTCAAACTCTAACTCATAAATGATAAAGGTTTATCATATCTATGTAGTTGTGATCTATTTATGACAATCTATTTATCTTTTAAATTACATAATATTTCTTCTATCATTGATTAGTGACATTTCCTACACTCCCCTTGAGTTCATTATTTCAATTACACAATATTCTAAGATGGAGGAATTTTCAGGGATGAATATACATCCTATTGTATTTGTATATCCATTAATCACCCTGATAATTATCCCTAAACCAGTGCGAGTGTATGTGTGTACTCAATATTTAGATGGATTATCCATATAGAATGACCAATGCCATGGTATAATTTATTTGACTGCACCATGTTTGGTTATACTTTGTGATTAACTATGTATCATACCAAACATGTTCCAAATATGAATAAATTAAAATCATGTGACGAAAGTCCATATTACTATTCAAATTCTATTACTAGAGCCTCATGGGGATATAATATCATGAAATATTGTGACGACCCCCTCGATTTGAATTACCAACAGTGATAAATATTACATCTTCCACTTCCATTGTGAATATGTCCATAGTTAATTATGAATACTATATATATAATGATGTATTAAATTAAATAGATGTAGTAAATCATCACCTAAAAGATAAAATACACCATGAAAATACCCCAAGATGAGTTTATGTATGAAATCAATGGAAGTAATGTTACATTTTTATAAAACTATTATAATACTATTCTTTTATAATTAGACTATCAATAACCATAGGTCAATTTCCCCATCGTCATTTATGACCAAATCGATTTAGTAAACTTCATTCTAGGAATGTTTCACTAAATTTCAATAATGGTTAAATGGGACAACATCATATAAATATGATGTCACATAGGAATAATCTACATGACTAAGATGACTCTTATATGGATCACTTTCACCTCCAAGTAAATTTATTCCATATATAGTTTTTATTCAGTTAGGTATAACATATAAAGGTTTCTAAAATAGTCAATACTAGGATCTGTATATCCAAATTTCCATCCACCATTTTAGACAAGAATGATACCCAATCTCTGGTTTTATCTACCATATTTCAGTATAAATCCCTAATAATGGTGTACATGTATGTTTGTATTTTATTTAGAATTACATAATTCATGAACTTATTATCAAGATTGGGTTTATTTAAAACTATTCTCCTAGAATATTGATTATATGGATGATGTTCTCAAATTGTATAGACTCGTTCCTCTAAACATAAAACATTGAATATCAATATTTCACATCATTGAATGGAATGAGAACTTATAGAATATCCTCATTCTCACTTCTTATTTGTGTGGGAAAATTCTAGGGATGCATGAGAAGATCGATTCCTCAAAGATTCATTGTCACGTACAAAAATTAGATTCACCTACCTTTTTATCCCAAAAATCTAGAGCTTCTGTCTATCAAGAGTTTGGTGGATCTCCATCGATTGTTCATCTACTAATTTAGATCCAAATTATGAAGGATATTTTTTG
Organism: Viscum album; assembly: GCA_963277665.1. Lineage (NCBI taxonomy): Eukaryota > Viridiplantae > Streptophyta > Magnoliopsida > Santalales > Viscaceae > Viscum > Viscum album. The sequence goes on along the minus strand of OY728130.1, from coordinate 540,669,736 downwards.
ATGTCCTCTCCTTAAACAAATATATGTAGAAAAAAATAATTACTAATCTGATTAACCTATGAAAAAGGCTTCATATACTCTATTAACATTGAAATACCCATGGGAATAGTTATTATCGATGTGAATTGAGAATATTTTTCATGAGATGGTCCCAAATATAATCTTTTTGAAGTATAATGGTGGATTATAGGAGTTTTTATGAAAACATAGTGTGTATAAAAGGATATATAGTAGACTAAACTAAAATTACCTTTGCCACTTCCCCTTAAAATAGAAAAATATATGATATTTCAGATAATGGTTATGTTTTACATTTTAGATACTAAACTATTCTTATTTTCAAAGGACAAAAATTACTAACCCTATATTTCTTAGGCCTTTGTCAAGGATAATTTTATGGGATCATTTTATATCCCAAATACATGAACCTTTCAATATTAATGGCACATGTTATATTCATTTTCGAATGAACAAGTCATTTTATACATAATATGGGAATTTTAAAATAAATTACTAAATATTTCCTGAATAAGAATGTTATCAAATGTAAAGAATGAGAAAAAATAAAATTATTTACACTACCATGGGCTATTCAGAAACCAAATCCATTATTTATTATACTTTCTGTACATTATTCGGATAATGGTTAATGATGGAATAGTTTAATTAATAAATTAGTATTCACATTTCACATATGAAAGATGCAACATAAATTATATTTATGATATTATTAGTTAGGTGGTGGTTTTGAGTTTCATTCATATAATTCATAATGATTTAGTAGAATAAAGTTCTGCTGCACTGACCAATGTAATCATTAATCTATTATAACATCATCTTGAACTGTACTGAACCCACACAATTCCACTAATTATTATATTAGGTTTACAATTTTATAGAAATTATATAATCTTCCATCTCTATCAAAAGGTTACAAAATATCTAATGAAAATACAATGATCATCCTACAATGTCATATATATTACCCCCCCTATGCCAAGATAAATTCACGTGTCTAGAAAGGAATAATATGTTTACTTTTTAGATACACTATTCAACTACTATTTTCTATATAAGTTATTATATAGTTATTTTAAAATTTTGTTAAAGAACATCCTAAAATACATGATATGTAATCTAGATATAATTAATGAGAAATGGGAAGACACTCCTCAAAGATGAATGGTATCACATGAACAATTCAAAAAAATGTTTTTGGGGATGATTAGAAAATGAATATAGAATTTATCTATTTTTTAACAAGTATTAATCTATTTTGGGAACCTCTATAACAACTATATCTCTTATTCAAGGAGTTTAATGGATGGATTAGCTACTATCATCCAACCCTCCATTAATTTTTGTGAATTCTAGTAGTGGCCCTACACCAAAATAATTTGGTCACATTACAATTTTATGTATAGAATGATCATATTATATCATTAATGTTTCCTTGATATAAAATAACGAGGTTCTCAAGAACAATATTAGTTTCCCTCTTATACTCTCAATCCCTTATAGTATAACCTTGCCAGAAATAATTTTGATTATATTTTTAAGGAACTAAAGAGAATTATGAATACCGATATATAGTAGGCCAATAATAATCTTAAATACGAAAAACTAGGCTAATAGAAGAAATGTGAGGTTTTTATATATTTTAAAAAGAATTTCCTACATGTTCATAAAAGGATGTATATGATACCTTTATTTTCAGAAAATTTGCAATGAAATAGATGTGAAAAACATCATAGTGGAAAATATCACTGATTAAACCATATCCTGGTCAAAATTTTCAACAGGTTGGGATGCAAAATGTAAAATCATTTCCCACCCAACCTAAAAATAAGTTGGTTACATAAACATTTAGATAAGTACACGTAGAATTATTTTTGGAATAGCCAATTCAATATTTGGTCTCTAATAGTATATTCAACATGTTCTCTTAGTAATAACTGGATACACTAACACATCAAATTAGTATGGGTTTTATCATAAATAAATATTTATAATGTGATAACTCTAGTTTTTATCCTAATAATACTTCAATTATGAAAATTGAAAAAAAAATCACAACAAAAAAGGAAACTATTGAGGTGGGGTGGTGGTGTATTGTGCATGTGAAATGAAATAAATCCACAATAATTAGAGGTTTTCTGTAGAGATATCCCGTCCAACCTATGTATGTGTACTATTGTGATATTTTTATAATCACTATTATACGATGTGGAAGAGGTCAATGATTCAATCAATTATAAAAGGATGCACGGAGAATGATATATGAGTCCTTCCTAGAGAACCTCATTAGTTTTAACTAGAAACAAAAAAAATTCCCCAAATACTATAGAGAATAAATTGATATGCATCAAATCTAATAATATGAATTCATGTAGGTAGAAAATATGAATATCAACATATTTTCGAGATTATTATATTACCGTTTAATATTATTAGGAAACAAATGCAATATTATGAGTTGAAACATATTGATTTGTTCAACTAATTCCACCGATAATAACACTCATGTGAAATAAGTTATGATAGATGAATCTATGTTGCTATAATATCCCAAAATCATATTTTTTCATGATATAATAACCTGTTATGTTTTTTGATTCATATTTTTGAATACTAGAGAGATAAATTTATTTAAAACAATAAAATAGGGAATAATATATAATAAATAAATAAAACTATTAAAAATAATATAATGAGTAAAATCAAATGGCTCTTAATTACACATAGAACCATTCGTTAGAACAAACAAAAGTGTGTTTCAATTGAATATGGTGAGATAGAGGAAGAAAATATATATTCAATACATAATTATCATATTTTTATATTTCTTGAGACATTCATATAACCTAGAAATTAATGTTGAATGTTTTTATCCAAATGAAATTGACTGTAAGAACCTATTTTTATACAAGAGGTGTATGGGAATGTCCTTGAATATTTTTTCTTTGAAGGTGAAATAATTTTTATCTTTCTGAACTATCAAATATGAATATTTGGTTAACAAATATATTTTTCTAAAAACACTAATTTTATTTGGAAAATTGTTTAGTCACATTATGAATGTGTAAAACTATTATGTCTATGATATTAAAGTACACATTTTTCGATAATTTCAAACCATTTAGTTTTATATCATTTCATGCATCACATGATGAAAATAATGACCAAATATAGAAATGATATGTAATTGAGTTATTAGGAATAATGATATAATTCCACATAAAGTATAATTTTACCATTGGGAATCATTTATCCCATGTTAAGATGAATTAACAGAATAACTGTAAATTATTTCTACCCAGTGATTTTATAATTCTCATAAATAATTTGTGACCAATATGGTTCGATTAATAATCATTTTAAGTTATATGAAATGACTCCTAATTAATATGGATTCTTAAAAATATAATTTTTTATTTTAGATAAGATAAGATATTATTATGAAAAGAATTATAAGCTAAATATTTTATATGAAAATATATAAAAATACCGCATTTATTTTGTTTTAATGTATTTTTTATTAATTAAAAAAAATTAATTGAATTATATTAAGCACCAAAAATTTTGTAAATTATATTTATAATTATGTAATATAGAATATTAGATAATTCATTATATGATCAATTCTACACAGTGAACACTTTAGTAGGGTGTCCTTGAATTCACACATATGGGGTTTTATCTTCATCATGACACCAATTCTAGACATACTCTTTTAATTGTCTACTAGGATTAAGATGTGATATTTCATCACCTATTAATTTTCATGATCCATGGAATATTGAGGTGTGGTATTATTAAATTAGTTTAATTCATCCCCATAATCAGAAAACATAACTTATTAATTGGTATTATAACCTATCAACTTTTTCTAAAAATATAGGTGATGATTTGAATAATGGTTTTTACTGAAAAATCAGTATCATAAGAAAACAACCATAGATCGGGAAAGAAACATTAATTTATATGTTGAATTAGTGCTTCATGATCACCTATATATTATGTTAAGGGTAAAAAGTTTTTGTGGATTAGGAAACACACCCAATGGATGTTTTATGGTTCTCACAGTGCCTATAAAGTATTTTCATGTCATTTACACTATAGATAATAAATAACTAATATAATTTCTATTATATTATAGTGTTTATATATATAAGGAAGATAGTGTATAAATGGGATGTAAGTGATTGGGATATTAGGAAGTACAAATATTGTGTCAATGGTTCATTTAGGCTAGATAGATACCTCTACAGATTCTAATCTTTTAATAGGAAAATGATGCCACTCTGAAACAATTCATCTAGGATGATTTCTATTCACACCGCAGAATACACATCAACAATGGGGAAGTTCTTCATGAAGCATGTAATAAAAATTACCAAGTATTTTCTACATCTACATATATTGATAATTTTAATACCTGCAATAGAGGAATAATCTAGGTCAACAGTGATTACAGTGGCCATTTAAATCAATTAAATGCATTGGTAAAATTCTTTATGGATAAAATATATATATTTATTCACTATTAAATAAATAATTAGTATAGGTTTTGATCCTTAGGTAAGTAATAATTATCTAGGCCTCTCATTAGTAACTATAGCTATATGTATGTACACAAAAGAACACAATCCTCACTCAGTTTCCTGATTTTTTTATGTGCCGATGTGGATGCTCTATGTTCTAGTGGGGATGAGGATAACATATTTTAAGACCATAATAAAAATTATTCAATGAAAAAATTAATCATAATTATATTTTCATTTATAGAAATAAATTAATTAGTATAATAAAATTTTCAATATATGGTTTCTATAACAATGTGATCCAACATATAATATATACACACCAATATTCCTTTCTACGTGTGGTATATACATAAATACATGAATTTTTAAGGATAATATCAACCCTATTAAACACTACTTTTTCTAGTGTAATCAAATACATTATAGATACCTAAATTGTATGTTGATTAAAAATAATATTACTAAATGATCAGTAGGAGTGGTATCACTTGATACACAACATGATTAAATTTTGAAGGAAAAAACATAGTCCTGGATAATTTTTAACTATTGATAAAGGATATAAATAATTAACTATAATTGAAATTTAAAAAGTTGGGGAATTTATATTTATGAAGACCATAAAAGATTTAGCATGAATCAATAGACTTTTTTGGATTTTAATGATATGGTAATAGTGATCATGATGGCCTTTCTTCTTTTTGAGTTCATATAAGGAAAAAATTTAATATTTGGTGAATTATAAGACATAATTTGTTATCATAATATTAAGTTAATTTTTTTTATCAGTTTACATGTATATTTATGCTAATTCATGTCTCTTATATATATATATATTATAATAATATTAATAAAAATTATAAAATATAAATAGTTGAAAATGGATTGATTAATTAAAAAATTCCATGAATATTTTAAATCAATTTTATAAAAATATCATTCAAAATCATTAAATTTTATCATAAAAATGTAATTTCCCCAACTATTGTCTATACAATTTAACCATTATTATAATAATTTCATCAAATTAAATCAAAGATATAACACAATAAAATCTTCACAAATGATGATTTAATGAAGTAAGAGGTACTTCTAGAAAATAAGAAACATGTGTTCATGGAATAGTAAATTGACATTTTGAATAGTATCACGACCCTTGGGTAAAGTACTAGTACAATATAATATTAACATAATCATTGAATGTAAAAATAATATTTTGGTGTATTATGAAAGAAATTATCATATATTTATTTCATGGTATTTGTAAATAAATGTTAAGAAAATTTAAAAATTATGTTATCATATTTTAACAAATCATAATTATTCAAATCAAATATTATATTTAATTTGAAAATTTAATTTAATTTTTTTCCATTAATATATTGAAAATATAATATATTGTTGTCTTCTAATTTTATAATAATTTAATGCGACCTCAAATAAAATCTCCATGTGCTACAATACAAGTTAAAATTTTTAAACCTGCATTTTTTGAGTAAATGAATAATATAATTAAAAATTAAATATCTCATAGTTAAAAAATTATTTTCATAAAATGGAGATTAAATATTTATTCTACATTTTTTAAATTTTATGGGTGCATTTTTGTGAATTTTTTGAAATACATGTTTTTTTATGAATAGTAAAATATAGTTATTTGTGCGATATATAAAATATAAGACAAGTAAACTATGTTGTGGGCCATGCTAGATTTATGAAAATTAAAATAGAATTAGCATCCTCTAATTAATTAATTTATTCACGTATTAATCACAATTTCCATTTTTGTGAAAAAATAATAAAATAATGAATAATATAATGAGAACGCACCCATCACTTCCACTATAAATACAACCCCACCACCATTTTTCCTTGGACATATAAATCATTGACCCCTGTCTAAATTCTTCTAATGTATTTTTTTATGAATCTCCCCCAATTACATGATCCATTTATCTCATCAAATGTCCAAAACAATTTCCATAAGGAGGTTCTCAATAAAGGGTGATTTAAGAGGTAAATTCATCTTCTTCGTTCTATTAATTTATTTTAATTTACTTTTCATTTATTATTGTCATGTAACCTTCTGTTTCCAGATGTTAATGATAAATATAGTAAATTATATATATTTTAATGATATATTTTCAATGTATGATATATCATCAAACTCTTTTTTTTACCCTTGTATTAAGAGAAATGAAATCATCTCACGTGATATGTCAATTTACTAACTTCATGGATGATAGGTTTTCATATTAAAATTATTACCAACCATTATATTCATAAAACCACTATAATTGTTTTTATATACAGTTAAATATATTATATAACCATTTTCATATTCTATAATAAAAATATAAAAATAATACTAAATGATAATACAAATCAACATTGTTGTTATTGAGAACCACAATGATTAACCCAAATGGTTATCATTAACTATTTATCTAATGATTCATAATAAAAACATTTACCAAAATGACCCACATAAAAATTTCATCCTATATTGTTCCATTAATATCAAATATTTTCAATTATGTAAAATTTTACTTATTCTACAAAAATCATGCTTATAAATATTCAAGAAAATTGATCCCGAAAACTAAGAAGATGAACACTCTTGAACAATGAAATTAAACTATATAACTCATTAAAAAGGACATAAATGAACTTAATAGAACAATAATTATCAAATTCATTTATTAATGGTTCATTATTTTTAAATTCCTGAATTTAAATTTATTATCATTGGTATTAATGGGAATAGAGTGTTCAGACGTAATGTAATTGGATTATAGAACCCAAATCTCTTTATATGAGTTTTCCCACTTTCACTCTATTTTCAATATGATTGTTAAATTAATGTTTAATATATATCATTTCTTAATACATCCCTTTTATTTCCTAGATTACATTCTTCAAATATTATTTTATTATAAAATTAAAAAATTTCCAAAAAAAATCATTATTTTAAAAACACATGTATTACTTCTCTTGATTTTGTTTCTTACTCACTCTAGATGGATGATTCTTATAACTTGTATGTTATTCATTTTTTATTTTTGGAACCCAATTGTTTTTCCATGAATGTATATATTATATATCCCATTTAATATTCATGGGTTAATTTATGTTCATTATTTATACACATTTTATGGGGTAAGCATGATAATGAAGAAGTTTTGATGTGATGGGTGAACTTGAAATAATATAGTAAAATTTAATATTACGATATTACTGGTGAAACCATATTTATATATCACTATATATCATTGGGTAATTTGAAGAATCACATGAGATAACGTAAAATATACATGAACATTATTGTAGCCTTTTTCAAAACTATGTTTGGTATTTGACCACAAATACATGATGTTTCATTTTTATACATTGCCAAAATACATGAAATTATCCAATACATCCATTGATAATTATGATGATGATATTATGATGAGATTATGCTCACTCATGTTATATTGATTGATGTTATTATCTATCATCTTAGTGGGATTTTATCTCACCTGTCACGACTCGTCCCTTAGGTCCCATGTCAGGACTACTCCAAGACGGCCTTCCATAGGCTAGTGGATGGATCCAAGCACCAGAAATGAATATCTGAATAATTGGATGGAATTTCCATTTAACATGTACCAACACACAATCCAAAAACACAACAAGAATCAACCACAAAGTATACTACTGTATTAAAAGTGTGCTGAAAGTAAAGGGGTCGGAATACAAGCCCAACTGAAAGTACGAGTACAACTGAAAAGTAAAAATACAACTAAAAAGTACCCACATCATGTGGATCGTCCAATCAGGATCCTACATGAAGGGTAGGTAAAGCTCATGAATAGTAGTCTCTGCATCATGTCACTCTAAATGGTCCACCTCCGGGTACCATCCAGTCCTAGCTCCCACAGCCTCGATCACTACTGTCTGTCATCTGCACAAGACACAACAAGGTGCGGGTGAAGCACATGTAGGGGTGAGTGTAACGACTTTTAGTAGGGACCTAGAGACCCCCGTAGGTCTCCAAGAGTTCCACAAAGGAAATACCACAAAACAAGACCTCAATATCAAGCATGAAGCAATAGATCTCAACTCTACATAGGAATATGCCAAACATATACATATGTTATCAAGACATACCCACCTCATATATGAGGGAATAATACCACAAAGGTAACCCCACAATGGTAGAAGTACCACACAGATAATACCATGATGATAGAAGTACCACACAGGTTATACCACAATGATAACATCATGAAGGTAACACCACGAAGGTAACACCATGAAGGTAGAAGTACAACATAGGTAACACCACGAAGATAGAATTACCGCACATGTATCAACACGCGGATAACACCATGAAGGTAGAATTACCACACAGGTAACACCATGGAGATAAAACCACTACGGTAGATGTACTACACATGTAACACGATGAAGATATTAGTAACCCACAGGTAACACCACGAAGACAACACCACGAAGGTAGAAGTTCCACACAGGTAATCCCACAAAGATAAAAGCACCACAAAGGTAACACCAAATAAGATAAAAGAACCACACATGTAACACCACGAAGGTAAGAGTACCACACAGGTAACACCATGAAGATAACACAATGATGGTTAAAGACGTAGCTCACACAAAGGGTCTGACTCACACATGACTGATATGCACTGACCCACAAAGGATTGCTGAGCGTTGACCCACACAATATATAAAAACACATGATCGGTATGTGAAGATCCACACTATATCTATGAGTGCTGACACAAAAAAGATCTGATATATGCTGACCCATAGATGATCTATGTCATTTCTTCACGTTACAACCAACCATAGGATTCCTCTCACCTAGTGCACTCGAGTTCCATAGAAATTTACCCTTGAGATATCAATATTACATTGACCACCATTAAGCTCCAAAAAGGAATAACCCAAATACCACCATGTTGTAAGGGTTCCAATGCGATGGACAATGTGTCAATCGAATGCCCGATCTTTGAGTTCTAAGCGTTTTAGTTCATGGGGCCCAATTGGCTTCAGATTTGATCCAACCCAGTCGTGCTCCAACTATCTCGTAAACTCATGTGGAGTATACCAAAAGGACTGTATCTATCCAAGGAACACTATTACAAAGAAGGTTCATCAAATGGATGTCATGTTCTCAAGATATGGCCCTAAATGTATATATGGGTCTGGTTGGGCCCGGGTTTGGTCCAACTCGACCGGACCGACTAGACTAGACCCGATCTGGGGGGAATCGAATCAGTTCAGGTAGACATGAACTAATCTGGGTCTAACCTAAATGGGATGGGCTATGGGGTGCTTGACTTTTTCGGCCACGGTCTGGCCTGCAAGGGGTCGTGACCCGCTGGGCAGGCGGCCTGGCCATGTTCCACCCGAAATGGAAAGGGGGGAAACGTGCCCCCGATATCCCATATGGCCGGGTGGATATTTGGTTTTGTGAAACGGTGGCACCGTGTAGGCACTACCCAGTCGACACGTAACCTTCCAGTTTTTCAGGTCTTTCTTATATCACAACCCTCTACTTGTCGGTTGCATGCTCGTCGCACCGCCTCCCCTTATGAGGTCTGCCGATGTGTCATCCACCCTCTACGACCGACGTGGATGATGAGTTGTGGCCCCTTTCTCACTGGAAGAACACGAAGGCACGCCACACCACCTCCACGGATGGCTAATGCCGACCTCTCCGATGGATGTCACAGCATAGTGTCACGACCACCTCTAGTGGCGTGTGTCGGCGCACTACCTATTTCGTAGCTAATTGATGCAGTTGCACCAGCATTCTTCCATGGAGGGTGCAATGATAGAAAATTAGCGGAGGGATAGAGTAGGGTTCCTTAGGCCCACTCCCTCCATGTTATCTCATAATCACGAGGGTGGTTTAATGGGTTCACAAAATTCACTTTAATTTAAACAAGGATCAAACCCCTACCTCAAGAAGGATAGAGAAATGCCCTTGGATGAGGAAGTGGTTCAGCGATCTCCATCCCCATAGCTAGCCTCCAAAGAAATCTCTTGATCATCGATCTTCTGTTCAGGGTTTCCGTGTCGCTCATAACCACTCTCCGGAACTGGCTCCTTCCTCCAAGGGTTTGGCATCTCAAATCTTTCTCAGCACTTCATTGTTTGGTGAAATAGTGCTGACACCTCTCCCCCAGCTTCATATAAATAATAGATGGGGATGGTAAGTAACAATGTCTGGAATTTATTGGGTCACATTAATTAAGAACCTTCCTAATTCCCCAATGACGTTGTTACATAATTTTTAATGGTCAACCCATTTATTATCTTGACACACTGTTGGTCCCATGTTGCCGTTTGTCTGTTGACGAAAAATAATGAAAATAAAAATTGACTAAGTTATTTTTATTATTCTTTAAAAAGACCCAAAGCATATCTTTTTCTACAAGCCTATTGGAGTCAATGGGAAGCCTCCCTTTAGTGAATCATGGCTCTTCATATTTGATGGTGCCATTATATTTTTAATCTGATCACTAGTTAAAATGTTAGAAAAAACCACTCACGCATTTTTTGAACATACCTAAAATAATGTCCAGAAAAATATTAACATTCACCCTCGACTCGTGTCAGTGGTGTTTAGGCCCTACCTAAGGAAAACACATCCCAATGAACTCAATGGTACTATCAGATTTAAAATCTGAGATACCTTTTATATGTTATGGATTTTACCATAAAATTATTGTCACTTTATTATTTTATTTACGGCAAAAAACAAACAATTACAAGTGGATTGTGCCAGACGATGTTAGTATCAGTCTAAGGAAATAATTCCCTCACAAATTTGTTGGTGGTATCAGATTTTCAAACCGAGTTATTCTTCCTGAGTTATAATCATTTAAAATATAAATATTTTTATGTAATTATTTTATTTATGATTAAGTTATTTTCGGGTATTCCCATTGGAGGCATGCACCGACTAATATTATGTCATGCCTAGGGTAAACCCTACCTATTGAACACAACAATTCCCTCTGATTTTTTGACCTAGGAAACTATTTAACCATTATTCCTCTTTTTTAAGAAAACATCTTACGCAAGATAATTAAAGCTTAAAACAATTTCGACGGATCATTTCAGGCACACTAGGCCTCAAAATCACACTCTGTCAGATTTTGCTGTATTGAAATAATTCCATATAATTAAAAAAATTACATGAAAAATAAGGGTCATTACATTCTCCCCACATTAGGGATTTTAGTCTCAAAAGCCACAACATAGACTAAGGAAACAAATGGTGGTACACTTAGCACAAATATGAGCCTTCCACTGCCATGTTCCCTCCTGGAGGTTTCTATTCTACATATAAATGTGCGCCAGAGGTATCAACCGCCCATGAAGGACCCATTCCAATCAATACACAATCTCTACTATAACCCCCATATACGTTTCCCCAACATCAAAGTCCATATCACTGTGGTTGATGATTTGATATGGGTCTTGCATGTATGTCCTCATATGGGATACGTGGAAGTCATCATGCACCCTCTCAACTATGTTGGATGTGACAAGCAGTATGCCACCTCGCTAATCCTCCGATGTATCAGAAATGGTCTGATAATGTTTAGTAATAATATGTTGCCTCAGAAAATTCTTAGTAATCCTCATCGAGGTGAGACCTTTAGGATAACATGGTCTCCCTCCATGAACTCCCATGGTCTTTGCCTCCTGTCAGCATAAGACTTCTACCAGCTCTCTCCAGTCTTCACTTTCTAACAGGTGAGGCATCGTGATACAAACTGTACCACTTCTTCCATCATCCCTGTCCACCAGTATGGATTCTGGAGGTTCTGGTACATCTTCACCATTCCAGGATGTATTGTTAAAGGGGGTGTATAGATATTCCTCAACAAATCCTACCGAAGAATCACTGGAACAATGGTGCACCCTCTGAAGAGGATAATGTGCTCCCCATATTTAAAAATCCTTCAAGGGACTGTACGTAGGATATCTGAGCACGTTGGGATACACAGTCAACATCCCGAGATATGCCTCCCAAATTTGCTAATGAAATGGGTGATTTTCAGTTATAAAATGAAGGTATGATGCTCCATCTTCATCCATGAAGGATATCCATAGATCTACTAGCTACTTTTACACCTCAAATAGCATTTCTTGACTACACATTCTGGAATGTTCATCTTCTACGAGGTTCCCCTTCCAAAGAGTATAGAATATCTGAAGGTCATAGTCCTGGATAATGTCAATCCATCATTATTTTTTCTTCTCCTTCATGCTCTGCTTACACTTCTCCATCAATAGGGAAGGATCCCCCTTATTTTTCAAAGATTTCAAGGGTGCTGCTACCCTAGATATGTCTAGTTCAAAACTTCAGTAGTACCCCGCCAAAGAAGATGTCTCCCTCCATTCGAGGAGGTAATCTTGGAAACATCTTTTGAAAATATGTTCCCACACTCTTCCACTCTTTTTGGGAACTGAAAACATAAAAACTCTAGTATCCAGGAGGGGAAGGTTGGCCAAATCAATAGTGATCGACTACAACCTATTATGAATGAGTTTATCATGTGCAACATGGGTATCCTTTTTCACCATCCAAGGAAAACCCCATTCCAATGTTGATGATAAACAACAACCTTTTGGCCTAATAAAGTAAATCTATGTATGAACTTTGGTTGTCTAGTCCATACCAAAATTGACGTCTTAAGGCCCTGACACTACCACCAAGATGTTCCTACCAAAACTCTCACCTCAAGGGTTAGATCACATCATTGTCATAAGTGTGATTATCAAGTATCCTCCCAAAGGTATCTCCAGACATAAGGGTGAAGTCCATGGTTTAACAGGAAACACAAGATATTGAACAAGATTCCTGGAAAGAAGTTATGATTATTCCCTATTTCTATGAACACATCAGCTATTAGTAGACACATATTATACCTCTAATCATTCCTGGAGGCATTGGGTAATACTCCTTAATCACATGAATCTACTCAGTTCCCATGTCCACCATCTCCTTGAGCCAAGAGGGGACCACATTGAGGTGGTGGTTTTAACATGTCTAAATGTTTACCACCTCATTCTGCTCTCCTAGCTCCACCTCCATGTATATTTCCCTGCAAATTCATCTATCACTATCACTTCCTATTCCGAATATATATTACCCAACCAAGTATTTGAGACTGGCATCAGTTTCCAAATTTTCCACTTTTAACATCCACCAGCTGCATCCACTCAGCCAAAGAATTTTCAACCACAAAGGCTCTCTCTAGCACCAAATCAAAAGAAGAAATTAATAGAGGAATAGTACTATATCAGATAAACCTATGAACACCCTACTCAGAGGTCCGAGCCCCGAAGCATTGACCATACTGTATTCGTTGAGAACCTGGGATTGTCGGTATGCCTCAAGGAAAACTCACCTACTGACATGTCATCCTACTAAAGCAATAAAAGCTCTAGGGAACACTCATCCCTTATCTCTTTATGGAAAGAGACCTCCTTCTCTGAGGGAGGTTCTCAAGCTTGTCCAGAAGAAAAAGTCACCTCTTCACAATATTAGCGTAATCTAAACACTGCCATTGTCCTACTGAGCCACATAGAAGGATTTCTACGAGGATCCCCGTATGACTGAATGGTGCCTTGGCTAGATGGATACTCTTCCACATCCTCATGCCAATCCATAGCTGCATGTGAGTTGGACTCGCCTCAGTGCTTGAGGGGTATCTGATGTTGAAGCACATGTAAGGACCTAAGCCTACATGTGTTATCTACCTATACCGCCAGTTCTAACTGCTGACCAACGAGCAGTGATATAGCTAGTACACCACCCAATGGTGTAAATGCCATAAGAGGGCCCAACATTGAGGCCTCATCATTCGGTTGGATGTCATCATGTACTCTCTCGGTATTCCTAGCTATCTATCTACATGGATACATCTTGATAAGGAATAGATGCGCCACTGTCATTATGTTATACCTAGTGAGCTAACTCTAGTGAAACCAAGGTAAAACGTTTCCAAAACACAAACAATTAGTGTTTTCGTGCACTAAGTCGGAAATCAGAATCCAGGCTCCTGGTGTATAGATACGTCGGCCACCGCACCAACATTGGACTCCCCGAACTGAAAGCTTCACTCAAAACACATAGCATTATTGCCACATTGAAAAGATCAGAGCCCTATTTCTTCAGTAGAACTGACTCCTCTAACAACACTTTGTCATGACCCATCCCTCGAGACCCATGTCATAACTACTCCAAGCATGCCTTCCATAGAACATGGGATGATGAATAGAAGTGTAAAGTCATATCCCTATAATGGGAGGTAATTTCCATTTAACATGTAACGGAAAACAGTCAAAAAACACAACAAGAAGCAACCACAAAGTAAAATGTTGTAGTAAAAGTGTGTTGAAAGTAAAGGGGCCGGAATACAAGCCCAACAAAAAGTACAGGTACAACTAAAAGAAAAAATACAACTTAAAAGTACACACATCAAATAGATCGTCCTTTGAGGATCCTACATGAAGGGTATGTATATCTCATGAATAGTAGTCTCTATATCACGTCACACCAAATGGTCCAACATCGAGAACCATCCTGTCCTAGCTCCCATAGCCTCTATCACTGCTATCCATCATCTGCAGGAGACACAACAAGTTGGGGTAGAAGCTTGTGCATGGATGAGTAAAAAGATACTCACTAGGGACCCTGAGACCCCCGTAGGTCTCCCAGAGATCCACAAATAAATACCACAAAATAAGACCTCAATCTCAAGCACAAAGCAATAGTCATGAAATCTCCTTAGGTATATTTGCATATATGCCTATGTTATCAACGCATACCTATATCATAATAGAGGAAAGAATACCAAAAACGATACACCACAAAGGTAGAAGTACCACATTGATTACACCACGAAGATAGAAGTACCACACAGGTAACACCACAATGATAGCAAAATTAAGGAAACACCACGAAGGAAGAAGTACAACATACGTAATGCCAAAGAAATAGAAGTAACACACAAGTATCACCACGAAGATAATATTAAGAAGGCATAAGTACCACACAGGAATCACCATGATGATAACACCACGAAGGTTTCTGTACTACACAAGTAACACCACGGAGATAGAAATACCACACAGGTAACACCACAAAGATAACACACAAAGGTTTAAGTACCATATATTTAACCCCACAAAGATAGAAGCACCACAAAAGTAACACAACAAAAGGTAGAAGTTCCACATAGCTAACAAAACGAAGGTAGGAGTACCACACAGGTAACACCACAATGTAAACACCACGATGGTTAAAGCCTCAGCTCTCACCATAGATATAAATTAAGTACAAAAGTACAAATTATTAGTCGGAAGGCTAGATAATCTTATTTTGTCATGTGACAATACTTATGACCCACATAATATTGATAGGTTACTAAACCTGACTGGACCACACATGATGTGACCCACACATGATCAATATGTACTTACCCACAAGGGATTGCTGAGCGTTGACCCACAGAGGAACTGACCCACATAGGATCGGTATGAAATGATCCACTTAGGATCACTGAGTGCTGACCCACACATGAAATCATACATTATGAAACACATAGGATCAATGTTCGTTCAACATGTTACAACTAGCCACATGATTTCTCACACCCAATGCGCTCAAGTTTCATAGATTCTAACCCTTGAGATTTCTGATCTCACCCAAAGGACCACCATTAAGCTCCACAGAAGAGTAAAAAAAAGGACCTATATCTAGTAAAAATTCCAACACGATATATGGTGCATTAATCGGACGCTCGATCTGTGTGTTATAAGTGTTTTTATTCTAGGGCCATGTTGGATTCATGTGCGATCCAACTCGGTCGTACTCCAACTGTCTCCAAAACTCATGTGGAGTATACTAAAAGGACCATCTAGATACAAGGATCTCAATTTCATAGATGATTCATCAAAAGGATGTCTGGTTCTCATGATATTTCTCTCAATGTATTTCTAGGTCTGGTTGGCCCTGGGTCTGCTCGGACCCACCCAACCTTACCCGGTTTGGGCTCACCCGACTCAGTTCAGGTTGACATGAACCGGTTTGGGTCTAACCCTACAGGGATGGGTTGTGGTCTGCCTAAGCTTTCATGGGTGGGAAATGTTTCCCCTCGGTATCCTTAACATCTTGGTGGCTGTTCGGTTTTGTGAAAAAGTGGCGCCACATAGGCGACGCCTTGTCACCGCTGAACCCACCGGAGGTGCATTTTCTACCTCTGAAATGGCCTTGTTCATTATGGACGAATTATAGTCATGCCAGATCTCCTTTAGTAGTTAGTCCATGTGCCTACCACCTTATATGACCACCGCACTAACGATTTATGACCCCTTGCACGCCGGTGGCGTGTGATAGCGCGCCACACCTCCTCCACAAATAGCTGGTGATGACCACTCCATTGACCACTGTGGCTTAGTGTCACGACCACCGCATCTGTAGTGCATTGTTTTTCCACCTCCTTCATAACCAGTTGGTTATATCACGCCAACAGTCTTTGACAGAGGGTGTATGGTTAGGAAATTAGCGGAGGTTTAGGGCCGGGTTCGTTAGGCCCGTGTCCTCTGCGTTAGGTCATAATCATGAGGGAGGATTAAAAGATTCAAGAAATTCACATGAATTTAAATAAGGATCAAACCCCTAACTGAAGTAAAATAGAGAAACACATGCGGTTGATGATGTGGATCAGTGTTC
The DNA here is from genome assembly GCA_963277665.1 of Viscum album. Lineage (NCBI taxonomy): Eukaryota > Viridiplantae > Streptophyta > Magnoliopsida > Santalales > Viscaceae > Viscum > Viscum album. Next base: position 540,652,420 of record OY728130.1, on the reverse strand, counting down.
GCCATCCCCGCAACTCGCCTCCAATCATGTCACTTGATCATCGATCTTCGGTTCAGGGTTTTGGTGTCGCTCATCACTTCTCACCAAATATGGCTCCATCCTCCAAGGGTTTGGCATCTTGGGACCTTGTCAGCACTTTTTTGTTTGGTGAAACAGTGCGAACACCTCTCCCCAAGCTCCATATAAAATTGATAGGTGGAGGGTAAGCAATGAAATTGGGAATTAATGGGGGATCATTAATTAGGTACCTTCCTAATTCCCCAATGACATCGTTACTTATGTTTGAAAGGTCAAGAAATTTATTGGCTTGGCACACCGCTGGTCCCACGTTGTCGTATTTACATTGGAGGGAAAAAAATAAAATAAAAATTAACTATGTTAGTTATATTATTATTTAAAAAGTCCCAAAACATTACTTTTTCTCCTAACCTACTACGGTCAAAGTGAAGCATCCCTTAAGATAATATTAGCGTTGTGGAATCAATGGTTTCCTTAGATTTTTATATGAGCACCGGTTCAAAAGTTGGAAAACATTGCTCTTGCGTTTACTGAACGTACCTAAAATATTTTTTAGAAAATTATTAACATTCACTCTCGACCTCTTTCATTCGAAGTTAGAATCCCCCTAAGGGATACACACCCCAACTAACTCAATGTTACTCTATTATTTCAATCCAAGTTATCTGTTAGATAATGTGGATTTTTCAATAAAATAATTGTCACTAGATTATTTTATTTATGGCTAAAAACTAACTTTTACTGGTGGCACTTGCCGACCAATGCAATTATCAGTCAAAGGAAAGCATTCCCTCATTAGTTCTGTGGTGTTCTCAGATATTCAATCTGAGTTATCATTCGTGAGTTATAAGCATTTGAAAAATAATATAATTTTATTTAAGTAGTTTAATTATTGTTATGTCATTTTCAGGTTTTCCCACTAGAGGCATGTGCTAACAAAAATTATGTCGCTCCAATGGTAAATCTTCTATCTAGAATGCAACGGTTCCCTCAAATTTCTAATTAGGGAAACTATTTAAGATTTATTCCACTATTTCAGAAAAATGGCTTACCCGCACTAATTAAAGCTTAAAAAACTTCGACAGATCATTTTGGGCACTTCAGGCCTCGGAATTGTGTGCCGTCAGATTTTTCGGTCTTGAAATAATTCCATATAATTAAACAATACATGGAAAATCCAGTTCATTTCATCACCCCATTATTTTATGCATATATTATGGATATTACATGTATTAAAAAGAACATAAGGACCAATAATAAGCAATAAAATAAGTAATTAAATACATGGTTATGTTTTAGTGTGTAAAAATTTATATATTATACATATTTATCAAATACAGTAAACCATAGGATCCTGGTTGTTCAATTTCTTAAGGTTTAATTTTCATTAATAATATTAAATAATTTCATTAATAAAAGTAGGTTAACTATTTCTAGGATTATAACATGGATTAATTAGTTTAGGAATTAGTATTAGAGAACCATAATAACAACCCTTAGTACGAGACTATGTAAATTAGGGAACCAAATAAGAATTTTTTATTTATGAAAATGTTAAACATTGGAATACCCTAAGATATCACTTCAAAATAAATTTTACAATGAAATAAATTATGCATGGATTGTTGACATAGGTTTGGTTATAAAATTTTCTTTTGTTGAAACTGGTGGGAACTAAATGAAACCAATCCACAAACCCATGCAATGACAATGCAATGATTTCCCTAATGGCATCCCCAATGCTTTAGGAGGTGGTGTTGATAATTTAATGAAAATTCTAACCCAAAAATCTTAGGATGTAATCAATAACTTGAATAATGTAGAACTCCCACTTTCACCAAAGATGGATCAAATAGCTATAATGTATTTTATTTTGCATCGACCATCAACATTTACTGGATCTTCTGATCCACTAGGTGCTAAATAGTGGGTCTACTAAAAGTAAATAATTGTTCCTATGATACACTATTATGAGATAGAGGAGAGGAATAATGTCATTTATCATCTACAAATAGGGGTTGACCAATGAAGTTCATTGATTAAGAACACCATGCTAAAGGAATATTTTAAATATATATAATGGTATGATTTATTGAAAATCTATATTTACAATTATTTCCCTCAAAATTATCATAAAATGATTGAAGAGAATCCATAGGGAGGATAAAAAAGAAAGGTGAATCTATCATGGTGTATGATGAAAATTTAACAATCCATCTAATGTATGCTTTGGGTTTTTTTATACTGAATAATAGAAATTTGATATGATTATTTAGTGGTTTAAAACCAAACCTTCAGACAAAATTAGAAATTTGAGACATTGGTAGTTATGAATATATTGTTTGATGTTCTCTCTATTTGGATATGTATTTTATAGAATGGTCCCATGGATATGGTAATAGGAATCATATGATGGTGTTTTGAGATGGAGTATCTAAGGAAAATGGTGGGATGAAATCTCAACCCATCATGTGTCATAAATGTGTGTAGTAGAAACATTGAAAATGCCTCAAAATGTAGAATTAAATTCTATAATTTTGGGAGAGAAGGACGTAAAGATCATGAATGTTGATGTTACCTATGGATGATGGGCGATACACTGTAGGATTGGAGAGCATCACCCATGGTACAATACTGCAACAATAGTTTTAAGTGCACTGTGAAAGCCAATGCACTAAACATTGAGTAATCGAGGGTAATCAACAACATCATCCACTAATGCCAAAGGAACATGGAAAGTCTTATGCCATCATTACTTCAAATGTGGAGCAATAAAATTATGTCTTACCTGGTACACTACCTATTACCATAAAAATGGGAAAACCAATATTTTTTCTAGTTCTATGAATTTCATTATATCATTCTTCTTTTCTAGAACAACAGAATAAAATCCCTGAAACCTTGAAGTAGTGAAATCCATAAAAACATGTAGTAATTAGATCACTGAATCCAATGTGTTGGAATCTTCAACTATTGGAATATATGGGAATATTCTCCCAGAAAATATTTTGACACATCCCTTAGTGTAATTAGACACTATATTGGGGAAAAGATTGAATCTCATTATATAGAGAAGTAAAAAATTCAGAGAAGGAAATATCATTTCATATTCTAAACTATCTAATGTTCCACTTCAAATTTCTGAATGATTATTAATATCCTTTTTAAAATCACAGAATTTTGTGGGTGTTAATCCCCTTTTAGGAATCATACATAACTCAAATGGTTTAATGAATGGAAGCAATCAACCAAGATGAAATTCTAATTTTGATGAAATTCAGTGATATATTTCCCAAAGAGTTAACTAGACATCCCTTAGAATGTAATATAGTGTTATCAATATAACTCATGCACAGATCTATTACTATATCAAAATTCCCTTCATGATTTCCCCGATCGATCTAGACGAGTTAATGAAGCTACTACAAGAGAATTTCGAGAATGGTTTCATATGACATAGTGTGTCGTGGGGGGTTTCATTGGTTCATGTTATAAAGAAGATGGATGTATCAATTTGGATATTTGTTGACTACCAAGATCTCAAAAAGTTTACTAAAAATAAAGAGTGTCATCTTTAAGGAATTGATGACTTGTTCACTCAACTTTGGGGAGCTCAGTACTATGCCAAGGTAGATCTACATTCTAGATAACATCATCTAATGGTTTAGAAGGAATATATTCATAAGAGTGACTTCCATATAATGTATGAGAATTATGAGTTTACGGCGATGAAATTCTGACTTACTAATGCCTATGCAATATTCATGGACATGATGAACAATGTTTATTGAAAATACCTCAAAAATATTTGTAATAATTTTTTATGAAATCCCCATCTACTCAAAGAGAAAGGACGATTAAGAATTAGATAAATGGATTGTGTTGGTGACATTATGGTTTGAGATGATGTACACCAATTTCAGAGTGGGTGAATTTTGTATGCAACATGTCACATTTTAGGGACATGTGGTCACAAATTAGGGAATTTCTATAGATCATGAAAAAAGTATGTAAATGTGGAATGGATCTGATCCTCTAGTTTCTTGTAAATATTTTATTTTCATGGAATAAAAGGTTAATGTCATTGTTATGTGAGACATGCCTCACAATTTTCAAGCCTGCTAACTTGGTTATCAAGGAATTGGTTAATGTATGTCTAAAGAGAATATTTTGATGAATGTTTGAAGGATATAATGATATGGATGATCACAACACCTGTACTCACATTACATAAAATTTAGAGACGGTTTGGAGATAAAAAATTGTTCTTTGAAGAATGTATTAGGCTGTATACTAATGAGAAATGATAAAGTGTCATAATATGTCTCCTGATAGATGAAGATCCATTAGATTAACTACCCGACACATGATAATGATCTAGTGGATATGATTTGTTCCTTGAAAATATACCTGCACTAACTATATGGTGAGAAATGTGAAATTTATACTGATCAAAAGAGTATAATATTTATATTCCCCTAAAAGGTGATATACATGGATTAATGGATATGGGTATTGAAAATAAAATATTTTGATCTCACTACTAACTATTATCCTAGGATGATAAACAAGGTATGCCATTCACTGAGAAGGAATGAATCAACTACTCTCTCCTTGATGTAGATGGAGAAAGGAAACATATTCTTGGATATTCACATGATGAATTTATAAAACATAATGTTATGGAATAAATACTACCTTACCAATATTATTTCGCATCCATCATTCCATGAAAAGATAAAGGAGGAACACATGGATTATCTATAACTTCAAAAGAAAGGTAATGTAGTAAAGATAGGGAAGCTGCAAGTGTTCAATATTGAATATGATGGTGTCATTCGCTTTTAAACTATGCTTTTTTGGCATTCATTAGCTCAGATAATGAAGGATCTACTGGATAATATAGATATTTCAAAATTGTTTATCGATATTAGTAACACTAAGATATACCGCAATCTTTGAGAATGATTTTAGTGGGACAACATGATGAAGGGGATTGCATAATATTTTTTAATGTTCTTGATATATCAACAAGTCTATAAAGAGTAATAGAAGCACAACGGTATGATGAAACAATTTCTTATTTCCACATGGAAATGGGAGAATGTCAATATGGACATTGTTACTTTTCTCATGAAGACATACAAAGGAATCAATGTGATATGGGTTGTGGTAGACCAACTCTCCAAGAATTTCAGCATTATTACTATTAAAGAAGATCACATTGTTGATCTATGAATTATGTTATATTTGAAGGAAGTGGTGAGACTATATAGGGATCCACTCTTTATTCTCTCTGATAATTATTGAATGTTCAAAACGAAATTTTAGAGGAGTCGTACTAATTGAATTTCAGCACTACCAGTCACCACCAAACAAATTTCCTATCTAAAAGGAATATCAAAGACATGAGATCATTTAATTTCCTTGATAGATAAAAGTAAATGGTGTTTGGGATTGGAACATCCCATTTGTTTTGTATTTATAAAATTAAATAATCCTCTCGGGTATTCAAATGGATCTATATAATGCTACGTATAAAAATAAATGTTTAACTCCAAACTATTTGGATGAAGATGTCGAATGAAATATTCATGGATATTATATTGTGATAGGGATGACATAAGTGTTTCAAACTATCCTGTAACATATAAATGCATTTCAGAGTTGGAAAAAGATCTATACTGACAAAAATTGATGAAACTTGGATTTTGATGATCAAGATAAATTATTCCTTCGAACATCACTCTAGAAGAGTGTCATATGGTTTTGAAATAAATGGAGGTTATCCCTTGTAAAATTGGACCCTTTGAGATCCTTAATAGGATATGAGAAGTTTCATATCTTCTTGCACACACATAATGTATGGCTCAAATTCCTGACGAGTTCTAGGTATTTTTTCTTAGAATGAAAATACTTAATCCCACACATTTTCTAAACTTAGAGGTGGTACAAATGAATGATTATATCTCTTATGAGGATAAATTAGTAATGATTTTGGACACAAGAGATATATTTTTACACAACATGACAACCCACCTTGTCAAATTTTTTTGGAGGAACCATAAGTTTGATGTTGTGACTTGGAAACCGATGGACGTGGTGATGGAGAAGTACCCTAACCTATTTATGTTTAACGAAATTTTGACGATGAAATTTAATAAGGGGGGTGAATATAATTACCCAAACATTTATTAATGGAATATTACCCTTTTTATAATAAATTCATCACATAAAATCACAATTAGAACACAATACAAACATTATAAAGGATTAATTAATGAAATAAGAGGTATTTCAAGAAATTAAGGAACCCGTACATACAGAAAAGTAGCTGGACTAATAGAATAGTAACATGACCCATAGGAATAGTAATACATCCAATAGAATTGTAACATAACCTTTTAATGTACAGATAAAAATTATTTATCTTATGAATAAAAATAAGATATATTTATTTCATGGAATAAGTAAATAAGTTTTTTAAATGATAAATAAAGTAATATATTTTTCAATGTCATAAATTTTTAATGAAACTTTAATAATATATTTAATAAATTTAAATAATATATGTTTTCATAAAATGTAATAATAAATAAATATTTTTTGTCTTCCTATTTTAAAATAATTTTATTGTTGATTATTTAATTTTTCAAAGTATTCTAAAATCATTTATAATTTTAAAATCTATATTTATCTAGTATGTGATGATTTTAATTAAAATAAATTAATATTTTCACATATAGAAAATTATTTTAATAAAATGAACTATATTCATTAAAAAAATACTAAAAAAAGTATAGGGTAATTATTTTTTGGGATTTTTCAAAATTACATATATTTTTGTAGAATCATAATATACTATAATTTATGGTATATATACATTATAATTTAAATGCACTATTCGTTGAGTCATGGATGATTTAAGAACCATAACCTCCAATTATACCTCTATATTAACTATATTTATTCCCGGTATCATGTCTATTTCTTACATTGTGGTTGAATAATAAACCAGTTAATAAATTAATTGGAAAACACCGCCCTCATCCCCTATAAATACCACCTCTCACCACTTCCTTTCCTCACACCGCTCAAGATTTGATCCTTCTAAAAATTATAATAAATTTTATTACCAAGAATCTAACCACATATAGGATTTAATGGTCTCATAAAACTAATAATAAATACTTCATAATGAGGCTCTCCAAGTAGATATATTTCAGAGGTAAAACCCTCTTCATTTTTCTTTAACTTTAGATTAATTTATTTTTATTTCATTATATTATTCATCTCTCTTCTATAATTTTTTTTGACAACTATATTTTTTTAATACTTTAATCATATCATGTTAAAGGATTATTCTCCATATTTACCCTTTTGAAATCAATTTTATTCTAAAAAATAGAATCATCACCCATTATGTGTCAATTTCCCAACATCGTGGATGACATGTTTCACTTTCATTTAGAATATTCAATAATGTTCCTAAAACCACTTCAATGTTTGGTAAATACTATAAAATATATTTTATATCCATTTTAATGTTCTGGAACTAAAATATTAAAATAATATAGCATGATAAAACAAATTGAGTTTTTTGTGATCAAAGGCCTCCTAAATTAACAGAATCACTAATCATTATCTATCTATTTATTGATTAATCAAAATTACATTTTACCAAAATTTATATATATGCGTTTAAATTTACACATGTTCATTAATAAAATACATATAAAATTCTTCAGAATAATTACCATTATAAAAAAACATCAATACTCATACTCAAGTAATCCAATCATTATCACCAAGAGAATGAACACTCCCAAAAGATGAAATTAAACTATATAACCCATCAAAAATTCAATATATTAACTTAAATAAACTATATTCAATAAAATTAATGTATAAAAGAATATTTAATTTTTAATTAATGAATTTTGTTTGATTATCTATGATATTATAGACAACATAACATTCACACAAACGATAAGGGGATTCGTGAACCCAAATCTCTTCCTCTCGGGTTTCCCTCTTTCTCTACATTTTTAGTATGGACATCCCATTAATGTCATATAAATATTACTTCATTATCCTTCGCTTTTATTTTTAGGATATACATTCTTCCAATTTTATTTATTAAAATAGAGAATATTTCTCCAATAGATCTCTTCATTTAGAAAAATCTTGATTAACTTATCATAATTTTATTTATTCCTCACTCAAGAAGGATGATTAATATACCAAGTATATTGTTCCATTTTCAACCCTAATGTATATCAATGATATTATTATCTCTAAAACCCATTTAAATTTCATGGTTTATTTTATGTACAATATTGATATATGTTTTAGGTGGCATTCATGATAATGTAAATGTTATTATGTGACGGGTGCACCTAGAATTATATTTTGGAATGTAAATGTAATGATGAGACATGTGTGACTGTAAATAAATATCACTCCAATTAATATGGTAATGTGGATAATATCATGAGATAAAGTTACATATACATGAATATGATGCTATATTTTTTCACAACTAATTGTGGAAGTTGACCACTACAACACGATGTTTCATTTTTTACATTACCTCATTCCATGCCTTTCTATAATTATTCATCTTTGGATTTTGATGATGATTTTATGATGAAGATTATTCTCAACCCATCGTAAATTGATTAATGTTTTCATTTTTCCTCTTATTATGATATTATCTCACCACTTTATTTGATATATCCTCATGTGATTAATTGTACTAAGGTTAATATGAGGGATAAAAATTAGCTTGATAATAATGAATTAAATAAAATTTTATGATTTATTTTTAATATGTTATGTATGGTATTAATTATAACAAGACACTAAAACATTGGATCATAGTTTTCAATATATTTTATATTTCTTTATTTTAAATGATATTATATGTTATTTAAGAAAATTATGGTATCTATATAAAACAAATTCATAATAATTTTAATAATCATATAAAATAAAAAATAGTCTTCTTATGAAATATTTTATTTTTTTGAATTTTACTAATCCCATATTTATACATAATAATTTATAATAAATGATAATAAACTGTAATTTTAAATAAAATTCTTTAATGAATATGATTTTTGAATGATTTATATTTTTAAGATTCATGATATTGAATCATCTAATATATTTAAATATGATACAATGTTACACCATGGTCCTTGAATCCCAAATATGGTTCCTTACATATTACATTGGAATGATTAAAAGGAATGTAATTCTAAAGTATCATTCAGTTTAGTAGTATTTATAAAACAAGTAACATGAATGAAACTCACATTACAGTGGGAGGGTAACAAAATACAATACATAAAAAAAATAAAATGAATCCTTGAGAACTCAATATATGGTCTCCTCTTCAAGACCTATTGAAGCTAATAAAATGAAAGGGATGGGTTCAAATTATTAGTAAGGGGTACATATAGTGGAATTATGAATATTCAATAATTCAATCAAAATCAAATTGACATAGTGATATGGCATGATGAAAAAATGAAAAACATATGCCATTATTAAACAGATAATAAACCCACATCCATAGATTTTTTTATAGTGAAAACTTCATGGATAGTATTAACAGAAAATGAATAGATATAATTATTATTAATTGGATTTCATGTATCTAGAACATGATACCACCACACCATAAAAATGGTTTGTGTCTATGGGTAGAAACCTCTTTGTTTTTTGGTAACAAACTCAAAGGGTTTGTCACTAACAGATTTGTCTCATGAGACCTGTCGATGAATCGAGGGGATATAGTGGACCTCTCCCATGACTAAAAGTCAAAATAATTATTTATAAATAGATTTAATACATATAAAATATGAATTCTAAAATTATATATAGATTAGAGGACACAGATTCATTAATATTTCCATATTTAAAAGAACCTTCCAAATAAACACCATATGTAAAACGATATACATGATAAGACATCAGTCATATCCATGAACCTAGAATATGGATATATAATAGAAATATAATATCAATGGATAATTTATCTCAAATGGGTAGTAGGTACACCAAATTATAAATATTATTTACACAATACAATGTAAGTGATTTCAAAATGAAAATTGAAACCAAGCCCATTACCAGATTGTAATTCATCGAATCGTGTGACAAAAAAAATTAATATTAATCAAATGAATATTTAATACCATTAATATTAATAGAATAATGATAATATATATCAAATGGAAGTACAAAATACACCACATAATATAAATAAGTGGTAAACAATGGATATCTCACCAAAAAAAGTGATATAAGAAACCCCTCACGTTATGCAAAAAGGTGTTCTCGATTCATTTTAATTACCTGAATAATCAAATTTAGACCCCTTAATTAAACATTAAATAACTTAATATACATGTAATATATTTATTATAACCTTATTTATTTCATTTATTTCATTTTTATAGGGTTAAGAGGTCCAATTGTATTGTTTTGGAGGCATTTTCTTCCTTGGATTTCATGGTCGGTTTAATTGTATTCATGAATGGATGATTGTTACAAATGTAATTAAACAACCAGAACTGTTAACGTATATTATTAGTGATATAAAAAATATATAATTTATCTAATAATTATTTTGAGTTATATACCAAGAGTATGACTCATTAGTTAAAAGATAATTACAAGTGCTTGGATTAACTTGGCGGTTTTGTGCATAATGAACATTATTTGTGTTATTATTTTATAATAAGTGTGTTTAAGTATTTCATCACATTAAATAATATAAAGAAATTCATAATTATCTAGTTCAACCATTTAAAATGGTTCAGGACTAATATTGAATATAGTAATAGAAATTGAAAACTCGTCGTCCTTTAATGTGATAAATTAGCACAATTGGGACAGTATTTAAAAATTTTAGTGTTAGAGTTTGGGGAAGAGGGAGATTTTGATGAAATATTAAATTAGTATAATAATATTAAATTACATTTATGGAACTAGAATTATCATATCATTTTTATTTGGGTAGGTTTTGAGAGTGAAACAATGAATAGATCTTGTAAAAGTATTTGAAAGAAAAGGGAATTGAGGTTCAACTTTTGAGTACCCCTACTTGATAATCTCCTTACGACCACTATTTTGGGACTTTTGGAGATAACATAAGGACATGAACTTGGGTAGAGGTCTTGGGATGTGTATTTGGAAATTTATAGCCAAGGATCAAAGCTTGAGTGGTGTGGGAGGAAGAGGGGGTTAGGGTGGTTTATAAAGTAGAGGGGAAGAGGGATTTTACATTATTTTAATCGGTATTTTAATAGTTTTTCTCAAGACTATGAAATGTCTTGAATCATGTTATCCAAAAGAGAAATTATTTCTTGTTAGTTCGAACCATTTGGACTTACATAATTCTGGCATTACATATGATTTAGTAAAAAAGTATTTACCAATTATCGTAAATTATACTACTTTACTATTCATTCAAAATTTAAGAATTTCATAAAAATTCCAAAAAATCACCCTAACAATTTTTTTCAAAATGATGAATCTACAAATGAACTCCAATTTTCAAAAATAAAATTTTAAATATGAGAAATTTAATTTTTAATTAAAATTATTATTTAATCAAAATATCAACACTTGAAAAATTCTTCATCATTTTTAAGATGAATAAATTTATTTATACATTCATTGGTATGTTTATCATTAATTAGGGTCATATTACTATCCATATTAGTACATCACTATACCTAAGGGTATGTTACTATTGATTTAAAATTATGTTGATTCTATGAGACACCATATATCACCCTTATCATAACCGTGATTTTCTGTTTTTAAAAATTCAAAACATAGAAGTGGAAAATTTAGGATCAACTGTGTGTTTATGAATATATATTAAATAACCAAGTGTATTATCAATAAAATTCAATAATGTATTATATATAGTCCATCTAGGGAATATAATTTTATTAAAAGAAACATACCATAAAATGTTTGGGGTGTTATATTATTCACTCCATCAGAAATTTAGTCCTCAATTTTTTTCATGTATAATGCTCTCGAAAATGATGAGGGTAGTTCTTCTTCATAACATCCTCTGGTTACCATGCCTCTTATTCCATTTTTTGGTTTCTCTAAAGAACTATTACATGTCTAGTTCTTCTATTTCTCAATATATGCTCCCTTGTGTCAATAATCTCAATAGGTACTTCATAGTATGCCAATTCAGGTTCATGTTTTTTCATTATATGTGATTACATTAATTGGTTATGGATTGTATTTCTTCAATAATGTCACATGGAAGACATTATTATCTTTTGAAAGAGTTGTTGGCCTTTCTTGTTAAATGATAATCTATAGATCAAATTGATTCTAGAATTTTTAATAGTCTAATTCTTTTGGGGCTCTATTTCCCATTCTCAACAAACAATAATACACCATTTAAAATTTATACATTTCAATGAATTGTTCTCTTATGCAAAATTCCTTGACCTTTCCCTAGTTGTCAAAACAACTCCTTTATTGGGATGAATTAATGTGGCCCCGAATATTCTTTACCTTTTCAGTTGTCTCTTCGATTAGTTCTTGGCTTATATGTTTCCTCTCACCAACCTCATCATAACATGTAGGAATTCGACACCTCTAACAATATAATACTTTATATGGAGCCATTCAAATGCTAGAATTGAAACTATTAATATAGTATAATTCCACCAAAGTCAAATATTGATCACACATACCATGAAAGTCATGAGAGCATGATCTCAACATGTCTTCCTACATTTTAATAGTCTTTTCAGATTGTCCGTCATTTTTCTGGTGATATGCATTACTCAAATGAAGCTCAGTATCCAAATCCTTCTGACGAAATTTACATCATTTTGATCTAACTGATCATCTCAACTAGACATAATTGATAGAGGTGCAATATTAAGTCTTAAAAATTCAATAATATAATGTATTTACAAGTGATTTAGTGGTAAAACCTAACTTATAGAAAGGAAATGTGTTTATTTGGTAAGAAGATTAAAAATTACACATATTTCATAATTACTTCTAGGATTCTTTGAATGTCCAGTGACAAAATCCAATGTAATTTAATCCCAAATTAACATTGGAATAGGAATAGGTTGTGTAATCCCACTAAGATGTTGTCTCTCTATTGCCATCTATTGATAAAATTGACACCTTGACACATAGTCTGCAATTTATCCATTCATTTTATCCCAAAAACTATATTCCATCATATATCTATACATCTTAGTGATTATCAGTAGAATAATAAAATTTTAGCCATGATAATCATTTAATAGTTCCCTTTTTAGATCAAGTACCGAGGGAACACATAAAAACTTCCCAAATTTTATAACTCCTTCCTTAAACGTGAAGTCTATCAATCATCAATTCTTAATAACATTAATTTACATTTGTCGATTCTCATTATTAGATTAATGGTTTTTAGATTCTCTAGTATAGGTGGTTTATCAATTATTTATAGAGGAATTATGCTTCCCTTATATAATAATTCCAATATCTATCTTTATAATATCCATGAATTAAGGATCTCTTCCAATCCATATTGGGGTGAGAATTCTAAGACATCTCTTTATTAAGGCATTTACCCCCATATTTTACATTCTTGGGTGGTATTTTATTGAAAAGGAATAATTTTTGAGAAAATATTGTTATATCCTTTTCTTTATGGTAAATTATTTAGTTTTATAAAAGGTATATCAATCTATTTTGATTTGGAAATATCTCACATAATCACCATAGAGAAAATTTCTCCATATTTTTATAGAAAAGATAAAAACCGCTTACTCAAGATCCTTGTTGGATAATTTCTCTCAGGAGAATTCAAATTTCATGATTCATAATAATAAAAATTATCATTTTTCATAAGGATAGAACCTAGTCTATTCTTGGATGCATCATTGTATATCATAAATCCATCATTTCTAGATGGAAGATTCAATATTGAAGCATTGAAAAAACTTTTTTTCAAATATTCAAATAATTTTTTACATTATTTCTTCCAAACAAACTTAACCACTTATCTTGTGAGCATCGTTAGCCGGTTATCCAATCGGGGAAAAATATAAAAAACACGTTGATAATAACCTTCATAGCCAATAAAACTATACACAATGGTTATGATCATCAGTGTGGGCCATTATTGGATTTACCTTGCCTTTACAGGATAAACTAATATTTATCCATGGAGACAATATGTCCATGAAAATAAACTAATTGAATCCAAAATTCAATTTTTCTAAACATAGCATATAATTCTTCTGTTCTAACAATTTTTATAATAATCTGAAAGTGATTCTCAGGGTGTTTTTAGATTTTGGAGTATACTAGGATATCAACATTAAATACCACAATAAATTCATCATGATATTTATTAAAAAATCTATTTATAAGATCCTTGAAATAGGTGGGTGAATTAGTAAGTCCAAAAGTCATTACTGTAAACTTGTAATCCCCACACCTTTTTCAAAATTATTTATTTAAAATGTCTTCATTCTTTACAAATGGATGATGAAATCTAGAATGAATATCAATCATCAAAAAAGTATTTTTCTCCATGATGTTGATTCATTAAATAATCAATACGCAACATATGGTAATTGTTCTGTATTTTAATAGCATAGATTTCCCTATAATCAATGCCTAGCCTCATGGACCTATCTTTCTTCTTGACCAAGTGGGCATGGTCTCCCCATGGAGATTCACTAGGTAGAATAAATACATTTTCAATCAATTAATCAAGTTTATTCTTTATATCCACTAATTAATAATTGAAATTCTATAAGGAGCCTTTGATATTGGTCCTGCACAAAGAATTAAATCAATAGAGAACTCAACATCCCACTCTAGAGGATGTCCGGGTAAATACTCTGTAAATACATCAATGTATTATTGAAAAATAGTTACGTTTTAAATTTGAATATTTCATTCCTCACCCATAGATATCATGTTCTATTCCTCTCCATGAATTAAATTCAGTACAACTGTTGAGGTGGATCTATATAAGAATCAGATGGTGAGGTTTCTGATCAAAAGATAAGGGATTCTAAACCATTCTAATTTTTTTCTTTTTTCTTCATGAATTTTTTTTTGGCATCATAATTTGATATGCAATTCATACTAAGAATTATATCAAATTAAATAATTGGTATGATGGTACGGTTAGGTTAAGAAGCATGTTTAGGTTTCATGAGGGGGACTGATCGACATGCCTTTCTTTCAATGATACACCCCCTATGAGATTTGACTACCAACTACTATATTAATTCAATTTGGACATGTCTAATTTTCATGTAATACTGGGATGATATAAATGAATGTGATAATATAGAATAAAATAATGCATTGGCTATGTTTGAGGGAAAAATTAATGCACCTTCCACCACATTATTAGGAATGTCAACCTCCACAATTTTAATAACATAAGAATTCCCTTGATGTCCTAGCCTTTTATATGGTATGTTTCTTAGGCACTAAGGAAAATCATTTTGATAGTGTACAATATATCTACAATTTTATAATTGAATATCATTGAATTTTTTTCCCTTTTCATTAATTATATTGATGACCCTTTTCTACTCACTTATAGTAGAATCATATGCATCTCTAGTATTTTCGTCAATGATTCTTTCCTTAGATATTACATAAACAAGAATAGCTTCATTCCCCAGTTCTTGATTGATGCTTCACCTTTTCCATGGTTATTAGTGTACCGCTTCTTGTCATGGTTTCTTTTGAAAAAAATTGATCTTGAAAATGTCTTATATATTTTTATGGAACATAACACATTTTCATCATATGAGGAAAATGATAGAGAAGCCAGTTTCCTTAAAATAATTGGAATAATACCTTCAATGAAATGATCAAACATGTCTTCTAAGTCACGTAGGTAATCTATAGAATACCTAAAAGGTCTTGTGAAGGTAGCCTCATACTATGCAAGTCTGTCTTCCATAATTTGTGTTATGAAGTGGAATTTTCTATTCATTTCAGTTCATTTTTTCACGAGGGAAGTATTTTTCGGATAATATTTAATTGAAATCCATATATTCCATATCTTCTATTTCTTATTCCTATATAGTATTCTGGATCAACGACCACCATCGATCATCTTCAATCTTGATACAATATATTGCAAGCACTACATTTTAATTTTCACTATATCTTAATACCATGAATATATTTTCAAGGAACCTGATCCACTACTCTTCTACCATTAGATTAGTAGTCACACTAAAATATTGGAGATTTTACCACATGAAAAAATCCAACATAGGAGTGTCATGATTATTTTACACAACCAGAGTATGTTTTCCCACTATGGTCACACTCTAATCTACTCCAACAATGACTGCGTTGAGTTTCTTCATGGTAAAATCCCTACATATTATACTAGTATATTTTCCCCTTATTCTATTAGGCACCATTTATAAACAATGTAACACTCTATTTTTTTTTTGAATCATAATTTATAATCCCAACTAGAAATATACTTAGTATAATTTTAAATTATATGCATAGATAATATCATTAGCATTGTTTCTTTGAAGCAAAAATTACATTCAAATCCTTTAAAATGTCTTCTAAATATAATTTTAATTATACTAAGAATATACCTAGGTAGTTTCAAACCATGTGTGCATTAAGGATAGTTATCGTGAAACATGATACCTTGGTTCAAGCCTAAAACTCTGTGTCAGTGTTTTCACTCCTAGGTAGATATACTCCAGAGCCAGCTCAACTTCTTTGTTTCTATAGAGGGAAGAATTTTCATTAAAGATATATATACTATATTCCATAAAAAAATCCCAAGATTTTATTGTTTTTTTCCCCTCAATTCCAATGTTTCGGATTTTCCCCAGCATATGTTTTCAAATCTAGTTTCCATGTTTTCTACTTACTACCTCTAATACCAACTGTAACACCCAAAACCCCTAAGACCAGAGGAGGTTAATTACTTATTACATTGGCATGATTAGAATGAATTAAATACTGATGTGATGATATGTATTTTAGTCTAGAATAATATAGATAATACAAGAATATCACATTATATTGGAATGGTAACAAAAAATGATACATACCAAATATTAATAAACTACATCCACAAGAACTCATTATATAGTCCCGTTTTCAAGACTAATTGAGGGTAAAAAAATTAAAGGGGTGAGATAAAATGCTCAGTAAGGGTTATAAATAGTGGATGCATGAATCAACAATAATTGAATCACAATCAAATTTTCATAGTTAATATGCAATGGTGAATAAAAGAATAACACATGCCATAAGTAAACTAATAATAAAAATGCATCCATATATTTTTTAATAGAAAAAACATCATTGATAGAAATAACTAAAAATTCCTAGAGAGAATTCTTATTAAATGGACATGAGGTTTATGGCACATGAAAACACTATACGGTAGAAATAGCTTAGGTCTATAGGTATAAACCCGCCAGAATTTTGGAAACAAACTCAATGAGTTGGTCGCCAATTGATTTGTCTAATGAGACAAATCGCTACATCGAGGGGATATAAGAGGACCCACCCACCACTATTGGTCCAAATTATTCTTTATATATAGATTTAAAACAATTAAAATATACTTTTTCAAAATCTATATATAGTAAAGGGCACAGATTCATCAATATTTCCATAATTAAAAAAACTTTCCAAAAAACATTATATGTAAAAGGTATACGATGTAAGACATTAGTAATATCCATGAATCATAAATACGGATATATTATAGTAATATAATTTCAAATTATAATTGATCTATATTGGTATGTAGGTACACCACATAAAAACTTTTTGGTTCATAATCCAACATAAGTCACAATAAAATGGAAATTGAGACAAAGCATGTGACCACATTGTAATTCATCATATCATGGGACTAAAAACTAGTATTCATCAAATGTCTCATTTAATTACATGAATATTAAGAGAAAAATGATAATATATATCAAATTACATTACAAAACACACCACATGCATGATATAATTTGTGAATATTGGAAATCTCATAGAATTAAAAGTGAGACAAGAAACTCCATACCTTATGCCCGAAGGTGTTCTCAATTAATCTTATGACAAGAATAATAAAAATTAGCAACATTAATTAATAATTATTAAACCCAATATAAATTTAATTTATTTTATTATAACCTTATTGTTGTATTTATTTCATTTTTAATTGGTTTAGGAGGTTCAATTTTATCATTTTGGAGTCATTTTCTTCATTGGTTTTCATGATCAGTTTACTTGTATTCATGAATGGACGTTCCTTTGAAATGTGGTTAAAACAATAGAATTGTTAATATGTATTATTAGTGAAATAAAAAATTACAATTAATCTAAAAATTTTGTTGGGTTATTTACCAAGAGGATGACTCATTAGTTAAATGTTAATCACTAACACATGGATATACTTGGCGGTTTTGTGAATAATGAACATGATTTTTATTATTTTTTATATTATGAGTGTTTAAGGATTGAAGAACATTAAATAAGATAAAATAAATATATAATGATCTTGTTCAACCATTTAAAAGGTTTTATGACCTTTATTGGAGATAGTAATAGAAATTGAAAACTTTTTGTCCATGAATGTGATAAATTAACACATCTGGGATGATATTTTCTTTTTTTAGTGTAAGAGTTGGAGGAAAAGGTAGATTATGATGAAATATTCCTCTAGAATAAAACATTATAGTGTATATATGGTAGTGAAATTATTATAGATTTTGGATTTCTATGTTTTGACGAGAGAAATAAAAGAATAGAACATCTAAAAGATTTTTAATGAAAAGGGAAGAGAGGTTCACCTCTTGAGTACTCCTCCTTGAGAATCTTTTTAATTCCAATTTTGGCCTTTTTGTGAGACCATGATATCTTAGACATGGGGGGGGCATGGGAAGTGTATTTTTTAGATATTTTTAGGGCTCAAATCTTTAGATGGGTGGGAGGAAGAGGGGATGAGGGGTGGTTTATATAGTGGAGGGGAGGATAGCTTTTACAATATTTTAATCATTATTTTATTATCATTGCTCAATACTATGAATAGTATTGATTCATGTAATATAAAATAGTAAAACCTTCATGTGAGTTTGATCTATTTTGTCTTAAATCAGAATTGCATCACTTATGCGGCAGTAAAATATGTATTTAGCATTTATCAGAATTTATTGTATTTTATAATTCATCAAAATTTCAAGAATTTCAGAAAACCCCCAAAAATTAATCCTAATCATTTTTCAACATGTGGAATCCAAAAATGAAATCCATTTTTTAGAAATTATTTTCTAAATATGAGAAATTTTATTTTTAATTAAAATAATTATTGAATCGAAAAACACCAAGAAAAAAAATATTCATCTTCATTTTTATGTCCTGAAATTTATTTATACTTACATTGGTATGGAAACCATTCATACGGGTCATATTCCTATTAATAAGTGTATGTTACAATTTATAATGGTATGTTACTATTTATAAGGTTATGTAACTACTCACATAATATAAAGATGATTTTATCTAACTCCCAATATCACTGTGATTGAAACTCTATTTGTTCGTTTTTTGAAATTCAAAACACATATGCGGAAAATTTTATTTTAATGTCTAGTTGATGACTATATCATAAATAAACTAATTTAGTTTCAAAGAAACTTAGTGCTTTATTAAATATAGGATGCCTAATGGATAGAATATATTTAATAGAATCATAACATAACCTTTTTGGGGTGTTATATACAACATATGGGTCATCAAATTGCGATCAGAAAAATGAGATAAAATAAAAATGATAGATTATGTTTATATATATCGGTCACTAATTATTGCATACAATACATTTACATTGAATGTGATATTTTTTAGTTTAAATTTTTTAGAAAATTGATTTCAAAAAACTATAATTCACATTCAATAATAATTATCATAGAAAATATGATTTGTCTATTTATAAATATTTGTATATTGAAAGTAATAATTATTAAATTATTAAACATTATCATAGTATTCTCAGCCCCAATACATTTTTTTTGTATTCTTCTTTATAATCATATAATATAAATTTTAATGACACAATGATTTATATAATTATAAATTTATAAAATAAAATGAAAATAAAATAAAATAATATGTAGTAAAATTAAAAACACTTAGTTGTGTAATATAATTATTATTAGGTATTTGATTTTAAAAGATTTATATTTTAGACAAGACAACTATTTCATCGTATAACTATTGATATGAGAAATTTCCCATTTTTTTGAGAAATTATCAAATCACATAACACATTTGAAAACAAATAGGGCATTATAATTTTGAAAAAATATAATGTATTTTAGATTAATTGAAAAATATATGGAATCTCTAAATTATTTAATACTTTAAGAAAAACATACATGGTACTTATATATTTCATGTAACACTAATTCGATTATAAAAAATTAATTTTATATGGATTTCAAAATAGATTTGTATGAAAAAATAATTTTAATATATTTATGACATCTCATAAGACATTATACAAAGTCAAAATTTAACAATACTTCAAAAAATAAGACATGTTATAAACCCTCAAAACAATCTCTGAATACATTTATTTTATCATGATGGAGGGGCTTAAAATGATGGTTTTGTAATTATAATAATTATAACAATTAATTTTAAAGGATATAATAGAAAATATATCCCTAATTAAGAATTACAAAAATGGATAAAATTCTGCAACATTTTGTGATAAAAATAAATATAAATATATTAAATAAAAAATATAACACCATTTGTAACACATAATTATTATTATAAACTATTATTCTCTAACAGAATAAAATCAACATTGAAGTCTTTTATAATTGGTTCACAATAAGGAAAACATATATAAACATATATGAACAAATATAATTCATGTTTATGCATATTTTATGATTCTTTTTGATGATTTCATAATGTCAAATAAATTTGGTAATGGATGTTTTTTAGAATATGTTTTATCAAATGAAATTTCATTTTAAAATTAGTTGTAAATAATAAAACGTAAATAAAAAAATAACTCTATCTAAATAATATTATTTCTTTATATAACAAAATAAAATAAATTTATTCTATATTTAAAATTATATATATATATATATATATATATGATATTGAAAACCCATTTTGTATAAAACTATATAAAATAATAATCCATGAAAATTGGTCTGAAATCTAATGATAATTTTAAATGAATTAGAAGTAAAAATAAGTTTATCATATACAAGAAAACAGTATAGTAAGTCAACTATACATGCTTACCAGCCATAAATTTACCTAAAACACATTAAAATAAGAAATTAACAATTTCAAGGTCAAACTTACTTCTCTGAAATAGTGGTATTTTAAAAATATTAGTAATGGTATAATCCAATTCCTTGTAAGTTGTTTTTTTTTTGAAAAATAATATGAAATTTATTAACATACTCTCTAATAAACTAATATAATATATATATATATATATATATATATATTTAGTTATATAATTGTTAAATGATTTTTTTATAATTACAAATATAATATGTTATTTTTAATAAAAATAGGTAACATGTCAATCTATACATCAAAATTACAATGTTCATTCATTATTTATAAATCATTATGTATAAAAAAATCCATAATTAATACATTAATCCTCACATATAGATAATGAAAAATATAATTTATTATTAACATTTTAGGAAATTATACATACTTTCACCTAAAAATAATAATTAATATGTTATAAAAATTTGTCTTAATAATATTTCTATAAATTTTATCTTTTTCAATACCATTATTCTATAAAAATAAACACAACAATTCATTATAATGTCTTACATATTTCATAAAATAATATAAATAATATATTTAGGTATATACGTGAATGGAAAATTTATCATGTTCTAAATATGGTCGGAATTAACAAAAAACCCTTAAATATAACAACCAATTAAAAGGAAAATATAATACCCATTTGATATAAGTTAGAAAAATGTAATTATTATATGTATATTGACGTTGAAATATTTTTCATAATAGAACCGTGTAAAAATGATTAATATTATTATTTACCTTATCTTTGAAAAATAACATAAGAATCTAATATACCATATATCCTTACCATTTTATCAAATATTTAAATTACAATTTTAAAACCCATTACATACAATAACATGGTATTATTTTCAAGAATCAACTAATGAACAAATAATATTCCTACTAAATGGGATATGTTAATCATCTATCACTTCATACCAAGTAACATCTCTCAATGATTCATTATTTTCAATATTAAATTTTCATCAGACAAATGAATAATTGTCATAGAGTTAAAAAATATTGATCCCAACATTGATTCCAAAATAATTATAATAAAATTATTATAAATAGGGTAATATTAAAAAACATTACAAGACCATAGATCTGTTTTATATGGAATATTCTCCACAATACACAATATGATATATTTTGTTTTCTCTTTTATAAATTTACATTATCTATATTCATTTTATATATGGTATAATACTGAATTTTATTTAAAATTTTATTTATCGAATTTAATTTTAAAATATTATTCTACCATTCTTTATATTTTACTTCATACAATATAATATTTACTAATATTAAAATGACATCAAAAAAAATAATTATAATGTTTTTATTGAATTTATGAAATTTAGTTTTTGATTTATGATAAATGGATTATATCAAATATTTTTATGATAAACAACTCAATGGTTCTTATCTTTCCATTATGTAAAAGGAATTTTCATTAAATTATTTATAACAAAAATTAATTTTGAAATATAAAAAATCTATAAAAATTATTTGTCCTATAAATTTATTGGTAAAATATTTTTATTTCCCATGGTTCTATCATATTCTGTTAGTGTTCATTTATTTAATTCCATAACTATAAAAATTTAATTTTCTTGGGAAAACATTAATTGTTTTATTTATATCCCTCATGAAAGAACCAGATATATACTATTTAATTAAAATTCTTACAACATACTGATACCATTCACTAAAAAGTTAATGGGATTTATAATATTCAACATAAATAACATTTTTTCAATAAAAATTTCATTTTTCCCTTGATCAATTTTTTTTCATTGATTAAATTACAAATAATTTCCCATGTGAAGATTAATTCTAAATTTTTGATCATCTGTTCATTAAATTTAGGATAATAAGTTCATTTTAGTTTAGCTATTCATTTATAATTAGTAGAATTTTATATCTTTATTCTCTATAACATATTTTATTGATTAATTAACTCTTGTAACTAATGTTGAAAAACACTACCAATATATCATGAAGTCTATGAGTAGTTAAAATTTGACTAAAATATAAAGTCTATCATCATAAGTGGAAATGTTCATATTTGATGACCCCTCTATTTCTACTTGGTTTTACTGCCGCATGAAATCTATATTTGATTTATGTTCTCATTAATTTGTAAATAACTATATGGACCCATTTTCTATAATTTCACAAAATTAATCCATCTTAATAATGTTTATTTATTGATGATAAATTGTATAAATGACCCACCACATCAAATAATAGTTATATATTTTCTAGAAAAACTATCCTCATTCGTCAATATGGATAGAAACAAATAAAAACCATTCAAAATTAGCATTAAATTAAAGTGATAATTTAATACAGACTATGTTTACCTTTTTTGGGAGTTACAATATAACAATTTGAAATATGTACAACTATACATGAACAATAATTTGATCCATTATATTTAAAAATATTTAATATCAATAGGGATAACAATTTATAGATGAAATGATTATATAGGTAGGTTTCTATTAAATTCCACAACTAGTGTGAACAATGCATTGGGTTTTATTCAATTCATGAATGCATCATAAACAAAATACATTCTTAAAAAATAATTTTTAGATATGTTCTTTAATATTATAATATCTACATGGATAACATTTAGATTTCAATGTATATTATCATTTTGTATAACATTGAAACACAAAAAACATAAATCTTGAATCTCTCTAATAAAAATACATTCAATATTTTCCATAGGGTTAACATAAAATTAAAATGAATAATTTTTAATACTAAATGGTAATCAAATTTAATTATACAATTAAAACCATCATCAATAAAATAGAGATATGCAAACTATTTTACTCTATAAGCAATCAATATATTATACATTATAAATAATATTAGATATTGAAATCAATATTTCTCCTCAAGTGTCTACTTTTCTATTAGAATTAATTCTAATTGTCCCCACACCAGAAAATCATCATTTTTTTCACAAAAATATTTATGGGCCTCTTATCATATTATTTGATCATAAATTCCCCTTATACGATGATTCACCCTTGAGAAATCTAAATTATATTACCAAAAATACAAATAAAATAGTTGTTTTTAAAAAAAACATATTTATATTGATGTGGATTAATAAAACTATTTCTTACAATTAAAAAAAATTAATAAAAATTAAAAAAATCTACTATAAATTTCAATTATCAATAAATATATGTCCTTTTATCTTTTATAAATTTGTCAAATCATAGTGGTTATTTATTAATATAATTTCCTTCCATCAAACATCCATAAAAACAGATGATAAAGAAAATATTTTTAAAATTTTCACCTAATAATTTTTATATATATTATGTATTTTTCTACCATGTCAAATTTAGATTTTATTTCTATTTCACTCAATCCATTAAATCATTATTCAGAAAAACATATTCTTCAATTTTAAGTATATATAGTTTATACTAATATTTCATTATAACATATTAAATTTGTATTCATATTCTAAAATTAATATTTATATTCATAAGAGAATTTATTTTATGTATATTTAGTATTTTTAAACATTTTATTTTCATAAAAAATAAACGAATCATTTTTATTCCTTTAATTTCATCTATCAAAACCAAAATTATAAGTATAAATTTTCATTGTTATTCTACTTATTTATTAAATTAATTAATAGTAAAATTATATATTAAATTGTAATTTTAAAAATATGAAGAATACAAAAACCATTACCACGTTTATAGATTCTATAAATATAGGATTGTAATTTGTCTCCATTTCGATATTCTCCTATACAATCAATGTCCATGGTAAAAAACTAGTTTATTGTTAAATATTTCTCACATTCTATTTGAATTCGGGTTATATTTTGAATTTATCATTCATGGGGAGTTTGTCCTAATATGAAATTTAATTATTAATTTAAAGTAAAAAAATATAATTTCTTTCAAATTTGTTTCAGTATTACAATTAATTTCCCCCTTATGATTGTCTATTAGGTATGTCAATTTTTATAAACTTTTTCGAAGTTAACATCACATTATATTGTGGAAACCAGTCATAATAATTGTAATCCATTCAATTTCACATACTATTTAGTTTTAATCGTATATATAATATAGAAAAAATATTTTAAACAAGAACCTATCCTTTTTTTATTTCATGTTCTATTTTTTTCTGAGTTAATGTTTATATTTAATGGAAGATCCAATTATTTGAATTTTTTTATATACATTGATCATATTTATTTAATCAAATGAGAAATTAATTGCATTAAACATCATTGGTAAATAACTTGAAAACTCTTTCAAAAATAACGATGGAATAAATTTCCCTTCAAATTTAATTCATTCCACTAATAGTGAGAGTGAACATATTGAATATCTAAGTAATAGTTTTATAATCTCCCACCATTAAATTATGATATTCTGGATAAAGCATTCCAGAAATTATATTTTTCATTTTATGTGAGTCAGTGTTAGTAAATTTAATGATTATAGAAATTTCACGAGAAGTTTAATGGCCATAAATATGACTAATTATACATAAATTTATCTATATTGGAATATAATGGTTTAGATGAATTTTTAAAACTAATGAGATATTAATAGTTTCCAACAACTAGTCCCCAAAAAAGATTAGGTGTAAATTTTTTAAATGTGCATGAAACCAAATAATAAAAATAATTTCCCTTATATCACATTTGTTATGTGGAACCCACTCCTTAAAATATCACCGCATAAGATTATTGATTGTAATAAGATGTAGTAACCCAATTATACCAGAAAATAAATTGGTTTTTAGAGATAGGAATTATTCCCCCGGCACAAAATTGCATGTTCTTTATATTATAATGATGTTTTTGTCTGAAACATAGAAGAAAATTATTTCCATTGTGAATCAATCACTCCATGACTCTCGTAAAATAATTTTTTTATAGAAGAGTAGTCAATTAGTTTAATCGCATAACTCTAAATATGATATGATATATTTACTTTTAAGAAGTTATTTCTTCTTACAAATCCTATAATTAATTGATATTCTCCCTAAATAATACAAATTCAGAAATTTATAAACAAATAGTTGAAAAGGGGGAAAACTAGAGTAATAATTTTCCATTTTATGATAATCACTGTAAAGCACAATTAATCAACTTTCCATAAAACACAATGTAACCCCACTTAATGTAATCATCAATAGAAAAATATTTTCCCGCAATAGGATACCCTTTATGAAATGGGAGACACAACCGGTATCCTGAAATTGGGACAATCGAATATTCAATGTAATCAATTTGTAGGGAAACCACATTCTTGGAAGAAACATATTTTTTGATACCTTCATTTCATTTAATGAGACTATTATAAGAAATTGGAAATCCTTATGTTATTTAATCTTCTACTCTCACCGAAATCAATCCACATAGAAGATTGTATCATATTAACCCCTCCCCATAGTATAAAAATGGTTTTCTCTAAATAACTCCAACAAAAAATAAATGTTAAATTAGTACATCATCCATATCAATTTTATTCAAATGATAAATTTTTTTGAGAATATAAGGGTTTCCAACTTCTATAATGAATTAACATGGTAAATATATCCCCCAATTAACATCCCTATTATTTTATGTCATTTATATGTTCAAGATCATGAAATACATAGGATACTAGGATCACATAATTGGGGGTAGAGGGGTGAATCTTCTGGATTTATGCATTGTTATTCATCAAAAGTATACATCCATAATTTTTTATTCTAATTATTTTGTATTTTATCTAATTTATTTTAAAAAAATAATGAAAATTTTGGGGTTTCAAAAATAGGAATGACAAAAATGGGACATCATGTTAGATTAAGCGCTTATTCTTCTATCCCAGAAAACCTATCATAGCCTCCCCGACATCCATAATTGTAAAATAAGTAAATTATAATTGTAATATCTCATAGATTATTCCACATCATTTTCTTGAAATATTCCATACCCTATAGGTCCTCACTATCTTCTCTATCATCCACTACTAAAGGAGGACAGATTTTCAACCAATGGGAATCATTTCAGGTATACGTCCATTAAAAAAAATGTAAGATATGTAATATCATAAAATTTATATTATTTACCACACCATTCATGACTTTAATGTGCATAAATATTGGTTATGGTCATTTATTTATCAAAAAAATGTTTTCTTTGGGCCTCCAACTTTGGTGTATGTGTTGACTATTAAAAATTTCATGGTCTTTGATTCCCATCCTAACTGAATCTTAAGGATGGATCCTTTAGGTTAAAATAATGAATATACAACCCTTTAACATCTTCATTTTTTCATATTCCCAGTAAGATCATCTCCCATCTAAGAAGGCTACATTTGTTCCAGGTTACTTTCACATCATCAACAGACCATATTTTTGGTAAGATTTATCTTCACAGTGCCATATATATTTCAAGATATTCCTAATATTTTATGGACATATGCTATTTGAGATCTGTAATAATGGTTGGATCAAGTGTATACCCCATACCCACATTTTCTAGTAACCTTATTCCTTAAATTCCATTGTGAATCTAAATAAACATCCATGTTTAGTCCTAATCACGTGGCACAAAAAACATATGACATGATCCATTAAATTACAAAAAATTATGTGGGGATTTATTCCTATTAAGAGGATACATATGAATCCATTCTTCATATAATTATCCCTATATAACAAAAAGTAATTTCACTCAATATGATACAAAATTATAGAGCACCTAAACCCATAGTATAAATCCTACATTATCAAATAAAAAACCACATAAAATGGAAAACCACTAATATGTTAAGATGGATCCAATGATAGAGATCCTCTTATATATATAAGTGTTAACATCAATATATATAGACGAATGATTTAATATTATAAGAAATAAAGCCATAAAACTATATTGTAAATGTGTAAGGAATGTGAAGTGAATCTACCACAATGTACTGGAGAATGAAATGATTCCTCTAACTGGGTGTGATGAGACCAACCACCCATTCACATTTCCAAATTAATACCATTTGTTTCAATGAAATCTATTCAAGTGATCATGTTATATTGTGATGTTTTTCTATATCACATCACATTTACAAGAAAATTTGTGTTTCTCCATATCTATAAATATAAATTCATAAAAATCATCTTAAATGTGTGGCTTATATATAAACAACACAATGATAGAGATTCAGTTGAGATTTTTTTTTGAATTTGACTAGAATATATCACCAACAGAAATAATGATGTCACCTGTGTGTAATAAAATTTGATGATATGTAATTTTATGAAATGGAAATTAGTGTAATTTGTATACTCTAATGAAAATAGTCATGAATGATTTTTATTTTCTTGTGACACTATTTTAAAAGGATTCCATGTTTTAGTTTGTTGATATTATCAATAGAAACTAGTATAACATCATTCAATCCAAATTTAATTTTATTATCTATCATATGTGTATGTGTAAGAAGCCATTTTGGATGGGTCCTTTTCAAAATAGAGGACATGACTTCCCACCTAGCTTTATTAATTCTAGATAGAAAATTCACTAATTCTGCTGTAGAAATTCAATGGTACTATTAAAACCACAGATGCCAGAAATCATTTTTTACATGGAATCAACAATAATTTACCATCTACCCAGTGATGAGTAGTTGTATTGAATTAAGAAGTACATTTTACTTATCAAATCTTATCAGGATCCCCTCACTAGAAATAATATATATAATCATCAATTATCATAGGGATGAATAATATAATGTCGATAGAGGTCTCATTATTCTATTAGAGGATACTTTCTAGAGGGAACCATCAAAATTTTACCACCATCAATTTAGTTGGTCATCACATTCCCAATCCATTATGGAATCTACCTTCAAATCCCCTAGTTATGTCGAAAAAAATTGAGCAACCATAACAGACTTCTTTTGTGTGGGGAAATGATCAATGATATATAAAGGTCTTCATACCTATCTCCATGAAAGAATCACTATAACATAAAGTGGAAAAAATTATTTGGGGGATCACATTATTTCATGAACCCATCAAATATTCCAAAACTGTCTTGAAGTACCAAGAAAAGTCTAATGGTATTCTATAGAATCATATTTGGGACAGACCATGTTTCCACAACCACACATATTGCTTCATAGAATATATCGATAAGAATTTCCGAGCAAGATAATATTAACATTTCATATTCAACAAAAGATTGAGAATATAATCTTATTCTTAATACATAAGTAAACAAGAATATATAGGAGGTATTGGATTTGATGGATTATATCTATATAAAAATTATACAAAGCTATTAATATATTAAGATAGTAGTAATAGTATTCAAGGACAAGGGTCAGATAACATACCCCACCATTAGAGTGTCTCATAATCATAAGGCAATGTTTAAATAAATGATTGTACATATTCTTGTTCCAATCATGGAGATTCATTGACATATACTTATAATAAAAGTCAAATAGTATCATCAATATATATCCATTATAACGGTATATTTTTAGTCTAATTCTATGATCACATCATGGAAGGAAAATATCCCTTCCAAAATCCTTGATACTTTTTTCATACCCCGAAAGGAACACATGATTCACAGAGGAAGGATCATGTAAATGAATATCAATGACAAAAATAATTTACACCAATATCCATATATAAAAAATATAAAGATAAAAAACACCATAGGTGATAAAAATTCCATATTAAATACCATGAAACTAATCAACTTTTTTTGGTGTTCTTAATTCCCTAAAATTTCTTTCAATGACACCCCAAATATGAGTCAATGATTTATAGATAAGGGGATAAAATTTTTTATTTATGAATTACATTCTTGGAACATTGTTACAAACCACCCTAGGGTTCCTCCCCAAATCAATCAATATAATTTCCCCCTTTATGGATATACAAAATAACGATCATGAGTACTTTTCTCCTGATCTGTATCACAAAATCCTTTTATATGGTAAGATGATAAAAAGGGCATGGAGGTCCCCACATTACATTATCCACAATGAAGGTCATATATTTTAATTTTTATTGAGAAAATCTTTTAATAAATATTCATTTATTAGTAAACGATTTAATCCCTTCCAATTAGTCAATTTGAGATTCTCTGCATAATTTTAGTATTTTTGGAGAATGTTGGTCTTAATTGTGGAAATGTTTTACCTATGACAATTTAATTGTTTCTTGGATCTTCTATAAATTATGCATATCAATAAGTTTTGTGGTCTAATTTCATTGATTAGTTTTTTTGTATCCATAATTTATTCATGGTATTATACATTTTAATCTATAGACAGTTCCAATTCATCCATCTAAAGGCACCAAAAAAGTAATCACATTTGAACATTTTTTTGGACGACTGTGTGGATGCCACCTCAATAACTATATTATAACTCATGATAATACTACACCCTAATATTCCTTAGTACATTTCATTTTAAGCAATTCAAGAAATTTTTTTCGACTTAAATTAGGTTAGAGAGCTCCATGATATATCAAACTAGCTATTTAAAAATAGGTTATGAATTGTATTGATCACATCATGAAATTTATAAATTTTATTTTAAAAAATTAAAATTAAAATTAGAAATATCAAATTTATCTTATGGTGAATATTTTCTAATTTCCTGAAAGCTTCTAATTTTTGATGGAAAGAAAAAAATACAACGTTGTTGTTAAAAATGAATTTTTTTTAATTAATTAATTTATGTTAAATAGATTTTAAAGACAAAATATAAAAATAATAAATATATCAATAAAATTCAGGAAATTAGAATCATTTTTATATTATAATTTCATAAAAAAAATTTCTGAATGTTTGATTGCAACTTTTCCCTGCTTTCTAGCTACATTTAGGGATTATCATTAATAAAATTTCATTTTTATGAATTGAATTTTGAAAAAAAACATATATATGGTTGAAATAAATAATAAAAAATTTATCTTATAGAATCAATATAATTTTTTTGATTAGAAACTATTTGATTTAAATTTACCATGGTTAAACATTCATTGGGTAATTAAAAGTAAAAATAATATTATAATAATTTAAAATTTCTCTAACACTTTCACAAATTTCATTGGATAATTTTATTTCAACCCAAACAAACATTTGGTCTGAAATATGATCAATTTTATGCCACATTTGATGATCAGGACATTTATTATATTTTATTTAATGAATAGTAAAAAATTTCATATAATAATTTTAGTAAATACATCATTTTTAATATTGGGTTATAAAAAATTTATAATATAATTATTAATTTAAATTATAATAAATTTATCTTTATGATGGTAATTTTTTTACTGATGATATTTATAAATTAAATTCATGGATAATAATGATGACCAAATTGTATAATTAATTGAGATATCAAATAAATAAAATTCATAAAATTTAAATAAATATAATTTGACATAATTAATGACATAAATTTTTTTTATAGATAACATATACATGTTATTAATATAATATAAGTATTTCTTCTATGATATATTGTCTTTATGATATTTTTTAAAATACAAATAATGATTAGTATCAAAATTTTCATAAATGATTCTTGAAAATAAATATTATTTTTTAAAAATGACATTAAATTCATAAAAATCTAAGGATATTCCAACTAAATATAATAGTGTTAAACTTGTCATAAATGATCTGATTGGGATTTTTATTATCATTTTATACTATATATATAAACCCTATAGTGCAGAAAACAAGTTGACACAGTATGAGTTAACCTACATAACAAATGGATAACCCCAAAAGATAAGGTTGTTTTTTTTAACTAAACATGTCAAAAAATATTTTTTTCAGAGGATTTAGGACCTTAAACATATTATAACCGAGATAACTCACAATGGATCTATTTCATATCTAAAATTAATTCCTAATAAATTAAGAATGTTGGAGTTTCCAAAACTACCCCACCACTCTCTTATAAAAGGGAACATCTCCTTATCTTTTATTCACACCTTTGAATCCCTTTATCTAGGCTAACCCATGCCAAATTATCCTCCAAATATCCCTCCCACCATCCAAGAGGCAATAATTTGTGTAGATATCTATCCTAAAGATTCCTTCTGTTCAAATCAAACTGAGATAACCACAAAATAGGATATATTTTTATCTTCTCTTTATAAGTTATTTGCTTCTTCTAATTCATTTTCATATGTTTATTTCATACTAATGTAATAATTACAGAATCATATACATTCATATATGTAATAATTACTATGGGAAAACAATATTCCACCTTTTATCCATCATATGAATGAAAATATCATCATGCGTGCGTACAAGAGACTAACTGTCTCCACATTGTGGTGTAATTTTTTATTTAAAAATACTTTATTTGGAAGGGTATAACAATGAATATATTGAATATAAATAATTAATCTAAAATTATAATGACCCATTATAGTTAATATACCATCCAAAAAAAATCAATTTAACCACAGAGGAAATGGTATTGTTGTATGTGTGTATGTAGTACCTACCTCTTCCACAATGTCGTAAGAATCATTCCCCCTGATAATCATTAAAATATGATCATAAAATTTATATGATGAATAATTATAATATTTATTAACATAAAATCATTTTATATGTGAATAAAATTTATCCTGTGAATAAGAAACATTTACTTACAGAACCAAAAATGCACATAAAAATGACGTAGTTAAAACAAGAAACACTGGTAACACTGAATGATTATTAACAATACGATATAAAAGAATCATATATGATATCATAAAATATGGTATGGTCCTAGTATAATTTAATTACATGTTTTAACCATTATGTAGGTGGATAAACACCATCAACTACTATAATGTACAAGTTATGGGTTAATTTAACAACCTCGTTATTAAGAGAGGTTGTTTATATGGAAGTATCTACTAGGAAATTTTCATTGTCAATGTTGGTGTTTCTTAAAATGTGTTTTTAAAATATTATAAACAATTGTATAAAGTTATTTTTCAAAATTTTTGATTTTTTATAAAATGTTTTGAATGGAATCGTTCAGTCATTTTCTAAATGGGGTACTTTATGATAATTTTGAAAAATTAAGAGAGGATTTTTTTTATAATATATGGTGCGAGCGACTTTCTTAAGCCGTTATGACACCATGTAATCTTGCAGCATCCCATACATGTAGAAAAAGGTTATTTCAAAAATATATGTTTTCTTTTGAAATTGTGTGACATTAAAATTATTTCAATGTAAAAATGGATATTTCACCCAAATAGTTTTTCTGATTTTTTAAGATTATTTTAATTTATGTCTGCATTCCTTTTTTCAATTTATTGCTTAATTGAGGATGACTTATTGTGATACTATATTTTTTATTATATTGATGTTTTTATGAAACATATTGCTTTTTATGTAAAATTTATATACAATTCATGGTTTATGGTTAATGTATTATCATTTTTTATGATATTTTTAATAATTATATTAATCTTATGTTTCTCCGTTTTCATATGAGAAATGTACTAGGCATAGTTTATTTTATACATGGCCCACTATATCCCCTTCATGTATAGGTAGGTCTCATGATAGAAACTAGTTATAGTTTTTTCTCATTTATATATGTTCTTGGCATGTGGACATGATAATGTAGTTATATTATCAAACATTATGCACTCTATTATTTTGAAATTAGTTCTTGATATTACATTTAACTGTTCGATTAGTATGATTTACATGTGAATGTTTAATGAGTATTATTTGATTTATTATTTCTATATAATGATGAATTTTATGTTTAAAAGGATTTTGTTTTAGTTTTATACATTGCCTTAAATTTTTATGATGATTTATGAATTCTTTTGTTGTATTATTTACCCTTACTAAGCATCTGAGTTGATCTATTTCATATGTTTTATTCTCTCAGGATTCCAAAAGAGTATAATGATTGTTATTATGGGTTATTATAGGAGAATAATGGTGTTATAAAAGAATTTTCTATGTTGAATTTTATGCATTGATTTTTAATTTATGGTTCATTTTTTTAATCTATTTTTGAACAATCCAAAATCGATCGGTCCTTCTAGATTTGATTTCTTGTAATCATACCCCTCTACTACAAAAATGCATCGACTATAAGATTATGGGATTTGGGCATTACAGTTGGTATCAAATGTATTTTAGTAAAAACATTGGAAACAATATTTATAAAATGTAGATTATGAAACATAACCCCTTGATAGACTCTAAGTATAATTAAAGAAGAACAACCTATATGTTTTTAATATAGATATTATGTGTGTATTCCTAGAAAATTCATCCATGTTTTTAAAATAAAAGTAGAATTCATTGAGGAACAGATATACCTAGGGGTGAAAACACTAACAAGGTGTCTCGGGCCTAACTTAGCGTAACCAAGTACATGACAATGGTCCTTACTACACACCTAGATTGACACTCCAAGGGTACGTTCTTATGATAATTAAGTTTATCATTGTGAATAATTATGAAGGATAGAAAGGTAAATATGTCACTAAATACAATTTTTAACATTATGATATTAACAATGCCGAAATTTTTCATTTTATGATAAGCTTGTTACTAGTTATAAATTATACACAATGATATATAACATAATTTACTACATATCATCATTTAGAAATCATTCCTACCCAGAATAACGTGAACCATACCAATGTCCATGATCAAAAAAAAGTAAGAAGGACCATACATTTCATGGTATTAAGACAATATGTTATAGGGAAATAGTCTCCCAATCATTCTAATCATATGTTAAGATAATATCATGTGATAGTGTGACATGTAAAGATCACGTTGTGTATTATTTATTTAGAGGGATGCTTGGGAATAAGAGGTCATGTGGGAAAAATATGGATAATGAAATTAAGGGAAAGAAAGATATTTCTATTTGTGATAATTGTGAGAAGAAACACCCCAATTCATGATTGAATGGATTGCGATTTTTCTACAAGTGATGAGATAAATGTTTTATAGATTTCAATTTTAATGGAAATAAATAAGATATAAATATCGAATGATATAATTTTAAAGATATGGGACATTATGGATATAATTTTCTGAAGAGTTAAGGAAATATATTCCAAAAGAGGATAATGGATCATGGTAATGATTATTTTACTACCATAGAAGAAGAATAATTATTAATGTGATTCTATTTTGATTCACGTATTATGTAATTTGAGTATTTTATCATCGATGTATTGATTAAAAGAATTAAGTGATATATAATGATCTTACTAAAATACATCTTCTTTAAGAATTTTTAAGAATACTAATTTTTCTTATGGTTTTAATATGATCAAAAGTTTTCATAAATTAGGTATGTGAAAATAAGATTAAAATTATATTGTTTGAGGAAAATCTTATGTTAAGATTGATTTTGGAAATTTGAGACCTTTTTGGAATGTTAATTTTGGAAAATCTATTTTTAATAAGTCTAATTAACTGATTAAATTCTGTTGATCCCTGGATATTATTGTTTAAAGATGAAAAGGATCTTATGGTTATCATGGAATTTTATTGTGATTTTTTTGACAAAAAAAATCCCCACCGACAAGTTGGGTGACATATTGTCGCATCCAATAAGGCTATGAGACTTGAACCTGAAACTGAAGGGTGTCAAGGGTGTATCACCTACCACTAGCCCATGTGATGCTCTGGTTATTATAGCGTAGTTTTCATTATTTAAAAAAAATATGGTAGATTAAGTATAAGTTTATTTTTTGGAAACCATATAAAATTAAGATAAATAGTGTAAATTTGAATTTTATCATATTTTTGAGAGATAGATGATTTTTTGATAGAAATTATTTAACGGTTGGAAATGTAAATATCAAGTATTACTCTTAGTGTTCATAGTCTATGAAGTAAATTAAATATTAATCTCAAGTTAAAGTATATTGAAACCAAAAAATACATCCATATTCTTTTTCCAATGGATCAAAGTGTCCCTTATATTATCACATATTTATAGATTGGTAAATGTTAACATTCCCATAATAATGTTCTCTATCACCCTCCATCTGTACATAATGGTTATATTTTTTTTTATTCATTTATATTTTTTCTTACATGTAACCATTGTTTGTTTTATATTTCGTAACAATATTACATTCCATTATTTATTTTAAATTAGACCTTTTATAAAACATATTTACAAAGAGAGTTTTTTAACAATATTATTTTCAAATATCAAACTAATGATTATTGAAATAATGTTTATGTTCTAAGGACATAATTTATTTAAGATGTAGAGAATAGAACACCCCAAAAGAAAGCAGTTTAGAATAGTATTAACCAAAAAATGAAATTTATAATTGTTATTTTTCAATTGAAACACATTTTTTATTTTTAAATATCAGAATTTTATTACAGTGAATTTTGTGTACTTTTTTGATAAGATTCAATTTTTGATGAATAATTCAAAATTTCATATTATTTTTAATAACCGACTTCTTCATATAAAAAATTATTTTTATTTAATTTTTTTAATGTCACAATATAAAATAATACAAATACCAATACAATTTAGGCCATTTAAATCAATTTTAAAATATAATAAGATATTTAAATTTATTGAACTTTTAAATTCCACTTTTAACCACCTTATAACAACAGCTACGGATTAACATTCAACTTTATTATATTGTTTATATGAATTGAATTTTGAAAAAATGGACTTATATTTTTCTAATCATTTAGAAAAATGTTGTCTAATAGGATCCAAATAATTTTTTTTAAATAATAAATTTTAAATTTTATATATCATGTAATTAATGATACAGTTAATATAATATTAACATAAAATTAACATAACACTTTTCTTAAATTCATGGGATATTTTTTTTGACCGAAAAAAAATTGGTCGAAAATATGATCCTTTTAAGCCACTTATTATACAGTAGGGAAATTATTATTTTTTTCTTTAAAGGAAAGTTAAAAATGTCATATTCAAATTATAATAACAAAATCATTTTTAATATAGATTTATATATAAGATAAATTAGTTTATAATTATTCATATGAAATATATGAAATTCATCTTCATCACAATAATATATTCTTAAATTTTAATGAATAAACTACTTAATTAAATGCTTGTATAATATGATGCATTATATGTATAATTAATAAAGATATCTAATAAATGATATTAAAAATTTCGAATTATATTTAATGTTACATAATTAATGGAATAAACAAATTTTATAGATAACATAGTCATCTTAGTGAAATAGTTGATGTATTTCTCCCAAGTAAAAATGTTGTAATAATATTTGTAAAAATTAAAAGAGCGATGACTATCAAAATTTTCAAAAATGAATATTTAAAAAAATATTAAAGGTAATAAATTCATAAAAAATTTTAGTTAGTAAAAATATAAAGTATAGTGTTACATATTTCTTAAATGATTCAATAGGTTATCGTTTTTCATTTTATAGAAACTATATTAACCCCATCGTGTAAAAAAATAAATCGGCAATATAAGAGTGAAATTTTTTAACTATGGGTTAAACCAAAAATATAAGGTCAATTATTTGACCTAAAAATGTATAATAATCATTGTATCAGATGATTTAAACACATTCACATATTAAACAATAAAAAATTCACTTTTATGATATTTCAATTAGAAAAAATGTATAATAAATTAATTGTTTTGGAGTTTCCAAAAGTCCCTCTCCCCGCTCTTATAAAATGGATCCTAACCATATCATTTATTCACACCACTAAATATATTTAAATCAGCCAAAAAATTCCTAAATAACCGCCCAACTTTCAAAACATTACTCTAGGGGTCGTACATTGCGAAGAAGTCCAAACTATGGTGTCAATTTGTTCAAATGGAAAAGAGATATCAGACAAAGAAGTAATTGTTTTACCCAATAATTCAATGTTATTTTATTATTATACTTCAACATCCAATGATTAATCCATAAAAAATAATTAAAAAAAGTATCATCTATATTATTATAAGTTATTATGAATATGGTACAACCATATTACTACTTTTATCCAACCTACGAATAAACATATCCCCATGTGTGCGTACATACGACTTACTGACTCCACTTCATGGTGTAATTATTTCTTCAAAACAACATTATTTGGATTGGTATAATGATAAATATAATATATATGAATAATTAATATGGATTGATAATTATTCTTTATAATTAATATAACATCCAATTCCAAACCATTTATCTATCAAGGAAATGAGACGGTCTCTCTTGTGTGTGTACGACATACCGTCTCCTCGATTTGGTGAGATTCATTGTCCACATTAACCATTAAATAATTATCACAATATTTATAATAATAGTAAAAATAATATTTATGTACATAATATAATTATGTATATGAATAAAATATATCCTATGAATAAAAAAATTTACATACACAATATAAAATGCATTTGAATGCGTAGTAGTTACAACTAAAACAATAGTATTACAGAGATATTATTATCAAAATGATATTATTTGATCATATATTTATTTTTAAAAGGTTGGGTCCAAAGCTTGATTTAATTATTTAAAGCAAATACCTATTTTAGACTGGGTAGTGGGAGACCCATTACATTTCCCAAAGGCCTAATTCCAAGTGACCTCAATACAAGGCTTGAAAACTCATTTTGTTTTGGATAAATGGACACCTTGGTGAATAGTAATGCTACAGTACACCTACTTCTCTAGTATCTCCTACAGTACTTCTGCCACTAAAGTGCCTGCTATAGTGCCTCTGCCGCTATAGTATCCCTGCTACTATAGTTCCGCCACTGCTATAGTACTGCTACAGTACCATACAACAATACTGCTAGTGTACCTGTGGAAATTTGTCCCTGCCCGAATTTGATCTTGGTTCTTTTGGATGAAAATAAGGACCCTTTATTTGATCATATATGATATTATAATAATTTAAATGATCCTATAATAATTTAATAACATGTTTTAAACATTAAAAAGTAGGTTAATACACCCTTAACTACTAGAATATATAAGCTAGGGGTTAACTGCACAACCTCATTATTAACTGAGGTAGTTTATACGTAAGGATCTATAGAGAAATATTTATAATCTATCTCCATGTTTTTAAAAATTTATTTTAATATTATTATAAAAAATTGTTTAATGTTATTTTCACCCATTTTTTGACTTTTTATAAAAAAAATTGAAAGGAATATTTCAATCATTTTCCAAATGAGTTTCATTATTAACCATTCTACAAATTAAGTGAATATGTTTTTTTAAACATATATAGTGTGAGTGTCTATTTTCAACATTACAATACACTAAAATTTTGAACATTCCGTTAAAAACATAGAATGCTATTTTGAAACGAAATAATTTCCTTTATAATTTCGTGAATTTTAAATGATTCTATTTAAAAATGGAAATTTCTCTCAAAGGGTTTTAATTATATTGGTATTGTACAGTAATATATGTAAACATACTTTGTTGAATATTTCTTTTAATTGCAGCTGATTTATTTTGATGAAATCTTCCATGTTTTATTAAAGGATTTATGATATGTTTGACTGGGGATGTTCTATTTTAGTACCATTCATGGTTAATCTTTGAAATAATAACATTGACTTTTCTAGTTTTAATCCTAATTCTTATGTCATTTTTGAACCTTTTCAGATGTGTAATCTGTTGTATAGAATAAGTGATAGATGAGGCCTGTCACAGCCCCTTGATTCATTTGTAGGTCTCATAAGTCATACTAGTTTTTTTTCATTTTATAGATTTATTCATGTTTCTAGTATGAGTCCTAGATGTTGTAGTTATTATGTTTGATATTATGCATTACTACATTATGAAATTAGTTATTGATATTATATTTGATTATTCTATAGGTATAATATCCATTTGAATGATTCAATATAATTATTTGATTCATTCATTCCATATTATGATGATTATTATGATTAAAAGGATTCTGTTTTAAAGTTATACCATGCCTTAAAAATATAGTCTTATTAATGAAATCTTCTTCTATATTATTTAGAATTACTGAGCATTTGAGATCACCCCTTTCTTATATCTTATTTTTCCATAATTCCAAGAAGTGTTTTATATCTGATAGGAAGGTTTATGCTAGGAGAATAATGTAATTATCAATTAATTATCTAGGTTTCTTTCTATGATTTGAATTTTAATATATGGTTCGTGTATAAAATCTATTTTCCAAGAGTACTAAACTGACTCATCCTTTGAGATTCGATTACTAGTAATCATGTCAATATATTAAAATATTGCATCGAATCTTGGATTCTGGGTTTAGGGAGTTATATTTAAACACCTACAATTGAGGAAATTCCATATATAATATAACTATTATTTATTGGAATGTTTCACAAGTAAATATTATGGTGTTATGAATTCATTATAATGTCCATTGAATGATTCAATTTGAAGATAGATTTCTAGAATTCTAGGCTAGTGAAAATCATTTTAAATATTTATTACACATCATTTTCTAGAAACGTCCTATTAATGTGAAATTTTTGGAACATATAGGAATTTAAATTTATAGAATCCACTAGGATTGTAAATTTTGGGGATCATAATAGGATTTGTGCCAAATAGGATCAATCATTCATTGGATAGGTTCTGCTTGACAAATTTTTTGCTTTTCATTTCTCTCTTTTAATTTTCACAATAATATAGTTCTATATAATTCCTCATTATTATCTATTACCGATAAAATAGTGGGGGAAAATTGATTTATTGGGGATTTTTTGGTTTTATATATTTCAATTCTTGAGTTCTTGGACATAATTGACTAATATCCCACTCTCTTCTATGAAAATATTTTTTTCAATTTCATAAAGCTGGTTTTATATCATGTGTGATTGTATTTATTTATTTATTACTTTATTTTTTTAATTTTTTCAATGATAATTATATCCCTCTACTAGGTTATGGTTTATAAATGATGAAATAGAACAGGGAGGGGTGGTTAAGCACTTGGAAATCGTCAATACGTGTAGAAGGTGTAGTGGATTTTCATGACTATTTTAGACAAACAATACCCGATCAGGTATTTTCCACATCAATTGAGGATATCCATTACAAATCTCCGTCATGTGGAAGGATATTATATGAAACTAATATCTTGGTAACATTATCTCTAACCATCACCATTTTACCAAATGAGTGTGTGGAAACGATCATGGAATATCACTTCAAAAAAATTCAAAAGAGGATTGAATTATATAGAATAAGTATGTTATTTCAGTATGAAAAATGACCCTAAAATGATAACACTTCTCATATAATATTTTTTAATCACATATGGTTCAAATTTCATTTCAAAAATTGTCATAATTTTTTTTTATTTTTTTCACTTCATCCAAAACAAAATAATTCTCCAAAACAACACCTTTTTACTCATGGAAACTAAAAAGTTGTTTAGAGTGTGCAAGTAATCAGGATAGTACATAGTTTTAATCACTATAATACATATAGGTGATATAACATTTGTTTTACATCTCCCCATGATTGGTGTGAATCAATCCTAGATCTATTTTTGGGGTGGAAGTACGAGAATCTGATTATAAATATTTGACTCTTTTCAAATAAAAGAAATTATAAAAAATATTTCATGATGTTTTCATTAGATTATTTCCTTATATCACAGAAAAATTAACCATTGATGAATGAACCAATTACTATATCACCTTTTGTAAAGGAGTATGGTGTTTTATATATTTTTATATAGGTGATTCTATATAAGAATTTAAATAATGGGGATTAAGAATTAAAATATTTCATAGATGGCCTGAGGGATGACATGAATTTTTTTTTAATGTGATGGAATAGGAGATAACATAATTCTCCGATTTACATTCCTAAATTTTATAATTTTTCGAGGTTAAAATATGATTCCAACTTAGTATTCTCTGATTTTTCAATGGAGATCCACAAAATAGAGGAAATATTCTACCTGCCTCGATCTCCTGCTACCCAACCTGAAGAGGTGATTTCCACAGAATAATATAATAAATCCAAAAAAACTCAGGGAGATGATATATCAATGAACTCATTAAAAATAAATTTTTTTGATACTGAACAAATTACCACCACTGCTTATTTTAAATGATCATATTCATTCGACCTATATATTTCCTTGGTGGATGAGTACAAAAACCTTGGTTCACCTGATGAACAAAATATAGAAATCTCTGAACATGTTGAACACTTATTAGAGGGTGTTGAAGAGGATTCCAATGTGGGATTTCATGAGGAAAATGTGTTTCATGATACTCACAATTAAATTAATTAATTTTACATTGACTCTTCATGTTTTAATTTTATTCAAATTGAATTAATGTTTGAATTCCCCATAGATTATTCCGTTGATACAACACACCTTTTGAAATCACATGCTAATGAAGAAAATGTGGTTAAAGTGAAAACCAAGAAAAGGTGGAATAATTCCCTATAAAACCTCCACCATGCATGTTTTATATCAATCAAATAGGCATGATTTTTTATTCTATTTTCTTGGATTTCAAAATAGAAAGGAATATTTTTTTACTAGAAAGTTGATTTTTTTGGTTATTGAGAATGAAAATGAACCCACCATGAGACTAGAGATATCCAAACAGAACTTACGATATGGTGGTAGTTAAATCCCAAGGCCTTGTTGGGGGATAAATCCATTATTTATCCTTAATTTCCCGTTATATAATTATTTTATCTTCTTTTAATAAATGTCATATATTATCGTCCCAATGATTAATTGCATGTTTTTAATAGAGAAACTATTTGGAGATTAACTCAATGTTTCATTGCCAATTTTTCATGATGTACCACCCCATAACACATAAAATGTTTTTTTGATTAAATTTATAATATTCACAAAATTTATTTAAATTTAAATTCCTTGTAGAATCTACATCATTTAAGTGTCATTGTGGGAAACATTTCTATTTATTATGGTCATTTTTTTCTATTTTTTTAAAAGGTGAAATTCAAATTTTTTATATTTGTGAATCCTGTGTGCTAAAATTATTACTGTTTCCATTTTTTTAAACCTTTGAAAATGAGAAAAAAAAAATTATTCCTTGAAACTGATCTTAAATGAATACATAAATGGCTATATTTCAATTTCCAATATTTAGAAAATTAAAAAATTATCATAATTTTTGTAATCATGTCCCTCAACTCAATGTATTGATATCAAAATTCACATTCCCAGGAAAATTTTTGAACAATTTTAATCAAAAAAATTATTCACCTCATTTATTTTTAGATCCATAGCATAATTGCTTTAACCATAATTTGACTTATTCATTTAAAAACATGATGGTATGAGTTACTTTCATTTTACATGATTGGGGAATTTCATTGGTTTTTCATCCCCATTATAAATGAATCCTTTCATTTTGGCCTTATAAGCACATTCAACCCTTTTCCCCTATTTCTCATGAAGAAACAATTAGGTTATCCTTCAGATTATCCCATTTACCTATCTAACCTGTAATTGAACTGAATTTTTAGGATCTAGTTGAGCATAATTGTTGGAAAATAATTCATCTGGTGTGATACCTCATTTGATGAAAATTTAGGTGGAATATAATAATATTAAGGTATGATTATACTACAAAGGAATTCAATTTTTTGAATGTTATTAATTTCTATAGTCTTCATGGTAAGAGACTATATTATTTTCTAGGGAATCCAATGGAAAATAAATGTTATTCCTATCAATATATTTCATGAAAAATAAATAGTATATTGAATTTTTTCTAGGAAAATTATGAATGGTAGGAACATTTGGTTAGTTTTCATTAAGATTAATCTCATTATATACTATGT
The DNA here is from genome assembly GCA_963277665.1 of Viscum album. Lineage (NCBI taxonomy): Eukaryota > Viridiplantae > Streptophyta > Magnoliopsida > Santalales > Viscaceae > Viscum > Viscum album. The sequence continues at coordinate 540,608,128 of OY728130.1, read as the reverse complement.
GGAGTGAGAAGGATACATTACTTTAGTAAAAATTTGAATCTTCTTATTTTTCATCATAATAGACAAGCCCTCCTTATTCGGGCTCAAAAAATGTTATCCCTCCATTGATGTTATTCTATTAATTGAAGTAGGTAGTTGACTTATAGAAGCGGGATTGAAGAAGAAAAACATTAATAAAAATGAACACTCCACTATTGTGTGATGAATTCACAAGTGAGGGTGTGAATAAATTCACACTTCGATTCAATGGTATCAACGTGTGAAGAAAATGAAAATAAAAAGTGAAGAAGAATAAATTTTATTAAAACACTAAACGTGAATGAAAAACATTCATTAGAGAAATTGACGAAGCCATTACCAAATGAAAGCGGGAAATTAAAATTAAATGAAAAAATTAGATTGAAAGAAAAATGTTATATGATAAATCCCTTCACCACCATCTACATATATAGGCATATTAGGAGCCTTAGAGACACCCCACCACTATAAATTCCATCCCCATTAATTTTGAGAGTCAAACGGAAGGTGAGAAAATTAAGGGATTTTGACATTTCAAAGTTGATCCAGAAATTTCATCCAGATTCATCCACCATTTTGACGTCTGAATTTGGAATTGAAGGAAGCCTAATCATCAGCGGTCGTAGAAGACAAATATCTTCATCCATGAATATTCTATCAGCTGTAAATATTTCAGGAAATTTGGATCAGCTGTTTAGATGTTATGGTTGAAATGGTTGGATGTATTTATGTGCATTAATGTCGGGTCCACCATTTAAATCTCAACTTCAGATCCATTTTTTTGATGGGCCTTAGGCCCATTATGCTTTCTCTAGAAAATTTATGCATTCGGGCGCAAATTTTCCATCTTCCCTTATGATTCATCCATCATCACTAAAAGATAAAATGTTCCAAACAATTTGATAAATCATATCTCAAAATTTCAAATTTAGAAAATGAATATAATGTTGCCCACAAAAAATTGAAATATTGGGTCCAAATTTTCATTTTAAACTTGAATTGAATTTAAGATGAGAAATAAAGTTATGTTTATGTAATGCACTAAAAAATATTTTTATGGACTTTGGAACAACAAATATAATGATATTAACAATTAATATTAGCCACTTTCAGTGACTAATCACACCCCCCAACTTGTGTTTTGCTTGTCCCGAGCAAAATAAATTACAAATATGAAATTCAAAACCCCTTTTCCAAAAACATTTTAATACACATTGCTCACCCAAAGACCTCATACCAAAAATATTATGAGAACCATCAAAATCATTTAAAACAAGCTAGGTTCATAAGAATATCCCAGGCCCAAGCTCATTCCTTTGTTCAAATTCATCGCCACATTTCATTCAATTTCAATTAATCATGATAAAGTGTTGTGCATAATAAAATATATGGGTCCCATTTTATTGTTAAATGGTAAAAAATGGAAGCCCTAGGTGGGATTCACATTAATCCTTAAGATGAGTATCCATTTTTTTTTATATTTTTTGTTTTTTTGTGTGTTTTTTTAATCACAATAGATATGAAAAGACTAACTCTGGGAAAGACAACAATGTAGTCATGATCCCCAAGTGTCGGACACCACACATATTGTCAATTCCATTCTCAACAGTAGAGATATAAAGCCTAACTCTGGGAAATACAACTATGGAGGCACGATCTCCAAGTGTCAGACACCACACATTTGAACAAAACATTGCTCTATCTGGCCATTATTTTTATATAATTTTATTTTTGTTATTTTTGTTATTTTTAGATACTCAAAATAAACTTAAAGTGACCCAATAACCCTATTCTATAATGAAAGGGACCCATGAACTCAAATTGACACCCACGATCTAGTAGACGTTCATTATGGCATTTTTATTAAGTGGATGAAAATGTAAATTTGAAAAATCACATCAGACAACCGCACCTTCCAAAAACTATGCTCTTGAACATAAACTTACATTAAAATAAGAATCAAGGCATCCAAATTTTTCAATATCCAATTTTAGAGTTTGTAATGTGTGTTATCATGTTCAAGGTAAATGAAATTTATCTTTCCATGAATGTTCTTATTGAAAAAAAATCATTTTTTATTTCATCTCCCCCAACATAGAATAACATTGTCTCCAGTGTTTAAAGAAGAAAAGTTAGAAGGGGGTAGGAGAGGAGTTCAAAGAGAAAATTTGAAAATGATAATCATGGAATGAAGTCACCAGATGGTTGATGAAGAAATCGCATGCCAATGTCTCCCTTAAATCATGGGTTCGAGTCTCATCAGCTTTGATGGTGGAGAATGGATTTTCCTTATGACTTACGACATGTCCTTTGATTTTTTAACCTATAAAAACATAAAAATAAACAAAACAAAATAAACTGATGATACATTGTCTTCTTTTAATATTTCTATGTAAGGTATTACTCAGAGATCACTCCACGTGACACAGATTAATATGGTACTCCACTTTCATACCCATCCTTACTCATAAAATAATAACAGGTCAACAGTCTATGGAAATTTATTATATGAAAAAAAATGATTCAAAATGATAAGAAACATTGAAACCATGGGTTTCCTCCCATGCATCGCTTTTTTTAATGTCGTTGGCAGGAGTTATACACCCCAACTTATCCAATTCCAACTTTCAACATTTTTAGGACCCCATTTTTGTCCACTTCAACATGATTCAGATTGATTTTTTAATAATTTGATTCATGTAAAATCCAATTGTCAATAATGAGTGTGTAAGTCCAAGGAAATTTGGTAATGGTTGATTCAGTTGAATTTATAGTCTTTCCTAATACATCAATGACCATTCCAACATTATTGGTTTCTTGAGAAGAATGAACTACAAATACAAGGTCTTTCTTATCTCTTATAATGTGATTCTTGTGTTCGGAAGAAAGTAAAATAATTTTGATCTCGGGTTCATTGAAATTTCATAAAGGAGATTGACAAATTAAATCAAAATCAGCTTCTTCTCCAATACATTTAGAAATAATTGGTTCATTTTGAAAATAAGATTCATCCTGAAAATTGTCTACCTAAATATCAGAAGTGTTTATGAGATCAATGCTTGGTATTTCTCCCAATTGTTCAGTGATTGGTGGTCCTAAAAATTCACTAATGGATCCATGATCAGGAAACTCAATCCATGATATCACGTTATTATCATTTGAATTCAAAAAATCAATTTCCTCTTGATTTAAACACTCATCGGCTTGACTTTTAACATTTCCTGACCAATTCAATTCATTAAGTAACTCTGAATTCCCAAATTCTAAAATGAGTTCTTCACATGTTGTAAAGTTTTCTAGTTCTAACCTCAAAGATGAAACCTCAGAAGTCATTATCTCCATTTGATTACACAATCGTTTAATAATTTTTTCAAGAATAGAGTTGATAGATGCTTGTACATCATGGACTTCCTCAATATTTATATTTTCAATCATTCTTGATAGGTTTGGAAATTGATCTTTAAAACAGTCTGCATCCAATTGATTGTACACCTCTTCTGGTGTGGTGTATTCAAGTAAGGTTTGGTCTATGAAATTCTCTATGTGTGGTGTTTCCCAATATTGATTTCTACCTTGATTACAGAATAGGTTAATGAAGGGGTATTTTGGAGGATAATCCATTGGAATTGATTGAAAATTGGTTTTGGTATTTTTCAGACACAGAGAAACAGAAAAGGGAAAAGAGAAGAGAAAGTATGGTGAGAATAGATAATTCGGGTGAGAAAAGAAGATGTGGATCTAAGGTACTTACTTGGGTCCCCGGTAACGGTACAAAAATTTGGTTGTGCCCAAATTTACCCTAGCGGTTAAAGCAGTCATTGAATTACATGTAGGGATCAAATCCACAGGGACCGAAAAAGAAACCTTGAGACACTACGATTAGAAAGGGTATTGGCTATGAAGTATCCAACTATGGTGTTGATTGATTTGAAGAAATGTTGATTTAATTTAAAGAACAAAACCAATAAAATTATTTGAATTAAAACAACTAATTAAGATGAGTTTATCCTAGGTTGTCTCTTGGGCTTGATTGGATGTATTTGTTTTTCATTTGATTTTATATTCATCGGCTTAAGAGGTATCCATTAAATGAAATAATCCCTCAATCTCATTCTCCAATTTAATCCATACGCAATTTCAAGGCTAATCACCAATTCACATAAAGGATCAATTAAATGAGAACTATAAGGAATTGGATCGTACTATCACTCAACATGTGTCATCGTTAAAGTCGATGAAAATATAGAATAAGATAAATCAATGAAAGGAACTCTTAAAATAAAGAACAAATTTAAGAATTTAAGAACATCAAATAACAATCAATCCAGCCCATGAAACTCCCTAGGATTAACCCATAAAAGGTTATCCCTTCATTGTTGTTATTCAATTAGTGGAAGAGGGTAGTTGGCTTAAATAAGCGGGATTAAAGAAGAAAAACTTTAATCAAAATTAACACTCAACCGTTGTGTGATGAATTCACAAATGTGGGTGTGAATAAATTCACACTTAGATTCAACGGTAGCAACGTGTGAAGAAAAGGAAAATAAAAAGTAAAGAAGAATAAATCTTATTAAAATACTAAATGTGAATGAAAAACATACATTAGAGAAATTGACGATGCCATTACAAAACGAAAGTGGGAAATTACAAATGAATGAAAAACATAGATTCAAAGAAAAATGTTAGATGATAAATCTCTTCACCACCAGCTCCTTATATAGGCATATTATGATCCTTAAAGAGACCCCACCATAATAAATTCCATCCCCATTAATTTAGAGAGTCAAAAGGAAGGTGGGAAAATTAATGTATTTTGATGTTTCAATGTTGACCCGAAAATTTCATCCAGATTCGTCCACCATTTTGACTTGTGAATTTGGAATTGAAGGAGGCCTAATAATCAGTGGTCGTAGAAGATAAATATCTGTATACATGCGTCCTCTATCAGTTGTAAAAATTTCAGAAAATTTGGATTAGCCATTTGGATGTAATGGTCGAAATGGTGGGATGGTATTATGTGCATTAATGTAGGGTCCACCATTTAAATCTCATCTTTAGATCCATTTTTTTGATGGGCCTTAGGCCCATTATTATTTCTCCAACAAATTTCTACATTCGGGCGCAAAATTATCTATCTTCCCTTAGTATTCATCCATCGGACCTGAAAGATAAAATGTTCCAAACAAAGTGATCAATCATATCCCAAAATTTCAAATTCAGAAAATTAATATAATGTTGTCCACAAACAAATGAATGATTGGGCCCAAATTTTCATTTTAAATATGAATTGCATTTATGATGAGAAATGAAGTTCTATATTTGTAATGCACTAAAAACAATGTTTATGGACTTTGGAACAATGAATATAAAGATATTATGAATTAATATTTTCCACTTTCAGTGACTAATCACACCCCCAACTTGAGTTTTTCTAGTTCGGAGAAAAATAAATTACAAATATGAAATTAAAACCCCCTTTTCCAAAAAAATTTAAAAACACATTGCTCACCCAATGACCTCATACCAAAAAAATTATGAAACCCATCAAAATAATTCAAAACAAGCTAGGTTCATAATCATATCTGAAGCTCAATCCCATTCCTTTGTTAAAATTCATCGCCACATTTCATCCAATTTCAATAAAGCATGTTAATGTATTGTGCATCACAAAAGATATGGGGCCCATTATATTGTTCAATGGAAAAAATGGATGTGGTAGGTGGGAATCACATTAAACCTTAAGATGAGTATCCATTTTTTTGATTTTTTTGTTTTTTGGTTTGTTTTTCTAATCACAATAGATATGAAAAGACTAACTCTGGGCAAGACAACTATGGATTCGCAATCCCCAAGTGTCGGGCGCCACACATATTGTCAATTACATTCTCTACAATAGAGATATAAAGCCTAACTCTGGGCAAGAAAACTATGGAGTCATGATCCGTAAGTGTCGGACGCCACACATTTGGACAAACCATTGCTCTATGTGTCCATTATTTTTTTTCTATTTTTTTTGGTTTTTTTGGATACTAAAATTAAACTAAAATTGACCCTAGAACCATATGCTATAATGAAAGGGACCCAATAACTTAAATTTACAACCACGATCCAGTAGATGTGCATTGTGACATTTTTATTTAGAGGATGAAATGTCAACTTTGAATAATCACATCAGACAACTACACTTTCCAAAAACTATTCTCATTAACTTAAACTTGCATTAAAATTAGAATCAAGGCATCCAAATTTTTCGATATCCAATTTAAGAGTTTGTAATATGTGTAACCATGTTCAAGGTTAATGAAATTTATCTTTCCAAGCATGTTCTTATTGGAAAAAAATCATTTTTTATTTCATCTCCCCCAACATAGAATAACATTGTCCCCAGTGTTAAAAGAAAAGAAAAGTTAGAAGGGGGTAGGAGAGGAGTTCAAAGAGGAAATTTTAAAATGATAATCATGGAATGAATTCACCTGATGGTTGATGAAGAAATTTCATGCCAATGTCTCCCTTCAATCCTGGGTTTGAGTCTCAGCAGCTTTGATGGTGGTGAATAGATTTTCTTTATGACTTATGACACGTCGTTTTATTTTTTTAACCAATAAAAACATAAAAATAAACAAAATAAAATAAACTGATGATACATTGTCTTATTTTTAGATTTCTGGGTGAGGTATTTCTCAGAGATCACGCCACATGACACAGATGAATATGACACTCCCCTTTCATACCCATCCTTACTCATAAAAGAAGAACAAGTCAACATTCTATGGTAATTTATTATATGAAAAAAAATGATTTAAAATGATTAGAAACATGGAAACCATGGGTTTCCTCCCATACAGTGATTTTTTTAACGTCGTTGGCTCGACTAGTACCTCGCAACTTATCCAATTCCAACTTTCAACATTTTTAGGACCCCATTTTGTCCACTTCAACTTGATTCAGATTTATTTTTTTATAATTTGATTCATGTGAAATCCCATGGTCGATAATGAGTGTAGAAGTCCAAGGAAATTTGGTAATGGTTGATTTGGTTGAATTTCAAGTCTTTCCTAAGACATCAATTACCATTCCAACATTATTGGTTTCTTGAAAAGAATGAACTACAAATACAAGGTCTTTATTATCTTTTATAGTGGTATTCTTGAGTTTGGAAGAATGTAAAATAATTTTGAGCTTGGGTTCATTGAAATTTCCTAAAGGAGATTTGACAAATTAAATCAAAATCAATTTCTTCTCCAAAGCTTTGAAAATGAATTGATTCATTTTTAAAATAAGATTCATCCCGAAAATTGTCTAGTAGAATATCAGAAGTGTGTATGGGATCAATGTTTGGTATTTCTCCCAATTGTTCAGTGATTGGTGGTCCTAAAAATTCACTAATGGATCCATGTTTAGGAAACACAATCCATGATGTCATGTTATTATCTTTTGAATTCAAAAATTCAATTTCCACCTAATTTAAACACTCTTTAGCATGACTTTCAACATTTCCTGACTAATTCAATTCATTATCTATCTCTGAATTCCCAAATTCTAAAGTGAGTTCTTCACATGTTGTAATGTTTTGTAGTTTTAACTTCAATGATGAAACCGCAGAATTCATTATCTCCATTTTATTACACAATCGTTCAAGAAATTTTTCAGGAATACAGTTGATAGATGTTTTTACATCATAGACTTCCTCATTATTTATATTTTCAATAATTCTTGATAGGTAAGGAAATTGATCTTTTAAACAGTCTGCATCCCATTGATTGTACACCTCATCTGGTGTGGTGTATTCAATTAAGGTTTGGTCTATGAAATTATCTATTTGAGGTGTTTCCTAATATATATTTTTAACATAATTACAAAATTGGTTTATCAAGGAGTATTTTGGAGGATAATCCATTGGAATTGATTGAAAATTGGTTTTGGTATTTTTTTGACACACAGAAATTGAAAGGGGAAAATGGAGGAGAAAGTAGGGTGAGAATAAAGAATTTGGGTGAGAAAAGAAGACGTGGGTCTAAGGTACTTATTTGGGTCCCCGGCAACGGTGCCAAAATTTGGTTGCGCCCAAATTTACCCTACCAGTAAAAGTGGTTGTTGAAGTACATGTAGGGATCGAATCCATATGGACCGAAGAAAAAACATTGAGACACTAAGATTAGATACGAGATTGGCTATGAAGTAGCCAACTATGGTGTTGATTGAGGTGAAGAAATTTTAATTTATTTTAAAAAACAAAACCAATAAAATTAATTGAATTAAAACAACTAATTAAGGTGAGTTTATCCTAGGTTGTCTCTTGGGATTAATTGGATGTACTTGTTTTTCATTTGATTTCCGGTTCATCGGTTCAAGAGGTATCCATTAAATGAAATAATCCCTCAAAATCATTATCCAATTTAATCCATACACAATTTCAAGGTTAATAACCAATTCACTTAGAGGATCAATTAAATGAGTGCTCCATGGAATTGGATCATACTAGAACTCAAAATGTTTCATCGTTAAAGTCGGTGAAGACAAAAAACAAGATAAATCAAAGAAAAGAACTCTTAAAATAATGAACACATTTATGAATTTAAGAACATCAAATAACATTCAATCCATCCCATGAAACTACCTAGGACCAACCCATAAAAGTATATCCCTCCATTGATGTTATTCTATTAATGGAAGTGGGTGGTAGATTTAAAGAAGCGGTATTGAAGAAGAAAAACATTAATCAAAATGAACACTCCACCGTTGTGTGATGAATTAACAAGTGTGAGTGTGAATAAATTCACACTTCGATTCAATGGTATCAATGTGTGAAGAGAAGGAAAATAAAAAGTGAATAAGAATAAATTTTATTAAAATACTAAACATGAATGAAAAACTTACATTAGAGAAATTGGGAATTCCATTACAAAACGACAGCGGGAAATTACAATTGAACGAAAAACTTGAATTCAACGAAAAATGTTAGATGATAATTCCCATTAACAACAGCTCCTTATAGAGGCATATTATGACCCTTAGAGACACCCCACCATAATAAATTTCTTCCCCATTAATTTAGAGAGTCAAAAAAATGTGATAAAATTAAGGGATTTTGACGTTTCAAAGTTGACCTGAAATTTCATCCATATTCGTCCACCATTTTGACGTGTTGATTTGGAATTGAAGGGTGCCGAATCATCAGCGGTCATAGATGACAAATATCTTCATCAATGAGTCCTCTATCAGTTGTAAAAATTTCAGGAACTTTTGATAAGACGTTTGTACGTTATTGTAGAAATTGTGGGACGGATTTATGTGCATTAATGTCGGGTCCACCATTTAAATCTCAACTTCATATCCATTTTTTTGATGGGCCTTAGGCCCATTATGCTTTCTCCAGCAAATTTCTGCATTCGGGCGGAACTTTTTCCATCTTCCCTTAGGATTCATCCATTGGACCTAAAAGATAAAATGTTCCAAACAAAGTGATCAATCATATCTCAAAATTTCAAATTCAGAAAATGAACATAATGTTGTCCACAAAAAAATGAATGATTGGGCCCAAATTTTTATTATAAAAATGAATTGAATTTAAGATGAGAAATGAAGTTCTATTTATGTAATACACTAAAAACAGAGTTTATGGACTTTGGAAAAATGAATATAAAGATATTAACAATTAATATTATCCACTTTCAGTGACTAATCACACCCCCCAACTTGAGTTTTTCTAGTCCCGAGCAAAATAAATTACAGATATGAAATTCAAATCCCCTTTTCCAAAAACATTTTAATTCACATTACTCACCCAAAGACCTCATACCAACAAAATTATGAAAACCATCAAAATTATTCAAAACAAGCTAGGTTCATAAGCATATCACAAGCCCAAGACCATTCCATTGTTCAAATTAATTGCCACATTTCATCAAATTTCAATTAAACATGATAAAGTGTTGTGCATCACAAAAGATATGGGGCCCATTTTATTGTTCAATGGAAAAAAATGGAAGTGCTAGGTGGGAATCACATTAAACCTTAAGATGTGTATCCATTTCTTTTTTGATTTTTTTTGTTTTTTGTTTGTTTTTTAGTCACAATAGATATGAAAGGACTAACTCTGGGCAAAGACAACTATGGAGTCGCGATCCCCAAGTGTCGGACGCCACACATATTGTCAATTCCATTCTCTATAATAGAGATATAAAGCCTAAATATGGGCAAGACAACTATGGAGTCACGATCCCCAAGTGCCGGACACCACACATTTGAACAAAACATTTCTCTATGGGGCCATTTTTTTTTTTAATTTTATTTTTGTTTTATTTTTGATTTTATTCGATACTCTAATTAAACTACAAGTGAACCTAGGACCATATGGTATAATGAAAGGGACCCAAGAACTCAAATTTACACCCACGATCCAATAGACGTGCATTATGTCATTTTTATTAAGAGGATGAAAATGTAAACTTTGAAAAATCACATTAGACAACAGCACTTTCCAAAAACTATGCTCATGAAATTAAACTTGCATTAAAATTAGAATCAAGGGATCCAAATTTTTCGATATCCAATTTCAGAGTTTGTAATGTGTGTTATCATGTTCAAGGTTGATGGAATTTATCTTTCCATGCATGTTCTTATTGAAAAAAATCATTTTTTATTTCATCTCCCCCAACATAGAATAACACTGTCCCCAGTGTTTAAAGAAAATAAATGTTAGAAGGGGGTAAGAGAGGAGTTCAAAGAGGAAATTTGAAAATGATAATCATGGAATTAAGTCACCGGATTGTTGATAAAGAAGTCACATGCCAATGTCTCTCTTCAATCCTGGGTTCGAGTCTCAGCAGCTTTGATGGTGGTGAATGGATTTTCCTTATGACTTACGACATGTCCTTTTATTTTTTTTAACCTTTAAAAACATAAAAATAAAGAAAAAAAATAAACTAATGATATTTTGTCTTCTTTTTAGATTTCTGGGTAAAGTATTACTCAGAGATCACGCCACGTGACACAGATGAATATGACACTCCCCTTTCATACCCATCCTTACTCATAAAAGAACAATTCAACAGTTTATGGTAATTTATTATATGAAAAAATGATTCAAAATGATTAGAAACATGGAAACCATGGGTTACCTCCCATGCAGCGCTATTTTTAACATCGTTGGCTCGACTTGTACCCCCCAACTAATCCAATTCCAACTTTCAACATTTTTTGGAACCCATTTTTGTCCCCTTCAACTTGATTCAGATTGATTTTTTTATATTTTGATTCATGTGAAATCCCATGGTCATTAATGAGTGTGGAAGTCCAAGGAAATTTGGTAATGGTTGATTCAGTTGAATTTCTAGTCTTTCTTAAGAATTCAATGACCATTCCAGCATTATTGGTTTCTTGAGACGAATGAACTACAAATACAAGGTCTTTATTATCTCATATAGTGGGATTCTTGAGTTCGGAAGAAAGTAAAATAATTTTGAGCTCGGGTTCATAGAAATTTCCTAGACGATATTGACAAATTAAATCAAAATTAGTTTCTTCTCCATAACATTTAGAAAGAATTGGTTCATTTTGAAAATAAGATTTATCTTGAAAATTGTGCAGTTGAATATTAGAAGTGTGTACGGGATCAATGTTTGGTATTTCTCTAAATTTTTCAATGATTGGTGGTCCTAAAAATTCACTAATGGATCCTTGTTCAGGAAACTCAATCCATGATGTCAAGTAATTATCTTTTGAATTCAAAAAATCAATTTCCTCTTGATTTAAACACAATAAAGCTTGACTTTCAACATTTCCTGACCAATTCAATTCATTATCTAACTCTGAATTCCCATATTCTAAAGTGATTTCTTCACATGTTGTAATGTTTTGTAGTTCTAACCTCAATGATGAATCCTCGGAATTCATTATCTCCATTTGATTACACAATCGTTTAAGAATTTTTTCAGCAATAGTGTTGATAGATGTTTGTACGTCATGGAATTCATCATTATTTATATTTTCAATCATTCTTGATAGGTATGGAAATTGATCTTTTAAACAGTCAGCATCTCATTGACTGTACACCCCATCTAGTGTGGTGTATTCAATTAAGGTTTGGTCTATGAATTTCACTATGTGAGGTGTTTCCCAATATTGATTTATAACTTGATTACAGAATTCATTTATAATGGGGTATTTTGGAGGATAATCCATTAGAAAGATTGATAATTGCTTTTGGTATTTTTCGGAAACACAGAAACAGAAAAGGGGATAAGAGAAGAGAAATTAGGATGAGAATAGAGAATTTGGGTGAGAAAAGAAGAGGTGGGTCTAAGGTACTTACTTGGGTCCCCGGCAATGGCGCTAATATTTGGGTGCGCCCAAATTTACCATATTGGAAAAAGCGGTCATCAAAGTACACATAGGTATCGAATCTACAGGGACCGAAGAAGAAACCTTGAGACACAAAAAATAGATACGGGATTGGCTATGAAGTAGCCAACTATGGTGTTGATTGATTTAAAGGGATTTTGATTTAATTTGAAGAACAAATCCAATAAAATTACTTTAATTAAAATAACTAATTAAGGTGAGTTTATCCTAGGTTGTCTCTTGGGCTTGATTGGATGTGTTTGTTTTTCATTTGATTTTCTGTTCATCAGTTCAATAGGTATCCATTAAATCAAATAATCCCTCAATATCATTCTCCGATTTAGTACATACAAAATTTCAAGGATAATCTCCAATTTACTTAGAGGATCAATTAAATGATCACCCCAAGTAATTGGATCATACTAGCACTAAAAATGTGTCATCGTTAAAGTCGGTGAAGACAATGAAGAAGATAAATCAAAGAAAGGAACCCATAAAATAAAGAACAAATTTAAGAATTTAAGAACATCAAATAACATTCAATCCAGCCCATAAAATTCCCTAGGATCAACCCATAAATGGTTAGCCCTCCATTGATGTTATTTTATTAATGGAAACAGATAGTTAACTTAAAGAAGTGGGATTGAAGAATAAAAACATTAATCAAAATGAACACTCCACCGTTGTGTGATGAATTCACAAGTGCGGGTGTGAATAAATTCAAACTTAGATTCAACGGTATCATCATGTGAAGAAAAGGAAAATAAAAAGTAAAGAAGAATAAATTTTATTAAAATATTTAACGTGAAGGAAAAACAGGCATTAGATAAATTGACGATGCCATTAAAAAATGAAAGCGGGAAATTAAAATTGAATGAAAAACTTGGATTCCAAGAAAAATGTTAGATGATAAATCCATTCACCACCATCTCCTTATATAGGAATATTAAAAGGCTTAGAGACACCCCACCATAATAAATTACATCCCCATTAATTTAGAGAGGAAAAAGGTAGATGAGAAAATTAAGTGATTTTGACGTTTCAAAGTTGACCCTGAAATTTCATCCAGATTCGCCCACCATTTTGACATGTGAATTTGGAATTGAAGGAAGTCGAATCATCAGCAGTCGTAATAGACAAATATATTTATCCATGCGTCCTCTATTAGCTGTAAACATTTCAGGAAATTTGGCTCAACCATTTGGAATTTATGGTCGAAATGGTGGGACGGATTTATGTGCATTAATGTCAGGTCCACCATTTAAATCTCAACTTCAGATCCATTTTTCTGATGGGCCTTAGGCCCATTATGCTTTCTCCAGCAACTTTATGCATTCAAGAGCAAAATTCCTCATCTTCTCTTAGGATTCATCTCTCAGACCAAAAATATAAAATGATTCAAACAAAGTGATAAATCATATCCCAAAATTTTAATTTTACAAAATGATTATAATGTTGTCAACACAGAAATGAATGATTGCACCCAAATTTTCATTTTAAACATGAATTTCATTTAAGATGAGAAATGAAGTTATATTTATGCAATGCACTAAAAACAATGTTTATGGACTTTTGAACAATGAATATAAAGATATTGACAATTAATATTATCCACTTTTAGTGACTAATCACACCCCCCAACTTGATTTTTCCTAGTCCCAAGTAAAATAAATTACAAATATGAAATTAAAATCCCCTTTTTCCAAAACAATTTTAATACACACTGCCCAACCAAAGACCTCATACCAAAAAAATTATGAAACCCCTCAAAATCATTTAAAACAAGCTAGGTTCATAAGCATATCCCAAGCCCAAGCCCATTCCTTTGTTCAAATTCATCGCCACATTTCATCCAATTTTAATTAATCATGATAAAGTGTTGTGCATCACAAATGATATGGGGCCCATTTTATTGTTCAATGGAAAAAATGGAAGCGCTAGGTGGGAATCACATTAAACCATAAGATGAGTATCAATTTTTTTGATTTTTTTTTTGTTTTTTTTTGTTTGTTTTTTTAATCACAATAGATATGAAAAGACTAACTCTGGATAAGAAAACTATGGAGTCACGATCCCCAAGTGTCGGACGCCACACATATTGTCAATTACATTCTCTACAATAGAGATATAAAGCCAAACTCTGTTAAAGACAACTATGGATTCACGATCCCCATGTGTCGGATGGCACACATTTGGACAAAACATTGCTCTATGTGGCCATTATTTTTTTTATAATTTTTTTTGTTTTTTTTGGATACTTAAATTAAACTAAAAGTGACCCCAAAACCCTATGCTATAATGAAAGGGACCCAAAAACTCAAATTAACACCCACGATCTAGTAGACGTGCATTGTGGAATTTTTATTAAGAGTATGAAAATGTAAACTTTGAAAAATCACATCAGACAACCGCACTTTCTAAAAACTATGCTCATGAACTAAAACTTGCATTAAAATCAGAATCAAGGCATCCAAAATTTTCAATATCTAATTTTAGAGTTTTTAATGTGTGTTATCATGTTCAAGGTTAATGGAATTTATCTTTCCATGCATGTTTTTATAGAAAAAAAATCATTTATTATTTCATCTCCCCTAACATAGAATAACACTGTCCCTGGTGTTTAAAAAAAAGAATAGTTAGAAGGGTGTGTGAGAGGTGTTCAAACAGGAAATTTGAAAATGATAGTCATGGAATGAAGTCACCTAATTGTTGATGAAGAAATTGTATGCCAATGTCTCCCTTCAATCCCGGGTTTGTGTCTCACCAGCTTTGATGGTGGTGAATGTATTTTTCTTATGACTTACGACATGTCCTTTTATTGTTTTAACCTATAAAAACATAAAAATAATCAAAACAAAATAAACTAATGATACATTATCTTCTTTTTAGATTTCTGGTAAGGTATTACTCAAAGATCACGCCATTTGACATAGATGAATATGGCGCTCCCCTTTCATACCCATCCTTACTAATAAAAGAAGAACAAGTCAACAGTTTATGGTAATTTATTATATGAAAAAAAATGATTAAAAATGATTAGAAACATGGAAACCATGGGGTGCCTCCAATGTAGCGCTTTTGTTTAACAATGTTGGCTCGACTTATACCCCCCAACTTATCCAATTCAAACGTTCAACAGTTTTAGGACCCCATTTTTTCCACTTCAACTTGATTCAGATTTATTTTTTTATAATTTGATTCATGTGAAATCCCATGGTCAATAATGAGTGCGGAAGTCCATGGAAATTTGGTATTGTTTGATTCAGTTGAATTTCTAGTCTTTCCTATGACATCAATGACCATTCCATCATTATTGGTTTCTTGAGAAGAATTAACTACAAATACATGTTCTTTCTTATCTCCTGTAGTGGGATTCTTGATTTTGGAGGAATGTAAAATAATTTTGAGCTCCAGTTCATTGAAATTTCTTAAAAGAGATTGAGAAATTAAATCAAAATCAGTTTCTTCTCCAAAAAATTGAGAAATAATTGGTTCATTTTGAAAATAAGATTCATCCTGAAAATTTTCTAGTTGAATATCAAAAGTGTGTATGTGATCAATGTTTGGTATTTCTACCAATTTTTCAGTGATTGGTGGTCCTAAAAATTCACTAATGGATCCATGTTCATGAAACTCAATCCATGATGTCAAGTTATTATCTTTTGAATTCAAAAAATCAATTTCCTCCTGATTTAAACACTCTTCAGCTTGACTTTCAACATTTCCTGACCAATTCAATTCATTATCTTACTCTGAATTCCAAAATTCTAAAGTGAGTTCTTCAAATGTTGTAAAGTTTTTTAGTACTAACCTTAAAGAAGAAACCTCAGAATTCATTATCTACATTTAATTACACAATCGTTCAAGAATCTTTTCAGGAATAGAGTTGATAGATGTTTGTACATAATGGACTTCCTCATTATTTATATTTTCAATCATTCGTGATAGGTATGTAAATTTATCTTTTAAACTGTCAGCATCCCATTGATTTTACACCACATCTGGTGTGGTGTATTCAATTAAGGTTTGGTCTATGAAATTTTCTATGTGATTTGTTTCCCAATATTGATTTCTAACTTGATTACAGAATTTGTTTATGAAGGGGTATTTTGGAGGATAATCCATTGAAATTGATCGAAAATTGGTTTTGGGATTTTTTGGACACACAGAAATAGAAAGGGGAAAGAGAAGAGAAAGTAGGGTGAGAATAGAGAATTTGGGTGAGAAAAGAAGACGTGGGTCTGAGGTACATACTTGGGTCCCTGGAAACGGCGCCAAAATTTGGTTGCGCCCAAATTTAACCTACCGGTAAAAGTGGTCGTTTAAGTACATGTAGGGATCGAATCCAAGGGGACCGAAGAAGAAACCTTGAGACACTAATATTAGATACAGGATTGGGTATGAATTAGCCAACTATGGTGTTGATTGATTTGAAGAAATGTTTATTTAATTTAAAGAAAAAAACCAATTAAATTACTTGATTTAAAACAACTAATTATGGTGAGTTTATCCTAGGTTGTCTCTTGGGAATGATTGGATGTATTTGTTTTTCATTTGATTTTCGGTTAATCGGTTCAAGGGGTATCCATTAAATGAAATAATCCATCAATATCATTCTCCGATTTAATCCATACACAATTTCAAGGCTAATTACCAATTCTCATAGAGGATCAATTAAATAAGCACTACAAGGAATTGGATTGTACTAGAACTCAAAATATGTCATCGTTAAAGTCGATGAAAACAAAGAAAAAGATAAATCAAAGAAAGGAACTCTTAAAATAAAGAACAAATTATAGAATTTAAGAACTTAAAATAGCATTCAATCCAGCCCATGCAACTCCCTAGGATCTACCCATATAAGGTTAGCCCTCCATTGATGTTATTATAAAAATTGAAGCGGGTAGTTGACATAAAGAAGCGGGATTGAAAAACAAAAACATTAATCAAAATGAACACTCCACTGTTGTGGGATGAATTCACAAGTGCGGGTGTGAATAAATTCACACATCGATTCAACGGTATCAACGTGTGAAGAAAAGGAAAATAAAAACTGAGGAAAAATAAATTTTATTAAAATACTAAATGTGAATGAAAAACTTACCTTAGAGAAAATTGATGATGCCTTTACAAAACGAAAGCGGGAAATTACAATTGAAAGATAAACTTCGATTCAAAGAAAAAGGTTAGATGATAATTCCCTTCACCACTCGCTCCTTATATAGTTATATTAGGAGCCTTAGAAACACCCCACCACAATAAATTATATCCCTATTAATTTAGAGAGTCAAAAGGAGGGTGAGAAAATTACAGGATTTTGATGTTTCAACGTTGACCCTGAAATTTCGTCCAGATTCTTCCACCATAATGACGTGTGGATTTTAAATTGAAGGAAGCCGAATCATCAGCGGTCGTAGAAGACAAATATCTGCATCCATGAGTTCCCTATCAACTATAAATATTTCACGAAATTTAGCTCAGTCATTTTGAAGTTATGTTCAAAATGGTTGGACATATTTATGTGCATTAATGTCAGGTACACCATTTAAATCTCAACTTCATATCCATTTTTTTGATGGGCCTTAGGCCCATTATGCCTTTATCCAGCAAATTTCTGCATTCAAGCGCAAAATTCTCCATCTTCCCTTAAGATTCATCCATCAGACCTAAAATATAAAATGATCCAAACAAAGTGATCAATCATATCCCAAATATTCAAATCCAGAAAACGAATATAATATTGTCCACAAACAAATGAATGATTGGCCCCAAATTTTCATTTTAAACATGAATTGCATTTAAGATGAGAAATGAAGATCTATTTATGTAATGCACTAAAAAAAATGTTTATGGACTTTGGAACAAGGAATATAAATATATTAACAATTAATATTATCCACTTTCAGTGACTAATCACACCCCCCAACTTGAGTTTTTCTATTCCCAAACAAAATAAATTACAAATATGAAATTCAAATCCCATTTTCCAAAAATATTTTAATACACATTTCTCACCCAAAGACATAATAACAAAAAAATTAAGAATCCCATCAAAATCATTTAAAAAAAGCTATGTTCATAAGCATATCCCAATCCCAAGCACATTCTTTTGTTCAAATTCATCACCACATTTCATCCAATTTCAATTAAGCCTGATAAAGTGTTTTGCATCACAAAAGATATGGGGCCCATTTTATTGTTCAATGGGAAAAAATCAAAGTTCTAGGTGGGAATCACATTAATCCTTAAGTTGAGTATCCATTTTTTTTTGTTTTTTAGTTTTTTTAATCACAGTAGATATGAAAAGACTAACTCTGGGCAAGACAACTATGGAGTCGCGATCCCCAAGTGTCGGACGCCACACATATTGTCAATTTCATTCTCTACAAAAGAGATATAAAGCCTGCCTATGGGCAAGATAACTATGGAGTCATGATCCCCAAGTGCCGGATGCAACACATTTGGACAAAACATTGCTCTATGTGGCCATTATTTGTTTATAATTTTTTTAGTTTTTTTTTAGTTTTTTTATACTCAAATTAAACTAAAAGTGACCCCAGAACCCTATTCTATAATGAAAGGGACCCAAGAACACAAAGTTACACCCATGATCTAGTAGACATGCGTTGTGGAATTTTTCTTAAGAGGATGAAAATGTAAACATTGTAAAATCACATCAGACAACCGTACTTTCCATATACTATGCTCATGAACATAAAATTTCATTAAAATCAGAATCAAGGCATCCAATTTTTTGGATATCCAATTTTAGAGTTTTTAATGTGTGTAATCATGTTCAAGGTTAATGTAATTTATCGTTCCATGCATGTTCATATTGAAAAAAATCATTTTTTATTTCATCTCCCCCAATATAGAATAACACTGTCCCCAGTGTTTTAAGAAACAAAAAGTAAGAAGGGGTAGGAGAGGAGTTCAAAGTGGAAATTTGAAAAAGATAATCATGGAATGAAGTCACCAGATGGTTGATAACAAAATCGCATGCCAATGCCTCCCTTCAATCCTGGGTTTGAGTCTCAGTAGCTTTGATAGTGGAGAATGGATTTTCCTTATTACTTACGACATGTCCTTTTATTTTTTTTAAACTAAATAAACATTAAAATAAACAAAACAAAATAAACTAATGATACATTGTATTCTTTTTAGATTTCTTGGTAAGGTATTACTCATAGATCACACCACGTGACACAGATGAATATGGTGGTCCCCTTTCTTACCCATCCTTACTTAGAAAATAAGAACAGGTCAACAGTCTATGGTAATTTATTATATGAAAAAAAATGATTCAAAATGATTAGAAACATGGAAACCATGGGTTTCCTCCCATGCATCGCTTTTGTTTAACATCATTGGCTCGACTTATACCCCCCAAATTATCCAATTCCAACATTCAACATTTTTAGGACACCATTTTTGTCCACATCAACTTGATTCATATTAATTTTATTATAATTTGATTCATGTCAAATCCCATGGTCAATAATGAATGTGGAAGTCTAAGGAAATTTAGTAATAGTTTATTTAGTTGAATTTCTATTCTTTCCTAAGACATAAATGACCGTTCCAACATTATTGGTTTCTTGAGAATAATGAACTAAAAATACAAGTTCTTTCTTATCTCCTATGGTGGGATTCTTGTGTTCGGAAGAAAGTAAAATAATTTTGAGCTCGGGTTTATTGAAATTTCTTAAAGGAGACTGAAAAATTAAATCAAAATCAGTTTCTTCTCCAAAACATTTAGAAAGAATTGGTTCATTTTGAAAATAAGATTAATCCTGAAAATTGTCTAGTTGAATATTAGAAGTGTGTATGTGATCAATGTTTGTTATTTCTCCCAATTGTTTAGTGATTGGTGGTCCTAATAATTCACTAATGGATCCATGTTTAGGAAACTAAATCCATGATGTCAAGTTATTATCTTTTGAATTCAAAAAATCAATTTCCTCCTGATTTAAACACTCTTTAGCTTGACTTAAACATTTCCTGACCAATTCAATTCATTACTTAACTCTGAATTCCCAAATTCTAAAGTGAGTTCTTCACATGTTTTAATGTTTTGTAGTTCTAACCTCAAAGATGAAACCTCATAAATCATTATCTCCATTTGATTACACAATCGTTCAATTTTTTTTCAAGAATATAGTTAATAGAGGTTTGTTCATCATGGACTTCCTCATTATTTATATTTTCAATCATTCTTGATAGGTATGTAAATTGATCTTTTAAACAGTCAGCATCTCATTGATTGTACACCTCATCTAGTGTGGTGTATTCAATTAAGGTTTGGTCTATGAAATTCTATATGTGAGGTGTTTCCCAATATTGATTTCTAACTTGAATACATAATTGGTTTATGAAGGGGTATTTTGGTGGATAACTCATTGGAATTGATTGAAAATTGGTTTTCGGATTTTTCGGACACACAGAAACAGAAAGGGGAAAAGAGAAGAGAAAGTAGATTGAGAATATAGAATTTGGGTGAGAAAATAAGACGTGGGTCTAAGGTACTTACATGGGTCCCCAACAACGGCACCAAAATTTGGTTGCACCCAAATTTATCCTACCGGTAAAAGCGGTCATTGAAGTTCATATAGGGATCGAATCCATAGGGACCGAAGAAGAATCCTTAAGACACTAATATTAGATACGTGATTGGTTATGAAGTACCCAACTATGGTGTTGATTGTTTTGAATAAATTTTGATTTAATTTAATGAAAATAACCAATAAAAATACATGAATTAAAACAACTAATTAAGGTGAGTTTATCCTAGGTTGTATCTTGGGCTTGATTGGATGTATTTGTTTTTCATTTGATTTTCGGTTCATCGGTTCAAGAGGTATCCATTAAATGAAATAATCCCTCAATATCATTCTCCGATTTAATCCATACACAATTTCAAGGCTAATCACCAATTCACTTAGAGGATCAATTAAATGATCACTCCAAGGAATTGGATCGTACAAGCACTCAAAATGTGTCATCGTTAAAGTCGGTGAAGACAAAGAAGATGATAAATCAAAGAAAGGAACTCTTAAAATAATGAACAAATTTAAGAATTTAAGAACATCAAATAACATTCAATGCATCCCATGCAACTCCCTAGGGTCAACCCATAAAAGTATATCCCTCCATTGTTGTTATTATATTAATGGAAGAAGGTATTTGACTTAATGAAGTGGTATTGAAGAAGAAAAACATTAATCAAAAAGAACACTCCATCGTTGTGGGATGAATTCACAAGTGCAGGTGTGAATAAATTCACACTTCGATTCAACGGTATCAACGTGTGAAGAAAAGGAAAATAAAAAGTTAAGAAGAATAAATTTTATTAAAATACTAAACATGAATGAAAAACATAGATTAGTAAAATTTATGATGCCATTACAGAACAAAAGAGGGAATTTACAATTGAAAGAAAAACATAGATTCAAAGAAAAATGTTAGATGACAATTCCCTTTACCACCAGCTCCTTATATAGGCATATTAGGAGCCTTAGAGACACCCCACCAAAATAAATTCCATCCACATTAATTTAGAGTCAAAAGGAAGGTTAGAAAATTAAGGTATTTTGACGTTTTAATGTAGACCCGGAAATTTCGTCCAGATTCGTCCACCAATTTGATGTGTGAATTTGGAATTGAAGGAGGCCGATTCATCAGTGGTCGTAGAAGACAAATATCTTCATACATGACTCCTCTATAAGCTGTAAATATTTCAGGAAATTTGGCTTTTCCATTTGGATGTTATGGTCGAGATTTTGGGACGGCTTTATGTTCATTAATGTCAGGTCCACCATTTATATCTCAACTTCAGATCCATTTTTTTGATGGGCCTTAGGCCCATTATGCTTTCTCCAACAAATTTCTTTATTCGGGTGCAAAATTCTCCATCTTCCCTTAGGATTCATTCACCGGATATAAAATATAAAATGTTCCAAATAATGTGTTCAATCATATCCCAAAATTTCGAATTCAGAAAATGAATATAATGTTTTCCACCAACATATGAATGATTGGGCCCAAATTTTCATTTTAAACATGAATTTCATTTAAGTTGAGAAATGAAGTTCTATTTATGCAATGAAATAAAAACAATGTTTATGGACTATGGAACAATGAATATAAAGATATTAACAATTAATATTAGCCGCTTTCAGTGACTAATCAACCATATATTGAATAGTATAATAAATAGAATTATTAAAATCCATGAGAGTGTAAGTAGAAAAAATAACTTCAATAAAAAGAATACAAGAATAGTTTTTTCTTATTAAAATATGAAAATGATACTCATATCATTATATCAAATAATGAAATCAAATTACTAAGGAATGTAATGTCTTGAAGGCCATATTAGATGGGACTCAATTACTATATAAATTATTGACCCTTTCACAAGTTATTGATCCAAATATATCAGGATTTATTTATTATTTAATTGATTTTCTAGAGGATTTTTTTTGTCTCTTGACTAGTAAAATTGTAAAATCAACCCACACAAGTGTAATTTTTTCCTAATATTGTTCTGGTAGAAGAACTTTAATGGTATGAAGTTAAAATAAAGGGTTCATATAATTTTAATGACTAGAAGATCATAAATATTTTATATTAAACTCATGTTATATTCAAGGAACAATTACTTAATTTGATCGTTCCCCTAATCAATTATCATAGGTTTCAACTAACCACATCACCACCATAATCCTCTAGTTGTGTATCATCCAAGATAATACGAAACAAGATTGGAAAAAATCATATAAATGAAGAGGAAACAATGAAAATGTAAAATTTATTCCCGATAATTATAGTATATATTCCACCACACCCTAGAGGATTGTAATTTGCACATCAAATTGTACTGCGAGCACCATCCTTCCAAGCTAAATCCACATCAGATGAAAAATTACTCCTCGGTGTTGTTAATTTAATTCATATAATGGATACCTTTTTAATGAAAGATATTATTATGAATATATTTTCCCTTTTACTAATATGGTAACAAGATTCTGGGAATATAGGATTTTAATGAGAAAATAAATCCATATAAGGGAACACAAGATCCTTATTCTAGCTTCATCCATTCTAGAGTTTTGTAGGCAACCAAAACCAATGTAAAAAACATTAAAATTTTAATAATTAATTATATACTTTTGAATAATTTTTTAGATTCATCCATACCAGATTGTTTTGAAGGAAAAAACAGAAGTGGTGACAATAGTCTAATCATCCCCGATGAGTGGTCACATAATGTGGTTCTAATCCAATAATGATATGATTTCCCTATCATTTAATCAAATACTCGAACTACATACACCATGTACTCCAGAATATGACTATAGAGAATCCTCCCATTGAGTTGATTAGACGTTTGGATCAGATATAAAACATCGTATAACAACTATTCATTTTACCATACATGCTTTTAGACTTGGAAAATCATAAATTAGATGTAGATCTTTGTGATGATAACGTGAATGCCCTATTAATCCATGTTGTGTCTAATTTAGAGGTTATTTATGTTTATGTTTAACATGTATATATTGATTATGAGGAGTGTAACATGGTTATCTATTTCATAGGTTTGTACTTGGATAATTGGTTTTTCAGGGAAGATGAGACAATCGATTGTAACTATTAATATTAATTACATTTTCATGAAATTAGAATTCAATGAGAATTAATTGATAATATCTCAAAAATAAATATCATTCCCATAAAGAAAATGTAATCGATTATGTTATATTAAATGTTGTACCCCAATTTTTCTCTAATATTTAATGATTATGATTACACTATGAAAAATACAATTAGCCAAAACATGCGTAGAACTCTATTCTGGGACCTTATAATTGATTATGAGTTATGATTTTTTCAATAAAATGTAACCTTAAATTTCCACTTATTGAGGAATTTTTTTAATCCACATCATGCAGTTACATAATCATAATATAATTTTCTCAAATACAATGTTATTTTAATAATCATGAAATTTCAGGATAATAATTATATATAAATAAATATTAATTTAAATATGTATAATAATTATTTTTTTAGAAAGAACGAAAACCCTATTGCTAATTTTTTTATTGTATTACAACAAAAAATGGTTCCCAATTTTCCCCAACTAACCCATTTATAGGGTTCCTTGATTATTAAATACTTCCAATCCACCAATGGGGTAATACATGGATGTAGTTGAGAATTTATTAAATAACTCTAATTAAACAAATCACATCAAAAAAGAATGAAAAAATAAATACTAATTCAATAATATTCACTGTAGTGGAAAAAATGATAAAATGACACGATTTAACCCAAATTTATTCACATGACACCTCTGTTTTCTTCTTAGACATTATAAACTCTCAATAAATCAATAGATAGTTGATATACCCACACATAATCATTGGACCAATCCAGTATTGTCTCTTCCCCTAGAATAAATAAATCTCCCATGTATCCCATTCCCCCACAGATTTTAATAGAGGAAGAATAAGTGGGGGTTCCAAAGAGGCCACTCCATCATTAATTGACGGTGTATCCAAAACACTTGATGGAAAATAATTGAATAACAGGTGTACTGTGGAAGATATATGACTTTTTTTTATCAGTGAAAACATTTCTTCTAGAAAAAGATTATGTAACTAATTTATTATGAAATAATGTTATTTTTTCTCTAGGAATTAAACTGAAATCCTTATGTTTGATTATAATAGTACATACAAAAATAAGGTTTGGTATTAGATCACTACAGTTACACATATGAATCTAGATGAATGCATCCAACTCATATTCCCAAGGTTAAATCCAAACATGATAACCTATTCAATTCCAACATAATTAAAGATTTTTAATACAAAATATGGACATGAAATATTATATAAATATTTTTTAATAGTGGATGTTGTATAGTTTTAATTTATTTTAGGTATCTCATCCGACAATGAAATAAAGATATCTTAATTTTGACTAAGGATATTATAATCTTTGGAATGACTCGTAATCATTAACTCATGATTATAGAAGGGGATTAAGTAATTAATAAAATATAAGTGTCTGCTAGAGAAATAGTGTCCCCTAGTTTTAGGACATCCAGTGGAATGTACAACAAAATGGAGATTCCAATCTATATAAAGAAACATGGCAGAACATAATAACATTCCATTATTTACATTTTCAATAAAATGTTAGGAATGTTTTTCGAGTTATTCATCAATTATTTGGGAGAGAAATACATAATTTCTTTTAATAATTTATTCAATCGAGAGATCATTTTTAGAAAAAATAATAGAATATCATAAAAAATACTCCCTTGAAATGTTCTTATGGGCATACCTCTAGATGGTTTTTCCCAGTCATTTTATTTCATCATGGGATGGAAATTTATCCTTATATGAATAAGAATATCCTAAATATTTTACCTCCTTGAAAGCATAACATGTTGAGAGGACATCAGGGATGTGTCATATAAATTTTCCTCTTTATCTATCATATAGAAACGAAATCAATTCCCTTCAACTATAAAACTAAAAGTGGTTTTATCTTTCAATTGACTCTTGATTTTTATGAAAACATTGACAGTTTCAAGAAATATAATTGAAACCACCAATTGTTAATGGATCATGTTGAATGAAAGACACTATTTCTAATTTTGGTGAAAATTGTACTATCATTGGAAAATTATAATTAATACATTTATGGTGAATGATTTTATAATAGTTATAATTATCTAAATAGAAATATTCATGTTAATAAGAAAAAATATTTAGATATAAAATATCATTAGTGTAATCATAAAATTTCAAAAAAAGGAGGCACAATCTTCTACCAAATTAGTTTTTCATAGGCCATCAAAATGATCAAATCAAAAATATCCTAAATAATCAAAAAAAGATGGGATTATTGTATCAACCGGTGGTGGTCATTCAGTATTGTGATATTGGGATCATATAGAAAAAAAATAAATGTGTACAAATGCACAAATTTCCATTCAATTTATCATTCAGAAAAAATAATTCCTTTCAATACTGAATTTAATTATTAAAAGGTATTATACATCAGTAACCACTCATCAAAGTGGGAGATGTAAATTTATTTTGTTACTAGTATCATAACATTTAAAATAATTGAAGACCCCATATTCAATATAGTGGAAGTGGGAGTAATTCTTATCTCATCCAAAAATTAAGTTCAACATTATTCAATAATTTTATAGAAATATTCACTATAAATGTGGTGAAATACAAATATACCATTGCATTTTTAAAAAGAGAACAAAAAATACTAGTTACCCAAATGAAATTCTAGGGTGATATAGAGTTTTTAGAAATGATGATGAATAAATAATATTTCATCTGAAAAAAGGATTTTATTCCAATGATTGAATTTCTATGACGATTGATGGAGGTATTAATATAATAGAAAACATTATCTCATCTCTAATACTCACATAATTCCCAGATATGTTCATTATCTAATACAGTTGAATGAATTAAATTTTTTCACAAGGATGAAACATTCAACAACACATTTGAAGACACAATGGTGTCTCAATTCATTGGTGAAATTATATAAGAAATAAATATAATAAAATAGACCCCAAAAATTTAAAATTCTATAAATTGTTAAATAAAAAAATATTTATTAGAAACAATGAAAAGTTGGATTATACCACTACAAAGATCATGGACTGATCAATGTTTATATTATACATTTGATGTCACCATTTATGGAAACCTAAATCAGTAGAAGGTAATCTATTATTGAGTCTTTTAATGGGTTTCCCTGTATTTATTGATGTATGGAAAGCTATTTGTATTATAAATGAATTATTCACTAGTTTATGTTGTTATCATCATCCATGGATAAATTTTTTTCATAGAATTAGGATTCTTGTGTATTTATAGGCTTCTATGATGTAGAATGTTATAGAATTTACCAAATGGTGGGATTCTCATCAAATAGATTTCATCATGATCCAACAAATCCTTGATCTATTTCATAATTAAAAATACTCAGTGCCATTTTCATTTATAGAATGGATGTTTTAGGTCCATAGCACGTATTCATAACCATGTGTTATAAGAAAATCCTTAAAATATTTTAATTCATCAAATTGTGTGGGGATATAACTTTCATGGACATTTAGAAGTTTATTATCATGAACATCATGAGTTATATTATCATCACAATGAGTGGTGTACATTAAAAAATATTTACAAAATATGTCAATGTTTTATGTTCTTATAACATGAATGGTATATATCTAGAACATAACATTGAGTCAACATTTCATATCAATATCATTAAAAAATATCAATAGATAAAGGTTTTCAATAAAACAATGATTAACATTCAATAGATGATTATGGATAAATGCATGAAACCCTATACAAACATGATTCCATATTAATTGTGGGATTATTATATCACAACCTATAGTTCCACAATGAAAACGTCATATTATCTTGAATATGGTACAAAATTATTTCTTCACATCAAGGTTTAACTTCTATCATTCTGTATAGGAATTATAGGTAATATATCTATATATGTGTAATAAAAAAAGTTAGTAGATTAATTGGATCAACAGGATGAGAAAATATTATATATCATGAAACATTTAGAGTACTTCCAAAATCAGATAGCATTAGATTTTAATTGGACTATTATCTATTAATTTATTTCTCAAAGGGGAACATGCTTTGACTATAAAAACACCAATTATATCTTCAAAAACCACTTAAAAATAAGAGAACACATGGGGTTACCTTTCATTGATCATAATGTCTAATTTGGTGGCCCATATTCATTAGTAAAAATAGATGGGTGAAATATCATTCCATCAACCTTGGTTTTCTTCCTCAACAAATTTTTCACACAAACCAAATCATGGTCATGTATTTATGACCATAAAATAAAAACCAATGGTAAAATAAATGTGACCATAAATAGTATAAAACATGCATCTTCAATGTATTACATCACCCTTTGTGTTCAATATCCTTTCCAAAAGTTTATAAAATATAGAATCATCCATTCATCGTTTGAGATGATGTATAACATTAAATTTTCATGGATGAATCTTGGGAGGTCCTACACCACCTAGGACAGTCTCATACTACACCACATTTTTTAACTACATGTGACATGATTATCATTCTTGATATTTCTAGTGATGCATAAAACCATAGTATTCACCTAATCCATGAAATTATCCACCCACAATGATTTTTTATATTGGAATTAGATATGCATGAGTCCCTCCATTCATGATAGGTCCACATTTTTTCACACCAAATGGGAGATTGTATATCGGCACATTTATAGGTTAAACTATCTAGATAGTTTCAAAATGGGGCTATTTATGAAACTATAAACTCAAAATGGGTCTTCCATCAGTGATTGGATACATGCAATATTTCATTTGTAAGGAGGTCACCATGAGATATTACAATGAGAAGTAGGAACGCCCCTTAGTTTAGATAATTGAATTTCGAAATCACCACACCATATTGATATTACTATTAACTACTACATGAATCTATTATATAATCATATCATGTTCATGAATACATTAAAAAACCTAATATAAGGATAAATTACCTCTTTATTTTAAAACTATTGTTAAAACAAGTAGATATGTGAATCTATTTTTATTTGTTGTTTTTTATCAATCTATCCATTTTTATGTATCTACATTTAACCATTTTTATTGTTTTTTTATTTTGATATTAATTTATGTAACTAGGAGGTCTATAATTTTCCATCATCTAGGGTGATGTTTCTTATTTTTAAACTGCAATAAAGACCTATATAAGGGATTCCTACGTATCCCTATGAAATGAAATAAAACCCACAAATATTGGTTCCACTTAACTGGACTCATCAAAAATAATAATGTAATGCGACATGGACCAAAAAAATGTAGTATAATACAATGCAGTATAAATTTCTAGGATAAAAATTCCAATAAAATGAATTTCTCATTCCTATAACTAAGTGGACAATTAGGGTAGAAATTGTAGGTAATTCATCTTGGTAATATTTAGTTGGTTTTATATGTAATATGGACTATTGAATATATCTATTACTATGAATATGGGTCAATCAGAATATTGTGAAAAGTAAATCAAATTATTATAGACTTCCTGGTATGTGAATGATCTTACTAGGAATGTATCCTAATAAAATATTAATTTTTTTATGATAATGGGTTTAACAAAAAAGATGCATCATATATATGTTGTTGGTATAAGAATCAGTTCCACATAGTTTATAATGATCAACTTATACAGAAAATGAGGATTTGTGTTAAAGAATTTTTATTATTCTAGTGATGTGGAAATCACAAGTATCATTGACCACATGAGCCATTATCATTGTGAAAAACCATATACAATACAAGAACTATCATACCAGACAATAATATTTTATATGGATAGATACCTAATCCGGAAGACCACGGGTTAATCATCCTTTCTCATCCACTTGGGGACCAAATAATGGATATAAAATGAATGAATTGTATTCCATATGTAATTAATGTCAACTATATTATATGAATAGGTATTAAATGAGAATTTACTACTCATTCGATGATGGATGAAGAAAAGGAATTCATAGGGGAGGTTGTGAAGAATGCCTATGGGATTACTCTATCAACGGTTATCATTTCCATCATAATTATTGTTTCATGACCAAAAAAAATTTGTATACATTTATACGAAAATTAATTGAATTTTTTCTTCTTGCTTCAATTACCATTATAAGAAACACAGATGAGATGAATAATAGAACCTAAACTATGAATCTTCTGATCAGTATCAACAGGGATAGTATCCCCATTAATAATGTAATTCATGAACATGAATATCATAAGGACCCGAAATACAGGAGAGATTATTTGGGGAAACGTATTTAACATGGGATTGAATAGATGAAGGATGATATGTAGTGGGGATTAATAAATTGGTTATGTGAATCTTAGTTCTCTTTAGGAGGTCCTAATTTTTCTTTCCATATCTCCTTGTTTTTTTTCAATGTCTATAATTGTGAAACATCATGGATGGTATTATATGAAGATAAATTATATGATGATGTGGAGTAGTGAGTTTAGGGAGATAATTACCATATAAATTTCAGATTTTTTGAACTATTATCACTACAACATTTGGGGATATTAGAATGAGGGATCTTCTGTGAAGGAGGATTCTTTTTGAATGACTTCCTTTTTTAATAGTTTTTTCCAATTAATAGACGAATCAAATGTTATCCCTAGTTTTTAAGGGTTTCCATTTATTAGAAATGATTTTTATGTCATGTAATCCTTTGTGGGGGGTTTCATTTTTCATATATAAGTGTGTTGCTGATAGTTTTTAGTGAGAATCCAAAAGTATATATTTCTCATTCTCAATCACTCTCTTGTTTTGGGATGAATTACCAATTTCTCACTATCAATTTCATTAGATAAATAAGTGTATTTACAAGATGTGATAGAATAACTTATTTAATAAAAATAGAATCCAAAAGGAATAGTTTGTTTTATGTGATGGGAAATAATTGAGTACACTTCGACAAATAATTTTGTTTAATGAATAAAGGAGTTACTGCCTCATGCTACAAAAAAAATTCAATATTCAATGTGCGTGTGTGGGGAGGGGGGATATTTCAAACCACAAATAATTATCATTTACATGGAACATTTTTATACCCTCTCATACATAAAATTATTATTTTTTCTAGATATTTTGGTAAACTAGTTGTCAAAAAAAATTATTTTTTGAATGGTTCAATGTGAAGATAGTTTTGTTCATAATATATGTGCTACATAAAATAAACTGGTTACTTTTTCTCTATATGAACCATTCCTAATTTACCCCCTCTTATATTTCATGGGTAATTTTTTTGATTCAGAAATAGTATTAATATTTTTCTCATAAACATTCATCATTTTTGTGCCTCAAATTCTCCCCTTTAGAATGGGGTATGATTTATATAAAGAACATTAAATTCATATAATGAATCTTCACTCTCTGGAGTACATCATTTTTTGCATGTAGACTAGGGGGACGGACCAAACCAAAATTTAAGAGGTAAGTGAATTATTTTTTCCTATTGATATAATATCATTGTAACACCTTTATAATTTAAAGTGTTTTATCTTTAATTACATTTTAGTTCTTTGATATATTTGGTTGTGTGAGAAACTAAGTTATAAAGAATCATTTTATACTATTAAAATAATAATATTATTTAAATATCACCAGTAGAATTTATCTATTTATTTAGATGGTATGAATAAAAATATATAATTATTTTAATTTATATAATTTTTAAACTAAATATAAAAAAATTCATAATTATTTATTAACTAGTTACTTAGAAATTGTAAAAGTCATTTAATAAACCAACCAAAAATGTGTTTATTAAAAATGATTTCTAATTTTTTAGTAGAAATTAATATAATTATTTTTTCACAGTGTAAGAAAATTAATTTTATAAGACTTAACATATTTTTTAAATTGTCATATTCAAAATATATTATGGTTAATTGGTTATTTATTTTGGGAAAATAATTCATTTTCATTGAATAATGAAATAAACTAATTTTTATATAAACAATAATTTCCTTTCAATAAATTATATAAATTGAAAGTATAATTTTAATTCTATTTTTATCACAAGTAACATAAATACTATTTATTTAGATGTCCTTAAATCAATTAAAATTAAGTCATCTTTATACTGGATTTCAATATATCTTTATTTGTACATTTTAAAACACATTTTTATGAAAACATTTTTAACATGAATAATGTTTACCGATTTGGAAAATATAAAATAATACAAACTTATGATGGATTTAAATTAAATTTAATGATAAGATATCTGTAAATATAATTTAAATTCATTAATATTTTATTACCTATCATAATGTTATTAGAGGAACATATTACTAATGAAAAATGTATTTCATGAAAACTAATCTTTCAACACTCATACATGATAAATTTTAATTTAATTTCAACCCCTTATATGAATTTATTTCAATTAATTGAATTAAATATTTAAAATTGGGAATTATTTTTAAATAATAATGTTAACTTATTTTTTGGTCATAAGAAATACTAAGACAATAAAAACAATTATAGTTACGGTAAAATAAATAAAAATGGTAATAGTTATTAACCATGGAGTAAAATATTGTATCTTGTAGAAAAATATGTTTTTAATGAATGGTAATGGTATTTATTTGTAGTATATCTCTTAAAATCATTAATGTTTTTTTGAGTAAATTTCTTTAATGGTGACTTCTCGTTATTAATTTTTTTGTATCTATCTTAGATTTCCACTCCTCCTTTATAAAATTGAACAAACTCCTTTATCATTTACACATGTAATAACCCACTGAATTTGAAAATTTTACACCCATTTGTCTATAAATATATAATTTTATTTTTATATATTATTTTACACAAAACACAGAGCATAAAAACGCACAAAATATATTTCTTAAACATTAATCTTTTCGTTAGCTTGTAAAAAACATACATCATAGACCAAATGAACCATAATATATTATACCATTATAAAAAATATTTTAGAATTGTATTGATGAACAATACTAATTATACTATGAAATAACAGACATCTATTTTTTATAAATAAAGTTAGAATACTTTATGAGAAATGAATGTTTTTTTAAAAAACAATATTTTTTCTAAAACAAATTTTAGTCATTATTTGTGATTAATAAAATATTAATTATTCTCAATTTTATAAAATTATTTGATAAAATTATCATCACATCTTTAATTTTAAATTCATTATTATCCTAGGATGAATTTTAAGGACATTTCTAAAATGATTCATTCTCCAATAACATGTGACAATTTTTGAATATTATTTGAAAATGACATTGTATTTAATTTAAATAGAATGATAAATTAATTTTTTATTCATTTGAGGGTAAAAAATGTTTTTAATATATATATTCATCCAATTTATATAATTTTAATAAATACATTATTTAATTTTATAAAAAACAGTGAAATCATTCGAACAATGTTTCATTAAAAACCCACTTTGTCATCGCATCAACATGATTCATATTAAATTTATTAATACACCTTAAATTATTGGAATTTAGATAAATGGATTACATACATAAAATAAGAGAAATTAATAATGGGAAATAATTTAAACTACATTTTTTAATAATATTTAGAAAATACAATAAAAATTAATTAACATTGTTATGGTTAAAAGAGTTGTTTTTCATGATACATACACTTGTGTTAATATTATTTTTCAAGACATATTTTGTTTTTGTCTAAGAATAAATATTTAATATTATTAATCCCTCAGTCTAGGAAATATAATAAAGAAATTTTTTTATTAATGATTTGATGGCCAAAGTTAAAACACTAATTACAATAGTGGATATTAATGTGGTAAAAGGGAGTAAACATAAAGAAAAAAATAATGAATTGTTAAAGAATTGAGATATTTTTGGAAGAAGTGTTGATAAATAATATAATCCTCGCACTAAATTATTTATTAAAATTTTATCCACATAAGTTGATGTGATCTTCTATTACTGAATAATTTTGGGTTTTCTAAATACCACCCATCCTCAATTATAAATGGGTACTCACTCAAATAACATCATCACAAAACATGGAAAATATGTAAAAAACAATAAATGCATAATTAAATCCCAAATTACCTACCCCTATCTTATAAGTCTATGTTTTTTCATAAATACAACATAAGAAGTATTTTAGTTAAAACATAAGGTGGTTACCCAAAGAATATGATGTCTTATTCAATTGGTGTTTTTATTTTAAATATCATACTCACCCTTAAAGACTTATTAAACCTACATATTATAATAAAAAAAAATCAATATACATAGATATGTTCATTCAAAAGGATTTACATTAAACCATCCACAATTCCATCAAATAGTTGACAAATTCATCATTAATGAGTATGATTGTCTACCACCTCATGAACCGATATCATTTTCACTAAAATCTCCACCTATAATGGTTGGTATTGATGATGGATATAAAGAATATATATTATATATATAATAATTAATAATAATGAAGTATTTTCTGAATCATTTATAACTTTTTTACTTTCCATCCCATAGGGGAAATGATAACGTATTTTGTGTAAATGGAAGACTACCGCCACACGAAACAATGTCATTTATTTTCACTATCTTTTTATGGTGATGTTAATAAGTTAATCATTAATTAATACATGTGATATTCATAAAATAATTATGATGTTATTGAAATATTTTTAATTCATAAATCACACCATATCATTTTCTTTTTTACATGGAAAAATGATAACAACATTCATGTTCTAGTGGACTTACCCCTTTGTGAAGAAATGTTACCCTGTTTTCATCACCAAACCACATAGAAATTTTATATGAGTATATTAAATGAAATAATTTCATATATAATATATGAAAATCATCATGTAAATCTAAAACAATACTTAATACCTTTCCATAATGATCATTTCTAAATGGAAATGTTACTTAGGCTTATGTATGACATATTTTCTCTGTGATCATTTCATTCTTCATTAATCAAATCCAAAATCATTGATTCATCTAGATAGTATAGTTGATATATAAATTGATAAATATGTCCTGATTATTATTATATATAAAATTAAACTGTAAAATATTGAAATTAACACAATCTTTCTTGACAAAACATTGATTATAAAACAAGGTAATAAACATCCCAAATAACAAAAATAATGAATGGTAATTAAGGAATGTGTGATAACATGTTTTTAAAGGATAAAATATGATATTAGAAAAATGAATATAGTATTGGAATAAAATTATACCATTACTAAAACAATTATTCATGAGTTTATTCAATAGTAAACCGAAAAGAAGCATGGGGCAAGGATATTCTTCTCAAATTACCATATTTAGGTATATTTTGTTATTGTAAACAAAATTTACTTTATATGGTGTATGTAATTCCTCTTTGAAAACTTATATCCTGATTAATTAATTAATAATTTTATTTTATTATTAAATTATAATTATTTCATCCAATGATATTGGACTTATAAGTTACAATGTGGTAAGGAATTTGTTAACTCAATTTCTTTTCATTTGGATGTATTACATCGTTGTCATTTTTTATATTCTATTATTTTGGATGTAATGAACATTAATTAAGATATTTGTTTTCCATTTTTATTATTTTGATTTATTATTCACATACACAATCAATTCAATGACTAATTCTATTTTCAACGTATTGGTTATTGTAATGGTTTATTTCATGATCTCATTCTAAATGTCATTGTTTAATAAAGATGTTTGTTTGAAAGAAATTATTTGATCATTATCAAATAGAACCATACCATTTTATCGTCTTATGGTTATTCCAGATATTTTGATGTAATACTACTAATTCTTCACACATTTTGTACGTATAATATTTGATATATTGTTTTTAGTAAAACTGAAACACAGTTGTCCCTTTGGGTGAAAATATTTTCTATACCAAAAAATTCCTTAATAAAATGTTTTTTTCTAACCATTAACAATTTATTTATTGAATGTATTTTTACCTATTTTTTAAAAATATATTTTTTAAATATAATCATAGTTTTCTTATGAAAAAAATTATCATTTTTCTTTTCCTGAAAATGTGGACGTATTCATTATTGTAATGTGTAGGAGAAGAACCCAATTTATATCCCAAATAAAAACTAAAATGTTTTAAATAAATAATTAAAATATTATGTTATTATTTTGAAGAAAATTTAATGTAAAAATTTTATTGATCTTTCAGATTTAAAATGTGATATTAAAAATAAGAATGATATTTCCATCAAGATGTTTTTGAAATATCATTATTTGGTATTTCTATTCATCATTGTTAACATCACATTATTACTGCTCCTATAAATTTATGTTATATTAATAACAACATTATTCTTCCACTAGATGGTTTATGAATTTTTTTACCAAGGAATGTATTTAAATTCACCACCATGATTAATATTTATAGTCATAAACTTTACAATAAATAATTCAATTTCCAAGGGTTAGTTTATTTACCTAAATATAGATTTTATTTATCATGTATATTTATATTTATTAAACCTATATATAATTTTTACATATAGTTTTATGTAATGATATTAATATATTTATCTTTATAAATTCTGATAAATCAATAATTTTTATTCAATACCTATATTTAATAATAAGTTACACTTTTCAGGAATAAAATCTATTATTTTCAATATGAGGAATTCCTTAGAAATGAATACCTGAGTTGGGACCGGTTATAGTTTCCCATAAATTAATATGTTGAAAATTGATGTAAATAAAAAAAATTCATAACCTTAGTGTACAAATTCAATGGTTTTGAACCTAATAGTATTAAATAGTAGTGAGGATATATATTGATGGTAGAGGTATCATGTTTTTCACACGTGAAATTCTACAATTATATATTGCCTTAATATACAATTCTATTATTATTAGTCATGAAATTTTAAAAATAATATTATCTCTTGCTGCATTTTATTCTATGTTATTGATTATATAGAATGTGTATTCAGTTATTTATCATGAAATACATATTATTCCTAATCATGTCCTAGTAGTCATATTATAGATTAAATAAAATGTTTTTAGTTAAATACCCATTCATATTGATTATGATTATTTATTATTTATTTCTTCAACTATATTTAACCCTTACTGAGAATTTGATCATAGCATTATCATTTTTCCTTTACCATCAATCCATAATGTTTAATATGATTCATATTCCAGTATAGGTTATAGGGAATAATATTATTCTTGGAAAAAAATTTGTAGTAATTTTTATGTTAAATTTTGATACATGACTCATGTATAAATCTAGTTTACCATGACTACAAAAAATGATACATCCTTGGGCATGAGATTATATTTATCATATGCCAATTTAATAAATTAGAAACTGGATCCATGATACTGGGGTTGGTGTTTCTATATTAGGTATTTGATAAAGTTTATTAAACTTCCTGAGAAATAGATTTAGGTGAACATTGATTAGGTAAAATTTCCGTATATTATAATTTTAGGATATGTATATAATAACATCCTAATGTTTTTGTAAGGTAGATATTCTATTATTTTTCATTTCAATATTTCCCTTTATGGGTAATTCAAGGGGAAATAGATGTTGATATGATATAAAAAAGTGTAATAAATCTAATAAAGTATTAGTGGGATTATCCTTATTCTCACCTGGTTACCAAAAATTGGCTATTCAAAACACATAGTTTGACAACCCTAATGGATCAAATTTAGAGGATTCATTTATTCAGTACAAACCATTATAATAAATTTGAATATTCAATGAAAATGAATGAACTTGGTTGATCTTATGGTTTTTAAAATTGAGTGTAATATGTTGAAAATGAATTGGAATCACATTATTTGTAGAATGAAATTGAATAGAAAGCATAACTGCTGATGAAAATTAAGATTATATTGGATAAAAATAAATCTCATCCTAGGGATATGTTTATAGTTTTTTATCTTGAATGAGGAGAACCAAGGTATTATCATATTCTATTCCATTATCCAAAGGCTATATATGTTGATAACAATGGACCTATATTGAAGTTAAACAGTTGATCTATTTATTGGTATTCCATAATTATATTATTGAAGTATTTTTATAAATTGTATTTTTCTATAATAATAATGAATCAATGAATAATTATATTAAAATTCTGAATAATATTATTCTTAATTAACTTATGAGTTATTTATAAAATCATGGGTTAAATATTTTAATATCGATAATTTTTTCACAATATTAAACAACCTTTTTTGGTATCACGTGAATATATTCCACCTTGATTACAAATATTTTGGAAAACATTTATGGAAATATTACGATTTAGTGGATAGATTTTTTTATTAATAATTCATTTAAATTGTTAACAAATATGTAAACATGTATTGATATCCTTTAGAGTCAATATGTTGATTAATTTAATTGTAATAATAGTCATCTAATATTATTTACAATTGTAAAAAAGGGATTTTTTGAGAACATTAATAATAATGATATTTAATGATTAATTTTATTTCATGTATTTCCATATTAAAATATTTGGATGTTATAAGAATTAAATTAATAATTATTAGAAAAATGAAAATCTGAATGGATCTTTATGACCATTATCATCTAATAATTATTTGGGTTATGCACTCTAGTCCAATGAATGATTAGGCTTTAGCACCTACCACTGTACTATGTGGTGCCCTTTAAATATTTCACAATTTTAGTTAAATGAATTGAAAAATAAATAATAAAGATGATCATGTGGTGCTACTACTGTGGATTAGATATTAATTTATAACATTGGATAACACATTATAACCATATTAATTTTGGAATATTGTTCATGAAAGAATAAAATACAAGTCACACTATTATGGATTATATAGTTTATTAAAAGATAATTTAAATAATTGAAGAATAAACACTCATTTTTTGACATTTACTTCATGAAGTAATATTGAATTGTATATTAATACAAGAAAAAGAAACGGAATAAATTGTGCTTCTGAAATAGAATCATATCAGGTAAATATATTTCCACAGATTCGTAGACAGAAAATGATTCTCTTACTATAGGTAGAATATAATGAAAAAATATTGTCCTATTAAATTTATATCTAATAAATAATATAGACTTTTAAATCTCTAAATATTTATTATTTTTATTCTATTATCTTTTCATTTATCATTCATGTTTTTTTGATAAATGACCTCATTCAATCTGTATAATTAAATATGTATTCCATCGATGTTAATATCATCAAAGTGCCCCAATTTAATCCTACATATAAAACTATTTATGGGTTGTTACATATGACTTTTTTATATCTATTCCTCTCATATTAATTGGATATTATATTAATCCTTTTACAATGTGGGTTTTACAATAGTGGTATTTCCAAGAGTCAAAACCTTTATTTCATGGATCTTATTTTAATTAAAAGGACACAATGTATTTGTGTTGGGTTGAATTTAAAACCCCAAAATATTATAATAAGGAAATATATTTATTTATTATATGACATAGAATAAGAATCTTCAACCACCCGTGACATATATTTCATAAAAATGCTATCTTCTATTTCATATGGATCATGTAACCCCATGTTGAAATGAACCATAATATTGTATATAATTATAACCTAAAAATAAATTTTTAGGTATGAATATTAATATATAAATTATGAAAATAGTGATTTTCAATTTATTTTAATTATGATTATAATAATTTTAATGTAAAATAATTTTTTTGAGAGAGATGTTTTTTTTATAAAAGAATTTTTAAGAACACTTTTTAGAGATATTTTAAAATAAATACTTACCACTTTTAGAAAATAAATATTATAAAATTTATAGTAATTTTTAAATTATAATATATAAATATAATATAGTGGTTTTTTGGTATAATAATGTAA
Organism: Viscum album; assembly: GCA_963277665.1. NCBI lineage: Eukaryota > Viridiplantae > Streptophyta > Magnoliopsida > Santalales > Viscaceae > Viscum > Viscum album. Next base: position 540,568,200 of record OY728130.1, on the reverse strand, counting down.
TGATTCATTTATCATTATATTGGGGAAAATACTGAATTTTAATTGAAAAGAACATTTTACTTTAAATTATCGAAAAATTAAAATTATATTTTTAATTATTATTATAGACGATTTATTTTAAAAATATATCAATTAATAAAATATAGATCATTAGCATTACTTTCCTATTTTTTTATTTTATAAAATTATTGTAATGTTTTAAACATGTTTTCTTAAAAAACAAGATTTCTGGTTATGTCTTTAAGAATAATATGAAATAAAAATTTTCCAAATATGTTAATAGAATTAGGAAAAGAGGGTTAAATATTTTGTATCATAAAAATTGTTATTTAGAAATATGTTCAACTTAATAATTTCTTCATATTAATTAGTAAAAGAAATATAAATTAATTATAATAGATAAAGTTTAAATAGGTAATTTGTCACATTACATGAACCTATGCTATAATTCATTGAAAAAAAAATATAATTTTTATTTAATAAATTATATTTAATATTTATAATAATTTTTTCTTTATTATTTATTAATTATAGTTTCATTATTCTCCTAATTATTTAATTACCTACCCTAAAAACTTTTAACGCCCCGACCCTAGAAGCCCTGAGTCGGTGCATTATAACATAACATTGGCATAATACAAGGAATCATATCTCCAATGACAGATCATTTTAGTAGCCTTATAAGTACTTGATACATTCATAGGTTTTACATTACGTTATGATATAAAATCATCTACAACATTTGGTCCCCTTATTAAACACACATATATCCTTAGCCTATCCTTGCAGGTCAACCATAAAATACTTCTTCACATCTTGGGAAAAATAAAACGTAGAAAATGGGTGAGCTCAAATGCTCAGTAAGGAGAAAATATAGTAGAAACTTTCATAAATAAGAATAAACATTTAAGACATTGTATACGACTAAATCAAAAGCCTTTTAAACATAAACTCCAGAATAATATTGTAATGTTAAAATCAAATAATTCCATTTACATAATCACAAAATATATTCTACTAGTCGAATAATCACATGAAATATTAATAGCCACTTTCATAATGATGGAATTCATAATTCCAGACTACATAACCATATTCTCATGGCCTTGTGCCAAGACTACAAACAAGATTTTATCAAGGCCTGGTTCCAAAACACTACTTTGTCTCATGATACCTACCGACACATCGAGGAGATATAGCAGGATCCACTCGTCGCTTACTAAGTACAATTCATTTCTCATATAAAATGGTTTAAACATAAGATAAAAATTCATATTGAAACTAGTATACGATATGTAAATACACTATCCATAAAAATTGAATGGTATAAAAATAACAGATCCCCGGTCAAACATATCACAAAACCTTCAATAAAATATGGAATATTATAGTATAATAAACCATCCTTGATCAAAAATAATATCCCAAAATGGATGTTGACATAGTTGATAATGATCAGTAAAAATATTTGAGAGAAATATCCCTTTTTCATGAAATCATTTAAAGGTCACACAATTTATAAAGGATGTAATTTAAAAGATATTTTTAAATTAAAATATCCCATACCACTTTAAAACATTTTTAATGAATTAAAATTTATAACATTCATGTCCATATAAATAAATCCTTAAAACCATTTTGAAAACTAGGACATTAATGAGAAATATATAGAAGAATAAATAATTAAAACATTTAAAATGATGTTTTAATAAAAGTTTCCACTAAAAATAATCCATTTGAAAAATATTTTATGTAACATGGACATGAATAAGAAATATTTACAAATTGAAACATACACATAAATAATCTTGAATAATAATGAGATTTTGGAATTGACCCTTACCTTGGACTTTCGTTTGTTCATGAGTACGCTTAAACTTCTGTATAATGAAGATAGTATTTTATTAAATTATAAAAGAACAATTTTTATATTTATTATATCAAACATTATTCTTTTATGACTTTGTACTACCCGTTTAAAAATTATTTCCATGTTAAATTACCATTTTAAGAATTAATCACTTTCTTTATCGTACGTGTTTTCACTTGTTATTCTTGATTGTATAATTTAGATCATGATTTAAGTACCTCAAAAATATAAAACCTAATTTATATGTCATATATATTTAGAATATAAAAATTTATAACAGATAGATAAATGAAATGGAAGGCACAGTTTATAGAGACGGTAGGTCATACGTATGCATAAACCCTGTTTGTGTTTTCGTATCGCATTGAACATAAGTAAGTGAATAACATATATGTAATTACATACATACATACATACATACATACATATATATATATACATCCAGTAGAATTATTATTTCATATATTACATACTTATTAATAATATATATTTTTATAATCATCGTTGAATAGTAAACATGTGAATGAATCTAATCACATCGTGGAGACAGTAATCTGTACATATGCACGAGTGAAAATTTCATTATATTTGTTGTGAAATAATATGTAATTGGATGGAATATAATATATAATTAATCAATAAAAGGTTATATTTATCATTTAAATCAGTAATACCCATTATTATTCCCATCCAAATAATGAAGTGTTTGAATCAAAAACTACACCACGACGTGGAGATGGTAAGTCGTACTTACACACGTATGGCGACGTTGTCATTTATACGATAGACATAATAACTAATATGTTTGTGCCATATTTATAATAAAATCACATTATGTCAGATGTACTGGATTTATTATTTTGGTATGGAAACGACAATGAATGTGGAAGTGGAAGAAGAAAAGAACATGAAAGAGAATGGTGAAATTATTACCTATTCTTCACGTGTTTCCTTTTGAGTTGATAAAAAGGGATCCACAGGTTTTATTTCTGATCAAATTAAGGCCTTTAGTATGATGGGAGGAATGTTGGGAGGATATTTGGGTGGGGTTTGTCTTATCCAATTGGCTTTGGAGGTGTGAGATTAAGAGAAGGGGAAGTACCCTTTTATAAGAGAGGTGAAGGTAACTTTAGAAAAAAAAATGAAATATTATTTTATTAAAAAATCATTTTCTTTTTCAAATGGTTAAAAAATGATTAATTTCGATTCTATGGTGGGTATGGGCCGCAAACCACTCAACCAATAGGTTTTATTCATGTTTAGGTCACCATATTAACCTTATATTTTAGATTTAACTATTAGTTAAATAGTTTGACATTTACCACGTCTCTTTCTCTTTTTATAATATATGGTTAATAAACATACTATAAAAATCCAAGGGAACTCCAAGTGGTTCATTATTAACATATATATCTTTATCTATGTCCTTTTCCTAAACCATAGATTTTTAGGAATATTATATAAATAAATAATATAGTATTTGTTCTAAAAACTCAATTATATCAATTTTAACAATATTTAGTATTTGGTTTTTGTAAAAATACATACAACAGGATCAATTCAAAGAACAAATTCTGTAATAAACCCTAAAATGTCATATTAACCTATAAAAGCAGTGTCATTCATCAATAGTCTCAAATTACATTTATTTGGATATTTATAATATCAATTATTTTAATCTTTCATTAATAAGGTAATTACTACATCATCATTCTGTCATAAATAAATTAAATAATTTAATATATAGAAATTATAAATAAAAATCCATTATCGTGGAAATATTTTTATCTTTCTAATTAATATTTATAGTTGAATTTATCTTGTGTATAACCCTTTATTAAAAATGTATTGGTTATCAAACATTGAATTTAACTCTATTAACTCTTCCTTAATTAAAATAATAATAAACATCCTAATCTAACAAAATTAGACCAAATGGGACCATATTTTATTGAAAAGATTTTTTGGGTCCAATTACACTTATCCAATAGAATTAGGTTATTTGTTAGGGTAATTATAATATCATTTTTAACCTTAATTACCCTATTTACTTTTAACCATGGTAAATAAAAGTAAAATGTTACAATTCACCAAAAATTATTTTCATCTTATTGAACAAAATATTACATAATAATATCAACCATGTCTCTAAATGTTTTGAAATTCCACTCACAGAAGTGGTAAAATTATGTTTAATTCGAATTTTTAAAAACTCTTAGAAGGTGGGTAAAAGACGAGAAAAAAGTTTAATAAAAATTTATACATATAATTTTATTATAAAATGACTCAACTGAATTAAATTATACTTATATAGGAATTATATAACTATTTTTACTTTAAATAATTTTAAATTAAATAAAAAATTATTTAAATAAAAAATCAGTTTTAAACCAAAACGTAGTGTTTGCCACTATTCATCAAAAAATGGAATGTTTTCAGAAAAATACAAACAATTAACCCTAAGATAATTTTAATATTCTGAATTAAAAAATAAATTCTAATTAAAAAAAATTAAAAACATTGATGTTTCATTAATTAATTTAAAATTATTTTTCGTTGTCAAAACTAAAAAGTGGGTTTTAAAAAAGAAAAAACAATCAAAATATTGACTTGTGTTTATGTAAAATTTAAATGTGAAATTTCTTATAATGACCTAAATTGTATTAAATGATAAAAATATAATCTAACTATACTTTTAGAAAATTCAAATTCATAATTTAATAATATAAATTATTTCGATTAAAAAAGTTGTTTTCAAATAAAACATAGTATTTTTTCACTATTCCTCAAAATATTAAAGTTATCAGAAAAGTACCAAAAATTTATCCAAAATAAATTTTTATGTTATGATTATAAAGATAAATTTAATTTCATTAAATTTAAAATATAAAAGTGTCAAATATTGGTTTCAAAAAGGGTTCTCTATTAAAAGGCGGTAAAATTGTAATTTTTTAAAAAATACTTCTATTATATGAAAAATGAATTTGTTATTTTATTATGTCTAAGAAACACATAATATAAATGTTAAAATTATTTAAAGTATATAATATTCCAAATACAGTTAATTCTATTTATAACTGCTTTTTGAAAGGCTAGTTTGGTAAGTAGTGGGGTGCTTGAACTCGGTGTTGCACGTAGTGCTATATATTGAATTACTTTTATAAGATAACATACTATAAATTATTGGGGTGTTACTTTATTACCTCCTTAAATAAATTATGTCCACCAAATTTGACATTGTTCTTGAATTTAAAAGGAACATAATTGAAAAATACCTTTGTGGAAAACCCTCATTAGAAATTGGGTTAATAAAATTTAGTCTTAATAAGAGGGAAAGGGAAATGAAAAAGGCACCACCAAATTATGATCTAAGTTTGGGTAACATTGGTGGAAATTAAAGAAACATAATTGTTGGGAAAATGTAAATATCTATAAGGAGTGATTGAGGTCATCAATCACAAATAAGTGTAAAATTGAGGGCCTCAAATCCATCAATCTAACTTTATTTAAAATATTTTCGGTTCAACAAAACATATAGTATTAGGATAATACATTTTTTTTTGATTTATGATCCATTCCATAATGTTTTAGAATTTATTTATTCACATAATAAGAGGAAAAATATACTTGATATGTAGAAGTTAATCCTTCAAATAATTCCTACCACAAAATCACATTTCTCTCCAAAATTTAATTGAATTCCGAAATATTCTATTTATCATAATCATTATTGTTCCAAACATAATTTATTTTTAATTATTTTTTCAGACTATTTAAATAAAACTACATTACACAAACCATGACATCGGGTAGTCCAGTGGTAGGTGATGCACCCTTATCGCACATCCATTGTAGGTTCAAGTCTCACGCCCTTGTTGGGTGCAACGGGTTGTCGACCGACCTCCAGGTTGTCCATTTTATAACAATCCAAAAAAAATCATAAGAAATGATTTAACATTAATTATAGTATCCAAATTCAAACGTAATCTATTCCACCCATTAGAGTAATCCAAAATACTTCTTTCCAAACTCACAGTCCAATGTTTCTAAAGAAGATAAACAAAATGAAGATCACTTTTGCCACATAATAATATATGAATACCTTTATCATTTATTCTTTTAAAACATGGTGATACACTAAATTACCATAATACCTTATTGATTACATTCATGATCCGTTATTCCTTATAGAATACATGATATATATTTTATATCCAAAAAATTTAATATTCCAACAATGATTGAATAAAGAACCCATTAATTAGTTTCAAAGTAGTCAAGAATATCAAATATAATTTATCCAAATCAATCATATCTTATTCCCAAATAATTACCACAGTATCAAGACCATATTATTTTATATATTTCCATCAACCATGAATTTTCCAAAAAAGTATAACCTAAAACTATGTCACTTACTTGCTACCATACAATCTCAAATCCTTAATGAAATAGTACTGCAATACAATACTTATTTATTTCCATAATTCATATAACTTTTACATTGTTGATACAACACTGAAATGAAATAATTCTTTTGTTACAATATAAGAACACTGGTTATTCATATTCACCTCCGGTAGTATCATAAAATTATTATTCGCAAATAGCATCATTTGGGCCATACTCTTATAATACGGACATTGATTCATAAGTGCCCCAACTTCTTACATATGAAGCATTGAACCTTTGAATACATTTTCTTACCCTTGTAATCACGTACTTGGTGTTCTTTTTCTCCACACTTATAACAAACTCTCATTCCCTTCTATCATTTAAAATGGTGATTGTTTCCACAGTTATCACATAAGGGAAAATCCATCTTTCCCCTCTTCCCTTTATCCATCTTTCTCTCTGCCATCATTTTCATCGCTTTTTTCCCTTCAAAGCTATAGAACTCATAAAATTATTTACATATCATATTAACACATGATACAATTTCTTCACATGATGATAATACATGGGAGACTATATCCCTTATAAATGTTTTCTTAATACCATGAATGATATGATCTTTATTAATCTTTGGATCGTGCGTATTTATGGAGTTCTCATTCATTCTACTAGGAACCATTTCTAAGAATGTCATATACTAGGTTAGTTTATGAATCACAATGCATGATTACCACGTTTTAAAATACCCAATGTAAGTTGAAATGATTATTCATATAATCTATAATCATAAAATGGTTTCATTGAGGAAGTATTAAATCCTAAATCCTTCATAATGGATTTTAATGAAAATGTGAATTATCCTAAGAATATCCACCGGGAGTGTCATAACCAAGAGGGTAGCAAGCCCTATTGTCATGTACAATGATACCTAGGGTCAAGCCCGAAACTCCTTTTCGGAGTTTTTACTCCTAGGTACATCTGTGCTAGAGCCGCCTCAACCTACTCATATCTAGACATAGAGTATTGTTTTGAAAATACACAAAATATATACATTTCCAAAAGTTTAGGATTTTATTCTATATTAATCCTCATAGCCTATCTTAATGTAATGTTCTCTAATCAGAGTTAATCTAAATATATTTCCATGGTTCTTTCTAAACATCATTTTACTCCAACTATAACGCATCGACCCTAGAAGCCCAGATTCGGTGCATTATTACATAACATTGTCATGATACATGGAATCATGTATCTAAAGATAGATCAGTTTAGTAGCCTAGGAATTACTATATATATTCATAAGGTTTAGATTACATCATGAAATAAAAACATCAAAAACATTTTGTCTACTTTTTAAACACACTAATATCCTTAGACTATCCTTGTAGGTGAACCATAAAATACTTCTTCACATCCTGGAAAAAATAAAACATAGAAAGGTGTGAGATCAGATACTCAGTAAGGATAACAATATAGTAGAAATTTTCGTAAGTAATCATAATGTTTTATGGAAATATATAAGACTAAAACAAAAGACTTTTAAAGATAAACATCAGCATAATATGGTAATGATATAACAAAATAATTCCATTTACATAATCATATGGATATTCTAATAGTTGACTAATCACATTCAATATCAATAGCCACTTTCATAATGATGGAATGCATACTGGCAGACGTCATAACCACATTGTCAGGGACTTGTGCCAAGAATAAAAATAAGATTTTTCAAAGGCCTTGTGCGAAGACACTATCTTGTCTCATGAGACCTACTGATGCATCAAAGAGATATAACGGGCTCCACAGGTCACTTACTAAGTCCAATGCATTCCTCATACAAAAGGGTTTAAATATAACAAAAACATTCATATTAAAAATAGCATAAAAAATATCAATACTTTATCCAAAAACTATGAATGGTATAAAAATATGACATCCACCGTCAAACACATTACAAAACCATCAATAAAATTTTGAATATTTGGTTATAATTAATCTACCTTGATCAAGATTAATATCCCATAAATTATTTTGACATAGTTGAAAATGATCAGTAAAAATATTTGAGAGAAATATCCCGTTTTCATGAAATTTTTTAAAAGTCACACAATTTTTAAAGGAAGTAATTTAAAAGTTATTTTCGAATCAAAGTGTCCCATACCACATTAGAACATTTGGAAGGAATTAATATTTTAAATAATTCATTTCCATATAAATATATCTTTAAATCCATTTTGAAAACATGGCCATTAATGAGAAAGGTATAAAAGAATAAATCATTAAAACATTTAAAATTATTTTTTAAAAAAAGAGTCCATTAAAAATCACTTTAAAAAATCTTTTATGAAACATGTACATGGATAATAAATATGTCCTAGTAAAAACATACCCACAAACAATCTCAAATAATAATGAGATTGGGGAAATAACCATTACCTTACACTTCCCTTTGGTGAAGGGTTTTTTTATCATCTTTTGTAATTTCAATACTGTGTTATTTAATTAAACCAGAACCAGAACCATATTCATATTTATTATATCATACATTATTCATTTATGACTTTATACTACCCATATAATAAAGGCTTCCATGTAAAATTTACATTTTGGGTAATAATCACTTTCTTTATCATATGTTTTGTAACTTGTTATTCTTGATTTTATCATTTAGATCAGGATTTAAATACATCAAGAATATAATCCAGGATTTATATATCATATATATATAGAAAAAAATTATTTATAATAGATAGATATATGAAATATAAGGCACAATTTATGGAGAAGGTAGGTCGTACATACACAAAAACGTTTTTTCTATTTTCATATTAAATTGAATGGAAGTAAGTGAATAAGATATATGTAAGTAAATACAAACATATATCTCTCTATCTAGTTTAATTATGATTTCATATATTACATACATATTAATAATATATATTTTTATAATCATAGTGGAATGGTTATGGTGGGAATGAATCTCATCGCGTCGTGGAGACGGTAATCCATACGTATGCACGAGTGACAATATCATTATATTAGTGGTTAAATACAACATAATTGGATGGTATATCATATATAAAGAATAAGTATCATTATATATATATTATTTACATCAGTTATACTCATTATTATACACATCCAAATAATTATGTGTGTCAATAACCAACACCACCATCACATGGAGATGGTAATAGGTACGTACATACATATGGTGACTTTTTCATTAACTAATCTGGTTATACCATAATTATAATAAAATCACATTATTCTGTAGTTATCAAATTTTTTATTTTGGTATGGAAAAAGTAATTAAAGAGGAAGTAAAAGAAGAAAATAACTTGAAAGAGGGTGGTGAAATTATTACCTCTTCTTCAAGTGGTTCCTTTTCAACTGATCAAAAGGGATCCATTGGTTGGATTTATTGTCAAATTAAGTCCTCTTGGATAAAGGGAGAAATATTGGGAGGATATATTGGAAGAGTTTGTCCAATAAAAATGGCTTTGGAGGTGTGAAATTAAGAGAAGGGGAAGTACCCTTTTACAATAGAGGTGAGGGTCACTTTAGTAAAAGCTTAAAATATTATTTTATAATAAAATCATTTTCTATTTCTAATGGCTCAAAAATGATTTATTTCGAGGATAATGTAGGTATTGGTAGAAAACATCTTAACCAATTGGTTTTAGATAGGTTTAGGTCAGCATATTAACCTTATCTTTTAGATTTAACTCTTAGATAAATACTTTGACATTTATCATGTCTCTTTGTATTTTTTTTATTATATGGTTAATAAACATTCTATAACAAGCCATGAAAACACCAAGTGGTTCATTATTAATATATATAACTTTATCTAAGTCTGTTGGATGAACCATATATTTTTAAGAATATTATATCAATTGATAATATAGTATTTGTTTTTAAAAATCAATTTTCTCAATTTGACTCTATTTTTAATTTGGTTTAAGGGAAAATCATAAAAGAATTATTACTTCAGAAAAAAAAATTCAATCAAACCTAAAATGTCATATTTTCCTTTAAAATTAGTTTAATCCATCAAAAGTCCCAAATAACATTTATTTGGATATTTATAGTATCAATTATTTTAATCATTCATTAATAATGTAATTACTGCATCATAATTGTATCATAAATAAATTAAATTATTTAATAAATAAAAATTATAAATAAAATACCATTATATAGTAAAGTTTTTTATCTTTTTAATTAATATTTATATTTTAATTTATTTTATTTAAAGCTCTATTTTAAAAATGGATTAGTTATTAAACATTGAATTTAACTCTTTTAACTCTTCTTTAAATAAAATAACAGTAAATGTCCTAATCTAATCCATGTGGACCAAAGAGGATCATATTTTATTCCTAATATTTTTTTGGTAGAATTACACTTATCCAATAGATTTAGGACATGTTTTCATGTAATTATAATATAATTTTTACCCTTAATTACCCTATTTAATTTTAACCATTGTTAATAAAAGGAAAAAGTAACTATTCACCAATAATTACTTTCAACTTATTGAACCACATTTTATTTACTAATATCTACCTGTCTCTCGGATTTTTGAAATTCAACTCATAGATGGGGTAAAATTAAGTTTTATGCAAATTTCTAAATGCTCCTAGAAGGTGGGTAAAAGACTGAAAAAAGTTCAATAGAAATTTATACATCTAATTTTTTTATAAAATGACTTAAATGAATTAAATTGAACATATATAGGTATTATATATATATTGATTTAAAATTAATTTAAATATAATAAATAATTATTTCATTAAAAAGTTGTTTCTAAACAGTAACCAAATTTTTCCACTATTTATCATAAATTGAATGTTATAAGAAAAAAACCAAAAATTCTACCTAAGATAATTTTGATATTCCGGATTCAAAAATGAATTATATTCTACCAAATTAAAAACATATAATTTTCATTTATTAATTTAAAAATAATTCTTGTTGTGGAAACCAAAAAGCGTGCTTTTAAAAAGTAAAAACTATAAAAAGATTGGCATGTATTTTTGTCAAATTTAAATGTGATATTACTTATGATGATCTAAATCGTAATAAATGATAAAAATATATTCTAATTATCATTAAAAACCATCCAAATTCATAATTTAACACTATATTATTTTGATTAAAAATGCTTTTTTCAATTAAAACGTGGTATTTTTTACTATTCATCAAAATATGAAATTTATCAAAAAATTGCCAAAAAATTTATCCAATTTTTTTATGTCTTGTTTCTAAATATAAATTTCATTTCATTTAAATTTTATATATAAAAGTGTCAAATATTGGTTTTAAAGAGGGTTCTCCATTAAAAGGAAGTATAATTAATTTTTTTTTAAATACTTCTTTTATATGAAAAAATGAATATATTCTTATATTATGTCTAAGAAACATATAATATGGATGATAAAATTATATAAAGTATATAATATTCAAAATGTAGTTAATGGTATTCATAACTGCTTTTTACGAAATGTTTGGTAAGTTGAGGTGCACTCGAACTCAGTATTTCTTGTAGTTGAAGTTATTGAATTACTTTATTAAGATAACGTACTATGAAATCTTGGGATGTTACATTATCTCCTCCAATAAATAATTTCCATGCAATTTGAATTTATTTTTTGAAAATAAATGGTGAAAAATTGAATAACACCGTTGTGGAAAACACACATAGAAATTGGGTTAATGAAATTTTGTCTTAATAAGAAAAAAATGAAATGAAAAAGTTACCACCAAATTAGGATATAGATTATTAGAACATTGGTGGAAATATGAGGCACATAATTGGATGAAAAATTTAAATAATAATAGAGAGTGATTGAGGTCATCAATAACAAATAAGTGTAAAATTGAGGTCCTCAAAGCCATCAATCTATGTTGATTTAAATATCGTCGGTTCAACAATATATAAGGTATTAGGGTAAAAAAATTTTGGTTTTAAGATTCCTTCCATAATGTTTTAGAATTATTTTTTTCATATAATAAGTGGAAAAAATATACTTCATATGTAGAATTTCATCTTTCAACAAATTCCTACCACAAACTCACCTTTCACTAAAAAAATAATAGAATTCAAAAAAATTCTATTTATCGTAATCATACAGGGTTACAAAAATAATAAATTTATAATTCATTAGTCACACTATTTAGAAAAACTACATTACAAAAACTAGGACATCAGGTAGGCCAGTGTTAGGTGATGCACCCTTGTCGCCCATCAGTTGCGGGTTCATTTATCACGACCTTGCCGGGTGCGACGGGTTGTCACCCAACCTCCGAGTTATCCTTTTTATGACAATCCAAAAATAATATTATGAAATTATTTAACCTTAATAATAATATCAAACATCCAACATAATCCATTCTACCATTTAGACTTATATGAAATACTTTTTTCCAAATTCACAGTCCAAAATTTATAAAGTATGAAAACTAAATGGGGATCTTTTTTTCCAGATAATAATATATGAATACATTCATCATATATTCTTTTAAAACATGGTAATACACTGAATTACTATAAAACCTTATTTATTACATTCATGCTCCCTTATTCCTTATATAATACTTGATATATTCCTTATATATATATATATTTTTAATATTCCAATAACGATGGAATAAACAAACCATTAATTATTTTCAAAGTAGTCAAGAATATCAAATATAATTAACCCGAATCAATCATATATTATTCCAAAATCACTACATCAGTATCAGGACCATATTATGGTTTAACATTCCTTGAACCATGTATTTTCCAAAAAAGATAAACCTAAAACTGTGTCACTCTACTTGGTACCATACAATATCAATTCCTTAATGAAATTATACTGCAATACAATCCTCATTTTTTCCATAATTCATATAACCTGGAAATCATTGATACAACACTCAAATGAAATACTTCATTAATAACAACATAGAAACACTAGTCATTCCTCTTCATCTATGGTAGAATCATAAAATTATTATTATCAAATAGTATCATTTGGGGTTTACTCTAATAACTTGGACATTAATTCGCATAGTGTCTGAACTCCATACAGAAGAAGCATTGAACCTTTGAAACTTTTTCTTATCCTTGCAATAACATACTTGGTTTCCTTTTCCCCAAAATTATAACAAAATTCAATTCCCATCAAGCATTTACCAAGGTGATTCTTTCCACTATTATCACATATTGTAAAATCATTCTTTCCCCTCTTCCCTTTATGCATCATTCTCTCATCCATCCTTTTCTTCACTTGCTTCCCTTATAAAACATAGGATAAATGGATTAATTACTTATCTTATTATCACATGACACTATTTCTTCATATGATGAGAATATGGGGGATACTATTTCCCTTCTAAATGTTGACTTAATACCATGAAAAATAAGATCCTTCTTAATCATTGGATCATGTTAATTGTTGGAGTTCTCATTCCTTCTTCTAGGAACCATTTCTCAACAATAGAATACACTAGGTTAGTTTATGAATCACAATGCATAATTAGAAACTTGTAAAATACCTAACATATGTTGAAATGATTATGAATATAATAAAAAATTATAAAATGTTTTCAATAAGAAATTATTTAATCCTAAATCCTTCATAATTGATTGTAATGAAAATGGGAATTATCATAATCGTATCCCCTGGGAGTGTCATAACCATTTGGGCCGAAAAACCCATTGTTGTGTACTAGGATACCCTAGGTCAAGCCCAAAACTTGTTTCCAGAGTTTTAACTCCTGGATATATCTATGCTAGAGCCACCTCTACAAATAAGATGGAATGCATAATTCCAAACTTCATAACCACATATTCCAGGCCTTGTGCCAATACTACACATATGATTTTGTCAAGGCCTTGTGACACGACATTAGTTTGTATCAATAGACCTACCTATCCATCGAGGAGCTATATTGGGGTCCACCAATCACTTATTAAGTACAATTCATTCCACATATGAAAAGGTTTAAACATAACATAATCATTCATATTAAAATAAGCATACGAAATGTGAATACATTATCCATAAACTATGAATGGTATGAAAATAACACACCCACAATAAAACATATCCCAAAACCTTCTATACAATATAGATTATTTTATTATAATAAATCAATGTTGATCAAGAATAATATCATGTAAAGGATGTTGACATAGTTGAAGATGACCGGTATAAATATTTGAGAGAAATATCCCTTTTTCCTAAAATAATATTAATGTCACAAGATTTATAAAGTAAGTCATTTAAAAGATAGTTTTGAATTAATGTTTCAAATACCACAATAAAACTATTTAAAGGAATTAACATTTTAAAACATTTACGTTCATATAAATAAATCCATAAAACCATTTTGAAAACATACACATTAATGAGAAAGGGATAGAAGAATAAATATTTAAAACATTTAAAATGATTTTTTTATAATTGGGTACCTTAAAAAGAATCCATTTCATAAATATTTTACGAAACATGGATATGGATAAAAAATATGTCCCAGTAAAAACATGCCCATAAACCATCTCAAATAATAATGAGACTGAGGAATTAACCCTTACCTTGCACATGCCTTTGGTCGAGGGTATGTTTAACCTCTTGTATAATGATCATAGAATGTTATTAAACTATACCATAATAATATTCATATTTATTATATAATTCAAGATTCATTTATGACATTATACTACAAATTTAATAATGATTTCCTTGTTAAATTAACATTTTGGGTAAAAATTGCTTTCTTTATCATACATGTTTTAACTTGTTATTCTTGATCGTACCATTTAGATCAGGATTTAAATACTTAATGAATATAAACCTAGATTTATATATCATAAATATTTAGAATATAAATATTTCTGATAGATATATATAATATATGGAAGGCACCGTTTAGGAGGATGGTAGGCCGTACGTACGCATAAACGTTGTTTCCTTTTTCATATCGTATTGAACAAAAGTAAGTGAATAAGATATATGTAAGCACATAAATACGTAAATACATACATACATACATAAATATATATTTTTCTCACATATCATTATTATTTCAAATATTAAAAACTTAATAATAAAATATATTTTTATAATCATCGTTGAATGGTGAATGTGGGAATGAATGTCATCACGTCTTGGAGACGGTTTTCCGTACGTACACACGAGCGATAATATCATTATATTGATGGTGAAATAATATGTAATTGGATGGTATATCGTATATACAAATTCATTATCCTGTTATATTTATTATATACATAAGTTATACACATTATTATACCCATCCAAATAATGAAGTGTTTGAATAACAAAGTACACCACGATGTGGAGACTTTAAGACATACGTATGCACCTATGGTGAATTTGTCTTTTATAGAATGGATAGAATAAAGAATATGGTTTTACCATGTTCATAATAACGTCATAGTACATAATACGTACTAGATTAATTATTTTGGTATGGAAATGACAATGAAAGAGGAAGTGGACGAAGAAAATAACTTTAAAGAGAGTGGTGAAATTATTACCTCTTCTTCAGGTGTTTCCTTTTGAGTTGATCAACAGGGATACATTGGTTGGATTTCTGATCAATTTAAGGCCTATTTGATGAATTAAAGAATATTTGGAGGATATTTGGGTAGGGGTTGGCAGATCAAAATGGTATTGGTGGTGTGAAATTAATAGAAGGGGGATTACCCTTTTATAAGAGAGGTGAGGGTCACTTTAGGAAAAGCATGAAATATTATTCTATAATAAAATCATATTCGGTTTCTAATGGCCCCAAAATAATTTATTTCAATTAAAAGGTGGGCATGGGTCGAAAAACTCTCATCAAATTGGTTTTATACATGTCTAGGTCACCATATTAACATTATCTTTTATATTTACCTCTTAGTTAAATAGTTTGACATTTACCATGTCTCTTTGTTTATTTATATTATATGGTTAACAAACTTACCATAACAAGTCAAGAGAACCTCAAGTGGCTCATTATTAATATATATAACATTATCTATGTATTTTGGATAATAATTTGATTGTTAGGAATGTTATATCAATTAATAATATAGTATTTGTTTTAAAAACTCAATTATGGAAATTTTGACACTATATTGTATTTGGTTTTTGTGAAAATCATAACATCATGATTACTTAGAAAAAAAAATTTCAATCAACCCTACCATGTCATATTAACCTAGAAAATTAGTGTAATTTATCAAAATTTTCAAATTACAATTATTTGGATATTTATAATATCAATTATTTTAATCTTTTATTAATAATGTAATTACTGCATCATCATTGTGTCATAAATAAATTAAATTACTTAATATATAAAAATTATAAATAAAATACAAGTATGTTGGAAATTTGTTTTATCTTTATAATTAGTATTTATTGTTGAATTTATCTTATGTATGTCCATATATTATAAATGATTTAGTTATTAAACATTAAATTAAAATCCTTTAACTCTTCTTTAAAAAAATATTAATAAATGACATAATATAATCCATGTGAAACATATAGGATCATATTTTATTCTTAACATTTTTTTTGGTCTAATTACACTTATCCAATATAATTAGGACATGTGTTAGGGTAATTATAATATCATTTAGACCCATAATTACCCTATTTACTTTTAACCAGGGTAAATAAAAGTCAAAAGATACTATTCCCCAAAAACATATTTTTTCTTATTGAACAAAATTTTACATACTGATATCAAATTTGTTTCTCTGATTTTTGAAATTCAACTCATAGAAGATGTAAAATTAAGTTTTATGAAAATGTTTAAATCCTCCTAGAAGGTGGGTAAAGACGCTAAAAAGTTCAATAAAAATTTATACATTTAATTTTATTATAAAATTGCCCCAATGAATTATTTTAAAATTATATAGGTATTATATATCTATTTTTACTTAAAATAAATGAAAATAAAATAAATAATTATTTAAATAAAATTTGGTTTTATGCTATAACACAATGTTTTTCAAATTCATCAAAAATTGAATTTTTTAAGAAAAAAAAAATTCACCCAATGCTAATTTTGATATTCCGAATTTAGAAATGAATTCTAATTTACCAAATTAAAAATATAGATGTTTCATTTATTAATATAAAATTAATCCTCGTTATCAAAACCAATAAGCGAGTTTTTAAAAAGTTAAAACAATCAAAATATTAACATGTGTTTATGTGAAATATAAATAAGAAAATAAATATAATGAACAACAATGTAATAAATGATAAAAATATAATCTAATTATATTTCAAAACCATTCAAATTCATAATTTAAAATTATAAATTATTTCTATTAAAAAAGATGTTTTCAACTAAAACATAGTATTTTTCACTGTGAATCAAAATATGAAAGTTATCAGAAAAACACCACAAATTTATCCAAACTAATTTTTTATGTTCCACTTCTAAAGATAAATTTAATCTCATTAAATTGAATATATAAATGTGTCAAATATTGGTTGTAAAAAAGGTTCACAATTAAATGGTGGTAAAATGTCTTTTTTTGATAATTAATTCTTTTAGTTGAAAAAAACGAATCTGTTCTTATATTATGCCGAAGAAAAACATAATATGGATGTTATATTTATATAAATTATATAAGATTAAAAATTCAGTTAACACAATTCATAACAACTTTTTGAATGTCTTGTTTGGTAAGTTATCGTGTGCTTGAACACGGTGTTTCATGTAGCACAAGTTATTTAATTACTTTGATGAGATAACGTACTATGAAATCTTGGGGTGCTTCAAAACAAATTACCATGGTGGAAACTATTTTGGTAAATAAGAGTAATCATAAAGGCTAAGGAATAACTTGTCTAAAACATGTATATTTTGCTGTGTTGGAAGTGTTACACACCCATAACATACCTTAAATCCATTATTTATCAATTTTTATCCACAATAAGTAAGGATGACCTCTTATTAATTTATACTTTTGGGTATTTAAAAAATGTCACCCCACCATAATTTGAAATGGGATATCACTCCCATCACTTATTTACACATATTAATCCATCATTCTAAACCAAAATCTACCATTGAATAATT
The DNA here is from genome assembly GCA_963277665.1 of Viscum album. NCBI lineage: Eukaryota > Viridiplantae > Streptophyta > Magnoliopsida > Santalales > Viscaceae > Viscum > Viscum album. Next base: position 540,549,821 of record OY728130.1, on the reverse strand, counting down.
ATAACATCCATCCCCTCCTCATGAACTACAATTTTTTGATGAAATCATTTTTAATATGGCTTCTACTCAATTCCTATGGATTTTAACCAAAGATTAGCAAATTTTCTTCGACAAGTGACTTTATTTTATTTGATATTTCACCTCATTAAATTCTTCTTAAAAAATTATGACATAATATAATATGTGTATCCCATAAAATAATAATTTTTATTTTAAATTAATTACCTAAATCCATTCCCCATTTGATTTTATGGGATATGAAATCATTACTTGTGTATATGGGAGATTACCACCTCGCAAACTGATGTCATTTATTCTTTAATTACCATATTTCAAGGATATGTATTATGATGGATAAAAATTATATTTATGATACTAATATAATTAATATTTTTCTTGATTAGTTATATTAGATATAAATTGTTAATATTACATTCTATCGGGGATATGATAACATCGCTCGTGTTTACGACAGACTATAACCTTGTGAATAGATGTGATTAATTTATGAGAAACACATTACATGGATTATTATAAGGATAATATTATTGAATATATGTGATATAAATAAAATAATTATTATATTTGTGAAATTTGTATCATTTGTAAAATATAATATATCATTTTTATCCATAAACCGAAAATTTTTATCATCCTTCATGTACGTATGGACTACCACCTTCCCGAAGTGATGTGACTCAGTATTCATCACCACACCTCATAGATGACACACATAATTAAATATAATGATATAATATATTATTTATTATACAATTATCATAACATAATTTTAAAATATAACTTACCTCTTTTCAATAATTATCCCTGAAAATTTTAAATATTACTCATGTGTAAATATGACCTACTGCCTCCATGATCGTAAAAGAAATAATTTTTCAAAACCATATTTCATGATTAGAATGAAAATAATTATTAACATATAATAATTTTAATTATTTCATGATTATTATTATTATTTAGTAGATTTAACTCTATAATATTTTCAATTACTAGATCATTCATGGTCAAATATGTATGAGAAAGCAAGGAAATTAACACCTAAAATAATTAAAATAATGGAAAATAATTAATAATAAAATGATAAAATATTATAAAATGTTCATATATGATATTTTGAACATGAATATAGTTATTTAATATAATTATATCACTCATTAAGATGTTATACTAGGTGGTTACTGCTTGCTCAACCAAATAGAAGCTTGAATTAATGGAATTCATCTCAATATCACATAATTTAGGAATTTTTTTTCATTGTGTTCCAAATTTAATTTATATAGTGTATATAATTCTCCTTTGACATGTAATATCATGATTAATTGTTAATTACTATAATTTTAATTTTCAATTTGACTTATTTCCCATAAAGAGAATTTAATTAAATTTTACCAAGTGGTAATGAATTTCATAACAATTTTTTTTGATTTCATTATATTTCTTATTCATCATATTTGATATTCAATGACTATGTGTGTAATGAATATTAATTATATTGTTATTTATTTTACTTTTTTTATGTGTATATATTGTTGATTTAAATAAAATATTCTAGTAAATTTTATAATAGCAATATTATGATAATTATTAGGGAATATTTCACAATATAATTCTCATTGTCATTTTTTATTTGTAAATTTTAATTGAAAAAAATTATTTAATCTTCTGTTGATAAAAAAATATTATATTTTCAGACACCAGTATTCCTCAATATTTTAATGTTATATTATTGTTTCTTCCTATATTCTGTACTGAACATTATTTATAAAATGAGATTTATAAATATCTGACCACATTTCTCTCTTCAATCCAAAATCTATTTTCATCCAAATCCATGTTTTAGAAAACTCTTTAATATTTTTTTATAATTTTCAAATTATTTGAAAATAATTTTTTTTCCTTTATTACAATTTAAAAAAAATTGAACCATCATATATTTTTCAAATCAATTCATTTATGGTTTTCATAGTGAAATTGAAATTAATTGTTATTTTAACATGTACGTATTGAATGCAATTTCAATCATTAATGAATAGATAAATGATTTAATGATTCCTTTATATATTTCAAGGATTATTTCCATGTTAAAATATTTTAAATAAATGGAAATTATAGTTTTATAAACATGTTTTTCAAAATTTAAACAATATTTTCGACTAGAATGTGTTTAATGATCATTTTATGGTTTTTCATTTCATTAGCGAATTCAACCAAATATTCCCAATATAATATATATATATATATATCACTCATACCATCCTTATTCATCCCCTAGATGGTTTATGATCATTTTTACAATGAAATGTACTGAACTACTCATATTTGATTAATTTATATAGTCATTAGCTTTCAATTGAATTATTCACATTCCTATAGACTTTAAATTTCCAATAAATATCGAGATTATTTGTGTTGGATATTTGTTTTCATAAAAAATATATCATTTCTACGTACTATGTAGTTTTTTGAATGTTATCTATTTAATATGAAATTACATTATAAATTTAAAATCCATACTGAATACGAATATTTGATGATAAGGCATATTGTTTATGAACTAATTAGATTATTCAATATAATAGAATTATTTGGACATGAAGAAAGGGTGTAACCTTGATATAAGTATTCCAAATTGAATATTTTTTCTAAGGAGACAAATTAGGGTGCTATAATAAATTCAATTCGTTAAACCATATGAGTTCATACCCAGTATTTTTATACCACATTGAGGATAGATCATGTGGGAATAAATATATATAATTGAATACATTACATTTAATAATTCATAATATTCATCATTTAGAATTAATTTATTATAATACATGATATTATCGAAATGATATTATCTATGGATGAATTTCATTCATAAATATTGATTACATGTAATTTATTTATAGTTATTTACCTTTCCATATTGATTTTTTCTCATCTAGTTAAGATATTCATTTTATTGGTTAAACAGAAATTTTTTGATACATAATTGTAAAAATTTATTATTCTTATTGATTCATGATTGAATCTATTTTACTTAAACTGTATTGTGTATTTTCTCTCTCCATTTTTTTATTTCCATTCCTAAGAATCCATGTTGTGTACTATTATTAATAGTCAATGACTTTTTATAATGAATAATAATATTCTAAAATTGTTTTTTAATTTTTTATATTCATATATAATTCAATAATCAAGTATATATCTCATTTACCAAGACTACTTAACTGTTCGGTCTATAGGAATGTGATTCCATATATATTATACCAATTTTAATAAAAAAGATACCATATCCAAGCAATTGGGGTCAGTGTCACTACAAAAAAAAACTATCCATATCACTTCATTATTTATTTAACCTTATCATATAATCCATTTTGTGATAAAAAATTTATTCTATAATGGTATTAGGTAAAATCCTATGGCGGTGTTGTGAAGAAGTGGTAATGTTCTAAACCAATAAACCTTGTTTAATTTATCCTTTCAACTCCATCCACTATTAGCAATCATGATAACATGATAACATCATTACACCCTATATAAAAAACTTTCTTATGTGTTTACTACAACCTAAATCGATATAAGATTCTATTAAATGGGAAAAATCCATTTCTTATATGTATGGCAGGAATGTAATTCATTTTCCAACATTGCATATCACAACTGTACAGAAGGTACTCCTGGTCACAAATTGATGTGATTAAAATTTGTATTTATACATAAAATAAATGGTATATATACAATTTTATTAGAAATAATATTATATTTATGATAATATTTTCATTCCTTTGGGGTAAAATTATTTTTACCTTTTTTCGATCATGATATTTAATAAATTGAATTATTACAAATGAGGTCATTTGTCATAAAATCTCTATGATTATAATGTACCTTTTTTCATAAACAACATTCATGCTTGGTTTTAAGATAATAATTATTATAAAAATTATTATTAAATATTGATTATTATTTTTTAGATAATGTAAAAATTACACCTTCATCCATGGTCAAGACACGATTGTAATATTCAAATAACGAATCGAGCATCCTCAAAACACTTAATGAGGACATAACTGATTTTGTAGTAGTCTTATACCCTTTATTCATCTTATGGTAGCACATCAACACATGGTCCCTTTCACTCTCTTCCATTTTTACCCAATATTCTCACTTTCCAAAGGTGGTCAACATCCATCACCTTCAATGGGGATGTGTTATACTTGATCAAAATCGGATGATGGGATGTCAGTTACTTCTTCCATTGAATTTTCCTTAGAATTTGTGGCTGTGTATGGGTCCACTTCACCTAGTTATGTATGTTAATAGAACTCATTATCAGTACCATATCTTTTGTATGTTTATTAATTACCCCACTTCTATAAATACGTTAAAAGTGGTCATGATAGGCAAAAAAAGTTTGTCCTAATAGTAGCCTCATGGGGAATCAGTGGTATTTATGGACACTAAGAACGTTGGTCACATGTATTCTTCAATATATGAGGAAACCTCTTGGAGTCATCGTAAGAATGTATCCCAAGGTATTCAATGTCTATAAATGGGTAATTTATGACAATATGATATTCTCTACTTCTTTGACCTCAAGAATATCTTTTTTATCTTGAGGTATAATTATAAATGATTTGAGGAGTTTATCATTGTGATGATATGTATAGAGACTGATCAGAATTCTCCATTGAGGATTATCAGGGAGTTGAGGGTCAAGAATGGAACACCTGGAGTGATTGCTGATGGATGGGTCACAACATCATACGGTGGTGAATTGAGGTGGGAAGTCCCATAAATGGTTTATATAACACTTCGAAGGTTGATCTGGACAGTAATGGAGGTGGATCATAGAGGTTACCACTTTAGATAGAGCCACCATGGATTAGCATTAGTCAATATTAAACCTTATGTAGGTGTCCTACAAACACTATATATAACTCAAGGATAAAAAACCCATGTAGTTTGATTCAACAATTTAATGTCATGTGACTGTACTATTCTATTCAATTTAACATTATGTGAATAGAATGATCACCTTGCAAAAGGATTTCCAATTAGGGATGGTATAGGGATTACACATGGAATATTCTATTTGTAAGATAATTGTTCTACATTGGATTCAGTGGTGTGGGGATTACATATAGGGGCATCTCGAATAGATGTCATGATCTAACTAGTATGTGGCAGTCAGAGTAAAATTTAGGATGGATTTTGGGTTGAGTGCGTGGAGTCGATTGATTGAAAAAATTGGTGATGTGTGGGTATTGAACCTCTAGGAGGGTTGTTATATATCATAATTGGGTGGTAATCAAATACCACGTAGTTCAGAAAGAGGATATGGGTATTTATCTTGAAAAGGATGCCCATATAAATAGAGCATGTAGCTATGGTTTACACATGCGAGCATCCTGGGAGAAGAAAACATTTGGTAATTATTCAAGGAGGGATTCCCATGAGTATGAGATATATGTGTGTCACAATATTTAATAACCTATAATACCACATGATTTATACTTATAATGGGAAAATGAGTTAACATTGGACCTAATTCTCATGTTTTAAAAGATGCATTGACCACACATAGTATAAGGATTATAAAAAAAGTAGGCTGAGGAGGATCTATTTTTCTGTGAGGAAGATCTATTTTTCTGTGAGGAAGATCCCATTCCTTGTCACTAATACATGGATTATCCTATGAATATTTTATGTGAATTATTCATAGAAAATTCCAATGAGAGTCTGCATGTCCCCTATTATGGATGGATGTGGCATGGTAGTTGGCAGTAAGAGTGGTCATGTTACCCATGGTGGAAGCTGTGAGAGTGGTCATGTACTCATTGGTTAGATAAGGTGGCATACCATGATAATCATACAAGTGGAATCCTATTTTTAATTCATGGATTAAGAGTACGGTTTAATTTCATGTGTTGATGATGTTTGTGCTAGGTAGTTTTATGTTAGGCAGCACAGACATAGGGAACTCACTCCTTACACATTGGGTATATTTTATTTTCATAAATTATACACTTAGTGATACATGGATTTGTTAATTCTTGGTTGGAATGGTGTACAGGAGTGGTCAATCATGTGGTCCATGATGGATTCCCTATGATTATAAAAAATGGTATTATAGTTCCAATGCTAAGAAAAAAAGAAATTGGGATTCCTGGAACACACTTAATGTGGAGTGGGCCACATGTATCGGAGGAACATTCCACATAAGGACATCAGGTGTAGGAAAAAAGATATTCTATGGATGTGAGGGTTTTTGGTAAATTTAATCTCATGGAGGGGAGTTAGCATAAGGGATATGATATGTGGAAGCCAAGAATTGTTGATTCATAAAGCATAGAGTAGCACAAAAAAGATATTTACCATGCTTAGGTGCTTCATAAAGGATAGTGGATGTGTGAAGGAAGTAGATTGTTGAAACAGACTAACCCTACCATGGAAAAAAGTATTAACTCATGAAAGGAGTTATTCAATAAGGAAAAATTCTTTGTCAGTCCTCTATATTCTCTTGAAGCCTTCTTGCTCTACAAAGGTAATAAGCCTTCATGAGTTGAATCCCTACCTCTAGTGGATGTATTTTAAAACATGGAAACGATGTCTCATGATGCTATTATACCTTGGATGATCCATTTCAGTTTAGTGTGGGATTTTCATGGTGATTCATGAATCAAGAGAAATTAATAATCCTAAGGGTAAGGTTTTTGTCCTAATATGGTTGAATGAGTTTTGTATTTATAAGGAAAAGTGGTTATTGCTGATGATATGTGGTTCTCAATTTGTATGGGAGCATTTCGAATGGTCAAGGATGCATCATAATTATTGTGCCAATCCGAAAACCATTAGCATGACTGTAGAGTGTAGACTATCTAACAGAGAGTAGCATCTAGGGCTCATAAATTCATGAAGTGTCTTGGGCTATGTGGAAGATATCATTTTGTATAAACTAATATTAGTTTTTGGGATGTTTGAACATGGATTGTATGTCCAATGACTATTGATTCCTTGACTAATACCATTGTACATATTTTAACACAGATAATTCCCCCCTTTGAATGGGTGGTGATGTGAAATGTAGGGTTTGATTATGAGGGATTATCCTTAAATAATTTAAAATACTCTCTCCTTCATGAAGATAATTCATAGAGTGTAGTCGTGATGCCACCCTGAATAGATAACTGGCACATAGGCCATTGTGGATCATATACCATTTTACTCATTTAAAAAGAACATGTGGTTGTACTCAAATATACATAAATTTGTATGAATAACTACACCAGAAAACATTTCTTCTGAAGCACATGACCATAAAAATTATCTCACCTTGATCACTAAATTGCAAACCTGACATAAGCTCCTTTACTTGGTGAATGATTCAAAGTTAACCAAAAATCACATACAATAATTTTGAATGGAAGATACTTTGACCTCAATATATGTGTATTAGGTCCCACGAATATTCTTAACAAATGGCCTCCATGGACCATAATTGAGATAAGCCTTTGTTTCAAACTAAATGGCCACTTTGTATGTCCATGATGAAGCATCATAGTGAGAATTATTAGAAAATAACATCAAGATTGGGTAATACACTCACAAAACATCAGATGAGGAATCATTATTGGGACGTATGTTAGAGTCTCATAAGGTGTATCATTTATGTAATAGGTTTTAATTGTATAAATTTGTATTGAGATAAGATATCATCATCGTATAGGTGAGCATATAGGAACAAACCTACTGGTTCAGAGGCATACCAAGGAAATACCAGTGGAACATGGATGCTGCAAGGCCAATATGGAAGGAACAGGGATCTGTTATGGTGATTTGTTTCATCAATTAGATAAAAAATATCTACATGGAGAATCATGAGCACCATTTTTCTCCAATGTAGTACCAAATGGTCATCAATGTGGGATTAGGGAACCCAGAGAAAAGATGGTCTGATGGATGAGACCTGCTCCATGGTGGTAACATTACTATTGAATAAGACTTGGCCTATAGAAAATGAACATCATGTACTGAATTTGGAGGAGGGATGAGAAATGTATAATTTTAGGCATCGGTATTGGATTTTGAGTTCCATTTTTAGAAGACACAAAAAATCATGCCACATATATTGTGTTTTTGGTCACCAGGGGCCAACACATTCTGCTAGTACCATGTGATTCTGATATCAAACATTGGGACCTCCATTATATATCTATAATCCTATTTCTTTGGGAGTTGTTTGACATGATTCCCCATATGGGGTATGTGTTGTAAGATCATGAGTAGCCTCTAGCATTGCTGAAGGTGCCACTAGATATGGTTCAAGGAACAGTTTAGGTAATGTGAGGGACGATGGGAATTCACTACCAGAAGTGGTTTTATTATTTTTTGAATTGGATAGAAGAGGATCATGCAATGGGAGAAGAGGAATAAGGGGATGATCTATTAAAATATTTCTAATTAGTATGCATATATTCCCTAAGGGGCCCAAATTGGGAAAGGAGGGAACCCAATGGTTAATTATGGATGCTTTCCAATAGAAACCATGATAATACATGATTAATACATTGCATCCACACATAGTTAGGCTCACAATATTCATTGGGTGACCTATTTTATATAGATTCTCCTAGTAAGTGATGCACATACGGGGGTACATTAAAGAAAATATTCAATGGTGATGAAGTTGGGGGCGGGGAAATGTATGTTCCATGGCATCATTGTGCTGGAGAAGTTATAAAAATTAACTCGGCATATCAGTGAAAAAAATTCACCTTGGTATATGTGTGGGAATTTTCATTTTATATATAGAAGGGTAGTCATGCAAATGGGGGTATGAATACCCAAACCCCATCTCCCCTGTAGAAAAAATATGGTTGTTGATAATGAACATCATGTGTTAGTTTAATTTATTGATGTGCCAAAAAGATGTGATTAACAAGGTTGGGATGAAAATTTATTTATCATTTCATTATTTCCCCTTGCATATGGGTGTTTTGACCAATGATAATTCCTGAACATAGGAGTATCTACCATAAATTATGTCCTTCTGTAGCAGGGTGCTGGGGGAAATAGATGATTGTGGGATGATCATTGATCTATACAACCCGAACAAGTTTTAGAGGTAGTTCTGATGAATTAAAGGGACAAATCTTAACGCGTAATTTGGGGTGTACATCATGGGTGTCACACCTTGGTGGTGTGGAATACTTGGCTAATGCACACACGTGAATATAGAAGGATGAAAAATGAACTGCTGCCACCCACTACAATGTCTAGAGAGACCCATAACTATGAAAAGATGGTGGGTCTCTTATATAGGTGTAAAATTGAGGAAACAAACCATCCAACCCAATGAGGGTGTTATCCTTCCACTGTGAGGAAGAGGTAGATAAATGAATAGAGTGTGTCGTATTTTATAAGATGGCCCCGTGGGTTGTGCAAAAGTATCGGGACCAATTTTTCATGGGACCGAATAGTTTACAGGACTAGGAAGAAGATTATAAACATCAGGCTGGGTAGTTTTGGGATGGTGGACCTGAGAAGAATGGTATCCACCTAGATGATTCATCCAGAATACATTCCATGTTCATGGTAAATAGTTATGTCACAAGGACATTACCAAAGAATCCATCATCCTTGAGATATGGGTCTACAAGGACATCTATGATAGTTCATTGTTCTAAACGAGATATGGTACCACCTAAATTGGTTTGGGATAAAACATGCTAGGAATATTTATACCAGATAGAACTTCCTCATATCTCATGAAGAGAAGGAACAATATGCAACCAAGACAGTATAGATAGTGCATTACTGAGGCACTCTTCATCTTATGATAGACTGAGTGATGGTGCTAATAGACATGAACTCTCTTCTAAAAATTTATGTAGCTATGATGGGGGCATATTCAAAATTGCCTTAGGAATTGTAGGAATCACAGGGAGATGATGCTGATTAAAGGTCCCTATGGATATGGTGAGATTGGAGACTCCATGGGGAATATAAAGACCCGTAAATTTCAATGAAATTTTTTCTTAAATTCTTTGGGATTTTATGAGAATGCAGTTTCTGACGGCATTGGATTCTGAGGCGCGGTGTTCACAGAATCAATTTCCAAAGATTAGCTTGGGTACATTCAGTAAACGAACGAGCGGGTTTTTCTATCGTTTGAACTAGTTCTCGGAATTGAAATCCGAGGGCACCGATGGAACCGCAGTGCCGGTAATTTCTTAAGATGGCCTTTCACGAAGGTGTATTTGCTCAGGGGGTGTTGTCAAAAATTGAGGATTAGATGTGATGTAAATAAAATAGTGGTACAATTTTATTTTCTTTATCTAATGGTTATATCTTACATAGGGTAGTTGGGGTGGGACCCACAATCTCCTAACTACCAATGTTAGGATATTTGTGAGGTGGGGCCTACACGAGCCCCACCCCTTCACATTTCTTTAACTCCTCTAACCCCCCCCCCCTCTTAAAGTTGGTAACTCTTATTAACATGTTTAACTCCCCCATTAAGTGGGTGACTTCTCCTCTCCTCACCATCCCCTCATTAAATTATACCAACACACACTAATTAAATTTATTGAATTAAGTATTTGAATTTATCAATTTGAACCAATGGAATGTTTTAATAAAAAAAGAGGAGATTATTTAATTTTGGGGTTAGTTTTGTTGTGTGGATAATTAGGGAAGGGAGAGCTCTGTTTCTTTTGCAGAACTTCATCCTTCCACAAAGTACATCATCTCTTCAATGAAGAACGAATCAGCAACTCTTGTTTCTCCACCCGCTTCCTCATCCGCGACAAGGGAAGATACACTGATACGGGAGTTCTCCAATGATACGCAATCATCATCTTATCTCTGTGATAAAAGAGAAGACGACGTTTCCTCGGGTGCACACTGTCGACGATGGAAACGACGCCATATTTTGCGGCGCTTGACAACCGGTAATTACTTTGTGAGGTAGAGTTTATTTATGTTCATGATTAATTTAACGTTCTTCGTTAATTAATTTGGACTATTGTTATCAACATAACGAGAGGATATCAGACCGCACAAACACGGCCGATCCTCCTCCCCTTTTATTTGTTGATCCTTGTTGATGTTTTCGGCATAGGCGGAATGGTTAAATTGCACTGCATGGAAACGAAAAGGGCCGCAGATGATGCGGGCAGCGGTGATGGTGCGTAGTGCCATCGCGCCGCACCAGTGAGGTCGAAGGAGGCCGCGGCCAGGAGCGAGCCGCGGCGGAGGGGCGTGGCGTCGTAACACCACGCAGAAGATTCAAATGGGGCTACAGCCAGGGCGGGCCGCAACGGAGGGGCACGATGCTGTTTCGCCATATCAGTTTTGCAATGGGGCAGCCAGAAGATCCACCTGCCAGCTCCACCTGGAGGTGGGTCCCCCTCAGTTCCCACGGTTACAAGAGCCCGGCCTTAATGGCTGGCCATTTCGGAAACAGCGGGGTGGCGCCCCCCTTCGCACCCCGCTCGGCCGTGAGACGAGCTGCGGCCGACCTCTGATCTGGGCCGCAGGCCATGCCTAGGTGGGCCGGGTCGTTCCAAAATTGGCCGGACCTGGACCTGGGTAAGGTCGACCTAGTTCGGGCTGACCCAATGGGTATCGGGCCTGGTCGGACCAGGCATGAACCCCCTATTGCCAGACAGATTCATTCAAACACCAATAACATGGGCTACAGACTTCCGATCGATGCATTGTCAGTTGTGTCAGGATACTTGGATCGAGACGGTCGTTTTGGTATATTACACTCAAGATTTCAGTAATGATTTTGTATGGTCGGGTTGGTTTTAACCCGAAACCAACTAGGGCCTTGGAGCGGAAATTCATATAACTTAACAACCGGACGTCCGAATGGAATTCCATCAATCACGTTTATTTCCTCTTAGTGAGACAGTTCCTTTGGCTTACTCTGATCGAGTTTTGGACACATCTGGAGTACGGTCGGGTTGGTTTTAACTCGAAAACCAACCTGGCCCTTTGGATGAAAAAGCCATTAACTCTCAGACAGGGCATCTGATTGAGGCACCATCTGTCGTGTTGAGTTCCTTTTGATGAGATGGAACTTTGTGATACATAATCTATAGACTTTGTGACAGTTGATGTATCGAACCCTTGGATCATTGAGCGGACCCTCCCAGAATCAAGCGTACTGTGTGTGGGAACCCTAGAGCTGCCTGTGACTGCGACGACAAAGACGACTGATCATGGATCCTACGTGGGTTCGGCAGCGAGGACGACTATACTTGGATATTACGTGGGTACGGCAGCAATGACGACTGTACATGGAACCTTTGTGGGTTCAGTAGTGAGGGTTACTATACATGGATCCGACGTGGGTTCTGTAGTGATGACTTCTGTACTTGGATCCTATGTGGGTTTGGTAGAGGAGATGATTCAGAGGATACATCTAATCATATCCTCCCATCTTTGTGAGTAGTATACCTGTTTGAGCTGAGTCTAGACTTCAATCATTATCATCGATATGACTAACTTTCATTCCAGTGTGGATTGGGTTGTAATTTCTTGTGTGGACAGGGTTGTACTTGGGCTCATGAGTTGGAGCTGAACAAGAAATGACTACTTAGGTATATTTATGGGCATATACCTAAGTAGAGTTGTTTGATACTTCGTGTTTGTATCTTTCCTTGTGATTTATCCTTTGTGGATTCTGGGAGACCTTCGGGGGTCTCAAGGTCCCAACTGAGTATCGTATACTCACCCCTACATGGGCTATGCTGGCATTACATTGTGTTGGTTGCAGAAGACGGACAACACTGATCGTGGTTTAGGTTTGTAGACCGGGATGGTACCCGAAGGTGGACTAACAGGCGGGACGTACACGGAGCAGACGACTGGACTCGAGGTGTTGAGGAGACCATATTTACCCACCCTTCAGGTGGGATACCCTGAGGATGAATCGGTGGTTGCTGATTTAAATTACTGATGATGTAATTTATTTTAGTTGTACTTTACTTTCAGTTGGGTTTGAATTCAGGTCCATTTACTTTTAGCACTTTCTTTTGTACACAGTTAACTTAGTGTTTACTATAGCTTGTGTACTCTGTGGTTTTTGGTTTCATATATAAAGTAAATTCCTTCCCTTTTACCAGGGTTTACTCTTTTGGTGCTAGTCTCCAGCCCCTGCCCTATGGGAGGCGGTCTTGGGGTTGTCACAACATGGACCCTGAGGACGGGTCTTGAAAAATTGGTATCAAAGGAGTCAGTTCTACCGCAGAACTCTGGACTCTAATAATTTTCTTCTATGTGAAGAAATAGTTTATAGGGTATTGAGTGTGTTTTCAGTCAAGGGAGTCCAGTGTTGGTGTGGTGGCCGACGTATCCATACACCAGGACCCTAAATTCTGATTTCCGACTCAGTGCATGAAAACATTGATTGCATGTGTGTTTCAAAAGTTTTTTTTATTACTTTGTGTCAGCTTACAAGGTATACTATATTAACCATGGAGCACCTATTTCTTTTCAAGATGGACCCATGATGGAATCCAGCTAGAGTTCCGAGCATTGTGCGAGATGGGAGCCCACCGAGTGATGAGGCCTCGGTGCAGGGCCCCATTACAGTGGAGGCACCAGCGGTACCTCTATCCGTCGAGCCACTGATGCCACCAGCCCCGGCAGTTGAGAGTGAACGTCGCTTGAGAGCACTACATGAGATTCAGTGTTAGATACTACCCAGTTTCAGCAGGGAGATGGACTCTCAGGAAGCTGAGGTTTGGCTGGAGGCCATCGTTCGAGTTTTCTGGTTGGTAGGGACACCAGCAGACCTCATGGTGATCCTTGTGGTGATTCTCCTGCACGCAAGAGTAGGTAGATGGTGGATCCTGATGCTCCAGGTGCACGAAGAGGCATCTCTACTTTGGCCAGACTTCGAGAGCCATTTCCTCTCAGAGTTCATTCCGGCCACCCTCCATGTGGTGCACATTCAAGAGTTACTACGGCTGCGGCAGGGCAACGTTAGAGTAGCCCAGTACTCGGCTAGATTAACTGATCTCTCGCATTACTCCACGAACATGGTACAAGACCCATTCTTCCTGGTCCAGACCTTCGACCAGGGACTAAGGCACGAGATTAGGTCATCCATGATCTCCCTTAGCATTCTGACGCAGGCATGAGTACTAGAGTGATCCCTTCTTGTGGAGAGCTTCCTTTCTTAGCCTATGGCAAAAGTGAGGCCTGCCACAGGGCATCACGAAGTGAAGTCTTCTAAATCCGTTATTAGATAGATTTCGCAGTGGTCCAAGATGACCTGGCCATCAGGTGTGTGACCTCAGGATACTGGTTCGGAGGTGTGGGGCACACATAGCAGAGCCAGTCATTCGAGAGGCAGACGGTTCTATGCATGCGGCGGGTAGGGCCACATGGCTCATGACTGCCCGACCTGCCATGCAGAGTAGCAGCAGACGGTTGAGGGACCACCCAGGCAAAGGCAGAGGTTCGACTGTGGTGGTTCGCAGGGAGTATGCGGACAAGGAAGAGGAGCTGGCTGAGCAACGGGTGGTGGAAGACTCTTTGAGGCTCTACCACCACCACCACCACCAGGAGGTCCACCCCGACCACAGGGAGCTGGCGAACAGAGACAGGCTCAGCTTCAGGCAGGGGAGTCCTATGACCACAGAACACATGAGATGATTCAAGGTGTTATCTGTGTCTACTCCACCCTTTCTGCAATTCTTATAGACACAAGAGCGAGTCATATTTTCATTGCCGCATCCCTTGTTCAGAGCTCATAGATTCCAAAGGAGCCATTGGCTCGATCCTTATGGCTATAGACTCCTACGGGAGCAGACTCGATGATTACACACTAGTTCCAGTAGTGTGAGATCACTTTTAGAGGAGAGAGCTTCTGCTACGATCTTCTTTTAGCGGCGTCGAGGACTTACGGTGTCATCTTGGGAATGGATTGGTTATCCACGGTCCATGCTCAGATCGACTGTATTAGGCCCAAGGTGCGATGTGTCTGCACCGATGGGAGCAGGTTCACCATCACCAGTGAGAAGGGAGCCTTTGCAGTGCAAGATTGGCTCACACAGAGGAGAGGATAGCTAATCACTTATCAGTTGTCTTGTCTCATCATAGGAGCATTTGATGTGCGATGTTCAAGTTTTGTTGTTGTGGTGGATCAGTATGCAGATGTTTTTCTTGATGACGTTCCAGGACTACCTCCTCCCAGAGAGGTAAAATTCTATATTGACATGTACCTGGGGACAACTTCGATATCAACTCCGACATATTGGATGGATCCCACTGAGATTCGTGAGCTACGGGTACAGCTGGAGAACTTGCAGGTCAAGGGATTTATCCAACCCAGTGTTTTACCCTGGACTTCCCTGATTTTGTTCGCCAAGAAGGTGTATGGGAGCTTGCCACTGTGTTTCGAATACCGTCTCCTAAACCAGGTGACCTTGAATAAGAAGTATCCACTTCCGAGTATTGATGACCTCTTCGACCAGCTCAAGGGAGCATGATGGTTCTTGAAGATAGACCTCAGGTCAGGTTATCATCAGCTCAATGTTCGAGACAAGGATGTACAGAAGACGGCCTTTAGGCATCAGTATAGCCACTATGAGTTCAGGGTTATGCCTTTCGGCATAACCAATTCTCCATCAATGTTCATGAGTCTCATGAACATGATCTTCTAGCCTTACCTCGATCAATTTGTCATAGTCATCATCGGCGACATATTGATTTACTCGACTATTGAGGAGGAGAACGCCTACCACATGCGGGTTGTACTGGACACAATCCTAGAGCACCAACATTATGGTAAGCTCTCGAAGATTCAGTTCTGGATTCAAGAAGTCCACTTCTTGGGACACGTCATCTCTATGGAGGGATTTTCTGTGGAACCTGCGAAGCTCGAGGCAGTGCTAGCTTGGGGGCCACCCAGGGGCATGACGGAGGTGCGGAGTTTCCTAGGATTGGATTGGTACTATCGGAGATTTGTGCCAGACTTCTCTAGAGTTGTAGCACCACTCTCATCATTGAAGAACAAGGGGAAACCCTTCGTGTGGTCGGATAGATATCATCAGAGCTTCTAGGAGCTGAGATAGAGATTGACCAGTGCGCCCATCTTGCGGCTACCAGAGGAGGGCGTAGGGTATGTAGTTTATTGTGACACATCATGCACCGTACTGGGGTGTGTCCTGATGCAGGAGCGGGTAGTTATCGCCTATGTATCATGACAGTTGAGGCAACACGAGCATAACTAGGATACCCATGACCTGGAGTTAGCAGTAGTGGTCTTCGCCCTCATGATGTGGCGACACTATCTGATGGGGGAGCACTTTATAGTCTTTTCTGACCACCAGAGTCTCAGGTACATCTTCTCGCAGAAGGACCAGAACCTAAGAAAATGGTGATGGCTCGAGTTCCTCCCGGGATATGACTTTGAGATATTCTATAATCTTGGAAAGGGAAACTTAATAGCTGATTCTCTCAGCAGGAGGACGAGAATTCACATACTTGGAGAGGTGACAAAGAAGTTAGACACTTTGTAGATATACTACATGGAAAGAGATGGGGCAGCCTTTCTATAGTCGCTCAAAGTCACTCCTCCACTTCTTCATCGGGTCAGAGAGGCACAACGTGGGGATGTTGACTGTGAGACGCGACGTGCACAGATTTCCTCAGGAAAGGAACATGATGGATTCTCTATAGGAAGAGAGCATGTCGTCCTTTTCAGATGAAGTACCATGGTACCAGTTTCATTATAGGAGGAGATGCTGCGAGAGTTTCATAATTCCCCATTAGAGGTACATCTAGGAGTGGTGACGATGTACTAGGATCATAGACAACAACACTGGTGGTCGGGTATGAATCAGGTTGTGGAAGAGTTCGTTTCTTGATGCCTCACCTGCTAGTAGGTGAAGGCAGAGCACCAGGTACCAACAGGCTTGGTTCAGCCCTTGGAGGTCCTGGAGTGGATGTGGGATGGGATATCAATGGATTTCGTGGAAGGTCATCCATGTACTTCCAGAGGAAACGACTCCATCTGGGTTATCATAGACCGACTTACCAAGTTAGCCCACTTCTTACCCATTAGGGAGTAGGGCTCAGTGGGTAGATTGGGATGCCTCTACGTTCAAGAGATCGTACAGCTTCATGGCGTGCAATCGACTATCATCTCTGATCGAGATGCTCTCATTACTTCCCGGATTTAGAAGGGGTTGTAGGAGGCATTTGGTACGTAGTTATGCCTTAGCACCTCCTTTCACCCACAGATAGATGGATAGATGGAGAAGACCATTCAGACTCTCGAAGACATGCTCCGTGCATGTGTCCTCGACATTGGTCGCAGCTGGGAGGATCACCTAGCCTTGGTGGAGTTTTCATACAACAACAGCTACCACTCCACCATCGGGATGGGACCATATAAGGCATTATACGACGGACCTTGAAGATCACCTTTGTGCTGGATAGACCCTGATGATTCAGCACTTATAGAACTAGAGATGGTCCATGCCATGACGGAGAAGGTTCAGATCATCCAAGAGCGGATGCGGACTACTCAGAGCTGACAGAATTCCTATGTTGATAGGAGGAGGAGACCACTAGAGTTCGAGGTTGATGACCATGTTTTCTTATGGGTCTCAACTAGATGTGTATTACAGATATTTTTCTGTGGTGACATGTTATCTCCGCGCTTCATCGGACCATTCCAGGTTCTCAGCAGGATAGGGGAGTTGGCTTATCGCCTGGCTCTTCCTCCTCAGTTGCACCAGGTGGACGACCTCTTCCACGTATCTTAGATGAGGAGATACGTGCATGACCCGACACATATCATTGATCATGGGGATATAGACATCGATTACGGGGAGTCTTTTGTGGAGGTCCTGGTGGAGATCGAGGATCGACAGGATCAGGTCCTATGTGGACGGTCGATTCCTCTAGTGCGCATCAGGTTGCAGCACGTGAACCTCCAGGAGAGCACATGGGAGCGGGAGGATCATATTCGTGCTCAGTACTCCCAGTTGTTCCCATAGTTTGTTATATATCTTTATGGGGACGTAAATAATTGAGGTTGGAGTAATTTAAAGACCCATAAATTTCCCGGAATTTTTTTTCTTAAATTCTTTGTGATTTTACAAGTACACAGTTTCTGACGACACCTGATTTCGAGGCCCGGTGTGCCCGGAATCAATTTCCGACGTTTAGCTCAGGTACATTCAGTAAATGAACAAGCAGGTTTTTCTATCATTTGAACTGGTGCTCAGAATTGAAATCCGAGGGCACTGATAGAACCACAATACCGGTAATTTCTTAAGATGACCTTTCCCGAAGGTGCGTTTGCTCGGGAGGACATGATAATAATTGAGGATTAAATGTGACGTAAATAAAATTGTGGAACAATTTTATTTTGTTTATATAATGGTTATATCCTACATGGGGTAGTTGGGGTGGGACCCACGAACTCCTAACTACCCATGTTAGGATATTTTTGAGGTGGGGCCCACACGAGCCCCACCCTTTCACATTCTTTTAACTCCTATAACCCCCCCCCCCCCTTTTAATGTTGGTAACTCTTCTTAACATGTTTAACTCCCCCATTAAGTGGGTGAATTATCATATCCTCACCATCCCCTCATTAAATTATGCCAACACACACTAATTAAATTAATTTAATTATGTATTTGAATTTTTTATTTTGAACCCATGGCATGTTTTAATAAAATAATAGGGGCTTATTTCATTTTGGGGTTAGTTTTGTTGTGTGGGAAATTTGGGACGGGAGAGCTCTGTTTCTTTTGAAGAAATTTATCCATTCACGAAGAACATCATCTCTTCAATGAAGAACGGCTCAGTGAATCTGGATTCTACATCCCCTTCCTCTTTCGCGACAAGGGAAGAGACACTGACACGGGAGTTCTCCAACGATGCACAATCATATTGTTCTCTCCCTGATAATAGCGAAGACAACGTATACTCGAGTGCACAACGTCGATGATGGAAATGACCCTATATTTTGCGGTGCTTCATAACAACAAATTATTTTGCGATGTAGGGGTTTTTTACGTTCATGATTAATTTAACGTTCTTCGTTAATTACTTTGGCCGATTGTTATCAACATAACCAGAGGTGATCGGACCGCAAAAACATGACCGATACTCCTCCCATATTATTTTTTGATCCAGGATGAACTGTGCGGAGAAGGCGGAACGATACTGTTTCACCACATGGAAATGAAAAGGGCTACGGCCGAAGTGGGCCACGGAGACGGTGCGCGATGCCGTCACGCCGTGCCGGTGATGCCGAAGGAGACCACAGCCAGGAGTGGGCCGCGGCGGAGGGGTGAGGCACTGTCACACCACCCCGGTCAGACAGGAGCCGTGGCCTTTGGAAACTATGGTTCTACAAAGGGATGGCCAGCAGAGCTGGCCGCTGGTTCCACCTAGAGGCGGGAACCACTCCGGTCCCTCGGTTACAAGAGGCCGGCCTTAATGGCTGGTCGTTTTGGAAACAGGGGGCGGCGCCCCCCTTCGCACCTCTCTCGGCTACGAGCCGAGCGGGGCCGCAGGCCCCACCCCGCCGCAGGCCCGACCATGCCCAAATGGGCTAGACCCGGACCCGGGTTGGGTCGAACCAGTTCGGGCCGACCCAAGGGGTATCAGGCCAGGTCGGACTGGGCCCGAACCCCCTATTCTCAGAAAGATTCGTTCAAATGCCCATTACGTGGGCTATAGAACTGCGATTGACTCATCGTCAGTTGCGTCTGGATCCTTGGATTCAGACTGTCATTTCAGTATATTAAAATCAGGCCTTCGTTAAAGTTTGTGTATGGCTGGGTTGGTTCAAACCCGAAATAAATCGGGCCATTGGAATGGAAACGCTTATAACTTAATGACAAGACATCTGAATGATGTGTCGTTGATCACTTTTATTTCCTCTTAGTGAGACGGTTCCTTTGGATTACTCTGATCGAGGTTTGGACACAGCTAGTGTATGGTTTGGTAGGTTTTAACTTAAAAATCAACCAGGCCCCTTGGACGAAAAATCCAATAACACTCAGGCCGGGTGTCCAATTGACGCATCGTCTGTCGCATTGTGTTTCTTTTGATGAGATAGAACATTGTGATACATCAACTCTGGACTTCATGAAAGTTGATGTATTGACCACTTGACTCGTGGATCAGACCCTCCCGAAATCGAGCGTGCTGTGTGTGGGAACCCTAGAGCTGGCTGCGACTATGACGACGAAGACGACTGTACTTGGATCGTACATGGGTTCGGCAGCGAGGAAAACTGTACTTGGATCCTCCATGGGTTCGGCAGTGATGACGACTGTACATAGATCCTACATGGTTTTGGAAATGATGGTTACTGTACTTGGATCCTACGTGGGTTCCGCAGTGACGGAATCTGTACTTGGATCCTATGTGGGTTCAGCAGAGGAGATGATTCAGAGGCTACATCTAATCATCTCCACCCCTCTTCATGTGTAGTATACCTATGTGAGCTGAGTCTTGACTTCAATCATTATCATTGATATGATTGAATTGCTTTCCTATGTGGATTGGTTTTAAATTTCATGTGTGGACTAGGTTGTACTTGGGATCATGAGTTAGAGCTGAACTGGAAATGATGACTTAGGTACACATATGGGAATATACCTATGTAGAGTTGATTGATACTTAGTTTTTGTATCTTTACTTCTGGTTTATCCATTGTGAATTCTGGGAGACCTTCGGTGGTTTTAGGGTCCCTACAGAGTATCGTATACTCACCCCTACACGGGCTATTCCTGCACTTCTTTGTGTTGGTTGAAGATGACAGCCAATACTGATCATGGTTTAGGTTTGTGGAGTGGGACGGAACCCGGAGGTGGAATAACAGGCGGGACGTACACGGAGCAGACGACCAGACTCGAGGAGGTGAGGAGAACATATGTACCCACCCTTTAGGTGGGATAGCTGGAGGATGACTCGTTGGTTGTGGATTTACTCTATTGCTTCTGTACTTTATTTCAGGTATTCTTTACTTTTAGTTGGATTTGTATTCTGTCCCATTTACGTTCAGCACTTATTTTTGTACTCAGTTTACATAGTGTTTACATCATCTTGTGTACTCTGTGGTGTTTGTTTTCTTATATAAAGGCAATGTCTTTCCTTTTATCGGGATTTACTCCTTTGGTGCTAGTCACCAGCCCCTGGCCTATGGGAGGCGGGCTTGGGGTAGTTACGACACATGCCCCAAGGATGGGTCGTGACAGGGAATGTGTGGAACATGTCAATGTAATATATAACTCACAAACCCATGTTTTACATTTACATATATTTTATCTTGATCCTTTATGAGATTTTTTTGATGAATCTTCAACAAGGCACCCCAACTGACATGGATGAAGTTTCACACACAGGCATGAAGGTGCACACTTTGAGGCCTTCTCTTGGGAATGATTAAGGTGGTCAGCTGACCTTTGTTTTGGATGCTAGTGAGAAAAATAATAAACATCCTAATCTTCCATCATATATGTTGGTCGATGCCCAAAATTTTTTTCAACTACATCCCAAGAGTCCAAGCTACTACTAATCATCCTTCTTTCATATCCTGTGCTTATAGAAGAATAATTGCTATTTTTCGACCAGTCTGTCTGACATGATTATGTTATGAAATATGATAAATTAATTGTACACTAGACTAACAGAATGAGTTATGGAATCTAAGATTCCTTCTTTGATAGATTCATCTATCCATTTAGAGTAATTCATATGATCTAAGCATGCCAAGGTCCCATGGAAATAGTTTACTATTACAATGAGTGATGTCTCTGCTAGGGTGGACCTTGGGGATGGCAGAGAAAAAAATTATGAGGTGGGATAAAGAGATGTATAACAACATCATTCCCTAGTGCATAACCCATATGAGAGGATTCCAGATAAGGACCTCACAGTCAGACTTCTTATTTCTCTCCTGGTATATGATCATGTAGTAACTGATGTTCCAGATGACTCCGGTAAATATTTGGTCGATGAAAATAACTTTATCCGGGGAAGGTAATTAATGTGAGACAAATTCTTCATTTACTAGTTTTCAGATCCATAACTTGTGGCCCGAATGGGATATCATTTATATTGGTTTTTCAGTCTGTTACAATGGGTTTCAATGATTTATTTTTTCATGATAATATTTAATACTACCTTGTAGAAAAGATGTGGGATGGTGGCCAACATCCTGATGTCACCTTGCATCAGGAAAATTTTAACATCATTTTCATGATCCATGAGGTCTACAAGGAGATCTATCATTTGTAATAACTATTAAACATGTGTTACACTGTCATTTACAATCAATTTTATCTCATCATACTACTAGGGCCCAACTATTGGAGTCTGAGGATCAGATAAAGAAAGGGGTCCATCATTCATCAAATCTTTGGGTTGAGTGGGATCGAGCACAAATTAGGCTGGGTGAGCTTATCCTTGTAGATGAGGAGGAGGGATGGAAACACAGATGGTGGTAGCGTACCCTTGAGGACACATAAAAAAGCATGTGTAGCTTCATTGAACAATTACCATAGTAGTTCTATAGGGGAACCTTTTCCAAGACCCATAATATTATTTAATATGTGGATGACCCCGTTATGTTCAAAATTACATAAAAATATATCTTCTATTCCAAAATACATTTTGTTTTTATAATTTAATTTTCTTCACATTGATCATTCTTGCGAGAAAATCAATAATCAATTTATAATATCATGTGGGTCATTACTGGATTGACAAACAATGGTGGAATACATATTCATCACATTATATGAGTGTTATAGATAACAATTGAACACTCATGATCTGTTATAACTGAATGACCACCAGGAGTGTTTGGGCTGAGAGAAGTAATGGATGGAAAATATGTCTCCTCGAATAACCACATTTCATCCCTGATCTGTGCTACCTAACAAATGGGATAATGGTGAAGGAATTTTATTAAAATAAAATAATGGGTAATGTGTTCTGTGAATCAGGGAAACCAACATGTATAACAAAAGGAGTGAGGAATGTCGATATAGGATAAAATATGATTATGTTTGAAACATAGTATATGTACAATTTTCCTTAAATATGGAAAAAGTGGGTCCACCACTGACCTAGTTTTAAACATAGAACCTATAAGATAATTTCATCAAAACATATATAATATGGTGGCCAATGATTGTAGGTGAGGCAATGTGGTATGTCACTATATAGTTACGGAGTCCATTCATATGTGGAAGATAATGAGGATCAAAATAAGGGGCACACAAAGCATGGATGTTGAGTGGTGGATTGTTAGAAATGATTCCAACTCTCCTAGAGTTAATAAAATGTGTATTATAACATAATGGTTTAATTGTATTGGTATTAACTAAGATCAAAACAATTATCCCTGGGAGAAACATCTCAAGTGCTGAGAGACTGGTGAAAATCATTATATGGTAGGTGAACAATGTTGAGGAAGGGCGTCATAAGTGAGTATCTATCAATCTATACATTTTAGGATATAAAACTGAGTACTATAGATATATAGTTTAATATCATAAAATGTAGACGATTTATGGTTTAGTTTAATGTCATGTGATTAGGATGAAACCCATAGTTTAAAATCATGTGACTAGGACATTATAAACATTTCAAGGTCATAATTCATGGACCATGACAAATAGATTAATGTTGTGATTCATGTAATATATAATTGTATATTCCTAGTATATTTTTTGGTATAGAGGGAATAAAATCATCATAAATGAGAGAAAAGATGCTCTTATAACACAAAATTATTTGAAAACAAAAGTAAGTCATCCCTAATGAGGACTAAGTGTATTGTTTCCTTCCACACATCCCATTATGGGTCATATGAAGTCTGATGTCATGATTTTTGAAATAATTCTAATTTAAGTTTGTAGAGTTCTGAAACAATGTGAATATTTCTTAAAAATAGGTGTATGGGGTGCATAAGAGTGGTAGACCAAACTCTAATTTGGCCTTTGGAGGCCCAATGACACACCATATATTCCCAATGGGGGATAAAGATTATGATTATAGTGTTTTTTCCATAAGGTCTCATGTACATCTAAAACACATTGATACACACCATATATGATCTCATACTTCCATGTGATACATACTAAACAAGGAACAATACATGGGGTCTACATAACATGATGGAGCACACAATAAGGGTGATACAAAGGGTATAATTCCACCATGATATAGGTGAGTGGAAAGAAGATAGGTATATGAATTCAAGGTCACGATGAATGTGTGTTTGGTGAGTAGGGATCAACTATTCACTATGTGAGAAACACATGAAACATAAACCTACTTGTAAATAATTGGGAAATATAATGTAGGATCATCCATTAACCTTATTTTAAACACATGATTCATTTTTTGATACAAATATCCAATTGGTATTTATCCCAGGATGAGAGGTGTGTAATAAATGACATGAGATAATCACTCTTAGGGGGTCAGTCTATAACTGAATAATGATGGGAATCCAAACTGAGAAAGGATTGAGGTGTGAAAGAGGTACATCGTGGATTGATAATCGAACAAGGGTGTTGAAAATAATTTAACATCATTTATCATGGATCATGGGAAATATTTTTTATTCATATTTATCTTTCTATAAGATCATAGTTGCTGGTTAAGGGTTACATACATTAACTAAGGACGGGGAGACAAAAAATTTATTGACTTGCATCTGGACATATAGATAAAAAATCCATGTGTTGGTACATATCCAATAAGTATGGGACTAATACCACATGTAATTATAGAACAGAAAATGGATATGGAGTAACACTGTGAATGTAAATACTATATTTCAAGGAAACTAGGGGATTCCACTATTATCATGAGGAATCATGAATTTTTTTTAGGTTTGAATCACAGTTTAGTATTGTTTGTTGAGGAAATTAAATCATAGTTTAAGGTCTTAAGGTTCATACCTTAGGGGATATAACCAAAATGGAAACATGTGACATGGTGGGAAAACAACCCAAATGAAAATGAGTGCCTTGGAGGAAAACACACAATATACAAATTCCTATGGGGTCCTTAAAAAATAATGATGTCATGATGCTAGGAATAAATTGAGATCAATGGGATAAAGGGTTGAATTACTATTGTTTAGGACTAAAGAAAATTTCCCTGTGATTTATAATGTATCCACTGATGACCAGAACACATCCCCTCATTATTCTAGATGGATATCTCCATGCACAGTTCTGACACAAACCCATGGAGGGGGACAACTGGTTTTATCCATTTTTTTAATAATGTTAATATACCATGATAAAGAATCTAGGTTTTTCTATGTATCTTATGTGGAAATGAATAAATTGATACATATTTCTCCTAATATGGTATGGAATATTATTGATTATGGGGGAATGTATTCTCAGGAGAGAACATCATTATCATCTACAATTTATCATCATATTGCTACAATGATGGTTATTATATAGATTGTTAGTGTGGAACATGTAAAATGGTGCTAGTAAGTTCAAAATCATGTCGCTCAGACTATAGGTTATTCATATCATTTCGGGTCATTCTGAATGGACATGATAATAGTTTAATGTCATGTCACCTTACCCATGGAATAAGGGGCTTCATGAGGATGTCTTTAGTTTGGTGTAAAATAAAAAAACTGTTAATGGGGGATTATGTGGCCTTAATGACACCCCAATACATTTCCAAGAATACCTTGTTACAATTTAATGTCATGATTATTGGATTGGGGGGGGTCTTTTTATAATGTCATAGTTTTCAGACCATGGAGGGGAATTCCTTTAGAGTAATGAATTCAAGGTAGATGAGTACGAAAATACAATGTGAATGTGGTCCAATAAAGGCCCATCTACATACAACCAATTCATAAGAAATCCCATATATAATTTAATGTTGTGATCCATGGACTTGATATTTACAGTTTATATCCATAAAAGTAGATGTATAGAGACATAGTTTTAATTTATTTTTTGTGGAAGTTTACACATATTTTAATGCCATATGTTATTGATGAGAAATGTACATAGTTTATTGGAATTATCATATTGAGATACATCATTGTAAATGTCATTTTGAATAGATTAATAGGGATCATTATGCAATGTATCACTTGAGAAACATGTCAATATTAGTGGATTAATAAGCTATCCTTCCATAGTGTTCAAAGAGTATCCACCATTTAGAGCAACATTATGAATATTGTAATGTACCTCCCACTTGGGCTCCAACTATGGCTCCATCCTTCGAGGTATCAATAGAGTTTTCAGAGCCAGTAACCATTTACCATGGAAAAATGGCTAGAGATTAACCTTCTTATTGAATTCCATTTCTATCATATTCCAATTCCACTTTAGATTATACATGACCTGGATACTGTTTTCTTTGAGAGATTCCATCATATCTAGATATACATATGAAACTCGATCCATATTTGGATGATCATATAAATCCATTTAGAGTTATGGAAACTAAATCACATGGTCCAATACTAATTCTATTATATTCACTAGATAATATAGGGTAAATTTGACCATACTGTGACTGGGGAACATGTGTCACCTCTGGCTAAGAAGGGAACCGGGGCATCAGACTGTACGTTCGTTCAAGTAAGGGCCCATCTATGGTTTCATTATGATATAATCACCATTTTTCTGAATGATTACTATATATGAGTCTCCCTTGATATGGAATTGGTGGAAAAATCACAATAGACAATACCATACTAGTAGAGAGATCATGATTCACTGCCTCATTATTGATACAACCTTCTGCTACCATGAATAAACATAGATGAATAGCTTGTTGTAGGGTGATGAAAACGATCCCTATAACTACATGGTTGATCATGGTAATGTTGTGTCCACTTATGGTTGTTCTCATGGGGGAAATATTGAAATATATAATAAAAATTTACAAAACCCAATCCACTTAAAGTATAGCCCCATCTGGGTAATTAATATCTAGAAGTTATTATTCAGTGAGATGATGGGAGACTAGAAATAATTTCATCTCTTGACCATTGAAGACTTCCTATAGAATGATTATGATGTAATACTACTAAAGGATCACTACCAAACAAGGTTGTTATGTAGTCAATATTATGTGATCTTTATATACATTAATTTGACTGGATGATACAACAAAAAAAATCTCATGATGGTTCAGAAATGCAAAATCTTTTGTTTTGAACAAACTTGCACATTGAATTTCTTCATCATGGGAGATTGTATAGACTATATGTCATGGATCATGTGAAAAAATATTATAAATAAGTATATTTTTTTTATAATTATCTATTAGGGCACTGAATTATCATTAATGGGAGGTTACATAGAGGAAAAGAGTCTTACGTAAGATAGGTAGCATCCGATTGTGAGGATGCAGTAGGTAATTCTTGATGTTATCAAATGTGGTCTTCCACAATTCTTCCCATTGGAAAATGGTGCATTTATCCATTATATTGAAAAAATTATTACATGATTTTCGATGATTACAGATGAATTTGTGTATGTTTTCTATGTGTACTTGAAGGCCTTATATCTCTTAGATATTCTTCAGGGGAGGCATCTGGATGATGTTATTGATCTCATTCGGGTCTTTTTAAATAACTCTATATCATTTAAAAAAGATGAGAAATTTTCCAATGGTAAAACCGAAGGCACACATCAATGGGTTCATCTTCGCATATTGGGGCTAAGGTAAGATGGACACATTCATGTGATCTCTGATATTCTCATGTTGATGTTGGAATTTGACCACCAAATCATCCATGTAACATTCTACATGTGTCTGAAAGATTGTTTTGAAGATTTATTGTGTTGATCATTGATATGTGTCTACTAAGTTATTTTAAAATAATGTACTTACATGATAATAGAGGTTTCAATACAATAATCTGAAGGGGGTATACTCCTCATCGTTAGGGGTCTATTCGGATATGGTTGAACTTGGAAGATCCATCCATGAAGGAAAGATTCTGGAACCCTACTGCGTCATGAAAAAAAGAGTCAGTAATGGAAGGGAAATATCATCCATTAGGAAATGGTGATTGAGATCCTTTAAGTGGATTCATTCATTGATATTACTATTCTTATTCTGGATTAGGAATATTTTAGCTAGACATGTGGGGTATCGAACTTCCTTATCATGCTTGGACTTGATGAGCTTATCAACATCACCCTCGATAATGGAATCATGAGAATGGTGTATTTTCATAGGATACAACATTAACCATGATGATTCATTGGGTGACCATGGTTTTGAATGGTGACCTAATGCTATAGTCCTTGCATAATTTCACAACTCTTGAAAAATAAATAATATTGATACTTCAGGAAATCCACATACTATAGTAGTTCCTATGGAGTCAGGGTTGCACTAATCAACATTGGCCTTGGACCTTAATTGGTACCATGGTTCACCTAAATGACCACATCAACGTCTATGTATACATAATATTCAAATGAATCAATAGAATCTTCCAAATCAAATTCATCCCTTGAGGTAGGGTATTAGAAAGAGGATATGGTTTATCCAAGCCGATTAACACTAGGAGAACACAAGTCCCCACTTGGGAAAATGTGGAGTCATCAATAGGAGACTCGTGCATCAGAGAGACCATGAAAATAGATAATTGGTAACCAATTACATCCATCCTTCAATGATGGGTCCAATTATTTATGTTAAAGAAATGGTGATTGTTTCATTATGTCATCTCAAGACACCTCAGCGAAACAAGTGCCTCAAACATATAATTATAGCCATGGGTATATGCCTACTGTGTCACTTGAGAATGAATGATTTAGGAGAATGGAGTAATGTTCCAATGTTTATTAGTGTTAGGAACACAACTCCCTTTTCTCCTAGAAATGGAAAATCAATTCCCCAATTCTAGACACGTATCCTCTAACTTGTGAGATTCTTATATTAAATCATCATCCAATGTTTTTCATGTAATGGCTATAATGGTGGTTTTCTCAATAGCAATGTTTTGAACATTATTGTCCCTAATGATATAATACCAATAATCTATATATAATCTTCATAATAGTAAATGGGAGAAAAATCAAGATGAAGAATTCATACAAGACCTCTGAGGGAGTACATGATGCATTGTGGATAAGAGGAGGGAACATCTGCATTCATATGGGACTAGGGCCTAGGAATTAATGTATTTTAGGTGTTATCCAATAGGACAACCATGAATTTAGTGTTTTCATCATAATTTCTGAAATGGGTGTTCACACAGATTCTTCCAAATTGTGTTTTATTGTTCTTATCATTACTGTGAATCTACAAGTCAAATGGACTCACATCTGCTTAACTCTATTTTATCGTGAAAAACATCCAAGTTAGGATGAGATTAATTATGGAACATGTTTCAACCAGAAAACTATAAAATTCCACGCAATTTCACAATCCTATTACCTATAATGGGAATATTTACCCATGTGTGAGTTAACCCTCATCCTTTCTATATAATGTTAAGATATCATGGAACCCGGCTTGATTGAGCTTCTCATCATATAATGTGTCTGATGTCATAATCTCTATTTAGAAGTAAAAGGGAATTTTAAATGATTTTGTGAGGTATTATCGCTTATCATATGAATGAAAAAAGGAATTCAAGGATTAATTATGTCTTATGAATGTGGGTGAGGTGCTTTCTAACATGATACATTTGTTCCAAACGCAAATTTCTACCCACATGTGGGGTTTCACATTGAAATGTGGAATGAGGGTAACTAATAAGGAGACCAATAGTTTCTATATGCTACTGTAAATTTCATACTACTCATCAGATAACATTCTTAGAACCACTAATGGTTGACTGTGAGATGGATAAGGCAATGATGTAGCTACGCATGGCCGATAAAGGTGTGGCCAACGTTGTGATTCCTGGTCGAGTAGTACAATTAGTAGTGGTGTTGAGTCTGACCGAATGGGCTAAGAGGACTATGCCTATGGAGCTTTGTGAAAACCCTTTAGCTTATCATGATAGAATGAACATTATGTCTTAGAGTATTCACATAATGATTCAAATTGATTTCATGCCATAGAATCCTTCAGTGATGGAATCAATTGGATATAGTCAGAGGGTTTTCATTGTATTTCACATCAACAATAACACTGTAGATATTTTCCAACTCTATAGTATTCATGGAGGTATATTACTAACCATACATAGAAGAGTATTTCTATGGCAGGTGGACTATGGGAGTGATTACCAACATTGGAAAAATGTTATCACTGAGTGTGAGGGTTGGATTTGGATATGGTGGGGGATTTTTCTTTTCCTTGGACTATTGGATTCTTCTATCTTGAGATGTGCAAGTCAATAAAGTGGATGTAGATGTGTCATCTAGATTTTTCACACTGACATCATAAGGCTTGGGTTTTCTGATTTTGTCATAGATGACATGATGGTCTCATGAAACTATCCATCGAGGCTACTAGTCATCATAAATTGATGTCTTGTATTATGAAAAATACTTCCATTAACCACTGATATTATTATAAAGCTCAGATTAGATATGTGTTGCTTGTTTGAGGACATGTGCCAATATAAGGACATCATTTTCAACTTATTCCTAATTGAAACATTAAACACACATCATTTCTTAATGATACACCCATGAATATTATGGTAGGGTATGTAGTCCATGTGATAAGTTAGTTCCGAATCACGGGGATTCCTATATTATGTATGATTTGTAGACCCTTGTTTTGAGGCATAATAGAAATAACTAGGAACATGATACCCCTTGAAGGAATAGTTTTGATTCCTTTTATTAGGGAATTTAGTTCTTCGAATATGTTCATGATGAGGTTCTGGAGCTTGATGAGGTGTTGAAGCCACATTTCCTCATCTAGAAAGCTATAAATGGATAAGAGGTGCTAGCTGGTTTTGAACTAGGAAAGGTTGTTCATGACGAGGAAACTAAACATTTAGATGATATGATTGGGGAGGCTCTTCTCGTAATATAAAAAACGGATCTGAGGCCCCCACCTATAATGTGGTTGTAGTCACTACCATTACGTCTCTTCATTTAAGATATTGAAAATGAAATGTATATTCATTCATGGCATGATTCAAGGATTCCTCCATGCGTTGGGCCATGTCAGAAAAATCCCAAAATACTCCTAGAAATATCTGAGTAATGATGGAGGGGAATAACTCAATATATAAATTCAAATGCACATCCTTGAAAACTTCTCTTTAGTCATCAGAATATATTCTAAATATATGAGTCCTTTAAAATAGGTGAAACAGTTTTATAAGTTCTAATCTCTATATTTTGAGAACTTGTTGATGTCCAAAATACTTATCATCTGGGTAGTGGAACTGAACTAGTAATGGAACCAAATGTGAAGGTCTTCCCAACCAGTCATAGATCCAATGGGTAACTTTATATACCAGAAGAACGTGGTACCTTTTAGGGTTTTTA
Source organism: Viscum album (assembly GCA_963277665.1). Taxonomy (NCBI): domain Eukaryota; kingdom Viridiplantae; phylum Streptophyta; class Magnoliopsida; order Santalales; family Viscaceae; genus Viscum; species Viscum album. The sequence goes on along the minus strand of OY728130.1, from coordinate 540,518,322 downwards.
AAGAACATAAGTTCTTGATAGATTCATGCTATTCATGGGTTCCAAACATGGGTATAGACCTTGATAAAAAATTGGACATATGTTTTAGTGTGTCTCCCATCACATTAATGTGGGAGACTGTAGGATTCCCAAAATCTAGGGTATCACTCGTATTGTCCACCCAAGATAGATATGACTTTCCATCATGTGGGATTTAAATCTTTTGTGACAAAAAGGATTTGAAACATTAGATGTGAAAAACTAAAATATCATCCTTGTTGGGGTTACTAACATGATGAAAATCTCCACCCACTAGTGAATTACCAGGATCATTATCCATTTAACGAGGCTAGGATACTCCTTTAGAGACTTATGTTGAGGCTTTACCTAGATCATGGTGGATATTATCATGATAATCAGACAGATTAGTTCATGTATACAATGTTTTTTCATAAAAATCATTATCTATCATATAGGGATGTTCGGGGTCACCGTAATCAGTTGAGATTATATATCCAAAAGGACATGTGACATTCTCTACTACCCCAATGTATGTGGAAAATGATATTATCAAGGAGATCTATAATTTTGGAATTGCTCATTAGGGGCTAAAATATGATAATATTTCATCTTCAATCATCAAATTTAGAGTAACAATCAATGGATCACCTCCCATGTTCTGAGAAACATCATATTGATAAGAGGGATTGGCGGTCGTAATATTCTCTTTATCCATGATTGTATTTTGAATGGAAGGTAATGATTCTAGGGGTTCCTTGTCGAGGATCACCTATCTTTTAAAGAGAGTTCATACACATGTAGGGTCAACCTGATACTACCCTTAACTAGGGGTTGTGTAAAATTTGTCAGTCCTTGCACTGGTTTCCCCATCCAAAGATGATATATTAAAAATAAAAAATTTCAAAATGAATGTACCAATGGGAATATCCTCAATATCATCATGTAAGTCTTGTTCATGCAGGATAAAGATAAATTCAAGGAAATAATAATGTCCCCATACCTATATTTTCACATGCAGGGATGCATCTTCAATGATTCTATAGAGCTCTGTGAAAATCTCGATGATTTTTTTTAATTTTATGTGGTGGTCAGGTGATGTATGGTGGTGATACACTAGGTCTGATGCCATCTTTTACATAAAACATTGCTAATCGATGTCTTCACAATGATCCTAGAACCTTTTGTAATCCAATGGTGAGCATAGAGGTGAATACACATCTCCCAGATGGTTTAGTAGATGGTCATGGCCTAGACCTTAGTGAGGGAATCTAGTATGAAAATGTTGGGAACCATATTCTTCAAGAACACTACTCAAAAATGATTGGAAGCCATGGTTCCCCACATAATTCCTTGTTTTGTATCATATAATAGGTAATCGTTGGGACAAATTTCAATTGATGTATTATGGGATATTAAAGGTGGCACTGTTGTGGATTTTGTGATTGTAGAGTGGAAGATGTCATAGACCCTACATGCGATGATTTATCACTATACATATGGTTATCTCTCATGTATTATACCATCCAAATTAGCACATACTTGTAGGATTGAGTGTTTACCACTACCTCATGTGTGAGGGAAGTGGTAGTCATCCGTGTGACCACTATATGCGATTTTTTATAAAATCTGATAATCACACTTAATGATTTAATATAGTGGTAGATAATGAAAATGGAATTGGATAGAAAGGAATATTAGTATTTAATTTATATATAATGGAATTTGAGCTGAGATGAACACCACTATGGATGTTTACATAGTAGGCTGGTCCTCTTCATTGGTCAGTGGGATTACGGGGATGACCTCTATGAAAATTATAATAGTGGGGAGTAAATATAGTTTGGTTAGTTGATGTATGAGGAGGGCCTTCACATTGCACAAACTATACACTAGAAGGATCATTGTGTTGAGATGCATGATTATAGGGAGATACCCCATACTAGGTTTCAAACGCATTGGGGGAGAGCTCCTATATGGACAATTGATACTTATGGGGGGCCTCTATGTAGGTTGGATATTGCACATGGAATACCTCTATGATGGATGATTGTTTTATGGGGATCGACTCTCTACTGTTTTTTGATGAAGTGGGGTGGAACAATGTTATAGATTGTGTTGGAGCGGGGGTGGACCTCTTCCTAAACTGGTGGGAGAATTTTGAAGACCACCATATTGGACATTGATGGAGTGGATAAGGTCTCTTATTTTTTTGGTAACATGGGAAGGAAAACCATGTTGGACAAAACTAGAGTGTGGAGGGCCTCCTCATTATTCTAGAATAATGTGTGGAATACCTTCACATAGATAGTTTGTAACATAGTGAGGAAATCCGTAAATTGACCAATAAGTGTGTGGAGTACCTTTGTAATGTATTTTGGAGAAGTGGCGACATCCTTCTCATTAATCGACGATTAGAACATGGGGATGACCTCCGTGTCGACTATGAGAGTTGGGATGGCCTTTTATCTTGCTTGTGACTACTTGAGTAGCAACTATGTTGTAAATCCCATCATCAAAAACTGGTCTGTAATGGTTTATAGTGATTTTAGTGGTAGTAAGATCCATTAAAATCTATATGATTAAATTATGGGGTGTTAATTACAATTGGGAATTTATAGGTCCCATCTCTATATTGACATGGATCAGATAGGATACCGTGAGGGTGGATGGAGCCATTGGAGATGTGGATGATGATTCCCAATATCGAGAATCCTTCTAATCCTAGAATTACTGTAGAGAATGTGTCATTAAAATAGGGGAAGAAAGTGTATTGGATCATTCCACCTACTACTTATCCATCAATACTGGTTGCTTTGATGTTGATGGGGCCCAATGGGAGAACTCCATGGGGGTTCCCATCTTGTATTCATAACATTGATGAATTAAGCATCACCCACCACCGCAACATAGGGGTGTGAATCATTGGATCGCATTACGATGATACTCCAGAAATAGTTTTCCATTGGGTTGTGTAGCATTGGGTCCCTACATGGCCCCTAGGGGATGTTGTTCCAATGAGTCACATTAGACTCCATGTCTTGGGGTTCCATATACATCTTTTTAATAACACACTCCAACTTGTATTGTAATATCCCATGTAAATAATGAATATAAAATATTCATATTTACTAATATTTTAGAATTAAATATTAATTTTAATTTAAAAGGGATTCTATGTGTGATAGTGTACTAAACACGCAACAATTTGTTTTTTGTAATTTTTTCGTTGCACACAACTTAGAGTTATACCAAAAAAATATATAATATTATTATTATTTAAAGTGGTAGTTAATGTTTATCCACTGTATTATAGGGGATGAAAAGAACTAAAAACAACATGAGTACACATGTGTGTTAATTTTTTTACATATATCCAATTATTTTTAAGAGCCAAAATTAAAAATGAATCCAATTTTAGGCATTAATAACTATAATATTTTAAAAAAGTCGTTATATAACATTTTGATGGAGAACCCTTTTGAAATCTGGTTTCTATATTTTATATATTTTTTATCAAAAAAAATTTAATTTTTATTTTGATGTGTAACTTCTAAATCTACTTTGGATGAAATTTATATATTTTTTTTATAATGTTCATTTTTTAATGAACAATGAAACATACAAAATTTAATTTTAAAACTGTCAGTTCATCTAATTTATTTATATAGTTAGATTGTTCAAATAATTGGTATTAAATTTCAATTGGACTATAGTTTTACCTTTTATTATAGTTTTTTTCATTGGAAGTTATTTAATATTTAAATTAGACATAAAAAATAACAATCTTTTGGTATTTTTACCTGTTAAAAACACACTATTTGGTATGGACAATGAGAATTAATTTTAAATTAATTTATGTAACTTTTGGGTTTTAGATTTTAAAAATTGTATTCCATATTTGGATCTTGTGGTCTAAATTGTGTTAATAGGTAACTTTTATTATTATACATTATGAATTGTAACATCATAAAATATTTAACTTACTAGGGTTAAAGGATAAATCTTGTAAATAAGTGTAAAAAATAATATTATAATAATATTAAATTATCCTAACACACATTCTACCCCTATTGGATGATACATGTCTAACCATTGGAATACTTGGGTAGATTTTGGGACCCTATGGAGCCACTTTTAAGTGAAAATGAAAATTTATAACAATTAATTTAAAGTTAAGAAAAATGTAACCTAAATATATATCTTTTACTAAAACAACATTTATATGAGGTTATCTAAGTGATCATTTCAACTATAATTAGTAATTAAAAATATATAAATATTTCTTAAATCATGGTAATTTATTTTAATTTTTAGTCCTTCAAAACCAATATTATTAATGACACAGTGGTGATGTAGTGATTACCTTTAGAATGAAATATTTAAATAAACGAGATTATAAATATTGAACTAAATTTATTTTGATACATTTTATGAAATCCATAACCTTTATGGTTTATTATAACTTGTTATACATGAGTTAATGTAGGTTTTTTTAAAATAGTAATGTAGTAATTGATTTTTTAAAAGTCATGATATGAATAGTTTAATAATTAAAATAAAATAGTTTTTAAAATAAATACTATTTTAATAAATCATAAAATAATCCAAAAAATATAAGATTCGTCCAAACGAAATATATGATATTAAAAACATCATTAATGATACATTTTTGGGTCTCTTGGGATTTTATAGTAAATATATAAACCATATAGTATGAATATACAAGAGGACACGGTAAACGTTAAATTAGTTAACTAAAGGTCAAAGCTAAAAGATAATGTTACCTTTTTTTTCTGAAACTTCTATAAAACTTATTATATAAAAGTATTTCAAACAATAATCACCTTATATTCGAATTATGGGATCTTGGTAACTTTCAAAATCTAAATTCATAATATAATAAAATAATACTTTCAAACATTCCAAGTGTTCCCCTCCTCCCTCTTATAAAGGGACACCATATAAAACCTATTAATCACACCTCTATAGTCCCTTGGCTCTTCAAATTTCTTCTCCAATAATATCCCAAAATTATTATATTCTTCCTAGTATAATTACCCTTGGATTAAGGATGTTCAACAAATCCTTTTTGTCCAGTCCAAAGGGAGTTACCTGGATTAAATGTAACATCTGCTCTCATGTTCTTTTCTTTAATTTTCCTTCTCCATCCCATATACAATTATTATTATAATTTTACATAAAAAACAGTATACTCAATATAATATTTTTTTATTATTATATGTATTATTATAACACTTACACACACCTTCTTCTAATTGTATAGAACATACTATTTCTGTGGAATACGAAGTACTTCCCCATGAAATGATGATTGTTCAATATTCATAGACCACCTATCATAGAGGCCATTATGATAAAAATTACATTATATATGATATATTTTATATTTTGTTTATCTCTATACCTTGTTAATTATCATTTAGAATATACCTTTATTTCAATCATGTTGTATTGAATATGATAATTTCATTTGGGGAAGTGCTGACTGTTTCCCCCCACAAAGAGATATGAATCGTTCATGTTATACATGTAACATATAAAAGATGAACTTAATGAAGTTATGTAACATATATAACATAGATACTATAAGTTAATTATAATATAAATATGTAACATTTATTTTCAATTTCTATAAAAATTTAAAAAATGAATGTAGAATTCATGCATAGGTATGACTTGTCGTCTCTATGAATGAGGCATTTCAATTTCTTATATACCAAATTTTTGGAAGATTATAAGTAAATATATAATAGAAATAAATACATATATAATGGATATAAATTATATTTAAATCATGAATATAATTTATGATGTAATGGAATTTTTACCACATGGAAAAATTATAATTACAACAGGTTCATTTTTTACTCAAGTTTCGAACATCATCAAAATGTTCGATAAGAACTCAAATAATTAAATAATTGTTATCGTAATGTAATTAATGATATAAAAGGAATAATAAAAATAAAAACTAATCTGTTGAAAGTATAAATTATCTTAATTTTTTACGACTAACAAGGAACATACGAGACAGGTCAGACAAGAGGTAAGGGCCTTCATCTCTCTCTCCTTTCATTAAAGAGTATTTTTATTATGTACACCTAGTTCTTTTACATAGTGTATTATAATCCACTTTGAATTTTAATTTCATTCAATGGGAATTATTTATCTACAAAATTTTTTACTAAATGACAAAAGGAATGTTTTTAATATATGCAGTGAAATTACCTCTCCCCCATCGTATTTTGTATTTGGATTCCTCTATAATAATTAATGTTTTTAAAAGGAAAATAATCCCCTTATTCTATTTTTGGGTGTTTTGGTGCTGAAAAATGGTTTCTGAAATTGATTAAATAATTAAATAACATGAAATTATTTCTTCTGATTTCAAATGAAATGTTATTAGTGAAATGTTGATATTTTCAATAATTTATGTGTTTTGATTATATATAATACTTGGACATATGAAGGGTGGTTATGTGATAAACCAAATTATGGGTGTTTCCATGATAAACCAATGATGGGTGGTTACATTATAACATCCAATGCATTGGGTATGGATGTTGGTAGTATGGTTATTCCAATTAGTGATATGTGTGTAAGTCAGCCGTATTATTTTTATATTTTTGGATTTTCATGACCCAAGATTCCTTTATATTCGTTTCATTGTTTAAAATGTGCTTTATAGTACTCTTTTTGTTACTAAAAGGTTATAAAATTAATGTATTCTCTAATTCTTTAATGTAAAAAGTATTATTTTATGATAATTTATTCCTGGATTACATGATTTATTAAAAAAATAGTTTGCCTTCATTATTTATCTCTTAATCATCTTTTTATGCTCATCTAATATTTTGAAATGTTATTCACATGACTTAAAGATAAACATGTTCAAGGATTGGATCATGTAAATTTCATGCTATCTAAAACATGGAACTATCCAAGATTATTTTTTAATTGTTTTTGTTTTATGAAAAAAATGGATTTAGAGTAGAAGTGTCTACTTGTAATAATCATGTTGTTATATATAAGTTATGACCTAATTCTCTAAATCTATAAACCTAAAAATATCTTCAATTTGAAATAATAACTTCATTCAGGAATATGTAATGTTTATGTGTAGGGCCTTACAATGGGTATCAAAGGTCAGTTTAGATAACATTAGTGGTTAGAGTATTAATTAATTATAAGTGGCCTAACCATAATGTTTAGTAAATTAGAAATAGTCATAGTTATTTTAGATAAATTAAATTAGTTTAGGACATCTTGAAAAATTATATCTTTTATTTTACCCTCCTCATAATATATTATATAATGATTTTACTGATATACTCACAATGGCCATTTTGGATTTATTAAATGGTTAGATCTATCATGAACCAATGTAAAAATGGATGTGATAGAAACATTGGTGGTTTTTTTGAATGGGAAACCATATGAAATGGGATCTATAATGAGAACTCTTGTGTTTATTCTTAACCAACTCTCTATAGTCATTATTGACCACTTGAACCATGGATATTTTTCGAAGTCATCGTATAAGCGAGAATCAATTACCTATGGAATTTCATGTAATAATAATAAAGTTATGTATATTAAAACACATATGTGTCATGGATGTGTAAAGAAACATATAGGAAAATGCATCAAAGGGATAGGAAGATGCTATAGATGTGCTAATGATGTTCATAAAGAAAGAACCTTCCATGGAAAAAGGAAGCGTCCAGTTGACTCTTGGAAAGTGAATGAAGTTCATTCGGAGGAATCAAATGAATGCCTTAAATGTAGTGTGAATTCTCATTGTTAAAATAGATTTCCTACAAAGAAGGTTCATGAATTGGATCAGAATTACCTTAAAAATATATATTTACCAATACCTAATGCATTCCAATTGTGGATGAGGAAACTGAAAATTACCAATAAAAGGCATGGGTTATTTCTTAACTCATTTTTAACATTACTAAAATCATAGGATATTATGAATTTTTCATTTGAGGTAAATAAGTATAAAAAATTAAGATGGAAGATAATGGTTAATGGATCATGAAGAATTATTAATGAGTAATAATTATACATATTATGTATTCAAGTGTTATGGTAGATTTCTAGATGATGAAATGCTTAAAAGTATTAAGGCTCTTTTTTTGAAATGAATGCCTTGAATGACTATTTCTAGTGTGTGTAAACATGATGTTTGATATGTGAAAATTTTATTCAAGGAAGATTTTTTTTCTTTTGTGCAATTTTTATAAAGAACTATTTGGGTTTATATTATCCTTTAATTGGAGGAAATTACATGTTATTACATTTTGGGATAAAAATGTGTGGTTTGAGATAAAATTTGTGGTTAAAATATGTTATAATTATTTATGATAAATTTATCCCACATTTTTGAATTTTATAATATTATATAATTTTTGAAAAAGGACAACATGTAGAGAGTCTGACAACCCATCATGTCCGGAAATCCCATGTGAATGTAAACCACAATCGAATGGCGACAAGGGTGCATTACCTACCACTGGCCTATGTGAAATCAACGGTTAGTATGAGTAATTCAATTTAGTTAAATAGTTTTTTTGGATCATGAATATATTAATTTTGTGAACTTATGATTTCTCAAATGGATATTCTTATTATATGAAAAATATTTGGTGATTATGTGATAAATGTTATTTTGGAAGATGTTTTCTCTTTGGGGAACACTATATGCTTAAGGAAAATAGAATAATTTTGGATTTAATTTGTAGATAAATGCTTGAAATATTATTTTAGAAGAATATATATTTTTATTGTAAACATATATCAATTTTTGTTATTTATAGAAATAATTAACCTGTCATAGAGAATATGTGATTAGGTTATTTAATTTTTATGTATGTGACTTTAAGAGTAGCTGATGCCCGAATGGCCCAAAGGAATTCTTTTTTTTATTATGGATAATCCCCATTTTTTATGTTTTTAAGGGGAACCCATACATGAACCATAGTCCCAATGAACAGTGCCCAACAGACCCACAATACATAACCTGAAGGCCTAGAGGCATACCATGCCCAATTCATGACCTGTAGGCCCAGCCCACTTGAACTGCCCCTCCCAGCTTTATGCGTCATTGATCACCTAGATCCCCACCGTGCATTGCTGATCGACTAGAGTTTCCTTGTACAAAGCATCACGGTGCCCGGTCCCAATCGCGGCTGCCATACCCTCTCATTCTTCCAATCCGGTTAGCTCTGCATCTGGTGGCTGCTAATCATGTTGCCCTGATCCTCTTATGGGGCATGTTCTATGTGATCTGGGATACTCCATGGTTTATGAGACTCGAATTCCCTGTGGCCCGAAGGCCTTTCATGACCGGAAGGCCCTAGAGACCCGTAGGCCCAAACCGATGGCCCGAAGGCCCAAATCAAATGAATAGCTGATTCTATTTGTAGATAAATGTTATGATTTTTGTGGATGACTATGTGATCAAATACATTTAAATTATTGGTTTCAAACCTAGTTTGGATTATATGGATAATTTTAAAGAAAATCTATTATTGAATGGTTTTTTTGAGCTTTAGGTATTGTTTGATTAGCTTTGGAGATTTTGAGTAGTAATTATTTATATAATAATATACTTTTTGTGGATTATTTGATCTCGGACTAACCATTTTTAGGTTATTGTCTAAAGAATATATAAATATATTGTTTATATTTATTGGATTATTTTATTATCTATCAATTTATTCTAGAATATCATGAGTTACCCTGTCATCTTGAATACTCATCATTTGGAAAAATTTGAGTTTTTGTTAGAAGTTTATTAAAGGATGAAACTCTACATGAAAATTAATTATATTTCATTATGTTCTTAGTCAATCTCCTAAATAATTTCTCCAAAATTATGAAAGGGAACCTATAACAAAAAAATATTGTTCATTTACATTTGCTAACGAGGCATCAAAGACCTATTAACCAATCACAAGTTTCTGTTTTCTAGTGGTTAACTTTCTCTCATCATGTTTTCTTCCACTCTCCAACAAAACATGTTCGTAATGTTTTTCCACCATATCCATGTTTTCATAGAATCATAGTATGTGATATCATGGGTGAAATTTACTACTTCTCTTTACTTATTTTAATGTTACATTTTTATTGAATCTTTTTTCAATGCATGACTTTCAATGAAGTTTCTATGCCCAATTTTAAAATTGTGATGACAGAATTCCCAAAAGTAGGGATTGATGTAAAATCCCTAGTAAATAAAGAATATAAAATTTTTATATTTATTAATATTTTTGAATTAAATATTAAGTTAAATTTAAATTTTATTCTATGTATGATATCTTACTCAAGACCCAACATTGAGTTTCTTTGAAATATTACGTTCCACACAACTTAAGTTATACAGAAAAATAATATAGTAATATTATTATTTGAAATTGTACTTAAAATGTATTTATTGTATTGGAGGGAATGAATCTAACAGAATAAAATAATATTAAACATGTTTGTTAAATGTTTTTACTTTTATCCAATATGTTTTTGAGTCATAAAATAATAATGAACCCAATTTTATGCATGGAAAACATTACTATTTTTAAAAAGCTGTTTTTCCTCCTTCTGAGGGAAAAACCATTTTAAATATTTTTTTCTCACTTATATATGTTCTATTTTACAAAATAAAATAGTTATGTAGAAGAGTAACATCAAAATTTACTTTGGATGAAATTTTGGAATCTTTCTAATAATGTTTAATTTATAATAAAAAGATAAAAATAACGCATTTAATTAAAAATCTCTTTTTCATAAAATTTATATATATTGTAGGATTATTATTATAATTAGTTTTAAAGTGTAACATGACTATAGTTTTAACTTTTAAACCAATTTTGTCATTAGAAGTAATTTCCCTTTGAAACCAGACATAAATAATGTCAATCTTTTGTTTGTTTTTTTCTGTTTAAAAACACATTTTGTTGGTTTTGACATTGGGAACTAATTTTAAATTAATTTATGAATCTTATGTGTTTTGTATTTGGAAATATGGACTCCATATTTTGAACCAAGAGGACTAAATTGAGTAAAATTGTATGTTTTATTTTTAGGCATTATGAATAGTAACTTGAGCATATATTTTATTTACTATGGTAAAAGGGTAAATCTGGTAAATAAAGGTAAAAGATAATATTATAATAATATACAATTACCATAACACATTTTATAACCCCATTGGATGATACATGTCTGACAATAGACTTCCTTGGGTCTATTTCGGGACCCATTGGAGCTACGTTGAAGTGAAAATGTATTTTTATAAAAATTACTTTAAAGTTAAAGAAAATGTAACATAAAAATATATCATTTAACAAAAAAAAATTATATGGGTTTATATTAGTAATATTTTCAACTATAAATAGTAATTAGGAATAAAAAAAATATTTCACTCATCATGGTATTTTATTTATAAATTTTAGACATCAAATAAATAAAATTATTTACAACACAATGTGGATGTAGTTATTAGCTTATTAATGAATGATTTAAATAAATGAGTTTATAAATATTAAAATAAATTTATTTTGAAACTTTTTATGAATACAAAAATTTTATTAATGATTATAACTTATTATATGTGAAATAACATATTTTGTTTGAAAGAATCATGTTGTTAATGATTTTTTTAAAAGTCTTGACATGAATCATTTATAAATTTAAAAAAATGTGTTTTTAAATAAATAATATTTTATTAAATGATAAAATAATCCTAAAAATATAAGATACTTAAAAATGAAATATATTATATTAAAAATATCATTAATGATCTAGTTTTTTGTCTCGTGGAATTTTATTGTAAATATATTAACCATATTGTGTGAATGTACAAGAGGACATGGTAGAAGGTAAATTAGTTAACAAAATGTAAAAGCTAAACGATATGGTCCATTTTATGCCATAAAAAAGTATAAAACCCCTCGGATGAGACTATTTCTAACAATTATAAACTTATATTATAAATAAATGTGGTGGGGACCTTTTTCAATTGAGATTTAGTATATAATAAAATAATAATTTCCGACTTTTCTAAAGTTCCCCCCTATTATAAAAGGACATCACCTCTAACCAATTACTCACACCTCTCAATCCCCATGGCTCATCCAGCCATAGATACAATAAGATCAAGATATCCCTCTATTACTCCTAGAATCATATCCCTTGGAATATAAAATGTAATTAAATCCTTTTGGTTTATCCAAAAGGAGTTACCCGATTTAAAGGTAACATCTTCTCTCAGGTACATTTATTTTATCTTACTTCTTTAATACCTATGCACTTATAATTAATTTTTAACATAAAAACCATGTATCCTAAATATTATAGGTTTTTATGAGATGTATTTTGACTACACTTACACACACATCTGTCCAATGGTTATAGAACATATTTTTTCTGTGGACGACGAACAGCTTCATCATGAACGATGATTGTTCAATCTTATCCTACCCACTCTCATGGTTGCCATTATGATGGAACTGTAATTATATATGATTTATATGATATCTATTTTATCATTATTCTTTTTTAATTCCCATTTATAACCTACATTTTTTCCTTTATTGTTGTTTAAATATTGTAATTTCATTTGTGGAAGTGTAGACTACCACCCCCTCAAAGTAATATGATTTGTTCATGCTATACATGGAACATATGGAGGATCGAATTAATGAACTTATGTAAAATATATAACATATTTATTATAACTGGATTATAATATACCTATTTATCATTTATTTTTCATTCATTTAAAAATGTAAAATAATTGAATGTAACATTCTTCTGTACGTAAACTTACCCTCTCCATGATTAGTGAATTTCATTTTATTATATAAAAATATTTTGGAATATTCTAAATACAAATATACTTGATTTCAATACATATATACTTTATATATAGGATATTTAAAACATGAATATAATTCTGGTGATAATGGACTTTTGACCACATGGACAACTTGTAATTATAACATGTTCATTTTTAACTCATGTTTCGAACATCGGAAAAATGACTGATAAGAAGTTTAATAATTAAATAATTATTATAGTAAGATAATTAGTGATATAAAAGGAAAAATAAACTTGAAAAAGGTTCAAAAGAAAGTAAAAATTAACTTATTTATTCAAAAAGAACAATAAATATATGAGACAAGTCAGAATCAAGGTAAGGGATAACGTCTCAATCTCCTTTAATTAAGGCATAATTTGATAATAGAAACCTACTTCTTTTACACTATGTATAATAAGCCACTTTGAAATTTACATTCATTCAAAGGGAATATTTTATCTAAGAATAATTTTACTAAACAACTGAAGGACTATTTTTAATGTATAAAGAGGCAATGACCTATCCACCGTCGTATTCGATATTTGGCTTCCACATTAATTTTTAATGCTGTTAAATTTAAAAATACCACTTATTATATTTTGGATGTTTCAGTGCAAAAAAAGGTTTTTTTAAATGGATTGAGTATTTCAATATCTTGAAATTATTTCTTTTGATGTCGAAGGAAATATTATTTGTGAAATTTTGATATGTGCAATAATTTATCAGTTAAGATTATATAATAGTACTTGCACATCTTATGGGTGGTTACGTGATAAACAAAATGACCGGTGGTACCATGATAAACTATGGACATGTGGGTATTTTATAACTTCCAATTCATTGGTTATGGAAGTCACCTAAATGGTTATTCTATTTAGTGATATGTGTGGAAGTCAACCGTATGGTTATTGCATTTAAATATGTTTATGTCCCATGTTACATTTTATGATTTACATTGTTTTATAAGAGAATTATGGTAATGTTTTGGTTAAAAATGGGTAGGAAATGAGATTAAATTTAGTGAAGCGTTTTTTCTACAAATTTAAGTAAAAAACTATTAGTTTATGATAATGTATTCATGGTTTACATGCTTTTTTGAAAAAATAAAAGTTTTCCATTTTTTATGTATACCTTATTAAGCTTTTTGTGATTATCCCTTGTTTTGAAATGTTTTTCGGTGGAATTAATGTTAAATATGGTCAAGGATGGGATCAAGGAAACTTTGGGTCGTCTAAAACATGGAAATAGACATGTATCTTTTTAAGTGTTTTTGTTTTGTGAAAAAATTGATAGTGAGTATAAGTGTCTACTTGTAATATTCAAGTTATTATGTTCAAGTTATGACCTATTTCTCTAAATATATAATCCTAAAAAGATTCTCAACATTAATTATTAACTTAATTATATATTATGTAATGATTAATTCTCGTGGCTGACATGTATCATCGTATGAGGGTATATATCACCCTACGATGAATAATATCTGTGGGTTAGAAGATGTGTGGGAGCCCTGTAGACATAATCATGGTAGTGGTGGAGTCACATCATATTGTCTCATTGGTATTTCTCCAACCCCGGTGCTACTAGTTTGTGGGAAATTAATTTTATACATCATGCTCCCTTCAAATAAAGATGATTCAGTTTTTATTATAGATACATTGAATTAAATTCCCAATTAACTAGATTTTTAAATATTCAATTGACTAAGAGTGAGATATGTTCTTATGATGTCTTATACAGAAATGACCTACATATTACAACCCTAATTTCTAGTGAGTTACATTTCAGACCCCTTATTTTATTTGTGATCTAGAGATATAGATAACTTGTTCTAGTGATATTCTAATATATTAATGATAAGAATGATATTATCCCTACATGGAAGAGATTAGATTCACATCAGTTCCACATTTTTTATTTATGATGGGTTCACCTGGGTGTGTGTAACAACCCAAGAATTTTAAAATAAATATATTATTGAATACAAGAAAACATAGAGTCTCTACAAGACAACAGTTTGTTATATCCTTTCCACTGAACATAATTTTGTGGATTCTGTGATTTGAATTTCAAAAAACTGAAATGGACAGTTGTGTTGAATAATGTATTCTGTAGTATTTTATGATGAACATACATTTTTTGGGAACAAAAACATGACTATTATTTTTAGAAATTAACCCTTATGAATAGTAATTTTATCCTTATGAATATTTACCCCTTTCTTAAGTCAATAAATAAAATTTAGACACCTTACAAATGAAATGGATTATTTTAGAAATTAATAATTATGTGTTGGTATTTTTTTGAATGATAAATTTTTAATTATAATTTATGATTAATAAATTGATTAAAAATAAATCTCATTTCCATAAAATGGTTTCTTAAATAATTATATTTTTGTCATATAATTTTTGGTTAATTTATTAGGACGTTAGTTAGTTTTTCAGTGTATTATAAAAGATATTTAAGTTTTAAAAACAATATTTATCGAGTAAATGATGATTATATTTTAAAATTAAATATCACATATTTAGAAAATTATTTTGATAAAATGGATTCCATATTTTAAATCATCACATCAACAAATTACTAGGGTGATTGTCTAGGATTTGTCTAAAATAATTGGTTTTTAGTGAATAATAAAATATGATAACTAACGGTAAATGCTAAATAAGCGATTTAATGAGTAATAGGTTATGTATGGATGATTTAATGACACATGGTTTCAAATAAAATTTAAATATTAATTTATTTTGTCACATTAAACAACAGTATTTCTTGTCTTGAGAAAAATTGTAATATTATGGTTAACATATTCAAAAAACCACTCATCTCCTACATTATAAAAATCAACCCTCACCCTCTATTCCTCTCACACCACTCAAGCTTTGAGTATATACTAATTACTATGAAATACATATACCAATCAATTTCCAGACATCCAAGACCATTTTTTATCACCAAAAGACCAAAACCAAAGTCTTTAATGATTTAATCCTGGAGGAGTACTCAACATGTAAACTTCTCTTCCTTTTTTCAATTTCTTTTACGAGTTCCATTGTTTTGTTTCTCTCTTCTAAACTACACTAATTTAAATGTTATATTAATTAAATTATATAAACTGTTCTGGTATTATATTATCCCAATGGAATATTTCATTATCATCTCTCTTTCCCCCTCCTCTTATATTAAAAATAGAAACATCGTCCAAGATGTGATAATTTAACACATTCAAAGATGATGGGTTTTCAATTTCTATTAACATATTCAATTATGGTCATGAAACCATTGTTATGGTTGAAATAGATCATAACATATGCAATATATTTTACTTAATTTATGGTAATAAATTTTTACACATGATTCTAAATTATGTAATATAATGAGTTTGTGGTGATCAAGAATCATCCACATTAATCCAAAAAATTATCATTTAATTTTTATCTATTTATTAATCTACATCAAAAAATAACCAATGTATTTATTTGATAATTTTACCTTATGAAAGATAATTAATAACTAATAACATAAATTATGGATTTCAATTTTCATTTTACACGATCATCTAAACTCTTATACAAATAAACCAATCATGAAAACAGTGAAAATGTGCACTCCCAAATGATGAAATTTAATCTCTTAACCCATCTAAAAGACCATAAATGAACATAATAATGAAATAATAAATAACATAAATTTTTATAAGGTTATTAAATTATTAATTAATGTATCTAATTTTATTATTCCAGACATTATGATCAGGTGGAAAATACATTCTGACATAAGGTAATGATTTCCTCATCTCAATGTCATTTTTGTGAGATATTACATATTCAATACTATTAGTTTAATATGGTTTATGTATACTTACCATTGATATGTAATATCATGAATCCATTAACATTACCTCTACTCAATGTATCATTTTTTAATATTAATTTTGGGTTATATGCTTCGATTGATTACAATGTGGTATGGATTTTCTACCCAAAACATTATTTTCTTTAGACTTACTCTTATTCTCTACATACCACAATGAAATTATTATTTTTTAGATTTTAATCTTCATAAATTCCATTTGAATGTTCTATATATGTGTACCCACCAGAATCCTTCTTTCTATTATGTGGAGTTACACTTTATAAAAGGGTTTTCAGAAATTGTTCCTGAAATACAAGCCCTATTCAAGGAAACTTATAAAATTTTCCCTATGTTCATGTACACAAAATAATCTTTTTTACACACAATTATTTTTATAAAATCAATAATATTATTATAGAAGAAAAATTTTATTTCACATACAGTTTTACGAAAGTGTTTTTCTAAAGGACTCACCATTTCATGTAAATGAGTATTTATTTCAAGAGTTACTCAATGATTTTACAAGAGTATTTTTGTTTGTTTCATCACAATTCGAGATTACTAATTCTAATTTGGACTAATATTTAATTATATAACATACCATATTTATTTAATGGCATATGAATAGTTTTTTTGAGGATGTTCTATCTTGAAACCATTCACCATATTACTCTGAATGGTTAGTGTTTATGGAATGTTATTTAGATATCATGTGTTTGTTTCAATATGAATGTATATGGTGTTTGTATTTATCCACATTAATATGAGAAATAAATTATAATTATTTTGTTAGGGGAAGGGACCTCTATATTCCCTCTATGGAATATTTTCTCCCAGAAGACCAAAAAGATATTGACTTGGCTGAGGCCTTCCCCATTATCAAATATGGTTTTGGCCGAGGCCTTAAACGTTAATGGATGTCTTGGTAGAGGACTTGAATGTATGTTTCATAATTTCTACCATTATTCATTTCCCTCATTATGAAAATTTATATTCCAAGAGGTTATTCAACTACTATAATATCTACGTTTATTCTTTATTATACCATAATTTATTCATCCTTTATTCCTACGATATTATGTTCAAGTTCATTTTTTAACAGAATTTGTATTTAGTTATTAATCATACATAATGTTTACATTTGTAATATCATCCACAATATTTCATTCCCTTACTAATAATCTGAGCTCACTCCTTTATCATTATTTATTTTCCCTATATGTGAATAAGTAAATTATGAATGACCTGAATGGGTAACTGAAGAGTCATGGATTTTTTCAAGTGATTTTATATATTGATTTTACATTAATGATTCAATGTTGAACCTATGCATGTATCTAGTTTTCTAAAAATAGAAAACTAATTAATTCCTTTAGGAATCTACTTTCATGTAATCATGCTAATGTAATGAAATAAGGCACTAGCTCTAGGCAAATGAGGTGGGGTATTTATAGATGGTATCATAGGATGTTCAGTAGACAACTTGGAAACTATATTTAGAAAATGTAGAATCCCGAACAAAATCCTATGAGATTCTTTGAGTATAAAAATAATATAACTTCATTGAATTTTCATACAGAAGATATTATGTGGGTACTTCTAAAAAATATATTCTTTTCGATATACTATAA
Source organism: Viscum album (assembly GCA_963277665.1). NCBI lineage: Eukaryota > Viridiplantae > Streptophyta > Magnoliopsida > Santalales > Viscaceae > Viscum > Viscum album. The sequence goes on along the minus strand of OY728130.1, from coordinate 540,499,944 downwards.
GGGGATGTGGTTCAAGAATATATGTACCTAGGAGTATCCAATACAACTAGTATTATGGGGCTTAAGTTAAGGTATCATGGAACATGACAACATTCCTTACTACACTAGTTATTTGACACTACACAGGGATATTCTTGGGATAAAATAAATTTTCATTAAAAACCTTTATGAAGAAATTAAATGTTTTTTTCCTAAAAATAAAACATGTTTATGATTATGATATTAGCTATAAATAGGATTTTAATTTATGCTATGTATATTTATATTTTTATATAATAAATTATGATTCTTAAACTAATATAGTGTATTTCATTATTTAGAAATGGTGCGTAGTGGATGGAATGGAACCCAAATGAACTCGCATATCCCATGAAGGGATTTATCTCTGATATACAATAATGATGTTGGATAAGCTAATGTGATAGGTATGGGGAAACATATAACTATACACGGATAGTTTACCAACGCTATGAATAATAAACTTAATCATATAGAGTATCCATATCCACAATGTGGTGGATCTATGTATAGAAACATTATATAAAAATAGCCTCCATCATTCAATGTGTCTACAAAAACATTTGTAACAGAATAGTGGATAAGTTCTTTATAATTTATATTTCTCACTTGTGGATGTAATGAATGAGAGATGGTTTTTATGTATGTATAATGTTTATAAAGAGATGCGTATCAGTTGTGGTATTTAATTGAAAACGCAAAATAGGAGGATGAATAGATGAATTAGAATTTTGGAATTTTAAAGAAATATTCATATAAAAATAATTCCCATAGGAAAAGTGAGAACACATGAAAAAGAATTTTTTGAATATAAGGCAAAAAGAGGATGAGAATGATGCAATGTTTGAAGCTCAATTCACATGGTTTGAAAGATATTCCATAGAATAAACAGGTAATCCAAGCAGAATGATTAATCAATTATTTAATGATATAAAACCATTCAACCAAAGGGAACTGGTCTCCCAATGTTTCTCATCATATGAAGACAATTTGTCATGTCCTATCAATACGGATAAATAATTCTCTTTTTCATATGACAATAAAGTAAACCAAGAGGAGAATATGGTTGAAGAGTATATAATGGATAAAGGGAAAGAATAAATGGGATTTTTCGACCTAAGATACTTATGAAAGGAATCACCTAAGTGCTTCATTAATGGAAAGGGATTATGCTACAACTGTTGAATGAAAGGGCATCATATTGGAAATTTAATGGTGGAAGAATAATGATAATAATTTCCAATTCTAATATTTTAGGGAGATGGGACACTATGATAATGATTTTCCAAAATGTCAAAGAAACATGCATCAGAAAAGGCTTTGGCAGAAAGCACAATCTTTTGTGATCACAACTACTGATGTTCAAGTTCCTAATGATGTGGGGAAGGTACTCAAATCATTTCCATTGACATGGACAATGATTTATTTTATTATGAATTATCACATTCTTTTATATCTTCCCATTTTCTTTAAAAAATTTATATTTCAAATTTTCATTAAAAATGGAGTTTTAAGTAAAAACCCCTAAGGAAAGTAACGTTGCAAAATAGATATGTTAGGATGTACCCATTATGGATAATAAATATACTTTATATTCTTATTTTATCATTATACATATGGTTATATTTGATGAAATTCTTGGCATGAATTGTCTGTCTAAATACGACAAGAAAATCTACTGTAAGAAGAATGAAATAAGGATTTGCGAGGTAGGGGTAGAATCCATTACATTTAGAGAAGAAACACTACAATCTGATTCTGATCTAGATCCAACCTCAGTAGCTATACATAATACAATTCATGGTGATGATGAGAAGACAATATCAATGGGAGAGTAATGAAATCATCAAATTTGAGAATTTACTTATTGTGAAAAAAAATTGTTGAGTTTCTCTAGTGGATTTACTTATACATCCTCCAGATTGGTAAGTTGAGATCTCTCTTTATTAAATTCATATCTAAATTACTATATCAAAACACTTTATAAAATGGACACTATGTAGTAAGAAAAACTAAAGAAAGAACTTGAAGAATTGAATGATAAAGGGTTTATTCACCATAGTGTTTCTCCTTGGGGTGACAACGGTCGTTCATTGAGAAGAAAGATGGATATATGAGGTTGTGAATTGAATACATGGAGGTCAATTTTATTACAATAATGATCAAGAATGCATACCTCACATTGATGAATTTTTTTATTAACTTCACAAAGCCCAATATTTATCGAAGACTGAACCTTGATTCAGATATCATTAGTATCATGCGAGGAAGGAAGATATTCCAATGATAACTTTTCGAACCATGTATAGGCATTACTAGTAGATTGTAATGCCTTTTGGACTAAAAAATACACACTATGTTTTCATGGATGTAGTGGATAGTGGTTTCAAAGAATATCTTGATGAATTAGTTGTGGGATTTATTGATGATATCTTGGTATACTCCTAAAGAAATAATGATAATAAAAATTACATGGCATTATTTTGATGAATCTTAGATGAAATTGATTTTATGAAAATTTTAGTAATTTTGAATTTTGGATTCAATTAGTTTATTTTAATGTTCATATTGTCTATAAGGATGGAATGTCAAATGATCCTACGAAGAAAACTACTATTCTTGAATTTTATACACCAAAAAAAATAACTGTCGTATATTTTTTTTTGTTTAGCAGGTTGTTATATGTGTTTCATTCAGAACATCACCCGATTAGCAATTCTGTTTACGAATCATATTCATAAATGGGTTAAGTTCTTATAGACAATATAATGCAATAAATGTTTCAAATAATTAAATAAGATATTATTGAATTCTCCAATCCAAACTATACCATCAGGAAATGATGGATTTGTGATCTATGGTGATGCATCAAAGAAAGGACAAGGATTTATACTTTTTCATAATGATAGTGTTATTGCCTATGCATCAAGACAGTTAAAATTTATTGATCAAAACTATCCTGCATGTGAACTTGAGTTAGCTATTATGATCTTTTCTATAAAAATATGGACACACTATCTCTATGGCGAAGGATGTGAGATATATACATATCATAAGACTCTAATATATATATTATCACAGAATGAACTCAACATGATGAAAAAGAGATGGATCAAAGTGCTCAATGATTACTGGTGTTCCATGTAATACCACCTAGGAGATGAAAATATGGTAGCCAACGAAATAAGGATACAGGTTCATGGTATCCATTATAAATTGATGATTGAAATGGGTCCTATATACAAGAATCTATTGAGGCTGGATGTGGGAATTATCAATGATTGTGATACGTCAATTATTTTTCAATTGGTAGACCAAACATATTTATTAGAATCAATTAAAACTCCATAGTTCGAGGATGAGAATATTAAGAAAGTAAATTAAAGGTGTAAATTAAGGGATGTTGGAGGAATTCGTGTGTGAGGATGGAATTCTGAAATTTGGGAAGAGGCTATGTGTTCCCTCTATACCCGAGATAAAAATTGAGTTATTGGATGATGGACATAGATAAAATTTCCTTATACACCATGGTAGCACTAAAATATTTATGAATATGATATAACATTTCTGGTTGGACAAAATAAGTTAGGAAATTTCTCTTTTTATATCAAGATGTTCGGTCTGTCAAAATGTAAAGGTCGAACAACAACATCCAAGAGGCATAATGAAACCTATTTTTATTCCAACATTAAAATGGGATAAAATTATCCATTATTTTGTCACTAGATTACCCAAAAAATGATGATTGAATGATGCAATATGGGTAATTATTTATGGAATTACGAAATCAGTACATTTTCTCACTATAACGAAGGATTTTCCACTACAGCGCCTTGTAAGACTCTATTTCGATGTATTTTTTAGACATTATTATGCACCCATTTTAGTAGAGTTTAATCACGATCCTCCATTTACATCAAATTTTTTGAAAAGTCTTTAGACATTTTTGGGCACTAAGCATTGGTTGAGTGCTTCTTATCACCACCAAACTGACAAGAAATCAGAAAGGATGATCCAAACATTATAAGATATGATGACATGATACTCACATTGTTTTCAAGGTATGTGGGATAATTATTTATATTTAGTGGATTTTTCCAACAATAATATATTAAATTATTGAATTCAAATGGAAGCATATTAAGCATTTTACGGAAAGAGATCCCATACACCAATATGTTGTTATAATGTCAGTGAAATGATGATTTTAGGCATAGAGCATGTGGATGAAACAACCATGTATTTAAAGAGTATTCAATACTAAATAATATAATCTCAATTAAGGTAAAAAAATATAATATGATAATCTATGGAATGATTTGGAGTTTCAAGTGTGGTATCTTGTTTTCTTGAATGCTTCTATTTGGAAGGGTGTGATATGATTTGTGAAGAAAGGGAATGTAATCCCTATATAAATTTTCCTTTTTGAAATTTTAGTGAGAATTGATGCGATGTATTATCATTTGGAAATTCTTGCTAGCATGTCTAAAGTACAAAATGTGTTCCATGTCTCATTTTTAAGAATGTACATTCCAAATATGACAACCCTGCTTTTATTACACACTTAACATTATTTATTACCTAAAACCTATACTTCATACAACATATAAGATCAGAATATCTAGTGTCTTTGGGACTTAGAAACATTAAATAACCACTTAAAAAATAAAATGCAACATCTTATTGAAAAAATTATTTACACGACCTCTACATTCCCTCGTACAAAGCATTTCATTGGATAAGCTGAAGACATGCATAAGAAAAGGGTGGATATAAAGACCAATAAGGGAGTGAATAAATAATAACATGGAGATTACAATAATGTTAGTTAATCGGAATATCGATGGACCACAAGAGAAACAAAAACAAAAATTCATGATGAAACATGATAAACTTAACATAGAGATGTGGCAACAACATTTAATATAATATTAGGATGAGACAAGGGTCATTGCACATGGATCAGGAGTAAACCATCTTTGCCCATGAAGCATGAGTAGAAACTCATTTCACTGGAATTATAATGAGTAAACTCTAATTGAACATGATGTATCATTATACTATACTATACCCAATGCATCAGAGTACTATCACGACACACCTTTCTTAATCATTTCATTACATGCATAAGTCTTCCACAAGGATCATAAAGCATTGATTCATTAAAAATAATTATTTATTACACTATAAAGGATTTTAGAATTCATACATAAAAATATTTAAACAATAATTAAATATTCATAAAGGTGAATACCTTTGATAGAGAAATGGAAATGATATTCCCTACACAATTTCTTTTTTAGAGAAAATTGCAGTGTTATTTCGGTAGGGTAACGACGTGACATAAGAACTCATAAAAATCGCTGGTGAGAGATAAAAGGGGTGTCTCATAATATTCAATTGAAATGAAAAGTAATGGGTTCATATAGATACATGTCCCAATAATTGTAATGGAATTTATATACCTAATACAAAATGATTACTTCAATGTAAATGAAGAGAGAGAAATTCCTTATGGAATTTCAGCATGGTAATAGGTATATATGGAAGGAATAGATGAGAGATAAAGGGGTGTCTCTTAATTCAAACATAAAGAGTAAAGTATATGGGAGGATAGAAATCATAACACAACATTTATAATTGAATACAAAAGGGCATTGCAATATTTTGAAACATGGATAAAAAGTGAAAGGAAGGAATCACTTACTTGGAAGTGTGATATCAAAGGCTTGGGAGGGGCTTAAGAGATACTTTTTCGGAGCTTGGGGAACCTTGGGAGGATTCAAGGGAGAGGAGGGTAGAGGATGGATGAACTAATATGTCTTTGATTGAAGAGAAAATCTTTTCTTGGGTGGGATTATATTTTAAATGGGAGGGAATTCTTTATTATTTAGGTTTCGGACACCACACATTAATGTAATCACAACTACAAACCCGAACATGATTTTTTCACATGATTTTTTCCATATTGGAGTGGAAAACTATATTTAATAATTCCAGTGTCCGAACATCTTAATATAATACGGTTTCTTATGTGGAGATGAGTCACACTCTCAAGAAAATAAACCTAAAAAACTAAAATGTTTTAGAAGTCTTGCAGGGTCCACTAATGCTTTGTAAAATAAATCAAACAAACCAAAAATCACTTTATTTTATTTTTAATAAATTTATTGGCCTAAAATGTTGTTTATTGTATTTTATTACACCACTATTGGGAAATTATAATGTCATAAAACATATTATATATTTAAATAGTATTTTATTTTTATCGAAAAATTCGATTGACTTAGAAAATTATGAAAACTTCACCGTTGGATAATTCCAACATCCTAATTTAAAAAATAATATTCATTTATTCAAATAATTTTTTATATATGTGAATTTTATCCTTTAATATATTAACTGACATTTATTGAAAATTCATCCGTTTTAACAAAAATAGATTTAAAACCACAATATAAATTACAATTGTATTCATTAATATTATGTGATCATTTATACATAATAAAAAGTAATTTAATTATAATAATTTTTATTATAATATTTTTTAATTTAAAAATCCATTAATTTACACAAATGGATTCCTTAGTTGAACATTAACTTAAAAAAATACTATTTGTGCTTTAAAAGAAATTTAAAAAGTAACAACAATAAAAAGAAAAAATATTCTTTATTATATAAAAATATTATTTAAATAATCATAATGTTATGGCCTTGTTACATAAACCCTTAAAACACACACATATGACCATAGTATAAGGTGTGTGATGGTGACATACTCTTGGGAAGGCTCAGAAAACATCACTCGAGTGGTAATCTCTGAAAACATCCACTTCTACCATTGGTGGATCAACTCAAGTCTAATGTATTCGAGATCAGCTTGGTCATGGTCAAGATCAAATCCCAATTACACCATCTCCTTTCTGAGCTCCGTCAAACGGGCATCATATGGGGAATGTCTACAGGATGAGGTCATCGCTTCATTTTTCTGAGTAAATAGGATTTGATAAAGCCCTATGTTTATACTAATCATGGGATCAATGTTCAATGACTATATGAGAAAAGATCATAATTAGTAATGGTATTTCAAAATCCAAAACATAAAACCAAATAAGTGCATATGTTTTACATAAATATAAGAGTATATTTAAATATAAAAGGATGAATTTTCATTAATGATTTTTTGGATCATTAGAAACATACCACTTAAGAAATTTCTCCCTCAAATTTTCCTTTCCCCAGAATAATATAGATGTGGGTAACTCTGCTTCATCACATCTTCTGATTCCCACGCCATTTGTTCAAACTTGTGAATTTTACACAACACCTTCATGAGGGGCATTATCATATTTCATAGAACTTTTTCCCTAAGATCTACGATCTTCACTGGTTCCCCTTCATAAGAAAAGTCATCATATAGCTCTAATACCTATAAAGAGAGTACATGTGAAGGGTATGATATGTAATTCATTAAGAGGAATACATGAAATACATCACGTACTTTGGCCATTATAGGTGGAATTGATAGATGATAGGCCACAACACCGACATGATCAAGAATGTCGAAGGAGATGATTAACCTAAGACTTAACATCCACTTGTTTCCGAACCTTAGAACCTTCTTCCCCAAATATACGCATAGAAACAACACGTCTCCTAATTTGAAATAAAGGTCTCGTCAACGGTTATCCTCATATCACATCTGTCGTCTTTGGACTGCCATGATTTGATGTAGAATGGTTTTCACCTTTTCCACCATTTCTTAGACCATTTTTGGACCCAGTAGCTTATGCTCACTGACTTCATCCCAACATGCTGGTTTTTTTTTCACGTTTTCCCTTAAAGGGAATTATATGGTTCCATTCGAATGGATGAGTGGGAACTGTTATTGTAGGAGATTTCAATCAGTTGAAGATATTTGTACCACCCTACTTTTAAGTCCATAAAACATGATTTTAACATATCATCTTTTGTATGAATAGTTCACTCAGATTGGACATTAGTTTGAGGATTTCATTCCATAATAATGTTCAGTTCAGTGATTAGAGCATGTTGGGGACTTTTCTAGAACATCAAAGTAAATCTTGTATCACAATAATATATAATTGATAGTGGTACTCCATGTATCCTTAAAAATTATTTGATATAAATTTGTGCAAGTTGATCCAATGATAAGTCCTCTCAAATCATGATAACATGAGTTGTCTTTTTAAGATGATCCACAATGACCTGTATAGTATTGTTTCATATAGATGTCCATGGATGTTTATTGAAAAACTCCATTGTAATGTTGTCCCACTTTCATGTTGGTATGGGTATTGGTTGCATCGTCAACTTAGATATATTCCACTCAGCCTTCACTTTCTGATATACCAGGCACTTTGATGTATATTCAGGAATTTCCATTTTCATATTGTCCCGCCTAATTATTTCTCGGAGATCTCGATACATCTTTTTTCTCCCCATGTGAATAGAGATTTTTGATCTATGTGTGTCATTCAAAAGCTTGTTCATTATATATGGATCAGATTGTAAACATAATCAGGACCCAAATCTCACAATTTCAATCTTGTAAACCATAAACTCTGATGATTTCCAATTTCTGATAGATTCCACACTTTTAAGAATATCCACATACTTTCTTTGAGAATCCCTTATTTTATCAATGTGGTATGGTTAAGCAATCATTTGACAAAGGATTGATGATGTTCATCCCTTAACAATTCCCAGTTCCATTATCATGAAATATAAGAAGATCAAATCCTTCTCAATTTTCATCATTGATAATGATATATGATCATTTATACTTAGAGAATCTACCACCTTGTTTTCCTTATCAGGATTGTAGTGGATTGAGTAGTCATAATCCTTGATGAGTTCAATCCATCATAACTGGCGCATATTAAAATATTTTTTGTGAATATATACTTGAGGCTCCTGTGATCTGTTTATATCTTACAATTATTACCATAGAGATAATGATGTTAGATTTTCAAGGAAAAGATCATAGCCACCAACTCCAGATCTTGTGTGAGATAGTTTGGCTCATGGATTTCCAGCTGTCTTAAGAAGTAAGCTATCACCTTATCATTCTTCATCAACACCCAACCCAACCCCTTCTTTTAAGCATCACCAAATATGATAATATGTTCTCCACTTGTGGGTAAAGTGAGTGCGGGCACAGTGATAAGCCTCCTTTTCCACTCTTTGAATCTCTCTTCGCATTCATCACTACATGAAGAATTTACTCCATTCTGAGATTGCTCTGTAACAGGGTAGGACAATTGTGAGAAATTTATCACAAATTGATTATAATATCTTTCTAACCCCAAGAAGCTATTGATATCAATTACCTATGTTGGCCTTGACCATCCTTGAAAATTAGCTATCTTGTAGGTATCCATGGAGATCTCAATCATTCTGATGATATAACCCTAGAATGATACCCTTGCAAACTAGAATTGAAAATTGTATCACTTTTCACAGACCCTCTCATTCCACAAAGTCTCTAGTATAGTTTTTAGATGCTCTCCATGATCATCCTTGGTAATGGAGTATATTAGAATATCATCTATAAAGACTAAAAAAATGTGTTGACATAATATATAAAGACTAAATTCATCAAGTCAATGAATATTTTTGGAATATTAGTGAGTCCAAAAGGAATTACTATGAATTAATAGTTCCTGTATCTGGTACAAAAGGAAGAAATGGGTTATCTTCCTTCTTCACCCTTAATTGTTAATATCCCTACTGCAAATCTACCTTGGAAAATTATTTTTCTCCATATAGGAGATCTAACAAGTCATCAATTCATTGAAGAGGATACTAGTTCTTTATCATGATTTTGTTAAGCTCACAATAATCAATGAAAAGGCACATTGAACCATCCATATTCTCGATGAAGAGGACTGGTTCACCCCAATGTGAAGCACATGGGCCTATAAATCCTTTATCTAGAATCTCTAGTAGTTGTTTCTTCAGCTCTTTGATATCCAAAATAGTCATTCTATATGGAGTCTTGGATATCGTATATGACCCAGGTATTAGGTTAATTTATATTTCAACATATCATCTAAGAGGAAGACCATGAAATTCATTGGGAAACACTTCAGTGAATTCCCTCACAATAGGTCTACCTTCAAGGATGGTTGCCTCCATATAATCATTTATTTTATCCAGATACATGGGAAAATAAGGCATTAATATCCATGCTTGAGATGATAGAGATAAAAAAATTCATCTTCCTCCATCCACTTGTACATAATTATGGGGCGATTCTCCACATTGAAATTGTTTTAACACTCATGGAAACTTATGTTGGATCAATATATGGAAAACCAATCCATTATAAGAGTTGAATCAAATTTCACTAGACTGATTATGACGAGATTCACCAGGAAGTTTAATCCATTGATTATGATGGGGTAGGAGCTAAATTCATTGGTTAAAATTATTTACCAATTTTATGTACTCACTAACATATTCACTTACATGATTTGTGTTGGTGTTGGGATTTTTCTACTAATAATTTGGGATATAAAATATTTCATAGAACTAGAATAAAGAAATTATGTTCATTATTCTTGAATGAAAAATTAGCGTACCACTCACCACTTCATTGTCGGGGTTCACTTTGGCAGTAGTGATGGAAAAATCTCGTACTTGCTACCATGGAGGTTGTTGGTTGCCTCCGAAAACCCCTGTCTTAGGGAACTAATTTTCAAGATGCCCTGTTTCATTGCTGTTGAAGCAATGAACAATGCATTGAGTGTGAAATGGAGTGTTCCTATCCTCTGTCATAGTCATGAGTTTTTTTAGCAGTTAAAAAGTAATTTTCATTCTCTTCCACACCTAAATCATTTCCACGTCCCCTTTAGGCAATCCCCAGGGTGCTTCTTTCCACACCTTTGGCAAGTGGGGTGGTTAATATTCCTAGAATTGTTGGATTAATACATTGGACCACCATAATTGAAGTCCACCTTATGCTTCTTATCCCTATGATACCACTGATATTTACAGATATCCATTTCAACCTTTAGGTATCATGAGACAATTTCCTCATAGCTTTTGAAGTCAATGATTGATAGGGATTTCTACAGGCTAGGTTTCAGCCCACCAATGAAGTGGTCAAATTTGCATTCAGGGGTAACAAAAAAGATGGAGGTGTATCAAGAATTACTAGTGAAGTGTTACTCATATACGCATACAGATTCATGGTCTTTTTTGATTGAGGAAAAGGAAGTCCCTTACTATATTATGTTGGTAGGTGTGCGGATAATATTTATCGAAAATCATCTTCTGGAAATACTTCCATTCCAATGAATTAATATCCTCATCAGGCTCCATACTTTTTTATAATGTCCACTATTGATCAACTTCACCCTTTATACAATAAGAATCTAATAGAAGCTTCTCTTGGTCGGACGTTGAAGGATAGAGAAGATCTTTTTAATAAAGTAGATACATTGTTCGACGATTGAGGGATCAGATGATCAATTAGATGTATGAGGCCTTTGTTTTATGAATCTAGATATAGAGACATGTTCTTTCTTGGGAGGGGGTGAACATTCCTCTTGACTCATTTTTATATTCATTGCTTGAGTTAACTTAGAGAGTATCATGACAATGTTTGTTATTCCCACTACCATCATATTGGGGATTTCATTAGAACATTCTTCACATTGATCTCTACATCGGTTGTTAGCCCGAGTCCTCTTATTATTGGACATTGGTTGAAATAAAAGGAATTTCAGGGGAAACACATAAAGGGTAATCCAAAGAAAAAATAGATGCTTTAAGAATAAATTTTAACTCTTTAACATAAGAATCAATATGCTTCAATATATGTTATGTATGATCTAATTTATAAATTAAATTCTTAGGGGAATGTTTTTAATTCCCTTAATAATGGTTCATATTAAGCTTGTGAATTTACCAAAGAATATCCTCGGGGACTATTGTAATGAAGAGTGCATCATGGCCCATTATTTGTACCAGAATACACCTATTCCAGCCCAAAACACCTTGTCCGAGTTTTAACTCATATGTACATCTATTCCAGAGCCGCCTCTACCTGTTCGTTTCCCAACAAGGATGTATATTCATGATAAAAACATACTCAATACTCACCAAATATTAGTGATGTTTTAATTTCACTTAGTCTTATCCCAATGGATTTCACAAGGTTTTCCTAATCATAATCCCAAAAAGTAACTAAACATATCATTTTATACCCACTATGGAAACCTAGCTTTTATTACCCACTTGACATAATTTATTAATAAAACATTCACATGAAAAAACATAGGTGATCAATAGGTCTAGTATTTTTGGCGAATATTCACATTACATAACAACACAAAACCTAAAACAAGACATCTTATTGAAAAATTCCATTACATGACCGCTATATTCCCTCATACTAAGCATTGCAGCGGATAACCTAAGGACATGCATAAGAAAATGGTGTGATGTAAATCCCAGTAAGGGTGTAAACAAAGCATTACATAAATATTACAATACATGTTATTCAATATGTATATCAACTGAGAGAAGGATAAACATAAAAATAAAGGTATAATAAGACATGATAAACATAACATGGAGATGTGGGAACCTCCTTTAACATGATATCAGAATGAGTTAAGGCTCATTGAACATGGAGCTTGATTAAACCCTCATTGCCTAAGATGCACGAGTAGAACATCATTGGACTTGAATTAGCATGAGTCATCACTAATTTCACATGACATATCATGATACTATACTTTACCCAATGCCTTGGAGCGCTATCCTTGCACCCCCTTCTTAATCATTTCTATTCATGCATAAGTGTTCCAAATGGATCATAAAAAATTGTTTCATTAAACATAATCTTTTATTCCACGATAATGGAGTTTGGAATTCATACATTATACTTTTTAAACAATATGTATATTTTCATAAAGGTGAATAACCTTGATAGAGAAATGGTCATGGTATTCACATCACAATGACATTGTCTTGGAAAATCGTGGTGCAATTTCAGCAATGTAACGTCGTGACATAAGAACTAATAAAAATGGTTAATGATAGAGAAATGGGTATATCCTCATATTTAAAAGAAATGGATATTAATTGATTCTTATAGATATATTTCCAAACTATTTTAATGGAATTTATATACATGATATAAAATAATTACTTGAATGTAAATGAGGAGAGAGAAATTCCTTATGGAATTTCAGCATGGTAACAAGTATACATGGAAGGCGTAGATTAAAGATAAAGGGGTATATCATCATTAAAAAATAAAGAGCATAGGATAGGGGATGTTTATAAACATACCCGAACATTTATTATTGATAATAAAAGGGAATAACTATATTAAGAAACTTGGATAAAAAGAGTAAGGAAAAAATATGTTACTAGGAACTGTGATCCCAAAGGCTTGGAAGGGGCTTCAAAGAGACATCTTGGGAGCTTGGGGAACCTTGGGATGATTATAGAGAGGTAAGGTTAGTGTTTTGACGAAATCCAATGTCTTTGAGTGAATATGTAAGTGTGATCTTGGTTTGCATTATATTGGAAATGAGTGTGAATTCTTTATTATTTAGGTTTGGGAAACCATACATTAAACTAATCAAAAACACAAACCATTCCCTGGTTTTTCCCGTGTTTTTTTTAAAATGGGATTGGTAAAAAATACTTTATAAGGAAAATGGACGAATGTCTTAAAATAATAGGGTTTCTTATTTGGAGGTGAGTCACACTCTCACGGAAATCAATTTTAAAAACTAAAATGTTTTATAAGTATTGAAGTGTCCGCTAATGTTTTATAAATTATATCAATCTAACTAAAATCACATTATATTAATGGTAAATCATATATTTAACTAAAACAACGTTTATAGTATTTTATTACATCACAATTGGGTCAGTATGATGTAATAAAACCAGATATATATTTAAATAGTATTTAATTTTTATCTAAAAATTTGACAGTCTATGAAAATTATGAAACATTCACAAATGTATAATTTCGAAATCCTGATTAAAAAATTAATATTAATTTTCCCAAATAATTTTCTAAACATGTGAATCTTCACTTTTAAAATAAAAACTGAAATTTATCGAAAAGTTATGTGGTTTGAAAAAAAAAGATTTCAAACAATAATAAAAATAACAACTTGTAGTCAAAAAAATTATATGATCATTTACAATTAATAAAATTTAATTAACTAATAATAATATTCTATTAAAGTATTATTTAATTCAAAATACCATTAATTAATCAAAACAACCTTATTAGTTGAACATTAACTAAATAAATAATATTGGTCCTTTAAAGTTTATTTACAAAGTAACAATAATAAAATGAAAGTATATTATTTATTATATATAAAAATAATGTATATAATCATAATGCTATATTATGGATAAAAAACCCCTTAAAACACCCACACACGACCTTAGGGTAAGTTGTGCGATGGTGATAGTCTCTAGGGGATGCTTGAATAACATCACTCGAGGGGTAATCTCTATTAACATCCACATCTCCAGTAGGCGGTTCGACTCAAGCTTAACATATTCATGCTTAGCTTGCGCTTGGTCAAGAGAGATTCCCAATGACGCCACCTCCTTTCCGAGCTCCAACAAGTGCACTTCATAAGGGGAAAGTCAACTGAATGAGGCCATCGCTTTCTATGTCTGAGTAAATTAGATTCATTAAAGCCCTTTATTTATACTAATCATGTGATCAATCTTCAATGTCTATATTAGAATTGATCACAATTATTAACATTATCATAAAATCAAAACATAATACCAAATAAGTGAATATTTTTTACATAACCATAAGAATAATTTTTAAAAAACCATGATGAATTTTCATTAATGAATTTTTGGGTCATTACACCCAACCAACCACAAGTCCATACTTATAATGGATTATAATTGGAACCTAACATTCCATTATGTGAAGAAACTATCTATATTTCAGACACTAAGGAATACTTTATTAGGAATCAGAAAGAAACACTCATAAAGGTCCTCTGGAAAAATCATAAAATTTAACATGCAACATGGGATCATGAGGAGATTAGGATGGTGAATTTCCCAAATATTTTATGAGGAATCATTTTGGAATTTCAAGAATGATATTTTGTACGTGTGTGTGGAGGTGGGGGGTTGGTGGGGGGTAGAATGTAACACTTGAATAATTTACAAATAAATTTAATATTAAATGCATGAAAAAATAAGTCTCTACAAAACAAAACTTTTTATATCCTAGTAAATGAATATAATTTTTCGGCTTCTGTAATTTATTTTAAAAAAATAATATACATACTTGAATTCAATAATATGCTTAGATACTGATAAGATCAAAAAGAATTTTTGTTGAATAGTAACATGACCCATTAAAATAATAATGTACCCTAATGAATAGTATATGCGCTTTATGAATAAAAAACATTACCATTGGAGTATAAATAAAATTTAGTCACCTAATAAATAAAATGTAGTACTTTAGAAATTAATAATTAATTTTTTTTTGATTTTGTGAGTAATAATCATTGAATTAAAATTTTACATTAAATAATTGATTTAAAAAAATTAATTTTCATAAAATGTATTTCTAAATAAATATTATGTTTTACTATAATTTTAGGCTAATTAAATAATACCTTTGTTAATTTTTTAATGTATTATAAAATCAATTATAGTTTTAAAAAAATTACTTTTTGAGTAAATGATGATATTATTTAAAAATTAAATTTCACAAACATAGTAAATTATTTTCATAAAATGGTGTCCATATTTTAATTCTACATATATATAAATGGTTATAGTTAATTTTTAGGATATTCCTAAAATACAATAATATTTAGTTAATAGTAAAATATGATAATTTAAGATAAATACTAAATACATGATTAATTGATTCATAGGTGATGTATGGATGACCAAATCATAGTTGACTCATACTCACATGAAATTATTACAGTTTTTTGTCAGAATAATGAAATTTATTACTTGTTTTGAGAAAATAAATAAATAAAAGATATTCGCAAACCACTAATCTTCTCCACTATGAAAACCACCCCTCACCCCCTCTTCCCCTCACATTACTCAATCATTGAGAAATTCATGTGTTCTAAAGTAAAATATTACTAATTCCCTTCCACCCATGCACGACCTGCTAGTCTCACGAGTAGGCCAAAATAAAAGGCCTTAAAGAGGTACTCAAGGAGGAGTACTCAAGAGGTAAACCTCTCTTCATTTTTCATTGCATTTACATTACAAGATCCATTATTTTGTTTCTATATCTTCCCCTCCCCTCCTCCAAATGCTATGATAATTACATTACCATACACGTACTAGAATTTTAATTTTCTAGTGGAATATTTCATCATCATTTCTCTTTACCCCACCTCTTATATTAAAAACAGAAACACCATCCAAGATGTGTTAATTTATCACATTCATTGACGATGAGATTTAAATTTCTATTTACATATTAAATTATGGCCATGAAATCATTTATTTATTTGAAACATATCATGATATATCTAATATATCCTAATCAATGTTTATGATTAATTTTTTAAACATGCTATTATATTATATAAAAAAATGAGTTCTCAGTGATCGAAAAACCTCCAATTAATCCATGCATTTATCATTCATATTTTATCTAATGATTTAACCACTCCCAAATCAATCAATAGATTCATATGATCATTTAACCATATGGAAAATAATCAATAATTCGTAACATAAATTATGTATTTCAATGATCATTTTACAAGAACAGTTTACACTCTTATACTAGTGAACCCGTCATGAGAACTATGAATATGTGCACTCCCAAATGATAAAATAGAATCTCATAACCCATCAAAAATGAATTAAATGAAAAAACATAATATTTAATAAATAAATCACATGTATATATGTTTGATTAATAATTAATAATTAATCTAATCTTATTATTCTTGTCATTAAGATCATGGGGAGAATACATTAAGACAAAATGTAAGAGTTTCTTTATCTAACTTCCATTTTTATGAGATATTATTTATTTAATAATATTTGTTGAGTATGATGTGTGTATATTTCCCATTGATATATCATATCATGAATCAATTAATTTTCAAGGTATTAAATGAATCATTTTATTATTATTAATTTTGGGGTATTTGATTTGATTGATTACAAAGTGCTTATGAATTTTTACCCGAACCTCCTTTTCATTCGGTTATTAATAATATCTATTTACCCCTAGAAATTATTATTTCTTATTTTTTACCCCTTATATATTCTGTGTAAATTTTTTATATATTTGTAAAAAATATATTTTTTTATTATTGGGTGTTACATGTTTTGAAAGGATCTTCTAAGAATTCTTCTTAAAATACAATCCAGATTCCATGGAACATCTTGATCTATAACTAATGTTCAAGTACACTCTGTAATCTCTTTTTATCCAACATTATTTTTATAATGTCAAAAAATTTATTAAGATTTTTTAATTCTAATTTTATATAGTGATTTTTCAAAAGTAACACTTCATTCCATGTAAAAGAGAATTTATTTCAAGAACTATATGATGATTTTATAATTATATTTTCATTTGATTCAAAACATATTTATGATTATAATGTATAATTTCTAAATATTTTGTAGGATATAATCTACCATATTTTAAAGAATGGGTTATGATTAGTTTTTATATGGATGTTCTATGTTTAATCCATCCACCATATTACTTTGAATTATTAGTATTTATGGAATGTTATTTACATTTAATATGTTAGTTTCAATATTAATGTATGTGTTTTTTATGTTTATCCCCATTCATATGTGGAATTAATTGGACCTAGTATGTGATGGATGGTTTCTGTTATTTCCCCCATGCATCGGTATGTCTCAAGAGACAAAATAGATATGGACTTGGATGAGGCCTTTCCTATTTTAAGACATGGTTTGGCCACAACCTTTGTCATTTTTAGATGTCTTGAATGAGGCCTTGACTATATATTTTAGAATATCTGGCATTATAAATTTCCCTAATTATTAATATTGATATTCCATGTGGTAATTCATCAATTAGAATACCCATGATTATGATTTATTATGTAATAAGTTATTAAACCCTTGTTCATGCAATATTATGTTCACGTTTATTTTTAAAGGCAAGTGTATTTAGAAATTCACAAAGCATAATGTTTATGTTAATGATATCTTCTGTTTTATTTCATATTCTTAACGGGCATATATTATCACCCCTTTCATTATGGATTATTTTCCTAGTATGTGATGTTGTAAATTATGAATTACTTGTAGGGGTACCCAATGAGTTTGCAATGTTTTCCAAGGATCTTCCATATTGGATTTCATTTCATGATGTTATGATGAACATATGTATGTATCTTGTTTTCCAAAATTACTATACTGATTAATTATTTAGGTATAGAAATATATTGTAATTATTACAATGTAATGAAATCGGTAACATGATATAGGAAACTGGAGTTGAGTATCTACAGTGTGGCCATATAACATCACAAGGTTGTGTGTGTCTGCTGCTTTTAGTACCCCACATTCCTTTATTCCAAATGAGGGCTGCATCCATCACATTCAATGGTTATGTTTGCTCCATAATCAAAATAGTGTAATGGTATGCTAGTTTCTCCTTCCATGGGTTCCTACATATAATTCTTCACCTAGTCATGGTATCCCTCATAGAGTTATGTATGTTTCTAGTACCCATTCTTGTTGCCATCTCTCTATAGATTCCATTTAATTATGATTCTTATGTTTGGACATTACAGTTTAAATTTTAAGGGAAAAGGAAATTTTTAAGGTGAGTCTACACGTTTTTCATCACTTAAATGTATTCACATGGAAGTGTTGGTCATATGTATTATTCCTCTTAGGAGAAAACCTCATGGATGAATCTCAGGTTTAGAACATGGGGAATCCACTACCCATCATGGGGAATATGATTCCAAAATAATATCCATAATGGCACTAACCTTGAGACTCTCTTGTTTAGAATGAGTCATTATTACGAGTTAGGTCCGTATTTTAAAGTCTTTACAAAATGGAGTAATACTTATCAGTATGCCATATAGATGTGGATTAGGGAGGTGTGTGCCTATGAGGGAAAACCTGAATGTTTTGTTGAGGGATGGATCAAAACACAATATGGAGGTGGATCTAGGAGGTGTGTCTGATAAATGGGTTATGTCACACTATGAAGGATGATATATACATCCTTATAGGTGGATGAAGGAGGTTCAATAAATGACGGGAGGCTCCACAATTTATCATTAGTCAGTATTGATCCTCAGAGAGGAATCCTACATACCTTGTTCAGAAGGAAGAGATAAAACCCACATAATTTGAAGCTAGAACTTATGTTTATATTATAGGTTTGATCCATGATGCTGAACTCCATGTAGTAATAATTATTCCTCTGTAATAAGATTTCCATTGAGGGGTGGTATGGAGGATACTCATGGAAGCATCCCATCACAATAATATTTATCTTAGTTGGAATAGGTTTTGTGGTTCTTACACATAGGTGTTTCCGGAATGGATGGTACGATCTCCTAGGGATGTCGAAAACCGATTAAAAATGAGGAAGGATTATAGTTTTAGTTGGTAGAGTTGATGGATTTGATGAACTATTGAGGTGGTGGGATTTATCCTTACTGAGGCTTATTATGTTTCCCACTTCATTGGGAATCGATGTCCACGTAGTTCATTAAGGGTCATTATGTCATTTTAATGATGAGGATGCCCACAAAAATGTTCTATATGGTTGTGTCTTATGCGTGGGATCTTCCTTAAGGAATGAGAGGAATAAGTATTATTCTAGGAGGGATAGACATGAGGTCTATATGGATAAGTATTTTGGTAACTACTAACCTCTAAAACCATGCGAATCATGCTTGTTGTGAGAAATAAATGGAAGTATTTGACCTGATGCTCCATTAGTAAATGATGAATCAATGAGTTGTGGTGTTGGCCTAACACAGAAATGTGGTACGAGGAGGATCTAATACTATTTCAGGAAGATTTCATTACGTACCATTCATTCACAACACATCCTATGATTGCTGTGTGGTAATTACAGATGGTATATTCCCATGAGACACATCATGTCCCCTATGGCGAAAGGTGATGTCATTGGAGATAGTTTTCATAGTGGTCATATCCCATATGGTGAAGGCCGTGATATTGGTGATGTACCACATAATTTGAGTAGGCAGAATCCCATGATTATCATACATGAGACACTTTGTGTGAATTTGATAGAGAAATACTATAGTTTCACATGATGATTTGAGGATTACGGTATTTTTCAGTTTTATGTCATGTTTTGCGAATATAGAGAATCCACTCCATTTCCAATGGTCTTACATAATCGCCTCCCTGCAATACAAGGTTGGTTATTTGTTTGGAAATTATAGGCTTGAATAGTGTGGGAATTGGTCTCTCACGAGGTCCAAATTAGCATCCCTATACGGAAAGGAAAATTGGATTTGTGCGACTATGCTGAGAAGAAAAAATTAAATGGGAATATTAGGCAACACATAAAGTGGGGTGTTCCGCATGAACATGTGACACTTGTCACAAAAGGAAAGAAGTTGAATATGAACTAAACCTGGATAGATGTGGGAGCTTTGGGCACTCAAACATTGTGTAGTGCGGTCCATATAAGGCTGAAAAAATGGAGATTCCCAATAGTGGGGTTTAATGAATCATAAATCCTCACATATAGTTTGATCATGAAGCTCATGTTATTCATGATGTACATGGTCTTTTCCAAGGAATAGGCTTTACAAAATAGAGTGATCCTACTTTTCAATGGAGTCTTTTGTCAATAATGGAGTGCTCCACAAAGGCTTACTCATTCTCACAGCCGAAAGAACCCATTGTGTTCTTTTTCCTAGATGAATAGTGTCAGACTCATGAATGAAATCCACACCAAGGTAGATATGTTAAGGAACATTGTTAAATGGGTTTCCTGATAGAAGGATACATTGGATAATACATTTAGGTTGGTCCCCAATGCTCTGGGTGATTCATGAATCTGGAGATATTTTGTTGTCAATGTTTTGGGTAGATGTCCCTTTTAGGTGGAATGAGCATTATATTTATTATCCGAATGGGTTACCAATGCTGAGAAGAATGTAATTTTGAGTATTGAGGCTTTGATAATGGATGAGGTTGCATCAGAGTCATAGAGAACAACCTCAACCCTTTTGCGTAGTCACTGAGTTTCGTCATACCCACATAGCATTCATTCTGAGATTCATGCATTCGTGAAGGGGTGGGATCTATGTGAAGTAGATTACCTAAGAATACAATTATGAGAATATTTGGTATGTTT
This sequence comes from Viscum album, assembly GCA_963277665.1. Taxonomy (NCBI): domain Eukaryota; kingdom Viridiplantae; phylum Streptophyta; class Magnoliopsida; order Santalales; family Viscaceae; genus Viscum; species Viscum album. Next base: position 540,478,538 of record OY728130.1, on the reverse strand, counting down.
CATTATAGTTTTTCTAGGTAATCATTGTGGATTCCTTGACGAATCATGAGGCACATATTACAGTGAAAACATTATATAAATACATTAGTAAAAGAATCTATGTAAATGGTTTATGTATATGTTATTGAACTAATGAATGGATCATAATAAAATAAATAATTTATATATGTTAATTATATAAGTTATAAAATAAATACACAAAATTTATAGACTCGATGGAAAGAGTTTCATCTCAAAACACCCTACATTGAAACACATGTTCTATATTGCACCAAATATTTGGGAAATGGAGTATATAATATGCAATTAATTTATATATTATTAATATATCATACTACATGATATTTTATGTTATGATTTTATACATCATTAATTTAACCATGTGATTAAAATGTTTCTAAAGATGTAAGAGTTTATGTTTAAATCTCATTTAAATCATAAATTCTAATATTTATTTCCAATTGTATGAAATTATTTTATCATTATTTAAAAATAATCATTAATTTTATTCACATATGTTTATTTCTAATGTTTTTAGGTATTATTACCATTTTTAATTTTTTTTATGATAATGAAATTGTTCTTGAGAATATATGACTTCATACCTCTAATTGGATGAAAATCCATTTATTCCAAATAAATGATTTATACAAATTATTTCAAAAATTATTTTGAAATTTTCCTTTTATATTATGATTTCATTTATTACCACGATTTTTTTATTAAAAAATATTAAATGAAATATTACCTTCATTTTCCAAAGAGTGTAATGTTATCTTTTCATTAAATAATATGAAGGAAACACTATTTTAACATAATTATAATGTATAGAATTACCCTCCATCATGAAAAATCAACTTATTGGATATTTTATTATAATTTAGGTTGTTTTTTAAAATAATTTTTTACAAAAAAAATAGTCTACAGTTTTAGATATTGAAAACTGATTTGAATTTTGAAAAATTATTTGCATAAGATATTCTCCATTTAATATTGTAAATATATTTTCTCTAAATATTTTAACCATTTATGATATATATTTAGTATAAATTATGTATAGATATCACTAAAATATATAACTAGCTTATTAATATTTAATTGGTTGGGATAATACATTATTTTTGTTCATTTCTACAATTACGTAATTATTAAATTTAAATTGATTTTGATATGATATAGGATTATTAAATAAAATTACTTTATTTAGTTATTCTAATATTATATAATATGATTAATTAACACTTTTTAGAACACAAAATTCATGAACATGTTATGATAGGTGTTCCTAGAGAGAAAACAAATGTATTGGGCAAAGTTTTAGTTTTATTAGGCATCATTAATGGGATTTGGGAGTAAACCAAATCCACTATTATACATTTTACACTATATGATATGGGCTAGGATGTTCTAACTGACTCCTTTAAATATCATGTTTCATTTTACAATCCAATTTACATTGATTCCATGATCTGATGATACCATGATCCTTACATTATGTATCATTGTGATTACACGTGTTCTCTTCTTTTATGATACCTTCCTTCACATTTTTTGTATGCTTATAATGTTTATTTAATTACCATATTTTTATCTCAACCAATTAATTTTTGTGTACCCCATATTATAAAATGTAGTTTAAAGAGCTCAATATGATTTAGAGAGAATTATTTTGAATGAAATAAATATTTTTTATTTTATCATAAATTTGAGGTATTATGAACCTAGTCAAAACAATGCACTATTACTCTCAATATATAGAGTCATAATTAAAAGGTGTAATCATTAAAAAACCTATAATAATACAATTTTGTGGATTGGGTCTCTATAGATTAGTTAAAAAAAAAATTGTTGTCACTTTGAAACTAGGATGAGAATATATTAGTGATAACCCCCGAGATAAGTCTAATGATAATTCTATCTTTAGAAAAATATCATGGAATGTTTCTGATGTGTAAAGAAAGTGGATTCAAATAAACTAAATACCTATATGGATATAAAAACTTGGTGTGGTTCTAGAAATGGTCTACCTTTTTGAAATATCTCCAATTTTTTTTAATTTACTAACGCAAATACTAGTATATGAAAACATTTTTTATTGTAATCCGTGTTTGACATTTTCATATGATATGTATTTGAAATTCAATAAATCAGTACCTTCCACTATTAGTATATTAAAAAAATTATGTTATAATCACATAGAGGAAACATTACCATTTGTAACATACATTGATACATATAGACTCCTATTTCCAAATATACATAACCTTAATATGAATTTCACCCCAATATTGTAATTTTATATTTTTGTATTTTTTTAGTTATTTTAGTTATTTTATTCTCAAAATTATTATTTTTTTAATGGTTGGAAATAATTGAAATATTAGAAAAAACATTTGATGGGATGTTAGTTACTTTCATAATAATATTCTTAACATAATGATAATGGATGTTATAAACAATGTTATCATTCAAAAAGTGCAATCATGAATTATGATTAAAAAATAAAACATATTTTAAAATCAAATTTCGTCAAATAAAATATTGATGGAATGTCATCTAATTTCATGTGTTAAATATGAAAAATTAATGATTTTTAAATTTTATCCATTACATGATTATTAGAATCATAAACCTTTATAATATATAAAATAGAGAGGGAATTGATTTATATGTTGAAATAATGGTCATATAGAAACAAATTTCCTGATAATTTTATGCCTTGAATGTGGGGAACATAGAAATTATATAAGTCAATTCTATAATATATTAATTAATTACTAAGTTATTTTATCCTAGAAATCATTTTTGTATAATTATATATTTTTTATGAGTTTAACCAGAAAAACAATGTTGTTGAAGTGTTTTTATCAATGGTATTACGGAAATAAGAAACATGAAACCTATATGAATTGTTCAATTATAGTTCCTCATTATTTATTTCCATGTGTTTGGAGAATAGTACTAATTAAAATGAATTTATATTTAAGGGAAATGTTATATTTAATGGAAAAACTAACGATTTTGGAAAATATAGTCCCTAATATGTTTTTGATGTTATGAGAATTATAGTCATTTAGTATTATTTTATTATCTATTTAAAATATGTTTTATATATGGAAATTATGGTTAAATAAATTTTTGATGAATAAATTTTTTAGGAAATTCATTATGTTTTTTAGAATGTTATAGTTATTTTATAAATTTTGTTTAGGGAAAAACTACATGCCAGGTGAAAACCCATCACATCATGAAAGGCCACAGGGCATGAAACCACAACTGAGGGGAGATATGTTTAAAATAAAAACCACTCGGTTACATGATGTACTAGGTAGTATGAAATTTTTTTCATATATAAAATTTGACTAATAAATATTATTTTGATGTTGGTATACATAGTTTAAGATGAAAATATTTTTATTCTTTATATATTATGTGGTGGATAATCATTTTACAATAAAATATTTAGCATGAATATGTATATATATTCATTGTTTTCTATGTAAATTATTATTTTTATTTAATTATATTATATTATTGGATATTTTACATGATGGGTATGATATAGACTTTTTTTGTTAGAACATTAATTCATGTTGTTTTTATTTTTCTTATATAAGATATATGTTTATTTATTTTAGGAATGATCAATGTTAATCCACTTGTTTTGGTATTTAATTTTAGAGATTAATATATTCATATTTATTTTGGGTATTATTTTCCTCATTGCTACACATTTTTCTTTAGGTAATTATAGTAGGAATAACATTTTCTTATTTAGGTTATTATGTGATCCCATAGAAGATTATTTTTGGGATTTAGGTCTGAATAATTCAACATGAATAATAATTATATTAATAAAATATTATATTTTTATGGACATGATTAATGAATTATACTATAAAAATAGGATATGAAAATTTTCTTACATTATTGTTTTATATATCAGAATGATATGTAATATTTAGGAAAATGTTATTTAAATTAGAATGGTATTCTTTTTACAACTAAAACATTTTATCATGTGTCATAAAAATGTTTAATTTTATATATTAAGTGCATCTTAATTCAACATTATTTATTAACAATCTACCAACATTCTTTATTTTTAAATTTACTTTATAATATTCTAAATGACATTCTTAATTTACATCCTCTATAATATAGAATATTATTTGTTGAACCATTTTATATTGTGGGATCCAAGAAAAGGTTTTTCCAAATATCAAACCCTTAAACAACTTGTTCTAGTTAAAATTACAAGATGTAATTTATTTGGGGATGGGTGCGTGAATGTAAAAAAATTAAAATTTATATTACAAATATCTTTATGTGAAATGTTTTTGCATAGATTGTTTTACACTCAATACATATATTTAATGAACCGTATTATACTATTAAAATATAACTATTAATATCCTATTTTTATTAATTAAATATTAATTCAATAGTATTATTCTTCTATATATGGTATATAGATTTATTGATAAATTATTTTTTTATGAAAAATGACTTCATTTGCCTCTTTTGTCAAAAATCATTTTCAATGAAATCCATAGTATTTTCAAAAATATTTTTATTATTCTCCAATGATTGTATAAATTCATTTTTAAAATTATTGGATTTTAAGAAAATTAACAAAATTTGTATGTCATATTTCATGAAAGGTAAAAGTCCTTATATTTGCATAAATAAGAAAGAAACCATTGTTTTAACATCCCTAATTTGTTTTTAATTACCATCCATTATTACCACTAAAATTCTTGACATTTCTTTTATAATTTCTGTTAATATTTTAATAAAATTTATTTCTATAATATTGATGATATATTTATAAAATAAAGAACTTATTTTAATGTAACAAGGAATTAGTCTTAATACATATTCCAGTTAATTTTTTAAATAAATTTTCACCATGAATGAAAGAATAATATGTTTAGGATTTCCTGTAAATTATATAAATATATAAATTTCCTCCAAACATATTCCCATATTTATACCCATTACATTGATTTTTTAATACATGATTTTTGTTCATTTCTAAAATAGCATCATTATGAAATTCACATTGATTATTATTTTCTACATGATTATGAAATCCAATTTCATCCCATGTGTAAATATTATGTCATTACATATGATGGATTTCATTTATCTATTAAATGTAAATCAGGAACATATTATGATAGGAGTGTTATGATAGTCCTCCAATAAATTGGGTAGTGAATTTTTTTCACAGGGCTTCATGTATTAGATTAGGTATTAAACCTTATATTTTATGCGAAAATTTCCACAATGTGATGTTGTCATGGTTTTTATCTGTATCTCATTTTGATTTAAGGTTATATGTTGCATTCAAATTTCATGTCCTGAAATGATATTATGATGTCTTGGCCTTTAGTTTATTTATATATTTTTTTCTCATGTGAGTCATATTTTATGAAAAAATGTTATACATTTGAATCCCATGGCTGGATTCCTTATCATTTTTATTCACATATTATGATTTTATCTTGCACATTTATATTAGGTATTCACTTGGTTATATTATAATATTATAAGAGCTAAAATGGATTTAAGATATATTTTTGAAGAATAGTGTAAATAAATTTTAATTTAGACACACATTGAAGTATTCTTAACATATTACATGAATGAAATTTTGTTTCTTGAACAATTTATTCATTATAAAAGATGCTATTGTTTAAAATCATGTATTAAAAATTTTACAAATCTTGGGTCACTATACACTGTGATGTTTTCGATAATATCACGACCCATATTTCCTTCCTTGGTGTGAGGTCTCTTTATGGTTGATTCATTAATTTTAGATATTTAAATGAGATCAGAATATAGTATTTCCAAAATTTAAATTTATTACCTTACATTTCAAAAATTCAAATATATGACTTTCATTATCCATATAGTAGTGTTGATGTTATCAGGTCTATATAATATTACATTCAATCTATATAAAGACTAATTCAGTATTTGTAATTTTTGATATTTTTAAATTTGTGTTTTGTTTTTTATAATCCTACTCTATATTTTGTTATGGTTAGAAATATGGATCATACTCTTATATTCCATATTTCTGATGATTGGAGGAATTCCATGATCAAGTGTTATGATGATTGTAGAAAATTGATCATTATCACAACCTATAATTTCATAGAAAATATAATGCATACTGTATTCTAGGACTAACCCATCTCAATTAAAATTCAATTATATGGATTTGGACTTCTGTATAATGTTCTTATTACTATTCCCCACCATGTAAATCATCCAAATTAATGTATAAATAGATACAAAAATGTGTATTAGGAAAATATTTCTGAAATAGGTAAATATGACATAGAAATCTAATTAGAAGGATTTTTTGGATCGAACCACGTTTTTATTAAATTTTTAATTGTATGGTATTAAATAATAAATTTACTAAAACTATTACACTAGTAGAGAATAGATAACCTACAAGAAGATGTAGTGTCTTTAAAAACGGGATCTTTATCCTATAGGGTCATTTTTTAAAGATTGGGGATGGACATTCTATGTTCCACAAGGTTGAAATAAATTTAATAATGCTAATCTGTTTATAGGGAATTATAAATATGATTGGATGGAATAAACATTTTCTAATAAAAATATATTTGTTATTCCAAATTTTATTTTCATATGGATAATATATACGAATACATTCAATTAGATAAATGATGATGTGTTGATAAGACATTGGGAATTCTAAATGATATCTAGAGAACAATCATGGGGGGATTGTATGATGAGTTTCTACCTCCTTACAAGGTGTGAGATAATTAGTAGATGTCTCCAAATATGGAGAAATAGTTAGAAAATATAATATAGAATGTTATTATAATACGAACTCATAATTAATTAGAAGATGATTTCTCTGATGGGATTCATGTATATTTTGTGTTGAACGGTAATAAAAAACACATGAGGAGGGTGAGAATATTTCAATCCCATTGGAGTAAAATGATTTATTATTCCAAGTGGATGATATGGGAAGATGTCAACATCAATTATTGATGTGGGAATGCTACACATAGGCTTGACTAACAATTTTGATTGGTGGCATTCATATCCATGATTCATCATGGATGGGTATTATAAGAATGTTATTCTTGTAATAGGGTCATGGAAACAACATTTTCTATTCCATCCAAACATCAAATAAAAATACATTTTAATATGCTAGGTCCTGATAATAAAAAAATGTTGTATTAGATTCAAAAAATGTAGAGGAACCAGCCTTATAGACAAATTTTTCTATTTTATGTTAAATGGGATTAGATATAATATAACATAGTATTTTATGAATCCATTAATGATCTATCCATTTTGGGGAACGATTTAGTACATAAATGTAATTTAAAATCTGGGTTAGTGTATTATCGTTCAAACCATAGGATAAAAAAGACATGCCTAACTATCAAGATTTATTATTTTGTGATCCTTAAACTATTCCAATTGGTACCATGGTGATTGATGGCTCTATTGATTATGTATGGTTGGGATTCCTTATTTCTCTTACAGAATACATTTGTGTTTCAAGAATCAACCGAAAATGATTATTTGAAGGATAGTTTCCCTATATATTTATGAATAAATTAATTTAATTAAAAAATAGGTCCCAACAACTCTAATTTTTTTATAAAATGAATAAAATTTAATGATTTCATTATAATTCTTTATAATGCCCACATGGGATAAAATTGGCCCTTTTCATATTTCTCAATCATAATCCCCACATGGACATGTGAATTGATTCATGGAAGCTTTGAGGTATTCTGATTTCCTAGTGGTATGTTGTAGAAAACTTTATACCCAATATTGAGGGTAGTATTTGACTAAAACATATAGGTGTTGTAAATGAGAAAATGAAGAATCCATGCATAGAAATAGTGGTTCACTGAGGAAAACCAAAATATCCATCATTATAAGAACTATGATTATAATTCTAAGTTCATCACCTAAAAACAGTTGTATGTTTTCTTAGAATTGAACTATTGAAGAACATCAAAATCTCTTTATTCCTACAGAGGATGCATATCCAATGGCATAGAGGGACTGTGACCTTGGAAATGTTCTTTGTCGATCAGGTGCATATGTTTTTTTCCAATGATATGAAATAATTCTGATTGTATAAAGTTATATATTTTTACCAAAAATAATTTATTATAAATTCCATCCTGTTATATTGGAGGCATATATTCATCAAATAATGGGAGTTATTAACTCACTTCATGGATTGAGAAAACATTCAAGATAATAAATGAAATTTAAAATCCTTCAGTATGAAGGGAAAAGATGGCGAACATAGTTTTATTTTTTTAATGAAATCCAATGACATAGATTATCCTATTACAAATTATCATTGGGATGTAAATTCTATATTATGAATGGGTTTTATTAACATCCAAATCTAAGGACTACTATAATATTAGATATTTAAAGATAGTTTGTGAGGTGTTCAGATCACACACATACAGAGAGAGTGGAATAGTCGATGTTATTTTTACCTATCATAGAAGTATATCAATTGGCGTATAATTAATTGGAATACAATGGAAAGAATATATCTATTGATAAATTATTGTGAGTAGATATGATAGAGGAGAATGTACATTGTGATTTTGTCTAATCACTACTCACAATTATATTTACTCTGACGGACTGTATGATCTCATTTCCTATCATGGGGGTATGGATTTGTCACCTAATTATTTCATATATAGAATTTACATCTACAATTAGGTATGATTGATACTAATAACAATGGATAATGAAAATTATTATAAGGATGATGTGGATAGAATCAAATTTTATATTATCTTATCCATTTTTACTTTCATTCTCAACTAATTATTTTTTTATATGATTTTTTGAGGTGAGAAATTAAATATTTTATACCAATAATACACCACAAGGGGGAAAATATTTTTTTTCCTTTTCATTGAAATTTTATGTGAATATAGATGTCAGGGAATATCTAAACACAAACAGGTAGTGGATGTTGGTACCATAATATCATTTCCACCACCACAACAACCAACTGTTCTTCCTATGTGAATATCCTCATCAGAGTCTATGATAAATATACATAGAATAAAGCTTCAAATACTATTGTTATGGTCAAATATAAGTGATTATTCTTTTCATAAAATTGTGATATTATTTCAACAGATTACTGTTAATTGGTTAATTTGTATAGAGGTTATGATATGTATATAACCATACATTGCTGAAAGAGATCCAGTAACCTAGGAAACATAGGTTAGTTAATGAAAAAAATATTATGTTAGAGAATGAAATTTATGGAAGTTATAATATCTGTATATTGGATCTGCAATATAAACAAATATCACCATTTTCATCCTAAGGAACTATACAGGGTGACACATGTGACTGGAGGGGGAGACAATATTCAAATGCACTAAATCATACCCCACTGAAACTATGTATGTATATAACCACTAAAGGGTTTAATATTTGGAAATAAAAACCATATCATAGATAATTAACCTTTTTCTCTTGGAGATCATAACATTAGAGAAAATGATGAACAATGTTTGAGATTAATTAAGCCTATATTTTATTCAGTGTTCACTGATTGTTATTTCTATAGGCTCAATGATGATATGTTACTACATAAAGGTTACCTAATTACTCTACTATGAATATAGTGGTTATATGTTTCATCCATACATCGATGGATGATGGTTAATTGATATGAATTTTCCATGAATATTCGTTTACTAATGCTATGAACTCTATTGATCATGAATTTATAGTGGTAAATATTGAATTCATTACTTATGATTGTCTTTTGATGTAATATTATCCATTAGAAAATATAGAAAGTAGTAGAGTATCCAATGATGGGACAATAAATGCAGTGGATAACACATCAGAGGGTGATGATGAGTCTTATACCTCCTCGATTATTTCATTTTCCATTTTTATCTAATTACATTAAACATTATTTTTACGAAATTATTGTAAAACCATATATATATATATATATAAAGATATCCTCTCAAAATAGTATATTTTTCTATTGTGAGGCTGTTGAATATCATGGAATCAAATCATTATGATGTTTTTGAGGCTATGTTATCTCTATTCATGTTTTCCTATGAATATATCTTCCCTTTCTATGAAATGTTATAATGGAGACCAAGAAATACAATATATTCTACGTATTTGATGATAAACAATATATATGTACATTTAAATTATTCTCATAGACCCCAAACCAAATATTAAATAAAATTTCACATGATTCGTTGTATGTTATCCTCTCCTAGGTATGGACAAGTTTTTTACCAAGTCACACATACTATGGTAAATTATTGATTGATGATCATGATAGAGAGTGTTTAATTCAATAAAAAAATTCCACTAAATTATCCATATCCGATTTCATTTTCTGTAAAATATCATAATTACTAAGCCTCTTCAATTCAATAAAATATCTACTAGGTTATTGGGTCAAATTATAGAGAAATTAGACCTTTTGAAACAAAATCATCAATAGAATCGTTGATTTCTTCGTGATTTAGATTATATCAACAACAAACTATCAAATTATGAAATAGTAGTTGATGAAGAACAACAACTAGTATTAGAGGAAGATAACATATCATATAATTCCATTTATAGAGAATATCATTTCTCATTGATGTGGGAATATAAATTAAAAAATGGCCTAAGCTATAGAAATCAATATATTATACAAATCAATAATGTATAAAACTATATAAATCTAATGAACATGATCTGTAATAAAATTATTTATATATATGGGGAGACTCCAGGTCTTCAGTATTTATCCATATCAATATTTTTGGTAATAAAATTAAACATAGTTTCTTATTGTTATACCTATATCATATAATTTTAATGTGCACCCAATAAAATCTCATAAAATATTTTAAGGTAATATCTTGATATCCTAGATATCTTTACTATGAATATAAATTATCGATCTCAATGCTAAATTCATTTGTAAAAATTATTTTTTAGCATTTCTTGATGTTATATGTAAGTATAATGATAAAAAAACCCATAGTAGAACTGTTTTAATGGGTAATCTCATACCGAGATATTTAATTTTTTAATGGAGATATCGTAATGAAATTTTCACTAATGGAATATTTTACTAATAGTTTTCTAGGACATATGACATAGAGTGAATCAGAATGTGTTTTTATAAATGCATATTGTAAACAAAAAATATAATTGCATCTTTTATGTTTGTACCATAACATCTTATTAACAATTGTATAAGGAAGAACCTATAAGAGATAACATGATTTTATGATGCCACTAATTGTTCTATATAGATTCCCCCATCATTATATGCATATTATTACATTGTTTCCCATTTAAATAACTATAAAAACAAACCACAGATCATAAAGCCTAGTTTCATTAAAATACAAGGTACAAAAAAAAGAAAACAATGAAATTAAATAAAAAACGGCTATATTAATATTCCATAATGATTGTATAACTTCTAATGATCTCCTACATCGACATAGTATACCTTGCATTTAACAAAAAAAAGGTCTGAGCTATGAGCCTAGTGAGGGAATAAACATATGAATAAATCACAACATGTGAGTTAGAAGGCATAACAAAGTGACACATTAAATTCATAGAACATAAATAATAATATGGAAGTATGAAATATATAAAAAATTAATCTATTGATCTTTAAAATATATTAATGTGGTATAAACGTATGAAATGATGTAAAAATGAGTCAAGGGTAACTATAAATAATATATTACATGGTGGAAAAAGTCTCACAATATATTATATTTACTCTCTAACCACACTCATGAAATATCATGAGACAAAAAATTACCCAATTAATTGGATAATTATCTAGTTTCACCCATAATAAATGATTAATTTATGTTAATTACACATAAGGGATCCAAAATATGGATTAAACATAAGGGTTTCCCATAAAAAATGGGTATCACAATCATGTAATATGGAATAAACAATGAGTGCATCATACTTTAGTAAATCAACCAATATATCAGAATTAAACATGTTAATTAATTTCATAAAATAGTAATATATTGTTATAAATTATATCCATATAAATCCAATAACATGTAGATAAACATTTTATGAAACATTAGAACCGACCCAATTTAGTGCAATTTAAGGGAACATATTAATGAGTCAGTAAAGATGTAAAATGTATATTTTTTATATAGAACAAGAAAATAATTGATAAACATTTTAATGAATAAAATATATGTTTTAAAAAATTAATGATGTATTAGAAAATATTATAGAGTATACTTGAAAATTGGAATGATTTTGGGATGTTCCCTTTAAGTGGCCTTTCTTATAAAGATGGATTTAGAAGGAATCATTTTTAAAAATATATTCTCCCTCAATTAAGGATAAATTGATATAAATACCTTATTTGAGAACATATAATAATATTATAGAATAATTTTATAGTATTTTTGATGAAATTAATTTGTGTATAGAGAGATAAAGCATAACCCAATGGTAGTTTGGAGGTTTAGAGAGATCTATTACATTATATCTAAATATTCATTGAAGTTGTACTAAATTTCTGGGAAAACCAAATTATATGAATTAATAATATAATTTACAACATATTAATTAATTATTTGATTAATTATAAGTTTATATTGTTCATTTATGATAATTCGGAAAATTTATAATGTTTAATTTTTTTGTGAGCATTTATTTAACGGTTTCATGGTCGATTTAATTTTATATAATTATATAAGTTATTGTTAAAATAGTATAAATATAGATATATTAATTAATGTTTTCTAAATCACCTTAAAATTATTACATAGTACAATGGGTCATTGTTTTTCTAGATTTTGGATGATTCAATTTGGTAAACCATTAATGATAATATTTATGTTTAATTATGGTTATTTTTCCAATAATCATGAACTATTTTTTTTGAATATTACGGTTATGTATTAGTTAATAAAACGAAACAAGTATAATGTACATATTAAAATATTTTTTAACCATTATAATTTGTTATCACTAGCATTGAAGGGAATAATGGAAAGTAAGAAATCATCATCGACAAAGGTGGTGAACCGACATATCAGGGCAGATGTGTTGATTTTTATAATAGATGGGTATGATAATAGATTTTTTCATAGATATTTAATTATCAACAAACATTCAAGTATATACATTATACTATAGTTATAGTTGTTATTTTGATAGGATAGTTGAGTAGAGTATATGAAATTAAATGAAATTAAAAGAGAATGATTAAGGATATTACTTTTAGAATGTTTTCTCCCTGAGAACCTCATTAATGTACTTGGGTCCAGAATTTTGATGAGATAAAAGCACATATACGTAGAGAAGAGACTTGGTATATGAATTTGGAATAATTTGGATAATATGAAACGATAATAAGGTGTGGGGATGAGGGGTGGTGAGGGGTTGTATTTATAAGTGAAGGATAGGGTAGTTTTTTATAATTTTATTAATTTGATTACTATTTTGGTTTAGTACTATAAATAATGTAAATAACCTTGAATAAATACATTAAATGGTTTTTACATGTTCAATCCATTGGGGGTGTTATACCATCTATTCACTATCTAGGACTCAATAATTCAAGTATTGTGGAAATAATGTAAATTATCGTATAACACTATTCACAAAAAATCCCTCTATTATATAAAATATCCAAAATCACCATTACCATTTTTAAATTAGTTGATTTTAAAAATATACTTCACGTAATTAAAATAATATTATGAATTATGGAAATTAAATTATTATTTACAATTATAATTAAATCAAAAAATAAATATTTTAATATTATAATCGTTTTTAAGAAACATTGAGAAATAATTAAAGTGTCATGAAAGTATCTTATATGTAGAGTATAAAAAAATATTAATTTATGAATCTATTATAGGATATGAACACTCCATGTAAGTGTGGTGTCTGAATTGTTGTGGGTGTTCTAATTACAATAAGGATGATGAGGTCCTATGGTGGTGATCAGGGGGGAGCTTCATCCAGTAGTCGATGTTGGTAGGAGTACTATAAAAGAAAGAGTAGTGAGTTCTCCAATATAGATTGGTGGTGGGATCTTTTGGGGTGGTTGGTCTATGTGACGAGATGAATTTTTATAATGACAGAACAACTAGGGAGAAATACCGAGTGAGAGTTTAGCATTCCCAACTTGCAGATGAAATATTAAGGGTCAGAAAAAAGATGCAGGTGAGGCTCTACAAGACATTTAATTGTGTATGTTCAATGAGAAATTGTGATAAATTAATTACCATTATATTAAATGAGTATGGTTTATGAGTTATACCTTAGGGTGGAATTGACGTACCATTATTACTTTTGTGTGTTTGGTGTGTTTTTTTTAATTGTACGCACATCACCTAATATATATATATTTAATAAAATTTAAAATAAACATATTTTTTCACAAAACATTTGACACTTTATTTAACCTTTTTAAATATTTTATCTACGTATACAATGTTATAAATATATCATAAATTAAATTATATGATTCCATTTTTTTTTCTAATTTTCATATGTTTGGTTTGCATTCTAATTGCCAGATTACAATTCCTTAAAATCAAATTACTATTACAATGATCCAGATACTACTCTAATAGTCAGATATCTACATTTCCTAATGGCTTAGTACATCCTATAAGTACCACTTATTCCATTAATTGAATAGTAATTTTTATTCAATGTTAATATATAATTTCGTATTTTGAATTAATATTTATTTATTAACATTGTGTTTTATTTCTATAGATGTGTTCAAGAGTGTTGGAATTCTAGGTGATCAAGAAGATCAAATTTTTCCTATTCTAATTAACATTCTATCTATTTTTTGAGCCACATTAATATTTTAATTCTTATTGGTCTAATTATTGAATAATGTATCATTTATAATTTATATAAATTGATGTTTTTATTAAGTTTAATAATAACATATGTTCTCTATACTACATGACATATTTATAGGAAGGGAAATTTCAGTGATAAAATTATGGTTCATCACATTCTTCCCCACTTATGAAATTATAGCCTCGAAATTTTGTTCTATATTATAAGGTGAAAATGGTGACAGTACATATCCTTGATCCCATCACTTGGTTCTCATGTCACATCATGGAATTTAGGGTTTATCAATAGTATTATTATCTTGTAAGTGGTCTTCTTGGGTATAAAATTTTCTCTACAGTATAATATCTTCACCATCTACTTCACATAAGAGAGATCATTTTCCAACTATGCATCCCTGGAATTTATCCATTGAGATGGATTTGGTATATATATCATTATGTGTGATATGTGGAATAAATGATATACTTGATATGTTGTTAGTGTAATTGATAATTGACATGAAATAATAAGGATAAGATAATGAATATAGATGGGGTCAATGAACTTAATACATAACATTATTTTTTCCCAATTTCATGAATATATTATATGGATAAATTCATAAGAATAGTTTATCAGTTACCAAAAAATCTATTTCTCATCGATGATTAACTTTATAGTACTTCTATTGACATTGGGAATCTTTGATGTTCAACAGAGTGATTTTTTCATTTCCTCACAATTCTTCATCTATTTACGGTTCCTTAATTATTCATTCACGAACATCATTCCAATATGTATATTTTCATCATATTTTAACTTAATTGTCATAATATGGATCCATTTTTAATATTAATTAGAAAATTTTTTTATAAGTTAATACGGCCAATGGAAGATATAGGTCATATCCTCCTTTGATGTCCATCAAGCATTCTCTCAACATATCTTCCACTTTCTAAACATTTTTCTCAGAATGAAAATCCCTCTGGGGGTGATAAGCTATACCAAATTTTACCTTACTATTTTAATCATATCAGATACTATTCCAAAACATAGAGTTAAATCAAGGACCTTAATTAAGATTAATCGATAGGGGTTCTCCATACAGCCTCAATACATCATTGATGTACATCCATGAATGTTTGTAATGTGAGATGTAATCTAGAATGATGATATTGTGAATTTTGATTATATGAAAATCCACAACATCCCATATAGAATTATTTCTTCTCGATATGTGTAGTAGTATAGTGTGAATGTATTTGGAAATGTTTTATAATTTTCATGGTGTTGTGTGAATTAGTAGCATGATCCCCTTAGACATTTTAATTACATCCATCACTTTATGGAATACCAAGAAATTTTATGTATCAAAAGTGACCACCTTCTTCATATTGTCCCCCTAATAGTATGCTTGGTGATCTCAATACATAATTGAAATCTATAAGTGGATAGAGAACTTTTTGTAATACATGACACAATCAAAATTCATTTTTATTATTAATCAATTTTAAATGGGTTTAAGTGATTTTAAATTAATAATTTAATGATTCCAATGTTTAATTAATATAGGAGTTTTTATAATGCATCAACATAAATGGGTTAAAATGTGAATTTAAATCCATTATTTTAGTTGAGAATAATTTTTGAGAAAGGTATATTTATTTTTCAATGATTTATTTTTTTATCAAAAACTAAAGTAGGAGAAGATAATGTTATCCCTCAACCATGGCCAAAAACACCGCATGGTCATCCCAAGAGGCTGATCGGTTTTTAGAAATCGGATGATGTCTAACCCAACTAGGTTGGGGTATACGTTGGAAATAAGTTTGTGTGCATGTTATTGGGTTGTAAATCATTCTAGTGAATAGCATGTGAATGAGAATTCACATGTTAAATTGGATAATCTATATGGAGGTGAGAGGAGAGAATCATTGGAACAGGATGGGGAACATTGGTGGGTGGGCTTCCTCTGGCCCCTCGTGAATTCATTGCTTCAAGAGTACCACATCATCATAATTATATACTATAAAAACATATAATTCATTCAATGTGGGACACCAAAATTCTAGTTAATGTTCACATTTGTAAAAAAAATGACACAATATCACCCCATCATTTGACACCTCATGCTTAGACGACCCACAAAATTGGGCTTTGCCGCATGTTGCACTTATAAGATGTTGTTCGATATTGCTGATCACAAAATAATTCCTTGAAAACTATTTTCGTGGCTCAAAATCAATATCCATCTACATTATCAATGAAATCAACCACCACTAATGGTATATGGATCCTTATTATTTCCCCATTTTGAGGATAATATGGACACATTGAAAGATAAATGATGTAGATTATTTCACCACTTGAGTGTTTATTGCTTGATTAATCACTACTACCCCCTTTCATGAGTGAAAATCCATGAATATTGGGAAATTACGCTGACTAGATAGACTAGGACCACTTCAAAAAGAAATAATGTAGTGATCTGATGGTTTTTTTTGAATATCTCACCATAGTTAGTAGTGATATTTAAAAAACTAATTATAATTTAGGTCTCATGTGTGTTGTCCAAGAATGATGTCATGCGAGATCATCATTACGTATTTAGTCTAGGATAACTTTTGATATCCAATAAAAATTCCCATCATAATTTTTCTGGAGGGAGATTGACATCCACACCCAAGGATGGATCCAACTGATGTTTTGCGATGTTATTTAATTATTTTCATCCTTTGATTTTTTTTATTGTAAAGCTAAATTTGACATTAATTTATATTTATTATATAAATAACAATTCATTCATTATTCTTATTATTTTCCATGAATCAAAAAAATACTTTTTTCTATTATTTTTTATCTTATATTCATTTAATTTATTATTCTTGATTTGTCTATATTGATTTCATAAATTTTTTTTCTATTTAATTTAATTTAATTTTTTTATTATCTATCTATTCATCTCTAGTTCTTCCATTTTTATTATATTCTACTCCACTTTCATCCTTTTATCTTTTTATTATTCTATTTTTCTATTCTCATTCACTTCTCCCAATACATAAATGTGATCTCATACCCTCAACAATGAGGGGCTACCCTGAGGTTTATCCTGGGGGATGTCAACATGGCCATGAATATAATTTTAATAATTATTTTATGTTAGTTATCTAAGGGAGTGATACAAATGTGTGTGGTGGATATCCTATGGGACATGAATTAAATTTCATTTATATATATAAATTTTTATCATTTATCTCTCTACATTGGTTTGCAATTCACATGATGGAGTTGATCCAATCAATGGATGAAATTGATTTTAATTGAGCTGGGTCCTAGAATATAGAAGACCCTCACCCAATGTGTTTCATCCAATATGGTTAAAATAGGATGTGTAATTCAGATATCCAATGTCATCAAAAATTAAACAATTCTTAAATAAAATCATATTAATTCATCAAGAGATTATATGTTTTATTATCAAACTAAATGTAAAAAATATAAAGGGGAATAATGATTCAAACCCAAAACCATTATCAGGACCATGTTCTTTATTTAAATTTTCATTGTTTTTTATTTTATAGTATTATATATATATAATTATCATTTTCCATATCATTGAATTGTTTTAGAAAAAATCATCAAATCCAAAAAAATACCTTTATATTTAAAAATTGATAATATTAACCAAAACAAATAGACTTATCCATTTTATATAAAGTAGTTGAACCATTTTGAACATTTTTAGGTAAAATTGATCGTTTCATCTAATGTTCTTCATTAGGAAACAATTTAGAAATTTAAATTTTCAACACCCTATGATACTTTTTCTGTCTATGTGAATTATTCAAAATATACCTCTTTTCCTTAGCTATTAATGGAACACATAAACATGAACCAAATATTATGTCTAATTCCCCATCAAATAAAATCTCTGAGGATTATTCATTTCTTATAATTTTATCCTTTTTTGTATTTTCACATCATTTACTTCTTTATCCTTTATCTTCCACTATAGAGATGGTTGAGCAACAAATTGAGAAAGGATTCATGATTTTAATTACATAACTATTCTTATTTCCATTCATTTCACATCATATAATATTATATCCTTGTAAATTATCATAATCGATACAGTTCTAGGATCATTTTTATAGAGAGAATCAACCCCTATATTTTCTTTTGAAGGATTGTAGTGGATTGTATAGTCATAATCATTAGTGAGATATAAGAGTAATCATTATATCATAATTAAAAATGTCTATGTGAATATATAATTGAAGATATTACGATCATTATATTTCACAAACATCCACTCGTATATATAATAATGCAATGTTTCCAATGAAATGATCACATATGAAAACTCTGAATCATGAGTCAGAATGGTTTTCTCTTAAACAACTAGCTACCTTGGGGTGTATTCTATCCTTTTATAATTTTAAATATGTAAATATGAAAATAATATATTTTACATAAAACTATATAACATAAAGTGTTCCCCATATATTGGTAGTGTATGTATTTGTGTAATGAGAAGTCTATTTTTCAACTCATTAATGTATTGTTCTCATTTACTATTCCATAAAAACATTACTCCCTTAAATTTCCTCTTGGTTATTGGGATTATAAATTATGAGAATTTCCGAACAAATCATCGGTAATACCCACCTATACTAATGAAATTATGTATCTCCATTACAGTTGTTGTTCGAGGCCACTCTTCAATTTCAATTAATTTAGAAGGTTCAATATATATACATTCACTTGATATAAAATTCTCAAAAAATGATCCATCCTCTTACTAGAAAAAATTTAAGGTAGTTTCCATAAATTTTATCCCTTCCTAATGACTTTACAATAACTTAAAATGAACATTGTGTTCCCCCATTAATATTGAGTATATAATAATATCATCATTAATGACTGTTAATTTTTTTTAAATTTAATAACATACCAACATATTTATCAAATCCCTGAAATTTTTTGGAGGATTTTTGAATCAAAATGTGATCACTATGAACGAATAATGTACATGCCTCGTTTGAAATGAATTCTTGTGAATATCATCATTCCATAGATTTAATTTTTTATATCCCAACTGAAGGTCCACTGTAGAAAAATGCATCACCCCATATAGTTAATTAAAAATTAAATCTATTAGTGGAAGGGGATACATTTATTTATGATGATTTATAAATCTCAAAATAATTAATTCAGAGGGGTATTATTATATTATTCTACTTGATGAAGAGGATTGGGGCACCCTATGGTTAAAGACTTAGGGAAATGAAACCACAATCCATATTTTCTTATAACATTTCCACAGTTACTCTAAAAAAATAATGAATATTATGTATGGAGTCATAAATATAGGAAGAGATCTAGAAATAAATCAATTGAGAAATATACCCCTCAGTTGGGATTAATAATGGGTAATTATTCTAGGAACACATCTACGTGAACCCTCACAATGGGAATGCCTCCAAGCATGATCATCTAGATTTAATAAATCATTGTATCTAGATATTATTTCTTATAATAAATGTATATCTATATTCGAGATGATGATTTTAAATGATAATCAACGTTCTCCTAAAACTTTTAAAAATTGGATGATAACATGGAAGGGGAATACTGATCTCCCTTTCTTATCAGTTCATGATGGATTTATATAACAATTTACATTACATGTGAAATAAATAATCAAACTCCAATAAAGTAATAAGGAAGAGATTTCCTAAGAGGTTCAGTACACAAAAATTATTTGGTGAGGAGTTATATACTTTAGATAAATTAATTTCCAAATTTGTTGTTCCCAAAGATATCTCAACCAATATATTTCGAGGTGATATCTGAATAGTTCTAGTAAAAACAATATTTGAAAGACTTTGTAGAAACATAAATAAATTTTATGTTCATTATTATTGAATAAAATACCATCATACCTATCACCGAATCAATATCGGGATCAACCACATTCATATTGAGAGAATACTTCTTACCTAGCTTCATTAGATGTTATAATCACATATTTTACTTAACTAAACTACGAATACTAAATTGGATCTCATAATTTCCATGTTCTTTTTTGATAATGAAATAAAAAATATGAATCATCTTCATATGAACCTTATTTTTCAAATCCTAATTTGTGGGTTTATTTACATCCCTTCAATTATAATTATCCTGATTCCCCTCTTTTCCATAAGTGAAACTTCTAGCCGTTCCCTTTAAAAAACCCCTGAGAATCTTCTTCCAACACTTTTGACAAGTGGGATGTTAGGATTTATTTCTTTCATGGGATTTATCTTTTGATCCACCCATATTTAACACATTTTTTCTATTTTTATCCCTCCTCCCATGAGAAAATTGAGAGTCACCATCCTCCAACTGATTTATTTGGGAACAACATAATATCTCCTAAAAGTAGTAAAAGTCTTGAAATGTTAGTCAATTATTTTGAATTGGATTTAACATAGTAAGAATGTTATCATCATTAATTTTAATGTTAATGATAATGACAGATGAATATAGTGAATAATTATTAATGTTTTCCTTATTCATCCCAATATACTCTTTAACTATTTTATTTTTTAGAGGAACTCCCTCTCTATATCATGATAGATAATTCAAGAAAAATATTTATTTGAAATTACTATCTTTAATCCATAAGATTCCATAGAATGAATTTCGTCTTTATACGTCATGTTTGTGATCTATGATGAAAACTAATTAGCTTCCCCATCAATAAGATATGCCTCCATCACAAAAATATCCTATTCTGTGCATTGAATGGATTGGAATATATACTAAAATGACTAAATTCATTGTTATAGGATTAGGTGATCAGATGATTCATTAAATATTGGTTTCCCTTTCAATAAAAATGATTCAACAACAAATTGTTTTTTATGACATATGTAGGGAATTGCATGTGAATCTTGTTAATATTCATAACATGAGCCAATTGTTCTAGTATTATCATGACGTTTTGAGATATCGTTGTGTTCTTGTTTTTCTTTTCATTATAGAAAACATCATATTTTCTATCAGAATATTTTTTAATGATTTATCTTATTTGAGTCCATTAAATGATAAATAGAAAATAATATACGAGGGTATTTAGTACATAACTAATAAGCATATAGAAATGAAACATTGAACATTGAAGGATAAAATTTTAAATTAATATTATATCCTAAAATGTGATACCCTAATATTCAAATGAATTTATCCATGGTGATAAAATTGTACCAAGGGTTTGTACTAAATTTTTCTTATCCCAATACATAATAATTTAGTAGACTATGCTCTGATGAAAATTATTATGAACCCATCATTTATTAAAATTATTACATAATTTAAGTAATGATTAACACCCAATTACACACTACAAATCCTAAATCCTATATTCTTTGGAATACTATGTACATAAAATTGATAACATGGAAAAAAATAAAACATATTATTATTAATATCCAATAACATGATCCTGACATCCTTTGAGATCCAACATTTGTGTATGATTACCTGGGAATTACATTGTCCAGAGGAATGATCTTAAAGACTAGTCTAGGAATAAAGATAACAGTAAATTATTTAAGTTTATATATAAGCAATAAAATATTTATATTAAAGGTCTTATAAAATAAATAATAATATGGAATCATATTATATAAAATATGGTACCATCTTATCAAGGAAACATAGGAATGTCACATCAACATATAAAATGACATATACTTTAGTCAATGATTCCTTCTAATACTATATTACATCATGGATAAATTTCCATAATTGATTAGTATTAATATAAAATCCAAGAAAATGACATCTCTTGAGACTAAACATTACCCAATGCATTGGATCACTATTTCTATTCTCTCGTCATCACTTTTTCATTCATATGTGTTCTACATAAATAATCGATCAAATGGAATAATCATAATTTTTACACATCTAATGAAATTGATATCATAATGATGTCATATGGAATATCCAAAGATTATATCATAATAGTGTATATGAATGAATGTATTGAAATGGTATTTGGTAGTTAATAAGGGAAAATTTTAATATATCATGAGAAATGATTTCAAAATAAACGGGAAAAAATAGAAAATGAGAGTTTATGAAAAATTTGAACTAGCCACATTAGTATGGTTTAAAGGAAAATATTATTGACTATTTATGGAGGAAAAATGAATACTTTTTTGAATAAATACAAAAAATTTACATAGATATGTTTTCATGTTGAAAAAATGTTATTTAATAAAAAATGGTGGCTAAAACTAGATTATAGAATATACCTGATAATGGGTAAGATATTGCAAAGTCCCCTTTAATCAATTTTTATTATGAGTTTGAATTGATAATGATTATTATTTTAACATGTATCTCTCTATATAATAAGTAATAATTGGTCTAGATATATTTTGAAGAAAAAAATACAAAACAATTAGAAGAATAATTTAATAATACTGAATAAATACATTGGTTATTAGGGAAAAATGTAACAACAAGATAATTAGGTGATTAAGAAAGATCCTTTACCCTATTCTAGAGTGTGTTATAAAATTTTACATTATGTCTTGGACACTGAAATTATATTATTTTAGTAATTAAAATAAAATCCAATTCATGATATAAATAATTTATTATTATTTTTTTGTAATGGTCATTTTGAGAGTTATAATGATTAATTTTATCATTACATGACAGTTGGTTCAAAGGTTTATTGGTCAGTTTAATTGTATATAAATATGGATGTGTATGTAAAATGAGAATCCTTCATTTTGAAAATTGTTATGATAGTTTCCTGGTCTATATTTGTTGTTTTTTTGTCCTGTAAGATCATGATTTGTTATATTTAATATCATTTTTATATATTATCTTCATAATATGAAATAAGTTATAATATACATATTAAAATTGATTTTAACTAGAATAATTTTTATTTGACAAGACTTAAAGACAGAAATAAAAATGAAATCTCATCATCCATGTTATTAGTGAACTGACATTTCACAGATGTTGTTTTAATTTTTAGAATAAAAGGATAATAAAATAGTCTCGATAAGGGATAATCCATTAACAAAATTACATTACTCTATATATATGATACTATAATTATGATTCATTAAATTTCAAGGTTAGTGGATAATGGATATGAAAAGATAAAAAACTAATCGAGAAAGATTGATGATTTTACCACTTCAATGATGTATCCTTGAGAACCCCCTTAGGGAAATTTAGTTTGGCAATTTGTTTCTATTAGAAGGTCTTGTACATGAGGAATAGGGTATGAAAATTAATTGGAATGAATTTAAACATGAAACAAGGATTAAAATTATTACTGAAAAGGGGTGGTTATGGGTGGTATTTGTAGGGGATATGGGATATTTTTATTAATTTATTAATTTATATATTATTTCTGTAAATTAATATCAATGGTGTTGATTACCATTAATAAATAAAACAATGATTATATGATAATTCTAACAAATGGTTTATTACATCGTCTATACATCATCCACGACTCTTAAATTCATGTTTTTCTTAAATACTGTAAATTAATGTATTTCTCTATTCAAATAAAAATTAAACTATTTTACAATAAAAAATCCAAATTTAACATTAATTTTTATCAAATTTTTTATTTAATCAATGAAAACTATTTTTTGAATAAAATTTCTAACTATTAGATAATTTTAACTATAATTAAACTAAAATTTTATAAATAAAATGATTTTTAATATTATAATATATTTTAATTACACTTGAAAAAATTTATTAAGTTCTAAAAAATTAAATAAATAATTATAAAAAACATCATATTAATTTTTTTTCTATTTATTGAATGTAAATTTTCTTTTATAGAATTACATTACTTATAAAATTGTAAATAAGTAGTCATGTTTCACAAATTGACCAAAAACTTATTTATATTGTTTTAAAACATTTATATACCTAATTCTTGATATTAATATATTATATATATATTTTCAAATACCAAAATATTATTTATACTTTCATATTAAAGGATACTATTAAAATTTCTAGATTACTATTTTTAATGGTTACATTACTATTCAAACGATCATGTTGCTCTTATAAATTTAAAATTTATAAGGGTTATAATGGTTTTAAAATTTTTATAAATATAACATATTCCATTAATTAGTAACTAATATTTTTTTCCAAGGTAATATATACATTCATATTTGAAATTAATATTTTATTAATTAATTTTTAATTTTATTTCTACTGATTGTTTAATGTATGTGGTCATTCTTGTGAATAGATAAGTGAAGCATTATTGTATACCAATAATCATATTTTATATTTTTCCCTTATATATTATTTGGTATTGATATTGTTTTATTTTATTGAAAAATGTGTCATTATTTGTTTATTAGAATACTTTTATAATTGTGTTCTCTATGTGTTGTATGTTCATTATAGTGCGTGAAATAATTATATGAAGTTATATTTCATTGATAAAATTTTAGTTCATTATTGTGTAATACTACCTAACAGTTCTTTTTCCCATCACTATTTGTATTGAATAGTAATATTTGGAATTTTTATATATGGTGGAAACTTAATGAAATGAGACACAACATTTTCCATAGGTTTTATTGTGGGATTCAATTATAAAGATTATTTTGGATTTTTACAATGTGGATTTCGATCATTAAATTGAAATAAATGGCCTTTTTTATGATCACACATCTTTCAACAAGGATTAAGGTTGTTTATATATAAATTAAATAGAGAAAACACCCTTTTGAATAATGCTACCATAAATAATATATGTTTCTAAATGATAATTCTTTTTTCATTTCGATTTACTAAATCTTAGTGAAATATTTTGGGGAGCATTTAGGATATAATCATTAAACAATGGATTTGGTAAATTTCACAAATAGGGATTACAGTATAATGATTCAATAATATCATTTATTGTGAGTGAGATGCATTTTATGTTATATTCATTGATCAATCAAATATAATGTTATAAAATCGGATAAGTATATGAGGATTTATTTAGACCAAGATCCCAAAAATAATATATTTTTATATTATCAGTAAAAATAGAGATTAATAGATAATCTCCTAAAGATAAATATGTGACCGGTTGATATTTAACATGCTGGGTGAATGCAGATCCATATCTGTGGTTTTAAATTTGTAGTAAAAAAACGATATCCTAATAATTCAGTTGCTCATAAACCAATATCATTGTATGATTTCGATTGATATATGTTTCTCAAGGTTCATTGTAATATTTTTTACAAGAAGTTGTCAAAAATTTATAATGGAAGAATTTAGGATAAAATTTGCAATGAATTGTTGATTATTATCCCATTTATATATTGATACCAAACATCACATGACTGTTAAGTTAATATAAATATGTAAAAACATATTTGTTACTATGATTTCTATTCTGTGAGTCACTAAACACCTAATAGGAATGAGAATTAATCCACATATAGTTCTAATAGTAATCATAAAATGGATATGTCTCATATGTAAAGAGAGTGAAGACATATGTTAAAGGAATCACTAAACAATTTCACATCTACAAGTATAGGAAAATGTTTAGGGGAAAAAACAAAAATTATTATTAATGGAAACAGATTTTCCGAAATTATTAGAAT
Source organism: Viscum album (assembly GCA_963277665.1). Taxonomy (NCBI): domain Eukaryota; kingdom Viridiplantae; phylum Streptophyta; class Magnoliopsida; order Santalales; family Viscaceae; genus Viscum; species Viscum album. The sequence goes on along the minus strand of OY728130.1, from coordinate 540,451,944 downwards.
CATAGAAGAGAAATGGTATGTAATTAACATAGGTCTAGAATATAATATCGTATACATTTCACTACATAGATCCAGATCATATGAAAATGAATATTGAATTTGTATATTTATTCCCTAGATGGTCCAAGGATAAGGGATCTATATATAACTTATATCTTATCATAATTATAATCACGAAACACATATTTCTTTGGAAGAAGGTATTTTATGTAAATATAACTCATAAGTAATGGGATAGAATTTTTCTTAAATTCAAAACTAGGCCTATCATAAGGGATCTAGGAATATATCAATGTTTCATCTGAATAATAATCAATACACACATAGTTAAAAATTACTACATCCCTTATTTAAATTTAAAATTTATTCTAAGCGGTGATTTTTTTTATTTTTTGCCTATATCTTGAATAAGGTTCCTTGGAATCACAATGTATATCATCTGCATGGGATTTAATCCACACATAGTCATAGACTTGAAGATACACTGCAAAAATATATTATTTATGCAAGGTAATGAAGTTGTTTTAATTCAAGGATAATCTTAGGGGAAGGGATCTAGATGGCTCAATGTATATCAAATGAATTTGAATCATGTTGCATATAGTTTTATAAAAATTTCAAACATAAATATTTTTCATAAGTAATGTAAGAGTATTCTAAGTAATGATGGTCACTATTAAAAGATTAAGTTCATATAACATAGAAAACATATACCCATACTATAGTAATGTAATTGTTTAATTAATTTATATAAGAAATTTGATTGAAATCTCTAAGATCCCAAGAGATGTTCTATTATGAGAAATAAGATTTATATGGATGGTTATTGAACCTATACTAAAATTTCCGTCATGGATTGTTTTTATCATGAACTATATTATTATTGTCTTGTGAAATAGGTATTTTAAGGATTTATAACATTATATGATGGAGACATATGGTTATCTATGAGGGTTATTTTATAATTTAAATGAAGTATGGTTTTAAAAATATTAAAATCACATAACATAGATCAATAATAGATGATACTGCCACCATAGGAAAAACATAACCTATGTGAATGGAGAGAGAGTTAATTGTTACCAATTCTTGAATAAAAATTTCATTAATGGTAGTGATGTTACTAGGGTGATCAATGATAGTGGGTTAGTGTGACATCATATCTTGGGATATATAATAAAGTCACACAATGTTCTAAATGGTGGTGTACCAGACTCCAACACAGAAAATGGAAGACCTATTAGTAGAGGGCCTTTAAAAAATTATTTGATCATTATAAGATATGAAATAATGGTTTACCATTTATTTTAACCTCATATGGAATGAAATTTGGACATAAAAAATTATTTTGTGAGGATGTATGGTTACTATTGTTTATATTCAGATAGCCTTGATCAATGATGTTCATTTTGTTATTTTTTATACACGACCATGATTAATATTAAGGAAAATTATTCTTAGGGAACTCATCCTTGGTTGTGGGGTGATTTACGCCTTGTCCTTTAGTTTCAGTAAATATATACAATTGTGGTAGATATTATGAAATATTAATGGTGCCTATACATATTGTTCATGTTTTCAATGTATCATCACATGTATCATTTGGGTTTCGATATTTGAAACATGATTTAAAATGAGTAATAAAGGGATGATATAATTATTATCAACATATCATGCTCCCAGATTTTGGTGTACATCCAAATAGTTCATGTTATATATTAATTTTTCAGCAATTATTTCAAATTCATTTAATCACTATGGATATTTACCATATATTTATTATTATTTTTAAATGAAAATTTATAATTAATAATTTGGACGTCAATGGGTATAACAAATTTTTTAGCCTATATAATACTGAATAAGGGGTTTCCTATGTAGTAGTACAAGTTGTGGTATGATAATCCCACAATGCAAGTATAATATTTTTCAAACTAATGACCCCTATCATCTTCTTCCATAATTGGATGTACATTTGATATAGTTATATTAAAATAAATTTTATTCTAATTTTATTCTATATAATAGGCAGATGATTATTCAGTGTCAGTGTTATATTACCAATATATCTATTTTTATTTATAATGAATAGATATTCATCCCACTGTACATATATATTTTTTGGGGGACACAAAATCAGGTAATGATATTTGAATTCATGAATTTGATGATATTCATTGTACTAAAAGATTGACTAGTATGTCCACATCACATAAAGAATTATCTATTCAAGTTGTGGGACTTACCTTATTATTATCATTTATACTAAATATAAAGTATAGGGATGCTATTTTTTAGTGTAAAATGTGGATGATTATTTCATCATTTCTAGGATCTACCATTTATGTGGACACATTTTCATGTGCATATACATATTCATTATATGAATTTGGGACTTGAATTAAAGGTGGATATGAGGGTAATTACGCCTTCAACCCTCATAAATAGATACATATGGAAATAAAATATTCCATTCCAATTTTATAATCAGCATTTATCTACTTGATTACCATTAAAGAATATCCATTTACTTCTAAGATGGTCAATGATATTTAAAGTGACATTTATAAACATACAATGAGGTCTTTGTATTTTGAATCAGTATCATTTTTAACATCTAATAGATAAAGGATTAAAGTAGGAATACCATTACTAGAGTAATAAGAATGACTCAAAAATCTAATATACTTTTTTTGTGTGTCCCATTATTTTCAGTGATGATCATCTATAAACACCACTTATGTACATCACCCATGTGTTTAGGTAGTATTGGATGATGATAATGTTTAGATATGAAAATTCATTATTCAGTGTAATTGTTTTTGAATAAGGGTTATCTAAAATGGAATATTTCAATACCTACTAGTTTATTTATTTTAATTGTATTACAATTATTAAAATCTATAAAAAAAATTCCACCCAATATTAAAATCATCCATTCATCCTATGATGCTTTAAAATTTTATTGAGTGGATCATTATGATTGGAAATGTTAACCCAATGGTGAAATATGTAGTGCATCAAATTATAAACTGAAAATTATATATTAAAGAATATTATTTTTAATATCTAAATATCATGTCGAATATATTGGTCATTTTAACACCCATATATTTTAACAAAACATTTCTATGAAAATAGAATTATTTCATCAATATTGTGTGATTTTATATGAACCAGGAATCATAATTAAAAATTTATATGTCCATTACTACCTAGACATTTTATTAGTGAGTATGAATTTTAATAAAAAAAAATTGTGAATAATATTTGGATTATAGATTTGTTAAACGGACTCTTCAGCTATCAACTTATAGGAATTTAAAAATAAAAATTCAATGAAAATAGAATTAACATTTTCCCAAAAACAATTTTTATGTTCCAATTGTATATTATTTAGTTAATTTAATTAGTCCCTATTGATGAATAAATATAGAGATATTTATATATTTTATACATAATAAAATTTTTCAAAAAATAAAATTAATACTTTCGTACATATATGATACGAATTAATAGAGTTTCATTCTTAATTTTTATACATATGAAAATAATTTTTTTACTTTATTTGAAGTTAAATCGAGATTAATTTTTCATTTATATATATTGGATTATGTGATGTGAAATATAATTTTATAATTATGAGGATTGAATTTGGAAAATATTCATCTTTTACTTTTTCACTAAATTAATAATAACTATGTAATATTTATCACTAAGTTAAATGGGATGTTGGGTTAATCATGATTAGTAATAAGTGATAAATACATAAAAATTTACACTATATCATATTTCATGATATAAATTCTACCTCTATCTCTTTATAATCTAATCTGATAATCTTAATTGACACATGGCCCTGAAATTTAGTTGTTTATTATTTTAAATAATAGATGTTACAAAATTTTACTCTCATTATTTTGAATATCATTTAAAAGACCACATTGGGAAAAAAATAGATTTGATAGGATATTAATAGTAATATTTGGAATATTTAAGTTATATTCACTGTGTTATATTATATATAAATTTTACGGATTATATAATAACCTTAAATTCATACATAGTTTCAAAACACTATTTATACAATCAATATTAAGAATATGACAAAATATTTTTATAAATTTAATATGTGATAATTTGTGTATCTTATAGTGTTTAATGAAATGTATTTGTGAAAATGAAATATGATCGTTTTTTCTCAATATTATTTACATATTAATAATTTATGTTTGATTTATATGTCAAATGTAATGTATATTGTGAGAATTGATAATAAAAATAATTTTCATAAATAAAATTTTATTAAACTCATTAATAATAATTAAATTCAATAAATAACTCATGTTTTACATTATATAGTATAAAATTTCAATAATATACAATTTATCGGAAATTTTTTAGAAAATTTATACAAAATGAATCCAATCAATACTATATAAAAATATTTATTATAGTTAAAAGTAAAATTGGTTGACTAAAATTTAATCAAAATGATAATGTTTGAAATTACGAAAAGGCATGTTCATAATTAATTTTATTAATTTTTGAAAACAATATCTTAAATTAACATCTAGAACCTAACAAATTGGTTTCATTTTTCTTGAGAATGAATATATTATAAATTAATTTGTTGTGAATTCTCAAAAGATACTAATACATGAATTTTAATAGGAAACCTCCTCCCTCACTTATTTACACGACATTAATCATTATATCTCAACCAAACACTACTAATTATTTTTCTAAAAAACCCTATTAGAATTATTTATCTTCAAGTATTCTAAAAATACAAAACCAAGATCAATTTAGAGGAGACTAAAGTATTATTTCAAAAGAGTTAATCACCTTAACATATAAATTCGTTTTCTAAACTTATTTACCACCTATAAATATATATTATTTATCATACAATCTTTTTTTTTCTAAAACTTTTTTAATGGTTAATATTATTAACAAGAATCCATTATAGACCTTCATTCAAATCAGTCATGGAGTGAAAGTATCACTCATGTTTACATACGATATATTGTCTCCACATAGAGATATGATAATTTATTCCTCACTATATTTTATTGATTTCTATTATGATGGTTTTAATATTTTTATATGATATTTATGACATTATTATATTTCTTTTATCAGTATATTAGATCTTCCTACTTACCATCTAATTTTCTCAGGAAAGGATAACATCATTCATGTGTACATTAGGACTGCCACCTCCATGAGGTGATGTAATTCATTATTTTAATTATATATTACTTTTATGGAAATGAGAAAATTTTTAATGAATAAATATGAATTATATGATACTATAATGACCCTATATTGGTTAATTAATATTTCCATAACATTTATACCATCCTTTAAAAATCGAATGTAGTATTAATGTATATGTACAACCTATTGTATCCATTAACTATGAAATTAAATTTTCTATATATATCATGTTTTCGTTGCTATAATTATGTATATAATGAAAATATATGATAATTAGTTAACGATTAACATTTTTGATATGATATAGCATAGATAAACCTATAACTACTAAAACTATTGAACCTAAATACTCATGATAAACATAACATTTACCTCCAAAAATGAAAAATTTTAATAAGGGTTTATTGATAGATGGTGGTGTTTACTTATTATAAGTACATCATATATGATAATATTATTATGAAAATGAAACCTATGTATAATTTAATAAATTTTAATTTAGTAAACATGGGGATAAAGTGATTTCTAAGCACGAAAAACAATTGGTAATGGTTTTATGTTACATTTTTTTTAAAGTTAGATTATGTATGATTAATTTATGATGAATAAATATTATGATCTACCTATCATGATAATCGTTACATTTATTATCCACTAGTAATTGAATAGAAATAATTTTTTTCCATTCATTTTTTATCCCCTTATACAGAACATAATGAAAACATTTTATTAAAGAAAATCGACTTCATTTCCTTCTAAATTTGAAAAAACATTTCCTTCAATATCCATACATATGAAAAAATGTTTAATGGAATTTTTTTTTCATAGATTATGTATTCTAAATTTCTTTTGAACCTTGTTTAAATTTTCATAAAATGTATTGAAAAGATTCTTTTTTATGTTTTCCAAACAAGTTACGTTGTGATATTTTGAGAAAAGTATGGACAAACTTATTTTATACTTTATAATCTATGAATACCATTTACTAACAAGCTAAATATTTTATTATTGAGATTTACATTAAAATATTCCAGGGTTTAGTAAAAATAATGTTTTAATAGTTTTTTTTGTTTTTAAAATTAACTAATTATAAATTAGAATGGTTACATTTCTCAAGATATTTGTAATGGCCATTAATAGGAATTTTATTCATTAATGAAAAAACTCATTATATTAGTTACTATTACTAGTGATTTGATGAATGGTTATAATCATTAATAATTAAATAAATTATTTATGACTATAGTGAATAGTTTTGAGAACATCATTTTCTATTCCATTATATTTTTTATAAAAAGAGAAATATTTACAAAAACCATTTCATTTTTTCGATTAAGCTATGATTAAATTTTTATAAACCTCATTTATTTTTATGGACTCTAAAAGGATGAATAATATTTGATATTTTGTAACATATATGTATAATTTTAATTTATTTATGGTTGTGACTTATATCTCCCACCAATTCAGGGGATAAATATTTAAATTTCATGATATAATGGACTGTAATGTGGAGTGAATGAATTCCAATAAGGGATAATGTACACTACGTTATGTGGGGGTTGATCCATCATTAATATAATGGTTTTTAGAACAAAATAATTCCTATATGATATCCATGGAAAGAATCAGTGGCTTTAGTGGAAAAACAATTATATGACTATGTGTATGCCACTAATCAATTTCTAGTGGTTATAATATGGTTTCATGGTTCATGTTCATTGATTTTACTATGATTAATGGCTTATGAACTATGATATAATTTTGGCATCAATTAATGTTATGTTCCTTGATATATTGGTATTAGTTTTCAGAAGTTAATTTCATGTCCTCATATCCTTATGAAAATGTTATTATTATGTTACCATTGATACCCCACTCATTACACATAATGAGCATCCAAGATCTCCATTTTTTTATATTCCCATTACTCATGTTATATACCTTGTTATTATATATGTAATTACAATGTACAGTGATAATAGTGAATAATTAAGTGGGGCATGATTTTGATATTTTATATAACAATATTTTATGTTTATATGATTCAAAAAAAAACTAGCACTAAATGATTCTATAATGGATTAATATTTTCAATAATAATTGTTCATATATAATAATATAATATCTATGAATGAAATTTATGGGTCATTTAGTTAGTATCAGAGTATTGTTTAGTTAACCATTAGAGATATGGATGAAAAATTCGTAGTATAAAACCTATGTATATTTATAATTATAACATAAAACCACATTGGTTAGGAAATATTAGTAAATAACCATGGTCAAAAAAATGGTTTCAAATAATATATTATATCCATTTGGAAAACCAATAAATATGTTTCATGATTATGTGGTTTCCCACATGGATTATTGTCTCTCACAATATGTGTTTTGGTTTTAAATAATGGTTCATACCCTAAGGAATCAGTATAATGTAGATTCTGATTGGAAATGAAATGTTTACCCCCTTGATGATCCAAATTATATTGGATAATGAATGTAAAATATTATTCTTTTTCTCATTAGAATTTCTAAAGTTATGAATCCCATTGATATTCTAAAGGAAAAACATGGGAATGATGTTTTTTGAGTACTTCATGATATAATGACAACCTTATTTTATTGGGTCCACTAATCAACTAGTATTAGATAAATGGATAAATACAATTGAAACACTATTTTTTTCTATATTGTATTTAAAAAATTAAAATATTATTCTAACTATTTATAATTTCTCTTTAAAATTATATTTGTTATATAATTTTATCAGGAACACAAAAATACCAAAATGTAATTGAATCTATAGAGTGGGATGAGTTAAAAAGATTAATTTTCAGAAGTATAATACAGTAATTATTTATTTCACAATGGATAACTAATTACATCAGTCAAAGAATAAGGATGATGAATCAGTTGGAACTTCTGAGGAATATTTCACATGATGTGAGAGGTTTTCATTTGGTGTTATTATCCAACATGAATGTATACTATTTTTATTCATTAGTGTCTTAAAATGAAGTCTCCAAAGAGGCTTTAACCATTGAATAATTCAAAAGATATTCTAGATGTTTTCAATGATTAATAAAGGTTCAGATAGATATTGGAATTAGCCATCAACCTCGTCATTTTTTAATAAAAAATTTTAATTAAAAAAAAAAAACAAAAACTATAGAACGAAGAATATGGCGATTTTTTGTTTCATGAATTATAGAAGAAAATGTGGGGTTAATTTTTCTAATGGATCTGGTAAATGTTTTATGTGTGGATAAATTACATTTGAAAATAAAATAATTATTTCTGGGGATTATGTTTGATAGTGATGAAAATAAAGATAAATATCCAAAAAAGTTACCACTAAAATTTGAATGATTTAAATTCATGCTGTGTGGCCCATTTTCTTACTAGTGCACATATATGAAGGTAAATGATGGTGATCAATGTCAAAAACCTCCTAAGGATAATGAAAAGGGGGAATCTAAGGGGATCACATTGTTTATAAGGGTTATGATAACAACATAGTGATATGTATACTTACCATCCACTTTATAAATGATAATTTCATTTTTTATTCTAGTCCTACTGACATTTTAATTTATTAGGAAATTATATTGTTATCCTTGTACAACAAAAAAATGATGTTTGGATAGTAGTAAAACAGAGTAATGGAATTATGATTAAATTTAAATTCAATTATTTTTCTTCATTTTATGTCTTTGTGAATATGTTTCTTGATAATTGTGCCATTTATAATGTAGTTGAATTTGATGTTATTTAGGGAATAAATTTATTTAATTTACATTAATCCCACATAAATTTCTATGTAATGGTAGTTATTTTTATAGTCTAAACCATAATAATATCACCTATTATAATGATGAAAAAATTGAACATCCTATTTGAATAATATAGATCGCATGGGACATAACTCATATTCAAAGAATGAATTTATCCTAGATGGTTTAGGTTAAAATTAACCATTATGATATAGCATTTTTTTGGGAGTTTATTAATATATTTTAGGATGTAGTAACACATAATCAACTAAATCATAACATTTATTATTAAATATTACTCATAGCAAGTGTATACCTATTTTTAATATTCTATAGAGAATGTACATTATTGTGTTATAAGAATTAAAGAAGAAAATCCTGGTGAATATCAAAAATGGATTCATTCCAGCCAGTGTGTTACCTTGGGGTGAACCGTTTCTATGTGTTAAGAATAATTATTGAGAAATGTAATATAACATAGATTATAGAGAACATAACAAGATCTCTATTAAGAACAATTATCCTTTACGATGTAATAGATACTTTTATAATTAAATATATAGATCTCAATAAAATTCCTTTATTTATCTTCCTTCTAAATATCATTAACTGTGGGTCTAATAGGATATGAAAATGATTATCTATTTTACATGGTATATACACTGAATATATTATGATTCAAATTGGACATATACATTCCTAGGAATTCATTATGGATAAAATTTATTGATTCTTCAAATAATACCGGGATCATTTTTTTATTTGTAAAATATATTCTTATAATGTATATCAGAATATCACGAAGATAACATTATAATCATGTTGAATAACCTATGACCGAGTGGTATTAGAGAAAATTTTGTAAATGTAAATTTTTTTAAAAAAATTAAATTCAAGGGCCACATAATCTTATGTTAGGGTATATAAATTTCCCCTTTAAAAACAAATGTTATTGGTAATTTTCTAGGACCAATTTTTGTGAATGTTTTACATAGTGTTTTGGGTCTGTCTGGATATTATCAGTACATTGTATTGATTATTTCATAGTAATAAAATAGCACAACATTATTAATCAAGTGGTAGACATGTTCCATTTGATGGATGAATATGATTAATATGTTATGGAATTGATTTAAATTCATCTCATTACAGCCATTCATAAGAAATTTAAAAGTAATAATGGTTTATTATCAATATTGATTCAAAAAATTAGGGACCTGTAATCATCTATGTGAATAATAATATTGATGCATTTTAAGGCTCACGAAAAATGATGTTCTACGATATAAATTAATCAACACATCATATAGAGTTAGAATATGTGTGTTTTCATTACAAATATAGAGATATAATCTCTAAATAGAATTGTGTGACTTTTATATTGATAAAAAAATATTAAATTAAATTGTTAGTGAAAAAGAATTGAATATGAACAAATCAATATTGTTGGAGAATATTAAATAATAATAATTCCCAATTAATTACCACCAAGTTAAAGTAAGTAATATAGATGATACATTAATTTGAATGAGTCATTCTATCATCTCTATGATTAGAATCACATATGATCCAAGGTTTATGGAAATGAAATATATGGATTGTAAAATATTGAATGAGAGGGAGAAATATTTTACTTATCAAATTATTTTTCAAACCCCTATCAATGATAAGATTAAATAGCCACATCAAGAAGATTTAATTATATAATAGACGGTAATAAATGTTGTTGAGTTCAACTTTTATTGGGATGGAATGGTATGATTTTGGAACCATGTATGTGTTTTATCAGTACCAAATTTGAAGAATGATAAAATGGATGAATCTCATAGTTATTCATTCTCTATTCATCCTTGATTAATCAATTTGTATAAGTATTTTATGAATTATTTATGTATGATTTTAGTTTCTTGTTATTTCTTCATGTTAAAGTGAAAAGATATTAGTTGGTGGGTATTTTACAAACATTTCCCATAGTATAATGGAAATGTTAAAACATTAAAATAGATGTGATCTTCAAACTACCCCAATAATATAAAAGACGTATTAATATTTTTTTGTGTTGGATATCCTTACATAGTTAACACAATTAATATCCAATAGTCAATATTTCACTATTGACAAGCACATTCAGTAATATTTTAACATTTGGGTAATATTGCAAAATGTACTACTATCAGTTTTATATGACTGGAAACCATGGCTTAAATTGATGCCTTTGGGATGTTATTTGTAGTATTTGTAAATATTATTGTGTTTTAGTGATTATTTTCCTCTATATAAAAATATTTTGACTGATAAGACCATATAAACTCTATAACAAATTTAGAGATCTTTTATTATGTATTTGAATGGTGGACGGGATCACCACCTTCATTTGGTATAATTTTTGTAAAAATACATCATTGACTATAGTATTTATATGGGTTCTTATAAATCCATAAATGGTGTGAACTAAAAAACTCTATCATAATATAAATAAACTGGGGAAATTTTTTTGGGACATAATACGATTGATAAAATGGTAGAGAAGTTTAGATTCATTAAACAATACATAATAGGATCTTAAATTTGAAAATAAATTAATGATGAAAAGATTTATCAATATATAGATTTTGAATTCGTGTATTATCATATCCTATTAATATATCCATGAGAAAAGTTGGTGATATTTGGAATATAGTACATTCAATGAAATAGGTTTATATGTCCGTTCAATGTTCTTAATTGTATCATAATGGTAACATATCAATTAGAGGTTCTATGGAATCTCTATCTTATTTTTGAGGTGTTCTATGTAGCTCGGATAAATTTTTTTATACCATATCATTCCAATGTACTCAAAATAGAAAACATACTATTGGAGCATCATAACACTTATGAATAAAAAATTTTAGAGATTTTTTATCATCGATTAAACATACTATGAAACAACATAAAACACCAGGTCAATGTTGTAAAACAAGACAAAAAATTAGAAGACAATTTCTGGTAACCTTAGAAAATGATGATTTATAATTATCCTCATCAGTTGGTACCATAGTGAAAAATATTATGGTATAAATTAATTTTTAATTTTGTTGAATATAGGACCCATATAATGTATTTACAAATTTTCTATAAAAAAATGATATCATCAATAGATTGAATGTTTAGATAGACCATAAAAATTTATAAAAATAATATGTTATCAATATATTCTATTTTTTTATTGCAAGGTAAGAATTATAATCTATAAATTAATATTAATATTTGGATTAATTTATATAATAAATTAATTATTTATCAAATATTGATAATTAATAAATCATTTGAAAAATAGTGATTAGTTTTTACAAAAAAACATTTTTATGTAAGAAATATATTTTTATATTTTAATAATTGAAACACAAATTGGAGTTTGATTTTAATGAAATATATAAATTATTTAATAGATCAAGTGTTTTAAAAATACCTGAAATATTCTTTTTGAAATAGGATACAAACAATTCTATTTTTATTCATAAAAAAAATTCTACATGATTGGTTTTAACACTTTTTACAATGAAATTAATATTATTTTCTTTGATTTTTTTGTATTTAATTACAAAAACATTCCTTAAATATTTATAATTTAGAGTGTCAAATTTTAAAAATATACCCCTTAATATTTTTATAATTTTGAATAGTAATAAGTATAGTGATTATCACCTTGATAATGGAAAAATCAGGGTAATATAGATTAATAATATCTGATAATGACATAATTGTTAATCCATATTTTTAATGAAATTATTTAATTTTTCCCTAATCAACTTCGGCCCGACTAATATAAGTTTAATCAATAATTGTCCCTGAAGATGATTAATATTTTTTAAAATCAATGAATGTTACAAAATGTCACTCTTATGGTGTTAAATTTAATATAGATTCGTAAAAAGGGACAAAAAATTATAGAAAAATATTAGTATTTATTTTGTGTATAAATAAATTATATCATTTATGGGGTTTTATTTATAATTTTAGTGTATTATATACTTACCTCAAATCCTTCCGTAATGCCTAATCAATATTTTTTTAGTTAATAGGAAAATAAAATACATGTTTTTTTAAAAATTGAAATGTGATATAATTTGGGTAATTAATAGTATTAAATCATTTTTATAGGAGAATATTATATATTATTGTTCTTATAAATATAATATTTAAATTCAAAGTTTTTATATTTTTTCATTTAATTCATATTAAAATAAAGTGTCAAAATTGACTATAATGATATTTCATTAGAATAATATTTTATTACATTCTTTAAAAATATTATAAATTTGGAAATATTATAATATATATATGAAATTTTCCAAAATTTAATAAAATTTCCATTTAAGATTAATTTTCACATTGTAAATATAAATTATATCCCTTTAATATTGTAAAATTTGTTTACACTGTTAAAAATAAAATATTTTAAATATAGGTATTTAAAAATTATCATGTATAAATGTACACCTATAAACATATAAATTCTATTTTTATTTTATTAGTCCCCACATAACCTTATATTCAAATACATGGACATTTAGAGGCCTTTTTCTTGATTATTAATTTATTACAATTTAATATTTTTAGAAATTTCAAAAATTCCCCTCACAAATTTTATAAAAAGGGAACCATATCCCTTCTTTATTTACATTACATTGAGACACCTAGATAAAAAACTGTACAATTTCACTTTTAAACATAAATAGACACATTAATGAGTATTTTCAATTAATAAAATAAAAACCTTGCATAACATTGGAGGATTTATAAAGGGGTTGTTCCAAAGAAGTAATAATCACCATAACTGATCACATTCATTACAAATGTATTTTAAATACTCCAAATATACTTTATTTAACAAGACATAATATATTTATTATTCTCAATTTGATTAATTTTTTATTTTAATTATTTTGACACTCTTATATAATATATTTGATATCAAATGAGAAGCGAAGGTATCACTCATGCGTATGTACGACTTACCTTCTCCACGTAGAAATAAAATTGATTTGTTTTTTCAAAATCTCAAATACATTTCTCTTATAATTGTTTAAATTTTTATATATGAAGTTTATGAAATAATTGTACTTATAAATTTATAATTTCACATCTACATACTAACCAATAAATTATTTGGAAATGATAATGTTAGCTATGTGTACAAGTGGACTACCACCTCAATGAAGTGATGTTATTCGTTTCCCAATTTTATATGAATGGATGGTATTAAAAATAAATTGGATGAATATATATGATACATATGACATAATAATTAATTTTAAATGGTTAACTAATATTTTCATTTCTTTTTTTCTATCCGTCAAAAAAGGAAAACTGTGTTCTTGAGTATATACGTCATACCACCTCCATAAATAGTGTAAATAAATTTTCTATCTCTAAAATTTATGGATGGATATTAATTTGTATATTATAAATATATATGTTATTTATTTCTCTATTAATATAATGTATATGATAAATCAATACAAATATACAATGAAAATAACTATTGAACAAAAATACTCTTGATAAAGAAAACTGATAAAACCCATAACAGACGATATTATTATTGTATTATTGATAAATAATTGTGATGAAATATAATAAATGGATTATATATGATCTTATAGTTATGAAAATTAGTACTTTATATAAATATAAAAATTTCCAAATACATTACAATGTATAATACAATTATTTCTAAGAAAGTTGAACTTGAGGTATGGTTTTTATACCATAATGTCATTATTTTCAACGATTGATAATGAATTAGTTATTGATGATGAAATATTATAATCAACCAGCAAATATAATATTGAATATTATTCTACCATGGTTATTTATTGAAATTCAATTTTTTTTTCATTTTCATTATCTTATGTAATTAACACACAAAAGAAATGTTTTTCAGGGAAATTGACTCTATTTATATCATCATATGAAAACGAATTTTCTTCCATATCCATTTTTTTTATTAAAATAGTATAATGTGGATTTTTAGTATTCTATAATAATTTCTAAAATTAATTTTTACCCAAGTTTTACTTTTTAGAAAAAAAATTATTTTAATTTTTTTTCAATTTAGAATTGATGTACATTTGAATTCAAGACAAAAGTATGGAAGGAATGTTTTTTTAATCTATATATAGCCTAATAAGATTTAATGGATTATATGACTAATATTTTATTTTAGGGATAATTTAAATCATTTTCATTTTCAATAATTATTTATTAATATGTGTTCTAGTTATTTCATAGTATAATTTACATATTAAATGGATATATTCCTCAATAAATTTTTCATGAAATTTTAATTATTTATAATAATTAAATAAAACAGTGTTTTTAATAAATATTTATTGGTTTATTGATCCAATAATGCAATTAAAATTAACTTCATTCATGTTTTAATAATCTTATGGAATAATGTTTGGGAATCTAGTTTCATTTTTTATAGGTTACGATATAATTAAATGAGGAAATATTTAGAAATATAATTTCATATCAATGTAATATGTTATAGATATTTTTTTAATACTAATTTTTTTCATTGATTCTAATATGATGAATGATTTATAATGTTGTGTAATACATGTATCATTCTTCTGATTTCACAGGTTTGACCTCTATTTCCCTCTAATATATTGGGTAATGATTAGTATAACTTGATATATAAAGGGTTTAGTAGGGATTTAACCAAGTATAATGAGTGATTAAGTCCACAATGATAGTATTGGAATTGATCCTTAACATATTTGATAGTTTTGGGAGTGAACCCATTTTATATCATTACCTTGGGATTAATCCTTGACTACTAAGGAAATAATTTTTCATCATTATTTGTGTTTAATAAATTATTTTCATATGAAAATTTTATTAGTTAATGGTAATTGTTCATTTACTCACATTTTATTAATCTATTATGAACATCCATGACTTCTTCCATGAAATAAAAATAAAAACATTGTTATGAAAGTAATGTTTTCCATATGATAACATCACATTCTAATACCTTTCGGATAACTTTTTCATTGATATCTCTCTTGGTTAGTGTTAAGAAGCTTTTAAGAACTAACTTTTCTTTCATTTCCATTACCCTATTTATTAAGTATAGTATTATATACAATATTTCTAAGAAGGGTTCTTGTAATGAAGAAATATGTTGTAGGGGATATTGAAATTTTATAAACTTGTTATTTATATTTTAATGTTTCCATTGTTACGATATCAACATTTCTTTTCTATGGATTGAAATGTTATATAATGAATATTTAGTAATAATGATGTGATTTAAACATATTTAATGTTTGGTTCCATTTATAAATCGTTATATATATATATAATGGAGACAATTCTTACATCATGTGTCATTCTTCAATGAAAGAATTTTACCTTTTGTTCTATCTAAAAAACATAACATCTATAATGATAGTATTTGGGTCCTTCAAAGGAATTATAAATAGTATAATAAAAATATGTTTCATGATACATTTAAAGGATTGATAATTATCCGTATTCTAGTGATAGGTAACTCCATTCTTCATTATCCTAGTGAAGGGAAAATATTTTCTTTCAGGATTCACTATGAAGTTTTTAATGTATGAATGGAATCAATGTTTTCATTACAAATCGTTATGGATTCCATGAGATGACATGTCAAGGATATATAAATTTTGATTCGGATCAAATTCAATTCCCTAATGGTATATTATGGAGCCATGATTTGTACATTAGTTAACACTAAATGCACATTTCATGGGATTTTTGTTTATGTTATGTTATTTTAGTTTTCTGAAAATTATATCATGATCTGTAAAATGGTCACAAATCTATTTGGATCTCACCCCAAAATAATTAAAAAAACACTATACAGACCTCCCTTTGAATAGTGTGAATGTATGATTCATGAAACATAGGTATATTTGGCTTGTCTTTTTTAGAATAAAATAAATCACATGATGGAAGTATATTTTTTTGGTACACCTGAAATCAATGGAATATTCAACTTTATGATACATATGAATCTTATTATGAAATGAATAATCATACATAAATGAAAGACAATGATAAATAGTCATTAAATTAATTAGATATTTTATATTCAGAATTTAGATGTAATAATTTGGACTATTTGTGTCGTAAGCCATAAAATCAATGAAAAATATAATCATCCAATACTTATTCATCAATAGAAAAACATGGAGAGCCACATTAGTGTTAAGTCTAATGTTCTCTTTTTTCCACTATATTTTGTGTTTGGAAATCACAAATGTCTTTTTAATCGTATCGTACTGACCTTGTCAACCATATAGTACTGACCTTGTCAATCGTATCGTAGTGACTCTGTCAATCGTACCGTACTGACTCTGTCATTCGTATCGTACAGACTCTGTCAAACGTATCATACTGATTCTGTCAATCGTATCATACTGACTCTGTCAAACATATCATACTGCCTCTACTATTCATACTTTCATTACTTGTTTTGGTACTTTTTTAAAAACACTTGTTTCATATTAATCGTACTATTGTTTTTCATCTTCATATATCTTGTTTTAACCAATACGATGTCGTTGAGTTAGTTACAAACTAATAAAAACGATGTTGTGCTTTCTATTTCAATATAACCGTTATGATGCCAGGTCTCCAAATCCCTTCGATTTTTTCAAAGAAATATGACTGTTGGAGGCAACATGACTGTTGTAACCCGAGGCCTATAAATAGGAGCTCATTTGAAGCTGAAAGTATAAGAGAGATTTCGAAACAACTGTGATACTTTCCATCAATCAAGATTCTAGAGAGAGATGTTGTGACTTCTCTAATGCTGTATGCTTTGTGTGTCTGATCAACGTATCGAGGGCTTTCAAGTGATTGAAAGATGGAGGTGCCGATTACCTACAAAATCGAGGGCTGATGGGGATAGGCAGACAGACGGTCCGATCATCGTATCGAGGGATGTCGGGGATAGGCAGATAGACATTCTGATCATCGTATCGAGGTCTGTCGGGGATAGGCGGACGGATGTTATGATCATCGTATCGAGGGCTGCCAGGGATAGGCAGATAGACAGTCCAATCATCGTATCCAGGGCTTACCATGGTGTTGGTGAGACAGACCTTTTATCCTAGGTGAATGGAGAACCCTTTTCTTTGGTTTAAAAGAATTGTAATACTTTTACTTTTCTGCTGCAGCTTGTATTAGAATGGAATTTGTAATGTTTCCTTTCTTCTTTAGATTCTCTATTGTAATTGTTTCAATTACAATCATTCTATTACATATTGTATTGATTGATTCCATACGCTTTAAGGTAGAATCATTCATCATTATATTACTCTGATTATTGTGTTCGTATTGAATAAAATTGTTTTACATTTCATTAGTATTACATTACATCATACCTTTTATATTCAATACAATTGTGGGTGTTTGTATTTTTATTAGTTTAAAACCTTTTAAACTAATATATTAAGTGCAAAAACTCAAAGGCTTTTAAACCTACAATTCACCCCATCTTGTATTGTTCCATCTAATATACATATACATCTACTTATTTTATCTGACAATTAGGCATTGGAAATCCAAAATTATTTTTGATTTTATGTTCATAAAACCATAATATTTTTCCATAGTATTTTGTGTAAGGTGAATATTTCTGGAATCCTACATGTAACTTCGGTGATATTTTAGTTATCATAAGTGGTGGTTGTTTATATCAGGTTCATGGAATATAATTTCATTGTATTTATTATGGAACACATCTAAGGATTTATATATAGAAAACATAAAAATCGCAATGTCTTATTAATTATTGAACCCATTGATCAGTATAGGTTTTTAGATATTTCATTGTAACATGACATTTATACTAAAGCCCATAAAAAGTAGTGAAGTCACTTTCTGTCAACGATAGAGTGGTTTCATTGAGATCCAATTATTTTTCATCCTTAAAACAAATCCCAACAAGAATGGGTGATAAACTTTAATATTTAAATCTAATAGATAGATAAATACCCCGACAATCTAAAGATGTAGTTTATATATACCCCTTATATATTGGTGATATGTGTGTTTCTAATAATTTAACTAATGATGTACTACTCTTCCATATCTCATGTATAAATAATGGAAATTTTTTACATTGTGGGTTTCCACTATTGTGAATATCATTGACCTTTTTGGTATTCTCTTCTTTAGTTTATGTAATTTTCTTCTTAATAGTTGATGAATACATTCCCAAAAACAGAAAATATATTTTTCATTTTGATGATGGTTAATATGTAATCATCTACTATATCAACCCAACCATTCCATTCATAAATATTATTGACTTATTATATTATTATTCATTATATAAAATTGAAATCCACTCAAGAACTATAATATTTTAGTGTTAATGGAGATTAGATAAATACATATCATATATATTCAAATTCTTAAAAATCTCTCAAAATGATCTTCTAAAATTATACGATTAATTACATACCATAATTAAAAAAATTCTTCAACACAAAGGTAAATGAAGGATAACAAATCATAATAATAGATTCATAGTTAGGGTTCAAATTCGAGTTATAAATTGAAGATCATATGAAATTTTTAGGTAAACAAATGAGCATAATATCATGATCATTACACAAAATGTTCATAAGAAATATATCGGAGATCCTAAACATATCTATTGTATAAAACATTATCACATAACAAAATATGAATAATATGATCCTGGAATTATCATTACTAAATAATGAAACATTTTTTCTTATCATAGTCATAATAACATTCTATAGAACCCTAGAACAACATTCAGTATAGAACACATTTCATATATAATTTTCAACTACTAATACTATCAAATCCTAGTGGATCCAGAATCAACACTTATAACAGAAAGCATAAAAAAAGAAATCATCACATTTTTTTATAAGGGATTAGACACCTCTATATTTCATCTATATTGAATTAAGGACATCGAGTAGTTTCACATTTTGGATCAAGAACAATGAATTTTTTCCCATTATTATATAATGTGATATAATGCATTACCAAATTCATTATAAGGGAATATAATTCTAAGACCACTCATCACATTGTGAAAACCCCACATATTTTCGTAGAAAGATCATATGAAAACAAATGTTTAATTGGAACATAACTTTAGGAAATCAAACATGTTTCATTACTTTATCACTATTTATTCATATAATAACACATAAATAATAAAACGGTATTTGAAAATCTCATAATTATAATCATAAACGATCTAGATAAATATTAATGATTTTTTCTATGATCATATTCCCATTTTACCATAATTAATTTTAAAGGGTGCTATCTTATATAGATATTCATTTCAAATATTTCAGTAATATTTAGTGAGGAAAATATCATATTCTTTTTAAAATAACATTTTGAAATAAAAAAATAAATCAATGAATTATTGCAACATCCTATATAATTATCATATAAATCATTGAAGTAAAAATTGAAACTTTTAGTTTGATTGATTGTGGTAAAGTCTATTCCTTAATTAATTATTAGGAAAAAATATATTTTCAATCCTTCGGTAAAAGTTACATCATTTTGAATAGGAAGAAGAATCATTTTATTTTTTTTTTTAAAAAATAACATCCAAAAATATGTCATTAAAAAATCATTAATGATAATTAAATAAAATTTTTGAAATAATTTTACTAAAACCATGGATAGGGATGAAAATTATTCATGACTCAATAGTAAAACATAGTATATTTCCATTAAAAATTATTCTATAACTTGAGTATTTAATGTGAGAAAAAGAAATGGAAAAAAGGTTATCACCCAAAATAAATTTATAAATACCAAATTAACTGAATTTATTAGTCATATACTATATTATTATATCAATTTAAATTTAATCAAACATATTTGTTATTAAAAATGGAATTATACATAAATCTCATAAAAACAGGGTATGTTTCGGGTGACAACTCCTTTGTTTTTCCTTAATGTTCCATATTAGAAGTTTCAATATGTAGACATTGATCAATGTTTAATCATCACCATAATGTTAATTATAGTATAAATATAATAAATAATACTTATATATAATTATTTATTTTTTTATACTCACACATATAAAGTAATAATAGATAAATGAACTACATACTTCATGGAAACTGTATGTCAAACCTACGCATGAATGCTATATTAACATTTATTTAGATGGAATGAAAAATTGTTAATATTCCTTTTAAGAATTATTATTAAATCAAAAATATAATATATATTCCTTATATATATATATTTATAATCACCCATGTAAAATGAAATCAAAAATAGAATTGCATCACTTCTTGGAGGAGATAGTCCACACGTACACATAAGGAAATTATCATTTTTCAACTGATGGGAAGAATGTGGATAATGGATCTAAGATAATCATAATACAAAATTTATATTTTTGGGTTTCTTAATTAATTATTTTATAATTTATATAATTGATGTATAAGTGGAACAATAAATTATTCCCATTTATTTGTTTTCAGAGGGAACATTTCGAATTACTTAATGTATTAAATTGATAAAAATTATTTTTTACAATCAATTGGATCAAACATTACATAATTTAAAAAAATAATTATTATTAGTATAAATATATTCAAAAAATAATTTATCAAAATGTATATTAATTATTCCCATATCTCATTATTTTTACCCTATGTTATCATTAATGAAAATTTCCCCAATATCAATGAATTCTACAATTTAATGGTTAATAATGTCACCATAACATGTAAAATGATTCCTCAATAGATAGTGAATTATAATTTCAGTTATATCCTAGTCACCTAGATTAATATATAATTTACATGAAGTTTGAATCATTTAATAAGATATTAATTTTTTTAAAATGTAATTAATTCCATTTTTAGAACTATCCATTTAATTTGTCATTAAAAAAACATTTTAGAAATGGAATATAATTGTAAACCATTGAACAACGAAATTATTTTATATTTACCTAAAATATTCCTAGAAACCCAAAATTTAAATAAATTTTATTACATTCAAGATTTTAAATTTCATTTATTTATTCGATAAATGAACTATCATTACTGCAGAATTGTGTAAGAATTCAAGGTAATTAATCATTCAATGAAAAAATAACAGGATAAAACATTTAATTAATGAAATGCACATTATGAAATAAACAAAACCCTTTTTTATTCTTATGTAATAATTTTAGAGATATTAATATCAATAGACTGATATTTTCTATTTATTATATCTTCAGTTAATATAAATATCATAATCAAAGAAAGGAGGAACCATAGAACCCAAAATTCAATGATAAAACATTTTAGGGTAGAAATAAAAACATCCCCTCACATATTATATTTTTTTATTATTTTAATGATTAATTATTAGTTCAATATTTATAAACCCATATTGATTTTAACTGTTAAAATTAAAATTATTACCGTGATATAAAAATTCTATATCCCCTAATAAATGGGGCCTTACAAAAAAATATACACTATGATTAAGAATTTGGTGGAACATTTTTAATATGTCACTTAAAATCATAGATGAAATTAAATTTAATATAAGAAAAAAAAATTAATTAATAACATTTATACTCATAACACCGAATTTAAGAGTAAAAAAATTTCAACATCATATAAATTAATAATGTTAGGACCCTTACATAATCATTACAAAATAACATGTATTTTAACTAGATTTCACATTAGTAAAAATTGTGATTATCACTTAGGTTTAGTGTTTTATTGAAATAGGATCAAACATTAAAAAGTAAAATCATAATGTACATGTCGACATTAAATCAGGGTATCCATTTTTTGCCTAATTTTTTAACATAAAACATGTTTTTTTATAAATCATCATAATATTCTCGATGATCTCATATATATCCCTACTCTCTCTTAATCACTACAAAAACATTTTAAAACATATATTATCAAAATAAGGATGGTAAATATCATAACATAAGGAAAACCGCTTTTCTAGTAAAAACCCATTAAAGGTTTCTTTAAAACATTCTAGTTTTCCTCAAAAAGGTCATCATAATTTTCAATAATTACACTACAATACTTTTTTTTGAAAATGAAATAATCCTAAGTGAACGAAATTAACAAGAATCAAAATGTTTTATTTGATAATTTGGATAACATCATTATTGATCCCTTATATAACCCTTACAAAGGGAAAACCATTCTGTTGATTTTCTTATTTATAAGACATAATAAATTTGATAGCTATATTGGGGGTCACCCATCATATTGTGAGCTATAATGGGGATTAACCTGTCATATATTAAGACATTATGGGAATAAATAAGTCATATATGGATATATTATCAGCACAACCCATCATAAACAATTTAAAAGGAAAATATTATGAATAGATCTCTTGAATACTCTTTTAAAACAAACTTAAAAACACTTTCAGATGTCAAAATACCGTTTTCATATCAATATCACTTTTTCAATATATTAAATGAACACATAATAATGGAACCATTTCCATTAATAAGGAATATAATGACATATAATGTAAATAGAAATATATTAAGGATAAATAAATGTGGGAAAAGTTGATCATGATATATAGGAAAAATTAGCATTCATTTATTACTTTGGAAAAAAATGAGGAACATTAAATGAAGGTTTTTATTAGAAAATCCCTTAAAACATTAAAATGATAAATTTCTTAAAACATGCTATAAAAATTTAATAATTAATTTTTTATAAAATTAATTATCATCAAAATAAATTCATAATATAATATTTATAACCTAGTTATTATTGAGAAACGTTTAAAAAATAAATCCTTAATGCATTTAAAATGAGATTCTTTAGTAAAAGGGGCCCTTAAAAAAGATCAAATCATTGATGTTAGAATTAATCAAATTAATAAAGTATGTATATAAAATGTCAATGGGAATAAATTATGAATAAATACTACTTAATATTCTCTACATTATTTGGACACATATTTATAGAATTATATAATGAATGAAGAATACATTTAAATAAATGAATGTAAATTGTTATAAGAATTCCCTTACCAGGATCCAGAATCATCACATCCCCTATTTATATTAATGAATTACAAAATTTGGATAATTATTAACTTTATTTAAAACCATAATAGGTTAATTAGTCTTTTTATATCAATATCTACTATGTTTATTACATAATCATTTTAATTCCTGCCATATGTTTTGATGATATCTAGTGCATAAGTTCAAAATGACAACAGTCATATCAAAATATTCATAGAATGAAGTAACCAATAATATCTATAATAATAACCATGAAATAATTATAAAATTTATAGAAAAATTATACTTTTATACCCATACATTAAATATTGTTATGAAAAATTAACTAAGTTACAATCATGGAGATGATAGGTCACATGTACACATGAGTATCATATCCATTATCCAAAGATCGTTATAGAATGAAGGTAAGTATTATTTAAAAATTATATTTTTATTATAATATAATTCATATAACATATAATAAATATATACATAGATATACCATTCATTTAATGTGGTAATGAAAAATGAATCATATAGATTCATGGTCGTGGTACTCCCTATGTATGGATAGATGATTTTATCATTTATAAGTGAATGTAATTTTAGGAACGTGTATTATACATTTTCATTTATTAATTACTTATATGTTAGTGATATAATATAAAATTCAAAATTCCATAAATATTAATAAAAATAGAGACACTGATGGAATTCAAATTACTTCGTTTCACATGGCGATCGTCTGTCAAACACTTAGTCAATGAATTGTTTTACATGTAGATCGAAGAAGAGATGGAAATGGATAATTATAAAATAAAAATGACATTTATGTGTATTTAAAAGACAAATTTTATCATTTTATCATTATAAATTAAGTTTTTATTAATGATAATAAATACAGTAAAAAAACAAGATGATTAATACTATACATTGTCTTGCGAAATGCACTTTTGGTTAACATGTTATAACCACTAAGGTTCATGTGATACTGAAAATAAAGCCACAAGAATGTGGGAAGATATTTTTTATTGTTATTTTGGAAGGTATTTGGAAATAAAAATAGGTTTTTTGATGTGAATAAATTGGAAGAACATATATCCTTTTATATTAGTGGGGTGGTGAACTCTTAGAATTTCTCAATATATTAGAATAAAATAAGATTATTCCAAATAAATAAACTTCTAAATGAATAATATAATCTAAGGGAGGAAATATTTTAATTCATTTTACACAATTTTTATTATAATTTTATTACTTTTAAAAAATTAATTAATTTTAAATCCAAAAAATATCATTTTTACCAATTTTGAAATCATTCATTACATTGGATTTTTATACATCAAAACATGTTGTAAAATTAGAAACAACTATTTTATTATATCTAAAATCGAGAATGGTCATCTATATAATTCGAGGATCTGCATGAATATCTAAAATTATATTTATTTTTATATTTATAATATCATTTATTTGATTTTTCCATCAGCTAAATAATTATTACATTAGAGTTTTGAACAAATTTATGGTAATTTATTCTTCACATAAAATTAAAAAAAATCAATGATTAAGATAAATAATTTATATTTAAAATTTATATTAATAGTCAAACATTCCCTAAAGATAAGTACCTATAAAAATATTTACACTTAATAAAAGCCAAAACATGAAATATTAGAAATTTTTTCAAATAATATATTATAAAGCTTTTAATCATATAAATATGGAATAAAATGGCAATGTAAAAGAATATAAAATGCATGGGATCATAAAATTATCATCAAATTACATTGGGTATTTTTTAAGGGTCATTTTATTGTCCTTATAAATTAGTTTTACATTAAATTTTCAAATTTACCCATAACAATTATATGTAAAAAATTTAGTTAACTATTCTTATTTTCCAAAAAAATAAAGGGGAATATTTACAACATTTGAAACACAATATTAAAAAATTGGAATCATGTTTCAAAAATAATATTAATCTATTTTAGAGAATAATATTTAAAATTAAATTGTAACATTTAAAAAAATAGTTTTTTTCTGGGAAATTCTTTTTTTAATTATAAATCATTTTTATCCAAAATTCATTTCTAAAATCCATTTAAATCCCATAATTGGATTATTTTCAATCCAAATTAACTGATAGAATTGTAATACTATTCCAAAAGAAAATTTGAACATGTAAATTCATTAAAATAATAAAAAATTAACATTGATCTATATTTTCATTATTCCTTGAATAATCAATATTACATATAATTATATAAAATTTATCCAAAGATAATTTTATTCATTAGGAATTAAATAATGAAACTATTTCTGAAAAATAAATTATCTATATATTATCTAAATTTTAATATACACTCATAAAAAGATGAAAGATTTTTTTGGTTGAAAAAGAACTTTTGAAGAATAAAATGACTTTACTACAAAATATGTGATTATTTTATAATATTATAATAATATATTCCCATTGAGTTGGGATATTATATTAAATTAACAAATCAATTCATCTTACTCATACTGAAAAATTTAATAGCTAGTTTATAATGTGCACATTTTAATAATTGTATTTCTTTCTTAGTTTAATCATAGTTTGGTGTATCTTGTATGCTTAAAAACAGAGTTTATCCTTATAAAAATCGAGACATAACATTCCAATCACGACATTAATTAATTTAATAATTTTATTTTTAACTTGAGAATAAATACTATGGGTCTTACTTTTCAATATATATTGTTTGAAACCCACATTGTCAAAAGTATCTAAAAAACATCGACTTGATAAGACAAAAACGAAAGTATGAATTTCACCTCGGGTAACATGTATCCCCCCTCGGTTTCTTGTATGTAAACCATTATTTGATGTTGTTATATATATAATGAATATGGGTGAAAATAGGGAGATATCCGAGTAATTTTTGATGAATTTTTGGTATTTTATACTAGTGCATGGTTGGTGCACGGTGTGGTAAAATGATGAAACACCTAACGAAAACCATGTATAGTTAGACATGGGAAATGGGAAGGGGTGTGTCTAGTGCATGGTTTTCGAAAATTGTGCATCCACTAAGGAGAAACCATGATAGGTGAGGAAATGTTGAGATAAAGTGCTTTGGAAAAGTTGGCATATATTTTGGAAACTACATGATCCCACCATCTTAGATTCATTTATGAGGAGGTGTCTTGTGCAGGGTTAGCGCATAGTTTGACTAACTGTGTCACTAACCATTCATGGGTTAAATATGCGATCATAAAATTTTAGATCTCAAAAGATTTGATATCTAACTCACTCATTATTCCATATATACATCCTTCACTCAATATTCTATATTCCCATGGGTCAAGAATGTCTCTCCCATCGATCATGGGGTGATCTGAATGCTTCTCTTAGTGTTTTGAAACCAGATAATCGTGGTATGTGATTGTACAAGGTTGTTATTTTTTATTATTATTTGATCTAATTCTCTATTTCTCTCAGTTTCATATATTAACACCAATTAATGATATATATTTATATATTTATTTAATTATGTTAAGGAAAATATTGATAATATTTGTATTTTTTTATGATATGGGAAAAGAAATAATTCGGTTTCATATAGATTCAAATCGGATTCGTTGGCATTGGTCATGTTATTTATCAATTTATCCAATTTCTCCATGTTGGTGGAACCAATCTTGATTCCTATTTTTTAAATTTAAAGTATTCATTTCAAATTAATTTGTTTTTTTGAAATTTATTGTGTATCCATTGTGCAATGTTTTATGAAAACCCTCTTGAGTGTCAGTTTGTGGAAATTTGGAAATTTTGTGTTTTTTGGAAAGATATTTTTGTAAAATGATTAAAAAATGGTTGTTTGTGTTTTTGATTAGATAAATTATTTTCAATAAAGATTTTATATTTATTGAAATGGTTTGTGCACACATGGGTTGACATGGGTCGGCATCGTTGTGTGTCATGTGTTCATATTCATTGGTATATATATGGGTGTGCAGTACCCCAATAAAATGGATGGGATTGATGTGGTCATGATGTACCCCCAATTAAGGGGTTCACTATGTGACGACATTGTGAAATGATGACTCACAACTTGAGAGTATATGGAGGTCCAGGTTTCATTCTCGGTAGAATGTGTTTTTGTGGGGAAAATAATGGGGTATTCCAAAATAGAACTTGTGATATGGTTTTCGATCATTTCTGGTTTTGTTTCTTAGATCTAGGTGCTATTTTGAGAAATTAGTTTTATTGGAACTTGATTATATTTTTATATAAAGTGTATCAAGAAATATTTTCTAAAAATATCAATTATATAAATGTTCTTATCATTTATTATCCTAGTTTTTTTTATTATGGATGTCATTGGGGAAGATCTTCTGAGATTCATTTTTCACCCCTTCTTTGGAATTTTGGGGTTATTGTAGATGTTGTTTAATGAGAAATTAGAAATGGAAATGGGTCACACATAAGTACTAGTACATCATGATACAATGGATGTTAGGGGTGTTGGAGTATAGAACATGTGTATCTTGGGAGTTTAGATCACCTTTGAGATCTGATTGTTTTGTCTTCTGCTATGTACAATGATATTGTTTTCTTCATATATGGTATAATTGGGTTAGTTTATATATAAATAAAAAAAATTGTAGCCTTTAATTTATATTATTCAATATGAAATATTTTATTTGGTTATTTGAAGATTGGATTATTTTGTTTTTTTCAAAAAGGTAAAATATTACCCAACATGTATTGAAATCCTTCTGCATTTATTTATAGAAATTATCATCATAGGATTTTCTCTTAAGGACATGTAATGTTCCTACCCCATCACAAGACATATAGAAGAAGAGGGATATTACAAGTGGAATTATCTTGATCCTTCCATTTTTTTAGAACATGTTGTCTTCGACATGATATTATTTTTTATTCTTGGAGTTGAATTATTTTGGTCTACTGCTTGAGTGGGGGAATATAAAGGATTAGAATTTGTAGGGCATGAAATGTATTGAAAAAATAATATAGCTAACCTTTTTCTGTTGGACATAAATTTACTAGGGAGTTGGGTACATAATCCATTGTGATAAACTTATAGTAATTGGAATATCATTGGAAGGGGTTTATCCAATGAGAGTATCATGACATGAATTAGAGAAATGGCCTCCCATTATAGCGCAATATATCAAATTGAGTAATGATTTATGTCATGGTGAAATTTATTTATTTTTCAAAAGTAAAAAAAAATTATTTAAAATTATTGATTTTTAAAAAAGTGTGATGAAGGAATTTTTAAAAAAAATGGGATTTTGAAAATGAAATATGTTATTTTTAAAAAATTGTTGAACTTGGAAAATGTTTGTTTGAGAAATATTTAATGTGATTTTATGATGTTGTAGAATATGAAATTATAATGCTTCAAGTAATTAATAATGAGACTTTTGTTGTTTGTTGGTTGTATAGAATATAGAACCCAGTCTGCATCATTGAAACTATCTAGAGGTAGTTATAGAGAATGTGGCTGCATATGAGCCATAGGTGAACCAAAAATGTGTTCAGTTTATTGTTGGATTATTACTACCAAAGGACATTGGGAACAAGAGCAATGAGCCATGGAGAGTGGATCATTATGAATAATTCCAAAAATAAAATACACCCATATTTCGGGGTCATTCAAAAACCAATGAAGGCAAAGGTGTGGATAAACACGATGAATCATATCACTAACTTTATGAGGACATTAGAAATTCTAAAGGTCATGCTAGAGACTTTCATGAATATGGTGGGATTTAGTTGTGTTGGAAAATGTGTACAAAATACAATTTTGCGATTATTTTGAATATATGTTAAAAAACAATCATCCCAGGTTTAGAATTCAGAAAATGGAAAAAAATTAAATATTCCAGTATGAAAATCATTATATAAAATAATATTTAGATAAATTCATTAATTTAGTGAATTTTTTCATAGTGGATACTACGTGTAAATCCTTGAAGTCTTTTAGCATTTATTTGGGGCTGAGACATGATATTTGTTCAATGATAGTTTTTCTGTGTAATATGAACTATACATATATAGTCAATGAAGTCACAGTGGCTTAATAAGACATATCACAAGTTATGGGATGTGGAGGTATATTTAAATATGACTAAAATTGTTGGATATATATTTTTTGGTGGATATTTGAAGAGGGAAACCTATTACTAGGGTGGGAGAATTAATCAAAATCAGAATGCTAGATCAGATATTATTTTTTATGTTCTACGAGTAAATATGGACATTTCCAATGCTGTTTTCTAGGCCACATATTGTGATAGCTTATGGAAGAAAATATTTCATTCCACAACAACAATAATATTGGGAATTTTCAGTGCTATTGATGCAATTCTCAAAGGTGTCGTGATCATGAAATTTCACAGGTGTTGCACCAATCATGTGCTTCAAGAGGATGACGGTGAGAGTATATATATATTTAGTAGAACATAGCTAGCCCGGGTGATTCTAGGAAATATATGAATCCACTAGTAGTGTAGTGTCTATAGGAAAAATAAGGAACAATGTGTTCTAATGTAGTTATTTTATAGAGAATAGTAGGGTATTTTGGATGTATGTCAAGTACCATATATAGTTTTTGGTATGATTCCTTTTATTTATACACTAATGAATGTCTTGTTAGATAAAATTATAACATATTCCTTTATTTCTTCTCATGTTTTTGATTTGAGGATTTCAAATCATGAGATTATTCTTTCAAAGAAAAACCTCAACCACCACTTGGTCAATGAATGTATAGACCCATTGTATGTAGATAATTTTCTATAATCATCAATGGATCAAAACTAAAATATAATTTCCCTTTTCTAGAGATGGATGTTTTTGATATAATCCTAGGTATGTATTGGCTGATGATGTTCAAGCCTCGCATCCACTGTTATCCCCAATAGGACAGTTTTATAATTTAATATGGTCTTGATATTCTCTTTAAAGGAGATCAGAGTGTAATGGAAGGAGCAATGGGCTTGTTGGAACTATAAATTAGAATGATATTATACATGTTGGTTGCAATGTATATGTCATTGATAATTGAGATCAAGAAGAAAAATTTTCCAATAGTGGTGGATTAGAATGTATATTTTCTTCCCAATTTTTTCTATAGAGTTTCCACCAATAAGAAATGTACATATTATGGATAGGGATAACCTAGTGATAATGGATGGTGATAACCATGTGATAATGTGGATAACCAAGTGATAATGGGTGGGGATAACGAAGTGATAAAAGGGATTATTGTGGTGGATAACCAGAACATTCTATGGATTGATAGGAAATTTGTCCCCTTTATAGAAAGGGAAAACAAAGTGATAATGGAAGAAGCATCAAGACATCATCATATTCATATCAATAAATCATGATGACATATTATAGTATATCGTATAAGCCAAAGACATATTCCAACTTCTGCTGATGAATGAATACATCTACATCATTGCATTGAAATATAAGAGGAGGCTCATATTACTTCCACCATACCATATGATTGTGGGAATATTATATAATGTAATTCATATTTAGACCAAGATCATATTAATACTCATACTAGGGCTCACTATGTGAAAGTAACACATGCCTTGGTGAAGGTTCATTCTCCTACTGATAAATCCCAGTGAAATATCCCAAAGTGTCTGGATCAGGCTCATACTCTCATCTTGACTAAGGATCACCAAGTGAGAATGATACATGAGTTCGGACATGCTCATAATAATTTCAATAATGATAAATAGTATTAATATAACCTAGCACCTTCTCAGTTGTAGTATCATACTCCCACCATACCATAGGGTTATAACAATGTTCCAGAAACTGTCATACCTTAAGATCATTTCCATTCACATTTCTAAAAGGAAGGTCGGCATATTAGGCTCATGATGTAGAAAATGACCCATATTCCCAGTCATCTCAATGGTAGTTTCCTTGGAGTTATTCAAGAAACATTCTCAACAGCACAAAGGTAGGTAAACTCTTCAACATAAGTACAAGATGACCATTACCATGACTATTCTCTTCATGGTAGTGTTCAGATGGATATTATGGGCTCTTCTTCGTGAATTTACTTTGGTCATCCTCCCTATAAAAACATATCTCATGGAATAGGACATACTACCCCTTCCTAGAATCTTTCTTATATAGAGGTGTTCAAAAATACTTCACCATCATATATAGAGGGGTTTAATTCTCTAATAATTTAATATATATAGGTTATAGGAATATATAGGACACCATTATATAGTTCCCAATCAACTTCTAGAATCACTCCACTCCTTCTAGAAAGAGACCCTATGAAGCAACTTCTCTAGGTTGACTGGGTGTAGGCATTCATGTATGATGAAGAAGTGGTCGACAATAATATATTGAGAGTGTTTTATAGAAACATCTTCCACATTATTTTATGAACCCTCAACAAATCCAAATATTAGTTCTCAAATGAGTGATAAAAGAAGTACATGCCTTTTCTATGCCATCATATGTGGGTTACTGATCAATGAATAATGTATATACACCGTCATTATCGATGATTCAAGGGTAACCTTTAGAACATAAATATACTCCATTTTCATCTAGACCTAGATACATTCCCTATTGTTTGGTATCCAAAATCCTAAAATCATATTGGAAATCTAGAACACGATTTCATCCAATTCATAGCTAGTCATATGTATGCTATCATTTAATCCATTTCATGAATCTATAGTCAAGAGCATGTAAAATACGGAGTTTTACACTTTTCCACCCCTAGAAAGGATAAACACTTCATATATGGGGTCATATAATGTAATAGCATCTGACGAAATCTAGAGACTAGGTAACGCTCGACCTAGTAGGTCACTACAACAGAATTACTTTTCTTCAACAATTCCATGAATACATGAAAACAGATAGAGTTCATCCAATGTATATTTAAACTAGGATCCTCGAACCAATGATAATTTGTTTGAGACATGGATACATAAGGTGTGATCACGTAGAAAATTTCATATAAAGAAAATTTCTCACCATGGGTTTCCATCACACCCAACTCCAATGAAGGAATAGATGGGTTTTATAAAAAACCCACAGAAAGAGCTTCCATATAACAATCCAGGAAAGGACCATGCTCACTAGGACGAGGGAATATCTTTGACTGCCTCCTCCTATAGGTTTGTCAACCCAAAAGTGTGTTCTAGACATACTAGTATTAGCTTCAAATAAAACACATCCCAATGGGTTGGGGCATTTATATATCAATAACCATCACCTAGTTTGTCATCCCCTAAGATATTCATAGATAAATAATCAATTATTAGGGATAAAAACTACCCCTCTTGGATGGGGTCATTTATATCATTTGGTATTTCCTGTAGGTCATAAAATCCATGACTTGAATAATTGGATGCTCAACAATAGGACCCTTATATGACAATTTTATCACTAGATAACAACAACCCCATTTGTTTGGGAGAATTTTTATAATATTCATCACCATAGAGAGACTAATTATTATCATATTTAGGAGGGAAAATCCATAGTTAGTGCCCTTCATACTCCTCCAACAATAAGACACAACTATATTGGCCAGGGCCCTCCCTATACAAAACAACTAGAAACTCCCTTTAGGTAACAATTCATATAACAAGAAAGGAGGATCGTATAATAAAGGTGATAATAACCTAGTGTGGTTGCATACCAAAATATCCCAATTTCTCTAAGAGTTTAAATAATAACAGTAATGAAGGTGTTACAGAATCGACCTATTTATTTGAAATTAATGGAACAACCACAATTACCCGATATTCCTTTTTGATAATCATTACTCTCTATATGATATAAATTGTACATCATGTAATAAATACATGGGGCCGCAAGATGGTAATTACATCTTGGGAGGAGGGAGATTTGGATGCACATACCATGGCAGGATTCACCTAGAACCATAAAAGGCCCCAATATTTGACTCATTTAAATAATGAGTTTCAACCTATCTAGTCAAACAATTCTAAATAAAAATATAGTGGTTCATAAAAATCCCAATCACCGCTAAGAAAAGTTGATGTTCATTCAACAAATGAACATTTTTTAAAATATGCAAGTGAAACATAAACTCCCTAATTACTCAAAGAGGAGCTATTCAGGTGTAATATTCAAATTAGGAATTGTCTTCATATAGGGATGAATACTCTACCTCCCATAGTCAATCCTCCAGGAAGAGAGGTATCAAAGAATGAGACTGGCTCCAAATACTAGTAGTTAGTCTACATAAATGATGAAGTCAAAAATGATCATAACATCCATCTATTGTGGTGGAAGTGAATGCCTAGTAATGGAAATAATTCAATATTAGTAAGAATTGATGAACAATATGATACAAAGGTAGGTCTACCCCCCGATCCCCACCAACTCCATATAGGCAGGAGGTGGTGCAACGAACCAATTTTTTATCAATGAAATTCACTTCTTATAATTTGTTCCAGCAGTAGAATCATATATATATCATATATAACACAATAAAAACCATGAATTAAGAATTTGTGAAAAAATATATCTCTAGATGTTGAGGAACATATATCGATGAAATAGTTACATGACCATTGAAATAGTAATCTGACCCATATGAATAATAAACCAACCTATTTAATAGTTACATTACTAATGAATATAGAAATAAAATTTAACTATCCTATAAGTTATAATACCATATAAATATATCATAGAAAAATTGTATAAATAATTTTAAAATTTATTAATAAAGTGTTGGTATTTTTTTAAGTCACGTATATTTAATAACAATATTATGAATCATTGAATAATTTTATAGAATTTTTTTTATAAAAATTATTAATAAATATGAATTTTGATGACTTATTATTTGAAAATAAATTTTAATAGACCTTATTTATTTTTTAAAAGTGTTAGAAATGATATTGGAATTATAAAAAAAAATTCCGGGAAAATAGTGATGTTTTTTAAAAAAAATCCCTCTGATTAAGAAAATTAATCATCAAATTATTATTCCATTTTTGGATTCTACATGTGAAAAATTGGATGAGGTGAATTTTTGGATTTTACTAAAAAACATGATATTTTTATGAATAGTAAATATGATGATTTACTAAATAATCGAAATACATGCTTTGATGAGTCATGGGTGATGTTCTACTATTGTTAGAACCCCTGGTTAGAAATCACATGCACGTTTTACCATTTTTTTCATGGATTCATCTCAATTTATTTCTTTATAGGGAAATAATGAATGAATGATTGACATATTAAGACCCCCACCTCCACTATAAAAATCACCCACACTCCCATATTCTCGTCACATATCTCCATCAATTTCCCTAGCCTACATTCTACTCAAATGTCTCCCCATTATCATCCCCCATTTCCTATATCCCATGGACTCATCAAAATACCAAATCCTCAACCCTTAAGAGTCTCTCAAAGAAGATTAATTCAATATGTAATTTCCCCTTTCCATTTCTTTTACTTTCTTTTCAAGTTCCTTTTTTTCATTTCTATCCTTACCTCTCCTCATCTAAATTTTATGAAAAATCCAATTGCTTATATCTACATGAAATTTTTATGATAATTTAATACGTTATAATTGTCTCACATTTACCCATATTTTATTCTAGTTGTTGAAACACCAGCCGAGATGCATTTATTTACCACATTCATGTATTGTAGATTTTAAATATCTATTACCATATTCAATTATGTTCATTAATCCATTATAGTGGTCTATCTAGACTATTATTTATTTATTATTTCCGATTTCTGTTTTTAGAATCTTTTCTGTACACATTGTTTTTATTTATAAAAACCAAATGAGTTCATTGTTATAAAAAATCCCTAATGAACCAAAACGGTTGTCAATAATTTTTAATATAATGAATCACCTTCAATCAAAATAACCAAATAAATTCTATAACCATGTAATCTTCCGTATGTTAACAAATAATAAAAACTTCAATTTTGGAAAAACATTATCATATTATAGGTTTATCCTTACATGAATATAGGTAAACCAATTAGGAAATCCAATGAAACAAACAATTGAATTGAATTTCATAACCCATTAAAAATTCCATATTAAACATAATAAGGTAATAATAAATCAATAAAATAAACAAGATGTTTTTGATATATTTATTAATTAATTTATCATGGTTATCCCAGATAGGAAGATCATTTGAAGGGATCATTTGGAAGTAATGTAAGGGATTCTACCCAAACCTCCATTATTCCTTCGTGTTATTCTTACACTCTTTTTACCTGAATGATATACTATATTATATTTATGTAAAAATATAATTCCTATTTACATGTCCAAACTCATGTATCAATATCAATCAATCATTCTCTTTTGTGGATATACTTTATTTTATGTGATTCCATCCTCAATTATTCCTGGTAAGCAAACCTGTTTTAAGGGATCTTCTCGAATTTTTTCCCAATTTCAAATACACTCTACCAGCTTTTTAATCCATAATTTATTGATAATATCAATATATTTGTTATGAAAACATTATTTATTCACTTATTGTTTTATATAAAACATTATTCCATTTTTTCTTTTAGTTGATCTATAGTATTTTCCATAAAAATGCACTAAAATGTTTTAATTTAATAAATACTTTTCTTTACATGTTTTCAGTTTTGTATGAAATCAAATAACTTGATATATGCATGTTTTCTATGTCAATGTCTATATGTCTTTTAATATATTTTATCCATGGACACTTGTACGATACAACCATTTGTTATGATTAATGGAATTATTATGATACCCATTTCATTCCATGAGTACCCTTATCTTTTTGTATGATTGATCATGAGTGATTCCATATATGGAAAGAATATTCATGAAAATATTAAGAGTGGTGCATCTAGATAGTTCATTAATTCATTTGGTAAATATGAGTCTCATGATTCTTTTTGTGCAACAGTCTTTGTGGTCAGCCTTAACTTGGGCAACCAAGTGAAATGGTCTTGGTGGTTTTCCTTGACATGTGCTACCATGTGCAATGATAATGGTGGTCATCCTTGACTTATGACCCTCTTAGTAAAATGAGCCTTGAATAATTCTAAATTCATGTTCTATGATTCATCCCCATTACTATGATTCCATGTTTATATGATCCCACGTTATACATGTAACAATTATATATATTTAATTACATTATATGTCTGTTTATATCGTTATTTCCGGATTCCTACCAAATTTTCTAAAGAATTGTTCCTCTACACAATCCCTTACTAGGAATTTATATCATCCCTTTCTTCATGTTATCCACATGTTATCCTATAATGATGTATGATCAGAATGGGTGTTAGGGGATATTTATAAAAAATAATCAATGAAATGTTATATATAGTCCCATGTAATTTTGTTTTTGAAACCAATCTTCCATTATGAATTCTAGTATATAATATAATGATTTCATAATCTTAAAATCATGTAATTATATTTTTAAAAGACTTAGGTCTCTACTGGTGGCTTAAAAAATGTGCCCCCCTGAGCTACATAACTTCTCCAATCCTATGTATACATTAATGGAATCCATGGAAGAGATATGCACACCACTAAAGTTTGAGAGAAAGAGATACCCTAAATTGTTGGATAATACTCCACCTTTACCCAATTTCTAAAATATTTCCTTCTCCCATTTTGAACATTCAAGTGACCTTAGACAACATCTCACAAAATTCACATCACCATGTGGTAAGACAATGATCCCTTAAGAACAACATTTAGCATTAAATATGATGTGTTTGGTACAGACTCTGATAGGGATAGAATTTTATGGTATAGTAGCCTTCTTGTAGGATCTGTTACCATATGGTAATACCAATATCATCAGCTCATTTATCCATTCATTTATATGTAGAAAAAATAAATGTCAACCAGAAGAACTATAAACCATGTAATAAATATAGGGTGTCTAACATTTTAGATAGAATGAATGATTTAACCTCTTCAATCAGTATCCCTATCTCCCAGGAACAACTCATGGATCATTTTGTAAATAATATTTGGGTTTATTTGCAGAAATCTATGATACCAATGTCGTATATAGATGGGTTTCATGAGATTGATGAAATAGAGAAACTTCTTGAGGAGGACATTCAATGAACCCTATACAAAACATGACTCAGTCACACAACATAGGGTGAAAGTACAAGATATGAAAAATATTCATATGTCACCATCATTCTAGCATCAGTAACTATCCATGTTCCTTCATAGGTCCCAATCTACCCAACACCTCTAGTATAGTGGCTACAAACACAAAATCTCCCTCTATTAGAAGCCTAGGGAAAACAAGGTCTCCCAGTATTAAAAAAAAGGATGAAAAAAGCATACTCCATATGAAATGAAAATTTTTCTGGTTATTTCATTACCACCAATGACAATAACCTTTTACTACAAACATATCACTTGAATCCTGATGAGGTCAACCTGACCGACCATCTAGAAAACTTTACATTCCATATACAGATGGTTTATAATATCTATAATTGTTTCCTCTTAAATGTAAGCTTTATATCATGGTTAATTCCAAAAAGGTGTGGTTTGATAACTTCATAGAGTTAGTGGGTTTTATAAAAAATTCCCATATATAAGAAGGTGGTGACTCAGAGAAGGATCCAATATGGTGTGAGAACAGATTCAACAACAGGATGAATCTGAAAAACATTTATGTGAGATTATGAATCTCAAAGAAAATAGTGGTGTGGACCCAAAATAGACCCACCACAATATAAAGAGATAACATATGTAAATCCCAAAGGTAGGTTCAACAATCATAAGTTATAATTAATAAAATGTTATTGATCATATTTTTCTCCAATACAAGCTATAACATTACCATATTTATTTCATGAAAAATCTAAAACATTGAAACCAACCCACAAAAAAGAATAATCATTTATAGAATGGATAATATATGGATATTTTGTGGTTATATACATGGAGAACCCATTCATTTATGGATAATATTCATTTGAATAAAAACATCCCACACATAACATGGGAACAAGAGGGTGCATGCTCATGAACAGTTGATACAAGTGACAATTTAGGCATGGTCAGACCAAATATTTTGGCCACATCCCCAAAGGGGATATATAAGCAGTCATGAATCTTGAAAAATTTCTCTTCTAATCTCAAAAGAGGCATGGTGTCATCCCATAATCCTCTATATTCATCTTCATCGAGTTATCACGCATGACCTCCTAGCATGGGTTCGATTATCCTATCATCCCACAAAACAAAGAAGGATGACAAGATGTACAAAACTAATAGATGATACCCCCTCTACCACTGTATAATCACTAGGAATATAAACATAAAATTCCTTAGATCCTAAGGGGCATGTATAAGAGAATCACCATGTTGGTCGGAGTGGATACTCAAGAGGGGGGTGAATTGAGTTCCAATTAAAATTTCTGTTTAAAAAACATTGTCTTTAAAAAACCCCCAAATAAAATACTGAATTAAACTGTAGTAAATTTATATCAAAGTAAATGTTCTGTTGGGTTCTCAAGGGATTGATTATTTCCCAGTTAATCAAAACAGAAAAGTTGATTAAATTTTGAAACTAACATACAGATTTACAACTAATATAAACACTTGCGAGTTTAATTATCAAAGTGATTTTAAAATAGTTTTGTTTTTAAAGTAATTAGCAGTGGAATAAAAGAATAAATATGAAGGATATAGCACAACAGATATAACCAAGAGGTTCAGTTTCAAGCCAAG
Source organism: Viscum album (assembly GCA_963277665.1). Taxonomy (NCBI): domain Eukaryota; kingdom Viridiplantae; phylum Streptophyta; class Magnoliopsida; order Santalales; family Viscaceae; genus Viscum; species Viscum album. Next base: position 540,412,081 of record OY728130.1, on the reverse strand, counting down.
ACGTAGTCATCTCAACAATTTATAAAAATTGGATCCACACCCTGGATCGGGGTTCACAATAGTTTAAAACTGTCCAGGTCCAGGACCTCTACCACTGTTATTCATGGGAAACAAAACAATAGAAACCAGCTGTCCATGTCACACATGGCCTCTACCACTATTACTGTGGGAAATGAAAGATGTAAAGATTTTCTGGAGGATTTACAGATCCTCCAGCTGAAGTATAGGAGACAGTGTGTGTGTTAAATACAGCAGATAACTCACCCTGCTCAAAATGTAAAATAATGAATCACAGAGCAGAGATGTAGAGTTTAGAAATGGATCTAGTGATTGAAGTGAAGCTTTGGACTCCTTGAGTTTGATCAGAAATGGTTCTGGGTCCTCTTTTGTTTTTTGTCTGAAAAATAGAGCGTCGTCTGCTTGGCATCCTGGTTCAGAGATAGTGAGAAATGTAGTCGATGAAGTTCTTCAATGTCCTCATGAATTTACAGAACTCTTGTTGAGTAAGCTTAAGTTTGAATGAGCTTCTGTGTCTTCTTATTATAAGGTCTTCTCTTGTCTTCTACAATTATCTCATCCACCACTCTTTTCACTCATATAAGTTATGTCGATTGTCACATGGTGTGTTTGCACCAACAGGGATTTCTTGTATTTATGGCACATGCTCCAGCAAAATAAATGATTTCTTTTTGCAGGTACGAGGTACGGTTCCCTGACATCCAACAACCTTCATTAAATAAATTTCAGAGCATTAAAATATACCTAATATGACTGTTGGGTAGATTAAATAAAGATAAAGAAATTTAAATAGCTGTTTATGACCATTGGTGAGTCAAGTGATCGGTAGGTCCTCAGCATCAGCATCGGTGGCTAGACATCGGTGTGTCCTGATCGGTGACTCAGATGATCGGCATCGGTGCGTCATGATTGGTGACTCATTTGATCAGCATCGGTGAGACATATTCGGTGACTTAGATGATCAGCATCGGTGTTTCATGATCGGTGACTCAGATGATCAGCATTGGTGAGACATCTTCGGTGACTCAGATGATCATCATTGGTGTGTCATGATTGGTGACTCAGATGATCAGCATTGCTGAGACATCATCCATGACTCAGATGATCAGCATCGATGAGACAGTTGTCTTTTGATATGGATCGGGGTGATCGTTCACTTTTGATATGGATCGGTGCGACCGTTGTCTTGTGATATGGATCGGTGTGACCATTGTCTTGTGATATAGATCGGTGCGACCGTTGTCTTGTGATATTGATCTGTGCGACCGTTGTCTTGTGATATGGATCGGTGCGACTGTTGTCTTGTGATATGGATCGGTGCGACAGTTGTCTTGTGATATGGATCAGTGCGATCATTGTCTTGACAGAACACAAGGTGTCTGTTTGATCCAGAAGACTTCCTAAATACTTGTAAATCAATAAAAAAGAGATTAAAACATGATCCAACCGATATAAACATACTCACTAAAATATTGTTATTATGTATATGAGAAATCCAACCGAATTAAGTAATAATGATTTGTGATTATTAAAACAGCAATCATAAGAAGAATGCATCAATCTTCCAGAGGGCTCAACAATCTCCCCCTTTTTGATAATCACAAATCTTATTTATAAATAAATATAATATATCATCAATAATAGTGACAAGGCATAATAAGAATAAAAACACAATGAGATATAAATCTCCCCCTAAATTTATGCCTTTAAATATTTATGCAAATATTTCCATATAAAGGTTCTCCCCCAGAGATATAAAAAAATATCTCCCCCTTTAGATATAGATCTCCCCCTTTATATATAGATCTCCACCTTTAGATATAGATCTCCCCCTCTAGATATGCATCTCCCCCATATATATACATATTTCTCCCCCTTTGGGATAATAAAAAATGAGGGAAAAAAGACAAAGGAGAGATTAAAAGAAGGCATCAGAGAGAATAAAATGAAAAGAAAATAATGTTTATAAGGTACATCATAGTACAAACACAACAGGGTTCACCCTATCAACATAAATGCATAACTATTTCTTGGGGTGTAACGGGGATTGGCCTTTGATAGAAGGATCAGTGGTTGGTATGTTGGAAGGGTTTGAGGGAGGATGAACTCGGCGAATTTGAAAAGGTGGTAAGATGACTCTGGACAGTGGAGGAGAGGATGCCATTGGGATTTGCTGTGGAGATGTAGGAGCTGGTTGATAAGATTTATGAGGAACTGGTCGTAGGTGAGATAGAGCTTGAGCAACGAGGATCTGATTTGGAGCAACATCAGAGGCACTGAGAGGTTCAGCAGTAGGAAGAACAATGGCGTTGGATCGTTCATTTAGATAAGGCTTTAAAAGATTTATGAAATCCTGAATAACTTCTGCACCATACTGCATAGCCTTCTCAAAATCATCCTTATTCTCCATGAACCGTTCCATGGTAGGATTAAAATCATGAAAATGACTAACTTGAGTCTTGAAAGCTTGAGTGACTGGAGGTAGTCTCATATTTTCAGCCAACGCTTTGAAATTCGCGGTTATCTTAGGCTTGGTATAGATTTTTGAAAAGTAATGATCATCCTTTTACTTGATCTCTATCTAATCTTTAGTGGAATCTGTTGAATATATTGTTACCATCTTAGGAATGTGATCACTGTGCTCCTTCATCTTCCTCAACGAGTCTAAATCAAGATCTTGTCTAATGGTTGCCAATTCATCTTGCACAATCTGCCTTAGAGCCTCTAGCTCAGGAGTAGTGATCTTGGTTACATTGGCTGTACTGGATTGAGAAACTATCTGAGTTATCTCAGCTTTCAACATTCTCAGATCAGACATCTTAAGATGTTCAATCAGATTCCTCCACACTTCCATCATACCAGAGATGGTTGATCTAAATTTATTTGATAAAGAAACTAAGATAGATTGTAGATCCTTCAGAATATTATTTAGAGAGGCTATGTGCCTGACAATAAACTCACCAGTATTGGCCAGGTCTGGTCTAATAGCATTTGAAATTTCTTCTCTGACTGTATCTCTCATAGCAGCAAGCAACTCACTTTTGAACTTATCAAAATCAGACTGAGAGATAGTAGATCTAGGTAGATGAACATCTGCAACATCAACAGCATGAGCAAACTTTGCCTCAACTGGTTGGCTTTCCTTCACAACCACATCATATTCTGATTCTTCCTCTTCTTCTTCAGAATACACTAAACCCAAAACAGCAAAACCAGGGTAATCATCCCAGACAGAAGCACATAGAGTATATTTCAGTTTATCATAACTTTCTTTTCCATTAATTTCTAGAGAATCTCTCTTGCCATTGAAATTTGTTTCTGGTATGGTTTGATGTGTTTCTGTTGGAGGTACAGTAAGACCATCCACTGGTAGGTTATCACTATCATCATCATTATCATCATCATCATCATCGTCATCATCATTCCCATTTCCATTCTTCACAGAAACTTCACTGTCAGATACTTCAGTGTCACTAGCTTCTTCATCACCAAGAACTGGTTCTGATTCAGGTAAGGGTAAAGGTGGACTAGTAGATCCAAATTCCACTCTTCTCTTAGGGCTCATAGTATCTGGATCACTCATATCATCAGGAGGTGACATACTTACTTCTTTTGTTTCAGATTCTTCCATCCCTTGTTTACCTGACTCTTCAGTGTTCTTATTCCTTTCAACATCTACTTCTTCCTCATCATCAGAATAAATTGGAGCCTCATCTGATTTCAAACCAGGGTCTCTCAAACCCATCGGCCTCTTTCCATGATCAGTGGGATTTTAGGATTCATACAACTTGTCCTCATCAGCAACCCAACATTTCTTCCATGGGTTCCAGTTTATTTTCATCCTTTTATAAATTGATTTATTAACACAAAAAACACTATCAGATTCAGCTATCTCATTAGCTTCATCAACACATTCCATATTCTTTAACATAGTAGAGATCACTTTGGAATAGAACATGGCAGTGGCTTTCATAGAAGGTTTCACCATTCCAACTATGTGCACCATTAGATATCTACACAAATTGATCTTCTAATGGTTCTTTAGTAAAAACAATAGAAAAATATATTTGTATCTTACAGCAGAAAAATCTCTTTTCCTAGGGAATATTTGGTGGTGAATAAACATAAAGAGAAGTCTATATTCATCATTCAACTCTGAGGCTGTGATTCTCCTTGACTCTCTGTTTCCAGTAAAAATATCTAAGCTAACTCATAAGAGAAGTATTCAGTGGTTGGAGGAATGTTTCTAGCATATTCCCCATACCAACCCTCATGGGGTACATTTATACATTCAGCCCATTGTTTAGATGAAAAAGATATTTTTTTTCCTTTCACTAAAGAAGACATTCTGGCAGCCTCTACACCATCTAAAGTAACTTGCAGATTTATATAAAACTCATGCACCAGATTTGGGTAGTATACACCAGTGTTATATGAGAACTAGGTTTTCCATCCTTGCGGTTCTAAAACTAGTAATAACAGCGACATAATTGTAAATAGCCTTGCATAACAGACTTCCTTTTCTACAACAACAATCCGAGTTTCCAGGTTCAGATTTACTGATCTTTGAGTGTTACTACTCGACTCTCCTCGAGCACGATTTGATGGTACGGGACTTTCTGATCCTTTTCTTGGTCTCTTTTGATTAGCCATTTAAAGATTCTGGGGAATGTAGTAGTTTGAAGGTTCAAAGTAGAGGAGAAGAGAGGATATAAGGCTTGGCGGGAAATGAAAGGTCGACGGCTTGGGGAATAGAAATAGCCGCGTATCATTTATTTCATCATTTAGGGTTTCCATAAAAAAGATAAAATTAATTAATTAATTACAATATAATAAAAAATAATAGAAAGAAAGATAGGTTTGACAGATCAGTTTCACAGATCTGTTTAACAGATCAGTTTCACTGAACGGTTTCACAGATCGGTTTCACAAATCAGTTTCACAGTTCAGTTTCACAGATGAGTTTCACAGATCAGTTTCACAGGTCAGTTTCACAGATCAGTTTCAGAGATCAGTTTCACAGATCGGTTTCACAGATCAGTTTCATAGATCGGTTTCACAGATCGGCTTCCCAGATCCGTTTCAGAGATCAGTTTCACAGATTGGTTTCACATATCAGTTTCATAGATCCATTTCACAGATCGGTTTCACAGATCAGTTTCACAGATTAGTTTCACAGATCGGTTTCACAGATCTGTTTCAGAGATCGGTTTCACAGATCATTTTCACAGATCAGTTTCACAGATCGGTTTCACAGATCAGTTTCACAGATAAGTTTCACAGATCAGTTTCAGAGATCGGTTTCACAGATCGGTTTCACAAATCAGTTTCACAGATCGGTTTCATAGATTGGTTTCACAGATCGGTTTCATAGATCGGTTTCACAGATCAGTTTCACAGATCAGTTTCATAGATCTGTTTCATAGATAAGTTTCACAGATTGGTTTCAGAGATTGGTTTCACAGATCGGATTCACAGATCAGTTTTACAGATCAATCATACACATCTCTTGATTAATATAATTCATTATTTCAGAGCATAAAGGCTATGTAAAAATATCAGCTAATTGATGTTCCGAACTAATAAAATCTAGAGAAATATCACTTTTCGGATAATGATCCCTTAGAAAGTGATGTCTGACATCAATGTGCCTAGTCATAGAGTGAGACACAGGGTTCTTAGATATGTTGATCGTACTAGTGTTGGCACAGTAAATTTAAACATGTTTAAAATGAAATACATAGTCCAATAAAGTGTGTTTCATCAATAGAATATGTGCACAACAACTACTAGCAGCTATATATTCTGCTTCATCATTAGATAATGCAACTGAGTTCTGTTTCTTAGTACACCATGATACTAGGGACATTCCAAGTAAATGAAATGATCCAGATGTTCTATTCATATCTAACTTACATCAAAAAATTTCAGCATCTGAATAACTAGTTAGGTCAAATGATTATCCTTTTGGATAAAACAAATCTAAATTCACAGTATACTTTAGATATTTAAAAATCCTTTTAACAGCCAGTAAGTGTGATTCGTTAGGATTAGCTTGAAATCTAGCACACATACACACACTAAACATAATATCTGGTCGATTAGTAGTAAGATAAAGTAAATTCCCAATCATACCTCTATAATAGGTTTGATCTACTGGTTTTCCAGTTTCATCAATATCCAATTTACAGGTAGTACTCATAGGTATATCACTTTCCTTAATACTATCCAAACCAAAACATTTTAAAAAATCCTTATTATATTTACATTGATTTAGAATAATACCATCTTTAGTTTGGAAGATTTAAAATCCAATAAAATACTTAAGCTCTCCCATTAAGCTCATTTCAAACTCATTTTTCATAAACTTTGAAAAATCAATACATAAAGAATTTTTAGAAGATCCAAAAATAATATCATCAACATAGATTTTTACTATTAACATATCTTTTGAAATCCTTTTTATGAAATGAGTGGGATCAACTATTCCTTTTCTAAGTCCTTTTTAAATAATAATTTTTTAAATAATTTCATACCACGCTCTTGGATCTTGTTTTAAACCATATAAAGCTTTAGAAAGTTTAAAAACATGATTTTGAAAATGAGGATTTGAGAAACCAGGTGGTTGTTCTACAAAAACATCTTCCATAATAAAACCATTTAAAAAATAAATTTTTTACATCCATTTGATATAAATTAAAATTTAGATGTGATGAATAGGCAAGTAAAATCCTAATAGCCTCTAATCCAGCTACTGGTGCAATGGTTTCCTCATAGTCAATTTCTTCATCTTGATTATAACCTTGTGAAACTAGCCTAGCTTTGTATCTAAGGATGTTTCCAGATTCATAAACATTGTTTCTAAACACCCATTTTGTGCCTATGGTTATAATTTCCTTAGGTCTTTCAACTAATTTCCAGACTTTGTTTCTTTCAAATTGATTTAGTTCTTCTTGCATATCCATTACCTAAAATTCATCATTGATAGCATCATTGATATTTTTATGTTCTAACTATGAAAAAAAAGCTTGATGTTCAACCTGATTTCTTAGAGATTCTCTAGTCTGTGTACCTCTATCTAAATTACCTACAACAACATCTAACAGATGGTTCTTTAGAATCCTAGTTGGTCTAGAATAGGTAGGACTAGAGATTTCAGGTTCATCTACAGGTTGAGGTTCAATAGAAGCAGGTTGTGGAAAATTTCCAGAACTAGATGTTTTAATTATAGCTCCACTGCCTTTATTATTAAGGTTCAAAACAGAGAGATCTTCTTCATGATTTTCAAGAGAGGTCTTAGGTTCAAGTGGAGCAGTTTCATCAAATTTGATGTGAACCGATTCTTCCACACATTTGGTTCTCTTATTGAAAACTCATTATGCTTTACTAGAAATAGTGTAGCCTAGGAAAATTCCGTCATCACTCTTGGATGAAAATTTGTCCATATTGTATTTAGTATTAAGAATAAAGACTTTGCAGTGAAAAACTCTGTAGTAGTTAACCTTACGTTTCCTATGGTTCCATAACTCATAAGGGGTCCTCTTAAGAACAAGTCTGATCAAGACTCTATTAATAATATAACAAGCTGTATTTATAGCTTCAGCCCAAAAATAAACAGGTAGGTCATACTCATTAATAATAGTCCTAGTAATTTCTTGCAGGGTTCTATTCATTCATTTAACTACACCATTCTGTTGAGGTGTCCTAGGGGCAGAGAAATTGTGACTATAGCCACTATGTGAGCAGTAAGATTCAAACTCATGATTTTCAAACTCACGGACATGATCACTTCTCAGGTTTTTAATTTTAAGTCCACTAAGGTTTTCTACAGACATGGAATATTTTACAAATCAAGAACAAACTTCTCTTTTGTGAGCTAGAAAATATACCCATGTTTATCTAGAAAAGTCATCTACAAGAACATAGACATAGTGCTTCCCATCTAAACTAGAAACTATGGAAGGTCCAAATAAATCCATGTGAACCAACTCGAGAGGTTGAGAAGTTGAAACTTCATTCTTTGATTTAAAATAAACTTTATGTTTCTTTCCCATTCGACAGGGATTACAATATTTGTCTTCTTGAAATTCAAGTTTGGGTTGGTCTCTAACTAAGTTCTTCCTAGCATGTTTTCTATGTGAATGCACATTGTAGTGTCCAAATCTTCTGTTACAAAGCCAAGACTCTTTATAAAAAGCATTTAAACACGTAATATTCTGTTTAGATAAAAAATTTAAATCAACAACATAAATATTTTCATTTCTTAAATAAGAAAACACGAACACATTTTTAGAATTAAAAACATTGCAAGAATCATTTTCAAATTTAACATAAAAACCATCATCACATAACTGATAAATATATAACAAATTGTATTTAAGTCCATCAACAAATAAAACTTTAGAAATTAATATTGAGTTAGTGTTACCAATCTGGCCTAAGCCAATGATTTTTTCTTTTGAGTTATCACCAAAAGTGACAAAGCCTCCATCAACTCTGACTAAGCTTTTATAGCATGAGAAGTCTCCTGACATATGTCTTGAACATACACTGTCCAAATACTAAGCCTTTCTACAGGAGATCTTTAAGCAGGTTCCCTACAAAACAGATTTAGATAGGAAATGATTTTGGTACCCAGATCTTCTTGGGTCCAGACAGGTTGGCCAATAAAACTTTAGGTACCCATATTTGACTAATGGGTCTCATAAGATTTCTATAGTAAACAAATTTTGAATGATAAACCTTATTAGATCCATAACTATGAATATAACTAGTTTAAGAATATGAAGTTTTCCAAACTAGCTACATTCTGTCCAGATTTAGGAATGAATTTAGTTTTGGTAATTTTCCTTTGTCCAGGTTAGTATCCTATAACAGTAGTGTATCTAGGTGATATTTGCTTACCTAGCATCTGAGTAAGAGTATCTTTGCCATTGGGAAATTTCTCTAAGTCTTTCTTGAGTTGCTCATTAGATAATTTTATTTCAGTGTTCTCTTTAAGAAACTGAGCATTCTTTTCCATTTCAATATCAAGATCAGATTTATGTTTAACAGTTAAAGCATACTATTTTTTTAAACCTTTGTATTTGTCTTTCAGCTCATTACAGGTTTCTTATAACATATCATAGTATTCAAATAGTTCATATTTTGACATGTTTTCTAAGTCATAATCATCTTCAGAATAAAATGAATTTAAAGCAGGAGTTTCAGATGTTACCTCAGAGGTGTTTGTCATAAAACACATGTTTGCCTTATTTCTGTGTTCAGTTTCCGAAACGACAGATTCAATGGTGCTATCCTCAGAAGCACTCCAAGTAGCCTTCATGGATTTCATAAAATTATTGTCCTTGTATTCATACCTCTTCTTGTATTTCAACTTTAGATAGTCTGCTTTTATGTGTCACTTTCTTTTGCACTCATAGAAGACAACTTCATCTGATTTGTTAGATTTCTTCCAATCCTTTTTCCAATGTCCGTTGTTATCATACTTACCTTTATAATTTGATTTTATGAAAAACTTCTTCGTCCTATAAAACTTTTCAAACCTTATGGAAATGTGAGCCATCTCAGCATCACTATCAGAATCACATTCACTGTATTCACAGCTTGAACTCTCATTTATATCTTGAAGCTTCTCATTATCCTTGTTCTTTGAAGCTGAAGTCTTGAAATAAACTGACTTCCTTCTAGTTTCATCATCTTCTTCTTTGTTAACCTTTAGTTCCTCTTCATACATCATCAACTTGACAATTAGTTACCTGACTGGCAGTTCACCAATATCACATGATTCCCTAATTGAGACAGAAGATCCTCTCCATCTTTCAGGTAGACATCTCATAATTCTCATAATTTGTTCCTTTGATGGAACATCATTTCCCAAAGAAGTCATTGTTTTGAAAATTTCATTAAACCTGAGATACATGTTAGAAGTGGGTTCATCAGGCTTCATCTTAAAATTATCATAATTAATAGTATAAGTATTCAATCTCATTTCCTTAACATTAGTTGTTCCTTCATGAGAAATGGCTAAGGTATCCCAAATTTCATAAGAAGATTTACAGGAAGATATTATATTAAATTCATCATATCCTAAAGCATAGTACAAGGCATTCATTGCTTTGCAATTATAATTGTAGGCATCCTTAGTAGCTTCATTCCATGTAGATCTAACAGTAGTAGGAATTTTATATTCTGATTCTATAGTAGTCCAAATATCAAAACCCATTCTCTCTAAATGAATTTTCATCTTAATTTTCCACTGAGCATAGTTAGTGCCATTAAAAAAGGGTGGTCTATTAGTAGCAACACATTCAACTCTGTTATCCATGATAACTTACTTAAAGAAAATATTTTAAATAGATAAAAATTTAGAAATAAATAAAATTTTAAGAACTTTAAAATACAACTAAAATCACAGTTAAAAAAAAGAGTACATTAGAAAATATTTTTAATCCTCTGATACCAAATGTTGGTCAGATAGGATACTCAAGAGGGGGGCGAATTGAGTTCCAATTAAAATTTATGTTTAAAACACATTGTCTTTAAAAACCCAAAATAAATACTGAATTAAACTATAGTGAATTTATATAAATGTAATGGTTTTGTTGGGTTCTGAAGGGATTGATTATTTCCCAGTTAATCAAAAAAAGAAAGTTGATTAACTTTTGAAACTAACATACTGATTTGCAACTAATATAAACACTTGCGAGTTTAATTATCAAAGTGATTTTAAAACAGTTTTGGTTTTAAAGTAATTAGCAGCAGAATAAAATAATAACATTGAAAGATATAGCAAAACAGATATAACCAAGAGGTTTAGTCTCAAGCTGAGACTTATTCCTCTCAACAATTTATATAAATTTGATCCACACCCTGGATCGGGGTTCACAACAGTTTACAACTGTCCAGGTCCAAGACCTCTACCAGTGTTATTCGTGGAAAACAAAACAACAACAACCAGCTATCCAGGTCACACATGACCTCTACCACTATTACTGTGGGAAATAAAAGATGTAAAGAGTTTGCTGAGTATTTACAGATCCTCCAGCTGAAGTACAGAAGACAATGTGTGTGTTAAATACAGCAGATAACACACACTGCTCGAAATGTAAAATAATGAATCACAGAGCAGAGATGTAGAGTTTAGAAATGTCTCTAGGGATTGTAGTGAATCTTTGGACTCCTTGAGTTTTATCAGAAATGGTTCTGAGTCCTCTTCTAGTTTTTCTCATAAAAACAGAGTGTCATCTTCTTGGCATCCAGGTTCAAAGATAGTGAGAAATGTTGTCGATGAAGTTCTTCAATGTCCTCGTGAATGTACAGAACTCTTTTTGAGTAAGCATAATTGTGAATGAGATTATGTGTCATGTTATTGTAAGGCCTTCTCTTGTCTTCCACAGTTATCTCGTCCACCACTCTTTTCACTCATATATGTTTGGACATTGTCACATGGTGTGTTTTCACCAACAAGGACTTCTTGTATTTATGGAACGAGCTCTAGAAAAAGAAATGATTTCTTTTTGCAGGTACGAGGTACGTTTTCTTGACATCTAACAACCTTCATTAAATAAATGTCCGAGCATTAAAATATACATAATATGACCATTGGGTAGATTAAATAAAGATAATGAAATTCAAATACTTGTTTATGACTATTGGTGAGTCATGTGATCGGTAGGTCATTAGCATCAGCATCGGTGGCTAGACATCGGTCTGTCCTAATCGGTGACTCAGATGATCAGCATTGTTGTGTCATGATCGGTGACACATTTGATCAGCATCGGTGAGAAATCTTAGGTGACTCAGATGATAAGCATGGCTGTGTCATGATCGGTGACTCAAATGATCAACGTTGGTGAGACATCTTCGGTGACTCAGATGATCAGCATCGGTGTGTCATGATCGGTGACTCAGATGATCAGCATTGGTGAGACATCTTCGGTGACTCAGATGATCAGCATCGGTGTGTCATGATCGTTGACTCATTTGATCAGCATCGGTGAGACAGTTGTCTTTTGATATGGATCGGGGCGACCGTTCACTTTTGATATGGATCGGTGAGACCGTTGTCTTGTGATATGGATCGGTGCGACTGCTGTCTTGTGATATCGATCGGTGCGACCGTTGTTTTTTGATATGGATCTGTGCGACCATTGTCTTGTGATATGGATCGTTGCGACCATTGTCTTGTGATATGGATCGGTGCGACCATTGTCTTGTGATATGGATCGGTGCGACCATTTTCTTGTGATATGGATCAGTGCGACTGTTGTCTTGACAGAACACAAAGTGTCTGTTTGATCCAGAAGACTTCCAGAATACTTGTAAATCAATAACAAATAGATAAAAACATGATCCAACCGATATAAACAGATTTACTAAAAGATTGTGATTATGTATATGAGAAATCCAACCGGATTAAGTAACAATGATTTGGGATTATTAAAATAGCAATCATAGGAAGAATGCAACAATCTTCCAGAGGGCTCGACACACCAAATCTGGATGCACAAAACAATAGCACAGAATTACAACGTTATAAAATAGATAGATGTGGTCCCATCCAATCCCTTTGTTCTTAATGTACTTCATTTATTAAATGAACTATAGCTAGAATTTGATTCAAACCTCTATATCCCATTGAAATTTAAGACAATTGTCACTAAAACTAAATTTTATCGAGTGGAGTCTTTGTCAGTTGAATTTTTTATCGCCATCTCATTCACTGACCAAGATCTAGAATAATTCCTTCAAGGGGACATCATGCCCCAATATTTGTTGGTAGGACGCAAAAATATCAACATCAAGAGGTTCCATATTTATAATGGCTCTGGGATCATCAACATCAATGTTCTAACCAACCGTCATATGGGATATAATAAAGGTTTCATATCACCTACAATGAATACAATTTTAGTGTATGATTACCACGACCAAAGGCCTGTCAAGATGTTCATACACAATGCTTATGTTTGGGGACTCATATCTTTTTATTATTTTTTGGTTTTCAGGAAATTCACACCATATACTGTCTTTTATGGACGGAAAAATCTCTATAGCAACTTGGGGGTACCTTCAACATTCCATCTGTGTCTGAATTACCCCATCAATGAAAATGAGGGAATACAACAAGGTGATAGATCTCCCTTTGAAACATGAAGATCCACATATGATGATGTATATTTATATAAATGGGAGGAAAACCAATAGTGTATGTTAAAATACTGGTTACATCCCGCAATGGTTTGAAAACCTCCTATGAAATCGTTGGAGTATGGATGACAGTGACTATGTGATCCCAATAAACATAGTTCAGGTTATAGACATGACCCTAATTGTAAATGAACCTTCTATACACTATGATATTACACTATAAAATTAGATACTTTATCTCTATATAATGACTCATGTATTGAGAGATGATAATATCTCTTATCATGGCCTCCCTTATTCGGATTGTGATGGGAAATACCACAAATCACCACCATCTTCTGAAAATGTATATGATGATTCATGGTTGGGGGAAGATGAGGACTAAATCTGAAAAAGTCCACCCATATACATGGAAGGAATCCCCACCACCACCAGTGAAATTTTGAAAATAAATATGGGAAGATAAGAAGAACAACAATATAATCTAATTACTTCCTCCACATATCTTGAATAATAAGATATGAATATATAATTTCTGATGAATCACCTATATTTGTATACATTTAAATAAAATTAAATGCATACAATGAATATATATGTGGCTATGAACTATCACGAAAAACCTTATGACCATCAAGGATTTATGAAGTAATCTAATAGGATTCTCCCCTCTCATTCCACCAATGTATTAGTGGATGTTTAAAAAATTATCATACAAAACATTTTTTGAGGAGTGAAATATCCAATATAGTTTTCCATCCTCATACCAGTTAACACAATTAATGGGTAGAATAGGGAAAAAATTGATTTCATTGACCTTAATCGACCACTCTCAAAGGATGATTTCCCATTTTTGATCATAAAACTCTTAATCGATGAAACAACTGGAATCCCAGTCATTTCCTTCTTGAATGATTATTCAGTGTAAAAAAGATTAATATCACCCCTAAAGATGAAGAATGAAATTCTATCAATGGGCCTAAGGGGATCATTTTCTACCAGGTCATACTTACTGTCTGGAAGAATATCTGATCCACATTTAAAAATTCCAAAAAAATCATATATTTATGTTTTTCTTTGATGAAATAGTTGAAGGTTATGTTGGGGACCAAGTTTTCAAGTCCAGACATTGATGTGATCACTTCATATATCTCTAAATAGTCTTTTACAAGTTTTAACATCACAACAAAAAGTTGAATCCACTGAAATGTACTTTCAGAGTAACATGAAGGATGTTTCATGGAATTGTGTTACACCACCAAAGCATCATGTTTGACCAATAGATGACTAGTAATTTTCTAGATGTATCACCCATATATATCTCATTTAAATGACGAGTTCCAAGGGAACCTTACCATCATTCAGTTTTAAATTGAAAACATAGATTGCAAAGCATTCCCATTTACTAATATAAAAAAAGGAAGTAATTATCTATCAATGGGATGATGAATTCATATAAGCCTTCAAATAAATCAAGCAGTATATCATTATCCCATTTTTCATGACTCATTATATGGGAGGGAGACACAAATTTTATATGTGGCCCTGAAGAAATGATCAATGGTTCCCTCATTGTATAGAATAATGAGGCAGGGAGTGAGAAAAATATATAATACCTCTACCAGGCCATGCTATGTATTGAGACCCAATATTATGATGTTGATAAGTACTGTCTTGTACTCATCTATATAGTGGAAAATATGACACATTGCATGTATCACAATTTAGTCTATCTATTATATCATATAATTCTACTCATGTACCTCTGTAACCATCGCATTTTTACGAGGCTTTTGGAACAGTAGTTAGTCACTCTATAGTAAGAAGAAAGTTAGTTTTTATTGAAGATGATAGTGATTATGATAGAACTCAATGATTTCCTTCCATAACAACAATCAATAAACAAAAAAAAGGTAGACACAAAACATATAAATTAGGAGGTAATTTATTCCCATGAAACTCCCTATACAAGCAATATTTATTTTTAGGGTGCATCATGATGTCATGTTTGTAATGGAAACCATGAGATTCATTCATCGTCGATTAGGAATTGTACTTGTCACTCTGGGAAAAGAAATATTTTTTTAATATTTATGACTATCCGAAGGATGAAAAAATAATGATCAAAGATACAAAGCACACATTTTTAAATTGGATCTATACATACCACTGCACATATCCAACCTGAATGTCAATGGGTATTCAAAACTAGTGATAATGTAGATCAATGAGGAATATTCCCTCATAAAAGAATAACATGACCATGTCACTTGGTATATCAGTGTATTGATCATAGAATTCCCTTTTGATCCAACATTTCATCATGTTTCTTGATCATATAATTCTAACACTGACGTATTAGCTAATGTGACCACCATCCTTGACAAACCACTCAAGAGGATGAAATAATATGTTCCACACTTTGGTGAATGGTATCCATTGTAATTTTATGAGATATGATAGAAATCCATCAGGAAAACACCGCCCTAGATAATGATAAACCAATAACCATGCCAAGGTGTGTGGATCCCGTAATAATTTAAATCTAACACAAGACACCCTTGACAATATAAGAATGAAGGGAATAGATTTGTCACCAAGTAGTGACCTTCACACTACAAGATGATGAAAATAATCACAAATACCTTTACATGATTTTATTTTAAGAAATAATCCTGAAATATATATTATATGGAGATATTTTCCCCATCATTGAAGAATTTCATGTAAAATATTGCGACCCCATTCAATCTGGGGCCATGCCTCCCCCCCACAAAATCATGATTTTGGGAAATTACTGGAAAACCATGATATAGGACTGCATGGACCCACAAAAATATTTCATGAATTCTATATACATGAAAACTATATCCATTATGCTCCAATTTTTTTGTAGACAATTAAATATTCCAAGGCATTTATATTTCAGGGATTGGATATTTTGGGTCTATATTCCCCAACCACAAATATATAGATATAGTACATCATAACTGGTACAACAATCCTTTCCAAATGGGATGAGGCAATAACCCTAATGTATTTCAGATAAAGAAAATCTCCAACATCATAAAGTAAGATATCATAACCAGTTTTAGATTCCCTCATGCTGTACCGATGGACAACGATTCTATCTTATATTCAATGGAATTGAGGAAATTGTACCTAATGTACACTATCGAGTCCAATCAACCATATCACTATAATGTAGTTAAAAATGGATAGAAATTTCCCTTAAAAAAGTATATTTCAAATAAAACATAGAATATGGTTAAAAATAATTTGAAGTCTTGATCATAAAAACTCCACAATGATTTATGGGCCTACAAAACCACCCCACATACAAGTACACAGGAAACAAACTACTCATTGGTGTAGAAGAAAGATGATGTGTTACCCCAAGAGGTCCAACTAACTTCTCTCTGAATAACCATTTTCAGATATCTCTCATATAGAAAGAACTCAGAAAATGGCTGGGCGAATTAGTGTGCCATGATGAGACAATCTTGTGCACACTACACAACCTGGAGGTTCTTGAGAATCAGATTGCACATGTCTTAAATAAACTTTTTAAGCTATGTTCTATTCAGAATCATTATTGTTTTTTCATCTCAAAGCCCCAATGATTCTAGGTATATGACCCACCAAATCATCCTTGTTACATGATGTTAATTTTTATAGGAACATCCAAGTATCATGATATTTAATTGAACATGATCACCCTAAAAGAAGATGATAAACTATAGAGAATTTAATTTCATAACATTGAGAATTTATATTTCATGGTCTCTCAAATCCTTAATGCATGACATCAAAATGAACAATACCGGTCCTTACCGCATGATGTTAAACTTCACATAAATCACCATCTTATTAAGAACTCACCTAATATGAGATTCATCTATGTGAAGGTAAGATGAGATTCCCCCATCCCCATCCCAGATCCAACTCTACATTGGGAGTTTCTACATTCAAGAACTACTTATAGATTGATTCCTACCTGTATAGAATATGTAGTGACACTCTAAAATCTATTTTAGGGCCCATACACAATCTCCCTTTTCCCCATGTCAGGTGATCCATGTCCTTTTCACCTGACATAAAACTAAATGGAATTTCTAGAGATACCTACGGCTTAATTTTCATATTTAGTGAGATACACAGGGACACCTCGATCACATATCATAGTACAGACACCACCTGATGCTATTCCCATTTCCACTCTTTAATTTCCTCTATATAGATAGTGGAACCATTTTCATTTCTTTCTTTCACACTAATCATACATCACGTGAGCCTTGGAATTCAACCATGGGATTCCTAGCAAAAACAATTGCATGGAATCTTGAGATATTATATTAATGGTCTATATAAAAGGTTTATATAATTAATAAGATGGTTCCTTTCCATATTACATTAAACATCATTGTATATGTCCCTAATATTACATAAAACATTACATTCATGTGGACCTCAGTCGAGATGACCACTGTTTCTAATTTTTGTCTCCTACGACACCTAAATTCAAGAACTATATGTCACTTGATTCATTTCATCACAATATATGTTGTGACATATAGATATTCAATCATTGGTCGAGTAATGACAAAAAAAAATGATTCCTCTTAGGGTATATGTCATACTTGTGCAGGGATGTTGATAAGTGTATTTTAAGCATATATTTTAGAGTGTTTAAATGTTGTTATTTTTGTAATTAAATTAATAATCATTCAAATTTTAGATCAGATTAATTTGGTTTATTTATTTTTTAATGATTTAATGAATATTGTAAAAGGAATGAAAAGGGGAGATATTTTGAGCATAGTGACTCATAACACCACCTATCTTCACTCATAGTGTGAAACCATATTTTTTAGGATGCAGAATGCTATAAAATTTAAAAAACTCAATTACACATCAAGTAACACAATTAAAAATTATGAACTCATCTTAATGTATGGAGACCACCTAAATATGTTGTGAATTCAACGCACACTTTGAAATACCATTACAGAGCATGTAACTACATTACACATCAAGAATTTTTTATGGATATTGTTTTGGTGATGAAATACATTATGATTCATATGATCATAATATTAAAATGTTACATGTCATGTTTCATAACTACACATATGGAAATAATCCAATATTTCAAATCCACATAAAAAATTTCCATAGATTTAGAATCTGCGAAGGAAAACACATGTCGATATTACATGACATGTAATCACATTACACATAGTAATACATGTAGGGAGAACCCAATTTGATGGCTATAAATAGAGGTCATAAATACTTCAGTAATAATTTTATTGGATTGGTCCTCTACATTGGATAATGTCAGATGAAGGTGCACCTACTCTGGAACCCTACTCTAACAATTTCTTTAGTCTTTTTATTTATTATTTTTCTACACCAGATCATGGTTAGTATGAGTTGATTATTTATTTGTGCCAAGGAATGTGTGATAAAAGGGGGTTGAATGTATGAGGAATTTTTTATTTTAATGAAATAATTGTTGTAATTTAAAATTTGATTCTTTAATTCTATATTTCTGAAAATTTCATTTTTCATGTACATTGTGAGAGGTTTTAGGGATTTTGATTATATTATTTTGTTCTTTAAGAATGGAAATTTCTTGAGAGGATTGAATAAAATTTCTTAATTTGAGATCTAGGGTTTAAACATTCTTCAAGACCATTGGGGGGGGGGGTCCCTTCCCAAAATTTAAATTAGGTTTTGGGTTAAAAATCCTTTGAAATCTGATGTAACTTCTAATGGGAAAATTTGAGTTTGGAATGGATTGTGTTTATCATGTCCAGTGAATGCGCCGAGAAATTATTCTGACAAATACATGATTTTTTGTTAATTTTTTCATACCTTGTCATCTAATGAACCTGGACACATTGCTTCCATGTACCCTTTTTATATTTTACATCTCCCAATTTCTCCACCAATAAAATGATCTATCGATTGGATTTAATTTCAATAAATCAAACATTAATATGTTTATTTTATTTAATTAATATTTTTCCATCCCTATCTATGTGGGTTCAGCCTCATACATGCAATTTATAAAATACCATGTATATTAGTGTTTTCTTTATTTCATGTTTTAAATATCAAAATTTGGTAACCCATTGTTAATTAATGATTCCCAGGGGGATATCAGAATCCATTCATGTGGAAATATTTTTTTTCAAATTTCTATTTCGATATGATATACCACAACACCATGATTTCCATGATTAGGTGTAGACATAATATCAATTTTCTAATCATGACGCCCACATCCTTAACACATGACGTTAAATTGCACAACCCCACATGAAATATGGGTGTGTTGATTCCTATCCTCATAGTATATTTAGTGGTGATGGGATCTCAAATCCCAAACTCATTTTCAAAAATCAATGGAAAAAAGTCCAGAACATTTTACTGGTATGACCTACATAGACTGTTTCATGATCGGGAAAAAAATTTTGATTTATTTATATCATCACAGGATATGTAAGGATGTCTTGTTATCCAATAATGGGCCTAACTACAACAACCATTAATAAATGAGTCATGTATACATAAGAACTTAGTCTGACATGCTCAATTTTTCACTATACGAGCTAAATATATGATCGGCTTGTTTTTTCATGTAATATATCATGCACACTCCTTTCACGTCAATTACAATATCCTTACCACATGGAAATAATGGACATGAAAAATGTCCTTAATGCTATAAATTAAACTTAATGGTAGAATTAACTAACGAATGACAATAAAATGCACAAAATACATCACAACTACATGAAAATGAGCTACGGAGAGCATCACCCATGTTTCACCCTTTAACGTAGTACCACGAGGATCAAATCAGGGTAAGAAATAGTGTGGGGTTGTCCTATAACATTTTAAGAACCTCAATACATAATTCATAATTCATGTCTTGAGAACCTCAGGTCACCAAAACCTTTCATTGACCATAGAAAAGATACCCGACATTAGGAAACCCCCTTCAGAAGTATTCATGTTTTCTTATGTCTCATGTATATGCACCTATGGTCATCAAACTACTTCATCACACATCAAAAAAGATATTTCAATCCTTGTTCACATTGAAATCACTAGAAAAGAACAAAAAATATATGTGTGATCTGAACTAATCTTGGTAGACTATCCCTTATTATTACTCAAGACATGATAGCCTCTAACCAAGATTTACACAATTCTCATCCTCTACTCAGATATATGATGAGGTACCCCCATCCCAAGCTATCCTAAACAAGTTATTGTGCACCATCCCCAATATATTTATCATCTGTATCACTACCATCAAATGTATATACTTTGGACAAAGCTATATAGACTTAAATTATAGAAATTAATTATCCAAATTGCAATACCTTAATGTACAACTCAATGGGACACTAAATGTGGTAGGACAAAATCACAAAATGGTGCCCTGAGAATAAGTGATACCTTTTCACTCTAAAATATTTTTCTCCTCAGTTTAGGGAAAATATAGTGAATAGCTAAAGAAGGAATAATTGTCAAATGGTTTTCACTACAGACCTAGTAACGGCTAATATATGCTAGCTAGAACCCCCTTGTTTAAGAAAACATTATAGTAATGATTTTTCATGTATCCTGGAAAGGATTATATGTTATCTAGGTGGTGAAATATTTTTTAGGGTTCTAGAAACATTCAATGATATAAAAAATTCAAAAAACCAGACTTCAATGGTTGGGGTTCCTGGGATCCCCTTAAACATTACATTTTCCTCAAAAAGGAGACATATCTTTACGGGAATTTTTTATGACTATGCATGAAAGAATATGCCATTTATATATGAACATATGGTCATCAAACTAATGATTCCATCTGCAAAAAGGGCTTTTTGATACTTGTTATCCATAACATCACTATAGTAGAAATCATACCCTTGTTGTATCTAAACTACTCTCAGTACGACTATCTTATATAATCCTCTTGAGCTGAGAACTCTAGTCCATGAATTAAAATTTCTGTACCAAAATATTCAATGAGATTCCACATTATTGACATTACATCTATGTGTTTTTCACACATTATCAGTGTTTGATAGAGGCACTCTATTCTCAAAAATTTGCTTCCCATTCTTCATGAATCAAAACCAAAGGGCATAGGTCTCAAGAATTACAATATAAGTTCTAAACTAAAATAGAGGGGAGGAACCCTACAGAGATATATTCTATTTCACATCGAACCTCATCACATGGATGATTGAACCTACATAAATCATTAAATTCTCATTGAATAGTTTAAATATCATATATTTCTTCATCATGTTATCTATATATAAGTTTCATGTCCCATAAGTAAAAGAAGTCACATCCTATCCAAAAAATAAGCATCAATATGTGTGAGTATTGGAAACACAACTGTTGTACCTGAGATATCAAAATGTCACAGAACATACCTAGTATGTCTACCAAATCTCATATTCATAGACACAAACTTTTTGTTTATGTCTTACATGACCCATATTTCAACAATGAAGGATGATCCTTCAACCCTAGTATTTATCCCTCAACTGATACTACCTCGATAAATCTTTCATGTCCAAAATAATAGAAACCAGGCTTCATGAGGTCAGTTTTCAGGACAATGCATGTATGGATATGGCTCATACATATGGATCTATAGTCATCAACTAAATTTGTCACTCAATAAATCAGAATTATAATCCACATAAGTCCCAACAAAACCATATCAGAACCCAATATCCTGGGTTGTTTTGGGTCATTCCTAGAATATCTACAACATATTCCATGATCATTGATAACTACTAAGCTATATGTCACAAAACAACATAAATAGATTGTCCAAGATAGAAGGAAATAAACTACAGTGATAGAAGGGATAATATAAATTTTCTTAAACTACTAGAATGGAAGGTTCAAGAACAATATCCATAAACTACAGTGATAGAAGGTCTATAATTAAAGACCATAAAAGGCAGTGATAAAATGTCTATGAAAAAAGACTCTACCCTAAATCTATAGATGGAACATGGTAAAATATTCTAAATTATAGTGATTGAAGGTCTGAGATAAAAGACCCTACACTATAGTGATAGAAGTTATGTGATAAAATACCCCAAAATACAGTAATATAGGGTCATACCAAATGTCCCTAAACTTTATTAATATAATTTCTGAGTATAAACACCCTAAAAAATAGTGATACAAGGACAGAACTAAAATATCCAAAAATATAGTGATTGTAGGTCCAACCTAAAGTACCATCATATATTGTAATAAAATGTCCAATACAAGAAAAACTAAACAATAATAAAGAACAATAATCTGGTCTAAAAAATATAATATCTTGTAATTCACACCATATGGCCTTAGTAGAAATCATGATTCTCTCACCAAGCTTATTTACATTGAAATAAAGATCACTTTCTCTCCCATACACATATCATTCCAATTTAATCAATCAAAAAATGAATTGATTAGATGAAATATGGAATAGATATGTTAATGAAGAAAACCATGTTGGGTAGAAATCATGAACATATATACTGAAGAATCCTTTAGAATTTCAACATTCAATTCCAAGAATTCAGGTTTTCTTCATATTAAGAAAGGAATGGGTTGTGTATAAAGTTCACATAATTTCATATCAATAGAAGTGTCATTCAATTCATGAATGAATGAAAAATGGACAACACATATAAATTTACACAAATATATCCATTTATACATTATGATTGGATGAATATACACATTTTGGAGTCTCTATAATAATCTTGTCAAAAAATGGGGTGTATATCCATTATCAAATTAATAAAAAATTCCATCGACTAAATAAGACAGGTTTGTACGAGACTAAATGGAAGGGTCAATTTAATGCTAAGGATTCCCTCACCCCCTTCTGTTTCTATCCCATGTAGGTGAGTCTCAACAAAAGTAGTTGGATTATCAACTCTAATTTTATAAATTTCATAAAATTAAGAAATAATTGAAATGTCAAATGTTAGGAGAGCTATTATATCATCACATCATTATATTTTCATAATTCCGGCATCTAACTAGGATTTCATTATGAATATCAACCAGTGACCCCTCTCCAATTCCTCTAACACCAACATTATTTATTTATCATTGGGGGCTCATTGTAACAATGAAAACTTTTATTAATTAAAATTAATATTGATATAATTAAATGTCTTATTATGTTAAATAGTTATATAAAAAATATAGACTTCCTTTGTTTTATGTATTTGGATTTGAAAATAACATTACGAAATGTTCCATTCCTAATATATTCGTTGAATATGGATAACATTATTAGTATAAATATAAGGAATTAACTAATCCAATTTACTTATAAAAAGGATGAAATGGCCTCATATAGTAGAATTACTCCATAAAACCCCATTTGTCGGTGCTCGAAAAGGAGGTACTGTCACTGGGATTTGGTATTTACCAATCCCATACCGAGCTTCAACATGATATGCTTGAACAAAACCGCCTACAAGAGAATTTGATGTTAATAGAGATTACCACCCGAGTGATGTTATGGAGCCACCCAGTAGTCTATCACCATCATATACATTACCCCTACTATAAGGGTTTTATAAGGAGTTATGTAATAATAAACATGAACTATGACTTTATGCATTATATTTTATAAATAATATACATTCATATTATTATTATTTTTTGATGAATTAATGGATTATTGAATTAAAATAAATTTTAATAAAATATTGAACCTAGATTACAATTAGTTAAATATAAATGATTGTGCAATTTTTATACAATTGTAATTTTTATTATGATTTGATAGCTATTTTTTATCAAAACCCACGAATTTTTTAAAAATGTTGGTTTTTATTTTTAATTTTAAAATTCACATATTTATAAAATTAATTAGATAAAATAAATATCATTTTTGTATTCTAAACGTCGAAATTTTCTAACAGTGAAGTTTTCATAATTTTCGGAGAGAGTCAAATATTTGTGTAAGAAATTAAATATTGTTTAAATATATAATGTGATTTATAACATCATAATGACCCAATAGTGATGTAATAAAATAATAAAAAATATATATTCATCCAATATATATTTTATCTTTTAAATAATGTGATTTTAGATCGGATTGGTTAGTTTTATTGTGTCATAGTAGACCATCAAAGACATATAAAATATTTAAACATTTTAAAATTATATCCTTGAGAGTGTGACTAACATCTAAATAATAAATCCTAATATTTTAATAATATCACCCACTGGAATTATAGAATATTCTTTTCCACCCCACTTCGGAAAAAACCTTTGGAAAATTCATGGGGGATGGGGGGGTTGTTGTTTTGATTAGTTTTATGTGGAGTGCCCAAAACCTACATAATAATGAATTCCCTCCCCTTTCCTACATAAACCCACTCAATACCCAACTTCTCCTCCCTAAAAACCTTTTTGTATAGACCTAACTCTTACCTCCTCTCCCTAGAATCCTCCAAAGGTGCCCCGATCACACATGAATCCTCTCTCATACCTTTCCCAATCCTTTGGGACCACACTTCCATGTAAGGGATTTCATTATCTCTCATTTATGTCCAAATTACATTATGTTGTTATACAATTTTAATTTCAATTAAAAATGGTGTGTATTATTTATCCCCTCCCCTATAATTCCCACCATATGATTGAATGATGTGGGACCTCTTACTCTCTCAGTAATTCCTCCCATGTACACCAGTTAGCATGCTCAAATTTCATAAGGAATTTATCTCTTCTCATTTACATTCAATCAATTTATTAATATTATACATTCATATTACATTAAATAAGTTGTTATATTATGTTACATGTCCCCCTTATATTCAATTTCATGTATTAATGATAATTGACCCTTTTCTCCATCATAAACACATTTTATGATTTCTATTTGATGGCGTTATGCTGCAGAAGATACACCAAAATTTCTAATGACAAAATCATCATATAAGTGAATATCATACCCAGTTATCTATCAAGGTTTTTGAAATTTATGAACATGTACTTGTTTATTGGGGAAATTAATTTATGTATTCCTCATTTGTTATTCATGGAATAAATTATGATGTTTAATAAATCCATGTTATATCATCTATGGGGAACACTTGTGCATGAAATTAAATGATTATAAAGGGTGCATCCTGATAGTGATCCAATGCATTGTGTAAAGAATAGTATATTGATATGTCAGGTGAAATGGATGTTCACTAATTCTAATTCATGTGAAATTATGTTTTACCCATTCTAATTCATGTTCAATGAGGGTATAATAATTCTCCATGTGTAATGTCCATAGAATAATGTTAATATCATGTTAAATATTGTTTCCATATTAAAATGTTACGATAATAATCCTATATCAAGACTTTATAATAATGTTTTATTGTTCTCCATTCATATACCTCTTTATTGACAAGTAATATATTCTTCATGTTACACCTTTTTTACTCCCTTTCTAGGCTTTATAGTTCACCCTTTTCTTATGCATGTCCTTTGATTATCCGATTTAATGCAATGTATGAAGGATTAATGTGGTCATGTAAAATAATATTTTAATAAATATGTTTTGTTTTATGTTATATATTGTTTTGTAATGTTCCTAATTCCCCAAGACACCAAACCTCTTGAGCATCATATTTGTCATAGTTGAAATTTTATTTAATACATCATTTACATATGTGTAATAAATAGTATGGTTGTTGTAGTTTGTATCAGAGTATAGGTTTAGTTATTTTTGGGATTAGGATTATAAAATCATATTGAGGTCCTTATAGATTTTACCAGGTCTAATAAAAACATCCCAAAACATTATTGTGTATAGAGGATGTTGTTAATCATGAAAATAAATCCTTTTTTGGATATGAAATATTAATGGTGGAGCTCCAACATATGTATCTAGGGGTAAAACCTAAAAACACCACATTGAGCAAGACTCAAATGTGAATAGGTGCACAAAAACGGGCCTTCATTCACTCTTGGTTATGAAACTTCTGGTCTTTTTGCTTTGGTAAATTCATAAGATTATTATAAAACATTAACAAGTGAATAATAAAATCCCCTATGAATATATGTTGAGAATTATATCACTTGTAACATAGAATGAGGCCTATAAGTTAAGGAAATAAATGTAATTTATACATTATCCCTTTTTTTCATTGGATTACCCTTTATGTTTTACCTAAAACTTTCCTCGTATTCTAGCCAATGGCTGGTAATTGGAGAACTAGTGCTAACAACCGATGCAATGATCAATGTGACAAATATTCTAATGTGATGCACAATCCTATAGGGGTGGGAAATAAGAAATTTTCCATGATATACTCTCAGTAATATCACTTTTTGAATAAAAATATGGGTAATGAAAAATGCCCCCCTAAAACATTGAAGAGGAAATCAAGATCATAAGGATTCAAAGGCCTCTTAAATTTAATAGATCATCTAATCCCTCAATTATTGAACAATGGATCAACTAAATTAATAAGGTCGTTTTCGTCCATCAATGTTCTGAAAAAGGGATGGTTCTTCTGGATACTTATCATATAGAGGGTGAAGCTAAACAATAGTGGACATTGATAAAAAAATATAAAGCATGAGGAAGTGATCATGGAATTATAATTGAAAGATTAATAGAATTTGTTTTTCGATAAATATTTTCAATACAGCCTCTGGCTTTAGATGGAAAGGGAATTCCTTTCTCTCATGAAAAAAGACGACGGATCCATCTGAGAATAAGAGGAATACATCACAAGGCTTGTTCAATATGACTATGTATTTTTCGTTACCCTTGGATGCTATGTGGACCACTTATTTGGTGGGATAAAACCTAGCCTATACAAATCCCTAGTGATCTGTGATTTGAATAGCTATGATAAAACTTTCGGATGTACTCTAAAAATCTGAATGGATGTTGGGTAATTTCTAGGGTATCATGGGGATAAGATGTGTAAGATGGAAATTAATTCGGGTGATCCAATTGATAAATACAACAGTTCTATGAAATTCCAGAACCCCACTTGCCAACGGTGCAGAAATAAGTACCCTGTAAATATCCTGCAGGGGAAGAGGAAATTATTTAGATGTGAATGAGAAGGGAAAATTTACATTCACTAATGACATTAAAATTATTCTATTGAGACAGAGGATAGGAATTCTCCATTTTACCCTCAATTCAGTGTTCGTTGCTTCAACTATAATGAATCGAGGCACTTTTAAACATAGTTCCCTAAGCCATGGGGTTTAGGAGGCCACCAACAACCATTAAGGTAGCAAGGGTGGGATTTTTCCATTACTACTGCCTATGATTTCCCTAAAAATGAATTTATGACAGGTATTCTATTTATTCATTTGATAATAGTGAATGTACTTTTTGATTCTACTTCTACACATTCTTTTATATCTCTAAAGTTTAGTAGAATAATCCCATCACCAAAAAAATCATGGAAGTAGATATGTCAGTGAGAATATAAAATGGGGCTATCATTCCAACCCATGAATATAACTCCTACCCTATTACAATCTATGGATTGATCTTGTCGACAAACACAATCATACTCCCTCTAGTTTAATTTTATTTAATTTTGCTCGTGGATTGGATTTTCCAATATAAGACCAACATAAATTTCTGAGAGAGGGATATCACTCTCCGTATGTGGAATCTACCCCAGATTCTGTTCAAGTGCGAGGTGGAGGATAAATCTTCTTTAGCACCATCATTTCAAGCATAGATATTATTGTCCTACAAAAATGCATATCATGATCAAATGATTGAGTCTAAGGAAGAAACCATCCATGAGTACATGCCTATTGTATGGAAATTCTCTAATGTGTATCCCATAGAATTTCCTAGTCTTCCTCCTATAAGAGTTTTAATTTGTGTTGGAACATATACCTAGGGTTTTTCAAATATGAAAGACTCTATGTAGAATGACTATTGGGGAGCTTGACGAGATAAAAAATCAACTATTAGATAATTTGTATATAGTTATTATACACCCAATTTAATCACCATGGGGTGTACCAGTCCTCTTCATAAATAAGAGGGATGCATCAATGTTTCATTGGATTGACTTCCAGGAGCTCAAAAAAGTCAAAATAAACAACAAGTATCCACTTCCTCAAATTTATGACATGGTCGACCAGCTATGTGGAGAACAATACATCTCTATGGTGAATTATCGGTTTGGGTATTACCAAGTATGGGTGAAGAAGGAATATATTACCAATACTATGTTCCGTACAATGTACGAGCACAATGAATTCATAGTAATGCATTTTGGACTCAATAATTCTCCAGAAATCATCATTTACATGATAAATATATTATTTATATATTTCCTTGAAAAAAGTTTGGTAGACTTTATAGACGATCTTCTAATATAATTCAAACCCAATGAGGAGAATGAGGAGGTTCTGAGTACTATAATAGAGACATTACAAAAGTAGAATCTCTATGAAATGTACATGAATTTTGTGTTGTGGTTTATGAAATTCTCATTATTAGGTCATATTATCAAAAGCAATGGGATATCTGTGTATCACTCCAAGGTAGCTGTAATTTAAGGATGGCCAAGGACAATACTAGTAATGGATATTTGTAGCTTCCATGGGTTAGTTGGGTATTATTGATGATTTGGGAGAAATTTATCATGATTGTCCAACCCTCCAACCAAGCTATCATGGAAGGGAGTCATTTTTTATTGGAATGAATAATGTTATGTAAGATTCAAGGAGATTAAAATGAGGATTATCATTGTGCTCGTTCTCACACTACCCAAAAGTGGGGAACCTTTTGTGGTATTCAATTTTTCATTAAAGCAGGAAATGGGATGTGTGTTGATGAAAAATGAATAACTCATAGCCTATGATTCAAGGATATTGAATGTTCATGAAAAAATCTATCCAACACATGATCTGGAGTTTGCTACAGAAATCTATGCTTCATAATTCTGGCAACATTACATACTTGGGGAGAAGTGTGAAATATATACAGATCACAAAAGCTTAAAGTATATAATAACCCAGATTTAGTTTAACATGAACCATTAAATATGGTTAGATATGATCAAAGACTATGAATACTAAATTAATTACCACCATGGGAAAGGGAACAATGTGGAACATTTTCTATGTAGAAAGGACCCAATGATTCAACCAATGATGGGAATGGAAAAGGATCTAATCTTATTAGATTCCATGTAGCTGGACATGAAAATCCCGAAGAAGAGAACATCATAAATGATTTCACAAATGATAGCTCAATAATATTTTTCTGGGAAGGATAAACAATGAACAAAAGGTTTATGTTGGAATTCAAAAGAATGCGGAAACTATCAAAAATGGAAAATCCTCAGAGTTAAATGTTAATGAAGAATGAATTCTGAGATTTGGGTCCTGACTATTGTTCCATAAAATCTGTCATCAAATAGTGATCTTTTGGATGATGCGCATAGTTTAAATCTCTCAACCCACCCTAGAAAGACATAGAAATATCAAGATCTCTAAGGTAATTGTTTGTGGGATAACATAATGTAGGATATCACTTACTGTACATCAATGTTCTTGGTGTGTTAGAAAGTGATGGCTGGGAGGTAGAAGTCTAAGGGGATGGTGACAATATTACCCATAAAAATTTGGAAATGGAAGAACATCTCCATGGACATTTTCATCTGAAATCTGAGGGCATCTAAAGGAAACATTGTTATCTGGGTCTATTTGGACCATCCTAAAAAGGCTTCACACATTATTGCAATTCAAGTGAATTTCTCGTTGGAACAACTAGAAAAAATATACATCAGAGAAGTTGTTTTTCTGCATGGAGTACCACTATCAATTATATCTGATCGATATTCAAGATTCATCCCTATATTCTAAAAGAGTATCCAGAAATCTCTTAATAATGAGTTGAACATCATTATAGAATATCATCCTCAAACTGATTTCCAATCTCAATATACTATCCAATCACTTGAGGACATGTTGAGAGAATTCTCAATATACATTAATGGATGATGGGATCAATATGATCCTCTAGTTGTGTTCTCTTACAATAACAGTTTCCAATCAGGTATCCAAATGGAACCTTATGAAGCCCATTATAGGAAGATTTATAGAACACCAGTATGCTGGGATGAAGTTGGGGAGAAAAACACCTAGGTAAAGAAATGGTCGAAGAAATATTATAGAAGTATAAGACCATCAAACTACATATTAAAGCTGCTCAGAGTTGAAAAAAGATATATGCTATCAACCATCAACAAGACCTATATTTTGATGTTGTATACATGGTATTCCTATACATATCATTGTGGAAGCGAGTTATGTGATTTGTGAAGAATGGAAATCTTAGCCCAATGTACATCGGCCCTTTTGAGATCATTGATCTCGTTGGACCAGTGGACTATCGACAATAAGTCCCACTAAACAAGTCTCAAGTACATGAGGTTTTCAATGTATCACTCTCGAGGAAGTACATACCTATCCCATCACTTGTAATCCATCAAATGGTTCAACCATTAGAGAATGACCTATCTTGTGAAGGGAATACTGTGAAGATAAATGATTGAAGGTAAAAAGTTCTCAAATATAAAACAATGCCCCATATCATGGTTTTGTGGAAGAAAAAAATGTTTGAAAGAGATACGTGGGAATCATTGGAATTGATGAAGGAGAGTTACCCTCATCAGTTTTAGTGCAAGAAAAGAACATTTTGGGGGAACAATTTATTAGGAGGGAGATAGTAATGACCCAATATTATGATAATGACAATTTCACTTAATTTAATTAAATGTATTATTATGTAAAATTTAAATATAAAACATATTCACATCATTGGATTTATGTTTTTTAGTTCTAAATTACTATTATTAATTTTTATAGTTGAAAATATAATCATTGAATAGTGATCACATGATTAGTATAAATATAGTGCTTTAAAAATCCAATTTACTCAGAAAAAGGAAGTGATGGACTCATCCAGTATAATTGCTCCATACGAAGCCCATTTTTCGGAGCATATAAAGGAGGTATATCCAATGGAATTATCTCTTGAAGAAGCCCAATAAAAGATTCAACATACTAATCATTAATATAACTACATACGTTAGAAGTGGAATTTTGTAGAGATTATCACCCAATTGATATTATTTGACCCCACCCAAGAGTATGTCACCATCTCCCACCATACCATTAGGTCTTATGCAGTTTTATAAGGGGTTGTGTAACAAGACCCCAACTCTATGATTATACTCATTATTTGTGTATAAAGAATATACATTAATTTGGTTATTGTCACTTTGTAAATGATTTTGTAAATTCAAAACAGTATATTTAGTTAATATTCAATTATAAAGTTTATTCTGATGACATAATAAATTTTTTAATTAAATAATATATTATTAAAATATTATTACAAAAATACTATTAATTAAATACCACTGATCATAAATTTTTTTATACAATCGTGATTTTTATTATAGTTTGAATGTTGTTTTTGTCCAAACCCATGATTTTTATAAATTTCGGTTTTTATTTTAAAAGTAAAAATTCACATAGTTCGAAAATTATTTTGATAAAATTAATATTATTTTTCAATTAATGATGTCAAAATTACCTAAATGTGAATGTTTCATAATTTTCTAAGATAGTCAAATTGTTGGATAAAAATTAAATACATTTTAAATAAATAATGTGTTTTTTTATATCATACATACCCAAAAGTTATGTAATAAAATACTTTAAATGGTATATTTGGCCAATATATGTTTTACATATAAAATAACATGAATTTATTTTATTTTTTGGTTTATTTCATGTTTCCATTGTGGACCCTCCAAGGCTTATAAAATATTTAATCGTTTTGAAATGATTTTCTTGGGAGTCTGAATCACCTCCAGGTAAGCAAGGATACTATTTTAATAAGTTCATACATTGGCCTTATAAAATAATATTTTCCACTCCACTTTGTCAAAAGTCATGGACCAAAACCACGTGTGGCTTTTGGATTTGATTAGTTTAATTTGTGATGTCCAAAACCTAAATAATAATGAATTTCCTCTCCTCTCATATATATAACCACTAATGGTCCCACTTATCTTCACTAAAAACATTGGAAGTAGGCCAACCTATTCCCTCCACTCTATATAATCTTCTAAAGGCGCTCTATTCTCCCTAAAATCCATTATCATGCCTCTCGCAAGCCTTTTTGGATCACACTACCATGTAAGGTATTTCTTACTTTCTCATTTCTGTCCAAATTTCATTAGGTTGTTATACCCTTTTATTTTAAATTACTTGTATTGGGGAATGATTTCTAACCTCCCCATTCATCCTTCCTTAAGTTCTAATGGTGATATAGATCTTTCTCTCTCCTTAATTCATCCTGTGTACAATCATTACAATGTGGAAATTCTGTAATCAATTTCAATTTCTTCTCATTTACATTAATGGAATTATTATCCATTATGCATCAAAATTCCATTATATAATTATGGATATTACGTTACATGACCACCTTACTTTCCATTTTATGTATAAATGATGAGAGTCCCATTTCACTATCATCAATCCATTTTATGATTTATATTTGAAACTTTTATTCTTCCGAAGTTTCCCCAAACATTCGCATGCCAAAATCATCAATTAAGTGAATACCATACCCATTTCCATATTAAGGGAATACAAATTTATGAACATTTACTTTTTTATTGAGGACATAAATTAATATAATCCACATCTCTGATTCATGGAATAAATTATGATGTTTAGTGAATCAATGTTGTATGATCCACGAGGAAAACATATGAATGAAATGAAATGTTTATAAAGAGTTCTTTTTGATAGAGCTCGAATGCATTGGGTAAAGAGTAGTATAATGATATATAATGTGCAAAGGGTGTTATATCATGATAATTATTGTTCAATGAGGTGTTTCTCATTAAAATTCAAGTGGATTGAGGGTTTATTCATGCTCCATGTGAAATGAGCATTGTCTCATGATAATATCATGTTAAATTTTGTCATATTTCCATGTTATGATAATCATGATATAGAATTATGTTATGTTCATGTTTCTCATGTGCACCATTGAAATTTTTATCGCATAACATATACCATATTATTTAGTTATTTCGAGTTTACTCCCTTATCGGGCTTTATATCTCACCTTTTTGTTATGCATGTTCTCAGGTTATCCCATTCAATGCTAAGTGCGAATGAATTTTGTGTTCATGTAAAATTGTTTTTCAATAAATATTTTTTGTTTTATGTTCTGAGTTGTCATGTAATGTTGATAATTTCCCATGAAACTATACCTCTTGGCCCTCAAGTTTGTCTGATGATCATGTTTATGTAATATATTATGTTTATGTGTGTAATAAAGAGAGGGGTTGTTATACTATTCTATAAAATAATAAAACTATATCACATGGTGGCCAAATATTTCCTAATAGGGGTGATAATATTGAATACCTAATTCAATAAGTAGAACTAAAATCCATTAATCCTTAAGTCATAATAAATTTGGGAATATTCTCGTCTTGATCACAGAATATTTCTAGAGGAGTCTCAGTTAAAAATGCATGAATCTACTAAAAGATCATTTATAATGTAGTAGATCGTCAGTAATCCATTGAACATGTATGTTAGGTTGAGAAGCCGCTGGTGGTTTCAATAAGGATCAGGTGGGAAGCCTCATAAACACTTCTCTCCATAGGGTGGTCATCTCTTGGATGCTTGTACTTCCACGATGTCATGCCCTAGTCTTCAATAAACATTATTTTTTCTGTTGATATAAAAGTGGGTAATGAAAATGGATTTCCTGTATGATAGTCCAGTCATCATAGCAATCCACCTGGATAGGATTCTAGCCATCCATGTTAATAATCATTTGTAAGAACGAAGGAAACATCAATATGAGGAATAATAATTTTAGTATTTGTGTATTCATTCATCAACATCATCCAAATTGGGGGATAACCATGGGGAATCTTTATCCCCACACAACATCCAATGTAAAGTGGAGACATTCAGATGTATCCAAACATATGACAAAAATGATAAGGTTTATAATGATCTCAAATGATCATCTTGTCCACCCTATGTACATTAAAATTATCTTGAAGCGAGATATTATAGGGAATTCATTGATAGTGCTTCTGCCATTTCCAATTACTAACCTTCTCTAAACACTTTACGAGATGAAATCAATGATTTCATATCATATCAACGCATCTTTATCCTCATCGAGACTAATTTTATTGGCCATGGCCCCAGATATGTTTAGTAAATTAGGATGGGATGTGGCATTAGGGATATTGTTTGCATTGTAATTATCATATCAACAGTTGTGATTCACTATCCATCCAAATAATAATGTGAAATATACTATGATCATTTTTGGGATGTTTCCATATTCAATGTGGCCTAATAGTTGGTAAAGTCATGTAAGGAATGAATCTTCCTAATTGATGATATTTCCTTTCGCAATCTATGCTTCTATCACCAACGTGATGACACAAATCACTAAGAATTCTCCTCTAACTAGGGAAATCTATTCATTTAAGAACATGGCTATAAATTATACCAATTTAATACTCAGGGATATCATTATGTTTTTAGTTATCAACAAGTGGTATAACATCTTTGTGATATTTTGAAATGTCCATCATGCCATTTATATTGATAAGAGAGATTATATTCAGCTCCATTCTCAAATTATCTTTCATAATGATGACAATACATCTATACATGATTGGATCCTACAATGAATCATCCTAGACCTCTTTTCCAATGAGGAACTTAGTTTATATCTCTCCAAGGAAGGTGGTGATTGATCCAAGTTGATAGATGCCCCATAGGCTGATTCCCACAGCTACATGGGACAAATGGAATGTATTTTTCATAGAGAACCCATGTTCGATCAATTCTCTTAGAAGATAGGGTTGCTGGTAGGTAATGAATTCATAGATACACACTACCTCATTGAGGTGGAGACTATAAAAATCATCACTGAAATCTAAACATATTTTCCTGACACATAATTTACATGCCCATTTATAAAAAAATTACATCCTAGACGATGATATCATTTTGAGGTTATTCCAACACCTAGGATTTTTATAGCCAAGGGAAATGTACTCTTGTTGCATTAAGAAATAAGTTTATTGGAAAAATAACATCCATCTGAACCTATGGTATAGTTTTAATCATATAAGAAATCCCTTTGTTCAAGATCCAATTATAGTTTCATCCCTGAGAATAGTAATTTGGAAATAGGAATGAAGAGATATAAGCCAGTGGGAATGTAGATTGATGTATGAAGGAGGAATGATAACATAGTCCAGAATACCAACTGGTATAGAGGAAGTTAGTGTGATAGAGTTTAATCATGAATATCATATGAGAGGAACCAATTTAATAACTCTTTACGAGAGTCCAATCTATATCTGTTGTTAGAGTTTTGGTTTCATGCAAAAATTTCCCTTTGAATGGACACAAAATAGGATTTTGACTTGAATCGGAATCCAATTTAATAGAATGAAGTTCAATATGTTATACAGATGAAATAATATATTTTTTAAATTAACAGCTAATTAATTTCCCAGTAGAATGAACATAATATGAATCAGTAATATAATTTTTTAATTTCCAAAAGTTATCATGAATCGTTTGACCCTCATTGTTCTAATAAGTTCAATAAACTAACAAGACATTGCACAATCTTATAGAACCCGATGGACTCATGATCA
Source organism: Viscum album (assembly GCA_963277665.1). Lineage (NCBI taxonomy): Eukaryota > Viridiplantae > Streptophyta > Magnoliopsida > Santalales > Viscaceae > Viscum > Viscum album. The sequence goes on along the minus strand of OY728130.1, from coordinate 540,376,118 downwards.
TTTTACCAAGACATGGTCTTGTGAGTATCATGATAAACCAATGAGCATATGATAATGCCAGTATCCTCAGATTAAACCATCAAGAAAATTTCATCCCTATGAAAAATTTTCAAATAATTTCTAATTTATAATTCGTAATTATTATGGGTGGGAACATAGGAAGAAGAGTTCTTAAGAAATAGTCCCAAAAAATAAGGCTCATCGAGAGGTTTCACAATCAAACAAGTTAAACAATCTTGCAACAAGGGGACACAGAATAATGTTGAGAGCTCATTAGTAATGTGTAGTTAGAGAAATGGATACCTTGCTGCCACCCTAATTATTGGGAACCTCAAAGAATACCAATAATCACCCAAAATACCTAACATATATCAAAGCATCAATTCGTGACAACACCAAAGACATAGGATGAAATTTAGATTCTTGAAAACCGATCCACTTTCCTCTAAGAAATTTCTCATGGAAGATAAGGGGGTTTATTAATTCCTGCTAAATGAGTATAAAAAAAATCAAAAATGAATAAATATCTATATATTTTTAATATTTACCCCCCAAAAATAAAATGAAGAAAAATGTTTCCATTACATAATAATCATGTGATCATCCAAGGGATAAGTGATCAATTTACCATCATAAGGCCCCGCGATGAAAGCATGTGTAGCACAAAACCTATAGAGGATATCACAGAGCCCATATTGACAAGACCTTCTTCTCTTATTAAGTAACATGGACATCCATCGATCATGTTGACACAACCAAATATGCGCCACTCAGAAAAACCCATTGTAAACATGTTGGAAAATGACCCAACATCCTAAAATCCATCAATAATATGAGGAAGGTTTCCAAATGGTCTAGGCTTCTTGTAGATGTAATGATCAGGAAACACATCACTTATGGTGAGGATGATTATCCTCGACAACATCCATGAAAAATCATGAGATATTCCAAACATGTAAAACAATACAAAGGAAATAAAAATGTGGTCGTTGGGATACAATCACAGTCATAATAGTCACATGATGTGCACCTGGTAATTTGCAAGACACCTCATGAACCGGATAACATGTTTCACTCATCTCGTAACAGCTCTCTAGCATTTCATTTTTATCACGTGTGTTGCCTTTGTCATTTCAATGAATCATATCACTCCCCCTTTGGCTCCGCTATAGAAAAATGGATGAAATTGTTACAGAAATACATATATATCCCCTCAAGACACATTTTTCTATCCCATGACACATCAGTAAGAGAAATAATTATTTTCCTGCACAACATTCTATCAAACTTGCATGACTCCCTACCAATTAAAAATAAACAAATTATATATAAAGGGGATCGTGATAAAATCATATAATAGTCGTAGACCTATTTTTATGTTCTATGTATGTCCATTGAATAGTTTATAAAGACCACGTGAAATGTCAGCATGATCTCATGAAATCCCCCTGAAAAGGATTCTGGAATCACAGAAAAGCCATTCAGTAGGAATCGTGGTCACGATAAGACCCTTTGACATGTCAACATGAAAATATGGAATTTCATCAACAAAATTTATTGATTTATGAATTCCTGATGTGTAACACCACGAGATTTTATGAAAAATATTCTTTTTAATTTCATTAATGTCTTGTGTTATACGCTACACCAAAAGGAGCTTTCACAACACGCATCCTTGGCTTTCCTTTCATTAAACATGATCGCGACCTTCCTCAATAGCGTGTGTAGTACGCAATACCGAGTTTCACAAAACAACGATATGCTATTAAAATATTATTAAAACTAGCTGTTATGAATTGTAATAACCACTTTTTGAAATTTTGTAAATTTTATTTTTCAAAATGTACTTTATTTTTGGATTCGGAATATCGAAATTAGCTTAGGGTGAAATTTTGGTACTTTTCGGATAACTTTTATATTCTGATGAATAGTGAATATTAATAAATTTTAATTAAAAACAACTTTTTAAAAAAAATAATTTATAGTGATGATTTATTAATTTGAGTGGTTTTAAAGTATATTTAGAATATATTTTTACAGTTTAACACAATGTTGGTCATTGGATGTAACTTCACATTTAAACCAGTTATAAACAAGTGTCAATCTTTTAATAGTTATTATCTCTTAGAAACACGCAATTTGTTTTGAAAACGGGAATTAATTATTAAATTAGTTAATGTAACTAATATATTTTGAATTTGATAAAATAGACATAATTTTTTATTTCATAATATCAAATATAACATAGGCCTAATTTTTGGTATTTTTCTGGAAACATTCATTTTTTGATGAATAGTGAAACCACTAAGTGGTAGTTAAAAAAATGAATTTTTCCTAAAACTTAATTTTACCACTTCTGTGAGTGGAATTTCAAATATCTGAGAGACACGGTTGATGTTAGTAAGTAAAATGTGGTTCAATGAGATGAAAATAATTTTTGGTGAATAGTCTCTTTTTACTTTTTTAACACGGTTAAAAGTAAATAGGGTAATTAAGTGTAAAATTGTTATTATTATTACCATAACACATGTCCTAATTCTATTGGATAAGTTTAATTCGAACCAAAACAACCATAGGAATAAAATATGACCATTTAGGCCCACATGGATTAGATTAGGACATTTATTATTACTTAATTCCAAGAAGAGTTAAAAGAGTTAAAATCAAAGTTTATTTACTAAAACATTTTTAATATAGGGTTATACATAAGATAAATTCGACTATAAATATTAATTAGAAAGCTAAAAATATTTCATACATAATACTATTTTATTTGTAATTTTGAGACATTAAATAATTTAATTTATTTATGACACAATCTTGGAGCAATAATTATCTTATTAATGAAATATTGACATAATTGATGTTATAATTACCCAGATAAATGTAATTTGAGACTTTTTATGAATTACACTAATTTTATAAGTTAATATGACATTTTTTATTGATTTTACGTAACTTGGTTCGAACTAATCATTCTGTTATGATTTTCACAAAAAATCAATTACTAAATAGTGTCAAGATTGACATAAAATAGTTTTTAAAACAAATATTATATTATTAATTGTTATTTTATTCCTAAAAATCTAAGGATAGGACAAATGACTTAGATAAGGTTATATATATTAATAATAAACAACTTGGGGTTCGCATGGCTGCTTATAGTATGTTTATTAACCTTATAGTATAAGATCACAAGAAGACACAGTAAACGTAAAATTATTTAACTTAATGTCAAATCTAAATGATAAGGTTAAGATATGAACCTAAACCTGTCTAAATTATATTTGATGAGAGGATATCGACCCATCCCCACCTTAGCTTCGAAATAAATCAATTTTCAGCTATTTAAAACCGAATTTGACTTTATAATAAAATAATAGTTTTAGTTATTCCAAAGGTACCCCTCTCCTCCCTTATAAAAGGCACTTCCTCCCGCTCTTCCTCACACAACATTGAGCCTTCAAGCTCGGACAAACCCTACCAAATCATCTTCTCCACTTCCATAGAAATATCCTAGAGGTTCTGGTCTTCCTCAAAGACCAATTTTAGTGCCCTAAAAGGAGATCTCAAAGAGGCGCTTCAAAGAAGAGGTAATGTCTGTTACCGATTCTTTCAACTTTATTTATTTTTCCACTTCTTCTTCTTAGGTTGTTTCATTATGAAGTAATAACATCAGTATCAATAATATACTGAAATGTAATTATAATTATTAAACAACCCTATTTCACCATCTATCCATCCTACGGAAAACAAAATCACCGCACGTGCGTACGTACGGAATACCGTCTCCACACCGTGGTGAAATCTATTTTCCACCACCACCTTACATGGATGGGTATAATGGTGTAAATAATAACTATATATGATAATTTTAAAGTGATATTGATTCTTAAATAGTATACATACACTCCAATATAGTCCCACGATCATGAGAACGATATCATCGCTCGTGCGTACGTACGGACTACCGTCTCTACAACGCGATGAGATTCATTCTCCACTTTAACCATTCATGAATGATTATAAAGTATATATAATGAGTAATAATTAAATATATGACATAATAATGATACTTTATTTATGTGTATATATATTTATGTCATCTACTTAATTCCATTCAACTCAATAAGGAAACGAAAACGGCGTTCATGCGTACGTACGACCTACCGTCTCCATGAACGGTGTATTTCTTTCCATTTACTGATTTATTATATATATGTATATTCTGAATATATATTATATATAAATCATGTTTTATATTCTGTAATTAAGTAATCATGATCTACGTAATCATATGAATAATTACAAGTCAAAACACGGATGACATATGAATCAATTTTACCCTAAACGCTCTTTAACATGGAATTTACAAAAGAACGGGTAATATAAAGTCATAAGTGAACCATATATGATATCATAACAATTAATAGGATTCTGTAATAAGTCAATAAAATTATTTAAATCATTATACAGGAGGTTCAGACACTTAGGAATCAATAATATGATTCTGGACTTCCAAATGAGTAGAGAAGGGAACAATATTCTATTGAGTCCTTCATGAGGCAATGTCCACCTTCTTTCAGTGGGTCTTCTGATCCACATGTTGCTGAACAATGGATCAGTACCACTGAAAAGATATTTTCAGTTCTTCAATGTTCTGAACATGATAAAGCCGTCTTAGCAGTATATTGTTTGGAAGGTTAAGCTGATCAATGGTGGAATCTTATCAAGAATACGAGGCCAAGAGATGAAATTGAGTCCATGGAATGGGACGAGTTCAAGAAGTTATTTTTCAATAAGTACTTACCTTGTATTCTTCGAACAAAGTTGGTGAATGAGTTTCTTGAACTAAAGCAAAATGATGATGAATCTGTTGGTATATATGAAGCGAATTTTACAAGGGTTCCAAGGTATGCATCTGGATTTATCATCCAACCTGAAAGTAAAGTTGATCGATTCTTCAGTGGCTTAAAACAAAATTTTCGAAGGGCATTAGCTATAAGAGACTTCAGTAGCTATGAAGAAATTGTGCATTGTGCTATCAAGGTAGAAATGGAAGTTGGTGTTACATATCCATCTCATAGTTTTGAAAAGAAATGAAAGATGGAGTTCAAGGAGAAATCTCAAAATAATGGTGAAAAGAAGATGAATGTTTCCTTATGCTCAAATTGTAGAAAGAAGCATTGTGGAGATTGTCTTAAAGGGTCAAGTAAATGTTTCAAATGTGGAAAGGAAGGTCATCGGGCATTTGAATTCCGCAATGATGGGAAGAATATGCCTAATGATGAAAACAAATGAAGGGATACATAGAATGAACCTACTACACTTCAATGCTTCATGTGCAAGGAAATGGGGCATTATGCTAATAAATGCCCTAATCCAAGGGTTAGTGATGATCAACATGAGTAACCACTGAAGGAAAAAGACAAAGGGAAGTAACATGCGATCACCATTGGCGATGTTGAAAATGAAAACGATGTGGTGGAATGATTAAGTGTTTATGTAATGGGATTCTAGAATAATGTTGTATATAGTATCGTGGAATATTGGAATATTTAGGTTTTAGTCTATTGTCGTTTTCAATAATTTTATGGAATCAGTAACCATGAAAAGTGATTGAAATATTTTTGGAACGCTTATGATATGAACATAATGAAGGGATAAAGATAATCTAATATGTTTGATAGTATTCATGAGCTCATGATTGATATAAGAACTAAGTGATATCATGGTTTGAGGATATAGAATTTTGAGGAATTTGGTATGTGGAAAGTGTTAAATTTTATCTGCATTCCTGTTTTCACTATGGTTCAATGGATATTCATTCTTCAAGAGAATACATGATTAAGGTATTCACATTTTTGTAATTTGACCAACAAGATATATCTTATGATATATGGGGGATAAATGATGGCATTCACGTGATCATTTTCTTTATACTATGAGCTTGGACCGAAGAATTTTAGATAAGCCTAAAGATTGGAATGGATTATGTTGGACATAAGTTTTTATTTTTTAAGGATAAAACATTTTTGATATTGTTGATGGGATGTTATAGTAATATAGCTTTAGAAAAAGGTCAACCTGCAGGACGGGCGGCAGCCCATCGCGTCGGACAAGGCCGTGGGAATCGAACCCACAACCGAAGTGAGACTGGCCTTTATCGCGTACCAATGGCCTACAAGAAGTCCCTATTTAGTAGAAACTAGTATTATTATATTAAGTAGTATGATATATGAAGAATAAGTCCATTTTAGGAACCATATATGTTTAATCTCACTATAGATGGACTTATGTATTTTTTGATAACTTTTCCATCCTTTTGTTTGAGACAGATGGAATGACCCATCATTCTATCACACGATCTGCTATCACATCACGAATGACAAAATCAACTTCATTTATTTTAGATATGAAGTGGAAATTTTCCAAAGAATGACCAAAGGTGAGACTATACCGAAATCACGAAAGTATTTCTTCTAATTCCAATATCATCAACTTTAGGGAAACGATCTTGAAAACCAAAAATGTTGTCCTAGTGATCTTATATATGATGAATTAGATGGTACCTTTGATCATCACAAATTTATGGCTTTGTGATTGCTGGCTTTTCCATAGACATGTTCTCTACCACTCTCCATCAGAACATGATGGTTAGATTTCTCTTCCATATCCATATTTTCACCTATGTGGAAACCCCGTAATTAGTTTCTTTGGGTAAACATTACATTTCATACATTTGTTTTTTAATATTCGTTTTGGTATTACTTTTCATGATGTGGGTTTCTATCAAAGAAACTTTCGAATAGTAAACAATTTATAACCCCGATGAATTTCGAGGGCGAAATTCATTTTAAGGGGGGTAGAATGTAACACCCTGAGATTTTATGAAAAATATTCTTTTTAATTTCATTAATGTCTTGTGTTATACGCTACACCAAAAGGAGCTTGAGAAACATTCATCCTTGGCTTGACTTGCATTAAACGCAATCACGACCTTCCTCAATAGCTTGTGTAGTACGCAATACCGAGTTTCACAAAACAACAATGTGCTATTAAAATATTATTAAAACTAGTCGTTATGAATAGTAATAACCACTTTTTGAAATTTTTTAAATTTTATTTTTCAAAATTGACTTTATTTTTGGAATCGGAATATCAAAATTAGCTTAGGGTGAAATTTTTGTACATTTCGGATAACTTTCATGTTCTGATTAATAGTGAAAATTACTAAATTTTAATTAAAAACAACTTTTTTAATATAAATAATTAATAGTGATAAATTATTAATTTGAGTGGTTTTAAATTATATTTAGAGTATATTTTTATGATTTAATACAATGTTGGTCATTGGATGTAATTTCACATTTAAACCAGTTATAAACAAGTGTCAATCTTTTGATAGTTATTATCTCTTAAAAACACGCTATTTGTTTTGATGACGGGAATTTATTTTTAAATTAGTTAATGTAACTGATATGTTTTGAATTTGATAAAATAGACATAATTTTTTAATTCATAATATCAAATATAGCTTAGGCCTAATTTTTGTTATTTTTCTGGAAACATTCATTTTTTGATGAATAGTGAAACTACTAAGTGGTAGATAAAAAAATGAATTTTACCTAAAACTTAATTTTACCGCTTATGTGAGTAGAATTTAAAAAATCAAAGAGACACATCTGATGTTATTAAGTAAAATTTGGTTCAATGAGAGGAATATAATTTTTGGTGAATAGTAACTTTTTACTTTTTTTACCACGGGTAAAAGTAAATAGGGTAATTAAGGGTAAAAAAGTTATTATTATTACCCTAACACATGTCCTAATTCTATTGGATAAGTTTAATGCGAACCAAAACAACCTTAGGAATAAAATATGACCATTTAGGCCCACTTGGATTAGATTAGGACATTTATTATTATTTAATTCAAAGAAGAGTTAAAAGAGTTAAAATCAAAGTTTATTTACTAAAACATTTTTAATATAGGGATATACATAAGATAAATTTGACTATAAATATTCATTAGAAAGATAAAAATCTTTCCTACATAATGGTATTTTATTATTTATTTTAATACATTAAATAAGTTTATTTATTTACGACAAAATGATGATGCAGTAATTATCTTATTAATGAAATATTGACATAATTGATGTTATAAATTCCAAAATAAATGTAATTTGAGACTCTTTATGAATTAAACTATTTTTATAGGTTACTATGACATGTTAGTATTGAGTTGAGTAACTAGGTTATAACTAATCATTCTGTTATGATTTTCACAAAAATCAATTACTAAATAGTGTCAAAATTGACATAAAATAGTTTTTAAAACAAATATTATATTATTAATTGTTATTTTATTCTTAAAAATCTATGGTTCTCCCAAATGACTTAGATAATGTTATATATATTAATAATAAACAACATGGGGTTCGTTTGGCTGCTTATAGTAATATTATTAACCTTATAGTATAAGATCACCAGAAGACACGGTAAAAGTAAAATTATTTAAATTAATGTTAAATCTAAATGATAAGGTTAAAATAGGAACCTAAACTTGTCTAAATTCTATTTGATGAGATTATTTCGACTTATACCCACCTTATATTCGAAATAAATCAATTTGGAGATATTTAAAACCGAATTTGACTTTATAATAAAATAATATTTTTAGTAATTCCAAAGGTACCTCTCTCCTCCCTTATAAAAGGGCACCTCCTCCCTCTATTCCTCACAAAACATTGAGCCTTAAAGCTCGGCCAAAACCTGCCAAATTCTCTTCTCCACTTTCCTATAAATATCCTAGTGGTTTAGGTCTTCCTGAAAGACCAATTTTAGTGCCCTAAAAGGAGATCTCAAAGAGGCGCTTCAAAGAAGAGGTATTGTCTGTTACCGATTCTTTCAACTTTATTTCTTCTTCCATTTCTTCTTCTTAGGTTTTTTCATTATGAAGTAATAATATCAGTATAAATAATAAACTTAAATGTTATTATAGGTATGAAACAACCCTATTTCACCATCTATCCATCCTACGGAAAACGAAATCACCACGCGTGCATACGTACGGAATACCGTCTCCACGCCGTGGTGAAATCTATTTTCCACCACCACCTTACTTGGATGGGTATAATGGTGTAAATAATAACTATATATGATTATTTTAAAGTGATATTGATTCTGAAATAGTATACATACACTCCAATACAGTCCCACGATCATGAGAACGATATCATCGCTCATGCGTACGTACGGACTACCGTCTCCACGACGCGATGAGATTCATTCTCCACTTTAACCATTCATGAATGATTATAAAGTATATATAATAAGTAATCATGAAATATATGACATAATAATGATACTGGATTTATGTGTATATATATGTATGTCATCTACTTAATTCCATTCGACTCAATAAGGAAAAGAAAACAGCATTCATGCGTACGTACAGCCTACTGTCTCCATGAGCGGTGTATTTCTTTACATTTACTGATTTATTATATATATGTATATTATGAATATATATTCTATATAAATCATTTTTTATATTCTATAATTAATTAATCATGATCTAAGTAATCATATGAATAATTACAAGTCAAAACACGGAAAAAATATGAAACATTTTTAACCAAAAAGCTCTTTAACATGGAATTTACAAAAGAACGGGTAATATAATTCCATAAGTGAACCATATATGATATCATAATAATTAATATGATTCTGTAATAATACAATAACATTATTTAAATCATTATACAGGAGGTTAGGACACTTAGGAATCAAATCGGACCTAAGGTAAGGGATACACTTTCAATCTCATTTTTATCCGAGATTTCTTATACGTAAGTATTTATTGGGGTTACGTTTATCATCCATGACCATGTTTTCTAAAAATGATTTCATAAATTATTTACCATTCTTCCATAGATGTTTAAAGTCATTTTTACCCTTTATTGACTATTTACCACATTGTATGAATGAAATATTTCCTTTGGTTACCATATAAGGTACTTTTTGACTTTTCCGACAAAAGTATGAGGAGAATGTTATTTTTAACTTATACGGCATGAACGGATTTTTACGGTTTCATAATGCCTCATTTTCAAGAATCTTATTCTACAAGATTGCATAATTAATTTTAACAAAACCATTATCTTTTAAAATTACATGGAATTTTGTGAAAAGAAAATGGTTTTAAAGAAGAAAGGATATTTTCCTCAATAATTCATTTCAAGTGTTTCGTCAAAACTATTTTCCATCTAAGATGACATTATTTCATATTTGTATGTTTCAAGTAAAATGTATCTATGATTTAAATGGTCTCAATTTTCTTATGATGAAATGATATCAGTTGTTTATGGATTATGTTATGATGGAAGGATGTTTAAGAATTCCATTTTATTTCATGGGATATACTATGTTGTATGATTTATGATTTTGTGGCACACAAAAGAATGATTTCATTATGAGATGGGTGGTACATATATCTCCCTCCAATGCATTGGGTAAAGATTTATATCTCATGAGATAGACATGGCTAGAACGGAAAGTTAAACCGGTTCCGTAAAACAGGACTAAAACGAGGAGTGAACTTGATTCAGAAAGGGACTTTGTCCACTAAGATGGTCTTGGCAGCAATGCCTTGGCTAATATGGAAATAATTACATGTTCTTAATGGATGTAACAATTACATGTTTTATTCCAATGCTATTTTATCATGATTTATGTTTCATTATGATCTATTCCTTATGTACTTCCATGTTTTATGTCGTTGTTCATGATTTTTAATGTTCATGTTTTTTTAAGTTCAAATGTATATGGTATGTTTTATTTTATCCATTATCACCCTTAATGAGCATTTGAGCTCACCATTTTTATGTTTTCTTTTCCCCAAGGATTAAAAGAATTATTTTAGGTACGAAATCAAAAGTAGGAAGACCTTTATGGGAGATGTTGAAGATATTTCACCACGATTAGAAGATTACGTTCTGAGTTTCCAAAGACACTTAACTATTATGATCCTTGTGGGTCTGTTATTGTTATGTATTAGGTATTCCGCTAAAGTAATGTAATATCCATGTACATAAAGCTTTGGGTCTCTAAACGGTGAATTTGAAAAAATCCAAAAAGGGATGCAATTGGGTAGGGACAAATAGTTGCTAAAAATCAGGTGATGCCCTTATAGTGATCCACACTAGAGACTTGTGAAGATGCATGATACTGAGGCCCTTTGCTAACTCATGATTGGATTTACAAAAGGTACTCCATGCAAAGGTGCAAACAAACTAGGTGGTGAGGCCCATATATCCCCCACCCCAGGAGGAAAAATGATCCACTATAGCTTATCCACAATTCTCTAGGTGAATGGTTTTCCTATTTTAATCTAGACTCACTGGCACTAGAGCATATTTATTATAGAAGATGATCTCATGACTGACATAACTTACATCAACTAAGATAATAGCAGAGGACCCTAGAATTAATGAAATATGCATAGTTTCGTTCTATGATCAACCATCGATCATGAAAATGAATTTTGTAATGACATGTGTAGAAATACCTATATACCTTCCATATCTAGTGACACGTAAAATAGTCCAACATTGAAAAAATATATGGAATGATGAATATAATGTATAGAACAAAGAAAAATGATAGGATACATATTTAATGAACATATAAGTTGTTCCTTATGTGCTTTTAATTAACAATCTTGGTCATGATGAATTGCTGGGACATGCCTCCAAGATTATGTAACATTTATTATGATTAATATTTGTATCAAGCGAATTCCCCTAGAAATGTTAAATAAATTCACATGGAACCCTCTAGGAATTCCTCCTAGGTATCATTATTCCCTATGGGATATTCATCTTAGTTATGTGATTATCTTAAAACATGTTTCAAACCCCAATTTCAGCACTGATTCATTTTAGTTAGGTCTCACAGAAACACCATATAATGTCAACTAACACCCATGATATCCACCAAGAATGATATTGGGACTCTAATGAATTTCATGAATGTCGGGTGGGAATTGAAACACCCACAGTGTCATGCCACATTGACAATCTCATCACTCTCCACATGTGTCAACCGACTCTTCTAATGACACATGGAAACGTCAGCTCGTTCCTTCGACACCCTCTCGACAAGTCTGTCGGGTCATGAGATTTTGTTGAGGACCAACCATACAGCTCATGATATTTTCTCAAGACAAGTCAAACTATATCATGAGAAAACCTTTAGAAAAGTCATATAGAATATGTGAATTCCCCCCTAAAAGGTCCACATGACCATACAATTTCGATTGGGCATACATGGATGATACTCTCTGACAATTTGTGTAGGATATCTTTGAATGTCATGTGGAATATCAATGCATTTCATTAGGGAAAATGGTATAGGTCAATATGGAAATAGAGGAGTTTTTGAACTTTTCCATCATCGATGTGTAATTACAATTTATAATGGGAAACATCAGTGTGTAATCCCAGATCAAATAAACTACACAGACACTAATTCATTACATAACTATGATAAGTATGAATCTTCTCTAAGTACCATTCTCTATATTTTCCATCCTAGGGGTTCTGTCAGTATATAATTCCCACATATTTAACCGAGGATATTGTTTATTTTCCATCCCATGTATCTCACAATGAGAATATATCACATGGGAATATGAGTTTTCAATATTCATTCCTTCATCACCATAATCCTTTAATAATGTATGGTAAACAATAGAGTACAACCCTCGACCAATGACATAATAATATGTTTTCTATATATAGGAAAATACATGAACATGATCCCCAACCAACTGAAATATGATTAATCTAATATCTACCATAACTAGTATACAATGGACAACATCTTATTGACCAATCCCAAACTCAAATGGTCATCCACCATAGTATAAATCTTTTCATGTCCCCATAATTTAAACCATAGGGAACCAATCATTCAAATGGGTTGATCATCGTAACTCATCCCTCAATATATTGAGATACTAATTCAACTATGAGGACTCTAATTCCTTCGATAAACAGGATATGTAGGTCACCTTCCAAAATACTGAACCCGAACTCAAATGGACATCCTCCTCATTGAAATACTCAAAATGTCTTTGAAATTTCAACTCTATAAACCTAATCATTAATATAGTCGGATCATCATATTTCATCACATAGACGATTGAGAAACTAACTAAATTATGATGAAATTGATTGATGTCAATATCATGATACATTGGATACCTATTTTAGGATTTATAATTATATTAAAAAAACACAAGTGTTTTCCCATTATATGAGTCCTTAATTGTTATGAAATGTGGTTGATCATTTTCTTCCCCTTATTACTCACAATGAGAAAAGGATGTGTGGGGTTAGAAATCCCCAATGAACACCTGGATGGAATCATAAATCTCTATAGGAGAAGTTAATCCTAATATTTAATCTGTGATGAAGTTTACGATATAAAAACCCCTAACTATATACAATTAAACTTTGGGTTTGACCCGAAGGTCATTAATGAACTATTGAATCTCTGACTCTCTTCATAATTGGGATATATTGGATGTATCCCCTTGACTCAAGATTGAATACATAGGGACTCAGAACACAAATATATGTACATTCCACACAATGGTAAACTACACAATATTAACGAAATACAGAGGCTTTAATTCCTTCCATAACCATGATACCTAGAACACCTCATAATCGATCAATCCCATTCATCAAATATCAACCACCTTATAGTGTGGAATAAAATATGAAAGTGCATAGTTTTATGTGTTCAGCTTAGAGAGAATATATCCATAAATAAGAAAATTATGATGAACATTGGATACATATTGATTAATTCAAAAAATATTTCCCCTTTGGGATGTTCATTAATTAGATCCCCTTCCTTTTGTAATTAGTGAGGATAAACATATAATCTGAGTGTTTGGGTAATGAGTCTCATAATGGGATTTGGAAAAGATTTAGAAACACATCATAAATGTGTATGAGGGTCCAATAGAAGGAATATATTTGAACCAAAACTATGTGATGAGCCTAGCCACCCATCCTACCATCAATGTGAGTCCCTGTGCATTATTGTGTTTGAAACCACATGTAACAACTTTCCGTTGGATGGTGGGTACATATCCAGTTATGGATGAGGTAACTATTTTGATTCTTCCATTATATATGTCACTAATTAAATGATATTAATGATTGTGAAATTGATAAATCCAAAAAAATCTACCATCATGTCAATCATAACCCACCTCAATGAGGGATCCCCAACCATCACATGTATAATTAAATAAGTGGACACGCTAGTTGATAACCCAATTGCATTCTCAATAAGAGGTTAATCATGTTCCCTCATAACAGAATGGTCAAGTTGATGCCTTGGCCAGTTTATCTACCTTTATTATAGAGGAAAAATAAGATTTTCTTCTCATTAATACGGCTCATAGAAGTGTCAATGCTCACATCATCTCATAAGATGAAAAAACCCGTAGTTAATACATCTATATTCTAGTGAATCCACATCGGGACCTTCCGATTCCCCCATAACTAAAGGATTCCTGGATCGTACAAATCATTTTATCTTGTATCTCCTCATGGTACCCTCTAGCCAGACAAAAATGAATGTGAATGGATCCATCAATGTGCAATATAGATCACCCTCCTGAGCAGTCCAAACCTCTAGATGAATATCCAAAAACTTGGATTTGATGAAATTTACCACCATTTCCCACAATGAAATGTAATTCCTCATTTTATTATAGAATTTCTGTCCATGTGATGTGTTTCTAATCAATAACGATTGAATCTCAACCATCATATTCGGTGGATGTGGTACTTCTAGTACACAATGATCTATGTCTCTATCAAGTTTTCTATGAGGTTCCACATGTGATAGATTCATGCCATCATTCTATATTGACCACTAGAACCCCTCCATACCACCATGTACTCTTAGCCCTTTTTATGTGGAATCAATGTCATGACACCCTATTCTCCCACATTAACCCTCTAGTGAAGGTTACCGTGACAAATGTCATTCCAATGTAGGATTAATTGATTCCTCTTAATGAATTTGAGGCCCAATAATTGGTAGAATTAATGATATCTAATACCATTCAATGATTTATATTTCCTCACTCCCCTCTCATAGACAACGATACCAACTTTTAGGTGAATGTACTATTGAAGTTGTACGCCAATTACTAAATCTATCACAATCATACATCCAACTACCATCATAGGAAAATAGAATGATTGAGAATTTAAAATAATCTATATCTTAAATTATAAAAAAAATGATGGATCGTTACAAGAAGTG
Source organism: Viscum album (assembly GCA_963277665.1). Lineage (NCBI taxonomy): Eukaryota > Viridiplantae > Streptophyta > Magnoliopsida > Santalales > Viscaceae > Viscum > Viscum album. The sequence continues at coordinate 540,360,758 of OY728130.1, read as the reverse complement.
TTTTCCCAAAAATCTCCCCATAGCTCTATAGGACAATTAAAAAATGGCTAGAAATTCTACCGAGTCCAATCCATATTCCCAAGTGTGTGGAAGAAAGGCAGTTGTACCAATTTAAATTTACCAATTTAAATTTATTTTCTGTCTCTCCGAAAAACATTCTATAACCAAAAAACACTTGAATGAATAGAATATTTTTATGTATTTGAGCCTTAATCCCACTTGTTGAACATGGTCCAAGCCCTATAAAATATAGAAAAATAACATAATAAGATAAAAATAGTGTTCAAAACGAAATTTCATCAACATTATATCCTAGAGGGTGACATGGAATTTTATCTCCAAAAAAATGATACCTAGAAGGTTGCCACGAAAATCAGATCCAATGTAGTAATAACCTTACATGATCAACATGGTATATATCAATTAAGTATACTCTGTTATAACAATAAATGTAAATTTTATTACTCCTCATACATAATTAATTTTTCTAAAATTTTACATCGCATTGGGAGCTATTCACCATCCCAAAAACTTTATGTTAAACTATAATTTAATAGTAAAAATAGTAAAACATTAAACCACAAATAATTTGAATACAATGAATGTGACATTAAACTCAGAACACATCCAGGATTTAATACAATAAACTAATAGTCATCCAGTTTTCTAAACTCTATTCTCATAAACTAAAAGTTCTAGTCTATGTATCAGGACATTAAACAGTTCATCTGTATTTCATGGGAGTGTTTTCCATGTCGTGGGACTCCCTAAGGCTCATTCACCTTGACTTACAATAGTTGTGTCATGAATATCACTTTTTGAACAAACTATCCCCTTAATCCTTGTTGTGTGATGATAAAATACATAACAAATAGATGTTCTAGTTTTATGTAATTAAAATTCATTACAAACAACATAGTTGTATAAAATTAAACTGTTTGATTATTATCAATCAATATGAATGATCATAAACTTCACATCACAAGAATTTCCACACCACATAGGACATCTCCAATGTTATTGGTCATATACCACACTATATTCATGAACTATGTGTGTCTTGATTCCTCCTTTCAGATGATACATAGCAACACCATAATTTATTCATCCTGGTTCAGCCACCCAAAACTACAATTCCACCTATCTATGTACATGTTAGATCATCACTGATATTTTTCCTTCAATGATATATGTCTGTGTCTTTATCCTCTTCCTAATGGGATAATTAGTAACACCTTGAAATTTGATCGTTGGATCCAACAACATGTTTGTAGAACCTTCGCCCCATTTTCCACATCTTATTATAAGAATCATGACTCTAACCTATATGAAATCCTCATAATCAATGATAATGTGGTGAGTGAGCCACATTTTCCCTCCTTTACATTACGATTGTTACACCACAACATTATTCATATCCCTTTCATTGTTCTCGTCCCATGGTCCAAACTCTATGACAATAAACTATGATATGTTGGTCCATGAAGCATTCCTTTATAATATTGGTATGGGTCTAAATAGTATAACATTATATTATGAGCCCATGTCCATGCATCATGACATTAAAATGTGTTTAGGTTTTCTTTGGTATGTTGGGTGTGTTGTTGGGCCCCCATTGGACCCCATTCACATCTATTTTTTCATGACACTAAAAAACAAATACCCATTAGAGATACAACCTAATATGGTCTAAACTCATTTACCATAAAATAATATCTATCCTTATCAAATGATTATTTTATACTATGAAGTAATGATTTAAAATTTTAGGATGTATCACAACAATCATGGGATGACTTACCTCCCATATCATAGTGGATTTCCCCCACCAGTGTTGGTTCTTTAATGCGTTTTATTTTGATGATATATATTAGTATTGATTCATATCCTCATGGGACTCATATAAAAACCTATAATTTCCATATTTGGACCTAGAAACAAATTTACCAATCTTTCGGTCTGTTAGCCTAAATCACGGTCCAAGAAATAGGACCCTAGCTATTTATAGAAAGTCCAATCACGACAAAATTAAACTATATGTAGGCCTTTGTGAAAAGATGTAGTATGGAATCAGATGAATATTAGACCTCATTCATGTTGCATTATCATTTTTTCACAATACACATTACCATTTTACGTGATCTTTTCCTATGGTATATGATTTATTACCCTAAACTAATATCTTTCATAGGTTTTGGTGACATGATATTAAACTATTTTTCACATGTTCAAGAATATGATATTAAAATATTTACAACCCCAATATATAAATTTCTTAATTGTAAACATGATATCCCAACATCGTCCAAATATGATCTTAAAACCCAATTTTACCCCATAGAGGTCAAGGATACTTTTGATGATTGGTTTTTTCTACCCCATTTCCCTGAAGCTAGGATGCCTCAAGATGATTCCTTAGATTCATTAGTTACCTATCAAGACTGGATTTACCCAAGTAGTTTTGGCTTCTCACCATGATGTGTTTTTAGGAACTACTTTTCTATTTACTCTAATCCTTAAGGGATATATAGCGTGGCCTAGACAAGTTGTTTTTAAGTCTAGCCAATATTTCACCAAACATTCATCCTTTTGGCCTCAACTACAGTTCATTCGTCTTGACATTAAATAATATTCATGTACCCTGAATAATGTGATATTTGGAATTCATCCAATTCAACTTCATTAATGGCTGTATAATCATGAAACCACACTTTAAATATCATCTATAGAAACTCTTCATTGGTCTAAACACATTTAAATTTAACTATGATCCTATAGTCCAAGAAACATAACTCAAAACATTCTATCATGGTCCATGTAATATGACAATCAAATTTTTTTAAAAATAGAAATTTAAATTCCATATTCCAATTCACCCATTCCACAAATCTTTTCCTTCTATCTTTGAATTTCCAATGTTTTTGAAAACCAAATAGGCCACTAAATGGTGATGTTCTCATGAAAATATATCTCACATCATTTACTAAGACAAATACCTAAGGGATATCTGGTAGTAAATGGTTGATCCTTCATTTCAAACATGGTGAAAAATAGGCCCTACATTTGGTATCCCTGTTCATGACTAGTAGGGTTGTGGTCCATATGTTTTAACATGGTCAACAACCTATCCCTACTCACAATCACAAATTTCTTTGGATGTTATATGTTTTGGATAAAATATTATCCCCTCTCCTGTATTGTTGTAATTGTTTGAACCATCATTGTCACCACTAATGTGTGCTTACACATTCCATGTAGACATCCAAAGAATGACGTACATATAAATTACACTAATTTTGCAGAATACTTAATACATAACAAAAACAGACACCCATGGACCGTAATAGTTTAGTGTATTTTGAATCATGGAACATCATCTATTACTCATGGTGAGAGATCTTAAACATCTCCCATACATGAATTCCCTATTTTTTTCTTATCTAAAGCCTTTCAATAAATCATGGTGAATATAAAACAATAAAAGGGTGTGCTCAAATGCTTAGTAATGTTAATCATGGAATCATAAAACAATGCCTAAACATTTGAAAGTAAGAAAATAAACATAATACATAAAAATCATGAGTAATGACATAAATATTGACAATGAATAAGGCATAGATCATAAAGGAACATTAATCATGATAAACAACATGGGAGAAAAACATTTAATTGTGGAAAACCATTAATCACATGATATGATTTCCATATTATCCAAGGCATTGCTTCCAAGACCATCTTAGTGGACAAAGTCCCTTATTGAATCGAGTTCACTCCTCGTTCCTATCCTATATCAGTGAACTGTATTAACCTACTATTACAGCCTTGTCTATCTCATGAGTCATAAATATTTACCAAATGCATTGAAGGGACATATAGGTCCCACCCACCTCATAATGAAATCATAATTTCGTGTTCCACAAAACATACATCATTCATAATAACCCAATGAATAAAATGGGTTTTATAAACATCATCCCTTCATAACATATTCTATATAAAAGAAATGGATATCATTTCATCATAAGAAAAATAAAACCATGTAAATAATATATACATTATACTTGAAACAAAAACATTCTAAATAATTTCATCTTAGATGGAAAATATTTTTGATAAAACACTTTAAATTAATTCTTGAGAAAATATCCTTTATTATTAAAAATCATTTTCTTTTATCAAAATATCATGATATATTAAAACAAAAGTATTTTTTAGAAAATAATCATGAAATAATGTAGAGTAAGCTTCATGAAAATAATGTGTTATGAAACCGTAAAAATCTGTTCATGCCATATAATTAAAAAAACATTCTCCGTGTACTTTTGCCGAAAAAGCCAAAAAGCTCCTCGTTTGCTAAGCAAAAGAAAGAATCCATCCATAACACAATGTATAAGTCAAATAGGGGTAAAAATGACATTAAACATACATGGAAGAATATTAACCACTTTATTAAAAACTATTTTATGGACATGAATGAAAAATATAACCCCAGTAAATACTTACGAATGAATAATCTCGGATAAGAATGAGATTTGAATAATTATCCCTTACCTTAGGTCCAATTTCTTTCATATGTGTCTGAGACTCATGTATATTGGATTTAAACATATTATTATCTATAAATATAACCATAATAATATTTATGGTGTCATATATGATTCACTTATGACTTTATATTACCCGTTCTTTTGTCAATTCCATGTTAAAGCAGCGGTTTGGGTAAAATCGTTTCATTTATCATACGTGTTTGGACTTGTTGTTCTTGATATTATTACTTATATCCAGATTTAATTAATTACATAATGTAAAACATGATTTATATATAATATATATTCAGCATATAAATATTTGTTATAGATCGATAAATGGAATGAAATACACTGTTCATGGAGATGGTAGGCCGTACGTATGCACGAACGCTATTTTCATTTCTATATTGAATTGAATGGAATTAAGAAAATGAAACATATATGTATATAAATAAAGTATCATTATCATGACATATATTTAATTATTATTTAATATATATACTTTATAATCATTCTTGAATGGTTAACATGGAGAATGAATCACATCGTATTATGGAGACGGTAATCCGTACGTATGCACAAGCGATGATATTGTTCACATAATTATTGAATGGAATTAGAGTAGATTATATAATATCTCTGAGTCATTATGATGTTATGATATCCATATATTGTTATTCTATACACCATTATACCTATCCAAGTAAGGTGGTGGTGGAAAAACATATTACACCATGGCGTGGAGACGGTATTCCGTACGGATGCACGTGCGGTGATTTCATTTTATGTAGGATGGATAGAAGGTGAAATTGGGTTTTTTAATATTTATAATATCAGTATTTTAGTGATAAATATTTTATTACTTTTTAATGAATAAAATAATGAATATGAAGTTAAAGAAGAAGAAATCTTGAAAGAATCGGTTGAAGAGATTACCTCGTCTTCGACGTGCCTCTTATGAACCTCCTATTAGGGCACTAATGTAGGTCTTTGAAGAAGCCCGGGACCTATAGAATGTTTCTAGGGAAGTGTAGAAGAGACGTTTTCTTGGATTGGCCATTCATGAAGGATACAAATGGTATGAGGAGGAGAGGGAGGAGGTCCCTATTATAAGGGAGGAGAGGGGCACCTTTAGAAACATAAGAAATATTAATTAATAATAAAATCAAACCCCACATAAAAACCTCCAAAAATGACTCCATTAGAATAGGATAAGAGATATGGTTGTAATCTCATCAACCAATAAAATTTATAAATGTTGGTAATTTATTTTAAACCTTATCAACTTGATATATCTTCATTTAATCTATTTAATTTTATTTATAGAAATAATAATCTAAATTTTAAATTGTTATAAATAATTACTTATGTGTTGTGAATTGTCCATTATTAGATAATTTAAGAAATTATAGACAATATAAATATCAATTAATAAGATTTAATTTTTTTTAGTTTTAATCAATTTAGTAATATGTTATTTTTATAAATTAACAATGGTGTTAATTTTTACACAATTCATTTATTTGAATTTAAATAAAATCCATACAGATGATATATTGGAAAAAATGTTTAATAGTTTCCTAAAATTTCAAATTCATCCAGAAATATTTTTTAGAAAATTAATTAGTTAATACAATATTTATTTTAATATTTTTAAAACCATTTGTTTGATATTTTTCTTAGTGAAATAATTACTACAACATTTTTGTATAATTATTTAATATACTTATTAGTTGCATAAAAATTAAAAATAAATTACTATTATGAAGATAAATATAATATAATTCATAATAATACTTTTAATCTAATTTATAATCTTAAAATAACAACAAATAAATTGTTATATTTATTAAATTATGAAGGTGACAACTTTGACATCATTTTAAATAAAATAATATAAATGTCCTAATCTCATTTTTACGGCTCCAAATGGTCCCCAAGACGAAACTTGGCTGCTTATGGTATAGATAAACTCAACAAATAAGTTTCGGTCAAGTGTTTGGGCTTTTTTATGGGTATTATTACTTTAATAAAAACTATATTATAGATTTTTCACTAAGTAAAAAAAATTCATCATTAATGTATAAGCTATTATGGTAATTAAATATTTCTTAAAAATAACAATTAAATTACCATAACAAAGAAAAATATATTATATTTCAAATGAGTACTTTTAATATAATTTATATTATGTATAATGTTATATTAAAAATACTCTAATTATTAAAATTTGAGTGAGACATATTTCACATTTCTTTAAATAAAATAAATTAAAGGAGTTAATCACATCCATGTTGGTTAAAATAGATTCCATTTAGACCCAAGTATGTTTTAGGACTCAATATAATCATAAAATTATATTAAGAAAAGTATTAGGGTAATTTTATAATATTATATTTACCTTTACTTACCCGATTTAACTTTAACTTTGGTAAATAAATTTTACCGTAGTTACTATTCATAATGCCCAAAAATAAAAAGTAGCCAAATCACATAATTTGGACCTACTGATTCCAAATATAGAATCATGTTTTTCAAATTCAAATAACAAAAGTTTCAAAAAATAATTTAAAATTAATCCCGTTGTTAAGAAAATGAGTTTTAAAAAGTTAAAACATTGCAAAAGATTGAAATGATTTTACTAATGAATTAAATGTAAAATCAATTCTAATGACATAGCTTATATTAAATGGTTAAAATATATTATATTTATACCTTAAAACCATTAAATATTATAATTTATCCATACAAATTATCTCGATGAAAAAAGTTGTTTTTAATTAAAATTTAGCATATTTTTACTATTCATCAAAATATAAAAGTGAACAGAAAAATATTAAAAAAATTTCCAAAGTAAATATTTATATCTTTATTGAAATAAATAATTTTATTTTGTCAATTTTAACTTATAAATGTGTCAAAAACTAGATTTAAAGTGGGTGCTCCATCAAAAGGCAGCAAAACTACATTTTTTTGAAAAAAAAACTTATTTTACCAGAAAAAATTATTTTGTTATCATACCATGTTCTAAATAATCTGTAAGATTAATGATAATTTTATAAAATTCAAAATTTGTTTAATACTATTCATAATGTCCAGTTCATAATAGTATTATAAAAATATGTCATTGTTTAGTGAAACTCGGTATTGTGTATAACACATGTTATTGCCATAGGTTGCTCTTGCGTACAACACAAGCCAAGAATATTGTTTGTGTATACTAAAAGATAATATGGTGTTTCATATAGTGCAATCTAATCTAGGTGTAGAGTAAAACACAATACATCACATTAATTAAAAAGAATCATTCTCACAAAATTTCAGGGTGTTACATTCCAGGTAGAAAAATTAAAAATACATTGTTTCCTACACTGATCATAGATCACATGGGATAAAAAGATCTTGTAGGGTGTCTATCAATATGTTTGATCTACGTGAAGGTACCTTAGTACAAGCCCTATGAACATAAAATAGGAAGCATAGTTCATGCACCCCCACATTAAACAGTGTCTGAGCCTTAATGGAAATGTATCTTGGTGCATTGGGCCTCCTCAATCCTCATCTAGATTGTGTTTTTCTCCCATGGTATAAAATATTACCAGCTTAAAAATATTCCTTCCCTTGTTCGAATCCCAATGATCATAAAATAAGACCCTATAGTCTATGTAACATTTCCTTAAATTTTTGGAAATAGCTTTGAGATCCACGAACATAAAATTGGAATCTATTTTAATGCATGAATTTAAAATCTGGGTGAATCCTCTAGAATGTTTCGGGCATTGTGATCCCCCATGGTACTCATTTGTAACAATATCTATTTGTTTCATTATACTTGATTCATAATAGGCCTCTAAAGCCCTCATTTACATTAGTTTTACATTCCTTGTAAGATAGAAATACACTTGTATTATAAATTTCCATACTCCATGCAATATGAATTTATAATTATTTCTAGGCTATAGGATTTACGACATTAATATTGGATAAAAAATTTTGGTCACGTGATAAAATATTGTAGATCATGTCCCAATCACTTTATGATAAACTATACCATGCATATTCCAACAAATATTATGTTAAAATTTATATTTATCATCTACAGTTTCATTTTGTAAAACTAAATAATATCCCATGCCCTCACCTATCAGGTCATCTTCCCCAGTGTTGGTCGTTTATGAGATTGTTCTTATTTTCATTTTTCATTTTGTATCCAAGATACATCCCCTTGGAAAAGAGTTTCAGTATTTTTTATGCAAATATACATACAAAGATATGTTCTAAACCAGTGTGGAATAAATCCTAGAGTTTTTAAATCCATTCAAACAATCTATCAAATCATTTATTGACTTCACATGCACCTTACGTGAATCCTCATCCACGTATATATCTTAAGTGACCTTCTAAAATCTTGGTTTGATTCCATTTTTCTAATCTTATATCTTGGGTCAATGTCCTAGATGACATACCACCACAAATACATTTTTTTAACATGGTCATCAGTCGACCCTTGTTTGTTTGTCCCCATTCAAGTATAATTGAACAAATGTTGTTTTTACAGTATTATAATTTGTTATCGTGTATCTTTATTAAACTCACAATGTGTTTCTGATTTAAGTATATTGATTTACACATCCAATTACACTTTGTTTTAGTAAAATTCAACGTCCTATGCAATATCACATTCGTTCAATAATAACACATTGAAAAGAAATAAAATTTTCAGTTTAAAAATCCCTATAATCCCACCAAATATTCTCTCACCATGGATGTTCATTGAATTTATAGTATGCACATATAAAAAATAATCACATCATCATCCCTTATTTTCTCCCACCACGCATGACCCATGTGGGCTTAGGGCTGGTTGATCAATTGTGTCAAACATACTGTTGATGTAGGAAAATATATCAAAGAATTTTGTTCAAAAATTTAGATGAAAAAATAGTGTTCAAGATGGTAATACACATATAATTGGATATAATCCACAAAATGTGCCTCTTGGATTCTGCCTTGGAGATTTAGCATCAGATCTCTACCATCCGCTGCTGAGTGATGTCAAAATCATTCTTCTGTATTGTCAGGTATTCCATCTCCTCATTATATTTCGAATGAAAATTTTCTTCCCTCATATATTTTCCGTCATTCTCCACTCATCACCGATCCCTCACCTTTTTAATATCATCTTCCAAGGCATCTGCCTCTACCTGTTGATCCCTTATAATACTAGTGGTAAAAGAAAGATCTACAATGGTTATCACAAGGTCCTCTTCCTCCCCTCTTGTTTGTAGATCCCTTAATAAAAATTATAAATCCCTTGAGATCCATTAATCATGTGTTTCCTCATATAATGATCAATGACCTTCCATTCCACATGTCCTCAATGGTCATGGAAGACATGGTCCAGCATGTGGACTGTGATAGAACCCACCCCGACCCAAGATTACTATCTAATTGATGATAGATCCCACCCATTTCTGAAATTCATATATCTTGATGCATGTGATGAAGTTACACACATTCCGCGATTCCTGGAGATGGAAGAAACAGTTAGCTTCAGTTACATATGGGACATAATCCATGAAATCATCAAAGGTCACATTTTGATGTGGATGATATACTACATATATGTCTTATATTAGATCCTACCATCATTAAGGTTCAAATGGATGTTTCTTAATGGATACTACCAATTCTAAGTGGGATTTTCACAATGACTACTCCCATGGAATATATCCCCTTCATCCCCTAAAACTATGGAATATTCCTCTATTACAGGTTATGGAATCCATGAGGTGGATGTCATCAGCCCACCCCCATTTGATATTACAACTGGTGGTGCTCCCATAGCCCCATCTCCAACATCCTCATCATGTTTTGGTCTTAGGGTAGTCATATACAATATATACTCCTATGAAACCTTAGTCGATGACACATTCGTTGCTTCCCCTATTACAATTTCAAATCTAACAACAGTTTCTTGTAGTGTCACAACAACATGTGATATTGTGATGACTTCTTTGACCAACCAAAAAATTGTACCTATTTCACTCACATCCATTGACACTTCAATTACAGTTCTTGAATATGGTAGAGCCTCATTGTATGGATCATCTTCCGATGTTCCTAAATCCAGTCATATTGTAGTCCTTTCCACAACCCCCTCAACTGAGGGAACAATATCGTCGATTCTCCCTAATGGAATCTATACTATAGGCCCAAAATCCATATCCTCCATTACATTCTCTATCAGCTGGTAATCTTCCTCCACCATTACCTTAGTCTCCTTAGATTTTTTCTGAATATTAGGAATCTATGGATGATCATCCACGACCAAAATGTCAGGAATGGTCCCCACACTCTCCCCTTCGTTTCTTGAGGTTATCTCTCCTTATACATGAGGTATTTCATACACATACCATTCTAGAGAAAATTCCAATTCCAACAGAAGATATGAATGGATTAGAAAATGGGTTCTATGATTGAGGGATGTGAAAAGTTTAATAAAATATCAATACATTTAGCAGTTCAATAGAGTAACAAGTTTCTAATTCTGATATCTTTTAGGCATTACTCACCCACGATTCCTTAGAGTCTTCTCCATTAATAGAATCAACATGGCATGGATGATGGTCTGAAGTAGAAAATATTCCTAGATGAATCCTTAAACGATCATTCAAATAGAATGTACTTCCATGATAGTGGACTAAATCTTCCAGCACTACAATTACCACATGGATTTTGTAGGAGGATAGTGAAATTATTCCCATTGACTGGATCATCCTATTGAGGATTATCTAGTTTGTGATGAGATAATACAAATCCCCATGAGGAGTGGTGTTCTGTATTTTCATTCCCTAGGTTCCCTAGAAATCTGGGAACATGTCGACCATGTGATCATTTAGATGATGTACTTGTTTCTATAGTCCTTGAACATGCACCCTTGGAATCAATCTAGAAGACCTACGTGTATCAGAAAATTGTTTTCCTAGGATTTTGGTCTAAAAAATATTCCTCTCTCAATAAAAAAAGTTCCATTGGGATCATGAAATATTGTACATACTGCTATTATCCTATGAAATAGAACAACTTCTCTTATATGATGCTCTCTAGCCATTGTTCGATCTCGACCCCAGAAGGGAGGGTCAACTCGTTCATTATCTCAAATGTCCCATTTCCTTAGGATGACCCCATGGTAATAATTTTCCTAGCTCTAAACATAATAATGAGTAAGTTTGGTTGAAGAAGGTAGTGTTTGTAGCATGTTCCACATATTTCCATCATTAAAAGTTAATATAACAGAAAGATTCATCATCACCAAATGCTGGAACTCATGATGCACCATTGAGTGCACCAATATATCTATCCTATACCTACACAAGAATTATATTAATAATTAGTGTAGGTTGTCTATCTTAAAAACCCTCAAATAAATGAACCTTTATAATAGTACAAACAAATGAGAGAATGTGAGATACAATTGATTATAATTAGTCGATTTTCCATCATCAGTCATCATCCCCTTTTTTCATGGGGAATGGTTTAATGGTAATGTAATCTGTTGTTAAAATATTTTTCATCACTTTATTAAGACCCAAATTTAGTGGAAATCAGCACACAATGTTTATATTAATTGAAAAATAATTGAGTGTAAATGGGGTTTGGGTACTCATTTCCCACATAAGTGCAGCCACCTAGTTGTACATGAAGTGAAAATTCCCACCCACCTGAACAACGTATTCCTTTCTCAATTGTGCTGAAGTAGTTTTTACATTATTTCGATAATTTTAATATCTAGGTTGATAGAAATTATTATCATTTACGTTTCAAACATTATGAATGATCTTTGATGCATCCCCATATGTGCATCACTCTCTATGATAATCCAACCATCGATGAGAGTAATGGTATATCCTATGAATATTAATATGGGTTAGGTACTGTTCTTAGTTTTATATCACAATCGATGACACTAAATCAAATCATGAATCCTCCAGTGTGATTCATCTATAACCTACATGTACACATATGAGAAGTGCATTTCCTATTTGGAAACATCGTTGTTGATCCAACCCCCTTAATGTGCCACTTAGTTGGTCCATTAAAAAATTATGAACCATTTCTTGAAATGTACTTACCTCTTCTTCATATTCTCTTCATCAGTTCCCTACACTAGGTCCAACAACACCTTCACTAGAGATGACATATGCTACATGTGTTCCCACATGTTCTCCATAAGAAGAAAATCATCATACATCACCCCAAAATAATGACCATAAGAATCTGATGATGTTCACAGAGGCTGATGGTCACCTCTCCATGAATTAAATGGAGTGATTTGGTCACCAATTACCATATACTTAGTATCTTGAGAATAATCACCTATGATTAGTAATTTTGTAATTGAAAAAGAAATGTGTATTCATATAGTCCTTCTAATTTCATTTATTTTTGAACTCCAAACAATACATGCTCACCTAGAATGCCTAAATACATTCATTATGGACGTTTCCACCATATCTTAGTCCCCTACCACCATTCCCTAACTTCTATATATACCATAATCATTCTCTGAGGATCTTCATCTATTTAGGAAGGGGTTCCTCTTTATCATATTTTCCCCCATAGATTTCATTAATGTGGTTTAATAAGTTTTACATTATGATGGGTGTGTGGCCATTCCAGATATGTTTGGGGGTAGCACTGTTCCAGTTTTACTACCCAGGTATGCTTCTAAATGAGTAGGATGGTTCATCTCTACACACCTCCGGGATGTAGACATCATCTATCAGTCTGAATCCATATATTGGATGCATTTTGAACAAAGTATACTTCATTATGAGCCTCCAAAATCATTTCAATAAATGATTCGTAGTCTGATGCACAACCAATACACTCCAAAATCATGATATATTTCACTATTTATTCCCTTAAAGAATCATTTACACTAATATATTGAGTGAATTTTTTAGTATACATTGATATAATGAAAACAAATTCTGTGTCTGGTTCACAATGATGGTTTTTAAATTTCATTTGAAAATACCAGGGTCTCGATGTCACTGTGCGAAGATGCAGTTCATGATTTCTAGTATGATAATCATAATTCATGGTGAAAGGATCCCATAGGTCAGTTTCCCACGATATTATTCATAATGATGAAACACCTAATGAAAATAGATCCATGGATTTTCTTCGCATGAAAGATTGATACAGTTTGACCCCCCAATTCAATTTAATGGCACTTAACATTGCAATTAAATTAATTTTGAGGACCATCATACATATACCATCATGAGAAATCATCATGAATCACCTTCATCAAAGTTATAAAATTGTAAATATTTTGTGATACTCCAAAAAAAACCTTCATTACATTTCCATGTCATCACCTACTACGTGACGGGAGTGGATTTTTAATCACTTAAATACATTACACATTATCTATTGAAGAATAAGTGACTAGATCAGGAAAAATCCATTTTAAAATGGGTTATGATTCCTTCTAGTAGGATTTTTTATAATGATCCTTGGTGATGCTCTGAACCACAAATCTTCCTTCAAAAATGCTTCATTCATGGATGGTAACAATAATGTTCCCGAAAGAGACACAGTAATTTATGAATCCCACTATTACTTTGTAAAACAATTCCCAGATTTGAAATATTCCTTTTCAATAAATATTAACCACATGCTGACCACCAAGGAAAGATTATCTCAACAATTTGACTTCCAAATTGTTCTCAATTTTTGATGCATCTGGGCATCACGAACATGACCGAAATGGATCTACCTTGCTTCATGGGCATCAAAAAAACCTTTTTCTGTGCTCTTTAAAGCCTACTCCTATGGTTGGGATACCTTTCATGAAGTCATATTCCCAAGATAATAGAAGAAGGGCCATATGGGTACATAAGCCTTCTAGAGGAATTATTCATTCACAACAAACACATTTTCTAAGGAAATACTTCATCATGAGGAAGGTTCACCCTATTCCTTGAATCCACCCCTTCCATGAATCCCCTAACCTCCAAAAAGTGTCCAATCTTTGTGAAGCATCTCATAGGGAGGACCAATGACTCAAGAATCCTTTATCGTGTGAATTTATTTGTTACCTCTCTTTTGATGACACATCTCCAAGATGGTTGAGTGCCCAAGGCACCAACACCCATCCTCGAATAATCTAGGTGCACCTTGATTACATATACGACTGGTTCCACCCATCCCTGTGGCCAACTCCAATTCATGTGCACCCATAGATTACCTTTTACATTTTTCTTCAGAACATAGGTACTCAAACAAAATTTTATTCTCAGTATTGAAATGTTAACAAGAACATCATGATCGAACAATACTCTATAACATTCCAACATGGAATTGATAAAACCATACATGTCCTAAGGTTGAACAATAGGACTTTGTATAAGCCCAACTGTTATGGAATGGGTCATGAAAGTCTGTAATGCATGATGTAAAACTGCCTAGAACCAACCTCCTTGGAACATGAGATTAAATTTTATTGTCACCCTACATTACCAATGCTATATTTCCCATGTTCAATTGTCATGGGACAGTCTCACGTCCATCCAATAAAAGATAATAAAACTTTTAATTCCTACACCATTTCAATCAGGACAATTCCTATGCATCAGTCTCACATACCTTATGCTAAAAGAAAAGGTTGCTACATATATGACTCATAGGGAATGATATCCTCCTCACATGGAATTAAATGAACCACATATTTAATGAAATACTTCACAAGTAGCTTCTATACATAATACCTACACTATCTCTCATTATCATAACATTCATGACATGACCGCAAAGTATTCTACTTCCTCTTATTTCATACATAGAACATAACCCATGTGGGATTAGAAGAAATAATAAAAAATGAAACCCAAGATTCATGTGCATCCCTCATGATATAAACCTCATTAATATAGTTTCTATTTAATTATACGTTCCCATGCGTATGCCCCAACCATTACTCAAACAATTGGGCCACTACTTTATGTATAATCACCATCTTAATTTGAACTATGTGGTATTGGTTCCCAGTCAACCTGGATATGTAGGATTACTCCCTAAGGTTCAAACACAATACAAAATACCCAAAACCTATCACACAACACACTATCAGTCCAATATCAATCATCTTGAGAAATTACACATTCACAAGTGAACCCATACCATCTCTCATTGATGTTCCTTTAATGACATGATAATGCTTATCACCTCATGTTAAACTGCCTTGTCTATTATAGTCACATGACTATAAACTACAACATCAAATTTTGTGGGTTTTGATACTTTACTCCTATGAAGGGTATGTAGGATACCAACCTGAGTTTCAATCCCAACCAACGGTAGAACAAGGTGACCCCTCATAAAAATATAACTTTTTTTCCACCCTCACAGGCATTCAAATAAAACATCATAGAAGAACATCATACCTTTATAGGACACAACTCCCAAATCCACCTCCATAAGGAGTTCTGATAAATCCATATGTAAAAATTATTGGTTATCCCTCATAAGGACACACCTCATTGATCTATATCCAAATGAAATTAAACAAATGACATGTCTCATAATGCTAACTCATTTTAATCATGGGATTCCAGAGTTGAAATCCTTAGAAGAAATTCAATTAGAATTAGATGCCTCATGATCACCTTGGGATTCCTTTGGATCCACACTAAATGATGCTTCCATGAGATTCCATCATTTAAAAAAAATATTTTTCCAATGTTCATAGTGTCTAATCATGCTTGTAATTCCCAATGTGACTACTCTCCATACTGAAGTTTGTTTCCCTGTCAAGACAAAATGGAATTTCCATAAAGAAGAAGCCAAATTGAATGGTTTCCACAAAGAGATGTCACTAGTAATGAGTTCTATGAAAATAAATTAACTATTTTAGGGAGTCCCGAAATAAGGGATGGGTTCAATGAGTTATCCATAGAAGGAGGACCAAACATACCATAATACTATTTTGATATAGGAGAAGGAATATCTTTGAAAGTGATGAAACATGAATTCCATTCCAAAACAAAACATTTGGACAAAAAACATGATGCATGCATTCACCAAACACAAATGGCAACAACAACCCAATGAAAAGGTTGGAAATAGATTACATTTACATAAATTTTAACAATTAATTGAGATCCATCAAAATTTTCAAAATAGAAACAAGAAAAATCAAAACATTGATTAAAATAATAGGACACATCATAAGAAATTATGAAATATAATATGCGTAAACATTTGAGTCCAATATTATCAAGGATTTTAGATATTACATTATCTCATGGAATCAAATCATACAATATAATGGACTAAAATACCTTACATGAGATCATAATTAAAACATGACTTTACATATCCCACACATATAATACATAATGGAATATGTTGACACTTATCCCAGCAAAAGAAACATTTAGGTGTCAATGTAGTATGACCAACAATTTTTTTTACCAAACCTCATCTATTAGTGGCCACAAAATAGGAAAACATAGATGGTACATTGTGTCCCTTGGAAACTTTTCATTAATTGGAATCCAACTTTTGATTACTCAATTATCAATACTCATTAATTAATTTTGAATCATTAATAATCATGATATAATTTTAACTTATGTTCTTTGGAACAATATAGAAAACCACATATATCATTCCTGCCAATATGTATAAAAACGAAATGCTAGAGAACACATGACCACCTACACACACCAACATGTGATCATAATTAATCAATAATATTAATTATTATAATAGATAAATTATAACGTGGAAAACTATGTAAAAAATACCACTATAGGTATTTAAAATCCTACATTGTGTACAATATTGGTTTGATATATATATATTCATTTACATATACTCATTATATATTCATCTCCAACTATATTTATATTTTTAATCCCCCTCCCCACACAGATATATATTAATATATATTGAACCCATATATATATATATATGATAAATATATATTCACACATTCATATATAGATATATTCCCCCACACACTTGTATATATAAATATTTATTTATCACATTTATATAAACAATCTATATAAAATAAAAAATACTTGTTTTCTCCTTTTAATAAAAATGATAACAACAATATAACAATTGTTATTGTAATTAAATATATCAAATAATTTCAACAATAAATATTTTAATAACACCATCAATTAAAAATGAGTAGTAAATATATTAATAACACAATCTCCTTTATATGGGATATGTAATAATGCAACTTTTACTATCAGTCCCATGTATAAATATTTACACATGGAGATGTACTCAAAATTAATTAATATAATTAATATAAAATATATTATTAACCTTGTAATTTCATTTCCATTTATTCAATACAAATAATAATAATAATAATAATAATATAATTATTATTCTAGTTATGTATGATGTATCGAAACACCAAATGAACAAATATATTTCACCACACCTAGGGTAAAAAATATATTGCCTATCTAATGATGGTCTCATTTTTTTCAAACAAAATATTGGTTTATATATTTTCCAATATTTGAAGAATAATATAAAAAAAAATATTTAACAAGTTATCCTCATCTACAATTTGAAAGCATGTCAGACATGAATAAATTTAATGCCATTCCTAGGGTAATACTCATCTTCCAGACCATGAAATGTTATCATATTTCTCATATAATGCATTATGTTGGCGATATTTCATTATTTTCCAAATCTATGTTACAAAAACATTATATAAAATATCCACATGTGGGACTTGACTAAAAAACTGACAAAGAACAATTTAATGTCATGCTAAAGGAAAACCTCCCAAATTGTGCAGATGGTGGACTTCGATTCCCATATAAGGCACAATTTAGGATATATTTAATTATTTTTAAAAATTTAAAGCCTGTATAATAAAATATATTTCATATTTTTATAAAATCAATATTTTGGTTCTATATACATTGGAATTCTATGATAACTCATCATCTCACTCTAAAAAATATCCTCATATTATTAAAATTTGTTTAATAGAGAAATTATGCTGACAAACAATCCATTGAACATTAATTATGTGTTTTTTATTTAAAATTTACATTTTCCCCATGAAAATTCCAATAATGTATTTACCTGGAGTGTTTTATTATCCATACAAATTTAATGGTGTTGTAATTATCCTAATCAATTGAATTTTTGTCTTTATTAAGTATATATTCATATATTATATAAAATCTCATGTCACTCACCTTGAAAATCACATTATGGATCTCATATTTCAGTAAGAGGAGTGAAATTAGAAAAAAATAAATCTCACCCAATAAATAATACCATAAAATGTTCTATTATCCATTATTTAGGATCACCAAATTTATTCCTAAGAGTCTACAATTAACACAAGGTACAAAACTTATATAAAAACTAATGTTTTATATATGTAATCATATATAAATATATATAAAAACACAAAATCATAATTATATAGGATAACTTATTACATTTATTATATATCAATAGTAGAGTAATGAATATATATCACACTATAAAGAAAATATCTTGAATAGTTAGTACCAATAAAGGAATATAAATAATAACTAAAATGCTTCCCATAATGAAGTATATAGGGCATGTTAACTTAGGTCTATAGTATTGATTCATTGTGAAAAACTCAAAAACATAACAACGTCATGCATATCACTCAGGGAGATTTTAATCAACATTAATAGAAAAAATAATTTCCAATTTATGAAAACTCAGTGGCCCACTATACAATACCGGACGAATAAAATTATAGTCCTCATGATCAATTCTTAATAGTAATATCACCTTTATAACATGATCCAAACCATGTAAATGAAATAAATGAGTTAGTGAGCCAAGTACCTATGATAACATTTATTATCACCCATATACACACTAGTGGGTTGAAGCTAGAGGGTTACATGTCCTCATGCACTCCTCCCAATATGTAAGAGGATATGACTAGTATTGAGGGACTCGTGTGGAACTGTGGGGTGAATAAACTCTATGTTGGTGTTTATATGTAAAATAAAAACCAAATAAAATAAAAATACTACAATTACATTATCAGAAATCCTAAATGTGGGTATACAATGTGGCACCCATTGTATATAAATAATATCCCTTATAGAAGAATGATCTCATGAGTAATGAATATAGATAATAAATAAAAGAGATTAATAGTCCTATATTGTCTGTATTATTCAATTCCATATTTGTGCCCCACCTACTCAGCCATCCACCATCATACACATCCCCTTCTAGGGGTTTCTCATGAAATCTATAAGTTCATCTAAATTACGGAGTAGTGTCTCAGTGAAGGACATAGTAGAACACCACCAATGATTCCATACATTATTTTCTCAAGTTTAAAAGTGTTTTTGATGATAATAATAAATTACAAAAAAATAGACACACAATCCAAAATAACGTGGCTATGCACTAACAAATATTCATCCAAATCCTTTGACATACATGCTTCCTCCCTATGGTAAAAATTGTAATGAGGGTTGGTAATATACTCTAACCAACCACAATGATCCAAAAACAACACATTTGGTCAGCCTCACATAAATATATAAGTTATCGAGTGAATAAACTACCAATAATCCAAAGTCCTAGAGTAATACTCAAAAATCCACATGGCATCATGTATATCTATCCTACAAAGAATCCATAATGTATATGAAAAAACACAGAAATCTACAAGTCATAGAGTGTTAGTATATACTAATAAATCCATAAGGAATCAAGTAGAGGATAGGTAAAAAGGCTATCATACATTCCCATCATAATTTTCTCAATTTAATGGACATAACAAAAAAGAACAAACATCACCTCGATGATCACCTATCATGCATGCACATACCAATCATTCAAAGGGGAAACATCGTCATATCAAACATATATAACATCATAATAAATATATAATCATCATATATATAAAAATGAGAATGAATAATAGTAAAAGAATATCTTTATCACATCATTCTCAGCAAACCAAATCATAACATTTCATGGGATACACGAAGACACCCGCAGATGATCACATGTTAAGAATTAATTTAAAAATTATTATACACAAAATGATTCATCGAAACATGAGAAAAAAGTTCAAAAAAACCAACATCATAGTTCAAATGTTGTATAATGAACTCATATGTGATCAAGTCATGGGATTGATTTATATACAACAATCCATAATAGAATTTCCAATTTAAACCTTGTTAACTTACCAATTTATTAGTCATCGTACATTAAATTAATTAGGACTCATTCATCATATATTATTTAATCACTATTATTTTCATCAAAAAATATTAACTAATGGGTTTTCACCCAATGATGAAAACATAATATATATTAATAATAAATATGAATAAAAATTAAATTGTACAAAACACTAGAGCAACTAGCAACACCAACATGAGATCATTACTAGCAATGAATATCAACTATTTTGAAAACTAATATATGAAAATGAGACATATGTAAATAAGATCCCACTGAATAATAACTTCTTACCATATCTTCAATGATGTTTGAATGAAAAGCATCGTAAACATATTTCAATTTCAAAACAGAATCCTAGAACCATTCCCATTTTGAAATGATTTATAATTTTCACCATCATTGTTATTCAAAACATAGGAAAAATAAGATTTAAATTAGTTCTAATAAAATTAACTTACTTCCCTTGAAAAAAATATTATTTCAAATTAATCTCATCGAGATACATAAACAATCAATAATGGCATGTAAATTGAATCAATGTCACATGATATTTTAATGGGAGATGATTGAAAATGAATCTTTTATAAAATAAAATAATTAAATGAATAAAAAATAGAAGGATGTGAGAGGGTGTAATGGAGTGAGGTGTGTTGGGGATTAGCGTACATGAGTTGTGACTCTCCCCATATGGCTAAATTTCAATGTTTTTCATATTAATTCATTAATTATTTTATCAATTTACTGCCAAATTGTTTTGGTCTTTACATACATCATAAACCTATTCATATATCTCATGTAATCTGTTACACATTATTTGAAAATAATATTTTATAATTTTTTAATCATAAATTAATATATATTAAAAATTCATTCATATATTTTTCTTTTCTTATACAAATTGTTGACAAACACACACATATATAATCCCTTCACGCATGCATACAAGAACATATATATTGAACCCATATATATACATGTTATATATATACACACATATTCTTATATACATATATATTCATGTGAAGGTTTATATATATATATATATCCCATATATACACAATATATATATATAAGCACTATGATTATTTTTAGAATTTAATAATAATAATAATGAAAACAATATTAATAATAATTATAATTTATAATGCCTCACATGATTCACACCATCAATATTTAAAGAATATCCTAAATTAAACATTTTATTTAATAAATAAACCAAATTATTTCATTTATTATGGGTGTGTAATAATGTAAGTATTATTATCTAAATCCCCAATAAATAAAACTCATGGTGAAATGTCTTCATTAATGAAGATAATTAAAATATTATTTACACATCTCAATTATATTTTTTTTTCAAAAAATAATAATAATAAAATTAATATTACACTTTCCATGGATGTATCCAAACAGTAGATTCAAATAATTAAAATCATGTTCTTAGGGTGGAACTTGTATTTTGGATATAAATATAGTGTCATTTTTCTCATAAAATACAATAATTATGTGATATTCCTATATTTCTAGAAAATATATAATTAAATTATTAAATAAGTTATCCTCATGTAGGACTTGAACAATCACCTGACACATGAAAAATATATTTATTTCCAATGATTAAAAATATATTACAGATATAATTATTGTCATTGATTTCTCACATGACACACCATTTATAAGACAATGCAATATTTTTTAAAACATGTAAGGAAATTATTAATATATTATTGTAACATCCCCAAATGATAAAGGGTTAAATTAATAAATTATATGACTCATGTTGACAAGGTGAACCTTCCTTTTCAGGATCCTGTTTGATTAGAACTCCACAGTTAAGCGAGCTTGGCCTGCAGTAGTGACCAGGATGGATGACCTTCTGGATGTTTCCCAAGGTGTGTGTGCGTGAGGACAAAGCACACTGGAAAGGAAATGTGTTGGCCTGTGGGGACAGTCAGTAGTCAGATAACCCATTCGAGCTCGTGGGTGGGACCTTGTGTGGGGCCCATGTGTCTGCAGGGCAGCTGTTGTGTGGGGCCTAGGTGTCGTATTTGGTATCAGAGGAGGAATCAAGCCTAAGTGTGGTGCACTGCCTGGGTTGAGATGTAGGGCCCACAACGACGGCGTTGTTCTCTAAAGGGGGGGGGGGTGATTGTAACATCCCCAAATGATAAAGGGTTTAATGAATAAATGATATGACTCATGTCAACAAGGTGCACCTTCCTTTTCGGGAGTCTGTATGATTAGAACTCCACAGTTAAGCGTGCTAAGTTTGGAGTATTGATCAGGATGGGTGACATTCTGGGATGTTTTCCCAGGGTGTGTGTGAGTGATGAAAAAGAACTCTAGAAAGGACGTGTTTTGGCCTGTGGAAATTGTCATTAGTCAGATAACCCATTCGGGCATGTGGGTGGGACCTTGGGTGGGGCCCACGTGTCTACGGGGCAACTGGCGGGCAGGGCTAGGTTGTCACAATTATCCTCATATGTTATTTGATCAAACACCCAATGAAAAAATGTCTAAATTCAAACTAGGGTATTCTATGTATCCTAGAAATAATGTTGGTCTAAAATTTCCTAAATGAGATACAATTTTAAGATATTTTTCATTAATTTGGGAAATATCATGAATTCCTAATATAATATAATTAATTTTTTTGAATCAATAATATGGCTATATAATAATTGGAATTATATTATAACTAATAACCCTCCACAAAAAACATTTCATATAATATTTTTGAAGTGTTTAGTAGAGATTTTACACTTAATACCATTATATCATTTATTATGTTATTTTGTAATTGGAAATTTTTATTTTTACATTAAAATAATCATAAATTATTTACAATGAGGGTTTTATTAACCAAAAAAAATTTAATGAAGTTTCATTAATCAAATTAAGAATATATTTTCTCATAATATAACACTAAAATATTATATAGACAAGTGTTCATGATATTTCAATATTTTAAATCATATTTTATCATGGTTTTACTTGAATTTCTATGACAACAAATCAATACCATTTAAATTATTCATAATTACCAAAAAAAAATACAGGTAATAAATTATACTATGTTAATTATGATAACACGTTATATAAAATAAAATCTATCATATTAAATTAATAGATTTTGAATAAATTTGTTAAAAAATATACAATAAAAACACAAAGGAATGTAGTTTTCCATAAGAAATGTCTGTTTATGTATAAAGAATTTTTACACCAAAAATAGATATAAATATTATTCCATTGATAATAATTTGATTATTTATAATTTTAATCAACTAATTATTTTTTAAAATAAAAGTAAAATAATATGTATTTATATAAAATATTGAAATAAAACTACAATTTTAAATAAATATTTTTATTTTTTATTATTAATTAATAAATATATCATTCAAATACATTAAAAAATTGAATTTCAAATATATATTAATGGAAATTATATTATTTTTTATTATTTTTATTAAATATATCACATCATTTAAACCATTAATATTTTAAACATAACATAAATTAAGACACAAGAATTAATAAATAAACCCCACATTTCCATTTTTTGTAGGACAATTAAAAATTTTAATATTGTAATTTAAACACCCAATAAATATAAATCATGGTGAAATTATCTCATCAATTAACATATTTAAAAAAAATAAAAATGTAATTCATATTATTTATCTTCAAAACCAATTTAAATAAAAATAAATTCATTTTTTCTCTTTCATGGGATGTATCCAAACACTAGATTCACACAATGATTATGTAGTTCTTATGGTAGAACTAGTATTATAGACCAATATATGGTCTCATATTTCTTATAAAATAAATTATTTGTGTGATATTCTACTATTTAGAGAAAATATATACCAAATATATTAAATACGTTATCATAATGTGCGATTTTACCAAATTCCTTTTAAAAGGAAATGTTAAATATTTATAAGGGTAAAATAGGTATTACAGACATAATGGTTGTCACATATTTCTCATATGACACACTACTTTTAATTCAGTACATTATTTTATAAAATATCTAGTGAAAATAGTAAATATATTATCCAAATTTTTGATTTGAAGAAACATTGAATGAACAAAAATATCACATTTTATTGGAGTGTATGACCTTCAAATGTGAAATAATGGCGTTCCTGGATTTCCTAAATTGGATACCCTTTTCAAATAAATCATTATTTTGGAAAAATACCTTGAATTAAATAAATAATATATTTCATAACTTTATTAAATAAATATTATGAATTTACAAGACATGGAGTTATATGAAAACTCCGTACCCAACTCCAAAAAATTTCCATTTAAAAAATATGATTTATTTAGTAGATATTTATCCTTACATAAAACCATTAAATCATTCATTGTGTTATTTGTATTGAATGTTTTCAATTTCCACATTAAAATACTCATAAATTAATTAAAATGCGGGTTTTATTGTCCTTAAAAAATTATGGATGTTTAATTTAAAAAATTATAAATATATTTTGTCTGAATCCACTAATAAAATATGATAGAGAGAAGTGTTAATGATATATAAATTTTTTACCCCATATTTTTAGAATGGTTTTATCTATTTTACAAAGAAGACATATATTTCTAGTTTCATTATTCCTAATGGAAAAAAATTATGTCAGCACAATTAAAGGGTATAAATTATGATAATTAGTTATATTAAATCCATTTATTAATATTAAATTAATATAAGTGGAGGAATTTAATAAAATACACCCAAATAA
This sequence comes from Viscum album, assembly GCA_963277665.1. NCBI lineage: Eukaryota > Viridiplantae > Streptophyta > Magnoliopsida > Santalales > Viscaceae > Viscum > Viscum album. Next base: position 540,335,209 of record OY728130.1, on the reverse strand, counting down.
AAATGCGATAAAAAGAAGTTTTACATAAGAAATGTCTTATTATGTGTAAAATAAAATTATACTGAACATAGACATTAATTTTATTCAATTGGTATTAATATGATTCATCATAATTTAAATAAAGTACTAATATTTTAAATATAATGAAATAAAAATGTAACTGTATAATATATATAAATGAAAATACATTTTTCAATAAAAAATATTATTCTTTAATAGATAAAATATTTTTATAATTATAGAAAATTCAATGTAAGTTAAATATTAACTATTGATTTAATAAATAATGTTTAATTTGTCTAATTAATTTTACATTATTTGAATAAATTATTTATATATTTTACTCCCAAAAATATATAAAATCAATTTTATAGGAAATGTATATTTTTTGGAAAATATATATATATAACACATTAAAGTGTTAATAATGTCAGGTACATTTCAAATTTACTATAACCTGATCAACTAAGCATTTAGAATTAAATGAAAGTGATTTCTAAACCAATAATAATAATACATCATTAGAAATACATGAAATCATTCTTTATAGGTACATCGTAGGGTCTGGTGTGTCCCTTCATAACATTTTACATGTATTGATCTATGAAATAGATAACATAATGAAACTCCACCAACTTTATATTTATATGCTATATTTCATCAATGGTATACTTTGATTAAAAATATCGAGTATATAGTTGGGATTCCAATATTCTTTCAATGAGATATTTTGATTAATTATGAGAATCCATTAATGAAATATGATATTAGGTTTAAAAATTTTTACTTACGATGATATCGTTTATTTGCAAAGGATAATTCTTCTTAATATGAATTTTTTAATTAACATGATCTTAAAGGGATGACATAATTGATTTAGGAAGGGTTATTATTTGAATATACATTGAAATAACTCCTATAAATGGATGAATTGGTTAAATTTGTCTCCCCACTCACCCGATTTGATTGTATTATTGAGCCCCCTCTAGTCGGTCTTCCAAAACAATTGATTCTGTGTAAATCAAAAAAAATTTAAAGTACTTAATTAACTTTTCATGTATTTATTATGGTCTTTTCAATGTATTTTTTATGAATTATAAATATTAATTTGATGTCTGTGGAATATTTATATAAGCCCGAAAAACATCTACATATATTCCCTCAACTCATGCCGTCTCTTAATTTATTTTAAAAATTCGGCATAGAGAACAAATATTCATAACCAAACTAATTTTAATATAGGGGATATATTAAATGAATGATATTGATATAAATTATGATTAACTCGTCATCTAATGTTGATTTTACATGGAGGCGAGGTGGATGTGTTACAATTTGAAGGCGTTGTCTCCATAAGAATAGTAATATAGGCATGATGTTTTTAATGGGATATGATATGATTTTGAAATTGCATTTGTTCTATAATAAAATAGTTTTAATTTATATTCACAGTAAATGATTTTTTTGGAATATTAATAACATTACGAAAATAATTCTCAAAGAGAATATTCGTTTATTTCCATTCAAAACATAGAAATGTATGAATCAATACATGAGTGTGATGCATTATCTCCAACAAGGTTCTGCTAGACTATCACCCCTCTTAGACATATAAAACATAAAATATATCTTCCCCACCATGTGAAGGAAACATAAAATGGGTGAGATCATATTCTTAATGTGTTTAAGAAAGGGATATATTTATTCCTGAACATAAGATAAAAGGTATGTTAACATGTTCGTATTATTAGAAGATCATACCCTACATATAAAATAACATAAACATGAATAATTTCAAAAAATATACTAGTTCAAAAGGAATAAATCATAATAAAATTCATATCATAAACCCTGAATGAATAACATAGGGTTAATATTGGGAATTGTGTCACAAACAAATAAATGTAATATCATCCCATATAAGTCAAGAATCATTTCTAAAATATATCAGGGCACTTTGTGGGGACATTTACTAATAGGTGGGACACACCACCATCTGAAGACTCGATCATTTCCCTATAAGGTGTCGGGTTTCCCCCAACTTCCCATAGTGGATCAGGTTTTCCCCATCTACTAGAGAGGATCAAGAACCTCAATATGACTCGCATCATTATCTTATTAGATATAAAACATTACCCAATGTGTTGGATGGAGGAATAGGTCCCAGCCACCCCATAGTGAAATAATATATACTCGTACCACATGAACATAGATAGTTAGATCTTAAACCCAAAAATTAAATTTCATTCATAATTTTGTAATAATATCATTGAATTTAGTTAAGAGACAAATCTCATTATCAATTCATCAATGAATTTACCAAGAAATGTTGCTGATTTTAATTAAATGAAATAAATGGTAGAGTAATGGGTTTCAGAAAATTATAACATGTGAAAGAGAAATAGTTTTCATTTTTTTTATTTCATCAACACATAAACCATTTGAGGAAAGTATTTTAATGGAACCATTGGATCATTTCCCCAGAAAGACATTATTAACTCCAATAGATCTAAACATTGATGGGAAATAATTTTGAATGATCTATTAAAAACATTTCATGATGAAATTAATCATTATTTTTTAATTTTTTTAACAAAAAATGTTTTGAAAAAAAATTTCATTCAAAACACATTCAAAACGTATAAATAATCCAAAAAAAAATTAATACCCATTTCTTTTAAAACAACTTGAAAACTCATAATGAAATATTGAAATAATTTAGAAAATTGTTTTGTTGAAAAAATGAGGAATACATATAATTACTGATTGAAAAAATTGTGAAAACCACTTCATTAGAAAAACATTAAAAACATATAATGATATCTTGAATAACTTTGGGAGACCATTTCTTTGGGAAAATATAAATAATTATTGAAAATCTTTTGAGCTATATTTATTTAAAAACACATTAAAATGTAATCAAGAAAGAATGAAAACGTTTTGAAAACTGTTTTATTTTAAAATAATATTAATACTAAAAAATAAAAAATATATTTCATTTAAAACTTTTTTATGGAAATCATTCTTTTTCAAACATAAAAATAAATCCTTGAAAATCATTAAAAATATTTTTAAACAAAAAATAATTTTTGTGAACCCTTTTATTTCATAAATCTTTCTGAAATCAATAGAATTAAAAAAAATGTGTAACAAAATTATTTTAAAAAACCCTTTTAAATATATAAAGTAATTATCATTGAAATGACGATCATGATGATTTGTATGTTTGTACATGTTTTAGATTCCATTTTCACCTTATATGATTAGAAAAGATACATGATTGGAAAAGAAAAAATGGATTCATTTTAAATCCATTTTTAAAAAGGTAATGTATTGGTAAATGATTATCCAAAAAAAATATTTTTTTATTTACATTTTAAAGGTTTTAAATGTTCATTTTTGATCTTGTGGGCCTGATTTAGTGCATTTTCATTATGAACATCCATTCTCATCATTTGTGCACTTCATGCCTAATATACACCAATTTAGGCCCAATGAGTCATCTGATTCTAAGGAATGTAATTATAAATATTTTAATTTGATATTTAGGGAACCATATCTACACTTAAATTTGAAAATTGTTCATTCAATGATCAATAGATGATTCATAAACGATGATAGAGATATTTGGAGATGAATGGAAGCAATTCTAGAGAAGGAAAATAGGACACCAGTCCACATATGAGACTATGGGGCCCAAAATACAGTCCCAATTAATCCCAACTTTTTTGGGATGATATAAGAAATGTTTAAGAACAAATCACTCCTCAGGATAAAATGCTAATTCAGCCTCTATGATGGTCATTAAGGCGCCCCATGTTAGAGATACTATTCTGGGCCAGATTCTGCTGCCCAAAAAAACAGACCACTAATTTAATCATATATTGGAATCCACAACTCCAAATGGGCCCATATATTACAGACGTTTAGAAGACACTCGGAGATCCATTTTCATCATCTATGTCCCACTCTGATTCGTCCATCTAGAAGGTCATCCAAATGCGTTTGTTCGGTAGATGAAAGCTGGCTGCCACCTCGGGTCAAATGTGGAAAAGTCCAAATTCCACAAGCTTTCCACCACCTATGGCCTACCAAAATTAATTGAGATGCTTTGTACTATTGGAGGCTCGACCCAAGGGCTCAAAAATTCATATTTTAGGTTGTGTTTCTGGAGGATTTTCCAATCTTTGATCTTGTTTTCATCTTAATGTTACGCTGCCAATTTCCCTTTGTAATGTTCTTCCTTCACATGTAAGTTGTTTTAATTCATCCTTGATTCTTAGTAAAAGTTATTCTTCTCTTATTATTATATTATTATACTTATCACATTGATACCTTTGGATCATGTTGTGAACTTGTTCATACCAAAACTTGTGATATTATCACACAACGGTGGAGTGATTGTTATTTTATTGAGTTTTTTTTACTTCTCCATTTCCTCCCTCATGAGTCTACTTTCACCTTCCATTGAAACCATAGAATCAATGCGGGGCTAAAAAACTTATGGGTTGATCCATGGGAGTAGAAAAGGGATGGATTTGATTTTATTTATCACCTCATTAATGTATAATAACTTCTTTAATTGAGATTTTTATTTGATGAGTTTTAAACTCCATCGTCCTTGTTGAATTTAAGGACACACACTTCAAGTGCTAATACGAACCATTACCTTGAAGTGCTCAAAACATTGATCCTTAAAGTGTATAGGTGATTAGTATTATAGGGTGTATTCATTAAACCAGTAAGTAATGATGTGTTTTTATCTCCTTAAATGAACCCATCTCAAATTTAAGAAATTGAAATCATTAAAAAGAAAATACGTCCAATCCACCCTGAGCGACAACCTAGGATCAACTCATTATTTTAAATTGAATTCACTTAAATCTGTTATATATCCTCTAAAATAATCTAAATTCAATCCATTTTGGCCACTTCATAGCCAAAAACCGTCCATAGAATATGCGTGTCTATAGGTTACTTCTTAGGTCTCGGTGGATTCGACAACCCAAGCTAGACTACAATTGGTGCCGTTTCCGGGGACCCAAGTAAGTCATATAAACAACCATTATATTCTCCCACATTTCTTCTTTTCTCATTCAAATTCTCTTATCTTCTCCCTTTCTCTTTTTTTTTCTTTTGGTGCATGTCCGCCTACACCCGCGATCAATCAAACTGTCTAGTTAGGGTGGATAGTCCTGGGGTTGGGGAGTCAAGTACACCAAGGGAACTCATTCCATTAGATCATAATATTCCTAATACTCTAGTGTCCAAAATTGTGCCAATTTCAATGGAAGGTATTCAAAGAAACAAACTCATAACCCCAGGGGGGAACCAAAATGGAAACCCAAATGAGGAAGCCCCGAACATGGGGAATGTGGTTGATAAAACCATGAATGACTACCTCACACCTTCCTGGACTAATGACCTCTCATTCATTAGACACAATTACCTTGGAGATTCCAACTAAATCTTTAAACCCCATTTCCTAAACCACCTTCCTACATTCTATGGAATGGAGTCCTAGAAGCCCTACCTTCACATTAAGGAGTTCAATGACATTGTAGAAACCATGTGTCCCCCACATAAACTAGAATCAGCTAAGATGAGGCTATTTCCTATTTCTTTAAAAGATCAAGATTAATATAGGCTACATAATTTGAGACCATCATCCATCAACTCTTGGTACCAACTGCAAAGAGAATTCTGCAAAAAATACTTTCCCCACCATAAAAAAATTGCACTTAAAAAGTGTATCCCCATCTTTTTTGAAAAAGAGGGAGAGTCATTATATGAAACAGGGGAGAGGTTCAAAGACACACTAAACATGGTTCCACATCATGGTTTTTCTATTCCTGAATAAGTGAGAATTTTCTATGAAGGTTTGGGTCCGGGGAACAAACAATTCATTGACATGATGTGTAATGGAACCTTTAAAAACAAAGCCCCAAATGATGCTTATGAGTATCTAGAAAGCCTTTATAAACAAAAAAACATGGGGAACTTCACCTTACTCTGAAAATTTACAAAGAACTAATAGAATTCATACACATAGAAAAGAGGAAATCCTTAGGGCTAAAATTGCAGCACTCTCTAGGAAGGTATAAGAGATAGACCTTAGGAAATTCCATGAAATCAAAACTGTTGACCCTGTTTGCACAATTTGTGACAAACATGACCATAAGATAGACAACTTCCCAACCATTCCATCCATCAAGGATGTTCTCTTAGGAGGACCACCAGTAGAAGTAAATTCTTTGAACTTTCAAAAGCCTCAATACCAAAACACCTTCAACCCAAGGTATAACCACCACCCAGGCTTCTGCTGGAAAGATAACCAACAACATAGCCAAACAGAGGGACAAAATCCTTACCCCCATCAGAACTACCAAACCCATAACCATTTCCAAACCCAACCTATCCAATACCAATAGCCACCGATCAATTTTCAACAAACCATCCCACCTCCAAAATATCCCCCTGGGATAAACCAACCTACTCAAGCACCCACCCAAACTGTTCCACAAAACCTAATAGAACAACTATGCAAACAATTAGAGAGGACGAACTCGGAGGTATCATCCATAAAAAAAGAACTTCAAACCATCAAAACTGGAAAGGAACCCATGCGTAATCAGGCGGTTCCATCCTCAAATTCTAGGGGAGAGTCATGTTGTGCTCAAACAACTCATGAACAACTAAAGGCTTTGACTGGTTTAAGAAGTGGGAAATAAATTGATAAAACTGAACAACTAATTCAGAACCCACCTAAGGATTAAAACTTGGATGAAAATTCAAATGAACCACAAGATCAAACTGAGGAAACTGATAACATTGACATGTAAAAAACTCTTCAACAAACAACTCCACAACCTGCACCATTTCCTCAATGCATGAGGGGGAAAACCAAGCCTGAACTAAGTGAAACGTTGAGAGAAATATTTTCACAAGTCAAGTTGAACATACCCCTTCTCGATGCAATCCAAACCATACCTACCTACTTAAAGTACCTTAAGGGCTTGTGCACATTTAATAGAATATTTTCACATAAAAACCAAGTCCTTTTGGATACTAATGTGAGTACCACTATTCAACGGACCATTCCTCCTAAGTTGAATGACCTAGTTTACCCTTACATCAATGTTGAACTATGAGAAAGAAAAGTTTTCAAGGACTTGTGTGACCAAGATGCTAGTGTCAATCTCATCCCATATGCTGTGTACTGCCAATTAGGCCAAGAAGAACTCCAACCCACATCTGTCACACTTCAACTTTCTGATCGTAGCATTAGGGTTCTAAAAGGGATTTTAAAGGACGTTCTGGTAAAGGTTGAGAACTTCATCTAACCTACTGATTTCATTGTCCTTGACAACCAACCAAACTTAGGAAATAAGGAACAAACCCCAATCATCCTTGGTCATCCTTTCCTTGAAACAATCAACTCTATTATCCGAGTCCGAAATGGGAACATTACCATCTCCTTTGGGAACATCATTCTAGACTTGAAAATCTATAATGCAAGCTCAGAAATAGGGGATGACGAGGACATTCATGAAGTAAACATTATAAGAAGCATTGATAATGAATCCATAGAACATCATGGAATATTTGAGGGATGTTTAAGTCAGGATGAGATTGATTTCTTTTGTTCATATGAAGGAAGTTTATCTCCTGGATTGAATCATTTTCAAATTGCTCTTATGATGAAGTCTTAGGTCCAACAATCAGTGAAACCTTTCAAGAAACCACTTTCATGGAGACCACTCCAACTTCATTCCCTAAATCTAATAAATCCAATCTAGTAGCTGAAACTTCTACTTGTGGGGATTCAATCCTATCTGAAACTCTAAAAAAAGAAATTGATCTAGATCCAATGTCCCAATCTTCTACTGAAATTCTGATCCAACCTAATCTTGAATTGAAGGAACTTCCTATTGCACTAATGTATGCCTTCCTAGGGGAAAATCAAACACATACTCTTGTAATTTCTTCTTCTCTTGAATCCAATCATGAAATGATGCTTCTAGATGTCCTTATGAAGAATAAAAAAGCCATTGGTTGGACCCTTTTTGATATTCCTAGGATTAGCCCACTTATCGGGACTCATATGATTGTTCTGGAATCTGATTCAAAGCCATGTCGTCAACCTCAATGACGAATGAATCCTAATCTCATGGAGGTAGTATGGAAAGAACTTCTGAAATTGTTAAAAGATGGTATCATATATCCAATAGCTGAGAGTGAGTGGGTGATCCCAATTCAAGTGGTTCCAAAAAAGGCCAGAATCACAGTGATAACCAATGAGGATGGAGAGATTCATCCAACAAGGGTGAGTAGTGGATGGAGGGTCTACATTTACTATAGGAAGCTAAACTCATTCACCAAGAAGGACCATTTCCCCTTACCATTCATTGACCATGTCCTTGAGAGTGTGGAAGGTCATGCCTTCTACTGTTTCTTAGATGGGTACTTGGGGTATAATCAAATTGAGGTCTCCCTAGAGGATCAATTGAAGACTACATTCACATGTCCATTTGAAACATTTTCTTTCAAACTCATGCCCTTTGGGTTATGCAATCCCCCTGGAACCTTCCAGCGGTTCATGTTGGGAATCTTCTCAGACATGGTAGGGGATTTTATTGAGGTCTTCATGGATGACTTCTCTGTGTTTGGGGATACTTTTGAGGTATGTCTGAGGAATGTAGAGATAGTTTTTTCAAGATGTGAAGAAAATAATATGGTCCTAAACTAGGAAAAATGCCATTTCAAGGTTAAAGAGGGACTTGTCTTAGGCCATCCGGTCTCGAGTAGGGAGATTGAAGTTGATAAATCAAAGGTTGACATCATTCGTCACCTTCCATCACCCAAAACTTTCAAGTAAGTGAGTTCTTTCTTAGGAAATGCTGGTTTCTATAGAATATTCATCAAGGACGTTAGTTAAATATCCAGTCCCCTTTGTGCTCTCCTAGTAAAGGATGGTCCATTTGTTTGGACAGAAAGCTATGAGGGTTCATTCTCAACCCTCAAATCCTGTTTCACCTCTCATCCCATTATGAAATCCCAAAATTGGATCCTTCTTTTTGAAATAATGTGTGATGCTAGTGACTTTGCTGTAGGAGCATTGTTAGGACAACATTGTGATAAAAATCCTTATGTCATTTCTTATGCAATAATATACTTAGATGATTCCCAGATCAACTACACCAACACTGAAAAGGAGTTACTTGCTATTGTGTTTTCCTTAGATATGTCCAGGTCCTACCTCTTAGGATCCCCCATCACTGTGTTCACTGACTATTCGGCACTAAAATAACTCTTCCAAAAACAAGATGCTAAGGATAGACTGATTAGGTGGGTCCTTCTTTTACAATAATTTGACCTCACAATGAAGGATAAAAAGGGAGTTGAAAATGTTTTAGCTGATCACCTCTCTAGGATGGAATTCAAAGACAACTCAAATCACCTTTTTGTGTCTGATTCGATTCCTGATGAACACCTATACTCTGTGAGTGACTGCCCTTGGTATGTTGACATAGAAAATTTCTTAGTGACACGAGTCATTACACAATTTTTAGGGACTCAAGCTCAAAGGAAATTTCTTTCTGATGATAGACACTATGTGTTTGATGATCCATACCTCTATAAGTTCTGCTCTGACCAAGTCATTAGGATGTGTGTTCCAGAATCTGAACAAGAGTCCATCCTTCAATTCTATCACAGTGAGGCATGTGGATATCACTTTTCCTTTAAGAAAACATCTTCTAAGATTCTTCAATGTTGTATTTTCCGGCCCTCCCTCTCAAGGGACTCCTACACATTTTGTAAATGATGTTCTAGGTGTCAACAAGTAGGGTCTATCAAAAAAAGGAATCAAATGCCACTCACTCCCATCTTAGTGGTTGAAAAATTATACTGTTGGGGAATTGACTTCATGGGTCCCTTCCCATACTATCGGGGATACCTCTATATACTCTTAGATGTTGATTATATATCAAAATGGGTTGAGGCCATTCCCACTAAGTCCAATGATCATCAAGTTGTGATTCAATTTCTGAAAGAGAACATATCTTCTAGATTTAGAATTACTAGGGGTGTAATCAGTGATCGAAGAACCCATTTCTACAACCGACCATTCTCTTCACTCATGTCTAAGTATGGTATTTTTCATAAAGTGTCCACTACATACCATCCTCAAACCAATGGTCAAGCTGAGAGGGAGATTAAGAAAATTCTTGAAAAAACTATCAACCTCTCTAGGAAAGATTGGTTTGAGAAACTCTTAGATTCTCTTTGGGCCATATGACCACATATAAATTTTTTTTAGGAATATCCCCATATAGGTTGGTTTATGTTAAAGCATTCCATTTTCCAGTGGAGATTGAACATAAGGCCTTTTGGGAAATTAAGAAAATGGATTATGACCTCTCATTGGACGGAACAAAACGGAAATTAGATCTCAATGAACAGGAGGAACTAAGGATAGAGGCTTAGGAAAATTCAAGGATCAATAGAGCTAGGGTTCAAGCCTACCAATCTAGGAATATGAAGGTCAAACATTTTTAACTGGGAAAAGATGTGCTCTTGTATAGTTCAAAACATCATTTTCACCTGACAATGTTAAGGTCTAGATGGTCAGGTCCTTTCATAGTGCATCATGTATACCCCCATGGGGTAGTAGTGGTTCAAGATCCCACTAGTGGTCACATTTTCAAGGTCAATGGTCAAAGGTTAAAAACATTCATTGAATCATTCAATAAACAGGGAATATATGTTTAGTTAATTGATCCAATCTATGAACCAAGAAAAAATTGATAAATTTAGGATTTATGTTGGGCTAACCACGTTAAACAAAGCACTGCATGAGAGGCAACCCATGGTTTTTATGTTTCTAATCTTTCTGAATCATCTTTTTTTTCAAATAATATTAATTAATCATTTTTAAATTTAAAAATAAAAAAATACACTTTTGACCTGTTCTTCTATTATGAGTATGGATGGGTACGAAAGGGAAGCACCATATTCATCCGTGTCACGTGGTGTGATCCTTGAGTAATACCTTACCTAGAAATTTAAAAATAAGACAATGTATCATCAGTTTATTTTGATGTATTTTTATTATTTTATTGGTTAAGATAAAAATAATAAAAATAATAAAAATAATATAATAATTAAAAAAGTGGGCATGCCATAGGCCGTGGGGAAAAACCCGTCACAACCAGCGAAGCCGCGGGGACTGGAACCCGGGACCGAAGGGAGACAGGGGCGCGTGCTTACCACTGACCTATGGCATAATGTACTTACTTATTCTATATTTTTTATATATATAATTATATTTCACTTATATATATATATTGTTTTGTTTTGTTTTTTTGTTTTCCTTTTTTCCACTAGGGAACTTTGCAAGTGACATGGATATCAAAGGACTAAATTCGAGCGACAAGAACTTCAAACGTCAACAACCAGGTGACTTCATTCCATGATCCTCATATTTCAATTTCCTTATTGAAAACCCTTTTATTCCTCAACCCCATTCTAAATTTTATTTTTACGAAACATGGGACAGTTTCATTCTATGTTGGGGGTGTGGAAACAAAATGTTTGTTTAAAAAAAACAATGATAAAAAAAAGAACTAAAATTCCTTTATCATTCATATAATAACATCATTGCTCACATTAAAACTACACAGTAAATAACTTATATTTCCTTGACTCTTAATTTAATTCATGATTAAGTTTAAAAGCATTGATTTTGGATGTTTGGTTTTCCAATGAAAATTTTCATCATTTTTATTTTAATCCATTAAATCAAAATGTCACAATGCACGTCCTCTAGACTGTGGGGTGCTAATTTGAATTTTTGGGGTCCCATAAAAAATAGCATATGATTGTTTTATTTTTATGAATAATACGAGTATTCAAAAAATAATAATAATAATAATAATAAATTGCCTGTAGAGTAATGGATTGATAAAATGTGAAGCCTTCGGGACTTGGGGATCGTGACTCCAGAGTTTTCTAGCCCTTAGTTTTTCAATCTATCTCTATTTATGGTAATATGAATATTTTTTTTATTAAGTTAACTTGAGGAGATGCCCGAATATGTGGGCTTTACTTGGTTCCCTAAGGCCTTTCAGTTTGGGAGTCATCGGCAAAGTCTTGCTACATGGTTTAATTTGATTAACTACAATCTCAATTACTATAGAAATATTGCAAAAAAATCAAAAAACTAATAATAATGAAGAATACTCATATTAGGATTAAATGTGATTCCACATAGCGCTTCCATGATTTCCCCCTTGAATGAAAATGAACCCCTATATCTATTGTGATTCACAACACATCATTAAACCTAATTGAGTTGGATGAAGTATGAGGATGGATTTGATCAAAGGAATGGGCTTGGGATTGGGATATGCTTTTAAATTCATCTTGTTTTAAATTATATTGATAGGTTATAAAAACATATTTGTGTGCAGTTTACATTGTGAGCACTGTCTGTTATAATTTGTTTGAAGAGAAGAATTCAAATAAAATCATTGAATAATTTCTCGGGACTAGAAAATCACAAGTTTGGGGGTGTGATTATCCAATAAAAACATATTTTTTAATTACATTTTAATGGTATTAAATGTTCATTTTTGATCTTATGGGCCTAAGTTAGTGCATTTTCATTATGAACATCAATTCTCATCATTCGTGCACTTCATGCCTAATATACACCAATTTAGGCCCAATGAGTCATCTGATTCTAAGGAATATAATTATCAATATTTTAATTTTATATTTAGGGAACTATATCTAAACTTAAATGTGAACATTTTTCATTCAGAGATCAATGGATGATTCATAAACTATGATGGAGATATTTGGAGATGAATGGAAGCAATTCTAGAGAAGTCCGATTGGACACCATCCCACTTATGAGATTGTGGGGCCCAACATACAGGCCCAATGAACCCCAAAATTTGTGGGATGATAGAATAAATGTTTAGGAACAAATAACTTTTCAATAGATAATGATAATTAGGCCTCTATGGTTGTCATTAAGGCGCCCCAAGTTAGAGATACAATTCTGGGCCAGATTCTGCGGCCCAGAAAAACAGCCCACTAATTTGATCATATCTCGGAATCCACAACTCCAAATAGGCCCAAATATTACAGGAGGTTATAAGGAACTCTTATCTCCATTTTCTTCGTCTATGGCCCACTCTGATTTGGAAATCTAGAAGGTCATCCAAATGCGTCTGTTCGGTGGATGAAAGTTGGCTTCCACCTCGGGTCAATTGTGGAAAAGTCTGAATTCCACAAGCTTTCCACCACCTATGGACTACCAACATTAATTGAGATGATTTTTACTGTTGGATGCTTGACCCAAGGGCTCAAAAATTCCTATTTAAGGAAGTGTTTTTGGAGGATTTAGCAATCTTTGAGCTTATATTCATCTTAATGTTACGCTGCCAATTTCTCTTTGTAATGTTCTTCCTTCACATGTATGTTGTTTTAATTCATCCTTGTTTCTTAATAAAAGTTCATCTCTTATTATTATGTTCTTATCCTTATCAATTTGATACCTTTGGTTCATGGTGTGAACGTTTTCATACCAAACCTTGTGAGATTATCACACAACGGTTGAGTGATTGTTATTTTATTGAGTTTTTTTACTTCTCTATTTCCTCCCTCATGAGTCTACTTTCCACTTCCATTAAAACCATAGAATCAATGGAGGACTAACCAACTTATGGGTTTATCCAAGGGAGTAGCAAGGGGATGGATTGGATTTTACTTATCACCTCATTAATGTATAATAACTTCTTTAATTGAGATTTTTATTTGATGATTTTTGAACTCCATCATCCTTGTTGAATTTAAGGCCACACACTTCAAGTGCTAATACGAACCATTACCTTGAAGTGCTCAAAACATTGATCCTTCAAGTGTATAGGTGATTAGTATTGAAGGGTGTAGGCATTAAACCTGTAAGTCATGATGTTTTTTATCTCCTTAAATGAACTCATCTCAAATTTATGAAATTGAAATCATCAAAAAGAACATACGTCCAATCCACCCCGAGCAACAACCTAGGATCAACTCATTCTTTTAAATTGAATTCACTTAAATCGTTTAAATATAATCTAAAATCATCTAAAATAAATCCAACTTGTCCACCTCATAGCCGAAAACAGTCCATAGAATGTGCATGTCTATATGTTACTTCTTAGGTCTCTGTGGATTCGACAACCCAAGCTAGACTACGAGGACCGTTCTACCTTCATATCATGGGTAAATTTGATCATGAATCAAATTTTTGTGCCATTTCTGGGGACCCAAGTAATTCATCTAAACACCCATTATATTCTCCCACATTTCTTCTTTTCTCATCCAAATTCTCTTATCTTGTCCCTTTCTCATTTTTTTCTTTTGGTGCATGTCCACCTACACCCGCGATCAATCAAACCTTCTAGTTAGGGTGGATAGTCCTGGGGTGGGGATTCAATTACACCAAGGGAACTCATTCCATTAGATCCTAATCTTCCTAATACTCTAGGGTCCAAAATTGAGCCAATTTCAATGGAAGGTCTTCAAAGAAACCAACTCATAAACCTAGGTGGGAACCAAAATGGGAACCCAAATGAGGCAGCCCTGAACTTGGGGAATGCGGTTGATCAAACCATGAATGACTACCTCACACTTTCCTGGACCAATGCCCCCTCATGCATTAGACACAATTCCCTTGGAGATTCCAACTACATCTATAAACCCCATGTCCTAAACAACCTTCCCACATTCTATGGAATTGAGTTTGAGATGCCCTACGTTCACATTAAGGAGTTCAGTGCCATTTTAGAAACCATGTGTCCCCCACATCAACTAGAATCAGATAAGATGATGCTATTTAATTTATCATTAAAGTATCAAGATAAAAATTGGATAAACAATTTATTACCATAATCTATCAACTCTTGGTACCAACTGCAACGAGAATTCTACAAAAAATAATTTCCACACCATAAAACAATTGCACTTAAAAAAAGTATCCAAAAAATTTTTGAAAAAGAGGGAGAGTCATTCTATAAAAAATGGGAGACGTTCGAAGACACTCTAAACATGCTTCCACACCGTGGTTTTTCTATTCCTGAACAAGTGAGAATTTTCTATGAAGGGTTGGGTCCGGGGAACAAACAATTCATTGACATGATGTCTAGTGGAACCATTAAAAACAAAGCCCCAAATGATGCTTACAAGTATCTAGAAAGACATTCTGAACAAAAAAACATGGGGAACATTACCTTATTCTGAAAAGCCACAAAGAACTATTGGAATTCATACACTTAGAGATGAGGAAAGCCTTAGGTCTAAACTCGCAGCACTCTCTAGGAAGGTTGAAGAGATAGACCTTAGGAAAGTCCATGAAATCCAA
The DNA here is from genome assembly GCA_963277665.1 of Viscum album. Classification (NCBI taxonomy): domain Eukaryota; kingdom Viridiplantae; phylum Streptophyta; class Magnoliopsida; order Santalales; family Viscaceae; genus Viscum; species Viscum album. Next base: position 540,319,794 of record OY728130.1, on the reverse strand, counting down.
ACTGTTGACCCTGTTTACACAATTTGTGACAAACATGACCATAAGACAGACAACTGCCCAACCATTCCATCCATAAAGGATGTTCTTCCAGGAAGACCCCCAGAAGAAGTAAATTGTTGGAACATTCAAAAGCCTCAATACAAAAACATCTTTAACCCAAGGTATAACGACCACCCAGGCTTCTGTTGGAAAGATACCGAACAACCTAGCCAACAACAGGGACAAAATACTTACCCCCATTAGAACTACCAAACCCATAAACAGTTCCAAACCAAACCTATCCAATACCAACATCCACCGGTCCATTTTAAACAAACCTTCCCACCTCTAAAATATCCCCCTAGGATAATCCAACCTACTCAAGCACCAACCCAAACTGTTCCACAAAGCCTACTAGAACAATTGTATAAACAAATTGAGAGGATGAACTCATAGTTATCTTCCCTAAAATAAGAACTTCAAACCATCAATACTGGAAAATCACCCATGCCAACTTAGGCGGTGACATCCTCAACTTCAAGGGGAGAGTCATGTTGTGCTCAAACAACTCATGAACAACTAAAGGTTGTGACTATTTTAAGAAGTGGGAAAACAATTGAGAAACCCGAACAACTAATTCATAACCCACCTGAAGATTAAAACTTGGATGAAAATTCAAATGAACCACAAGATCAAACTGAGGAAACTGATAACATTGTCAAGGAAACAACTCTTCAACAAACAACCCCACAACCTACACCATTTCCTAAACGAATGAGGGGGGAAACCAAGCATGAACTGAGTGAAAGGTTGAGAGAAATATTTTCACAAGTCAAGTTGAGAATACCCCTTCTCGATGCAATCCAAACCATACCTGCCTACTCAAAGTACCTAAAGAAATTGTGCAGTTTTAAAAAAATTCACATAAAAACCAAGTCCTTTTGGCTGCTAATGTGAGTACCACCATTCAAGGGACCATTCCTCCTAAGTTGAAAGACCCAGTTTACCCTTACATCAATGTTGAACTAGGAGAAAGCAAAGATGTCAAGGCCTTGTGTGACCTAGGTGCTAGTGTCAATCTCATCCCATATGTTGTGTACTTCCAGTTAGGCCTAGAAGAACTCCAACCCATATCTATCACACTTCAACTTGCTGATCGTGGCATTAGGGTTCCAAAGGGGATTTTAAAGGACGTTCTGGTAAAGGTTGAAAACTTCATCTACCCTGCTGATTTCATTGTCCTTGACAACCATCCAAACTTAGGAAATAAGGAACAAACCCCAATCATCCTTGGTCGTCCTTTCCTTGCTACAATCAACTCTATTATCTGAGTCCGAAATGGGAACATGACCATCACCTTTGGGAACATGAGTCTAGACGTGAATAGCTATAATGCAAGCTCACAAATAGGGGATGACGAGGACATTCATGAAGTAAACATGATAAGAAGCATTGATAATGAATGCATAGAACATCAAAGAATATTTGATGGATGTTTATGTCAAGTTGAGATTGATTTCCTTTGTTCATATGAAGGAAGTTTATCTCCTTGTCTTGAATTGTTTTCAAATTGCTCTGATGATGAAGTCTTAGGTCCAACAATCAGTGAAACCTTTCACGAAATCACTTTCATAGAGACCACTCCAAATGTCTTCCCTAATTCTGATAAAGCCAATCTAGTAGTTGAGACTTATACATGTGGGGAATCAATCCTATCTGAAACTCTAAAAAAATAAAATTAATCTTGATCCAATGTCCCAATCTTCTGCTTAAATTCTGGACCAACCTGATCTTGAATTGAAGGAACTTCATGTTACACTAAAGTATGCCTTCCTAAGGGAAAATCAAACACATCCTATTGTCATTTCTTCTTCTCTTCAATCCAATCATGAAAGGATGATTCTATATGTCCTTGGGAAGAATAAGAATGACATTGGTTGTACCCTTTCTGATATTCCTGGGATTAGTCCACTTATCGGGACTCATAGGATTGTTCTGGAATCTGATTCAAAGTCATTTCTTCAACCTAAATGACGACTCAATACTAATCTCATGTAGGTAGTTATGAAAGAACTTTTGAAATTGTTAAAAGCTGGTATCCTATATCCCATAGCTGAGAGTGAGTGGGTGAGCCCAATTCAAGTGGTTCCAAAAAAGGCCGGAATCCCAGTGATAACCAATGAGGATGGAGAGATTCTTCCAACAAGGGTGAGTAGTGGATGGAGGGTCTACATTGACTATAGGAACCTAAACTCATTCACCAAGAAGGACCATTTCCCTTTACCATTCATTGACCAAGTCCTTGAGAGAGTGGCAGGTCATGCCTTCTACTATTTCTTAGATGGGTACTCGGGGTATAATCAAATTGAGGTCTCCCAAGAGGATCAAGGGAAGACTACATTCACATGTCCGTTTGAAACCTTTGCATTAAAACGCATTCCCTTCGTGTTATGCAATTCCCCTAGAACCTTCCAGCGGTGCATGATGGGAATCTTCTCAAACATGGTAGTGGATTTTCTTGAGGACTTCATGGATGACTTCTCTGTGATTGGGGATACTTTTGAGGGATGTTTGAGGAATGTAGAGAGAGTCTTTTCAAGATGTGAAGAAAAGAATATGGTCCTAAATTGGGAAAAATTCCATTTCATGGTTAAAGAGGGACTTGTTCTAGGCTATCTGGTCTCGAGTAGTGGGATTGAAGTTGATAAAGAAAAGGTCGACATCATTCTCCACCTTCCATCACCCAAAAATGTCAAGGAAGTGAGGTCTTTCTCAGGACATTTTGGTTTCTATAGAATATTCATCAAGGACATTAAATCAATATCCAGTCCCCTTTGGGATCTCCTAGTAAAGGATGCTCCATTTGTTTGGACAGAAAGCTATGCGGGTTCATTCTCAACCCTCAAATCCTATCTCACCTCTCCTCCCATTATGAAATCTCCAAATTGGAACCTTCCTTTTGAACTTATGTGTGATTCTAGTGACTTTGCTGTAGGAGTTGTGTTAGGAAAATGTTGTGATAAAAATACTTATGTCATTGCTTATGCAAGAAAATCCTTAAATGATTACTAAATCAACTACAACACCACTGAAAAGGAGTTACTTGATATTGTGTTTGCCTTAGAGAAGTTTAGGTCCTACCACTTAGGATCCCCCATCACTGTGTTCACTGACCATTTGGCACTAAAATTCCTCTTCCATAAACAAGATGCTAAGGCTAGACTGATTAGGTGGGTCCTTCTCTGACAAGAATTTGGCCTCACAATCAAGGATAAAAAGGGAGTTGAAAATGTTGTATCTGATCACCTCTCTAGGATTGAATCCAAACACAACTCAAATCACCTTTCTATGTCTGATTCGTTTCTTGATGAACACCTATACTCTGTGAGTGACTGCCCTTGGTATGCTGACATAGAAAATTTCTTAGTGACATGAGTCATTCCAAAATTCTTAGGGACTCATGATCAAAGGAAATTTATTTCCGATGTTAGACAGTATGTGTTTGATGATCCATACCTCTATAAGTTCTGCCCTGACCAAGTCATTAGGATGTGTGTTCCAGAATATAAACAAGAGTCCATCCTTAAATTCTGCCACAATGAGGCATGTGGAGGTCACTTTTCCTCTAATAAAACATCTGCTAAGATTATTCAATGTGGTCTTTTCTGGAACACCCTCTCAAGGGACTCCTACACATTTTCTCAAAGCTGTCCTAGGTGTCAACAAGTAGGGTCCATCTCAAAAAGGAATCAAATGCCACTAACTCCCATCTTAGTGGTTGAAATATTTGACTATTGGGGAATTGACTTCATTGGTCCCTTCCCAAACTCTCGGGGATACCTCTACATACTCTTTGCTGTTGATTATTTCTCAAAATGGGTTGAGGTTGTTCCCACTAAGTCCAATGATCATCAAGTTGTGATTCATTTTCTGAAAGAGAACATATTTTCAAGATTTGGAATTCCTAGGGCTATAATCAGTGATCAAGGAACCCATTTCTACAACCGAACATTCTCTTCACTCATGTATAAGTATGTTATTTCTCATAAAGTGTCCACTGTATACCATCCTCAAACCAATTGTCAAGCTGAGTTAGAGAATATGGAGATTAAGCAAATTCTTGAAAAAACTGTCAACCCCTCTAGGAAAGATTGTTCTAAGAAACTCTTAGATGCTTTTGGGCCTATAGAACCGCATATAATACAATTTTAGGAATTTCCCCATATAGGTTGGTTTATGGTAAAACATGTCATTTTCCAGTGGATATTGAACATAAGGCCTTCTGGGCAATTAAGAAAATGGATTATGGCCTCTCATTAGACGGAACAAAAAGGAAATTAGATCTCAATGAACTGGAGGAACTAAGGATGGAGGCTTTTGAAAATTCAATGATCAATAAAGCTAGAGTTCAAGACTACCAATATAGGAATATCAAGGTCAAAGATTTTGAACCAGGAAAACTTGTTCCATTGTATAGTTCAAAACATCATTTACACCTGGGAAAGATAAGGTCTAGATGGTCATGTCCTTTCATAGTCAATCATGAATACCCCCATGGGCCAGTAGAGATTTAGGATCCCACTAGTGGTAACATTTTCAAGGTTAATGGTCAATGGTTAAAAACATTCATTGAATCATTCAATAAACATGAAACAGATGTTGAGTCAATTGAGACAATCTATGAACTGGGAAAAAATTGATAAATTTAGGATCTATGTCGGGCTAACGACATTAAACAAAGCACTTCACGGGAGGAAACCCATGGTTTTTATGTTTCTAATCTTTCTGGACCATCTTTATTTTTCAAATAAGATTAATTAATCATTTTTATATTTGAAAATAAAAAATATACTTTTGAATTTTTCTTCAATTATGAGTATGGATGGGTACTAAAGGGGAGTACCATATTCATCTGTGTCACGTGGTGTGATCCTTGAGTAATACCTTACCCAGGAATTTAAAAAGAAGACAATGTATCATCAGTTTATTTTGTTGTATTTTTATTATTTTATAGTTTAAGATAAAAATAATAAAAATAATAAAAATAATATAATAATTATGAAAGGGGACACGCCATAGGACATGGGGCAAACCCCGTCACAGCTGGCGAAGCCACGGGGACTCGAACCCGAGACCGAAGGGAGACAGGGGTGCACGCTTACCACTGACCTACCGATTAATGTGCTTACTTATTCAATGATTTTTATATATATACTTATATTTTACTTATATATATATATATTGTTTTGTTTTGTTTGTTTGTTTTCCTTTTTTCCACTAGGGAACTTTGAAAGCAACATGGATATCAAAGGACTAAATTCGTGCGACAAGAACTTCAATCTTCAACCACCAGGTGAATTCATTACATTATCCTCATATTTCAATTTCCTTATTGAACTCCCCTTTTATTCCCCAACCCCCTTATAAATTTTATTATTACGAAACATGGGACATTTTCATTCAATGTTGGGGGGTGTGGAAATAAAATGTTTGTTTAAAAAAACAATGATAAAAAAGAAGTAAATTTCCTTTATCATTCATATAATAACATCTTTGCTCACATTAAAACTACATAGAAAATAACTTTTCTTTCTTTGACTTTTAATTTAATTCATGATTAAGTTTAAAAGCATTGATTTTGGATATTTGGTTGTCTAATGAAAATTTTCATCATTTTTATTTTCACCCATTAAATCAAAATGCCACAATGCACATACTCTAGACTGTGGGGTACTAATTTGAATTTTTGGGGTCCCATAATAAATAGAATAGGCTGGTTTTATTTTTATGAATAATATGATTATTCAATAATAATAATAATAATAATAATAATAAAATTGCATGTAGAGTAATGGATTGATAAAATGCGAGGCTTTCAGCACTTGGGGATCGTGACTCCAGAGTTGTCTAGCCCTGAGTTTTTTAATCCATCTCTATTTATGGTAATATTACTTTGTTTTTTATTATGTTAACTCAAGGCGATGCCCGAGTATGTGGGATTCACTTGGTTCCCGAAGGCCTTTGAGTTTGGGAGTCATCGGAAAAGTCTTGCTACATGGGTTAATTTGATTAACTACAATCTCAATTACTATAGAAAAGTTGCAAAAAAAATCCAAAAAACTTATAATGAATAATACTCATATTAGGATTAAATGTGATTCCACCTAGCGCCTCCATGATTTCCCCCATGAATGAAAATGAACCCCCATATCTATTGTGATTCACAACACATCATTACACCTAATTGAGTTGGATGAAGTATGATGATGGATTCGATCAAAGGAATGGGCTTGGGATTCGGATCTTCATTTAAATTCATATTGTTTTAAACTATCATTATCGGTTATAAAAATATATTTGTGTGCAGTTTACATTGTGAGCACTGTTTTTTATAATGTGTTTGAAGAAAGGAATTCAAATAAAATCATTGAATTATTTTCTCAGGACTAGAAAATAACAAGTTTGGGGGTGTGATTATCCTATAAAAACATATATTTTTTAATTAAATTTTAATTGTATTAAATGTTATTTTTTTATCTTATGGGCCCGAGTTAGTGCATTTTCATTATGAACATCCATTCTCATCATTTGTGCACTTCATGCCTAATATACACCAATTTAGGCCCAATGAGTCATCTGATTCTAAGGAATGTAATTATCAATATTTTAATTTTATATTTAGAGAACTATAACTACACTTAAATGTGAACATTTTTCATTCAGGGATCAATGGATGATTCATAAACAATGATGGAAGTATTTGGAGATGAATGGAAGCAATTATAGAGAAGGCAGATTGGACACCAGCCCACTTATGAGACTATGGGGCCCAACATACAGGCCCAATGAATCCCAACTATTGTGGGATGAGAGAAAAAATGTTGAGGAAAAAATTACTCTTCAGTAGATAACGCTAATTAGGCCTCTATGGTGGTTATTAAGGTGCCCCAAGTTAGAGATACAGTTTTGGGCCAGATTCTGCGGTCCATAAAAATAGCCCACTAATATGATCATATCTCGGAATCCACAAATCCAAATGGGCACAAAATTTACATTAGGTTAGAAGAAATCTGGATCTCCATCGTCTTATTCTATGGACCACTCTGATTTGGCCATCTATAAGGTCATCCAAATGCGTCTGTTCGTTGGATGAAAGATGGCTGCCACCTCGGGTCAAATGTGGAAAAGTCCAAATTCTACAAGCTTTCCACCACCTATAGACTACCATAATTAATTGAGATGCTTTGTACTGTTGGTGGCTTGACCCAATGGCTCAAAAATTCCTATTTAAGGTAGTGGTGTTGGAGGATTTAGCAATCTTTGAGATTGTTTTCATTTTAATGTTACGCTTCCAATATCTCTTTGTAATGTTCTTCCTTCACATGTAAGTTGTTTTAATTCATCCTTGTTTCTTAATAAAATTTCATCTAATATAATTATTATATTCTTATCCTTATCACTTTGATACCATTGGTTCATGTTTTGAACTTTTTCATACAAAACCTTGTGATATTACCACACAACAGTGGAGTGATTGTTATTTTATTGCGTTTTTTTCTTCTCCATTTCTTCCCTCATGAGTCTACTTTCCGCTTCCATTGAAACCATAGAATCAATGGAGGGATAAACCACTTGTGGGTTGCTCTAAGGGAGTAGAAATGGGCTGGATTGGATTTTATTTATCACCTCATTAATGTATAATCACTTCTTTAATTGAGATTTTTATTTGTTGATTTTTAAACTCCATCGTCCTTGTTGAATTTAAGGCCACACACTTCAGCTGCAAATACGAACCTTTACCTTGAGGTTCTCAAAAAATTGATCCTTCAAGTGTATAGGTGATTATTATTAAATGGTTTAGGCATTAAACAAGTAAGTGATGATGTTGTTTTATCTCCTTAAATTAACCCATCTCAAATTTAAGAAATTGAAATCATTAAAAAGAAAATACGTCCAATCCACCCCGAGCGACAACATGGATCAACTCATTCTTTTAAATTGAATTCACTTAAATCATTTAGATATCCTTTAGACTCATCAAAAATCAATCCATGTTGGCCACATCCTAGCCAAAAACAGTCCATAGAATGTGTGTTTCTATAGGTTACTTCTTAGATCTCTGTGGATTCGACAACCCAAGCTAGACTACAAGGAACGTTCTACCTTCATCTCTTGGTTAAATCTGAGCGTGAATCAGTAAAATATCATTTATTAATCACAATACAATAGTGAATAAAATTATAACTTTATTAGAAGACATAATTTTGAATGAACACAAATTTATGACATAATGGAGAAATAATGTCATGTTTTTATAAAAATATTTCATAATTATTGTATGTACCAAAGAGAAGGAAAATAGTAACCTTATTTTGATATAACATGAATTACCATAGGGTAAGAAATTTAATTGTAGTTTTTGAGATATAGATCATTTTATTTCATATATAGAATTATAATCAAAATCAATCTCGATAAATGATGAAATTGTAGTCATAAACTACTATGACATTGGTTAGATTGAATCAAAATAAAAATTGAAATAAAAACATTTCATGGATATGAAAATATATTGAAAATAATTATATTAATGATATAAAATGTAAAATTCATTTTATACAACTCATATAATAATATTTGTTAATTACATGACACGTCTCTCAATTAAAGAAAACTGAGAAAAAATTACATTACTAATTTAGTATCTTTTAAAGTATAAAACCCTTGAATGAAATATCATAAAATGGGTATGTAAATACCCATATATTTAATTAAAAAATAATATAATACAACCATGGTTACTATACACAACACAAAAAAATAAATGAGTGATGAAAATGAATGTATATCATGAAAATAAAAAGTGGGAAGAAATTTACATACCTTAGGCTATGAATCTCATTTTACTCATTCAAACCACAATTATTAAAAATATAATCTTATTAAACATATATAAAATAACCACATTCCAATATATAATACCATATATTGATTTATATATACCACTTTTTTTACTTCTTCTTTGTTAGGGTTTCATTTTGGGTAATATCCGATTTGTTTTTTATATGTTTCTTAATTTGTTACCATTTTGTCATTATTCTAATTAGTTGATTTCCATGATGTTAAATATGATATAAATATCATTTATATTCAGTATATTTTTATAATAAGAAACTATATAATATATATGTGTTAAATGGAACAAGTCATTCATGGAGGTGGTAGGATGTATGTACACAAGAATGTTGATTCCATGTTACTATCACATTGAAAATATATAAGTAAATGAAAAATATTTATTTATATATTATGATTCCATTATAATAATTAATTAATTTATATCACATAATATTCTTAATCACAGAATTAATACATTACATTTATTGTGAGAATGAATAACATCACTTTGAGGAGGCGGTAGTCTATACTTCTACAAACGAAATTACTGTAATTAAACAAAATGGAAAGAATTAAAGTCTATTTTATATAACAATAAAAACCTCATAAAAGAATCATAAATATCATATATAAAATATAAAATTATATTTTACATCATAATTACCTCCCATTGTAGGTGGTAATAGAAAACAATCAACATCAGTTTGTGAGGCAATAGTTTTCCCTCCACAGAACAGTATATTCATTACCCATTCTTTGGAACTGTATATATGTAAAAATAGAACCCCTATAATAAACAGATATTCATATATTTAGGATAAAAAAGTATTACATAATATCTTAATAATAATAATTGAGGTTGTTGCGATAGAAAATATATAAAATGAGATTAAGGAAGGCGGTCTACTCTTCTTTGGGTAACTCATTTTGCTTTGTACAAAAGGGCTTCCTTGGATTGATTTCTACCCAAATGGAGGCTCCATGGAGAAATATAGGGTTTATGGGATCTTATATCAGTATATTTTTTGTGATAAAAATGTCTTAGGAGTAGTTAATAGGTTTTAGGGATGAGTGCATTTTCATAGTGGCAGAGGAGTGGAATTCATATAAATACCAAAAGGTAATCATTAATGAGAGGTATCCCTTTCCAAATGTGCATCTAAAATAGGAAAAAAATTTATTACTTTTAATTTATGGTCAAATTAATTTCTTACACATAATAATAAGTGCATTTATATGTTTGTTTTCCTTAGTAATTAAGTTTCTTTATATTTTTCTTTTTCAGTTTTCATTTAATTAACCACTTATTGACCATTGTGTTTTACCCATTTAGAATTAATTAATGCGATTTATTTATTAAATATAGTCCCAATAAATTATAAATGTGAGATCTAAATTACCAAATAAATAATTTCATATGTGTATTTTTTTTAATTTTAAGGAATGGTGACATAACACACAAAAAGACTACTTTAAACAGAACCATGATAAACATGTTTTTTATATTTTTAAGGTATGTGGGTTCCTTATAAAAGATAATTTTTTCATTAATAATTAATATTTTATATTTATTAATACATAAAAATCACTTCCAATAAGGTATAGTTATTATTAATTACAAATATTTTATGAAAATATAATTTATTATAAAAAGAAATTAATTTCAATTCAGACATTATTTATTTTAATATAACATTAAAATACCTTCCTAAAATTCAAATTATAATATATTAAGATCACATATTTTTATGATTATATATTCATCTAAAAATAATTCAATGAAATAATTCAATAAATTTACATTATTTCAATGTTTCTAGCGTCATTTATTTTATATAATTGTTAATTAAATAATCCTTATGTTATTATTTGTTAAAAAAATGGTAACTAATTAATCTCTATATATTAATTAGAAATAATTAAGACACAATTAATCATTTTTTGTGTAAATTATATTTATAACAAAAACATATTTTTTTATTTCAATATCTCATTATTTAAAAAAATTTTATGGAAAAGAAATATTTTTTTCTGTCTTTTCCCTTACATGACCAATGAAATAGAATATATTTTTAAATATTTTTCAAATAGATATTATAATTACAAACTTTAAAGTTTATGATACAAAAATGGGTAAATATTGTCATTTTTAAAACATTCAAAGTCATTTTTCCCTTAATATTGATGATTAGTCTTTTGCTATGGACAATTTTAACTTAATCACTATAATTAATTTTAATAAAATTCAATAATGTATTTGGTAAAAATTAAGTTGATTTATTAGACTATAAATATAATAATGAAAACTATTTTTTTACAATTTTTCCAAAATCAATTTACATCATTTGTAATGTTAAATTGAAACCTAATCCCTTAGAGGTGGAGAGAAAGCTAGTTTTTTAGTAAAAGTGTGCAAATATCCAATATTATTTAATATATAAAATCAATATTAAAATATTCCAATGATAAAAATATCTAATATTATTATTAGTTATCAATTGTTACATTAAAAAAAATTTAAAATATAATTTAACATGTACAATTATTTAATCGGAAAGAAAAATTTTAACTAAAATGCATGATTCTTCAGTATTAAGAAAGAATAGAAATTTCATATAAATCACTAACAATTCACCATAAAATAATTTTTACATTGAAAAATAAAAAATTATGTTAGTTTTTGAAAATTCAATTAAAAAAATCTTAATATTATAAATTATAATGTGTTCTTCGTTATAAGGCCTTAAAATTAACTTTTAGAAGAATGTGTCTTTTTAATTCATAAAATTTGATTCCTTGTTATCCTATAAAATATAAAGTCTATTATATTATAATCAAAAATATTTATGAATATATTATATATTTTATTTAATAAATTTATGCTATATTGGGTTTTTTAATTTATTGGGATAACATTTTTTCTATTAATAGAATAATTGTTTCGTAGAAAAGTATTTTCATTATTTTAAAATTATTATTACATTCAATTAAACTAATTGATTTCAAAGGGAATAATTTTATGTTCATGGATAAATGATTAATTCAATATTCATTTAATCATAATCCTAACATCCATTATAATGACTGTGTGGTCACTATAATAAAATTTTAAGAATCATATAAATAGTATATTGTAGTTCTGTAAAAACATGGCCTTTTGTGTAACGAATGATATCAAAGAGACTTGATGTTGAGTGAAATATGAGAAACAAATTGCGTGGATTATACCTCAATTTAATTGTCATTTTTTGTGTACCATAAGATAATATATGTGTTTCATGTAGTGCACACAATCCAAACATAGTTCTTTTATATAACAAATATTATGTGTTTCATGTATTAATACCCTCTCTTTTCAATCATTATCATTACATGAATTTTTATAAATAAATAAAACATTGTACCAAATGTTTCCAACATATATTACAAGTCATGTTCCTTTGGACACATGTAAATATAAAAATTGGATCATATTTGAGCTAAATTATCTCCCTCTAGGTTCTTCTTGACTATCACCCCTCTCAGACATATCAAACATAATACATATCATCATAACCTATGGAAGGAATAAAAAAGTGGTGATCTTAGATGATCAATATGGGTCAAAAAGGGAGGCATGTAAGAATAATTATGACAATTGTGGTATGAGAACATGATCATGAAACCTGAAGATCATACACTCCATATCCAATATGATAAATAGAAATCATGTCATAAATATTAGATGTTCCTAAGAAATGTAGCATTAAGAAAATAATAAAATAATACACGAATGCATAAAATAAGAATAAAACATAGTATTTTTTGAAAAAACATAATCATATAATGTGGTCTCCATAGTATTCAACGCATCATTACCAAGCCATCTTGGTAATCTTAGTTAACACCTTATACCATCATGGTAGTTATGGTTTATTACTGTGGCCATATTTATGTCATATCTTCAATCATTATATAATCATGGTTTTCATAGTTCACTCCCCTGACCATCTTAGAATTTTTTTATTACTCCTGTGACCATCTTAGTCTATATCATGTGATATAAATCTATACCTCCTGAATTAGATAGAGATATTGGTCCAACCAACATATCATGAAAGCATACATACATATGCTAAAAAATCATAAATTCTCATATCCCAACCCATGAAATGTCATGGGTATCATAAACAAGTAATCATATCATAAATTTTGGAAAACTATATTGGTTTCATAATCATTTGAAAATAATAACCGGTGAAAATAATTGGTTTTCAAAATCATATATCATGTGAATGATAAATGTGTTTCATAAACATCAAGATATCAAATAATAATATATTCAAGGAATTTTTAGAATGGAAACATTTAATAATTTCCCAATAAAGTAATGAATAATAACAATTTATTTCATCATATAAAGTAATGAATTTTGATAGATCTTTTAGAAAAATTTCCTTAGGAAAATATCATTCGTTATATGAATATTTTTTAAACATAAAACCACTTGAAAAACTATTTCACTAATAATATATTTGAGAATATATAAATTTTGATTTGAAAAAAATAAAACATTATTAAAATCTCCTTTCCTTGAAAATCATATTCAATGACCATTGGAAAAAAATTTGAAATCATTTTGAAATAAAAGAGTTTTCTGATCAAAGAGAGAAATACAATTAGATGTTTCTTAAAAACATTTTTTAATTATATAATGTACAAAATAGTGACAAAATGGTACATATCTATGATGTTATCATTAATAAATATATAATTACAAATATCATGGGTTTTTTTGAGATATTATATATAATATTTCATTAATTTAAGCATTATTAATAACACTATTGATAAACGATGAGATTGTCTCTATAAAATCATACTGCATGGTAACATGGGATGCTAATATTAATGTAAGAAAATGAAATTACATGAACATAAAATATCATGAAAATAAGGATATTCATTTTAGAAAACATAAATTGGAATAGTATACACTTTATTAAATAACATAGTTGTATTACAAAATGTGGGTCTCAATGAAAGAAAATGGAGACAAAACTACATTTATAATATTGTAACTTTTGAAACATAAACACCCATGAAAAAATTATAATAGAACATATATGTAAATACCAATAAATATAATAATAATAATAATAATAATAATAATATAATATAGTCATTGGAATTATATACACCACAAATAAATAAATGTTCGGTGAACCATACATGTATCTCACAGATATAAAAATTGAGATTAAATCCCCTTACCTTGTGTCTTGACTATCATCGTACTCATAAAAATAACCTCTATAAAAAATTTATGATAATTATACATGGATAACAGACAATATAATTATATATGATACCTTATTTTTTATTACGATTTTTTATTACACGATTTTTAACAACTCTATGTTAAGGTTTCACTTCGGGTAATATCATCTTTATTCTTCACATGTGTCTTAATTTCTTATATCATTAGTCCTTATACTTATAAAATTATTTACATAATTGAAACTATGATATAAATATAAAATACAAATAAAAATAAATTTATTATAATTATATATAGAATATAATGGTATGAAATGGAATAAAATGTTTATGTAGAAGGAATGTTGTACGTACGCATGAACGTTGTTTCTGTTAGATTTTTTTAAAGAAACATAGTAAATAAAATATAAGTAAATATATGTAAATATAATTATTAATTTTTAATTTTTATATCATAAATATCATATAATATCACTCATTTTTTCCTTAATATATTCCAGTTAATGTGTGAAAGAATCACGTTGCTTTGATGAGGCGGTTGGCCACACATCCTCAAAAAAAATTATCAAATTTACACAAGATTGAAAAAATAAATATAATGTGACACACCTCCCCTATCTCATTGGATTGAGTAGGCAGTGAGGGCTACTTGGCCTTAAGTGACTTTCCTAAGATGCCAAAGGCTGTAAATAAATGTTGAGGGCCTCAAGATCAAGTTGGGGAAAAATTTTCCCTTAAGAAAAAACAAACTAAACATCCACTAACAGCCACCATATGATGCATGTTGATTCTTTTACCCAACCATGCATTCCCAAAAGACAAAAAAATATGTTCTACAACACAACTCAAAACCAATATAACTAGACATGTCCACCCAACATTATAGTACACTATGGAAACTAAAAAACCAAACACCATCATCCGTGGCACCACCACATATCCACACCAAGCTCCAAGCTCCATGCTCCACCAAGGGATCACAATGCTCCACTAAAGGAGGGTGATGCCTTACGTTTTCCCATGCCACAGTACACGACATCTGCAAAGACACCATAGTTCCAATGTTGGGGGTGAGTACTAAAACTCAGTAGGATTTCCCCAAATGACTTCCCTATACACACCAATAGGATAAAACCATTAGCATATCTATAAAAAATATTTTATATAAATTAAAGCACAAATGAAAAAAATTTCATAAGACAAACATTCCCTTACCAAGCCATCACACCCAAACCTAGAAACCAAGGGAAAAATAACCAAAAAGGCACAAGCCAAATCATCGTGTACACATTATCACAAAAATTTCCACCTTGCAAAGAAATTGACAATAAAACAACAAAACAACCACACAACCAATCTGTGGAGCTTCTGTCCAACCCGTTCACCCATTCACACCAAGAGGCACTTCCTGTCCACTTACCATTGATGGTGGAAATTACATCCACTATCCATACCCTTTTTGTTGTGGTACTTCTCGCCACTTCTACATAACATTCGAAACAACCCAAATCCAAGATTATAACCCACCAAGGTCACAACCACATGCAATCGACCAATTCCATTACATCAATCCACTTCAATAAATCACCCAATTATTTAAAACCATTTTCCATGCAAAAAAACAATTCAATAAAACATCAAATTTTATTGAAAATGATTCCCATCAATCATTTTCAAAAATCAATAATAGTATTCGATTTTAAAATCTCCATTTTAAAATCCACAAGAATAGCATTTCATCATAAAACACCATTTTCCAATAAATCCCCAAAACATCACCCAAGAAATTTTCATCCAATTTCTCATAACAATTCAAAATTAATTTTCAGAAAAACAATTAATTGTAACAGAGAACCACTAGTTCTAACAAATTGGAGTCGAGAGAGAAGCCACCTACCTTTAGGGTTCCCAAGAAATTGACCCACGAAAAACCGCACCTAAAATCCGATGAAGACACCACCGAAACATCTCTAGATCCCTTTCCCTAACATCCACAAGCCCTAATATTAAAATAAAATTCAACCATGACCCTAGATATACACAAAAAAAGTGTAGAACTAGAAAACCACGAAATAGAGGGATGTAGATTTAGAGGAAAACACAACAAAAACAAGAGGAGATACTTACCCGGGAGAATCCACCTTCAAACCGCTCTGAAACCCCTATGAAATGCTTCAAAATCGAGTGGGAGAGCACCCTTAACCCCTGAGAACCAAAAATCCCGAGTGAGGATTGAGTGGGAGGAAGATTAGAGAGAAATGAGGAAAGAAAAAGTGAGCCCAGGATTTAAAAACCTATTTTTATGTGGCTGCATTGTTAGCCCGCATAGTTTGGAAAACCATGTGCTAACCATGCTCACACTACTGCCTCGAGAGCAAGGGTCAGCATGGTTGCATCACAAGGACTGGAAAACCATGTGCAGGCCGTGCGAAGCCTACTATCACCCCTACACAGTTTCATGGAGAACCCACATGGTTTCCACTAACCGTGCACCCCTTTAAAAGCCTCCAAACTCATCCAAAATCATTCCAAACACTGCCATCCTATTCTCAACTCATCCAATGCACTTTAACCAAATAAAAAATGTATAAAAAAAGGATACATAACTCAAACTGGGGGTGCTACATTCTCCCCACCATGGTAGTTTCTGTCCTCAGAAAGTAGTGAACCCGCACTTTTCCGAAAGAGCTCGGGCCAGTACTCGACCATCTCTTTCTCCTGCTCACAAGACTCCTCTTGAATCTGACCAAGGTTCCCAAAAACACAAACTAAACCATTTCTTTTACCATGTAATACATTCTATTTCCTATCCACAACCTGCACTGGAACATACACCAACGAAGAATCTGGTTCTAGCTCAACATGATCTCATCGAATCACATGGTCACGATCCGGTTGATAATTTTTCAACTGCGACACATGAAACACGTTGTGCACCACACTAAACCTAGGAGGAAAATCGAAATGATAAGCCAACTCACCAACCCAATCAAGAATCTCAATAGGTGTGATATAACTCAGAGATAACCTTCCGGGCTTCCCATACCGATGATGTCCCAACCTAGGAGAGATCCTCAAGAAAACATGATCACTCACCTAAAACAACAAAGACCGTCAATGATGATCTGAATATGTTTTCTGACAACATTGAGCCATCTCCATTCTCTTCCTAATCAACTTGATCTTCTCTGTTGTCTCCTGGAAACGTCTCGGTCGTACCATCAAGGACTCAACCGTTTCCACCCAACATAGTGGAGAACGACATGACCGCCCATACAACACTTCAAAAAGAGCCATATGTGTGGATGCCTGATAAATGTAATTGTACAAGATCTCAAAAAATGACAAGTGATCCTCCCACGAGCCACCAAAATCCATGACACAAGCCTGCATAATATCCTCTAGAGTTTGTATCATCCTATCATATTGACCATCCGTCGGAGGGTGATACGCTTTACTCATCGTCAACTGTGTCCCAAGGGCATGCTGCAAAGAGTTTCAGAAATGAGATGTAAACCTCGGATCTCTATCTAATACAATCGAAACTAGAACTCCATACCTCTTTACCACCACCTAGATATAGATTTTGGATAGATCCTCCACCCTATAGGATTCAAGAATCAGGATAAAGTGGGCCGACTTCATTAGCCGATCCACTGTCACCCAAATGGAATCATGATTTTTTACCATTCTTGGGAGACTTGTGAAAAAATCCATCACTATCTGCTCCCACTTACAAATAAGGATTGGTAAAGACTGCAACATTCCTGCTATCCTCTGATTCTCTTCCTTGACCTACTAACAAGTCAAGCATTTCGAAACAAACTCATCCACTCTTCTTTTCATACCAGCCCACTAAAACATTGGTTTCAATGATTTATACATTTTCTTAATTCCAGGATGAACAACCCACCTATAATGATGATACGCCCTGAGAGGATCCTGCTAATAAGAATCTGGTACAACC
Organism: Viscum album; assembly: GCA_963277665.1. Classification (NCBI taxonomy): domain Eukaryota; kingdom Viridiplantae; phylum Streptophyta; class Magnoliopsida; order Santalales; family Viscaceae; genus Viscum; species Viscum album. The sequence continues at coordinate 540,301,691 of OY728130.1, read as the reverse complement.
ATTCGATTCTGAAAACACAAAACTGAATCTCCATTCACTTGCCAACCCTCAATGGTCTCTCCACCATTAAGTCTCGACCCCATGGTCACACACTCAGAATCAGATATTTGTGCCTTTATAACCAGGACAACAAAGTCAGAAATCAATAAAAATTGACGGAAGACTACTAAATCATCAGGGTCCTCACATTCCAACCGCATATTAGCTATAACGGGCTTCAACTGTCACTAGTCCGATGCTAGTTTCACCACCTTAGCATATTCTTTTCTACTTAATTCATTGGACACAGAATTTACCATACTCGGTGAGTACATGATGTCCAAATATAAAATATGGAGATATTCCATCCATATCCTTTTCTTCATGTTCAAATCCCTTTGTGAGAAAATGTGTTTCAGGATCTTATGATCTGTATATACCGTAAATTTCTCACCGAAGAGATAATGACGCCACTCCTTCAAAGAATAGACCACTGCTGCCAACTCCAAATCATGAGTTGTGTAGTTCTTCTCATGCACTCTCAACTACCAAGAGCCATATGAAACCACATGATTCCCTTGCATGAGAACACACCCCAACCCTTATCCTGATGCATCGCAATACTCCAAGTACCCTTCTCCAGATTCTGGAAAAACCAAGAATGTTGTTGATGTAAGATGACCCTTTAGCTCTTTGAAACACTACTAACACTGTTCATTCCACTAGAATAGAACATTCTTTCTTGTCAAATCTGTCATCGGCGAATCCAAACGTGAAAATCATGAACAAAACGCCGATAATACCCAGCTAGACCAAGAAAACTCTATATCTCAAACACATTCTTTGGCGGTTTTCACGATATAATGACCTCTATCTTTTCTAGATCCACTGATACACCCCTTTTATAAATCACATGGCCAAGAAAACGAACTTCCCGTATCCAAAATTCACACTTTGACAATTTGGCATACAACCGATGATCCCTCAAGATCCCCAGCACTGTCACCAAAGTGCTGCTCATGTTCCACCCTTTTCAATGAATACACCAGAATATCGTCTACAAAAACCACAACTAATGAATCCAAACATCTCTAAAATATCTGATTCATCAATTCCATAAATATCGTTGGCGCATTCATTAGACCAATGGGCATAACCACATATTCATAACAGTCATATCTACTTTTGAAAGATTTTTTAGAAATATCCTCCTTCCTCACCCGCAACTGATCATATCGCGACCTGAGGTCGATCTTGGAGAACCACTAGTCAAAAAAATCATCAATTGATAGAAGTGGATATCTATTCTTTATCATAACATGGTTAAGTCTGCGATAATCAAAACAGAGCCTCCAAGTTCCATCCTCCTTTTTCATGAACAACACCGGCACTGCCCACAGAGATGAGCTAGGCCGGATAAAACCTTTGTTTTATAGCTCTTCTAACTGGAAATTCAATTCCCGCAATTTAGCTAGTGCCATCCGGTAAGACGGAAGAGAGATATTTCTGGTACCTGGAAGGATATCAATCGTAAACTCCACATATCTTACTAAAGGAAACCCAATGAATTTTTCAGGAAAAACATCCATGAATTGATACACTACTGTGGGAGGAACACAATTCTCAACACCCTCTATCGATTCCAATGACAAAACTACCAACGGATACGATAACATATCCACTGCTGGTTCCAACAAACTCGTTTCACCCTGCCTTTCATGCTTCTCTCCTTTAAAGATATGTCTAACACCATCATGTGTCATAAAAGCCACTGTTCGCTCATCAATATCGATGTGTTCCTTAAATGCCACCAGCCAATCCATTCCCAGGTTACATCATACCCATCCTTCTCAAGAATTGAGTAAGTCGACAATATCTTGACCTCTCCCACAATGATACTACATTCTCTACACAAGAGGGATGGACACTCTCTTCGACCCAGAGGAGGTTGAAGTATCAAAACTGAGGGCATCATTTGTACCCTTAAACCTAGAAAATCAACCACACATGCAGCAATAAAAGATTGTGAAGAACCCATATCAAATAACACTTGCATCAAGGTAGAATATAAAATAATAGTACCTCACACCTTGGATGGTCCTAACAGATCATCCGCCACAAACTGCTCAGCTCAGAACACATGTTTTGTTGACCCAATCTGCTCTTTATTGATCTGCTGAGGCGTCGTGGTATTCTGAGAATCACCATGACCCACCTTATTCCACTAACGAGGGGTACAATGTTGTCCCTATCCCGTCGAAGCATACAACGTCTACGATCCCTGATGAGTGTCACGTGCACCCGACCTTGGAACATTTTGAAAATAACCATGCAGATTCCCCATCTATATACAATTATGACATGATAGAGGTTGTTCCATACAATCCCGCTTGATGTGGCTCATAGAACCACACTGAAAACATCCCGGCTTGCTCTAGGACTTCATAGGAAGACTTATCGATCCTTCCGTCAGATTTTATTCCATATTCCCTCCCTAGGAATAAGTTCTCGTCCTTCACTTGAACCCAAGTTTAGAGTTCCCACTATTCCCCATGGGTACCACCATGCTTCCCCCACCCGAAGATCCCAACGGATACTGCTCATCCACTGAGGCTCTATTCACCATCTCTGTGTAATCATCTATACACAACACCACTATCTTTGAATGGATTTATTTCCTTAACCCCGCTTCAAGAATTATTCCCGTCAATGACGTGCTACCCACCACCTCGGGTGCAAACCGCACTAAGATCCTAAATATAGCCGCATACACTGTCATAGACATAAGATCTTGCTTCAAACTGAGGAAATCAGTCAGACAATGAATTATAAACATAAGTGGGTAGAAATGTTTGTCAAAAAATTCCTCAAAGCCTTCCCACCTCATTCCGTTGTCCGTCCCCGCTTAGACTACCAACTCCCACCACTTAAGGACAAGATCCTTCAACATATACGTGACCAACATCACTTTCATCTCTACCAGAGATACCAAGAATGAAAAGATCTTGTTCATTCTATTCAACCATTATTCTACACTCTATGTCTCTGAATCACCCCTGAAGATGGGTGGATTCTACTTTTAAAACTGAACTACATGATCCACATGACTTGGTTCATCTACTTTATTTCCACTTTCCACAGCTTGGAATTCTTGCACTATGCTTTGCACTAGCGGCTGGTTCACCTGAGGCTCAGTTGCTTCCACATTCTCAATAGCCTCCTCCAGTTGGTCTCTATGATGCCTACCCGGTGCCATTTCTATAAACAGAAAACAAACAACCATGATTATCACTTCCGTAGACACCACTAAATCACATTTCAAATCACATTACACAACACTATTACAACAAGGATTTCCACCAGTTCACATTTTCCACATGTGCCATGTTTCATCATTTTGAAAACCAAACCATTTTCAAAATAACAATTTATTCACATTAAAATTTCTCACATTCATATCACTTAATAAATCATTATACCACAATGAAATATGCATCCTAGTGGTAGGTAATTTCTACAATGCATTCCATGATCATCTCATTGGCTACACCCACGACAATGAGGTATCCAATTCCTATAAGTGTATAAAAACACTTATGTAACCAACTCCCTGGTAACATGAATTTCTTCATAAAAGGGTTAGTGATGTCCATTTATGCTATAAATTCTAGGTTCCGACAATCCTATGACTTACTACCATCCCGACCCAAGGAATGTAACAGAATGAATTTCAACACCAAATCTGAGAATTAACTCTAAAGGATGGAACAAACTCATACCACTTGTAACACCCTGCCCCTACCTCACTGTCTTGACGAGGCAGTGAGGATTACATAGCCTTAAGAGACGTTTCCAAGATGCCAAAGGCTGGAAATTAATACCAAGGGCTTCAAGATCAAGTTGGGGAATGATTTTCCCTTATGAAAAAATAAACTAAACATCCACTAATAGCCACTATATGATGCATGTTGATTCAATTAGACAACCATGAATTCCCAAAAGACAACCATGTTATCCCACAACACAACTCAAAACCAATACAACTAGACATTTCCACACAACATTAGAGTACACTATAGAAAATAAACAACAAAAAACCATCATCCATGACACCACCACAACTCCACACCAAGCTCCAAGCTCTAAGCACCACCAAGGGATCACAATGATCCACTAATGGAGGGTGATTCCTTACCTTTTCCCACGTCACGGTACATGACATCTACAAACACACCACAATGCTAATGTAGGGGGTGAGTACTAAAACTCAGAAGTATTTCCCCAAATGACTCCCCAACAAACAAGTCTTGGATAAAACCATTAGCACATTTATATAAAATAGTTTGTATAAATTAAATCACAAGTGCAACCATTTTCATAATCCAAACATGCCCTTACCAATCCATCACACCCAAACCAAGCTTCCATGGGAAAACCAACCAACATGCCAGAAGCCATATCATCTTGTACACATTAGCACAACAATTTCCACCTTTCAATGCAATGAACAACAAACCAAAAAAACAACAAAACAACCAAATGGTGGAGCTTCCGTCCATCTCGTTCACCCATTCACACCATGCGGCACATCCCGTCCACTTACCATTTATGGAGGCCCTTCCATCCATTATTCATCCCCTTTTTATAGTGGTACTTATTCTCACTTCCACAAAAAATTCCAAACAATCCAAAGAAAATCATATAACCCTCCAAGGTCACAACCTCATTCAATCAACCAATTCCATTGCATCAACAAACGTTAATAAATCACTCAATTGTTGAAAACCATTTTCCATGCCAAACATAATTTCAATAAAACAAACCATTTTATTGAAACCCATTCCCATTTATCATTTTAATAAATCAAATATAGCATCCCATTTTAAAATCTCCATTTTAAAATCCATAAGAACAACATTTCATCATAAAACACCCTTTTCCCCGAAATCCCCAAAATATCACCCAAGGGATTTCCAACCAATTTCGCATAAAAAATTCAAAATTAATTTTCAGAACAACAATTAATTTTAACAAGGAACCAGTATTTCTAACCAAGTGGAGTCGAGAGAGAAGCCACCTACCTTTAGGGTTCCCGAGAAATCGACCCAAGAACAACTGCACCTCAAATACAGCGAACACACCACCAAAACATCTCCTGTTACCATTCCGTAACATCAACAAGCCTTAATTTTAACATCCAAGGAAACCAAAACCCTAGATCTCCACACAGAAAATGTAGATCTAGAAACCCACGAAAGAGAGGGATGTAGATCTAGAGGAAAACACCAGATAAACAATAGGAGAGACTTACCTGGGAGAAACCACCTTCAAACCACCTTGAAACCCCTTTTAAATGCTTCCAAATCATGTGGGAGAGAGCCCTTAACCCCTAAGAACCAAAAATACCGAGTGAGGGTCGACTGGGAGAAAGATTGGAGAGAGATGAGGAAAGCCCGAGTGAGCCCGGTTTTTAAAACCCTATTTTTAAGTGGCCGCACAGTTTGGAAAACCGTTCACTAACCGTGCGCACTCTAATACCTCATGAGCAAGGGTCTGCACGGTTGCCTCACAAGTTTTGGCAAACAATGTCTAGGCCGGGAAAAGCCTACTGTCACCCCTGCACAGTTTCCTGGAGAACCCGCACGGTTTCCCCTAACCATGCTAAAACTGTGCACCCCTTTAAAAGCCTCCAAACTCATCCAAAACCATTCCAAACTCTCCAAACCTCTTCCCAACTCATCACATGAACTTTAAACACATAAAAAAATTCACAAACAATGGACACATACCTCAAATCGGGGGTGCTACATATAATATGTAAATAAAAATTACAGAAGCATAAATAAATTTTTAAAATACTAATTTTCAAATTTAATTTTTCCATCATAATTTTCACCTTTGGAGAAGGTAATGAAAAATGAAAAATATTCCTATGGTGAGATGATATTTCACCATACATATAAATAGTATGTTCATTACATGGTATATGGAAGTGTGTGTAACTATTGTTTTAGCCTATATCATAAAAAACACTAGTATATTCAGGGATTTATTTTCTTTATTTATTATAGGAATAACATTTTCTGAGTGGGTAGATAATTAAAATTAATTAAATGATCATAATGATGAATGTCACCCATTATTCATGTAACTATTTTTTCTTTACACCAAAGGGATGCATTGGATTTTATTTTACCCATGTAAAGATTTATATGATTAGGGTAAGGATTTTGATGATCTATTTGGGATTATATATGTCTAGTCAATGTGGATTGTTATGTGTGAGGATGTGGGAGTAGTGGATGCCTTTTAAAAGTGGAAATGGAGCGGTACTCTTGTGAATTTTGTGAATAGGAATTCCCCAAACATTTTCCCAAAATAAAGTGGATCCAATAATGGTTCAATTTCTAGAAACGATATTATAGGGTGTCAATATGGCGAATAAATTTATTTTTTTCAAGGTTATAGTTTATTTATGACCTTATGTTAATATGTTAGTAATTAGTTAAATTTATTTTTACTTCGAAAAAGGTACTTAATATTCATTTATTTCACAAATAGTTTTGTAGGAAAACTAATTTTACCATATTATAAATTATAAATTCTTTATATTCCAAAAACTAAATGAATTTTTAAAAATTCAAATCATAAAATCAGATGAAATTTAATCAAATTTATTTCCACAATTAGGTTGACCATAAAATATTTTAATGTAAAAAAATAAATATTTTTTTTATGTTTTTATAATAAATTTCAAAGTTTAATATATTAAAATTACCCAAATTAGGTTTACTATTTAAACAAATGATCTAATTAAAAATCAAAAACAATTTAAAATATAATTTACCTTTATATATAAATTAGATGAAATGGTTATTTTGAATTGAAATTCAATATTTTCACTATTAATCAAAAAATGATGTTTTACAAAAAAATCATAACAATTCTACCAAAAATAATTTTGAAATTATAAATTAAAAATTGAATCTTATTTTATCATATTATATTTATAAATGATTCTAAAATTATTTTTACTTATTTTTCTCCAAAGTACATGAAAAATAATTATTTTGATAAAATAACATTTTTAAACATATAATGTTTTTACCCCAAAATATATCTTTTGTTAACAATATTTATTAATTATGTACAACCATTGTATAAAATAATTGAAAATAAGTTATTATTATTCATATTACTATATATAATTGATATGTTATAATTATCTAATTAAAATATTATACCAAAAAAAGATATTTGGTAGACAAATAGTATTACAGGTGTTGTATGCCAAACCGATGTTGTTTGTACCATGCACCAAGTTGGTGTAATGTGAAAGGCATGATTGACCCAGTTCAATGTAAGGAATCATTAAAAATTTAATTAAATTGAAATTGGTCTATAAGAAACTCAGTTTGTGACATTATACCACCGATAAAATGAATTTATCACTTGAAATTTGTTATTCGGGAAAACAATGAAGATACATCTCCTTCATCATATCTTCATGTTTCCACATAGTGTCCTATAACTAGTTATTTATCTAAAGACCATTGAAAAATTTATTGGTCCTCTTTCATAAAACATTCCATATATGATCAAAAATTTGAACTGGTTGATCCTTGTATGAAAGATCGTGCTTCTATAGTTTGACCACTATGTTTAGTACATGTGATGGTTTAGGAATGTACTTAATAAATAAAGTTAAATGGAACAAATCATGGACTTGAGAGAGATTTGGAGGATGTTCCAAGTGATATGGTACCATCTAGATATAATCTAGAATCTCAAATGGATAAATATACCATGGGATTATATTCCCTTTAATTCAAAATCTCTTAACATTTTTCCTAGGTGAGATTTTTGGAACACATTTTCACCATCATAAAAATATATATCACACCTTTATTATTCATAATTACTCATTTTCATACTATGATCTTCATTGATATTCTACTTATTTGATCTAACCTTCTCTAGGATATCTTAATGGATCCCAGGTCTCAATATATTTCATTCTCCAACCGCATCCACATATGTTAGAGATCTACATTTCATCCTAAATATGTATTCATATGGTTCTATCTTAATGCTATGTTGAAAGCAATTGTTCCTCAAAAACAAAATGTGATGAAGGTGTTGACCCAAACCAACTTTGAAATCCATCGAAGAATATATTGACATATCCAATCTCATTTGAATTGTTCTTTCAGACTAACTATCTATAAAAGGATTATAAGAAGTGTTGAAACTCAATCCTTTATGATGTACATACAGAATAGTTTTCCATAAAATAGAGTTAAACCTCAAATCCAAATCCAATGAAATATAATATCATACTCTACGAAAACTTACCACTTTATTTATGATTATATAAACAAGATGATCCATAGAGAAATCATATTTGATAGTGATGACGTTTTCTGAATTTGTATAGTGATAGACTAACACAAATATAGCATTAATCCCTTTATATGTTTTGGTTAGTACAATAAGAAATAATATAGTTTTGTTCTCCCATTTCCATTTTGTTTAGTGTAATGGATGAAATATAAAATTTCATTTTTTGTCACCCAAAACATATAGTCATACAAGGAACAAAGATACAAATTTAGTGATATCATTCTTTATTTCCATCCCCAAAAAGTATTATTTAATGTAACTATTCATCATCATACATCGTGTATGAATGGAGAATGAAGAATTATGAGATTTTTCTAATAGATCCTCCATAATATCTATTATGGAAGGAATGAATACATGGTTTCTAAACCTAATTAGTCTAACCTAATCAATTTTAATATTTGGAACATTTCAAACTATATTTTTATGCTATACATCTTCCTTTTTTGACTTTTTAATCGTCACTTTTATAGAGGTTTGAAAATTCATTGGAGAAAGATAAAATTTTCCAATTGCATTAGGATTTGTAGATCCATACTTTTTCAATATATAAATTTTGTATCTTTTGAGATCCCGATCATGGTTAATCTAGAGAGATCATTTATATTCAATGTATATGACTCCTTACTTGCTTTCCCACGATGGTAATGTATTGACCAGTTATAATCGATTATTAACTATAACCACCTTCTTGGGAACATGTTCAACTCCATATCTATGAATAATTATTTAATATATTTATGATCATAATATATATTAAACTTTTCATCATAATGATAATTACTCAATATCATTAATTAATAACAGACAACTTCTAACTCCAAACCATGAGTTGGAGAATTGTTCTTAGGAATACTAAAGTACCAAGAGGCAAAAGAGATTGCCATTATATTCTTAAAAGGAACACATACCAATAATTTATTGGATTGTCCACTATAGATTTCAAACCCTTCTCATTTATAGGGTAATTTTTGAATAGATGAGCTGACTATCCTTCTATTCAGTTCTATGAAATTTTTTCTCCCATAAACATGTCCAATGAAACTTAGAAACCTTTAGAGCTAACATGATCAAGGGTTAATATATTCATGATAAAATATCTAGAAAACATTTATAATATATAGATAAACCATGGAAGATATGTATCATAATCACTCTGGTTGGTCTAGGCCAAGTTTCAATTGCCTCAGTCTTTGATGGATCTAATAATATACCATATCATGAGAATACATAACCCAAAAATGAAACATTTCGCAGAAAAAAATCACAATTTGTAAAAAAAATATATTTTCTACTTATTTATGGTATTAATACAATTATCATGTTCTCTTAAAGATATCTATTTCCCTTTTAATAGGTAATAATATCCACTATAAATATTACCACAAATTTCTTTAGGTGATATCTAAAGACTCTTTTCATAAATTCTATAATGATAGAAATTGTATTAGTAAAATTAAAATCCATCACTATATATTAATATTTTATATCATTTGTATATAATTCAATGTTTTTTATGTACTCATTCTTGACCCACAATTTATGATACCCCGAACGAAATTCAATATTGGAAAAGTATTGATCGCCACATAGTATATCAAACAAGTCATCAATAAAGGGAAGATGATACTTTTTATTGATCATGATATTGTTTAACTAATGATAATAAATGATGATATGAATTTACCAATATTGTTTTTCACAAAATTAATAGGTGCATCCCAAGGTGGAATGCATGGAAGAATGATTCACTTATCATGGTTATCATGGTGTTTGTTCTTCTATTATTGTAACTCAATTGGGGCCATTCTATAGAAGTCTTTAATATTATTGTGGAACCATTTATCATTTCTATTGAGAACTGAAATTATTGGATTTTGGAAGGATATGATACTCATCCATAATCAAATACAAACAGTCATGAACAATAGGCATGTAGTCATGGTCACTTTTCACCCCAACCATTTGAGGTAAACTATTCTTCAGAATGGGAAAATAGAACCATTCACTAGATGTAATATTGTTGGAAGTTATTTATTGCTATCAAATTAATGGATAATCATAGGCAAGTATAAAATATCATACCTAACTACCCTTCCTCAACAATTGATGTGATATTTATATTGGGAATCCAAATCCATTCCTATGATGAAGTCAAATTCATCCATGGAAGAATGACATGATGATCAAGAAGTGCATTCCCACAAATGTCAATAGGAGAGGAACCATAGACATGGGATCCAATTATCAAACCCTTTGGGGTATGTAATACTTATTAAAAATATAATCATTTGGTGGATTCTTATCACCCATATAAAATTAATTTGATATGATTGCATGGGTAGAAACCAGAATCAAATAAGAGATTATATGTTCTAGAGTGGATGATATGCATATTGTTAACTCTGACACTATCACACCCCTCATGAATAATAGAGATTAAATGATATATTCCATTGTCTATTTTATAAAGAGGTTGATGGAATCATTCATCATCACTGGCTCATAGGGGTGGGTAGCTGTAATTATAATTTACATTTTTCACACACTTGTAGCATTAAGTCATGGCTACTTCATTATATGGAGCATTTTCTCTATTAGAACCATTTGATGAATTATTATCATCACATCAATAATAAAACTCCCTATAGCCTTCACTTACATATATAATAAATTTATTATACCTAATATCACAATTCCCTCCATTATTGTTGTCACAATTAGAACATTACTGAAATCTAATCTTATTCCTATATTTGTTTTTAGATTTTCCTTTAAAATCCATCTTCCATTTATTTCCAAAACCAAGATATTTATATGTGATCCAAACTCTATTTTATCATTCATTGCACAACGTAGAATCTCTTCATATATACTAATGACCCTTATGGAAAATTCCATTATGATACATCGCTTTATGAAATTGAAGAACCTATAAACTTTACCATAATTTTGGTTGATATTTCTTGATGTGTACCTCACAAGTCATGTGTAATTAGCCTCATAAGTATCAAAATATTCATCATCCCATTGCTAAAAATAAAATAAATATTTCTCTATTTTAGTATGAATAATATGAGGAATGTACATAATGGAAAATATGTTCTTGAACTCATCCCAATCCATTTATTCAATATCATCTAATTTACTCGTATTCATAATTAGATTCCACTACTGGTCTGCTTCACCTAATAACTGATGAACATCCAAAATGATTTTCTCAATATTAGAACATTGGAGAACAAAAAACATCATTTCAGTTATATGGACGAATTATTTAGGAACAAGTGGATCCAATGATTTACTGATAGAAGGCAAAAATTACCTCATGAAGGACTCATGATAATGTTATTACCTATTTTACTCATTTGGGTGGCCACTAATATTCACATATTGGGACATTTGGGTGATCATAGCAACAATATGATTCATTTATTCATCCAAATCATGGGGTTTCTTATGAAAAAAAATCATTGCATTTTCCATTGAAACCACCATTAACGTGGTCCCTTTAGGTTCCAACCGTTGACTAAAACAAAAAATATTGAATAAGAATCATATATAATAATGTGGAAACAAATAATCATGAAAATTTACTCAAGGTATCTATATTATAAGAAACCTTATCTTATCTATGAAACATAAGTTTTATCATAGTTTATTCATAGAAAAATTCTATTTAAATCCTTCATGATGATTTTTGAAGAGTTCATGAATTCACAAATAATTTCCTCTAAGAGTTTCATCCTAGTTGTGCAATAAGGCCCATTGTTGGGTATGATATTACCCCATGTTAGGCTTTAGACATCTTCTCATATTTGATACCCCTAGGTAAATCTATTCCGGAGACACATCCACAAGAACTATCCTTATTGGGATTTATTTATAGGAAACCACATACACAATAATTTAAAAAAACATTATATGAAATTTACATATATTTTTCCTATCCCAAGTATTATCCCTATATATTTTCATAGTGTTATCTCTAAGGTTTTTTCATCCTAGGTTCTAATGGATAACTAATCCATTTAATTGATTTAAACTATAGTGTCCCTCATTTTTCATACATTTAAATTACATAACATTTATAGAATACTTAAAATAATTAGACAAATATATTCTCAAAGACTATACATGTCTAGTTTCTTTGGAAACATGGAAACATAAATAGTAGTACATAATTGAGATACATTATCTCTCCCAAGGTTTTATATAATATAAGAATTATTAAACACATAAATCATCATTCATATCTTCATGAACTAGTTAAGGAAACAAAAAAGGTGTGTTATCATAGGGAAAGTAATATAAAATAAGGATGACATATATGATTAAACATGAGCATAGGGGTATGAGAATGTGATCATGAAAATATAGGATTTTACCATGTTTATCACAGATCATAAATATGAATCACGATAGAAATATTTTTATTTCATGAGACATGAATCACAAGGAAATAAACAACATAATCCATATAAGAACAATATATGAATAAAACATTGAATTTTATAATGCACATAAGAATATAATAGGATATTTTTAGTAGGAAATGCATTACTATAATGAAAATATATGTAGATCATGTTCACTATGTATACCATCTTGGTAGTCATGGTTCACTTTCCTGGCCATCATAGTAGCATGAGTTTACACCTCATAGAATCTTAAATGTAATGGTTTACTCCCATTTCGATATTAGTAGTCAAGGATTAGTCCCTGCACCATCATAGTTTGTCTCATATTATATAATTCTATACTAGTTTAATTGGATGAAGATAATGGTCCCACCCATATCATTATGAAATCATGCACACATGTTTCAGAATATCATAAGAAATGATGTAATAACCTATGAAATGAAATGGTTACCTTAATCATGTAATCAAACCATAACATGTGAAAAAAATACAGGATTAATAATTTTTTCAAAATCATAACCCGTGAAAAGAAGTGGGTTCGAAAAGCATATAACAAGTGAATGAGAAACATATTTCATAGGTATCATGAAATCAATAAATAATACATTCAGAAAATAAATATGAATTGAAACATTGATTAATTTACCATAAAACTGAATTAGTAACCCCAATAGATGTTATCATATATGATAAGTAATTTTTATAGGCAATTTAATAACATTTCTGGGGGCAAATATGTATTTTTCTATAAAAAATTATTTTAAAAATATAAATTCAATAGAAAACATTTTTCATAGAAAATATATTTGAAAACGTATAATGGAATCTTTTAAAATAATAAAAAAAGTGAAAATAATTTTTCATTTATTGTATTATTCATGGATCATTTGAGAACATTATTTACAACATTTTGTAAAAAAACAGTTTCCCGACTTAAAGAAGAAATGATATCAAAGTTTTCATTAAAATAGTTCTTTATTATTTTAAGTAACGAATATTGGAATGATGGTAGTGATGCATGGATTGATCATGAATTATTAGTAGAAAATAAAACTCTAGAGCTTTAGCAAAATATGGATAATAATATTTCAAAAATGGATGTATAATTATAATCATTCCTAATAGACGATTACATTGGATCAATAAACTCTTACCACATGGTAATAAGGGATGATAATATTAAAATAAGAAAATTAAATTAAAATATGAATAAAATATAATTAAAAAAGGATAATGATTATATAACCTATAATTTTAAAGCATATACACCTTGTTAAGGATTGTAGGTTCATTAATAAACATGTGTCTCACAGAAGAAATTTGATTCAAAACTACATTACCAATTTGGTAACATTGAATCATTAAAACCCATGAAAGTATGACCAAAGACTAGATATGTAAATACCAATATATTTATTAATAAGATTAATATAATTCATTTTTTTTATGTATATACAATAAAAAAATAAAATATTTTATAACATGACAAGTAACTTTTGGATATAAAAAGTGAGATGAAATCCCCTTACATTCTGTCTTGAATTTCATCGTACTCATACATACATCATGTATAATAAATTTAAGTTTATTATATATATTTAAAATTACCATATTATTAAATATAATAACATATATTGTTTAATATGACTTTTCAATACTCTCTTTTTAAATATTCTATGTTAATGATTCACTTCAAGTAATATCCTCATTGTTCATTGCATGTGCCTTAATTTGTAATATATTTGGTCATTATACAAGTACAAGGATATTTAGATTGCAAACCATGATATAAATATCATGTATAATAATTATATGTTTATTATAATAATATATATAATATATATGTATGAAATGGTATACATGGTTCATAGAGATGGTAGGCCTTATGTAGGCATGAACATTGTTTCTATTTTATTATAGTTTTTAATGAAAAAATATCAATGAAATATATGTGTGTATATATATATATCATTATTTTAGTTTCATGATTATATCATGTATATCATATAATATCTCTATACCCATCTTTAATGAATACCATGTAGAGTGTGAATGAATCACATCACTTTGAGGGGTGGTAGTTCAGAGTTCCCCAAATGAAAATTTCATATTTACAGAAGATGGAAATAATAATTGAATGTTTTAAATAAAAAATATAGAATAATAATGAAATTATAAACATCATAAGAATAATATATACAAGATAGATGTGACTATAGTTTTATATTGAATCCTTAAAATTAAAAATTCTAGTATATTGAGGATACAAATGTTGTAATTATAGCATGGAAAAAAGTGTTCACAAGGTGGAGAACTAAAATTAAAAAAAAGATCTTTATGAAATATTTTTCCCTTTATTCACCTGACACATTTTAGTTTGTAGAAATGAGCTTCCATTAATTTATTTCTGACTAATTAGAGGCTTATAGGTTGAGGGAAATAATTTTGGGGAGTAGATTGTGTATATCATGGTTGAGACCATGTGGCTTGAGAGGTGTTGTTAAATGGGAGGAGAAGAGTCCTTTTTATAGAGAAGGAGGCTGGTAATATATTAAAATTTTGGAATGACAATTCCAATAATGTTTTTCCAATGTAAATTGGATCAAATAATGGTCCTAATATTATTTATGTGATGGTAGTGTTGAAATATGTCCAAAAAATATCTTTTGTTCATGTTTATAGGTTATTGAAGCCCTTAATATTAATGTTTAGTCATCTTTTATGTTTAATGTGGTCATAATTTATGGAATTAATTATAATTACATTCCAAATAATTTAGTAAAAACTAATTTTACCTTATTTTAAATTAGAACTAATTCCAATTCTATATATGGAATAATTTTTTAATAATTACAACCACATAAGTGGTTGAAATATATATAAATTCAATCATGTATTCTGGTCGACAATGTGGCTTCTTACAGTAAGACAGTTCTAAAAATTTGAATTTTTTATATCCAATTTCAATGTAAAATTGATTCAAATGGTCCACATTATATGGATTTTTTAATATTGGATGTAATTATACTATGAAATCAATTATAATATAATATAACCTTAAAAATAGATTAGATGAAAAGGTATTTTTGAATTGATATCTTGAATTTTTGAAAATTCATCCAAACATGGTGTTTCTTAGTAACATCCCAAAAAATAATCCCCAAATAATTTCGATATTATAAAGTTAAAAAATTAAGTTTATTTTACAAAATTTAATTTCTAAATATGTTTAAAAATTATTTTATCATTTTTTATAGAAATAGATGAAAATCAGTTCATTTGAGAAAATAGATCTTTGAATAATAAAATAACATTAAAAAATTTATATATTTTGATATCAGCATGTCTTATTTATATTAAACCATTATAAATAACATTTGAAATTTATTTATTACTATTTATATTACAATATTAAATGGAAATTTTATATTTATCTTATTTAGATAATTTTTATTAAAATATGTTTGAAATAAACTCTTTATTGTTTATAAAGCCTTCTAGGTCGGTGTTGATAGTGATGTAAGTTATGTTGGTACCATGAAGAAGGAATTTCTTACATAGATATATATACAATATCAATTAAAATTTAACTCATTAAATAATCATCCCTAAAATAATTAGGGAGTTATTCCATGAAATGGAAAATATTAAAAAGATTAATTTAATTTAAATACAGTATCTCACAAAACCTCAGGGCAATACAATTTACCCAACATAAAATAAATTTCTCCCATTGATTTTTATGGTGTATCAGGGGTTATATACAGGAAAAATTCATTCATTTAAATCCACATTGGAAAAATTATTACTAATATAATAGGCAGACCCTAGATTCCTAGAGTTGGTGCATTATTAGATAACATTAGCATGATCACAAGGGATCAAATCCCTAAAGTCTTATTAGTTTAGTAGCCTTTGATGTACTATATAAAAAATAATATTTACAATACATTATTTAATGGAAAAAAACAACATTATGTCTCATTGGAACACATTCATCCTCCTTAGACTACCTATTTTGTTCAGTCCAAATATATTTCATTGTATAATGGGAAAAATAAAACATAGAATGGGGTGTGCTTAGGTGCTCAGTAAGGATAAAAATATAGAGGAAACCTTCATAAATAAGTATAAACATTTAAGACATTGTATAAGACTAAAATAAAATCCTTTTAATCATAAAATGCAGCATAATATGTAAAAGAGAAAATAAAATAACTCCATTTACTTATTCACATGGGTATTCTACTAGTAGAATAATCACATGAAATATTAATTTCCAATTTCATAATAATGAAATGAAAAATGCCAAGCTTCATAATCACATAGTGAAGGCCTCTTTCTAAAAATAAAAAAAAATATTTTTTCAAGGCCATTTCCCTTGACACAAGTTTGTCTCACGAGACCTACCGATGCATCAAGGAGCTATAGTGGGCTCCACCCATCACATTCAAAGTCAAAATCATTCCTTATAAGAAATGGTTCAAACAAAACAT
This sequence comes from Viscum album, assembly GCA_963277665.1. NCBI lineage: Eukaryota > Viridiplantae > Streptophyta > Magnoliopsida > Santalales > Viscaceae > Viscum > Viscum album. Next base: position 540,284,389 of record OY728130.1, on the reverse strand, counting down.
AATCATTCGTATTAAAACAAGAATATAAAATTATAATACGTTAACCATATACCATTAGTGGTATAAAAATATCATATCCTCGGTAAAATATATCACAAAACCTTCGATACAATATGTCATATTGTATCATAATAAATCAACATAAAAAAATGTGTAAAATCTATCAAAGGATATTGACATTGGTGAAATAATAACTATTTGAGAGAAATATCTCTTTCCATTATGAAATCATTTAAATGTCACATAATTATAAAAATAACATTTATTTTGATAATATTCTTAAATTATTTTATGGGAAGCTTTGAAGGTGTTATAACTGCAGAAAATATCCGCACTCACCTTATAAGTTAATAAAACATTCTTTACTTAATTTTTGTCAAAAAGATCATAAAGGGCCTTTTTTGGAAAATGACTGAAATATTCCTTTATAAAAATTTTATAAAAATTCTAATGAGGGTCTAAATGAATTTAACCCACACTCTAGGAAATAGTAAAAAAAATTGAAATAAATTTTTATGAAACATTGATGTGGATGATAAATAAGTCCTAGTAGATACTCAAGTATAAAAAATATCAGATAATGAAGATATTATAGAATTAACCATTACATTGTTCATTTCTATGGTAGGGGGTATGTTAACCTATAATATAATAGTTAAATAATTTTTATTAAATTATACAACTACCACATACATAAATATGACATCATATATGATCTTCTAATATCGTTTTGTTAATAATATTTCAGTTCTATCATTGTTTCAGGTGTTAACTAATTCATTTTCCTTTATAGGATTTGTTATGTAAGGCATTTTTGATATGGATAGGACTTATTTTATTCATATAAAAAATTATATTAAGTTCTTAATAATTATTTTTATTCATCAAATTAAATTTATTCTTGAATGGTAATGATAGGGAATGAATCTTATCGCATTCTTGGAGACGATAATCCGTACGTATGCACGAGAAAAAATACCTTCTCTTGAAGTTGAAATTGTATATAATTGGATAATATATCATACATAATAATCATTAACATGATATTTTTATTATTTACATCAATTATACTCATTATTATACACATCCATATGATAAATTGTTTAGTAACTAACTACACCACATCATGGAGACGGTAAACCATACATACAAACGTATGGTGAAATTTTCATTCATATGATTGATAGAATAATGAATATGGTTGTACCTTATTTATAATAACATTACAATTTGTAGAAAGTAATGGAGTTATTATTTTGTCATGGAAACAACAAAGAAAGGGGAACTGGAGGATGAAAAGAACATTGAATGAGGTGATAAAATTATTACCTCTTCTTCGAGTGCTTCCTTTTTATTTGATCAAAAGATCTCCTTAGGTTAGATTAGGATCAATGTAAGGCCTATAGGATGAATTTAGGGGTTTTTGGATGATATTTGAGTAGAGTTGGCCTTGCCAAACGGCTTTGGAGGTGTGATTTTAGAGAATTTGATTTACCCTTTTATAAGAGAGGTGAGGGTCACTTTAGGAAAAGTCTCAAATATTATTTTATTTTAAAATAATATTAGATTTATAATGGATCCAAAAGGATTTATTTCGACTCAATGGTGTGGCTAAGTCGAAAATGTCTCATCAAATAGGATTTATACCTTATTAGGTCCCCATAATAACCTTATCTTTTAGATTATACTCTTTGTTAAATAGTTTATCTTTTACCATGTATTCTTGTAATACTAAAATAAATAGTTCATAAACATACAATAAAAATACATGAGAACCCCAAGTGGTTCATTACTTATATATATATCCTTATCATATTCCTTTGCACGAAATTATATTTTTAGGAATATTATATTAATTTATAATATAGTATTTGTTTCAAAAACTCATTTTTGTCAATTTTGACACTATTTAGTACTAGGTTATAGAAAGTCATACCAACTATATGACAACAAATTAAATTTATGTAATCAACCATAAAATTTCATATGAACCTATAAAATTTGTTGAATACTTCAGAAGTCTCCATTTAAAATTATATTAATACTTATAATATCAATTATATTATTCTTTCAATAATAATGAAATTATTGCATGATCACTGTTTCATAAATAATTTTTATTATTTAATATCTAAATTTATAAATAAAATACCATTATATAGATACTATTTTATATTTACAAATAATATTTATAGTCGAATTTATCTTATGTATAACCAGATATTAAATATGGATTTGTTATAAAACATTGATTTTAACACTTTTAACTCTTCTTTAAATAAAATAATAATAAATTTCCCAATCTAATCCAAGTGGACCAAAAGGATCATATTTTAATCCTAGGGTTTATTTTGGTTGAAATAAATTTATCTAATAGATATATGACATGTTTCAGGGTAATAATAATATTATTTTTACCTTTAATTACAATATTTACTTTTAACCATGGTAAATAAAATTCCAAAATTACTATTAAAAAAGTATTTTCATCCTATTGAACCAAATTTTATATACTTATGTCAACCATGACTCTTAGAGTTTTCAAATTCAATTCACATAAGTGGTAAAGTTATGTTTTTTGAAAATTCACAAATGTGCCTAAAATGTGGGTAAAATATGATAAAATTTTCAATAAAATATTATACATCTAATTTTATTATAAAATGACTCCAATGAATTATGATGAACATATATAAGTATTATATATCAATTATGAAATGAAATATATTTAAATAAAATAAATAAATATTTAAAGAATATTTTGGTTTTAAATAATAACGTGGGCTTTTTCACTATTCATAAAAAATTGAATGATTTTAGAAAAAATACCAAAAATTCACCCTAAGTTATTGATATTCCGAATCCAAAATTGATGACCATTTTGAAAAATAAAACTTTAAAAATCTTAAAAATTGGGTATTAGTATTCATAACGGCTAGTTAAGATTGGTTATGGTGTGCTATATCTTGATGTTGCATACAACACAAGTTATTGCATTATTCAAAGAGAAATGTATCGTAGAAGCATGGTGTATTAAATTTTTGTTTCCTTAAAATAATTTTGTACTTCAAATTTCAATAATACCAATGCATTAAATTATTTGGTTGCTTCTTCATCAAATGTTCCTCAGGTTCCCACATTGCATCTTCCATCTTATGGTTTCTCAATCAATCTTTTTCCAGATGGGTCTTTTGGTTTCTTAACACAAGTAATATAGTCTCAATAATATTGAAGGGATCCTCACAATAAAACAGATCTAATTCAAATTATATTTCATCATAGGTAAGTACATGCGTTGGGATTGGCATGTATTTTCTCAATAGTTATATGTGGAACACATCATGAACATTGGAGTGACTTGGAGGCATTATAAAACATTAAGCTAAAACACCAATTCGTTCTTGAATTTCGAAAGGTCTAATGTACATAGGACTTAATTTATCTTTCTTATCGAATCGTATAACATTCCTCCATGGAGATAAAATTAAGAAAACATGATATCCTGCTTGAAATTCCAAATTCATCCTTCAGTTACCAGCATAAGTCGTTTTTCTACATTGAGATTCTTTGATGTCAGTTTGAATAATATTCACCTTTTCTATTTTCTCCTCAAAAGGTTCCAGGACTACGAGTTTTCCTTCACCAAAATCATCCCAATAAGTGGGTGTGTAACATCTCTTTCCATATAACACTTCATTTGGTTCCATCTGAATACATTAATGGAATCTATTTTTATAGTAAAATTCTTCCAAGGGTAAATATTGATCCCACATACCTTGAAAGTTAAGTGAGAAAGATCTCAAAATTTCTTCAATTATTTGAATAGTCCATTCTAATTTTCCATCAGTTTGAGGGTGTTAGAAACTGCTCAAACAATCATTAGTATCTAGGGTCTTTTAATGATTTTTCCATAATCATGAGGTAAAAAGGGGATCAAGATCAGAAACAATCGATTTTGGAACTCTATGAAGTCCTACCACTTAATTAATATATAGTATTACTAAAAATTCAAGTGGTAAGTACTATTTTATAGCAATAAAAAGTGCTTACATGGTAAGATGATCAACAATGAACCATATTACATCATTACTTATAAGATTATTTGGTAGCCTCATGAAAAAGTCCATTGCAATATCATCCCATTTCCACTCAGGTATGGTAAGAGGTTGCATGAATACTCTATGACGTTGTCTTCCAGTCTTCACATTTTGGAAAACCATACATCTTGACACATAATCGACAATCTACCTCTTCATGTTCTCCCAAAAACAATGTTCCTTCAAATTTATATTCACCTTTGTTCTATATGCGTTTATAGAGAAATTGGACCAACGAGCATCATCCAACAATTCCATTTTTAGATCAGGCTTGTCAATAACACAAAATCTCTTCCAAAATTTCAAAATTCAATCTTCATATACGAATTCAATCAATATACCATCATTGAAAACATTATTCTTCTTTTGAAACTCCTCATAATCAGTCTAAGAACTTCTTATTCTTTTTAGTAAATATTTTTTGGCAACCATTTGAAAAAGTATTGATACTTCACCTTCGGGTAATATTCCCATATCCATTTTTACTGGATCCACAAACATAGTGTACCTTTCAACTCTCATCTTGTTCAAAACTCTGTGATCCATTCTACATAAACCATATACCACATTATTTTCCTTCCTTGGTTGGTAGTGTATAGTGAAATAAAAATCCTTGAGTAGTTCAAGCCATCATATATGCCTCATGATGAGATCTTTCTGTGAGAAAATATACTTCAATCTCTGGAAATCGTTATATATCTCAATTTTTTTCATCATAGAGATTGTGTCTCCATATCTTTAAAGAAATGATTAAAGATGCTAACTCAATATCATGAGATGGATATTTTTTTCGTGAATTTTTAGATGTCGTCATGTAAAGGAAATAACTCTATAATTCTTCATTAGGACACATCCAAGTCCTTTCTTTGAATCATAACTCTAAATAACAAAACCTTAATTCCCTGATGGAAGAGACATGATATGAGAATTGACGTATCTTCTCTTCTGTTCTTCATAACATTCTTCACAATATTTTTTCCATAAAATTTAACCCCTTTACGTTTGAGCTTGGTTAGTGGGTTATCCAATTAGGCCAAATTCTAGACGAAATCCCAATAATAACATGCTAAACTAATAAAACTATGTACCTCAGGTATAATAATCGGTGATGGACATTATTGAATTGCAATTGTCATAGGAGGATCAATAGATATTATATCCATAGAGACAAAATATCCAAGAAAAGAAATTTCATGAAGCCAGAAGTCACACTTTCTAAAAATCTCATATAATTCATTTCTTCTGAGGGTTTCAGAATAGTGGGCATTTTATTTTAATGATCTTCGTAGATTTTTGAGTATACGAAGATATCATCAATAAATATCACCAATGAATCATTAAGATATTCCTCGAAAATTCTATTCATTCGATTTATGAAAATAACGGGTTCATTATTCAGTTCAAAAGGCATTACTATAAATACATAATTACCTTTCCTAATTTGAAATGTTGTTTTCGGAATGCCTTCCTTCTTCACACACAAAAGATAATATCAAGATCAAAGGATAATCGTGGAAAAATATTAATCTCCATGATGTTGATCGAATAAATCATCAATGTGACATAGGGGATACATGTTTTTTATTTTTGTAGCATTGATCTCCTTATAGTCAAGGCAGATCCTCAAATATCCATCTTATTCGTAACAAAAAGAACAGGGGATCCCCATGGAGAATCACTAGAAGGAATAAGTCTATTATTACTCAATTATTCTAGTTGTTTCATTAGATCCACAAATTTCATAATTTCTATTCCCCAAGGGGTCTTCAATATGGGCCTTGAACCAGAAATTAAATAAACTGAAAACCCAATTTCTCATTCTGGAGGATGTACTCTTAAATCCTCTGGGTAAACATCATCATATTCATTTACAATAGGTAAATCATATATATGAACATTCCTTTTCACATCCATAGTTATTTCACAATTTTCTTACACCATAATTGAATTTAGTAGTGGTATTGGGGTCGATATAAGTAAGAATCAGATGGTGATGTTTCTTCTCTAATGATATGGTACTTTTTAACGTCATAAAAAATTGTAGCATATTTCTTCATATGAAATCTTTCTGCATCATGGTCCAAGAACCAATCAATGACGATATTTATATTAAATTCAATCATGGGTTTGACGATGAGATCAGCAGATAAAACACATTTCTATTCACTAATGGGAACTGATTCAAAAAACATCATTTCAATGATAATTCCTTTCGGTTTTCGGACTGACAACCCCATTGTTAAATAAAATGTGTAATATCTAATTTTCATTGAAAACTAGAAAGATATGAATAAATATGATGACCATGATTCAAATGAATCATTGGATAAACTATAGGAAACCATAAAATTACCTTCCACCATGTCATTCAGAGCGTCAACCTATGCAGTAGTGATCACATAATCATGGAATTTTTCCTTTGGACTTTTCTGAGGTATGTCTCCTTGGATTTTAAGAAATATTTTTTCTCAATGACCCATTTATCTACAATGGTACCATTCAACATTGACATCCTATTTCCTTACCCTGTAATCATGAGCTTAGTTCCATTTTTCACCACAATTATAACTTACTCACATTCCATTCTGGAAAGTACCTTAGTGTTTCTTCCCACATTTACCACAGGATAAAAATTCAACTTTTCCCTTCTTCCCCTTATTTCTATTTCCAGTCTGTTCACCAAATCGGTTGGTCTCTTGATTTATTTTGAAGTCATAAGACTTAGAGAAACCATTTTATGTCTTGATAGCACACAAGAAAGTATCTTCGTATGATGAGAAGGATTGTGGGACTAATGATCGATGGAGAAATGGTTTTTATCCAAAAATGAGTCAAACAGTATTACTCCATAGGTTACATATAAAATATGTGGCATGTATTTCTATACTTGTAATGTAAGCATCATACTTTGTAACATTCTCATCCTCCTTTTCCTCAGACTCATTAATTTTCTTTCCATATCCGATTGATGGTAATGAGGAACGTATATTTATATGAAAATCTATTTAAACATCCCCCATTCCATATTTTATAATTCTTCATCCACTTTATTGTTTTGAAATAATGACCAACATTGATCTACATTTCCTGTGAGATGACAACCTTCCATGATAACGTTTTCCCTTTTGCTACTCCATAACGCATGAGATATTTTTCCTAAGGAAATTATCCATCGCTCAGATACAAATTTATTTTTAGGACCATTGAATTTTTGTGGTAGTTTCTTCATGAATAAGTCTGACATTGATCCTCTACATTGTGGATCATGGTGCTCCATACAGGTAATGTTATTATTCAAAACCTGAATTAGTTGTCCTAGTATGGTAATAAGTCGTTCAGCCCAAGTTCCATTACCAGCTCCACTATAATTATATTGAGTATGATAGAAATACCTACATAGATTATGTGCATTGATACGGTTTCCATCCCTTCCACTAAGAGACATTTCTAAATAATTTCAAACACTAGAGCAGTTTATGAATCATAATACATTATTCCAAACTAGTAAAATACCTAACATTAATTGGAAAGTTTTGGCATATAATCTATAATCATAAAAATTGTTTTTTTATAGGACTTATTTATTTATATATCCTTTATAATGGTTTATAAAGAAAATTTGAATTATCCAAAGCATATCCCTCAAAAGTGTCGTAACCAGGAGTGAAGAAATGATCATTGACATGTATTGGGATACCTTAGGACATGCCCGAAACTCCTTGTCTGAGTTTTCAATACTAGGTACATCTTTTCTACGGTCACCGCTACCTTCTCGTATCCAGAGAGGGATGTATTTCTTCGAAACTAAAAAAATTATATACATTACCAAATTCCTTTGAAGTTATTCTATACTAATTTTCAAAGTCTATCTTAGGGTAATGTTGCCTAATTTGGGATTTTCTAAATCTAACTTCCAAGGATTGTACTAAAATTCCTCTGATACCGACTGTAATGCCCAGAACATAGTTACCCAGAGTCAGTTCATTATTAAATGACGTTGGACTGATTACAATGGATAAAATCCCAAAATATCGATCATTTTATGAGACATAGAAGTACTAGATAGAAACCATAGGTTTAAAATACATTATGGAATGAAAAAAACATTATGAATCTTTTTAACACATTCATCTCCCTTAGAAAATTCTTGTAGGTCAGTCCTAATAAACTTTTTTCGCATCCTATGAAAAATAAAACATTGAAAGTGTTGAGATCAGGTGCCCAATAAGGATAACAATTTAACAGAATCATTCATAAATAAGCATAAACATTAAAGGCAATGTATACGACTAAAATAAAATACATTTAAACCTAAACTTCAACATAATATGGAAAAGATAAAACAAAATAATTTTGTTTACATATTTACATGGATATTCTAGTTGTCTAATAATCCCATGTCATATCAATAACCAATTTTATAATGATGGAATGCATAATTCTGGACATCATAACTTCATATATATAAGGCCTTGTGCAAGACTAAAAAATGATTTTTTTTCATGAACTTGAGACAAGACACTAGTTTGTCTCATGAGACCTTCTGATGCCTCGAGGAGCTATAGCGGTCTCCACCCATCACATATTATGTAAAATGCATTAATCATATAAAAAGGTTAAAAAATAACATAAACAATCATATTAAAACAAGGATATGAAATGTTAATACTTTAACCATAAACCGTGAATGATAAAAAAAGAAAACATCCACATTAAAACATATCACCAAACCATATATATAATAATGAATATAGAATCATAATAAATCAACTTTGAACAACTGCAAAATATTTCCAATGATGTTTCCATTGATGAAATAAAAAATATTTGAGAGAATTATATAATTATATTTTGAAATCATTTAAAAGTCACATAATTATAAAAGAAAAAATTAATTTTGAAAATATTCTTATAATCTAGTAAGGGAATCTCAGAAGGTGTTATAACAACGGATAAAAGATACACTCACCGTATAAGTTAAAAATCCTTCCTTAATTTTGTCATAAAGGTCATAAAATAATTTTTTTGGAAAATGACGGAATGATTCCCTTATATTAATTTTATAAAAATTCATACAATGATATAAATTAAATTAAACTATATTATAGGAAATAGTAAAAATGTTTTGAAATAAATTTTTAAGAAACACATATGTGGATGATAAAGAGGTCCCAGTAGATACTCAAGTGTAAACAACTTGGATAATGAAGAGACTGTATAAATAACCCTTTCCATGAACGTTCCATGTCCAAGGGTTCATTAAAATCTTTTATAATAGTTAAATCATTATTATTAAGTTGTAAAATAACCACATACATAAATATGATATCAAATATGATCTTATAATATTTCATTGTTAATAATATTTTTGTAGAATCACTGTATCAGGTGTTAATTGATTTATTTTCCTTTAACTGTTTTGTTATGAAAGTCTTGTTTGACATGGATAGGATGTTTTTTATTCAAATAAAGTATGATATTAAGTTATTATATTTTTATCACAAAATTAAAAATTATTCTTGAATGGTTTCACTGGAGATTAAAACTCATCTCTTTCATGGAGATGATAATATGTACGTACTCATAAGGGTAAATACCATTCTTTTGATAGTGAAATCATATAAAATTGTATGTTATTTCATATATACAGAATCATGAACATGTTATATATATTATTAACATTAATTATACTCATTTTCATACCTATCCAAATGATGAATTGTTGAATAACAAACTACACTATGATGTGGAGGTGGTAAGTCATACGTACACACATATGGTAAATTAGTTTTTCAAAGGATGGGTAGAATAATGAATATAGTTTTACCATATTTATAAAAAAATCAAATTATGTATAAGGTACTGGATTTTTTATTTTTCAATGGATACAAAAAAGAAATATGATGTGGAATAAGAAAAGAATATTGAAAGAGGTGATGAAATTATTACCTCTTCATCGGGTGCTTCCTTTTGATTTGATCAAAATGGATCCTTAATTCAGATTCTGATAAAAGTAAGGCCTCTAAGAGGATATGAGGGTAGTTAGAAAGATATTTGAGTAGGTTTTTACAGAGCCAAATGGATTTGGTGGTGTGATATTTAGAGAAGGGGGTGTACTCTTTTATAAGATAGGTGAGGGTTATTTTAGGAAAATATTGAAATATTAATTTATTATAAAATCATATTCTATTTATAAATTATCCAACAGTATTTAATTCAAGGATAAGGTGGTTTTGGGTCTAAATCCACTAAATTAATATGTTTTAGATAGGTTTAGGTCACCATACTATCCTTATCTTTTGGATTTAACTCTTAGTTTAATAGTCTTACTTTTACGATTTTTTGGTATTAATATAATAAATGTTTAATAATCAAACAATAAAAATACAATAGAACCCCAAGGGGTCAATTATTGACATATATTACCATATTTGTGTATTTTGGACGAACCATCTATTTTTAGGAATATTATATCAATTAATAATATGGTATTTGTTTTAAAATCTCATTTATGTCAATTTTGACACTATTAAGTATTTCATTTTGGTGAAAGTCATCACAAATTTATCACATCTAATTTTTTTTATCATCCCTAACATTTCATATTAAGCTAGAAAATTCTTTGAAGGCATCAAATGTCTCAATTTACAATTATATTAATATTTAGAATATCATTTATTTTTATCATTCAATAAATAGGTAATTACAACATCATCATTGTGTCAGAATTTCATTTAACTATTTAACATCTAAAAATTATAAATAAACAACAATTATGTAGAAAATCTTTAGATTTCTAATGAATATTTATACTCGAATTTATCTTATGTATATCCCAGTATTAAAAAAAATTAGTTATTAAACATTGAATTTGACACTTCTAACTATTCTTGAAATAAAATAATATTAAATATCCTAATCTAATCCAGGTGGACCTAAAGGATCACATTTTATATCTAAGGTTGATTTATTTTTAAATAAACTTATTCAATAGAATTAGAACAAGTTTTAGTGAAATTATAATATCATTTTCACCTTTAATGACCCTCTTTTCTTATAATCGTGGTAAATAAAATTCAAAATTACTATTCCCTAAAAATTATTATCACCCTATTAAACCACATTTTACATAATGATGTTAACAGAATCTCTCATATTCCTGAAATTCAATTCATAGAAGTGGTAAAATTACATTTTATGCAAATTTGAAAATGTGCCTAGAAGGTGGGTAAAAGATATTAAAATGACCAATAAACATTATACATCTAATTTTATTACCAAATGAATCAAATGAATTACATTGAGCTTATATTGGTATTATGTATCTATTTTCACATAAAAAAATTTATCTTAAATATATATTTATTAATATAAAAAGTATGTTTTAAATAATAACATAGTGTTTTAAATTATTCATTAAAAATAGAATGTTTTAAGAATAATACCAAAAATTTACCCAAAGCTAATTTTTATATTCTAAATACAAAAATGAAGTCCATTTTGAAAAATAAAATTTATAAAATTTCAAAATGTTTGTATTATTATTTATAATAGCTGGTTTGATTGGTCGTGGTGTTCTAAAACTCAAAGTTGCGCACAACACAAACTATTTTATTATTAAAAGAGAAAAGTATCATTTATGATTGGGGCGTTACAACTAAAAAATCCATTAAAAAATGTAATTTTAGAATCATATTAGTTACCCAATGTACACATGAATAGGTTTACATGTCGGATAATATTGATGGGATGTGAAAAAATTGACACGTATAAAAAATAAAACTATCATTTTATGAGGGGGTGATATAGAACATGATTTCGGTAAATTAATCAATAACAAATCCATTAATCCATGATGATATAATGGTATATTTGATTTATTGGAGACTAAACTAATTAGATAAAAAAATTATTTTGAGGTCCTTTTTCCTATATTTGAAGAATTTGCATGAATGGATATAGATACATGATTTCATGAATACATTACCCTTTGGTTTACATGTTCATCATCAACGTCATATCTTATTCCATGAATTGATGGTTAATTGGGCATTTGTAAAGAATATAGAGATCATGAGATCCCTGAATATAATAAGATGTCATTCCATCAACTTTTATCATAATAAAATGTTTTCAGAAGTTTTCAAATATATATAAATCCTTATCTAATAATACAATTCTATAATCTCTAAAAATATATCATATGATTAATATAAAAAATTTCATAAACGTTTATCCATATAACAATTACAGGAAGAGATGCATAAAAATTTAAAAATATGGTGAATAAATATACTTAAGGTAGCTTAGTATTGATCAACCATACATGAAAAGGTATCTCTTGGTTGTCACATTCCAAAAATGTAAATAAAGTAATCACGTATTCCCTCGAAACATGGTATTAACCTGAATTACTGTATAACCATATTGAAAATATGAATGTTTCGTTATTATAATTTATTTTTGATATATTCAACAAATCCAAAAAAAATTTAAGCATAATCAATGACAGCATAACCATGTGTCAACAAGTCCTCAATTAGTTCCAACGTATTGAGTACTATCAAATTTTCTTATTCTTCTTCAAAATATAATTTAAAAAAATTAACTTAACATAAGTTCCATGTTAATGGTTATATTACCATAGTCAAAATAACACCTTAGCATTAAATCAGAATTCCAATCCATCAGAAACATTCAACATAATCTTGTAAATCCTTGAAGAAAAACACAAACTAAATAATAATTTATATTTAAACATGTATAAATCATTATTATTGAACCAAAATACAAAAATAACTTATATTATTACACATCATCCATAGTCCATAAATATTTTTCCAAATTCTATTAATGAATACCTATTTCCATTCACATTTCATCTCTAGTATCATCATCGTCAACAATATAACCATTACACATACAACCTTTTTTATTTTCTTAGGGGGATTTCCACTTAGTACATCAATTTTCATAATGACCATTCATTACAAACATAATGAATTAATCCATTAATTATTTTTTAGGGAGGAAAATAGACCCACCCATTTTTTTAACCAAACCCATCATTTTTTCCTTTATATTTTTTTACTTAGTGTCATTATTTTCCAAGTGAAAACATTTTATTATTTCTATAAGACATTAACTTAGATGATTCATTCCAAATTACTGGCAAAAAGAATACAAAATCTGGTTTACTCAACGGTCTCCCTTACAAAAACACTCATTGACATCCTTCTTTATATTCCTTGGTGAGTGAAAGAGATTGGTAAGGTTTCCATTGTTAATCATGATATGTGAAAATAAATTTTTCATGATCGAAACATACATCACAAAAGTTTTCATTCCATTTAACATGGCACCCACAATTTTTCCATCAATTACGACATCACTTCAAATCTTTTTAGTACCGTCCACTGTGTAAAACCATAAATCATTTTGTGATCGTCACATACCTTTGTGGAAATACAGATAAGTAAGAAAATATTACATATTGGGTGTCTAAATCATGAAACCTCATTCATTAATATATATAAATCATTATGTTTATACATTATAATTTGTAGAAAACACATATTAAAATCATTCATTATAGTTCAGAAATAGTTTGTGAATTTTGGAATCATATCCCCCATGGGTTTCAAACATTGTGTGTAGAAATTAAAATTTTCATGTAGGAGGTTATGCTCGATACTAGTCTAACACAACTCGTTAGAGTTGTAACCCCACAATACACATGTACCATAGCCACATGCACATGTAGTATCTTAATAGGATGTATTTATATGAAACCAATAACTATATTATTTTCCAAAATTATATGAAATTTTACTATACTTTTCCTCATTTTTAATGTTATTCATTATTGAAATCCCTAGACATATCCTTATAAATATCCCTAGGGTTTTCAATAATGTTTTCTCATCATAGTTTCTATAGGTTAACGAAGATTTTTCTCAGATACCAACTATAACAACACAATCCTGATGTATATAGATATTATATCTATTTTTCAGATCACATAAAACATTACATAAATAGATTCAAAAATATCATATTAATTTATTTCCTTTAGACCAAATGAAACATAAAAATTTGTACCTGGATGAGAACTTTATTTCACACTTTGATTTTCAACAAGAGATTCCATCTTTGAAAATCATACAAAAAATATATTATTATAATCTAGGGAAGGAATCAAAAAATAGGGTGAACCCATTTGCACAATAAGGGTAACCACGGGAGACATTTAAGCATACATACAATAATAAGGGAATAATAATGTGATTATCAAATAAGAAAATCATACCATGCATATCAATGATTATGAACATAAATAATAGAATAGATTATTGGAGTCTATAAGGCATTAATAATAAGGAAATAATGATCATAATCCATGAATGTATAACATAGAAGTATGATATATAATTTAGGCATACCCATAAATGTGTAATATATTTCCTTATAAGACTTGATCCATTTCTAGAACATATACGATAAGTTAATGTGGACTACACCTACTAGGCGGGACACACCATCATCCCCATTCATAGTCCTTTCCTTTTAAAGTATTGTGTTTTCTCTAATTCCCAGAGTGGATTGGGATTCCCCATCTACCCATTTTGGTATAGGGTTCCCCATAATCCCATAGTGGATCGGTTATCTTCATCTTCCCATAGTGGATTGGTTTTCCCCAACTTCCCACAGTCGATCAGGTTTCCCCATCTTCAATAGTGGATCTAGAAATTATAATTAAATACCATAAATATATAAATAGATATAAATCATTAACTAATACATTGGATATAAATATAGGTCCTATCATTCTCATAAAAAAATCATACATACATTTTTCATAAGAACATAAATGGTCATAACATAAACCATGAAATTAAATTAGTTTCATAAACATGTAATCATATCATTAATTATAGAAAATAGACATGTTTCATAGTCATATGATTATAATCATTAAATTTGGAAGGATGCATGTTTTAAAAGAATCAAACCATTGGTATAGTAACTGGTTTAATAATTATATGAACTATGAATGACAAATGGGTTTCAAAAACATCATTCCATCAAAACATAAACCATTCAGATATAGAATATTATTTTACAAATTGGATAATTTCACTGGAAAGGATTGATTAATACCAATAAATCCCATCTTAAATGTGTAACAATATTGATATATCATTTAAAATCATTTCATGAGGAAATTATCCTTTGTTTATTTAGATATGATTTTTTTAGAGACATAAAAACTATTGAATTTTTTTTATATTTATAATAGTTTGAAATTTCATAAATAATGATTTAAAAAGTTTGAAAACTATTAGATTGATAACACATTAATAAAATATATATAATATTCAAACAATCTGGCATTTTTCTATCTCCAGGATGATCGGAAACCCCCCTTAAGCTGGAATCAGTGTCAAAACATATTTCATGCCCTTCAATTTTATGATTTTGGTTTGAAATTGATGTCTCTCAGGATCTACCTTCCCATATTAGGATCAAGATTAGTGATTATGGTTTTTTTTCATGATGTCATCAATGAAAAACTTCCTGATTACAGTAAACCATTTTCCAAAAAATGTCATGAACTGAAAGAGTGTGATAATATCTCACGTCCCAAGGTTATGAAATCTTATTGCATTGAGAACCAAAAAAATGAATCCTAGCCAGGATGAAATAATATTTTTCTAGTTTGGTACTATTTGCACATATAATGGTGGATAACATACTAGATAGATTGACACTCATGCGATAAATATGTGTTTGGATGAACCAGGATAGCCTTCATGACATGAATTTCATTCTTCTAGAATTATTATATTGTTTGTTGTTATTAATTAATTGGTTCCAAATGCAAGTGCTTTCAATGTCTCAACCATATAGGTGGATGAATATAAGAAGCACCTCAAGTCTCATGATAAAAAATACAATTTCTCTGATTTTGTGAACTCTCTTCAGAAGGATGAGGACCCATCCATTGAAATGGAGGAGTCCTATCATTAATCCAGAGCTAGGATGGGAAAAAACAAATGATAAACAATTAGGGTTTCATTATCACAAACTCTAATATGATGGAGAATCATATAGACTAATCTTATATTGAAAGAACCATTATTACCAGATCCTTTGATCCATCTTGGAAGGTGAACATTTTACCACAAATCACCCAAAATATGGAAGAACATTTTAATGTTAACAAGGTGTGTGAGTATGGAGTTGATGAATGAAACAAGTACCTTGTTTTTAGATAAACATACATGATTGAAGAGCCTATGGGAGAGGTAGTTGATGCATGGATGGATAATCAAGATAAAATTAAGAACATTAAGTATTGTAATAAGTAAATTTTTATACGATAAATATCTTGAAATTAGAAATCAAATGTTAATGAGGATAATGGATGAATACAATAGAAGTCATTATTTTAATATTATGTGCATTCTATGGGAATGATTTTTCCTGTTACCAGATTTCCCTATTTGTAATTATAAAGGGTACCTATTTTTATTCTTTTATTTTATAATTTATTGGGTAATGATGGTTATTCTATGTGTTCAAACTGGATGTGAGTTTTCTATAGTTCGATTTATGGATAATGGATGGATGATCTTGTGTGCAGGTTATTGGAGAATGATGAAAATGCTTACATTGGTTGTCTGATTAGGGTTGCTTCAATGCGTGACACTTTGTGATTTTGTTCTGGTCAGTATCTGTGTAATTTTTTTGGAAGTATGATAATTTGTTTATTTTTTCTGGTTGTAGAGTGATACGATGCAAGGTTTTCCACAGATGTTTGCTTCTGATCGACTTTGGAATATCTGACTTCCATGAGATCATGATTTTGTGGAATTTTTTGACACAACCACACCTATTTATCATGGAATATAGACCATTTCTAGGGTAAATAAGTTTTATCCAAAAGAATATTTTCTATTTCATGTAAACCACTGGACATAAATGACTACTTTCCACTCAATCCTTTGTTGTTGATTTTTTTACACCTCGATCATGAACTATTTGAAGGGAATTTTATAAATTCCTTTTGTATTCTAATTTTAGTGACCAATTCATGTCACCATTCATCTAAAAAAATAATAATTTTTTTATATTTATTTCTTCAAGAACACAAATAAATATTATAATTAAATAATGATAATATTTTGAAATACATTTCATTGAATAATATTTGAAAATGTTTTTATGAAAGATTGAAATGTTATAAAAAATAATTTGAAAATTAATTGAAAACTCATAAAATAATCATTCAAATAATTTAAATCATTTTCATTGAAAATATTCTTTTTGAAAGATATAAATTATTCTTTAAAAATCATTTGAAATAGGATTTGAGTATGAAAAAAACATTGAAAATAATATTCACTAAAAATAATTTTAAAATCATCAAATTTACAAAATATTAGAAAAAAATTTCCTTAAAAAATTAACCGTGTATAGTTATGAACGATATATCATGTAAATGATGGTCATGATGTGGTATAAGTCTATGAATTCCAAATAATTGTTTTTCACCATAAAAATTTAGAAAATATTCTTGATCATAAAATTACATAAAAAATCTTTTTTTATTTTTTTAAAATTTAATGGATAAAAATATCGTTTATACATCATATTATAACACAAAAAACATTGAAAACTTATTTAGGAGTTTTTTTTAAATAAAACATATTTCCTACAGAAAAGATAAATAAAGTCATATTTTAATAAAAACATATTATTTATTATATTAAGTTCTAATTATTAGAAAAAATCTTCCATTACCAAGATATAAAATGAATAAATAAAGGGCCAAAACTTCTAATTGGTTTTTAGAGATCATTCACAAAATTTCATCAATGTATGCATAATCATAAGCAATGATGATAATCAATGAGATTAAAACTATTAATCATTAAAACATTGTTAACTTTGAATTAGAATAAAATAAAAAGAAAAAACTAAATGAATCTTAAAATTCCATGAATATAAGTATATTACTTATATAACATGTTAATGTATGTATATATGCCACATAAAATAATATGGGTGAAAAACATGGAATATGTCTCAATGAAGTAAAATTGAGACAAAATTACTTAACTGATTTTGTACGATTTAGAACACAAATCTATCGAAATAAAGGTCATAAAATGGATTTTTAAGTTCATATAAATTTAATTACATTAATCATATAATACATACATGGGATTTATACACACCACACAATGTAAATGAGTGGTGGATAAGGCATTTATCTAATGAAAATAAAAATTAATATGGAATTACTTTATCATATTTCATGAATCTCATTGTACTTATTCCAAACTCATATATATTTAATATATCCTAATTATAAATTTACCAAATTACCATATTCATATATGTAATATCATATATTACTTCATATCACACTATTATCATCACATCCTTTCTATGGTTACTTTTTGTGTAATTTCTGCTTTGGATTTCGTATGTGACTTATTTTTTTACATTTATTGTCATTATACATAGGTCATGATTTCAAAAATATAAAACATGATATAAATATGATGTATATTTAGTAATTATTTGTCATTATAATATATAAAAATATAATTATTAAATAAGGAATATATTTCCTAGAGATGGTGGGCCACATGTATACATAAACATTATTTTACTTTTATTGTATTATTGAATAAATGTATGTAAATTAATAATATTTTTATATATATAGTATCATCAAAGTAGAATTATAATCTTATATAGGTTATATGTGTTCACAAAAAAAATTCTGAATAAATTCCATGTAATGTGGGAATGAATCATATCACTTGGAGGGAGATGTAGTCCTTACGTCCACAAGTACACTTATTGTATTTACTGAAAATGGAAAGCAAAAAAGTATGATTTATATAAAAATTAAAATATATAAATATATCATAAATATTAAATTTATAATATAATAACATATTTTCCATCATAATTATCATCCATGATTAATGGTAATGTAAAAACAAACAACATTGTTTTGTGAGGCAGTAGTTCACCATACACAAAAAAACCATGTTAATTAACCACAATATGGATGAGAATGTAAGTCCAAGTAGAAAAATTAGAATAATAAAAAAATATCATTTTTGTAATATATAAGTTATTATATAATAAATTAATAATAATAATTGAGGTGGGGTAGAATGAAAATAAAATAAAGGATCTTGAGGAAGGATGTTATCACTTCGTTGGGTAAAACCTTTTTCATTGAACAGAAATCGTAAATTAGACGAATTTCATCCCAAAGTTGGATTCATGGAATAATGGAGGGATTTTTGGAGCTTATATGAAAAGTGTTTTGGTAGGCCAAAGGCATTGAATGGATTTAATAAGAGTGAGGTGTGGGTGACTTTTTATAGTGGAGGAGGAGTGGCATTCTGGTAAACAAAAAATAGTAAGAACTAATGGAAGGTCTCCATCACCTATTTTACATAAAAAATAGAAAAATAATAGATTGACATGAAATTAGTGTCTATCTAAATCACTATGAATGAAAAAAAATTATATTTGTATAATTTTATTCTTTCGTCATTATTTTTCTTTATATTTCCCATTTCGGTTTTTCATTATGGTAACTAGTTTACAACAAATGTAATTTATCCATTATGACTAAATTAAAAATTTATTTGATATAAAATTTAT
Organism: Viscum album; assembly: GCA_963277665.1. NCBI lineage: Eukaryota > Viridiplantae > Streptophyta > Magnoliopsida > Santalales > Viscaceae > Viscum > Viscum album. The sequence continues at coordinate 540,264,593 of OY728130.1, read as the reverse complement.
AAAAAATGAATGATAAATATTATATATAATTTGTAACATTAAAATATTTTGTGTGTAGGAAAGTAATTCCAAATCACTCCTATTTTTCGCACAAAAACCCTACTTTAACCCAAACCATGCTATCAATGTTTTTTTCTATTTATTGGTATATATATTCTTTATAAAAGATCATATAGAACATTAATATACCATATCTTAAAACCATTATGGTATATTATATTAATTTTGGAAATTAATGGATTTTTCTACATATGCCTAGGTGATTATGTCACTTATGTTTATGGGTTGGTTACTTGTTAATATTAAGTGTACCTTAATCGTTGTAATTAATTATTTTCACATTCACTATAATTTGGGTTCATAATATAGTTCCTTATATTAGACTATTAATACCATAATAATTAAAACCATGTATACTTTTTAACCAAATTCAACTGATAGATGTTTTTAAATTAAATTTTAAACTACTCCCATAGATGTGGCAAAAATCTGGGTTTTGAAGTATTTTTTTTCAAAAGTTCATTATGTTTTTATATATATATTCAATATAAATTGATTAAAATGGGATAATTTATATTGATATATGTATAAATGATATATTTTTATATTAAAAAATTTAAAATATAATTTAACATAAATAATTATTTTAACTAAAAGGATATTTTTTACTAAAATACATAAATTTTACGTTATTAATCAAAAAATGATACATCACATAAAAATGACAAAAATTAAACAAATGATAATTTTGAAATTAAAAGGTAAAAATGAAGTTAATTTTGAAAAATAATATATATAAACATTTCAATAAACAAATTTAATATGTTATTGTTATTAAAAGGTGAGGAAATTAACTTTTTTAAGAATACATCATCTGTACAAAAAAATGAATTAATTGTTATATTCTAATTATCAAATATATTGGAGGTGTTAAAAAATATTTAATGAGTATATTATATATAATTTTTGTAAAATCATTAATCAAAAGTTATATGTTTATTTTTTTGATATAAAATTTCAGTTTTACAAAGAAAAATATATTAGAAATGTATGTTTTTTATTCTAAAATAATTCATACATTCAGTTATTCTAATTGATAACCAATAGATTCATTTTATAAAAATGTGTACATCATATTTCCACAATTTAGTTAGTATTTTTTATAATTTCCATTATATTTTCTCGGTTGTAGCTATAAATACATTTTAATATCAATATTTTGAGTATATTCTAGTTTGATCAAAATGATACTTTTCTTATAACACAAGAAATTAAAGGGACTCTGTAATGTCTGTAATACCATACCAATATAGAGTTTCTTAGACACATTTTAATATAAGTTTTCTTTGTATCAAGATATAATCTTTGTGATTCATGTTTCTCCCAAAGTCTTATAATAGTTATTTAATACATAAAAACATATATTTTGGGTTGCATGAAATTAAAAATTTAAAAATATTCTATTAACATGAAAAAATGTATTTTAAAAAATCATTAGGTGGTATAACTTCATATTCATATTTTTGGATTTTTTATTACCAATTAAAAAATCTATTTTATGGTCAACTCTTTGATGATTGTGGTTCTAATGAAGTTAGTCACATCATGATAAAAATGAATTGGTGAATAATTGACTTTTTTAATTTATCCATCATGATATCATGAGTTTAATTTATAATTATTATAAATAACCAATCATTTAATTTTTTATATGCACAGTATGTAACATTTTTCCATTCATCTTTATCCAACAAAATATAAGTAGAAACATATGCCACTTATTCTGGAGATGTCACCAATTTTTCCTATGTATATTTCCATTAAAAAAATTAATCATATATGATATATCCCAAAATTCAGTAAAAGGGTAAATAATTAACGAGGTCGTTGAGTCTAAAATGATCTAGCCCTTTATGATCTAGAATCAATAGTATGTTCTTTTCAATAGATACTATAAAATAAACATGAAAATGTTCTTTATGAAAAGAATAAACTGTATTTTTCTTATCTTGGAATTGAAATTTTATTCACCTTAATATCATACATATCAATATATTTATTCATTTTTATCCATTATAAAAAAAGGTTCCATGTGATATAAAATAAGAAATAGAGGTGGATCCAATTAATGATCCATCTTATGTGTTGTGGTGATGGTTGCCTCTTTTCCTATTTTATTTCCTTAAGCTATTAGAATTCTTTAAGACTTTTAAATATTTCTCCAAATAGAAACTCAATACCATTTTTCAATAATTTAAGGATTCATAGACCCTCCTAGATTCACTATTATAATGATGGGAATTTGAAACTCTTATAGGAGATTACAAAAGTTAATACGATTTATTTTGGGGGATGCATATTAGTGGGTTAGTAAAACCCTTACTCTTCTTTATGAAAACAAGTTCTATCTCATTTTATTTTTATTTGAAATTTGATAAGTCTTCAAATTATTTCTATTTAATCATAATGATGGATTTATAAGGGAAATACTGAATAAGAATATTACATCCATTTATTAGCATCACTAGTACTCCATCATTATAGATGATGGTTGGTCCATCCAATGTTTTTATAATGCACCGGATTTTAGATTCTTATTTCTACTAAAGGCTTACAACTATAGTACCACACATCTATATGAAATTAATAATTTTATTTTATTTAGACCTTGATATATTTATTATTAGAAACATAGTATTCAAAAATTATGGAAGGGGAAGGGTTTCCAATCCCATGTTCATAGAATCCAACAACAAGACACCATTTGTTAATAGGGAGAACCACCCCATCATATAAAAATAGGACACACCCATTCAAAAATGGAAGTATTTCATGAGGGAATATCTTTCCTAAAAGTACCATCATTTTGAAATCATAATTCTTCATAGTGTTATAAATACTCTAAAAGGGGAATCCATTGGGTATTTTACACTCCACTGTCACCACCATCCATGAAAATAATTTTTTTTCTCAAATTCCCACAAATATAATTTGAAATTATTGTAAATTTACCAAAACCTATTCATGTTGAAGGAAAATTCAAATCCTATGCCAATTCCATTGGAAAAATAAGAAAACGGAACTTAAGAAAACCAACTGATCATACATCTATCATAAAATCCCATAGTAAATGATATACTGTAAAAAAATATTATATTAGATGCAGCCTTAAGGATGTTCTTGATCGTGAATTCACTTAGTAACATGCATAGGAGTCTTGGAGGCAGTGTTGGGAAGACTCTTAGTTCATACAGAGGAATTCACTCTTACAAAATTCCTGAAATGTAATGTGAATCATGAGATATCCATACATTTTTATTTTACATAAACTAAAAAGGAATCCACATTGGTGGGGGTGGGGGTCAATAAATAGTCCAAAAGACATTAATGTGATCTATTTTTGATTAATCTCCTACTATTTAATCATAACTACCCCTTAAAATCCTATCAATCATCTATCAATGGATTAAGAAAAAATTGTCACTGACATACTAGTTAGAGAAAGCACAAATCCAATATTGTAGGATTCTATATCATTATTCTTTTCTATATCCCTACTATCTTCATATAGACGATGATGAAAGATGTTTAAACCATGGGAATCCATTTTAGTTATAATTTCTAATAAAATTTTGTTTTTCGATTTGATAGATCCAATATTATATCTGGTTTCTCACAACGATCATGATTCATATAGTACTATATATAACTGATGATTAAGTCACATTAATAATCAAAATATATTCTATTTTCAACACTTAGGCATAATATCTAACTATTATAAACTACAGTGTCTTGCATACCAATATCGAAGGTAAATATAGGACTCATTTTTTTGTTCAAACATAACCTATTAAAACCACTAACTTATTTACTGGGAAATTATCCCAAAAGGTCATTCTCCCAACCAACATGATATATTAATTTATATACCATTTCACCACAACCTCATCAGGCTATATTTTTATTGAGAGTAATATTCATGAATCCATATTCAGATATTATCAGCCAAATTTAATAAGGATATTATCCATCCCTGATCATCCATAATATCAATATTTGGAATATTAAACATACAATCCTTTTTTCGGGGCCTATCTCCAAGAAATAACTACCATTTGTTTGTAAAATTAATTGTTTCATACTCTTCACAAGATTATAAATTGTATGATGTGTTTCATTTAGTGGAATGTAACGCCATGGATTTAGTATCATTTCACATTGATAGATTGTATTCCAACCCCATTTCCATATAAATATAATGAACTAACCATATCTTTTATGGATCATGAAAAATAATACAACTCCCAACTATGTTTCTTACAAACGACATCAAAAAATAATGAAGAAAAGTAAAAAATAATGAATTTTCATAAATAAATATTGATATGTTGATGGAGAACCTATGATACATACAGTTCAATTTCATCTTCATGTGTAAATTTTTCATTACAAATTTAGTGCGAGACCATCAATTATATTTGTATGTTGTCAAATATTTAGTAACATGTCATAATTATATATGATATCCCTATAGTTGCCATCAAATCCTTCAAATATGTTTTATTTTCTAGATCTATCGTCTTGTCAACCAATATGAGTTCAAAAATAATCAAAAAAAATACCTAGTGAGCACCATTATTTGGAACATATGTCTATAACTCCTCATAGATTCATGAACCATTTGGAGTATTATGTTTGAAAAATATACCATATTGAAAAAAATATATATTATTGGATATAAATATAAACCGTATAAATACACATTATTTCTGAAATAATACAATAATTATTAATATTTATAACATTATAAAGTAAAACATATTTAGCTTCATCACATCTTGTAATACTCTCTACATTAAAATCATGCAATTTAAAATCTTTTACTATTTTAGTATAATTATCAATTCTTTTTTATATAAAATATAATTCCATTGGTTTTACCAAAGACCCAAAAATAGTTTCACCATTGTTTGGTGGTTTCTATGGAATACATATATCAATTTAACGAGTTCAATATATCTTAATGATTTGAAAAAAAATGATGAATTAAATATAAATGTCAGTAAATTAATATATACACTAGAACCAATGCATCTAAGATTATTAAGTAAAATATCACAGAGGTAATGAATCAAATGGAAAACTACTATTAAAATAATAATAAATAAAAATAATTATATTTACCATAATTGAAAACAACATTTGTGTCCAAAAAGGATAGAAGATAGTCATGAGGAGGTGAACATAACATTCTAAAATAAATAACATAATCCGTTTTATAGTTTCTCAGATTTATGTGATCATATTTATACACATAATTTCTCATATACTCATTGATATGTACAATAAAAACCAATATATGTGACTTGTAATGTGTTCTCACAACACTATAATAAAATTATTATTCTATTAGAGGCACAACTGCGACCCTAAACTAATAGTAATTGGGAATCAGACCCTAATTTAAAAAGTAACTTTTGATTGGGTAAAAATGTAAAAAAATTAGAGTTTTAAAAATGAAATTTATGATAAATAAATAATTACAACCGTAGATAAATTATATAATGATACATATATATGTAAATTTTAACTTATTAAGGACTATTGATGTAGAAAAATTTATAAATACTCAACGTGAAATGAAATATCAATCATGTATTGAAATAACATGTTATTAGTAATCATTTGGGTTTATCTTTTTTCATGTTTGATATTTGATGAAAATTGTGGCCTTAAGACAACTATATGTTAAAAATATTAATTATAATATTATATCATGTTTATAATATCATTGTATCTATATCTTTATATCGATATGTCATATATGTATTCTATCCCTCAATAAATTGTATTTAAAATTTCGATATCACTACAAATGATTATAATAAAAAACAATAGTGATACTAATAGTAAAAATAATAATTTCAATTGTTATAATATCTTAAAAAATTATCTTCCAAAAATGTAATCATTTAATACCCATTCAAAATAATTTGAATAATCCATGAAATCATGGAATATTTTTAATGCACAATAATTAAAATTCCAATATATTTTCAAAAGAATGCATATAGATAATCACTTGTATATATTTTTAAAAAATTAATAATTTTAAAAATAATACTTTCGTAAATATAAATCTCTTAATGGTAAATTTCTATATGATTCATTCCATTATACCAAATGATTAAACTAAATACGGTTTAATGTATGAGTAATATTATTTGATCTATAAACATGTCCTAAAAAATGAACAATGTTTCCATAATTTAGGTTCATTTTATGAGTCACATAATACTTTATATAATTCATATCTAAATACTCCATAATTTTTTTCCATATATAGAAAACATAAGTTAAAATATTTTTAAAAAATATATTGCATAGTGGACATTAATATCTCTTACATAGAATATTATAAATATTATAATAATTATTTGAGGAATTATAATTATCTAATTATTATTAATTAATAAAAGAGTAAAAAACAAACACATGTTGATGTCTATTTTCTTCAAAATTAGTTCTTATGAAATATTTTAATAAAAAAATTTATTGAATAAAAGTTATTAATATTAGTTAATCCATCTATAACGTAATTAATAAATGATTTACAAAAATTTTGTCCCATAAGATACATAATTTTTATTTCTTTGATATTGTTATACATCAAGTCCACTAGACTGTAATTGTCTTTAAACATCATTATTGTGTTGCGTTCCTCTATAAAGGATATAATAAACCAAGTAAATTTTATGGTTTAAAATTCATCCTAAAACATTAGACTTTTTAAATTTCATGATTTCATAAAATGTTGAGAAATTCAGAATTGCATTTGAAATCCAATTAGATGTTGTATTTGTTTTAAAAATAGAACATTCATATATTTTAAGACATCAATAAAAAATTTATGACATTAAAATATTATCATTAAACTCTTATATAATTAATTTTGACATTTCTATCACCAAATATAAAATTTATTGGAAATTTGAAATAACTTCAATAATATATAAGAATGTTCAATAATTCAAATAATAATAACTATTACATAGATAAATTATCAGAATAAATAGAATCATATATATTATTACAATATATAGTGTATGATCTAAACACATTACATTAATCATAGTAGTGGGAAAAAATTAAATAAAACTTAATTAAAAAAATTAAAAAAAATATGGATACACAAAATATGGTGGGGTTGAAGATTATTTGAAGTCAAAAAAATAATTATTTGGGATGTCCAATTAGGAAAACCAATGTCTTAACTTCTCATAACTTCTTATCTATTACACAATATTACACATAATACAACCATGAAGATAAATATGTATAGTATTTTGATAATGGGTTAAATTATATAACAACATAAAATTTGGAATCAACTCCATTATTGAACACATCGTGAACAAAAAAAATATTCCATAGTACATAGCACATCATTGGATAACTCGAGAAAATACATAAGAAATGGGTGACCAATAAAGCCCAATGAGGGAAAAATCATGGATGAAAATTAAAAATCTATTACAGTGTAGAATATTTTTATATCAATGAGACATAATACAGATGATATTCATAAACAAGATAACAAAAAGGAAACATAACAATGTGGAATTAACATCAAACATGACATCACAAGAATTTGTACTGGATAACCACCAAGAAATCATTAAATAATATTCATAGTATTAACACTCTAGAACCATACATGGAATCTAATGATATTTAAATGCAACCTAATTCACATTAGTTTTATTTGAGTGCACCCATATTAATTAAATCATGTACACACACAACTGTTTAACATAAATCATACACAAAAAATATTCATATTTTTTAAAATTATTTTCCATAATAATGGAGTCTGGATTATATACATGTATTTAACTAATATGTGGGTATATGTTTATAATGATTATCACCCATTATAGGAAATGGTTACACATATTCACTACATAGATGATTGGCATGGGAAATCACTATAACATTTTGGTAGCATAAAGGGGTTACATAAAAGATCATTATAGGGATTAATGAGGTTGAAATTAGCATCTCATAGTTTACAAATATTTTTTTAATTATGGTAGATATGGAATAACATATCTTAAAATTATTTATTGGAGATAATATAAATAATATATTGATGATAATTAATAAATAAAAGAAAGTGAGGATCCCTTATTAATGTTTAGCAGCATAACTGGTTCACATAAAGGTTCATGTGAGGGATTAATGGGAGTTAAACTAGTATCTAATAATATAGAAATAAAATGTTTTTAACAATAATTATGAATAAAAATATAATCAAGAATGAAGAAGTAAAAATTAAGAAGCATAACATGGAGGAGGTTCTTGAAAAAAGGGGAGAGGGAGATCCCTAACCTAGAGATGGTGATTACACTATATTGGTAGGATATTCATGAGAGCTTTGTTGGACCTTGAGAGTAATCTAGATGGAGGAGAGAATACTAAGTATTTTATAAATGGGCTTTTAATAAATAAGAACTAGATATTAGTGGGTTTATATAGGAAAAGAATGGGGAATTATTTATTATTTCTCAAACATTTTTTTTGACCCTTTATAATAATGTAATCATAACTACACACCGACCAATAGTTTTTTACAATGGTTTCTATAAACATGGAGTGGTTTTAATTGTTAATAAATCCATGGGCTGAAGTTATTAAAATATTAAACCAGGTCACGTGTAAGTGAGTCATGTTCATTAAGAAATGTTTTTAAAATGATAAAATAAGTTATTGGTTTTAGAGGATTCATTAAATATTTATTAAATTAAAAATGTAACCTAAATGTCAATTTATTTTAAAGGGATAAAACCATTTGGTCTTTTATTCCTTTTATGGTTTTAATAAAATCATTTTGAGTCATTTTGATTTAATAATACCTACCATATATTTATACCATATTATTATTTAACCTAAAAATTATACCACAAATGAAAATTATTAAAAAATTAACATTGGATAATTTTTATGATCGAATTCCAAAAATAATATTAATTTTATCAAACTAATTTGATAAATATTAGAATATTGACATTATAAATTTAATTATCATTTACATAAAAAATTTGTGTTCTTACAATAATAGATATTGAATCATTATAAAAAATACATTTTAATTCATTAAATTTATATGATAATTTACATATAAATAAAATTTATTAATTAAATTTTATTATAAAAAATAATTTTCAAAATCTATAAATTCATCAAAATACCTGTCTTCGTTGAAAGATAATATTTTCAAAATATTCAATATTTATTTTGTTCTATAAAAATCGAATGATTCTATAAAATATAGATAATAATAACTAAATATGATTATTATTCTATTGAAAATAAGGAATATATAATCATATTATTAGGGTATCAATACATAACTTTATATTACACTAGAAAATGCTCTTAGGGTATGATTCGCAATCGTTAGGCTCTCATGGGGTTGGTCGACCTATATGTTTTGAATCATGATTATTAAGAACATGACCTTCTCTTGTAAATGTTTTTTCTTATTCTTTAGTTGATAGATCATGTCTTGGGAATGGTTAAGAGAAAATCCATGTTATGTTAGGTCTATTGGATTCTATAATAAATTGGCTTCATTGGGAGAGATCCAATAAGTTGGTTACATCAATTCCTTTGTCTGATTAAATTAAATTTTGAAGGCCCATTATTTATAATAATCATATGATCACTACTGAAAAAATATGTTATCAAATGATTATGATGTTTAATTGTATATTGAATTAGAAAGGATATAAAAGAACAATGTAAGTGAGTATATATTATATTACCATTATATATAATAATGTGTCAATTTAAATCACACAAGAAGTATTATTTATAATGGGTTGTTTTTTTTAAACCAATATCCATAATGTGTAGGAAACGTTATCCTTTTAATAAAGAATAATGTGAAAAAAAATTTGCATATTATTGTTTACTTAAAATTTTTACTTGATGTATTTATTCCCCTTCTTGGTAAAAAAGTTATTGATTGACAAATCCATTCGTTTCGTGACCACTCCGTTATTAAAATACACATTGGATAACATCAAATTGTGTTTTCTAGATGGAAGAAAAAGAAACTAGATTAAGACCACTAATAACATGGAATTATTATTATTATATGTAATTTTAATAATGAATTGTAGAGAAACATATCTATGGGACATGCATGGCATTGTAATCCCCATTTTGTGAATGGTGGTAGTGTTTTACATGGATAATCTTATTTTTAAATCTCATCAATTCCATGCTAATTTTTTAATTCATGAGATATTTATCTAATTGATTATCACAAATAATTTGGTTATAAACCAATGAGTGTTTTCATTAATGGATAAGTTTACTTAAATTCATTGATTCATGATTAGATAGACAAGCACCATGATTTTATTAATGAAGATCAAAGTCATCAAAAAATGGCCCTATTATATAATCATTGACATTATAGGGGATATCATGTGAATATATATTATAAAATGTTTATTATCTCTAATATTGTAATTACATTTATTTTCTACTATAGTTTTATGAAAAGTACATTTTTATTGGATGAATAATATCAATATTCAATTGATTAAAAATACAAATTCAATTTACATCCCATAATGAGGGAACATCTAGTTTTGGGTAAACCCTTATTTCCCATTGTTAAATAAATGTATTAGAATATTGGTTCCCTAATGATTAAAAATGATGTTAATGGTAAATAAATTAATTATTACACACTTAGTATATTGATGATCGATACTGGGGTTATATGTTATGTTGTCTTCAATAATTTTCAAAACTTATTGTATATGGTGTAGAGTGTATTTGATGAAAATTAGTTCAATGTGAATTAAAAAAACTCATTCCTCATGAAATAAATGAATATTATATATAAAATATTTTTTGTATGTTGATTATAATAATGGTCACTAGTCATGGAGTAATTTTTATATCAAATTCATAATATAAAAAGGTGTAATTGAACACACATAGGTTGATTTAATGGTAACCAATCTGATACTGGAATTGTTTCCCCTGAACTATTAATAACAATATGTGGAAATTATTTATGTTGTACAATCACCAGAATAAAAGGATATTGGAATCAATTGTGCATCCCATATACCAAACATGAATAGAATTGTTAAGGAAGTGCTCATTTCGATTAGTTTGTGAGTCGCACAATTTTTTTCTCATAGATGAAATAATTCCCTATTTTTTCCAGATATTAGTAGTATTTAATAAAAATTACATAAAATATCAGGACCCCATAACTGGATGTTATATACGTTGGAATACCCATTTACATGGATATACGTAATGTGTGACTCTATCATTATTATCCATATAATTTTTAACAAATATTTATTAAAAAGGCAGAGATAATCCCATTACATGAACAAAGATGTGAATTTATGGAGTAATTTTCATTAGACCCAATGATGGTTCTTATTATATATTATGAAATTGATCATTTAAATATTGTATAAAACTATATACTTGACCCTAATAACTAAATTTATAATGATATTGTTATGCATGTGGTGAATCAATGTGTCCTATCACCAACCACCCATCATCAAAAGGATGAATGGGTGAATGAATTCCTAAAAACATATTCTATTGTTCATACCTCAAATTAAACATTTATTATGGATTTTTCTAACATGAAGATGTTAATGGTCAAATACCACTAACATGGGACACTACCATCATATCATGCTTATTGAAAATAGATTTATTGGTGATCATATAATTATATCCACTATAATGTCCCCATTTGGTGGATTTTTATATACAAAAAAATAATCTATTAAATTATTCATCATTTCATCAATTGAAATTATATCATTTTTCTGTTAATGATGATTATTCTAGGTTATGTGGAGCTCTACAAACTGGGGAGATTATCTCAAACTACAATTGTGCATTGGGCTATATCTATCTAATATGATTTATTTTTGAAATTTGCATCTTAATTAAATTAAACACATTAATGGTTCATATATACATAATCCAATATCCTATATAGTTACTTTAAATTACCAGGTTCTCTATCCCATTTTGTGTAGTCAATTAAGGTATTGGATCCATTCCCAATGAATATTGTATGGTAGTTCATGCTATTTATCACATCCAGTAAATTCTCCTCCAAATATGATTATTTTTTAACCTTAATTGAAGTCATTAAATATAGTTTCATCTGTTGTTTTGAAGTCTCGCATAAACCAATTAATAGGAATTTATTTCACAATTATTTCTAAACATTTGAGTAATTTTTTAGCCTCACAGTTGATGATTGCTTATTCCAACTTTACTATTCAATCTCGCCACACATAAAACAATAATTTTATTATGAATAGAAATAATTATGAAATTAAAATAACATCAATAGATTTTTATCACATATAGTTTCCTAAAATATAAATTTCGTAAAAATATATTAGACTCATTATGGGAACATTTTACAACAACTCTATTATCCAACGTTGTGAACCCATATTCTCTAAAGTATAAAAATTTTGATTTTTCAAAAATTAATGTTTAGACTAAATAAAAACTTATAAAAATATATTAATTTTTGATACTTGATGTGTAGATAAAATTATATTGATCTATGTTATAGTTTGTTGATGGAAATTTGTCACAATAATTTCACAACAATGATGTCCATTAAAATTACATGGCTGAAGAATCTATCAAGAAGGATCTGAAATTTCATTTTACTCCTAGAGGATCATGTATTTTAATTGGGAGCACCAACAATACCAAGAAAAACATTAATTTATGGGGACTATACATGTATCCTACTTTAACATGAATATCTTGAATTTCAAATATGTGTACTCAATGGGAAAAGCGGAGTGTGTGTGTTTCACACCACCCACTAATTCATGGTTTCTAAAAAATTATTATGTGTATGACACATATTCCAATCAATAATTACTATATGGTGTTAAAATATCTTAGTAATCATTACTATATCACATTACAATACATGGACACTTCCTTCTAAAAAATTGTTATAATAAAATTGAAACATCATAATCATATGACTTTGAATTTGCAGGATCTATAATTCTCATATATTATTAATGTGTAGGATATGTATTACACTGTAAATTATTGTAAACATTATAGATGACCAACTAATTTAAGAATATTAATGTAATGGACTATATTAGAGTTCATACCATTAATTATTCCACATTATTTTTGAAATACAGTTTTATTGTTCCTCCCCTCATTTCCTATGTTACTCACCTACAACACCACCTCAAGAAAAACATTACCTGCCTTCATTCAAATATAAAAATATTTTTAGTTATGAACAAATTTTCTATTTAAAGGGAAATTTATATATTTTTTAATCCACTATATTATTCATGGTGTTCAATTCCTCTCTCTTGACATAAGGATTAATATTATTGTTCGAATACGAAATTTCATTCCCTATATAGAAAAACCATGATCAATTTAGCTATACTAGGAGCCACTATACTATTCAATATTTTAAAATATATATATATATATTTACCACATTAATTTTATATTATATATAATATTGTAATGGATATTTCATTAGATATTATATAATTGACTTATTTGAGGTAAAATTGAGTCTACATTGTTATATTTCATAAAATTATGTCATTATGGTCGTATTGAGGGTCATATAAACATTTTTTTTCTTAATTAATTCTGTTATATTTGATCAATATTATTAATGCATGAAGGTGTAACCAAGATATTTCATGACCCCCTGATGAGTATAATACATTCAACATTAAAATAAAAAAATAGATTCCAACCTAGAAACATCACATCATTTAGTAATCTCAATAAAGACCACATTTGTATAATATGATTTCACATGATTCTTAATCAAGCACTTATAATACCCATAAGGGGAAAACATTCTGGATGTATCATCCTTGATAATGATGTATATGAAATTATGTTTTGAATATTGTCAATATAAATCCTACTCTTTTTTAGAGTAGTTATAACAGTCAATAGTCGAACCCAATCAAATGAAATCTCAATCATCAGCATCAATATATTTATCACATCACCCGTCCATAATAATACAATTATGTCAAAATTTACATATTTTTACAATAATTTAAGGTATCCTAAACTTTAAATACCATTAATATTGTTTATTTGTGACATGTATCATCTATTTATGGAAAACAAGTCATTTGGAATAATATTTCATTTAATTCATTGATTATTTATTGATATGTTGTATGAATCAATGTAAAACTATTCCCCTAAACAACATATATATTTGTTTAATCTATAATATTTTTCATTCCATTCTATTTGTTATTCCTTCTCACGTTAAGCATGAATCAAATAGTTATAGGTGCTAATGTTTATTTGATTCATCGACATGATTACGAAAAACTATTATTTGAAATATGTATTAGACAAATTCAGTGTAAGATGATGAAAAGAATATTTTCTAGAATCTTGTGACTCTCTTTTAGTATAAATTTTCCCAAGACAGTGCTAAAAATATTTAATGCTTGATATGAGTAATCCTAAAAATAATTCATATAGTAAATTTTCCAATCCAAATCATATTTTCAAGATATTATTTCATTTGTGGGCATAGTCAGGACACTTATACCTTAGGCATGACACATTGTGACATTCCATCCATTATCTAAATTACTAAGTAGATGAGATTGAAATTAGGTGAATCCACTCAAATCCTCAAGATAGTAAATATAACCTTTATAAATAATTTTAAGACCTATAGTTGAAGGTCTTAGTAATATCATTATAAAATAGTCACATGAATTTCTCATATGGACTCCATTATTGATGAATTAGATTCATCTATAGTATATTTTTCAATCCATTCATATTTTCACATGTTATCAATAAATAAATAATTGATCATAATCTTTAATACATGATAATAGACTATGTTGATCCTTGGGTTCAACATAATTTGAGGATGAAATCCAATTTGGCCAATCATTTTAGCTAGTTGGGTTTAGATGACCAACCCCTTGTTTTTTCACTAACTCAATTTCCAAACAAATCAATTTTTTTTTGTACATATATGAAAATTAGGTAGCATACTATTAAAGGGTTCATTAATACTAATATATCATTTTGATCAATAGATACAGGTGATTACCTACAAGCCCATTGGGATATGGTCTGAATATGTTATTTGACTATCTTAAAACTTATGTTGGAATGAATTGAAATTTAATTATGATAAATCAATATGACCCTTTTTAGTAATATAATCAAAATTTTCATCCATGAGTTTTTGTGTAAATCCCATAGTACCCTATTGGAAAACCCCTTATTATGCATTAATAGTATATAAATTATGTGGGATTATGTGACCTATGGTTATATCTCAACTAATTATTTGTCTCAATCAGTGGTTTCGGTCTATGACTGAGTTCCCAGATCCAGCAGCATAGGGATTTTCCTTGTCTTCGGTGTGGGCAGGGGGTGATTCTTCAAGGTTGTCGCGTGTGTTGGAGTTGGGGGTGATGGGATCTGGGCTGCAGATCTATTTATGGAGCACCAGTTTTGTTCTTATGTTTTTTTGTAGTTGTTTATGGTTTGGGAGGAGTCGGTTCAATTTGTGGTAATTTTTTTCTATATCTGTTGTTTGGTGAAATTTTCAGGATCTTCGGCTTCCGTGAGCCTTTCCCTTGTTGGTTTTACTCTTCGTTTTATATGTTATAGAGGCATCAACAATATTTGGAGGTTTTTATGCTTCTGATGGAGTTTCTCCAAATGATTTATACTCTTCGGATTTGATATTGATTTGGGAACTGTTATTTGATGATAAAAAAAATAATTTTCTTCATTCCAGAGGCCTCACGTCATCACACATGATTCTCGTGAAGTATCAATTTCGATGATTACAGTTTGGCGTGGATCGGGTTTTGTCCAATGTTTCGAGCTTCTATGATGATTCGGTGCTACTGGCATGGTTCAAAGTTTTTGACGATGATAATGTCAATTTTGATGAGTAGTGGTGATGATGATGTATTGGAGTCGTGTGTACTGGATTCATGTATCATCTCGATCCGACCTACCATTCAACCTGGTAGATGGACTAGTTACCACATGGCCTCTAGAGCATCTCCCCAACCACCAGAGGCTAAAAAATAGTAGCAAGGGCCTAGTTGAGTCTGTGGGGAGACTATTCCATCATTACCAAAGTATCACAGTGGAATTAAAAACATACAATAGCGGAATAAGGTAACCAGTAGAGAACACATAGACAACAAAAATAGATAACAAATAGAAAGATCTGACATATATCAAATTTTGCAATGGTACAAGAGTCTAGAAAATAGCCAAAGATGGTACAAGTCAATACTATATAGTATAATCATACAAAACACCAAAAAGAAACCTGAAAGTATCCCCTATCGCATCGCAAACCTCATCTTGGTCTCATGCACTCCTACTCTGAGCAGCAAGTCAAGTACCTTTACCAGTGTGTTTCCCTTTCTCATTACCTGAAATCATATAATCCGCTTGGGTCCAAAAACATTACCGAAACAGGGTGAGAAACTAAATCCCAATAGGCAACCACCAAATATCCGTGCTAATTTGTTAGCAAATATATAAACAGGCAGCGTAATATGGAAAGCAGTAAATGAGGAAAACAAAGCAGGACCGAACCAAGCTTGTGCTTTTCCTTTACTTCGCTTCAAGTATCCATTCCATTAATTAATCACATCATTCATTTGAACAAACAATTCCTTGATCCCGTTCCTAGAATACTCAAAATTGAAACTAGACATCACTCAAGGATAAATTCCACCAACACCCTACAACCCCTTCTGGTGAACCTCTAGGAACTCGGCATCACTCTACAATCCCGTTCTGGCAAACCTCATAGGTACCCAGCCTCGTTCTAGGAGTTATATAGTCTGCCATCCGAGCCTGTCCCCGGGATCCTATAAATAAGATACGGGTATCTCCCATGAAATTTTATGTCTTTTTGAGTCCATCCATGGCATCTCACGTGGGATCCATGATTCACCGAACATCTCAGTAATAAGTCATGTATGAGTCTGTCCATGGAAACTCACATTGGTTCCATGGTTCACCCATGACTTGGTTTCACATTTAATGTAGTGCAAGGCATTTAACTCATGTGGGATAGCAATTCAAAAATTATCATACAAGGGTCAAGGGGAAAAACTCCATCCCATACCTGAAACCATTTTAATTACAATTTCATCTTATTGCAATTCCATTAATATTAAATTTCCATTTTTTTAACAACCCCAAGGGAAGGAAAAGAATCGAGGGTCAAAACCCCTAAAATAGTCATTCAAGGCAACACAAACAAGGGGTGGTTCCTGCCCAAGGTGTACAACATAACTCAAGCACACACCATCCTATTAAAATTACCTAAAACACGCTATGTAACAACAGGGTTAAATTCCAGGTTCGACCAACAACCCAAAAGTGTCAACACGACACTCCAACATATATAATCATCTTGACAATCTGCGAAAAGTACGTGACCACCTACTTTAAGCTCGTACTTGATAGCTCATCCTGTATCAGGATCTGAATCATCCTGGTTTGGAAGAAAACTATTGAACAAAGAAGAACGATAAATTAGGTCATATGAGCCTTAATTCAATCTAAAATTGTCATAACCAGAAGAATCGAGTAGGATTGAAAAGGAATTTAGGACTTACTGCTGTGGATATAACGAGACGAACGACAGTTGAAATGGGGATCAGACCAAGAAGCAGGATCAAAATCCCTTAGAAGGATTCCATTATAGATCCCATGCACCTCCCCCTTCCGTCTGGTTTAATAGAATTGGATTAGGATGGGTTTTTAAAAAAATTATCAATTTAATTAAAAATTAATTAAATTTTCAATACACAATAGGTCGCATGGTTTACCCAAACGGCCTAAAAAACTCTGTGGAGACCTTTCAGACCTCCCCGAAAGGCAAGGGGATAATGCACGGCCACCCCCACATAGTTTGCTTAATCCATGCATAGGTCGTGCTCCAGCCTCTGCCAAGCCCGCACCAAGGTAGACGGTTTACACAGGCCGTGCGCTGCAAACCGTGTGCCAGGCCATTTCCATCCTAAAACATCGTTCCAGGCTCTGAACATGCCCCATACACCTCCATAACTCCCTTGTTCAAGTTAGGTGTCCATACATGTCATCAAAAGAATAGATAAACTTAAATGAAAAGGATTTGTACCTCATATAAAAACCCAGGTTCTTACAATATTCACCCATTATAGCAATTGATCCCTGAATTGCACTTTGAAGGGTGGTCACGATTTGTCTATGAACAGCTCTGTCCACTGAGTATGTATGTTGGCCCCTAACTCATAACTCTCATCCTGTAAATGGCCATGCTGAAATAGAACCTATGCTATAGGAATTGACCGGCCTCGGAGAACCATCGTTCTTCTATCAATAATTCGAATCAGATTCTTCTCAAAGGATGCATCTACCTGAAGCTCGACCTCCTCAAGGTAGAAGGTATGTGACGGGTCTAAATAGTATCTCTGTAACTGAAAAACATGTACACATATTGCATGGATCAGTATCTCTAAGGTAACTGCAACCAATAGGCTACCGGCCACACCCTCTCTAGAATCTCAAAAGGCCCAACATATCTCTTCGATAGCTTACCCTGTCTTATGATCTGCCTGTGTCCCAACCTCGGTGAAACACATAAGAAAACCTGATCCCTGACCTCAATCTCTAGGGGTTGTCTACGGTGATTAGTATATGACTTCTGATGAGATTATGGGGTATCCATTCGCTTCTGTATCAACTGGACCGACTCAGAAGTCTCTTAAACAAGACGTGGTCCCAGTAAAGCTGCCTCACCTACCTCTTACCCGCATAGGGGTGATCGGTATGGCCTACGATATAGATCCTTGTACGATGCCCTCTATATAGTCTCCTAATAACTACAGTTATAGGCAAACTCAACTAGAGAAATATGACTCTCCCATGAGCCCCCAAAATATAATACACACGCTCGCAACATGTCCTCAAGAACATGTATCATACGCTCTAACTGGCTATCAGACTGAGGGTGGTATGTTGTGCTCAAGAGAACCGGTGTACCCAGCGCCCACTGAAGACTCTACCAGAAACGTGATGTAAAACGAGCATCCCTATCGGAAAAAATGGTGTGCAGGACCCCGTGGAGTCGTACTATCACCCGGATATACAACCTTCCCAGCTCATCCACACTAAAGGTCTACTTGATTGTAATGAAATGAGGAACTTTCGTAAGCCTATCAACCACAACCCACACAACATTGTTACCTCGAGGTGACCTCGACAACCCAGTCATGAAGTCCCTCGCAACATCATCCCATTTTCACTCTGGGATAAGTAACTGCTGTAAAAGCCCAGCTGGCCACTGGTGTTCCACCTTCACCTTCTGACAGGTGAAACATCTCGTGGTGAAACTAGCCATTCCCTCTTCATACCCGGCCACTAGTACTATTGTCGCAAGTCACTATACATCTTATGGACTCCGGGATGAACTGCCCAAACCGAAGCATGAAACTCCCACATCAGCTACTCTGTAATATCCACTGGAATCCATACTCATAAATGGACATGAATAACTTCTTCCTTTCCTATCATCCAACCAGGAGGAGGGTCCTCACCTAACAGACCTTCTGGTAGAACAAGGCCTTCCGAATCTGATAGTTGTCTCATCCTTACTCTATCCAGGAGGGTAGAAGTCACAGCTATGGAAGATAGAAAAGACTGTCCATGGATATTCTCCACATCAAGATTCATCTCAGAGAATAAGGACATATGATTCCATTCGTTGCTAGCCTGTTGCGCAACATGTATTTGAGTCATCCTTCTCAATGCATCGGCCACTAAATTGACCTTACCATGCATATAAGCTAGCTCAAAATCAAAGGAATGTAGGTACTCCACCAACCGACGCTGCCTAAGATTCAGATCAAGCTGATTAAAGATATATTTGAGGCTCTTGTAGTCTATGTACACTAAAAAATTCTCTCCCAATAAATAGTGTCTCCAAAAGCGCATTGCATGAACAACTGCCGCAAGCTCAAGATCGTGCGTCGGATAAATCCTCTCGTGTGGCCTCAGCTCCCGAGATCTATATTCCACGACTCTTTCACCCTACATCAACACTGCACCCAGCCTAATACCTGATGTGGCACAATAGACCATGTAACTCTTGCCATGTTCTGGAAGTATCAAGACAGGGGCTGATGTCAACCTTCCTTTCAACTCTAGAAAGGTTGCTTCACAAGTATCTATCCATGAAATTTTCACGCCCTTCTTAGTCAGGCATGTCAACGGAACTGCTAAGCGTGAGAAATACAATATGAAATGATGATAATAACCTGGAAGCCCTAATAAACTATGTATGTTAAAGGCATTATTGGGCCGTTCCAAATAAACCACAACACTAACCTTCTCTGGGTCTACAGAGACTTCTATCTCAGAGATAACATGTCCCAAGTCGTGAATCTAATGCATCCAAAAGTGGAACTTAGTAATATTTGCATATAGACGATGCTCTCTTAGTGTATTCAGGATGATCTCAAGATGGTTGGCATGTTCGTTTCGATTTCTAGAATACACCAAAATATCATCCATGAAAACTACTATGAACGAGTCCAAATTAAGATAGAACATGCGATTTATCAAAGCCATGAAAAGTGCTGGCACGTTTATGAGACCGAATCGTATAATCATATTATCAAATAAACCATACCTGTTACGAAAAGATCCATGGGGTATGTCTTCATGTAGAACACACACTTGGTGATCCCCTGACCTCAAATTAATTTTCGAGAACACCCTAGATCCTCGAATCTGGTCAAATGGGTCATCTATCCGTGGAAAGGGATATCGGTTTTTAACTATCAGTTGGTTCAGTTTTCTATAGTCCACACATAGCCTAATAGTTTCTTCTGCATTTTTTGAAAAAAGGATCAGCGAAACCCATGGAAAAGTATTGGGTTGAATAAACCCCTCTTCCTCCAAATCCTCAAGCTGTTTCTTGAGCTCTTGCAACTCCTTCGTAGCCATCCTGTAAGGAGGAATTTATACTAGTGCAGCTCCTAGCACTAGCTCAATGGATAATTCCACCTCTCTCTTAGGAGGTAAACCTGAAATGTTGTCAAGAAAAACTTCCCTAAAGTGATCAAGTAATGGAGGAAGGTCCATCTGAATCACTCCCTGATCAACCAGAAAATAACTAGTGATCTGGGCTGTCATACCGCCCAGCCCATGATGCTATGGTCCAGCTCATCTTGTCTGGAGATCCCACTCGCCCTTAAGAGTATACATTGCACCTTCTAGTGATATGAAAATCACTCTCCGGTGGTAAAAATCAACGTAGGATCGGGAAGATACTAGCTAGTCTATACTGAGAATGACATCAAAACCTATCATTTTGAGAACATAAAGATCCCATACGAAGTTAATCCCACCAACCTCAAGGGGGAACCTTATGCATTTACGTACAACCTCTTCCCTAACTCCTATTGGTGTGTCTAGAATCAATACTCCATCAAAAGACAACACAACTAGCCCAAGGCTATTCAATATAGGCACATATATAAAATTTTGTGATGCACCTATATCAAAGAGGGAAGATGAAATAACAGATGCTACTAAGATCATACCTCTCATTGTAGATGGTCCCGCTCCCTGATCCTCAGAATTAGGCTACACTGAATAAATCTGGCCTGAACCACGACCATGTGATACAACTTCACTACCCAATGCTGGCCCACTCTGACATCTTGATGTACCCTATGCCTAGCTTCCCCTTCCATGACCACTACCTCAGCCTGATCGGCTAGTCTCACCCCAATTCCCCGTCTGATGAGAAGCTGTTGACCCTCCTCCTGCATACGGAGTTAGTGCGGACCCTCAATCACAAGCTGATGGTGGAAACGTTCTTCCAGAAACATTGAAGATGACCCATCTTTCCATATGATCGGTAGTTGACTGGGTCCCTCAGACACTGCCGCTTCATGTGTCCCAGCCTACCGCACTGGTAGCACCACAGATTGCTAACCGAAGATAGGTTATGACTACTAGAATCACTATGTGGAAGATCCAGATGACGCTTCCAACTAACAGTCACTGCAGTACCTGATCTCGATGCCGAACCACTTAGGATCGCACCTCCAGCCTCTCTCGGGTTACGTTCTGTGATTTGCTCCTAGTTCACAATCCCATAAATTGTAGTCAACCTGATGATAATTTCCTGAGATCAGATGTCATATCTCAAACCATCCTCAAAACGCATGGCCCTCGATAGCTCATTTCCCATCATGATAGGTGTGAAGCACTGAAGCTTATTAAAATTGGCTGATTATTCCATCACTGTTAACGCGTCGTGTTCCAGACGTAAGAACTCCCAGGCTCGATCGGCCCTCAAAATAATAGGATAAAAGCAAGCATACAAGGCCATATGAAACTTTATCCAAGATATCTTCTGATGACGATCTGACTGGGTGATCATGTCCCACCACCTCTTGGCAGAAGCACGCAACATGTACGTAGGGAGCTTGACACACCTCTTTGGAGGCATCTCCAAATTCTAAAAGATAGCTAGTATCGCATCTAACCAAGACTATGCAGCCTGTGGTTTACCATCCCCTGAAAATGTAGGCGGACGCTACTACTGAAACTCATGCGTCAACTCTGCCACAGTCGGGACAGGTCGCAGTGCTCGTTGAATGGTCTGCATAAAATGAAACAGGCTCTCACAGAACTGTGCCTCAGCACCTCTGTCCAGTATTACCGCTGGTGTCATATCTGGAACAACTGGAGTTTCCTCTAGTATCCCATGACCTACCATCCCCGAAACGTGGTCGTCACCACTCTCCAAACATATGACTGGAGGTCGTTGTGGTGGCATGAATCTGAAATTCCAAACACACGCCTCAGTTCAAAATTTTTAATAGGATTATAAATTCATGAGCACAAGAACCAGGACAGGACATGTCAAGTCCTTCCTAAAAACCACGTTAACCCAAAACCTGCTTCTAAATCCAAGACTGTATAAGGAACAATCACCTAAAACCACTACAGTCACTACCTATTTCCCATTCAGAAGTCAGGTCTAGGTCAGGCTCTATTTTCAACATTCATTCTTTTAATATACCTTTTTTCAAAAGCTTTAACCAATGGTCCACAATGTTCCGATCCCTGAGGACCCATAACACCTCATGAAACAAAATTTGATTCCCATATAACGATGCAATTAAATTTCATTTAGCATATACATCCCATTGGTGCGTCATTTACCAAACCATAAGGGCCCATACTCTTTATGAATTGAAAGACGACGTCACTCATCATTTATTGCACACAATCTAACACAACAGTTGGCACACCTATAAACCAACTATCAAAATAGCATGAAATAGCTATCACAAGACTTGTCACAACAGCATGAAACATCTAATGCATCCTAGATAGCATGACATAATCTATGACATGTGATTCCAATAAATGTGCCTATTTGATCCATGAGATCAAAAACCCTCATCTCATAGGGTTTCAATGAAATAGAACCTACAATGACATCAATAGTATCAACAAAAACCATGTGCATCAGCCAATGGTGAAATCAGAAAACTGTAATACCACTGTCCCTTCCATTCCTACTCTTAGATATACTCTCCAAACAGTAAGTAAAATTAGAAAAAGAAATTCCTCTGATACCACTTTGTAACATCCCGACCCGACCTACCATTCAACTTGGTAGCTAGATCGGTCGCCACAAGGCCTCAAGCGCATCTCCAAAAATGCCAAAGGCTACCGAATAGTAGCGAGGGCCTAGGTGAGTCAATGGGGAGACTATTACATCATTACCAAAGTATCAAAGAAGAATTAAAAACATACAATTGTGGAAGATGGTAACTAGTAGACAACACATAAAAAATATAAATAGATAAAAAATAGAAATATCTTACAAATATCTAATGGTGAAATGGTACAAGAGTCTAGAAAATAGAAAAAGATGATACAAGTTAATATAGTACTTTAAAAGTGTTACAAAACACCAAAAATAATCCAAAAAGCATCCCATATCGCATTGCAAGCCTTAGCTTGGTCCCGTGCACTCCTACTATAACACCAAGTCATGTACTTGTACTAGGGAATTTCCCTTTCTCATTACCTGAAATCATATAATCTGCATGGGTCCAATAACATGACCCAAACAGGGTGTGAGACTAAATCCCAGTAGGCAACCACCAATGATTCGTGCTAATCAGTTAGTGAATACATAAACAAGGAGTCTAATATGGATAGGATCCAGGCATTCATTAATAACTTCATTAATTTGTTCAAACCATTTATTGAGCCCATTCCTAGAACACTCAAAATATAAACCAGGCATCACTCAATGATATAATCCACCAACACCCTACAAGCACGTTTCGGCGAACCTCTAGGAACCCGACATCGCTCTACAAGCTCATTCCAGTGAACCTCCAAGGTACCTAGCCTCACTATAGGTGTGATATAGTCCATCATATGATCCCATCCCTGGGATACTATAAATAAGATCAGAGAATCTCCCATGACATTTCATGCCCTATTGAGTTCGTCCATGGCATCTCACGTTGTATCCATGATTCACTCAGCATCTCAGTAACAAGTCCTGAATGGGTCCGTCCATGGAAACTCACATTGGTTTCATTATTCACCCATGAATTGGATTCCCATTTAATGTAGTTCAATGCTTTTAACTCCCGTGGGCTAGAAATTCAAGAATTAAAATATAAGGGTCGAGGGGCAGAACTCTATCCCATACCCGTAACCATTTTAAATACAATTTCATCATATTGCAATTCCATTCAAATTCAATTTCCATTTTTTATAAACCCCAAGGGTAGGAAAAGCGTCTAGGGTCAAAACCCCTAAAATATTCCTTCAAGGAAATGAACCCAAGGGGTGGTTCCTATCCAACATGTACAACCAAACTCAAACACATTCCATCATATTCAAATTACCTACAACATGCTAGGAAACAACAATGTTAAATTCCAGGTTCGAGCGACAACCAAAAAGTGGGCACCCGACACTCCGACATATAGAAACAGGTTGACAATCAGTGAAAAGAACGATACAACCTACCGTTGGCTCGTACTAGATAGCTCGTCCAGTATCAAGCTCTGATTCGTCCTAGTTTGGAAGATAACAGAATTACAGACGAAGAACGAGAAAATAGGGCATATGAGCATTAATTCAATCTTTGTTTGTCGTAACCAGGTTAATTGAGAAGGATTAAAAAGGAATTGAGTACTTAACTTTGCAGATCTAACGTGACGAATGACATTTGACACAGATATCAGATGGAGAAGCAGGATCAAAATCCCTCTGAAGGCTTCCTTGAGATATCCCAGGCTCCTCCCCCTTATGTCTAGTTGAATATAATAGGTTTTGGTTATATTTTTATAAAATTTAATCAATTAAATTAAAAATTAATTAAATATTCAAAACACAGTAGGCCACACGATTTACGTGCATGGCCTAACAACCCGTGCGGAGACCGTGCGGACCTTCCTTAAAGGCAACGGGAAACTGCACGACCACCCCCACAGAGTTTCCTTAAACCGTGTGTAGGCCATTCTCTAGCCTCTGCCAAGCCTGCACCAAGATGCATGGTTTACCCAGGCCATGCATAGGTCATGCACAAACCATGTTACATACCATTTCCACCCTAAAAATTCGTTCCAGTCTCCGAACAAACCTCAGACACATCCGTAACTCCCTCAGTCAAGTTAGATGTCTATACTAGGCCTCAATAGAACAGTTAAACTACAAAGGAAAGGATTCGTAACTCATACGAAATCCTAGGTTCATACAATTCGGGTAAGGTGAAGGACTGGAGAAGTGCTTCTGGAATTCAAATATTGAAATTTGAATGTCGAATTCGGGGTGGGTTGTTTTGAATATGGGTTTTTGGGATGTTTGATTTTTGATTTTTTTTAAGGATCCCACATGACCATATGGCGGTTATTTTGAATATAAAAAAAGGGATTTGGTCTATAGGTTTTTCATCACATGTGTGTGATGGTTTGAATAATGTATTTGGAGGAATGGATCTACGATTTAAATAATATAATGATATAACCCTAGTTTTCTAATAAAAATACTCCTAGAAGGATCCCTTTTCAAATATATGTTCTGGAGAGATGTCAGGGATACATTTTTATGACCACCCTTCCTATAAAACTGTGGAACATTCAGTTTAATTTCATGTTAAATTAGTGGATGATAAGAAATATTGAGTAACCCATTATACAAAGACATACCATTATACTTTAGGGGACTCAATATCTTTATCACTGATGGAATATGTTTCAATCATTATTATCAATTATTTCTAATCACTTGGTATGAAAATGTGAATTCAGAGGTGTCACAGTAGGAATGTCCCAAAATAGGTCAATGAACCCACTATCCAAGTAATAGTACTATATTTTTGGAACCAATTCAATAAGTTTTACCATTACAGATCCATTATTCATCATAGGGGAAACATTTTTTATTTTGTTGAAAATATTTCTCCCAAAAATGTCTACCTGTTAGGTCCACAAGGGTGAATACCCTAATTGGGGGGTGAATTAGGGTAAGACTAATTTAAAATTAAATCCGGTTCTAATCTTCTTTCTCTATTAAGAAAAACACTATCCTCTCTCTCTCTCTCCTGTTGCACAATATAAACATAAAGTAAAGAAATCACATGACACAAAAAAATTTTACTTGGTTCACCGCTAAGGGCTACATCCAAGGAAAATACGCCGACAGGTTTTCGGTCATACAAAATTTCACTAAACATCACTAGACATGGATTACAAGGTGCAGGCACAGTCAATCTATCCCAGGCTCACTACCTTTACAAGGTTTAGGGTCATCTCACTGATTTCTCAAGGGGCACTCCCTCTTTCTCTCTTTTTGGATCACTACCAGTGGAGAGGATCACCATCTTCCTCTTCCTTTGCTCACTGATCTGGAAAGGATCCACTCATAGTTTATAGAGCTGTAGGTCTCATCATTTTCATGAAAGAATGCATCTTCCTCTGTATGTAGATTCTATGTTGAAGTCCAACATTCACCCGTAGACGAATCTCTCTTTGCACCAAAGGTATCAGGAAATCATCCATCATTCACACAGCCCAGAAACACTACCGTGAATGAACCTTACTCGGTGCAAAAGTCTAACCCAACAAGTAAGTATTAGCACAGAGGTCAAAACTTGTGCACAGGTCCACATCAACCACCTGCGTGACAGAACCTTCTTCGACTCCAAACATGCACGACTCACTTCATTTTATGACCAAACCAATATTGTCGTGAAAAAACCAACCGGCGCACAACTTCACACACTGGCACGCAAGTCCACCTGCACGACAACACCAATACCTGCGCGACCCACTTTCCATTGCCATATTTTGACCTCCTAATCCTGAAAATCATTAGGTTCTCAAGTTTCCTCTCCTTCAAGTACACGGTGCGCAAGTCTTTTTTTCCAAACCCCCTTATCACCTTTCGTCAATTTTCAGGCCCAAAAATTTGGCAAAAACTGGGAAACGGCGCCACCTGGTATATTTTCTTTTTGTACTCCCTCCAGATCATCCATTCATTTGTCGACATTCTGGAATCCAACATGTTTCGTTGGCAACAATTCTTGAACTCAACATTCCACCATGAAATCACCTTTGTCAACAAATTTTTATGTCAGGGTTTTCTTTGTCAACTATCACAGCACAACATTCCACCTTGTCAATAAACACAATCACCTCAAAAATGATTCAATGATACCTTGAGGGATATTTTCCCAACAATCTCCCCCTTTGGGTTTGTTGAAAACTGTTCTATAAAAAGATAAATTATTAATCCTTCAGCCACTATTATCCTATTGTGATTCCGATAGTGATCAAGGATTTAATCAACAATACTCTAAACCCACATGAGCAATGATCGGCGTGAGAAGCAAGAGTAAATGAAAATTTCATTAACGTATCACTTCATCTATGACACTCACTGTTGACACCGAGCAGATACCAATTTTTACCAAACTGATACCAATTGTTGGATATATTCTTACCATATTCCAACATCACTCTTCTGCTTTCATCACGATCCTCATATGTTGTGATATCTATTCATTGATCGATCACTTCTAGGATCATAAAATTCAATACTCTCCCCCTTTCTAATTACAGCTTCAACTCTTGTCAGCTTTGAAACCTCTTTAACCCTATTTCCTGTGTTGTCCAAGATAAGTTTTGGCTAAGCACGTTAAACAATATTCCACTCCCCCTATCAGGCTGCACCACTGGCCAGCGTCTCCCCAAATCATTCATGATTTATCAAATAGCCACACTGTCTCCCATTGAACAATCACTGTATTCTCTCCCTTTGTCAACGAACCCAAAGGACACTCCTTTGCAGTTGGTAACAGTGTGGAGAACACATATCAGAACATTTGGGAAAATACATCATACCTAGGAGAAGACGGGGTTTTCACATCCACACTCTTTCAAGTGTGGGGAGTCAACTGAACTCCCTGAGCTAGTCTATGCCCCTCAAAAGATTCCTTGGGTAAGGACTTTGTCAGAATATTTGCAACCTTCTGCTCCATAGGCACATACTCCAACATCATGATTCCCTGCTCAACTTTTTCCTTGATAAAATGATACTTTATCTTAATTTGATTTGTCCTTGAGTGATTGACCAGATTTTTGCTGGGATTTATAGCACTGGAGTTATCACACTAGATTCCTTTTGGAGACTTCACTTCAACTCCCATATCATTAAGTTGCTGCATCATCCATAATAACTACGTGCATGCTTGTGTGGCCGCAATATACTCAGCTTCTGTGGTGCTCTATCAAATGTAATCTCGCTTCTTTCTTAGCCAAGAAATACACAATCCAACAAGATAAAATGCACCTCCTGTCGTTGATTTTCTATCATCTGCGATCCGGCCCAATCTGCATCTGTGCAACCCAATAACATTAATTGAAATTTGTCATTATACATTAGACCAAAATCCACAGCGCTTTTGATATACCGAAGTATTATTTTCACAGCAAGCATGTGGCTTTCCTTTGGATTACTATGATATCTCGCTGCTTGGCATGTGGGTAAAACAATATCAGGCCTTGATGCGGTCAAGTGCAAAAAACTTCCAATAATTCACCTATATTCTATGATATTAACTGCCTTTCCATCCTCATCTTTTGATAATTTCATCCGGGTAGCAATCATAGTCTTCATCTCCTTGGAATCTTCCATTCTAAACCTTCTTAAAACCTCCTTGGCGTATTTGTATTGAGAAATGAAAGTTCCATTACTTCCTTGTGTCACCTGTAAACCAATGAAAATTTTTAGCTCTCAAATCATTGACATTTCAAACACATTTTTCATCAATTTGAAGAACTATCTTCACTTAGCATCATCTGATCCGCCAAATATTATGTCATCGAAATAAACCAACACCATCATCCCTTTTTTACTATCATTGCTAAAATATAGATTTTAATCAAATACCCCATGGTGGAAACGAATTTTCCTCAAATACTGATCAAGCCTTGAGTACCATGCTCTTTGTTCTTATTTCATCCCATATAATGCCTTTTTTAGCCTGAAAACATAGTTCTCATCCTCATGAATGAGAAAACCACCTGGATGCTCAATATACACCTCCTCTTCTATAACTCAATTCAGGAATACGGATTTGGCATCCATCTGAAACACTTTGAACATTCATGGCACTGATATGGCAAAAAATAATCTGATTGTCTCCATCCTTACAACTGATGCCAATGTTTCATTAACATCTATTCCCTCTAAATAATAGTATCCCTTTCACACAATTCATGCTTTCTTCTGAATCACAGTTCCATATTCATTCATCTTGTTGTGATAGACACATTTAGTTTCGATGAAATTCTTAACTGTTGTCCTTGAAACAATCTCCCATGCCCGGTTCTTCGCAATCTGATCAAGCTCTTCATTCATAGCCTAAACCCAGTTTTCATCTTCAGCTGCATCGGAAAAACATTTCAGCTCCACCTGAGAAAAAAATGATGTTTTCTACAATGATTTTATTCTTCGAGTCTGAACTGGAGCTGTCTGATCACCATTGATATTTTTCCTATCAATTTCAGCTTGACTCTTTGGCATCCTTGAAGACACAGACTCGACAATTTCTTGTTCATCATCAGTATCTTCTTCAGTGTCATCCTATATCACTTCTAATCCCCCTTTTGTTACTTACCACATCATCACATTCACCTAGAAACTATTCACTGGGTCATTGAGAATTCTGTTCATTTTCAACTATAGTTACATCATTGCTCTCAACAAATTTTCCCAGCCTTTTTTAAATCATTTATATGCTTTTCTTTTCCCTGAGTACCCAAGGAATATCCCCTCATCTCCTTGTGACTCAAACTTCCATTGATTTTATTTGTTAGGTATGAAACACTTACTCCAAAAGATTCGAAAATATTTCAACGTTGGATTCTTTCCATACCACATTTCATAAGGATTATTCCCTTAATTCAGACACAACAGAGACCTGTTTGAAATATTGACCGATGTAAAAAATGATTTCTTCCAAAAATTCTCTAGTAGGACCTTTTCAATAAGAATTGTTCTAGCCATGTTGTTGATGATCTGATTTCTCCTCTCAACCACTCCATTATGTTGGGAAGTTCTCACTGATAATACTTGATTCCTTATTCTATATTTCTTGAGATAGTCTTTAACTTGACTTTTTGTGAATTTTGTACCGTTATTAGTACGAAACTTATGAATTTTCTGCATTGGCATCTTTTCTGAATCCCTCCTATACTGCTTTATGCAATTGAACACCACTTTCTTATGGGTAATGACAAATACCCAGGACATTCTGCTATAATTATCAATGAAAAGAACATAGTTCCATTTCCCATTAATAGCTCATGGTGAGATAGGTCCACATACATCAGCATGAACCAATTCCTAAACTCTAGTTGATTTCTATTCCTTTGGCATGTATGACTTTCTGATGAGCTTCCCTTGTTGGATAGAATCACACGTATGAGTTCAATCATGTGATATTTTGGGAAGGTCAATAGTAGCATCACACTTTACCAGATCTTCCATAGATGGTTGGTATATATGACCATGTCACTTATGCCATAGCTGGTTTTCTTATTCTCTTGATAAAAGTCATGTATCTTCTTCCCTACCTAAAATGTAAAGATTTTTCTTTTTTCCTTTTCCCTGTAGAAAAACTACTCCATATTTTCCTTTCACAACACATATCTTCTTGGTAAATCAGATAGAATTCCCAGAGTCACATAGTTGACTGACACTGAGCAAGTTATGACTAAGACCCTCTACTACCAATACATCAGCATGTCTCATTTTGTTTCCCCTAAACTTGGCTTCCCCTAAGCCAAAAATCTTTAGGCCTTCATCATTTCCAAATTTCACAACTCCTTCTTTGTCATTTTTTATTCCTATAACAAGATCTTTATTACCCGTCATGTGATATGTGCAACCACTATCAAGGATCCACACACTAGAGAGATCTAATACTTTAAGGGAAATCTCTGACACCACCGCCTTTTCAACTTTCAACTTCTTGGTCCATACTTTTTCCTTCACATTTGGCATGTATTGGGACTTCTGTTCTTTCTCAGATTATGATGGACCAACTTCATCTGGAAAAGCCACAAATCTATTTTTCATTTTTTACTCACCTGTCTGTTTATTGATCTGCTGCTTGTGAAAGTTTTGATTCTGCATTGGCACATTTTTCTGAATGGTCGAAGTGCTGTACCTAGCCATGTACCCAAATCATCAGCACCAAAAACCGTGTCCTTCGAAATATGTTCTAGAAAACTGTTATCTGTTTGGTTTCCACCTCGGTTCTTATTCCCTTTAATGTCTCTTATCTATGGAACACAAATACTGTGAGTGTCCCATCTTCCCACAACAATAACACCTGATATAAGGTGCATTCCTTCATGTTACTTCAGCACTATGAGATTACACTTGGGATCTCTAAATATTCTGATTCTGCTTTGTGCCGAATTCAACCTTCAATTTTGGGACGTGTGCTTGCAGTATGAGTTCAATTTCTATAGATTTTTTCTTCTTATCAAGACCTAAATCAGCCTTAACATCTGATCTCAATTGCTT
Organism: Viscum album; assembly: GCA_963277665.1. Lineage (NCBI taxonomy): Eukaryota > Viridiplantae > Streptophyta > Magnoliopsida > Santalales > Viscaceae > Viscum > Viscum album. Next base: position 540,232,331 of record OY728130.1, on the reverse strand, counting down.
CTTCTTTACAATTGAAAAACTAGGCTCCTCATTCATCTTTTCAGTCTTCGGAATGACCGGCTTTCCTGACATCACATTAGAGGTCAATAGTTTTTCTTGATCCTTCATTTTTCATCACAGACTGACCACTTCTTCTTCAAGCTCATTGATATGTATGACCTTCTCTTTTCTTGTATTTTTCCAGCAATCAATTTCTTTCTTTTCTTCCACAATTTTAAGCTTATTCTCAAATATATTGTATGAGCTCTCTGGTGTTGAGGATTTCAGTCTATAAATTTCTTCTAAAATCTCATACATTTCTTCATCCTGTTGTTACATATAGATTTTGGCATCAGGAACCACTTTATTGGATTTCTTCGTTTTGGATCTCCAAACTTCTATTTCCTCAAGAGCTGCTTCCAATTTGGCTTCCATATCAACTCTTCCTTCAACTTCTTCTTCTTCTTCTCCAGCATCAGTTTCTCCATTTTCATGAGAACTACTAACAACTACCACCATATAATGTTCTCCATGATCATTTCAGTTTTCAATCTCCTCAACCTCTTCATTCTCAGACTCATCTGAACTATCTATTTCTAGTGAAAGAAGATTCTTCTTCTTGAAGATATTTCTCCTGAACTGCTTCTTCCCTTTCACATAGGCTGAAGATTTCTTCCTGGGAATTTCAATATCATCTTCATCATTTTCTTCTTGAAACTTTATGGGGAATCTTGCTGCAATATTTCCAACCATTCCACATATAAAGCATGCATGTGTATGTTTCCCATTGAACATTCATTTTCCTCATTGATGGTTTCAGGAGAGGAATGACATTACCTCATATGTCTCTTCTTCCTCATAAGAATCATTAATGGTGAGTTTTTTCACGGCCTTAAATTCCACCTCTTTGGATTTCCCCTTTTCCACAGTGTCATTATCATCATTTCTCATTTCATATGAAACAATGGTGTTGTGCAGGTTATCCAATTTCAATTCTTTAGGTTCTTTATCATCCAAAACAGGAACTTCGGGATTGAACTGAGGTGGAAGTTTTCTCAATATGTGCTTCAAAATCATTATGTTTGAGATAAGTTAACCAAGACCTCGCATGTCTTCTACCACAACATTCACCCTGTTAAAAAATGCATCAATAGACTCATTCGGGTTCATTCTCAGATCTTAATACTTGTTCCACAACACATACAGCTTTGCCTTTCTGACCTTTGTATCCCATTCATATATATTCAAAACATTTCCCAACATGGCATTTTATGTTTTTCATGACATCACCTTTATATATGTGGGATTGGAAATGGCTCACCCTAAGGCATTAATTGCTTTGGAATTAAAATCCAACTCTCTATGCTCAGCTTCTGATAATGCACCACTATTAATATCAGCTATGATACCATGAATAGCTGGGGAAAACACATCAATTCCCAAGGATTAGAAATAGTGTTGCATTTGATTCTTCCATATCGGAAAATTACATCCATCGAAGATCGGAATCCTTTTATTATTAGTGACCTCCATTAAGAGAATAACTGATGTCAACTTTTAACTTTGATACCAATTGTTATGACCACAAGGCTAAATACCCTGAGAGGGGGGGGGGGTGAATCAGGGTATGACTAATTTAAAATTAAATCTCGTTAGGATCTTTTTTTTCTATTAAGAAAAACACTCTTCTCTCTCTTTCCTCTTGCCCGATATAATTATAAAGTAATGAAAGCACAGGAGAAAAAAAAATTTACTTGGTTCACCACTATAGGCTACGTCCAGGGAGAATATGCTGACAGGTTTTCAGTCATACCAAATTCCACTAATCTTCTCAAGCAATGGATTACAAGGTTTGGGAAAAGTCACTCTGTCCCAGGCTCACTGCCTTTACAAGGTCTAGGGTCAGATCACTACTTTCCCAAGGGTCACTCCATGTTTCTCTCTCTCTGGATCCCTACTGGTAGAGAGGATCACCTTCTTCCTCTTCCTTTTATCACTGACCTGGTAAGGATCCACTCATAATTATAGCCCTGTAGGTCTCATCATTTGCATGAAAAATGCATATTCCTCTGTATGTAGATTCTATGTTGAAGTCCAACATTCACCCGTAGATGAATCTCTCTTTACACAGAAGGTATCAGGAAATCTTCTAGCATTCACGCAGCCCAGAAACACTCCCGTGAATCAACCTTACTCAGCGTGCAAGTCTAACCCGGCGCACAATTATCGGCGCCCAGGTCACAACTGGCTCGCAGTTCCACCTCAACCACCTGCGCGACACAAACTCCTTTGACTCCAAACCTACGCGACTTACTTACTTTTACACCCAAACCAATATTGGCATGCAACAACCAACCAGCACGCAACTTCACACATTGGCGCACAAGTCCACCTGCACGACCACACAATACTTGCACGACTTCCACACCTGTATGATGGGATCTCTAATTTCTCTCTGTGTTGAACTCTGTCGAAAATGAGGAGGGGTGTTCATATATTTATAGGCATTTGATCACCCTACGCGACGGTGCACAAGTCTCTTCACGGCACGCAAGTCACCTGCGCGACCACAGAAATACCTACGCGACCCACTTTCATTTTCCATATTTTGACCTCCTAATCCTGAAAAACAATTGGTGTGAAAGTTTACTCTCCTTCAAGTACATGGCACGCAAGTATCTTTTTCAAAACCACTTTTATCCTTTCGTCGATTTTCAGGCCCAAAAATTTGGCAAACACTAGAAAACGGCGCCACCTTGTATCTGTTCTTTTTGTACCACCTCCAGATCATCCATTCCTCTGTCGATGTTCTTGAATCCAACATGGATATTTGACCACAGTACTTGAACTCCACATTCCACAATTAAATCCCCATTTTCAACCAATTTTTATGTCATGGATTTCTTTGTCAACAATCACAGCATAGTTTTCCACTTTGTCAACAAACACAATCACAGAAAAAAATACTTCAATGATACCTTGAAGTATTTTTCCCAAAACTACCAATACAACACTAATATTCATCCATAATATCATGTGTTTTAGTATCCTCTATGTACCATCTGATTTCTCCAATGGAAAATAGAATCTAATTTCACATGGGATTAACCAACATGTCTTTAAAATATTTCCACTAAAAATTCCATCAATAAACACAGATGTACATGAGTATTCATCATAATACTAGTGAAAATCTATAGGGGCCCTACCATCAAATGTTACTCTATTTACCAAATTCTAAACATAATGTTTGTTCAATGGACTTATATTCATTTCAAACAACTCATCTTTATATGGACCCCCATGTTATCCTAGAATGATTTTTGGGTCAGCTTACCACCCCATGATCTATGATGCATTCTCATCCAAAATCACAGTATCAATTAACATATTATCTAGTTATATTACTATCCTATAAAAATCATATTAAAAAATTTTGGTATCTTGGTCACCCAATCTTGATAGTGTTATTTAACGAATTATTTTTCCATAGGCTGTCATGGACCAAACTGTTAAAATGTTCATCAGGTTCCCCCACATTGAATCAATTTTATAATCCATTGATGATCTGTTGTGGTAGTGAAATTATATTAAAAATAAATATGTGTAATGTGGATAATAAATGGATTCAACATTAATTTATATTGTGGTAAATAAACTCCTCATGAGCACAAAGTATGATCATTGTTCATTAGAAAAATATTCATTACCTTTATTGATCCTAATTTGTAGAATCAAATAATATAAAGGGGAACCATACATGGGATACCATAATATATATGTATATAATTATCACTATTTATATGCGTTCCAAAATAACATTTTAGATTATGGATTAATAACATAATTTTTATGAGAGGTGATGGGTTTTAGATACACATATCCTATAATGTGGGTAATTATCCACCCACTTATAAATTAGAAAGTCTTGTTGAAGTGTAAGTCATATTCCATGGATTTATTATACATTATTATAATGTATATATTATCCATGAATAGTATTAAATTATTTAAATTACCCCTCACTCCAATTGTTTTTATTAGAAAGATGTGTTAGGTCCCACGCATATACGAATATCTCAAACTAGTATAATCTATATTATTGGGAACACTATAAGATTTAATAGTGTCCCTTTAAAGGTCGATAATGTCCCATAAATTGGAATTCAAAAGAAAGAAACGTACCTTTTATTTGGATGAACCATGATAAATTCAAATATACCTCGGAGAATCACAGTGAGAAATAGATCCACCACACCACCACTAACTCAATATAATGATCTATAACGATATCAAAGAATATATGAAAGAGGAAATTTTTTATAACCAATGTTATATTTTATTATTCATTATCACTCTATATAGAATCATCCTATAGAGTATGTGGGTATTATTACTCTTATTAAATCATTCTCAATCGACAATAATTAATCAAACATGTCACAATAAGTCCAGATCCCACCCATCATTTTTTGTCCAATATGTTAATTCCAGTTACTCAATAACACACATGTAATGCCTTTTTATAATTAAACCATTTGTTGATAATTTATTTGATATGTTTTTTAGAGACCGACGATTGAAGTTCATGGACGTTACATAACTTTTCCAGAATAAATAACAAAAAATGACACCCAAATAACGTAATTGTTTATTGTGTTTGGAAACTCGGAAAATAATCTTATAACAATAGTGAAAGATCTTCACAATATCCCATAAATATATTCCGCTTTTTTTCTTACCTAAACCCTCTATTTATATCTTGGGGAAAAGAAAACATAAAAAGAGTGAGCTCAAATACTCAGTAAGGGTAAACCTGGAGAACATAAAAGCAATCCATAAACATTTGAACGTAAAAACATGAACATAATAAATGAAATAAATCTTGGCAGTACATAAGTCATAGATCATAAAGGAACATTAATAATGATAATATATAATGGGAATAAAAAATTTAATTGTGGAAACCTTTAATCAGAATTTATGATTTCCATAGTAGCCATGGCATTGCAGCCAAGACCATCATAGTGGAAAAAGTCCATTACTGAATCGGGTTTACTTGTCATTCCTTCCCTGTATTACTGAACTGGATTCACTTTCCATTCCAGCCATGTATATATAATGAGATATAGATATTTATCCAATTAATTTGAGGGAGATATAGGTCCCACCCATCTCATTATGAAATCATTCTTAATTGTGCCACAAAATAAACATAAATCATTCATCACAACACAAAGAATAAAATGGTTTTCATAAACATCATCCCATCATAACGTAATCCATATAAAACAATTGGATATCATTTAATAATAATAAAAATCATACCATGTAAATAATAGATACATTATAATTGAAATATAATCATACAAAATAATTTCATCTTAGATGGAATATAGTTTTGACAAAACACTAGAAATTTTTTTTGAAGAAAATATCATTTCTTCTTCAAAATCATTTTCCTTTCACAAAATTTCATTCACTGTTAAAAGAAAAGGATTTTTTTGAAAATAATCATGAAAACATTTAGATAAATCTTCATGAAAATTAGGAATTTTGAAACTGTAAAAATCCATTCATGCTATATAAGTTAAAAAAATGTATCCTCGTACTTTTGCCGGAAAAGTCAAGAAGTTCCTCAGATGGTAAACAAAAGAATTATTCCTTTCATAACACAATGTAAAATTCAATGAGGGGTAAATATGACTTTAAAAATACATGGAATAATATGAAACACATTATGAAATCATTTTTATGTACATGAATGAAAAATATAACCCTAGTAAATACTTACGTATGAGAAATCTCTGATAAAAATGTGATTTGAAAAATTATCCCTTACTTTAGGCCCAATTTCTTCAATATGTGTCTACAAATCCTGTATAGTGGGTTTAAATATTTTAAAAACTTTTAACAGAACCATAATAATATTTATGATATCAGATATGATTCACATATGACTTTATATTACCCGTTTTTTGTAAATTATATGTTAAAGCATCATTTTGGATAAAATCTTTTCATTTACCGTATGTGTTTTGAATTATTGTTCTTGATATTATTACTTATATTATGATTTAATTAATTTATGAATTTAAAACACAATTTTTATATAATTTTTATTCATCATATAAATATATATGATATTTCGATAAATGAAATGAAATACACAGTTCATGTACGTACGTATGAACAATGTTTTTGTTTACTTATTTATTTGAATGGAATTAAGTAAATGAAAAATATATTTACATAAATCCAGTATCATTATTATGTATTATAATTCATTATTATCTATTATATATACTTTATAATCATACTTGAATGGTTAATCATGGGAAATGAATCTCATCACGTTCGTGGAGACTGTAGTTCGTACGTACGTACGAGCGACAATATCATTATTTTGATATTAAAATCATATATAATTGGATGATATATCATATATAAATAATCATTATAATGTTATATTTATTATTTATATCATTTATACTCATTATTATACACATCCAAATGATGTAATGTTTTAATAACAAACTCCACCATGACGTGGATACAGTAAGCCGTACCCACGCACGTGTAGTGACTTTTTCACTCGTTGGATGGATAAAATAACTAATATGGTTGTAAAAATTATTTTAAAAAAATAATAGTATATTGAAGATACATGATTTATTATTTTATAATTGAAACAAAAAAGAAAGTAGAAGTGTAAGATGAAAGGTACTTGAAATAGGGGGTGAGATATTTACCTCTTTTTCGGGTTCTTCCTTCTGATTTGATCAAAAGGGATCCTTTGGCTGGCTTTATGACTAACGTAAGGCCTCTAAAATAAATTTAGGACAGCTGAAAAGTTATTTGGGCTGGGTTTGTCCAAGAAAAATGGCTTTGGAGGTGTGAATGAGAGAGAAGGTGGAGTTCCCTTTTATAAGAGGGGTGAGGGTACCTTAGGAAAAATTTAAAATATTATTTTATATTAAATTAATATTCGGTTTTTAATGGCTCCAAAGTGACTTATTTAGAGGATAGGGTGGGTAGGGGTCAAAATACTCTCAACCAATAGGTTTTATACAATTTTAGGTTACCATTGTATCCTTATCATTTAGATTTAACTCTAAGTTAAATAATTTAGCTTTTACCATTTATTCTCGTATTCTTACACTCTATGGTTAATAAACATACTATAAACTACCATTATAACAGCACTTGGTTCCATAATGTCATATATATTATTATATAAGTATTAGGTCCTATACTTAGATATTTAGGACCATTATATATATTTATAATAAAATATCTGTTTTAAAAACTTTTTTATGTCAATTTTGACACTATTTGTTATTTTGTTTTTGCTAAATCTATAAAAGCTTTATTACTTGAAAAAAATTCATATAACCAACCCTAATATGTCATATTTTTCTAAAAAATTAGTGTAATTCGTAAAAGGTCTTAAATTACATTTATTTCGGTATTTATAATATCAATTGTGTTAATATTTTATAAATAATGTAATTACTGCATCACCATTGTGTCATAAATATATTAATATATTTAATGTGTAAAAATCATAAATAAAATAAAATTATTTAGAATATATTATTATATTTATAATTAATATTTATAGTAGATTTTATCTTACATATAAACTTTTAAAAAATGTTTATCTTATTAAACATTTATTTTGACTATTTTAACTCTTATTTAAATAAAATAATAATAAATCTCCAAATCTAATCCAAGTGGAACAAAAGGGTAATATTTTATTCCTAAGGTTGATTTTGGTCGAATTACACTTATCCAATAGAATTAGGACATGTGTTAGGGTAATAATAATATCATTTTTAGCCATAATTACCCTATTTAATTTTCACCATGGTAAATAAAACTTAAAAGTTATTATTAACCCAAAATTACTTTTATCTTATTGATCCACATTTTAATTACTGATATCAACCATGTGTCTTAGATTTTTGAAATTACAATCATAGAAGTACTAAAATTAAATGTTATGTATATTTAAAAATTCTCCTAGGAGGTGGGTAAATGACGATAAAAAGCTCAATAAAATTTGTATAAATCTAAAATTATTATCAAATGACCCCAATTAATTATATTGATCTTATACAGGTATTATGTATCTATTTTGATCTAAAATAAATTTTAATAAAATAAATAATTATTTATATAAAAATTATGTTTTAAACTATAACTCAGTGGTTTTCACAATTCATCAAAAATTGAATGTTTTCAGAAAAACACTAAAAATTCACCCTAAACTAATTTTGGTATTCCGATTCCAAAAAATGAAGTCCATTTTGAATGATAAATTTTATAAAATTTCAAAAGGTGGGTATTAATATTCATAACGTCTAGGTAATAACAATATTATAATCATATCTCATTTAGTGAAACTCGGTATTGCGTACAACACACGCTATTGAGGAAGGTTTCCCTAGCATGCAACACAAGACTAGAACAGTGTTTGCATATACTAAAAGATAATATGGTGTTGTGTATAACACAATCTAATCTTGGTGAAGTGTACAACACAAGATGTCAAAGAATTTAAAAATAATTTTTCTCATAAAATCTCAGGGTGTTACATTCTACCCCCCTTAAAGGGAATTTCACACTCAAAACTTGTCAAGGATATAAATCATTTACAACTTTTCTGTTTCTCTCATAGATACCCACATCGTAAAAATAAATACTAAAATATAATTTTAAAAACAAAAGTATGAAATTTAATGGTTACCATAATTAACGCATCATTAGCTTTCCACATAGGAGAACATATGTGAAAATATGGATATGGAAGAGAAATATAACTTTCAGGTTCTGATAGATAGTGGTAGAGGACATGGATATGAAAAATCCAACTATCAAAAAGCCATAATTTTTTTATGATCTAAGATACCATCTGAATCATCAGATATAAGGGTATTATGATAACTTTTTTGGTTTTCATGATCATTTCCCTAATGTTAAAAAAGTTTTTCATAAGGAGAAATACTTACATGATTTTAGTGTAATATCATTGTCGATCATTCCATAAACAATTTCCACTTCATCCCTTATTAATGAAATGATGTTGAACTTTTCATTAATGAAGTGTTACCAGATCATGCGATTGCTTATTAAATCTGTCTCAAAAAGGCAGAAAAAGTTATTAAATATACATAAGTCCATAAATGGTAAAATTAACAGTATATGATTCCAAAAATGGACTTATACTTAAACTATCACATGTATTAATAATATAAATCTAATTTCTACTAACCAATGACTTCTTGTAGGCCCACGGTAGGTGATAAAGGCATGTGGCACTTCAATTGTGGGTTCTATTCCTGCAACCTTTTCTGACGTGACGGGTTGTCGATCGTCGTCTAGGTTTTCCTTTTTCTAAAACAACACTATTAAAACATTCCCAAAATAATATTGAAAAAAATATATATCCTTAAACAATATTATATTATTTCCAACATAATCCATTTCAAATCTTTAGGCTTATCCAAAATACTTCTTTCTAAGCTCATAGTATAAAGAAAATGATTACTAGAAATATCATCACCCATGCATGGGAATTCCATAATTTATCCCCCATACAACATAATATATATCTTGTTGATTGCATTCTAAACATGTGAATACCTTAATATTGAATTCTCTTTCAACATGAATTACCATAGAACCTTCTTGAAAACATAAATGTTGTCAAAAGTTATCTCTTTGCACATATCAAAATACCAACAATTCTTTATTCTCAAACCATGATGTCACTTTGTCCTTATATCAGTCATGAGCTCAGTAATAATATTAATCATATTATTTTCTCCTTATCCCTTCATTATGCACATATCATCTACTTTCTAAAAATATTTCAATCACTTTTCATGGTTACTGGTACCATATTCTTATAGAAAACCACAATGGACCAATATATAAATAAATTATTATACCATAAGAGTACCTTAACAACATTATTCCTGAATACTAATACATAAACATTTCAATCCATCCTCTTCAATTATTGTCAGGGAATAAGTCCTTCCTTGATGTAGAAGTAACCTCTTAGGCCAGGGTATTGGTTTGGGTAATGCCCATGTTCGCCACAGATAAGTCATTGAACTCCATAATAGTTTGTCACTCTATGACCCTTCATTCAAAACAGATAACATCTCCCCCTCAATTTGATGTATTCATTAAGGTTCTTATTCCCTTATTTATAAATATCAATCTTCTATTCTCTCTGATCCTCACCAAGAGAACATGAAAAAAAGACCATCTAACTCTTATTTGAAGCATTATGAATACCACTAATGTTCACATTGTTGATCATATATTGCCAAGACTGATTCGACATAAACACAAAATCTTTCTTTCTAGGAATTAGGCAATTTCATTGATCATAGTCACCAATTTTCCCATTGGAATCAATGTTGAACCAATTCCTTTTGGTTCCCTCCATTAATAAATCCAAAAACCATGGTGTAAGAAACAATTAAAATAACAAAGAACCGCATAATCATAATGAATCACTTATGGGATGCCTAACATATCATAGATTCTTCAATCCATTAAACCCCAGATCCACCCTAGGTTATTCATGGTAATCAAAATAATTCTAGGACTGTAACCTATAAATAAACTAAAACATAGGGACATCCCTATTCATACCTTAGAAATATCTCTAGGGATCTCACTAATGTTTTCGGATCATAGTTTCCAAAGGTTAAATAATCCTTTGCTCTGATACCAACTGTAGAGACCCAGGACGGATGTACATGGAAATTATATTACTTTTGTAGAATACTTAATACATAACAAAAGATTACACCCAAGGACTGTAATAGTTTAGTGTCTTTGGACACTCAGATCATAATCCTCTAATCATGGTGAAAGACCTTCCACATCTCCCAAAAATGTCTTCCCCTTTTTTCTCTTACCTAAAACCTTTAATTATATACATGGGAAAAGATAACATAAAATGGGTGAGCTAAAATGATCGGTAAGGGTAAACAAGGAGAACATGAAAAAAATCCATAAACATTTGAATATAAAAACATGAAGATAATCAATGACATAAATCTTGGCAGTATATAAGGCATAGATCATAAAAGAAAATTTATCATGATAAAATATAATGGTAATAGAACATGTAATTGTGGAAACCATTAAGAACATGTTATGATTTCCATAATAGATAAGGCATTGCTGCCAAGACCATCATAGTGGACAAAGTTCATTACTGAAACAGGTTTATTAGCCATTCCAGCCCTGTATTACTGAACCCGATTCCCTTTCCATTCCATCCAAGTCTATCTCATGAGATATAAATCTTTACCCATTGCATTGGAGGTAGATATAGGTCCCACATATCACATAATGAAATCATTCTTAATTGTTCCACGAAATAAACATAAATCATTCATCGTAACCCAATAAATAAAATGTGTTTGATAAAAATCATCACATCATAACATAATCCATATAAAACAAATGTATTTTATTTCGTCATAAGAAGAATAAAATCATGTAAATAAAAGATACATTGTACTTGAAATATAATCATACTAAAAAATGTCATCTTAGATGGAAATTAGTTCTGACAAAACACTTGAAATTAATTCTTGAGGGAAATATACTTTCTTCTTCAAAATATTTTTTTGTTCACAAAATGCCATTCATTTCTAAAAGAAAAGGATTTTTTTGAAATGACTCATGAAAACTTGAAGAGTAAGCTTCATGAAAATTAGGCATTATGAAACCATAAAAATCCATTCATACTGTATAAGATAAAAAAACATTCTGCTCATACTTTTGCCGGAAAAGCCAAAAGGTTCCTCATATGGTAAAAAAGAAAGATTCCTTCCATAACATAATGTAAAAGTAAAATATGGGTTAAAATAACTTTAAAAATACATGGAAGAATATTAAACACTTTATGAAAAACATTTTTAAAGACATGGATGAAAAATATAACCCCAATAAATACTTATGTATAAGCAATCTTGGATAAAAAAGAGACTTGAAAAATTATCCCCTAGCTTAGGTCCAATTTCTTCCATATGCGTCTAAAACTCTTGTATAGTGGGTTTAAACATATTATCAACTTGTAACATAACCATAATAATATTTATGATATTGTATATGATTCACTTATTACTTTATATTACTAGTTCTTTTGTAAATTGCATGTTAAAGAAGCATTTTGTGTAAAATCAGTTCATTTATCAAATGTGCATTGAATTTTTGTTTTTGATATTATTTCTTATATCATAATTTAATGAATTTCAGAATGTAAATCTTGATTTATATTATTACTTAAAATTGTTTCATTTATCGAATGTGACGTATATACGCATGTGTGGTGACTTTTTCATTCATAGGATGGATAAAATAACTAATATGGTTGCATAATTTTTATAATAACATCAATTTATATAGAATATACTGGAGATATGATTTTATAATTGAAACAACAAAGAAGGAGGACGTGGAAGAATAAAGGAACTTGAAATGGGTGGTGAGATATTTACCTCTTCTTCGGGTTCTTCATTTTGATTTTATCAAAAGAGCTCCATAGGTTGGCTTTATAACAAATGAAAGGCCTCTAGGAATATGGGAGGATAGTTGAGAGGGTATTTGTTCTGGTTTTGGATGAGACAAATGGCTTTGGAGGTGTGAATTAGAGATAAGGGGGAGTTCCCTTTTATAAGAGGGTTGAGGGACACCTTAGAAAAAACATAAAATATGATTTTATAATAAATTCATATTCGGTTTATAATGGATCCAAAGTGACTTATTTCCAGGATAGTGTTGGTATGGGTCGAAATACTCTCATCCAATAGGTTTTAGATATGTTTAGTTTACCATTTTAACATTATAATTTAGATTTAAGTCTAAGTTAAATAATTTAACTTTCACCGTGTCTTCTTGTATTATTACACTATATGGTTAATAAACTTACTATAAACTACCAATATAACCCAAATTGGTTAATTAATGTCATATATATTATTATATTAGTATTTTGTCCAATCCTTAGATTATTTGGACCATTATTTCAATTACTAATATAATATTTGTTTTAAAAACAACTTTATGTCAATTTTAACACTATTTGGTATTTTGTTTTTTTTTCTAAATTCATAACAGCATTATTACATAGAAAAACATCCATCTAACTAACCCGAATATGTTATTGTAACCAATAAAATTAGTTTAATTCTTAAAAAGTCTAAAATTTCATTTATTTTTGTTTTATAATATCAATTTTGTTAATATTTTATTAATAAGGTAATTACTACATCATCATTGTGTCATAAATAAATTAAATTATTTAATGGTTAAAAATAATAAATAAAATACCATTATGTTTTAAATATTTTTATCTTTCTAATGAATATTTATAGTGTAACTTATCTTATGTGTAACCCTATATTAAAAATGTTTCAGTTATTAAACTTTGATTTTATCTATTTTAACTCTTATATAAATAAAATAATAATAAAAGTACCAATCTAATCCATGTGGACCTAAAGGGTAATATTTTATTTATAAGGTTTATATGGTTGAATAACAGTTATCCAATAGTATTATGACATGAGTAAGGGTAATAATAAAACCATTTTAACCCTTAATTAACCTATTCACTTTTAACCGCGGCAAATAAAAGTAAAAAGTTATTATTCACCAAATATTATTTTTATCTTATTGAACCACGTTTTACTTACTTATATCTACCATGTCTCTCGGATTTTTGACATTCCACTCACAGATGTAGTAGAATTATATTTTATGTAAATTAGCAAATTCTCCTAGGAGGTGGGAAAAAGATGGTAAAAAGTTTAATTTTTTTATATATCTAAAATTATTATAAAAGGACTCCAATGAATTACATTGAATATATACATATATTATGTGTCTATATTGACCTAAAATAAATTTAAATAAAATCAATAATTATTTAAATAAAAATTTTGTTTAAAACTATAATTGAGTGCTTTTTCACTATTCATCAAAAATTGAATGTTTTCAGAAAAACCCCAAAAATTCACCCTAAGATAATTTCGATATTACGAATCCACAAATGAAGTCCATTTTGAATGATATAATTTATTAAATTTTAAAAAGTGGGTATAAAAATTCCAAATGGCTAGTTCATAAAAATATTATAATACTATCTCATTTAGTGAAACTCGGTATTGCGTACAACACACACTATCGAGGAATGTTGCTCTGGCATGAAACACAAGCATAGAATATTGTTTGCGTATACTACAACATAATACGGTGTTGTGTATAGTGTAAGATAATCTTGGTGAAGTTTAAAACACAAGATGTCAATGAAATTAAAAAGAATATTTCTCATAAAATCTCTGGGTGTTACATGCTTTTTATGGGATTTATCATGAAATTTTATTTCGAACTACCTCATTTTTATCTAATACATTGTGGATATTTTAAAATAATTTAGACATTTATCAGTCATAGATGGTTGAGACATTCCATATGTGAAACACCCTACTTGGATCATATCACATTTTTTCTCTATTCCAACAATCTTCTATAGATGTTGGACTAGAAAATTATTGAGTACCCTAGAGTTGATGGATGAATAACTAGTTTTTTTTCAATTAATAATGAATAGAACATTGCACATTATGTCTTAGAATAATGAACTATGTTCCTTCAAATCATGGATTATTATGGGAATATTTATCTAAATTTTACCTAGAAATATTTTAAGTTATAAAAACATATGTTGTTCAAATATATCATAGTAATTCATTTGTTTTTATTTGTTATAAAAACTTATTTATTTACATATTAAATTATCTTATGTATTTCATGATTTTGGTTTTTTTATTCATAAATGATATGTGAAATTTTTAGAATAATTAAAAATGTAAGTTATCTCTAATATATAATGAGTAAACATAATTTATTTAATAAAAACTAATAGATTAAATATAAAAATAGTGGATATAGATTTTGTCAATAGAATTTATCTTGCATGTAATGTTTATCAAAAACATAATGATTCATCTTAATATATTCATGTATAAAAATATTATCTTAACATATGAGTGAATACCCACAAAGTGTATATGAATTGTCATTCAATGAAATTAATATAATATGGCTAAGAAATTTATAAAATTACACAATTCATTAATCTTATGAAATGGACCATCATTAATGATTTATCTTAAAGATTAATAGGAAACCAAAATATTTTGGTACCATAGGATCGATAATAATTTATTTAAATTAAAATTACTAGGATCATTTTATTTTACAAGACAGAATTATCCTATAGAATCAATAAATAAAATTTTTCTATTTTATGTGCTAAACATGAAAAAAAAATATTTTATATTACATTGTTGTATGATCAAAATTTATTATGTGAGTATTTATCCTTGTCTATTATCTTATGAATATTTATTCATAATATAGAGGAATAATTTAATTATTCATTTTACAATTTCTATGAGTTTTGAAAATTTTAAATATATAATTACATTTAGAAAAAAATAATTTTCTAAATACATTTTCTGGTTTGGAAGCATATTATTTTCTCCAAGAAAGAAAAATATGGTAAAAATGAATCCCTATATTTATAACCTCAAATTTAAATCTAAATTCATAGATTATGAATATAAGCTTATAATTTTCAGGGCACAACTATTTTTCGACTAGAGAATTATATTGACCATCATAATTAACATGTTTGGTTAGATAAAAATAAATCAGGAAGATATAATAACATGATTTTCTCATACAATCAAGATAAGTGTTTCATATGAATATCACAAAAAATTTCTAAATGACTTGACCAATTTTATTTTGATAATATACAATTCATATAAAATGAAATAACACATATATTATCCCTCTACATGTAGTCAATTTCTATGGATATACCATAAACATTTATATTCCCCTTCATGTAATTATTTGTTTTACCCATTTAACACTTCATATTTATCATGGTATTAATCCATAAAAATTTGAAATCGAGTGATACAATATCATGGAATTGTATTGTAATGGGTGATTTTAGTAATACAATCAAAATACATGTTACATGTAACAAATGCATTCACTCATGTGGGAATCACAGAAAATGGATAGTATAGGGAAAATCATATATATCATTTATTAGAGTGTTGGTGGAATGAACTATGTGTTCTTTTGGACATGAAATACTACAAACAATATATATTTTATAATTATCATATTGTTTTTCATTTTGATTAAAATATAAAAATATGATAAGATCATAATTTCACAGTGACATTGAGATGGTGGTAATTAAGGAATTAAAATATAAAAAACTCAATACCCCCTAACCTTGATTCATTTCTACATGTTTCTCTAACTAAAATTTGTATCAGGGAAAGAATTTTTTTAGTTCCCAACACTAAATTATTATGTAATAAAAATTAACATTATTTAAATGAAATAAATGGATATAGTTAATATATATCTATACATAGGGATCCATAGTTCACTGGAGAAATATATATGTATTCTATGGTGAAAATGAATATATACCAAAAAAGAATAGTCAAGAAGTATATCTAATATTTGATAGGCCTTAAATTATTTACAATACTGATCTTAAGTGATGGGATGATACTTAAGAACCCATATATGTCACGAATTTAAAATTCATGAATGCAATAATATTTTTCTGTGGCCTAGATGAGTTCAAGATGTTATCTCATTTTTTTAGAAGACATGAAAATTTGAAAAATATTTTAGTGGACTGTGATGCAACAAACAATGTTTGATCACTTCGATAATACCCTTTAAAAATAATGTTTTATGAAGAATGGTGGAAGAAGAAGAAGAAATGCAGTAACATTGGAGATTAAATATTATATTAATTAAAATTTTAAATATATGAATTCCTTTTCTATAAAAATATGAAGCTCCAAATAACCAATAAATTATCCCACCCAAATATAGAGGAATGAAACCTTCCATAAAGAAATAAACTGATCCAATATGTTGGATAATAATAAATATTATCATTAGATTAATAACATATGAATACATGATGGAATATAAAATTAAATATCATATGATTTGTTGGGTGAAAATTTATACATTAACTATTTATACCTCAAGGAATGACATGAATAATATAATCATACATGTTTCTAAATCATATAAGGAACAGAATACTTCAATATGCTCATAATAAAACGTTATCAATTCAAAATTTTCCTAAAAAATCACGATGTTGTAAAAATAATGAATATGATTAAAAAACATCAACAACTATTTGAGGAATTATCGAAAAACTATGGATGTCTGATTTTATGAGTTCATGAATCAAAGACACATAATGATAGAGTACCACAAATTGCATGTGAAAAATATATATGATTAATTTCTTCCCAAAGGCTAGGTATAATAATAATACTGATAAATATATAAATTAGAAATGTATATCCTTATAGAAATCCAATACTAAGAATAAATAAAATTCTAATGTGGAGGTGGCTAATCATATGTATAACATGTGAAACATGGCACAAACAGATGTGTTACATTTTACTTATTAATTTAAAACTAAATATGATTATGAAAAATCAATTATGAAAAATAAAATGAATATTATTTAATATTATACTACTTATATAAGTCTATATTGAAAAATAAACTATTACTATAGAATTTTTATAATTCCACGGTTAATTAAGATGTTATTTTAAAAATAATATAATTTTGGACATAAGAATAAAAATTATCCATATTTTTTAAATTATGCTACCCATGATATCATAATAGTTGAATTATAATTTTATGTAAATATCTAAATGCATGATTCTTGTATTTTTAATAAGGGGTAGAAACATAAAAATAAAATCCATGGTAAATACAAATTTAATAAGGAAATACATATTATAAGAATCAACAAACAAAAATATAAGATTTATAAATATTATTTCATACCTAGTACTATCATTAAAAATATATATTATCATACACATTTTCGCAGTGGATAGAATGGTAATTTTGAGAAATCCAAATAGATAATAATTATAAAAATATTTGAATAAAATAATGTGACTATTTAAGAAAAAAATAATAGTTGTAGTTCTATAAATAGAAGCTAAACATATATTACCTAGTATTTTGTAGGTAATATTTTGGGAGACAAAAATATTTGGGTAAGCAAAAAATATTTCTTATTTTTAATAGATTTTTTTAGTAACATCCGAAAAAACATTTCAAACTTGTTTATGGAAAGTTGATTTTTTAGACACATGAGTGGATATATCTATAACATTCACTCCTTATCAATGATAGATGAGAGACTTGTCACTATTCGTGAAAAATATGTTGAGATGATAATCAGTATTATATCCATTAGAGACCAAAAATCAATGAATATGAGTGAAGTAAATTGTGTTTATTATTTAATGAAGAACGTTTTATGTAACTAGCAACATTGTTGTAAAGAAACTTCTTTTGGGGTTTCATGAAATTCATTTTTTATGATAAACATACAATATTTATGGAACAATTAACATTAATTGTGTAGAACATTGATCTATTTTTTTGTAGAGAGAACATCTTTTCTTTTTGAATACTAAAATTAAATAATAGATCATTTGTAATAAAATATACTGCTATTTTATAGTTTATTACTCATAAAATTAAATTAAAATAAATTTTTTTTTGGATTTTCTTGACCATAAATATTATTAACAGAAACTATATAATGTTTGTAAAACGTTGATGCAGTAAAAACATATTAAAAAAATGAGAGTTTTCTATTTCTATAACTTATTAACATCTAAACATGGATCTTCTAAAAAAATTATATAATAGCATGTATATGTGCAATTTTTTTAATATATTAGTTGTCCATTTTAATGACTTTTATGGGTTTATTAATTTATATTTATGTGTAAAGCCTATTTTATTCCTATTGAATTATATAAAAATTTAATAAATGATAATTATTGCATTTTTTTATTTCTAATGTGATGAAGGAGGATAATTTACCAATCAAGCAAGCAATTAATTTTTTTCAATGTATGGAATTAGGCATACCTTTTATACCCCTAGAATACCTCAACAGTGTGGTTTTATTGAATGGTGGAATATGACCATGCCTTAAATTACTTGAACTATAATATCTAACCATATCCCACCAATGTACCGCTCAGATGAAATTGTTAATATAAAAACTATTACAAAAATATATATCCAAAAAGTCCAATTTTGTGAAAAATTCTCTATAAGTTATTAAATAATAGAAACAAAGGGAGGATATGTCAGATTTTTTTTGTTTCAAGGCATATTAAATGAACACAAAAGAAATATCTTGTTATAATCAAACCAAATTCATAAAAAGTAATCATTCTACGATACTATACAATATCTAAATAATAAATGGTTTTCAATATGATATCATTTTTAGATGAAATAACACCCCAAAGTTTCTCATTTGATTACAGCCAAAATAAATTGAAGATGTTTAAAATGAAATATATCATATTCATTTATTTTTATAAAAATATGGATTTTAAATCAACATCATTCTTAGATGATGATTTTCTTGGGTGCATTAAATATATGAAATGTATAAAAGTATCCTCTAATTTTCTAGAAAAATACTTAGTATAATTGACTTGTCAGATAAAACATTCATCTTTGTTGGTGTGAGTATTGCAAGAGGGGTGGGGAGAATTGATTTACCAAGGAAAATCTCTATCAATGTAAGTTAAAATTATGTTCCATAGTTTAATTAAAATAAACTAGTTAGTAAAAATACCACATCAATAAATATTATGATGACTTAATATTTTTTTCAAATATTTATTGACCTTCAGTTAAAATAATTGTAAAAAAACATTAACTTTTCAAATAAATTTACACAATAAATACATTATATAAAAAATTATTATTGATAACACTAAATGTATTGTGTTTTATTATAGTTTAAAATATATTTATTTTGAAAATTATATACACATATAGAAAAATGAAAACAATGAAATGAAATAAAGTGGATCAGTTTCAAGATGATATATAATCCAAAACACTTGACAATCAATTAATTTCATGTAGATTGTGTATAATAATATATTTTTCACATCCCTGATTTGTTGTACAATGGAAATGTTTTCCTGGCCACACAAGTCCTCTTCAAAAATATCCATGGGAATAAATGAAATATGGGAAACAAAAATAACCCCTCTAGACTTCCATGGAGAAAATGTAAAGAGATTAGAGAAGATATTGTGTATCTTATAGTTCAGCTGTAATATAGAGTTTTCATGATTAAAATAGAATTTTAAAAACACTAAAAATAATATAAAATATAATAAACACAAATAAAAAATAAAAAAATATTTATAGATTGAGTATATATGTCTAATATGCTTTGTATCTTCTAACACCGTGAACGTAGCTTGAAATGAAGATCATGAAGGGTTTCTGATAATTTTTGTAGAATAGAGTATCATATACACTCTCTAATGAGTCTATATAAAGTATATTGGGTGTTCAATCTGATTCACCTATTATATAGTTGATCACCGGAATGAATATTCATGTAAGGAACACTACCAAACAGTCTTCTTTTGATTATGCATTGTTCAATTCACTATTTCTCTCTGAATTCTTGTGTACAAATCATTAAATCTCTTTTTTCCTTAGTTCTCACTCAATTTATTGGACTAATTTTTTAAAAGAAAAATATATTAAGAATAATCCAGAACCTCTACTCCTCACAATGCATAATTGACACACAAATCAATGGATTTGTGTAATTGATTCTAAAAATATTTAATATAATATTTGTCAAAAACATAGATAATGAAGTCATTAGTAATATTTAATTTAAAATAAAAGAAAATAGAGGTAGTTATTCTTTTAATGATGGAAAAACCCCTTGCATTGAGTCATGAAAATATAGAATAAGGTTGATGGTGTGTCAGACCAATGGTGAGTCATCTCGGTTGTAAGTCAGTCCAACTATTTTCCAAATATTATTTCTTATGGTATATCATCATAAAAGATGACTCTACTGATGTTGTATATATTTTTAACAACTATCCAATTTTTTATTCTGGTGGGGACTCATTTCTGATAGTAGGTTTTTCCCATACATTGTCAATTTTTCATGATTCCTCTCTGATGGTAAATTTTTTCAACACTTATCCAATGTTTTTTACTCAACATTATGGAAGTATTATTCTCCAAACATATATAATATTTTATTTCAATGGTGATATAATGATGGAGGTCAGCCATCAACGACATTGAAACCTATTTGACGGTGACAAAACATCTTTAGGGGGTTATTCCCATACGTATCCAATTTTCACCAGTCTATCTTATATTGTAAATTTCAACAATAAAACAAAAAACTGGTTAATATTATAATAAACGTGATTTTGTGATAACTAAAACATGTGTTCCACTAATCCATCATTCTATGATCTCAAATCACGGAATTTTATGAACCATGGTATCCAAAGTAATGAAGATACATTGGGTGTAAAAATAAATTTTATAGTAAATGAATGAAAGGAACTAATATGATATGGAATCAAAATGAATATTATTTGTGTATCAATAGACTGATATTAATAGAATATGACTATATAAAATAAATAATTGCAATAAATGGAATATATTATTCACCCCATTTTTGGATTATCAAAATGATAAAATACTACAAGAAATAAATGGGATCAAAATATAAATAAGAGAAGTCCCAATAATAAAATAAATGCAAGATAATCTAAAAGGAATAAAAAAAAGAAACATAACAACATCCCAATCACATACACACAATCTAATAATAAACACTTATTAGGGTGTGTAGAAGGAATAAGTTTTTATTTTCCCTTCCCATTGTCTTAATGAGATTTTTTTTGTGAAGATAAGGGAACACATTGAATGGATGAAGAAAAATAACTCAATGTAGGAAGCTATTAGATGATCGTAGTCTATAGAATTTGGACTTTTCCTTGGATAGATAAATTGGATGGATGAAATTTACAATTAAAAGGTGCATATGGATCTCTGGTTAAAACGTGATTAAATAACTCTATATTAGATGTTGTAGAGGTCATTTGAGAAATAACTATTATGGAATCCTTATCCACCACTTCTATTCTATAAATATTCATAAAGAGGATTATATGAATATTTAAATCCATGAGTATATATCCACCCATATCCATAGTAGTAATGATTTTTTTCACTTCTAAAAAAACATTTTCAATATAGTCATCTTCTTCTACTGATTTACATTATCTTTTTCTACTTGATTCACTGGAGGAAATATCATATTTTTGGTTTAGAATATCAAATAATAATTTAGCTCATGCATATTTTTTTATCTATGATGGAAAAAAAATTTATACATTTTTTTATTGTTTCACTATATGGTTTCATGTATTTAGTATATTATGTAACCATTATACGAACATGATCACTATTATGCTCTAATTTCATCAACCACTCTTGAGGTATACCAAATACATTAGATGATACAACATGAATATATTCTACAACATTATATATAGTCAAATCAACATCAATGGAAATAGGTGGAGCATTTTATGAAGATTCCATTGAAATATGTTTCTCTATTATTTCTAGAAATGAATCCATGGATTCTGTAAAATAATACCTTATCTCATCCACTATAGTTCCCATAAAATATATCTCACATTCTATCCATTTTTTCCACTTCCAATTCTCTAATATGAAGAAAAATATTTGGTTGAGTGTGTTGAATCAAAACACTAAAAAAAATTATAACTTCCTTATCATTGATCATAATTACTATTGTAGGTTCGTCTCTCAACAAAAAAACCCAAATCTGATACAATCATTTCCCTAAAGGAATCTAATTCAAGTTTTGTGACAATATCAACTAGGACTAATGGAATTATAGGGGAATCTAAGGATACATCATGCTCGGACCTTGTTAGAACATAAGAATAAAATAACTCTAACTAATATACCATTCCTATTTGATCTTCCAAGGATCCCTTAGGATCCCTTGACACTAAAAGAGATTGGACACCATACTTTAGTTTAATTATATATAAATTATCTCTTAACATAAACTTAGAATCTATCAAATTGACTGAATACATACTATAAAACATGTTTATTGATGGGTCAATAATAGTAGAAAAACTCATTGTAGGTGCCACACAAATATTCACATCTAATATATGCATATTATATTTCTAAAAATTGTCTGCAAGACCAATAATGTCTCCATCAAAATTGGGATCTATTGGGTGATAATACAGATATGATTATTCATACCCCTCAACAGATGCTTCCTTACAATCACTATCAATTCCATATACATCCTTAAATAAGATCAGTTCATCTAAATATATATAAATAGTCCAATATTAAAATAAAATAATTGATTGAGGAATCATAAAATCCTTATCCCTAATTCATTGAATGTAACCATTAGAACCTCCATTATTATCAGTTTCACTTCCTTTTTCATTTGCATTGTCTTCATTATCTTCTTCACATCCTTCTTCTTCTTCATTTTTATTTTCCTCACCATTATCAACAGTACCATTTTCATCCATGGATTTGGTATAACTATATTGTTGTTCCTCAAAATATTATTTTATCTCTCATTCCTCACTCCCATCATTTAGGATCCTCTCTCTAATAGGGAGGGACCTAGGTGTACTTGGACAAAAATAGGTAAAATCAAGATAACTATGAATAATGCCTTGGCCACTACAATCACCCACAACAAAATACTGATTTTTATCATTAGAGGCAGAATTATCCACATCAACTTAATCAGAATACTGAACCAACACATCTAAATTAAATATAGGATCCAAAAGTTTATTTGGTATATATGGTTGATCGACATGATTGAAATAATCAGAAAACCATTCACCATCATCCACCAGTTGTATCTCTTGATTATTCCAATGAATCTTCATCCTTTTAAAAATCACTCTGGTAATATAGAAGCATGTACTTTTATCCACTAATTATTCACCTTTATCATCTTGGCCATTTTCCTTTGGAACATCCTAACTAAACATAGGACATATTAAATAAAATGATATTGATGGAGGCTTGACAACTAAAATCATGTCATGAATTACGTATCTACAAAAGTGGATATTTGTTCCCCTTTTCAAAAGATAGAAAATAAAAAATCTTGATACCTCATTATATAAAATTATCCTTTTCACAGTCAAATATGATGTATAATAAACTAAAAAAGAAATTAGTATTCACCATCATGTTTAGTGAAAACTAGTATTTTAACTGTATGAACACAAGTTAACTCATCCAATGCATCTTCATAAATAAAATTATCACTGACATTTAGAATAATTCCATGATAATCATTTGAAACATCATCATTATGAACTATCCAAAATCTATTCCACTAATATGAGGAGTAGACAACATTATATCCATTTATCTTTCTTCTAACTGAATCATAATTTTCCACAAAATAGAACTCAAAAAAACATATAAATCTACTTCACTAACCTTGAATTAAAATCCATCAGGAAACATGAAAACCATTACACGAAATCCCTATTCATGTATGACCTTTAGAACCAAATAAATTGTTTAATGTAAAAACTCATCATAGGCCACTTTTTTGGAAACAATAATACACTTAAAAATATCGAGTTTCACTAGATTAACTATAGCTGAATGGCTACATTCACCTTTATTATTTATTAATGTATGAAATTATCCTATAGAATAAATGGAATTTCTATGCATTCTATCCATGATGAACAACTTCAATGGTTTTTGAGAAGGTGAGAAAAGGTTAATGGTCTGGAGAGAAAGTTTTGAATCTAGTCGTGGGAGAAAAGTTTAAGGGATTGGTGTTTTGATTGAATAAAAACATATAATTTTTTATAAATAATGGATTTATGAATTTGAAAATTAAAATATGCAATATAATTTAAATCAAATAACCAATAAAATAAAAAATAAAATTACATCAATGAAGTCATCACAAATAATGATAAATTGATAATAGAAATTTTTTTCTATTGGTTAATAACATAAATGGTGAGTAATTCCTATTTTGTGTAAAACTCAATTGTGGGGAAAAGACAAAGGTGTGTAAAACTCAATAGCGGGTAAAACTCAATGGTGGTTAAAACTAAATGTTGGTTCATAGCTGGGTAATGTTCAATGGTGATTAAAAATCATTGGTTGGTAAAACTCAAGGGTGAGTACAAGATTAGTGAAGTTATTCAAAATTAATATCTCAAAATTCATGTCTTATGTAGTTCATTCTATCAGAATTAAACAGCATAGTAAAAATGTCAACATCCTGGTGTTTGGATCTAATGTATTCAAGATTTATATCAATTTTATTAATGTGATCTCAAAAAAGTGATTTATTAAATAAATATGTTTTTTGGAGATAGATAGGGATGCATGGAATTATTTTTTGAACTTATATTGTCACAATTTAGATGGACAAGTCTAAATTGAAATCCATAGTCTATAAATGTGTGTTTCATCCAAAAACATTGTTCACAATATCTATCTATATCTATGTATTCTAATTCATATGTAGGTAATGCAACATTATTATTTTCCTACTACTCTAATATACTAGTTATTCGTAAAAATATATCACATGTTCCAGATTTCATTTTTATGTGTAACTTACCACCACCAAAATAAAAATATGAATAAACAACCAAGTCAAATAATATACATGATGGGTAATATAGTCCAAATATGGTAGTATACATGATGTATTAAAAATTACATTTTATTGAAACTATATGTTAATCCTTTTGGTTTACATGAAAATTGGCACGCGTACAGACATTATTCATTGTGTCCTGTTGGATGGTATTTATATATACAATACTTCTAATCATAACTTTGTAACAGGTTTGATCTAGTAATTTTACTACATCATCAATGAGCCAACATATATGTGGTACTAATAGGAGTATCAAAAATCGTAATGTTATCTAAATTAAAACGTTTTAAAAGGTCCATAGAATATTTATATTGATTTAAAATAATTACTTCATTATATTGAAATATATGAGAAATAATATCTATTTCATGTCTGCTATTAAAATAAGTTCAAATTAATTTTTCATCATTTGACAAAATTAGTACATAATAAATTTTTATAAGATCCATTAATTGAATCATCTACAAAATTTTGAACAGCATAAAAATGATTTTAATTTTTTTATAAAAATGTTAAAATCACTTATACATTTTGAATATATTATTTATTTAATAAAAGATATGTTCCTATCATTATAATATCTACAAGCATTCTTTATACCATATATTGATTTTGTTAACACCTAATAATGATTTAGAAAATAAAGGTTTTTAAAACAATTGGGTTTTTGGACAAAAACATCATCCAACATACACACATTTATGAATGCACATTGGACATCCATTTGATGTACATTAAAATATAGATGTGAAACATAGACTATTTTCATTATAATGGATTCATGTCTGCCTATAGGTGAAATGGTTTATTCATAGTTAATACCCACTTATTGACTATAAAATTGTATGATTAGCCTTTCCTTGTTCATTACTGTTGTCCTAGGTTCATCAACCACGTTTCAAAAATTCCATTTAATACCAATAATCAAAGTTTCTTTAAAACTATCAAAATGTTCCCAATATATGATTATATCAAATTTATTAGGTTCTTATTTCATATTCATTACCATTAATTCATCAATAATTTCATCATTGGTGTCATTTAGAACATGTTTTGACTTGAATGAATGATGTATTGCATTATTTATTAAAGAATCTATAGTTTTCCTACCTCTATCTTTGTTTATAAAAAAATATAAATGATTGTGTTTAAGATCCCCAATAGTTCTATTAAAAAAATGGTAAGTCACTTAATGGTCCTTAATAGGTTCAGATTTAGACTATAGATGTTCCTCATAACATGTTGAATGTTCTTATTGGTTCATAGTAGAATTAGAAGTAATTGAATGTAATTTCAAAGTTGATAAATCATCCCCAAGATTTTATTATGTGGGTTTAGGTTCATGTAGACAAAATCATCCCCAATATTTTGTTACAAATATATTCTTCCGCATTCATAGATGAGATGAAATCATGATATTGATATAAGGTCATTTATGTGTGAAAAAATTCACATAATAGTTTTTGGTACTGTAGGATGAGGATATGAGTTGGAATATATCCCAAATTCAATAAAAAAATTGGAAAACATATCCTAGAAAAAAACTATTTTTAGGGATTATATCCTTATACATATCCATATGAAATTACAATAAAATTTATATTTTATATATGAAATTTACTTGTATATTATATTGATAATTCACAGATAGTCACAAATTCTTATTCAAACATCTAGATATTAATATCACTATGATGTATATGAATAACTAGTTACTTTGGAGTGAGAGAATATTATTTCTCCCATCCTAGATGACATTCAGCATATTTTGATAATGTTTGAGGAATATATATTGGATAATTGCCTATACCGAATAGTGTTCATAATATTATATTGAATATCACCTCTGGCAGGATGAGCATTTGGGAAAAAAATGTTAATATCAAACTCCAAACAAACAAGAACAAGATCATTGTCATAGTACATTTAATGAAAGACTACATTGGAATTCTTCAAGGGATATACATGAGGGGGAACAATTTTTAATCCAAATATTTTGTTTTGACAATATATTCATATTTGGAATGTACATTAAAATTAGGATTATACTAAGGCATTAACCAGGGTTGAACAACATACCCCAATAACTACTAATATGTGGTTTTATATCCCTTTCAATAATTTATAATAACACTAGTATTCTAATGATGATTCATGTGAGTGGGGTTAGAATATTTTTTTCATAGATATTATTCAAAATGAATTGCATTCCTCCATATAGAGATCTAACATTCTTTATCAACTCCGAAATGAATGAAATCAAATTCTGACAATGATACAGAATGAGTCCCACATTCCATCTCTATGGAATTCTCCTCAACACTTTACTACATGTATAAGAAAATAATTAAGTTTCAACTATTATATTATTCCTACTAGAATTTATTATCTAAAAATATAATTATTCACACTATAGTATAGATATAGTTCATGGAATCCTTATTCTAGATATCTACTGTCGAATGAATCCCCATTGTGATATCTCACCCAGACAATGTAATCCTCCCCTAGTCACAAAACCATCAAAAATAATGGTTATTTAATTATATTTGGTTACTATCAATATTACCATAGAAACCATCTAAAATAACTCACCATAGTCACTAGGTGACTATATATGAAATATGTTTGCTCTTACCATATGAAGGCGTACACACAACAAGTCGTGGTGGTAATACATTAATAACAAAACACTATTGGTCCTCGTTGTATGGAAATAACTTAAAAAAAATATGACTTAATTTTGTCATGATTATTAAAAAAATATGAATATTTTTTGGTTTCAAGATGTCAAAATATTCAAAATGGGTCTTCTCGAAAGCTCCTAACCATTAAAATATATGTTTTATGTGTTGGGAATGCCTTACCTTTTACATGTGATATTTATCTATGTAGTTGATTTCATGTTTAGGGGTTTAAAATCACACATCATGTTTATTAACGTAAATCAAAATGAAGAAAATTTAATCCAACCATGATATTATAATTAAAAACATTCCATAGTAGGTTTCATTCATTTTATATCTAGGAAAAAAACAATTAGAATTTCACTATTCATTATCTAGATATATGGAGAATGAAACACTAATTAACCTCATCCCAAAGTGATTTTAATATCAATATAAGTTATTATATATAATAGCAAAAAGTGGTTAAATATTGTTATAACATGTAAAACATTGATTCCCATATCCCGAATCCTACACAAAACCACAATATAATAGAAAAAATACATCATACCAATATATGGGTCATTCTGGTTCATGGATTTTAATCAGATAATAAATATGTGTGGTTTGATTCTTATTTCAATTAGAGTAATATTGATTTCTATATCTTTGGTTTCTAGCCAATAGATGATTTTTTATCACTCTATTATATGCCCCTCCATGTGAGTAGATCCATGTAGAGGTGCTTTTACACATTAAAATTTTAATACCCAAACATATTCTCAATCGTTTAGAATCACATAGATTAATAGATTCCCATAACGGTTCATAATCCTTATGATGGGAATTATTCATGTGATCTAATCAAACATTGAATGAATCTCTGACCAATGTGATCAATGCATTTTCTATTCAGATAAAATGAACCACATTATAGTTGATTTTTTTTAAACTACATGAGAACATCATAGTAATATAACATCGAATGACACACCATATAACTCCATATAACTCAAAATTACACATATCATGTACTTCCTAATATATGTTTTTTTATTTAAATTCTTTTGGTGATTTTGAGGCCTTCTCAGTGATTGATAAACACTTCTAGAAAAAATGATAAAAATTAAAAATGATTGTGATTAATGTATTTAATTTAGTCTTTTTATAAATGTGTAAAATACATATCTCTATCTATTCTATTTTCAGATAATCCTCATAGATGAAAATTTTGGTTTTCTACCTAATATTAATATTTTTTTTGCAATCTGAATGATTACATAATATGTTATCGAATTACACACAATGAAATGTTATCCAATAGTATTTTGGGGATTATATTATGGGAATGAGGTTTTTATGAAAATTGAACTTAGTTCATGTTTTGTATTCTATAAATCAGGATTTTAATAAATGTCTAAGGACTTTTCTTGATTAGTTGACCTATATAGATTAAATGAAAATTAATATGATTACATATTCTTTAATCATCGTGGGCATGGTTTTTTGGTTGATACATTTATAACTTTAATTTTATTCATTAATATCCCTTTACCATCTTGATCTAGAAGCTCTCACGGGGGACTTGGGAGAACACTATCCTATCTAGATTGTTTCGCTCGAAGATTGATCACTATTTTCATCGAAGTTTATTTATCCCAAGAAGTGTTTCTTCATGTTCATATTTTGAATTGGTTGTAGTATCCTTGTTGGAGATGGTTGAATTCAGATTTTTTATCAGATAGTGTTAACAATAGATCCATTTTATTTTCATTCCATTCCATTTCATTAAAAGGATTACCCATTGTTTTTTATAACCATTTTAAATTATATCTAGGTAGATTCCATTTCGAGAGAGGTGTATCCATTTAATGGGTTAAGTAAATTAATTTTTTTTTCTCTCTATGGTCTATGTGGTAGTTCATTTATATTATGTCGTATGATATATGAAAAGCGTAAATTTAAATGAATTTTTTTTAAATATGTTTTTTGGAAAATTATTTTTTATTTGGGAATTTTTTTATAGAACAGAAGAGGATTTGGTTGGATATGAAAATGTTTTAAAAAAATTTCTAGAATTAGTTAGAATTTTATTTTGAGAATGTTAACTTTGGGAACCATGGGTGCATTAGAAGAGTGATACATGTAGTGTTAGTGTGTGTCAAACAAATAGAATGTAGCATTTTTGTGTATTGGTGGACCATGGAAGAACATTGTATTGATTGGATCTATAAATATGCATGTTTAGGATCTTGAGTAGATATTATGAATTTTCCAATACATGGATCCATATATGAGTTCCATTTTCATTTAAGATTAATTATCACTTGGTTTTTTATCATTGGTTGTATATTCATGGTTTTTAAATGATTTTTAGAAAATATCATCACATGTTATTTTATTTTATGTACATATATTTTTTTGTGTTTATCGATACATGAATATGATTCATATTTATACCCCTTATAATTTTCATATTTTTTTGAGAGAATTAGAGGATTATATGGAAACTATAAGGGGAAAATTTATTTTAAAATAATATAGTATATGAAAATTATTTTTAAAACTATTTATGTTAGAAATTACATTAAAATTTTATTCTATTTATTAGACCACATATAGACACTATGGTTGTGTTATAATAGGATTTTTTATCAGACCCAACTCTTCTTATTGGGTGGGTCTAGATGTTATATTGTAGGATACATGTAATTGAATGTAAATCCTATAGCATGTCAGATACTAATATAATTTTAAATCAATTAGGGGCATCATGGATGAAATGACTCAAAATATTATCATTCAAAATTCATAACTTATAATAATTTCATATAGTATAAATGACATAAAATAACTTCTATAACACAATAAAAACATTTTAAATGATGAAAGAATAAAATAAGTTGTATTTCTAGAAATTAAATAAACTTATAATGATTGAATAGTAACATGTCCCTTTTAATAGTCAAATGACCATTAAAATTACTAACTCAGCTAAAATCATAATAACCTCATATATATGTCTATAAATAAAATTTATTAATCTTATTAAATATAAAAATAAATAACTATATCATAGAATAAGTAAATATATATTTTAAAAATTAGTTATCATGTTTTGGTATTTTTATAAAACATAAATAGTTTAATAGTTTTATAATTAATATAATTATTCAAAATAATTAATTTTAATAAAATAGATTCATAAATAAATTTATTTCTTATTATAAGATTATAATTATATGAGGCCTTGAGTACTTATTCAAAGTGTTAGAAAATCATATATAATTTTAAATTCAGTATTTTCCATGTAATTGATGATTTTGATTAAATAATAAATTTATGAAAAAATGAAAAATATTTAAATAAAGTCGAGTTAATTTTGTAATTATAAAATTTGAAAAATATTTTGGGTCAATTTTTGGTATTTTTCTACAGAACAATAAATTTTTTATAAAAGTAAAATACACTAATTTATGATAAAACATATACACTAGAATTTATGAGTAATTGTTGATATAAGGAAGATGTATGAACAAAATCTCTATATATCCTTTGAAATTTTAATATATTTATTGTTAAGGTTCATAAAATTGATAGTATTGAGAAAAAATAACAAACTAATGAATAATACGATGATACGACACCCCTGTCCATCCCAATAAATACCAACTCTCACTACCTATTCTCCTCACACCTTCCAATATGTGAGTATTTTTCAAGTACATCCCATAACTCTCGTAAATCCCCTTCCCCAAATATTGTATCACATTGTCTCATAAATTTTGTAGACCCCTTTCCGTAATGAGGTTTTCAATGAGATGAAATTGAAGTGGTAAAATCATCTATTTTAACTATTTTACTTTTCAAATTAACTTAATTTCATATATTCATTTCACCACCACTTATACAAGGTTCATGAAATCTCATGTATTAGTTATATTTTAAAATTTTATTATGTTATTATGATAATACATCTCTATATATCATCCCTTTTATTTTCATTCTAAAAATAAAAATATCATTCGTGATGGGTTAATTTACCACCACTATGGATAATGTGGTTTCATTTTTCACTACATCAATCAAGGGAATTCCAAAAACCATTATTATAGTTAAATTATGATTTTTATACATATTATAATATATATAATTTTCGGTAAATAATACATAAACATTAAGTTATATAATATGAAATATTCACATAATGGTCACAAAAACTTACAAAATAATTAAAATCCCTTTAATTTACATTGTATATTCTAAATCATCATCAATAAATACATAAAAATTAAATATAATACCAATTAAATTTCTTTCTGTTCACTTCTACCATTTAATATCAATTTGGTATAATCATTCTCATTGTATATGAAATTCCATACTTGTAACCAAGCAAACCAATCAAGAAAACCATTCAAACAAACAGTCATGAATGATGAAATTGAACTCAATAATTCCTCATAAAATTACATAAATAAAATAAATAAAAATATAATAAATTAAAAAAATTTATAATAAGTTCTTGATTTGTTAATTAATTAATGTAAATTTATTTTCCAGGATTATAATGTGGAGAAATCACTCAATGATAAGCTAAAGGGATTCATGAAGCCAACTCTATTTCATTGGGGTATTCCATTTTCAATCCAAATATCAATTTAAATGTCTTTTAATAACCACAAAACATAATTTAATGGGAATTACATTTTTATTTATCGTATATACATGTTTCTAATCATATTCTATGAAAAATGCATTTAATTTACCAATACAACTCTTCCTTAAAAAATACATCATCTCATGAGATTGTTTCTTCTTAATTCAAGATAGATGATTCTTATACAAAGTATGTTATTCCCACATTATATTGGAAACACCGATGTTTATTCATGAATTAATTTTTTATGATTTGGAACTAATTCCTTTCCATATGTTGTATGTCTCAAAAATTGATTTCAGTTCTGTGTGGAATGCATGAGTATGTAGATGTTATGAAATGATGGTTGTAAAATTAATTATATATCCCATGAAAATGTTATGATGTGACAGGTAGATTCAAAATTATATATCAGTTGAATGAATATGGAAATGTTATGTGTCTCAGGAGATAATGTGAAATGGGTGTGACCATGATGATAGTGTTGTTCACAAATCTGTGTGGTATTTGAAAACTAAGACTTTTTGTTTCTTATTTAGGCATTTCTATATTCCATGGATATTTTTATTCATTCTATCATGATTATGATGATTATCCCATACTGATGTTATGATGATGATGGTTATCCTTACTCAGGTTATATTGTTTTATGTTCTTATCCACCCTCTTACTAGTCTGTTTGTAACGCCCCGACCCCAGCTTCCCAGAGTCGGTGCATTACTTCGTAACATTGGCATGATCACAAGAAAGATCAAATCTCGAAAGACCGATTGGTTTAGTAGCCTTGGAAACACTAGATATATTCATAAGGTTTACATTACATCATTAAACGAAAAACTACTACAACGACATATTGTCTCCATAATCCACACTCATATCCCCACATAATATCCCTGCAGGTCATTCATAATTTACTTCTTCACTTCCTGAGAAAAATAAAACATAGAAAAGGGGTGAGCTCAAATGCCCAGTAAGGATAACAATATAGCGGAAACTTTCATAAATAAGAATAAACATTTAAGGCAATGTATAACTAAAACAAAAGCCTTTAAAACATGAACTTTCAACATAGTATGGAATAAATGAAATGAAATAATTCCATTTACTTATTCACATGGTTATTCTACTAATCGAATAATCACATGAAAAATCAATAACCACTTTCATAATGATGGAATGCATAATGCCAGACTATCATAACCACATAGCCAAGGCCTCGTGCCAAGACTACAAATAAGATTTTGTCAAGGCCTTGTGCCAAGACACTAGTTTGTCTCATGAGACCTACCGAATCATCGAGTAGCTATAGCGGGCTCCACCCGTCACATATTAAGTCCAATGCATTCCCATATGAAAAGGTTTAAACATAACATAAACATTCGTATTAAAACTAGCATACGAAATGTCAATACTTTCACCATAAAGTATGAATGGTATAAAAATAGCACATCCACAGTCAAACATATCACAAAACCTTCAATACAATATAGAAGTTTTGTATTATAATAAATCAACTTCAAATAATCTTAAAATCCATCAAAGGATGTTGACATAGATGAAATCAAAATTCTTTTTAAAGAAATATCTCCTTTTATTTTGAAATAATTTAAGATCCATATAAAATAAAACATTTTCTTTGAAAATATTCTTATAAGCTTGTAAGGGAATCTTTGAAGATTTTATAACGGCGGAAAATAGCCGCACCCGCCGTATAAGGTAAAAAACATTCTTACCTTAATTCTGTCGAAAAGGTTAAAAAGGACCTTGTTTTGAAAACGACCGAAAGATTCCTTTATAAACCACTTATAAAAGTCAAAAAGGGTATAAATGAATTTAACTCATATTCTAGTAAATAGTAGAAATGTTTTGAAATGCATTTTTAAGAAACATGGATGTGGATGATAAAGAGATCCCAGTAGATTATTACGTATAAACAACCTTGGATAATGAAGAGGTTGTAATGTAAACCCTTACCTTGTACTTTTCCTTGGTTGGGGTAGGTTAACCTCCTGTATAATGGTGAAATAGTTGTTATTAAATTATACAAGAATCATATATATTAATATGATATCATATATGATCTTTTAACATTGATTTGTTAATAATATCTTAGAATTATCGTCGTTTCGGGAGTTAACTTACTCATTTTCTTTTATATGTTTTATTACATAAGCCATGGTTTTTGTATCTTATTCATATCCAGAATGATATCCAGTCCTTAAACATCATTTTTAAATCATCAAATGATAATTATACTTGAATGGATACGATGGAGAATGAATCTCATCGCGTTCGTGGAGACGGTAGTCCGTACGTACGCACGAGCGACAATATCATTCTTTTGATATTAAAATAATATATAAATGGATGGTATATCATATATACAGAATCATTAACATGTTATATTTATTATTTACATGAGTTACACATCATTATTATACCCATCCAAATAATATTATATTGAATAACAATTACACCACGACGTGGAGACGGTAAGCCGTACGTACGCACGTATGGTGACATGTTATTCAAAGGGTGGATAGAATACTGAATATGATTGTACCATATTTATAATAACATCACAGTATATGTGAGATACTGGAGTTATTTTTTTAGAATGGTAAGAACAAAGGAAGAAGAAGTGGAAGAAGAAATGAACTTGGAAAAGGGGTGGTGAAATCATTACCTCTTCTTCGGGTTATTCCTTTTGATTTGATCAAAAGGGCTCCTTAGGTTGGCTTTCTGATCAAACTAAGGCCTCTAGGTTGTAGTGAGGGATGTTGGGAGAGTATTTGGGCAGAGTTTGGCCAAGCCAAAAGGCTTTGAAGGTGTGAAGAAATGAGAAGGAGGAGTGCCCTTTTATAAGAGGGGTGAGGGGCACCTTTGGAAAAGTTAGAAATATTAATTTATAATAAATTCATATTCGGTTTCTAAAGGCTCCAAAGTTTATTATTCAAAGGTTAAGGTGGGGATAGGTCGAAAACCACTCAACCAATAGAATTTAGACAGGTTTGGGTACTTATATTAACCTTATCTTTAAGTATTAACTCTAAGTTAATTAGTTTCACTTTTACAATGTCTCTTTGTATTTTTATATAATATGGTTAATAAACTTACTATATACATCCAAGCGACCCCCACGTGGTCCATTAATGATGAAACTATCCTTATATAAGTCTCTTGGCCGAACCTTATATTTCTATGAATTTAATATCAATTAATAATATAATATTTGTTTTAAAAACTCTTTTATGTCAATTTGACACTATTCAATAGTTGATTTTTGTGAAACTCATAACAGATTGATTACTTCGAAAAAAGTCAATTAAATCAATCATAATTTATCATAGTATCCTAGAAAATTAGTTTAATTCATTAAAAGTT
The DNA here is from genome assembly GCA_963277665.1 of Viscum album. Lineage (NCBI taxonomy): Eukaryota > Viridiplantae > Streptophyta > Magnoliopsida > Santalales > Viscaceae > Viscum > Viscum album. The sequence goes on along the minus strand of OY728130.1, from coordinate 540,195,892 downwards.
TCATATTATATTTTTTGGGGTATTTATAATATCAATTATTTTAATTTTTCACTATTATAGTAATTACTGCATCATCTTTGTGTCATAAATAAAATAAATTATTTAATGTCTAAAAATTATAAAAAAAATATCATTATGTATGAAATCTTTTTATATTTCTAATGAATATTTATAATCTAAAATCCAACTTATATAACCCTATGTAACAATTGTTTTTCTAAAAGATATATGCTTGTGTCATTTTTGTATTCATTTTGACTTAATTAAAATAAAGTGTCATTATCACTTACAAGTGGATCCATGGGGTCCCAAAATTGACACAAAGATGCCCATGGTCGACCATGTATCAACCCATAGGGTTAAGACACGTTTTAGAGAAATTTAGTATTATTATAATATTATTTTTTAACCCTTATTTACCGGATTTACCCTTAACCATGGTAAAAAAAATATTTACCGCAGTAATTATTCAAAATGTCTAAAAATAAAAGTTACCTATTTACACAATTTTAACATCCTGATTCCAAATATGGAATCCATTTTCCTAAATTCAAAACACAGAAGTGGCAGAAATTAATTTGAAATTAATTCCCGCTGTCAAAACAAAAAGCGTGTTTTTAAGAGATAATAACTATCAAAAGATTGACACTTGTTTATGTTCGGTTTAATTGTAAAATTATGTCCAATGACCAACATTATATTAAATAGTAAAAATATATTCTAAATATACTTTAAAACCACTCAAATTCATAATTTATTACTATTAATTATTTTGATTAAAAAAGTTGTTTTTAATTAAAATTTAGTAATTTTCACTATTCATCAAAATATGAAAGTTATCCGAAAAGTACCAAAATTTCACCTTAGGCTAAATTTGATATTCCGAATCCAAAAATGAAGTCCATTTTAAAATATAAAATATATATAACTTCAAAAAGTAGGTATTACTATTCATAACAGCTAGTTTGATTGGTTACGGTGTGTTAGAACTCGAAGTTGCGTACAACACACGCTACTGTTTTATTCAAAGGAAAGCGTACCGTGGAAGCTTGGGATGTTTCATTTTATATTTTTTGATGTCTCCATTTAGTCAAAAAGTTTAAAATATTGTATTTAAAAATGTTTCACTATCAAAAGTTGATAAAAGTGCAATACTGAAAATGAATCTGTTCTTGCATTATGACTAAGAAACTCATAATATGGATTCTAAAATTATAAGGATTATATTAAGTTTAAAATTTAGTTAATACTATTCATGACCTCTTTTAATGGCTTTTTTTTTGGTAAGTCATGGTGCAATTGAACTCAGTGTTGCGTGTAGTGCAAGTTATTGAATTATTTTAAAGAAATAACACACTATGAAATCTTGGGGTGTTACATTCTCCCCTCCTTCAATAAATTGCGTCCTCGCAATTTGAAATTGTTCTTCAAAAATAAAAGGTTGAAAGTAGAAAATATATTTGTGGGAAAACCCACATCGGAAATTGGGTTACAAAAATTTAGTCTTAATATGAGGAAAAGAGAAATCAAAGGGTCGCCACCAAATTATGATCTCGATTAGGAGAACATTGGTGGAAATTAGAGACATATAATCGGAGGAAAAACGTAAATATTTATAGGTAGTGATTGAGGTCATCAATCACAAACAAGTGTATAATTGTGGTCCTTAAATTCATCAATCTATGATGATTTGAAATACCATCGGTTCAACAAAACATAGGGTATTAGGATAACACATTTTTGACGTTTCAAAATATCTTAGTTGAAATCCCACATCGAAAAATGAATTAATGAGGCCTCTATTTAAAATAAAGAGTGGAAAGTATGAAGATTACCGAAAATAACACATACTAGGGTTCCATGTAAGAAAATATGGATATGGAAGAAAAATCTAGCCATCAATTATCTGATGGAGAGTGGTAGAGAACATGGCTATGAAAAGGCCAACAATCCCAAAGCCATAAATTAGTGATGATTTAAGGTACCATCTAGGAAAACATTCTTGTTCTAAGTTCCTTTTATTAATGATGAGGAATTTATTTATGAGATTGGCTAAGATCATAAGGAAATATACTTAGTTTATAATTAGAGTTTTATCCATTAATAAATTTCTAACAAAACTCATCATTCACTCGTAAAAAAATTCTATTTATACTATTCATAGAGGGTTCCAAAATAAACGAATTTATAATTCATCTACCAGATCTTTTAAAAAACTACTTTATTTAATCCAGGACATCTCGTGGGATAGTGGTAGGTGATACACCCTTGTCGCCCTTTGGTTGCGGGTTCAAGTCTCGCAGCCTTGCCGGACGCGACGGGTTGCCGCCCGACCTCCGGGTTGTCCTTTTATGGCAATCCAAAATAATCCAAACTAGAACTATCCAAAATACTTCTGTCCAAACTCACAGTCCAACATTCATAAGGAAGGTAAACATAATATAGATCCTTTTTACCCCGTAATAGCATATGAATACCTTCATCATGTATTACCATATTCCTTATTGATTACATTCATGCTCCCTTATTCCATATAGAATGCTGGATATACTTCATTAATCCAAAAATGTTTTAAACCCCAACAATGATGGAATATACAAATCATTAATCAGTTCCAAGGTAGTCAAGAATATCCAATATAATTTATCCAAAACAATCACATATTATTCCAAAATCACTACCTCAGTATCAGAACTATATTATGGTTTATCATTCTCTCAAACATATATTTTCCAAAAATCTATCCTGCTAATGAGTCACTTTTCTTTGTTCCACACAATCTCAAGTCCTTAATGAAATAGTACTGCAGTACAATCCTTATATACTCCATAATTATTATAACATGTACATTGTTGATACAACACTCAATTGACATAATCAACATAAGAACTATAATCATTCCTCTTCATCTGTGGTAGTATCATAACTTGATTATTATCCAATAGCATCATTTGCGGCATAGTCTGATGACTGGGACATAGGTTCGCGTAGTGTCCAAACTCCTTGCAAATGAAGCATTGTACATTTAAAACCATTTTCTTACCCTTGCAGTCACGTACTTTGTGCCCTTTTCCTCCACACTTATAACAAACTCCCATTCCTTTCAGGCAAGTTCCAGGGTGTTTCTTTCCACAGTTACCACATATGGGAAAATTCTTCTTTTCCCTCTTACTTTTATCCATCTTTCTCTCCTCCATCCTTTTCTTCTCTTGCTTCCCTTCAAAGCCATAGGACTCAGTAAACTCTTTACTTATCTTATCAACACATGATATTATTTCTTCATATGATGATAATACATGGGAGACTATTTCTCTTATAAATTCTAGCTTAAGACCATGAATGATATGATCCTTCCTTCTCATTGGATCATGTGCATTTCTGGAGTTCTCATTCCTTCTACTGGGCACCATTTCTAAACAATGGCATACACTAGATCAGTTTATGAATCAAAATACATAATCCCATACTTATAAAACACTTAACATAAATTGAACTATTTATGGATATAATCCATAATCATAAGAATGTTTTTTTGAGGAAGTATATACTCATAATCCCTTCAAAATGATTTGTAAAGAAAATGAGAGTTATCCTAAGCATATCCCTCGGGAGTGTCGTAACCAAGAGTGCAGCAAGGCCCGTTGTCGTGCACCAGTTCCCGTTCGAGTCTAGCTCAAAGCGGTGTTTTCGGGTTTTACCCCTAGGTACATCTGTGCCAGAGCCGCCTCTACCTGCTCGTATCCAGACAGGGATGTATTGCTCGGAAAACTCACAAAATCTCTACAATACCAAAATTCTAGGAAGTTCTTCTATACTAATCCTCAAAGTTAATCTTAGGTCTACGTGCTCTAATCAGAGTTTATCTAAATCTAGCTTCCAAGGTTTGTACTAAACTTCCTCTGATACCAACTGTAACGCCCCGACCCCAGCTGCCCAGAGTCGGTGCATTACTTCGTAACATTGGCATGATCACAAGAAAGATCAAATCTCGAAAGACCGATTGGTTTAGTATCCTTGGAAACACTAGATATATTCATAAGGTTTACATTACATCATTAAACGAAAAACTACTACAACAACATATTGTCTCCATAATCCACACTCATATCCCCACATAATATCCCTGCAGGTCATTCATAATTTACTTCTTCACTTCCTGGGAAAAATAAAACATAGAAAAGGGGTGAGCTCAAATGCCCAGTAAGGATAACAATATAGCGGAAACTTTCATAAATAAGAATAAACATTTAAGGCAATGTATAACTAAAACAAAAGCCTTTAAAACTTGAACTTTCAACATAGTATGGCATAAATGAAATGAAATAATGCCATTTACTTATTCACATGGTTATTCTACTAATCAAATAATCACATGAAAAATCAATAACCACTTTCATAATGATGGAATGCATAATGCCAGACTATCATAACCACATATCCAAGGCCTCGTGCCAAGACTATAAATAAGATTTTGTCAAGGCCTTGTGCCAAGACACTAGTTTGTCTCATGAGACCTACCGATGCATCGAGGAGCTATAGCGGGCTCCACCCGTCACATATTAAGTCCAATGCATTCCCATATGAAAATGTTTAAACATAACATAAACATTCGTATTAAAACTAGCATACGAAATGTCAATACTTTCACCATAGACTATGAATGGTATAAAAATAGCACATCCACAGTCAAACATATCACAAAACCTTCAATACAATATATAAGTTTTGTATCATAATAAATCAACTTCAAATAATCTTAAAATCCATCAAAGGATGTTGACATAGATGAAATCAAAATTCTTTTTAAAGAAATATCTCCTTTTATTTTGAAATAATTTAAGATCCATATAAAATAAAACATTTTCTTTGAAAATATTCTTATAATCTTGTAAGGGAAGCTTTGAAGATTTTATAACGGCGGAAAATAGCCGCACCCGCTGTATAAGTTAAAAAAACATTCTTACCTTAATTCTGTCAAAAAGGTTAAAAGGACCTTGTTTTGAAAACGACCGAAAGATTCCTTTATAAACCACTTATAAAAGTCAAAAAGGGTATAAATGAATTTAACTCATATTCTAGTAAATAGTAAAAATGTTTTGAAATGCCTTTTTAAGAAACATGGATGTGGATGATAAAGAGATCCCAGTAGATTATTACGTATAAACAACCTTGGATAATGAAGAGGTTGTAAAGTAAACCCTTACCTTGTACTTTTCCTTGGTTGGGGAAGGTTAACCACATGTATAATGGTGAAATAGTTGTTATTAAATTATACAAGAATCATATATATTAATATGATATCATATATGATCTTTTAACATTGATTTGGTAATAATATCTTAGAATTATCGTCGTTTCGGGAGTTAACTTACTCATTTTCTTTTATATTTTTTGTTACATAAGCCATGGTTGTTGTATCTTATTCATATCCATAATGATATCCAGTCCTTAAACATCATTTTTAAATCATCAAATGATAATTATACTTGAATGGATACGATGGAGAATGAATCTCATCGCGTTTGTGGAGACGGTAGTCCGTACGTACGCACGAGCGACAATATCATTCTTTTGATATTAAAATAATATATAAATGGATGGTATATCATATATACAGAATCATTAACATGTTATATTTATTATTTACATGAGTTACACATCATTATTATACCCATCCAAATAATATTATATTGAATAACAATTACACCACGACGTGGAGACGGTAAGCCGTACGTACGCACGTATGGTGACATGTTATTCAAAGGGTGGATAGAATACTGAATATGATTGTACCATATTTATAATAACATCACAGTATATGTGAGATACTGGAGTTATTATTTTATAATGGTAAGAACAAAGGAAGAAGAAGTGGAAGAAGAAATGAACTTGGAGAAGGGTGGTGAAATCATTACCTCTTCTTCGGGTTCTTCCTTTTGATTTGATCAAAAGGGCTCCTTAAGTTGGCTTTATGATCACACTAAGGCCTCTAGGTTGTAGTGTGGGATGTTTGGAGAGTATGTGGGCAGAGTTTGGCCGAGCCAAAAGGCTTTGAAGGTGTGAAGAAATGAGAAGGAGGAGTGCCCTTTTATAAGAGGGGTGAGGGGCACCTTTGGAAAAGTTAGCAATATTAATTTATAATAAATTCATATTCGGTTTATAAAGGCTCCAAAGTTTATTATTCAAAGGTTAAGGTGGGGATAAGTCGAAAACAACTCAACCAATAGAATTTAGACAGGTTTGGGTACTTATATTAACCTTATCTTTAAGTATTAAATCTAAGTTAATTAGTTTCACTTTTACAATGTCTCTTTGTATTTTTATATAATATGATTCATAAACTTACTATATACATCCAAGCGACCCCCAGGTGGTTCATTAATGATGAACCTATCCTTATATAAGTCTCTTGGCCGAACCTTAGATTTTTAGGAATTTAATATCAATTAATAATATAATATTTGTTTTAAAAACTCTTTTATGTCAATTTTGACACTATTCAATAGTTGATTTTTTTTAAACTCATAACAGATTGATTACTTCGAAAAAAGTCAATTAAATCAATCCTAATATATCCTATTATCCTAGAAAATTAGTTTAATTCATTAAATGTGTCATATTATATTTGTTTGGGTATTTATAATATCAAATATTTTAATTTTTCACTATTATAGTAATTACTGCATCATCTTTGTGTCATAAATAAAATAAATTATTTAATGTCTAAAAATTATAAATAAAATATTATTATGTAGGAAATATTTTTATCTTTCTAATGAATATTTATAATCTAAAATCCAACTTATATAACCCTATGTAACAATTGTTTTTCTAAAAGATATATGCTTGTGTCATTTTTGTATTCATTTTGACTTAATTAAAATAAAGTGTCATTATCACTTACAAGTGGATCCATGGGGTCATAAAATTGACACAAAGATGCCCATGGTCGACCATGTATCAACAAATAGGGTTAAGACACGTTTTAGGGTAATTTAGTATTATTATAATGTTATTTTTTAACCCTTATTTACCGGATTTACCCTTAACCATGGTAAATAAAATATTTACCGCAGTAATTATTCAAAATGTCTAAAAATAAAAGATACCTATTTACACAATTTGAACATCCTGATTCCAAATATGGAATCCATTTTCCTAAATTCAAAACACAGAAGTGGCAGAAATTAATTTAAAATTAATTCCCGCTGTCAAAACAAAAAGCGTGTTTTTAAGAGATAATAACTATCAAAATATTGACACTTGTTTATGTTCGGTTTAATTGTAAAATTATGTCCAATGACCAACATTATATTAAATAGTAAAAATATATTCTAAATATACTTTAAAACCACTCAAATTCATAATTTATTACTATTAATTATTTTGATTAAAAAAGTTGCTTTTAATTAAAATTTAGTAATTTTCACTATTCATCAAAATATGAAAGTTATCCGAAAAGTACCAAAATTTCACCTTAGGCTAAATTTGATATTCCGAATCCAAAAAATGAAGTCCATTTTAAAATATAAAATATATATAACTTCAAAAAGTAGGTATTACTATTCATAACAGCTAGTTTGATTGGTTACGGTGTGTTAGAACTCGAAGTTGCGTACAACACACGCTACTGTTTTATTCAAAGGAAAGCGTACCGTGGAAGCTTGGGATGTTTGATTTTAAATTTTTTGATGTCTCCATTTAGTCAAAAAGTTTAAAATATTGTATTTAAAAAGGTTTCACTATCAAAAGTTGATAAAAGTGCAATACTGAAAATGAATCTGTTCTTGCATTATGACTAAGAAACTCATAATATGGATTCTAAAATTATAAGGATTATATAAAGTTTAAAATTTAGTTAATACTATTCATGACCTCTTTTAATGGCTTTTTTTTTGTATGTCATGGTGCAATTGAACTCAGTGTTGCGTGTAGTGCAAGTTATTGAATTATTTTGAAGAAATAACACACTATGAAATCTTGGGGTGTTACACTGTTAGCTCACCCATTTAATTTATATATATCTGCATGTGACTACTATTTTTATTGAGAATATTATAGATAATAAAAATCTTTAAAATAAATAATTAAATTAATGTTGATATTTTATTATGTAAAAGTTTTGAATTGTCCACTTTTTCCAAAGATACTAAAACACTGAATCATGGTTTTGTAAAACTATTATAATGATAATATTAAAAATGTTATAATAGTAGTGAATGAAAAAAAGAAGCCTCTATATAGTTTGTATCAAGGTATGGTTTAATTGATTTTGGAAGTAGACGTATATAAAATTACTGAGTACCTATAGTATGAGACTACCTATAAGTAAGCTCCCATAAAACATTGTTTTAGAAAAGTGATAAAAATATTTTTTTGGAATGATATTCATTTTGAGATAATTTAAAAAGGAATAAATTAATTATTAAATAAATTTTGATATATTTTTTGTTCAAACATTTTTTATTTTAGAAAATTCTAGGATGTATGAGAAATATGGCCAACAACTGGTGTGGGAGACAATATAGAGATTGATCAAAGGGCTTCAACAATTTTTTGCGAGGCGGAGTTCATAATATAATGTAAATTATTACCCATATATCTCAGTATATGTATAATAATATAAATAATTTGGAACATCCACCTACACCTAAGAGGGGGAAACTAGAAATCATGTATTTTATAAGGTAGTGGCCACTTATGTTTATTTGATATTTTGATCCACTCATCATGGAATAGTGGGTCATCTCAATGGATAATATTTTTTCTATGATTTCATGTTACGAGATATAAAAGGTGTTTATTTCCATTTATTTTTTAGATGGAGAGGCTAATAAGTGGTGGGAATATATTTCATACAATAAGATGATGGATTATATTTTTGAAATGTATTGGAAAACAATTATGATAAATTTTCATAATATGTATATCCCTTGAACTTTTCATAAAATAATCGATAGAGAATTCATTGAACTGATGAAAAATGAAGGTGATTTTATCATGACCTATGAAGCAAATTTCACATTGATTTCAATGAAATCATTTGGTTTTGTATTCAATAGGGATAAAAAATTGATATATTCTAGAGTGGTTTAAAACCACAAGATTGAATGTCCCTATCTATTTTAGTATTAGGGATATATTATCTTATTTGGTTCCCTAAATGTGCTGATGGATTTTGGTTAATGGTCTCGAGTTATTGTTATAAGAAATGAAATATGAAGATTCAAGATGGGGGATCTAATTAAAAAAGGGATAATGAATTCCCAATCCCCCACATGTCAAAAATATAGAATGAAGTATCAGGGGAATTACAACAAATGTATTGGGAAATGATTAAAGTTTTGAACAAAAGGCCACCATACTCATGAATATCATAGATAAATAAATAATCCAACTAATATGATGGAGTAAATGAGAGAACCACCAATGGATTAATTCATAAACTGTAGCGAGTATGGTAAATATACATGCTAGTGCAAAAAACTAAGAGTTATCGAGAGAAATTAATATCCATAACAACCAAAGGAGAACGAAAACTGGACATCATATTTCATCACTATCATCGACGATGATCCTAACAATTATGTGATGATATGTACACTCATTATTTATTCACTATTATATAATGTAATATTTGATTCTACTAATATTAATTCTTTCATGTAACGAATGTTTAATAGATCTATTCAGACACCACGTCAAAATAGAGAGGATGATTTATGAGGGACAATAGAAAATTGATATATTATTATATCCATAGTATATAACCCATCCTCGGTTGATTATTGTGTACTGAAAATCCTATAAAATATACTATTTATTTCTTTCATATAACATGATTCTAAATTGGCTGTTGATTTTAAATTAGTATACAAATCCATCATCAGTAGTCGATAAATGGAAATCCCTCATCACATCCCCAACAATTTGCCAATATAATAAACGTGTAAGGTGAAAGATGAATCTTCATCATAATAATAATCTCATGTGTTGACATAATTTCATTTTGAGAAATCATAACTATCTCAAATTATTAAGAAAACGTAGGGAATCATGATCTATGAAATTTAAATTGTGATGAACTACACTTATGTGGTCCCTGATGAATTACTTATTATTCCTCCTAATAGATTTGTTGATCCCCAAATTGGACTTATTCCAGGATATCTTCCCATATTAAATATACTATATAGAATGGGCACCAATGTGTTAGAGGAACCGAATGAACTGTTAAAAGGGAACATGTACATGGGATTTATATGAATGAGTGCTTTACCATTTGGTGCACCATTTTTCATCATCATGAATAATGATGGGTCAATGCACCATAGAATTTAATGTCAGGATATCAACAAAATAATGATAATGAAAAATTATCCATTGCCATGGATAGATGAGTTGTTTGATCAACTACGTGGATAAAATTATATCTCTAATGTGAATATTTAGATGGCATATGATCTATTCAAAGTATAAGAAGATTGTATTCACAAGAATTACTTTTAAACATGTTATCGAAGATATGTGTTTAGTCTAATTCCATTTAGACTCACTAATAATCAATCAATAATTATTATCATATTGAATAGATATTTTATAAATTACCTCAAAAATTTGAGGTAGCCTTTGTTGATGATTTTTTGATACACTCAATCAAAAAGGGGGAACAAGATGACAAACAGAATACTATGCTAAATTAATTTAAAATTGATAAAAATTATGAAATTTATAATAAATATTTAGTTTTTTGAGGATGTATCATTCATTTGGAATGATATCACTAGTAAAATATATGTGGACCCTTCCAAGATAATTTTAATCAAAGAGTGGCACATTCCAAAATCACTAATACATATATATCATTCACTTTGACCTATTAGGTATTATCAATGATTTCTGAAGAACTTATTATGATTGTTTAATCCATTAACCAAGCTATTTCTAAAGGTAGAATAGTATGTCTAGACCAATAAATGTGAAGACTACTTCAATGTGTAAAAATGAAGATTCTTACATCAACAGTACTCATGCATCAGAAAAGTGGTGAACTCATTGTGTTATACATAGATTCCTAAAAAATTGAATATTTTGTTTACTAATGAAAAATTAAGAATAGATTGCCTACGTCTCAATGTAGTTTAAAATTCAAGAATAAAACTAACCGACACATAATATAATGTTTGAAGATATAATCTTAGTGTTGAAAACATAGCACAATTATCTCTATGGGAAAAAGTGTGAAATATAAATTTAACATAAGAAACTCAAATATATATTCAAATTGAAGGATCATAACATGTTCCAATGAATACAGTTAGATATGATAAATGATTATGAATTCAGAATCCATGATCATCCTGGATAAGAAAATAATGTCTCTAATTCTCTATGTAGACATGATAATGCATCATTATAAATGATGAGAATGAATAAGGATACTATATTCATAGAATTTCATAAGATGTACATGGTAATAATAAAGGAATTAACATCACCAATCCTTTGAAAATTGATTTATCAAACAACCCATCAAGGAGAGAACAAAACATTCTCAATGAAATGATATTAAAATTTAGATAAAGGTGGAGGCTATTAGGATGGGAAAATCCTTTGAATTTAATATTGATGAGGAAGGAGTTGTAAGATTTGGGTCCCGACTATGTGTAATTTATAATATTTAAATAATGGAAGATATTATAAATTACGAACATATCCCAATCATCTCTATTCATCAATAGAGGAAAATGATGTTTTAATATCTCTAAAATAAATAACGGTGGAAAAATAATGAAGGTGATCATTAAATATACATTAATGTGTTGGGTATGTCAGTATGTGAATTTGTAAAAGAAAAAATCTGTAGGGATGATACAACCATTATCCATACCAACATAAGTATTGGAAAACATCACAATGTAATTTTTCACCAATCTTCTAAAGACATCAATAAGAAAAAATTATATTTGTGTTGTTGTGGATTATATTAAAAAGACAACTGACAAATTCATAATTTTAGAGGAATTATCCTCTGTTTAACATTCATGTGTATTCATCAAAAAAATAGTATGGATACATGGATTACCAATAACGATTGTATCTGATCGAGATCGAAGATTCACCTCCATTTTATATAAATGTCTCTAATATCCTCTAAAAACTGAACTAATCTTTAACAAGTATTAACATCCATAAAATGATTTCAAATATAATTAGGATCTTTAAAAAACTATAATACATATTGAGATCTTGATATATGGACACTAATGGATGATAAGACCACCATCTACCTCTGGTTGACATAACTTATAATAATAGTTCCCAATAGGGCATACAATTGACAATATTTGAAATCCATTATGGGAAAATATTAAGAACACCGACATGTTGGGATGATGACGATGGACATTTCTTATTAGGATATGAAATATTTGAAGAAAACTTTGGGAAGGTTACACCAATTTTACAACACATACTAGAAACCCAAATTCTATAGAATATTTATTCCTAAAATTGTCGACAAACACTATATCTAAAGGATGGAGACATGCTATTCCTATACATCCCTATGGACAGTGATCAAGGGATATTAGAATAAATGGAAACTGATTCCAAGGTATATCATACCCTTCAATATTCTTTATCATGTTGTAGTTTTGGACTATTGACTAGAAATTCTACCAACCATGTCTCAAATGCATGATGCATTCAACGTATCATACTTGAGATAGTACAAACTACATCCCTCACATATATTAATTCATCATTTTTTATTGTTATAAAATGTTCTCTCTAACGAAGAGCTAACAATGTTGATCATGGACCATATATATATTTTTTATGCCATAAGACTAATAACCAAATCAATGTAATATGGTATAACCATAAGTAAAGAGATGAAACATGAGAAGGAGAGGATGCGATGAAGGAGAAGTATCATTACTTATTTTTATCATTGATTTTAAAATAATGATTTTTAATGGTGAAATTTCATAAGGGAAGAAGAATATAACAACCCAAAATTGTAATAATAAATGTCCTCTTCATATAATTATGTCTTATAGTATAAACCAAAAAAATCACATTGAGATCACAATAAAAAATTTATAAATGAAGAGTGGATGAAATAAAAGGTATTAATGAAAATTATGGAACCTATCCAGATAGAATAGTAAGATGAAACTTTTAATATGACAATGGACCTTTAAGAAAATAAATATTTCCAATATAATAATAATTTCATACATGAAAATATAAATAAAACATAGGCATCTTATAAATGACAATTTGATACAAATATATCATAGTATATGTCAATAAATATTTTAAAAATTACAAACTATGTTTTGGTAAATTCATAAATCATAAAATTTTACTTATATTTTTATAATGAATATAACTATTTAATAGAAAATTTATTTCTATAATGTACAGTCATAAAAAATAATGGTATCCTATGATTATAAAATACTTATATGAGTCCTTAATAAAATTTTCAATGTGTTATAAAATATGATATAATTTTAAAACTGGTATATTTCATTTAAACAATAATTTACTTTAATAATTAAATTTATCATATTTATAAAATTATATTAAAAATATAATTGTTATTTTAATTTTATTCCTCACAAAAAAATTATAAATTTTTTTTCTAAAATACATTCTTTTTGAAGAATAATAAAAGCAAATAATTTATAGTAAAATCTAAAAACATAACTATTTTACTAATTATTGATGTAAGGATGATACAATCCCAAAAACTGGAATAATATTTCATTATTTTAAATTTTTTAGTTATATGATTCATATTATTTCATTCCATGAGCCGAAAGAGTCAACTAATGAAATATTATTTAGAATACTAACCCCTCCTTTCCAATAAATACCTTCATTGCCACCTCTAATTCTCACACATTTTAAAACATGGATCTTGGCCAATTTCATCCCATAAGACTACCCAATCCACACCCCCATGTAAAATATCCATTTTAGTTATAATTATATTACAACATTATCCATAATATTTGTCTCCAAGAGGGGAAATTGAAGAGGTATCATCTTCTCTATTTTTTCTTTTAATTTATTGTCAATTAATTTTTTTCTTATCCTATACTCACATCCATTTATCCAAGTAGAATAACATATAAAATATATCTTATATATTATAATGATGTTATGTTAATGAGTGATTTCATCTTCAAATATTTTTCCATTTAATTTTATCCAAATTTTAGAATTAACGTCTATGGTGTGTCGATTTACCGCCACTCTGGCTATGCATTTTCTATTTTTACTACTACTTTCTACTACAGTCATAAAACCATTATTATGGTGAAATTAGAATATTTTATATATATTATAATATATATAATTTTTCAGAACCAATATATAAACATGATGAAATAAAAATTGATATATCCCCATAATGATAGTAAAACCGCAAAAAAATTAAATCATTTTATTTGAGTTTTACGTAGTGAATAATAATTATAACATATAAAATAATGTCATATAAAACCAATTAATCATTATTATGTTCATAGGTAATAGTTAATTTAAATTATAGTGAATCATTCTCGTTTTACAAGAACTTCCATACTTATAAACAGGTGAATCAATCATGAAATCCAAGAAAATGAACACTACCAAATAATGAAATAGAACTCCATAACATAGAAAAAAGAACATAAGTGAACATAAAATATTTTAAATAAATCAAATTCATGTATAAGAGGCCCTATTTTTTATTACTTGTTAAATTTTTGTCATCGAGGATATTAAATTGAAGAAATCACCATGGCGTATGGTAAGAGGATTCTTGAACCCAAGTCCACATTCCTAGGGTTATTTGACTTTAGTTACAAATTTTAGTGTTGATGTATTTTAATAAAATCTAAATATAATTTTATTCTCATTTTATTTTAATTTTTAAGTTATACATATATACCATCATATTTTATGAAATGTGATATTTTTTCTAAAAGAACTATTCCTTCTGAAAAATCATCTTCTCGTGAGTTTGATCCTTTTTCACTCAATATTGATGATTCTTATACCAATTATATTATTCCTTCATTTTTTAGATAAACCAATTTATTTTTTGGTAGAGTTTTTTAGGATTTTTTTGATATTGAATTCTCTCTTGTTATAAGGACCCACCCTTAAACACTATATAATCATGAATTATGTTAATAAATAACATTGAAGTTCAGTTCAAGTTTAGACATTTAGAGTGCATCTCCATAACATATACATAACATCTTTATTATTAAAACATATGCATGTCTACTAACTATCCATTTTCACTCATAAAACTATATCTTTTAAAAAAGAATATGGGGTCATTTCATTCTTAAAAATCACAACTTTTTTGTGAGCCCATCTTGGACTATATTCATCATTATGTGTTGTGAAAAAAATTTCAAAACATTTCATGAGCTTGAAAACCAAAATAAGGGATACATAATGAAAGAAACTGTTTGTTTTTAAAAAAAACATGAAAATTGGGAATAGTTTATCATAATGAATAATTTTAAAATTTATGATGTTTTAAATACGCTTTCCTAAATAAAATCCCATTTTTACCCTTTTGTTACCATAAAAGAACCATTAACCCCCTTGAAAGGACACATAAAATATAATAGTTAAAGATCAAACATAATCAAACATAAATGAAATAACCATACAATCGACTTCGATAAATCATTCATACAAATGGAATATCCATACAACTTACTTACATATTCAATTAATTCAAGGTTATCATTTAACTTCCCATCCTTGGTTTAACACTGAACTACCCGTCATTTGGTTTATCATGTAACCACTTGTCAAATGTCCAAGTACCACATAAAATATTACAAATATCAACATTTTACTAATAACATTTTATTTTCAATCATAATATATCATTTCAATATATTGATAAACTCAATCCATTTCAAACCCATATTAAGTATCAACTACGTTAGAAGGGGAATATTGTATTTATTTTCCTTATAAAGAAATTACGGCTTGTTAAGGAAGCCATATATCAAATAATGCTCGTTGTGACAAAAAGTTCATTCTCACTGCAAATGTTGAAAACATTCCATTTGTAGTTCGGTAAGACACTTCATAGAAAAATATTCCCTATGAAAACAATAAAATTTAAAGGGGATTATTGAACACCATATAAAATAAGTAGTTGTATATTATTAAAATAAGCCTTAAGGAATGGAGATTTATACAAAGTCCCTTACCTTGAGTCTGACATGTTTCATATGTTCATTGTAATTTTTGAATAATAATATCTAGTTAGTTTATAATTTCTTCATAAAATGTTTTAATGTTAATTATTACTTTTATATCAGTAATTTTCATTGATATAACAATTAGTAAATTATTTGAGATCATATCAGACACTTTTTTGATGTTCCGATCGTGAGTCAGAAATGAAATGTTATAATTAAAGATTTTTCTGGTGGTCAAAATTCCATAATCTCCAGATTGATATTAATGATTTAAATATCATATATATCACATATAATTATAGTTCCATCATTATTTACCCTATAAGAGGTTGTATGAGAAGACTAGACCATCATCATTTTGTGAGATAGTTGTTCCCCATCAAAAGAAATAGTATATTCTATAACCATTAGATAGAGTTGTGTGTAAGTGTAGTTTGAAGAAATATCATAAAAAAATCTAGTAAATTTTCAATACATGGTTTGTTAAAAATATTTGAATAAAGCGAGTTTATGGGGGTTGGATAAGGAAAATAAATGAAAGAATCATGAGATAAGACGTTTCCTCAAACCGGGTAACTTTTTATGATTTGGGAAAAGGGATTTCTAGTATTTCCTTAAGCTTAGGGGAGGGATTATAGGTATAAGGGAGATATTTTGGGATCTTATTGGATTATATTTTGGATGATCCAATAGGCTTGAGAGGACTGTGTAATGGGTTAGAGGTGGTGTATATTTATTAGAGGGAGGAGGGTCACTTTAGGATGTCCAAGAATATTATTTTATTATTAATTGATTTTCGAATTCTAATAACTGAAAAATTATATATTTCGAAGATAAGATGATGATGGGTCTAAATTCATCCATCCAATGGTTTTGAGTCATGGTTAGGACATAAAATTAACTTTATCTTTTAGCTATAACCCTTAGTAATCTTATTTATCTTTTACCAATTCTTTTTTCATATTAATAATATATGGTTAACATAGTTACTATAAATTGAAAAGAAACCAAAAAATGGTTCATTAATGATACTTTTATTATCATATATGATAGTTGGAAAAATAATAGTCTTTTATGATTAATATATCATTAAATAAAATATTAATTTATTTAAAAACACATTTTTGTAAATTTTTATACTAACCATATCATGCATTTTTAAAAATCTATAATAACATTATTCATTAGAAAAAACATAATTAATTTTAATATAACAAGTCAAAATTATCTATAAAATTTATTGATGACATAAAAAGTTTCAAAATGAATTTATTATAATATTTATAATATAATTTATTTAAATCATTCATTAATAATGTAATCACTGTAGCACCATTGGGTCATAAATAAAATTATTTAGTTTATATCTCAAAAATATAAATAAAATAACTTGATATGTGAAATATTTTTATATTTATAATTATTATTTATTGTTGAATAGATCACTTATATAACCCTATATAATAATTGTTTTACTAAAAGACGCATGTTTTGGTTTTATTTTCATTAACATTAAATTAAAATTAATAAACTGTCATTTTCACACAAAAGTGGCTCCATGTGGTCCTAAAATCGACCCATGGATGCCCATAGTCGGAACTATCTCATCCAATAATGTTATGAAACATGTTAAGAAAATATAATATTATTATAAGATTAGTTTTTTACATGATTACAATATTTTCTCTAGGTCCATAGAAAATAAAATATTCATATTGTTAATATTCATAATGACTTAAAATAAAATTTACATATTTAAAAAAATTGGACATCCTTATTAAAAATATTGAATACATTTTTCCAAATTCAAAAAAAAAAGATGCAGAAGTTAATTTATTATTACATCCCATTGTCAGAACCAAAAAACATGTTTTTATGAAATAATAACTATCAAAATATTAACAAGTGTTTTTGTCTAATTAAAATGTGAAATAATATACAATTAAAAAAATTGTATTCAGTAATAAAAAATTAATCTAATTACTCTTTAAAACCAATTTAAATGATAATCTTTCTATAAAAATAAATCAGATGAAAACACAGTTTTGACTTAAAATGCATCATTTTTACTGTTCATTAAATATGAACATTATCAAAAAAATACCAAAAAATTCACCAAATTAAATTTTGATGTCCTTCTTCTAAACTAGAGGATTATTTTTTCAAATTGAACATACAAAAGTGAAAAAACTATATATAATATGGTTCTCTATAAAAATGTGTTAAAAATACCATTTCAAAATATTAGTGCATTTATTATTCTAATTATATTAATTCACTTTTTAGGACTCTAAAATTTATTTGATACATGTAAAAAACATTTTAAAAACATGTTTTATCATAATATGGTTAGTTCTATTCTTTCCCACCAATACAACGGATTAGTGTTTTCTACCATTTAAAATAATAATAATATATTATTTATATTTTTTTCTTTATGTATTAGTTTTGTGTAAACACAATATTTCTGAGAAAACCACTATTGTGTGTCTGGTACGCCATCAAACATATCATCCCATTTAAATTAAAATTAATATTTAATTCAAAAATATAAATAAATAAATAAATGTCATATTCATTATTTTAATGGGATGTTACATCCTTCCCCATTTCGTGAATTGCATCAAAAGAAATTTATTCTATTATCAAATAAGTGAGGGTATTTATCACTCATAGCATCTTACGATTTCCATATTTCTTCTTCAACCATATGGTTTTTCCAAAAAAAATGTTATCTAATTAATTACCTTATTCTAAAAAACATGATGTCTTCTGTCAATAATCTGGACTGGTTGTTCCTCATAGGTGATATTCTCTTCTGACTAAACATAATCTTGACTCAAAACATGAGATGGATTCATCATATAATTTTTCAACATTGAAACATTAAAATGTTGGTTTACCATGGATAAATTTGGACGTAAAGCCACACTATAGTTTACAGATCCCAAATTCTCTAGGATTTCATGTGGTCCAATGAACCACAAGCTCAGCTATCCCTTTTTACCAAAACACATCACACTTTTCCATTGAAAATATTTGAGAAAGACATGACCACCTAACTCAAAAGAAAAATCATTCTCCTGTAATCCACATAATGTTTCTGCCTACTGTGAGTTGTTCTCATGTACATATGAATAAACTGAAATTTTTATTCCATCCCTTTGACTAATTCTGGTCCAATAAAATTCCTTTCACCTACTTCATCCCAAAAATCTGGATTTCGACACCACTTTTGATATAATGCTTCTAATTGATAAATATGTATACTAGAATGAAAACTGTTGTTATAAGAAATCACTACAAAATAATGATTTTGGTCCTAACATCCCTGTTAATCAATTGATCTGTCACATAGAATTTCATCCAATGCTTGAATTTTTTGTTCTGACATCTCATTTGATTGTGGAAGATAGGGTATACTTAAATTTAAATCTGAACCCAATGATTTATAAAGGGCCTTCCAAAAGATACAGGGGAACTTGGGATCACAATCAGATACTTTAGAGAGAGGGACTCTATATATGTTGAAAATATATCTAATATACAATCGAGAATGTAGATCTTGAGATAGTGTATATCAAATAGGAAAAAATAATCATATTTAGTCAATCGATCAATAATAAACCAGATGTCATTGTTATCTTGAGAAGTATATGGTTACCCTACAATTCAATCCATGGATATATTTCCCCATTTCTGCTTTGACAGTTGTAAAGGCTGAAGAATACAATTCTGTAACTGCTTCTCTACTTTATCATGATAACAAGTCAAAAACATCACAATAATGTCAGCAATATCTCTTTTCATTCCATCCCACTAGTAATACTTATAAAGATCTTTGTACATCATAGTAATGTTGGGATGGACTGAAAACCAAGAACTATTATCCTCACATAACAACTATTTCTTCAACTATGAATCACAAGAAACACATAATCTTTTCCAAAATCTCAAAATAAAATCATTATCAATGTTAAATTAGGCCAACATACCTTCTAACCCAATTCTACTATTGTTTTTATTTCACTATATTTCTTCCATGTTATCTTAATTCTGTTTGATATGGATGATTTCACTAATACCTAAAAAACTAGTGGAATTTATTTCACTAAGAGCATCTAATACAATGTTTATCCAATAATTATGCAAAGGATCTCGCTCCATACGTAACAAGGTTAATGAATCATTACTTTTCAACACAAATCATAATCTACTTTATTTTTTCATTGATGGTAATGAATCGTGAAATCATAATCCTTGATTAATTCCATCTGTCTCCTCTCTCTCATGTTCAATTCATTATGAGGGATTATATAATTAAATAATTTGTGACCAGTATATATTTGACACTTTACTTCATACAGATGATTCCTCCTAATTTTTAAATAAAAAATAATATCACCTAATTCCAAAAATGTGTAGGGTAATTAACCTCAATAGGTTTCAACTTACGTGAAATATATGTAATTACTAGATCATTCTGCATTGTGGCACAATGAATTCCTTTCAATGAATAGTCACTGTAGATAAAAATTCCACCATTTCTAGAAGATAATTCCCAAAATGGAACATTCACCAATATTCTTTCAAATTCCTAAAAACAATCATCACATTCTTGTTTTGATATTAATTTAACACCATTACGAGTTAGGTTAGTTAGTAGGCTATAAAATAATTAATCATTTACAACCAAACTATGGTAATATCTTTTCAAACCTAGAAAACTATGTATCTCAGTTATATTTGTGGGTCTTGGCCATTCTTAAACAACTTTTTTTATAAGGATCAATAGTTATACCATTTTATAAAACAATGTGACCATGTAATGAAATTTTCTGCAACCAAAACTCATACTTTCTGAATTTCCCATTCAATTTATTTTCCTTTAATGTTTGTAAGACTAACCTTAAATTAAATTCATGTTCTTCTTTAATTTTTTAATATAAAAAATATAATCATTTAAAACAACCTGAAACATATAGAAGAACTCATGTAAAATTCTATTCACTAGATCAATGAATACATTATGTTCATTGGTCAACCCAAAAGGAATTCCTACTAATTCATAATAGCAATATCTAGTACAAAACACTATCTTTATAATTTCTCCATCTTTTAGTTTCAACTGATGCTACCCCGACCTCATTTCAATCATCGAAAAATAATGAGCTCCGTGGAGATGATCACACCAATCCTTGATACGAGGCAAAGGAAAAATGTTATTAATAGTGATATTTTTTAAGGCTCTATAATCAATGAGAAGTCTCATTGATCAATCTTTCTTTTTAAAAAAATATTAGATAACCCCATGTTGATGTTCTAGGTTCAATGAATCCATTATCTAATAACTATTGAAATTGATTTTTTAAATTAAATTTTCAATTTGAGACATTCGATAAGCACGTTTGGAAATTGGATTAGCTCGAGGAACAATGTAAATAGTAAATTCAACTTCCTACTTAGGAATAATACTAGGAAACTCATCAGAAAAAACATCAATATACTCTTCCAATACTAGTACATCAATAATATGAACAAAAAAATTTTTAAAAAAAAAGTGCAATGTAACATTCATTTCTATCATTAACTAGTTTCTAATTTTCCTAATAAGTTATTATAGATAAGAGTTCATTTGTATACAAAAACTAAATGTATTTCAGAAGTGATATCACTTTAGCACTACAGTATATATTATTACGTTAAAAACAAATCCAATCCATTCCCCAAAAAACATCAAACTCTACTATTGGCAAAACAACAAGGGTTTCTTATAAATTATTTCCAAAAATAAAAATAGAATGTTTTTTATAATTTCATTTTGGCTCAACATTTCCCCCATGTGTTTTTACTAAAAGATCGTGATTCATTTATTCAGTTGGAATTAAAAATTAACATGAATATTTTTCAGAAATGAATGAATGTGTATATCATAAATCTAATGATACATTGGCATAATCTTATAAAAGAAGTACCTAATACCACTTCATTTTATGGTCCCACATCAACTGTAGTAGAAGAAAAATATTTTTACCTACTATTATTTTTATGATCAGTTTGGTTTCTGCCATGGGTAATAAGCATTGGACACATAATGGAATAATTCCAAAACTCATTGAAAATAAAACTTATTATCGTAGGATTTTCATTACCTACATGATCGTCTTCATTACATTTAAGAGAAATATGAGTAGTCTTACCACACTAGAAGCAATTTTCATATTTTTTGAGATATTCTGTTCGATGATTTTTACCACACTTCAGACAAGATGAAAATTTTATTTTCTTACCTCTAGGATTCGTTAGTGTAATTTCACCTTTTACTGCCAATTGGAACTCTTCTTTTTCATGCTCTCTTGGTACACCTGGTTTTCTTAAAACACTATTTCTACCTTCTCGACACATCTAAAAAGATTATCATTTCTTTTGAATTCACGAGAGGCTAATGCTCAATGATATCATGATTTCACTACTGTGTAAAATCTATTTATCTTATTATCAAGATCTCAGATGAAATTTGAAGCATACCTTCCCATTCGAGTGATCATTGCTTCATTAGAAGCCACTAAATCATCCTCCTTTGTCAATTCCTAGAATTGTTTTACATCTTATGTCGAACATCCTTAGGAAAATATATGTCAATCAACATACCTTTGAATTCATCCCAACCAATAACATCAATCACCTCATTATCCATAATATTTTTAAATAATGACCACCACTGAACTGCTTCTCATTCAAAACAATAAACTGCAAGACTAACCATTTTATTGTCTATACGACCCATAACATAGAAAATATCATCTAGTGCTTGGATCCACCCTTCATCTTGAATAGGGTCAGATGATCCTCTAAATGACAGGGTATATTTCCTTTTGAAATTATCCAATAAATAAATGTTCATTTTAAGTTGATCTCGTTGATCTAATTCATAGATACCACTATGATTTATAGCCAGAGTCAACTGCACCATTACAACCACAAACTGTTCAGTTCCAATTCTGACCATCTCAGGTTGCGGATTCGGAATGTTTTTTTCACTCATGATGTCATACAAACATTGTTTCCATCTTTCCTATATGGATATCCATTATAACATAGAAATATCTTAGTCGAATCATTTCAATTTTACGTAATGTAATTTATGGATACTAATTTAACAATATTCTAACCCCAATAGTTGTCTAAACTGACCTCTGATACTAACTGTAAGGCCCCATTATTAAGCATCACATAATCATGAATTATTTTTTTAATTTATGTTGAGAACCTTTTCAAGATTAGATATTTAGATAATTAAGATATATATTATACTTAACAACATTATTATTACAATGTAGTCACCTATACTCACTTTCCATTTTCACTCATAAAATAAAACATTTTAAAAATTACATGGTTTTATTTCAAGATTAAACCTCACCAATTTTTCATGATCATATCATTGATTCTATTGACATATAAATTCTATAAAGAACATTTCAATAAATGGGATGAGTGTAAAATAATCATCAGGGGATACCAAAAGAAGGAGAAAAATTAGTTTTTCAAAACAACATGTAAACCATGAATACTTTATCATAAGTAATACTTTTCACCTTTATGAAGTTGTAAATATTCTTCACTGAATAAAGGATCATTGAATAACCTTTTGTATCAAAAATATTACCATAGAAATCCATAGAAATAATGAATAATGTATGAATAGTAATATTGGGACATAATCATACTTAAAATTAATAAACATATTGTCGAATTCAATAAATAATTCTTACAAATGGAATATCCATACAACCTACATCCATACACAAAGAAATGAATATTTTAACGTAACCACCCATCCATGGTTTATGACGTAACCACCAATAAAATGTCCATGTACCACATAAAATATTGAAAATATCATCATTTTACTAATAACATTTCCTTTAAAATCACAAGAATTCATTTCATGAAATTGAAATACACAATATATTTCAAAAACCATTTTAAATAAAAAATTACATAAAAGTGGTATATGGTATTTATTTTCCATTTAAAAACAATATGTCTTGTTAAGGAAACCAAATATCCAAGAATTCTTACAGGGGCAGAAAGAATGTTGTAGCCGCATATATTAAAACTATTCTTTTTGTTGTTTAGTAAAGCACTTCATAGAAAAATATTACATTTTAAATAAAATAAAATTTCAAAGTGGTTTATTATACATCGTATAAAATTAGTAGGTGTATATTATCAAAATAAGCCTCAATGAAAGGAGATTGTGACAAAGTCCCTTACCTTGAGTCTCACATGCCTTATATGTTCCTTGTTATTCTTTTATAATAAACTTTAGACAATATATACTTGTTTTAGAACCCTTTTCATGTTTATTATTCCTTTTTTATCACTTATTTCCTTATAATAAAAATTTTTCAATCATTGGAGTTCATATTAGATATTTTTTCGATGTTTGGAATGTGAGTCCAAAATGAACATGTTATAATTACAAATTGTTTATGTGGTCAAAGTCCATTATCCCCAAAAAGATATTAATGGTTTAGATTTAATATATAAAACATATAATTATAGTTCCACCATAATGGCCACCATAATAGGTGGTAAGAGAAGATTTAACAGTCATCATTCTATGGGGTAGTTGTTCCCCATCCACAGAAATAGTATGTTCTACACCCATTAGATAGAGGTGTGTGTAAGTTTAGTTTGAATAATTCTCATAAAAATAGACTATTGTATTGTAGATACTGGTTTTGTTACTAAATAATTTAATAATGATATTTTAGGAGGTCGTATAAGGAAAATAAATGAAAGAATATTGATAGAATACATTACCTAAAATCTGGTAACTTATTTTGATTTGAGCCATAGGGATTTTTAGAATTGCCTTATTTCTAGGTACATGAGGAAGGTAGGAATGTTGGGAGGGTATTGGATCATATTTTTTATGATAAAAGAGTCTTGAGAAGAGTGAGTAATGGGTTATATGTGGTGTCCTTTTATAAGAGGGAGGAGAGGCACTTTAGGAATGTTCAAAAATATTATTTTTTTAATAAATTGATTTTAGAATTATAATAACAACAAAATGATATATTTATAAGATTAGATGACTATGGGTCTCAATAATTTAGCCCAATGGGTTTTAGAAAAGTTTATCTAATAAAAATAACCTTATCCTTTAGCATTAACTTGTAGTAAACATATTTAACTTTTACCATGTCTTCTTTTAAATTCATAATATATGGTAATCATAGTTACTATAAACATTCAAGAGACCAAAAAATGGACCTTTAATGATATTTTTAACATAATATATGTCATTTTGCTGAATATTAGATTTTTTTAATTATATAAAATTATATAAAATATTAATCGATTTAATAACTCATTTATGTCAATTCTTAGACTATTCATTTCATGTCTTTTTAAAAATCCATAATAACGTGATTTATTTAAAAAAATCCTTAATTTAAATATAACAATTCATAATCATCCATAAAATTCTGGGATGACAATAAATGTCTCAAAATAAATTTATTTTAATATTTCTAATCATATTTTTTTAAATCATTCATTAATAAGGTAATCACTACATCACTGTTGTGTCATAAATAAATATATTTATTTAATCTCTAAAAATTAAAACATATATACCATTATGTATGAAATCATTTTAAATCTATAATTAATATTTATATTCAAATATATAACTTATATAATCCCATATTATAATTTTTATATTAAAAGATACATGTTTAGGTAATATTTACATTTACTTTAAATTAAATGTTATTAAATGTTATTTTCAAACACAAGTGGCTCTTTATGGTCCTAGAATTGACCCAAGGACGACCATGTTTCGAAATAGATCATCTAATACAGTTAGGACCCAAATTAGGGTAATTTAATCTTATTATAAGATTATTTGCTAGCCTTATTTACCAGACATACCCTTTAACCTTAATAAATAAAATATTTACCGTAGTTACTATTCAGAATGTCTAAAAATAAACGATCCATATTTACACAAATTGGACCTCCTAAATCTAAATATGGAATATATCTTTCCAAATTCAAAACATAGATTTTGTATAAATAAATTTCAAATTAATTCCTTTTGTCAAAACAAAAAATCTTATTTTAAAAAAATATAACTATCAAAATATTGACACATTTTTATATCTAATTAAAAAGAAAAATTGCATCCAATGTCCAACATCAGATTCAATTTTAAAAACATAATCTAATTACACATTAAACACAATTTAAAAAATAATCTATCTATATAAATAATCAAATGAAAATATTGAATTGACATAAAATGCAGTATTTTTCATTATTCATTAAAAATTAACATTAACAGAAAAATACAAAAAATTTAACAAAAGTAAATTATTATGTACCTCTTCTAAAGAAGAAGAATTTTTGGTCCAATTGAACGTATAAAATTGTCAAAAACTATAATTAAAATTGTTCACCATCAAAAGGCATCAAAAAGACCTTTTAAATATATTATATTATTTAAGATTAAAATTATATTCATTATCATTTTATGCCTCAATATTATATTTGATAAATGTTAAAAAAAATTAACCTAAACGTTTAATCATAATATGGATAGTTCTGTTCATTCCCTCTAATAAAACAGCAAAGCATTGACTACCATTTAAAATAATAATGTTATATTATTATTATTTTTCTCATTATGACTCATCATTTTCTTCAAAATTTGATTTCAAAGAAAACAATTGTTGTATGTCAGGTATTCTATCAGACCTAGCATCCAATTTAATGTAAAATTAATATTTAGCTCACAAATATTAAAAAATATGAAAATTTCATACTCATTAAATACCTATGATGTTCCACTAGGAATATAACTTGTCGCTTTTAATACAATGAGAATAAAATTATCAACACAATACTTTTTTTAATTAATTGATTAGTAGTCTCTAATGAGTTTTTCTATATAGACTGGCTTGGAATCAGAGGAGGATTTTAGAAAGGTTTTCATGGATTTTATGAAATATTAATTGTCCTTTTATGAGTGATTTATTCTCATATCGGTTGAAGACATTGAGCGACGACACAGAAGTGAAAGGCTTTATTGAGTGGACCTCGCATGAGAGTGGTTTCAATCACTATGTAGAACCTTATTATTTATATAAGGATGGATTTTCCCTTACACCTAAGGTGAGACTTGTTAGACAGTGGACACTAGTCTTATTGATGCATTCCCCAAGGGAAAAAAATATGTATCACTAATTGAGATGTTGATATTGGTGGAAGGGGTTGAGGTGCTCGGTTACATGATCTGTTTTAGGTTGTCTTACTTTTCACAGATCTATAGTGACCCTCCAGATACCTATGGTTTTGTTACATTGCATATACATTCCGATATTAAATGGTTATGATATTTACATGGATTTTTTATTATTTCAAATACTTGTAGTGGGATTTATTTTATTTCATTGATCTTTTACTGACTCATAAAATTTTCACATTTACTTTCTATAAATGAGATGAAGAAAGATGAATATATTTGGTTCATTTATGTCCATGTTATTTAAGACTTCATAGAGTCCCCTACACTATTTTATCTTATAGGGACACTAGGTTCACATCCATGCTATGGAATGGCTTGTAGGTGTGATGGGTTATAATATTAGATTGATGATGGGTTATCATGTGCAGATGGATTTCCAAACTAAGTGGACCAACCATGTTCTTGAGGAGATTATTTGGTCTTGTTTTATTGATTTTGGATGATCTTGGGAAAAGAATCATCCTATTTTCACGTTTTCCAATATCAATATTTGTCATGAAACAATTAGTTTAGATCCCATTGAGTATTTTTATACTAGTCCATGTAGATATTTCATGTTCTACTAATCGTTTTTATTGAAGCCCTTAGTTGGGCCATGTTTTATTCAGGAGAAGAAAAAAAGAGTTCCACTGATATATTGGATATTGATAATGCAACATAGCCATTAGAAATATTTTATGGACTATTTTCATCAGACTTTATAGTTTTAGGTTTGTTATCAATAATTAATAATAGTATTACCTATCTCTTGAATTCATCAGTTTGCTGTGTAGGGTCTGTTTACACTGAGGAAAGTGGGACCGTATGATATCATTGTATGATTAGAGATGGTGGCCTATTTGTTGGAATTACTGTCTTTTTTG
This sequence comes from Viscum album, assembly GCA_963277665.1. Lineage (NCBI taxonomy): Eukaryota > Viridiplantae > Streptophyta > Magnoliopsida > Santalales > Viscaceae > Viscum > Viscum album. Next base: position 540,167,471 of record OY728130.1, on the reverse strand, counting down.
ACATCTATACACAATATTTTTTTCGTGTATACTATATGAGGAGGTATTATAATGATAATTAAGAGGAGATTAGATGGGTTTATGTTGATATTGAGACTAAAATCACTTCGGTTGAGAATCCATTTCATGTTATGGATATTGGATACAATGTATTGTGTATTAATACGAATTCCCTAGTATCAGTATTATGGCAGTGGGTATGGTGTATCCATGAGGTATAGAAGAATACATTATTAATGAGGCCAAAGTATAATTTTTAATTAGAGATTATATGAGTGTAAAAGCTTCTTGGGGATGAAATGATTTATTATAGGTATATTATAACACCCCATTATGATTTTAGGGTACTCATTGGTTTACTCATTGTTTATAAAAATTTTATTTTCATCATTTGGGGGTTTCATGGGATTCTTGGGGATGTAGAAATCTATCAATGGAAAATGAACTAATTATTAGGTATTTATGATTATCTGAAGTAATGTAGACTAGATATTATTTTTTCAAATACGTAGTGGGGTTTCTTCCCATGATCAGGGAATTTTCCAAGTGATGTATATCAGTTTTTCTTTTTAAGACTACAGTTTCTGCAGTCTTAGGGGGGATCCCAAGCTTTGTAAAGTTATTACTTGTTTTTAATGTTCACCATGAAGTTGAAATAAACATGGTTTGGGAGTGAATTTTTATAGGACATGTAAAATGTATATGTAATGAAATATAATAATTAAGTTTTATTTAAATCACGATGCATATTTTATCTTACATTAATTTCATGGATTACATGATATACAATAGGATGACATGACATGTGATTTTCACAATTTTTTAATTTATTGTTATGAATGAATGTTTTTAATTTATTTCCTTTAAGATCCTTCTCCATCTTGAACTAGAATCTATCTATGGGGATTTTAGAGACCTTCTAACATTCGAGGATTTTTGTTCCACAATTTATCATTGTTGTAGTATCATTTGTTTCAATTATTTGAACGTTTTTGTTATTCATTGATTTTGTGGTATTTATGGTTTTATAGGTGTTTGTTTTAATAATTTTGATAGAATACTGTTTTCTCTTGGTTTACTTTAGTTTCAAATCTTACCATATCTTTTGAAGGTTATTTCCATCATTTCTAATCCCTGATTTTGAATGAAGACAAATTTATTCCATTCTATATTTGGTGATTCTATAAAATTGGGTAATGAAATGAATTTAATGTCTCTAATTGAAAATTACTTTTTTATTTATTGATTTGAAGTGAAAAGTGTTTTTAATGTATTGATTTAAATTTAAAATGTATATAAAGGTGTTTTTATATAAAAACATATTTTATTTTTAAAGAAATGGGTATCCAAATTCCAAAATAGATTTTATTTAATTTAAAAATGTTTTATAAAATAATTAACATGATATTAAAATTTATGTTTATTGTTAGGAAATTGGGAGCCTTTTGTGCTTTGGGAAATTTACACGTATTGAACATTTTTTGTGGCACCACAATGAGGATTCATTTTTGTAGATCGATGGATAGTTTCTGCACTCGATATTGGTTTGATCCAAAAAAATTCATGAATATAATGTTGAAATCCTTTTATTCATTTTCCAATATTTCATAACCAATTATGATGATTTTTTAAATTTATAGTTATTTAATGAATTTTTGTTTTTTTCATGGATTGTTTCTCATGGGTATTTATGTGATGTTGTATCAAATTACATGACATGATATGTTTTTTCATGGATATGTTTCTACTTACATAACCTAAGATGTGTGGATATTCATTTTGTTGGTATCATATTTAGTTTTCATATTCCGGGTTTGAGAATTTCAAATGACTTTATTGAAACTATAGGGGGAAAATGAATTACCAATGAATTGTTATTTTGAAAATTCATTGTAATACTGTTTTTATTCTAAATTATATATATACTTAAATTTTTTTCAAGACCATGTATAGGTAGTTTGTTGGTATGCGTCATAGATTTTTGCTTAATCCCTAACATGACTTTTGGACTGTATTAGATGTTGTGTTTCATGGTAAGGGAAATTGAATGGGAATATTTTATCATGTGTCCTTATCTATTGGTAGTTTCCTTCATATAATTGTGTTTAGATGAATATTGATCACATGGATTGTTGTTTTAATTATTTATTCATACATTCATGTTTAGAAAATTTATATTGGATTTTATAGGCCTGGTGGAATATTTTTTTTCATCTTAGTACTATAATTTTATGTCGTATTTCATTATCATCAATAATATTTCGGTTTTATGACATCACCTCCCCATATGAGAAAATGCTTGGGTGTGATGTTTCATTAACATTGGTTCTTCTGTAACATAACAAGGGGTCTTAATACTGAATGTAACTACCCCCTCATGTATGTGTACTCTGTAACCATGTGTTCATCCCTTAAACCAGAACATGTTTTCAATATATGTTAGGGTTGAATTAAGGTTTAATAAACCATATATCAATATTATTTTCTCTATGAATTGGTATCATATATTCAATATATATTTTAATACCAAAAAATATTTAAATTTTTATACTTTTCTATAGACACCATGGTCCTGGAGCACAAATACTCTAGGTTCTTCATATTGTAAAATTGATAATATATATAGGAAAATATGAAGGGTCACTTATAGGATTCAAAAGGGAATGTCACAATGCCTTAGAGAATATTCCTATGTGATTATCTATTTATAGAGTAAAGGTACTACATAAATTGGGGAGATATTAACCTAACTATGCATGATTCATGTGTCTACTATTATTAATTGTTTACATATACCAATATATCTCTACCTCCAATTGAATGAGATATTATTGAGTTATGATTTAAAACTCCCATAACCCAAATTATCATATAGATTTAGAGAAAATTGATGTTACCTCTTTATTAATCGTATAGACTATCAATGAATGATAATAACATTGTCGTCCTGTACAATTTCATTTTATGGTTCTTATATCATATTATGGTGTAATTTCTATGGCTTCCTAAATATAATTAGATACCAACTTTGAAATAAAATAAAATTCTATACCCCAGTTCATATAAAAATAACCGAATCCATTTAGATAATATTATCTTATAATTCCATATAATTTTATTCCTTGTATTCCTACTTCCTCTTTTGGAATATTGGTAAAATGGACTGACTGATTCGATGTGACCTGACTTGTATTAGCTGATAAATAGGAGAACTTATGTTATCATATTCTATGGGGATTATTATATTCATAATGGTAACCTCTAAGATGCATAAGTGAATAGAAAATATTTATTAGATATTTTTCTTATGGGATATTTTATTCCATGATGAAAGGTACCTCTTTATTCCAATTTCTATTTCTCTAATGGGGTGACATTAATCTCAGAAATCTAAAACCATTCATACAATGTATTTTCATTTAAAATATATTATTAATTTCATCCATTTTCTCACAACCAAACGGGATCAAGAACAACATATTGAAATATTCATCCATACACAAGTCTTGATTTTAAAACCATAAACAACATAGAACTCCTTATCATTACAACATGACATTAAGAGAAACATAACGTGTCCATATCCTATTATGTTGAACAATATAGATGAAATCATTATTTATAAAATTTAGATACATTGTTAGTGTAAATATATTGAAAATTTTCTATATTTAAAAGGATAATTTTTCCCCAACCATATATATAATTTCGCTTTGTAATAGTGATAATATACGAGAACTGTGTGTTCCTTGATTCATATTTCACATGTTATGATGTGATGAACGAGGTTCCAATTAGGGGAATACCAATAATATAATGGGAATTGTGACCTCTACCTTTATATTAGTTAGATATGCACATTGTGTTTTCTATATAAGAACTATTTTAAACTTTTTTCAAATTTTACTTTAAAAAATTGACTTAAATATCCTATAATCCTAGATCCATCTATAAATATATTCAAAAAAACTTTCCCATTCCTATGTAAAAAATATTCATAAATAAAAAAAATAAAAATTCTATGTGTGGTTTGATTATCATTCTCTTAAAATATATACTGATATGTAGATATAAGATTCATCATCATCCATGTATGAGCACCTTCATGATAATTAAATCATGATGAATTATTTGGAACATAGGTACCTAGTGTGTGAGATTGATAATTTCCCCTTATTTGTTCATGAGACTAATATATGTATGGATATTTCATTTGAAAAACAATGTTTTCATATAATCCTATGCACATAGGATACTTATAGATTCTATAATAATATATTCTAGGATTATTCATAATGAAATGATAAGAAATCCCAATCCTTTGTGTATGAGTCAAACCGGCGAAAAATATTTATTTATAAGAAAAATGTATTGCTCGCTTCAAGTACAATTGGATATATAGTGATGCATTAATATGTCATTTTTCCTCAACCATGAAATATCAAAAAATCCCAATTATAATCCTTTATGAAAATTAAATTTGTTTGCGGATTACTAGTCCTATAAAAAAGTGAATATCCCTCCATATTGACTTCCACACACTCTATTATATATTACTCCATTTTACAGTCATCTATTACTTCATATAATGTTTATGAATCCTGAATGAATAGAAAACCTGGATAACCACTCTAACTATACAAATTGAGAAGCATCTACTAAAATGACATGGAACCCCATCATTATCACATGAATTTAAAATTCAGGACATGATGTCTTCAAAAACAACATATCATCTATCTTTATTATTATTTACTTTAGAATCCAATGTTTCCTCTAGTCACCTTGTGATGTCTTCAACATAGGTTGGCATAGCCATTAGGGTTCCCCAAACCTTCTTTAATATTTAATTATATATATTAATGTATTTATATATTCAGACCATGATTTAACACAGATTAATTCATCTGATTGATATCCTTCTCCCAAACCCTATAGACCTCGGCACAATGATCCATTGGTTCCCCCTCCAGAATATGTGTATCATGGACAAACTTATATAAAAGGATCATTTACACCACAAGTGTTTATTGAACATTTTATCAATAAATTATATTTTTATTTATTCCTTGTAATGAACTAAGTCAATTATTTCATTCACATGACACATAAATGTAATATGTTACAATGTACATGAACATTGTATATTTTACACGGATCATCGACTAGTCATATGTTACATGGAACTCCAATGATTCAATCAAACATCATTTTATTATAAGAATTATTTATATGAGATAATTATAACCTAGCTATTAAAATTAGAAATATGAATAGTAATAACTACCATTTAGCTATGTTAGATTATTTTTTATATAAATAATACATATTGATAATGAATGATATGATTTTTGATAAAGATATTTTATATTTAAAAATATTATTTTCTTGAATGAACCACTTTTAATGTCCTTCTACGAAAATTTTTTAATTTAATTTTTGAAAACAATAGAAATTGAATTAGATAAAATAAATTAATCTTTTTAATTTAGAATGTCTAAATTAACTTCTGGTGTAATTTTATAATTTTCATGGGAAACATTATTTTTTACAAATAGTGGAAAATAATTCTTTTTTGTTTAAATATTATTTTTTATTTATATAATTATTCGTGATAAATTATATTTCATATTTGTTTTATGATCATATTAGATCAATTATACATATATTAGTACAATTTAGGTCTTTATAATCAATTTAAATTTGACATTAAATATAAAAACATTATAAACATTTGAACTTATTTCTACTTTAAAGACCAGTAATTTCGTCCCACCTGCATGATAAGTTTTTCATTATAATTTTTCCACTTCTATTAATTTATTATAAAAATTGACATAAAAAATTTGATCAGTAAAATATTAATATTTTAGGTGTATCATGTTTATTTTTTACCAAAATGATTATTAAAAGTGATTAAAATTTATCACATCAATTATGTGAAATTGTGATTAATTTGACACCAAACCATAATTTTTGGATCACAAATGATTTCTCCAATTTTCCCAAAACCCATTTTATGTCCATCTTGCATCCATAAAACTTCCTTTATTTATTTAGGCTGATTAATTTTGACATTATTTTTGTAATAACATGTTTACACCTAACTTGTTTTGAAACATTAAATTTGAGACATTCCCTTCCCTATATAATGCCACCACCTCAACCATTTCATCACACATCTAAAAAATATTATGTAAGTCAATGATTTATCTAATACAAATCCCATAAATAATCCCCTCATCCTATTATCCTTACCATGGTCAACAGAGAATCCAAGGAAGTGTTTTAGAACAAAACAAAATGTGTTACCCGATTAAATGTAACGCCATCTCTCGATCTCCATTCATTTGTTTTCTTTATCCACACCATTAAATCACATTATTCCATGAATTAAAAAATATAATATTTATACTAGAATTCTTTTATTCTAAGGATTAATCCTATATATATATACATATCCATATAATGGATAACAAACTAATTTTTTTTTGTGTACGACGAACTACCGCCTAAGTAATTAATGATTGTACAATTTTCCATACAACCTATAATGGTCAAAATTTGTATGGAATAACTAAATATATATGATATATATGATATATATTTTTTCATTAAACTTTTTAATTCCTTTTACCAAACATATCATTTTTACATTCCATTTTGTGTCAATTTGATAATTTCTTTTGATCATGATTGGAATACAGCCCCCTCGAAGCGATTTGTTTCATTCATACACAAAATTAATTTTATAAATGATTGATTTAGTTAATATATAATAAATATTAGATATCCAAAATCTAATTTAATAATGATATATATATATATACTTTACTTTATTTTTTCGTCATTAAAATTAAATGGTAGTAGCGTTCATGCGTACGTACAACCTATTGTCTCCATTAATGGTGCATTATATACAATAATTATATATTATGTACATTATTATAAAAACAAATATACTATATATATATATATATATATAATTTATTTACTAATTTGCGTTCTGTAAATAATTATATGATGTATAAATACAGCTGATATAACAAAATAAGACACAAGCAAAGAATAAAGGGAATATTACCTATTGTGAAACATTAACAAAGGATTGTTGACCAGAGGGTAATATAAGGTCATAATACCACCATATATATTGAAAATATTTTTATATAAAATATGTATAAGTAATTCATATTTATTATAAATGTGGATTGAACAAGAATGACTAAATTCAAGACACGAGATATGGTGATTTCTTCTCTCTATTTCATTCTATGGGGTGCATGCAATGTTCGACAGTCATTCTTTTAGTATAGTGTATGTAATAACCATGATTAAATTATATTTATATTATAATTAAATGTAGGGGTATTCACATATACATTTTATTAACATTGTTTCCTGAGTTTTATATTTCAAAAGTTAACAATTCTCTAAAATAGTTTTTTTCTCAAGTTGCCTTTGTTGAGACTCATGTTTTGTTATGAACCTAAATTCTTATTCAATGGGTATATACATCATTATAATTGGTTATATCTTGAATTTAAATTATTTATTTATATTTTATTCTTCATTTAATTTTCCAATCATATATGGAGAGTATAATTTTTGGTTACCATCTTATACGAATTTATTGATACAATCTCATCACTTTTTGAGATTGTCTATGTTTATGCATCCTATGATAAAATATTATGATACATCTATCCAAAAATATCATTACATTACATTTATATTGTTTATTCGAGATAAATCCTTGTATTAGAACCATTTTTTTCTATTTGGTACTTAATATAACATTTTTAAATAAAATGTTGTTGTCTCTCTCTCTTGTAGGAAATATATTATATTCAAAAACCATGTTTTAGAAAATGTTTTTAAAAATATTTTAAAAACATTTGTGAAGACCATTTTCATGGAAAATTGATTTTAAAAACATGTTATATTTTTCAATTATTCGATTATATGTTTTCAAAGCTAGTTTCAGTGAAAATTGTTTTTAAAATTGTTTTATGTTTTAAAAATAGTATTCAGTGTAGAAATAATATTTTCCTCAGGAATTTTTTTTAAAATATCATTAGAAATTACTTCCATGTTAATGTAATGACCATTTGTGTTACAAATTATTTATTGAAGAAATTATTCAATTTTTACATTCATATTCATTCATTGAATGTATTATTATTTATGGAAAAAGGTTTATTAAACTCATTTATATTTCAATAGTTTTATGAATTTCAATACTGTTTCCCATTCAAGGATTATATTATTTTTGAATCCAGCTTATTTTCATGAGTTCTATTCATGATTAAATTTTTATGATACCTATATATTTATATAGTTTATTATATGATAACTTGTTTATAATACAAGTTTCATTTAATGGGGTATGATACAGTTATTTATGATATTGTGGCACACATAAGTATGATTTCACTATGTTATTTGGGGTACCTATATGTACATCTAATTTATTTGGTATGTATTTAAAACTCATGAGATAAACATCGGATGAATGTGAAATTATCCCAATTCAGTATTATAGGGCCGAAATAGGAAGTGAACTTGTGTTAGTAAAAAAGTGATGAAATGTAGGTTGAAATCGATTCAGTAATATAGCTCTGGAACATGGTGTGAACCTGATTTAGTAATGAAATTTTCCCACTAATATGATCTCGTAATGAATTCCTTTACTACTATAGATGTCATTATATATGTTAATGTGTCTTCTACAATTCCATGATTTATTACAATGTTATGATTTCGTCAATTATTTTTTTATTTCATTATGATTCATGTCTTGTGAACTACCATGATTTATTTATTTATACATGTTTTATATCATTGATATGAAGGGTTTGATCTTATATTTTCATGATCATGTTCCAATACCTTTATTATCATGATTATGCTTACATATCTCCCTTGTTTATGCATACTGAGAATTTGATCCCAAATCTTTTTACATGTCCTTCCTAGGTGATGATTATGTGTATTATTTTTGATCAATCTATGAAGGATGATAGTCAAGGAGAACCTAGTTTGAGATAATGTAGTTCACTTATGTATCGGTTTTAATGTTTCCATGTTACCAAATAAACTAGACTAGTATGGTCTTTGTGCGTCTATTTGTATAATGTTTTTCATATTCAAAAATTGATATGTAATTTTTACATAAAAAAGTGGTAATAGTGCACTAGTTTAGTTAACATTGGTTCAATGTATGGTAAAACCATAGCGAGAAACTTAAGGGCATGTCTATGCATGTGTCTATGGATATGGACAAGAATAAAAAAATGTCCTAGAATTATGTTAATTTATACAGTGAAAGGATTCCTGGTATCCCATCCATGTGTGGATAATAAACACGAATATGGCTCCAGAACATATATACTAAGGGGTTTCAAGAATGAAATGATGTTCTTGTCTTGACTCTGGTTAATCTGGTTCACAAAAACAGGACTTCATTCATAGCTAGGTTGACACTCTTTGGGGTAATTCTCAAAGTATTTACAAATAGATCACAAACCATTGTGAAGGATTAAAATGTGACAGGGATATGAAAAATCTAGGATAAAGATAAGTTGTCAATGATTAAGTGTTTTTTATAACTTATATATCATATACATGAATTTTTATGATTATTTGGTTCCTCACTATGGTAAATATTTATTAATCTATGATTTTTGGTTTTATTCAATGCATAAAACCCAAAGGGACCACATTATTGGTGATTCTGATGGACAATGAAACAATCATCCTCCTCAGAAATAGAATTCTATGGGAGATGGAATGAAAACCCACATCTCTATACTTATATAGATTTCTAAAGATATAAATCACGGTTGACTTTCAAATGATTAAATTAGTGAACAAAATACCATTGAATATTTCTAGAAGAAACTTCCCCCTAATTTAATTAGGTTTTCTAATCCACTTGTTACTGAAAAATGGATCAGTACTATTGGAAATATATTATCCATTATTTTGTGTTTAGCGCATGAGAAAGTCATTCAGGCTATCTATCAGTTATAAGGTGAAGCATATTAGTGGTGAACACTAATCAATAATAATATGAAACAAGATGATATTGAATCCATATATTGGGATGATTTCATGACCTTATTTTTCAATAATTACATTCCCCATATAATTTTTATCAAGATAGATAAATTGTTACTTGAGATGAACCAAATGGATGATGGATCTTGCGGTAGCTATAAGGATAATTTCACAAGACTTGTGAGATACACATAAAGAAGTATCATCCAACTCAAAATTAAATTTTATAGGTTATTTAGTGGATTAAATCCAACTCTCATAATTGTATAATACATACGATACATTTGTATCGATGAAGAGAATGTGCTACGTGAAATCGAGGTTGATATGAAGGTTGGATTCACAAATCAACCACTTATATTTAATAAAAAAATTATGATAGAGTTTAACTGAATCTATAAAACTCATGGATAAAAGAATATGACTTTTCCATAATGATATATATGTGGAATGTAGCATGGAGGATTGTTTCTAAAGGAGTTTAGAAAATGATTTAAGTGAGGATGAAAAGGCCACCAAGAAATTGATTTTTGAAGTGATAAGAATAAGTAATATTACATTGTAAATGGATAAAAACTCATAGAGAATGCACCACAAATAATTCATTGATACAAGTGTAAAGGGAATGTTGATTATGTTATCCACTACCAAAACCCATGGTCATGTGACAAGGATCGGTATTTTTAACCACTAATGCCAATTGAAATGAGAAAATCTCATGCAATCCCTATTTCTAAGTAAGGGTGAAATAACGACATGATGAATGGAAAACATACCATATACTCTGGAACTACTAATTTCATATTTGATTATCTATATACAAAATACTTCATATCAAATTATTTTTCTCTGAGTGCTAAGATTACAGCAAAACAATTACATGTGGAATTAGTAGTGTTAACCCCTAATGGTGCGATGATTTCTTATCATGTCTATGATTCCACTCCGGTTGAATATTGTGGGAATATAATTCTTATAAATAATGACATTATTCAATTTGTTGAATGTTTTGTCTTAGTATGCATGTATTTGCATTCAATGTATAAATCTGAGTTTATTTTTCAATGAAGGGTAGTTATCTTTGATCTTTCAATACATCATATGATCATCCTTCTATGTGAAAATAATTATGATCTTCCTGTGGAGACTACATTCAGTTTGTGTGTATTAATTAAAATTTAAAACATTTTTTATGTCAAATATTTCAGGAGAAAAATGACATCCTTGATTTGCCATTTGTTCAGGATCTTTTTTCATGTTATTCCAAAAACGTTTCCTATCATTCAACCAAAATGTGATGTTGAGTTCTCAATAGAACATATAACAAGTTCCACATAAATTTTAATGTATCCATATATAGTGGATTATATTAAGTTGTTGAAATTGAATAAGGAACTCTAAGAGATCATTTTTATGGGACTCGTTTGAGAGACTATGTTACCTCGGGTTACGGCGGTTCTTTTTGTGAAATAGAAAGATGGATCAGTGTGATTCTGCATGGATTATTGGGATTTGAATAATATCATGATCATGAACAAGTATCATATTCACCTTATTGGTGACCTTCTAGGATAGTTGTGGGGATCTCAATACTTTTCCCTGATTGGACATTACTTTGGATATCATCAATTTAGTGTCAACAAAGAGGATATATTGAAGACTGTATTCTTTACATGGTATATGTAAAATGAATATATAGTGATTCCTTTTGTTCTTACTAATTCCACTAATATATTCATATATTTAATGAATATTATATTTAATTATTACATTGATAATTTTGTGGTAGTATTCATATATGGTATACTTATCAATTCAAATATAAAGGAATAACATAAAGATCAATTGAGATTTTTTCTAAAGCCCCTAGGAAATTAGATTCTATTTGAAAAATTTTCAAAGTGTGATTTTGGTTGCCAAATGTTTTATTTTTGGGTCATATAATCTTAAGAGATGGTATAGTAGTTGATCCACCAGTGATGGAGGTTATTTAATGGTGGCCTAAACCAAAAATGGTTATTTTTACCCCTATCATCCTTGGTTTAGCTGTATATTTTCAACGATTTGGTGATAATTTATCATGACTATCTAATGATATGACCAAGATAACTCAAAATGGTGTCAACTTCTTATAGATATATGAAATTGAGGAAAAATTCATTAAACTGATGAGATGGTAATTTTGTACACTTTTTATTACATTACCCTATAGTTGAGAAGGGTTTGTATTATATTGTGAAGCATACAATAATATATTGGGTTACACTCTTAGGAAAAATAACATGGTTATCACTTACAACTCATGAATGTTGAATATTCATGATAAAAATATCCCAACTCATGATTTGGAGTTAGAAGTGGTTAATTAATCACTAATGATATGGATGCATTAACTTTTTTAGAAATGTTTGATATATATATATTGATCATAAAAGTATGACATATATATTCCCAAAGATGTATTTGAATATATTCCATTGAACATGGTTAGAGTAGATAAATAATTCTAAAAAATAAATACATTAACACCATGAGAAAGTGAAAAAGGTGTAAGTTGCCTTGAGTCACAAGGATCATGAATGAATCTCTATAACGAGGATAAATAAAGATGCAATATTTCATTATTTTCAATGATGGATATAGAGATCATGATGGAAGGGGAAAAATATTATCTTTCTCAAAGTAATGTTCGACCCTCTATATTGGTGAATATTAAGTATGTTCGGAGTGGAAATAAACATGTGTAAAATAAATATAATGATTATCCCAAGTATAACCTTGATTAATATGGAATTATATGGTTCATGAACCTGGTCAATGTTCCTTTAATAAGAGATTTAATGAAGGTTATGTTAATGAAATATTGTAGTTCTTCATTATTAATTCATCCAGGAAGTACAAAGATTTATAGTTACCTGATAGAATACATCTGGTGGGATGGAAATAAGAGAGACATAACAATGTTTGTATCTTTGTTCTTCGTATGAAAAGAAGTTATGTCTTAAAGTAAAAAATCCCAAGTGGATATTTCATTCATTACCAATACCAGAATTTTATGGGAGAGCATCACTATGGAAATTTTTTTGGATGACCCAAAACCTCTAAAGGGTTTAATTCTATATGGCTGTTACTTGATAGCCATATTAGGACAAAACAATTAGTCACTATCAAAGAAAAAATATTTATATATCATTTTTTGAGAGTATACATTATTGATATGTTAAGGATGCATTGAGTACCATTTTTTGATTTATTATATTGAGATCAGAGGTTTACCTCAATGATTTTGAATATTCATGAGCACAAACATAATACCTAATTGAGTTTCAGCACAACTTATCATCCACAGATAGATGGTTTGTCTGAAAATATTATTCAAACCTTATAGGTTAAGTTGGTATATTATTCTCTAGATTTTAATTTTTTTGGGATGAACAACATCATGTAGTTGAATTTTATTAAATTAATACATTTCATACAAGAATTTATATGGATCTATATTATGCCCCCTATTCAAATAAATGTAGATCTCCAACATGTTGGGATGAAGTTGGAGAAACAATTCTATTAGGATCAGATATTGCAGATGAAATGGTTGAGATTGTTATATCCATATGTCATCATATCAAGGTAGCTTATTGTAAGAAGAATGGTTATTCGGATAACCACTGAAGAGACCTAAATGTTATGATGAAGTAATATTAGCTACATTTTTTACCCTAGTGATGAATTTTTGGATTTAAATTCATTTTAATTAGGTATAATGTACCCCCACATTTTTATTGCATTTTTTTAATAAATTAAATTTAAAATTTTAACTCAAATTATCAAAATCAACCAATCCATTCAACACTACAAATAAATGAAGAACATCACATGGAATATGATTTTGGTATTTTTTATGTGTAACTGACACATGGTGTACTTTTCACAAAACATCAACATGTTGTACATTACACACAACAACGATGTTTCTATGAAAACCCATTTTATTGTTAGAAGTATTTTAATGACATTATTATAACATATCGATTAAATAGGGTAATATGAACAGTAATAACTAATTTTAAAATATTTTTTTATAAATTTTTTATATAAAAAACGTTTTGATAATGAAATATATTATTTTTGGTAAAGTCATTTAATTTTTAAAAATAATATTTTATCGAATAAACAAAATTTAATTTCACTGTATAAAAAATTACATAATTAAATTTAGGCACATTTTGAATTAAAATTTCATGAAATAAAATTAATTTTTAAAATTATAATTTTGAAATTAGATTAGGGTGAATTTTGTGTATTTTTTTATGAAATATCATTTGTTGATGAATACTGAAAAAAAATACTTTTATGTTTAGAAACTGTAATTTCATATAAAAAATTATTAATGATAAATTATATTTTTAATTTTATTTATTGTAAAAATAGATTAATTATACACCTATTAATACAATTTAGGCCATTATTATCAATTTAACATTTAAATTTAATATAAAAACCCAATAATATTTTGTTCTTATTTCAACATTAAAGACCCGTAATTTCATATCGTCTGTACGATTACCATCGATTTTAATTTTTCCCCATATATGAACTAAATTTATAAAAAATTAAATAATTTTTTTTATGAGTATAATATTTATAATCAAATTATATCATTTTGATCTTTTGAAAAAATGATTATGAAAAGAAATAAAAATTAAACACTGTGATTAAAGAAATATTGATCATAATTTGGGACATAACATTAATCAAAGGGGGCCAAATTACCTATAATCATGTACAAAACTATTTTATAGGAATATATAGTCCATAAGTCATAAATTATTGATTTATGTTAGTTTTTATGAGATTTTATAGATAATAACATGTGTACACCTTACATGTTTTCTAAAATTCCTTGTGAATCCTTTTCCTTCCCAATAAAAGTATACCACCTCTCCCACTTCCCGAAAAATCTAAAAACTCGTAATTTCACAACATATATTCCCAATGAACATCCTAGAAATAATTCCATCATCATATAACTATTATATTTTTAAGAAGTAAATCCAACGAATAATTCTTTCACAAACCAAAAGGAATTACTCAATTAAGAGGAAACACATTCTCTCAAGATCATTATCTTTATTTTCATTCTCATCCCCCTCCATGGACATTATTATAATATTGAAAAAATTACAGTATACTAAATATAATATTATTTTTTAATGATATGGTTGGAATATTTACATACACATACATCCATTTAATTTATAATGAACAAAATATTTATTTGTGTAATGAAATACCTTCCCACTAAATGATGATTGGTCGATTTTCATTACCACCTCACGTGGTTGAAATTATGATGGAAAATATATTTGTATATTTATTATTTATTTAATGTTTTTATTTCTTTTAAAACACATATTTGTTTTACATTCCATTTGGTTTTAGTATGATAATTTCGTTTGAGGAAGTGTAGACTACCTCCCCTCAAATTGACATGATTCGTTCATACACTACATGGATAATTTTAAGGATAGTTTTGGTGAATATAGTTAAATTTATGATGAAATACATTGAATTTAAAAATTAAATATACATATACATACATATATATATATATATATATATATATATTTTACATTATTTCTTTCAACATGACAATTAAACATAAATAGTGTTATTTAATACATATCGACAACCATCTCCTCGAACAATGTACTCAGAATCATACTTATATATTATATAGATTATTATTATAAACATATTATATCAATAAATAATATTTATATCATGGTTTACATTCTTTAAATCGTGATATAGTGTATAACTTCTAAATATATAACAATATTAATACACACGCGAAGAATAAAGAAAATATTACACGATGTGAATCCTTAACATAATATTTTTAACAACAAGGTAATATAAAGTCACAATGAAGACATATATATATATATATATATGATTATTTTGTATAAAAGTTTCATAATATTTTATATTTTTTATAATGATTTTTTGAATGAGTATGATGAGATTCAAGACCCATGGTAAGAGAATTTCATCCCCCTTTTAATTTATATGTGATACATTCTATGTTATCCACTCTATCCTTTTAGATGGTTTGTGTAATGACTTTTATTACAATATATATATCTTATAAAAATATTTATGGGTATTAAAAAATCCATTTTATTAGAATTATTTCATTGGGATTATGTTTCAAAAATAATCAAATCAGTAAGATTGTTTTGTCTCAATTATCATTCACTGAGATTCATGTTTTTTCATAAACAAAAATACACTTTTTAGGACTATATAATTCCATTTTACATGTTATATCATGAATTTATTTTATTTCTTGATAATCATAGATTCAGGTAATTTCCATTTCTTTTATGTAGAGTATGATCAAATGTTAGCAAGTTATAAGTGTATATTGAAACAAACCCCTGAATTTTTGAATTTGTTTATGTTTATACTTATAACAGTGAAAAATAATGATCCATATCTCTTGAAAAAACATGTATTTAAATACCCAATATTTATTCAATAAATATCGATGTGTTGTTACCATTTTACCTATCATTGGTACCTTAGGTTATGTTTTTATAAAAAATCTGATTGTCCCTCTCTATCATCAGTCAGAAATATATTTGATTCAAACCCCATGTTTTCAAAAATATTTCCTAAAATGTTTTCAATAGATCATTGAAGCCCATTTTCTAGGAAAAGTTATTCTTAAAATGTTTTATAGTTTTCAATTCATCATTTATAATTATTAAATGATATTTTTGATGATTTGATTAAAATGTATTATATTTTATAAATAATTTTAAAATCCGAAATGAAAATTTTCAGCATGATTTTTTAAAAATGTTCTTAAAAAAATACATTCCATGTATGATAATATGAATTTGTGTCAATCATTCCTTAATTATTAAATTATTAAATATTACCATTTATTTTATTTGACATAATTAATTATGTTTTGTTGGCATGATATTTTTGAATTTTTTTTTCTGTTTCATAGGTCATATGCATTTTGAAACACGTTCATCTTGCAAGGGTTATATTATTTTGAATCACTCTTATTTTAATGGGTTCTGTTGGTGATTAAACGATTATGAATCATTTAAAATTCCACATGTTATTATATGATTAAAATTTTATAACACCCATGTGATTCATGATTTGTGATACAGTTGTTTATGATCTTGTGGCTCATGTATGTGTGATTTCATTATGATATGGGAGGTACCTATATCTCCCTATAATGAATTCGATAAATATTTATGTCTAATGAGATTGACATGGATGCTTTGAAAAATGAATGTTGTTAATTATTATTGGGATGGAACTGGAAATGAGCATAGTTCAGTAATACGTGGCTCGAATGAGGGGTCAACTCAGTTCAGATTTACTAGGATGGAACGAGATGTAAACCTAGTTTAGAAAAAGTATTTTTTAACAATGATTGTATTGAAAGAAATTCATTGACTACTATGTATATCATTATATATGATTATGTGTTTTCACAATTCCCCATTTTATTCCTACATAATTCATTCATGTATTACTTTATTTATTTCCGTATGATACATGTCTTCTGAAATGCCCTGCTTTACGCACTAATTCATTTCCATGATCTTTGATATGCTGGGTTTCATCGTTTATTTTCATGATCATGTTATCATACCCTAAATTTCATTATTATTTTTATGTATCTCCCATGTTTAACAATAATGATCATTTCATCAAAACCCTTTTAATGATTCCCTCCTCATGTTATAAAGATATGTATTATGTTTGGTGCTTCTAAGAATAGTTCTAGTCATGAAAAACCTAGTGAGAGATAATGTATCTCAATTATGTATGAATTTTTATGTCTCCATGTTTCCAAAGGCTATATATTAGTAATGTATTTGGTCATCTGTTCGAATAATGATTTCATTATTATGCTAATTTTTTGTAATGTTAATGTATTAAAATCAAGGGTCACTTAATGAACCATCTAGGATTCACTATTGAAAAAACAAAACTTCTAAGATAACACTCTTGGATTTTCATTATTAATGTTTATTGGTCCATACTAAATTCAACAAGTATTATCATCATTGTGTGTGTTTTGAACATCCACCATTACTTATGGTTAAAATATACTTATCAATCTCTATATCTAATGGACTCATATATTCTTTGGTTATGATTTAAATATCACCTTTACCAATAATAAAATAAGGTTTAAGAAGCCTCATTATTACACATTAACGAGAGTATTATAAAGTGAAATAAATACCATGACATCTCATACTTATACCCTTTTATTTCATGGTATGCATCACTCATTTTGACCCAAATGCCTAGATAATTAAAAACATAATTTTAATTATATTTTATTAAAGCTTAAAAAAACATCCACCGTCATATTTCCCTATAATACTATGATAAACTTCAAGACCATTGGTCATCATTTTGAGACCTAAAACTCTATAAAGTGGTAAATTCAATGGGTTACACTACCTATAAGAGATCTAAATCCATGAGATGATAAGTATGAATATTCATATCCATATATTTATATTGGTTTTTAGTGTAATATCCCCATACTAGAATAGAATATTGAAATAATTGTTCCATGTGTATAATATTGATCAATGTAAGTGGACCCCTTATCTAACTCTAATATTAAGGATCACCAAGGCAAAATAAATAATGACTATTCCTCACTCATCATGTGAGGTATATATATTTAAGGAACCTCTTGATATAAAAAAAATATGTTGTATAATTCAAATAACATTGACATAAATAGGTACTCCAGGATCCTATATCCTAGGCCTAGCCAAATGATTGAAAATGAAAATCCATTGCAAAAGGGACAAACCATTGCATGCGTGTTTTCTTTTCAGAATTGTGATGGTATTTATTCTCATGTTATTGAGGTACATAGTGATGATGAGTTCGTATTATTAAGGATAGACTATGAATTTTTTATATAATACACTATTAGGTGGAATATTCTTCTCACAAATATTAAAAATAACCTCCAGATGTTCCCTATGAAATGGGATATCTTTAACTTTCCTACACCTGGTGGTGACATAATTGATTAACAAAATACTCCAAATAAAATATTTTATATATATAAGCCTGAAAAATATAGAAATTTTATAAAATAACAATGTTTTTGAGGATTATCATTCCATTGAGATATGTAGTGGCACTCATATGATTTGTATTAGGCCAGGTTGTATCATTCAAAACAATATATTTGCATTACATTGAACATTTTGTGGACTTTTTCTAGGAATAATCCCATAATAATATATCTACTGTGACTCTTGAAAAATAATGATACATAATTTCACCTGGGAATGTTGTCATAGGGCCTGCAACAGCTCCACGTCTATCACACATTCCATGATTCTTTATCTATACTGATAGATGTATTCCTTGGTGGGTCATGACAACATTTATATGACCCTATTAGTAATTTCCAACCCAAAAATGGGATCCATTTTCCTTGATGACTTCACTGATATATCATGCACCGAGTGATTTTGGGTATCTAAATTTTTAAGGATAAAAGGACCTTTATCCTCTATAAAAATCACATAAATTTTAGGAAATCATTAACTCAACTAGATCTATTTATGTCTTGGTTAATATAAAAATTAGATACATATTGGTTCATGGAAAACCCCTCACCATGTCTATACAGTAATTCTTTAAAGAACCACCACTCTACAAATATGAGGACAATAAATATTTATAGCTACATGATAACAATAAATTACATGATTCCGGTTGTGACCTCAAACATAGTGACTCCAAAATCACTATTCTTGGACCCTAAAAAATCATTTTTTTTCACGTATGAAATAAATCTATGTTGGGGGATGTAACACCTGAGATTTTATGGGAAATATTTTGTTTTTATGTATAACATTTTATAAAGGAATCTTTAACTACACACAACACTGTATTGGCTTGCAATACACGCAATAGAAACCTTCTTCGATAGCTTGCATTGTATGCAATACTAAGTTTCACTAAACAACGATATGTTATTAAAATATTATATAAAAAAGCCGTTATGATTATTAATATTCAATTTTTGGGATTTTATAAATTTTATCTTTCAAGATGGACTTATTTTTTGGACTCGGAATATCGAAATTAGCCTAGGGTGAATTTTTGGTATTTTTCTGAAAACTTTCAATTTTTGATGAATAGTGAAAACACTGGGTTACTATTTAAAAACCAAATTTTATTTAAATAATTATTTATTTTATTTAAATTTATTTTAGGTAAAAAATTGATACATAATACCTATATAAGTTCAATGTAATTCGTTGGAGTTATTTTATAATGATTTTAGATATATAAAAAATTTATTGAACTTTTCACCGTCATTTACCTACCTCCTTGGAGCTTTATGTAAATCTACATAAAACATAATTTTACCACTTCTGTGAGTGGAATTTCGATAATATGAGAGAATATGTTGATATAAAAGAATAAAATGGGGTTCAATTAGATAAAAATAATTTTTTGTGAATAGTAACTTTTTACTTTTATTTACCACAGTTACAAGTAAATAGGTTAATTAAGGGAAAAATGGTATTATTATTACCCTAACACATGTCTTAATTCTATTTTATAAGTCTAATTCGACCAAAAATAACCTTAGAAATAAAATATGACCATTTACGTCCACATGGATTAGATTAGGACACTTATTATTATTTTATCTAAAGAAGTGTTAAAATAGTTAAAATCAAAGTTTAATAAATATAAACATTTTTAATGTTGAGTTATAAATATGATAAATTTGATTATAAATATTCATTATAAAGTTATAAATATTTCCTACCTAATGGTATTTTATTTATAATTTTTAGACATTAAATAATTTAATTTATGTTTGACACAATGATGATGTCGTAATTACCTTATTAATGGAATATTAACATAATATACCCAAATAAATGTAATTTGAAATTTTTTATGAGTTAAAATAATTTTATAGGATAATATGACATATTATTATTGATTTAATTAACTTTTTTCTAACTAATCACGCTATTATGATTTTCAAAAAAATCAATTACCAAATAGTGTCAAAATTGGTATAAAATCATTTTTAAAACAAATTTTATATTATTAATTGTTATTTTATTCCTAAAAAACTAAGACTCAGCCAAATGACTAATATAAGGTTATATATATTAATACTTAATGACTTGGGGTTCATTTGGCTTGTTATATTAAGTCTATAATGTAAGAAAACAAGAAGACACAGTAAATGTTAAATTATTTAACTTAGAGTTAAATCTAAATGATAAGGTTAAAATAGTAACCTAAACTTGTCTAAAATCTATTGGATGAGAGGATTTAGACCAATCCCCTCCTTATATTCGAATTAATTCAATTTGGTGCTATTAAAAACGTAATATGACTTTATAATAAAATAATATTTTATGTTTTTCCTAAGGTGCCCCTCTCCTCCCTTATAACAGGGCTCCTCCTCCCTCTCCTCCTCACACCACATTGAGCCTTAAATCTCATCAAACATCTTAAAGTTTTTCTTCTCCACTTATTTATTAATTTTCTAGAGGTCCTGGTCTTCTTTAAAGACCAATTTTAGTTTCCTAAGTGGGGGTTTCAAAGAGGCGTGTCGAAAAAGAGGTAATATCTGTTAACGATTCTTTCAAATTTATTTATTCTTCTAATTCCTCTTATTTAGTTGTGTCATTATGAATTAATAACATAATTATCACTCATATACTGATATGTTATTATAAATATGAAACAAACCTATTTCACCTTCTCTCCATCCTATGGAAAATGAATTCTCCAAGCGTGCGTACATACAGAATATCGTCTCCACGCCGTGGTGTAATCTATTTTCCATCACCACCTTACTTGGAAGGGTATAAGGGTGTAAATAATAACTATATATGATTATTGTAAAGTGATATTTATTCTAAAATAGTATACATACACTTCAATACAATTCCATTATCATGGGAACGATATCATCGCTCGTGCGTACGTACGGCCTACCATCTCCACGATGTGATTCGACTCGTTCTACATGATCTTCATTGCATGATGATAATATAAATGAATCGAAATAATATATATTATATATAATACACTAATATAAATCTATAAATGAGGTGACTATAACCTAAATATAATAATAAGAATTTATTCGACAAAACACGCTTGAGAACAAAAAGCAATACACACCCGAATAACAAGTACCAATGAGATATAACTAATAAGAAGCTAAGAATATGAACATATATGATATCATTACAATGATAATGATTATGTAATAATTAAATGACATTATTTAAATCATTATACATGAGGTTTGGAAACTTACGAATCAAATTGGACCTAAGGTAAACGAAAATCTCGCAATATCATTTTTATCCAAGATTGTTTATACTTCAGAATTTACTAGGGAATATTTATCATCCACATCCATGATTCCCCAATAGTAATATTATTTCTATCCTCCTAAAATTTTTGAAATCCAATTTTACCCATTGGTGAGTTTTTAGTGATAGATATAATGTAATCTTTTGTCGTTTTTAGTATGAGGTACTTTTTTACTTTTTCAGCCAAAGTATGAGAAGAATGTTTTTCTTTATGTTATACGATATGAATGGATTTTTAGAACATTGTTTCCATGAACCATAATTTACATGTTTTCAAGTTTATTTTTAATCAACTTATTATACTTATAAATTTTATGCCATGTTAATAAAGGAAAAATTTTTTTGAAGTACAAAGGATATTTTCCTCAAGAAAGAAGTTCAAGTGTTTTATCAAAATTATTTTCCATATAAGATAATATAGGGTTCTGTTTCTATCCCTATTTTTTCATTGATTTAATTATGTTATGATGGAATTAATTTTACAATGTCCTTTTTCTCTTATGTGATTTATGTTATGATGGAATGATGTTTAAGAATCCCTTTTTTATTACATAGGTTATGATATGATATATGATTTATGATTTTGTGGCACACATAAGAATGGTATCATTATGAGATGGGTGGGACCAATATCTCCCTCCAATGCATTTGGTAAATATATATATCTCATGAGATAGACATGGATGGAATGACAGTTTTATCCGGTTCAGTGATACAAGACTGAAATGAGGATTGAACTTGGTTCCGAAATGGTCTTTGTCCGCTAGGATAGTCTTGGAAATGTGTCTTGACTAACAAGAAATTATTCTCTATGATTTTGTGTGTATTACACAATGTTTCATTTTTTATGTTATGATTATTTGGATTACATTTCACTATTATGATGGATCCCATGTCATGATATTATGATCTCTTTTGCAGGATAAGATTTTCAAAATGTTATGTTATTATGAATAGGATATGATTGATATTTCTTTTGTTTACCCTTACTGAGCATTTAAGATCACGCTTTTGAATGTTTTCTTTTCCCCAGGTCAGGAAGAAGGTTATAAAGTAAGATATGCTAAAAGGGACTCTAGATATGATAAAATAAAAGAGAGACAGTGTAGATGATTTATGAACCAGTTGTTTGTGCTTCCCAGTTTCTAAAGACACTATACCTATATGGTCATTTCATGGTTTTGTAATATGTTGTAATAAGTGTGTTTCAATTTTGAAGTAATAAAAATGTATGTAATGTATGGGTCATTATATTTGGTATTAGAGGAAAGTTATAGTCAACCATAGGAAACTAGGATGTGAAAACCTTAGTAAGAACCTTAAGGATATGTCTAAGCATATAACGCAACCTTAGTGTTTTAGAAATGGCCATGAATAACCTAGGATATGACCTAAAGCGTGAAATTATATTATTGATTATGTGGTTTTACTATTATTATTAGTGTTTCTCACATTATACATATTGGTTTTAGTCAATGGATGGAACCTAAAAGAACCGTGTTAATGCTGAATGCGATAGGAAATGCAATGATTTTCCTCCTGAGAAACCAAACGTTATTGGAACTGGAAAGAAAACTCTTGTAGACATGCTCACACAACTTTCTCAAACCATGAATCATGAAAGACTTCCAAACGAGCAATGGAAGGAGCAAAATTCTGTTGAATCCTTCATGAGGAAGTGTCCAGCCTCATTCAGCGGGTCTACTGATCCATTAGTGGCTGAACAATGGATCAGTACCACTGAAAAGATATTTTCAGTTCTTCAATGTTTTGAACATGATAAATTCATCTTAGCAGTATATCGTTTGCAAGGTGAAGCTGATCAATGGTATAATCTTATCAAGAATACGAGGCCAAGAGATGAAATTGGGACCATGGAATGGGACGATTAAAAGATTTTATTTTTCCATAAGTACTTACCTTGTATTCTTAGAACAAAGATCGAGAAGGAGCTTCTTGAACTAAAGAAAAAGCATGATGAATCTGTTGGTACCTATGAAGAAAATTTTAGATGACATGCAAGGCACGCTTCTGGGATTATTATCCAACCTAAGAGTAAGATCGATCGATTCTTTAGTGGCTTAAAACCAAGTCTTCAAAGGTCATTATCCATAAGGCACTTCAATAACTACGAGGAAATTCTTCTATGTGCTCTCAAGGTTGAGATGGATAATGGAGTAACCCATCAGTCATATGAGTTTGATAAGAAGAGGAAAATGGAATTCAGAGGAAAATCTAAATAGCACACTAAAAATAAGATGAGTTTCCCCTTATGCTCGAAGTGTTGAAAGAAACATAGAGGGAGTTTTCTTAAAGGGACAAGTAAATGTTTCACATGTGGAAAAGAAGTTCATCAGGCATTTGAATGCCACAATGATGGAAAGAAGATGTCTAGTGATGCGAACAAAGAAATGTCTACCCAGAGTGCACCTCCTACACTTCAATGTTACAATTGCAAGTAAATGGGGCATTATTCTATTAAATTCCCTAATCCAAGGGATGTTGATTATGATCGACGTCATCAATCTCTTAAGTCTAAAGAAAAAGGAAACTCACATGCAATTTCTATCAGCGATGTGGAGTACTATAACGAAGTGGTGAAAGGTACACATACCATCCACTCTAAAGTATAAAATGTTTTATTTGATTCTAGAACCACCCACTCTTTTATATCTGATGAATTTTCTAAGGGTATCGCTGTATTACCTCAACAATTAGATGTTGAGTTAGCTGTGACAACCCCAAATGGCACAGCATTCACATTAAAAGTTTTAAATTCTTATCTTATTGAAGTTTTTGGGAATGTGCTTCCTGTAAATTTTGTGATACTTCCTATAGTGTAATTTGATGTGATTCTTGGCACTAATTGGCTTTCATTATATGGATATCATATCAATTTCCAAAGAAGGGAAGTCACATTACCTATTCTGAAACAATCTATGATCGTCTTTCGATGCAAGGATGAACATAACCTTCCAGTGGAAATTTTTTCTATCTTATGGGTCTTGATTCCCTTAAATGAAGGTTATTTATCTCAAATGGTTGGGAGAAACTCATGATTAAAAATACAACCATTGTATGGTAGTTTGATGATGTCTTTCCGGATGAATTTCTAGGTCTTCCACCAAATCGTGATGTAGAATTTTCAATAGAACTCATACAGGGTGCTATGCCCATTTCAAAGACACCGTATAGAAGGGCCCCAATTGGGTTGCAGGAATTGAATAAGAAACTCCATGAGAATCATGATAAAGGATTCATACGCCCTAGTTCATCACCTTTGGGAGCACCTGTTCTATTTGTTAATAAGAAAGATGGATCAATGAGACTCTGCATTGATTATCGAGAACATTACAAGATCACGATCAAGAACAAATATCCACTCCCACGCATTGATGACTTATTTGACCAACTACGCGGAGCTCAATACTTTTCCAAGATTGATCTTCATTCAGGGAATCATCAATTAAGGGTCAAAAGGGAGGATACACCAAAGTCGACTTTCTGTACAAGTTATGGACACTATGAATTTATAGTGATGCCCTTTAGTCTTACTAATGCCCTTTCTATCTTCATGGATCTAATGAATAGAGTCTTTATAGGCTATCTTGATCAGTTTGTGGTAGTATATATAGATGATACTATTGTCTATTCAATGGGAAAGGAAGAACATGATGATCACTTGAGAATTGTATTGAAGACCCTGAGAAAAGATAATCTTTATTCCAAATTTACCAAGTGTGAATTTTGGCTTCAAAAAGAATAATTTTTGGGTCATATAATTTCATAAGAGGGGATATCTGTGGATCCAGCAAAAACAGAAGTTATCGAAAGATGGTCGAGACCAACAACAGTAACTGAGATCCAAATTTTTCCTGGTTTGGCTAGATATTATCAACATTTTGTGAAATATTTTTCATGATTATCTAATAAACTCACCAGGTTGACTCGACAAGGATTTAAGTTCGTTTGGAAGGAGTAGTGTGAAGAGAATTTCAAGGAGTTAAAAAGAAGGTTATCCAATGCACCTATGCTCACACTGCCTTGTAGTGAAGAATGGTTTGTGATCTATAGTGATTAATCCAAAAAGGGATTGGGGTGTGTTCTTAGGAAAAATGATATGGTGATAGCTTATTCCTCATGACAGTTGAAAATCCATGTGAAAAATTACCCACCTCATGATTTGGAGTTAGCTACGGTAATCTTTTCATTAAATATTTGGAGGCATAATCTTTATGTTGAAAGTTATGTTATTTATACTGATCATAAAAGTTTAAAGTATATTTTCACACAAAAGGAGATGAATATGCATCAAAAACGATGGTTGGAGATGATTAAGGATTTTGACTGCTCAATTCATTGCCACCCTGGGAAAGCAAACAAGGTGGTAGATGCATTAAGTCAACAAGATCATTCTAGCTTATCCATGATTAGGATAACAAAAGATCAAATATTTATTGATTTACAAAGGATGGATCTTGGAATTATAATGGAAGGGGAAAAATCTTATCTTTCTCAAATGAATGTTCAACCAACTATACATGCGAAGAATAAAGAGGCACAGAAAGAAGATGTAGAGTTTCAAAAAAAGGTGAGAAATGTTCCTGACATCAACCTTGATTGTGATGGGATAATAAGGTTCAGGAATTAGGTTTGTGTTCCTCCTATCCCATAATTAAAGAAGGATCTATTGGATGAGGATCATAGTTCTTCATTCTTTATTCATCCAGGAAGCACAAAGATGTATAGGGACCTGAAAGAGTACTTCTTGTGGGATGGAATGAAAATAGATGTTGATGAATATGTCTCTCGATACTTGGTTTGACAACAAGTTAAAGATAAGAGTTAGAATTCTAAGGGGGTGTTACAAATATTACCCATACCAGAATTGAAATGGGAAAACATCACTATGGACTTTGTCACTGGACTTACAAAAACATCCAATGGACATAATTCTATCTGGGTTATAGTTGATCGTCTTACGAATCCAGCACACTTCATTTCTATTATGGAATGTATCTCTCTAGAACAACTTGATAGGATATATGTGAAAGAAGTGGTAATATTTCATAGAGTACCACATTACATTATATCTGATAGGGATCCTAGGTTTACCTCAATGTTCTGGCGAAGTCTTCACCATACTTTAGATACAGAGTTGAGTTTCAGCAATGCTTATAATCCTCAGACAAACGGTCAGTATAAGAGAACAATTCAAATGCTATAAGATATGTTAAGAGCATGATCTATGGATTTCAATGGTGGTTGGGATCAACACCTTCCTTTGGTAGATATTTCTTATAATAATAGCTTTCACTCCAGTATTCAGATGACTCCTTATGAAGCTCCCTATGGAAACAAATGCAGGACTCCAACTTGCTGGGATGAAGTTGGGGAAAGAAAGCTATTAGGACCTGATCTTGTTGATGAGATGAAAGAAAAAAGGTTAGATCTATTCAAAAACACATAAGAGTAGGTCAGAGTCGACAAATAAGTTATGCCGGCAACTGAAGAAAAGAACTAGAGATTGAAGTGGGTGATAAATTATGCTTACAAATATCTCCATGGAAGTGATTAATGAGATTTGGAAAGAAGGGAAATATGAGCCCTATGTATATTGGTATTTTTTTAATACTATATCGTGTTGGGAAGGTAGCTTAATGATTGGCGCTTCCACCGAATCTCTCTGAATTTTACTATGTGTTCCATGTATCTATCCTGAGAAGGTACATACCCGATCTTCCACATGTACTCAGCTCAGAAGTTATATCGCTAGAGCAAGATCTTTCTTATGAAAAACAACCGATAGAGATTCTGTATCATAGCAAAAAAGTCTTACAGAATAAGACCACTCACTTGGTGAATGTTTTATGGAGGACCATCAATTAGAAGAAGCTACATGGGAACTTGAGGAGATGATAAGGGAGAGGTATCCTCATCTGTTTGTTACAAAGTGATGAATTTCGAGGGTGAAATTCATTTTTAGGGGGTTAGAATGTACCAGCAATGATTTTATGAGAATTGTTTTTATGTATAATGTTATATAAAGGAATATTTCACTACACACAACACTGTCTTGGCTTGTGATACACGCAAGTGCAACCTTCCTCAATTGCTAGCATGGTACGCAATACCGAGTTTAACTAAACAACGATATGTTATTAAAATATTATATAAACTAGCCGTTATGAACAGTAATACCCAATTTTTGAAATTTTATAAATTTAATCTTTCAAAATGGACTTCATTTTAGGATTTGGAATATCAAAATTATCTTAGGTTGATTTTTTGGTATTTTTCTGAAGACTTTCAATTTTTTATGAATAGTGAAAACACTGGGTTACTGTATAAAAACTGACTTTTATTTAAATTATTATTTATTTTATTTAAATTTATTTAATTTAAAAAATTGATACATAATACATATATAAGTTCAATGTATTTCATTGGAGTTATTAAATAATATTTTTAGATATATAAAAAGTTTATTGAACGTTTCACTTTCTTTTACCTACCTCGTAGGAGCTTTTTGCAAATCTATATAAAACTTAATATTACCTCTTCTATGAGTGGAACATTGAATATATGAGAGACACGGATAATATCAAAGAGTAATATGTGGTTCAATATTATAAAAATAATTTTTGGTGAGTAGTAACTTTTTACTTTTATTTACCACGGTTAAAAGTAAAAATGGTAATTAAGGGTAAAAATGGTATTATTATTACCCTAACAAATGTCCTGATTCTATTGGATAAGTTTAATTAGACCTAAAACAAAATTAGGAATAAAATATGATCATTTAAGTCCACTTTTATTATATTAGGACACTTATTATTATTTTATTTAATGAAGTGTTAAAATAGTTAAAATCAATGTTTAATAACTAAAAACATTATTAATTTAGGGTTATATATAGGATAAATTAGACTATTAATATTCATTAGAAAGTTAAAAATATTTCCTATCTAATGGTATTTTATTTATAAATTTTAGACATTAAATAATTTAATTTATTTTTGGAACAACGATGATGCAGTAATTACCAAATTAATGATATATTAACATAATTGATGTTATAAATACCCAAATAAATGTAATTTGAGATTTTTTATGAATTAAACATATTTTATAGGTTAATATGACATATCTTTATTGATTTAATTAACTTTTTTCGAACTAATCATGCTGTAATGATTTTCACAAAAATCAATTACCAAATAGTGTCAAAATTGACATAAAATAGTTTTTAAAACAAATATTATATTATTAATTGTTATTTTATTCCTAAAAATCTAATTTTCGATCCAATGACTTATATACGATTATATATATTAATAAGTAACAACTTGGGGTTTTTTTGGCTTGTTATAGTATGTTTATAATGTATTACACAAGAAGACACAGTAAAAGTTAAATAATGTAACTTAGAGTTAAATCTAAATTATAAGGTTAAAATATTAACCTAAACTTGTCTAAAATTTATTGTTTGAGAGGATTTAGACCCATCCCCTTCGTAGATTAGAAATAAATCAATTTTAAGCTATTAAAAACTGAATATGTATTTATAATAAAATAATACTTTAAGGTTTTCCTAAGGTGCCCCTCTCCTCCCTTATAAAAAGGCACATCCTCCCTCTCCTCCTCACACCACTTTGAGCCTTCAAGCTCAGCCAAACCCTTCCAATTTCTCTTCTCCACATCCCTAGTAATATTCTAGAGGTCTTGGTATTCTTAGAAGACCAATTTTAGTGCCCTAAGAGGAGTTTTCAAAGAGGTGTGTCGAAGAAGAGGTAATATCTGTTACCGATTCTTTCAAAATTATTTTTTCTTCTACTTCCTGTTCATTAGTTGTTTCATTATGAAGTAATAAAATAAGTATCACTAATATACTGATATGTTATTATAAATATTAAATAAACCTATTTCACCTTTTATCCATCCTACGGAAAATGAAATCACCGCATGTGCGTACGTACAAAATACTGTCTCCACACCGTGGTGTAATCTGTTTTCCATCACCACCTTACTTGGATGGGTATAATGGTGGAAATAATAACTATATATGATTATTGAAAAGTGATATTGATTCTGAAATGTTATACATACACTTCAATAAAATTCCATGATCATCTGAATGATATCATCGCTTGTGCGTACGTATGGTCTACCATCTCCACGATGTGATGCGACTTGTTCTACATGATCTGCATTGCATAATGATTATATAAATGAATTTAATGAATGAATATTATATATATTACAATAATAACATTCTAGAAATTATGTGACTATAACCTCAAAATAAGAATAAAAATTTATTCGACAAAACACGCATGAGAACAAAAAGAAATAAACACCCAAATAACAAGTAGCAATGAAATATTACTAATAAAAAGCAACTAATATGACCATATTTTATATCATAAAAATGAGTATGATTATGGAATAAGTCAATGTAATTATTTAAATCATTATACAGGAGGTTTGGACACTTATGAAGCAAATCGGGCCTAAGGTAAGGGAAAATATCTCAATCTCATTTCTATCTGAGATTGTTTATACTTCAAAATTTACTGGAGAATATTTATCATCCAAGTCCATGTTTTACCAATATGTAATATTATTTCTATCCTCCTAAGATTTTTTAAATCCAATTTTACCCATTGGTGAGTTTTTAGTAAATGATATGAAAGGAATCTTTTGTTGTTTTTTAGTACGAGGTACTTTTTGACTTTTCCAACCAAAGTAGGAGACGTATGTTTTTCTTTAACTTATATGGTATTAATGGATTTTTAGAACATTATTTCCATGAATATTCCTTTACAGGTTATCGAGTTTATATTTAATCAACTTCTTTTAGTTAAAATTTTATGACATGTTAAGAAAGGAAAAACGTTTTTGAAGTAGAAAGGATATTTTCCTCAAGAACGGAGTTCAAGTGTTTTATCAAAATTATTTTCCATCTAAGATAATATAGGGCTCTATTTCTATACCTATTTTTACATTTATTTTATTATTTTATGATGGAATTAATTTTATGATGTCATTTTTATCTTATATGATTTATTGTATGATGGCATGATGATTAAGAATCCCATTTTCATTACATAGGTTATTCTATGATATCTGATTTATGATTTTGTGGCACACATAAGAATGGTATCATTATGAGATGGGTGGGACCTATATCTCCCTCATATGCATTGGATAAAGATTTATATCTAATGAGATAGACATGGTTGGAACGGCAGGTTAATCTGGTTTAGTGATACAGGACTGAAACGAGGTGTGAACTCGGTTCAGAAATGGACTTTGTCCGCTAGGATAGTCATGGAAATGAGTCTTAACTACTAAGAAATGATTCTCTAAGATTATGTGTGTATTCCATAATGTTTCATGTTTTATGTTATTATTATTTGGATTACATTTCACTATTATGATGGATCCCATGTCATGATATTATGATCTCTTTTGCATGATAAGATTTTCAAAATGTTATGTTCTTATGAATATGATATGATTGATATTTCTTTTGTTTACCCTTACTGAGAATTTATGCTCACCCTTTTGCATGTTTTCTTTTTCACAGGTCAGAAAGAAGGTTATAAAGTAATATATTCCAAAAGGACTCTAGATATGATAAAATAAATGGGAGACAGTGTAGATGATTTATGAACCAGTTGTTTATGTTTCCCAGTTTCAAAAGACATTATACCTATATTGTCCATTCATGGTTTTGTTATATGTTGTAATAAGTGTTCTTCAATTTTGAAGTAATAACAATTTATGTAATGTATGGGTCATTATAGTTGGTATTAGAGGAAAGGTGTAGTCAACCATTAGAAGCTAGGATGTGGAAGCCTTAGTAAGAACCCAATGGATATGTCTAAGCATAGAACACAAACTTAGTGTTTTAGAAATGGCCCTAAATGACCTATGATATGACCTAAATCGTGATATTTTATTATTGATTACGTGGTTTTACGATTATTATTAGTGTTTCTCACACTATGATTATAGGTTTTAGTCAATGGATGGAACTCTAAGGAACTGTGTTAATGTTGAATGCGACAGGAAATGAGATGATTGTCCCCATGAGAAACCAAATGTTATGGGAGCTGGAATGAAAAATCTTTTAGCCATTCCCACAAAACTTTATCAAGCTATTAATCATGCAGGATCACCAAACGAGCAAAGGAAAGAGAAAAATTCTGTTCAATCCTTCATGAGACAGCGTCCACCTTCATTCAGCGGGTCTACTAATCCATTAGGGGCTGAACAATGGATCAGTACCACTGAAAAGATATTTTCAGTTCTTCAATGTTCTGAACATGGTAAATTCATCTTAGTAGTATATCGTTTGGAAGGTGAAGCTGATCAATGGTATAATATTATCAAGAATACGAGGCCAATAGATGAAATTGAGACCATGTGATTGTACGAGTCCAGAAACTTATTTTTCAATAAGTACATACCTCGTAATCTTCGAACAAAGATCGAGAAAGAGTTTCTTGAACTAATGAAAACGAATGATGAATCTGTTGGTACCAACAATGAAAATTTTAAAAGACTTGCAATGTACGCTTCTGGGATTATTATCCAACCTGAGAGTAATATTGATCGATTATTTATTGGCTTAAAACCAAGTCTTCAAAGGGCATTAGCCATAAGGGACTTCAATAGCTACGAGGAAATGCTTCTA
Source organism: Viscum album (assembly GCA_963277665.1). Classification (NCBI taxonomy): domain Eukaryota; kingdom Viridiplantae; phylum Streptophyta; class Magnoliopsida; order Santalales; family Viscaceae; genus Viscum; species Viscum album. The sequence goes on along the minus strand of OY728130.1, from coordinate 540,134,255 downwards.
TGTGCTCTCAATGTTGAGATGGATATTGGAGTAACCCATCAGTCATATGAGTTTGATAAGAAGAGGAAAATGGAATTCTGAGGAAAATCTAAATAGCGCACTGAAAAAAAAGACGAGTTTCCCCATATGCTCAAAGTGTGGAAAGAAACATAGAGGGATTTGTCTTAAAGGGAAAAGTAAATGTTTCAAATGTGGAAAAGAAGGTCATCGGGAATTCGAATACCACAATGATGGCAAGAAGTCTAGTGATGTGATCAAATAAAAGGCTACACAGAGTGCACCACATACACTTCAATGTTATAAGTGCAATGAAATGTGGCATTATGTTATTCAATTCCATAATCCAAGGGTTGTTGATGATGATCGTCGTCAGCAAACTCTTAAGGATAAAGACAAACGAAACTCATATAGAATTTCTATCAGTGATGTGGAGTATGATAACGAAGTGTTGAAAGGTACGCATACCATCCACTCTAATGTTGGAAATGTTTTATTTGATTCTGGATCCAACCAATCTTTTATTTTTTAAGAATTTTCTAAGGGTATCGTCATTTTACCTCAACAATTAGATGTTGAGTTAGCTGTGACAACCCCAAATGGCACAACAGTCACATCAAAAGTTTACAATTCTTATCTGATTGAAGTTTGTGGGAATGTTCTTCCTGCAAATCTTGGGATCCTTCCTATAGTGGAATTTGATGTGATTCTTGGCATGTATTTTCTTTCTTTATATGGTTCCCATATCAATTTCCAAATAAGGGAAGTCACATTTCATATTCCGGATAAATCTATGATCGTCTATCGATGCAAGGATAAACATAACCTTCTAGTGGAAATTTCTTCCATCTTATGTCTCTTGATTCCACTAAATGAAGGTTATTTATCTCAAATGGTTGGAGAGAAACTCACGATTAAGAATACACCCATTGTACGAGAGTTTAATGATGTCTTTCCCGAGGAATTTCCAGGTCTTCCACCAAATCGTGAAGCTGAGTTTCTGAAAGAACTCATTCCAGGTGCTATGCCCATTTCAAAGACACCTTATAGAATGGTCCCAATTGAGTTATAGGAATTGAAGAAGCAACTCCAAGATAATATTGATAAAGTATTCATACGCCCTAGTGCATCACCTTTGGGAGCACCTATTCTGTTTGTTAAGAAGAAAGATGGATCAATGAGACTCTACCTTGATTATCGAGAACATAAAAAGATCACGATCAAGAAAAAATATACTCTCCTGCACATTGAAAACTTATTTGACCAACTACGCGGAGCTCAATAATTTTCCAAGATTGATATTCATTCAGGGTATCATCAATTAAGGGTCAAAAGGGAGGATATACCAAAGATGGCTTTATGTACAAGTTATGGACACTATGAAATTATAGTGATGCCATTTGGTCTTACTAATTCCCCTACTATCTTCATGTATCTAATAAATATATTCATTAGAGACTACCTTGATTAGTTTGTGGTACTATTTATAGACGATATTCTTGTCTGTTCAAATGGAAAGGAAGAACATGAAGATAACTTGAGAATTGTATTGAAGACCTTGAGAAAGGAGAATCTTTATGAAAAAATTTACATGTGTGAATTTTGGCTTCAAAAATAATCATTTTTGGGTCATATAATCTCAAAAGAGGGGATATCTATGGATCCAGAAAAAATAGAGGTTATTGAAAGATGGTCGAGACCAACAGCAGTAACTGAGATCCAAAGTTTTCTTGGTTTGGCTAGATATTATCAACGTTTTCTGAATGATTTTTCATGATTATCTAATCAACTCACCAGGTTGACTCGAAAAGGAGTTATGTTCATTTAGACGGAGGAGTGTGAAGAGAATTTCAAGGAGTTAAAAAGAAGGTTATCCAATACACATGTGCTCACACTGCCTTGTAGTGGAGAAAGGTTTGTGATCTATAGTTATTCATAAAAGAAGGGATTGTGGTGAGTTCTTATGAAAAATGATACGGTGATAGCTTATGCCTCATGAAAGATGAAATCCATGTGAAAAATTATCAAACTCATGATTTGGAGTTAGCTATCGTAATCTTTACATTGATGATTTGGAGGCATAATCTTTATGGTGAAAGGTGTGATATTTATACTGATCATTAAAGTTTAAAGTATATTTTCACCCAAAAAGAGATGAATATGAATCAAAGAAGATGGTTGGAGATGATTAAGGATTACTACTGCCCAATTCAATGCCACCCTGGGAAAACAAACAAGGTGGCAGAGGCATTAGGTCGACAAGACCATTCTTCCTTATCCATGATGAGGATCACAAAAGATCCAATATTTATTGATTTACAAAGGATGGATCATGGAATTATAATGGATGGGGAAAAATCTTATCTTTCTCAAATGAATGTTCAACCATCTATACATGCGATGATTATAGAGGCACAGAAAGAAGATGTAGAGTTACAAAAGAATGTGAGAAATGTTCCTGAATTCAACCTTGATTATGATGGGATAATATGGTTTAGTAATCGGGATTGTGTTCCTCCCATACCAGGATTAACGAATGATCTACTGGATGAGGATCATAGTTCTTCATTCTCTATTCATCCTGGAAGCACGAATATTGATAGGGACCTAAAAGAGTACTTCTGGTGGGATGGAATGAAAATAGATGTTGATGAATATGTCTCTCGATGCTTGGTTTGTCATCAAGTTAAAGGTGAGATACAAAATTCTAAATGGATGTTACAACCATTACCCATACCAGAATGAAAATGGGAAAACATCACTATGGACTTTGTCACTGGACATACAAAAACATCCAGAGGCAATAATGCTATCTGGGTTATAGTTGATCGCCTTACGAAGCTGACACACATCATTTCTATTTGAGAGGATTTCTCTCTATATCAGCGTTCCAGGATATTTGTGAAATAAGTGGTACGATTACATATAGTACCACTTTACATTATATCTGATAGGGATCTTAGGTTTACCTAGAAGTTCTGGCGAAGTCTTTAGCATAATTTAGATACGGAGTTGAGTTTCAGCACATCTTATCATCCTCAGACAGACGGTCGGTCTGAGAGAACAATTCAAACTCTATAAGATATGATTAGAGCTTGATCTATTGATTTAAATGGTGGTTGGGATCAACACCTACCTTTGTTGGAATTTTCATATAATAATAGCTTTCACTCCTGTATTCAGATGACTTTTTATAGAGCTCTCTATGGAAACAAATGCAAGACTACAACTTGATGGGATGAAGTTGGGGAATGAAAGCTATTAAGACCTGATCTTGTTGATGAGATGGAAGAAAAGGTCAGATCTATTCAACAACGCATAAGAGAAGCTCAGAGTTGACAAAGACGTTATGCAGAAAACCGAAGAAAAGACCTAGAGTTTGAAGTGGGTGATAAAGTATTCATACGAATATCTCCATGGACGAGAGTAATGAGATTTGGAAAGAAGGGAAAGCTGAGCCCTAGGTATATTTGTCTTTTTGAAATACTACATCATGTTGGGAAGGTAGCTTACCGATTGGCGATTCCACTGAATCTCTCTCAAGTTCACGATGTGTTCCATGTATCTCTTCCGAGAAAGTACATACCCGATCCTCCACATGTACTCAGCTCAAAAGATGTACTGCTGGAGCAAGGTCTTTCTTATTAAGAACAACCGAGAGAGAATCTGGATCATAGCAAAAAATTCTTACGGAACAAGACCAATCACTTGGTGAAAGTTTTATGGAGGAACCACCAATTAGAAGAAGCTACATGGGAACCTGAGGAGATGATAAGGGAGAGTTATCCTCATCTGTTTGTTACAAAGTGACGAATTTCAAGGGTGAAATTATTTTTTAGGGTGGTAGAATGTAACACCCATGATTTTATGAGAAATATTTTGTTTTTATGTATAATTTTATATAAAGGAATATTTCCCAACACACAAAACTGTCTTGGCTTGCGATACACACAAAAGAAACCTTCCTTGATAGCTTGCATTGTACGTAATATCGAGTTTCACTAAACAACGATATGTTATTAAAATATTATATAAACTACCCGTTATTAATAGTAATACCCAATTTTTGAAATTTTATAAATTTTATCATTCAAAATGGACTTCATTTTTGGATTTGGAATATTGAAATTATCTTCGGTTGAATTTTTGTTATTTTTCTGAAAACATTCATTTTTTTTTGAATAATGAAAACACTAGGTTACTATTTAATAATACACTTTTATTTAAATAATTATTTATTTTATTTAAATTTATTTTATTTAAAAAATTGATACATAATACATATATAAGTTCAATGTAATTCATTGGAGTTATTTAATAACAATTATATATATATATATATTAAAATTTTATTGAACTTTTCACTTTCTTTTACCTACCTCCTTGGAGCTTTTTGCAAATATACATAAAACATAATTTTACCACTTCTATGAGTGGAATTTCTAAAATCTAAGAGACATGGCTAATATCAAGTAGTAAAATGTGGATCAATAAGATAAAAATAAATTTTGTTGAATAGTAAATTTTTTACTTTTATTTACCACGGTTAAAAGTAAATAGGGTAATTAAGAGTAAAAATTGTATTATTATTACCCTAAAACATGTCCTAATTCTATTGTATAAGTTTAATTAGACCTAAAAAACCTTACGAATAAAATATGATCATTTAGGTCCACTTGGATTAGATTAGGAAACTTATTATTATTTTATTTAAAGAAGTGTTAAAATAGTTAAAATCAAAGTTTAATAACTAAAAACATTTTTAATGTAGGGCCATACATTGGATAAATTCGACTATAAATATTCATTAGAAATATAAAACGATTTCCTACCTAATGGTATTTTATTTTTAATTTTTAGACATTAAATAATTTAATTTATTTTGGAGACAATGTTGATGCAGTAATTACATTATTTTTGAAATATTAACATAATTGATGTTATAAATACCTAAATAAATGTAATTTGAGTTTTTTTATGAATTACACTAATTTTATAGGATAATATGACATATTATTATTGATTTAAGTAACTTTTTCCGAACTAATCATTATGTTATGATTTTCACAAAAATCAATTACCAAATAGTATTAAATTTGACATAAAATAGTTTTTCAAACAAATGTTATATTATTAATTGTGATTTTATTCCTAAAAATCTAATGTTCATCCAAATGACTTATATAATATTATATATATTAATAATTAACAACTGGGGGTTTTTGGCTTGTTATAGTCAGTTTATAATGTATTACATAAGAAGACACGTTAAAAGTTAAATTATTTAACTTATAGTTAAATCTAAATGATAAGGTTAAAATAGTAAACTAAACTTATCTATAATTTATTGGTTTAGTGTATTTCGACCCATCCTCAGCATATCTTCGAAATAAATCAATTTTAATCTATTAAAACCCGAATATGACTTTATAATAAAATAATATTTTCTGTTTTTCCTACGGTGCCCCTCTCCTCCCTTATAAAAGGGAACCTCCTCCCTCTCCTCCTCACACCACTTTGAGCCATCAAGCTCGGCCAAACCCTGACAATTTCTCTTCTCCACTTCCCGAGTAATATTATAGAGGTCCTGGTCTTCTTAAAAGTCCAATTTTAGTGTTCTAAGAGGAGGTTTCAAAGAGGCGTGTCGAAGAAGAGATAATATCTATTACCGATTCTTTAAAATTTATTTCTTCTTATACTTACTCTAATTTAGTTGTTTCATTATGAAGTAATAACATCAGTATCACTAATATACGGATTTTTTATTATAAATATGAAACAATCCTATTTCACCTTCTATCCATCCTATGGAAAATGAAATCACCGCACGTGCGTACATACAGAATACTGTCTCCACACCGTGGTGTAATCTATTATCCATCACCACCTTACTTGGATGAGTATAATGGTGTAATTAATAACTATATATGATTATTGTAATGTGATATTTATTCATAAATATTATACATACACTTAAATAAAATTCCACGATCATGGGAATGATATCATCGCTCGTGTGTACGTATGGCCTACCGTCTCCACGATGTGATGCGACTTGTTGTACATGATCTTCATTGCATAATGATTATATAAATGAATTGAATGAATAAATATTATATATATTATACTAATAAAATTCTTGAAATGAGGTGACTATAACCTAAAAATAAGAATAAGAATTTATTCAACAAAACACGCATGAGAACAAAAATCAATAAACACCTGAATAACAAGTAGCAATGAAATATTACTAATAAAAATCTAAGAATATGACCATATATTATATCATAACAATGAGTATGATTCTATAATAATTCAATGACATTATTTAAATCATTATACAGGAGGTTCATACACTTATGAAGCAAATCGGACCAAAGGTAAGGGAAAATCTTGCAATATCATTTAAATCTGAGATGTTTATACTTCATAATTTACAGGGGAATATTTATCATCCACATCCATGTTTCCCCATTATGTAATTTTATTTATATCCTCCTACAATTTATGAAATCAATTTTACCCGTTGGTGAGTTTTTAGTAAATGATATGAAAGTAATCTTTTTTCGTTTTTAGTACGAGGTACTTTTTGACTTTTCCAGCCAAAGTATGAGAAGAATGTTTTTCTTTAACTAATATGGTATGAATGTATTTTTAGAAAATTATTTCCATGAAGCATCCTTTATAATATTTCATGTTTATTTTTAATAAAATTATTTTAGATTGAAATTGTATGACATGTTAAGAAAGGAAAAAAACAATTTGAGGTAGAAAGGATATTTCCCTCAAGAATGGAGTTCAAGTGTTCTATCAAAATTATTTTCTATCTAAGATAATATAGGGTTATGTTTCTATCCCTATTTTTACTTTGATTTTATTATGTTTTGATGGAATTAATTTTATGATGTCCTTTTTATCTTATATTATTTATGTTAAGATGGCATGATGTTTATGAATCTCATTTTTATTATATGGGGTATGGTATGATATCTGATTTATGATTTTGTGGAACTCATTAGAATGGTATCATTAGGAGATGGGTGGGACCTATATCTAACCCCAATGCATTGGGTAATGATTTATATCTCATGAGATAGACATGTCTGTAATGGTAGGTTAATCTGGTTCAATGATACAGGACTGAAACGAGGAGTGAACTCGGTTCAGAAATAGAATTTTTCTGCAAGGATAGTCTTGGAAATGAGTCTTGACTACTAAGAAATGACTCTCTATAATTATGTGTGTATGACACAATGTATCATGATTAATGTTATGATTATTTGGATTTCATTTCACTATTATGATTGGTCCCATGTCATGATATTATGATCTCTTTTACAGGATAAGATTTTCAAAATGTTATGTTCTTATGAATATGATATGATTGATAATTCATTTGTTTTCCCTTACTGAACATTTAAGCTCACCATTTTTCATGTTTTCTTTTCACTGGGCCAGGAAGAAGCATATTAAGTAAGATATTCCAAACGGGACTGTAGATATGATAAAATAAAATAGAGACAGTGTAGATGATTTAAGAACCAGTTGCTTATGTTTCCCACTTTCTAAAGACACTATACATATACGGTCCTTTCATGGTTTTTTATATGTTGTAATAAGTGTGCTTCAATTTTGAAGTAATAGCAATGTATGTAAATTATGGGTCGTTATAGTTGGTATGAGATGAAAGGTATAGTCACCCTTTGGAAACTAGGATTTGAAAGCCTTAGTAAGAAACCTAAGGATATGCCTAAGCATAGAACACAACCTTAGTGTTTTAGAAATGGCCATGAATAACCTATGAAAAGACCTAAAGCGTGAATTTTTTTTATTGATTATGTGTTTTTACTATTATGATTATTGTTTCTCGCACTATTATTATTGGTTTTAGTGAATGGTTGGAACCAAAAGGAACTGTGTTAATGCTAAATGTGATGGGCAATGCAATTATTGTCCCCCTGAGAAACCAAACGTTATAGGAGGTGGAATTAAAAATCTTGTATCCATGCTCACACAACATTCTCAATCTATGAATCATGCATGACTTCCAAACGAGTAAAGGAAGTAGCAACATTCGGTTCAATCCTTCATGAGGTAGCATCTGCCCTTATTCAGTGAGTCTACTGATCTATTAGTGGATGAACAATGGATCAGTACCACTGAAAAGTTATTTTCAGTTCTTCAATGTTCTAAACATGATAAATTCATCTTAGAATTATATTGTTTGGAAGGTGAAGTTGATCAATGGTATAATATTATCAAGAATACGAGGTAAAGCGATGAAATTTAGTCCATAGAATGGGACGAGTTGAAGAACTTATTTTTAAATAAGTACTTCCCTCATATTCATTGAACAAAGATGGAGATGGAGTTTCATGAACTAAAGCAAAAAGATGATGAATCTATTGGTACCTACGAAGAAAATTTTACAAGACCTTCAAGGTACACATCTGGGATTATTATCCAACAAGAGAGTAAGATCGATCGATTCTTTAGTGTCTTAAAACCAAGTCTTCGAAGGGCATTAACCATAAGGGAATTCAATATCTATAAGGAAATTGTTCGATGTGTTCTCAAGGTTGAGGTGGATATTAGAGTAACCCATCAGTCATATGAGTCGGATAAGAAGAGAAAAATGGAATTCAAAGGAAAATATAAAGAGCACACTGAAAAGAAGATGATTTTCCCCTTTTTTCTCAAAGTGTGGAAAGAAACATGGAGGGAGTTTTCTTAAAGGGATAAGTAAATGTTTCAAATTTGGAAAAGAACGCCATTGGGGATTTTAATGCCACAATGATGGGACGAAGATGTCTAGTGATGCAAACAACAAAAAGGCTACAGAAAGTGAACCTCTTACACTTCAATGTTACAAGTGAAAGGAAATGGGGCATTATAAAAATAAATTCCCTAACCCAATGGTTGTTGATGATGATCGACGTCAAAAAACTCTTAAGGCTAAAGACAAAAGAAAGTAACGTGCGATTTCTGTCAGCGATGTGGAGTGAGATAACGATGTGGTGAAAGGTACACATAACATCCACTCTAATGTATCAAATGTTTCATTTGATTATGGATCCACCCACTCTTTTATTTCTAAATAATTTTCTACGGGTATAACCGTATTAACTCAACAATTAGATGTTCAGTTAGCTGTGACAACCCCTAATGGCAAAACTGTCGCATCAAAAGTTTACAATTCTTCTCTTATTGAAGTTTGTGGGAAAGTGCTTCCTGCAAATCTTGTGATCCTTCCTGTAGAGGAATTTGATGTGATTTTGGGCATGGATTGGCTTTCTTCATATGGAGGTCATATCAATTTCCAAAGATGGGAAGTCACATTTCATATTTCGGATAAATCTATGATCGTCTATCGATGAAAGGATGAAGATAACCTTCCAGTGGAAATTTCATTCATATTATGGGACTTGATTCCACTAAATGAAGGTTATTTATCTCAAATGGTTGGAGAGAAACTCACGATTACGAATACACCCATTGTACGAGAGTTTGATGATGTCTTTCCGGAGGAATTTCTAGGTCTTCCACCAAATCGTGAGGTTGAGTTTTCAATAGAACTCATACGAGGAGCTATGCCCATTTCAATGAAACCTTATAGAATGGCTCCAATTGAGTTGTAGGAATTGAAGAAGCAACTCCAAGAGAATACTGATAAAGGATTCATATGCCCTAGTGTGTCACCTTGGGGAGAACCTCTTCTATTTGTTACGAAGAAAGATGGATCAATTATAATTTTCATTGATTATCAAGAATATAACAAGATCACGATCAAGAACAAATATCATCTCCCACGCATTGATGACTTATTTGACCAACTACGCGGAGCTCAATACCTTTCCAAGATTGATATTCGTTCAGGGTATCATCAATTAAGGGTCAAAAGGGAGGATATACTAAAGATGTCTTTCTGTACAAGGTATGGACACTATGAATTTATAGTGATGACATTTGGTCTTACTAATGCCCCTGCTATCTTCATGGATATAATGAATAGAGTCTTCAGAGGCTATCTTGATCAGTTTGGGGTAGTATTTATAGATGATATTCTTGTTTATTCCAATAGTAAGGAAGAACATGAAGGTCACATGAGAATTGTATTGAAGACCCAGAGAGAGGAGAAACATTATGCCAAATTTACAAAATGTGAATTTTGGCTATAGAAATTATCATTTTTGGGACATATAATCTCAAAATATGGGATATCTATGGATCCAACAAAAGAAGAGGTTATCAAAAGATGGTTGAGACCAACAACAGTAACTGAGAACCAATGTTTTCATAGTTTGGATGGATATTATTGACGTTTTGTGAAAGATTCATCATGATTATCTAATCCACTCACTTGGTTGGGTCGAAAAAGAGTTAAGTTCATTTGGATGTAGGACTATGAAGAGAATTTCAAGGAGTTAAAAAGAAGGTTATCCAATGCACCTATGCTCACACTGACTTGTAGTAGAGAAAGTTTTGTGATATATAGTGATGCATCCAAGAAGGGATTGCGGTGTGTTATTATACAAAATGATGTGGTGATAGCTTATACCTCATGACTGTTGAAAATCCATGATCAAAATTACCCAACTCGTGATTTGGATTAAGGTGTGGTAATCTTTGCATTAAAGGATTGGAGGCATTATCTTTATGGTGAAAGGTGTGATATTTATACTGATCATAAAATTTTAAAGTATATTTTCACACAAAAGGAGATGAATATGCATCAAATAATATGGTTGGAGCATATTAAGGATTACAACTTCTCAATTAATTACCACCCTAGGAAAGAAAAAAAGGTGGCAGACGCATGTCGACAAGACCCTGCTATATTTTCCATGATGAGGATCATAAAAGATCTAATATTTATTGATTTACAAAGGAAGGATCTTGGAATTATAATTGAAGGGGAAAAATAATATCTTTCTCAAATGAATGTTCAACCATCTATACATGCGTAGATTAAAGAGGCACATAAAGAAGATTTAGAGTTACAAGAAAAAGGTGACAAATGTTCCTGAATTCCACCTTGATTGTGATAGGATAATATGGTTCCAAAATCGGGTTTGTGTTCCCCCATCCCAGAATTAAAGAAGGTGCTACTGTATGAGGATCATAGTTCTTCATTATCTATTCATCCAAGAAGCACGAAATGTATATAGACCTGAAAGAGTACTTCTGGTGGGATGGCATGAAAAGGGATGTTGCTGAATACGTATCTAGATGCTTGGTTTGTCATCAATTTAAAGTTGAGAGACAGAATTCTAAGGGGATGTTACAACCATTACCCATACCAGAATGAATGTGGGAAAACATAACTATGGACCCTGTCACTGGACTTACTAAAACATCCAAAGGCAATGATGCTATATGGGTTATAGTTGATCGTCTTATGATGTCGGCACACTTAATTTCTATTAGAGAGGATTTCTCTCTGGATCAGCTTGCCAAGATATTTGTGAAGGAAGTGGTAAGATTTCATTTAATACCAAATTCCATTATATCTAATCAGGATCTGAGGTTTAACTTGAAGTTCTGGAAAAGTATTCAACATACATTAGATACAGAGTTGAGTTTCATCACTGCTTATCATCTTAGACAGATGGTCAGTCTGAGAGAATAATTCAAACTCTAGAAGATATGTTAAGAGCTTGCTCTATGGATTTCAAAGGTGGTTGGGATAAACACCTACCTTTGGTGGAATTTTATTATAATAATAGCTTTCACTATATTATTCAGATGGCTCTTTATGAAGCTCTCTATGGAAATAAATGCAGGTCTCCAACTTGCTGGGATGAAGTTGGGGAAAGAAAGCTATTTGGACCTGATCTTGTTGATGAGATGGCAGAAAAGGTCAGATCTATTCAACAACACATAAGAGCAGCTCAGATTCGACAAATAAGTTATACCTAAAACTAATGAAAAGACCTAGACTTTGAAGTGGGTGATAAACTGTTCTTACAAATATCTCCTTTGAAGAGATTAATGAGATTTGGAAAGAAGGGAATGTTGATCCCCAGGTATATTGGTCCTTTTGAAATACTGGATCATTAGGGAAGGTAGCATACCGATTGGCACTTCCACTGAATATATCTCAAGTTCATGATGTGTTACATGTATCTCTACTAAGAATGTACATACTTGATACTCCACTTGTACTCAGCACATATGTTGTACCGCTGGAGCAAGATCTTTCTTATGAAGAACAACCGATAGAGATTTTGAATCGTAGCGAAAATGTCCTACATAACAAGACCACTCGCATGGGGAAAGTTTTATGGAGGAACCACCAATTAGAATAAGCTATATGGGAACTTGAGGATATGATGAGGGAGATGTATCCTAATCTTACTATTACAAAGTGATGAATTTCGAGGGAGAAATTTATTTTAAGGGGGGTAAAATGTAACACCCAATATTTTATGAGAAATATTTTGTTTTTATGTATAATGTTATATAAAGGAATCTTTCAGTACACACAACACTGTCTTGTCTTGCGATACACGGAAGAGAAACCTTCCTCGATAGCCTGCATTGTACACAATACAGAGTTTCACTAAACAACAATATGTTATTAAAATATTATATAAATTCGCCGTTAGAAATAGTAAAACCCAATTTTTGAAATTTAATAAATTTTATCTTTCAAAATGGACTTCATTTTTGGGTTCGGAATATCGAAAATAGCCTATGGTGAATTTTTGGTATTTTTCTGAAAACTTTCAATTTTGGATGAATAGTGAAAACACTGGGTTACTTTTTAAAAAAGGACTTTTATTTAAATAATAATTTATTTTATTTAAATTTATTTTAGGTAAAAAAATTATACATAATACCTATATAAGTTTAATGTAATTCATTGGAGTTATTTTATAATAATTTTATATATAAAAAATTTTGGCTGAACTTTTCACCATCTTTTACCTACCTCCTGGGAGCTTTTTGAAAATCAACATAAAACATAATTTTACCACTTCTGTGAGGGTAATTTCAAAAATCTAAAAGGCCCGGTTAATATCAAGGAGTAAAATGTGGATCAATAAGATAAAAATAATTTTTTTGAATAGTAACTTTATTTATTTTATTTACCACGGTTAAAAGTAAATAGGGCAATTAAGGGTAAAAATGGAATTATTATTACCCTAACACATGTCCTAATTATATTGGATAAGTTTAATTCGACCAAAAACAACCTTAGGAATAAAATATTATCATTTAGTTCCACTTTGATTCGATTAGAACACTTATTATTATTTTATTTAAAAAAGTATTAAAATAGATAAAATCAATGTTTAATAAATAAATACATTTTAATGTAGAGTTATACATAGGATAAATTTGACTGTAAATATTATTTAGAAAGATAAAAATATTTCCTACCTAATGGTATTTTATTTATAATTTTTAGACATTAAAAAATTTAATTTATTTTTGACACAATGATGATGCAGTAATTACCTTATTAGTGAAATATTAACATAATTGATGTTATAAATACCAAAATAAATGTAATTTTAGATTTTTTATTAATAAAACTAATTTTATAGGTTAATATTAAATATTAGTATTGATTTTATTAACTCGGTTCGAACTAATCATGCTTTTATGATTTTCACAAAAAATCAATTACCAAATAGTGTCAAAATTGACATAAAATAGTTTTTAAAACAAATATTATATTATTAATAGTTATTTTATTCCTAAAAATCTAAGGATTGGCCCAATTACTTATATAAGGTTTTATATAGTAATAGATAACAACTTGGTTTTTTTTGCATCTTATTGTAATTTTATAATGTATGAAAACAAGAAGACATGGTAAGAGTTAAATTATTTAACATAGAGTTAAATCATAATGATAAGGTTAAAATAATAACCTAAACATGTCTAAAATCTACTGGTTGAGATTATTTAGACCCATACACCCATTATCTTAGAAATAAATCAATTTGGAGCTATTAAAAACCGAATATGACTTTATAATAAAATAATATTTTATGTTTTTCCTAAAGTGCCCACCTCCTCTCTTATAAAAGGGCACATACTCCCTCTCTTCCTCACACAAAATTTAGCCTTCATTCTCGGCCAACCCCTACCAATTTCTCTTCTACACTTCCCTAGTAATATTCTAGAGGTCCTGGTCTTCTTCAGAGACAACTTTTAGTGCCCTAATAGGAGGATTCAAAGAGGGGTGTCGAAGAAGAGGTATTATCCATTACCGATTCTTTCAAATTTATTTATTTTTATACTTCCTCTTATTTAGTTGTTTAATTATTAAGTAATAACATAAGTATCACTCATATACTGATATGTTTTTATAAATATGAAACAAACTAATTTCACATTCTATCCATCCTACGGAAAATGAAATGACCGCGCGTGCGTACGTACGGAATACAGTCACCACGTCGTGGTGTAATCTGTTTTCCATCACCACCTTACATGGATGGGTATAATGGTGTAATAATAACTATATATGATTATTGTAAAGTGATATTGATTCTTAAATAGTATACATACACTTCAATACAATTCTATGATCATGGGAACGATATCATCTCTCGTGCGTACGTACGGCCCACCGTCTCCATGATGTGATGTGAATCGTTCTACATGATCTTCATTGAATAATGATTATATAAATGAATTGAATGAATAAATATTATATAAATTACACTAATAAAATTCTAGAAATTAGGTGACTATTACCTGAAAATAAGAATAAGAATTTATTCTACAAAACACGCATGAGAACAAAAAGCAATAAACACCCAAATAACAAGTAACAACGAAATATTACTAATATGAAGCTAACAATATAAACATATATGATATCACAACAATTAGTATGATTCTAGAATAATTAAATTACATTATTTAAATCATTATATAAGAGGTTTAGGCAATTACAAAGAAAATCAGACCTAAGGTAAGGGAAAATCTCGCAATCTCGTTTTTATATGAGATTGTTTATACTTCAGAATTTACTGGGGAGTATTTATCATCCACATCCATGATTCCCCAATATTTAATATTATTTATATCCTCATACAATTTTTTAAATCCAATTTTACCCATTGGTGAGTTTTTAGTAAAATATATGAAAGGACTCTTTTGTCGTTTTTAGTATGAGGTACTTTTTGACTTTTCTGGCCAATGTACGAGAAGAATGTTTTTCTGTAACTTATACGACAAGAATGGATTTTTAGAACATTATTTCCATGAAGCTTCCTTTACAAGTTTTCAAGTTTATTTTTAATAAACTTCTTTATGTTTAAAATCGTATGACATGTTAATAATGGTAAAATATTTTTTAAGTAGAAAGGATATTTTCCTCAAGAATGGAGTTCAAGTATGTTATCAAATTTATTTTCCATCTAAGATAATATAGGGTTCTGTTTCTATCCAAATTTTTACATTTATTTTATTATTTATTTATGATATTAATTTTATGATGTCCTTTTTATCTAATATGATTTATGTTATTAAGGCATGGTGTTTAAGAATCCAGTTTTTATTACATGGGTTATGCTATGATATATGATTTATGATTTTATGGCACACATAAGAATGGTATCATTATGAGATGGGTGGGACCTATATCTCCCTCTAATGCATTGGGTAAATATGTTTATCTAATGAGATTGGCATGGCTATAACTGCAGGTTAATCTGGTTCAGTGATACAGGACTAAAACAAGGACTGAACTCGGTTCAAAAATGGGCATTTTCTACTTGGATAGTCTTGGAAATGAGTCTTGACAACTAAGAAATTATTCTACTTATGATTATGTGTTTATGACACAATGTTTCATGTTTTATGTTATGATTAATTGGATTATATTTCACTATTATGATTGATCCCAGGTCATGATATTATGATCTCTTTTGCAGGAAAAGATTTTCAAAATGTTATGTTCTTATGAATATGATATGATTGATATTTCTTTTGTTTACCCTTACTGAGCATTTATGCTCACACATTTGCATGTTTTCTTTTCCCCAGGCCAGGAATAATGGTATTAAGTAATATATGCCGAAAGGGACTCTAGATATGATAAAATAAAAGGGAGACAGTGTAGATGATTTATGAACCGGTTATTTATGTTTCCCAGTTTCTAAAGACAATATAACTATATGACCCTTTCATGGTTTTGTTATATGTTTTAATAAGTGTGCTTTAATTTTGAAGAAATACCAATGTATGTAAAGTATGGGTCATTATAGTTGGTATCAGAGGAAAGGTATAGTAATCCTTTGAAAACTAGAATGTGAAAGCATTAATAAGAAAACTAAGAATATGTCTAAGCATAGAACCCAACCATACTGTTTTAGAAATGGCCATGAATAACCTATGATAAGACCTGAAGAGTGAAATTTTATTATTGATTATTTGGTTTTATTATTATGATTATTGTTTCTCACACTATGCTTATTGGTTTTACTAAATGGTTGGAGCCCGAAGGAACCTTGTAAATGATGAATGCGACGGGAAATGAAATGATTGTACCCCTGAGCAACCAAACGTTATTGGAGCTGGAATGAAAAATGTTGTAGCCATGATCACACAACTTTCTCAAGATATGAATCATGAAGGACTTCCAAACATGCAAAGGAAGGAGAAACATTCTATTGAATCTTTCATGAGGTAGCGTCCAACCTCATTCAGCAGGTCTACTGATCCATTAGTGGCTGAAAAATGGATTAGTACCACTAAAAATTTATTTTCAGTTATTCAATGTTCTAAACATGATAAATTCATCTTAGTTGTATATTTTTGGAAGTTGAAGCTCATCAATGGTATAATATTATCAAGAATACCAGGCCTAGAGATGAAATTGAGTCCATGGAATGGGACGAGTTTAAGAACTTATTTTTCAATAAGTACTTCCCTAGTATTCTTCTAAAAATTATGGAGAAGGAGTTTCTTGAACTAAAGAAAAAGGATGATGAATCATTTGGTAACTACAAAGAAAATTTTACAAGACTTGCAAGGTACACTTCTGGGATTATTATCCAATATGAGAGTAAGATCGATCGATTATTTAGTGTCTTAAATCCAAGTCTTTGAAGGGCATTAGCCATAAGGGACTTCAATAGCTATGATGAAATCATTCGATGTGATGTCATGGTTTAGATGATGATTGGAGTAACCCATTAGTCATATGATTTTGATAAGAAGAGAAAAATGGAATTCAAAGGAAAATCTAAAGATCACACTAAAAAGAAGATGGGTTTCCCCTTATAATCAATGTGTGGAATGAATCATGGAGGGAATTGTCTTAAAGGGACAAGTAAATATTTCAAATGTGGAAAAGAAGGTCACCGGGAATTTGAATGTTGCAATGATGGGAAGAAGATGTCATGTGAAGCAAACAAAGAAAATGTTACACAGAGTGCACCTCCTATACTTCAATGTTAAAAGTGCAATGAAATGGGGAATTATGATAATAAATGCCATAATACAAGGGTTTTTTATGATGGTCAGCATTAACAAACTCTTAAGGATAAAGATAATGGAAAGTCACATGAAGTTTCTATCAGTGATGTGGAGTACGATAACGAAGTGGTGAAAGGTACACTTACTTTCCACTCTAAAGTATAAAATGTTTTATTTGATTTTGTAACCACCCACTCTATTGTTTTTGAAGAATATTCTATAGGTATCGCCTTATTACCTCAACAATTAGATGTTGAGTTAGCTGTGACAACCCCTAATGGCACAACACTCGCATCAAAAGTTTACAATTCTGCTTCGATTGAAGTCTGTGGGATAGTGCTTCTTGCAAATATTGTGATCCTTTATATAGTGGAATCTTATGTGATTCTTGGCATGGATTTTCTTTCATTATATGGAGCTTTTATCAATTTCCAAAGAAGGGAAGTCACATTTCATATTCCGGATCAATCTATGATCGTCTATCGATGCATGGATGAACATAACCTTCCAGTAGAATTTTCTTCCATCTTATGGGTCTTGATTCCACTAAATGAAAGTTATTTATCTGAAATGGTTGTTCAGAAACTCACGATTAAGAATACACCCATTTTATGGGTGTTTGATGATGTTTTTCCAGAAGAATTTCCAGGTCCTCCACCAAATCGTGAAGTTGAGTTTTCAATAGAACTCATACCGGGTGTTATGCCCATTTCAAAGACACCTTATAGAATGGCCCCAATTGAGTTGTAGGAATTGAAGAAGCACCTCAAAGATAATCTTGATAAAGGATTCATACGCCCTATTGGGTCACCTTGGGGATCACATGTTTTGTTTTTTATAATAAAGATGGATCAATGAGACTCTGTATTGATTATCAAGAACTTAACAAGATCATGATCAAGAATATATATCCTCTCTCATGCATTGATGACTTATTTGATCAACTATGCGGAGAAAAATACTTTTCTAGGATTGATCTTCATTCAGGGTTTCATCAATTAAGGTTCAAAAGGGAGGATATTCCGAAGACGACTTTCTTTACAAGATATGGACACTATTAATTTATAGTGATGCCATTTGGTCTTACTAATACCCCTGCAATCTTCATGGATCTAATGAATAGAGTCTATAAAGACTATCTTGATCAATTTGTGGTAGTATTTATAGACGATATTCTTGTCTATTCAAAGATCTAGGAAGAACATGAAGACCACTTGAGAATTGTATTGTAGACCTTAAGAAAGGATAAGCTTTATGAAAATTTTACCATGTGTGAATTTTGGCTTCAAAAAGTATCATTTTTGGGTCATATAATCTCAAAAGAGGGGATATTTGTGGATCCAGCAAAAATAGAGGTTATTGAAGGATGGTAAAGACCAACAACAATAACTGAGATCCGAATTTTTCTTGTTTTGGATGGATATTATCGACGTTTTGTGAAGGATTTTTGATGATTATCTAATACACTCACCAAGTTGGCTCGAAAAGGAGTTAAGTTTGTTTGGATGGAGGAGTGTGAATAGAATTTCAAGTATTTAAAAATAATGTTATCCAATGCACCTATGCTCACACTGCCTTGTAGTGGGGAATGGTTTGTGATCTATAGATCCATCCAAGAAGGGATTGGGTTGTGTTCTTTTGCAAAATGATATGGTGATAGCTTATGCCTCACGACAGTTGAGAATCCATAAGAAAACATACCCAACTCATTATTTGGAGTTAGCTGAAGTAATCTTTTCATTAATGATTTGGAGGCATTATCATTATGGTGAAAGTTGTGATATTTATACTTATCATAAAAGTTTAAAGTATATTTTCACACAAAAGGAGATGAATATGCATCAAAGAAGATGGATGGAGCTGATTAAGGATTACGTCTTCTCAATTCATTACCACCCTAGGAAAGAAAACTAGATGTCAGACACATTAAGTCGACAAGACCATGCTAGCTTATCCATGATGAGGATCACACATGATCCAATATTTATTGATTTACAATGGATGGATCATTGAATTATAATGGAAGGGGAAAATATTATATTTCTCAAATGAATGTTCAACCATCTATACATTCAAAGATTAATGAGGCACAGAAAGAAGTTGTAGAATTTCAAAAGAAGGTGAGAAATGTTCCTGAATTCAACCTTGATTGTGATGGGATAATAAGGTTTAAGAATCGGGTTTGTGTTCCTCCCCTCCCAAAATTAAAGAAGGAGCTGCTGGATAAGGACCATAGTTCTTCATTCTATATTCATCCTGGAAGCACGAAGAATTATAGGAACTGGAAAGAGTACTTCTAGTGGAATGGAATGAAAAGAGATGTTGTTGAATACGTCTCTCGTTTCACGGTTTGTCAGCAATTTGAAGTTGAGAGACAGAAGTCTAATGGGATGTTACAACCATTACCCATACCAGAATGGAAATGGGAAAAACTCACTATAGACTTTGTCGCTAAACTTACTAAATAATCCAAAGGAAATAATGCTATTTGGGTTATAGTTGATCGTCTTACGAAGCTGGCACACTTCATTGCTATTGGAGAAGATTTCTCTCTAGATCATCTTGTCGGGATATATGTGAAGGAAGGGGTAAGATTGCATAGAGTACAACTTTACATTATATCTGATCGGGATCCGAGGTTTACCTTGAAGTTATGGCGAAGTCTTCAACATAATATAGATACAGATTTGAGTTACTAAACTTCTTATCATCCTCATACAGACGGTCATTCTGAGATAACAATTCAATCTCTAGAAGATATGTTAAGAGCTTGCTCTATGGATTTAAAAGGTGGTTAGGGTCAACACCTACCTTTGGTGGAATTTTCATATAATAATAGCTTTCTCTCCAGTATTAAAATGGATCCTTATAAATCTCTCTATGAAAAGAAATGCAGGAATCCAACTTGCTGGGATGAAGTTGGGGAAAGAAATCTATTAGGAACTGATCTGGTTGATGAGATGGTAGAAAAGGTCAGATCTATTCAACAAGACATAAGAGCAGCTCAGAGTCGACAGAGAAGTTATGCTAACAACCGAAGAAAATACCTAGAGTTTGAAGTTGGTGATAATGTGTTCTTACGAATGTCTCCTTGGAAGAGAGTAATTAGATTTGGAAAGAAGGGAAAGTTGAGCCATAGGTATATTGGTCCTTTTGAAATACTAGATCGTGTTTGGAAGGTAGATTACCAATTGTCACATCCACCAAATCTCCCTCAAGTTCACGATGTATTCCATGTATATCTCCTGAGAAAGTACATACCCGATCCTCCACATGTACTCAGCTAAGAATTTGTACCGCTGGAGAAAGATCTTTCTTATGAAGAACAGCCGATAGAGATTCTGGATCATAGCGAAAAACTCATACAGAAGAAGAACACTTTCTTGGTGAAAGTTTTATGGAGGAACCACCAATTAGAAAAAGCTACATGGGAACTTGAGGAGATGATGAGGGAGAGGTATCATCATATGTTTGTTAAAAAGTGACGAATTTCGAGGGAGAAATTCATTTTAAGTGGGGTAGAATGTATCACCCAAGATTTTATGAGAAATATTTCGTTGTTATGTATAATGTTATATAAAGTAATACTTCACTACACACAACACTATCTTGTCTTGTGATACACACAAGAGCAACCTTCCTCGATAGCTTGCGTTGTACGCAATACTGAGTTTCACTAAACAACGATATGTTATTAAAATATTATATAAACTCGCCATTATGAATAGTAAAACCCAATTTATTAAATTTTATAAATTATACCATTCAAAATGGATTTCATTTTTGGATTCGGAATATCAAAATTAGCCTAGGGTGAATTTTTGGTATTTTTCTGAAAACATTCAATTTTTAATGAATAGTGAAAACACTAGGTTACTGTTTGAAAACTGACTTTTATTTAAATAATTATTTATTTTATTTAAATTTATTTTAGGTTAAAATTGATACATAATACCTATATAAGTTAAATTCAATTCATTAGATTATTTTATAACAATTTTTGATATATAAAAATTTTATTGAACTTTTCACTATCTTTTACCTACCTCCTAGGTGCTTTTTGAAAATCTACATAAAACATAATTTTACCACTTCTGTGAGTGGAATTTAGAAAATCTGAGAGAAACGATTAATATCAAGGAGTAAAATATGGTTCAATAAGATAATATTTTTTGGTGAATATTATCTTTTTACTTTTATTTACCACGGTTAAAAGTAAATAGGGTAATTAAGGGTAAAAATTGTATTATTTTTAACCAAACACATGTCCTAATTTTATTGGATAAGTTTAATTCGACCAAAAACAACATTAGAAACAAAATATGATCATTTTGGTCCACTTGGATTAGATTAGGACACTTATTATTATTTTATTTAAAATAGTGTTAAAATAGTTAAAATCAAAGTTTAATAGCTAAAAACATTTTTAATGTTGGTTTATACATAAGATAAATTTGTCTACAAATATTCATTAGAAGGATGTAAAGATTTAATTCCTAATGGTAATTTATATATAATTTTTAGACATTAAATAATTTAATTTATTTTTGACACAATGATGATGCAGTAATTACCTTATTAATGCAATATTAACATAATTGATGTTATAAATACCCAAATAAATGTAATTTGATATTATTATGAATTAATCTAATTATATAGGTTAATATGACATATTATTATTGATTAAAATAACATTTTTTAAATAATAATTCTGTTATGATTTTCACAAAAATCAATTACCAAATAGTGTCAAAATTGACATAAAATTGTTTTAAAAACAAATATTATATTATTAATAGTTATTTTACTCCTGAAAATATAAGGTTCGGTCCAATTACTTATATAATTATATATATATATTAATAATTAACAACTTGGGGTTTTTTTGGCTTGTTATAGTAAGTTTATAATGTATGAAAACAAGAAGACATAGTAAAAGTTAAATTATTTAACTTAGAGTTAAATCTAAATGATAAGGTTAAAATAGTAATATAAACTTGTATAAAATATATTGGTTGAGAGGATTTAGACCCATCGCCACCTTAGCTTCTAAATAAATCAATTTGGATCTATTTAAAACCAAATATGACTATATAATAAAATAATATTTTAATTTTTTCCTAAGGTTCCCGTGTCCTCCCTTATAAAAGGGAACCTCCTACCTCTCTTCCTCGCACCACTTTGAGCCTTCAAACTTGGTCAAACCCTTCCTATTTCTCTTCTCCACATAACTCGTAATATTCTAGAGGTTGTTTTCTTCTTCAAAGACCAATTTTAGTGCCCTAAGAGGAGGTTTCAAAGAGGCGTTTCGAAGAAGATGTAATATTTGTTATCGATACTTTCAAATTTATTTCTTCTTCTACATCCTCTTATTTAGTTGTTTCATTATGAAGTAATAACATCAGTATCTCTCTTATAATGATATTTTATTATAAATATGAAGAAACCTATTTACCTTCTATCCATCTTATGGAAAATGAAATCACCGCGCCTGCGTACGTACGGAATATCGTCTCCACACCGTTGTGTAATCTGTTTTCCATCACCACCTTACTTGGATGGGTATCATGGTGTAAATAATAACTATATATAATTATTGTAAATTTATATTTATTATTAAATATTATACATACAATTCAATATAATTCCATGATCATGGGAATGATATCAATGCTCGTGCGTACGTATGGCATACCGTCTCCACTATGTGATGTGACTCATTCTACATAATCTTCACTACAAAAAGATTATATAAATGGATTGAATGAATAAATATTATATATATTACAGTAATAACATTCTGTAAATGAGGTTTCTATAACCTAAAAATAATAATAAGAATTTATTTGACAAAACACGCATGAGAACAAAAAGCAATAAACACCCGAATAACAATTAGCAATGAAATATTACTAATAAGAAGCAAGGAATATGAACATATATGATATAATAACAATGCGTATGATTATTTAATAAGTAAATGAAATTATTTAAATCATTATACAATAGGTTCATACACTTATGAATCAAATCGGACCTAAGGTAAGAGAAAATCTCACAATCACATTTTTATCCGAGATTGTTTATACATTAGAATTTACTAGGGAATATTTATCATCGAAATCCATGTTTCCCCAATATTTAATATTATTTCTATCCTCCTACAATTTTTTAAATTTAATTTTACCCATTGGTGCGTTTTTAGTAAAATATATGGAAGAAATATTTTTTTGTTTTTAGTACGATGTACTTTTTGACTTTTCCGGCCAAAGTACGAGAAGAATGTTTTTCTTTAACTTATATGGAATGAATGGATTTTTAGAACATTATTTCCATGAAGATTCCTTTACAAGTTTTCAAGTTTATTTTTAATGAACTTATTTTAGTTTAAAATTGTATGAAATGTTGAGAAAGGAAAAATGTTTTTTAAGTATAAAGGATATTTTCGTAAAGAATGGAGTTCAAGTGTTTTATAAAAATTATTTTCCATCTAAGATAACATAGGCTTCTGTTTGTATCACTATTTTTACATTGACTTGATTATGTTATGATGGAATTAATTTTATGATTTTCTTTTTGACTTATATGGTTTATGTTATGATGGAATGTTGTTTAATAATCCCATATTTAATACATGGTTTATGCTATGATTTTGTGGCACACATAAGAATGGTATCATTATGAGATGGGTGGGACCTATATCCCCCTCTAATTCATTGGGTAAATATTTATATCTACTGAAATAAACATGGCTGGAATGACATGTAAATCAGGTTCAGTGATACATGACTGAAACAAGGAGTGAACTCGGTTCAGAAATGGACTTTTTCCGCTAGGATAGTCTTGGAAATGATTCTTTACTACTAAGAAATGATTCTCTATGATTATGTGTGTAAGAGAAAATGTTTCATGTTTTATGTGATGATTATTTGGATTACATTTCACTATTATGATTGATCCCATGTCATGATATTATGATCTCTTTTGAAGGATACGATTTTCAAAATGTTATGTTCTTATGAATATGATATGATTGATATTTCTTTTGTTTACCCTTACTGAGCATTTAAGCTCACCCTTTTGCATGTCATTTTTCCTTAAGTCAGGAAGAAAGGTATTATGTATGTTATGTGAAAAGGGAATCTAGATATGATAAAATAAAATGGTGACAGTGTAGATGATTTATGAACCAGTTGTTTATGTTTCCCAGTTTCTAACAACACTATACCTATACAGTCCATTCATGGGTTTATTATATGTTGTAATAAGTGTGCGTTAATTTTGGAGTAATAAAAATTTATGTAAAGTATGGGTCATTATAGGGGATCTCTATGAATTATATGTATATCTAATTATTATTTCCCTTACAAAGTTCATATGAAAACCAAACTTTGATAGGTGTATATTTCTTATTTTCTAGGGTACACCTTATATGACCATAAAAATCATAAAGATCATCAATTTTTATAAACTCTATTTATCTATGCAATAATGTGATCCATGTATGGATGATTTATTTAGGAATAAGATCATTAAAAATTGGACATTAATATATATATACCCACCAAGAATCATATTCAAATATATATAATTCCACCAAAATTTA
Source organism: Viscum album (assembly GCA_963277665.1). Classification (NCBI taxonomy): domain Eukaryota; kingdom Viridiplantae; phylum Streptophyta; class Magnoliopsida; order Santalales; family Viscaceae; genus Viscum; species Viscum album. The sequence continues at coordinate 540,109,204 of OY728130.1, read as the reverse complement.
TCTTCTACTAATCGATGAATGGTATCTCCATTGATAATTTATAATTTCATTGTAGTTCCATATTCTTACATCAATAAATTAATATTCCATTTTTTCCATGAATTTAAAATACATAACAACTTTATCATTGTCATATGATTTAAATCATCATGAAAAGGACATCCCCACGCCATGATGTTATACTTTGCAGGCCATCATTTATCTTTATCAGTTATCAAAGGACCACAAGAACATTACCACAGTCAACCATTTTTTTGGAATGGTTTTGTCCTATTTCAATTTCCCTTCATCTATATACAACACTACATGTATTTAGAAACTTGGGTCAATAGAACTATTCTATAACCCCTAAAAAGGGGAATTGAGATCTCTTTTTTTTATCTAGAATGATATGGATATTCCTAATATTCATGGACACATAATTTGATGTATTTTATCTATGAAGTATGGTCATTTTAATACACATCATCATAGATAGAATCATAGTTTTCCTTTTCATCATATATTGGTTCATTATCATAGTCTCTATGATTGTCTTACGCAATTACATATAGTCCAAAGAACATGATCCATGACAGAAAACATATTTATCAACATCCAAAATGGTTTTAGAGTACTCTTGACCATTCTAATACTAATAATTCCTTTGTGTAACACTCTCCTTATACTAGGTCTATGTGTATAACAACCATAAAATATATTTAATATAGTTAATTTTTTATAAAGATAAAAACATTCCATTGAAGGTGAAAATCAATAGACTATGACTTTAGTGAATTTTATCTGAAACCTGTTTGAATGGGAACCAATGATGGATGTTCTGGGAAAAAAATACATGGCCCAACTTGAAAAATTATTCATTTTTTGGGATTGTGAAAATTTTAAGGCATTAATAAAATTAAAGAGCCATAATTCTCATAGTTATTATCATATGACCCGAGTAAAATATCAATAAGGATCACTAGACACCTATATTCAGGGAAAATGTTAGGGAAATTATTTATCATATTCCCTCACCATAAAAACAAGTTTAGTACAATGTAAAACTGCTTATTGGGTGTTGAAACCCATAACGGGTACTATGTTTTCGATAAAAACCATCACATATTTTAAGACATAACTCTAATAAACAAATTTATTAACGTGGTACAGATATCATGGAGTCTCAAAGTCATGAGTCATTTCTCATACTTCCCAAAAGAAGTGTATTTATAATAGGTACATTTTTTCAAAACTGACACAGATAATATTTGTTGGGGAATATGAAAAATCCTAAGTGATTTTCCAATGGGATGATTCATACATGGTGGTAAATTCCCCCTAAAATCCATGAGATATTACAAATAATAAAAATAAATGTTTCTACCATTGTTAATGGTTGACAAGTACTGATTGGCCTATTTTCTAAATTGAAACCAATATTGATATAATATGTTACACAATTCTAGTAAAAAAACTTTTCAAGTGAATATGATATCCATGATGTTATATTATCATGTATTATAGAATTTTTCATTAAAAAAATAGGGTATATAATACTAGAATTTTTAGGTGGTCCCCCTCATTTAACCTGAAACCATTTAATGTAGAAGTATGTTAGAACAACCATAAGTATAACTACCAATAGGTTTTTGGAAATATATTTGGATAGCCTCTTCCTTACAACCGACCTCACTATCAATGATTTTGAATCTAAATAAATAACTTAAATCATAATTAAATTAGTGGGGTACCCTATTATTGATCATGTATGACTTTTATCCATATAAAGTCTTTATACACATCAACCAATGGTATTTTTAACATATACAGAATTCCCACTAATTTTTACGATATCTAGAAACATCAAAGTGAAACTAAAAACATCATAGTTTTTTTTATCGTCACTAAATTTTGATACCAACTTTTTCAACACTTATTAAAACTCAATAAATCATGATTTGTTAAATCACATTATCTAAAAATAAAAGTTTATTTTTCATACCTTATATTATGAAAACATATTTAATACTCATTCTATGTATGTATGTAGGGTATTCTAATAGATTTTTAATATACATAATTTAATGTGTATTGGTGGTTAGGACAATTAATGTATATACAAAATTGATAAAAATTATCAAAATAAGGTCAGGTCTATATGACCATAAAATATAATGACATTAGGACTAATATAAAAGAACACTAAATACAAGAACTGGTGGTCTATGATATAAATTCCTAAAAAATCAATAAAATTATAAATATAAAATCCATTAATCTACAACAAAAGAATGTATGATCTTTAAGAAAATAAACTACACAATAAATGTTCTGAATGAGAAGACCCTAAACTACATCAATAATTTTTCATATCTATTATAACCTAAACTATATGAAAAAAACTATATGTTTTATAGGATCCAAAACAAAAAAAAACTTAAAGTTATTAGAAAGAAGACTTTAAACTATAGAAATAGACAGCTAGATATAGAATAAATTGAACATTAAAAATAGATGTGTCGATCTAGAGGACCCTAAAATATCATTAAAGAATATTTGAACTATATGTCTCTAATCAAAATCATTAAAATGTATTCTTTAGAAGTTCATGTATGATTGAAATAGAATATACTATCTAAAAGACCCTGAACTGAAACAATAGAATGCCATTGTTTGATGTCCCTTAAGGAAACAAATAAAAGTTCAGACCTAGTAGACCCAAAATTATAGTCACATAAGGTCTGATCTAGAAGGACCCAAACCAGAGAAACTGAGGGACTGAGATATAAGACCACAAACAAAAACACCTCAAGAACCAACCTAGTAAAAAAGTATAAAAAAATAAATGACACATAAAATATCACCAGTTTGAAAACCTGAAAATGGAATCCCAGAGATTGGTAAAATCAGTACTCACTTTAAACAGATAATCTATGAACTGTTCATCATTATGATCCTATTAAATTTTAAATTAAAAATCAATATCATGCTAAAATCATATAATATTATTCCTAAAAAAACTTGTAAACGACATTAGGCCTCTCTTAAAATAGATAACTCAAAATATTGTGATAGAATATAGAGATTGAAAAATAGATTTTTCAGACCACTATCTATCCTAATAACAAATTGAGGTATGTTCACTGGGTCCAATGACATAGGAAAATATCATCATGCATCGCTTCTCATCATGATTAATTTAAGGGTATATAGTCTATCATATAGGGAGACTGCATGAGACTTGATCAATCATACAGGACCATAAATAGCATAGAGTGTCATAGTATATTTTAAATGAGACATATCCTGATATCAATATACATAAAACACCTCCACTAAAGCATCATTCCCTACCCATGATTCAGTAATAGGGTAATAACAACCTATTTCATAAATTATGATGTAGATTTATGAATGATATTTTAAACAAGAGTTATTTAACCATGTAATTATGTCCCTTATTTATGATATTGATAAATATAGGACCCTTATATATTATAACTATGAATGGATTATTTCCCGTTCCATTTGGATATGTAGTGATTTAATGATTCTTTATCTTCAATCGAGCCAAAAATTTGATCACATCCCAATCCCATTTTCTAACATGAATTTTTACATATTCTAAATTTTATGATAACTATTCCTTATGTGGTGATTATTCTTATGGTAAACTAATGAATTTTCATTATTATCTATATTAGAAATCCATTAATTTTAAATAATGGTAAACTAGACAGATTGAGTAGAAAGTTTATTCTTATTGGTGCCCAAAATCCATCAAATAACCCAATAATCATATTGAATACTCATATATAGTTCATTATTAAATCCAATCATATAATAAAATACATTTAAACGTTATATAATAAACATTATAATCAATATTCATTACGTTCTGAATGGACAAAATTATAATCCAGGTGAATTTTGATTGCACCCATAATTTTGTACAAAAAATGTTTTCATCAGAGAAATGGGTTGTTTGAATCCACTTAAAAGAATTATGGTATATTTCACATGAATAACATGTATGTGTAATTTATGAAGCATAAAATCTTTATCATTGGATTCTCTTTATAATGGTATAATATTGCACCGATATTAAAAAAAATTATTTATAATATTGGTATTTTTTAATAATTACATTAGGAAAAAAAATTTCTAGCCATACTAGCTAGGTGAATTGATCCATAAGAGGAAATTGTGAGATTACCTCATACATTCTAAAGAGGCATCACTGTGATCCAACGTTATATGAATTGTATGGGTAAGAGTATAGCTATTACTAGATGCTGATAATGTATGAATTATGATCCTAGTGTGTTATTCAAGTGTGTGGTGAGGCCTTCATAGGATTCTTGGGAATGTGTCTTGTTATTAAATCCCAAGCATTGTCTCAATGAATAGATATTATAGTAATAATAAATAATATATTAATTTTAAAAAATAAATTATGTGACAAGGAGAAAATATTGTACTACACAACTAACTTAATACATATTGAAATAACCTCTGCCTCCTAATAAATGTAATATGAACTGTTAAATCACTAGGGGATATCATCTCCATACTTCATCATTTGAATGATTTTCATGTGTTATCAGATATCAAGTATATTAACATCCTGGTGCCCAACAACTTCCATACAATACACATCTACTTATCATACTGAAACAAAGGATCAATATCAATATCCTAAATCCAAGAATGAATATATTTTTCTATAATAAGTTGCTATTTCGAAGACTGAAGACATCACATGAAGAAATGTAACATGAACCACATCTAGTAATCATGAGATTTACTATGTATCTTGTTATCTATAGAGGATGAACCCATGAAGCTATGATGACCTCATCACATGCTCTAACGAAATATAACATATCTCCATTTGTGAGAACCTTCCATCACTACCAGCCTCGCATTTCATGAACACCTAAAAGGATCTTGGGAAACATGTTTCTTGGTCTTATGAATCCAATTTAGAAAATACCTTGAGGAAACCTATAACCATCTCATGATTGTGATGGATCAAATGATCATGTATCATCAAATAAATCACATGTTGATCGTCATTTCCATAAATGATAAATTTTCAAAAAAAACCATGTATCCATCAAGAAATTGTTCCTGAAATACATTTACTTCATGTATTTTTTTTAATTTGAGAGATAAAGGCAAAATATAAGAAACAAGTGGATTAATTTGTTAGATGAATAAATATTGATCCGGAAAATCATGTATTCACCAATTCCATTACATTTTCAAAATTGATATCATATTCATACTTCATCATTCAAATGGTTTTATTCTAATGATTTATGTACACCATGAGTTGTTTTGAAATACATGATACTTCCCTTGGATGATCGACTAAGTCGATCATGTGAACCATGTTAAGAAATCACAAGATGTATCATGGGTGACATGATCATGTTAATATGGTCATTCAATTCCACAGAGACACAACCAGGAATTTTTTGATAAATGTTTATCTTCCCATAATGAGAAACATCCTTATTATAATGATTATATTCATGTACTTCCACTAAAATGTCACTTCATAATGAAAATACATCAATGTAATCACATGAAGCCCACATATATTCTCAATTTTCTAATCATCTCTTTTATTCCACACAACAACATGAAGGATAGAAAATCAAAAAAAAATCATTTGACATATTGTTATATACATATAATATACTTCAGAATAGATCCATCACACCATGAGTATCATGTGATGTACAATAAAACATTAAATGTGTTGTTAATGATAATATGACATAATAGTGACGTTCATATGTATACGGGATGAAATAAACTACTATTCATTTAAAAAATACAATATTTACCCATAGTATATCCTATAATCATTTATACCTAACCATCATATGAACGACCCCTTGGTTGTAAAGAATTTTATTTTTGATAGTGGAAATGATAAAATAAAGATATCCAAGTCATCTTTTGATCCCTCATATATTATTAGATATTTTTTTATGATTTACCATGATTCTATGAAATGACAAAATTATCATGTATCAAACTATGAACTTCATAATCATCAAAACAATGAGATCTTTGGGTCCTTAAAGAATTTCCACAGAATGCCTCAAGCCAGTGCATAGAGAACCTTCCCCATTCAAGTCAATGACATATCTGGAACCCTTTTCCAATTTAACCCAAATATTATTTTTTGAAATTGTGGAATTAAGGAGAAAAATATTAATTAAGAGGATACTACCGTCATGGATATTCTCTGTGTAATCTAGAGACCCTGTTATATGAACCGATCTTGTGATCCCATCACAATAGTCAACAACATAGTCACCTTAAGATCATATAATCATATGATAATAATAACATAATGTGATCCCTCTTTTATGTGAATCTGAGATAGATCCAGGTTGTATGAACATCATATAGAATACAACCTTGACATATGGCCTTCACTTACATCTGTACTCATGGACATGCTCTACTCTGGACATGTTAAAATAGTGACATAAATGTATTAAACTAACTCCTAACCATAAACACATCCAATATTTAATAATCATTCATGTGACTATTAATTCATTTTATTTAACTACACAATATCATGGACCATCACTATTATCTTGAAACCCTAATTTCACCCTTGACATGAAAATATTATTCATCTAACATTGGCATAAGTCCCATGGTAATTATACTCAAAACATTTAATGTCTGTCATTTTTATTCATGTGATAATATTCATGGGCATGAGACCCCATCACCTGACTCCATTAACATCATGTGATCACATGGATCCTCGCAAGTCTCAATTTAAGTTAATTACATTATAATAACCCAGTGAACCATAAATCCATCATTGGGTTATGAAATAAACAAAAAAACTGGACTCTAAATCGAGAATACATATTATAGAAATGAAATCTCCATATTTTCTAAGATCTGTATCTCATTACAAATTATGTAAATAAAAAAATATTAGGGAAACCTTTGTGTCAAATACTTACTCATGATTAATCAATTTCTCTCATGTGATGTGTGTAGTAATTCACTATCTCTAGTTTCATGCACTAATAATGACTCATATGGACCTAGATACTATAGATGGTTGTGTTAATAACATGTTGTTGATAAGGTTAATATTGAACTCACTTGATATGTATGTATGATTGCATATATATTTCTATCAAACATACATGCTTCAAATGAGGAAACTCAATAAGCCTAACATGTAGAAGTCCATAATGAACCCATTAATATCATACCCTTTACTATATCATTTACCATAATAAGAATAGTTTGGACTCTAATTCTTATCTTAAGAGTATATCTATAACACCTTGTTTAGGCTTTCACTCTATTTTAATTTAATTATTGTATAATGTTAGAACATTATGTGTAGTTATATTATGAAACCATAGTTACTGCCAAATTAACTACAGGTGAATGTTTTTCCAATTTTCAAAATATTCATATGAATCTTTATTAAGGAAAAATCCAAATTCGAAGACACTAAATTCTTCCGAGTATTTTTATAATCTCTAGAGTTATCCAATATTTTGATAAAATAAGGCATCCTAAATTGAAAATAGATTGAAGGAGAACCTTGGATAGGAACAAATTTTTTCATCAACACATGGTTTTGATAAAACCATTGAAACATTGGTAACCAGTTCCATATAACGGATTTAAAAGGATTAACACGAATATAAGACATCTAAATGAAATTATAATAACAGGAAATAATTCCCACATAAATGGTTTGATTATACCAAACTCATATCTTCTCGACCAATGATGGTTCCAATGCATAGTTAGTCTTGATTCCCTAGATACCTTCATCTTTGGGAAATTTGGATCCTAACATGTCAGGGATGTAAGATCCATTGGTCACTTCCATAGAAAAAATACAAAAATAAATGATATTGAACCAAAATTAACAGCCACAAATAAAACTTTTACCCAAAAAAATCTATTATTAATTGATGTTAAGAACCATTGGTTTGAATTGTGAATGTAAATTCATCATTTATAAAAACTTTTTCTCAGATATTTTATCTATTTTGTGTGTGTATTAAATATTTATAGGTGAAGTGTGAGATGTTTTAGGAATAAAATGAACATTGTGTTGTATATTTTGATGTGAAATATTCATGTAACTAGAATAAGGGTTGAGTCAACATATAGGAATGTTGATTTTAGTGGGATGCTTTGTTTGAAACATCTCTGTATATGGATATAACACAATCACCATAATAAATAGTAACCTATAAATATATCCAATGAATAATTATTTATGATCCACTAATCAATTTGGATAATGGTTTGGAGTACAAAGTGATTTATAAAATAATTTATTTGGTATGATCAGTCAATTATTGTTTTTTATATCTGAAGAATATATATTTTCTCAGACATCATAGAAGATCTAGTTCCTTCTTTATAATAATACAATATAGAATAATAATGTTTGTTAAAAATAAATATAATTCACTACTATAAATACTAGAAACAATATATTATGATATTATGTGAAAAAATGATTCATTATATGAAACAAAAAAGAATCATGTTTATAAAGAAGAGTAATGATCACAAAACGTGTATATTATACATCATGTTGATTATGTAATGTGGAAATGATAAAATTGAAGGAGTAAATTCCTCCATTCAAATGATGTTTTCTGAAATCATATTATATTAGGGAAAAATATGACATGGAACTGGTATAAAAATAGATTCTAGATAAAAAATAAAATATTGATTTCATCATAAATACAATTACAGGAAGAATCCATATAACCCTTTTATTTTTCTAAATGTAAACTAATTGTTATGATGTTGAAATGAAATATTATTGTAAATTATTAGGATAATTATGTCAATTATCTAAACATTAATTTAGTATATACTGAAATGATGAGGTCAGATTTTATTTTTTTGGACTTTAGTTAACTTTAGACTCTTAATAACTCTTTAAGTAGTTCAACTAATGATGAAAATGTGTGAAAAATAAGTTGCTTTAATTCTATATATTTATTATTTAATTTAGAAGAGGAATATTATATAAATGAATAATAACACTGTAATTATAGTTATATTTTATTTATAATATTGATATAATATATATTATAAGTGTGTATAACCATCAATTTTTATAAAATCAAAATATTTGAAGAAGTATTATCATTCCATAAGTCATTATGTTGTGAGGAATGCTTTAAATTTTCCAATCTTGTTGTTTTTAAAAGAACCCTTTATACCTTCTTAGAAATGATGGTATTAGAAAATTATTCCAAATATATTTCATAATGAGTAGATTTAAAAGTTCCAATGAAACATTATATTATCATTTTAATGAGACATTGAAATTTGTGTGAATGATTAATATGTCATGTTGTGGTACATATTGTTCTCTACAAGAGCTAATTTATTTTTATTCAAATGAATTATTTAGTATTTATTAATAGATCAATGGAAGTTTACATATAATGGACTCGTTACGCACATTAGAACATGAACAAGTGAAGAAATATGTGCATTTCGTTTATTTGATTTGCAATTTCATGAGAATGTGGTTGAGTTTTATTATTGGGCATATATAAAAATAATAATATTTCATATATGTTAGGTTCCCCAAATATATAATTGTAACCATTATCCACTAATTCATTACCCCCTTGTGGTGATCTATATATTATTACAAACATAAATTATAATCAATGGAGGTTCACACCATATGATTTGTATATTGATCATTAGGGATAATATTAACACAGTCAATGGTATAATAATTCCTATATTCAATTCCAATAAAATTATGGATTCAAAATTAGATTGATAACCTAATATATGTTTCTTGTTTGGTGGTTATGTTCAACTACTATAGATATTAAAATAATGTAAAATAATACTTTTAGAAAATTTATTGAAAAATAGAATTTAGAGATAGAACGAATATAATAATAATTTATTCGAATGAAGTTTTCATAAAATTATTTTATATATGTGATATGTCTCCAAATTGACAATGTAATATCAGAAAATGTTAACAAATCATTAAGGATAAATTAATATAAAAGGATGAAAATATTAATATCATGATTATTATATTATCTGTTATAATAATTATTAACGATGATCTAATTATTAATACATGACATCAAAGAATGAAATTTTATAATATGTCAGAGGATTTTGAGATTTCATTAAAAATTAATCAATTTTTAAGAAACATATGAGGAATATTTCTTACAGGTTTGATCTCAATGTATTTGGGTTATTATATAGGGATAATTTATCTCTTTTGAAACAACATAACATGCTTTTTGAATAAAAATTTAGGTAAACCAACTCATTAAAAAAGATGAAAAAATATGAAATATCATATGAATTTATTAGGAATCCAAAAAATCATGAATTAGTTGATGATGTATTGTTGAATAGTGAATCCGATGATAACTAATATGGTTATGAAAATAATAAGACTATTATACCCCTTATAACTATGAAATTTATGGAAAAAATATGAATGTTTTATTAAATAACCCTAAACAAATTTATATGGTGTGGGTAGGTGTAAACATTTTTTATAAGATGAATGGTGGAGAAATTTGGTGAATAATATATTGATGATTATGAAGAACAATATCAAATAAATTAGGTTTGAAAACATAAACGTAATTTAAACAATTTAGTTTATGTATTAAAAAATTCACCAGAAATAACGATGGATATATATAGATTAAAAATGAACAAGATAACACTACATATAATAGTTTATTATATAAATAAGTTACATAAAATCTTATTACTATAATGTATAATGTAAAAATATTGGAAGATACTTCTACAGTTAAAGAAGATGGTGGTTTAGAGATAGAACATATGTGGTTATACGAAAGTGAGGCATGCATAGAGAGAAATTATAGAGTCAACAATGAATACATATTATTAAAATAATTGAATATAATATTTCATAATTATAATAGTTAATAAAAAATAAGAAAAATTAAAAAAATTTATTCCCTAAGATGAATGATAGGGAATAGAGAAAATAGTGAATGATCGTGATGAAAAACATATATCTAATGAAGCAGAGAAATGTATATAACAATCAATACGTCTTTTTGTTGAAAATACATTCAATAAAATGGATAATAATTAGAAAAAATATTTTTATGTGATGTCTTAAATATTTCATGTTAAAAATATAACCCATACGAAACGATGAGTTAAATATAGTTCAATAATATTTAAATGTTCTTTTTATTTTTAAAACATCAAGTTATAAGAATAATAATTGTAATAGAATTTGTTTATGAATGATATGAAAAATAATTTCAATTAATTAATTTTAAAATTAAAATCCATAAAGAATGATTCAACATCAATATTGAAATTATATGTTTTACCGTCTCTTAAACTTAAAAAAATATACTCGATGAAAATGACATGTTACTATGGATGATCAAGGATCAATTTATATGTTTTGTATTGTGTGATATTCATGAAACATTCATATAACAGTTTGAAGAATATTTATATACTTTATAGTATTCAATGAACTATAACGTAAAAATAATGGATGAAATTAATTATTCTCCTTAATGATAAACTATGATAAAAAATCTCATCAGAAAAAAACCCTTGATAGAAAAATGAATTTAACAATATTAAAAAACATCATGGATGATATGAAAAGCTAGGATAATATGATTACTACTTCATAAAAAAATCAATGGACAGTTACATGTAATAAATAATAAAATTGAGATTTCGAAAGAAGGATATAAGAAATATATTTTCTGAATTTCTATAATGTGTAGAATGTCACACCCGACCCTACTCAGGCTCGTGCCGCAACTACCCCAAGCCCGCCTCCATATGCCTGGGGCAGGCGACCAGCACCGAAGGCACAACAACTCGGGGAGGCATTTTCCTAAGTACTTGTACACACACACGCAGCACACTCAATGAAAAAGTGCACAGTAAAAAAGAAAAGAAAAGTACCAACTGCTATAAATAAACAAAAAATGTGGATCGACCTCTAATCAGTACAAAGTAAAAGCTGATGGTAAACTGAAAAGGAAAAAGGGAAAAAACATGCGCCCAAACAGAAAGGTGCCACAACCCAGAAATAGGTAAACAAAAGGAAAAATGCTGGAAGGGTCCCCCACCTGGAACCCGACTACGACCACTGCATACGGTCCAAGCTCACGAACTCCTCAACTCCACTGAATTCATGACCATCCTGTACATCGTCTATGAGGGCACACCATGTGAGGTCAAAGCCTAAGCAAGGGTGAGAATAAAAATACTCAGTAGGATACCCCGAAGTCTCAAGGGAGAAACAAAGCAGGTACCGAAGGGTGATCTGTAGATCGAATAGGAAAAGTAAAGGAATACAACCGAGAGTTCAGTCAAGAGTAAAGTAGATAATCCATCTCAACCTAACAAGAGAAAGGATATAGACTTGTCGAGACACAAGGATATGGAAATGGTGAGAAGATTAACATCACATCGAGTCATCGCTACCTATAGCGGGAGAGTAGACTCATCCAACAATGATAAGCTAGACACGGAAAGCACGTGGCATACCCCGCGCGTCTTCACCTCTCCTGGAAGGAGAGTAACCATAACCCAAGATGTAGGTACTAGAAACAAGGTATATACATATCTGTATGTTCAAAAAAGAAACCCAAACAAGATCTTAAGGGGATCTCTATCTCGTAGCTCACCCCAAGAGAGTGAGTAGACAACAATCCCAGAAGTAAACACCATCGATGACCAGAATCCCACAGGTCTGCACTAAACTGCAAGTCAAGGGGCTAAAATCACCGAATCTTGATACTATCCGCTTTAGGCAGTACTAACTCTCCCTCACGGTTTTAGGTCGCTTCTAAAAGACATGTCTCGGTGGGGAAAGTGCCCCTCATACTTGAGAGTTCTGGGGGAACGTCATACCACACCTTGTCACTGCTCCGCAGTCGATAGGTCTCCAAAATGTCGACAAGCGACCCCCTACCCAGCCCCGCTGGAGGGAAATCCATGGATGTTGATATGTTTTTCCTGGAGGGAGACTTGACAAGAGTCGACGGGTGCCACACGCCCTAGTCCCATAACAGGGTAATCCACTAGAGGGAGACCCGGCTAATGTCATCGACGAGTCCTAATGCGCAGTCCTGTAAATGGGTACTCCTCTGGAGGGAGGCTCGAAACCATCATCGAGGACCACTTTCCTTCCCAGTTGGAGGTAAACCCAGCATCAGGGACCAATTCCCAGCCCCGCTGGAAGTAAACTGGGAACCTCCCTAGCCATTCCTACTTGATGGTGCTGCTCAGTGAACACCACTGTACTGGCCATCCTTGTTGGATTGTAACCCACTGGCCATCACTACTAGATGGTACTTCTCTTGCCATACCTTTTGGATGGTACCCCACTGGCCAGCCCTGCTGGAAACAACCTCCTGTGTAGAGGATCGGTGCCCGCATAATGTATTGGTCACACCGAATCCACAAGAACTCTACCAGGGAACACGAAGAAACGAGAGAAACTCCCCGGCCTCTCAGGGTGATCATGTTCCAATCTATTAAGTCATTGTCGAAGTGGAACAAGTAAACTCATCCCAATATGTGGGAAACACACCCATGCTATACATGCACACATAGTCACAAACGGTGCCGCAGTCTGTTAAAAGGGGCATGGTACTGAAACCCCTCACAGGTGAATAAACAGAAGAACAAAACCATCTCTGTCTGCCAAACAAGAACAGAACCATGGAAAAACTCAACCATGCCGGTCAACAAATAAGAACAGCACCAGGGGAAAACACAACCATGCTGGTCACCAAATGAGAAAAAGGGGACCCTCTACGTTACGAGAGGTCAAAGGTACGAAAAGCAGAACACGACATGCACATGGGGCCCACACAATGTGTGGCCCAAATTCAACCCCAACCGAGCGCACAGATGTTCTCAGGTACCAACATCCACATGTACCTCCCTGTATTCTCGTATACTCCTAGAGTATACCACGTCTCCAGCCAAAAGGCTAACGTGCACACGACACCCATCATCAACACGAAGGTGTAAAGGTAACAACTCCAACCTGCCACCTCAATGGTTGAGGCATGGCCAACCACATCTATTTAAAAAAAACCTTGCTCTCCCATGAGTGAACGTGATCACACACCAAAGGTTCCCTACAAACACCACAGGAAGAACCATCACCGGTACACCTGTCATATTTCCACATTTAATAAGATCGTGCAAGATGCTCTGCCCACCTAAATAGATTACGACATTGTTATCCTCGCAGAAAAACATGCGAGGTTGACTACTTACTCACCTACAACAGATATCCGATGTAAAAGTAATTCAACAAGGCTTTACGCCCGAAGGGCGTCCCGTGATCCCGAGCGTCCGCCCGAAAATAGTCAGGCGCATCACACCATTGCGATCCCCTCAAGAAAACACGTCAAAAGGACTACTCACTTTAGTGCAACGAATATCCGGTGAAAAATATGCATTCCGGCAGACTGCACACGAGCGCTGGTTTGTGGGACACACATCGTGGTCATGAAATACAATGAACGGATCACATGATTGTGATCCTCTCAAAAAATTACCTATGTTTGACTAATCACTTCTCTAAAACAGACAACCGGTGAAGGAGATAGAAATTCACCGTCAATGCCCAAAACAGCCCTCGTAGGGCCCGCAACACCGTGTGGAATTAAAGTGGGAAAATTGAGCCAATGCAATGCCCTTGGAAAAACACCCAAAATGGACTACTCGCACGCCCAACACGGATGTCCGAAGAGGAGGTCTCTAAACACTGCTTGCAGCTCAACAGATGGGTCATGGGGCCCACACCTCATATCTAGTTTCAACACCCGAACATGCCCTGGAAAAATCTGCCTCGATTCCAGGGTTACAACACTGATGACAGCGCTCAAAACGGACTCCGGATGTGTTTGCGCCACCCAAAACAAGAACCCCCGGTGAAAATGCCATTCCACTTAAAGGTGTGTTGTGTCACCGAACACCCGTACCGAGAATTAAAAATTCCTGAACCCATCTCATAACGATCCTCTCAATCCAAGGAACACTTCACCATAGACGGAATGCAATTACGACCCACGATTTAAAAGTTACGGCATTTTAACGTCGTCAGACGGAAGCGGGGGTGGACCGGACCGGTCCGGCCAGTCCACACGACCTGGACCGGGCCAAGCCGGCCGGCCTGCGTCTCAGCCGCGCGGGCTGGCCGTGGACCCGTGGTCCACCATGAGCAGACCGACCATGAAGGTAAGGTCTTGGTCTCCCACAGAGACCCACACTCAGCGGGCATCTGTCCCCTCGTGGGGGTCGCACACCGCGACCCCAAGGTCGTCGTTCCCAGCCCGCTCCGCTAAAGGGAGCCACCGGAGCCGCGCCTGGAGCCCGCGGGCGACAGCCCCGCTAAATCCGCCACCGACTTCCACTCTATAGAACCCTCTAAAGGAGCCACCGCCGCCCAGATTGCCGGACCGCCGCGCTCAACCGCCGAAAAACACCAAAATCCGCAACTTTCGCCAGAGGATTGCGGACACCACAGAGCTCAGATTTCAAGTTCGAAACAAGCGTCAGAAATCTCAGAATATTTAATACACAAATATGGGCCTTTCTTGAAAACTTTTCAGTAATTTTATGTGTAAATTTGCGTTCGAAGTTAGGTGCGTGAATGGAAATACAAAACGCAACCTCCTACCTGTTGGGGCGTTGCCCGACGCTTCACGGAGGGTACGCCGCCGCGCCGCTGCCTTGCCGGAGGGGAGGAGGAGAGGAGGAGCTTGAGGGTGGAGGTCTCCTTGGGTGACCTCTTTGGACAGAGGGTTCCATAGGAGATGGAGGGTGTGGTTTTGGGTTTGGTTTAAAAATAAAAAAAATAAATAAAATTTTAATTAATTTAATCCTTAATTTTAACCCGCATCTGAAACTCTTGACGGGGTTGAGGTTAAGCCTCCCCTAGGGTAAAAACCACCTCTCGAGAATAATGGTGATCATGAAATTTTAATCCGAGGCCCCATTCGAAATTTATTAAACTCAACACTCGAGGCCTCCAAATTACAAAAACGCCCCTAGGGCCATTTTTCACAGGAGGCTCGTGCCCGCGAAACTTATACCTCTCTTAGTGTAAACAACACGCCCCAAACTCAATAGTACCCTTGGTTTTCCAATTTGAGATACAATTTAAGAGACACTTGAGTGAAGCCACTAAATGAAAAAATTAATTGTTTTAATTATCTCTTTAACGTTCTGTTAACGGGTGAGGGGTCCAAACGTCCCACACCGACATACATTATGTCATTTCGTAAACACCCCATTCCAGACCCATCCGTGCACTCAGATCTCTGATCCGACACTCCATTTAGTAGTTATCTCATTTATTTGGTGTTCCCAATGTGAATGCACTGAAAACATAATTCCAACCACTAGGGGCTCCGAATCGCATGCCGTCTGAAGGCGCTGCTATGGAATAAAATCAAGAATATTCCAAAGTCTTTTATAACCAAAAACTAGGTTCTTACATCATTCCCTCCTTCACACATTTCATCTCCGAAAAGCAAAGTAGGGAACAACTCAGGGTACTAAGCCCGCACAAGGCTCTTCCGTACCCAGAAGTACTCATGCACAGTCCCGCGTCACCACACAAAAACCAAAGGATTCGATCTATTAACGCGGGTTCGGCCCTTTCCGGTGACATGCATAGGAGCACACACACTTCTCCTCAGGTACGCCATGTGGGAGATGTCGTGCACCCACTCCAGACCATGGGGTTAGGGAAAGGGGGTAGGGAACCTCGCCATCCCTTCACACAGTCTCAAATAGCCCGAAGGCTCTCGGGGGTTGCTCACCTCCTCGATCGAACCTCTGCGTCACATGTCGCGACTGGAATCACCGCCCGCACCTGGAACAGGGCTCATTGATTCCTTTATTCTGAAAATCCATATGGTGAAACACCCACAGATATCTGGTCACACAAGGTTTCACAGTCGATGTCCCATAACCAAGACTCTCTTACACGCTCAAAAGGTGAAGAAGTCAACACCATCAACTAGAGAAAAAGGTCACATGCCATTTTCAGTACCAACACAAGGTTACACCGATGCACTGCGTCACCCTGGTAACAACCCAAGCAAGGAGTAGGGAGAAAAAGAATTTCACACACAGAGTCTAATAATTCTACTACAAAAAGTAGAAGAGATGTAGAGAGTACCTCTTATCACCTCAAGATCTGAAGGATCGTAGAAATCCAAAGCTCACGGCTGTCACTGGTCCCAACTATCAGCTCCTGGAGCCTGATGTGGACCACCTAGTGGTGTTGGGATGACCTTGTAAGGTCATCCTACACATACAACTCCTCCCACTCCTCTGATAGCACCACCTCTCTGGCTACTACTCCGATCAGGGTGCTGCCTCCGTCATGGTGGTGCACCTGCTGGCTGTCAGAAGCTCTCCTCTTGCCTGGTCGGCCAGTCCCATGCTAGGTGACCTCGCCCATCGCAAGCGTAGCACCGAATCTCTTTAGGCTGCACTAGTTCCCTCCGGCGCCACTATGGTGTACAACCACGCCCCAGAGCTCAGTTTTCAGAAAGCCACCTGCATCGAGGTTCTGCTTACCGACGCCGGCTAGCTATGGTAGACGTCTCGGATCCTACATCACTACTGCCACCACCAACTCTAGAACACGGCAGGAAGCTCTCTATCACCAGAGCCTAATCTAGCACCCCACCATATGTGGAAATTCCCAACGGTACTATGACAGCACGAATCTATCGGCGGAGACCTTCCTCAAACTTCTGTGCTTGGATGTTGTCGTAATGGACCAAGTCCGGGTAAAAGAGTTCAAGGTCTGTGAAACTAGCCGTGTACTCGGACACCGTCATCCCTCCCTTCCAAAACTGTATGAGCTCTTAAATCCGAACGTAACAAAAGCATGAGGGGGAAATCTCCTCATGGAACAAAAACTAAAAGTCACCCCACGAGAGCGACGACTCGTCAAGAAACTGAGTCACCAAACTCCACCAACGCCATGTTTCTCCACGAAAAAGGATGGAGGCCAAAGACACCATAAGATTTGTTGGCATCTGTACAAGCCTAAAAAGGAGAACCACTATCTCTAGCCAAAACTCTGCTGCCTGCGGGTCTAGCTCACCACTAAACCTCAACGGTCTCTTCCGCTGGAACTCGCAGAGTGTGATCAACCTGCGCTCAAGCTCAGTCTGCTCTGCTGAAGCTGTCTGCTGGTCAATAGGTGGGGGTGCAGCTACCAGCCACCCAGAGAAAAGGGGATTGCATGATGGGTCTTGGAAAGAGGCCTCATAGCTCACAGGGTCTTCGTCACAATCCAAAGCTGGTATACAGGCTGGCTGTCTTCACGGAGACATCATCAATATTATCAAGGAGTGTCACAGTCAGATGAGCATATATATATATATATAGCGATAGAAACAATGGGGATATGACTCAAGAAGGATAGTCAAATACTCAATCCTATGTGATGCACAAACCAATTTTCCCTATAACAAGTGTCTCGGCATGCCGAGTCAATAAGTGGGTTATCAGGGTCCTAGTTAATGGACACGTCAGCCGCCACCCCATCACTAGACTCCCTGACCTGAGAGACACTCTCGAGACATGTTAACACAGTTTCCCTAAATCCCAACCAATTTCTATTATTATAGGGATGTCCATACAACGTCCCAATGAACAGACCACCTATGATACCACTTTTTCACTACCCGAACCTACCCGGTCTTGAGCCGCAACTACCTTAAGCCCTCCTCCATAGGCCAGGGTCTGGAGACCAGCACCGAAGGCACAAAAACTCGAGGAGGCCTTTACCTATATACATGTACACACACACGCAACACACTCAATGCAATAGTGCAGAGTAAAAAGAAAAGAAAAGTACCAGCTGCTATAAATAGACCACAAATGTGCATCGACCTCTTATCAGTAAAAAAGTAAAAGCGGAAGGTAAACTAAAAAGGAAAAAGGAAAAAACATGCACCCAACTAGAAAAGTGCCAAAATCCAGAAACTGGTAAACAAAATAAAAATAGCTGGAAGGGTCCCCCACCTAGAACCCGACTATGACCACAACACGCGGTCCAAGCTCCCGAACTCCTAAGCTCCGCTAAAGTCACGACCAACCTGTCTGTCATCTGCAAGGGAACACCAAGTGCGGGCAATTCCCAAGCATGGGTGAGTATAAAAATACTCAGTAGGATACCCCGAAGGCTAGAGGGAGCAACAAAAGAGGTACCGAAGGGTGAGCAGTAGATCAAATACGAAAAGTAATGGAGTAAAACCGAGAGTGCAGTCAAGAGTATAGTAGAGAGTGCAGCTCAACCCAACAAGAGAAAGGAGATAGACTCGTCCAGACACAATGAGTTGTAAACGTTGAGAAGATGAACTTCTTGTTGAGTATTTTCAACCTATAGTAGGATAGTAGACTCGTCCAACTATGAGAAGCTAAACACAGAATGCACTTGGAATACCCCGCACATCTTCACCTCTCCTGGAATGAGAGTAACCAAAACCCAGGAAGTGGGTACTAGAAACAAGGTATATACATATCTGTATGCTCAAATAAGAAACCCAAACATGATCATAAGGGGATCTACATCCCGTAGCTCAGCCCAAGAGAGTCAGTAGCCAACAGTCCCAGAAGTAAACACCATCGATGCCCAGCATCCCACATGTTTTCCCTGAACTGCAATTCAAGGGGATCAAATCACTGAAGCTTGATACTATCCGCTTTGGGCAGCATTGACTCGCCCTCACGGTTTTAGGCCGCATCGCATGGACTCCTCTCAGTGGGGAAAGCACCCCCTCCTATTTGAGAGTTCTGGGAGAATGTCATACCACACCTCATCACTGCCCTGTAGTCGAGAGGTCTCCTCAATGTCGATTGGTGACCCCCTGCCCAGCCACGCAGGAGGGTAATCCCTGGAAATCGACATGTTCCCACTGGTGGGAGACCCGACAAAATTCTATGGGTTCCACACTGCCTAGTCCCGTAACAGGGTAATCCACTGAAGGGAGACTCAGCTAAAGTCATCGATGAGTCCCAATGACCAGTCCCAGAAAAGGGTACTCCACTAGAGGGAGTCTCGGAAGAGTCATCGGTGACCACTTCACAGCCCAATTGGATTCAAACCCAGCATCAGGGACCACTTCCCAACCCCACTGGAGGTAAACCCGGAATCGCTCTGTCCATCCCTACATAATGGTACTGCTCTGGCCATCCCTGCTGGATGGTACCCCACTGGCCAGCCCTATTGGAAACAAACTCCTAGGTAAAGGATCGTTACCCGCATAATGTATTGGTCACACCGAATCCACAAGTACTCTACCAGGGAACACGAATCAACAAGAGAAAATCCCTGGCCTCTCAGGGTGATCACACTCCATTCTGTTGAGTCACTGTCGAAGCAGACAAAGACAACTCATCCCAGGAATTGGGAAACACACCCACACTGTATAAGCACAAGTAGTCGCAAATGGTGCTGTAGTCCAATAAAAGGGGCACGATACTGAAATCCCTCACAGCTGAAGAAACAGAGGAACCAAACCATCTTTGTCAGCCAAATGAGAACAAAACTAGGAGAAAAATCAACCCTCCGGTCAACAAACGAGAACAGCACCAGGGGAAAACTCAACCCTACTGGTCAAAAAATGAGAACAAAGGGACCCTCTACATTACGAGAGTTCAAAGGTACGCAAAGAATAACATGGAATAGACATAGGGCCCACACTATGTGTGGCCCCAAGTCAACCCCAACCGAGCGCAAAAACGTTCCCAGGGAACAACATCCACATGTACCTCTCAGCGTTCTCATATACTCCCATAGTGTACCACGTCTCCAACCAAAAGGCTAATGTGCACACGGCACCCATCATCAACACGACGGCATAAACGTAAAAACTCCAACTATGCACCTCAATGGTTGAGGCATGGCCGACCATATATCATTAAACACCAACATCACTCTCCCAGGAGTGAACGCTATCACACGCCAAAGGTTCCCTAAAGACACCGTAAGAAGAACCATCACCAGTACACCTGTCATATTTCCACATTTAAAAATATCGCTCAAGAGGCTCAGCACCTCTGTATAGATTACACCATTGTAATCCTCATGGAAAAACATGCGAGATCGACTACTTAATCGCCTCCAACAGATATCCGATGTAAATGTTGTCCAACACCACATTACGCCTGAACAACGTCCCATGATCCTGAGCCTCGGCCTGAAAACAGTTGGGCGCATCGCACCATTGCGATCCTCTTGGGAAAAAACGTCAAAAGGACTTCTCACATGAGTGCAATGGATATCCGGTGAAAAAAATGCATTCCGGCACACCCCACATGAGTGGTGCTTTGTGGGACCAGCATCTCGGTCCCAAAATAGAAGGAACGGATCACACTGTTACGATCCTCTCGTAAAAGCACACAAGTTTGACTAATCACTTGTCTGAAACGGAGACCCGATTAAAAAGATAGAAATTCACCATCAACGTCCAAAATGGCCCTCGTGGGGCCCGCACCACCATGCGAAATTAAAGCGGGCAGATTGTACCAATGGAATGCCCTTGGAAAATCACCCAAAATCGACTACTCGCACGCCCCGCACGGACGTCCGATGAGGAATTCGCTAAATGCTGCTCGTAGATCAACAAAAGGGTCATGGGTCCCACACCTCATTTCTTGTTTCAATGCCTAAACACGCCCTGGAAAACTAGGCGTCGATTCCAGGGTTGCAACGCCGTTGACGGCGCTCAAAATGGACTCTGGAATTGTCTGCACCGCCCACAAGAACCCCCGCTTAAAGGTGTGTCGTGTCACCGAACTCCCATCTCGGGAATTAAAAATTCCCGAAACCATCTCAAAACGTTCCTCTCAACCCAAGGAACATGTTTCCGTAGACATCACACAATTTGGACCCACGGTTTAAAAGTTACGGCATTTTAACGCCGTCGGACGCAAGCAGGGGTGGACATGACCGGTTCGGCCGGTCCACACACCCTGGACCGGCCCAAGATGGCCGGCCCGCGGCTCAGCCGCGTAGGCCTGTCGTGGACCCGTGGTCCTCCATGAGTAGACCAGCCATGAAGGATCGGTCTTGTTCTCTCGCGGAGACCCGCACTCAGCGGGTCTCTGTCCCCGCGTGGGGGTCGCACACCATGACGTCGCGGTCGTCATGCCCGACCAACTCCCCGAAAAGGAGCCCCCGCCGCCACACATGGACCCTGCGGCCGACCGCCCCGCTGAAGCTTCCGCCGACTGCTACTCCACTGAACTGTCTGAAGGAGCCGCCACCACCCAGTTCACCAGACCGCTGTGCTCGACCGCCAGAAAACACCAAAACCCACAACTTTCGCGGGACGATTGCAGACACCACAGAGCCCAGATTTCGAGTTCGAAACAAGTTTCAGAAAGCTCAAAATATGTAATATGCAAATATGGTCCTCACTCGACAATTCTATAGTAATTATTCATGTATAGTTGCATTCAATGTTAAGTAAGGTAATTAAAATACAAAACTCAATCTCCTACATTTTGGGGTGTTTCCCGACACTTCACGGAGGGTCCGCCGCCGCGCCGCATCCTTTTCGGAGGGGAGGAGGGGAGGTGAAGCTTGAGGGTGGAGGTCTCCGTGGGTGAGCTCTTCCACCATGGTGTTCCAAAGGAGAAGGAGGTGGTGGGATTGGTTTAAAAAGAAAATTAAATTAAAAAAAATTAAATTAATTTAATCCTTATTTTTAACCCGCATCCGAAACTCTCATCAGAGTCGAGGTTAAGACTCCCCTAGGGTAAAAACCACCTCTTTAGTAGAACGGTGGTCTCAGAATTTTAATCTGAGGCCTCGTTCAAAAGTTATTAAACTCAACACATGAGCCTGCCAAATTATGAAAACGCCACTGGGGCCATTTTTCAGAGGAGGCCCGCGCCTATGAAACTTATACCCTTCCTATGGTAAATGACACACTCCACACTCAACGGTGCCCTTGGGGTTCCAATATAAGATACCATTTAAGAGATAATTGAGTTACACCTATAAATGAATAAATTAATTGTTTTAATTATACATTTAACGTTCTGTTTACAGACAAGGGGTTCAAAAGTCCCACGTCGACATACTTTATGTCGTTCCTAGGGTAAACACCCCATTCTGGACCCATTGGTGCACCCAGATATCTAATCAGAAAATGTGTTTAGGAGTTATCCCATTTATTTTGTGTTCCCAGTGTGAACGCACTGAAAACATAATTTCGTCCACTCCGGGGCTCAAAATCGCACGCCGTCTGGAGGCACTGCTCTAGTATTATATGAAGAATATTCCGAAGTATTTTATAGCCAAAAAACATGTTGTTAAACCATTCCATAATTCATGCTTTTCATCCCCTAAATGAAAAACCATGGAACAACTCAGGGTACTAAGCCCGCACCCGGCTCTTTCGTACCCAGAAGAAATCATGCACAATCCTGCATCACCGCACATAGACCAAAGGATTTGATCTGTTCACGCGAGGTCAGCCCTTGTCGGTGACGTACAAAGGAGCACACACACTTCTCATCAGGTAATCCACATGGGAGACGTCGTTCACCAGCTCCAGACCTTGGGGTTAGGTAAAGTCATTAGGGAACCTCGATATCCCTTCACACGGTCTCAAATGGCCCGAAGGCTCTCGAGGGTAGCTCATCTCCCCGATCGGACCTCTTTGTCGCATGTTGTGACTGGAATCACCGCCCGCACCTGGAACAAGGCTCGGTGATTCCCTCCTTTAGAATATCCATATGGTGAAACACACAAGGATATCTGGTCACATATGGTATCAAAGTCGATGTCTGTAACGCCCCGACCCCAGTTACCCAGAGTCGGTGCATTATTACATAACATTGGCATGATCACAAGAAAGATCAAATCTCGAAAGACCGATTGGTTTAGTAGCCTTGGAAACACTAGATATATTCATAAGTATTACATTACATCATAAAATGAAAAACTACTACAACAACATAATGCTTCCACAATCCACACTATTAACCCCTCATAAAATCCCTGCAGGTCATTCATAACTTACTTTTTCACATCCTGGGAAAAATAAAACATAGAAAAGGGGTGAGATCAAATGCCCAGTAAGGATAACAATATAGCAGAAACTTTCATTAATAAGAATAAACATTTAAGGCAATGTATAACTAAAAAAAAAGCCTTTTAAATATGAACTTTCAACATGGTATGGCATAAATAAAATGAAATAATGCCATTTACTTATTCACATGGATATTCTACTAATCGAATAATCACATGCAAAAATCAATAACCACTTTCATAATGTTGGAATGCATAATGCCAGACTATCATAACCACATAGCCAAGGCCTCGTGCCAAGACTACAAATAAGATTTTGTCAAGGCCTTGTGCCAAGACACTAGTTTGTCTCATGAGACCTACCGAAGCATCGAGGAGCTATAGCGGGCTCCACCCGTCACATATTAAGTCCAATGCATTCCCATATGAAAAGGTTTAAACATAACATAAACATTCATATTAAAACTATCATATGAAATGTCAATACTTTCACCATAAACTATGAATGGTATAAAAATAGCACATCCACAGTCAAACATATCACATAACCTTCAATACAATATAGAAGTTTTGTATCATAACAAATCAACTTCAAATAATCTTAAAATCCATCAAAGGATGTTGACATAGATGAAATAAAAATTCTTTTTAAAGAAATATCTCCTTTTATTTTGAAATAATTTAAGATCCATATAAAATAAAACATTTTCTTTGAAATTATTCTTATAAGCTTGTAAGGTAAGCTTTGACGATTTTATAACGGCAGAAAATAACTGCACCCGCCGTATAAGTTAAAAAAAACATTCTTATCTTAATTCTGTCGAAAAGGTTAAAAAGGACCTTGTTTTGAAAACGACCAAAAGATTCCTTTATAAACCACTTATAAAAGTCAAAAAGGGTATAAATGACTTTAACTCATATTCTAGTAAATAGTAAAAATGTTTTGAAATGTATTTTTAAGAAACATGGATGTGGATGATAAAGAGATCCCAATAGATTATTACGTATAAACAACCTCGGATAATGAAGAGATTGTGAAATAACCCTTACCTTGTACTTTTCCTTGGTTGGAGTAGGTTAACCTCCTGTATAATGGTGAAATAGTTGTTATTAAATTATACAAGAATCATATATATTAATATGATATCATATATGATCTTTTAACATTGATTTGTTAATAATATCTTAGAATTATCGTCGTTTCGGGAGTTAACTTACTCATTTTCTTTTATATGTTTTGTTACATAAGCCATGGTTGTTGTATCTTATTCATATCCAGAATGATATCTAGTCCTTAAACATCATTTTTAAATCATCAAATGATAATTATACTTGAATGGATACGATGGAAAATGAATCTCATTGCGTTCGTGGAGACGGTAGTCCGTACGTACACACGAGAGACAATATAATTCTTTTGATATTAAAATAATATATAAATGGATGGTATAGCATATATACAGAATCATTAACATGTTATATTTATTATTTACATGAGTTACACATCATTATTATACCCATCCAAATAATATTATATTGAATAACAATTACACCACGACGTGGAGACGGTAAGCCGTACGTACGCACGTATGGTGACATGTTATTCAAAGGGTGGATAGAATACTGAATATGATTGTACCATATTTATAATAACATCATAGTATATGTGATATACTGGAGTTATTATTTTAGAATCGTAAGAACAACGGAAGAAGAAGTGGAAGAAGAAATGAACTTGGAGAAGGGTGGTGAAATCATTACCTCTTCTTCGGGTTCTTCCTTTTGATTTGATCAAAAGGGATCCTTAGGCTGGCTTTCTGATCAAAATAAGGCCTCTATGTTGTAGTGAGGGATGTTGGGAGAGTATTTTGGCAGAGTTTGGCCGAGCCAAAAGGCTTTGAAGGTGTGAATAAATGAGAAGGAGGAGTGCCCTTTTATAAGAGGGGTGAGGGGCACCTTTGGAAAAGTTAGAAATATTAATTTATAATAAATTCATATTCGGTTTCTAAAGGATACAAAGTTGATTATTCAAAGGTTAAGGTGGGGATAGGTCGAAAACCACTCAACCAATATAATTTAGACAGGTTTGGGTACTTATATTAACCTTATCTTTAAGTATTAACTCTAAGTTAATTAGTTTCACTTTTACAATGTCTCTTTGTATTTTTATATAATATGGTTAATAAACTTACTATATACATCCAAGAGACCCCCAAGTGGTACATTAATGATGAACCTATCATGATATAAGTCTTTTTGCCGAACCTTAGATTTTTAGGAATTTAATATCAAATAATAATATAATATTTGTTTAAGAACTCTTTTATGTCAATTTTGACACTATTCAATAGTTGATTTTTGTGAAACTCATAACAGATTGATTACATCGAAAAAAAGTCAATTACATCAATCCTAATATATCATATTATCCTATAAAATTAGTTTAATTCATTAAAAGTTTGATATTATATTTATTTGGGTATTTATAATATCAATTATTTTAATTTTTCACTATTATAGTAATTACTGCATCATCATTGTGTCATATATAAAATATATTATTTAATGTCTAAAAATTATAAATAAAATATCATTATGTAGGAAATCGTTTTATCTTTCTAATGAATATTTATAATCTAAAATCCAACATATATAACCCTATGTAACAATTGTTGTTCTAAAAGATATATGCTTGTGTCATTTTTGTATTTATTTTAACTAAATTAAAATAAAGTGTCATTATCACTTACAAGTGGATCCATGGGGTCCCAAAATAGACCCAAAGATTCCCATGGTCGACCATGTATCAACCCGTTGGGTTAAGACACGTTTTAGGGTAATTTAGTATTATTATAATATTATTTTTTAACCCTTATTTACCAGATTTACCCTTAACCATGGTAAATAAAATATTTACCGCAGTAATTATTCAAAATGTCTAAAAATAAAAGTTACCTATTTACACAATTTGAACATCCTGATTCCAAATATGGAATCCATTTTCCTAAATTCTAAACACAGAAGTGGCAGAAATTAATTTAAAATTAATTCCTGCTGTCAAAACAGAAAGCGTGTTTTTAAGAGATAATAACAATCAAAAGATTGACACTTGTTTATGTTCGGTTTAATTGTAAAATTATGTCCAATGACCAACATTATATTAAATGGTAAAAATATATTCTAAATATACTTTAAAACCACTCAAATTCATAATTTATCACTATTAATTATTTTGATTAAAAAAGTTGTTTTTAATTAAAATTCAGTAATTTTCACTATTCATCAAAATATGAAAGTTTTCTGAAATGTACCAAAATTTCACCTTAGGCTAAATTCGATATTCCGAATCCAAAAATGAAGTCCATTTTCAAATATAAAATATATATAATTTCAAAAAGTAGGTATTACTATTCATAACGGCTAGTTTGATTAGTTATGTTGTGTTAGAACTCGGTGTTGCGTAGAACACACGCTATCACATTATTCAAAGAGAAGTGTACCGTAGAAGCTTGGGGTGTTACATTCTCCCCTCCTTCAAATAATTGAGTCCTCGCAATTTCTAGGTTATTACTGCATAAAAAGA
The DNA here is from genome assembly GCA_963277665.1 of Viscum album. Taxonomy (NCBI): domain Eukaryota; kingdom Viridiplantae; phylum Streptophyta; class Magnoliopsida; order Santalales; family Viscaceae; genus Viscum; species Viscum album. Next base: position 540,081,485 of record OY728130.1, on the reverse strand, counting down.
CTCGGGTGGTTCTTCATCATAAGTTCCTCGGGTTCCCACGTTGCCTCTTCCATCTTATGATTTCTCCACAAAACTTTTACCAGACGCATCGTCCGGTTTCTCAGTACTTGTTCTCTTGTATCAAGAATCTTGACGGGCTCTTCACAATAAGACAGATCGGGTTCCAGTTCTAATTCCTCATAGGTGAGTACATTCGTTGGGTCAGGCATTTATTTCCTCAATAGAGATACGTGGAACACATCGTGAACTTTGGAGAGACTTGGCGGCATTGCCAATCGGTAAGCTACAACCCCAATTCGTTCTAGAATTTCGAAAGGTCTGATGTACCTGGGACTCAATTTACCTTTCTTAACAAAACGTATGACTCCCTTCCACGGAGATACCTTCAGAAAAACATGATCACCGACTTGAAATTCCAAATCCTTCCTTCGATTATCGGCATAGCTCTTCTGCCTACTTTGAGCTGCTTTGATGTGATTTTGGATTACTTTCACCTTTTCCACCGTTTCCTCCACCAGTTCTGGGCCTACAAGTTTTCTTTCACCAACGTCATCCCAACAGGTTGGTGTACGACATCTCTTTCCGTATAACGCTTCATATGGTGCCATCTGAATACTCGAATGGAAGCTATTGTTATAGGAAAATTCTACCAAAGGTAAATATTGATCACACATACCCTGAAAGTCAAGTGATCAAGATCTCAACATATCTTCTAAGGTCTGAATAGTCCGTTCAGATTGTCCATCTGTCTGAGGGTGGTAAGCAGTGCTCAAATGAAGTTCAGTATCCCGGGATTTCTGAAGACTTTTCCAAAATCTTGAAGTAAAACGGGGATCACGATCAGAAACAATCGATAGGGGTACTCCATGAAGTCTCACAACTTCATTAACGTATAGTCTTGCTAGATGTTCCAGGGGTAGATCTTCTCCTATAGCAAGAAAATGTGCTGACTTGGTAAGACGATCAACAATAACCCATATTGCATCGTTCCTTCTAGGAGTCTTTGGTAGCCCCATGACAAAGTCCATCGTAATATTGTCCCATTTCAACTCCGGTATGGGAAGAGGTTGCATGACTCCTCCAGGCTGTTGCCTTCCAGCTTTCACTTGTTGACAAACCATACATCTTGACACAAAATCAGCAATCTCCCTCTTCATATTGTCCCACCAAAAATGTTCCTTCAAATCTCTATACATTTTTGTGCTCCCATGGTGTATAGAGAAATTGGAACTATGAGCATCATCCAGCAATTCCCTTTTTAGATCAGGTATATTGGGAACACAAAGTCTCTTCCCGAATTTCAAAATTCCATCTTCATACACAAAGGCTTTCAATCTCCCATCATTTACAGCTTTAATCTTCTTTTGGAATTCTTCATCATCGGTCTGAGAACTCTTAATCCTTTCTAGTAAAGATGGTTTGGCAACCATTTGAAAAAGCATTGATGTTTCACCTTCCCTGGTTATTCCCATGTCCATCTTCACTAGATCCATCAAAATTGGATCCGTTTCAATTCTCATATTGTTCAAAACTCCATGGTCTTTTCTACTCAAAGCATCTACCACCTTGTTTGCCTTCCCTGGGTGGTAGTGTATCGCACAATCATAATCCTTGAGTAATTCAAGCCATATCCTTTGCCTCATGTTGAGTTCTTTTTGTGAGAAAATATACTTCAAACTCTTGTGATCAGTATAAATCTCACATTTTTCACCATAGAGGTAGTGCCTCCATATCATCAAAGCAAAGATCACAGTTGCTAACTCGAGATCATGAGTAGGATAGTTTTGTTCATGAATTTTCAACTGTCGTGATGCATAGGCAATAACTCTATCATTCTGCATAAGGACACAGCCATGTCCTTTCTTCGATGCATCACTATAAATAACGAACCCATCATTCCCCGATGGTAGAGTCAATATAGGAGCATTGACTAATATTATCTTCAGTTCTTCAAAACATTCTTCACACTCTTTTGTCCAAACAAATTTAACCCCTTTACGTGTGAGCTTCGTTAATGGGTTAGCCAATCAGGCAAAATTCTGGACGAAACGTCGATAATAACCTGCCAAGCCAATAAAACTACATACCTCAGTTATACTCATAGGTGCTGGTCATTCTTGGATTGCTTTGGTCTTAGAATGATCAACAGAGATTCCATCTTTGGAGACAATATGGCTAAGAAAATAAATCTCATGAAGCCATAATTCACACTTGCTAAACTTCCCATATAATTCATGCCTCCTCAGAGTCTTCAAGATAATGCGCAAGTGATTTTCATGATCTTCGTAGGTTTTGGAGTATACCAGAATATCATCAATAAATACCACCACAAATTCATCGAGATACTCCTTGAAAACTCTATTCATCAGATCCATGAATACAGAGGGTGCATTAGTCAATCCAAACGGCATTACAGTAAACTCGTAATGCCCGTACCTGGTTCGAAATGCTGTCTTCGGAATGTCTTCCTTCTTCACACACAACTGATGGTATCCAGATCGAAGGTCAATCTTTGAAAAGTATTGAGCTCCATGCAGTTGGTCAAATAAATCATCAATACGAGGTAGGGGATACTTGTTCGTTATCGTTATAGCATTGATCTCCCTGTAGTCGATACATAACCTCATAGATCCATATTTCTTTTTAACAAAAAGAACAGGGGCTCCCCATGGAGAAACACTAGGGAGAATAAATCCCTTATTACTCAATTCCTCTAGTTGTTTCTTTAGTTCGACTAACTCTACAGTGGCCATTCTATAAGGGGTCTTCGATATAGGCCTTGATCCAGGAATCAAATCAATAGAAAACTCAACTTCTCGTTCTGGAGGATGTCCAGGTAAATCTTCCGGAAATACATCTACAAATTCTTTCACAACAGGTACATCCTCTATTTGAACATTCCTTTCCTCACCCGTAGTTATTTCATTCTCTTCCTCCCCAATAATTGAATTTAGTTGAGCTATTGAGGGTGGATCTAAATAAGAATTAGGTGGTGACGATTCTTCTCTAAAAATAAGGTGTTCCTTATCATTATCATCAAGAATCGTAACCTCTTTCTTCTTAAAATAAATCTTCGCATCATAGTCCGAAAGCCAGTCCATACCGAGGATTATATCAAACTCAATCATAGGTATGACGATGAGATCAGCAGATAAAGAAAATTTGTGTGCTCTGATGGGGACTGATTCACAAAACGTTGTTGCAATGATACTTCCCTTAGGAGTTTTAACTGACAACTCCCTTATTAAATCAAATTGGAAATATCTAATTTTCTTAGCAAACTGGGAAGATATGAAACAATGCGATGATCCAGAATCAAATAATGCATTTTCAAAACTTGAGGAAACCATTAAATTACCTGCCACCACGTCTTTCGGAGCTTCTACCTCAGCAGTAGTGATAGTATAAGCATGGCCTTGATCCCTTGGCCTTTTCTGAGGTAAGTTCTCCTGACACTTAGGACATGAATTTGCATAATGCCCCATCTCCCTGCAATTATAGCACTGAACGTTGGTAGCTTCCTTCTTCCCCTTGCAATCATGAGCTTGGTGGCCTTTTTCACCACACTTGTAACAGACTCCCATTCCCTTCAAGCAAGTACCAGGATGTTTCTTCCCGCATTTACCACAAGATGGATATTCAACCTTTCCCTTCTTCCCCTTATTTCCATTCCCAGATTGATCAGTAGGTCTCTTCTTCTCTTGCTTTGCTTTAAAGTCATAAGACTTATAGAATTCCTTTTCGGTCTTGATAGCACATGAGACAATGTCTTCGTACGATGAAAAGGATTGTGAGACTAATGCTCGACGGAGAAATGGTTTTAACCCATCAAAGAAACGATCAATATTACTTCTTGGGTTGCGAATATAATCTCCAGCATACCTCGCTAACCTTGTAAAGTTAGCCTCATACTTTGTGACATTCTCATCCTCGTTTTGTCTCAGACTCAGAAATTGCCTTTCCATATCTGCTCGATGGTCGCGAGGGAAGTATTTTTCTAAAAATAGATCTTTGAACTCCCTCCATTCCATATTTTATACTTCATCATCTTCCTTCGTATTTTGAATCAATGACCACCATTGATCAGCATCTCCAGCGAGGCGGTAAACTGCCATGATAACTTTTTCCCTTTCACTGCTCCCCAAAGCCTGAAATATTTTCTCTAGGGAAAATATCCATTGCTCAGCTACTAAGGGATTTGTATTCCCATTGAACGTTGGTGGTTGTTGCCTCATGAATCGATCTAACATTGATCCTCCACGCTGCGGATCAGGGTGCTCCATACGGGTAAGGTTATTATTCATAACCTGAGTAAGTTGTCCCAGTATGGTGATTAGCTGATCAGCACCAGTTGCATCACCAGCCCCACTATAATTATCTTGAGTAGGAGGGCAATCCCTACATGGAGTGCGTGCATTGATACGGTTTCCATTTCATCCACTAGGCGCCATTTCTAAACAATGGCATAAACTAGATCAGTTTATGAATCAAAATACATAATCCCATACTTATAAAACACTTAACATAAATTGAACTATTTATGGATATAATCCATAATCATAAAAATGTTTTCTTTGAAAAATTATATACTCATAAACCCTTCATAATGATTTGTAAAGATAGTGAGAGTTATCCTAAGCATATCCCCTGGGAGTGTCGTAACCAAGAGTGCAGCAAGGCCCGTTGTCGTGCACCAGTTCCCGTTCGAGTCTAGCTCAAAGCGGTGTTTTCGGGTTTTACCCCTAGGTATATCTGTGCCAGAGCCGCCTCTACCTGCTCGTATCCAGACAGGGATGTATTGCTTGGAAAACTCACAAAATCTCTACAATACCAAAATTCTAGGAAGTTCTTCTATACTAATCCTCAAAGTTCATCTTAGGTCTACGTGCTCTAATCAGAGTTTATCTAAATCTAACTTCCAAGGATTGTACTAAACTTCCTCTGATACCAACTGTAACGCCCCGACCCCAGTTACCCAGAGTCGGTGCATTATTACATAACATTGGCATGATCACAAGAAAGATCAAATCTCGAAATACCGATTGGTTTAGTAGCCTTGGAAACAATAGATATATTCATAAGTTTTACATTACATCATAAAATGAAAAACTACTACAACAACATAATGTTTCCACAATCCACACTATTAACCCCTCATAAAATCCCTGCAGGTCATTCATAACTTACTTCTTCACATCCTGGGAAAAATAAAACATAGAAAAGGGGTGAGCTCAAATGCCCAGTAAGGATAACAATATAGCGGAAACTTTCATAAATAAGAATAAACATTTAAGGCAATGTATAACTAAAACAAAAGCCTTTTAAATATGAACTTTCAACAAGGTATGGCATAAATAAAATGAAATAATGCCATTTACTTATTCACATGGATATTCTACTAATCGAATAATCACATGCAAAAATCAATAACCACTTTCATAATGTTGGAATGCATAATGCCAGACTATCATAACCACATAGCCAAGGCCTCGTGCCAAGACTACAAATAAGATTTTGTCAAGGCCTTGTGCCAAGACACTAGTTTGTCTCATGAGACCTACCGATACATCGAGGAGCTATAGCGAGCTCCACCTGTCACATATTATGTCCAATGCATTCCCATATGAAAAGGTTTAAACATAACATAAACATTCATATTAAAACTAGCATATGAAATGTCAATACTTTCACCATAAACTATGAATGGTATAAAAATAGCACATCCACAATCAAACATATCACAAAACCTTCAATACAATATAGAAGTTTTGTATCATAATAAATCAACTTCAAATAATCTTAAAATCCATCAAAGGATGTTGACATAGATGAAATAAAAATTCTTTTTAAAGAAATATCTCCTTTTATTTTGAAATAATTTAAGATCCATATAAAATAAAACATTTTCTTTGAAAATATTCTTATAATCTTGTAAGGGAAGCTTTGACGATTTTATAACGGCGGAAAATAACCGCACCCGCCGTATAAGTTAAAAAAAACATTCTTATCTTAATTCTGTCGAAAAGGATAAAAAGGACCTTGTTTTGAAAACGACCAAAAGATTCCTTTATAAACCACTTATAAAAGTCAAAAAGGGTATAAATGACTTTAACTCATATTCTAGTAAATAGTAAAAATGTTTTGAAATGCATTTTTAAGAAACATGGATGTGGATGATAAAGAGATCCCAGTAGATTATTACGTATAAACAACCTCAGATAATGAAGAGATTGTGAAATAACCCTTACCTTGTACTTTTCCTTGGTTGGGGTAGGTTAACCTCCTGTATAATGGTGAAATAGTTGTTATTAAATTATACAAGAATCATATATATTTATATGATATCATATATGATCTTTTAACATTGATTTGTTAATAATATCTTAGAATTATCGTCGTTTCGGGAGTTAACTTACTCATTTTCTTTTATATGTTTTGTTACATAAGCCATGGTTGTTGTATCTTATTCATATCCAGAATGATATCTAGTCCTTAAACATCATTTTTAAATCATCAAATGATAATTATACTTGAATGGATACGATGGAGAATGAATCTCATCGCGTTCGTGGAGACGGTAGTCCGTACGTACGCACGAGCGACAATATCATTCTTTTGATATTAAAATAATATATAAATGGATGGTATATCATATATACAGAATCATTAACATGTTATATTTATTATTTACATGAGTTACACATCATTATTATACCCATCAAAATAATATTATATTGAATAACAATTACACCACGACGTGGAGACGGTAAGCCGTACGTACGCACGTATGGTGACATGTTATTCAATGGGTGGATAGAATACTGAATATGATTGTACCATATTTATAATAAAATCACAGTATATGTGAGATACTGGAGTTATTATTTTAGAATGGTAAGAACAAAGGAAGAAGAAGTGGAAGAAGAAATGAACTTGGAGAAGGGTGGTGAAATCATTACCTCTTCTTCGGGTTCTTCCTTTTGATTTGATCAAAAGGGATCCTTAGGTTGGATTTCTGATCAAACTAAGGCCTCTAGGTTGTAGTGAGGGATGTTGGGAGAGTATTTGGGCAGAGTTTGGCCGAGCCAAAAGGCTTTGAAGGTGTGAAGAAATGAGAAGGAGGAGTGCCCTTTTATAAGTGGGGTGAGAGGCACCTTTGGAAAAGTTAGAAATATTAATTTATAATAAATTCATATTCGGTTACTAAAGGCTCCAAAGTTGATTATTCAAAGTTTAAGGTGGGGATAGGTCGAAAACCACTCAACAAATAAAATTTAGACAGGTTTGGGTACTTATATTAACCTTATCTTTAAGTATTAACTCTAAGTTAATTAGTTTAACTTTTACAATGTCTCTTTGTATTTTTATATAATATGGTTAATAAACTTACTATATACATCCAAGAGACCCTCAAGTGGTACATTAATGATGAACCTATCATGATATAGGTCTCTTGGCCGAACCTTAGATTTTTAGGAATTTAATATCAATTAATAATATAATATTTGTTTAAGAACGCTTTTATGTCAATTTTGACACTATTCAATAGTTGATTTTTGTGAAACTCATAACTGATTGATTACTTCAAAAAAGTCAATTAAATCAATCCTAATATATCATATTATCCTAGAAAATTAGTTTAATTCATTAAAAGTTTCATATTATATTTATTTGGGTATTTATAATATCAATTATTTTAATTTTTCACTATTATAGTAATTACTGCATCATCATTGTGTCATATATAAAATAAATTATTTAATGTCTAAAAATTATAAATAAATTATCATTATGTAGGAAATATTTTTATCTTTCTAATGAATATTTATAATCTAAAATCCAACATATATAACCCTATGTAACAATTGTTGTTCTAAAAGATATATGCTTGTGTCATTTTTGTATTTATTTTAACTAAATTAAAATAAAGTGTCATTATCACTTACAAGTGGATCCATGAGGTCCCAAAATAGACCCAAAGATTCCCATGGTCGACCATGTATCAACCAGTAGGGTTAAGACACGTTTTAGGGTAATTTAGTATTATTATAATATTATTTTTTTAACCCTTATTTACCGGATTTACCCTTAACCATGGTAAATAAAATATTTACCGCAGTAATTATTCAAAATTTCTAAAAATAAAAGTTACCTATTTACACAATTTGAACATCCTGATTCCAAACATGGAATCCATTTTCCTAAATTCTAAACACAGAAGTGGCAGAAATTAATTTTAAATTAATTCCCGCTGTCAAAACAAAAAGCGTGTTTTTAAGAGATAATAACTATCAAAAGATTGACACCTGTTTATGTTCGGTTTAATTGTAAAATTATGTCCAATGACCAAAATTATATTAAATGGTAAAAATATATTCTAAATATACTTTAAAACCACTCAAATTCATAATTTATCACTATTAATTATTTTGATTAAAAAAGTTGTTTTTAATTAAAATTCAGTAATTTTCACTATTCATCAAAATATGAAAGTTATCCGAAATGTACCAAAAGTTCACCTTAGGCTAAATTCGATATTCCGAATCCAAAAATGAAGTCCATTTTCAAATATAAAATATATATAATTTCAAAAAGTAGATATTACTATTCATAAGGGCTAGCTTGATTAGTTGTGGTGTGTTAGAACTCGGTGTTGCGTAGAACACACGCTATCACATTATTCAAAGAGAAGCGTACCGTAGAAGCTTGGGGTGTTACAATGTCCCATAACCAAACTCTCTTACACGCTCGAAAGGTGAAGGAGTCGACACCATCGACTGGAAAAAAGGTCACATGCCTTTTTACTTACCAACACAGGGTTACACCGATGTCCCGCATCACCCTGGTCACAACCCAAGCAAGGGGCAGTGATAAAAACTAATTTCACACACAGAGTCTAAAAATTATACTGCAAAAACTAGAAGATTTGTAGAGAGTACCTCTTATCACCTCAGGCTCTACAAGATCATTGACATCCAAAGCATGCGGCTATCTGCGGTCCCAACTGTCAGCTCCTGGAGCCTGACGTGGACCGCCTAGTGGTGATGGGAAGACCTCGTAATGTCATCCTCCACTTCCAGCTCCTCCCACTCCCCTTCTAGCACCACCTCTCTGGTAACTACTCCGATCATGGTGTTGCCTCCATCGTGGTGGTGCACCTGCTACCGGCCCGAAGCTCTCTACATGCCTGTTCGTGCAGTCCTATGCCAGGTTACCTCACCTATTGCAAGCGGAGCACCGAATCTCTTCGGGCTGCACTGGTGCCCTCCGGTGCCACTGTGGTGTACGACCACACCCCTGAGTCTGGTTGTCAGAAATCCACCTGCTTCGAGGTTCTGCTTGCCGACGCCCACTAGCTATGGTAGAAGTCTCGGCTCCAACGTGCCTGCTGCCACCACCAACTCTAGAACATGATAGGAAGATATCTTTCACCAGCTCCTGCTCTAGCACCCCGACATATGTGGACATTTCCTAGGGTACTATGACAACACGAATCTATCAGTGGAGACCCTGCTCAAACTTCCACACTTGGATGTTGTCGTCATGGACCATGTCCGGGTAAAACCGTGCACGGTCTGCGAAACTAGTTGCGTACTCGGCCAACGTCATCCCTCCCTGCGGAAACTGCTAGATCTCCTAAGTTGAAACAGATCACCAGAAGGAGGGGAAAAACTCTTCACAGAACAACAACTAAAAGTCACGCAATGAAAGTGATGACTCGTCAAGAAACTGATTCACCATACTCCACCAACGCCATGATGCACCATGAAAAAGGTTGGTATCCAAAGCCACCATAAGATCTATTGGAATCTGTGCAAGCCTGAAAAGGTGAACCACTATCTCTAGCCTAACCTATCCGGCCTGAGGGTCTAGCTCACCACTGAACCTCATTGGTATCTGCCGCTGGAACTCACGGAGCACGCTCAACCTGCGCTCAAGCTCAGTCTTCTCTGCTGAAGCTATCTGCTGGTCAACAGTTGGGGGTGCTGCTACCATCCCACCCGTAGAAAGGGCCACTCATTATGGGTCCTGGACTGATGCCTCGTAGCTCATAGGGTCATCATCACAATCCCAAGGTAGTATCCGGGCTGGCTGTCTTTGTGGAGACATCCTGAATATTAGCAAGGAGTGTCGCGGTCAGATGAGCATATATATATATATATATATATATATATAGATTGCAACAATGGGGAGCTGACTCAAGAAGGACAGTCAAAGACTCAATCCTATGTGATGCACAAACCAATTTTCCCTGCAACAAGTGTCTTATCATGCCATGTAGATAAGTGGGTTATCAAGGTCCTAGTGAATGGATACTGTAGAGACCCGACATTACATAACTTTTGCGGAATACTTATTACATAACAAAAACACACACACAAGGACCGTAATAGTTTAGTGTCTTTGGAATCTCGGAATATAATCTTCTAATCGTGGTGAAAGATCTTCAACATCTCCCATAAAGATCTTCTTTTTTTAAACCTAAATCCTTTCATTATGTTCTGGGGAAAAGAAAACATAAAAGGGTGAGCTCAAATGCTCAGTAAGGGTAAAAAAAGAAATATCAATCACATCATATACATAATCACATAACTTTTTTAAATCTTAACCTACAAAAGAGATTATAATTTCATAACATGGGATAAATCATAGTAGTGAAATGTAATCCCAATAATCATAACTTAAAACATGAAACTTTGTGGGATACACACATAATCATAGAGAATCGTTTCTTATTAGTCAAGACACATTGCCAAGACTATCTTAGTGGACAAAGTCCATTTCTGAACCGAGTTCACTCCTTGTTTCAGTCCTGTTTCACTGAACCGGTATAACCTACCGTTCCAGCCATGTCTATCTCATGAGATATAAAATCTTTACCCAATTCATTGGAGGGATATATAGGTCCCACCCATCTCATAATGATACCATTCTTATGTGGGCCACAAAATCATAAATCATAACATAACACATGTAATAAAAATGGGAATCTTAAACATTGTGACAACATAAAACAATTCATATAAAATAAAGGAATTCATAAAAATAATTCCATCATAACATAATCAAATCAATGTAATAATAGGGATAGAAATAGAACCCTTTATTATCTTAGATAGAAAATAATTTTGATAAAACACTTGAACTCCATTCTTGAGGAAAATATCCTTTCTACTTCAAAAATACATTTCCTTTCTTAACATGTCATACAATTCTAAACTAAAAGAAGTTGATTAAAAATAGACTTGAAAACTTGTAAAGTAAGCTTCTTGGAAATAATGTTTTAAAAATCCAGTCATGCCGTATAAGTTAAATAAACATTCTTCATACTTTTGTCGGAAAAGTCAAAAAAGTACCTCGTATGAAAAACGTCAAAAGATTCCTTTCATATATTTTACTAAAAACTCACCAAAGGGTAAAATAGTATTTAAAAAATTGTAGGTGGATGGAAATAATATTACTTATTGAGGAAATATGGATGTGGATGATAAAATAGACCCCAATAAATACCAAAGTATAAATAATCTCAGATAAAAATGAGATTGTGATATTTTCCCTTACCTTAGGTCCGATTTGCTTCGCAAGTGTCTGAACCTCCTGTATGATGATTTAAATACTATCATTGACTTATTACAGAATCATACTCATTTTTATGATATCATATATGGTTCACTTATGACTTTATATTACCCGTTCTATTGTAAATTCCATGTTAAAGAGCGTTTTGGGTAAAATTGTTTTATTTGTCATCCGTGTTTTGACTTGTAATTATTCATATGATTACTTATATCATGACTACTTAATTCCAGAATATAAAACATGATTTATATATAATATATATTCATAATATACATATTTATAATAAATCAGTAAATGGAAAGAAATACACCGTTCATGGAGACGGTAGGCCGTACGTACGCATGAACGCTGTTTTCGTTTCCTTATTGAGTTGAATGGAATTAAGTAGATGACATACATATATGTACACATAAATCCATTATCATTATTATTTCATATATTTCATGCTTACTTATTATATATACTTTATAATCATTCCTGAATGGATAAAGTGGAGAATGAATCTCATCGTGTCGTGGAGACGGTAGTCCGTACGTATGCACGAGCGATGATATCGTTCTCATAATTGTGGGACTGTATTGGAGTGTATGTATACTATTTCAGAATCAATATAACTTTAAAATAATCATATATAGTTTTTATTTGAACCATTATACCCATCCAAGTAAGGTGGTGGTGGAAAATAGATTTCACCACGGCGTGTAGATGGTATTCCGTACGTACGCACGCGCGGTGATTTCGTTTTCCGTGGGATGGATAGATGGTGAAATAGGATTGTTTCATACTTATAATAACATGTTAGTATATGATTTATACTGATGGTATTACTTCATAATGAAACATCCTAAGAAGAAGAATTGGAAGAAGAAAAAAAGCTGAAAAAATCGGTAACGGACATTACATCTTCTTTGAAGCGCCTCTTTGAGATCTCCTTTTAGGGAACTAAAATTGGTCTTTGAGGAAGGCCAGAACCTCTAGGATGTTTATAGGGAAGTGGAGAAGAGAATTTGGCCGGGGTTGGCCGAGCTTTAAGTCTCAAAGTTGTGTAAGGAAGAGAGGGAGGAGGTTCCATTTTATAAGGGAGGAGAGGGGTACCTTTGGAATAACAAAAAATATTTTTTTATTATAAAGACAAATTCGTTTTTAAATAGCCCCAAATTGATTTATTTAGAATCTTAGGTGGTTATGGGTCTAAATAATCTCATCCAATAGAATTTAAACAAGTTAGGTTCCTATTTTAACATTATCATTTAGATTTAACATTAAGTTAAATAATTTTACTTTTACCGTGTCTTCTTGTGTTCTTACACAATAAGGTTAATAAAAATACTATAACAAGCCAAAAGAACCCCAAGATGTTTATTATTAATATATATAACCTTATCTATTTCATTTGGCCAAACATTAGATTTTTAGGAATAAAATAACAATTAATAATATAATATTTGTTTTAACAACTATTTTATGTCAATTTTGACACTATTTAGTAATTGATTTTTGTGAAAATCATAACAGAATGATTAGTTCATCAAAATATAATTAAATCAATACTAACATGTCATATTAACCTCGAAAATTATTTAAATTCATAAAAAGTCCCAAATTACATTTATTTGGTTATTTATAAATCAATTATGTCAATATTTCATTAATAAATAATTACTGCACCATCGTTGTGTCATAAATATATTAAATTATATAATGTCTAAATATTATAAATAAAATACCATTATGTAGGAAATATTATTATCTTTATAATGAATATTTAAAATCGAATTTATCTTATGTATAACCCTATATTAATTTTTTTTATAAAATAAACATTGATTTTAACTCTTTTAACACTTCTTTGAATTAAATAATAATAAATGTCCTAATCTAATCCAAGTGGGCCTAAATGGTCATATTTTATTCCTAAGGTTATTTTTGGTCGAATTAACCTTATCCAATAGAATTAGGACATTTTTTAGGGTAATAATAATATCATTTTTACCCTTAATTACACTATTTACTTTTAACCATGGTAAAAAAGTAAAAAGTTACTATTCACCAAAAATTATTTTCATCTCATTGAACCACATTTTACTTACTGACATCAACTGTGTCTCTCAGAGTTTTTAAATTCCACTCACAGAAGCGGTAAAATTTAGTTTTATGAAAAAATCATTTTTTTACTACCACTTAGTGGTTTCACTATTCATCAAAAACTGAAAGTTTCCAGAAAAATAACAAAAATTGGGCCTAAGATATATTTGATATTATGAACTCAAAAATGATGTCTATTTTACCAAATTTAAAACATATTAGTTGTATTAATTAATTTAAAAATTAATTCCCGTCGTCAAAACAAATAGCGTGTTTTTAAGAGATAATAACTACCAAAAGATTGACACTTGTTTATAACTGGTTTAAATGTGAAATTACATCCAATGACCAAAATTGTATTAAATTGTAAAAATATACTCTAAATATACTTTAAAACCACTCAAATTAATAATTTATCACTATTAATTATTTTGATTAAAAAAGTTGTTTTTAATTAAAATTTAGTAATTTTCACTATTCATCAGAATTTGAAAGTGATCCGAAAAGTACCAAAATTTCACCCTAAGCTAATTTCGATATTATGAATCTAGAAATGAAGTCCATTTTGAAAAATAAAAATTACAAAATTTCAAAAAGTTGTTATTACTATTCATAACGGCTAGTTTTAATAATATTTTAATAGCATATCGTTGTTTTGTGAAACTCGGTATTGCGTACTACACACGTTATCGAGGAAGGTCGTGATTGCATGTAATGCAAGGCAATTCAAGGATGCGTGTTGTGGAAGCTCCTTTTGGTGTAGCATACAACACAAGACATTAATGAAATTAAAAGAAATATTTTTCATAAAATCTCGGGGTGTTACATTCTACCCCCCTTAAAATGAATTTCGCCCTCAAAATTCGTCGTGATAATAAATGGATTACTATTCGAAAGTTTCTTTCATAGAAACCCACATCGTAAAAAGGAATACCAAAACCAGTATTTAAAAACAAAATTATGAAACATAACGGTTACCCAAATAAACAAATCAATGGGTTTCCACATAGGTGAAAATATAGATATGGAAGACAAATCTAACCATCATGTTCTGATGGAGAGTGGTAGATAACATGGCTATGGAAAAGCCAGCAATCACAAAGCCATAAATTTGTGACGATCTAAGGTACCATCTAATTCATCAGATATAAGTGCACTAGGACAACATTTTTGGTTTTCAAGATCTTTTCCCTAAAGTTGATGAAATTGGAATTAGAATAAATACTTTCGTGATTTTGGTATAGTCTCACTGTTTGTTGTTCTTTGGAAAATTTCCACTTCATCTCTTAAAGAAATGAAGTTGAATTTGTCATTCGTGATGTGTTAGCAGATCATGTGATTGAATGATGGGTCATTCCATCTGTCTCAAACAAAAGGTTAGAAAAGTTATCAAAAAATACATAAGTCAATCTATAGTGATATTAATCATATATGGTTCTTAAAATGGGCTTATACTTCATATATCATAATTCTTAATATAATAAAACTAGTTTCTACTAAACAGGGACATCCTGTAGGCCAGTGGTAGGCGATAAAGGACGGTCGGACTTCGGTTGTGGGTTCGATTCCCACGGCCTTGTCCAACGCGATGGGATGTCGCCCATCATGTAGGTTGTCCTTTTTCTAAAACTATATTACTATAACATCCCCTCAATAATATCAAAAAAACAAACAATACTAACTTATGTCCAACATAATCCATCCCAATCTTTAGGCTTATCCATAATACTGCAGTCCACTCTAATAATATAGTGAAAACGATTACCAGAGATTTAATACCATCGTTGATCCCCATATATCATAAGATATGTCTTGTTGGTGACATTCCAAATAGTCAAAGGCCTTAATCATGTATTCTCTTGAATACCCATTGAACCTTAGTGAAATACTCAATGCTAATAAAAGTTAACTCTTTCCACATACCAAAATCCTCAAAATTATATATACTCTAACCAAGATATCACTTAGTCCTTATATTAATCATGAGCTCATGAATACTGTCAAATATTTCATTTTCTCGTTTTCCCTTCATTATGCCCATATCATCTGTTTTTCCAAAAATATCTCAATCGCATTCCATGGTTACCAGTACCATAAAATTATTGAAACCACAATAGAATAATACATAAATATTCCAATATTCCATGATACTATATAAAACATTATTTTGGAATCCCATTACACAAACACTTAATCATTCCACCACATCGTTGTCATATTCAACATCGCCAATGGTGATCGCATGTGACTTCCCTTTTTCCTTTTCCTTAAGTGGTTTCTCATGTCGATCAACACTAACCCTTGGATTAGGGCATTTATTAGAATAATGCCCCATTTCCTTGCACTTAAAGCATTGAAGTGTAGTAGGTTCATTCTGTGTATCCCTTCCTTTGTTTGCATCATTAGACATCTTCTTCCCATCATTGCAGCATTCAAATGCCCGATGACCTTCCTTTCCAAATTTGAAACATTTACTTGTCCCTTTAATACAATCTCCACCATGCTTCTTTCCACACTTTGAGCATAATGAAACATTCATCTTCTTTTCACCATTATTCTGATATTTCTCCTTGAACTCCATCTTTCATTTCATTTCCAAACTATGAGATGGATAAGTAACACCAACTTCCATTTCTACCTTGATAGCACAACACACAATTTCTTCATAGCTACTGAAGTCTCTTATAGCCAATGCCCTTAGAAGATTAGGTTTTAAGCCACTGAAGAATCGATCAACTTTACTTTCAGATTGGAAGATAAATCCAGATGCATACCTTGCAAGCCTTGTAAAATTTGCTTCGTATATACCAACAGATTCATCATCCTTTTGCTTTAGTTCAAGAAACTCCTTCTCCATCATTGTTCTAAGAATACGAGGGAAGTACTTATTGAAAAATAAGTTCTTGAACTCGTCTCATTCCATGGACTCAATTTCAACCCTTTTCCTCATATTCTTGATAAGATTCCACCATTGATCAGCTTCACCTTCCAAATGATATACTACTAAGATGACTTTGTCATGTTCAGAACATTGAAGAACTGAAAATATCTTTTCAGTGGTACTGATCCATTGTTCATCAACAAGTGGATCAGATGACCCACTGAAAGAAGGTGGGTGTTTCCTCATGAGGGACTCAATAGAATATTGTTCCCTTCCCTGGTCATTTGGAAGTCCAGAATGATTCATAGCTTGTGTAAGTATAGCAATAAGATTTTTCACTCCATCTCCCATAACATTTTTTTGTTCAGGAGGACAATCATTACATTTTCTATTACATTGATCAACACGGTTCCTTCGGGTTCCTGCCATCATCTAAAACCCAAAAAGAATAGTGTGAGAGGAAAAAATCACCCTAAGGAAAACAACATAGTAAATGAGGAGTACCATCAATATCTAACATCTTAGGTTAAATACTAAGATCGTTACCGTAGTTCTAGGAGTGTATCCTATACGTATACTTATCCTTAGGGACATCCCTAGACATACCATAGAAATCTCTCTAGGGATCTCACTAAAGTTTTCGCATCCTAGTTTCCAAAGGATGACTAAACCATCTCTCTGATACCAATTGTAGAGACCCGAAGCCTGACATACATAGACATTGCATAACTTTTGCGGAATACTTAGTACATAACAAAAACACACACAGAAGGACCGTAATAGTTTAGTGTCTTTGGAAACTTGGAATATAATCTTCTAATCGTGGTGAAAGATCTTCAACATATCCCACAAAGATCTTCTTTTTTAAAACCTAAATCCTTTCTTTATGTCCTGGGGAAAAGAAAACATAAAAGGGTGAGCTCAAATTCTCAGTAAGGGTAAACAAAAGAAATATCAATCACATCATATACATAAGCACATAACTTTTGGAAATCATAATCTACAAAAAAAGATTATAATTTCATAACATGAGATAAATTATAGCAGTGAAATGTAGTCCCAATAATCATAACATAAAACATGAAACTTTGTGTCATACACACATAATCATAGAGAATCATTTCTTATTAGTCAAGACTCATTGCCAAGACTATCTTAGTGGACAATGTCCATTTCTGAACCGAGTTCACTCCTCGTTTCAGTCCTATTTCACTGAACCGGTATAACCTACCGTTCCAGCCATGAATATCTCATGAGATACAAAATCTTTACCCAATTCATTGGAGGGAGATATAGGTCCCACCCATCTCACAATGATACGATTCTTATGTGTGCCACAAAATCATAAATTATAACATAACCCATGTAATAAAAATGGGAATCTTAAACATTGTGACAACATAAAACAATTCATCTAAGATAAAGGAATTCATAAAAATAATTCCATCATAACATAATAAAATCAATGTAATAATAGGGATAGAAACAGAACCCTTTATTATCTTAGATGGAAAATAATTTTGATAAAACACTTGAACTCCATTCTTGAGGAAAATATACTTTCTACTTAAAAAATACTTTTCCTTTCTTAACATATCATACAATTTTAAACAAAAAGAAGTTGATTAAAAATAGACTTGAAAACTTGTAAAGGAAGCTTCTTGGAAATAATGTTTTAAAAATCCATTCATTTCGTATAAGTTTAAAAAAAACATTCTTCGTACTTTTGTCAGAAAAGTCAAAAAAGTACCTCGTATGAAAAACGTCAAAAGATTCCTTTCATATCTTTTACTAAAAACTAACCGAAGGGTAAAATAGGATTTATAAAATATTAGGTGGATGGAAATAATATTAATTATTTAAGAAACATGGATGTGGATGATAAAATACACTCTAGTAAATACCAAAGTATAAACAATCTTAGATAAAAATGAGATTGTGATATTTTCCCTTACCTTAGGTCCGATTTGCATCGTAAGTCTCCGAACCTCCTGTATAATGATTTAAATAATGTCATTGACATATTAAAGAATCATAATCATTGTTATGATATCATATATGGTTCCCTTATGACTTTATATTACCCGTTCTTTTGTAAATTCCATGTTAAAGAGCGTTTTGGGTAAAATTGTTTTATTTGTCGTCCGTGTTTTGACTTGTAATTATTCAAATGATTACTTAGATCATGATTACTGAATTCCAGAATACAAAACATGATTTATATATAATATATATTCATAATATATATATATATATATAATAAATCAGTAAATGGAAAGAAATACACCGTTCATGGAGACGGTAGGTCGTGCGTACGCAAGAACGCAGTTTTCGTTTCCTTATTGAGTTGAATGGAATTAAGTAGATGACATACATATATGTACACATAAATCCAGTATCATTGTTATTTCATATATTTCATGATTAATTATTATATATACTTTATAATCATTCATGAATGGTTAAAGTGGATAATTAATCTCATCGCGTCGTGGAGACGGTAGTCCGTACGTACGCATGAGCGATGATATCGTTCTCATGATCATGGGACTGTATTGGAGTGTATGTATACTATTTCAGAATCAATATCACTTTAAAATAATCATATATAGTTATTATTTACACCATTATACCTGTCCAAGTAAGGTGGTGGTGAAAATAGATTTCACCACGACGTGGAGATGGTATTCCGCACGTACGCACGCGCGGTGATTTCGTTTTCCGTAGGATAGATAGATGATGAAATAGGGTTGTTTCATACTTATAATATATATCACTATATGAGTGATACTGATGTTATTACTTCATAATTAAACAACCTAATAAGAAGACTTGGAAGAAGAAATAAAGTTGAAAGAATCGGTAACGGACATTACCACTTCATTGAAGAGCTTCTTTGAGATCTCTTTTTAGGGCCGTAAATTGGTCTTTGAGGAAGACCAGAACCTCTAGGATGTTTCTAGGGAAGTGGATAAGAGAATTTGGTAGGGGTGTCCGAGCATGAAGGCTCAAAGTGGTGTGAGGAAGAGAGGGAGGAGGTTCCCTTTTATAAGGGAGGAGAGGGGTACCTTTGGAATAACTAAAAATATTATTTTATTATAAAGCCAAATTCGGTTTTAAATAGCTCCAAATTGATTTATTTAGAAGCTAAGGTGGGTATGGGTCGAAATCCTCACATCTAATAGAATTTAGACAAGTTAGGTTCCTATTTTAACCTTATCATTTATATTTAACATTAAGTTAAATTATTTTACTTTTACCGTGTCTTCCTGTGTTCTTACACTATAAGGTTAATATACCTACTATTAAAAGCCAAACGAACCCCAAGTTGTTTATTATTTATATATATGACCTTATCTAAGTCATTTGGCTGAACCTTAGATTTTTTGGTATAACATAACAATTAATAATATAATATTTGTTTTAAAAACTATTTTATTTCAATTTTGACACTATTTAGTAATTGATTTTTGTGAAAATCATAACAGAATGATTAGTTCAAAAAAAGTTAATTAAATCAATACTATCATGTCATATTAACCTATAAAATTAGTGTAACTCATAAAAAGTCCCAAATTACATTTATTTGGGTATTTATAACATCAATTATGTCAATATTTCATTAATAAGATAATTACTGCATCATCGTTGTGTCATAAATATATTAAATTATTTAATGTCTAAAAATTATAAATAAACTACCATTATGTATTAAATATTATTATATTTCTAATGAATATTTACCCTCGAATTTATCTTATGTATAACCCTATATTAAAATTTTTTTAGTAAATAAACATTGATTTTAACTCTTTTAACTCTTCTTTGAATTAAATAATAATAAATGTCCTAATCTAATCTAAGTGGGCCTAAATGGTCATATTTTATTTCTATGGTTGTTTTTGGTCGAATTACACTTATCCAATAGAGTTAGGACATGTTTTAGGGTAATAATAATATCATTTTTAACCTTAATTACCTTATTTACTTTTAACTGTGGTAAAAAAATAAAAAGTTACTATTCACCAAAAATTATTTTCATCTCATTGAACCACATTTTACTTACTGACATCAATTTTGTCTCTCAGATTTTTGAAATTCCACTCACATAAGCGGTAAAATTAAGTTTTATGAAAAATTCATTTTTTTACTACCACTTAGTGGTTTAACTATTCATCAAAAAATGAAAGTTTCCAGAAAAATACCAAAAATTAGGCCTAAGCGATATTTGTATTATGAACTCAAAATTGATGTCTATTTTACCAAATTCAAAACATATTAGTTGAATTAAATAATTTAAAAATTAATTCCCATCATCAAAACAAATAACGTGTTCTGAAGAGATAATAACTATCAAAATATTGACATTTGTTTTTAACTGGTTTAAATGTGAAATTACATCCAATGACCAACATTGTGTGAAATTGTAAAAATAAACTCTAAATATACTTTAAAACCACTCAAATTAATAATTTATCACTATAAATTATTTCAATTAAAAAAGTTGTTTTTAATTAAAATTTAGTAATTTTCACTATCAGAATATGAAAGTTATCCGAAAAGTACCAAAATTTCACCCTAAGCTAATTTCAATATTCCGAATCCATAAATGAAGTCCATTTTGAAATATAAAAATTACAAAATTTCAAAAAGTAGTTATTACTATTCATAACGGCTAGTTTTAATAATATTTTAATAGCATATCGTTGTTTAGTGAAACTCAGTATTGCGTACTACACACGCTATCGAGGAAGGTCGTGATTGCGTGTAATGCAAGGCAAGTAAAGGATTCGTGTTGTGAAAGCTCCTTTTGGTGTAGCGTACAACACAAAACATTAATGAAATTAAAAATAATATTTTCCATAAAATATCGGGGTGTTATAGATACATCGGCCACTGCACCATCACCGGACTCCCTGGCATGATAGCCGCTCTCGAGACACGTTGACACTATTTCCCTAAATCCCAACCAATTACTATTATTATAGGGATGTTCGAACATCTTCCCATGGAATGAACCACCTCTAATACCACTTTGTCATGACCTGACCCTACCCAGGATCAAGCCGCAACTACCCCAAGCCCGCCCCCAGAGGCTAGGGGTAGGTGACCAGTCCCAAAGGCACAACAACTCGGGGAGGCCTCTTCCTAAGTACCTGTACACACACACGTAGCACACTCAATGAAAATGTGCAGAGTAAAAAAGAAAAGAAAAGTACCAACTACTATAAATAAACCAAAAATGTGCATCGACCTCTAATCAGTACAAAGTAAAAGCTGAAGGTAAACTAAAATGGAAAAAGGGAAAAAACATGCACCCAACCAGAAAAGTTCAACAAACCGACAACAGGTAACCAAAAGACAAACAGCTGGAATGGCCCCCCACCTGGAACCCAACTATGACCACCGCACAAGGTCCATTCTCCCGAACTCCTATGCTCCACTAAAGTCACGAAAATCCTATCCATTGTCTGCAAGGGCTCACCAAGTGTGGGAAAAGCCCAAGCAGGGTGAGTATAAAAATACTCAGTAGGATACCCTTAAGGCTTGAGGGAGCAACAGTGGAGGTACCGAAGGGTGAGCAGTAGATCAAACAAGAAAATTAATGGAGTACAACTAAGAGTGCAGTCAAGAGTAGAGTTGAGAGTCCAGCTCAACCCAAAAAGAGAAAGGAGATAGACTCGTCCAATCATATAAGAGCTGAAAACGGTGAGAGGTTGAACTACTCGTCGAATCTTCGCTACCTATAGTAGGATAGTAGACTCGTCCAACCACGAGAAGCTAGACACGGAAAGCACATGGCATTCCCCGCGCGTCTTCGCCTCTCCTTGAAGGAGAGTAACCAAAACCCAAGAAGTGGGTACCAGAAACAAGGTATATGCACATCTGTATGCTCAAACAAGAAACCCAAACAAGATTGTAAGGGGATATCCATCCCGTATCTCAGCCCAAGAGAGTGAGTAGCCAATACTCCCAGAAGTAAACACCATCAATGCCCACCATCCCACACATCTGCCCTAAACTGCAAGTGAAGGGGCTCCAATCACCGCACATTGATACTATCTATTTTGGGTGGCACTTACTCGCCCTCATGCTTTTAGGTTGCATCACAAGGGCATATCTCAGTGGGGAAAGTGCCCCTCGTACCTGAGAGTTCTGAGGGAATGTAATACCACACCCCGTCACTACACCACAGTCGAGAGTTCTCCACAAATTCGATAGGTGACCCCCTGCCCAGCCCTGCTGGAGGGTAATCCCTAGAAGTCAAAGGGTTCCCACTGGAGGGAGACCCAACAAGAGTCGACGGGTGCCACACTGCCCAGTCCCGTAACAGTGTAATCCACTGGAGTGAAACCCTGCTAAAGTCGTCGACGAGCCCCAATTCCTAGTCCCATAAATAAGTACTCTACTAGAGGGAGGCTCAAAACCGTCATCGTGGACCACTTCCCTGCCCAGATAGAGGTAAACCCGGCATTAGGGACCACTTCCCACCCCCACTGGAGGTAAACACGGAACCGCTATGGCCATCCCTACTGGATGGTACTGCTCAGTGAACACTGTTATACTGGTCAACCCTACTGGATGGTAACCCACTAGCCATCCCTACGGGATGGTACCCCACTATCCATCCCTACTAGAAACAACCTCCTGGGTAGTAGATCTGTGCCCGCGTAATGTATTGGTCACATCGAATCTACAAGAACTCTACCAGGGAACACGAAGCAACGAGAGAAACTCTCCGGCCTCTCAGGGAAATCACGCTTCTATCTGCTAAGTCACTGTTGAAGTGGACCGAGAAAACTCGTCCCAGGAAGTGGGATACATACCCACGTTGTATGATCACACGTAGTTGCAAACGGTTCAATAGTCCGGTAAAAGGGGCACGATACTGAAACCCCTCATTGCGGAAGAAATAGAGGAACCAAGCCATCTCTGTCAGCCAAACGAGAACATAACCAGGGGAAAATTCAACCCTACTGGTCAACAAACGAGAACAACACCAGGGAAAAACTCAACCCTACTGGTCAAAAAATGAGAACAAAGGGACCATCTACGTCGCGAGAGGTTAAAGGTACGCAAAGAAGAACAGGTCACGCACATTGGGCCCATAGGACGTGTGGCCCAAAGTCAACCCCAACCTATCTCACAAACATTTTCAGGTACCAACATCCACATGTACCTCCCAGTGTTCCCATATACACCCAGAGTATACTATGTCTCTATCCATAAGGCTAACGTGCACACGCCACCCATCGTCAACGCGAAGGCGTAAACATAACAAATCCAATATGCCACCTCAACGGTTGAGGTAAATCCAACCACATCTCTTTAAACAACAACATCACTCTCCCAATAGTGAACGCGATCACATGCCAAAGGTTCCCAAAAAACACTGCAGGAAGATCCATCAACGGTACGCCTATCATATTTCCACTTTTAATAAAATTGTGCAAGAGGCTCTGCACGCCTGAACAGATTACACCATTGTAATCCTTGTAGAAAAACATGTGAGATCGAATAATTACTTTCCTCCAATGGATATCTGACGTAAAAGTCGTCCAACACCGCTTTACGCCCGAATGACGTCCCATGATCCCAAGCCTCAGCCTGAAAACAGTCGGGCGAATCGCACCATTGTGATCCCCTCGGGAAAACACATCAAAAGGACTCCTCACTTGTCTGCAATGAATATACAGTGAAAATGATGCATTCCGGTGCACAGTACACGAGCAGTGCTTTTCGGGACCTGTATCCCGGTCCCAAAACACAATGAACGGATCGCACCGTAGCGAACCTCTAGAAACATTATACAAGTTTGAATAATCACTTGTCTGAAACAGACACACAATGAAAAAGATATAAATTCACCGTCAATGCCGAAAACAGCCCTAGTGGGGCCCACACCACCATACTGAATTAAAGCGTTCATATTGCGCTAATGTAATGCCTTAGAAAAGCTCCCTAAATCGACTGCTCACATGCCCCTCACGGACGTCCAAAGAGGAAGTCTCTAAACGCTGCTCGTAAATCAAGAGACGGGCCATGGGGCCTATGCCCCATTTCTAGATTCCATGCCCGAACACACCATGGAAAACTTTTCCACGATGCCAGGGTTTCCACGCTGCTAACGGCGCTCAAAACGGTCTTCGGATGTGTCCACGCCCCCCAAAACAAGAACCACCCGAGAGAACACAATTCCACATAAAAGCGTGTAATGTCACCGAACTCCCATCCCAGGAATTAAAAATTCCCGAAACCATCTCAAAACGTTCCCATCAATCCAAGGAATGCATCTTTACAGACGATACACAATTTCGACCTACGGTTTAAAAGTTACGGCATTTTAACGCCGTCGGACGCAACCTGGGATGAACCAGAACGGCCCGGCTAGTCCACACCCCCTGGACCGGCCCAAGCCAGCCAGCCCGAAGCTCAGCTGCGTGGGCCGGCCGTGGACCCATGGTCCACCATGAGCAGACCGGCCAAGAAGGGCCGGTCTTGGCCTCCTGTAGAGACTTGCACTCAGCGGGTCTTTGTCCCCGCGTGGGGGTCGGACACCGCGACCCCGCGGTCATCACGCCTAGCCAGCTCTGCTAATGGGAGCACCCGCCGCCGCGCGTGGAGCCCGAGGCCTGCCATCCCGCTGAATCCGTTGCTGACCACTTCTCTTCCGGACCATCTGAAGGAGCCGCCACCGCCTAGCTCGCTGAACCACCGTGCTCGACCGCCGGAAAACACAAAAACCCGTAACTTTTTCCAGAAGATTGCGGACACCATAGAGCTCGGATTTTGAGTCCGAAATAAGCGTCGGAAAGCTCAGAATATGTACTATGCAAAATGGACCTATCTCAAAAACTCAGTTGTAATTCTACATGTAATGTATCGTTCGATGTTAAGTATGGGAAAGAAAATACAAAACGCAACCTCCTACCTGTTTGGGCGTTGCCCGACGCTTCACGGAGGGTCTGCCATCGCGTCGCTGCCTTGCCAAAGGGGAGGAGGAGAGAGGGAGCATGAGGGTGGAGGTCTCCTTGGGTGAGATCTTCCACCAGGGGGTGCCAAAGGAGAAGTATGGGGTTTGTTTGGTTTAAAAATAAAATAAAATAAATAAAATTTTAATTAATTTAATCCTTAATTTTAACCCGCATCCGAAAATCTCGACGCGGTCAAGGTTAAGCCTCCCCTAGGGTAAACAAAACCTCCCGAGAACAATGTTAGTCTTGGAATTTTAATATGAGGCCCTGTTCAATTGTTAATAAACTCAACACCTGAGGCCTCCAAATTACGAAAACACCCCCGGGGCCATTTTGCACTGGAGTCTCATGCCCGTGAAACTTATACCCCTCCTAGGGTAAATGACATGCTCTGAACTCAACATTGCCCATGGTTTTCCAATATGATCTACCGTTTAAGATATACTTGAGTTAAGCCACTAAATGAATAAATTAATTATTTTAATTATCCGTTTAACGTTCCATTAACGGGCGAGGGGTCCAAACATCCCACGCTGACATACTTTATGTCGTTCCTAGGATAAACACACCATTCTGGACCCATTTGTGCACTCATATATCTGATCTGAAACACCGTTTAGGATTTATCCCATTTATTTGGCTTTCCCTGTATGAACGCACTAAAAACTTAATTCTGGCCACTCCGGGGCTCGGAATCGCACGTCTTCTGAAGGCACTGCTCTGGAATAATATCAAGAATATTCCGGAGTCTTTTATAGCCAAAAATTGGGTTATTAAATAGAAAATGGAATATTCAATTGTTATTATACAGTGGAGTTTCCTCACACTTGACATGTGAGACAGAATATAATGAAATACAATGAGGAAAACAACATGCGTGATGTTAATTTTGGAAAATACAGTTTCATAAAATTAGTTGGATTTTTGATGGAGGTTAATGAAGAACCAATGATAATGTAAAAGGTTATTCTATTTTATGATGGACTAAAAACAACATATTGAGTTATGACCAATATAATGGTGATGTGAGTGATGATTAAATTGACATGGATTCTAGTATAGTTTGTTGATTAAAATATGGGAATTTAATTTAAAAAATAGGTAAATATATATTGGAAATCCATTTAATATTATATATCCTATTAACTATTTTCATTTGATTACTAAGGTTGACAACATGTTTTGGATACAGAGAACTATCCAGCATTCCCAGAATGGTATTAAAATAATTGAAAAAAAAATTATGAGAATTAACACATAAACTGTTTAATAATGAGATAATTTTCCAAATTTTAATGGAAACAATGATGGTTATGGAGGTAATATGAATGATGAAGTATAATCTATGAGACCATTTAAGCTCATACACTTAGAATTACGTGGTATGATTAGACAACAATCTATAACATGTCATCTTTATATTATTCCTTTTATTAAAGATTTCACTCAGATGACGAAAATAATGTTTAGGAACCATAAATATTCGGATATGATTTTTTTTCTAAACTATTACATAAGTGGGTAAGTTTCCTAATGTATATATTTCAATGTTTATAATAAACATTGTAATTTTATACCCATAAAATTATTTTTTTTCATTAATTAAGGAACAAGGTAGTAAAATGAAATAAAATACTATCAATAATACCAATTAATACATATTTATACAAAAGGAAAATATATTTTTAGTTTATATGAAAATAAAATCCATTAGGGAATATAAAAAATCAATTTTATACCATACATATAAATAGTTTTAAATTATTAATGATTGAAGAAAAATTATTCATTATCATTATAAAAATATATATATATGATAATGATCACCATCACCCTTATCCAAACAATTTTAAGGCATTCAATTCTTTTTTCATAATGACAAAAGTTCCTAAAAATGGACCTTAAATATGACCCAATAAAAAATCTTATTAACACTCACATAAAATATTTGTAATGATATGTAAAAGAAAATCCATTGGAATAACTAAAGGTTATATTATGAATTTAAAAAGCTATCATAATGAAATACATTTTACACTAAAAAATTTAAAACAAAATAGAGTCGGAAATTATGTTATGATATTACCATTGATGATCTAGTTGTATAGGTCATAGCAAAAAACACTGAGAAAAATACTATCTTTGTAATTAAGATGACTGAAGGAAGCATTCCTTTAAATACCATGTCATTTGAAGAGTTATAAGAATAGTAGTATGATCTAATGACCATGTGAGATCATGGATTATTCGATTTATCTCTAAAATTTAATGATGTGTACAGTGCATGAAAAATTTATTCTTAGTCCATTATATTGATTTAGAGTGATTCATTCTAAATGAAACCTTCTCATGTTGTATCCTTAATAAATTGTAAGGTAAATGATTTGTGTTCCCAATTTTGTGAATATGATCGATGGATTATGAAGATAAGAAGACCAAGATATGATCTACATGATTGAGGGATTGCATGGATAGAAAGATATAATCAGATCAATCAGGACAAGGGATACTGTGGAATGGCCAACAGAGATGTTTATCATCATATCGAGGGCTCATAGGGATAGTGAGATAAACCAATCGTCATATCAAGGGCTTTTTCGGTTAAGGTAAATACATACATTCCTTTATTTATAAAATAAGGGTCATTCATCATAGGTTACTAAAATCCTAACATGTTGGGATAAAATAATTTTATTCATTTGTATTACATGTTTTATTATATGTCCTTAATTTTTTCTAAATATTATAGAAAGTGATAGTTATATATTTAGCTTTCTACTAGTATCCTGTCTACAGTAATAAAATAAATTATGATACAATTATTTTACACTCATTATGATTCTATAAAATTTAATAAGAATCACTAATATCTTATTACACTGAGTTATCATAACTATTGTGATTTCAATTTTTTTGTGTATATTATGATTATATTGGTTTATAATGTTAATATGATTGTACTTTGATTATGATACCCCTCCCTACTAATTCTTATTATATATTTTGTTACATTAGAATCTCATTACGACCTAGGGAAATAAATATTTTAATCTACAAAAATAAAATATTTTTATTTTCAGTCCCAAGGGCCAAGTCCAATTAGAAATTAAATACATAATAGATATTGTGAATATGATTTGTTTAGCCTTGTTAAAATTATTTTCTTTAAAAGAGGAAAAAATAATTTAAACATCCATAATAACCTACTCTTTTATTTTTTTCATCTTCATATACACTGCGATCAAAAAATTGTTATTAGATAAGTATTCAAAAACTCAAATACTTTCTAAACTATATATCTTCTTATAACATCAATCTTGCTTAAATTTTATTATAATATTTTTTTTATGAATACATGTTACAAAAAAAAT
Organism: Viscum album; assembly: GCA_963277665.1. Taxonomy (NCBI): domain Eukaryota; kingdom Viridiplantae; phylum Streptophyta; class Magnoliopsida; order Santalales; family Viscaceae; genus Viscum; species Viscum album. The sequence goes on along the minus strand of OY728130.1, from coordinate 540,052,593 downwards.
TATTGTGTAAGATTAATTTTTTGTATGTAAATGATGGTAATATATTTTTATGAAGCCATAGAAAATATCAATCCCAAATAATAACAAATTTGATGGTTTTTATTTCTCATTACGGAGGAATAAAGTGAATATTTTTTTGATCCACACATGAGTTGAGAATTGTTTGATGTTAACTGGATATTATAATATCACTAAGAATGAAGTTACTATTTTTCAAAATCATGAAAGGAATTTGTATAAATTTAATTCCATTTTTAGAAACAAATTATAAATTTATAATACATGAATAATTTATAGCCTAATTACTTCATGTGAATATGAAAATAGTATATGGAAAAAATTAAGGAGTACTACTTTTGGAATGTACTAGGTTGTTGAAACCAGAAGAAAAATTCTTATAAATGACTATCAAGAATCTGAATTTCATTTGGGCAACCTATTTAAAAGGTACAATAATTTTTTATGATAATTGTAAATAGACTAAAAATAATGTCATAGAAAGTAATAGAGGGTGAAATCCTTATTGAAATGATTGTCTATATCATGCATAATGTGTGGTAATAAAAGGGAAATGTTGTTGATGAATCAAGGAAGAAAAAAAATTCTCCCATTACGATATATTTGGAACACTTTTATAGAATAAAATTGTGATAAAAATAGATGATGTGAAATAAATGTAGAATAATGGTGGTTTTTGTTTTCCTATTAGTTTTAATCTGATAAAATCTCGAACTCTGGATAATATTGTTAAGAAGAAAAAGAATGAAGTTGTTGTTCATTTCTATTAATGAAATTATGATAATTATAATAGATAATTATAAAATCATGCTGGAATGATGAAAAATATATTTGGAAAAAATATCTTTCAAGAAAATTAAAAATTAAAAGGTATAGAATGAAAGTAATGATTCTAAAGTTACTTGTTATGAGGGTAAGAATGTTGGACTTATCAAATCATATTTTCCAAAGTTCAAACGAAATGATATGAATGAAAGGCATTATGGTAGTAATCAAATAATGATTTATTTGTCAAATAACAAGAATGTTCTAAGGGAAATGATTCCTAGAGTGCTAGTGTTGGAGACTCTTTATATGACTGTTGAGATCAATAATTTTTACAAAATAGGAACATTGGTCTACTCTTCAAAATTCCAAATGGAAATCATTTTCTATTGGATATGGAACTCACTACTACATATCTAAAAAATTATCATTAAGAACACATTTTCTACAGTACGATAATGATAAATATTCCAAATTAACCGATGAAGAATCATCCTCTACATAGGAAAATACTTTACATTCTTATAAATAAGTATCTTGTCATAGAAAAGTCCCTGAAAATAAAATATGAATTGTATTCGAAAAACATAATATATGAAATTCAAGGATAAAGATTAGAAAAAAGAAGTATTTGTCACTTATAATGATCATAGTAAGTGAAATTATTTAAAAGATACTATTTAAACATATTTAAAAATGTTCTTGATGAAAATAATATTTTAAAATATAGTTTTGAAAAACTCATTTCCCAAACTAACACTTAAGAGTATAAGAATATAGTTTTAAAACTACTGTCTAATATTTTTTATTTAATTAATTTTTTTTATATTTACTTCTATTAATGATGGTTTTGATAAACTGTTTAAAAATATCTTTCCACTTTGTAATATTTATAGAAAATGATATACTAAAAATTCCAATTTTTGAGTAACAATTAATTTATTCCAAAATGCACACCATTTGTTACTAAATTTAAATGTAGAGGTAACTGGGAATATAATCTTTCATTAAAATAATTTCAATTCATTGGGTTCCACAAAGGCCATTTTTGAAATTAATTTGGATTAACTAATTTTTTTCAAACATTTAGAAATCGAAGAAGGTTGGGGTTCCGAATTTAATATTTTTTTTCATTTAGTAAAACAAAAGAAGTACACAAAAATAGAAAACATTGCACATGAAGAGTGGTTTTTACAGACACATGATTGGTATTATTGATTTGTTTGAAATCATTATCTTGATGAATGGTCAAAAAGATATATTCTGAGATAATTCTTATTTAGATATTATTAGTATCAGTAACATTATTATTCTTGGAAAGTTGTTAATTTTAAATGTTTTGTTTGTTAATTTCTTGAGAACACAATTATAAGAATATGAAAATTGTGTGATGATGGTTACCTTGTGAATCATTGATAAATAAATGGTTAGTGCACATTTACAAGGATAGATTCATTATTTCATTCCATTGGAATGATAATTCATACACACTAAAAATTTAAGACCTTTGTAGCTAATATAGACCATGAATTAGAGAAATATAAGATAAATCTTGGTTATAGAATTTCATTTAAGGACATTATAACAATATAATCTTATGTAATATGACTAATAAAATAATTTTTAATGATTTATAAGATAAAAGGTTTCATTATTCGAATGTTTGTTACAATTTTCAACATGATAAGATACATTAGTCAAGATTTAAATCTATTAGTGAAGTATCAATGAATGAATCTTTATAGTTATTACACTTGGAATTATCCGATCCTACAAATACTAGAAGTATGGGGGGATATTATTATGTAAATATTATTTGATGATTTCAATATATACACATTGGTCTATTTTCTATAAATGAAATATTAATCAATGTTTTATTTAAAAAAATTTGGATCCAATGATAAAAAGGGAAAAAAACTTCTCATGATGACAATTTGAAGAGATAATGGTGGATAATTTATAAATTATCATTTCGAAATATTCTATTATAAAAAAGGAATTACACAAAAATTTTCTTATCCCATAACTCCTCATAATTTTTTTTAATGATGAAATTTTAATCATCAACAAATAAAAAGACGCATGTTGAGTGCATACTCAATTTATAAATTTTTTTGGATGAAGTAGTTAGTAATTATTTATATACTATAAAGAATGTTATATTTCAAACTTTTATTAGGAAAACTCTTCATGAGTTATGGAAATCCCAAAAACTAATGATTCATATATCAATGTATTTAGATTCAATGTATTTACCTTGATTTAACAATACAACTTACACAAAATCACACCCAAATCTGATGATGGTATATTTTAATGTTATTAAACTACTTCAAAGGAATATTGAGTTTTTAATAAACATTATTTTAATATTTAGGAAATATTACACATTAAATACGAGGAAAATAACATTTGTTTTTTAATAGACCCATCCAGTATCCTCATATGTGTATTCCAAATCAATATTTTAACCATTTTTTGGATGATTCTTCTAATAAAAAATTACTCAAGAATGATTACAGGAAGTATTTAATCAAGAAAATTTTATAACTTATATTGATGAATGGGTTTTACAAAACCCAAGTAAGTTGTTTCTTAGATATCATTATAGTTATAGTATCATTGGTGATTTGAATCAACGGGTCAGGATTCGAAGGACCATAATAAATGAAGTACAACATATTTAATTTCATTCTCAACTTGAAAAAAAATATAATGATGATGCATTAAGTTAAGAGGTTTTGAATAAGGATATTCAACATGGGATAAATTATTTCTAGAGGAACAAAGTCTCGACCATCATTGAAATAGCTATTGGAACTTCCATAATTAGAGTAAAATAGGTTAATAGAATGAAATGTGACAAAAATTGAGTAATCATTAAAAATAAATAATTACTTGTTAATAAATTATATAATCAACAAGAAGGCATAAAACATGGAAAAACCTATGTACCAGTAGATATAAATGAAACTATTCATGTTGTACTAGCCATTTTATTATTATTAAATTTCAAACATTATCAAATGGATTTGATACATGATTTACATAATGGTTAGGTACAAGAGGATGTTTTTTGATCAAAATCATTTTTTAAGTCACAGAAGCTCCATGATATGTTAATAAGCATAAAAATTCATTATATATATAGAACAAATTCTATAATACATGAATATGATAGATGAGTAGTATTTTTTTACAAAATAATTTTTTATGGGAATAGTGGGTCCTACACATTTAATAATGAATGTTAACAAAAATATTATGATTACGAAAATATATGTCGATGGAAAAATATTCGGATCGACACAATAAAATATTATGTTGTAGCTCATATGAATTATTAGTTTGAAATGATGATTATGGGTGAGTTAAAGTGTTTTCATGATTTTCAAATTTCTAAAAAAATTAATGGTACATATATATCATTAAAAAATTATATGACTTATCTTCTTCAAAATATAAAATATGATAACACTAAATGTATTTGTACTCCCATCAGTACCACATATACATATGATATTGAATAAGTTTGGAATTCTAGATGGTTAATCAATTATTAGTGGTATGATTAGATATCTACTATACTAAACTATTGGTAGATAAAATCTAATGTTTTTCCAATGCTAATGTGAAAGATATTATGAAAATACAAAGGAGACCCATATTAATGATGTAAAACGAATTTTTCATTATCTAAAAAGATATATGGATTTAGGACTTCTCTATTCTTCGTGAAATTATTATGAATGAAGATGTTTATTCGAATGATGAAATTGGTTGTTGTAGAATGGAAAAAATACATCGAGAACATGTCATTTCTTATGACGGTCATTCGTCTCTTGGAATTTTAAGGAACCACATTTAGAAGCACTTTATACTATTGTAGCAGAATATGTAGTAGTATGATGTTTTTTTATCATGTGTTATGGATGTGACACACACTCAATGATTATTGAATGATATTTAGAAAAACAAAAAAAAAATATTATACCACTAGTAAGAGAGCTTTATGTAAAAAACCCACACCTTAGACTCTTGAAAAATACGATGATATTATGAATAACATTCTTAATGGTCACACACTATAGAGAGGTATAATTTTAAAATTCATCATAATTAAAGAACAGTATGTTGATATTTTTATAAAACCATTACCTTCTAATAGATTTTAATACATTAAAAATAATCTATGAATGATTAATGTACTGTAATAATTCATATCTTCTTATTTTTCAAAACATATATTTATATTATGTAACTTCTTGTTGTTGGGGTAGTACATATATTTTTTTCACAACATTATGTTTTTCAATTTTATTAGTTTTCTTATATTTTTAATATTTGGATTGCGAAGAACTTTTTTAATTTAAAATTCATCGATTCAAAACCATGAACTCAAAAAACATTTCAATCCTTCTAAACTAATGATTGTTTTAAATTGCATATAACAATTTACTATATTAGATTATTCATTTAAATTTTTAATTAACATTTCTCTTATTTTCTATCATAAAATTATTGTATTAAACCATTTAACCTATTTTTAAAACAATCATAATCTTTTATAACAAAAACCCACAAACAATAAATTATAATAATGATTATTCAACTCCGAAATGTATAATTATATTATTTTATATTTTTAACCTACTCTATTATACTCAATAATTATGTTTTTTTATTTTTTATTTATTTTTTGATTTCGGAAAAAAAAAATTGTTTTTTGAAATCTTTTAATAATATTTACTCTCAATATGATATTTTTTAAACCACAAGAGTTTATTTAATAAGTTTCATCATTAGTTTCTAAAACCATCACATCAAAAGGTTTTCATGTCAACTATTTAATTTTATCTATCAGTCAACATCACCAATATAAAGGTTACACCCTATGTGTCATGTATCTGCTATCTTGTGTATTTTTTATTTGATGTGCTAGAATATTTTAATCTCATGGTCCTTATTATTTCTTCACATTTGATTAATTAATATTAAACCAAAATATGATGGCACCCCTAAATTATTATAATAGATGTTATATTTGTAGGGGAAGGTTAGTGGTGAATGGTTTTTTTTTTGAAAAGTATAATTCCACTCTAAGGATCATTATAGATTTTTAATGATGGAACTTGTTATGTGTTGAAAAAAATCCATATTACAATTTTCTTCCTCAGATCTGGTTAGATATTTTTATGCCTCTGTAAAGTTTTTTGATGAAGGTAGAAGTTGATGCATTAATTTAAAATATATTATATAAAACAAAATATGACATATAGTTTAGCAAATAAATCACATGTATATCAATAAAAGGGGATTATTTTTTCTATCACATTAACTGCATGTTTCAAAGGGCACATTTAACTAAGAAAGATCGGTAAAGCCTTTTTTAAAATTTCTTTCGATGATGAACCATGAAAAGTTACCAATCTCATTCTCTATAATAGAATTTTATCTTATTTTGATAAATGGATATCAAATTTCATAGAAATAGAGATAGAGAACTACTGGAAATTAGATCTTTCCCAACACTTCTATACCAACAGTTTGCAAAAACCGTTGGTATAGGTCCCCTTTCCCAACAGTTTGGCCAAACCATTAGGAAAGGCCCCCAAATTAGCCACTTTTCCCAACAGTTTGGCCAAACCATTGGGAAAGGTAGACCTATCCCAACGGTTTGGCCAAACCGTTGGGAAAGGCCCTCAAATTGGACACTTTTCCCAATGGTTTGGCCAAACCGTTGGGAAAGGTCCCTAAATATGACACTTTTCCCAACGGTTTGGCCAAACCGTTGGGATGGGTCTACCTTTCCCAATGGTTTGGCCAAACCGTTTGGAAAATTGGGCCAAAATTCAACATCCCTCACAGAATGAAAATAAAAACCAACTACCTATACCAACTGTTGTTAAAACCGTTGGTATAGGTACTTTCATTTTTTATCGGACCTTTGTACCGAGAATATTATATAAATCAAAATTTAAAATATTTATGAGAATACATATATATATTTATGTAATTATGATCAAAAAAGTCATGTTAGGTTAGTGGTTGAGTCGTTCAATTATAAACGAGGGGTCCTGGGATCAAATCCCTGCGGATGTTTTATTTTTGGAACTTATATACCTACGGTTCCATTACCGTTGGTATATATTTCATATTACCAATACCAACGGTTTCCAAAACCCTTTGTATAGGTCTATACCAACGGTTTTTGGAAAACCGTTGGTATAAACCTATCCCAATGGCTTACTTGGCTACGGTTCTCCAAACCGTTGGTATATGCTATACCAACGGTTTGGAGGCCTATACCAACGGTTCCAAACCGTTGGTAAAGGTTAGTTTTCCAGTAGTGGAGATACTTTAAATGTGTATGATATTTTTATTTTTTATTACACAGTTATCATGATGAATATCAATTTACCAGGTTTTGACTTTTTTAAAATTAGGAATATAAAATTTCATTCAATGACGTCTCAGATTAAAATGATTCCCTATTTAAAATGAATTATTACTGAAGTAGTTATGAATCATTTCAATAGTGAAAAAAAAGTTGAATTAATCATATAAAATATGATGTTTATTAATGATGAAAAAATGAAATGTATGAATCCAATCATTGATACCAAATAAATATTGTTTTCAAATAATACTATCCCTCTGCATTGTAAGAAATAATATCTTAGAAAACAATGAAATCCTATAATTTTGAGAAAAATAAAATCTTTCAATATAGTATTATAATAGAAAATAAAGCTAAGAAATTATCGTCTAAAATAGATAAAGTATAGAAGAGTAAAGAAGCTGAAAGGAAAAAAGGGATATCCTTAGTGAAAAGATTACCCAACATATAATTTATTTTTAAAAATCAATGGATCCAAAACTCAGGAAAAATAATCAAAAGAGATGAATCATAAAAAGAAACTTCTTGGTATTGTTTTAGTTGATACCTTGATTAAAATACCAGAGGACACGTTGGAAAATTATTTTTTACCAAATATGAATGAAAATTTTCCTTTCCAAGAAACATCTATTATCTAGGAACAGTTCCCTCATTTTTAGATAATGTAGATGATATTTTGGTGGATAAGTAATTAGTTCCTACTAGAAAAACATATTTATGAACAAAAAAATAGATTCATGATGTTTTTATTAAATTAATTGTTGTAAGGATCCATAAAAATTAATATTCCCAAAAAATATTGTCGTGTAGTTCAATAATATAGTGTATACAACAAAATTTAACAATATAAATAAGAACAAGGGAAAAAAAGATGATTAACAAGAAGAAAAATAACATGAAGAAGAAGAATAAGAAGAAGAAAATAGAAAATTTAATGAAGAAGATATTCAATCTTATAAGATCGCATTATGAATATCTCAAGATTCCTGAAAATAATTTTATTCCTTGGTAAATAAAAAATAAAATTCTATAAGTCCATGGAAAGAAATGTATCCCTCAATCCATTACATAAAATAATTATACATGAATGATAAACTATATAATACCTAAAAAGAAGAATGTAGTTAAGGTATTAATGAAGATAATAATATAATTTAGGGTTCCGATGGAGTGAGGGATGATCAATTAATTGAAAATATAGTATTAAATATTATTGAAAATTTAAATAAGAAATAAAGTGGATGCCAAAAAATCTCATCTTATTTTTCATGAGACTAAAACTCCTGATTTTTTGGAGATGAAAAATGTTTGAGGAGTCCATTATATTTATCTATATTTACATAAACTTCATGAAACAATTCCCTATTTACTTGACATGATGAAAATAAGTATTTATTGAAGGAAAATAAAATTCAGATTTCGGATTCATTTAAAGATTTGACTGATAGGGTTATCCAGAATGAGAATGAACTTAAAATCATTTAGGAATACTGTAAATATCATAAGAAAGCATGTAACATTGTAGTAAATTGATCACATAATATTGATGTCGTTATCTGGGTGCATGATAAATAAATTAATGAATTAAATAAGTACATGTATTAATCTATGGAATACTTTAATGACCTATCTGATAAAATGGAATATAGGGTTACGTTTGAGTGTGATTTCAAAATCACCATTTGAGAATATGACTACTTTTTTCACTGACATAAAAGGAAATATGAATTACATGCAATTTGAGATTTCTAGGATAAATAAGTACAAGGAAAAAATCATTAAATTGATGAATCAAAAAGAATATTTGGATGAAAGACTTCAGATACAGGAATTGAAAAAAATTCCATGATGAAATGATTGAATAAATTATGAAATAAATAAATGGGTTCAAATGTTTAAAGGCCCTATTGAGTTCATTATTGTCGTATAAGGATAAAAAAAATTTAACTAGAAATCTTGTTGATATTATTGTGTTTGTAATATTTTTCATTAATGTAGAAAATTTTCATCTTATTATAAATTGATAGAATGAATTCAAATTCAAATTGGTTGGATGCTATTTAATTTTTTTATATTATCAAGTGCTTCATTATATCTATTCATATATTTGTTTCTCTAACACTATAAAGGTACTTCAAGAAATTTACATATTTTTTATGAATATAAAAATAGGATGAATATTTTTTAAAGGGGTGGGTGTTTTGGTAAAGGAATAAGAATATCTCAAAAGAATAGAATATGATCCTTAGGGGATATAATATGCTAAGGGCTAGTTATCTGTATTAATCACTTATTAATATTACTTATAATCTCAACAAGAGATAATTATAGATATCTAAATTCTAAATACAATGTAACTAAAACATAATTTATGTTTCTTTTAAATTGACATATTCATATTTATTTATTTTGGTTTCTTCATTCAAAAAAATGGGAAATTATTGAGTCAAAGGTATTCTTTTGGGTTTTCTATTCCTACTCCTAATAAAATCAGAAACTCTTTCTTAAATACTTAATTACTTACTCATTCATGTCCAATTGATATTAATATGTTTCCTTTAGAAAACATATAACTATATCATAGATAGATTTTGTTTTAAATTATACATGAATACAAACCTACTTTATTCACTAGAGTTATCTAAATGAGAATAGATCAGTTAAAGATCAGATTCACCTTAACCAAAAGGGATTTATGACATTCTTTATTGTCCTCATACTAAAAAATGTTTTTAAAATTGGACTTAACATCAGAATCGATTTAAATCTTACTCACAATCAATGAAATTACCATAATAAAATATGTATAGAAATCTATTGGATTGGATAAATGTTAAATTATGAATATAGAAAACTATATTCGATCATAATGAAATACCTTTTACACCATAAATGTATATATAAAAATGTCAGAAAATCTATTATGATATGATTGTTGAAGTGTTAATTTTCTAAGTCCATTAGAAACTATCAGAGAAAATAAGCCAATTAGAGAATAAATATGGTAATTTTAAGAATGCCTATAAAGAACTTATCATTTGAAGAGTTTGTATAATTTAGGTAATACATAATATATGTGTGAGAGTTCCGCTGATTCAATTTCAATCTCAAATTTTCTAAACATTATAATGTGTGAACAACATGTTCTTAGTCTCATGTATTTCTTTGGAGAGAGTCCTTCCTAAAGGAATAATTGTCATCTCATCTTTATAATATAGATATTTATGGTAATTTTTTTGTGAGTTCTCTTATGTGAATAAAATTGAGTCATACTAGTGGCACTAAGATAGATATCAAATATCCTGGATTGAGGGACTGTGGGGATAGTAATATAGAAAAATATTCACCATATCGAGGGATTCTAAGGTTATAAATATATATAATTTGATCATCTTATCAAAGGATTGTATTGTAATGTCCCAGCCCCTCATTATCCATCCCTTTGAAAAAATTTGGGAACCTAAGGGGTCTCCCCTTGTTCGGCATGACCGATCGGTGTTATCCAGCCTTTTCGGGTTTCCTTCTACAGTTTTTCCCAAAACGCCTCTTTTAGGCTGTTTTGACCTTTTAATGTGTTTCAAGTCTGTTTTAACCCATAATTAATATAAAAAAATCCCAAGAAAACTACCTATTAAATAACAATTAATTCAGTCGTGTGTAACCACCCAACCACATGGTACAACCACGATCCGACTTCTAAGGAGTTCAAATTCATTATCCCATAATGTTGGGTATCTCATCTTTTTATCATGAAAGAAATTCTTCTTCTCCCTCTTGGATAGTCTCATCCTCTTACTTGTGTGTTTGAAGTCCCTTTCTTCCCGAGGCAAGTGGGGGACCTGTGCGGGAGCCCTGCGAGTTGTGCTTCCCCCGTTTTGGCATGTGGAGACAAACATCAATCTTTGATCAACCAGGTAGATATTTTATACTTCGTCTCTCATTTCTGTGTATCATTCAGGGTGGGCATGCTTTTTCCTTTTTGGAAACTAATGAAACCGAACATAATGAAGATAATGAACAGACATTAAAGAATGAAGGGGGGTGATCGATGATCTGATGTACTCTTTATGTTGTTAAGTGTTGTAAATTGTACAGGCCTATGGTCACTGAAAATCATGGTCGTTGGTGGTCTTTCTCTGTACACTAATGAAACTCAGTTCTCCTGGTTGTTTAAATAACCATAACATGGAATTGGTTAATTACATATACTGAGTTAAAAAAATTGGAAGCACCAGGATCAACCATTTTTCATGATAACCCAGGTTAAAGCCTAGTGGAATTAAAACTATAGAGCGTGTTAAATATTTTAAAATGGAAAATACTTGTATGGGACTACCTTTTGTTGGTGGTAGAGATTTGGTTGTTTCTTTCATGGGACGATTTATGGGGTGATACGGGTGGGGATGGGATCCCATGTTTTTGTACTTTTCTAGTTGTGAATTTGAGGCTGTGTAATTACTCTGCTAATATCATGAATTGGGGTGGGATCCTCTGTTGTTGAGAAACCGTTGGCTCTAGGATTTTGGGAACATGAGGCTGTATCTTGGGGTTTTCTTTCATTCCACTACTTCAAGGGATCTCACATTTCTCTTTGTTTTTGTGAATTTTCAAGAGAACTGGGTGTGAATGCTTAAATTGTTATTGGATATAGATTATTCTCTTGGTTTGTGCTTGTGCAGTTAGTTTCCCGGTAGTGCCTAACATTATTTAAATGAGATTACTTGAAAATGGAAGCAAGAATAGCTTAAATGGAAATTTGTTCTGGGGATGACTTGTCACTTGACTGTGAGCAGTGTGCTTCCTTTGAATAGGGACGAGTGTGGTTGTTCTTGGATTGGATTTGGAAACCCTAGGTTGGGTTTAGTGTTTGTTACTTATATATGTATTTATAGTTCTTATGTTTCTTATTCACGCCCCACCCAAGTTGAGAACATAGTGACGAACACCCCAATTTCATGGGAGAGGGTGTTTTTTCAAACACTTCTATTAGTGGCTGGTTATTAGCTCTTTTATACTCCCTTTCCTAGATAGCCCAAGTATCTTCGAGAAGACTGTGATGTCCTGAGGTCCATTATTAGCCCATGAATCTTCGGGTGGGGTAGTTTTGGTGGTTGGCCTAGGTGTTTACGGACAGTTTGTTTCCCAAGTATCTTTAGGATGAGGCCTAGGTGTCTTCAAGCGTGACAATAGCTTTCTGGACCAGGTGTCTATGGGCGTGGAAGTGGTTGTTCTGTCCTAGGTGTTTTTGGGCATGGTTACGTGAGGTTTTTGTGGCCCAGGAGTCTGTAGCCAGGATAGCAGTTGTGGCCCAGGTGTTTGCGGGCAGGATGTGTGGTTGTGGCCCAGGTGTGTACGGGCGGGTGTGATAATGGGATTGCAGTGAGAATGTTGGGATTGGTTCGATGTGTAAGATGTCTTCAATAACCAATAGGAAAGCGGCATGTGGTAACCAAATATCGATGTGCTATTACTATATGTTACTTGACATGTGTTATTTGGGGAGTGTTCCTTGGTGAGTTTGGGTGGATATCCTTTCCTTGTTGGGTGTTTGGTTATTTATTTTTCCACGGGGCATTAGTAAGACTCCCCACTTGTGCACGAGAGTCTTTGGTTTTCCTACTGAGTATACTTGTATGCTCACCCTACGTTTATAAAACTATTTTCATGTTTCCAAGAGGACATTAGGGATCGTGCGGGATCGTAGTAGCTCGGACCTTGTGGTAGTTTCTGTTGTCATTATCCTTTTTTTGGGTACTTTACCTTTGGGGTTTTTGTGGCTTGTATTCTTTTACTTTTATATCATGCATATGGGAATGGTTCTTTGGCTTTAATTTTACTTCCAATTTTTGTATTGTTGCGATTTTACCATCTTATCTCTCGATCCTATTAAAATAAAAATGGGTTATGCCTTCCATCTTGTGTGTGATTCTATACTCTTGGTGCTAGTAACCACTCCGGGACCTATTGAAGGCAGGTCTTTGGGGTCATTTTCTCTCCTTCAACTTAAAGAAGGAAGGGCTGGGCAATCTGCTGACCCTTCCCTCCTTTTAGTGAAGGCGGGTCATGATAAAATGGTATCAGAGGAGCAGGTTGACATATAGGATGTAGTCTAGAGTTAGGAACAGTTATGATTTCATGGGATGGTAGGGAAATATTTTTGGGTGACCTTGGTGGGTGAATTAGGACAGGAAATTCCTGCTACGACACAGGATTTTAGGGCCCCCCGTGATCTGATGCAAGGTCTCTGGACCTACCGAACGACCAAGTGAGGCTACAATAATTTTAGTGTAGAGACCCTAGGAAAGGTACAGTAATCATAATGACTTGTGTTTTCATGTTTTTGTGTGTTTTGGATTCAAAAATAAATTAATATGTCAAATAAATGTAAGAACAATATTATGCACTACATGGGATTAAGCATTCCTTGTTTACATTGAAGCTATGGAAACTGGGAGACGACCACGAGTGGTGTGGGCGATCGAGGTCTAGGAGGTTGAAGTGGCCGATCGGTAGAGGGATGATCAATATGTGGAGGATGATCAGTGGAAGAAGATGCTTCGTGCTTTCCAGCAGCAGACCCTCGGGAAATATGAGGGTAGATCTTCAAACATGATGATGGAGTGTTGGCTATAGGAGCTGGTGATAGATTTCGGCTTGATTTGGGCTCCGACAAAGTACTGTGTTCCTCTGGTCGTGGGCCAGATGCGGGGTGAAACGAGTTAGTGGTGGACGCTCTACCTGGGGGAGAGGATAGATGATGACATGGCATGGGATGATATCGAGAATGAGTTTTAGGCAGAATTCCTCTCTTCTATGATGAAAGCTGAGATTAGGAAGGAGCTACTCTTCCTCCAGCAGCGGAGTATGTTCGTAAGGTAGCTGGGGATCGAGTTCAAGGATCTCCCCCAATTTTCTCTAGACCTCTTTCCGGATGAGGAGTATCGGGAGAGGCGTTTAGGGGAGGCGCTCTGACCTTCCCTCCAGTACGCTGTTACCCCCATCACCTTGATGACATACATAGAGGTGCAGAAGAAGGATGAAGTGTTGGAGAGAATGCACATGCTGGGAGGTGTGTCATGAGAGAGGATCCAGCTGGGATCATAGAAGGGGAAGTCTGTTAGCACCAGGCCTCCAGCATAAGGGCCCTCTAGGTTTTGACCGATAGGGAGCAGGCCCCAGCAGTTCCAGTTCTGATCTCCCGAACCTAGCCCTTTCTCATCGAACCTAGGGCCGAGATGCTCCTTTTTTGGGATCCATGGGAACCTCCAGAATCAGCTCCCGGATAGAGTGCAGTATGGTGGTGGCGGGCAGGTTCATCACCCGCCTCAGTAGCAGTATTATCCAGCGAGGCCTTTCCAGCAGCAGCAGTAGGGTTAGTGATCTCCCACTCCTCAGAGGGCAGATGTTGCAGGGGGATGCCGACCTCAGGGCACTCCTCAGGGAACTCGACCAGGGCTTGGTTGGGGAGGTGTCCGAAAACCGATAGGCAGAGGAGCCGGGCACAAGCATTTTCACACCACAGAGGCAGCAGTTCCAGCGGGACCGGAGGTCGTTCGAGGTATGATCAGTTTGTTTAGTACCCTTGCTTTTATCTTGTTCGATACAGGATATTCTCACTCCTTTTTTACACCCAGTCTGGCCCATGATTTGGGTCTAGATGCTGAGAGACATCCAATTCCCCTAGTGTTGAGCACACCAGTCAGAGGTCAGAACGACTTGATATATGTTTGTCGAGGATGTAGACAGATGATGGGTCCACATCAGTCAGTCAGGGACCTCCTGCTATTGCAAATACATCCATATGAGGTCATCATAGGCATTGAATGGATGTTATCTGTATGTGCTATCATTGACTGATTCCAAGGAATGGTCGTGTTTTTATACATAGGTGGCTGACTTGTTACTTTCACCACTGAGAGGGGTGGCTAGAAGGGCAGCAGGTGGGGGGGGACCCCTCCTCTCCTTGTTAGCTGAGCTATCAGTGGAATCAGTAGATTCATAGATGGTGGAGGTACTGGGGATCATCAGTGAGTTTATGGACGTCTTCTCGGAGGAGGTGACGACTCAACCCCCTCGACGTGATGTCAAGTTTGGGATAGACTTTCATCCTGGTGCTCGTCTTATTTCGATGGATCCCAACCAGATGGCACCTTATTAGATACGGGAGTTGAAGATTCAGATTGACGATCTGATGATGAAGGATTTTGTTCAACTGATTGTGTCACCATGGGGTGCTCTTGTGTTGTTTGTAAATAAGGCGGATGGTGGTCTAAGGCTGTGCATAGACTACAAGAGACTAAATCAGGAAACGTTCATGAATCGCTACCCTCTTCCAAGGATAGATGATATCTTTGACCAGTTGTAAGGGGAAGTATGGTTCTCGAAGATCAACCTGTGGTCTGGACATCACCAGTTGAGGGTGAAGGAGGGCGAGATCACGAAGACATCCTTCAGGTGCAGATATGGGAACTTCGATTTTGTGGTCATGTTGTTCGGCATTACAAATGCTCCAGCAGTATTCATGGGGCTTCTGAACTCCTCCTTCTGGGAGTATCGGGATCGGTTTCATGGTCGTGTTCATTGATGACATATTGATCTACTCAAGATCAGAGGAGGATAACTCTAAGCATCTGAGGTTGGTTTTGGAGGTCCTCTGACAACACCTGCTCTATGGGAAGTTGTCGATGTGAATGTCTTGGATGCGAGAAGTGCACTTCCTTGGGAACGTAGTGTCCGAGAAGGGAGTAGCGGTAGACCCATCAAAGGTTGAGGTGGTTGTTTCTTGGGAAACACCCAAGAATGTGGCAGAGGTCCATAGTTTTCTCGGGCTGGTAGGTTACTATCAGAGGTTCATACCTAACTTCTCCTGAGTTGCAACACCTTTGACAGCCTTAACCCAAAAGTACCCGGCTTTCGTGTGGAGTGAGCAGTGTAAGGCATCCTTCGACTATCTGAAGGAGATGTTGGTTAGTTCCACAGTGTTCAGGTTTCCAGAAGAAGGGGTAGCATATGAAGTATTCTGTGAGGATTCAAGATAAGGCCTCAGTTGTGTGCTGATGCAGCGGTAAGGCGTGATCTATTATGGGTCTAGGCAGTCACGTCCTCAGGAGCGTAATTATTCCACCCATGACTTGGACCATGTGGTGGTCGTTCTTTCACTAAAGTTGTGGTGACATTACCTCATCAGAGAGCGCTTTGTGGTCTTCACAGACCACAAAAGAATGAAGTATATCTTCTCCCAGTGGGACCTGAACCTACGATAGTGAAGGTGTATGGATTTCCTCCAGGATTAAGATTTTGAGATTTCCTACACCTCAGGGAAAGGCAACATGGTGGCTGATTCCTTGAGCATGAATTCATAGAGGGATGCGGTCCGAGAGTCGGTGGACGCTTGGAGGGAGACGATGGAGTTGGCTGCCCTACACTTGGATGCAAGGATGGATTGTGGAAGGGGTTTCATGTATCAGATGATAGTATAGTCTTCTTTGTTATGTCAGGTGGAGGAGACTTAGTGGGGAGACCTAGAGAGTGAAGTGATGTGTGACCGGGTTAGCCAAGGAGATTCTCCGAATGGGTGGACATAGGATGGTCAGAACTAGATGCTTTTCTGTGGGAGAATGTTTGTTCCAGAGGCGATGCACAAGAGGGTCCTTGGTGAGTTTCAAAGATCACCCCGAGCAGTGCATCCGAGAGTTTCCAAGATGTACCAGGGTCTGTGGGGGCAGTTTTGGTGGCCCAGTGTAAAGCAGGCAGTGGCAGAGTTTTTGGCCAAGTCCCCAGTGTGTCATCAGATGAAGGATGAACACCATGTTCCAGGTGATTTGTTGCAACCTTTAGATGTCCCTGAGTGGAAGTAGGATTAAATCTCGATGGATTTCGTCATGGGGATACCCAAGGATCAAGGAGGGTGCGACCCCATCTAGGTAGTAGTGGACCGAATGACGAAATAAGCTCACTTTATGGAAATCAAGGAGTCGAGTGCAGTAGATGCTCCATCACGGAGGTATGTGGACGAGATGGTGAGGTTGCATGGGATTCCAGGTTCCATAGTCTCAGATAGGGATTCACGATTTACCTCAGGAGTCTGGAGGGGTTTGAATCTTGATTTTGGCACCCAGCTGCGCCTTAGCACTGCCTTCCACCCCCAGACAAATGGGCAGACAGAGCGCACCATGCAGACCTTGGAAGATATGATACGAGCATTCATCCTGGACTTCGGGGGATCATGGGTGCTACCCATGCCTCTGGTAGGGTTCGCCTAAAACAATGGTTACCACTCTATCATTGGCATGGATCCGTTCGAAGCTATGAACGGGATGTCGTGTCGCTCACCTTTGTGTTGGACAAGAGTCGGGGAGGCAGCTGTTCTTGGCCTGGAGGTGGTGCAGAGCATGACATAGAAGGTTCATCTTATATGATAAAGGATGAAGGCGGCTCAGGACCGGAAGAAGTCATATGTGGATGTTATGAGAAGTCCCTTAGAGTTCGAGGTCGGGGGCCACGTGTTCTTGAAATTCTCCCATCGGCATGGGCATCAGAGGTTTAGCAGGGGAAGTAAGCTCTCTCCCAGGTTCGTCGGACCCTTCGAGGTGTTGCACCGGGTCGACAAGGTGGATTATCAGCTGGCGTTGCCACCACACCTGAAATGGGTGCACGATGTCTTCCATGTGTCCCAGCTTTGTCGATATCTGCGTGACGATTCGCACGTCCTCGACTGGGGAGAGCTAGATATTAAAGACGATGCAACCTTTGTGGAACGACCAGTGATGATCACGGGTCGTGAGGAGAAGTTGCTTCATGGACGAACCATCCCATTGGTTACCGTGTTATGGATGGTGTGCTTGAGGAGAGTACCTCGGAGAGTGAAGCACAGATGCGAGCCCAGTACCCAGAGTTGTTTTGAGTTTTATCATGTTTTGTCAGTACTTGTTTTCTTTATAATGAAATACCTTGTTGACTATGGGATGTGCAGTTTCGTTTTCTGTGAATGTGTGTGAAGTTTCCTAAAGGATGGGGAGGGGAGGGCCTGATTCCTTATTAGGACGCATTAAATTGGATGCTCCTAAACCCGTGCGGGCGAGTCATTGCCGCCCAAAGCGGATAGTATCTTACCACGGAGGAAGGTAAACCCCTATCCCACATGTCCGAACGATTTAGTCTTTTATTTTTCATGGTTACATGGGGAAAGGAGCTATAGGTTAGGGCATTTCAGTTGTTCAGGGAAAAAGGTGTTCACGTGTCAGAGAGGTTCATTCCTGGGAGGTATCTTCTGGGGTGGTTGTTCAGACCACTCATCTTTCCTTCGGGACTGGTTCTAGATTCTCGAGGGCGAGAATAGTTTGAGAGGTATCTGATGTAATAGCCCAGACCCTCATAATCCATCCCTTTACAAAATTATGGGACCCTAAGTGGTCTCTCCTCGTTCGGCACGACCGATCGGTGCGACCGATCAGTGCGACCGATCAGCATGACTTATTAGTGTGACCGATCGGCATGACCGATCGGTCCGACCGATCGCGTGACCGAACAGCTCGACCGATCGGTGTTATCCATCCTTATCGGGTTTTCCTTCTACATTTTTTCCTATAACGCTTCTTTTAGGCCTTTTTGACCTTTTAAGGTGTTTCAAGGCTGTTTTTAACCAATAACTAATATTTAAAAATCTAGAGAAAACTCCCTATTAAATAAAAATTTATTCAGTCGTGTGTAACCACCCAACCGTGAGGAAAAACCACGATCTGACTTCCAAGGCATTCAAATTCCTTATCACATAACGTTGGATATCTCGTCTTTTTATCCCACTTGAAATTCTTCTACTCCCTCTTGGCTAGTCTCCTTCTTTTCCTTGTTCTTTTGAAGTCCATTTCCTCCCGAGGCAAGTGGTGCACCTTTGTGGTAGCCTAGCAAGTCGTGATTCCCCCATTTTGATACATGGATACAAACATCGATCATTGATCAACCAGGTAGGGATTTTATCCATCGTCTCTCCTTTCTGTGTATCATGCTCGGTAGGAATGCTTTTTCCTTTGTGGAAACTGATGAAACTGAACTTAATGAAGAAAATGAATAGACATTAAATAATTAAGGGGGTGTGATCAATGTTCTCTTATACTCTTTATGTTGTTATGTGTTGGGAATTGTAAGAGCCTTTGCTCACTAAAAATCATGGTCGTTGCTGGTCTTTCTCTGTGCACTAATGAACCACGGTGCTCCTAGATGTTTAAATAACTGTAACATGGAATTGGTTAATTACGTATACTCAGTTAAATAAATTGAAAGCACTAGGATCAACCTTTTTCTGTGATAACCCCAGTTAAAGCATAGTGGAATTGAAACCATGGTATGTGTTAAATCATTTAAATCAGAAAATACCTGCATGGGACAGCCTTGTGTTGGTGGTATCAGTTTGGTTGTTTGTTTCACGAGCCGATTTCTGGGGTGACACAGGTGGGGATGGGATCCCATGTTGTTGTACTTTTACTAGTTTTGAATTTGAGTCTGTCTAATTACTCTTCTTATATCACGAATTGGGGTGGGATCCTATGTTGTTGAGAAATCGTTGGCTCCAGGATTATGGGAACATGGGGCTGTATCGTGGGGTTTTCTTTGGATCCAGTACTTCGAGGGATCTCACTTACCCCTTTTGTGTTGTGACGTTGCAACAGAATCAGGATTGAATGCTTAAATTGCTATTGGCTGTAACTTTTTCCCTTGGTCTATGCTTATGCTGTTAGTTTCCCAGTAGTGCATAACTTTATTTAAATGAGATTACTTGAACATGGATGGAAGAATAGATTAAATGGTAATTGGTTCTGGGGATGAGTTGTGACTCGACTGTGAGTAGTGTGCTTCCTATGAATAGGGATGAGTGTGATTGTGATTCGATAGGCTTTGTAAACCCTAGGATGGGTTGAGTGTTTATTACATATACATATATTTGATGTTCTTATGTTTCTTATTCGCGCCCCACCCAAGTTGAGCACTTAGTGGCGATCACCCCAATTTCATGGGGAAGTTGTTTTTCCGAACACTTCTATTAGTGGCTAGTTATTAGCTCCTTTCTGCTCCCTTTCTCGGATAACCCATGTATCTTTGGGTAGGCTGTGATGGCCTGATGTCCATTAGTACCCAAATAATATTCGGACAGGGTAGTTGTGGTGGTTGGCCTAGGTGTTTATGGGCATGTTGTTTCCCAAGTATCATCGAGATGAGGCCCAAGTGTCTTCGGGCGTGACGGTAGATTTCTGGCCCAGGTGCCTTCGGCCGTGGAAGTGGTCGATCTGGCCTAGGTGTTTGTGGGAATGGTTATGGGAGTTTGTTGTGACCCAGGTGTATGCAGGCAGGATAGCAGTTGTGGCCCATGTGTTTGCGGGCGGGATGTGTGGTTGTAGCCTAGGTGTGTGTGGGTGGGTGTGGCAGTGGGACTGTAGTGAGAATGGCGGGATTGGATCGATGCTTTGGATGTCTTCAATAAACAGTGGGAAAGCGGCATGGGGTACCAAAATATCAATGTGGGATTAATATATGTTACTTGAATTATGTTATTTGGGGAGCATGCCTTGGTGAGGCTAGGTGGATAGCATTTCCTTGTTGGGTGTTTAGTTATTTATTCTTCCACTGGGCATTAGTATGCCTCCCCACTTGTGCACGAGAGTCTTTGGTTTTCCTACAAAGTATAATTTTATACTCACCCTACATATATAAACTATCTTCAGGTTTACAGGCGGACTTGAGGGATCATGTGGGACTGTACTAACTCGGACCTTGGGGCAGTTTCTATTGTCATTTACCTTTTTTTGGTACTTTACCTTTGGGGTTTTTGTGGATTGTATTCTTTTACATTTATATCATGCATATGGGAATGGTTCATTGGATTTTCTTTTACGTCTAGTTTTGGTGTTTTTGGGATTTTACCATGTTATCTTCTGATCCTATTAAAATAAAAAGGTGTTATGCCTTCCATATTGTGTGTGTTTCTATACCCTTGGTGATAGTCCCCACTCTACGACCTATTGAAGGTGGGTCTTGGGGGTCATTATCTCTCATTCAACTTAATGAATGAAGGTCTTGGAAATATGCTAACCCTTCCCTCATTTTGGTGAAGGTGGGTCGTGACATGTATAGATTCCGAGTTAGACTGATCATTGTATCGATGGATTTTCTGTGTAATTTAATGACATACATTATTTTTTGTATAAAACAATATAATATTATCTTATGTTATATGATAACCTACTCTTTAGATTAAAATAATTGTATTAATTTCTATTACTTTCTTTATAACAAGTCTATCATTTTGGATTCATATAATAGAAAGTGATATATTAAAATTAATCGTTCTATTTGTATATTATCTATCAGATTAACATTAAATATGATACAATTATTTTACTTTAATTATGATTTAATATGCATTAACATTTAATCACTAATTTTGTATAACTATGGCTTATCAAAACCATTATGACTACGAATCATTTTGTGTATATTCTAATTAAATATCGTACTTTATGAATATGATTAAACTATAATTATGAAACAAAATCTTTCTGATTATTATTATATATACTATTAATATTGAATATCATTTGGGACAATGGAATTACATATAATAATCAACTCGAATGTGATATTTTTATTATCAGACCCAAGGTCCATGTTGGATTACAATTTAAATACATAATAAGTTTTTTTTATATGATTTTTTGGCCTTGTTAAACATGTTTCCTTTTAAGATTTAAAATGAATGGTTTTGATAATAAAATTCACCCCTTTTGTTCTTGAATATTCATATATATTTTGATCTAACGATGTCTTTTTTGAATGGATAATATTGTTGTTAAATAATGAAAATGTTTTGTGCAATTTTTTTTATATTATAAGATGCATGGACTCCATGATACGATGTAACACCTGATACCCTTGTAGAATAATAATGGAATAAAAGAAGATATGAATTCATTTTTCAAGCCATCAATGTGGAATTCACATCCTGAACATAAAATTCACAATTCTTAGGCTTTTTTGTAATGCACTCATGGGTTGTGTAGGAGGATATAATAAAGAAGAGATCCAGAAAACAAGTGATGCATTGTGTTATACTGTGAAGCGTCAATTCAAACATTGATTTCATTAGATGTGTCAAAAAATGAATCATTTTTATATTAAAAAAATTCACCAATTGAATTGTCTGCATTAGAAATCATATAAGAATCACATTTGATGTATTATATGTTTTTGAAGTTGTTTTCATTCAATAACCAAACTTTTGGATTCTAGACTTATAAATATGGGTTCCATTCAATTTAATGATTCCTTGTAAGGTGTAGTGTGTTCAACCATCAAAAGGATAATTCTAGGGTTTTGACCTAAGACTCTTTTACATTTTAGTTTTTTCAGCATGTTTCCCTATTTTCTATTTTTATAGAATAATTTTATAGCAATATATTTATTAAAATTATTATCTCTTTTTTAATTTCTTTCTAATCTCCAGACTATTGGTATTGGTTTATTCATTACTTTTTATCCCCCATGAGGATTGTAATAACCATATTAGGGATAAAATAATCATATTATAATGTTTTTTATCAAAAAATAATGGATTATATTCTACCAAAAAATTATTTTCTATAATAATGTAATCTTATTAAAGTATCATTATTTGATTCAAAATATAGTAATTCAAACAATGTCATCAATTTTGAATGAATCCATATATGATTGAGATGAATAATTAATAAAAATTGAATTGTGTTATTCCTTTACTTTTTTTGAATCTTATTACAATTTATCGTATATATTTCAATTGAATATACCATAATGAATTGAAATGACTGGGTATACTATTATGGAATTATATATTATAAAATAAATAACATTGAATGGGCATGGAATAATTTAATATTATTCTTTTTTCAAGTTAAGTTCATTTAGATAATTTATTAAATAAATCTCTTGAAAAAACATCCCCTCTCTTCTATCAAGCCCCACTATTCTTATAAACATTTTAGTTTGTATCATTAGAATAATTATTTTAATTAAATAATAATACATTGTCTAATATTTAATCGATAATTGAAACATCTTTCCCCACTTATTTGTGGAATCGACCTCAAAAAATATATATTATATTTTATTAATGATACAGTGGTGTAGGTTAATATTTATTTTTAATTTGATTATATTATATATAAAAATTAAGATCTCTAGATATAATACATTATTTTTACTATTTTTGGGATTATTGGAATGCAATAAAAACATGAGAGTAATGATTATGTGAAAAAATGTTCTAGTTAAATTTTTTATTACTGATTTTAGTTTCAGTCTGTGATTTTTTTAATTTTTTTTCTTTTTTATTGTATTGGTAGCTTATGTTATAACTCATGATAGATTTTTAGAATGATTATTATCAAACAACACCACCAATATAGTATTTATAATAAGAATTGATGTATACTATATGGGAAACACCAAATTATAGTGGGTGGTCATATAAAATAGAAATCCAAAATAAATTATATGAATTTGAATATTCTGAATTTAAGAATCAATAATAGAGATTCACCTGATATCAACCCTATGGAGGATACCACAATTTTAAAGGAATAAATTAGATTATATGGATGAGAAATAAATTTATAAAGAAGATTACTTATATAAACATCAATGGTATCATTCATATGAATGATCGACTAGATTTATAATAGTGTATGTTTAGAAGTTGTATTACATTATCAATGGAAATGAAGAACATCATAGAGAACATAAAGTATATACACACATATAAGATAAAATATTTTCATATTAAAATTCAATTAAATGGAATTTACAATAATTTTTTATGATTTAGATATAATATTATGAAGAATAATAAGATCTATAGGTGTAGGTAGGGAATGATATTGACACAACCGAGGAAGAAATGAAAAAGATAGATATCAATAAAAAGTATTAAGTGCATTAATTTTTTTTAAAATTGATGAACCTATAACCTTACAAGAAGAATAATTTTAACATAAGGTAATCCATCCATGATTAAAAATAGATTATGATTATCAAAAAAGATACAATTTAATAACCAATTAAGAACAAAAAACATGATGGAATCCGTTATTTTTTCAACTGAGGTGAAAGTGGAGCATGATATTCTAGAGGGTAATGATATTGAGTTTTTTTAGACAAATAAATACTACTAGAATATTATATTTACCTAATATGAATCGAAAATATACATTTCAAAATATTAATAATAATGTGACTTTGACGAATAAGAAAAATTGATGGATAAGATTACTCAAATTCAGAATGATCATCTAGAATTTTATCCTAATTAAAAAATAAATGATGATTTTGTGAAGTATGGGAAATATAAAACGTTGAAAAACTATTATTTTCAATTATTTCATTTATCATTTTCCTCAAAATACATCCCACACCTACAAGTGGTCAAGAAGACCATCCAGTAGTGGAAGTGAGGTATAATACTAGAGAAAAAAGATTATCAGAATTGGGTAAGTGCAAAATGGAAAACTATATATCATGTTCCTAATATCTAATTATGGAAAGAGTTATAGCAATAGAAATATAAGCAATGATAACATGGGGGAACAAGGATTATAAAATTCCATAATATGATGTTGATTTATTTTATTATATTCGATGAATAACTCTCCCCTTGTTTGATAACATTTTTATCGTTAATGATTTGGATACTATATGATCACATGTGGTATTATATATTTTTTATGACTAAATAATGATTCCAATTTTGAGAAAAAATAATTTTTTATTTAATATTAATCATTAAAAATCATCAATTGGGATTATTATTTGTACTTGTGTATATTTTAACATCTCTAGTTTTTTTATAAACTGTTTTTAATGAATGGAAAAAAATATTTGTGCAACAAAATGAATTATATTCTCCCATATATTCCAAAAATAATTCTCTAAAATATACTAATCTATGATAAATCATCACATATGAATAATATTTTGATATATTATATTTTTTCAAATATCATTCCAATAAATATTGATGATATTGGAAGGAATTTTTGGGGTCACATTCATACTTCTATTTTTAGTTTCATGAAAATGATTTCATATATGATTTTTTTCTTGATGTGGATTATTAGAATAATTATTTGAGAAATAAAGGAAATTATGTTCATGACATGATAAGATTAATTTATTATATCATCTCAAGACCTAAGGTTTAATATATCATATATTTCATATTAATTTCTTCTCATATATCATTATAGAATTTATGGAAATATAAACCTACAAACACATGCATTAATATCTTATAAATCCTATAACTGATCATGTGGAATTTTAAATACATGAGTAATTTTATTAAAAATAACTTTTAACCCTATATCCACCTATACATTTTTCCTTCTTAGCCTATAGAATCAATGGATGTCCCTATTAGGATTGATATGCATTATAAGTAATTATTCTCTATTCCAACACTATAAATTATATTCTCTATGAAATTCTATTGGATAAGTGTGGGGGATGTATTTTTCATGGTATAGGTGTGATTTTAGTGTTTGATAAGATATATTAGGTTTATTTTATTGAATTTGGGGTCGAATTGTAATATTACATTCATTCTATTTCATTTTTATGCCTCTATTTGTAAAAATAGAATGAAAAAATGATAATAAAAATGGGTTGTATCCCGTCCATAGCAAAAATATATATTACCAAAAAGATAATCTAGAAATCAAAAGAGGTTAGGTGATATATTTTAGACATATCTAGATAAAAACAATTGAAAAATATATGAACACAAACATACCAAACAATAGTGTAAATTCATTATTTTTTATTAAATCGTTCAATATCCTTTAATTATTCATGGTTGTGGGGGTACGAGATTAAAATATTTTTTAAATAGAAGTTTGCTATTGAGATGTTTCATTTAATTTATTATTTTTTTGTTTTAGTTTCCATATGAATCCTTATCTATTAAATTATTTTCTATATTATCACCGACTATCTCCCAACATCAAAGTCATTTTCCTACTTAAAATTCCCCCTGATTAATTTTGACATTTTAGCTATACACGGATGTAAAAAATCAATAAAAACATGTGAATAGGAACATATTGATGAATATTGACAATAAATATATTTTTTATTACACATAGTGATATGAGGAAAAAAATCATCATGAGGTCAATCATAATTATCATTGAGTTTGATAATAGGTTGAAAGTGTTGTGTAAAAAAAGGGAATATCCAAAATTTCAAATTTTAAATGATGAATTATTTATGATTTTTATATAATGATTTAGGATTTTAAAATCATTTGTTAGATCTTTTTTTCTATCATTATTTTAAAATCCCCTTTTTGAGTATGGTTCCCTTTTTAATTATATGATTGTTTATACTGATAAATTGTTTCATTTTTGTTGTATGGGATATATTTATTTCACATATGTATTTTTGTGGGTTATTTTATGTTTTTTCTATATGTATTTATATGTTTATATTAATAATCCAATTAAATTTTATTGGTTTTTGAATTCGTTTGGTAGTTCAATCATTGCATTGAAATCAGGGAAAAATTGGATGAAAATATCATAATCTAGAAATAGGTAGACATTCCACACTGCATAAAAAAGGAAACCCATGAAGGAGAGTATTTGTTCCAAAGGATACAATATATCCATTTTCTTGTCATGAATATGTAATTCTAGTTATGAAAGTTGAGTTCTTATTTTGATCTTTTCATTCCATCAATACAAGGAATGTAATGGTCACTCCAGTGGAGAGGGGCTCTATAAAATGGATATAGATGACCAATAAACCCTATAAAGAACAATTAGTCTTATAAATAATTGTTCATGAAAGAAAAGGTAACCCTATATTCAATGATCATGTAGTTTGACCACTGAGAGGCTGCCACTCGGGATCTGACCAGTGGTTATTCACCATTATATGGTTTTAGTCATATTTTAATATTTTAAATCATTTTAAAATGATTAAATGAGTCTTAATTTAATTCTAATATAAGATCTTTTATTTATTTCATCAAGATCTCTGGTATTGATTTGAAATTATTCATCTTCATGGATCACCCCATAATGATTTGATAAAACCCATAGTGAATTGAGGAATCATTTAACATTTGTGTATAATAAGAAATTATAATTTTCATTTCAACATAAGATAAATCTCTAAAATATTACAATGTTTTAACAAATAGTTTTCTCTATGCATCAATGATGAATTAAAAATTTACTATTAATTATGATTGAACAATATTGTGATTGTGATATTTAATTCCAAAGTATTAAATGTTATTATTCTTATACATTGAAAATATATACAAAATTAATTTTAGTAATTTTAATTCATCATCCCATGAGGATTTGATATTCTAGTATACATTGTAACATAATAACCATTTCAAATTGATAACATTGATTGGTTGAACAACAATTTATTATTATGATTTTCATATGATATGGAATAAATTTATTCAATAAATCAACCATTGCATTTTGGTTCTCCTATCATCTATCACTCTTTTCTATTTTGGGCATCATTTCCATTTTAATTAATAGTTAATAAGTTTAATAAATTTAAATAATATTAATGAACATTTTTTTAAGAATTGTTTTTTTTGTTCCCATATAATCATAGGTTTTCACATGAATTTACACATTTTTAATTAACTTTTTCTAGTTTGGATTAGTACAAGATAAATTTCATATATTATTCCACCAAAGTATAACAATATAATTAGGGGAAACAAGAGAAAAGGTTCATAATTTTGTTTATTGTTAACTACCACATAACTGGACATCATGAGAAATAATTCATGAGTTACTTGAATATGTAGTTAAATAATTTGATAAGTATTTTATTATCTAATATTAGGAGATTTTACTCTATGTTATAATTAGAAACAAATATAATGTACCATTTAATTTACCATAAAAAATTTTAGATGTCTAAAGCGTGTGAAAAAATAACAATATATTTCACATAAATTAACTAGATATGAATTTTATAACGACTAAAGATATTAGAATTGTGTTAATTTATTAGGGAACTTGTATTTCCCCTTATTTGACCCATTTTACATAATATTTTATTCTATTATTTTAATAAGTTTTCTGTTAAAAATAGCCATCTGTTCTATCTATACATCCATCTCAATGTGAGGCATGCCAAGGAGTCACCTCCACAACACTCTATATCCAACATAGGTATGCATAATTTAGTTACTAAGTGTGTGAGATCATAGAAACTAATGGGTGTGGGAATGGAACAGAGGAGGTTCCCATGAGGGCCATAGAATGGAATAGTGTGGCCCATGGAGGGGGTGTGTAAATGGGCTTCAGCTATCAAATCCTAATTCCAGTTTGATTAAATTCTTTTGTTGCAACAATCACAAAGAACATTAAGAAATAATGAAAATCTATTTTTTGGATGATAGTGGATGTGGTATAATTTCTACACCTTAAAAAAATGAATTAACAGTATCCACATATTTATTAAAATATGTTCCATTTAATCTCCATGATAAATCACCATTTACCATTTACATTAAATGTATTTATGGGAAATATTTCGAATAATAACATCCTTCTTGTTGAAACCCCAGGGCTTCATGTCTTCCTTTCCAGACACCTCCTATTTCTATACTGGAAAAAATGATCATGACTGGCATTTTAATTCTATAAAGGAATTCCATTTTTTTGTTGAACGGTGACATCATATAAAGCATGATTGTGAAAACCACATGCTTCCCATGAAGGAAATTTTGTGTATCACGTGATCTAGTGATGATAAATAAATGAATATATGTTGACACCATTTTCCCATTGCATGAAAAAATCATATCTCCTTTGTGAGAACAATCTATCAATATCAACCTCCCCTTATATTAACAACTCATTTTTTGTTAGGATTTCTGATGCATGTAATTATTAATCCAATAATGAAAATATAGGGAGACAACCTCATCACATAATGGTATTTTTGATGAATCGTTAGATCATGTATCCACCAAGAAATCAAATAATGTTCATCTATTTCAGGACTTATCAACTATCTCAAGACCATGTGTCCATTGACCCACCTTACTTGTAAACAATATTTTTCACTAACAAGGTTTTTTTATAAATAGAATCTATAATTTAATCATCCCTCTCATGAATAAAACTTTTGAGGAAGTATAGATCAAACAAATAATTTAATGAATAAGTCTAAATTATGTTCTTAAGGGTCCTCACCATTTACATTTCGTCTTAAAATCATTTAAATTGAAGTTGTTGAAGACACGAGAGAATATTTTTAATTACTTTATACATTTAATATATTATCAACAAATATTATCATGCTATGTTAATTACACTATAAGTTATAATGTCATGGATCCCATGGTTAATAGATGGGGATCTCTCAAAGTCATACAAACACAATAAAAAAATTCACTTGATAATTTTTTCATCTTCCCTTTGTGAGATCCATTCGTAATTTACTGGTTCAAGTCGTGTTATCCCTTGATTTGCTATCAAAAACTCATCCACTAATATTATTTGTGATCATGTGAAGACCTAAAAGTAATCATTTGAAAACCCAAATGTTTTAAAATCATGTGATCATTGAGTGTATAACCGTCTTTTTTCATATAAACTATAATGAAATTCATGCAATGTAGTCTTCCATACACAGGATTCATTGAAAAACATTGTTTTTTCATGAGGTCAATTATGCAAGATATGTGAAAAAAAATGATAAGTTATAATTACCTCACAATAAAGGACTGAAAATGATGATAATGTAATATTAAATAAGCATGAATTTATTTGAAAAATTCAAATATATCCCATTTAGAGAACATTTAATCATTCAAATCCACTCTACACATGAATGACCAGATATTCACCCATCGTTTGTCTATTGGTATAACGAGTGACCATATGAGGCTCTAAAAGACATATTTTGAATACCTCTATGACTTCGAAGAATATTACTAGTCATTCCTCATTAATATTTGATAAAATCATGAGATAACATGTCAACCATATTACCAAAAGAATGAAATGATGACTAAGATATTTGGAGGATCCTTAATAGGCCTCCCACATCCCTAGGCACGGTCCCATGGTAACTTCAGCATGAAATGTGTAGACATGTAAGTCATCATTTGGTGAAATAACCCAATTACCTCTACTATAAAAAGAAGTAATGAATTATACCATTATTGATATGGGTTATGAAAAGTCGAGATATAGGTAATGAGAAGAGTAGAGAAAGAGAAATGTACTACTTTTAGAGAACTTATCTAGGTAATCTCTAGACCCTATAATGGAAATCCCTTTTGATATAACTTAACATGACTCTTTCACATGATCCACATAATATAACCTAATCAAATGATGATATATACAACATCTTATCACTCATTAATGTGACATCTGTATTCTACAATGCTACATAAAAATCTATGGGAATTTATCCTTTTTATGTGTGTACCCCATGAAATGTATCCTTGAAATGAATGTGAACCCAATGACATATAATATTAATGGAATGAAAAAATATGATTCATGGCATTGACATGGAAACATGACCATTAAATCCACTTATATTTCATTCCCATGTCCATGTAAAAAACTTCATGCAAAGGCATAACATGATCCCATGACTCCCAACTAGTATTGTGATTTCCTCATTCTATCCTTTAAATTTAATTCAATTATTATGTGACCTTAGCATGATAACCATGGAAATTAAATTCAAATTCAAAGAAACATTACCTTCAACATATGTGTAACAATGGAAATTTTCTTGATACATCATCGTTTGATTCCGTTATGATCATGGGATCACATGATTCTGCACCTTTCTCCATGTTCCTTCATGTCATCCTTGATAATTGAGCAACCCTTTAAATTTAAATTGATGGATACAATTGTAGATGATAATTTTTCCCCTGTATATGTTACCTTTTTCATAAGTTTTATCTTTGAAAATATTTTGATACCCTTTCGTATGAACCACATATAAAAACACCGTCTCATGACTCATCAAATGTCTTATTATGTGATCACGCAGATCCCACAAGCCATGATGTGTTTATCATGTTGACACCCATGTACTTGTCATTATTGATTACTCAAATACCATTGGACAAGTCATTATTAGTCACATGAAAGCTATTGGAAATGTTAGTTTTTTCATGTGTAAACACTCAGTCATTCCACCCTTGTCATACGATAACCCTATTGCATGTCATCCTTGATCATGTGAATGTTATTAGATATACCATCACTAGTCATGTAAAAATCCTTGTATGTGTCTGAAATACTCACATGAACACACTTGGTAATGTCAAAAATGATCATGTGAATACTCATAAACATGTCATACTGGTCTTTCAGAATCCTTCAAACTTCTCATCCATCTTACAATGAGAAACATAGACAAATAATCCTTTTCAAAAAGACAACCTCATAAATGTTAACATTGTGGGGATGGAACACATGGACATGTTACATTTGAACCCTTGATCGTGGCCTTTACATAAGAAGCCCTTTTTATATGTAGAGTTTTCTTAATGGTTAGTATTTATACAATCATTTAACCTTATTCATATAATCTCTTTAAACACGGCTTCATTTAATACCTAACACATTTGATATACCTTTCATGGTCATCTTCTCACTTCTCCACCTAGATGATAAATATAGGAATATGTATCGCACTGTATATTAAAAGATAAAGAAATAATATGTGAATTATGAATGAAACATGGGGTGTGTACCTTAATATTCAAATCATTCCCTCTCCTCAAACCAACATTCTCTTCTGTATAATCATCCACCTTAGTTATCTGTAGATGGGACGTGGGATCTTATATAAAGATCCATTTTGGTGTAATCCTTAACCATGCCTTAAATACAGTTAGACCCATTTATGGGTTGAAGTCACATTGATATATGAGGACTCTGATTTCTACCATCTGAACATGTATAAGGATAAATACTAATGGTCATGAACCATTCTCTATTTTTTATTATGCTTTTAATAAAACCTCACGATGTCCTTAGTGTGTAATCCTGGTAAAAGTTCAATATTTACTATCAATTTACATGTTCAATTATTCCACATCTATTGTTTCACACATTTATAATCACTTACATAGTCATAGAGAGTAGTGATGGATGTAAACATTTTAAGATGTTGATTCCCCAAACATGTGAATACATTAATGTGAATGTAAAATTGAATATATTATTCCCTAAAAGGTTCATACTCATAATGAGGTTGCTCATGGTATCCTTACATCTATAAGTCCAGATCAAAACCACTTATTTGACAACTTTTACAATGAATATTCACATAAAAAAAACTATATTAACTCAGGTTTTTCTATTGAAAGGATATGTAGGATACCTCATTATTTCTCTATCCATATATATCAATATGTCATTACTTCATGAAATTAAACTAAATGGTGTAGTCCTATTAAATATCATTTAACTATGTTATGAAACAAGATTGATTTTGATTAATTTTTTCATAAGATATATAAGATTCCTCATGGAGGTTCAATCCAAATTAAAATACACTATCCACATTATAGAATTGGGATAAATACCATTTTTATCGAATATGGATATAAAATAGATTATCATAAATTGAAATGTGAATGGCGGAGAACCATTCTTACAAGAAGTTGTTCTCATAAAAACGTGGTATAGATTATATCATTTGAATATGGTTATCATTACCCATATAAGGAATTTGATAGGATTCATAAACATACCAAAAATCAATAATAGAGTCAGAGAGTGAGAAATATGTATGATATTGGCCCCGCGTTGATGTATTGTTTTATTAAAATTTTGGTATTACTTCCTTTTTAGGGCTAAATAAGTGGTTCATAGGTGTATAGGACGTTTTTGGTGGTGTCCTAGGATATTGGGACTTGAAAAAGATAGTATAATGGATATTAAATAGTGTTTAATGAAAAATTAGTAAATTGGTAGTTCTAACAAAGTGCCTTGTTTAGGGGATCCATGGGACTATGTCTCATCCCAAATAGAGGTTGGAACATGGGATCTGCAATGTTTTCATACCGTGTTGGTTCCACCATGTAACCATGAGTCCTAGAGCCTTATGGATTGAGGGAGCTGCATGGTTGGCACACCGTGTTGGAAACCTTGCAAAAACAAATTGATGCAACCTCGAAAAATTGGGAAATTCTTATTTCCCTAATTAACTTATTTCCATCACTGTACTCACCCCCAATAGAATGAGTAGAAATCAAAAATCCCCGTATCCTCCATGAGTGATTCTACATTTTTTATTGTTCATAAGAGTGTCATTTAGTGAATATCAAAGATCCAGGTTTACTTTGACACTTTTTGTTCAATTTTTTAAGGGTCTTCTTGTGTCATTTCCTCTCATAATGAATCCCTAAAAACATATTTTTTAAAAGTTAAAATATTGGTCATTTAATTGGTTTATGTGTTCAAATCATTGGAAGATGTTATGAAAGTGTTTTTCAATGATAATGAGGTAGGTTCTCTTAGTTATTTCTTCCATAATCATGATTTTTCTTATGTGTTTGGGGTTGTTCTATTTTTATTCATTCCCTTGTTACATTTTTTCTTCTTCTAAAAGGTGATTTGATACATAGATTGTGGTGGAAGACCATTCATGGACACTATTAGGTTTATTGATGATGTGATATGAAACATAGGTATACCCATGGGGTATAGTGAACCATTGAAAGTGGGGAAATAATTTGGCTTACATTGCAATAAAGGAAATCTGAGAGAGAATGTGTTTTAAATTGATATCGGGTATGTGTAATAAAATAAATGATAAATTGAATAGATTATATTTTGTATTTTAATAAATGTGTAATAGGATTTCAAAATTAATTTTTAATATGATTGGGATTTTTATGTAGCTATGTTGTTTTAAATAATTAATAATATGTTTATAAAGCACGAAGTGATTTGAAAAATATGTGTTGACCTTACTGTGATTTAGAATGTGGTCTTATTATACAATTAAAATCATTATTTGAAATGAGGGAATGGCTCAAATTTTTTGAAAACTCATTAGTGATTATTTGAAATGGTTGGAAATTTATATTAAATTCATGAGTCTTGTACAGTGGGTTATTATAGAAAAGGACAAATTGTTTGATGGATATGGGTTGAGTTTGATAAATGAGTTTTTTATAAATAATCATGTGCACAAGGCATGGTGGTATGCGGGGTATTTACATGAGTTTGTATGCTGATGAGTCAGTTTTGACTGATGCCCTAAACCCTACCCATGTAATGCTGATATTAGGGAGTTGGATAGAGGATCTAGTCCTATATTGGTTTCATTTGATGAGACAACAAGGACGGAGGATTCATGGTAAGTGTTTTGAAATGTATGGTTGGTATGTTGGATAGAGGCTCTATGATTCACAACATATGGAGATGATGTAGTTTTGGATATCATACCGAGGTTATATGATTCCTAAAATTATGGACATGACTTGATTTCACGACCTTGGAATTGATTTACGATGATTAATAATGACTAATAATGTACCTTATTAATAAAAGTTTAGAACACATTATGCCTTATCCTATGTATCTTGTGTGATCAGAGCTACATAAGTATGTTCGTTACCACTTGATTATATAAATAATAAAATGGTTACTTTTCATTTTCCTAATGGTTGGAATATTTTATTCTTATTTTTTATCTTTTATTATTTTTTCGCATTTTTTATCATAAAAAGCAAATATATTGATAGGAAATTTCTTTTTATACTATTAGTGGTGGCCTTCTAAGTTTCACTCAGACTATACATGGTCCATCCTAGAACTTTGGAACTCTTAAGAAGATAAATTATTCTATTATAGGTTCGATACATGGATTTCGTGTTTCATTTATGCCTTGGTCACATGGTTGGAGAATGGGATGTTAGGACCAGGTTGGGATATAGGTCAGTGGTTAGGATATTTTGGTACTTTTGTTTTTAGGGTATTATTTTTCTGATATCCTAATATGTAGTGAATTAATCATATTGATTTGGAATGGTCTATTTGATTATGGACGGATGGTTTTGAATGGCATCCTTTATTGTTCGGGTTTTCTACATCATCTGTTGATGTT
The DNA here is from genome assembly GCA_963277665.1 of Viscum album. Lineage (NCBI taxonomy): Eukaryota > Viridiplantae > Streptophyta > Magnoliopsida > Santalales > Viscaceae > Viscum > Viscum album. The sequence continues at coordinate 540,017,237 of OY728130.1, read as the reverse complement.
ACATCAATTGTGGGTGTAGTATAATAAAAGGTTATAGTTAACCAATGTTTCTCCTTATCCTAGAAATGTTAGTTGGTAGCCTCAAGAATATGGGTAGTCATGCCATAGGTTAAGTGATGCCCCTTATTATGGAAAGATTTACAGTGGCTATCGGGGTGGGTTCATTATAATGTGGTATCATAGTTATATGTTGTTTTACTATTTGGGGTGGAGTAGATAATTGATCATGACCATTTCATGGTTTCATATTGAGCTCATTAATTAGTAATTTTATCCCCACAATCAGGGGAAAATCAATGTTTATAATGGTTGGAAAAAGAGGTTTTATTTTTTGGTTATTACTGTTGACTATTTTATCCACCTCAAGTTGTTCACATGGGTTTGATGTTACGGATTAATATGGTTTAATCATTTGTACTATTTTCAAAAGTGAGAGTTACTGAGTCCATGAATCATTCTAGGCCCATAGGATAGATTTGGTATATGTCTATTTATGGTGATAGATTGTTTTTTTGGACCGGATGTATGGAATGTACATTCTGCCCATGGCCTAAGACTGTTGAACTATCCTTGAAATAGTCTTTAAGAAAAAATTTTAAAACAAATTTGAATAAATATTGTATTTTTTTATTTTTTGTTCGATATAATAGTTTTGAAATGTTTTGATCTTCATTTTTATAAATGGAATATTGTAAAACATGAAAACATGGGTTTAAAATAGTATTGTCTAATTAATAAGGGAAATAGGAATGTGATGTAAATTTAGGAACCCCAATCATGGGTATCAATTATATATCGTTTAGACCTTCTGTATGAGTGGTTTTGGTGTTGACAATGCCAGGTTTTGGAGGAATTGGGTTACCAGATATGTGACCATGATGGAATCACATGTGTTTGTTATTATGTTGTTTCATGTGTTTTCATTGTTTTGGTGTGACGTTGATGTTGTGAAATGACATCCTGTGTTGGGTGTCTGATAGTCCATTCCATTTTTGTTTGTATGAGGCATGTTATGGACCCTTGATTGTGTTTTTGAAATATAATTTTAATGTGTGTGTATAAGTTTATTTTCTGTGATGGATATAGTAAATGTTTAGTAGGTTTCATTATACACATTGTCATTTGGATCGGGAGTTGATGTGCTACACATGAGTAGTAAATTCATAGAGTATTGACTATTATGGAGTGGGGATATAGTTGGAAGTATTTTCTTAATGTGACTTTGGATTATGGATTTACAATCATTTGACTTTCGAGGTGACCCATGAGAAATGTATGACAGGGTTTCCAATTCCTTTGGCTGCATATGGTGTGTGCATACACTTTTGGATTTGGCAGTAGAACATAGAGAGGGTTTAATAATTTAAATATTTCCAAGATAGATAAGTGAAAATTGTTAATGCTTATGGGAATGTATCTTTATTTGTCGATATTATTAAACAAGTTTGTTAAATCGAGTGCATCCTAAGGGAGACTAGCCCAACCTTTATTGTTTCTTATAATGGAAGGTATGGGAGGTTTCAATAGAGGTGTAATTGGACTATTGTGGGAAATATTAAGAATTTGGTAATAGTTAATGGTTATTCATTTTTTTCATCCTCAGGGGCATGTGAGTGATTATTTTTTTATAAGGACGGTTTTCGGAAGGATCCATCATTGGGGTATCCAACCAATCTCTTTTGATAATGAAAAATTGGATCCTCGATAATTATTTTATGGTTACAAAATGGGAGACCAAATCAAGTATGGATGATTCTGTTATGAATATGATCTCCAAATTAATAGTAGTAATGTGGTTGAGATGATTATTTCAATGGATGGCTTGTTGGGTGATACGCTGAAAATTCCATGTGGATAATGAGGCTGAAAACCTAGGAGAAATTGTCAGATGAGTATGTGTACATTTAGATTTATTAATGGTGTTGTATAACCCATGTGGGGTTGGTCCAGGTTCTGTATGGGGTTGTAGGTGTTTTTGAGATATCGTGGGCTCCGATGAGTTTAGAGTTGATCAAATTCTTGGAAAACAGAATTATCATTGGGATGGATGAATATGGGCATCAATACATGCACCTGTCGTAATTCTGTTTGATCACAATGAGAGGGATATGTAATTTTTATGGAATTTAGGGTGTGTATTGGTGTTGTGGTCATTGGGTTCCCAGCTAAATCACTAGGGACATGTTGGACGAACTTGAGAAGGTTAATGAATGTGGTGGTAAATGGATGGTTGAATCCAAACAACTTGACTAAGGGTCCTGCAGTGGTAAAGAATTTCCATTGTAATCCCATTATCTATGTGGTGGTTCAGCGGTGACGTGACATTGGAGGACATGGAAGACCGTAACATTCATCAAGTAATTTTGTCCCCGTGGTGGGAGGTGACATAAGTGATGGATAGTTGTGATGGCATCCGTCGATGACTTGTTAGAATAATTTTAGAATGTGATGAACAAGCCTACCATATTGACATCATCCCAGGTACAATAAAAGATCACTTTCCATATTCTTTGCAATGAAAAAGTGTAATGGTAGTATTTGGATCCTTATAAGTTTATAATCCTAGAGTGTAATTTTTTCACTTGTATGGTGTGGAATGCACAATTTAATGTCAATGGTAGAGGTCCCTGAGATGGAGCAGTTGTCGATAAATACCATGGGTTCGCTTCGTGGGGGCTGGGAACAAGTCATAGTAGATTTGTTTTTTTATTGGAAGTTTCATGGAAACATACATATATTTGTGTTTATCAAGTGATATAATTCTGTTACAGGGTTACTGAAATTTGTGGTGGATAGGGGAAGAAGTGTTAATGATACTCATAAGTAGGGGAGTTGATTGTATGTGAGGGAGGGCAGGGACTGATCGTGAAGTGGTAGTGGTTCCATCAGGATAAAAATGAGAGAAATTTGATGCTCATGTTAGGCTTCCATGGTAATGTGTAGGTGGGCCTTAGGTGTGGTGGCTTATTAAGACTTGTGTTGTCATCAGACTCGGGGTTCCCCTAAATGAAATATGAGATTACTATATTAGAGATATGATGGGTTCAGTGAATCATGATGATGGCTCGAAAGGGGAGTGGGTACCTTGATTGTGGTGTTTTCTAGATTTTGGAGAAGGAAACATGTTGGTGGGTTAGATAATGGAGGTATAACTTCAGTAAGATGGATTCATTGGTAGGTAAAAAAGGGGTATCATTGCAACAATAGAGGATGGGTGTTTTGGGACACGCCAATCCAGAATAGTGTGACATGTCATGATATAATGTAATGGATATGATGATTAAAACACATCCTTGGTCGATGCATGAATTTATAAGTGTGTTTTTTGTTTGGAAACAAGCTTAAGAAAAATCGAGTTGATCTTGGTTCGTGAATGGGTGGAGAATATACATCCTTACGATATTGTTTTATGGAAGGTCTAGTTGTAAATTTTATCGGTTTTTCACATTTATATTGTGAATGCTGAGTTGGAAAACATTTTAGGTATATTGTGAATGATTTAACTGAGGTTCTTGGGGTATTTTTGGATTGTAGTGCTTCCATGAATTGGATAAGGGCGGTAGTGTCCAAAATCATATGGTGAGGATTACCATTGTGGAATGTGGTCAGTTGAAGATGTGATTAGTGTTTATTTTTGGATTGGATCTAGTAAGATCCTTTATGGTGTTCGGGTTTTTAAGTGTTTTTTGGATTGGTTCTTAACAAGTTGAATGCCTTGAGTTGAATGTTGGGCTTCACTTTTTATTTTGTTTTCAGAAGTGAAATTAGGTAATTGGGACGTGAGTTACAGACTATCATTAGTTGGTGTATATGTTTGAATTCACATGTTGTTCATTTGAAGATTCCAAACTACGATCACCATTAGAAAGATGATAACATGGGGAGGTGGAATCAATTTATTTGTTTTCTAAATTACATAATAGTTTAGGAAATAAAAGGGGTGATTGGATTTTCCATGTAAGTATTATGTTGTTTATGATATTTCCCTTACGTTGTGATTCTTTTTGTGTTGTTTTTATTTCCAATGGTGTTATCATGGTTGTAATTGGATTTCATTTTGATCCCTCCATTGAGGAGCATCAGGTTCATGATGGTGGACAACAATAAGATATATTATTTGGGGATAACACCAGTTCTTTGTTATGAGCGTTATGATAGATGGCCCGGGTTATATATAATTATTGGAGGTAAGGGTTTGTAGGTTGACCTCAAGGCCCAAACTTTTAGACTTGGATGCTTATTATGGAATGGAAGTGCGTGTTGATTAATATCCATTCTATAGTTAGCTGGATATATAATCCTGGCTCCATGTGGAGGTACGCCAACATTTAAATTTTCAATAAAAATCCATTATATGGATAATGAACTATTAATTTGGTGATTTATAGTTTATTTATTTGATCAGGGGATCAACATGTTAAAATGGATGTGATTGATAAAATAGCATTTAGTGCATTATTAGCACTTGTTTAGTACTAATCATGTGCCTAGCTAGGGGAAGAATTGTGAAAAAGACAACTCCTGCTATCTCACGAGATCAAGATAGTTTTAAAAATCTTTTAGGTACTCAATGGAAATAGTGTAGCATGACCCAACTTGGATATGGGAGATGCACGGTTGGTGCATGGTTGAGAAATTCCTAAAGCCAAATAGTGAGACCCGTAAAATGAGAGAGATTATCATTTCCCATCCCGATCATATTTCTTTCTGCCCATAATTTCACCCCCATTTGACTCCCAATATCGAGGTTGAAAACCATTATCCCCCATCCATGGGTGCTTCTCCTTTTATTATTGGGTATTTTGGGTGTCTTTTAGTGAGAAATAAAGCTCTGGGTAATAATTAAATTCAATTTCCATCAATTTCTGGGATGAGTCTTGGTATGTGGGTTTTACTTTGTCATAATCCATAAAATCGTTTATTATTAATGATTATATGTGTCATTTGTTTTGGTGTTTTCTTGTTTGTATCAAGGGAAGAAGATATGATTGATTTCATAAAATATCAAGTGGTATGTGGTCTTAATGTTTTTTCCATAATCATGATGTTTTGTAAGTGTACAGAGGTGGGGAATTTCACATCCTTCCCATTCTATATTGTATTATTTTATAAATGTTATTTGGGCCATTGATTGCAGTGTGAGACACTTCACAGACCCATTAAGGTTTATTGATGACATGAGATCAAACCTAGGGACACCAATAATGTTTTTTAAACCCTTGAAAATGGTTAAATAAATTATTGGTGGTAGATATACAGGAAATATGATAGTGAATGGGTTGTAAATTGAACTTCAGAATATGTGATTGGATAAAGGGTAAATAGAATTGATTATACGTCAGATTTAGTGAAATTCTATAGGGGAATTTGAAATGGATTGAATAATTAATTTTGTATCCTGATCTAGATATGGGTTTTTGATAATGAATTTTATGTAATGAAACAAAGAAATTTATAAAAATGAGGCATTCACTTGATGGTGATTTAGATATTGGTTTATATATATATATGAAATGTTATTTCTAAATGAGGGCTTGGCTCCTTTTTTTTGGAAAATTTTGCAATGATTATTTCAAATTGATAAAAATTGAAATGAAAGTATTGGTGTATGGTTTTATATTCAATGTGGAAGAACCTTGTTTTTAAGGGTTGGATTCAAGAATATTTTAAATGATAAATTTTTATTTTATTTATACAAATAAATATTATAATTAAGATGATGTTAATTTTTTTGGATTATATAGAATCAGGGGTTGTTTGGCCTAGTTTCTTATGTGTAAAAGGATTTTCCTTGTAATGTTTTATGTGTAATGGGTTATGATTGTAAATGATAAATTTGTTTGATGGTTATTATTTATGTTTGTTAAATTATTTATGGTTTAAGAAGCATGTGAAAATGTATTATTGGTATGTGGGATATTAATTTTGGTTGTATGGGCATAGATTTGGTTGGAACAAGGCTCAAATCCCGACCACAATAATTCATAATTTAGGGAGTCTTAATGAGGCTCTATGCCCCTAAGGGTTTCATTATATGAGAAGACATTGACTATTAATCCACAATAAGTGTTATGTAATATATGGTTGAGATGTTTGAATAATGATCTTGGCTCTACAACATATGTACATAGTGTGGTTTGGGATTTTAGACTAAGGATTTATGCTTCCAAAATACATGGCATGGATTGATTCCTAGACTAAGGCTCCTAGGTATGTTCAATAAGTATGAATAGTGAATCACATTTCTTTAAAAGTATATAACCCCTTATTATTGGCTTCGATATCCGGTAATTCAAAATCCATTTTAGTTGGTTGGTTACCCCTAAAGATCAACAAAATAATATGGTTACTTGTGAGTTTCCATAACATGGGACACATTTATATTTCTTTATTTGTACTATTTATTTGTGCACATTTATTCTCTATGTACACTATGGTATTGGATTGATATTTTTTTAGAAACTATTTATAGTGTCCTATTGAGGTAATCTAACATCCTTCATGGGCCTTAATGACACTTGGTTCCCTAAGTAGATTCTAATTTTTTCTATTACAAATTGAGGACAAAGATTTTGTGTGTTTTTGATCATGGACTGCCTGATTTAATGAGGGGTTGTGTTGACCTGGTTGGGAAATTGGTTTGTGTTCGGGATATTTTGATAGTTTGGGTTTTTGGTCTTTATTTGTATGAATTTATAACAATTATTGCATTGACCATATTGATTCATCATGGTAATTTTTGGTATGGTTATCACTTCTCAGGTTCTATCCTTTATTTTTTCTACTAGTTACTTCATAATTTTCTATTACATATATTTTTCATTTACTCTAATAATCAAGTATAGTATCCCCATGTTCTTTTATAGACACGTGATGCTTGTGGGAAGCCTGTGTTATACAGGGATATGTTCCTGAGGTCTTGTGATTACCCCGCTCATGGAACTGGTTATAGTGGTTATGATGTTATGGAATTTACACAATAATTACATCTATATGAGTTTAATGATCCCAAACTCTCAATTTCTTGAACTATTTTTCTCCTTTGAATCATTGGTCTTAAACCCCCACTGATAGTGTACGTTTTTCAAAAAGGATCATCACACGCTAGTGTTATGGGATCCATTTTAATTTTTCATGGACAAAACATGTCTAAAGGAATAATTTTAATACTATATTGAGCCCCTCTCAATCATCTATAACCCCAAATGAATCCTTTAGAATCAAAAATGGTGAACTCTTTATGAATCCTTTATCTTTTTTGACCCATTCAAGATTAACAATGGATATATTGTCCAGTTCTCTTTGGGAAATTATGGTCATATTTTTTCCTGAATACAAACATTGAACATATCATGAATCCTATAATAGTTTTAACCCATCCATGGGTAAAAAGGATTTATTATCTTGTTCTCATATGAAAACAATATTCAATTTGTGACCTTATAATTTATTTGTGTAATTAATTTAAAACATTCATCTACATCTGTCCTTTCATAAAAGTGTTACCATTTTCAATACAAAAGTGGGAAATATAATGTATCTCCCAGGAACTCATATATATCAGGCTAGACTACTAGTGGGTATTTATCTTTATCTCGAACATTTTTTTTTCATTCATTAAAATCTAAATTTCAATATAAAATTAGCCAATAGATGTCCAGATCATTGGAAAAGTTGATATTACCCATATAACACCTTTGTTGGATATGTGTTATTAGCTGACCATTTGATCACATACGTTATACACCATAGAAACCTTAGCCTCATGGCCCCAAACCAAATTTTTCACTAACTCAAAAACATGAGTTCCCCACTATGAATATCATGTATTTGAATATAATGGTAATAATTTGATCTTTTGAATAAACTCTATAATTACACAATAAGAAGAAGCATCCAATTCTATCTCTCCCATGACAGGTCAACGAGAGGAAGATGAAATTGGATTCCATGTTCAACATTATTAGGAGCTTATACCAAGAGTGAAGATATACGTATCATACCTATCATTTAAAGGTGGATGAGTACAATATCTCTTCTAACTCAAGCTTTATGAATCTACCTAGTAGAGATGCTTCAAACTCATTTCATCATCATTGATATATGACTATATCTCCTCTGGAAGTGGTAAAAAAAATTCTAACCCAATCCAACCAAACACGATCATGTAATACGAGATCCAGCCCTAAGTATCCAAATAGTGAATGACTAGTTGGATACCATATACCTGAAACTGTTAATGTATTTGAGTCCCATAATCAAATCCAGATAGTGGCCTTGAAAGTAACCCAGATCTTCTATTTCCTGGATCCTCATACTACATCCCATCCATCCTTGGTGAATATAGAATCCCCTCATAAATCTCATCCCATAGTTCTAGAGGAATTGTTATTATTTTTAAATGAAGGATCATCTCTAGTATATATTGTTACCAATAAAATATTATAATGGGAACCTTCCCCCAAATATGAACATCAGTCAGTAACCCATGAAATGATATTATCTACAGAAATGGATAATGAAGAAACCTATGACTCTATTAGTGTGATATAAAATTAATTATAGTAAATTTCATTTGATCCAGAAAAAACAACTCTATAATAGGATTATTAAGCCACTATGATATCATATAAGACAAAGATGGTCAAGCCTTCTTTTACCCATTGAATCTGTGTAGATGTCCTTGGTGAGAATTTGTTTTTACATATAGTTCCCGAAAATGAACCTATTGATTTTTCATAGTGTAATATAGATGAGTATATTCCCGATAGAAATAGTAGATTTAATATTCAAAGTTGACATTTATACTACCACCATAATTTACCCAAAATTCATATGAAAATGGAAAGGGTTTTGTAATAACTTCATCAGGTCATCCCTTTAAGGATGAAAATGAAATTTCTATGAATGAATGGATAAATAAGTGGAAATGTGAAAATATGGGTTTATTGGTAATTATTTGGGGAATTATCCAGTGAATATTTCCATGAAATTAAATATCATCACAATCCTATAAAGGTCCTCAATATAGTTATATTCCCAAGACCATACAGATGGGGTGATTTTTATATTCTTCAATCATCCATTGGTATTCATCATTATTGATTTTCTAATACCCATCCCCCATGATGGGGGTGGTTAATTTGAAATTATAGAAACCCACATACAAAAAAGATTGGTTGAATTTCAATATTTCTCATAATCTCAATAGGTGATATTCAAACATTGTCTGACCTCCACAGATTCCAAAAAAAACTCTTGGATAGTTAGGTCCACCAAATTATTGGGGGGAATATTCATCGTCTTCAGGCGACCATTCATCATCACATAGGCCACTAATTGATAATGATCTAGGAACCACATCATAATCTCTAAATACCCCTTGTACCCATGTTGATATAAGTAAGGGTATAAGAACGAGATAACATCATGACGATAATTTGATTAATGATGTATAAATAAATTTATATTCCTTCAATCCATATAATTTCCCTAGTTATTTCCCCTATAATATGGATAATTATATGATAGAACTCTAAATAATTATGAATTAGAAATAATATGACTTAATATTCTTTGATAATCACTCCCCATAACACTAAAATATTGGTAAATCAATATATAGTCTCTTTAATGTCAAGTGTTATCTTGAAAATATAATAGATTAGGGTTTGTTGGAAACACCAACACTTGAATCCCTACACATTTCATCAGATAAATCTTATAAAATACATAAAATTTATAGAAAATCTTGTCCACATATCTCCAAGTAATAAATGAGCATTCTTTAATGTTAGATGAGAAACATGAATATTTCTTTATGATTAAACATATAGATATCCACATTTTTTGTTTTTAATGGACTTCTCTATCTTGAAATAACAAAAAATATATTGGAGGAAACCATAAATTACAACCGCATCTCTTATCCTTAACAATAATTATTAGGGAATATAATAGAACAATGGTATTTATTTAATAATTCAATTCATAAGAATGACAAGGACATATTGTTATTGTTATAGAATCTAGAATATATTGAAATATTTATAGGAATTCTCATAGCTCTATCAAATTCTCCAATCATGTTATATCATCACCGCATCTTTTACCCATGATGTTAAAAATCAAGACAAAATCATTCCCGAATAAAATTACTTATCACATTTAATGTTATTGATACAATTAAATAAACTAATGATCATCATGTGTCTTTATATGATAACCTTAAACTACATGGAATATATTTATGTACATTGTAATATTAAACATCAAAGATAGAATCCTCCTAAAAAGATGGTAAATGATGAGGAATATCAATATATGGGAGATATAATTTGTTTCATTTGGAAAATGTAATGATCAGAATGTACAACTACTACAACACATTCTCCGCCAATATATTACTAAAAAACATTTGATGTCGCTCTGTTTTCTACTGAGGTTGAAAAAAAATAGGCTATCTAACCAAACACTCAGACCCATAAACTGATAAATTACCAAATGTATCTAATGCTACATACTAGAGGGTGTTGTCTCATATCCATTGCACCATTGATAAATCATTCCAACGTATTACATTTGAATCAATGAGTAGACCCATATAAAATTTCACTACAACCATGTCATATATAATATATTAGGAGAAAGAAAGATATATTTATATATTTATTACACTGTGAAAAAATTTTACAGTGGAATTTTGGGATGGAATGAAGAGGAAGGGAGTGGGCATATATCCACTCTATATCATGATCATTGGGAATCATATCTTGAAAATGATGATTTTGTATGATTATATCCTTATACATGCTTGTATAAATTTATAATAACTTCTCTATGTGATTGTGGAAAATAACATGTATATTCTAGTGATAATTTACGGATAGACAGACATTCCTATTAATTCCTCTAGAGAATAATATCATCATTATCAACATGAACATGTAGTTACTCTAGAGTGAGAGAATTTTCATTCTCCCATAAAGTATAATTATCAGAACTTTTTTTATAATTTATGATGAATATAACATGTATTATACCCCCATTCCCAATATTGTTCATCAAATAGTCTTGGATATCTCTCCAATAAAGGTGGACAATCAGGTTGACAAAATCTAGTTACAAACTCCAAAGGGGCAAGAACTGAATCATAATCAAATTACTTCTAAGGAAATATTAAATTGGAATCTTTTAGAGAATATACAAGTGGAGGACCATATCTCTTTTCCCAATCTAATGTTTTTAAAATATATTCATATTATAAATGCACATTTAAATTGGGCTAAGACTATGCCCATGACCAATGTTTCATGGCACACCCCAATAATTACCAATGTATTGGTTCATATCATTACCAATAATCTAGAAGATCATATGCACTATAATGAAGTTTCACAGAAGTGGGATTAGAATCTTATTGTAATATATATTCGTCCTCAATATTTAGAGTAATCTAAAATGAAATACAACATTCATAATCAACTCCAAATAGAAGTTCATCATATTCAAACAATGATACTGATTGAGTCTCAAATTAATACTCTATGAATTTTCCTATAATCATTAAACCATGTATAGGAAAGTCATTGAGGATACTTTACCTCATAATTCAAACTATAAATTTATATATTAAACTTATTTCATCCAAATTGTAGTGTATATATAGGTATTTGGATGTCAATTTTGGATATCCACAATGGTAAACCTTCATGTTTTGATAACCCACCCAGATATAGAAATCATCCCCTAGTCAATAATGTACATAGTACCATAGAAACCTTTAGAAATACATGTTCATAGTCAGCTGGTGATCCATTGAAGTAACATCACCTATCTTACTAAATTAATTATTAATCCCAACAACTCACAGTGGAAATAAATTAAAAAAAATCCATCATAGTCCTCATTGTATAAAAATATCCAATAGGAATCCCATTATATAGTACCATTCTTATAAAAATACTTATTATTTATGTGTCAAAAGATTTTAAACTGCACAATATGGGCCCTCTCGAACGATCTTATAAATTACAATATGTGTTTTCATTGTGGGGAATGAGTCCCCTCTTACATGTGAGCATGATATAAAGAGTGTGATTCTATTTTTTATATTTAACATATAACACCATTTTATTAACATAACCCCATTTTTTGAAAATATTTTTCAACCTTGATATTATTATCAAAACGACTCCATAAAAGAATTCAATCATTTTCAATCTAGGATACCGGCCCATTAGAATTTCATTATACATACTCCAAATCCATGGAGAAGAAATATTTTATTACCCTCATCCTTATATGAGTGTATGATCTTAATAAGATTTTAAATATAATAACTAATTTTTTTTATTCCTATTAGAAATATGATAAATATTGACACTAAATCTCAAATCCTTATTCCAACCACAATATAAAAATGAATATTCTTCCTCCCAATAAATAGGTATATCTTATTCAGAGAGTTTAATCTTATATATAATATATCTCATTTGATTTCTATAGCTATTAGATACATAGAGATTCTTAGATCATAAATTTTAGGCCAAACAATGAATTTTCACCACTCTAATATAGGTCTATCTATGAGAGTTAGATCTATGTATAGGCTTGAGTCCACATTTAATGTTTTACACCCACACAAATTCTCTATCATTAATTATCACATAGAAAAATATAATTCCCAAATAAATGATCTCTAACACCCCAGGAAAATATAGAAAATGACATTTTTATATTTATCCCCATTTGTGGAAAAAATGTCAATATTAATTTAAATGGAATGCTATGCTCGATGGCTTACCCACCACGCAACAACGAGTATCTTGGGAATCTTACGTTGCACTATAATAATAAAATAATATAATTTTAAATTGTAGTTAACATGTAGTCGTTGTATTGCTGGGAATGAATAGAAATAACCAAAATATGATTATATATGTTTTTAAATGTTTTTACATTTATCCAATAAAAGATAAAGGCTTAAAATACGGAAAGAATTCAATTTTAGGCGTTATGCACTAGTTTTCACTAAAGGTTCACTTATTGCCTTTTGAGGGTGAACAATCATTAAATATATTTTTGTTCACTCGTATACATTCTATTGGACCAAATAAAACTCTTCTTAAGAATCAGGACATCAAAATTTACTTTGTGTAAATTTTTGGTGTCTTTCAGATATAGTTCATTTTTTAATGAATAGTGTAAAATGTTGTATTTTAATTCAAAACCTCTTTTTAATCTAATTTATTTATATGATTATATTATCTTTTGAATTTGATTTAAAGTGAAATTAAAATATATTTTTACCATTAAATCCAATAGTAGTCATTGGAATTAATTTCACTGTGAAATCAAACTTAAACTAGTGTCAATCTTTTGATACTTATTGTTTCATAAAAACACGCTATTTGCTCTGACAGCGGGAATTAATTTTTAAATTTATTAATGTGACTAATATGTTTTTAATTTTGTAAAATAGACTTAATTTTTTAATTCAGAATATCAAATATAGCTTGGGGTGAATTTTTGAGATTTTTCTGAAAAACTTCAATTTTTGATGAATAGAGAAACCACTAAGTGGTACTTATAAAAATTGATTTTTCCGTTTAAAAGAAATTTTTCCATCATTTTGTTTTGAATTTAAAAAATCCAACATAAATGGTTGTCATTAAGAAGTAAAGTTTGGTTCAATGGGATTAAAATAATTTTTTGGTGATTAGTAACTTATTAAGTTATTAATCGCGATTAGAGGTAATTAGTGTAGTTTATCGTAAGAATAATGTTTTAAGAAAATGAAATGACCTAGACACATGTCCTACCCTCATTTTATGTGTCATGGCCGACCAAGAAAATCCATTGGTCATCTTGGGGACCCCATGGAGCCAATTCGGTTGGAAAATGACATAAATATATTTTTATTTAATGTTAATGTAAAAATGACACAAACATGAGATGTTTTACTAAAACAAATTTTACATGAGGTTATACAACTCATATTTTTGAATATAAATAGTAATTAGAAATCTAAAAATATTTACTAAATCATATTTTTTTTATAATTTTTAGATATTAAATAAATTAAATTATTTATGACATCATGATGATGTAGCGATGACCTCATTATTTAACGATTTAAATAAAATGGAATGATAATGTAATATCTAAGAACTACACATGTCCAAAACCAATTGGATGAGTGGATATCTAACCCTTATCACCTTATCCTCGAAATACATCAATTTGGGACCTATAAAATCTGAAACGCTTTTGAAAATAAAGTAGCATTTTGTAACTTTACAAGAGTGCCCCTCCTCTCCTCTTATAAAAGGCCCCCACATCTACCTGCTTACCCACACACCCAATGCCTTTGGCTCGGCCAACCCCTTCCCATTTTGTCTCTCTAAATACCTCTCTAACTCCTTGAAGCCTCACTTTGGGCATCAGTCGTTCCAAGGAAGCCTTTGAGCCCAAACCAAAGGGAGTTACCCGATTTTAAGGTAATGTCTTCACTTGTGTCCTTTTGTTTTATTTTGCTTATCCAACCCCCTAAACTCTTTTTATTAATTTATTTTGTAACAAATCCTATATCTTAAATATAATAGGATGTTTTTATAAGAAGGATTCAATCTAAACTGACACACACCTACATATAATGGTTCAAGAACATACTGTTTCCGTGGATGGCGAATTTCTGCCTCCCGAAACGATGATTGTTCAACATTCTTCTAACACATTCAAAGGTGGGCATTAAGATGAAACTATATTTATATATGATATCTAATATGTTTATGTTTTACTTAGTCTTATGTATTTTTCATTTATGTCATACCTTTATGGTTTCCATTAGGGGTAAACGTGATATCTTCATTTAAGAAAGTGCGGACTACCGCCCCCTCAAAGTGATTTGATTAGTTAATACCATATGTGGTACGTATAAAGGATATATTTAATGATATTATATATGATACCATACTGGAATTAAAATACTATTATGTATCATTATGTTTTAATTCCATTAAATATGAAATAGAAACGGAAGTAGCGTTCATGCGTACGTACGTCTTACCGTCTCCATGAACGGTACATTTCATTTTATATCTCAAAATGTTATGTAATATTATAAGTACATATATATAATGGATATATATGAAATATATTACATATAAATTATGGATATAATTATGGAATTATAACATATATATATCTCTCTCATTTTGTTTTAATTCCATTAATATGACAAAAAATGAAAGTAGCGTTCATGCGTACGTACGGCCTACCGTCTCCATGAACGATGCTTTTCTTTTTTTATCTCAAAATGATATGGAATAGTATAAAATGAATATTTACTGGATATATATGATATTTTAATCATTAATACTATTCTGGAAATTATTTACTTATAACTACATGGGAAATCTTTTTTTAAACATGTTCATTTTTGACTCATGTACCAAACATCGGCAAAAACGTCTGATTTGAACTAACATTATTAAACAATTATTATAACATTATAATATGTGATATGAACTGAATAATAATCTATAAAAGAGTTAATTAGGCAATTATTAATTTACCAATGTTTATTATTCAGGAATATAATGAAACGAACAAGACAATTTGGACTTGAGGTATGGGATCCTACTCCACTCTTTCTTTTTAAATACACTCTTCTATGTCATTTATTTTAATGCTCATATTTCTTGTTATTGGGATGTTATTTTATTTTAAAATTACTGTATTTTTTATGTTCATGTGATAAGATACCCTATTCTCTCTCATCAATCCATTTTGGATGTTTTGAGTGGCGCCGTTAGGCTGCCATATTTTCATAAGAGATCTAACCTCTCTCTTTCTTTTTAAGTACTCTCCTTTATGTCACTTCTTTTAAGCTCCTATTTTTTTTGTTAGGGGATGTTCTTTTATATTCCTATTTCTATAAACTTTATTTTAATATGATGAGATACCGTATTTTATCTCATCAATCCATTTTTGTATGTTTTATGTGGCGTCGTTAGGCTGCCGAGTTTTCATAAGGGATTTTCATCTCACTTTTATTCTTGTGAGATTTATGCTAAATTTGACACAATATCCTTTGAGTGGTGTATGTACTGCCCATTATTTTACTCATTCTATAATATAATTTATTTTATGATTATTTACATCAATGTTGTATTGTCATTCTTTCACGAGGTGTCTGTTTCGAAAGATACCCATGTCGGTAAGGGAACCTTTCACCCTCCTCTTTTTAAAATACTTATTTTGTCGGGTCTTTTAATTTACATAATTTTATGTTGGGATATGTTCTCATATATCCTTGTTGATGTAAATTTTATGTCTAAGTGATGAGATACCCTTTTTTTATCTCCTATCTACTCATTTTGATGTGACGCTGTTAGGCTGTCAAGGGAACTTCTTAACCCAATTTCGATTTCTTTGGGTTTAACATGTAGTTATTGAAAATGTAATCCTTTGAATATGTGTGAATGACATTTGATTATTTTACTTTTAATATCCACTTATATTTGGTGTATTCGTTTGTCACACATAATTATGTATTTGATTTATCCTTAAACCAAGGTTACCGTCTTTGTAAGGGACTTCGTCTCAATATCATTTCATTGAGGCATATTTTGTTTCATACTCAACCTTTTTTTATACGGTGTATAAACCACTTTTACTTTTACGTTAATCCAAAAGGAATCTTTTTTATACGAATTGTTTTACTAAATGAAAAAAAGGAATGTTTTGTCGTACGTATGAGGCGACAACGACTTCTCCGCCACCATGACCATTATTTGAGTTTCAGCTTCCTCTACAAGCCATACATTCTTTTTAAAAGAAAAATAAATACCATATTTTACTTTACTTTTATTTTGGTATTGAAAATGGTTTTCATAATGTTTTTATATCAATGTGTTGTATTGATATCTTGTGATTGAAAGGTGGAAATGTTATGTTCCTTTATGCATGTTTTATATGATTATGTTGAGGTTATTGGGAAATATCATGAAGACGGGTGGTTTTGTGATAAACTAAGGGTAGGTGAGCCTAATATAGCTCTCCAATGCATTGGGTAACGCAAAGGAGTGAAACGTTAAGGTTTCTCTAAAGAGATTTAGGGAATATACTGTGGTGGGTATTACAAACGTAACCAAGAGGGTTACTCCCAACGTAAGAATGTTAGGAATGCCTCAAGTTACCTTTTATGTCTTATGATTTCTATGATTTATTCATGATTTTATGAGGTCTATTAAAGTGCCTATGTTTTATGGGAAAATTATGATTTCATTCTTATGTATTTATGAACTCATGTTTCCTTTCCATATTTTTATAACCCTTACTGAGCTTTTTATGCTCATCCCATGTTTTTTAAATGTTTTTCATAGGTCAAGGGAAAGGTACATGAAGTGATTATAGTGTAAAGGATGTGTCAAGAAAGAATCCATGTTTTATTTTAAATATGTTTCCGTTGATGTGAAGAATGAATACTGTCTTTTATGTAACCACTTTGTTTAAATGTGGAATGTAATGCAAGTTTCTTGATATAATTCTCTAAAACTCTAAACCTGAAAAGATCCTCAATGTGTAATTTTGTAATAACTCAAGATTAAGTATGGTTTAAGGATGGGGCCTTATAGTTGGTATCAGAGGTCGGTTTAGATAACATTAGAGGTCAGGGTATTCTCTAAGCATAAGTGACGGTACCATAATGTATAAGATTTCAGAAAGAGTCCTAGTTTTAGATAAAGTGAATAAGTAAGTATATATTAGTGTTTATCATCCTCTTTAGTACATGATGGTTATGTTGATATACTCACACTGAACTTTTTGGTTTTAGTAAATGGATGGATCTAGCAGGAACCAATGTGGCTATGGGTTTGAATAAAACTGGGGTGGTTCTCTGATTAAGAGACTGGATGAAATGGGGATTCAATGGGGAATCTCGTGGTTGTTCTAAACCAACTATTAAGGAGTCATAATCTACCACATCAACCTTGGTGAGTTCTCTAATGCATCATGTACGAGATGGCAAACTCGATGTGGATGTTCAGGTAATAATTAGTAAGGTAACCATTAGGTTTTATATGATCCTTACTTTTTTGGTAATTATGGGTTACTCTATGATATGATGGAAAATGAAAGGAATGAGATAAACTTGAGGTTAAAATATGTTATGATCATTTTTGAATATTTTATATCATTTTTGGGAATGTTTTTAGAATTATATAGTTTTGGAAAAAGGACAACATGCAGACCGTGTGACAACCCATCGCGTCAGACAAAGCTACGGGAATCGAACCCACAACCAAAGTGCGACTGGTATTTATCGTCTACCACGGGACTACGTGAAGTCCTTGTTTAGTTTGACTGATTATTTTTTTAGTTAGATGATTTTATGAATTAAGAGTAAGTTGATTTTTGGTTATCTATGGAAATTTATTATCCTGTCATGGAGGATATGTGATTAGGTTAATTAATTTTCAATAAGAGACATTAAGAGAAACTGATGTTGTTTGCAGATAAATTTTACGATTTAACTTGGAAGACTATGTGAATAAATCATTCAACTATTTGGGTTTCAATATTATTTTTCTTTACTTTGAAGGATTTTATGGAAAAATTGTTTATCGAATGGTCCTTGTTAAACTTTGGGTTTTGTTGGACAAATTTTGGAGATTAAGAATAGATTTTCTTTTTATAAAGGGTTTTCCTTTTCTGGATTATCTAATCTTGTACCAACATTTTTGGTATTGGTTTTGGTTACAGTCTAAAGACATGGGAAGTATATAGTTCCTATTTTGTGGATTAGGTGATTCTCTAGAAGTTGATTATAGTACTCTTAATGTGAAAAAGTCTTCCTAAATACTCGTCTTTTGGGGAAAGTATGAGTTTTTGTAATAAATCTAATGAAAGTTGAAAGTCAACATGATAAGTTATTATGTTTGCTTATGAATAAATTCCTCAAGAAAAATTAACTTAAAAAATGTTGTCTATTAACTTTTCCTATCGGGGAATCAAATACCGTTTAACCCATCATAAGTTTGTGATTTTCTTTTGGTTAACTTTCTCCTAGACATGTTTACTATCACTCTCCCTCAGAACATGACCCTTTGTTTTTTCTTCCATGTCCATGTTTTCCTACATTGAATCCTAGTATGGGTTAACTCAGGTGACCTCTATACTTCTCTTTCTTTATGTTAAAGTTCTTGTTTTACCGACTCTTGTTCCGATGTGGGATTTTCAATGATGTTTCCAAGCCCAGTTTTATAATTGCGAGGACGCAATTTCCAAAAGGGGGGAAGGATGTAACACCCCAGGTAAATAAAGAAATGACATTTTTATATTTATCCCTATTTGTGGAAAAAATGTCAATGTTAATTTAAATGGAACGCTATGCTTGATGGCTTACCCAACACGCAACAACGAGTTTCTTGTCAATCTTACGTTGCACTCTAATAATAAAATAATATTATTTCAAATGGTAGTTAACATGTAGCCGTTGCATTGGAAGGATTGGATATAAATAACTAAAATATGATTATATATGTTTTTAAATGTTTTTACATTTATCCAATAAATGATAAAGGCTTAAAATACAGAAAGAATTCAATTTTAGGCGTATATGCCCTAGTTTTCACTAAAGGTTCACTTATCGCCTTTTGATGGCGAACCATCATTAAATATAGTTTTTTTCACTCTTATACATTCTATTGGACCAAATAAAACTCTTCTTAAGAATTGGGACATCAAAATTTACTTTGTGTAAATTTTTGGTATCTTTCTTATAAAGTTCATTTTTTTAATTAATAGTGTAAGATGTTGTATTTTAATTAAAAACCTCATTTTAATCTAATTTATTTATATGATTAGATTATATTTTGAATTTTTTTTAAAGTGAAATTAGAATATATTTTTACCATTAAATCCAATAGTGGTCGTTGGAATTAATTTCACTTTGAAATCAGGCTTAAACTAGTGTCAATCTTTTGATACTTATTGTTTCATAAAAACACGCTATTTTCTCTAACAGCTGGATTTATTATTATTAAATTAATTAATGAGACTTATATGTTTTAAATTTTGTAAAATATACTTCATTTTTGAATTCGGAATATCAAATATATCTTAGGGTGAATTTTTGGGATTTTTCTGAAAAACTTCAATTTTTGATGAAGAGTGAAACCACTAAGTGGTACTTATAAAAACGGATTTTTCCGTTTAAATAAAATTTTTCCATATTTGTGTTTTGAATTTCGAAAATCTGACATACATGGTTGTCATTATGATGTAAAATGTGGTTCAATGGTATAAAAATAATTTTTTGGTCAATAGTAACTTATTAAGTTATTAATCGCGATTAGAGGTAACTAGTGTAGTTTATGGTAAGAATAATATTTTAATAAAATTAAATGACCCATTCACATGTCCTACCCTCATTGGACGTCTCATGGTAGACCAAGAAAATCCATGGGTCAACTTGGGGACCCCATGGAGCCACTTTGGTTGGAAAATGACACAAATATCTTTTTATTTAATGTTAAAGTAAAAATGACACAAACATGAGATGTTTTACTAAAACAATTTTTACATGGGATTATACAAGTCATATTTTTTACTATAAATAGTCAATGGAAAGATAAATAGATTTCCCACATCATAGTAGTTTTTTTTATAATTTTTAGACTTTAAATAAATTAAATTATTTATGAAATCATGATGATGCAGCGATGACCTCATTATTTAACGATTTATAAAAAATGGAATGATAATGTAATATATAAGACCTAAACATGTCCAAAACCTATTCTATGAGTGGATTTAGACCCCTTATCACCTTATCCTCGAAATACATCAATGTGGGGCCTTTAAAATCCGAAACTCTTTTGAAACTAATGTAACATTTTGTAACTTTACAAGAGTTCCCCTCCTCTCCTCTTATAAAAGGCCCCCACCTCTACCTCCTTACCCACACTCCCAAAGCCTTTGGCTCGGCCAAACCCTGTCCATGTTGTCTCTCCACATCCCTCTATAACTCCTTGAATCCTCACTTTGGGCAGAAGTCCTCCCAATGAAGCCTTTGAGCCCAAACCAAAGGGAGTTACCCGATTTTAAGGTGATGTCTTCACTTGTGTCCTTTTGTTTTATTTTGCTGCTCCAACCCCCTAAATTCTTTTTATTAATTTATTCTGTAACAAATACAGTATCATAAATATATTAGGATGTTGTTATAAGACGTATTTGATCTACACTTACACACACCTACATCTAATGGTTAATGAGCATACTATTTCTATGGATGGCGAATTTCTGCCTCCCGAAACGATGATTGTTCAACATTCTTCTAACACCATCAAAGGTGGACATTAAGATGACACTATATTTATATATGATATCTAATATGATTATGTTTTACTTAATCTTCTGTACTTTTCATTTATGGTGTACCTTTATGGTTTCCATTATGGGTAAACGCGATATCTTCATTTAAGGAAGTGCGGACTACTGCCCCCTCAAAGTGATTTGATTCGTTAATACCATATGTGGTATGAATAAAGAATATATTTAATAATATTATATATTATACCATACTGGAATTAAAATTCTATTATGTATCATTATGTTTTAATTCCATTAAATAATAAATCGAAACAGAAGTAGCGTTCTTGCGTACGTACGGCTTACCGTCTCCATGAACGGTACATTTCATTTCTTTCTCAAAATGTTATGTAATATTATATGAACATATATATAATGGATATATATATAATATATTACATATAAATTATGGATATCATTCTGTAATTATAACATATATATATCTCTCTCTCATTTTTCTTAATTACATTAATATGACAAAAAATGAAAGTAGCGTTCATGGGTACGTACGGCCTACCGTCTCCATGAACGGTGCATTTCATTTTTTATCTCCAAATGATATGGAAAAGTATAAAATGAATATTTACTGGATATATATGATATTTTAATCATTAATACTATTCTGTAAATTATTTACTTATAACTACATGGGAAATCTTTTTTCAAACATGTTCATTTTTGACTCATGTACCAAACATCGGCAAAAACGTCTGATTTGAACTATCATTATTAAACAATTATTATAACATTATAATATGTGATATGAACTGAATAATAATCTCTAAAAGAGTTACTTAGGCAATTATTAATTTACCAATGTTTATTATTCAGGAATATAAAGAAACGAACAAGACAAGTTGGACTTGAGGTATGGGATCCTACTCCACTCTTTCTTTTTAAATACACTCTTCTATGTCATTCCTTTTAATGCTCATATTTCTTGTTATTGGGATGTTATTTTATTTTAAAATTCCTGTATTTTTTATGTTCATGTGATAAGAGACCATATTCTCTCTCATCAATCCATTATGGATGTTTTGAGTGGCGCCGTTAGGCTGCAATATTTTCGTAAGAGATCTAACCTCTCTCTTTCTTTTTAAGTACTATCCTTTATGTCACTTCTTTTAAGATCCTATTTTTTATATTGGGGGATGTTCTATTATATTCCACTTTAAATAAACTTTATGTTAATAAGATTAGATACCCTATTTGATCTCATCAATACATTTTTGTATGTTTTATGTGGCGTCGTTAGGCTGCCATGTTTTCATAAGGGATTTTTCATCTCACTTTTATTCCCGTGAGATTTATGCTACATTTGCCAAAATTTCCTTTGAGTGGTGTATTTACTGCCCATTATTTTACTCATTGAGTAATATACTTTCTTTTATGAGTATTTACATCAATGTTGTATTTTCCTTCTTTCACAAGGTGTATGTTTCGAAAGATACCCATGTCGGTAAGGGAACCTTTCACCCTCCTCTTTTTGAAAGACTTCTTTTGTTGGGTCTTTTAATTTACATATTGATATGTTGGGATATGTTCTCATATATCCTTTTTGATGTAAATTTTATGTCCAAGTGATAATATACCCTTTTTTTTCTTTTATCAACTCATTTTGATTTGACGCCGTTAGGCTGTCAAGGGAACTTCTTAGCCCAATTTAGATTTCTTTGGGTTCAACATGTAGTTATTGACTATGTAATCCTTTGAATATGTGTGAATGACCTTTGATTATTTTACACTTAATATCAACTTATATTTGGTTTATTCATTTGTCACACATAATTATGTAATTGATTTATCCTTAAACCAAGGATACCGTCTTTGTAAGGGACTTCGTCTCAATCTCCTTTCATTGAGGAATATTTTGTTTTATACTCCACCTTTTTTTATACGGTGTATAAACCCCTTTGACATTTATGTTTATCCAAGAGGAATATATTTTATATGAAGCATTTTACTAAATGAAAAAAAGAAATGTTTTGTCATACGTATGTGGCGACAACGACTTCTCCGCTGCCATGACCAATATTTGAGTTTCGGCTTCCTCTACAAGCCATACCTTCTTTTTAAAAGAAAAATAAATACCATATTTTACTTTTCTTTTATTTTGGTATTGGAAATGGTTTTCATAATGTTTTTATATCACTGTGTTGTATTGATATCTTGTGATTGAAAGGTGGAAATGTTATGTTTCTTTTATGTATGTTTTATACGATTATGTTGAGGTTCTTGGGCATTATTATGAAGACGGGTGGTTCCGTGATAAACTAATGGCGGGTGAGCCTGATATTTCTCTCCAATGCATTGGGTAACATGAAGGAGTAAAACGTTAAGGTTTCTCCGAAGATATTTAGGGAATATATTGTGGTGGGTATTCCAAACGTAACCAAGAGGGTTACTCCCTACGTAAGAATGTTATGAATGCCTCAAGTTACCTTTTATGTCTTATGATTTCTATGATTTATTCATGATTTGATGAGGTATGTTAAAGTGCCTATGTTTTATGGGTAATGTATGATTTCATTCTTATGTATATATGAACTCATGTTTCCTTTCCATATTTCTATAACCCTTACTAAGCTTTTTATGCTCATCCCAAATTTTTGAAATGTTTTTCACAGGTCAAGTTAAAGGTACATGATGTGATGATAGTGTCAAGGATGTGTCAAGAAAGAATCCATGTTTTATTTTAAATATGTTTCCGTTTATGGGAACAATGAATAGTGTCTTTTATGTAACCACTTTGTTTAAATGTTGAATGTAATGCAAGTTTCATGATCTAATTCTCTGAAACTCTAAACCTGAAAATATCCTCAATGTGTAATCTTATAATAACTCAAGATTAAGTATGGTTTAAGGCTGGGGCCTTATATGATCATTATCATGTTGATAATTACTCATGTGATCTTATGGAACCTGTAAATCATCTCTAAATAATGATATCAAGGTGGTTTCAATTCAAATACCTTAAACCACATCCATGTTAGGTTATGTTAAACTACATGAAAAATTCCAAGGCACATTGCATTAATCAACAAACCATGTAACATCCCATTACACTTTCCAGGTAATACGTTTTTATTATGTTAATTTTCCTTCATTGGGTACATTTGTGGTCTTCACTCTGTTAGAGAGGCTCTTATACAGAAAAATGAGATAAATTTAAAATATCAATGTTTTTTTGACTTAATTGAGTGATGGTGTAACCACGTAAAATACATATCTTCATTCATTCCACGATTGGAGAACCCATGTATTTGAAAATTTTTGTTTTCTACATCATCCTATATTTTATGTACTTTTCTTGGATATTACACATTCGGTTAGGGTATTAAAACAATTGAAATGTTCCCCAAGAATATTTTGGGGAATAGGTTGCATGAATGAATGTTTTATACTAATTGAACTATGATCTTGTCATATACATACTAATATAATGTTTTTAATAAAAATATAACTAGTTTTATTGAATACATGACCTTCATATATTACATAAAAGGTAATAGGATTACTTGTTTTGTAATTATAGTGATTTGGGTTTTTAGGTTTATGAATTAATTATTTTTCATTTAGTTAATTTTATTCCCTTCTACCTCTTGACCAAGAATCTATCATGGGTGATTTTGGAGACATCTAAACTTTTTGGATCATTTCGTTTGATGATTGATCATTGTTCTCATTGATGTTTTTTTCCCTATATAAGTGTTATTTTGATTTTATGTATGAATTTTATTGCGGTAACAATATTTGCAACAATTTTGTTTAGATTTATGATTAGAAACTGTTTCTTAGTGATACATTTTAGATTCATGGAATGAATTATCTTTCAAAGTGATTTACCATAGTTTTCAATCACGGTTCTCGAAGCTATCTATGTTGAATCCATTTTAATGATGGTGTTTCAATATAATGGATTAATGAAATAATAATCATTTCATTATTTATAAATTTCTTGAGGTATTTCATCGATATTATGTGATATGTGATTTTAAAATATTAATTCTTAAAGAATAATGTTTTTAACGGGTTTCTCATTGAATATGGATTTTTTATTAGGAAATCATATTTCAATCACTGAATTGAACTAGATTGAATTTGAAAATGTTATATAATATTTTATGAAACTATTTTATTTTTATTTATATAATTGTAACATTGGGAATATTCGGTGCATCAGTAAAGATAAATGTGTTTCCAAAGTGAGTGTAACTACTTGAAGGTATGAAATTTTTTATAGAAGGATTGCAGATGGAGTCAATGCTGGTGTGATTCAAAATTAGTCATGTTTAGGATCATTAGTTGCTATTATGAATTGCACAAAATGTGTGGTCCCAAATGGAATTTATATTTTATTTATGTTTATTTATCACATGGCTTTTTATCATTGACTGTATATTGTAGGTTTTTATGTGGGGTTCTATAACATATCATATCATGTTAGGTTATTTCATGGATATGTTTTTACATTATTATAAACTGATTCGTGGATATGATTCTTAATTTTATCACATCTAATTTTCATATTTCATGTTCGAGAATACAAAATTATTAAAGTCAAACATGGAGGGGAAAATAAAATACAAATGATTGTGGTTTATGAATATTATTTTTAAAACTATTTCCCTTTTAAAATCAATAATTATATCATTCTAATTATTAGACCATGTATAGACATTCTGGTGGTATCCTACTCAGATTTATTCTCAGACCCTACTCTTCCAATTGGATGGTTCTATATGTTGTATTGTTGGATACATTTAAATGAATGGGAATTTTATAGCATGTCAGATTCTCTTTCCGACGTTTCCATCACAGAGGGGTTTCATTGATGTAATGAACGAAAATGTTATCAATGCAAAATTCACATATTATAATTATTTCATATAGGGTAAACCACATAAAATCACATTGATAAAACAATAAAATATTATTATTTAATAATTAATGAAATAAGAGGTATTTCTAGAAATTAAGGAACTAATCCTAATTGAACTATATATCTAACCCATGTAATTGTAACATGACCACTAGGAATAATAACTCATACAATAGAATAATAACTTCATATGAATGAAATTATTAAAATTTACCCATCTAATAAAACAGAAAATGATATTTTTATATCACAGTATATGTATATAAATGCTTAAAAAAATATTAATCAAGTGTCCATATTTTTATAAAACCTAAATATTTGTTTATAAATTTATAATTAATATAATTATTTTAATAAATTATTTTAATAAAATTGATTTATAGGTTATAATTTTTCTATTAGATGATATATTAATGAGACCATAAATACTTAATCAAGACATTATAAAATTAGTTATAATTTGAAAATCAGCATTTTCCCAAAAATGATGATTTTAATTAGAATATATCTTTAACATATATTGAAATTTATATTCAGTGAATGGTGCTAATTTCTTAGTTCTAAACATTGAAGAAATGTAATGGTTTAATTTTTGTTAATTTCAAATGTACATGAATGTTTTTGAGTAGTAAAATATAATAATTTATGATAAAATATATATACAATACTATTTGAGTCAATTTTTATGTAATGATGATGTACGAAGAAAATATAGAAATGTTTATAATTATTTAAATATATTTATATATAAGTTTCAAATAATTTATTGTTTTGACCAATTCTAATCAATTGAATAATATATTGTTAAGACACCCCTCTCCTCCCCAAAAAATACCCCATATCACCACCTCTTCGCCTCATACCTTCTTTGTTGTGAAGCCTTTCCATGAATTTCCTATAACTCCAAATAATACCCTATAAAAAAATTTTATCCCTTAGTCTCATAAATAATCCAACCAATTTTCCATGTGGAGGTTCTCAAAGAGGTGAAATTGAAGAGGTAAAATCATATTTTGTTTCATTTTTTATTTGAAATTTCACTTCGTTTCTTATCCTATATTATCATATACTTATCCAAATGGAGTGATATATCATGTATCATTTATATACTTATTTTTTATTATGTTAATAAGGTAATTCATCTTCAAATATCACCCATTTTATTTTTATTCTAAAAATATAATTAGCAAACATAGTCTGGCAATTTTCCACTATTGTGGTTGATGTTGTTTCATTATTCACTACCTCCGTCAAGGGAGGAAATAAAACCATTATTGTAGTTAAATAAGATTTTATTATAAATATTATAATATTTGTTATATTTTTTTAACCAATATATAATTACTATGTTTAATAAAATGACATATTTTCTTAATGGTGTAAAAACCTCCAAAATAATATAAATCATTTTCAATAATGTTCTATATAAAAATTCATCCACATACCATATACCTATATAAAATATAAGAAAAATTAAACATATATATGATCATTATTAAAAAACAATAATTTTAGATATAATCATTCTCATTGTACACAAACTTCCATAATTATAATCAAGCAAACTGATCAAAAAAACCATAAAAATGAACACTTCTAAATGATGAAATTGAACTCTATTACTCATGAAAAAGACCAAACATGAAATTAATAGAACTATAATAACTAAAATACATGTATAATAAGTTTTGGTTTTGTGAGTTAATTATTGTAATATTAGTTTTAGGATATTATTGAAAAGAATCAGTAATATATAAGATAAAGGGATTCTTGTACCAAACTCAATTTCTTAGGGTTCATCCTATTTGTTACCAATTTTATGGGTGGATTTCTTCTAATAACTACCAAACATTATTAAATTATTATTGTATTTTCATATATGTGATATAAATGTTTCCAATCATATTTAATGTCAAATTCAATTTTATTCCAAAAAAAATATTCTTTAAAAAAACATCTCATTAATATATAATAATGCTAGAATGTATTAAAATGTATGTGTTGTGGCCTATCAGCCGGACCTTCCACAAAAATGATCACAAATACCAGATTTGTTACGTGTATTCCACTAGATGATGTGCATACTATAAAACTAATATATAATAATTCTAGATGTGGTACAGTTTGCAAATATTCTCTCTTACATGGAGAAACTACTGATGTACTTGGACCACATAGATAATGTTCTACAAAAAAAGACTAATCAACTAGTAAATGTACAATGGAAGTACCATATGTAAGTAGAGGAAAAATGGGAACCAGATGAAGCAATAAAGGAGAAGTATCCTCACATGAGTTCACCAAAGTATGTAAAATGTAATTTTCAATGTGAAATTTCATAAGGATGAACAATATACTGAAGAAAAAAATTATCTATCAAAATTCCATTCATTTAATTGATTCATATATAATAATCTACATTAAATCACATTTAGAACACACAAAAAATTATAAATATTGAATGAATTTAATAAAAGTTATTTATAGAAATTAATGGAACATATCCTAACAGAATAGTATCATAACCCTTTGAATAGTAACACATCCATTAAGAATTGAAAATTGGGAAATAGAATACTAAACTCATTAATGAATATATAAATTAAATTTATGAAAATTATATTGATAATTTGATATAAATATATAATAGTATAATTAAACAAATATTTTTTAAAATTAAAAATTATGTGTCTGTATTTTTATAAAACATAAATGTTTATTTTTATTTTTCTAATTAAGATACTAATTAAATTGAAATTTTTTACATAACATGAATTCCTATATTAACATTTTGTTATGTTATTATTATAAGATAATTTTATGAGACCATAATTAATTTCACATAGTGTTATAATATCAATTATAATTTTAACAATGGAAATTCACATTTAAATGATCATTATAATAAAATAATAAATTTCTCATATTTATAAAAATATTTTAAAATATTGAATATTTTTTTGAATTGTAATCAAATGAAAAGTGTAAGGGTTAATAGTATGGATTTTGTTATATACTGGAATTTGTATTGAATAGTAAATTATGATAATTTACAAAAAAAGAGAAATACATCAATTTTTGAGTAATTATGGATTTAAGGATGACATAAGAACAAAATATCAAACTATCCTTCATTATATTAATATATTTATTGATAATGTTCAAAATATTCCAATTCTTCATCCATAATAGTAACGTAATAAAAAAATAATGAGAAACCATCCCTCTTATCCCCTATAAATACCACCCTTCACAACCTCTTCTCCCCACACCTTCTGAGATTTTGATCTTCTATAATTTGTTCCCCAAACTCATCCTAATCACATATCCCACTTACAAGATCCCATTTTATAATCCAAATACCAAACTATTTGTTTTAATGAGGATCTCAGGGAGGAGAAATTCATGAGGTAAAATCCTCTATCTTTTTCTCTTAAATTTTTTTCAATTTCAATTTATTATCCTCTCCTGACAACTACATATAAAAGTGAAATGACAAATAATGTATATAATATATATTTTAATTTAATTATATTAATGTGATAACTTATATTCAAATCATTTAGCCTTTTTATTTATTATAAAAGTGAAAATATGATTCGTGGTGTGCCGATTTATCTCCATTGTTGACAATGTATTGTAATATTTCACTACCGCCTTTAATGATGATCATAAAAAAACTATTATGGTTAAATTAGATTGTATTTTCTATATTTTACTTTATATCATTTTAAAGAACCAATATATATATATATATGATGCGATATAAAATAATATATCTTTGAAATGGTTATAAAAAATTCAAAAACTAAATTAAATCATTTTCATTAGCATTATATCTAATAAATCATACACATACCATATAGAAAATGACATATTAGACCAATTAAATATAATTATGTTTATCAGTAACATATAACATGAATTATTGAGAATTAATCTCATTTTATAAGAACTTTCATGCTTATAAACATGCGAACCAGTGATGAAAACGAAGAAGTAGAACACTTCAAAATAATGAAATTGAAATATATAACACAAGAAAACATTTCATAAATGAACATAATAATATTATAACTAAAAATATAATTGTATAAGAAGAACTATTTTTGTTAATTAATGAATTAAATTTTATTATACCGATTATTAATGTGATGAAATCACTCTGGAAAAAGGTAATTGTATTTTGGAACCCAACTCATTTTCATTGTGTTGTTATTATTTATTTTAAAATTATAATGTAGATATATTATAACAACTTGAAAAAATAATTTAATTGTTCTTACATTTTTATTTTTGGGATATAATTTTTTTAAAATATATTTTTTGAAAAAATGTAATGATTTTTCAATAGAAATCTTCTTTCGGAAAACACATTTTTTCGTGAGATTGATTCTTCATTACTAAATAGTGATATTTCTTATACCAAGATTTTTATTCCAAATTTATATAGATAATCCCAATTTTTATTAATTAATGTATTCATTATTAAATGAAACACATTCCTTTTCATGAGATATTTTTTTCAAGGCTGATATATGTTCTATTTGACATGCATTATTATGGAAGTGGTTTGACGTGACTTGTGTGCACATAATTATATAGATATTGAGAATGATTTGATATGACATGAACGACCTAAATTATAAACCACTCCAATTTATTGTATATTGTGATGTATATCATGAGATAAATTGAAAAATGTGTGAACACGAAACTAGCATTTTTCACAAGTATTTTTCATATTTAACCAATATGGCATGAAAATTGGTTATAATGATTTTCCACAACTCATGCCTTTATATATTGATTCGTATCATTATTATGATGAGGATACCATGATTATGTTATGATGTGGATGATTTCATTCACCCATGGTATATTTTTTTGTTCTTATCTATCCTTTACGGGGATTTTCTCTCACCCCTTTGATATATATAATCAGGTTAGTAAATAATCTAGAGTGACAATGATGTCCAAAAACAACCTATGGAAGAAATAATTAAAGTAATTTTGATATTTTATTTAGAAAATGTATTGTATGTTACTAATTTTCCCATTACACCAAACATATGGATCTATTTTTTGTAACATTATTTAATCGTTAATGCTTAATATTATGTATTAGTAATTTTAGAAAAATTAGGGTTCAATATAACAAAGGTGATTACTGGTCATATGACTACTTTTTTGTATTTGTTAATATTTTCAGGTATCTCTAGTTTGTAAATAATTGTATGGATAGAGCTGAATCATTTTCTTCAACATAGAACTTTGGTTATATTTATATGTTATATATATATTAGTATTTTTCTACATTATTTCTTCACCCCACTAT
The DNA here is from genome assembly GCA_963277665.1 of Viscum album. Taxonomy (NCBI): domain Eukaryota; kingdom Viridiplantae; phylum Streptophyta; class Magnoliopsida; order Santalales; family Viscaceae; genus Viscum; species Viscum album. The sequence goes on along the minus strand of OY728130.1, from coordinate 539,985,636 downwards.
GTAACATCTAGATTTAGTTTGCGGATTGGTCAACCCGAGTGGGTCTATTAATAATTGGATTTAAATCGAAGGTGATTCCTAATGTGTGCTAACACTTTTAAAATTTCATTCTCTCTCTTGTATAGAGAGTAGGTAGGACCATCCTAATTTAGACAATATAATATAATATGTGGCTTGGCCTGATCACATCCATGACTAAAATTGAGTTACCAAGGGAATTTTTGGACATTTATTACGTCTGAGACATGGGTTTTGGGTAAATTTGGATGAACTTTATAATATGATTATTTAAAAAGACCTATTTCTTTTTTGAAAATTTCTATTGTGGGTTGATATATTAAATTTTTTTAAATTATTTTTCTTTTAAATAATTGAATTGAAATATGGTTTTGGTCATATGTTTTTTTATAATTTTATCATGATCTAATTTATTATTTTCATTCATCTATTAGAGAATGCTGCTGAGAATAGCATTTATAAATCTGACGGAGGAATCTATGAGACTATTTCTATAGGTGAATCACCCAAAGATCCCACATTTAGTAGATGTTTTAATCTACTATATTTTGATTCTAGTTCCAGTGGGTGGTAGAAACACATGGCACGTCGTGTGTCATGGAAATTAGTTTACTAAGAATCACACACCCATATACATTTAAAATAAAGGATCGTAGAAATCATAAGTGGGTCTTGAACAAATGGAAAGGTAATTTAATTTCATAAAGAATACTAATGAGTTAAATGTGTGTTTTTTCATGTACATACTCGATGGATTAAGAATGATATGGTGGTAAACTATTCTATATGCTTAATTAAACGATCACAATACATATGATTCATTCATGAAAATCATAGATAAATATTATTTTTCATCAGCCATTACATGAAACAATGACCTCATTGTTTTTATCTATTGTGAATGGGGAGCATACAGTTATTTATTATTTTACATGTTTTATTTAATTTATATGTTTGTAACAAAATATTGTCACTAATTATTACCAATACGATCAATGGTTTTATTTGGGGAAATGCCCTAATATTAGGTGGATTTTGATTCCCAAGTGCCTTTTAACCATTGTTGAGGTCGTTGAAAAGGAATATTTGGATGAGTTAGAAATAACTATTAAGAAGAGTTTTGTTGGACCATTAGTGGGTGAATGTGATAGATAGAATGTATCATTAAGCCAAAAAGGAAACATAATGCTTGTATTTTCTCTTCAAGACTAGTTCTAGGTTCTATGGTAGGGTAGAAAATTGTTTTTTCTATCTGTTTGGGTGATCTAGTCATACCAAGAATTACTATATGGTATCTCCTAAGACATTTCATTAACGGGGATTATCAATCCTTATGAAGTGTTTTTGTGAATTGTTATCTCAGGGAAGTAAGACATAATACACACATACCATGTATTCAAAAGTTCATCCAAATTGTTCCATGGGAGGAGGGTAAAATCATTTGGTTGATTGGGATGGTCATGTGTAAAATAATGAAATTATATATGTGACTATGTATTCATAGGATTATTAAAATGATATCTAGCTACTATTATAGGTAGGGTATTTATTTAATCATATATGGTGATGGATTTGTTTGATATTATATCGACTCATTATTTTATGTCATAAAGGTCTATTGATGTGTTGGGATTTCATTTAGAGTTTATTTCAAAATATTTAGGATCTTTTATGGCCTTTGTAAAAGGGGTTATAACATGAATTCAAGTGTACCACACATCTTTGGATGTTATATGTATTGAGTATGAATGGTAGATCATGGTAATTGTTCATTAAATCTTCCATATAATTATTATCCTGGAATGAAAGTTAATTATAACAAAATTGATATACTATTATAGTATATGATTATAGTTCATATTTAATAATAGGGAGAATCATGTCATTTAAGGGGAGAATGCCTCTATTGTAGGAATGGAATGTTCCATTTTTTCTTATGATGGAGTAATAACATGTGAGTTGACAGATATGATTCATCATGTAGTCAACCCTTATTTTGGTTGTCAAAATTTGGTACCGGGGAGTATAAACCCTGAAGTCATCCCTTGTTGTTTTTCTAGTTTACTACACCAGAGAGTTGTCCAGTTATTTACTCACATGATACCATGTAGGATGTCTATTTTTATTCCATCTTAAAGAATGTAACCTGATGAGTTGGTGTAACATAATGCCTAGATTTTGGATCTAAGGGATAACTTATTTATTCACCATATGATGCCACTAATGAATTTTCTAATCCTCTTTTCTAGGATATAATACATGATCATCATATTCATTAATATTAATAAGAAGTTAAATTGGGTGACCACTAAGAACAAATATAAATTTCCTAGGATTGATGTTCTGTAGGACAAGTATAGTAGTGAATGTTGGTTTTTAATGATTTAAAAGTGATTATGATAACATCAGTTGATGAGATGAGAATATTATATACCAGAGACATATTTTGGGCGCCGATATTGTAATTTTGAGTTTCATATTATGATATCTAGTTATAATAATGCTCCTATAGTGGTTATGGTTTTTATAAACTATATTTCAATAGTTTATGGACTCATTTATTTATTATTTTCATTGATGATATATTGATATACTCCCGGAAGTCAGAGGAGCACGAGATCAATTTTGTTATCATTTTACACACCATGATGTAAAATAATCAAAATGGTTAGAATTCCAAATGTGAGTTTTGGATCCGTGAAGAAAATTTTTGGGGGGCATTTAATATATGGGGGGAAAGTCTCATTGGATACTAAAAAGATACAACAAGTGATATTTTTAGATCATATCATAACTAATTTTAGATCATATGCTTCATGCATTTTGTTGGTTAATATTCATAGGTTGTTTAGGATTTCTCCAATATCTCATATTTGATAATTTTCATAACATGAAATTGATTATTTTTTAGTGGAATGGTAACTCTAAGATATATTTTGCGTAGGTAATTGTGAGATTTACATCATAATTATTTGAGATTCTTCTAAAACAAGGTTCAGGTTATGATGTTTTTCTAATTCCTCCAGTATGGGTTTAGTAAGAGTCATAACATGATGTAAACAAAGGTTAGTCATTTTATAAATCCATTTAGGACATTACAAGAGGAAATGCCCTACCCTTTATATTTAGGTGGCATTGGACATGACTGTACAAAAATGTGGCAACACTACCTCTTTGGAGATCATTTTATTGTTCATTCTGATCATAAGAGCCTGAAATATATTTTTACTCTGATGGATCTGATGTAACATCGCAGGTAAATATAGAATAAGACATTTTCCAGAATTATTCATATTTGTGAATTACAAATTAATTTTATTTTAAAGGGGTTGATATGCTTGATGGCGTACCCGATACCCAACAATAGTTTTCTTTGAAATCATTCATTGCACATTAATAATATAAAAATATTATTTTAAATTATAATTAATGCCACGATGTTGTATTAGTGGGAATAAATATAACTAACTACAATATTATTATACATGTTTCTGAAATGTGTTTACATTTATCCAATAATAGTTTTAGGCTTAAAATGTGAATTAATCTAATTTTAATCATAAATACTCTAATATACTTTAAAAGGTCGATTTACCACCTTTTGATAGAGAACCCTATTTAAATATTCTTTGGGTCACTTTTATTTGTTATATTTGACAAAATAAAATTTTTATTTAGAAATGGACATCAAAATTTACTTGTGGTAAAATTTTGGTATTTTTCTGATAAAATTCATTTTTTATAAATACTGAATATTTTTGTATTTTAATTCAAAAGTGAATTTTAATATAATTTATTTATATCGTTATATTATTTTTTTAACTTTTTTTTCATGTTTAATTATTTTATGTTTTTAATATTTAATCCAATTTTGGTCATTGGAATTAATATCACTTTGAAATTGGACATAAAAAAGTATCAATCTTTTGATGGCTATTATTTGTTAAAAACACGGTATTTGTTTTGATAGCAGGATTTTATTTTAAATTAATAATTTCGACTTCTATGTTTTTAATTTGGTAAAATATAATTCATTTTTGAATTTGGAATATCAAATATAGCTTAGGCTGAATTTTTTGTACTTTTCTGAAAAACATCAATTTTTTATGAATAGTGAATCTACTAAGTAGTAGTTAAAATCCGGAATTTTTATTTAAATGAAATTTTACTACTTTTGTGGATTGAATTTTGAAAATCCCACATACATGGTTGTTATTAGTGAGTAAAATGTGGATCAATAAGATTAAATTAATTTTTGGTGAATAATAACATTTGAATTTTATTTACCGCGGTTAAAGTTAACTATGGTAATTCAAGGTAAAAAGAATATTAAAATAGTATAAAATCACCTTAACACTTGTCCTAACCTTATTTGTTGAGTCATTTACGACCATGGGCATCATTGGGTAGATTTTGGGACCCCATGAGCCACTTGTAAGTGATAATGACACTTTATTTTTCTTAACATAAAGTAAACGAAAAAATGACAGAAACAAATATTTTTTAGTGTATTAATTTTTACATATGGTTATATAGGTTATCATTTAGTCTATAAATATTAATTGGAATGACTAAATGATTTCCTACATTATGGTATTTATTCCATAAATTTTATACATCAAATATATTAAATTAGTTATGACACAATAATGATACTGTATTTAACTCATAAATAAATGATTTAAATAAATAAGATTATAAATATTAAAACATATCCAAAACAAGCCCAATTCTTGTTGGATGATTTTATTTCGAACTTGAGTCATCTTATTTTTATCTATAGTGATTTATGGATCTTTATAATATGAATATATGTTTATAATAACCAAATATTTTCAAACATTCTTAAAGAGACCCTCCTCTGCCTTATAAGAAGACCTCACATCTAACCCATTACACAAACCTCTCAAGCACTTTGGCTCATCCAAAACCTTCCCAAATATGCTCTCAATATGCCTATACTTCTCAAAGAAGCCTTACCTTAGGCAGAGGGCTCTTTAAGAAGTCCTTCTGGGTCAAACCAAAGGGAGTTACCCAAAATAAATATGATTAAAGATCGAATGAGTCAAGTCGGACATGAGGTAAGGGACTTCATCTCAATCTCAATTCACTGAGTAATATTGTTTTTTATTATATGATTTTATTTTATACACTGTATAAACAAATTTTAATTTTACTTTTATTAAAAATGAATCTTTTCTCTATGAAGATTTTTACTAAATGACATAAAAAATGTTTCTTTTTAGTGAACGCAGTGACACCGACCTTTCTTCAACCACGACTATTATTTGATATTTTGGATTCCTTAACAAGAACTAATGTTTTTAAAAGGAAAATAAATACCATATACTACTTTACATATTTTTGAATTGAAAATGGTTTTTACAATGGATTTTTTTTATGTCAAAATATTTAAATGATTTATTTTGATTGAAATTTCGAAATGTCATCTTTCCATTATGTTTGATTAATAAGTTAAGAATATGTTATGGTTCTTGGGAATTGTTTATGTATATTGGTGGATCCATGATTAACCTAGGGAGGGTGAGCCCGAAATAGATCTCTAATGCATTGGGTAATGTGACAGAGGTAAACATGAATGTTTCTCCTATGATATTTAGGGAATATACAATGATGGGTATTGAAAATCTTACTCTCTACGTAGCTATGATAGCTACAGTGTTGGAATGATATGAATTCCACAAGTTACATTTATGATTTATTTTTTCTATGTGTTATTCATAAATCTTATGATTTCATGAGGTATGTTAAATATCTTATGTTATGAATGAAATGATGAACTAAAGTTTTCTTTCTTTTTTTTATAACCCTTACCGAGCCTTTTATGCTCATACCATGTTTCGAAGTGTTTTCCACAGTACCTAAAGATGAATATGATCAATTATGATATTATTTAAAAGTCATGTTGTCTAAAACAAGGGACTATACATGACTCTTTTTTTCAAGAGTATTTATTTTATGAAAAAAATGGAAACTAAGTAGAAGTGTCTTACTTGTAATTTTGGAGATGTAATGTAATAGTTATGGACTAATTCTCTAAAACTCTAAACCTAAAAAGATCCTTAATGTGAATAATTAATTTAATTCATGACTATGTAATGTTTAAGGCCAGGTCATTATAGTTGGTATCAGATGTCAGTTTAGATAACATTAAGAGTTAGTGTATTGTTAAATAAATATCCAAAAAATATGTTATGTTAATATTAAAATGATATAGCATTTACAGATTACCATGTTACTTCGCCTGAGATATTTCTGTGTTCATTTTTTTTTCTGTAGAGGAAACATGGAAGCTCTATTAGGACGACATGAGGAGGTAGACAACTATAAAGACCTGGAATTCCCATGGATTATATATTAAAATTCATGGTAATTTGAAGAGTCATTAGTTTTTGACGACGCTTGATTCTGAGGCCCGGTGTGCCCAGAATCAATTTCTAAAGTATTGTTTAGGTGCATTCAATAAACATACATTTTGAATTTTATAACTTTTGAACCGGTGCTCGGAATGAAAATCTGACGGCACCATTGAACTCGCAGTGTCGATATTTTTTTAGTGAGACCTTCACCGCAGTTTCATTCTGATGAGTTTGGAAGTTAGTTTTTGTCTTTTTATTTTAGAAAATAATGATAAAATAATGTACAAGACATTATTTTATTTTTGAGCTACCATGTGTTGTGTGTGCCGTTTGTTGGAACCTCCCATTGGAAGTTGGGGGTGGGACCGCCACACCCTAACCTCCCGCGAGATATTATGACGTGGGGACCACCTGAAAATAACCAATCAATTAAATGATTGGGGTGGGGACCACCTGACCCCAATTAATGGTGGAGGATGAAACCTCTCCACTCTCCATCATTCATGAGGGATAGCCTTTGACCTCCTCTGCACAATTAATTATGCCAACACGCGTGCCAATTAATTGTTCCCACGTGCGTACCAATTAATTTCGCCGTCGTGTGTGAATTTATTAAGGAGATTTTCTTTCTACTATTTGAATTTTCATGCCAACAATGAAATAATAAGACATCCTTTTATTATTTTGTTTGCATTATCCTTTGGTGGAACTTGAGAGCTTGGGAGGATTAAAATTCTCAAAATGAAGAATGTGAAGAACACCAGATCTCTTCTATGACTTCCTCCTCAGACGTCTTCTACCTTCTTATACCAGAATAAAGAAAGGGAAGCATAATACATAAAGAACGCTGATGTCATCATCAGCTTATTCTTTTCAGACGCCGATGGAAGGATACCCACTTTCTGCGACTTCATCAACAACAAATGACAAGCGAGGTAGGGGGATTAATTTTTCATGTTGATTTTGTACCCCTTTCTCTTACCTTATTCAAAAGATATAAAGGGATCGATGCCAATGTTTTTAATAATCAACTTCTAATTATGTTGAGACAATTGATATCCTCCTAAACTCGAAGGGTTTGGGCCAACCTCACACATCATGGTACCCTCCCTCGGATTTTCATTGTGATGTTCATTGAAGCGGCAACATGACATGGAAAAAAGGTGACGACGACAAAGATGGCAAAAAAATTCCGCACCGCCCACGCAGCGCCCCAGCGCGCTACCCGCGCAGCAGCCCGATGCCATGATGCGCTGCCCGGCACCCCCACGCCACTGCCTGGCGCCCCGCGCCGCTGCACAGTGCCTCATGGTGCTGCCCGACGGCCTCACGCAGCTGCCCGGTGCCCAGCCGCAATGCCCGTCACCCCTGCGCTGCTGCTCGGTGCCCAGGCACACTGCCCGGTGCCCCCGTGCTGCTACCCAGCGCCCTGGCGTGCTTCCCGGTGCCACTATGCTGCTACCCGGCACCCCGATGCGCTGCCCGACGCCCCCACACTATTGCCTAGCACCCACGCACACTGTCCGATGTCCCAGCACCCCTCTTGACACCCCCACACCCTGCTCGGCACCCCTGTGCACTGCCCGGTGCACCCGTGGCCTACCTAGTGTCCGAAAGGCCTGCCTACGCCCTGCGCGGCCTACCCGATGGCCTCCCGTCCACCTAAAACCCGAGATGACCAGTAGCGTCCTCCACGGTGTCGCAGGTCGAATCGGCCCTATCTCCCGGGTCGAGTCATCGAGCCACCTACGTGGCAACTACCGGGCCGATCCACCCTCATGGTCCGCTGGGCTGGGCCCAACAAACCGAGTCAAAACCTAGTGGGCTGACTCACGCAATGGGCTAGGTCAGACCTAGTGAGTTTGGTCGTGTCGACCCAGACCGCGTCAGCCCAGATTGGGTTGGGCCGATTCAGTCCGATCGGGTCGGACCGGACCCGCCCCTAATACTGACCTATTTTCTTCTTGGGTCATATCTTTGTCACCGGACATCCGTTTTGATGAACCATCAATGGTGCTGGTATTTGTTTAGCATAGCCACCCCTTTAGGTATACCCCACTAGAGTTTTGGGTATAGTTGAGTCATGGTCAGGTTGGTTCGTACGTGAATCTAACTGGGCCCTTGGGACTAAAAGGCTAATAACTCACATACCGGGCATCCGATTGACGTGTTGTCTGTTGCGTTGAGACCCCTATGAAGTGGCAGTCCATTGAGATACTACCTCGTGAGACTTCATGACACACGGAGTATCAACCTGTAGCTCGTAGAGAAGATCCTCCCAAAGACGAATATATTGAGTGCAGAGACCTAGTAGCTGACAAACCTGACAACTGATCGACCGATTCAACTCGGAGTGATTCAAGTAGCCCAGTGGGGAGCTCCCGGTTTAGTGGAATACCCATGGTGGACAAAGCTCATGGTTTGGCAACAGACCCGCAGAACTCAACAGGAGGTATACCTCTGTAGGCTGTAGGGGGAGCGCCTGGTTTTGTGGCAGACCCACATCGAATGGGGCGCCCGGTTTGGTAGAAGACGCGTGGTACTCCACTAGAGGAGTACGTCAACAATATAAGGTTAGTGAGAAGCAACTCAGTGTCAGGACATGCCCATTGTACTCGATAGAGGAGGAGTTCTCTAGCAGTTGTGGTTTCGATAATGAAAAATCATTGTTTGAGCTGAGTCAATGACCTTTGTGTTTTCTTCATGATTTAGATGGGTTACCTGATAACTTAGGTATATGTATGGGAATATTCCTAAGTAATGGTTATATGTTGAAATCATACTTTGTGGTTTATCCTTGTTGGATTTTCTGAGATCTTGAAGGTTTCGGGGTCCCTACTGATTGTCATTATACTCACCCCTGCACGAGCTATGCCTGCACCTCATTGTGTTGGATGCAGATGACTGAAAACGCTGACAAAGGCTGAGAGCGCCAGGACTGGATGGTGCCCAGTGGTGGACCTTACAAAATTTCGGTACATGGTGGATTCTGACAGACATGGAGTGCTGAGGAGGCCATCTATACCTACCCTTCAGGTAGGAACCGCAGAGGACGATCCAAGAGCTGGTTTCACCTTTCTACTATTCTTCCCTTTTATGTTGTACTTGTTTTCAGTTGTATTTGTACTTTACAGTTGGGATTGTATTTTAGCCCCCCGATACTTTCATAACTCTTATTATACAGTTTTAACTTAGTTTTTTCTTCTTCTTTTACTCTGGTTGTGTGATTTTACGTTTTATAAAGGAAATTCTTTCCCAGTTTTAGGGATTTACACCTTTGGTGCTAGTCGGCAGCCCCTGGCATATGGATGGTGAGCATGGGGTAGTCACGATATGGACCCTAGGGAATGGGTTGTGACAAATTGGTATTATAGGACATCGTTTCTACCATAGAACTTAGGTCTCTGATATTTGTTTCCTATGAAGAAATTGTGTTAAGGTTACTAAGTTTGTATTTTCGTTCAGGGAGTCCAGTGTTGCTACGGGCAGACGATATATCCATACACTAGGACTCTGACTCATTATTTCTGACTCAGTGCACGAAAAAACTGATTGCATGTGTGTATTCAAGCTTTTTCTTTATGTCAACTCATACTAGGTCAGCTCAGCAGGTATAGTCTTTTAAAAATTTTTCATCTGTTTCTTTCAGAATGCGTCCCCGTAGAAGACCATCTAGGGCCCCGAGAGTTGTGCATACTGAGATCCCACTGAGTGATAAGGCCTCAGTACAAGGCCCTCTCCCATTTGAGGAACCATCAGAGGCACCATAAGTACTACTCTCTGTTGGGCCACTGGTGCCACTAGCCCCAGCAAGAGGCGATACATGCCGCTTGAGAGCGCTGCATGAGTTCCAGTGTAAGAGGCCACCCAGGTTCAAGGGAGAGACGAAGCCACAGGTGGCTGAGGATTGGCTGGAGGTTGTTGTGAGAGTCTTCAGACATGTAGGGACACTAGCATAATTCATGATAATCCTTGCTGCCAGCCTCTTTCAGGAAGTAGCAGGCAGATGGTTGAGCCCGATTCTCCATATTAACGATGAGGTGATGATACTCTAGGAAAACATCGAGAGCCTATTACATGTAGTGTTTTTCCCATCCACTCTTAGAGAGGTGAGGATACAGGAGCTACTTCAACTATAGCAGTGCAATATGACAGCAGTGTAGTACTCAGGTAGGTTCACAGACCTCTCATGGTACACTACAAATATGGTGTAGGACCCATTCATTAGGACCCAGACCATCAAGCATGGGATTAGGCGACATAGCAGAGCTTCAGATGACTCCAAAAGCATCCCGACATAGACGGGGGTGTTATAGAGAGTCCTATTAGTTGAGAGTTTCCTTGTTGAGCAGTCACCAGCAGCGAGACCCACTACAACTCTACATGCAGTGGAGTATTCTGCATCTGGTAGTAGACAGATGACGTAGGGGTCCAAGAGGTCCAGACCCATAGGTGGTCAACTGCACTACTCAGGATCCGTTTTGTGGGGAACCCAGAGGGGAGACATAGCCAAATATACCAGGAACGGGTGGCCTTACTCCTTCGGTGGGATTGTACGCATGGCTCGTGACTATCCAACCCGCAACTCGAATGATCAGAAGGCAGTTGGGGGTCCTCCCAGGTAGAGGTAGAGGTTTGATCGAGGTGGACCACAAGGAGATGGCGACCGTGGTAGAGAATCTGGTCATGTAGCTGGCGGTGGACGACACTTCGAGGTGTTTTACCACCACCAGCAGGATGTCCACCCCGACCGTAGGGAATGGGTGGATAGGGGAGAGCACAACTTCATGCTGCTGAAGCATACGTCCATGGAGCTCCAGAAGTAGGTGGACATGAGCATAACTAGTTCCAGGCATAGATTCCTTTGTTCATTATGCTTCTAACTTCATTGATGTTGTTGTTTGTGGTTGCTTTGTGTCTTTGTACTTTGAGCTACTGTAATAAAAGACACATATCCTTATGACGTTTTCTTTCCTGAATTTTGTGTGGTTAATACTAAGAGGTTCCGGTTAAAATAGTTGACTTGACCCTAACATTCAAGATTCCTCCTAGAGGAGACCCAGTTTCCACACACTGATGCCCACTGTGTGACTCATCCTTTAGAGGAGAGAGTAATAGTTGGATCTCTTGTAAATAGAGTTGAGGCCATACAATGTCATCCATGGAATGAATTTGTACCGTTCATGTTAGGATTGACTATATTAGGGATAGTACATGGTTCATCCAGGGGATGAGACTTGATTTCTTATTTCGGTAAAGGAGAAATATTAGAAGATCTTGTAGAATGTAGGTGAAGAAGGGTGAAGTCGAGTTCTTATAATTTTCTAGTCTCACCCATAGGTCGTTGAGTGAACAGTTAAGAGTTTATTCTAATCTCAATGGTCTCAGGTGTGTTTTCTCTCAGAAGTACCTGACCTTGTGGCAATGGTGATGGCTTCGGTTTATCCAAGACAATGACTTCGAGATAGTCTATACTCCTAGGAAGGGGAACATTGTTGCGAATGCGCTCAGCAGGAGGGCAGGTATTCAGCTGCTAGGAGAGGCGACAGAGTAGTTGGATGCCTTTCATATATCCTTTGTGGATAGAGATGGTGCAACCAATATACAGTCTCTTACATTCTCTCCTCCAATTCTTCAGCGAGTGAGGGAAGTGTTTCCTAGGAACGCTGACTGCAAGACGTGATGTGCTCAGATATACATAGGGTAGGCACCTAATGGATTTTATGAAGTTGGGGAGAATGTCATATTCTTCAGAAGATGTACAATGGTACTAGTCTCACATCAAGAGTATGTTTTGAGGGAGTTCCACACTTCTCCTCTAATGGTACATCCAGGAGTAGTGAATATATACTAGGACCTTCGATGATAGCACTGGTGGCCTGGTATGAAGAAGGAAGTAGTGGAGTTTGTCCCACAGTGCCTTACTTTTCAGAAAGTGAAGGCAGAGAACAATGTACCAGTAGGCTTGGTTTAACGCTTAGGGGTCCCAGAGTGGATGTGGGATGGCATATACATGGACTTCGTGACCGGTCTTCCACATACATCTAGGGGTCACGACTCGATTTGTGTGATCATCGACCGACTCATCTAGTCAGCCCACTTCCTACTGATCAGATAGAAGGGCTCAGCAGGGAGATAAAGACGCATCTATATTCAAGAGATTGTGCATTTTCATGGAGTAACTACTTCTATAGTATACAATCGTGATGCATGATTCACTTCCCGGCTATGGAAGTGGTTGTAGGAGGCTTCTCGGACACATCATCCCTTGAGCATCACCTTCCCTCCTCAGACAGATGGTCAAACAGAGAGGACCATCCAGACCCTTGAGGATGTGATCCATGCATGTTTCTTCGAATTCGGTCTCATCTACGAGGATAACATACCTTCGGTAGAGTTTTCCTACAACAACAGTTATCACTCCACCATCGGTATGGAATCTTTTGAGAAATTATACAGGAAGCTTTGCAGATCGCCACTGTGTTGGACAGAACCAAGGGAGCCAAAACTAATGGGACCAGAGATGGTACGAGCTACCACAAAGAAGGTTCAGATCATCCGGGAGAGGATGAAGACTGCACAAATCACGTATAAGTCTTATGATTATATGATACGGAGACCTCTAGAGTTCGAGGATGGTGACCAAGTCTTCCAATGGGTCTCACCTCAAAGAGGCCTATAGAGATTTGGCTGAGGCGGAAAGCTATCTCCGTGGTTCATCAAACCATTCCAGGTCCTTATCGGAGTAGGCGAGGTGGCTTACCACTTGGCGCTTCCACCATAGCTGCATATGGTACACAGAGTCTTCCACGTATCTTAGTTGAGGAGATATGTGCATGACCCGTCCATCATTATCGACCATAGGGAGCTGTACATTGATGATGGGGAAACATTCACCGAAGTCCCAGTAGAGATTGAGGATCGACAGGAGCTGGTCCTTCTTGGACGGTCGATACCTATAGTATGCATTCACTGGTAGCATGGGAACCTCCAGGAGAGTACATGGGAGCGAGAGTCTAATATGAGTGCTCAGTACCCCTTTTTTCCCTTAGTTCGAGTTGTACATTATGGGGATGTAAATACCTAAGTTGGGGTTAATGTAAAGACCCAGAATTCCTGAGGATTTTTTTGTAAAATACATGGGAATTGTTCAAGTCCGTAGTTTCGGACAACACTTTATTCTGAGTCCCGGTGTGCCCGAAATCAATTTCTAATTATTATTTTTTGGGTACTTTAGTAAACATAAGTTCTTAATTTTATAAAATTTGAACCGGTGCTTGGAATGGAAATCTGAGGGCACCATTGAACTCATATCATCGGTAATTGCTCAGTGAGACCTTCACCGCCATTGCATTATGACGATTTTGGAAGTTAGTTTTTGTATTTTTATTAAAAATAATAACAAAATAAAGTAAATCACTTTGTTTTATTTTTAAGATTCCATGTGTTGTGTGTGTGGTTAGTTGGAACCTCCCATTGGTAGTTTGGGGTGAGACTGCCACACCGTAACCTCTCGCGAGAGGTTAAAATGTGGGGACCACCCAAGCATAACTACTAAATTAAATGATAGGGGTGGGGACCACCTGACCCCTATTAATGGTGGAGGATGAAACCTTTCCACTCTCCCTCATTAATGAGGGAGATCATTTGTCTTCCTCCGCATAATTAATTGTGCAAATGCACGTGCCAATTAATTGTGCCAATGTGTTTGCCAATTAATAGTGCCCACGTGCGTAACAATTAATTTTTCCGATGCGTGTGAATTTATTAAGGATAGTTTCTTTCTACTTTTTGAATTTTATTTCCAAAAATAAAATAATAAGACATCCTATTATTATTTTGCTTGCATTTTCCCTCGGTGGAAGTTGAGTTCTTGGGAGGATTAAAATTCTCTCAACGAAGAATGCGAAGAAAGCCAGATCTCTTCTTCGACTTCTTCAATAGATGTCTTCTTCAATATTCTACCAGAATAAGGAAAGGGAATCCTCATCAACGAAGAACGCCAATGTCACCCTTGGCATCTTCTTTTCCAACGTCAACGGAATGATGCCCTCTTTCTGTGACTTCGTCAACGAGGAACGACAATCAAGGTAGGGGTTTAATTTTTTGTTTTGATTTTGTACCCCCTTTTCATACCTTATTAAAAAGATATAAATTTATTGATGTGGACATTTTTAATGATCACCTTCTACTTATGTTGAGCCAATTGATATCCTCCTAAACATGGAGGGTTCAGGAGAAACTCACACAGCCTGACACCCACTGTCAGATTTTCTTTGTGATGTTCATCGAAGTGGAAACACAACATTACAAAGAGGAAACAACGACGATGATGGTGAAAAAAGGTCGTACCGCCCCTGCAGTGCACAGGCATGCCACCTGTGCCTTGTACCTGCCCCCGGAGCGATGCCCACACCCCACCGGCGTGCTACCTACACCGCTACCCGGCACCCTGGCATGCTATAAGGTGCCCTGCCCCGATGCCCGGCGGCCCCGCGCTATTTCCTGGGCCCCGGGCACGCTACCCGGCGCCCCCGTGCTGATGCCCAAAACCCGACACACTTCGCGGCTCCCCCGAGCCATTTCCCAGTGCTCTGGCGCACTGCTCAGTGCCCCCACCCTACTACCCAGTGCACCCATGTGTGGACCTGCATCCTGGCACCCACACACTGTGCCCGACTCCCTCGCGCCCTGCCCGGTGCACCATTGGCCTACCCGGTGTTCGGCTGACCTTCTCGTGCCCCGTACGGCCTGCCTGTTGGCCTCCAAGCCACCGACCACATGAGCCGACCCGCGGCGTCCCCCATGGTGTCACAAGATGAACCAGACCGGTCTGCCGGGCTGAGTCACCTAGCCACCTACGTGGCGACTACTGGGCTGAACCTCCCTCGTGGTCTTCTTGGTTGGGCCTAGCGAACACAGTCAAAACATAGCGGTCTGACTCTCCCAATGGGCCTGGTCAGAGCCAACGTGTTTGACCAGGTTGAACTAGACTGGGTCAGCCCAGACTGGGCTGGGAAGAGTTGGTTCGACAGGGTCAGACTCGACTCGGGCCCAATACTGACCCATTACCTTATTGGGTAATATCATTGGCACCGGGAATCTGTTTGATGAACCATCAGCGGCGCCAGTATTCTTGGAGTATATCTGTCCTTTTGAGTATACCCAACCGGTTTTTGGGGTATAGTTGAGTCTTAGTCAGGTTGGTTCTTACATCCATCCAATAGGGCCCCCGAGACTAAGAGAATAAAAACTCACAGACCGGGTGTCCGATTGACGCGCCGTCTCTTGCACTAAGTCCCCTATGACGTGGTGGTCCTTTGAGATACTAACCCATGAGACTTTATGACACATGGAGTATCGACCAGTAGCTCGTGGAGCGAATCCTCTCATAGACGAGCAGATAGAGTGGGGAGACTTAGTAGGTGACAGACCAGACGACTGCTTGACCGTTTCAACATGGAGTGATTCGACTAGCACAGTGGGGAGTGCCCGGTTTGGTGGTAGACCCATGGGGGATGAGGTGCCTGGTTTGGCAGCAGACCCGCGGTACTTGACATGAGGAGTACCTCTGTATGCTATAGTGGGAGCGCCTGGTTTAGCGGCAGACCCACAACGGACGGAGCGCCTAGTTTGCCAGCAGACCCGCGGTACTCCATAAGAGGAGTACCTCAGTAGACTTCAGTTAGTGAGAAGCAATTCGGGGTCACAAAATTCCTTTGTACTCGATATAGGAGGAGTTCTCTAGCATCCATTATTTCGATAATGAAAAATCCTAGTTTGATCTGAGTTAATGACCTTTTTGTTTTCCACATGATTAAGATGGGTTACTTGATAACATAGGTATATGTATGGGAATATATCTAGGTAATGGTTATCCATTGAAATCATACATTGTGGTTTATCATTGTTGGATTTTATGAGACCATCAAGGTATTGGGGTCCCTATTGACTATCGTTATACTCACCCCTGCACGGGATATTCCCGCACCTCATTGTGTTGGAAGCGGACAATAGACAACACTGATAGAGGCCGAGAGCGACGGGACTTGACGATACCGGGAGGTGGACCTTATAATGTTTTCGTACATTGTGGAGTCTAAAAAATGTGGAGTGCTGAGGAGGCCATATTTACCTACCCTTCAGGTAGGAACCCTTGAGGATGATCTAGGAGTTACTTTAACCTTTCAGTTGTTTGACCCTTTTCAGTTGTACTTGTTTTCAATTTTATTTGTACTTTACAGTTAGGCTGGTATTCTGCCCCCCCCCCATTACTTTCAGTAATTTTATTATACATTTTTTACTCAGTGTTTTCTTCCACTTGTACTATGGTTGTGTGAGTTTACTTATTATAAAGGCAATGCCCTACCAGTTTTAGGGATTTACGCCTTTGTTGCAAGTCGCCAGCCCCATGCATATGGAAGGTGGGCTTAGGGTAGTCATGATACGGGCCCTAGGGGATAGTTCATGAAACAAACATCCAAATCAGCAACATGAGATGGTCAGAATTGGAACTGAATAATTTGTTGTAGTGATGGAACAATTTTCTCATGCTATAAATGGTGGTGGTATCCATGCACGAGATTAGCCAGATCAACTATAGAGGAACATGTCAGTGGAGGATCATTTCATGAGGCAACATCCCCCATCATTCATAGGATCATCAGACCTTGTGCTAGATGAATGGTAGATTAAATCACTAAATAAAATTTTTGATGTCATGGGGTGTTAAGAACATCAAAAGGATAGTCTTTTTGTCTACAGTATGGTAGGTGAAGCAGATCAGTGGTGGATGATTTAGGAAAATATCAGGGATAGTGAAGATATTGATGATCTTAATTGAGATGAATTCAAAGGTATGTTTCTTGAGAAATATTTTACTATGTTTGTTCATCATAGGTTGGAAAAACAATTCCATTAATTAAGAAAGGAGGATGACTCAGTGGCTGCTTATGAAGCAAAATTCACTCGACTGGCAAGGTATTATCCAAATTTTATTCAAGATCATTAAAGTAAAATCAACTGTTTTTAATCAAGAATAATTACAAAGTATCTAAGGGATTTAGCTTCTCATAAGTTCAAAAGTAATGAATTTTTTTTGTTTTGATGAAATGGTGGAAATGGAGTTTGCCAAAGATCAGTTGTTCTTTGTCACACAACAAAATTAGAGGTCGAGGTGGCAGAAAAAAGGGAATAAATCTTCAAAAAAGTCTGATGGTAAAAATCATATGATTACTGTTTCTAAAAATTGTGGTAAAAAGAATGTTGGGGAATGTCTTTTTAATTATGGTAAGTTCTACTGATGTGGTAAAATAGGACACAAGGCTCATAATTGCACTGAAAAATAGAATGGTAATTGTAAGACAAAATCTGATATACAATCAGTTAAATGTTTTATGTGAAATTAAATGGGTCATTATGAAAATGAGTGTCCAATGAAGAACTCAACTGATGGAAAACATCTATACTACAAGTGGAAAGGGGTGGTGAAGTCCTTTGCAACTACTTCAGCATATGTTGGGATATCAAATGAAGTAGTATCAGGTATACTATTATTTTTTCAGATTATGCCAATGTGTTATTTGATTCAGCGACTAAACACTCTTTAATATCCAAAAGGTTTTCTAGTAAATTTGGAATTCATATCTGGATATAAATACGGAACATATGGTGAAAACACCAGGAAGAAATGTTGTGACAAAATGAAATTATAGGAAACTTCATGTACTTTTGTGCAGAAAGAATCTACCTTCAAACCATATTGTCTTTCTTCTAGTAGAGTTTGATGTTATTATGGGTATGGTATGGGTTTCTATTTATCATTCTATGATTTACTGTAGACCTAATGATGTTTGTAATTTGAAATTTTTGCAGTTTTTTTACAAGAATTAACTATTTCTTTTGATAACATATCAGGAAGCTAAGAAACTAGTAAAAGATCGAAATGACTGTTACCTTGAACATATTTTTGAAAATAACGGAAATGTTGAAATTAATGATGTGCCAATGATAAATGAGTACGTTGATTTTTTCCTGATGAATTGCCTTGTATTATACCTAACCTGGAAGTTGAGTTTACTGTTGACTTAGTTCCAAATGCTAAGAAAATTTCAAAATTACCTTATCGAATGGCTCAAATTGATCTTTTAGAGTTAAATAAGAAATTGCAATAGTTATTATATAATGGTTTCATTTGACCTAGAACATCACTATAGGGTGATAATATCATGTTTTTTAAAATCAAAGATGGTTCAATGAGACTGTCCATTGATTATATAACATTGAATGACATCACTATTAATAACTAGTATACTTTTTTCTCATATCGATTATTTTCTTGATCATCTCCAGGAGGCATTGTATTTTTAGTTGATTGATTTCAGTTTAGGGTACAATCTATTGAATGTAAATGGAGAAAAAATTCCAAAGACTGTGTTTCGTACTATATTTGGCTATAATGAATTTGTAGTTATGCCTTTTGGTTTAACCAACTCACCTACTATATTTATGGATCTTATGAATAGAGTATTCCATGACTTCTTGGATATGATGGTGGTTTTGTTCATTGATGTTATTTTGTATTATTCTAAAATTAAATAGCACCATGAATGTCATTTATGTGTTTTCTAAAAAGCATTAAAATAAATGAAATTGTATAACGATCCATACTTTACATACATTTTTAGTACTTCAAAATTGAAGTACACTTATTACAACATATAACAAAACCATGAAAGGACTGTATTGGTATAGTGTATTTAGAAACTGGGAAACATAAACAACTGATTCATAAAGCTTCTACACCGTCTCCCATTTCATTCATCATATATATAGTCCCTTTTGGCATATCTTACTTAATAACCTTCTTCCTGACTTGGGGAATGATAACATACAAAAGGGTGAGCTAAAATGCTCAGGGTAAAAAAAAGAAATATCAATCACATCATATCAATAAGAACATAACATCTTGGAAATCATACCGTGCAAAAGAGATCATAATTTCATAACATGGGATAAATCATGGTTGTGAAATGTAATCACAATAATCATAACATAAAACATGAAGCTTTGTCTCATACACACATAAACATTGAGAATCATTTCTTATTAGTAAAGACTAATTGCCAAGACTATCTCAGTGGAAAAAGTCCATTTTTGAACTGAGTTCATTCCTCTTTTCAGTCCTGTTTCACTGAACTGGTTTTACCTGCCGTTCCAGCCATGTCTATCTCATGAGATATAAAATTTTTACCCAATTCATTGGAGGGAGATATAGGTCCCACCCATCTCATAATGATATCGTTCTTATGTGTTCCACAAAATCATAAACCATACATCATAACATAACCCATGTAATAAAAATTGGATTCTTAAACATTTTGACATCATAAAACAATTCATATAAGATAAAGGAATTCATAAAAATAATTTCATCACAACATAATCCAATCAATGTAATAATAGGGATATAAACATCACCATTTATTATCTTATATGGAAAATAATTTTGATAAAACACTTGAACTCCATTCTTGAGGAAAATAACCTTTCTACTTCAAAAACACTTTTCCTTTCTTAACATGTCATACAATTATAAACTAAAAGAAGTTTATTAAAAATAAACTTGAAAACTTGTAAGGGAATCTTCTTTGAAATAATGTTTTATAAATCCATTCATGCCGTATATGTTAAATAACATTCTTCTCGTACTTTTGTAGGAAAAGTCAAAAAGTTCCTCGTACAAAAATCGACAAAAGATTCCTTTCATATATTTTACTAAAAACTCACCGATTGGTAAAATTGGATTTAAAAAATTTTAGGTGGATGGAAATAATATTACATATTGAGGAAACATGAATTTGGATGATAAAATACACCCCAGTAAATTTCAAAGTATAACAATCTCAGATAAAAATGAGATTGTGATATTTCCTTTACCATAGGTCCGATTTGCATCGTAAGTGTCTGAACCTGTTGTATAATGATTTAAATAATGTCATTAACTTATTAAAAAATTATAATCATTGTTATGATATCATTTATGGTCATATTCTTAGCTTATTATAAGTAATATTTCATTGCTACTTGTTATTCAGGTGTTTATTACTTTTTGTTCTTATGTGTGTTTTGTCGAATAAATTATTATTCTTCTTTTGAGGTTACAGATACCTCATTTATAGAGTGGTATTAGTTTAATATATATCATATTTATTCACGCAATTAATTTATGTAATCATTATGCAATGAAATTCATGTAGAATGAGTCGCATCACATCGTGGAGACGGTATTTCGTACGTACGCATGAGCGATGATATCGTTCCCATGATCATGGAATTGAATTGGAGTGTATGTATACTATTTAAGAATCAATATCGCTTTAAATTAATCATATAAATTCATTCTTTACACCATTATACCCATCCAAGTAAGGTGGTGGTGGAAAATTGATTACACCATGGCGTGGAGACGGTATTCCGTACGTACGCACGCGCGGTGATTTCTTTTTCTGTTGGATGGATAGATGGTGAAATAGGGTTGTTTCATACTTATAATAAAATATCAGTATAAGAGTGATACTTATTTTATTAATTCATAATGAAAAAACTAAAGAAGAAGAAGTGGAAGAGGAAATAAAGTTGAAAGAATCGGTAACAGACATTACCTCTTCTTTGAAGCGCTTCTTTGAGATCTCCTTTTAGGGCACTAAAATTGGTCTTTGAAGAATACCAGGACCTCTAGGATGTTTATAGGGAACTGGAGAGGAGAAATTGGTAGGGTTTGGCCAAGATTTATGGTTCAATGTGGTGTGATGAAGAGAGGGAGGAGGTTCCATTTTATAAGGGATGAGAGGGGAACCATTGGAAAATATAAAAAAATTATTTTATTATAAAGCCATATTCGGTTATAAATAGCTCCAAATTGATGTATTTTGAAGCTAAGGTGGGGATGGGTCGAAACCCTCTCATCCAATAGAATTTGGACATCTTTAGGTTACTAGTTTAACCTTATCATTTATATTTAACTTTAAGTTTGATTATTTTACTTTTACCGTGTCTTTTTGTGTTCTTACACTATAAGGTTAAAAAACATACTATAACAAGCCAAAAGAAACCCAAGATTTTTATTATTAATATATATAACCTTATTTAAGTCATTTGACAAAACTGTAGATTTTTGGGAACAAAATAACAATTAAAAATATAATATTTGTTTTAAAAACTATTTTATGTCCATTTTGACACTATTTAGTAATTTATTTTTTTGGAAACTCATAAAAGAATGATTAGTTCGAAAAAAGTAAAGTACATCAATAATAACACGAAATATTAACCTATAAAATTAGTGTAATTTATAAAACGTCTCAATGTAAATTTATTTGGGTATTTATAACATCAATTATCTCAATATTTCATTAATAAGATAATTACTGTATCATATTTCTGTCATAAATAAATTAGATTATTTAATGTCTAAAAATTAAAAATAAAATATGATTATGTAGGAAATGTTTTTAGCTTTATAATGAATATTTATAGTCGAATTTATCTTATGTATAACCCTATATTAAAAATTATTTACTTATTAAACATTGGTTTTAACTATTTTAACCCTTCTTTAAATAAATTAATAATAAATGTCCTAATCTAATCCAAGTGGGCCTAAACGTTCATATTTTATTCCTAAGGTTGTTTTTGGTCGAATTACACTTATCTAATAGAATTAGTACATGTTTTAGGGTAATAATAATATCATTTTTACCCTTAATTACCCTATTTACTTTTAACTGGGGTAAATAAAAGTAAAATGTTACTATTCACCAAAAAATATTTTCATCTCATTGAACCACATTTTACTTACTGACATCAACCGTGTCTCTCAGATTTTTGAAATTCCACTCACAAAAGCGGTAATATTTTGTTTTATGTAAATTTTCAAACTCTCCTAGTAGGTGGGTAAAAGACGGTGAAAAGTTCAATAAAATTTTTATATATCTACAATTATTATAAATCCACTCCAATGAATTACATTCAACTTATATAGGTATTATGTATCAATTTTAACCTAAAATAAATTTAAATAAAATAAATAATTATTTAAATAAAAAGTCGTTTTTTATATAGTAACCTAGTGTTTTCACTATTCATCAAAAATTGAAAGTTTCCAGAAAAATACCAAAATTTCACCCTAGGCTAATTTCGATATTCCGAATCCAAAAGAGAAGTACATTTTAAAAATTTAAATTTACAAAATTTAAAAAAGTGGTTTTTACTATTTATAACACCTAGTTTTAATAATATTTTAATAGCATATCGTTGTTTAGTGAAACTCAGTATTGCGTATGACGCAAGCTATCAAGGAAGGTCGCGATTGCGTGTAAAGCAAGCCAAGCTAGTGTTTTGTGTAGTGAAAGATTATTTTGATGATTTATATAAAATAAAAACAAAATATTTCTTATAAAAGTCTCGGGTGTAACATTCATTTGAGAAAGATACGATTTTCCCCTTTCATTATAATTCCATGATCAATCCTTTGTAAATCCATAAATATTGGATCTTTGGTTATCCGCATCATGGATAAACTGGCATGGTCTTGTCGACTTAATTCATATGACACCTTGTTTGCTTTCCCAGGGTGGTAATGAATTGAGCAGTCGTAATCCATAATCAGCTCCAACCATCTTCTTTGGCGCATATTCAACTCCTTTTGTGTGAAAATATACTATAAACTTTTATGATTAGTATAAATGTCACACCTTTCTCTATAAAGATAATTCCTCCAAATCATTAATGAAATGATTACCGCAGCTAACTCCAAATCATGAGTTGGGTAATTTTGCTCATGTATTTTCAACTGTCGCGAGGCATAAGTTATCACCATATCATTTTTCATAAGAACACACCCCAATCCCTTCTTGGATGCATCACTGTAGATCACAACCCTTTCTCCACTATAAGGCTGTGTGAGCACAGGGGCACTGGATAACCTTCTTTTCAACTCCTTGAAATTCTTTTCACATTCCTCCGTCAAAACAAACATAACTCCTTTCTGAGTCAACCTGGTGAGTGGATTAAATAATCATGAAAAATATTTCACAAAATGTCGATAATATCAAGCCAAACCAAGAAAACATCGGATCTCAGTTAGTGTTTTTGGTCTCGACCATCTTTCGATAACCTCTATTTTTTCTGGATCCACATATATCCCCTCTTTTGAGATTATGTGTCCCAAAAATGAAAATTTTTTAAGCCAAAAATCACACTTGTTAAATTTGGCATAAAGCTTCTCTTTTCTCAGGGTCTTCAATATAATTCTCATGTGATATTTATGTTATTCATTTCTCATTGAATATACAAGAATATCGTCTATAAAGACTACCAAAAACAGATCAAGATAGTCTCTAAAGACTCTATTCATCAGATCCATGAAGATAGCAAGGGAATTAGTAAGACCAAATGGAATCACTATAAATTCATAGTGTCCATACCTTGTACGTAAATCCGTCATTGGTATATCCTCCCTTTTGACCCTTAATCGATGATACCCAGAATGAAGATCAATCTTGGAAAAGTATTGAGCTCTGCGTAGTTGGTCAAATAAGTCATCAATGCGCGGGATAGGGTATTTGTTCTTGATAGTGATCTTGTTATGTTCTTGATAATCAATGCAGAGTCTCATTGATCCATATTTCTTCTTAACAAACAGAACAGGTGCTCCCCAAGGTGAAATAGTAGGGCGTATGAACCCCTTATCACGATTCTCTTGGAGTTGCTTCTTCAATTCCTGCAAATCAATTGGGGCCATTCTATAAGGTGTCTTTGAAATAACAAAATCATACGGTACGAGTTCTATTGAAAACTCAACTTAAAAAATTGGTGGAAGACCTAAAAATTCCTCTAGAAAGACATTGTCAAACTCTCATACAATGGGAATATTCTTAATCGTGAGTTTCTCACCAACCATTTGAGATAAATAACCTTCATTTAGTGGAATCAAGACCCATAAGATGGATGAAATTTCCACTCGAATGTTATGTTCAAACTTGCATCGATAGATGATCAAATATTGATCAAGAATATGAAATGTGACTTCCCTTATTTGGAAATTGATATGAGCTCCATATAGAGAAAGCCAATCCATGCCAAGAATCACATCAAATTCCACTATAGGGAGTATCACAAGATTTGGAGGAAGCACTTTCCCACAAACTCCAATTGGAGAAGAATTATAAACCTTTGATGCGACTGTTGTGCCATTAGGTGTTGTCACAGCTAACTCAACATCTAATTGTTGAGGTAATATGGTGATACCCTTAGAAAATTCTTCAGAAATAAAAGAGTGGGTGGATCCAGAATCAAATAAAACATTTTCTACTTTAGAGTTTATGGTAAGTGTACCTTTCACCAGTTCATTATCATACTCCACATCGCTGATAGAAATTGTATGTGACCTTCCTTTGTCTTTAGCCTTAAGTGTTTTTTGACGTCAATCATCATAAAAAACACTTGGATTAGAGAATTGATTGTCATAATGCCCCATTTCCTTACACATGTAACATTGAAGTGTAGGAGGTGCAATCTGTGTAGCCTTTTCATTGTTCTCATAACTAGACATATTCTTCCCATCATTGCGGCATTCAAATTCCCAATGACCTTCCTTTCCACATTTGAAACATTTAATTTTCCCATTAAGACAACTCCATCCATGTGTCATTCCACACTTTGAGCATAAGGGAAAACTCATCTTCTTTTCAGTGTGCTCTTTAGATTTTCCTTTGAATTCCATTTTCCTCTTCTTATCAAACCCATATGACTGATGGGTTACTCCAATCTCCATCTAAACTTTGAGAGCACATCGAATGATTTGCTCATAGCTATTGAAGTCCCATATGGCTAGTACCCTTCGAAGACTTGGTTTTAAGCCACTAAAGAATCGATCGATCTTACTCTCAGGTTTAATAATAATACCAGAAGCATACCTTTTATGTCATGTAAAATTTTCTTCATAGGTACCAACAGATTCATCATCCTTTTTCTTTAGTTCAAGAAATTCTTTCTCTATCTTTATTCGGAGAATACAAGGGAAGTACTTATTGAAAAATAAGTTCTTGAACTTGTCCCATTCCATGGAATCAATTTCATCTCTTGGCCTCGTATTCTTGATAAGATTCCACCATTGACCATCATCACCTACCAAACGATACACTGCTAAGATGACTTTATCATGTTCAGAACATTGAAGAACTGAAAATATCTTTTTCAGTAGTACTGATCCATTGTTCAGCAACTAATGTATCTGTAGACCCGTTGAATGAAGGTGGACGCTGTCTCATGAAGGATTCAACAGAATTTTGCTCCTTCCTTTGCTCGTTTGGAAGTCATGCATGATTCATATCTTGAGAAAGTTATGTGAGCATGGCTACAATATTTTTCATTCTAGCTCCCATAACGTTTGGTTGCTCAGGGGGACAATCATTGCATTGCCCGTCACATTCCACATTAACACGGTTCCTTCGCGTTCCATCCATTGACTAAAACCAAGAAGAATAGTGTGAGAAACACTAATTATAAAAGGAAAACCACATAATCAAGATTAAAATTTCACACTTAAGGTCTTATACTAGGTTATTCATGTCCATTTCTAAAACACTAATATTGTTTGTTATGCTTAGTCTTATCCTTATGATTCTTACTAAGGCTTTCACATCCTAGTTTTTAAAGGTTGACTATACCTTTCATCTGATACCAACTATAACGACCCATACTTTACATACATTGTTAGTACATAAAAATTGAAGTACACTTATTACAACATATAACAAAACCATGAAAGGACCGTATTGGTATAGTGTCTTTAGAAACTGGGAAACATAAACAACTGATTCATAAAGCGTCTACACTGTCTCCCATTTATTTAATCAATCTATAGTCCCTTTTGGAATATATTAATTAATAACATTCTTCCTAACCTGGGGAAAGATAACATACAAAAGGGTGAGCTCAAATGCTCAGTAATCACATCATATTCATAAGAACATAACATTTTGGAAATCTTACCCTGCAAAAGAGATCATAATTTCATAACATGGGATAAATCATGGTAGTGAAATGTAATCACAATA
Organism: Viscum album; assembly: GCA_963277665.1. NCBI lineage: Eukaryota > Viridiplantae > Streptophyta > Magnoliopsida > Santalales > Viscaceae > Viscum > Viscum album. The sequence goes on along the minus strand of OY728130.1, from coordinate 539,959,118 downwards.
ATCATAACTTAAAACATGAAGCTTTTTTGAATACACACAATATCATATAGAATCACTTCTTATTAGTGAAGACTCATTACCAAGACTATCTTAGTGGAAAAAGTCCATTTTTGAACCGTGTTCATTCCTCATTTCAGTCCTGTTTCACTGAACCGGTTTAACCTGCCGTTCTAGCCATGTCAATCTCATGAGATATAAAATCCTTACCCAATGAATTGGAGGGAGATATAGGTCCCACCCATCTCATAATGATACCATTCTTATGTGTTCCACAAAATCATAAACCATACATTATAGCACAACCCATGTAATAAAAATGGGATTGTTAAACATCGTGACATCATAAAACAATTCATATAAGAAGGAATTCATAAAAATAATTTTATCACAACATAATCAAATCAATGTAATAATAGGGATAGAAACATAACCCTTTATTATCTTAGATGGAAAATAATTTTGATAAAACACATGAACTCCATTCTTGAGGAAAATAACATTTCTAATTCAAAAAAACTTTTCCATTCCTAACATGTCATACAATTCTAAACTAAAAGAAGTTGATTAAAAATAAATATGACAACATGTAAGGGAAGCTTCTAGGAAATAATGTTTTAAAAATCCATTCAGGCCGTATAAGTTAAAAAAACATTCTTCTCGTACTTTTGTTGGAAAAGTCAAAAAGTACTTCGTATAAAAAACCACAAAAGATTCCTTTCATATCTTTTACTAAAAACTCACCGAAGGGAAAAATTGGATTTAAAAAATTTTCGGTGGATGTAAATAATATTATATATTTAGGAAACATAGATGTGGATGATAAAATACACCCCAGTAAATTCCAAAGTATAAACAATATCGGATGAAAATGAGATTGTGATATTTCCCTTACCTTAGGTCTGATTTGCTTCATAAGTGTACGAACCTCATGTATAATGATTTAAATAATTCCATTGATTTATTACAGAATCATACTCATTTTTATGATATCATATATGGTCATCTTCTTAGCTTATTATTAGTAATATTTTATTGGTACTTGTTATTTTGGTGTTTATTGCCTTTTGTTCTTATGTGTGTTTTGTCGAATAAATACTTATTCTTCTTTTGAGGTTATAGATACCACATTTCCAGAATGGTATTAGTGTAATATATATCATATTTATTCACTCAATTCATTTATTCAATCATTATGCATTGAAAATCATGTAGAACGAGTCGCATCACATCGTGGAGACGGTATTCCGTACGTACGCACGAGCGATGATATCGTTCCCATGATCGTGGAATTTTATTGGAGTGTATGTATACTATTTCAGAATCAATATCACTTTACAATAATCATATATATTCATTATTTACACAATTATACCAATACAAGTAATGTGGTGGTGGAAAATAGATTACACTACGGCATGGAGACGGTATTCTGTACGTACGCATGAGCGGTGATTTCGTTTTCCGTAAGATGGATAGACGGTGAAATAGGGTTGTTTCATAATTATAATAATGTATCAGTATATGAGTTATACTTATGTTATTAACTAATAATGAAACAACTAATGAAGAAGAAGTGGAAGAAGAAATAAAGTTGAAAGAATCAGTAACAGAAACTAACTCTTCTTTGAAGTGCTTCTTTGAGACATCCTTTTAGGGAACTAAATTTTGTCCTTGAAGAAGACCAGGACCTCTAGGACGTTTCTAGGGAAGTGGATAGGAGAAATTGGCAGGGTTTGGCCGAGCATGAAGGCCCATAGTGGTGTGAGGAAGAGAGGGAGGAGGTTCCCTTTTATAAGGGAGGAGAGGGGCACCTTTGGAAAAACAAAAAATATTATTTTATTATAAATCCATATTAGGTTATAAATAGATAAAAATTGATTTATTTCGAAGCTAAGTTGGGGATGGGTCAAAATACTCTCATAAAATATAATTTGGACAAGTTTAGGTTACTATTTTAAACTTATCATTTAGATTTAACATTAAGTTAGATAATTTTACTTTTACCTTGTCTTTTTGTGTTCTTACACTATAATGTTAATAAACTTACTATAACAAGCCAAACGAACCAAAAGTTGTTTATTATTAATATATATAACCTTATATAAGTCATTTGGCCGCACCTTATATTTTTATAAATAGAATAACAATTAATAATATAATATGTTTTAAAAAAACTATTTTATGTCAATTTTGACACTATTTAGTAGTGGAATTTTTATTGAAAATCATAACAGAATGATTAGTTCGAAAAAAGTTAATTAAATAAATAATAACATGTAATATTAACCTATAAAATTAGTTTAATTATTAAAAAGTCTCAAATTACCTTTATTTGGTAATTTATAACATTAATTATGTCAATATTTCATTAATAAGATAATCACTGCATCATATTTGTGTCATAAATAATTTAACTTATTTAATGTATAAAAATTACAAATAAACTACCATTACGTAGGAAATAGTTTTAGATTTCTAATTAATATTTATAGTCTAATTTATCTTCTGTACAACCCAATATTAAAAATTATTTACTTATTAAACTTTGATTTTAACTATTTTAACCCTTCTTTAAATAAATTAATAATAAATGTCCTAATCTAATCCAAGTGGGCCTAAATGGTCATATTTTATTCCTAAGGTTGTTTTTGGTCGAATTAAACTTATCAAATAGAATTAGGTCATGTCTTAGGGTAGTAATAATATCATTTTTACCCTTAATTACCTATTTACTTTTAACCGTGGTAAATAAAAGTAAAAAGTTACTATTGACTAAAAATTATTTGCATCTCATTGAACCACATTTTACTTACTGACATCAACCGCGTCTCTCAAATTTTGGAAATTCCACTCATAGAAGAGGTAAAATTATGTTTTTTGTAAATTTGCAAATTCTCGTAGGAGGTGGGTAAAAGAGACGGTGAAAAGTTAAATAAAATTTTTATATATCTAAAATTATTATAAAAATATTCCGATTAATTACATTGAAATTATATAGGTATTATGTATCAATTTTTACCTAAAATAAATATAAATAAAATAAATAATTATTTAAATAAAATGTCGGTTTTTAAATAGTATCCTAGTGTTTTCACTATTCATCAAAAATTGAATGTTTCCAGAAAAATATCAAAATTTCACCCTAGGCTAAATTCGATATTACGAATCCAAAAACTAATTCGATTTTGAAAAATAAAATTTACAAAATTTCAAAAAGTGGTTATTACTATTCATAACGCCTACTTTTAATAATATTTTAATATCATATCGTTGTTTAGTGAAACTCGGTATTGCGTATGAAGCAAGTTATCAAGTAAGGTCGTGATTGCGTGTAAAGAATGCCAAGATAGTGCTGTGTGTAGTGAAATATTCCTTTGATGATTCATATAAAATAAAAACGAAATATTTCTTATAAAAGTCTCGGGTGTTACAAATTGTATGGGATATTCAGTAACTGTATGTTTTGACTAGAGAAAATTTCTTTCATCGATTTCATTGTTTAAAAAATGGCAAAACTATTGATCCTATTAAAAATCTGTTGTTGAAAAATGGCCAAGACCCACAAATATAGCCTAGATCCATAGTTTTATTGGTTTGGCCAGTTATTACTGGAGGTTTGTTGAAAATATTTCACTATTATCTTGTCCACTGACTATGTTAATTTGAAAAGGTGTTGTGTTTGTTTTGACAAAAGAATGTGATGATAGTTTTGATGAATTGAAAATAAGACTGTTGTATTTTCTTGTTTTGTCTCTACCTTCAAGAAATGGGGAGTTTGTTATTTACAGTATTGTTTCTTTTAAAGGACATGGATGTGTCCTTATGAAGAATTTTCATGTAATTCCTTATGATTCACGTCAATTGAAACCTCATGAGTTAAATTAGCCTACACATTATTTGGAACTAGTTGCTGTTGTTTTTTTCTTTAAAAATTTGGAGGCATTATTTGTATGGAGTAAAATGTGAAACATATACTTAACACAAAAGTTTGAAGTATATATTTACTCAGAAAGAATTGAAATGAGATAGAGTATATGGTTGGAATTAATTAATGATTATGATTTCTTGATGCTTTACCATCCGAGAAAATAAAATAATGTGGCTAATGCTTTTAGTTGGAAAAGTAATTCTTCATTAACCATGCTATGTTTGGAAAATGATCCTTTGGTTTTTGATTTGATAAACTTTAGCATAGATGTTTTTGGTGTAGGAAAATATTCTTTTTTGTTTTATGTGTCAAGGAAATCATCTCAATCAGATAGAATTAAGCAAGCATTTAATAAAGATAGTGAGTTACAGAAAAAGGGAGAGTTGGTTCAGAATGGTATGTTTCCTGAATTTAGCAGTGATAGTGATTATGTTTTGAGGTTTGTGAAGTGATTATGTGAGCCTTGTTATTCAATGTTGAAGAATGAGTTGTTATGGGGAGCTCAATGTTCTCCGTTTTTAGTTCATCTTTGTAGTACTACGATGTACATAGATCATTGTGAGTATTACTGGTGATATGGAAGGAAAAGAGATAATTAGGATTTTAATTTGAAGTGTTTTAAATTTCAGCAGGTTAATTTAGAGTGCAAATTACCGAAAGGTATACTTCAGTCATTACCGATACCTTAGTGGAAATGGAAAAATATATCCATGGATTTCATTATGGGATTACCAAAGACATCTCGAGGTAACAATGAAATCTGGATTATTTTTTATCGATAGAATATATCTTCTCATTTCCTTCCTAGTCGATATACTTTGTCTCTATATCAAATTTCACAGTTGTATGTTAAAAATATAATCAGTTTTCATGGTGTTCCCCTCTCCATTGTATCTAATCGTGATCTCAGGATTACTTCAATCATTTGTAAAAGCCCTCAAAAGTTGTTGAGTACTGAATTAAATTTTAGTAAACCTTTTTATCCAAAATCAGATGGGAAGTTAGAAGGAACTATTCAGACCATGGAGGAAATACTATGTGCTTGTTCACTAGATTACCAGGGAAGTTAGGACCAACATATTTATTGGGTTGAATTTTCTTATAATAATAGTTTTCATTATAGTATACAGATGGCTCCATTTGAGGAATTATATGGAAAGTGGTGTCGAACTCCATATTTTTGGGATGAAGTTGGTGAAAGGGATTTTATGGGAACAGAATTGGTAGAAGAGATGGTAGAAAAGGTTAAGTTGATTTAGAAGCACATGAGAATAGCTCATAGTAGGCTGAAAAGCTATTTTGATAATCAAAGGAAGGATCTTTTTTTAGGTATGTGGTCATGTCTTTCACAAATTTTCTCCATGGAAAAGTGTGATGTGTTCTGGTAAGATGGGAATGTTGAGTCAGAGGTTCATTGGACACTATGAAATTTTAGAGAAAGTTAGATCAGTTGCATTCAAAGTGGATTAACCTCAATGTTTATCCCAGGTTCACAATTTTTTTCATGTTTTAATGTTGAGAATGTGTATTCCAGATCAATCTCATGTTTTAAGTCCATATCTAGTTCAGTTGGAAGTGAATCCCTCTTATGGGGAACAACTAGTTCAGATTCATGATCGTACAGATCAACTGTTGAGGAATAATGCAACTCACCCGGTAATGGTTTTTTGGAAAAACCATATGGTCGAAGAGGCAACGTGTGAATCAAAAAATTCCGTGGGGGATAACTACCCCCACTTATTTGATATGTGAATAAAATTGCGATCACACAATTCCCAAAAGGAGGGAGGGATGAAACATCCCAGGAAAATAAAGAATAAGAAATTTTCTATAATTATTCATATTTGTGAATTAAATTTTAACATTACTTTAACGGGGTTGATATGATTAATGGCGTACTCAATACCCAATAATGGTTATCATTGAAATCTTTCGTTGCACACTAATAATATAATATTATTATTTCAAATTATAGTTAAAGCCAAGATATTATATTGGTATTCATGAATATAACTAACTAAATTATGATTATGCGTGTTTGTTAAATGTTTTTACATTTATCCAATAATAGTTAGATGCTTAAAATGTGAATTAATCTAATTTTATGCATAAACACTCTAATATTAATTAAAACGTATATTTACCACCTTTTGATGGAGATCCCTATTTAAACATAGTTTTGGTCACTTTTATATGTTATATTTTTCTAAATAAAATTATACATTATAATCCGAACATGAAAATTTACTTTGGGAAAATTTTAAGTATTTTTCTATCAAAATTCATTTGGTTATGAATAGTGAAAAAATATTGTACCTTTATTCAAAAGTGACTTTTAATATAGTTTATTTATATTGATAGATTATATTTTAAATTGGGTTTAATGTATAATTATATTATTTTTTACCATTTAATCCAATGTTGGTCATTGTAAATAATTTCACTTTGAAATTTGATATAAACAAGTATCAATCGTTTGATAGTTATTGTTTCTTAAAAACCTGAAATTTCTTTTGATAATGTGAATTAATTTAAAATTAATTAATGAAACTTCTATATTTTTAATTTGGTAAAATTGACATAATTTTGGAATTTGGAATATCAAATATATCTTAGGATTAATTTTTGGTAGTTTTCTGAAAAACTTCAATCCTGGATGAATTGTGAAACCACTATGTTGTAGTTAAAAAATGACATTTTTTAAATAAAAATATACCACTTCTATGGATTGTATTTCAAAAATTAGACATACATCTTTGTTATTATAAAGTAAAATGTGGTTCAATAATATTAAAATAATATTTGGTGAATAATAACTTTTGACTTTTATTCACTGCAGTTAAATGTAAATAGGGAAATTCAATGTAAAAAAATATTATAATAATACAAAATTACATTAACACTAGTTATAACCTCATTTTTGAGTCATTTACAAACATGGGCATCTTTGGGTCGATTTTGGGACCCCATGGAGCCACATGGAAGTGATAATGACTCTATTTTAATTAACATAAAGTATAGGCAAAAATGACATTAACAAATATCTTTTAGTAAATTAATTTTTAAAAATGATTTAATAATTTATCATTTTGACTTTAAATATTCATTGGAAACATAAAAATATTTTCTATATTATGGTATTTATTTTATAATTTTTAGACCTCAAATAAATAAATTTATTTATGACAGAATAATGATGCAATATTTTCCTCAATAATAAATGAATTTAATAAAAAAGATTATAAATATTAAAACAATATCCCAAACATGTCCAATTCTTATTGGATGATTATATTACGAAATTGAGTCATATTATCCTCATCTTTAATGATTTTTTTATCTTTATAAACCAATCATAAGTTTATAAAAAATTAATATTTGCAAACATTCATAAAGATCCCCTCCCCCCTTATAAACAATTTCTCACATCTAACACATTCCACACAAATCTCAAGCACCTTGGATCATAAAAACCCGACCCAAATAATCTCTCAATATCCCTCTCCTCCTCCTATAATCCTTTCAATAGGCATAAGTTACTTCAAGAAGTCTTTTTGGTTCAATCCAAAGGGAGTTACCCAAATTAAAGGAGATTAATGAATGAAAAAGTCAAGTAAGACACGAGGTAAGGGACATCATCTCAATCTCATTTCATTGAGGAATATTTAGTTTTAATACATGATTTTATTTTATATGATGTATAATCACTATTGACTTTTACTTTTATTCAAAAGGAATATTTTCTCCATGAAGCATTTTACTAAACGACAAAAAATGTTTCTTTTTAGCGTACGCGGTGACAATGACCTTTCCTCCAATGTGAGTATTATTTTATCTTTTGGATTCCTTAAAAAGATGTAATGTTTTTAAAAGTAAAAAAACTATATAAATCTTTACATATTTTGGTATTGAAAATGTATTTTATAATAGAATTTTTTATGTCTATATATTTAAATGATATATTGTGATTGAAATATAGAAATGATAACTATTCTTTATGTTTTTTATGTGTTAAGAATATTTAATGGTTCTTGGGCAATGTTTATCTATAAAGGTGGTTCCTTGATAAACACATGGATGGTGAGCCTGAGATAGCTCTCTAATGAATTGGGAAATGTGACGGAGGTAAATGTGAATGTTTCTCCTAAGAGATTTTGGGAATATAGTCTGATGGATATTCAAAATGTAAATCCCTATGTAGCTATGATATCTATAATGTAAGTATGATATGAATGCCCAAATTTATGATTATAATTTATGTTTTATATGTGTTATTAATAAAACTTATTATTTCATAAGGTATGTTAAAGAACATATGTTATGTATGAAATAATGAACTAACGTTTTCTTTCATTGTTTTATAGCACTTATTGAGCTTATTATGCTCATCACATGTTTTTAAATGCTTTTCATAGGACCTAAAGATGAATAGGTACAAGGATGGGATCAAGGAAGAGTCACTCATTTTGAATCATGGGACTAGTCCTGGCCCTTTTATTCAAGTTTTTTTATTTTATGAAAAATTTGAAACTGAGTAGAAGTGTCTACCATGTAATTTCTTAGATGTAATGTAATAGTTTTGGCCTAATTCACTAAAACTCTAAACCTGAAAATAACCTCAATGTTTATTATTCATTTAATTCAAGATTATGTTTTGTTTAATGATGGGTCTTTATATCTGAACATATAATAGATATGTTGGTATATTATTTTTAGGCTTTTGGTTCGATATTTATTATACTATTGGGATAAAACCTGTATTATTTGATACAAAGAGAATAAAATGACCAATAAAATACATAATGTATTATATTGATCAGTGGTCTCTAATGAGTTCTCCTACAAATATTAACTGGGTATTAAAGTATGGTCATGGATTGGTGTTATTTGATTTCATGAAATATGGATTGTATTTTGATGAGTAATATTTTTCAGTGCTGGTGGAAAACACTGAGCGACAACACATTAGGGAAATCCTTGATTATGTGAATACCTCATGTGAGTGGTCTAGGTCACCAATGGCATCATATTCTTTAATAAAATAATGAATGTTCTATTTTACCAAAGTCATGATTTCTTATATAGTGGTCTCTAGTCTCATTGATCCTTTTCCCCTAATGTAACTGAGATATATCATGACATAAGACATTAGTGTTGGTTCAATGGTATTATGTGATTAGTTGTTGGTCTTTTTTTATGTTTTCTTGCTTTTCATATAATTAAGATGGATTACTAGATCTCTATGGGTTTGTTCCCCACAATACCAATTCTAGTTTAAAACATGATTGATATTTCCAAGGAATTCATAAATTTTTTCCATCGACTCAAATTGGGATGGATTCAATTTGGGTGATCATTTATTGACATAAGAAATCCGTACATGTACTATAATAGGGTTGAACATCTTTGGGACTTGTATGTCTATGTTATTTCAAGACATTGTAGGGTTATTTATATAGTATTATATTATTAGGGAATAAGGTTCACTTCTTGGATATGGGAAGGAATTTCTGAGGAGATGGGATCCTTGAGTAGACTGATAATGGGTTATCATGAACATATGGATCAGAAAACTAATAGGATTATCTACATTCAGGAGGACATTCTTTGGGATTATGTTCATCATTTTGGACGACCTAATGAAAATAATCATCCTATTTTTGTGTTTTCCAATATCAATATTTTTATTTCTTCAATTTGGAAAGAGCCCATTGAGACTTTTCATATGGGTCCTTGAAGATATTCATTTTCTTCGAAAATATAGGGGAGAAGTATTTAATTGTTCTGAGTCTTGTTCAAGAGTTTATAATGAATGCTCATTTTATTTGGGGGAGATTGATCACAATACTTGAACAATAGATATATTATGTGTACTATTTCATTAAACTCAAGAGTTTGAGGTTATTTACCATGATGTTATTAGAGTTTTACCTCGCTTGTGATCTCTTAGTTTTCAATTTATGATATGTTTTCATCATGGTTTGTGGGTCCCATTGAGATTGTTGGACGAATGTGGAAGGTGTCATATCTATTGGACCTACTGTCTAGTTTGACATCTACACAAAATGTGTTTCATGGTTCCAATATTAGTGGGTATTTCATAGATCATTACTAAGTGGTTATATGGGTGGATTTTTTCCTTGATACACACATCAATTGGGTTGAATATCTAGTCCATGTTATATATTTATGATAGAAGGTATTATATGTTAAATTAATTTCCCTATTTCGGGTATAGTGGAAGTGTATATGGGGTATCCATGAGATGTGGGAGAAGGGGTTATTGATGATGATGTAGTGGAAATTTAATATAATGAATCTAGGAATATAATATAATTTTGGGGAAGAAATAATTTATGACGTGGATATTGTAACACACCATTACATGTTTCAAGTTATACATTATTTATGAATTGTTTATTTTTATTATTTGGGTCTTTCTATGAAATTATTTGTGATGTATAGAACTGGATATAAAAAACGAACTACTTTTATGTGATATATTATTATTTCAATTAATTTATACTGGCTATTTATGTTTTAAATACTTATCGGGGTTCCTCCCAAGATCAGTGATTTATTGAAATGTGGTATTTGTGTTTTTATATCTAATATAATATATTTTCTAGACATCTAGGAGATTCCATGATTATTTAAGGTATAAATATTATTATTGATCACCATGAAGATTAAATATATATTGTTCAAGGTGTCAATGGTTCATAGGACATTTACAAAGTTCATGTAATGTGCTATAATAAATTTCCATTTTAATTAAATGATGGAGGGTATTTTTTCTTACATGATCATCATAAATTAGATAGAATACAATAGGATTTCATGCCATTTTTTATTCACATTTTTTCTGTTAGGTTTATAAATGACTTTATTTCATTAATAAACCCTCTCCCCCTTATCATATTATTTCTTAGTGGATATTTCAGACACCTATGACCCTTACAGATTTTTCTGTTCGACAATCGATCTTTGTTACAGTCGCAACATGTTTCTCTATGTATGTGTTCATTTTCATTTTTCAATGGATTTAATTGTATCTATTATTTTAGTGGTGTTGGTGTTTGTATAATTAATAGGATACAATTTTTATTGGTCCACTTTTGTTTATTAATGTTGCATGTCCACCTAAGGTCGTATCCATTATATCAAATCCCCATTGTTGAAGGAAGATTAATTTATTCTATTTTTATGTTGGTGATTCTATTAAATTGGTTATAGGAAATAATTTCATTTCATTAATGTAAAATACCATAGGTTGATTCATTGATTTGATGTGGTATGTGTTTTCAATGGATTTATTGGAAATGAAATTGTATTTAATGGTATTTTTCATTGAAATTCTATTTTCATGATATATTAATTTGTTTCTAAACTCCAAAATGTATTCTATTTACATTAAAAAGTATTTATAAAATTATGGGCATGGTTTTGAAGTATATTTGGACAATCTAATTGTTGGGAACCATTGGTGTATTTCGAAAGAGACACTCATATCTTTATTGTATGTGGGTCCAATTGGTGGAAACCTTTTGGTATATAGATAGAATATGGTAGGACTCGACATTGGTTTGATCCTACATTGTCCATATTTATTCGTTGGAATAAATTTTAAACATTTTCCAATAGACTTCATCCAAATATGTAGATATTTGTAATTTTTTTGTAATTTATTGCATGTTTTTTATCCTGGATTCTTTCTTATTGGTATTTAAGTTTGGTTGTATCACATAGATTCACATGATAGGTTATTTCCTCGATTTCATTCTAATTGAGTACCCCTAGAAAAATGTATTTTATTTCTCTCTATAAAAGTTTATTTTTCATGAATCTTTATTCAAAATTATAAATTATTTTATGTAAACTAAATGGGGAAAATTATTTACGAACAAATTTGTTATCTCGATAATCATTTTAAAAACTTTTTTAAATGGATATAACAATTTTCTTTTTATATTATCCCTTTTATATAAAATGTGGTAGTATACTACTTGGATTAATGCTCATAACCTACATTTTCTATAAGATTATTGTAGATTTTGTATTACAGGATATATGTAATCGAATGCGAATCAAGTGTCTTGTTATCTTATCTTTTAGTCTTTACTATAGTAGAACTGTGGATTGGAGGTGACTAATTCTAACATGGATTATTTTTTGTCATTATTTGTTCATAAAATCATGTTTAGAAATTTTTTCTTCGATTTTTTTGTCCTAGTTGTACATTATTTTTCCACATAGTAATATATTTTTATGTGTTATTTCAATACCCTGAATATTTTTGGAACATTTATTTCTTCACCTCCCCATGTGATGAACTAATAAGGGGTGATGATTGGTTGATAGTGGTTGGTATACAATAATCCATGGTTGTTTAATACTATAATGAACATCCCAATGATGAATATGTACTCTCTAATCATGTGTTTATCTCTTCAATAAAAATGATTTAAATACATATAAGGGGTGTATTTTGGATTCTTTAGACCTGAATAAATTTGGTTTTCTCAATAAACTGACTTCATATCTATGATATCTACATTAATTTAAAAAAATAATTTCTTTTTATACTTTTCTAAAGATACCTTGGGCCTCAAGATTATGTTCTCTAGGTTCTTACTAACAGAAAATTTGTAACATGTACTAGATAATATTATGGGGACCTTCTCCGATCCAAATTTGAATAACACATTTCCTCAGAGATCAAGCCTAAGTGATTTTCCCCTAGAGTAACGGATCCCCCTAAACCAAGGAGTTATTATCCTAACTAGGCATGATATAGAATTATTATATTATTAATGGTATAGCTATTACAGGAAATATCTATATCCAATTGAATGAGATATTCTTAGATTATAATTTTCACCTCCCATAACCCTAAAATTGAATATATTTAGATATAATTAATGTTACCTCCCTATTCATCATACTCGCTGTCAAAGAAATATGATAAAATTGTAATCTTGTACCATTTCATTTCATGGTTCTCATGTCCTATGAAGGGGTAATTTCCAAGAGTTTTAAATCTCATTGGATACCACCTTCGTCACTAAATAATTATCTAAACCATTTTCATTTCTAAATAATTAAACAACATTAGAGAATATTCTCTAATAATTACATTTAATTTCATACCATTTCATAATTATTCCCCTTGTGGAATACTGGTATCACAGAATGACAGATTTGATGTGACCTTACTTGTATTTCATGGTAAATAATTGAAACTTTAATATCTTGTTCTATGTTGAATCTAAATTTCATAATGGAAAACTCTAAAGTTCAAATGTGAATAAAAAATTCATTAGATAATTTTCCTAGTGGAAGTTTGTTTCTTTGAAGAAAGGTACAAATTTATTAAATTTATGCATATCTAATGGTTTTACATTAATCTCACAAACCTACAAGAATTAAAATAAGGTAATCTCACTTAAATGAAATTATTTAACTGATACCTTTTTACATATTCAATAGGGATCATGATTGACTCAATGATTTAATCATCCACACCCAAAACCTGATCATAACACATTAAACTACATTCCACTCCCTATAAATTCAACTTTACATCGTACTACACATAACATGTCCTTATAAAATTACATTAAACTGATTAGATAGAATACTTTTTTATAATGATATTATACCTATCAAATGGATACATATTCAGAATGGACATGTTTTAAGATGATTTTTACCCACTCTATGTGAAATTTAGATCTACAATAGTGATCTAATACTATACTTACATGTTCCTTTATTCCTATTTCCACATGATATGTAGTGACGATTGAGATTCCCATCATGGGCTCAACTACAATATAAAATGAATTAAGACCCATCTCTATATATTGGTTAGACATAGGCCCGAGGTCTTCCATATAAAAATTATGTGTGCCATTATTCCAATTATTACTTGATAATAATTGAATCCCATATCCCATAATCAAAGGCCCATCCCAAATTATAGGTAATGATAATTTCTCATTCCTCTATAAGAATTAGATCTATATAAATACAACATTTAAAAAATATGGGTGTCTTTGTTCTCATTCCATTGAGATACATAGTGATGTGTAGATATCTCAATCACGATCTTCCATGTATTATCACCATCATGATTACTAGATCAATATGAATTATTAGGCACAAGGGTGACTAGTTCATGAGAGTAACAATTCTCTAATCCCAATGAATGATCATTCTATATGTATGGATATTTCTTTATAAGAACATTATGTTCCTTTTTTCCTATTCTCATATGATACTTATTATAATTTTATATTATAGGTATAACGATAATGAATATATAACAATTTTCATCCATTGTTTATGGGTAAAAACTTAACATTGGATTTTCCTATATAAACTATGTGTATCTTGATTCACATACAATGGTATACATAGTGATGCAAGGATATTCTATTTTCCCCAACCATGAATTATCATCAATCCCAACTATAATACATTTTTTTGGAAATAATAAATCATGTTCACATCGCATTATTCTTAGGATAATTGGGTTTTGTGAAAAAATATGGTTTTCCTGATCAGTCGGGGGATCTAGAGAGATTCTTTATGACGAATGTCGATAAATATCCCTGTTAGGGGAATTCATTCCATATAATTGTTATTGTAAATTTTGGGAAATACAGATTTTTTGAAAAGATGGGATTTTTGAAGAATGTTTTTCACATGATCAGAGAATGATGAAGGTGACATAGGAGACAATGAGGAGAATTACGAATGAAGAAGGTTATAAGCATCATTAGTGGGTTATGGAGAAGGAATGAAGAGTTTTATGGTGATATCCATGATTACTATAAGAATCACCAATGTGAAATATTAATGGATCTTCACAAAAAATAGATTATCACAGAGGAGAAGTATAATAATTGAGATATGGTGATGATGTGGCAAGTAGGTTCTTGATTCGGTTAAAATGCCTATAAATAGACCTCTTCCACTACTAGAAATAATAACGACTTACTGAATATATTAAGGTTCAGGAATCGTGAATGTTATTCAAGAATGAGTTTTAGTCGATGAAATTTTAGAAGGCTATGATAGACAATAAAATATTCTGAGCATTGTGAATGAAAAAGGATTCCCAAAGGCCACATAAGATTCATAAAATGATGGATATTCGTGAAATCTATTTGAGATTCATGGAAGAGGTTTGCTTCATGAAGGCGATGTGTTCTTCATGATAGGGGAGGGCTGTATGAAGGCTATTAGAGCTTCGCAAATGGAAAATTCTTCTTGAAGGATATTCCAGATTCATGAAATAAGGGATTTGGTAAGGTAATGAGAAATGTGAAAGGAATTCAGAAGGCATTACCCATTTCATCCAGGGTGATGTAGTATTTATCGGTTGAAAGAATTTGGAACAACAATAGAGAATCCATCTAAAATTGAATATATATTCATTATAGATAATAAAGGTACCTAAAACTCTATAAAAATTGAGTGAATCTCTTGCATGATATATGATAAAAGGTAGAGGAATACAATGATCTTTTCCACTAAAAAAGAGCTAGAGAATGATACATAGGGATTGTGCCTTGGGAATGCAGTGAGAAGACCATAACCATTGTAATGGATGTTAGCCAATGTATAGATGTGACCAAGCCCAAATCATCATTATATACAGTGTTCCATAGTGATTTTGGTATAATTGGCACATTTTCATCTTATGCTACTAGGATTTACCATAGTGAGGGTGAACTAACTAAAAATTATTGCATCAGTGTGCTTTATTTTTGTCATTGCATTCAAAGAAACATCATCAAATAATAAATGAAATAATAAGATCAGAATTAACACATAAGTAATATAATTGTGAACCATATAATAAATAGGTCAAGATCTTGTAGGGAAGGGAGAATAGATAAAATAATTTCCATACCCAGATTCACCCCTACCCTTCTCGTGGTATCAATGACCCTTTATGTCCTATCATTCTTAATGAGAACCATGTTTTTGTGAGGATTTCTGCTCATATATAAAAGTAAATACCCATATATATTCCCTTCCAAACACTTTATTATCGGGTAATATAGTTTCCAATATTATTTATTTCTTATAATGAGTATGAGTCATGTATGCTTATGGAACCTTTACATCCACTCTAAATAGACCAATTGAGATGCAACATTACCAATGACAGGGTACTGCATCATTATCACATGACATTAAACTACAAGACATAATGTCTTAAAACATGACATATCATCCATAATAATGATTATTTATTAAAGAATCCCATGTTTCGTCCATTCACCTTGTGATGTATTCAATACATGATGTCATAGCCATTAGAGTTCCTGGAACCTTATTAAATAGTACATTCTATATGATTGAACATTATATATTCTGAATCTGAGTTAACACCTATAAATTTATATTTTTTATATCCGTATCCTCAAACCCTATGGACCTAGAGACTACATAAGACTGGTTTCACCTTCTAGCCAATGGGTAACATGGACGAACATATCTGAAAGGAACTATAACTCCTCATATTTTTATGGACATTCTCTTGAATAAATTAAATATTTATTTATGTATTGCATTTCACTTCATCAAAAATTCCTATCACACGACAGATATGTCTCATATTTTACAAAAATCGGGAATATTTATTATCTTTCATGGATCATCGACTAGGCATATGTTAAATAGATCATCAACTTGGCATATGCTACATGCAACACTGATGATTCTAATAAACATCATTTTATTGTTATAATTATATAAATGAGATAATTATAACGTACCCTTTAACATAGTAATATGAATAGTAAAAACTACCATTAAAATATTTTTTATTATTATTTAATATAAATAATACATATAGTCAATGAATGATATTATTTTTCTGATTTACTTTATTGTATAATTTTTTTTTCTCGAGTGAACAACATTCAATGTCTTTATGAGAAAAATAATAAATTTTATTTTACATAAATTTAGATATATATTTTTATAAAATAATCTTAATTTTGGTCTTTATAAATTCATAATTATATTATGGTTATTTTTTGGAATTTTTCAGCAAAACATCATTTTTTTGATGAATACTAAAAAATACGTCATTTATGTTAAAAATTTCCTTTTAGTTTATATAACTAGTAATGTTAAATTATATTTTAATAATGTTTTAGGTGAAATTAGATAAATTATTAGTTTAAATTTACATCTTTTGAAATTATAATCATTTTCACTTTGAAATTGAATATAAAAACATAAAAAAAAATTGAACATGTAATCTAAAATAAAAACCATTAAGTTCGTCTGTTCTACAGGATTAACATTAATCTTAATTATCCCCATTCTATAAAATTAAATTAAAAAAACTCCCATACAACATTTTAATATTAATAATATTTATATTCTAATTATATCATGTTTATTTTTGGCCAAAATGATTAGTGAAAATGATTAAATTTATTCACAACGATTATGGTGAAAGTTATTAATAATTAGGGACTAAATATTAATATTAGGGACCCAAATGACCAATAACCTTATCTAAAACCCATTTTATGGACATAATAAGGCTATAAACCATATTTTATTAATTTATGGTCGTTTGTAAGGACTTTATTTTGTAGAGAATCAGTGTACACTGAACTAGTTTTTAAATATTCTATTTGAGTCCTTTTCGTTCTCTAAAAAAGTCCACCACCTATCCCACTTCCTCAATCCTCTAAAACCAATTATGTTAAGATAATATCTATAAAATACACCTCCATGAAATCCTTACCAGGCTTATATAGAAATCCAAGGAATCCGTTTGGAACCAACAGAAATGAGTAACCTGATTAAGAGGTAACACCCTCTCTCAATATCCTTTATTTAATTTTACATATACCACACCTACACTGTTATTATTAAATTATTGTATAAAAAACCATTACCATAAATATAATAGGTTTTTATGAAAATATATCATCCTACACATAATTAATTATCCATCTAATGGATAAGGAAAATATATTGTTTGTGTATGGCGAACTACCACCTCACTAAATGATGATTGTTCAATTTTTATTTACCAACAATAACAGTAGGAATTATGATGGAAAATATGTTTATAAATGTTATTTAATATATTTTTTATTTAATTATTATTATTTATTTTTTTACAACACATATATTTTAACATTCCATTTGGTGTTAATATGATAATTTTGTTTGTAGAAGTGTGGACTAACACCCACATCAAAGAGATACGATTCATTCATACACTACATGAAATTAATTATGGATGGTTTTATTGAATGTATAATAGATATAGGTTTTCATAAATATTCTGTAAAAATTATTTATATAAAAATATTTATTTTATTTTCATTCTTTCAACACAATAATTAAATAGAAATAACGTTCATACATACATATGACCTTCCATTTCAATGGATGGTATATATAAGGACCCGACCTTAAATCATTACATAATAAATAATTAAAGGAATAATTCAAATTTAGAATCTTTTTAGGTTTATAGATTTAGAGAATTAGGCCATAACTAATACGTTACATATCTAGAATTACAAAGTAAACAATTGTACTCACTTCTCATTTTTTTCATAAAATAAAAATTCTTAAATAAAAATGGTAATGTCTAGCTTCATGGTTTTGATAGCATGAATTTCCCTTAATCTCATCCTTGACCCAATTATTCTTTATGTCCTTTGATAAACATTTCAAAAACATGGTATGATCATAAAAAGCTCAATCAAGATTATAAAACCAAGATAGAAAACATTAGATCATCAATACATACATAACATATGCTTTTTAACATACCTCATAAAATCATAAGATTTATGAAATATATATAGAAATCATAAAACATATAGATAACTTGTGGAATACCAAAAATACTTATGTTTGTAGCTTTTACAGGTATGTAGGTAGTTACATTTGGAATACCCATCATAGTGTATTCCCTAAATATCTTCGGAGAAACATTTACGTTTTCCACCATCACATTACCCAATCAATTGGAGAGCTCTCTTGGGATCACCCGCCCAATGTTTATCACATAACCACTCGTATACATAACAATTCCCATGAAACATAACATATGCATAACACATAAAACAAATATAAGTGAAAGATAACACTTCCACATTTCAATCACAATACATCATTTAAATATATATACATAAAAAATCAAAAATCAAAAACCATTTTCAATTCCAAAATATTTAAAAGGGTATATGGTATTTATTTTCTTTTTAAAAATCATTACGTCTTGTTATGGAAGCCAAAGATCAAATAATACATGTGGCTGTGGAAAATGTTGAGGTCACCTCTTATGTTAAATAAAAACATTCCTTTTTTGACATTTAGTAAAATGACTCATATAAAAATATACCTTTTTAATGAAATGTGTAATAAAAGGATTTGATGAACCTTATAAAACAAAGACAAGTATAAAACAAAATATGCCACAATGAGAGGGGATTGAGACGAAGTCCCTTACTTCATCTCAAACATGACTCGATCGTTCTTTAATATCCCGACTAATAAGATAAAGTTAATTTATACTTTCTTAAGAACATTTTTCAAGTTTATTATTCCTTTTATTTTAATTATTACATTGCGATAACAATTAGTTAATTATTTGATTTCATATCGGACATTTTGTCGATGTTCGGAACGAGAGTTAAAAATGAACTTGTTATAATTATAAATTGTCCATGTGATTGAAATTCCATTATCTAAATAATTATATGCATGATCTAGATATCATATATGTCATATATATTAACTGTTTATATTTACTTATAATTTTACCTAGCACTTGGAGATAAGAAATGAAATGCACCCTTCGAGATACAGTATGTACGCATGAATGCTTCTTTAATTTCATTTCATATTAAATGGAATAAAAACATAATAATACATAAGTATATTATAATTCAAGTGTAATATCATATATAATTTCATAAAATCCATCCTTTATACATTCCACATATGGCATGAAGGATTCAAATCACTTTGAGGGGGCGATAGTCCGCACTTCCTCAAATGAAATTATATTATTTGTCCACCATGGAAACCATAAAGGTATTATATAAATGAAACATATAGAAGAAGAGAAAAAATATAAATATAATATATATCACATAAAAAAATAGTTCCATCTTAGTGGCCACCATAATAGGTGGCAGTAGAATATTGAACAATCATCGTTTCGTGAGGCAGTAGTTTTCTCTCAATAGAAGCAATGTGTTCTTAGCCCATTAGATAGAGGTGTGTGTAAATATAGTTCAAATCATTATCATAAAAACAACCAATTATATTTTGGATACAGTTTTTTTATAAAATAAAGGTATAAAAAGAGTTTATGGGGTCAGAGAAGTAAAATAGATCAAAAGAACTTAAGAGAATACATACCTTTAAATCAAGTATCTCCCATTGGTTTGAACCAAAAGGTTTGAATGAATTGGCTTCTTCTTAGAGGAAAACATCTATGTGGAGGATATGGATTTAAAGAGATGAATTGGGTAGTGTTTGGATGAGCCAAAAGGCATGAGAAGTGTGAGAATGGGTTAGAAGTGAGGGATTTTTATATGGAGGAGGAGTGGTTCTTTTTTAATGTTTAAAAATATAATTTTATTTTATTCTGATTTTAGTTTTATAAAGGTCCAAAACATATTATATGAAAATATAATATGACTCATGTTCGAAAAAAAATCATCCAATAATAATTGGATAGGCTTTAGATATTGTTTTAATTTTTATAATTTTATTTATATAAATAATTCATTAATGAGGTAAAATAATAAAAAACTGTCATGATGTAGAAAATATTTTTAGCTTTAAAATGAATATTTATAGTATAATAGATAACTTATATAACACCATGTAAGAATTTATTTACTAAAATATATATGTGTAATTCATTTTTGTCTTCACATTAAATTTATTAATATAAAGTGTGATTATCACTCCCATGTGGCTCTATAGGGTCCCAAAACTGACCTAAGGATGCCCATGGTTGGAAATGTATCAAAAAATATGATTAGTATAGTTGTTATTATAATTTAATATTATTATAATAATATTCAGTTACCCTTATTTACAAAATTTACCCATTAACCATGGTAAACAAAATTTTTACTGAAGTAATATTCATAATGTCTAAAAATAAAAGTTACCTATTTGCACAATTTGGACCTCCTAATTCCATGTATTGAATGTATTTTTTTCAAAATTAAAAAATGTGGCAAAAATTAATTTAAAATTAATTCCTGATGTCAAAAACAAAAAGTGTTTTTTAAGAAATAATAACTATCAAAAGATTAGCCTTTACTTGTTTCTAATTTCAAAATGAAATTACATCAAATGACCAAAATTGGATTAAATGGTAAAAACATAATATAATTACACTTTAAAACCAATTAAAAAGATAATATAAAATTATAACTAAATTAGACTAAAAGTCAGTTTTGAATTAAAATACAGTACTTTCACTATTCATTAAAAAAATGAAAATTATCAGAAAAATACCAAAATATCATCAAAAGAAAATTTTGAAGTCATGATCATAAATAAGAAATTTATTTTGTCAAATATATCATAAATTGTTTTTAAATAAACTAGATTTTAAAAAGGTTCACCATCCAAAGGTGGTAAATTGGATTTTTAATGAATGTTAGTGTATTTATGCTTAAATTCATATTTGTTCATATTTTTAGCCTCTAAAAAATATTAGATAAATGAAAAAACATTTAACAAACATGAATATTCAAATTTTAGTTAGCTCTGTCAATTCCTACCTATACAACAACTAGGTGATACCTACCATTTAAAATAATAATATATTATTATTTTTCAGTATGACCCAACATTGTCTGAAACGTAATATTTCATAGAAACCCGTTGTTACGTATCGGGTATTCCTTCAAACATAAAATCCATTTTCAATTAAAATTAATATTTAAATCACAAATAATAATAAATATAAAAATGGCTTATTCTTTATTTCCCTGGGATGTTACAACCTTCCCAACTTTTGGGAATTGGGTCGTTGTAATTTTATTAACTTATCAAATAAATGGAGGTAGTTATCCCAAAAGCATTTTCAAATTCCCACATTGCCTCTTCAAACATATGGTTTTTTCAAAAAACCATTACCTGAGGAATTAAAGTTTTCCACAACACTTTCTCTCTTTGGTCATGAATATGGACTAACTGTTCGTTATAAGAGAGATTCACTTCCAAATGAACTATCTATACTCTCAAAACATGAGATAGATATGGAATATACTTTCTCAACATTTAAACATGAATAAAATTGTATAACTGGGATAAATGTGGAGGTAAAGCCACTTTGTATACAACTGATCCAACTTTCTCCAAGATTTCTTAAGGCCCAATGAACCTTGGAGTCAACTTGAACCTCTTACCAAAACTCATCACACATTTCCATGGAGAATCTTTGTGACTGTAATGATAACCTACATCAAAAGAATGATCCTTCATCTAGTTATCCGCATAAATTTTCTACATGCTCCGAGCAATTCTCCTATGCTTCTAAATAAACTGATTTTTTTCTACCATATCTTCTAACAATTCTGGTCTCATCAGCTTCCTTTCACCTACATCATCCCAAAATGTAGGAGTTTGACACTACTTCCAATATAATGCCACAAATTGAGCCATCTGTATAGTAGAATGAAAGCGGTTATTATTAAAAAATTCATCCAATGAAAGATTTTGGTCATAACTTCCCTAGTAATCCATCGAGCAAGCACGTAGCATATCATCCAAGGTCTGAATTGTTTACTCTGACTTCCCATCTGAATGATGATGAAATGATGTAGTTAAATTTAATTTAGTACCCAAATTATTTTGAAGGCCCTTCCAAAAGATTCATGTAATCCTTATATCATTATTAGATATAATGTAGATGGAACACTAGGAAACCTGACTATCTCTTTAACATACAACTGAGAAAATTAATATAGGGAAAACGTATCTCTGATAAGAAGTAAATGAGAATATTTTGTCAATCAATCTACAATAACCCAGATTGTATTGTTACATTGAGATTTCTTTGGTAATCCCACATTGATTTACATGGATATATTTTCTCATTTCCTCTCTCGCACCTGTAATGACTGAAGCATCCCTTTTGGTAACTATCGCTCATCTTTAACCTATGGATAAGTCAAACATTTCACAATAAAATCAGCAATATCAATTTTCATTCAATCCCAGTAGTAATATTCCTAAAGATCTATGTACATCATGGTACATCCAGGAAGATCTGAAAACTGAAAACTATGAGCTACACATAATAACTCATTCTTCAACTATGAATTACAATGCAAATATAATCTCCTTGCAAACCTTAGAAAAAAATTATTATAAATATTAAAATCAGGAAACCCACCCTTCAAAACCAACTCCACCATTTTCTCCAACTCACTGTCTTCCTTCTGTGCTTTCTTTATTCTGTGTGATAGAGATGATTTCATTGACACTGAAAACAAAACAAAGGAATTTCCTACACCAAAAACTTCTACGCCAAATTTCATCAAATCAAAACCAATGGATCTCATTCCAAAAGTAAAATGTTTAATGAATCATCATTTTTGGACCTAAAGCATCAACCACATAATTGGAATTTCCGGGATGGAAATGGATCTTGAAATTATAATCTTTGATTATTTCCAACCATCACCGCTATCTCATTTTTAATTCATTTTGAGTGAATATATAATTCAAAAATTTGTGGTATATATATATATTTTACATTTTACTCCATACAGATGATTCCTCTAAAATTTTAAAGCAAAACACAACAGCAGCTAATTCAAAATCATGTGTAGGAAAATTTAAATCATGATGTTTCAACTAACGTGAAGTGTATGAAATTACATGATCATTCTGAAAAAGGATACATCCAAGTCCTTCCAACAAAGCATCAATGTTGGTAACATTCTCACCATTTCTGGAAGGCAATGCCTAAACTGAAGAATTCAACAATATTATTTACAATTCCTGAAAACAACATCACATTCATTTTTATAGATACAATTAACTCCTTTTGGAGTTAATATAGTCATTGGGATAGAAAACCATGTAAAACTATCCACAACCCTACTTTAATAACCAGACAATCTAAGAAAACTATAAATCAAAGTTATATATGTGGTTCTTGTCTATTATTCAAACACTTTTATTTTAGTAGGATCAATAGTTATACCATATTTTGAAACAATGTGACCAAAGAAAAAAATTCTAATTACCAAAACTCACTCTTTTGGAATTTCAAAAAAAATTTATTTTCTTTTATGGTTTGTAAGAAAACCCTTAAATGACTGTCATGCTCCTTTTTACTTTTAGAATAAACCCAAATATCATCAATGAACACAACCCCAAACATATACAAGAACTCACAGAAAATTCTATTCATAAGATCCATGAATACATTAGATACATTTGTTAACCCAAATGGCATAACTATAAATTTATAATGGACATATCTAGTACAAAATGCTTTCTTTCAAATGTATGCTTCCTTTAATTTCTACTGATGGCACCTCGACCTCGAATAAATCTTCAAAAAATACTGATCTCCCTAAACCTGATCAAACAAATAATCGATATGAGGAAAATTATACTTGTTCTTAACAGGGATGTTATTAAATGCTCTATAATCAATTCAAAATATCATTGAACCATCTTTCATTTTAACAAACAAGACAGGATCACCCTTTGTTGATGTTCTAGTTTGAGTGAAACGTTTTTATAAAAACTCCAAAAATTTATTATTTAACTCTAGAAGTTCAATTTTTTCCATTCAATAAGGGGTTTTGAAATAGTATTAGCATCAGGGTCTAATTAAATGGTAAATTCAACTTCCAATTAGGAATAGTACCAGGAAACTCATCCGAAAAAACATCGAGGTACTCATTAACCACTACCACATCATTAATCTGGATAGTTCATTGTTTTCATCAATATGTGCTATGTAACATTTATTTCTATCTTTTATAAGTTTCCTAGCTTCTTGGTATGTTATCATAAGTAAGGGTTCATTCTTATACACAAACATAAAATCATTCAGAAAACAATCAGGTTTAGCTTTGAATTCAATATTAGCATGATAAACCGAAATATAATCTATAAACAAAATAACATCAAGCTCTACTAGATGCAAAACAATATGGTTTGCAGGTATATTATTTCCACACAAAAGGATAAGAAGGTTCTTATAATTTCTTTTTTTTTCAACATTTCCTCCAGTTGTTTTTACAATACGTTAACGATTCATATATTTGGGTGGAATTATAAATATACTAGAAACATTCTCTAAATTTAAAGAGTGTTTAGACCATAAATCAAACAACTCATTGTCATAATCTGAACAAACAAATAGTATACCTGATATTACTTCATTTGATGGACCAACATCTGTTGAATTAGTTGCAAAGGATTTCACCACCCCTTTCTTTATAAAGTCTTCCTTCTTTCCCTTAGTTTAGTTCATCATTGGACACTAATTTGCATGATTAACCATTTCATTGCACATAAAAAAATTTACTTACTATAAATCTGATTTTGTTTTACCATTACACTAATATTTTTTAGTGCAATTACGAGCCTTATGCCCCATTTTATGACATTTGTAGCCCTTATAATAGTTCAAAATACATTCCCCACCATGATTTTTAATACAATTTTCACAACCTATAAACGTAATTTTGATAATATAATAATTTTTTGAAGAGTTTTTACCTTTTGTGTGTTACCTAAACCTCTTATTTTGTAGTTTTTCAAAGAACACCTGATCATCAGAAATGAGCATGTTCGTCTTTATGAAATACAAAAAACATTTCGAAAACCTAGGATGAACATAAAAATCACATTAAGGGTAAAAAAAAGAACAAAAACATTAGATCATCAATATATACTTAACATAAGTGCTTCAACATAAATCATGAAATCATAAGTTTCGGGGAAATTTAAATAGAAATCATAAATCATAAAGGTAACTTGTGGCATACATAACGTAATTTCATTGTAGCTTTCACAGCTACGTAGGGAGTTACATTTGAAATATCCATCACAGTATATTCCATAAATATCATACGAGAAACATTCATGTCTACCTCCATCGTGTTACCCAATGCATTGGAGAGCTATCTCAGGCTCACACAACCTAGGTTTATCATGGAACCACCGGTATATGTAGTAATTTTCTAGAACTGTAACAGATTCATTTAACATAAAAAAATAAAGGAAAGATAAAATTTCAACATTTTAATCAATATATTTCATTTAAATATATTGACATAAAAAATAAATTATCCCTAAAAATTTAAAAAACAAAATATGTAAAATCTTATATGGTACTTATTTTACTTTTAAAAAACATTACCACTTGTTAAGGAAGCCAAATATCAAATAATACTCGCAGCAGCGTCAAAGGTCATTGTCACCGCTTATGTTAAAAAGAAACATTCCATTTTTTCATTTAGTGAAAATACTCATAGAAAATGTTTCCTTTTGGATGTAATGAGAAGTTAAATATCTTTATATACAGTATAAAAGATTGTCATGTATAAAAAAAACATGTATCAATGAAAGGAGATAGAGACGAAGTCCCTTACCTAATGTTCGACTTGACTCAATTGTTCTTTAATCTCCAGAATAATAAACTAAATTTAATTTATAATTGATTAATAACCATTTTAAATTTTATTATTAATTTTATATTAATTATTATCTTGTTATAACATTTAGTTAATTATTTGTGTTCGTATCAGACATTTGGTCGATGTTGAGAACATGAGTTAAAAATGAACTTCTTATAATTATAAATTCTCCATGTGGTCTAACTTACATTATTCCCAGAATAATAATAATTATTTAGATATCATATCTGTTATATATATCCAGTATATATATGTATTTAAAATAGTGCATAACATTTGGATATAAAAAATGAAATGCATGTTCATTGAGCCGTACATAGGTATGAACGTTACTTTCATTTATATTTCATATTTAATGGAATAAAAACATAATGATAAATAGGTATATTATAATTTAGTATAATATCATATATAATTTTAGAAATTTCATTCTTTACATGTTCCATCTATGGCATGAATGATTCTTATCACTTTGAGGGGTAGTAGTTCGCACTTCCTCAAATAAAATTATCGTATTTTCCCACAATGGAAACTATAAAGGTATTATATAACTGAATAATACGGAAGAATAGAAAATATATGAATATAATATATATCACATATAAATACAGTTCTATCTTAATGGCCACCATAATAGGTTGTTGGAGGAGATTGAACAATCATTATTTCGTGAGGCAGTACTTCGCCTTCCAGAGAAACAATATGTTCATATCCATTAGATGAAGGTGAGTGTAATTGTAGTTCGATTACTTCTCATAAAAAAACCTCATTATTTTGATTATACTATTGTTTTTATAAAATAAAGTAATAAAAAGAGTTTATGGGGTTGGAGAAGTAAAATAAAACAAATGAACTTAAGAGAAGACATTACCTTTATATCGGGTATGTCCCTTTGGTTTGAACCAAAAGGTTCACTAGAATTGACTTATGCCTAGGGGAAGACTTCTAGGAAGAGAATATGGATGTTGGGGCTCAAATGGGCCGATCTTGGATGATCCAAGGGGATTGAGAAGTTTGAGGAATGGGTTATAAGTGAGTGTTATTTATAAGGGGCATGAGGGGCAGTTTAGGAATTTTATAAAATATTATTTCATTATATAATTATTTTAGGATTCTAAAAGTATAAAGCATATTAATATAGAATATAATATGACTCATGTTTAAAATAAAATTATACAAGAAGAATTGTACATGTTTTGGAAAAATTTTAACATTTATAATCATATTAATTTAAATCATTTCTTAATGATGTAAACACTGCATCATTATTGTGTCAGAAATAAATATATTTATATGATGTCAAAAAATTTTAAAAACATTATCCTTATTTAGGAAATATATTTAGATTTTATGTTAATATTTATAGTCTATGATATAACTTATATAAACTATTTAAGAATTTATTTACTAAAAGATATATGTTTAAGTGATATTTGTCTATACATTAAATTAATTAATATAAAGTGTCATTATCACTCCCAAGTGTCTATATGGGGTCCCCAAATTGCCCCATGGATTACCATGGTCTGAAATGTATCAAACAATAGGATTAGTACAAAATATAGGGTAATTTAATATTATTATTATAATATTTTGATACCCTTATTTACCAGATTTACCCTTTAACAATGGTAAATAATTTTATTACTGAAGTAAATATTCATAATGTATAAATGTAAAATATATAAATTTACACAATTTAAACCTTCTGATTCCATATATGAAATCCATTTTTCCAAATTCAAAACACCAAAGTAGAAGAAATTAATTGATAATTAATTCCCGCTGTCAAAACAAAAAGCGTATTTTTACGAAATAAAAACTATCAAAATATAGAAACTTAATTATGTCTAATTATAATATGAAATAATTTCCCATGACAAAAATTGTATTAAATGGTAATAATATAATATAATTAAACTTGAAAACCAATTAAAAAGATAATCTATCCTTATAAATAAATTAGATTAAAAGGCATTTTTAAATTAAAATACTGTATTTTCACTATTCATTAAAAAATGAACATTATTAGAAAATACCCAAATTTCATCCAAATTTAATTTTGATTTTCCAATCTTAGAGAATAATATTATTTTGTGCAATAAAAAATATAAATTTGATAAAAACTAGATTAAAAAACGGTTTACCATGAAATGGTGGTAAATCGACCTTTTAATGAATATTAGGGTATTTATGCATAAAATTGAAATCTTTATTATTTTTTAGCCTCCAAAATTTATTTTATATTTGTAAAAACATATAACAAACATTTATATTCATATTTTTGTTAGTTCTGTCTATTCCCTCTATGACCACGGCTGGGTGTTAAAAATCATTTAAAATAATATTATATTATAATTTTTCTGTATGACCGAACATTGTGTCAAACTTAAGATTTAAAAGAAACCTATTTTTATATATAAGGTATTTCATCAAACATATAATCCCAATTAAATTAACATAAATATTAAAATCACAAGTATTAATAAATATGAAAATGACTTATTCTTTATTTACCTAGGATGTTACAGTGTATTCAATTTCATTGTTATATATTTAATAGATTATCATAAAACTGTAACACCCCAAGATTTCATAGTGTGTTATTTCTTCAAAATAAATCAATAAATTGCACTACACGCAACACTGAGTTCAATCACACCATGACTTAAAAAAAATCCATTCAAAAGAGGTTATGAATAATATTATCTAAATTTTAAACTTTATATAATCCTTATAATTTTAGAATCCATATTATGAGTTTCGTAGATATAATGCAAGAAAAAATTCATTTTCAGTATTGCACTTTTATCAACTTTTAATAGTGAACCCTTTTTAAATACAATATTTTAAACTTTTTGACTAAATGGGGACATCAAAAATTTAAAATGAAACATCCCAAGCTACCACGGTACACTTTCTTTGAATAATACAGTAGCGTGTGTTGTACGCAACCTTGAGTTTTAACACACACCACAACCAATCAAACTAGCCGTTATGAATAGTAATACCTACTTTTTGAAATTATATATATTTTATATTTTAAAATGGACTTCATTTTTGGATTCGTAATATCGAATTTAGCCTAAGGTGAAATTTTGGTACATTTCGGATAACATTCATATTTTGATGAATAGTGAAAATTACAAAATTTTAATTAAAAACAACTTTTTTAATCAAAATAATTAATAGTGATAAATTATGAATTTGAGTGGTTTTAAAGTATATTGAGAATATATTTTTACCGTTTAATATAATTTTGGTCATTGAACATAATTTTACAATTAAACCGAACATAAATAAGTGTCAATCTTTTGATAGTTATTATCTCTTAAAAACACGCTATTTGTTTTGACAGCGGGAATTAATTAATTTCTTCCACTTCTGTGTTTTGAATTTAGAAAAATGGATTCCATATTTGGAATCAGGATGTTCAAATTGTGTAAATAGGTAACTTTTATTTTTATACATTTTGAATAATTACTGCGGTAAATATTTTATTTACCATGGTTAAGGGTAAATCCGGTAAATAAGGGTTAAAAAATAATATTATAATAATACTAAATTACCCTAAAACGTGTCCTAGACTTATTGGTTGATACATTGTCGACCATAGGCATCTTGGGGTCTATTTTGGGACCCCATGGATCCACTTGTAAGTGATAATGACACTTTATTTTAATTAAGTTAAAATGAATACAAAAATGACACAAGCATATATCTTTTAGCAAAACAATTGTTTCATAGGGTTATATATGTTGGATTTTAGATTATAAATATTCATTAGAAAGAAAAAAATATTAAATACATAATTATATTTTATTTATAATTTCTAGACATTAAATAAGTTATTTTATTTATGATACAATGATGATGCAGTAATTACTATAATAGTGAAAACTTAAAATAATTGATATTATAAATACCCAAATAAATATAATATGAAACTTTTAATGAATTAAACTAATTTTCTAGGATAATATGATATATTAATATTGATTTAATTTACTTTTTTCGAAGTAATAAATCTGTTATGAGTTTCACAAAAATCAACTATTGAATAGTGTCAAAATTGACATAAAAGAGTTCTTAAAACAAATATTATATTATTAATTGATATTAAATTTCTAAAAATCTATGGTTCGGCCAAGAGACTTATATCATGATAGGTTCCTCATTAATGGACCACTTGGGGGTCTCTTGGATGTATATAGTAAGTTTATTAACCATATTATATAAAAATACAAAGAGACATTGTAAAAGTGAAACTAATTAACTTAGAGTTAATATTTAAAGATAAGGTTAATATATGTACCCAAACCTGTATAAATTCAATTGGTTGATTGGTGTTCGACTTATCCCCACCTTAAACTTTGAATAATCAACTTTTGAGCCATTAGAAACCAAATATGAATTTATTATAAATTAATATTTCTAACTATTCCAAAGGTGCCCCTCACCCCTCTTATAAAAGGGCACTCCTCCTTCTCATTTCATCACACCTTCAAAGCCTTTTGGTTCGGCAAAACTCTGCCCAAATACTCTCCACACTTCCCTCACTACAACCTAGAGGCCTTAGTTTGATCTGAAAGCCAACCTAAGGAGCCCTTTTGATCAAATCAAAAGGAAGAACCTGAAGAAGAGGTAATGATTTCACCACCCTTTTTCCAAGATCATTTCTTCTTCCACTTCTTCTTCCTTTGTTGTTACCATTCTAAAATAATAACTCCAGTATCTCAAATATACTGTGATGTTATTATAAATATTTTACAACCATATTCAGTATTCTATCCACCCTTTGAATAACATGTCACCATACGTGCGTACGTACGGCTTACCGTCTCCACATCGTGGTGTAATTGTTATTCAATATATTATTATTTTGGATGGGTATAATAATGATATGTAACTCATGTAAATAATAAATATAACATGTTAATGATTCTGTATATATGATATACCATCCATTTATATATTATTTTAATATCAAAAGAATGATATTGTCGCTCGTGCGTACGTACGGACTACCGTCTCCACGAACGCGATGAGATTCATCCTCCATCGTATCCATTCAAGTATAATTATCATTTGATGATTTAAAAATGATTTTTAAGGACTTGATATCATTCTGGATATGAATAAGATACAACAAACATGGCATATGTAACAAAACATATAAAAGAAAATGAGTAAGTTAACACCCGAAATGACGATAATTCTAAGATATTATTAACAAATCAATGTTAAAAGATCATATATAATATCATATTAATATAATTTAATAACAATTATATCACCATTATACAGGAGGTTAACCTACACCAACCAAGGAAAAGTACAAGGTAAGGGGTTTTCATCTCACTCCTTATTCCCGTGAGATTCATGTCATATTGCCACCATCACCTTTTGTGTGGTGTATGTACTGCCCATAATTATATTCTTTGTGTAATACACTCTAATTATGTGTATTTACATATTCATTGTATGATACCTCTTTCATGGGTTGTATGTTTCATAAGTTACCAAATTGGTAAGGGTTATTTCACAATCTCTTCATTATCCGAGGTTGTTTATACGTAATAATCTACTGGGATCTCTTTATCATCCACATCCATGTTTCTTAATAATGTATTTCAAAACATTTTTATTATTTAAAAGAATATGGGTTAAATTCATTTATACCCTTGTTTGACTTTTTATAAGAGGAATATTTCCATCGTTTTCAAAACAAGGTCCTTTTTACCCTTTTCGACAGAATTAAGGTAAGAATGTTTTTTTAACTTATACGGCAAGGGCGGTTATTTTCTGCCGTTATAAAATCTTCAAAGCTTTTCTTACAAGCTTATAAGAATATTTTCAAAGAAAATGTTTTATTTTATATGGATCTTAAATGATTTCAAAATAAAAAGAGATATTTCTTTAAAAATAATTTTGATTTAATCTATGTCAACATCCTTTGATGGCTTTTAAGCTTATTTGAAGTTGGTTTATTATGATACAAAACATCCATATTTTATTAAAGGTTTTGTGATATTTTTGACTGTGGATAAGATATTCTTATGTCACTCATGTTTTTTTAAAGTATTTACATTTCATAAGTTATTTTTAATCCAAATGTTTATGTTATACTTCAACCTTTCATTCAGATGAATGTGTTAGACAAGTATGTTCCGGGTTGGGGACCGGTAAAAGTAAGCCCTCTGGTTTGGTCTCCGGTTATTAGAGGAACTCTGGTTTGGTCTCCGGTTATTAGAGGAACTCCGGGTTGGTGTCCGGTTATTAGAGGCACTCCGGGTTGGTGTCCGGTTATTAGAGGCACTCCGGGTTGGGTTCCGGTTACAGTTAGCCCCAAGGTCTTGGAACGTGGCCTTGACAAAGAAATTAAAGTTCAGCATTATGCATTCCAACATTATGAAAGTGGTTATTGATTTTTTCATGTGATTATTCGATTAGTAGAATATCCATGTGAATAAGTAAATGGCATTATTTCATTTTATTTATTCCATACCATGTTGAAAGTTCATGTTTGAAAGGCTTTTGTTTTAGTTATACATTGCCTTAAATGTTTATTCTTATTTATGAAAGTTTCCGCTATATTGTAATCCTTACTGCGCATTTGAGCTCACCCCTTTTCTATGTTTTATTTTTCCCAGGAAGTGAAGAAGTAAGTTATGAATGACCTGCAGGGATATTATGTGGGGATATGAGTGTGGATTATGGAGACATTATGTTGTTGTAGTAGTTTTTCATTTTATGATGTAATGTAAAACTTATGAATATATCTAGTTTTTCAAAGGCTACTAAACCAATCGGTCTTCCGAGATTTGATCTTTCTTGTGATCATACCAATGTTATGTAATAATGCACCGACTCTGGGAAACTAGGGTCGGGGCGTTACAAAAACAAATATAATGTTTATAAATAATATTTATATCAAGCTATAGATTTTGTAATTCATGATATAAATTATAAATACCAAATATATTACAAATTAATACATATGCTAAGTATAAAGAGAATATTACCTGACGTTAAACCTTGCCATATGATTGTTAACATGTAGGCAATATGAGGTTGTAATCAAACAATAAATATAATAATATGACCTGAAAACATTTTTTTGATTTTTTTTTTATTATATATATTTATTGAATGAGTTCTACAAGAGTAAATACAAAAGGCTGTAGAATCTCATCTCAATTTTTATTTTTTTGAGATATGCAATGTTCGCTACGCATTCATTTTCTGTGTTGTTTGTACTACCCATGATTATATTCTATGTATTATATTCATAAATTTATGCGTATTCATATATTAATTTTATGATCTTTCATCCCCGGGGATGATGTTTGAAAATTAACCAACCTGGTAGAATAGTTTTCTCCCAATATTTGTTTGTGGAGACTCATGTTTTGTTGTGAACCTAAAATATATTTTGTGTTTTATATACCCACATTTTACATGTTATTTCTTGATTTTACATTCGTTCATGATAATTTAGGCTTTGTGTAATTTTTTCTCTTATTTGTAGAGCATGATCCCATGTTACCAAGTTATAAGATCTTAGTGAGGCAATCTCACCACTTTTAGTGTTTTTTTAATTTTTATTCTTCCTATAATGAAATATTATGATCAATCTCTCAGAAAAACTCCTATGTTTACTTAGATGTTAATTAGTAATGATATTCCCATTAATTATTTCCATTTTCCACACTTTAGTACTTATAATAACATTTTTCATTAAATATCGACCTTCTCTCTCTTGTCCAAAATCTATTGATTTAAAAAACTATGTTTTCAACAAAAATGACATAAATGTTTTCAAAAGATCATTAAAGCCAATTTTGAATGAAAAAAATTGAAGAATGATTTATAATTTTCACTGAATCCATTATATGTTTTCAAATAAATTTTTAATGAATAAAGTGTTCAAAAATAATTTATTATTTAAAAATATTTATAAATATAGAGATGATATATTCATCAACAAATGATTCTAAAAGATATTTCAAAATTATTTCCTATATATGTTTACATCCATTTCTCGTACTCATGACTTCATGTAGATGTCAATAAATGTTTCAATTCATATTTTTTATTGGAATGTAATATTATTTGATGGAATGGAGTTTAAGTGACATTTATATCTTTCAAGGGTTATATTCTTTTTAGACTAGTTTCTCATCCAAGGGTTATATGATTTTGAAATATTCTTATTTTCCTCAGTTATGTTCATGATGAAATGATTGAGAAAACTATCTATTTCTGCATGTTATGATATTATTAAATGTTTAAAATACCCATGTAATTTTATGGGTTATGATATGGTTATTTTTAATCTTTTTATAATTGTATGTATGTTTTTTCTATAGTATAGGTGTGACTTTTTTATCCCTCAAATGTATTGGGTAAATATTTATATCTACTGAGGTAGATATTGATGGAATGGGAAATAATTTTTCTTATTATTGTTGTGATAGAAAATGAAATGATATCAGTTTAATAATATAGGGCCATAATGACAGGTGAACATGGTTATGTAATATGTGGATGGAATGGGGTGTCAAACAGGTTTTGTAAATGAATGTATCTACTAATATTGTTCCAGCATCAATTCCTTGACTACTATGGAAATCATTACTTTTGACTATGTGTCAATAACAATTCCAAGTTTTATTCCTCGTTTATTTATTCATGGATATTTACATTTTCCTTATGATTATGGTATTGTGAGCTACCACAAATTATTTCAAGATTCATGTATATGATCTTTTTTATGTGGGGTATGATCTTCAGTTTTCATGATCATGTTCTCATACCCATATCCCCATGATTATATATAAATAACTCTCATGTTTACCCTTACAAAACATTTGAACTCCCCTATTTTAATGTTTCCTTCCATGTGTTATGAAGATATGTATTATGTTTGATGTGTCTCAGAAGGGTTCTAGTAAAGAAGAACCCAGTGGGAGATAATTTAGATAAATAATGTATTAGTTTTTGTGGTTATATATTTCAAAAGGAACTAGACTACTACAGTCATTGGGTGTCTGTTTGTATAATATTTTCAGTATTCCAAAAATGTAATGTAATGGTAATATATGAAAAGAGAGGGATGTTGTACATAGTATTAGTGAGTAGGTTTAGTTATCCATTTGATTATATGATGATAAATCTTTAGTTATATCCAGAAGGAATTGTTTGTGGATGTGTATAGGGATAATGGGAAATATTTGAAAATGTACTGAAATTTAGGTAAAGGATATAATTGGTGGTTTCCTATAAATATGACAGTTTTTAGATATTATGAGTGGATTCAGATTTTAAAGAGATTTGTAGAGGGGTAACAACTCCAAAAATATTTTCTGGGCTATACATGGGGTAATCTGGTACATGACAATGACCATTTCTTCACAACTAGTTTGAGACAATAGAGGATATGTTTTGGGGATTTAAAAACACTCCATGAACCCTTATTACATATTTAAATATAGTATGTCTATGAATAATCTATGATAAACCTATGGTTTTACATATTAATGAATTTTTCTTAACATAAACATCATAGAATTTACATTTCATGATTATGTGGTTCCTCGATATGATAACTATTGAACTTTCTGTGGAATGGTTTTTTTAGTAATCACAAATCATAGTTTCATTTTTTTCCTTTTAGTATTTTGATAAACATGTTCTAAATGTTTTTAAATCATATCTACCAATTTTTATCAATGATCAATGTATGTTTATGGTTGACCTGAAAGTATTATGGATTGAACAGTCATTTTGTATGAATTATATGTCTTGACTCACCGATAGTCATTTTCCTTAGTCACCGATGATGAATGGTCATACCGATGATGAATTGTTGCACCAATGATGAACAGTCACACCAATGATGAATGGTCACACTGATGATGACTGGTCGAACCAATGATGAACGGTTGCACTGATGATGAACTGTCACTCCTTTAACTATCAAAGGTCCAAAGTGACATCGATGTTAATATACCGATGTTAAGCTACCGATGCTAATCTACCGATGCTGAGATACTGATGCTAAGCTACCGATGCTATGACACCAATTCTAAGACACCGATGCTTAGACACCAATTCTAAGACAATGATGCTAAGATACCGATGTTGATGCAACCGAAACTGATGCAGATTCAAAATGTCTCACCGATCTCATGACTCACCGATAGTCATGAAAACTGTTCGAATCTCTATAAATTCATATTTAATTATAACGGTCATAATTGATGTTTTTAACGCAATTAATGATATTTAATGTCAGTTGTTATCATGTCAGGAGACCTTACATCGTACCTATGTAAAGGTAATCATTCCAATTGCCAGAGCTCGGAGAATAAAAAGGAAGATCGAGCTGTAGTAAAAAGCATGGATGCGTGAAAAGGCATAAAGAGAGAATTCTTCCATGAATATACATGAGGGACTGAAGAAAATGTGACAAAGTGGAATAAGGGGAATTTGCAAGATCTAATGAAAACTCTTATGCACGTAATCCAGCACTACCGAAAAATATATGAAGAACACTTGAAATTAGAGAACACACTTTCCTGTAAAGGACATCAAGCTGAATCACGATACTCTATTTTTAACAGAAAAACCAGAGAAGGACTATGAAGCATCTCTAATAAATCCAACGAGTCCAGAGCTGCACTACCAATCACTAAAGATTTCTAAACTCTGATACATTCTTCCTTTAGTGACTCTATCTTTACATTTTGAGTAGTGTGTGTACCCTATTTATTTTACACACACACTGTCTCCAAAGCTAAACTGGATGATTCTTAAATCCTCTCTCTAACTTCATAAATCTTTGTTTCCCACTGTGGAATGTGGTAGAGGTCGAGTAATACCTAAATAACCTGTGTTTTGTTGTTTGATTTTCCCATAAATAACTGAGGTATAGGTCCTTGTGTGTCCTCGATATTTGCTCACTCTTGTTAACCCCGATCTAGGGTGTGGATCAATTTATTTAAATTATTGAGAGGACTAAGTCTCGGCTTGAGAGCGAGTCTCTTGATTAACTCTAATGTTCATTTTAATTTAAGTCTATAAGTAAACTATATATTTATTCTGCTGCTATTAGTTTGAAATACAAAACTATTTTAAAGCCACATTGATAGTTAAATTAGAAGGTGTTTATACTTATTTTAAATCAGTAAGTTAGTTTAAAAAGTTAATTTAATCTTCAGATTAATTTAACTGAGACCTAATAAATATTTGAGAAACTAATTGAACCCTTACACTCTGTATTGATTCACTACAATTTAACTTTGTTTTTAATTTGGGGGATTTTAAAAACAATTAACAGATATTTTAATTGGAACTCAATTCACCCCCTCCCCTCTTGAGTATCCACTCTGACCAATATTTGGTATCAGAGGGTTTTTTTGTATAAGGCTTTTTGAAATACTCTGTTTTTCAACTGTGATTTTAGTTACATCTTTAATGATCATAAATTTATGTTAGTTCTAAATTTTATCTCTTTAAATTTTATTCTCTAAAATCTACCTATGGATAATAGACTAGAGGGTGATTCTACAAACATGTCACCTTTATTTAATGGAACAAACTATGCTCAGTAGAAATTAAAAATGAAAATTCATTTAGAGATCATGGGTTTTGATATTTGGACTTCTATATAGTCTCAATATAAAATTCCAGAAACTGAAAGAACAACATGAGATGATCATACTATTTCTGCTTACAATAATAATTGTAAATCCATGAATAGAATGTATTGTGATCTAGTATATGAGGATTTTGACAGAATATCTGCTTGAAAATTGCTTAAGAAATATGGGATACTTTGGGTGTTTCTCATAAAGGAACAAATAATGTTAAAGAAATTTGATTGAATACTTATACTATTAAATATGATAATTTTAAAATGAAAACTGATGAACCCATTTCTGATATGTATCTCAGGTTCAATGAGGTAGTTAACACAATGAATTCACTTAGTAAAGCTATTCCAGCAAAGGAACAAATCACGAGGATATTGATATCTCTACTAGACTGATGGGGTGTCACATATGTTTCAATAAGAGAATCATGTGACATTGGAGCTCTGCCCGTCAAAGAATTTATTATAAAACTAATGATGTGTGAGGAATAAATCAAGATAAATAAAGAGGAAGATGATGAACCAAAAAAGGAAATCAGTGGCTTTCAAGACTACTGCTTCAATGAGAAAGGACAAAGAAAAATCTCATATACAAACTGATAGTCCAACAAGTGAAAGTTCAGATTCAGACAGTGATGCTAAAATGGCTCAAATAGCCAGAAGGTTTAAGAAATTTAATAGGAAGAAGAAATTTTTTAGAAAATCAAATTACAAATGAAATTATGACAATAATTGACATTGGAAGAAGGACTGGAAATAGCCAGATAAATGTGATGACATTGTTTTCTATGAGTGAAAATGAAAAGGACACGTCAAGGCTGACTGCCCAAAGATAAAATTCAAGAAGAAATATGATTGTAAGGACAGTAAGAACAAGAAAGAAATGAAAGCAATGTGGAGTGCTTCAGAAGAAAGAACAAGTGAATATGAAATGTATGATTCTGAAAAGAATTGAGCCAATGTGTGTTTCATTACAAACACATTCGAGGTAACCTTAGATACTCATGTTTTAAATTCTTATTATTCTGGAGATGATGCAGAATAAGAGTTTTATTATAAAAACATGACTAGTAAGGAATTATTTGAATACTGTAATATGCTAGAAGAGACATGAAATGAACATAAGGGTAAATACACATCATTAAAGAAACAACATGCTCTCACTACAACTATTAAAACCAAACTTACAATTGAAAAATAAAAGAATGCTCAACTGTTGAAGGAAAATACTGAACTGAAAATGTCTAATGAGCAACTTAGAAGAGACTTAGAGAATTTTACAAATGGATAGGATATACTATCTCAAATGCTAGGAAATCAAGTGGCACCTAAATACACTACATGAATAGGCTACAAACCTGGACAGAGACAGATTAGTAAAAATATATTTATTCCTAAATATGGACATAATACTGGTAATTCTAGTTCTGGACATTCATATGCCTCAACTAGTGATTCACGTAGTTATAGATCAAATAAAGTTTATAGTTCAAAATCATTTGATTCTGTAATTTTTATTAAATCTATAAGACAAATGTGTATACCAAAAGCTTTGATTGAAAACATTTTTGGACCCAAGAAGATCTGGGTACCAAAATCATTTCTTATCTAAATCTATTTTGTAGGAAACCTATTTGAATAGTTCTCACAAGATGGTACGGTACTTGGAAAGTGGATATTCAAGACACATGTCTGAAGAGTACTCACGCTTTAAAAGTCTAATCAAGATTGATGGAGGCCATGTCACCTTTGGGGATAATTTTAAAGGAAATATCATCGGCCTAGGTCAAATTGGTAACACAGATCCAGTTCTAATTTATATAGTTTTATTTGTTGATGGACTGAAATATAATCTGTTAAGTATTTCTCAATTGTGTGATGGTGGTTTTAATGTCAAATTTGAAAATAATTTTTGTAATGTTTTTAATTCTGAAAATGTTTTTGTCTTTTCATCCTTAAGAAATGAAAATGTTTGTGCAGTTGATTTAAATTATTTATATAAGCAAAATGTTACTTGTCTAAATGCTTTTCATAAAGATTCTTGGCTTTGGCATAGAATATTAGGACACTACAACATCCATTCACTTAGAAACAAACTAGGAAGAACTTGGTTAGAGACCTACCTAAACATGAATTCCCAATTGAAAAAGTTTGTAATCCCTGTCAAAAGGGACATCAACATAAAGTTTCTTTTATATCAAAGAAAGATGTTTCTACTTCTCAACCTCTCGAGTTGGTTCACATGGACTTGTTTGCACTATCAAGAGTTTCTAGTTTAACTGGGAAGCACTATGTCTATGTTCTAATAGATGACTTTCCTAGATATACATGGGTATATTTCTTAGCTCACAAAAGTGAAGCATGTTCTTACTTTGTTAAATACTCCAAATATGTAGAAAATCTTAGTGGACATAAGATTAAATCCTTGAGAAGTGATCATGGACGTGAGTTTGAAAATCAAGAATTTGAATCTTATTGCTCACAAAATGGCTATATTCATAACTTTTCTGCTCC
Organism: Viscum album; assembly: GCA_963277665.1. Classification (NCBI taxonomy): domain Eukaryota; kingdom Viridiplantae; phylum Streptophyta; class Magnoliopsida; order Santalales; family Viscaceae; genus Viscum; species Viscum album. The sequence continues at coordinate 539,918,314 of OY728130.1, read as the reverse complement.
TAGAACACCTCAGCAGAATGGTGTAGTATAAAGAAGAAAAAGAACCATGCAAGAAATAGCGAGAACCATGCTTAATGAGTATGACCTGCCTATTTACTTTTGGGATGAAGCTGTAAATACAACTTGTTATATCATTAATAGAGTCTTAATTAGACCAGTTATTAAGAAGACCCCATATGAGTTGTGGAATAATAGAAAACCTAAAGTTAGTTACTTTAGAGTCTTTGGCTGCAAAGTTTTTATTCTTAATACAAAGGATAATCTGGACAAGTTTGCATCTAAAAGTGATGGGAGAACCTTTCATGGTTATTATTTAACTAGAAAAGCCTATAGAGTCTTTAATAAGAGAACCCAATTTCTGGAAGAATCTATTCACATCAATTTAAATGAATCTGATCCACATGAGCCTAAAACCTCTCTTGAAAATCTTGAAGAAGATTTGAGTGTTCTGGACCTTAATGACAAATCTAAAGAACCTGCTATAATGAAAACCAGTTTTGGACTTATTCCAGAATCTTTTTTTAATGAACTCAAACCTAGAGAAGAACCTGAAATTTCTATTCCTACATTTACTAGATCTACAAGGATTTTAAACAATCATCCTTTGGATGATGTTGTTGGTAATCGAGATAGAGGGACACAGACTAGAGCTTCTCTACGAAATTAGGTTGAATATCAAGATTTTTTGTCACATCTAGTACCTAAAAATGTCAATGATGTTTTCAATGATGAATTTTGGGAAATGTGTATGCAAGAAGAGCTAAATCAATTTGAAATACAAAAAATCTGGGAATTAGTTGACAGACCTAAGGACACTTTAACAATAGGCAAAAAATGGGTTTTTAAAAACAAAGTTGATGAGTATGGAAACATAGTTAGAAACAAAGATATGCTAGTTGTACAAGGATATAGTCAAGAAGAAGGTATAGACTATGAGGAAACCATTTCACCTATAGCTAGACTAGAATCCATTAGGATCTTACTTGCATATGCTGCTCATATGAATTTCAAGTTAAATCAAATGGATGTCAAAAGTGCTTTTCAAAATGGTTTTATTGTTGAAGATGTTTTTGTTGAAAAACCGCCTAGATTTATTAATCCCCATTTTACTAATCATGTTTTTAAACTTTATAATTCTTTATATGGCTTAAAACAAGCTCCAAGATCTTGGTATGATAGACTTTGTAATTTTCTTATTTCAAAAAGTTTTACTAAAGGGATTGCTGATCCAACTCTTTTTATTAAAATAATTTCTAAAGATGTTTTAATATTAGAAATCTATGATGTTGATATTATTTTTGGATCTTATAAACATTCTTTATGTACTGAATTTTCAAAGAGTATGCAAAATGAATTGGAAATGAGTTTAATGGTAGAACTTAAATATTTTCTTGGATTTCAGGTTTTTCAAAATGAAAATGGTATTATTTTGAATCAAAGTAAATACATGAAGGATCTTCTAAAACATTTTGGTTTGGATAGTATTATGGAATGTGATAATTTTATGAGTATAGTCTGTAAATTGGATGTAGATGAAACTAGGAAACTAGTGGATCAAACCAATTACAGAGGTATGACTGGAGGCTTACTGTACCTTATTTCTAGTCGACCAGATATTATGTTTAGTGTGTGTATGTGTGCAAGAATTCAAGTTAACTCGAAAGAATCTCATTTTATTTCTGTTAAAAGGATTTTTAAGTATCTTAAACAAACTATAAACTTAGGGTTATTTTATCCAAAAGGAAAATCTTTTGAGATAATCAGTTATTCAGATAATGACTTTGCTGGTTTCAAGTTATATAGAAAGAGTACATCTGGAACTTTTCATTTATCCGAAAAATCCTTAGTATCTTCGTGTAGTAAGAAATAGAATTCTGTTGCATTATCTACTACTGAAGCAGAATACATTACTGCTGGAAGTTTTTGTGCACAATTTATGTGGACAAACCACATTATTTTGGACTATGGATATGATTTTATGCATATTTCAATTAACTGTGATAACACTAGTGCAATTAACATTTCAAAGAACCATGTGTCTCACTGTAGAACCAATCACATTGATGTCAGACATCACTTTTTGAGAGATCTCCACCAAAAATGTGATATTACTCTTGAGTTTATATGAATTGAAATCAATTAGCCGATATTTTCACCAGGCCCTTAAATTGTGAACGGATAAACTCGATTAAACAATAGTTATGTATGATACATCTGTGAAACCGATCTATCAAACCGATCTATCAAATCGATCTGTCAAACTGATCTGTCAAATAGATCTGTGAAACCGATCTGTGAAACGGATCTGTGAAACCAATCTGTCAAACTGATCTGTCATGATGGTTAGTGCTACCGATTGGGTCGTACTATTTTGTTTCAAAATTATTTTTGTTTGTTTAAAACAACGATGTTTTAATTAATATATATTTTATTATTTATAACCCTAAATGATAAAAATAATGACACGTGGCTATTCTATTCTCTAAAGACTATTGACCTTCAATTTCCCACCGAACTCTCTCCTCTCTTCTCTGTAACCCGAGCCTTTTGAATCTTTCCTAACCTCCTGATTGTCTCCAATCCTCAAAATGGCCAAGCCAAAGAGACATAGAATGTAATCTAAAGGAACTTCACCTGTCAAGCACGCTCGAGGTGAGTCGAGCAGTACAATGCAGAGGTATGTGAACCCGGAGCTAGAAAAACGAGAATTTATAGCTGAAAAGGAAATTTGTTCAGAATGGGGTTTATTAAGAAATTTTGTTCTCTTGAAAGTGTTGGAAACTCAAGGTTGGAAGGAGTGGTTCTTTAATAATGATAGTGTATTTTACCTGAAGCTGGTGTACGAGTTCTATTTGAACCTAGATATAGATTTGGATGGAGTAGAGGCTGCGAGATAATCTTCTATTATAAAAGGGAAAAAGATTACATTTTCATCAAAATACTCTGCTGAATGTCTAGGAGTACCTTATAGTGGAAGATACGAGGACTATTCTGGTAATTTACCTCCCACAACTGATTACTTTTCTTATGATCTAACCTTGGAGTTTTTGACTGGGAAGTCTGAATCATGAAGGATAATTGCTGCTGAGTTGGATGGTGAGAACCAAATCCTATTCATATTTATTCAACATCAAGTATGTCCAAGAAAAGGTGATTTTGCTGCAGTAAAGTATCAAGATGTTTTTCTGCTATTTCTTTTGTTGAATGGTGAAAAGATCAATTTATGAAGATATTTTTCCAAGCATATTGTTGAGATGATAAAACCTTCAAAGAAAGCTACTACTATAGTTTATTCTAAACAGATTTCTGACATGCTGAAATTCTTAGGCAGTGTGGATGATGGAGATGAGTGTATCTCATCAGTTAGCTTTTCTTTCATCAATGTTATTTGTAAGATAATGAAAATCAATTGGAACCCATGGAAGAAATCTTGGGTTTCTGATGAAGAAAAGTTATATGTGTCCTCCAATCCTACTGATCATCCATGGAGACCAAGGGAAGTAAGAGATCCTAGCTTAAAACCTGGTGAGGAAGTGATCTATTCGGATGAAGAAGAGGAAGTGGTTTTTCTTAAAGAAACACGTGAATCTAGTAAGAAAGGAACAGAAAAAGAAGAAGATGATGATGCGAATCTAAATGCAGATGAAGAGGCTGAATCATCTCCTGATGAACTGAGTGATCCTGATACAGTTAGCCCAAAGATAAGAAGGATGTAATTTGGTTCAGGAAGTCCTCCTCTCAATTTTCCAGATATTGAACTATTTTTAAATGATGAAGAAGAAGGCGAGACTACTGAATCAACTTATGAGAAGTATGAATCCAAAAGTACAGAAAGTTCAAGTGAGAGATAATTTAATGATGATGATGATGATGAAGGTTATAAGGTCATAGCCTTAAACCTTACATAATCATGAGTTATTATAAGATTACACATTGAGGTTCTTTTCAGGTTTAGAGTTTTAGAGAATTAGATCATGAAACTTACATTACATTCCACATTTAAACAAAGTGGTTACATAAAAGACAGTATTCATTCTTCCCATCAACGGAAACATATTTAAAATAAAGCATGGATTCTTTCTTGACACATCCTTGACACTATCATCACATCATGTACCCTTCCCTTGAACTGTGAAAAACATTTCAAAAAACTTGGGATGAGCATAAAAAGCTGAGTAAGGGTTATAAAAATATGGAAGGGAAACATGAGTTCATATATACATAAGAATGAAACCATGCTTTACCCATAAAACAAAGGCACTTTCATACCTCATCAAACCATGAATAAATCATAGAAATCATAAGACAAAAAGGTAACTTGAGGCATTCATAACATTCTTATGTAGGGAGTAACCCTCTTGGTTAGGTTTTAGAATACCCATCCCAGTGTATTCCCTAAATCTCTTCGGAGAAACCTCAATGTTTCACTCCTTCGCATTACCCAATGCATTGGAGAGCTATATCGGGCTCACCCGCCCTTAGTTTATCACGGAACCACCCGTTTTCATAACAATGCCCAAGAACCATAACATAAACGTATCACATAAAACATGCATAAAGGAAACATAATATTTCCACATTTAAATCACAATATAACATTTTAGTATATTGAAATAATTAATCCATTCAAAAAGAAACCATTTCCAAAACCATTTAAAACATTTAATAAAGAGATTTTTGAATCAAAGTGTTCCATACCACATTGAAGCTTTAAATTTTAAACCATTAATATCCATATAAATAAATCCTTAAAACCATTTTGAAAACATGGATATTAATAAGAAAAAATAATTAAAACATTTAAAGCGATATTTTGGTTAAAGGGGTTTTACCAAAATTAGAGACACTTGAATGCAATAATTGAAAAATAACATTTAGTCAGAACTTTATAATATCATGAGAATAAATGTATTCATGATATAATACTCCAAAGGACAGTATATAGACCATATAAGAGTGAATTGGTGCATAACAACAATGAACCCTCAATAGAAATGTCAAATGTGATGAAATCCCTTATAAAGAAGGTATCCTTAAATTAAGGACAAATAAAACTCAAAAATATGTGTGGCAAATATAAATACACCCAATATAAGTGGATATTATGTGTAAAACAATAAAATGTCATTCACACATATTCAATGGATGACATATTCAATGACTACATGTTGAAACCAAAGAAATCGAAATTGGGTTAAAAAGTTCCCTTGACAGCCTAACGGCATCACATCAAAATGAGTTGATGAGAGATAAAAAAGTGTATCTCATTACTTGGACATAAAATATAAATCAATAATGATATATGAGAACATATCCCAATATAACAATATGTAAATTAAAAGACCCAACAAAATATGTCTTTTAAAAAAGAGGAGGGTGAAAGGATCCCTTACCGACTTGGGTATCTTTCAAAACATACACCCCATGAAAGAAGGACAATAGATAATTGATGTAAACACTCATAAACGAAATTATATTACACAAAGAGTATCATAATTGACAGTACATACACCACTCAATGGAATTTGTGGAAAATGTAGCATAAATCTCACGGGAATAAAAGTGAGAGGAAAAATCCCTTACGAAAATTTGGCAGCCTAACGGCGCCACTCAAAACATCCAAAATGGATTTATGAGAGGAAATAGGGTCTCTCATCATATGAACATAATAAGTACAGTAGGAGTAATAAAAAAGAACATCCCAATCATAGGAAATATGAGCTTAAAAGGAATGACATAAAAGAGTGTACTTAAAAAGAAAGAGAGGTGTAGGATCCCTTACCTCGGGTCCGACTTGACTCAATCGTTCTTTAATCTCCTGAATAATAAACTTGAGTTAATTTATACTTCCTTAAGAACCTTTTTCAAGTTAATTATTCCTTTTATATCACTTAGTACCATGTCATAAACATTATGTAACCATTATGTTAATAATGATTGTTTTGTCGATATTTGGTTTTTAAGTCGAAAGTGGACTTCTTACAATTACATGTTGTTCGTGTGGCCAAATGTTTATTATATACAGAATTTTATTCATGATGTAGATATCATATATGTCATATATATCCAGTACATGCACGCATTTATAACATTACATAATCATTTAGAGGTAAGAAATGAAATGCACCGTTCATGGAGATGGTAAGCCGTACGTACGCATGAACGCTACTTTCATTTCTATTTCATATTTTATAGAATGGAATAACAATGATATAAAGGTATATTATAATTCCAGTATAATATCATATATAATATCATTAAATCCATCCTTTATACGTCCCACGTATGGCATTAACGAATCACATCACTTTGAGGGGGCAGTAGTCCGCACTTCCTAAAATGAAGATATCACGTATACCCATAATGGATGCCACAAAGGTAAGACACAAATGAAAAATACAGAAGGATAAGTAAAACATAAACATTTTATATATCATATATAAAAATAGTGACATCATAATGGCCACATTTGAAGGTGTTAAATGAGTATTGAACAATCATCATTTCGGGAGGCAGAATTTCGCCATCCACGGAAACCGTATGTTCCTTAACCATTTGATGTAGTTGTGTGAGAGTGTAGCTCGAATAAATCTTATAAAAACATCCTAGTATATTTAAGATAGAGTTGTTGTTACAAACGATGTAAATTAAAAGAGTTTAGGGGGTTGGACAAGCAAAATAAAACAAATGAACATGAGAGAATGAATTACCTTTAAAAGTGTAACTCTTTTTGATATGAGCCTAAAGGCTTACTTTGAAAAGATTCTGCCCAAAGGGAATCTTCAAGGATTAGTAGAGGGATGTGGAGAGAGTACATGGGCAGTTTTTGGCCGATCCAAAGGCTTGAGGAGTGTGTGAAATGAGGTAGAGGTGGGGGCCTTTTATAAGAGGAGAGGAGGGGCACTTTTGGAATGTAAAGATATATTACTTTATTTGAAAATGTGTTTCAGTTTTAAAAGGTCCCACATTGATATAATTAGTGGATAAGGCGATAAGGGTTCTAAATCCACACATCCAATAAGTTTTGGACATGTGTAGTTCATAGATTTTACATTATCTTTCCATTTTATTTAAATCGTCAAATAATGATGTCATCGCTGCATCATTATTATGTCATCAATAATTTAATTTAATTAATGTATAAAAATTATAAAAAAAATACTATGATGTATGAAATCTGTTTATCTTTCCAATGAATATTAATAATCGAAAGTATGACTTGTATAACTCTACTTAAAAATTGTTTTAGTAAAACATATCATGTTTGTGTCATTTTTACTTTTACATTAAATAAAAAGTTATTTATGTCATTTCCCAACCAAAGTGGCTCCATGGGGTCCCGAAGTTGACCCATGGCTTGTCTTGGTCGGCCATTACACATCCAATGAGGTTAGGACATGTGTCAAGTTCATTTCATATTATTAAAACATTGTATTTACCTTAACCTACACTAATTATCTCTAATCGCGATCAATGAAAAAAAGTTACTATTCACCAAAAAAATTATTTTCATCCCATTGAACCACATTTTACATACTAATGACAACCGTGTATGTCAGATTTTCAAAAATCAATACACATTAGTGGTAAACTTTCATTTAACTGAAAAATCAGTTTTCTTGATTACCACTTAGTGGTTTCACTATTCATAAAAAATTGGAGTTTTTCAGAAAAATTCCAAAACTTCACCCTAAGCTATATTTGATATTCCGAATTCAAAAATGAAGTCCGTTTTACAAAATTCCAAACATATTAGTCACATTAGTTAATTTAATAATTAATTCCTACTGTCAGAGAAAATAGCTTGTTTTTATAAAACAATAAGTATCAAAAGATTGACACTAGTTTAAGTCTGATTTCAAAGTGAAATTAATTCCAACGACCACTATTGGATTTAATGGTAAAAATATTTTCTAATTTAACTTTAAAACCGATTCAAAATATTATCTAATCATATAATTAAATTAGATTAAAAGGAGGTTTTGAATTAAAACACAACATTTTACACTTCATTAAAAAATGAACTTTATCAGAAAAATACCAAAAAAATTACACAAAGTAAACTTTGATGTCCCGATTCTTAATAAGAGTTTTATTTGGTCCAAAAGAATCTATAAGAGTGATCAAAACTATATTTAATGGCAGTTCTCCATTAAAAGGCGATAAGTGAACCTTTAATGAAAACTAGGGCATATACACCTAAAATTGAATTATTTCCGTATTTTAAGCCTTTAGCTTTTATTGCATAAATGTAAAAAGATAAAAAAACATATATAATAATATTTTTGTTATTTCTAACCATTCCCGCCAATACAACGACTACATGTTAACTACCATTTGAAATAATATTATTTTATTATTAGAGTGCAACGTAAGATTCCCAAGAAACTCGTTGTTGCGTGTTGGGTACGCCATCGAGCATTGCATCCCCTTTAAATTCATATTATTATTTTATTCACAAATATGGATAAATATGAAAATGTCATATTCTTTATTTACCTGGGGTGTTACATCCTTCCCCCCTTTTGGGAATTACGTCCTTGCAATTTTAAAATTGGGCTTGGAAACATCCTTGAACATCCCACATCGGAATAAGAGTCGGTAAAACAATCACTTTAAAATAAAGAAAGATAAGCACTGAGGTCACCTGAGTTAACCCATACTAGGATTCCAAGTATGAAAATATGGACATGGAGGAGAAAACATAGGGTCATGTTCTGATGGAGAGTGATAGAAAACATGTTTAGGAGAAAGTTAACAATAAGAAAATCACAAACTTGTGATGGGTTAAACAGTGTTGGGTTCCCCAGTAGGAAAAGTTAATAGACAACATTTTTGTTTTAAGTTACTTTTTATTGAGGAATTTATTCATAAGTAAGCATAATCACTTATCATGTTGACTTTCAACTTTTACTAGATTCCGTCGTCAAACTCATATTTTTCCAAAAGACGAGTATTTAGGGAGACTTGTTCGCATTAAGAGTACTATAATCAACTTCTAGAGAATCACCTAATCCACAAAAGAGAACTATATACTTCCCATATCTTTAGACCTTAACTATAACCAAAACCAAAAAGGTTAGTCCCGGGTCAGATAATCCAGAAAAGGATAACCCTTTATAAAAAGAAAATCTATTCTTAATCTCCAAAATTTGTCCAACAAAACCCAAAGTTCAACGAGGACCATCCGATAAACAATTTGTCCATAAAATTCTTCGAAGTAAACCAATATAAGATTGAAACCCAAATATTTGAAGGATTTAGTCACATAGTCTTCCAAGTTAAATTGTAACATTTATCTCCAAACATCATCAGTTGCTCCTAAAGTCTCGTATTGAAAAGTAATTAACCTAATAACATATACTCCATGATAGGTTAATCATGTTCATAAATAACCCAAAATCAACTTACTCTTAATTCATAAAATCATATAACTAGAATGAATCAGTCAAACTAACCAGTGACTTCACGTAGTCCAGTGGTAGGCGATAAATACCAGTTGCACTTTTTTTGTGGGTTCGATTCCTGCAGCTTTGTCCGATGCGACAGGTTGTCACACGGTATGCATGTTGTCCTTTTTATAAAACACCAAAAATAACCCTAACATGTTTTAACCTCAATAGAATCCTTATACCTTTAATTTTAATAAAAGTCCATTATGATCTCAACACCTTAATTCTTGATGTCTTATTTCACCACCATAAGATAAAATAAAACAATTCCAAAAATGAATAACATCATACCTTGATCATGGTGTCCACTCGGTTTCATCGTCATCTTGCTCACGTAGGTAGAATTCCCATGCATTACAACAATGAATTAGAGATCCATCAAAATCATTTTCTTCCTCCATCCAAATACACCTCGTGCAACATGGGTCATATGGGTGTTCACAGAAAAACAGTTTTGGAAAATAATCATGTATGAGATATAATTCCAAAACATCTGATAAAACATGATTTCTAAAAAATAGTCGGACCGAAATTGAGTTGAAACTTTCTATCATTGGTCCTTTTAATATACCATAAGTATGTGATGTGAGACTATATTATAAAAGAAAATATAAATAGGTTGCGCAAGGGTCTCCTTCCTCAGCACCATTTTGAAAATCATAATATGCTTCAAATTCTTGTGATAAGGTAAAATATTTGAAAATACGTTGATAATATTTACCTCTCTTGAAAACATGAGAATATTGTGAAAATAGTATTTTTCTAAAAATAACCCATGATCCACGATGATAACGAGGTATAGAGGAGGTGTTAGATATCTCAATCAAATGCTTTCAAGTGAGTTGTATGCTAGAAAAAGTTTCACAATCATCCGAAGATGACTTTGCAATAATTATTGCAAGCATTTCATCAGGAAGAGATAGGAATGTCGTTTTAGATCCTCCTCCTTCCATTCGTAACCGACTTTACATGACCTGAAAAAAAAGTTTTAAAACAAGGATTTAACTGAAATAAAGTTATAGGGACTGATCATGTGCCTCACAAAAACTCCTAATCCCTAAAGTTGTCTAAACCGACCTTTGATACCAACTATAAGGCCCCAGCCTTAAACCTTACTTAATCTTGAGTTATTACAAGAATACACATTGAGGATCTATTCAGGATTAGAGTTTTAGAGAATTAGATCATGAAACTTGCATTACATTCCACATTTAAACAAAGTGGTTACATAAAAGACAGTATTCATTCTTCCCATCAACGGAAACATATTTAAAATAAAACATGGATTCTTTCTTGACACATCCTTGACACTATCATCACATCATGTACCCTTCCCTTGACCTGTGAAAAATATTTCATGAAACATGGGATGAGCATAAAAATCTCAGTAAGGGTTATAAAAATATGGAAAGGAAACATGAGTTCATATATACATAAGAATGAAACCATACATTACCCATAAAACAAATGCACTTTCATACATCATCAAACCAGGAATAAATCATAGAAATCATAAGACAAAAAAGGTAACTTGAGGCATTCATAACATTCTTACGTAGGGAGTAACCCTCTTGGTTACATTTTGGAATACCCATCACAGTATATTCCCTAAATCTCTTCGGAGAAACCTCAATGTTTCACTCCTTTGCGTTACCCAATGCATTGGAGAGCTATATCGGGCTCACCCGCCCATAGTTTATCACGGAACCACCCGTTTTCATAACAATTCCCAAGGACCATATCATAAAAATATCACATATAACATGCATAAATGAAACATAATATTTCCACATTTAAATCACAATATAACATTTTAGTATATTGAAATAATGAATCCATTCAAAAAGAAACCATTTCCAAAACCATCTAAAACATTTAATAAAGAGATTTTTGAATCGAAGTGTCCCACACCACATTGAAGCTTAAAATTTTAAACCATTAATATCCATATAAATAAATCCTTAAAACCATTTTGAAAACATGGATATTAATAAAAACAAATAATTAAAACCTTTAAAGCGGTATTTTGGTTAAAGGGGGTTTACCAAAATTAGAGACACTTGAATACAATAATTGAAAAATAACATTTAGTCAGAACTTTATAATATCATGAGAATAAATGGATTCATTATATAATACTCCAAATGACAGTATATACACCATATAAGAGTGAATTGGTGCATAAGAACAATGAACCCTCAATAGAAATGTCAAATGTGATGAAATCCCTTATAAAGAAGGTATCCTTAAATTATGGACAAATCAAACTCAAAAATATGTGTGAAAAATATAAATACACCCAATATAAGTGGATATTAAGTGTAAAACAATAAAAGGTCATTCACAGATATACAATGTATAACATATTCAATGACTACATGTTGAACCCAAAGAAATCGAAATTGGGTTAAAAAGTTCCCTTGACAGCCTAACGGCATCACATCAAAATGAGTTGATGAGAGATAAAAAAGTGTATCTCATCACTTGGACATAAAATATACATCAATAAGGATATATGAGAACATATCCCAACATAACAATATGTAAATTAAAATACCCAACAAGAGAAGTCTTTTAAAAAAGAGGAGGGTGAAAGGATCCCTTACCGACATGGGTATCTTTCAAAACATACACCCCATGAAAGAAGGACAATATATCATTGATGTAAATACTCATAAATGAAAGTATATTACACAAAGAGTAGAATAATGGACAGTACATACACCACTCAATGGAATTTGTGGCAAATGTAGCATAAATCTCACGGGAATAAAAGTGAGATGAAAAATCCCTTACGAAAATTTGGCAGCCTAACGGCGCCACTCAAAACTTCCAAAATGGATTGATGAGAGGAAATAGGGTCTCACATAATATGAACATAATAATTACAGTAGGAGTAATATAAAAGAACATCCCAATCATAAGAAATATGATCTTAAAAGGAATGACATAAAAGAGTGTACTTAAAAAGAAAGAGAGGTGTAGGATCCCTTACCTCGGGTCCGACTTGACTCGATCGTTCTTTAATCTCCTGAATAATAAAATTGAGTTAATTTATACTTCCTTAAGAACCTTTTTCAAGTTCATTATTCCTTTTATATCATTTATTACCATGTCATAAACATTATGTAATCATTATGATAATAATGATTGTTTTGTCGATATTTGGTTCTTAAGTCGAAAGTGGACTTCTTACAATTACATGTTGTTCGTGTGGCCAAATGTTTATTATATACAGAATTGTATTCATGATGTAGATATCATATATTTCATATATATCCAGTACATGCACGCATTTATAACATTACATAATCATTTAGAGGTACGAAATGAAATGCACCGTTCATGGAGACGGTAAGCTGTACGTACGCATGAACGCTACTTTCATTTCTATTTAATATTGTATAGAATGGAATAATAATGATATAAAGGTATATTATAATTCCAGTATAATATCATATATAATATCATTAAATCCATCCTTTATACGTCCCACGTATGGCATTAACGAATCACATCACTTTGAGGGGGTGGTAGTCCGCACTTCCTAAAATGAAGATATCGCGTATACCCATAATGGATGCCATAAAGGTAAGACACAAATGAAAAATACATAATCATAAGTAAAACATAAACATATTATATATCATATATAAAAATAGTGACATCATATTGGCCACCTTTGAAGGTGTTAAATGAGTATTGAACAATCATCGTTTCGGGAGGCAGAATTTCGCCATCCACGGAAACCGTATCTTCCTTAACCATTTGATGTAGTTGTGTGAGAGTGTAGCTAGAATAAATCTTATAAAAACATCCTGGTATATTGAAGATACTGGTTTTGTTACAAAATAAGTAAATAAAAAGAGTTTAGGGGGTTGGAGAAGCAAAATAAAACAAACGAACATGAGAGAATGAATTACCTTTAAAAGTGTAACTCCTTTTCATTTGAGCCTAAAGGATTCCTTTGAAAGGATTCTTCCCAAAGAGAATCCTCTAGGATGAGGAGAGGGATGTGGAGAGATTAAATGGGCAGGTTTTGGCCGAGCCAAAGGCTTGAGGAGTGTGTGAAATGCGGTAGAGGTGGGGGCCTTTTATAAGAGGAGAGGAGGGTCACTTTAGGAAAGTAAAGAAATATTACTTTATTTAAAAATGTGTTTCGGTTTTAAAAGGTCCCACATTGATATAATTCGTGGATAAGGTGATAAGGGTTCTAAATACACCCATCCAATAAGTTTTGGACATGTTTAGTTAATAGATTTTACATTATCATTCAATTTTATTTAAATCGTCAAATAATGATGTCATCAATGCATCATTATTATGTCATAAATAATTTAATTTATTTAATGTATATAAATTATAAAAAAAATACTATGATGTAGGAAATAGTTTTATCTTTCCAATGACTATTTATAATCAAAAATATGACTTGTATAACCCTACTTAAAAATTGTTTTAGTAAAACATATCATGTTTGTGTCATTTTTACTTTTACATTAAATAAAAAGTTATTTATGTCATTTCCCAACCAAAGTGGCTCCATGGGGTCCCCAAGTTGACCCATGGCTTTTCTTGGTCGGACATTACACATCCAATGAAGTTAGGACATTTTTCAAGTTCATTTCATATTATTAAAACATTATAGTTACCTTAAACTACACTAATTACCTCTAATCGCGATTAATGAAAAAAAGTTACTATTCACCCAAAAAATTATTTTCATCCCACTGAACCACATTTTACATACTAATGACAACCATGTAAGTCGGATTTTCAAAATTCAATACACATTAGTTGTAAACTTTCATTTAACTGAAAAATCAGTTTGCTTGATTACCACTTAGTGGTTTCACTATTCATCAAAAAATGGAGTTTTTCAGAAAAATACCAAAACTTCACCCTAAGCTATATTTGACATTCCAAATTCAAAAATGAAGTCTGTTTTAAAAAATTCAAAACATATTAGTCACATTAATTAATTTAATAATTAATTCCCGCTATCAGAGCAAATATCGTGTTTTTATAAAACAATAAGTATCAAAAGATTGACACTAGTTTAAGTCTGATTTCAAAGTGAAATTAATTCCAACGACCACTATTGGATTTAATGGTAAAAATATTTTCTAATTTCACTTTAAAAAAATTCAAAATATTATCTAATCATATAAATAAATTAGATTAAAAGGAGTTTTTGAATTAAAACACAACATTTTACACTATTCATTGAAAAATGAACTTTATCGGAAAAATACCAAAAAAAATTACACAAAGTAAAATTTGATGTCCTGATTCTTAATAAAAGTTTTATTTGGTCCAAAAAAATGTATAATAGTGATAAAAACTATATTTAATTACAGTTCTCCATTAAAAGGTGATAAGTGAACCTTTAGTGAAAACTAGGGCATATACACCTAAAATTGAATTCTTTCCGTATTTTAAGCCTTTAACTTTTATTAGATAAATGTAAAAACATTAAAAAACATATATAATCATATTTTAGTTATTTCTATCCATTCCCGCCAATACAACGGCTACATGTTAACTACCATTTGAAATAATATTATTTTATTATTAGAGTGCAACGTAAAATTCCCAAGAAACTCATTGTTGCGTGTTGGGTACGCCATCGAGCATTGCATGCCCTTTAAAGTCATATTAATATTTTATTCACAAATATGGATAAATATTAAAATTTCATATTCTTTATTTACCTGGGGTGTTACAAAGGTGGTGACGGTGATAAGGGTGATGCTGATGGTGATGGTGGTAGTGGTGACAGTGAAAGTAATGGTGATGATGCTGATGATGATGATGTTGATGCTCGACCTATTGAAGGTCAGAATGTGATTCTAGATGATCCTCAACCCCAACCTACTGATAAAGAAAATGTCCTTGAGGCTAAGAGGACAAAATAGTTGGAGAGTGATGAGGGTGGTGAAGTCATTCCTGAAAATTCTCGAAGAGCTCAGTCTGTGAAACATGTATACCCTACATGAAAAGCGGCATGGGAAGAGCATCTAGGTCTTGTTGTCCTATTATTGGACTACCCAGAGGAAGAAGAAGATGTAGAAGTGGATATATAAGGAATAAGTGATTTTCTTAAGGCTCAACTTGTTGCTGAGTTTTTGGAAAGAACAGAGGTTAGACCTGATCCTTCAGAATCTCAAGGTAGACTTGATCCGGTAGTTTCTCAGCCAGATTTTGATAATTTCAATGTTGAATGGATTCAAGTTGTTAGGGAGACTGTGAAAAGTGAGTTATCTAATATTCCTACTCCTACTCCCTTGAATTTATATGATGCAGCTATGAATGATTTGGCTTAAAGAGTGGTAAGCCTTATCAAACTAGACCAGTGACATTACATTGAATCGATTTGCAGGCATATTACCTCTTTGAATCAAACACTTACGGAGTTAGGCAGTAATATTGTTTCTCTGTCAGGTGAGATCAGAACAACCATCTCTGGTATGATGGATTTTTTAAGAAATCTGATAGAACATTTGAATAAATCAGATTTGAGGAAGTTAAAATCCGAGATTACTCAAGTTATTTCTCAGGTTGGCAATGCGAAGGTGACCAAGATCACTGGTCGTGAATTAGATACCTTAAGAGATTTTGTCAGAGAAGAGCTAGCAGCTCTTGGGAAGATTTTAGATTTAGATTCTTTGAGGAAAATGAAGGAGCATAGTGATCAGGTTCATAAAATGGTACAATTGTATTCGGCTGATGCTACAAAAGCTCAAAAGGATATTAAGAATAAATTCGATCATTATTTTTCTAAGATCTACACAATGTATGAGTTGAACCATCATTTTAAAGTACTGGTTAATAATTTGAGACTCCCTCCAATGACTCATGCTTTTAAAGATGAAGTTCAGTAGTTAAAATATTTTACCCCCACATTAGAAAATTTCATGCAAAATAAGGATGATTTTGAAAAAGCCATGAAGTACGGTGGAAAAGCCATTCAAGACTTCATCAACTTGCTAAAACCCTATCTTCAGGTGGATGAAAAAGCCATTGTTTTTTCTACAATTGATACTCTATAATCATCAGATGTTGCTCCTGGATAGATGTCTGTTTCTCAAGCTCCTTCCAGTATTAGACCAGTCTTTCAACAGAAACCTTCAGAATGACCTTCTTCACTGCAAGTGACCTTGGAACCCACAATTCTTCTAGATTGGGTCATCCTACCTCATTTCTTCATAAGGCCAATTCCACCTTCCACCCAACAACCTTCTGGACCTTCAATTCCTCCTACTGCTAAAGGGAAATCTCCTTTGCACCCTATGAAATAGCTGTTACAATCAGTTTTTGATAGGGTGTTCGTTTTCCTAAACTATTCCCTTTGGTTTATAATAAGTGTACTCTTTGTTGGTACGACATCTTCTTGCTGATCCTTATCTATCTCTTCTTTTTTATAATTCCAAAGGGGAGTGAAATCAAGGAGGTAAAATAAGTAAATAATTCATTCATATGGGAACTCTGGATGCATCATGTCTAGATAGGTGAACAAAAAGTCCATACGAGCCCATGCTTTATATTTATCAGATGCATGTATACACAGGGGGAGAAATTTGGAAAGAGGAGAATGCCTCAGTTATATATATTTGTTCTGATTACTATTCTATCCATGTTGTATCTTTTGGAGTATCTTGTTTTTTATAGTGGGAGCATAATGAATGACATACTGTATTCTCTCATCATTTATTCCGTTGTTTTGTGATTATCAAAAAGGGGGAGATTGTTGAACTTTATGTGGAATGGTTTTTTTAATAATCACAAATATTAGTTTCATTTATTTCCTTTTAGTATTTTGATCAACTTGTTCTAAATGTGTTTAAATAATATCTACAAATGTTTATCAATGATCAATGTATGGTTGTAGAAGTATTCTGTATTGAACAGACATTTTGTAAGAACTCCATGTCTTGACTCACCGATAGTCATTTTCATGATTCACTGATGATGAACGGTCACACCGATGATGAACGGTCACACCAATGATGAACGGTCACACTGATGATGAACGGTCTCACCAATGATGAAAGGTCGCACCAGTGATGAACGGTCTCACCTTTAACTATCAAAGGTCCGAAGTGACATCGATGCTAATCTACCGATGCTAATCTACCGATGCTAAGCTACCGATGCTAATCTACCAATGCTAATCTACCTATGCTGAGATACCAATGTTAAGATACAGATTCTAAGACACTGATGCTATGACACAGATGCTAAGACACCGATGCTAAGATACCGATGGTGATGCAACCGAAACAGAATCAGATTCAAAATGTCTCATTGATCACATGACTCACTGATAGTCATGAAAACTGTTTGAATATCTATAAATTAATATTTAATTCTAATGATCATAATTGATGTTTTTAATGCAATTAATGATATTTAATGTTAGTTGCTGGCATGTCAAGAGACCATACCTCGTATCTATGGAAAGGTAATCATTACCATTGCCGGAGATCAGAGAATAAAAAGGAAGATCAAGCTACAGTAAAAAGCATGGATGCGTGAAAAGGAATAAATAGAGAATTCTTCCATGAATATACATGAGATACTGAAGAACACGGGACAAAGTGGATGAAGGGTCATTTGCAAGATCTAAAGAAAACTCTTATGCACGTAATCCAGCACAACCGAAGAACATATCAAGAACACTGGAAATCAGAGAACTCACTTTCCTGTGAAGGACATCATGCTGAATCACTATACTCTATTTTTTAATAGCAAAACCACCGAAGGAATTAGAAGCATCTTTGCTAAATCCAATGAGTCCAGAGCTGCACTTCCAATTACTAGAGCTTTCTAAACTCTGATACATTCTTCCCTTAGTGACTCTTTCTTTCGATTTTGTGTAGTGTGGGTACCCTATTTATTTTACACACACACACTGTCTCTTAAACTAAACTGGAGGATTCTTAAATCCTCAATCGAACTTCATCACTATTTGTTTTCCACTATGGAAAGTGATAGAGGTCGAGTAAGACCTAAATAGCCCGTGTGCTGTTGTTTTATTTTCCCACAAAGAACTGTGGTAGAGGACCCTGTGTGGCCTGGATAGTTTTTCACTATTGTTAACCCTGATCCAGGGTGTGGATCAATTTATTTAAATTATTCAGAGTACAATGTCTCGACTTGAGACTAATCCTCTTTGTTAACTCTGCTGTGAATTTTAATTTAAGTCTATAAGAAAACTATATATTTATTCCAGTCTTATTACTTTGAAATTCAAAACTTTTTTAAAGAAACATTAATAGTTAAAATAGAAAGTGTTTATAATTATTTTAAATCAGTATGTCAGTTTCAAAAGTTAATTAAATCTTCAGATTAAGCTAACTGAGACCTAATCAATCTTTGAGAAACTGATTGAACCCTTACACTCTGTATAGATTCACTACAGTTTAACTTTGTTTTTAATTTGGGGGATTTGAAAAAAAAGAAATATTTTTAACAGAAATTTTAAATGGAACAAATTCCCCCCCCCCTCTTGAGTATCCACTCCGACCAAGAATAACTATTTCTCACTCTAATCTTTTATATTTTAGTCAGTGATGGGAACCAGAACAAACCATGTTAATGGATATTACAATGGGAAATGAAACGATTGTACCCATGGTAAATTAATGTTATGGGATATTGTATTTTAAATCCTCAATTCTATGATCACACATTATTCTGAATCTATTAATCATGGTGGACATCCAAATATGAAATTTATGGAATAACATTATGTTAATTTTTTTATAAGGAAACATCCGCCTTATTTTACATGGTATTAAAATAAAATTATTGATAAATAATGGATTAGTACTACAGAATATATTTTATATGTTATCCAATGTTTGAATCTTAATAAAGTCATTTTGACTATCTATTATTTAGAAGGATGGGTCGATCAATGGTGGACTCTAATCCTGAATACAAGGTAAAATGGTGAGATTGAATTCTAGTATTGGGATGAGCTCCAAAACATATTTTTTAATAAGTAATTTCTTTGTAATCATTATTCCAGGATAGAGAAATATTTTATTGAGTTGAAGAAAATGTATGATGAATATGTCAGTACCTATGAGGATAATTTAACTAGACTTGAATGGTACACTATGAGAATTATAATCCAACCTGAAATTAAAGTTGATAGTTTCTTTAGTGGTCTAAATCCAAGTCTAAAAAATGTGTTTTCCTTAAGAGACATTATTATATTTGATGTGATTGTGCGTTGTGAAATCATGGTTGAAATAGTGGTTGCAGCCACATATCAACCTCATGGACATGACCAGAAAATGTAGATGGAGTTTAAAAGAAACTATAAAAAACATGGAAAAAATTAAATAATTTTTCTATTATGATCTATGTTTGGGAAAAAAACATAGAGTAATTTTTTTAAGGTAACTAAGGATTTATTTATGTATATAATATATGAGCACTAGGAAAAAAAATTCAATGTTAATGGAATATGTTAGCTAACAATATGAATGGGAAAAAAGACACATAGATTGTAACTCCCATGATTTAGTGCACATGTCTATGGAGAAGATGCGAAATCATAACCACTACCCAAAACCAAGGGCCAGTGATGATGATCAACATATGAAACATATTAGGCTGAGGAAAACTAGAAAATCTCATGAAATATATGTTTATTATGAGGGTTTTGATAATGATGTGGAGAAAGGTATGCATTCCATCTACTCTATAAAATATAATGTCTTATTTGATTTTATATCTACCCACTAATTCATATCTATTTATTTTTCAAATGGTGTTAAGATTATACCAAAACATTTATATGTGTAATTTCCAGTCGAAACCCCAAAAAGTACAATTATTACATCTCAAGTTTAGGATTCCTCTCATTTTGATGTATGTAGGAATGTTCTTCTTGTAAATATTTTCATTCTCCCTTCAGTTGAATTTTATTTCATCTTAGTCATGGATTGTAATTCACATCACCTATCCCAAAAATAATTTCATTCATGGAATGTTTTGTTTGATATTTCCAACCCTCATATGATCATCCATCAATGTGATGATAATTATGAAATTTTTATGGAGAATACATCCAATGTATGGTTCTTAATTCCCATTAAAAATGTTATTTTATCTAAAATGGTATGGGATAAAATTGACATCCATGATATGCATATTATTCAGGATTTTGTGGATGTATTTCTAGAATGGTTTCTTATTAATTCACTAAAACTATAACTTAGGTTATAAATATAATACATACATGGTTATACAATAATTTATCTGAATCCTTATCAAATTTCTCATATTGAGTTTTTGCAATTTATGAATAAACTTCATGAAAACCTTTATTAGTGATTAATTCATCCAAGTGAGTAACCATGGGGTCCACTAGTTCTTTTTTGAAAAGATACAAAAATAAATGTGACTCTACATTGATTATTGTGATTTGAACAAGATCATAATAAAGAAAATGCTTCATATACCCTCTATTGATGACTATTTTGATCAACTATATGGAGTAGAATAACATTACAAGTTTAAACTTTATTTTGGATATCATCAATTTAGGGTCAAGAAAGAGGATATACCCATGATAGAATTTTGTAAAATGTATGAACTCTATAAATATATAGTGACAACTCTTGGGATTAATAATCCCCCATCGATATTCATGTATTTATGGAATATTGGATATAGAGATTACCTCGATCCATTTTTGGTAGTTTTATATATGATATTCTTCCCTATTCAAGGAGAAAAGAAGGGCATGATGATCAGTTTATAATTATATTAAAGACATTAAGGTATGAGAAGATATATATAGAATTTTATATGTTTTA
Source organism: Viscum album (assembly GCA_963277665.1). Classification (NCBI taxonomy): domain Eukaryota; kingdom Viridiplantae; phylum Streptophyta; class Magnoliopsida; order Santalales; family Viscaceae; genus Viscum; species Viscum album. The sequence continues at coordinate 539,897,025 of OY728130.1, read as the reverse complement.
ATTTTCGATGAAAAAAGATTCATTTTTGGGTCACATAATCCCAAGTGATGGTACAGTTATAGATTCATAAAAGATGGTGGCTATTGAAGGTTGTCAAAGACCATCCTCAGTGATTGATATCCATAGATTCCATGGATTAGATGGATATTATCGAATCATTTTTTAGAATTTATAATGACTATATAATCCTCTTACCACTTTATCTTGGAAAGGGTGTCATGTTCCTCTATACAGATAAATGTGGGGAAAATTTCAATGAACAAAGAAATTGTTAGTTAGGTCAACAATTAATACATTACCCTATAGTGGAGAAGGGTGTATAATATATAGTAACTCATTCAATAAGTGATTGGGATGTGTTATCCTGTAAAATAACATTGATATCACTTATTACTCACGGTAGTTTAGATTTATGGGAAAAATTACCCAACTCATGATTTGGAGTTATTAGTGTTAATTTTTTCCATAAGGAAATGGAGGAATTTATTATAAAGGGAAATGTTTTATATATATATTAATAATATGAATTTTAAATATATGAATTCAAACAAAAAGGATTTCAAAATGAACTATAGAAGATGGTTAGAGTTGATAACGTAATAGGACGACACAACATATTACCACCCCGAGAATGTGAACAAGGTGGTCAATTGTTGTAACTTGGGTTTGGTTTAGTTGTAAGTTCCCTGTAATACTACCTGAAAAATGGGGATTCAAAACCCATTGGGCATAGGAACTGTACCAGCACTGTAGTGGACTATTGCAGTTGTGGTACTATAGTAGTTGTTGTACTGTAGCACTTGCGGGGTACTATAGTGGCAGTAGGGTACTATAGCTGTGGCAGGTACTATAGCAAGCGTGTACTGTAGCACTATTATTTACAGAATGGGCCTTGGGTAAAAAAGTTGGGCCAATAGGCCATGTAATGGGCTATATGTCCACTGGGCCTTATGTAATGGGTTTCCCTCTACCCAGTTTAATGAGGAATTGTCTTTGTATTAATAATTAAATGAGGGTTCGGCACCAACCATTAAAAAGGTGGTTATTGCATTGAGTCAGAAAAATCATCTTGGATTATGATTATGAGGATCAGAAAAGATATAATAGTATTTGATTTGTAAAGGATTGATGTAGAATTTTTAACTAAATTATAGAAATCTTATCATTCTCAAATAAATATATAACCATATATCCATGTGAAGATTAAGGTGGAATAGAAGGGAGATGTAGAGATGAAAATGAATGGTATACATGATCTTGAGTTTAACCTTGATCAAGATGGAATGATAAGGTTCAAAAACCTTGTATATATACCTTCCATACCATATTTGAAGAAGGATTAGTTAGAGAATGTTCATTGTTCTTCATTCTATATTCATCCAGTAAGTATGAATATGTAAAGGGGTATGAAATAATACATCTGGTAGGATTTCATGGAGAGAGATATAACAGATTTTGTATCTCAGTAAAGGATGAGGGAGAAAATTCAAAGTTGATATTGCATTAATTACCTGTACTGGAAATGAAATGGAGAACATCTTTATGAATTTTTTTGTTAGAATACTTGAAACCTCTAAAGGGATTAATTCTATATGGTTGGGAGTCAATATCATTAAAAAGTTATCACACAACATCACTTTCATGGAAGGTATCTCCCTAGATTAGGATTCTAAAAAAATAAATTAATGAATAGGTTAGGTTTCATAGTGTAACACATTCTAATGAATTAGATAGGGATCTAAGGATTACCTCACTGATCTAGTGATGTTTTTATCAAGAACCAAGTAAAAAAGTTATTTTTATCTCTACATATCATCATCATACAATTGGTTAGTCTAAAAGAACAATCCAAACCCTAGAGGATATGTTTTTATATTGTTCAATGGGTTTCAAAAGTGATTGTGATCAATAACTTCATCTAGAATATTCTGATTACTATAAAATATTACACTAAAGAATTCATATTGAACCATATTAATCTTTTTATAGGAAAAACTTTAGAGCTCCAATGTTATAGTATGGAGTCATAGAAAGAATGTTCTTGGGACCTGGGATTTCTGAACAAATTGAGGAGAATGTTTGACCCATTCATCAACGAATGAACATAAATAAAATTCGGTAGAAAATTTATGCTAATAACTGCTGACATTTCCCAAAATAAAATGTTTTTGAAAATGTGTTTCTACGAATCTCACCCTATATGAATTTAATTATATTTAAGAATAAAGAGAAACTAATCCTTCGTAATATCAGTCCCTTTGATACTCTTAATCATATCAGGATGGTAGCTAATCGCTGGGAACTCCCTCTAAATTTCTCAAATTTATATGATGTGTCCAATATACTTATTCAATGCAAGTACATACAGACCCTTCACATGTACTAAACTAGAGGACATATTTCCGGAGCATGATCTTTCTTACAAGGAATAACCTGTTGAACTGTTTGACTGATCAGAGATAGTTCTACAAAACTAGATCACTCTCCTGGATAAATATATTTGAAGAAATAACCTATTAAAATAAGATTTGTGGGAAATATATATTATGATAAAGCATAATTATCCACATTTTCTTATACACATGTGGTTAATTTCAATAGTGAATTTTATTTTAATGGGGTATAATGTAACACCACGGGTTTTTATAGACCTTTTGTCGAATAAATTAAATTTTCATTTATTTCTTGCATTTCACTTAGTGAAGCATTAATTTAAAGGGGAAAAAACATGGTGTACATCTCCTGGAAGATGAACCTTCAGTTTTTATAGAGAAAATTTACTTGTCATACGTTACACAGAATAACCACTTTACATATGTCACATGAAACAATGATATTTCTATAAAACATCAAGTTATTGTAATAATTATTTAAATGAGACAGTTATAACCTATCAATTTAACATATTATTATGAATATTAATAATTAATTTTCTATTATTTTTTATAGTAAATTTATATAAATGATGCATATTGATAATAGAATATATGATTTTCTGTAATGTCCTTATAGGTTTACAAATACAATTTTCATGAATGAAATAATTTTAATATCCATCTATAAAAAACAATAATAACAATTTTAGACACATGTAAAAATAAAATTATATAAAATAAACTTCTATTTTTAATTTATTATGCCTAAATTATATTTTGGTGACCCTTTTTTATTTTTTTGTGAAACATCATTTTTTATGAATGTAGAAAAGTATTACCTTTAGGTTAAAAATTGTATTTTCATTAAATATATTATTACTATTACAATATATATAAGACATATATTATGTCCCAATTAGATCAATAATAAATATATTAATACAATTTAGGTCATTAGAATTGGTTTCACTTTTAAATTAAATATACAAACTTAATAATATTTTGAACATCTTTCTACTTTCGTGACCCATAATTTTGTCCCGTCAGAGTTATTCACAATAATCATAATTATTCAACTTTTGTGAATAGAATTCCAAAAAATAGGATAAAACATTTTTTTATCGAAATTCTATTTAAATCCTAATAATATCATATTGATTTTTGACTTACAGTATTTGTAAAAATGATTACAATTATTCATAGGGATCACAGACAAATTAGTCTTAATTAGGGACTGAACTATAATATAAGGGCTCAAATAGATTAGAAAGTTTTCCAAAACCCATTGTATGAAAATATTTTATACATAAACCATTCATAATATATTTAGATATGTTTTTATGTCATTCATTTTGTAATAACATGTGTACACCCAGCTTTTGTTTCAAAAACTCAATAGAGTCTTTTTCCTTCGCTTTTAAAAGCCACCACCCCTCCCACTTCCACACACCTATAAACATATTTATTTTAGTTTAAACACTAACCAATACAATTACATGGAATACTTCCTTAACCCAAGTATCCTTCAATATATAAGAAGGTAATATAAGTATGCTATTTGGATCAAACCAAAAGGTGTTACCTGATTAATAGGTGACAAATTCTTTCTAGATCATTTCATTTATTTAAAATTTTCACCCTTCCATTCTATTGATTCCATTATTTTATAAAAAAAATCCTCAATATGAAAGGATGGTATAATAATATTTTTTCAACTTACAGTTACATACATTTCCATCGAATGGTTAACGATAATACCATTTATGTGTATAGAAACCTAACTCCTGATTAAATGATGATTATTCAATTTTACATAAAACCTATCATGGTGGAAATTATGATGGAAACTATGTATATATATGTAATATATTATATTTTTTATTAATTTAATATTTTTTATTTCTTTTACCAGACATATCTTTTTAATTTCTATTTGGTTTTAATATGATAATTTTTTTTTCTGTGGAAGTGTTTACTACCACCCCTGAAAGTGACATGATTCATTAATACACTAAAAGAATAGTATCAAGATAAGTTATAGTGAATATATTATACATCTATGATATAATATGTATACATTAATAATATTATATATATTCATATATATATATATATAGATATGTCATTTACTTTCTTCTTTCAACAATACAATTAAATGGAAATAACATCCATACTTATATACGACCTTCTATATCCACGAACAACATATTCTATTACTAATTTATATATTATATTGACTATTATAATACAAATATAATATATATAAATTATTTTTGTTTCATGATTTATGTTTATGTCATCATGATATATTGTATACAAAAAATATATAACCACTTTAGACACATGAAAAAATATAGCTAATATTACCCAAGGTAAAACCATAACATACATCTATTAACAAGAAAGTAATATAAGGTAATAATAAAACAATATAAATAAAAATATGTTTCTATAAATTATGTATAGTAAATTTATAGTTATTATATATTTGGATTGAATGAGTACAACTAGAGTCAAGATAAAAGGTATGAGGGTTTCATCATAATTTTTTTCATGTGAGATACATGTTAGGTTTTACACTCCTTCCTTTTGTGTTTTTATGTTCTTAACATGATTATATTATATGTATATTTTATTTAAATTTATGTGTATCCAAATATCAATTTTACTATTTCCATTTTAGAGAGTTTATCTTTCAAAAGTTACCAAATTGGTAAAATATTTTTTTCACAAATTTCATTCATTGAGGCTGCTATTTTGTTATGAACCTAAATTTTATTTCAAGGTTTATATACATAAATTTTAGATAATATGTCCGGAATGTTCTTTAATTAATGATATTAATGATAATTTTTTTTTTGTATCTCTCTTAGATAATATTTTCCCATGTTACCATGTAATCTGAGTTTATTAAGACAATCTCACAACTTTTCAAGATTTTTTATGTTTATGATTCAAATTTTGAAATATTTTTATCCATATATAAATAACACCAATGAGATTCATTATCCTTGGTTTATTCAATATATATAAATTTATTAGTTCAATATTCCTAGTATTATGTATATAATATATTGTTTAAATGTAAAATCTGACCATCACTCTCACTAGTTATAAATCTATTACATTCAAAAACCATGTTTTCAAAAAAAATATTTTTTCAAATATGTTTTCGAACATTTTTTGAAAAAACCATTGAATCCCAATTACACGGATAAAATACTTCAAAATCATTTTATTGTTTTCAATTCTTCATTTATATTTTTTCGAAGAATTTTCAATGAAAAATGTTTTCAAAATGGTTTCTTGTTTTAAAATGTTTTTTCATTGCACAAAATATTTTCTTCATGAAGAAATTTTTTAAAAATATATTTTCAAATTATATCCCATATAAGATAAAATCCATTGAAGTTACTCAATCCTTTATGATGTAATTATTCAATTTATCTATTCATATTATTTCTATAAATTGATTACGTTTTGATGGGATGATGTTTATGAAACCCATTTATCATTCACGGGTTATATACCTATAAAAAAATTTCTATTTCATGGGTTATATGATTTAAAAACACAGTTTTTCCTGATTTTTTTTCATGATGAAATAATTATAAAAAATATCTCCTTCCATAGGTTATGATATGATTAAATTTTTATGATACCAATTTCATTTCATGGGTTATTATATGTATATTTATGATCTTGTGGTACATGTATGTAGAATTTCACTATGAGATGGGTGGGACCTATATCTCCCTACATGCATTGGGTGATGATTTATATTTCTGATTTCAGTAGGGCTAAAAAGAGAAATTAAATTGGATTAGTATTATAGTGCTAGAACAAGAAATATACTTGGTTTAGTAATACATGGTTGGAATGAGGGGTGAAATATGTTCATTAATATAGTACTGTAATAGGGTCTGAATCTAGTTTAGAAAAGAAATTTTTCTAGTAATATGGTCTTGGAATTAATTCCACACTGATATAATAATCATTATATTATCTTATGTTTCATCCCAAATTCCATGTTTTATTGAAAAATTATACTTCCCGTGAAGATGATTTTTATTTCATTTTGATTAATGCCTTATGAACTGTGAGGCATTTTGCCCGGATTCATGTATATAATCTTTGATATATGGGGTATGATCTTATATTTTCATGATCATGCTATCATGACCTTATTCCCATGATTATTCATATATATCTCCCTTGATTACCCTTTCTAATAATTTGATATCACCAAATTTTATGTTTCCACCACATTTTATGAAGATGTTTGTAATGTTTGATGAATCTATGAAGGTAGTTAGTAATAAAAAACCTAGATGGGGATAATGTTTCTCACTTATGTATCAATGTTTCTGTTTCCATGCTTCAAAAGGCACAAGACTAGTAAATTCTTTAGGTGTCTGTTTGTATAATGATTTCATTTTTCAACATTTTATATAATTTTAATGTATGATACGTGAGGGATACTATAGAAACCAACATGGATTCACTAATTAATTAAACAACAAATAATAGCATGTGCCTGTGGTATTTTCATTATTATCACGGATTATTCCCCATTAAATTCAATATATAATGTCTTCATTGTTTGTGTATTCTACCTCAACCATAATAGTGGTAAAAATGTACATATCAATCTCCATATAAAATGAACACATATATTATTTGGTTATGACTTACACATCCCATTTCCCAAAAATTATATAATATTTTAAAAACATCATTATTACACATAAATAATTTGTAGGCAATATGAAAGAAATATTGGGTATTGTTATTCTTGTACCCTTTTATTTATAGGTATGAGTTTAATATGACTAACCAAAAGAATTCAGAATTCATAAACTTATTTGTTATACTATTTGATAAAATTTTAAAAACCATAAAAAATCGTCCAATATATTTCCTAGTCACACAATGATAGACATCAATACATGTGGTCACCATTTTGAGACCTCAAACTCTTTTGAAAGGTAAATACAATTGGATCCTCTACCTACATGAGATATAGATCTGTGAATAGATACGTTGAAATATTCCAATCCATATATTTATAAATGTTTTGAGTCTTATATCGCAATACTATAATATAATATGGAAATCAAATTTCCTTTTTTATAATATTGGAATGTGTTAGATGGCCCCTTATCCAACTATAGTTGTGAGGATCACCAAGAGAATATAAATAATGAAAATCCACTTTACATTAGGGGAGTGATATCTAAGTATATAAGGAACATATGTGGATTATTCATCATTCCATTGAGATATGTAGTGAAACCAGGCTCCTATATCCCAGGTCTAACAAAAATGATGAAAAATTGGCACCCAAGGCATAAGGGACTAACCATTGCATGTGTGTTTTCTTATAGGTACTCTGTTTGGCATCATCATCATTCCATTGAGATAATTATTGACGTTGAGGTCCCTTTATCTATGCTAGACAATGAATATATAATTTAATAAACAATTATGTTGAACTTACTTCAAAAAAATATTAAACATGACCTCACAATTCTCCATATGACTATGGATTTCTATAAGATTCCTTACCATTATAGAAACATCATGGAATGAAAGATTCTTCCTAATTCCATCGTTTATATATATGTCCCTGAACTATATAGGGGGTCATTAAAAAACTATATGTGGGTTTATTATCATTCCATTGAGATATAATTTGATAATCATATCCTATGTATTAAGACTAGCAATATATTATAAAATAATAAATTATCATAATCTTTCATATGGTTTATACCATTAAAGGAGATGATCAATAATAACTACTTGTATATTGATTCCTAACCCCTCAGGATACATAGTGACACCTAGGTATATTTTCCTCGGGATTGACAAGTTCACCTATATCAAAACCATCCATGTGTCTTGATCCATATTGAATGATGTATTCATTGGCAGTTAATGTGACTGTAAATTTGACACCATTAGGGAAAACATCCCATAAATAATATCCATTCTCCTTGATGAAAACAATGATTCATTCCATGCATCGAGAGAATGTGGGACAGTTCTCTTTTATAAGGAACACGTCCTTCCAACTTTTATAAAAGATAAATCAATTTATGTCGGTCGTTTACTTCATTAGAACTATATATGTCTTGGTTATTATCCCTATTGGATACATCACAATTTATGGATAATACCTCACCATGTCTATCTATTAATTGATAAAATAACTACTCATCTAAATATATGAGGTAAATAAATGTGGTTATATACATGAGAACTACATGTTACATGATTCATATTGTTGTATTATACATAGTGACTCCCATATCACAATTGTTGTTCCCCAATGAAAAATAAACAAATCATTGCCTCTTTCATGTATGATAACGATCTATAATGGTGGATATCTATGAATAGGATGAATATTGATGGATTCATTCTCTTATTAATTACATACTCAAACCCTACTAAGATAGGGGTAAATTCCCCTATTCATGGGTACACCTTATGGGACTATAAAAATCTTATGGATTGTTATGATTTATAAACTCTCTTTACCTATGAAATATGTTTATACTTATATGGATTATTTTTAGGGATCTTATCATCGTATAATTGAATTAAATATATAGATTCCCCTCAAAGACCTACCAAATATATATAATTCCACCCACATTCAACATCTAATAACCAATGAAATGTCTATCTGGGGATATAATTCACAATTTCATTGTAGTTTCCACATCATTACATCAAGAAATTATATTATACCAGTTCCATGAATTGGAACAACATTACTCTTAGGTCATTTTCACATGAAGTTAATCATCTTGAAAGGAAAATCCCCATAACTTGATTTTATACTATGTCAAATATCATCTATCATAACTAATTATCAAAGGACTATAAGATATTTACCATGGTAAACCATAGTTTTTTGTGTAGTTTCATCATCTGTCAATGTTCCTTAATATATATATATATATATAAATTCATGTACTGAGCATCTTGGGTAACCCAAATCCTTCCAAAACCCTTGAAAAGTGGAATACAGCTATCTTGTTTACCTAGTATGATCTTGACATACATAATGTATTTTGAACCATCATCAAATGACTTGTTTCCCTATATTATGGGGATTCTAAACCTCATTACCCTACATAGAATCAATAGATATCTTTTCGTCGCTATGTGGTTCATGTCCATACTCTGTATGATTTCCCTACACTATTACACATTATACAAATGGCATAATCCAGGATTTGAAACATCTTTATCTACTTCTAAATGGGTATTGTCACAATGTTGACCATGGTAATAATAATAATGTATTTATATAACAATTTACTTATAATAGGTCTATGTGTATAACAACCTTAACCCGCATTCACTGTTGTCAATGTTGTATGACCAATTACATTATTCATTAATGGTTAAAATAAATAGACCATAAATTCTAGTTAATGCTTAAAAAAATTGGATGGAAAAATATAACTTCTTTTTTTAGAAAATGTCACATTCCACCTTGAAAAAATATTTTTTTTGGGTTTTTGGAAATTATAATGATTTAATAAAAATAAAGTCGTGTAATTCTGATAGGGAATATCATGTAGCCACAATAGAAGATGAAAAATGATTATGAGACACCTCTAATAAATTATAAAGTTATATAAATGATTTATCATATTCCCTCACTATAATAATGTGTTCAGTACATGACGCCACAATGAATTGGGTTTTTGAACCCTTAATGATTTCTAATTTTTTAATAAAAACACATTATATATTTTAAGTCATGTATAAAATCAACTAATTTATTGAGGTTATACACATATCATGGAATCCAACATCCATGATTCATTTCTCCCCCATCCCACATGTAGTATATTAGTAAGAGGTACTGGATGACCAAAAGGAAACATTCTAGGAATCTCTTGTGAATAAAAAATTCCTAAGAGATTTTTCAAAGGTGATATTTAATTCACTAACAGAATTTCCCCCTTCAATCCCATAGATATTACTTAAAAATAATAATACTAGTTTCCACCATTATTAATTGTTGAAATATACACATTGGATTCCATTTTAATTTGAAATCAATATTCCTATATTATGATATTTTATTATAGTAAAAATATATTCATGTTAATATTACATATATTATGTTACGTTATCATGTACAATAATAATTCACATAGAAGAAAAGTAGTATATTATACAAAAAAAATTGTGGTTTCTCATCGTGTTACCATAAACTATGTGATGTAGCAGTTAGGTAACACACACATAAGAATAACTGCCACCATGTTTTTGGAACCCTCATTGGATTTTCTTTCCCTTATTCCCTACCTCACAATCAATTTGTTTGAATCCAGAAAAAACAACAAAAATGACTTGTTTCATGGGGGCTTTTGACCATATATGAGTTTTATCTAAATAAACCCATTAGTACCATCATCCAATGTTAACATTGACTAATATGAAAGGCCCAATAATCCATATGATCTCATGAAACATCACAATGTAACCCAAAGCATCATAGTTCTTTTTTATCATTACTTGTGTGTCTTAACTATCTCCGAACACTGATTCAAACTCATGGAAGTATGATTTATTAAGTCTCATTATCCAACTATCAAAATGAATTTTACAAACCTAAAATTTTCTGACCATTATATATATCCTTTTATATGTAAGGATTTCAACTATATGAACACTTTGTGAATATCCATAGTTAAAAGGATATATGGATTTAGGACCATTAATAGATATACAACCGTCATAAACATTTGAAAATTAATGTCTGATCTATAATTTCCTAAACTAATGTGACATTATTTCTAATACAGAAAAATATAAAATACCATAACTCATTATCTGAGATAGAAAATCGTAAAATAAATCAATATAATGGTTAATATAAAATACATTAAACTAAACCATAATAAGTTATGAGCTCGAATAAAATAGACTGCATAAAAGAAGTTCCAAACTATAATTCCCAGAAGTACATCAATAGAATTTCAAAGATAGTAAACCCAAAACTACAGGAAATATGTATTTGATATATTAGACCCATAACTAAATAATTTAATGACTTAGCTAGAAGACCATAAACAATAGAAATATAATTTTAGAGCTAGAATAACCTAAAAAATATCAAAAAATGTGTAGATCTATAAGACCATATCAAACCATGATAGCATATTTTATCTATATGGTTCTAAACTACATCAATAAAATGACATAGCAAGAAGTCATAGTATGATAGAAATATAATATCCTATATAAAATACCCCAAAATTAAACAAAAAATCGTGTATTTCGGATGTCACTAAATTAATAAAATAAAATTTCAGATCAGGAAGACCCAAAATTACAGTCAAATATGGTCTTATCGTAAAGGCCACAAATTAGAGAAATTGAAGAACCCCTATAGAAGTCCATTAACTAAAACACCTCAAGTTTCCATGTAATAAAACAATGATAATTAAACAAAAATATACAAAAAACATCAACATTATGAAAAATACAAAATTAATTGTATGTAGAGGCCTATTTTCTACACACTGGAGAACATATTATGTGATATCATCATCATTGGGATCCAAAGGAATATACACTGGATGAACCATATTAGGATAGAAAACAAAAAAAATGGAATCCTAGGAAAAATATATTTCAAGGAAACTAGGTCTCCCTTGGAAAGGATTACACAAATATAGGGCTAGAAAAAAGAGATAAATAATATTGAATAAAACACTTTCTATCCCAATAAAAAATCAATGAATGCTCACTAGGTCTATTGGCATAAGTACATATCATTTCACACCACTCCTTGCAATGACCTATTTTGGAGGACTGAGTCCTGTCATATAGTTAAACTACTTATGACATGATCAATACTACAGGACCTTAAATATCATAGTTTGTAATAGTATAGGTGGAATGAGACTAATCATAATATATATATCTATAGGAAATCTCAACTAATGTGTGGATATTTATCAATGATTCTATCACAGTTTAATAACATCCCCTTTTGTAACTTATGATCAATATCAATGAAAAAACACTCATAAAACAGTTATTTATGATCCATTGTATTTATTCCATTATTTTAAAAAAAATTCTTCAATATTCAAGGATATTGTAATGATTTTTTTCAAATTACACTTACATACATGTCCATCGAATGGGTAACGATCATTCAATTTAAGTGTATGGAGACGTACCACTTGATTAAATATTGATTGTTCAATTTTCCATAGAACCTATCATGGTGGAAATTATGATGGAAACTGTGTCAATATATGTAATATATTATTTTTTTAATTTAATATTTTTAATTTCTTTTACTAGACATATCTTTTTAATTTTATTTGGTATTAATATGATTATTTCATTTGAGGATGTGTGGACTACCACCCCTGAATGTGACATTATTCATTCATACACTAAAAGGATAGTATCAAGAGAAGTTATAGTGAAAATTTTAAACATATATGATGTAATAAATATACATTAATAATATTATATATATTCATATATATATATATATATATGTCTTTTACTTTCTTCATTTAATAATACAATTAAATGGAAATAACATCCATGCTTACGTACAACCTACTATCTCAACGAACAACATATTCTATTACATATATATTTATTATATTTATTATTATAATATAATTATAATATATATAAATTATTTTTATATCATGATTAATATTTAATTCATCATGATATAATGTATACAAAAATGATATAACCAATTTAGACACATGCAAAAAAAATATAATATTACCTAAGGTAAATCCTTAACATAGGATTGTTAACAAGTGAGTAATATAAAGAAATAATAAAAAAAATATAAATAATAATATGTTTCTATAAATTATGTATACTAAATTTATTATTATTATACATTTGGTTTTAAAGAGTACGAAAAGAGTCAAGAAACAAGGTATGATGATTTCATCCTACTTTTTATTTCTGTGAGATGCATGTTATGTTCTACACTCCTTCATTTTGTGTTTTGTATGTTCTTAGCATGATTATATTATATATATCTTTTTTATAAATTTATGTGTATCCACATATCAATTTTACTATTTCCATTTTAGAGAGTTTATGATTAAAAAGATATCAAATTGGTAAAATAGTTTTTTCTCAAATTTCACTCATTGAGGCAGCGATTTTGTTATGAAACTAAATTTTATTTTGAGGTTTATATATATAAATTTCAGATAAAATTTCCTGAATTTTATTTAATTAATATTATTAATGATTAATTTATTTTTTGTATCTCTCTTGGAAAATATTATCCCATGTTACCAGGTAATCTGAGTTTATTAAGAGAATCTCACCACTTTTCAAGATTGTTTATGTTTATGATTCCAATTATTAAATATTATTATCCATATATATATATATCCATAATGAGTTTCATTATCCTGAGTTTATTCAAGATATATGCATTTAATAGTTCAATTTTATCAGTCTTTTGTAAATAATATATTGTTTAAAAGTAAAATTTGACTATCACTCTCTCTGGTCAGAAATCTATTATATTCAAAAACCATGTTTTGAAATAAAATTAAAAATGTATTCAAATTTATTTTCAGACATGTTTTGAAAGAATAATTGAAGCACAATTTCAAGGATAAAATACTTAAAAATCTTTTTAGTGTTTTCAATTCTTCTTTTATATGTTTTCAAAGAAATTTTTAATGAAAAATGTTTTCAAAATGGTTTATTTTTTTAATAAGATTTTTCATTAGATAATGGATTTTTTCACGAAGAATTTTTTTTAAAAGATATTTAAAAATTATATCCCATATAAGATAAAATCCATTGAAGTTACTCATTACATTAACATGTAATTATTCAATGATTCCATTCATATTCTTTCTCAAAATGGATTATGTGTTGATGGGATGATGTTTATGAAACCCATTTATCATTCACGGGTTATATAACTATAAACAATTTTCTACTTCATGGGTTATAATATTTTAAAACACACTTTTTCAGGAGTTATGTTCATGATGAAATGATTGTGAAAAATATCACTTTCCATAGGTTATGATATGATTATATTTTTATGATAAAAATTTCATTTCGTGGGTTATTATATGTATATTTACGATCTTGTGGTACATGTATATATGAGTTCCCTATGAGAGGGGTGTGACCTATATCTCTCTACATGAATTGGTTGATGATTTACATTTTTTATTTCAGAAAGGCTAACAAGAGAAATGAAATTGGTTTAGTATTATAGGGCTAGAATAAGCAATAAATGCGGTTTAGTAATACATGGTTGGAATGAGGGGTTAAATATGTTCATTAATATAGTGCTGGAATAGGGTCTGAATCTGTTTTAGAAAAGAACTTTTTCTAGTAATATGGTTATGGAATCAATGCCTCACTACTATAATAATCATTATATTTTCTTATGTTTCATCAAAATTCCATGTTTTATTTCAACATTGTACATTCCTGGAAGATGTTTTCTATTTCATTGTGATTCGTTCCTTGTGAACTGTGATGCATTATGCCCTGATCAAGGTATATAATCTTTGATATGTGGGGTATGAACATTTATTTTCATGATCATTCTATCATGATCTTATTCCCATGATTATTCTTATATAACTCTCTTGATTACCCTTTTGGAGCGTTTTACATCACCAAATATTATGTTTCTGCCAAATTTTATGAAGATAATTATAATGTTTGATGAGTCTATGAAGGGTGTTAGTAATAAATAACCTAGATGGATATAATATATCTCCCATATGTATCAATGTTTCTGTTTCCATTATTCCAAAGGCACAAGACAAGTAAATATTTGGGTGTCTGTTTATATAATGATTTCATTATTTCAAAATGTTATATAATGCTAATGTATGATACATGAGGGTAACTATAGGAACCATCTTGGATTCACTGGTGAACTAGACAAGGAATAATATCATGTGCCTATGGTATTTTCATTATTATCTTGAATTGTTCCCCATTAAATTCAATATATATTGTCTTAATTGTGTGTGTTATCTGAGTCAACCATAATAGTGGTAAAAATGTACATATCAGTGTCTATATAAAATTCACTAATATATTCATTTCTTATGATTCAGACATCTCATTTCCCAAAAATTATATAATATTTCAAAGATCTCATTATTACATATCAATAGTTTTTAGACAATGTGAATGAACTATTAGGTCATGTTATTCTTGTACCCTTTTATTTATACATATGAGTTTACTATGACTAACCAAAAGAATTCATATTGTATCACCTTAATTACAGTAAAATTAGATCAAATATTAAAATACAAAAAACATCATCCAATATATTTCTTGGTCACACTGTGATAGACATGAAGACATGTGGTCACCATTTTGAGACTTCAAACTCCTTTGAGAGGTAAATAAAAATGGATCCACTACGTACATGAGATCTAGATCCATGAATAGATACATTAAAATATCCCTATCCATATATTTATAATTGTTTTTAGGGTTATATCCCAATATTAAAATATTACATGGAAATCAACTCTTTTTTTATTATTGATCTATGTTAGATGACCCATTATCCAACTATAGTTTAAAGGAACACCAAGAGAAAATAAAAAATGTAAATACACCTTACTTTAGAGGAGTAATATCTATGTAGGGAGTCTGTTGATATAATGAAAATATGTGGATTAATCATTATTCCAATGAGATACGTAGTGAAAATAGGATCCTATATCCTAGGCCTAACCAAAATGATGTAAAATTTGCACCCAAGGCATAAAGGACAAACCATTGAATGTGGGTTTTCTTATAAGAAAATTGTTTGGATTCATCATCATTCCATTGAGATACTTATTGATGTTGAGGCCCCATTATCTATTCTTGAAAATGAATATAGAATTGAATACAAAATTACGTGGAACTTCTTTCAAAAAAATATTAAAAATGACCCCAAAATGCTCCATATGACTAGGGATGTCTATAATATTCCTTACCATGGTGGAAACAACATGGATTGATTGAATCTTTCTAATTCCATCATTTATGTATATGTCCCTAAACTATATATGGGATCATAAAAAATCTATATGTGGATTTATTATCATTCCATTGAGATATAATGTGATAATCATATCCTATTTATTAAGACTAGCTATATATTATAAAATAATAAATTATCATTACCTTGCATATGGTTTAGACCTTTAAAGGGGATGGTCCATAATAACTACTTCTATATAGACTCCTTACCAGTCAGGATACATAGTGACACCTAGGTATATTGTCCCCGAGATTGTAAATTTCACCCATATCAAAACCTTCAATGCGTCTTGATCCATATTGAAAGATTTATTCCTTGGAAGTTAATGAGACTAAAAATTTGACACCATTAGGGAAATCATCCCTTGAAATAAGATCCCTTCTCCTTGATGAAAACAATGATGCATACCATGAATTGAGAGAATGTGGGTTGTTAAGTAAATATGGTTTTTCTTATGACTTTTTCCATTCCTCTTGTTTTGAAAATCACAAAAACCTTATCTTAAGGAAAATTTCATTTTACCCTATATTTGCTCCTATAAGGAAAAATTTCCTTACCCAAGGAAATTTATCCCTACCCTATTCTCATTGTTCATATAAATATTTATCTTAAGATTAAAAATCAGATTCATATCTAAAACCTCGTAATCGTATAATACTTAGATATGAAGAATTTGGTTTTAGGATCTAAATTCAGGTTACAAACTTTTATGAAGTTGAACTCTGAATTCCTTGTTACAAACTTTTATGAAGTTAAACACTGAATTTTGATTAAGATCCTATATAATGTTCTAACTATGAATTCTAATGATGTATTCTGTTTATGAATTCTCTTTACAAATTCTGATGATGAATTCTGATTATGAAATCTCATTATGAAATCTGATGATAAATTCTGATTATGAATTCTCATTACGAATTCTGACTATGAATTATGATTACGAATTATGGATATGAACTTGTATGAAGTTCGACACTGAATTATTCTGATGAACAGAATCTGAATATCCTTGTATTATAGACAATGAATTTATTCTTGGTTAGACTCTGAACAATTATTTACTTACATTCCGAACTTTTATTCTCTCCATTCCAAATATTATTTTTAGTTCTTCTTACACTTTCTCTATTACTATAAATTTTAGTGATTTCAATTATTAATTAGACGTTGTTTGAGTGACACATGTATTGGTCCCTCTGAAATTCAAGGAAGAATATGACCGTTGGAGGAGGTAGTCGACCATTGGAGCTTTGCCTATAAATAGTAGCTCATTTGAAAAGACAACACTACTTTGACACAACTCTGACATCTTTGCATACAAGCGGTTGAAGTGATTTCTAGAGAGAGAGGATCTTATCAACTCTCAAGCTTCATGCAGAATGTTTCAATAGCTTGGTAAAACTTCCCCTTGTGCATACATGCTTCGTGCAACTCCAATTGTAGTTGTGTAAAATTGAGGACTTCCGGGGATAGGAAGATAGAGGATCCATCACCTTGAAGTTCAGGGCTTCCTTGATGAGGAAGAAAAAGGTGCCGACTACATAATAGTTTAGGGCTTGCGGGGATAGCAAGATAGACTCTGATCTTCATATCGAGGGTTTACCCTAGTGTGGGTAAGACAGATTTTGATGAAAGAATAAATTAAGGTACCTTTATCCAAGGCTGTTGGATACCCTTATCTTTGGTTGAAAAGACGTATTTCTTGTTACTTGTGTTGTTAAAAGTTTTTCTGCTGTATTTGTATTGTTACAGAAAGAATAACTATCCTATACATCCTTACTCTTGTACTTTGATATATTTAGATTATATACTCTTCAAGGTAGAATCTTCATCCTTGTAAACTTTAGTTATGTTCCATTTCCAGAATCACCTTTCTGGAATTTAGAAAATGTTTAGAACTTATAGAGGTCCTATGAATTATCTTGTTTAACATTTTTAGAAATAACCATCATTAAAAGTTCCAATAGAATTTTTAAAAGGTACAATTCACCCTCCCTCTTGTATCTGAGAATCTCATTATTACTTCGATCCTATGTCTGGTAGTATAGAGTATATCATACTCACACATACCATCCTAACAATTGGTTTTAGAGGAATTGGTACAATCTGAAAAAATATCACAATTAGATTCAGAAGAAATTCTTCTAATTATAATTTTCAGAATTGAATATCTGGATTCATATTTCTTTCAGAATCAGTTTTTTGGACTCATAGTTCAGATTCACTTTTTTGTAGAGATAATTTTTCTCTATATTTTCTTGCGTAGAATATTTTCCTTGTTTACAAACGTTCTCTAATATCATGATTTTATGGAAAGACTTTTATTGAAGATGGAAAGAATCAATATTGGTTCAATAGACAATCTTAATCTAACCAGACCACTTATCTTTTATGGCAATGATTATGAATTTTGGAGAGATCGCATGATGACTTTCATTATCAACACTGGGTTTGAAAATTTTGGTATGCTTACCAGTGGATACAAAATTCCTGATAAAGAAGTGAGTTCCTTTACAAATCAAGATAATAATTAATATCAACTTAATTATAAGTTACACAATACCTTACTTTGTTCAATGACTATAAAATATATAGCCAAATTTCATCTGGTGAAGAAACAAATTCTATATGGAAGAAACTAGAAGATACACACTTTGGAACATCCAATGTAATTTAGACCAGAAGAGCCATTCTTAGATCTGAATATCATGGTTTTAGTTTTCCTTATGGTGAACCCATATGCAATGTTCAATAGAGATTCATGACTACTGTGAATAGTTTACAATCAATGGGTGAAAAAGGATTGGATGACGAAGCCCTTGTTGACAAGATCATCATCATCATGTCAAACGAGTGGGAATATAAAAGGAATATAATTGATGAGAATAGAATGGTTACTCTGATTACCTATGATGAGCTGTTTGGAACACTTCTTTAGAATGATACTAGAATGAAGAGAGATGCGGATATTGTGAAGACGAAGAATGGAAATTTCAGTGTATCTTTTACTACTACTTCCAATCATATGAAAGACAATACTCTTGCGAGAGTTACTAGATCCAGATCTAAGAAAGTTTTTATCCATTCCGAATATAGTTGAAGTGAATCCTTATAAAATTAATTAGCAAATCTTGATCGAATGATGAATAAGATAACCGTACAGAGGAACTTTCGATCCCAATACAAGAAGAAGGAAAGGAAAGGAAAGAATGATTCTGAAGTTACATGCTATGAATGAAAGAGTGTTGGACACATATGACCTGACTGACCTATGCTCAAGTGAAAACAAATAAAGGAAATGCATTCTGAAAAAAATAGAAAGAAGTATTACAAGTCCAAAGCTAAGAAAGTGTTGAAAGCCAATGACACATGGATTTATAGTGGTGGCGATTCATCAGATGAATCTTCGGATTATAAACCTTCTGGATAGAAGAATCTTTAACCTTTAGCTAGGATACCTATTGATAATCATTTCTTAATGGCTAAGGTACACAATACTGAATCAATGACCAGTGGTTCTTTAAATACTAATGTTAATAAATATTATAACTCTTCAGATGAATAATCTTGTTCTGATTAAGATAATAATTTACCAACCTATGAAGAAGTTTCTAAGTTCACTACTAGAAAACTAACCTATACCAATGGTTTGGAACTATTAATATAGGGCTCTAAACCGTTGGTATAGCCCACACCAACAGTTTGGAGAACAGTTTCAATGTAAGCCATTGGGATAGGTCTATACCAACGGTTTCTGGAAAACCGTTGGTATAGACCTATACCAACAGTTTTGGAAGCCATTGGTATAAGTAGTATGAAAATATATACCAACAAATATGGAACCGTTGGTAAATTTATTTAAAAAAAAACATTCGCTTGGATTTGATCCCAGGACCCCTAGTTTATCATCAAACGACCTTACAACGAACATTACATGACTTTTGTGAATATAATTACATAAATATATATATATATATATATATGTATTCTCATAATTATTTTCAATTTTGATTTATATAATGTTAATAGTAAGAAGATCTGATAAAAAATCAAGGGATCTATACCAATGGTTGTCAAAGCTGTTGGTATAGACCTATACGAATGGTTTTGAAACCCATTGGTATAGATCCCTTGATTCTGGATGGAATTCTGGGTGGAAGGATGATATATGGGGGACCTATCCCAATGGTTTGTCCAAACCGTTGGGAAAGGTGTCCACAAAGTGGACTTTTCCCAACGTTTTGGCCAAACCATCGGGAAACCCATACCCTTTCCCTACGGTTTTTGCAAACCGTTGGGAAATGTGGGCCCAAAGTGGGCTTTCCCAACGGTTTTACAAACTATTGTTATAGAAGCATTGGGAAAGGTTAGATTTCTAGTAGTGGTCTGATAAACACCTTGAGAATGAGAATGCAGAACTCCTAAAAAACATCATAGGGAATGTTCTAGGAATATTATTCTTACTGAGGAAATATCATATCATTCCAAAAATCTTGATAAGAAAATTTATTATTTTGAAAGTATTTCAAACAATCTTGAGGAAGTATGTTCTGAGAATAATATACTTTCTAATGATCTAGAAAATGTAATTTCTAAGAAAAATGTTTTTTATCCTTACTCTTGTTCAAAATAGAATGTTTTTTAAGACAAGAAACGAGTTATAAAACACAAATCCGTAAGATTTTCTTTGAGGAAGTGTTTTTCAAACATTACCCTGGTTAAGGAAAATTTTGATAAAATGTATTCCCAAATCTGAACTCGAAGGAATACATCTGGTTATGGATACACAAGTTCTAAACCGATTTTTAGCAAAAAATACATTGTCCCTCAATGTGCCCCATTCTGTAATAAGTGTCAATGTGGTGGCCATTGGGCTAACAATTATTCTCTAAACAAAACCCAATCATTAGGATTTCATAAAGATTATTTTTCTAAGAAGACGTGGGTTCCAAAAAATTTACTTTCTGAGATTTCCATATCCATTAATGTTTGGATTCCGAAAACCTAACCTTTTCTTATTTTCTGGAAACTAGGAAAAGTACCAACAATAATACATGGTACATGGATAGTGGATGTTTCTGGCATATGACTGGTAAGAAAAACTATGCTGAAATGATTATCAAGATTTAAGGAGGAAAAGTAATGTTAAGAGATAATGCTGAGGGAGAAATTATTCATATAGGAAACATTGATCTTCTTGGAATAACATTGATTTCAAATGTTTTTTTGTTAAGGGTCTTAAGAACAACCTCATCAGCATTAGTGAATTATGTGATAAAGGCTACCATGTGAATTTTTTGAATGATTAGTTCTTAGTACAAAATTCCAAGGAAGAGTTTATTTTTTCTGCCCATAGGAAAGATAATGTTTACACATTAAACTTATAAGACCTTACGATCTAAGACATACCTTGTCTTATTTTAATGGAAATGCATTCATAGTTATGGAATAAAAGGCTAGGACACTATATCCTTAGGAACTTATGAAAACTTTCTAAGAAGAGACTAGTTAAGGATTTACTGGGGCTTAGATTTGATTCATTAATGGTCTGTAACCCTTGTCAATATGGAAATCAACATAAATCAAATTTTAAATCAATTGGTGAAGTCTCAACTACTATTGCATTACAGCTAGTACATGTGGATCTTTTTGTTCCAACAAAAATTGGAAGCAATGGGGTAAAGTATTATGTATTTGTCTTAGTTGATGATTACACTAGATATACATGGGTCTCATTTATAGCAGAGTAGTCAAATGCTTTTTATTATATTAAAAGTTTTAGAGCCCAAGTTAAAAATGAGAAAAACCTTCCATTGAGAACTATTCATAGTGATCATAGAGGAGAATTTCAAAATTCTGATTTTGGAACTTTTTGTAGTAGAAAAAGCATTATGCATAACTTTTTAGTACCTAGAACACCTCAAAAAAATGATGTTATTTAAAGAAGAAATAGAATTCTTCAAGAGATAACTAGAACCATTTTGATTGAGTATTATGTTGCCAAACATTTTTAGGCTGAAGATGTAAGTACAACTTGTTATACTATAAATCATGGTTTGATTAGACCTTTTCTTAATAAAACCCCTCATGAGTTATGGAATGGTAGAAAACATAGACTTTCCAACTTTAAGGTTTTTGGATGCAAGGTATTCATTCTAAATACTAATGATAACATACACAAATTCGCACCAAAATCTGATAAATGAATTTTCCTAGGCTACTCCACAAATTCTAAGGCCTATAGAGTTTTTTACAAAAACACATGTACTATTAAAGTGACAGTACATGTCAAATTTGGAGAAACTAATCCTTTTGTTTTTAAACAACCTAAACCTACATCCTCAGATGTGTTTTCAAAAAATTATTATAAACCTACAATAGAAGATTCTTCTGATAAGGAAAATGTTCAACAAGAAACTCCTGAAACATTTACCCCAGAATATTTCTTACCATATGTTGATAAACAGCTTTTACAAAACCGAAATCAGTCATTTCTAAAGAATCATTCTAGTGATAGTATCATTGGTGTTGTGAATCAACTTGTAATGACTAGAAGTTCCTTAAGAAATGTAGTAGAACATCTATAATTCCTCTCCCAATTAGAACCAAAAAGTACAGATGAAGCTCTTGGTGATGATGATTGGATAAAAACCATGCAAGATGAACTAAATGAATTCGAAAGGAATAGTCTTGACCTTTGTTGAAAGACTTAAGGATAATTCTGCAATTGTAGTAAAATGTGTCTTTATAAATATGTGTGATGAAAATGGAATCATAGTAAGAAATAAAGGTAGATTAGTTGCTAAAGGCTATATTAAACAAGAATGAATAGACTATGAAGAATCCTATGCTCCAGTAGCTTGACATGAAACTATTTGTATATTACATGCCTTTGCAGCATTCTTCAATTTCAAACTTTTTCAAATGGATGTGAAATGAGTTGTCCTTATGGTTATGTTAAAGATGCTTTTTTTTGTTGAACAACCTCCTGGATTTGAAGATACAAAACATCCTGATCATGTTTTTAGACTTACCAAAGCTTGGTATGGCCTTAAACAATCCCCTAGAGCATGGTATGATAAACTTATTGGATTTTTTCTTCAAAATAACTATGTTATGGGAAATGCAGATCCAATACTTTTTATAAACAAAGATAAGAAAAATGTTTTGATTCTTCAAATTTATGTTTATGACCTTATATTTTCTTTAAATCAGCAATCTTTAATTGATTCTCTTGCAGATCTATTGGAATATGAGTTTGAAATGAGTATTATGGGTGAGTTATCATTCTTCATTGGTTTTCAAATTTCTCAAAAACCAGAAGGAATCTACATAACCCAACATAATTATATTAAAATATTCTTAAAATGTATGGATATGACAACAGTAAAAGTATAAGTACTCCCATTGGTACCTCAAACACACTTGATCTTGATGAAGCCAGGGAAACAGAAGATCAAACATCTTTTAGAGGAATGATAGGAAGTCTAATTTACTAGATACCTAGTCATCCATACTTAATTTTTTCAGTATGCTTTTGTGCAAGATATCAACCAAATTCAAAGGAATCTCATTTAAAGCCAGTGAAGAGAATCTTTCGCTACTTAAAGGGAACCATGGATTTAGGACTATTTTAAACTTCTAAGATGATTTTTTAAAGAGTTTGTCAGATGCTGACTTTGGTGGATTTATAATGGATAGAAAGAGTACATCCGTAACTTGTCATTTTTTAAGAGATTCATTAGTTTTTGGGTCCTACAAGAAGCAACACGTAGTAGCACTTTCCACTACTGAAGCTGAATATATAGCAGGTGGAAGGTGTTGTGCTCAAGTGTTGTAGATGCAACACACACTCACAGACTATGGCATGAGTTTTACTAAGACTAAAATTTTTTGTGATAACACAGGTTCCATTTCCCTTAGTAAAAACCATGCACACCACTCTCGTACAAAGAAAATAGACATTTGGAATCACTTTCTTAGGGATCACTCACAAAAAGGAGATATCATTGTTCAATCCATCAGAACGCAAGATCAACATTCTGATATTTTCCAAAAATCATTACCTATAAATAGATTTGAATACATTAAATAGATTTTAGTAATGACAGCTGTGAGGTAATATTCCTCCATCAACTTTCTGTTGAACCAATCTTCTTACAGTAATAAACTCTTTTTAATAGGGATGTACATCTCCTATTGACGATTTTTTTTCAAATTTTCTTAATGAAATCTTTCAAAAGGGAAATTTTCGTAATGAAATTTTTGTAAATGATATTTTCATAAGAGAAATTTTCATAATGGAAATTTCCATAATAATGATTTTCATAATGGAAATTTTTGTAATGAAAATATTTTTTCCGAAAATTTTCATAAAGGGAACATTCATAAAGGGAATTTTTGTACTCATAATCAAATATTGAAAGTCACTTTTTTTTTACAATAAACCTTTTAGATCTTATGTTTTTTTTTCATAGTGAGTTTTTCATAGTGAGTTTTTCATAGTGAGTTTTTCGTAGTGAGATTTTCGTAGTGAGTGTTTTCATAGTCAAATTTTTTCATCAAGAAGAATATCACCTATTACGAATAATCTTCCTAGATAATCCAAAACGTATGATTTATTTACTCAAGTTTTCGTAATCATTTTTTTAATTTCTAGTATTGTATTTTAATATTTTGGATTCATTTTCCCTTAAATCTGAATGTGTTTCTTAAAACCTCAAAATATTGGATTCATGATTTCCTTGTGGGCATGTTTTCAACTGTCATATTAGATCAAAGAGTTTTTCAACCATTAGATTGGTTTTTGATGTTGAACGGTCACCTCCATTTCCTATATAAAGGGTACCCCCAATGGTGTCCCACATCGGTTTCTAAGCTCTTACGTCTCAAAGCTCTGCCTCAATTCTTAAGTCCATTTTGAATCTCTCAAAGTTCTTCCAGTCCGAATGTCTGTAGAAGCATCTTCTCAAGGGATGTCTACCTCGAATCCAATCTCAAAATGGAAAGTATACATGGAATGATTGGGGCATCCAAACTTTTTTAATTACAATTCTATCATTTCTAAGAATATCAAGTTAAATGGATAGGAAGAAGTCTGCATAACTATGCCAGGTGTTCAAGACCTGGTGTATTCGGATTTACTCATAAGGTTTTATGAATCAGTGTGTTTTTTTATCGAAGATGATAGAGAAAGATTTTAATTCATGTCATATGGAAAAACCTACAAAAATTCTTATACCAAGGCAGCCAGCATGGTGGGATTATCATATGAAGGGGAGGCAGAATTTTTCTCCCACAAACTCCCAGATGTTCAAGGTAGTTTTGTTAAGGTGAAGGCCTTGAAATGTCTTGGACTTTTTGATGTCTATATAGAAAATATTTCCCATCTATCTTATAAAAACCATATTCTTCAACTTTGGGTACAAAGATTTTTAGTACCTAGAAAAGGTTACAAAGATACCCTCAAGAAGAGTGACATATTTTTCTTAGATTTCCTAGTAAATCTAAGGAAAATCAATTTGATTCGGCATGTTCTTGTTACAATTCAGAACATCAAGAATGGAAATATTAGATCCCAAATTATCATGTATCCTTCCTTATTTTCAATGTTGATAGTTTGGTGTCTTGAATCATTCAAGATTTCATGCAAATCCATGGTTCTGAATTGCAAAGTTAGGATTGTTAGTGACGACTCCCTAAAAAAAATGGATATGGGTTATTCTAAGGAGACAGAAGAGTTTTATGATCTTCTTGAGGATGAGGCAGAATCGAATCTAGAAGTTGTTGAAAAAGCTGAACCATCAAAGAAAGAAGGAAATAAAAGAAAGCTAAAATAATTGGAGGAAAAAGATAAAACCCCTATATCTAAGGAACCCCAATCCACACCTCCCAAATCGAAGAAACAGAAAGCTTATCCGGATGAGGTGGTTGCAAAATAGAGGGAAATTAAAAAAAAGAGGAAATTATGGGAGCCAATGTTTGTCTTGGACACTGCTGAAGCTAAGTCTTTAAGGGAAAAGACGGCTGAATAACTTGATAAGGAAGAAAATGAGAAGAAGTTGAAGAAAAAAAATGTCTGAAGATGAAGTTGTACAATATGTTTTGAAAGGCATAGAAGTAGCTTCTAAGAATATTCTAGTACTGGAATAATTCTTAGTCGATCCATTACCGGAGACCCTGGGGAAGAGTTTCTTCACTCTGTTAAAATCCAAATAGAATGAAGTTGGTGAAGAAGTTGATGAGGTGGAAGTAGTAGAAGAAGAAGTAGTAGTAGAATAAGAAAGTGGTGATTTAGGTGATCTGATTAAGAAAGTTGAAGAATATCAAGATAAGGCATATCCATCAGAGAAATTACCACTCTGAACATATGAGGTCGAGTCCTCAAAGCTTTTCACTCCTGGAAAAGAAGAAGTGAAAGATGGAAAGAAAGATGAAGACAAAGAAGAAGAAGAAGTAAATGAATTATCTAAGGAAGAAAGTTTTGAATAACAATTTATTGAAGAAGGTGTATAAATAGAGATAATTTATGAAGATACAGTTTTTCAATTATATGATAGAGAGCATAAATCTCTTGATGAGAAAGTCATACCAAAGGTTGATAAGGGTAAGAATGTGGCTGATGATTCTCAAAGAAAATCTACAGTGAAGAGAAAAGAAGTTCTTGGAACTTCAAAAAGGAAGCTTTTGAGCTTGAAAATCCACTCTCACTAAGTAATGTCTCGGATTCGGAGTCATCTTTTCTTGGTCATGAGTTTGTGGAGCAGTCTTTGAAGAAGCTAGTCGGTTCCATTCTGACCTTTACAAAAATAGATTCTAGATTCCAGATGATCCAACACACACTTAACCAGAAGTAGAACTTGGTCTCCAGGGTGATGGACAAGTGTGTAAAGATAGAATCTAGATTCAAATAGTTTCTTATAGGCTATGAAGATCACAATATTACTTGCAATAAAATGACGACTTGGTCAAATATGGTCGTCTAAAATGTGGTAGAGCTTGATGAATTTCAAGATGAAGTAAAAGATGATTTTGATACTGAAGATTCAAAGATAAAGAATCTTACAAAACGTTTTCTGTAAAAGATGACCCTAGATCAAAATACTCAGAATCAACCAATGAAGGATATGAATGTGAAGAATAACTCAGTTGCTCAAAGCTGGAATGGGGAAAGAGATCTCTGGATTGAGATCGATGAGAATCTTGTAAAGAAGGATGATTTTCTTAAGTCTCAGTCTCAGGCACTGAAGGCTCAAGATGTCATAATTAAAGCCTCAGAAAAGCAATCTGAGGAATACCACAAAGAGTTAAATAAGCTAAAAATCCTTCTAAAGAATCTAATCGCCAAGGGAAAATGAAGACAAATAGACCAATATAATCTTTTGTTGTAATGTCTTTCCTTGTAAAAATCCTTTCAATATTAATAAGAACATTGGTTTCTTGTCTTCTGTATTATTTTGTACTAATATTTCGGTTATCATATTGTTTTCCATTCACTCAAATTATTTTTGAAAATCACAATGGGGGAGAAGGAAAAAGAATTTTAAAGAAGAGAAGGAAAAATACATATGAGTATAGAAGAAGAATCCCTATGTAAGGGGAAGTTTATCTAAGGGGGAGTGCTCATTATGAATAATTCCAAATTCAAAATAAAATATCATTCCATAAATCTAGAATATTATCCCTAGAGTTCCAAATCCTAAAAGGGAGTTAGTCATATTCACCATTGTCCATAAACAAAGGGTGATAAGCTTTATTTCATAGTCTAGAAAATCTTTTTCAAAGTCCATACATATATTTTCGAAAGGATGTATGTGCTTTCCAAAAAGGGGTATAATGTTAAGTCAGTAAGGTTTTCCTTATGAATTTTTCCATTCCTCGTGTTTTGAAAATCATAAACACCTTATCTTAGGGAAAATTTTATTTTACACTATTTTTACTCCTATAAGGAAAAATTTCCTTCCCCAAGGTAATTTATCCCTACATTGTCTTCAATGGTCATATCAATATTTTTCATATGTATAAAAAATCAGATTCATATCTAAAACCTCATAATCTTATAATACTTAGATATGAAGAATTCTGTTTTAGGATCCGAATTCATATTACGAACATTTATGAAGTTTTACTTCGAATTCCCTGTTACGATCTTTTATGATGTTCAACTCTGAATTCTGATTATGAACTTATATAACTTTCTAAAAATAAATTCTGATAATGAATTCTAATTATGAATTCACATTAAAAATTAGATGATGAATTCTGATTACAAATTCTCATTACGAAAATTGATGACAAATTCCGAATACATATTCTCATTATGAATTCTGACTGAGAATTCTGATTTCAAATTATGGATAAAAACTTGTATGAATTTCGACTCCGAATTCTTCTGATAAACAGAATCTAAATATACTTGTATTATAGAATCCAAATTTATTCTTTTTTAGACTCCGAACATTTATTTACTTATGTTACGAACTTTTATTCTCTGCATTCTTAATATTAGTTTTAGTTATGCTTACACTTGTTCTATTACTAAATGATTTCATGCTTTCAGTTATTAATTAACCATTGTTTGAGTGACACTTTTATAGGTCCCTCCAAAATTTGAGGAAGAATATGACCATTGGTGGAGGGAGCCGACCATTGGAGCTTTGCCTATAAATAGGAGCTCATTTTAAAAGACAACACAAATTTGACACAACTCTAAATTATATGCTTATATGATATTCAAGTGATTTATAGAGAGAGAGGCTCTTATCAACTCTCAATCTTGGTGTAGAAAATCTGAATATCTTGTTCAAAATTTCCCTTGTGTAGACTTGATTCATGCAACTCTGATTGTTGCCATGTACAATAGAGGGCTTTCCGGGATTGGAAGACAGAGGTTCTAACACCTTGAAGTTGAGGGCTTCCTTGCTGAGGACGACAGAGGTGATGACTACCTAATAGTTGAGGGATTGCGGGGACAGAAAGACAGACTCAGATCTTTGTATCGAGGGATTACCTTGGTGTGGGTAAGACAGACTTTCTTGAATGTATTAATCACGGGACATTGATCCAAGGTTGTTGGATACCGTTCTTTTTGGGTTAAAAGACTTATTTCTTGTTACTTGTTTTGGTACCAGTTTTTCCACTGTATTTTTATAGTTAAGGAAAGTCTAACAATCCTATACTTTCTTACACTTGTAATAAGATATAGTTATATTCTATACTCTTCAATTTTGAATCTTCATCCTTGTAAACTTTAGTTAAGATCCGTTTTCAGAATCACCTTTCTGAAATTTAGCATGTTTTTAGAACGTATAGAGGTCTTTTGAATTATATTGCTTAACATTTCTAGACATAACCGTATTTAAAAGTTCCAAATGAATTCATAAATGGTATAATTCACCCCCCCCCTCTTGTATCTGAGAATCTCATTCTTATTTCGATCCCATGTTTGGTATTATAGAGTATATCATACTCAGACATACTATCCTAACAAGGGTGACTTCTCTTTTATAGGAACACGACTTTATATCATTTATATAAGTGAAATCAATTTATGTGGGTCGTTTAATCCAATAGAACTATATATTTATTGATTATTATCCATAATAGATACATCAAAATTCATGGATAATCCCTCACCATGTCAATCTATTCCTTTTTAGAAGAACTACCCCTCTGCAAATTTGAGGTAATTAAATGTGGGGAAATAGAAGAGAACTATATGTTACATGATTCATATTTTAGTATGATACATATTGACTCCCATATCACAATTATTGGCCCCCATTAAAAAATAAAAAAAAATCATTGCCTCTTTCATGTATGAAAAAGATCTATAAAGTTGGATATCTGTGAATGAGATGAATATTGATGGATTCATTCCCTTATTAATTACATAATGAATCCCTACTAAGATATGTGTAAATTCCACTATTCTCAGGTACACCTTATTGGAATAAAAACATATTAAGGATTGTCATGATTTATAAACTCTCTTTACCTATGAAATATGTCTATCCTTATATGGATTATTTTTTAGGGATCACATCTTCCTAAAATTGAATTCAATATATAGATAACCCTCAAAAACCTACCCAATATATATGATTCCACCCACATTCAACATCTAATGGCCAATGAAAGGTGTATCTGGGTATATAATTCACAATTTCATTGTAGGGTCCACATCATTACATCAGGACATTATATTTTAATACATCCATGAATTGAAACTACATTACCATTATGTCATGGTCACATGATGTAAATCATAATGAAAGGAACATACCCATGACATGTCGTTATACTATATCAGACATCATCTATGATAACTAATTATCAAAGTACCATAAGATATTTACATGGTAAACCATAGTCCTTGGGTAGTTTCATCATCTTTCAGTTTTCCTTAATATATATAAATATATAACAATCCTTCCAAAACCCATTAAAATGGAAATATAACTACCTTGTTTTCCTAGTATGATCTTGACATACATAAAATCTTTTGAACCATTATCAAATTAATTTTTCCCTATATTATGGGAATTCTAATCCTCATGACCCTAGATATCATCACTGTACTTCTTGTCGCCACATTGTGATTCATGTTCATACTCTGTATGATTATCCTAAAATATTACATATGATCTGATGGGCATAATCTTGGATTTGAAACATGGTTATCCACTTCAAAATGGGTATTGTCATACTGTTGACCATTGTAAAAATAATAATGTATTTAAATAACAATCTACTTATAAAAGGTCTATGTGTATAACAACCAAAACTTGAATTCACTATTGTCAATGTTGTATGATAAATTATATTATTCATTGATGGTTATAATAAATAGACCAAAGATTCTAGTTAATGTTTTAGAAAAATTGGATGGAAATATATAAAGAATTTTTTTTAGAAAATGTTACATCCCACCTTGATTTTTTTTTGGTTTTGAAAAATTATAATGAAATAATAAAATTACAGTGGTATAATTCTGATAGGACATATCATGTACCCACAATAAAAGAGCAGAAAGAATTACTAGACACCACTATTTAAGGATAAAGTTATATAAACAATTTATCATATTCCCTCTCTATAATAATGTGTTCATTACATGATTCCATAGTGTTTAGGGTTCGTAAACCATTCAATAGTTCTAATTTTTCAATAAAAACAATTCATATATTTTAAGTCATGTGGAAAATCAACTAATGTATTGAGGATATACACATATCATGGAATCCAAAATCCTTGAGTCATTTCTCCCCCATCACACGTATAGTGTATTAGTAAGAGGTACTTCCTGATCAAAGGAGTCCTTTCTAGGATTCTCTTGTTAATAAAAAATTCCTAAGTTATTTTTTCAAGGTGATTATTAATTCACTGAAGGAATTTCCCCCTTCAATCTCATGGATATTACTTCAAAAAAAATTAATACTAGTTTCCACCATTATTAATTGTTGACATATACACATTGGATTCCATTTTCATTTGAAACCAAAAATCATATACTATGATATACAATTATAGTAAAAATTCGTTCATGTGAATATTACATCCATGATGTTATGTTATCAAGTAATATAGTAATTCATATAGATGAAAAGTAGTATATTATACTAAAATATTTTGGGGTTCTTCAACATGTGATCCTAAACAATGTGATGTAGCGGTCGAGTGGCACACACATAAGAATAACTACCACCATGTTTCTATAACCCTCATTGGATAGACTTTCCCTTAAACCCAACCTCACAATAAATGTTATTGAATCCCGAAAAAGAACAAAAATGAAATGTATCATAGGGGGTACCGCTTTTGACCATGTATGAGTTTTATCTAAATAAAGACATTAGTACCATCAATGAAAGTTAACATTGACTAATATGAAAGGTCCAATAATCCATATGATCTCATGAAACAACACAATGTAACAAAAAATATTAGAGTTCTTTTTATCATTACTAGCATGTCTTACCTATCTCCACAACTCTGATTCAAACTCATTGAAGCATGATTAATTAAATATCATTATCTAACTATCAAAAAGGATTTTAAAAACCTAACATTTTCTAACCATTATCAATATCCTTTTATATGTAAGGATTTCAGGTATACAAACAATTTGTGAATATGAATCGTACAAAGTATATATGGAGTTAGGAGCATTAATAGATATACAACCATCATAAAAATTTGAAAATGAATGTCTGATCTGTAATTTTGTAAACTAAAGTAACATTATTTATCATACAGAATAATATAAAATACAATATCTCATTATCTGAGATAGAAAATCATAAAATAGATCAATATAATGGTTGATATAAAATACATTAAACTAAACCAAAATAATGTATGCACTCAAATAAAATAGACTACGAAAATGAATTTCCAAACTATAATTCCCTGAACTACATCAATATAATTTCCAAGATAGTAGAACAAAAACTATAGGAATGATGTATTTGATCTATTAGATCCCAAAATAAATAATTGAACGTCTTTTCTAGAAGACCATAAACAATAGAAATATGATGTCAGAGCTATAAGAACTTAAACAATAACAACAAAATCATGGTTCTATAACACCTTATAAAATCATGATATCATATTTGAGATATATGGTTCTAAACTACATCAATAAAATTTCCTAACTAGAAGTCATAGTATGATATAAATATAATATCCTATATAAAAGACCCAAAATAAAAATAGTGAACCTCCATTTTGGATGTCACTAAATTAATGAAATAAAATTTATGTTCAATAAGTCCCAAAAGTATATTCACATACGGTAATATCTTAAAGGTCCCAAACTAGAGAAATTGAAGAACCCCTATATAAGACCATAAACCAAAACTCCTCAAGGTTCCATGTAGTAAAACAATGATAATAAAACATAAATAGACACAAAACATCAACATTATGAAAAATAAAAAATCATTCATAGGTAGAGGTGTATTTTATACACACAGGAAGCACATAATATGTGATCTCATCGTCATTGGGATCCAATGGAATATAAATTTGATTAACCATATTAGGATAAAAAACATATAAATGGAATCCTATGAATAATATGTGTCAAGGAAACTAGGTCTCCCTTGGAAAGGATTACACAAATATAGGGATAGGAAAAAGAGATAAATAATATTGATTAAAACACTTTCTATCCCAATAAAAAATTGATGAATTCTCACTAGGTCTATTGACATAAAGAAATATCATTGCACACCACTCCTCACAATGACCCATTTTGGGGTACTGAGTCCTATCATATAGTAATACTACTTAAGACATGATCAATACTACAAGTGCTTAAATATCATAGTTTGGCATAGTATATGTGGAATGATACTAATCTTAATATATAGATCCATAATACATTTAAACTAATGTGTGGATATTTATCCATGATTCTATCACAGTGTAATAAAATGCCCTTTTGTAAATTATGATCTATATTAATGAAAAAACATTCATCATAGAGTTATTTATGATCCATTCTCTTTATTAAATTAATTTATAAAAAAATTATTCAATATTAAAGGATGTTGTAATGATGTTTTTTCAACCATCACTTACATACATGTCCATCGAATGGGTAACGATCATATAATTTAAGTGTATGACGACCTACTTCCTGATTAAATGATGATTGTTCAATTTTCCCTAGAACCTATCATGGTGGAAATTTTGATGGAAACTATGTCTATATATGTAATATATTATATTTTTTATTTCTTTTATGAGACCTATCTTTTTAATTTATATATGGTATTAATATGAAAATTTCATTTGAGTAAGTGCGGACTACCACCCCTAAATGTGACATGATTCATTCATATACTAAAAGGTTAGTATTAAGCGAAGTTATGGTGAATATATTATACATATATGATATAATAAAAATAATTTAATAATATTATATATATTCATATATATATATATATGTCTTTTACTTTCTTCTTTTAACAACACAATTAACTAAAAATAACATCCATGCTTACGTATGGACTCTTATCTCCACGAACGACATATTATATTACATATTTTATATTATATTGATTATTATAAATCAAATATAATATATATCAATTATTTTTATATCATGATTTTTATCTAAGTCATCATGATATAATGTATACAAAAAAGATATAATGAATTTTTACACATGAAAAAATAAAGCTAATTTTACCCGAGGTAAAACCTTAACCTTGGATTGTTAACATGTGATTAATATAAGGTAATAATAAATCAATATAAATAATAATATGTTTAAATTATTAATGTATAATAAATTTATAGTTACTATAAATTTGTTTTGAATGATTACGACAAGAGTCAAGACACAAGGTATGAGGATTTCATTATACTTTTTATTTCTGCGAGATACATGTTTGGTTCTACACTCCTTCATTTTGTGTTTTGTATGCTCTTAACATGATTATAATATATGTATCTTTTATTTAAATGTATATATATCCACATATTAATTTTTCTATTTCCATTTTAGAGAGTTTATGTTTCAAAAGTTACCAAATTGTTAAAAAAGTTTTTTCTCAAATTTCATTTATTAAGGGTGTTATTTTGTTATGCAGGTAAATTCTATTTCAAGGTCTATATACATAAATTTTAGATAATTTGTCCTGAATTTTCATTAGTTAATGATATTAAGGTTTAATTTGTTTTTTGTATCTCTCTTGGAGAATATTATCCCATGTTACCATGTAATCTGAGTTTATTTAGACAATCTCACTGCTTTTCAAGATTTTTTATGTTTATGATTCCAATTTTGAAATATTATTGTGCATATATAAATAACTGTAATGAGATTCATTGTCCTTAGTTTATTAATGATGTATCCATTTAGTAGTTCAATTTTCCTAGTCTTTTGGACATAATATATCATTTAAATGTGAAATTTGACAGTCAGTCTCTCTTGTCAGAAATCTATTATATTCAAAAAGGATGTATTCAAAAAAATAAAATATGTTTTAAAATATGTTTTCAAACATGTTTTAAAAAAATCATTAAATCCCAATTACAAGTATAGAATACTTTTAAATCTTTTCAATCTTTTCAATTCTTCTTTTATATGTTTTCAATGCAATTTTGAATTAAAAATGTATTCAAAATGGTTTTTTTAAAATTATTTTTCATTATATAAAAGATTTTTTTCATGAAGAATTTTTTTAAAATGATATTTCCAAATTATATCCCTTATAAAATAAAATCCATTTAAGTTACTCTTTCCATTATGATGTAACTATTCAATGTTTCCATTCGTATTCTTTCTCTAGATGGATTATGTTTTCATGGGATGATGTTTATGAAATCCATTTATCATTACTGAGTTATATACCTATAAAAAAATTTCTATTTCATGGGTTATATGATTTTAAAACACAATTTTATCCCCGAGTTAAGTTCATGATGAAATGATTATGAAAAATATCTCTTTCCATAGGTTACGATATGATTAAATTTTTATGATACCAATTTCATTTTGTGGGATATTATATCTATATTTATGATCTTGTGGTATATGTATGTATCATTTCCCTATGAGATGGGTGGGACCTATATCCCCCAACATTCATTTGGTGATGATTTATATTTTTCATTTCGGCAAGGCTAAAATGATAATTGAAATTGGTATTTTAATATAGGGCTAGAATGAGAAATAAACTCAGTTTAGTAATACATGGTTGGAATGATGGGTGAAATATGTTCCTTAATATAGTGATGGAATATGGTCTCAATCCAGTTTAGAAAAGGACTTTTTCTAGTAATATGGTCTTGAAATCAATGCCTTAATGCTATAATAATACTTATATTTTCTTATGTTTCATCCAAAATTCCATGTTTTATTTCAACATTATACATTCCTGGAAGATATTTTTTATTTCATTGGGATTCATGCCTTGTGAACTGTGAGGCATTAGGCCTAGATTCATGTTTATAATATTTGATATGTGGGGTATGATCTTATATTTTCATGATCATGCTATCATGACCATATTACCATGATTATTGTTCTATATCTCCTTTGATTACCCTTTATAAGCATTTTACATCACCATATTTTATGTTTCCTCCACATTTTATAAAGATATTTATAATTTTGATGACTTTATGAAGGGAGTTTATAATAAATAACCTAGATGAAGATAATGTAGCTCAATTATGTATCAATGTTTCTGATTCTATGATTCCAAAGGCACAATAGTAGTAAATTCATTGGGTCTCAGTTTGTATAATGGTTACATTATTTTAAAATTTTATATAATGTTAATGTATGATACATGAGGGTCACTATAGGAACCTATATGGATTCACTGGGTTATTAAAAAATTACTAATATAATGTTCCTACGGTATTTTCATTGTTATCATGGATTATTTTGAGTGTTATATGCCCATACTATAATATAATATGGATATAAACTTTCCTTTTTTATAATTTTTATCTTTGTTAGATGACCCATTATCCAACTATAGTTGAAAGGAACACCAAGAGAAAATAAAAAATGTAAATACACCTTACTTTAGAGGAGTTATATCTATGTAGGGAGTCTGTTGATATAATTAAAATATGTGGATTAATCATTATTCCATTGAGATACGTAGTGAAAATAGGATCCTATATCCTAGGCCTAACCAAAATGATGTAAAATTAACACCCAAGGCATAAGGGACTAACCATTACATGTGGATTTTCTTATAATAACTCTGTTTGGCATCATCATCATTCCATTGAGATACTTATTGTTTTCGAGGTCTCCATATCAATTCTAGAGAATGAATATAGAATTTAATACACAATTAGGTGGAACTTCCTTCAAAAAAATATGAAAATGACCTCAAAATGCTCTATATGACTAGATATGTCTATAAGATTCCTTACCATGGTGGAAACATCATGGAATGAAAGAATCTTCCTATTTCCATCATTTATATATATTTACCTGAACTATATAGGGGATCATTAAAAAAATTATATGTGGATTTATTATCATTTCATTGAGATATAATGTTATAATCATATCCTATTTATTAAGACTAGAAATATATTATAAAAAAGTAAATTATCATTACTATGCATATGTTTTAGATCCTTAAAGGGGATGATCCATAATAACTACTTCTATCTTGATTACTGGCCTGTCAAGATACATAGTGACACATAGGTATATTGTCCTCAGGATTGACAATTTGAACTATATCAAAACCATCCATGCATCTTGATCCTTGTTGAAAGATGTATTCCTTGGTAGTTAATGAGACTGTAAATTTGACGCCATTAGGGAAAACATCACTTGAAATAAGAGCCCTTCTCCTCGATGAAAACAATGATGCATACTATGCATCGAGAGATTGTGGGTCAATTCTCTTTTATAGGGAACATGACCTTCTACCTTTTATTCATGTGAAGTCAATTTATGTGGGTAGTTTAATCCACTATAACTACATATGTATTGATTATTATCCCTATTAGGTACATCATGATTCCTGGATAATCTGCCAACATGTCTATCTATTCATTTTCAGAAGCACTACCCCTCTAAAAATATGAGGTAAATAAATGTGGGGATATACAAGAGAACTACATGTTACATGATTCATATTGTCCTATGATACATAGTGACTCCCATATCACAATTGTTGGGCCCCACTAAAAAATAAACAAATTATTGCCTCTTTCATGTATGAAAAATATCTACAATTGCATATATCTATGAATGAGATAAATATTGATGGATTCATTACCTTATTAATTAAATTATAAAACCCAACTAAGATAGGTGTAAATTACCTTATTCTCGGGTACACCTTATGGGAATATAAACATCATAATGAGTGTCATGATTTATAAACACTCTTTACCTTTGAAATATGTTTATCCTTATATAGATTATTTTTTTAGGAATCAGATCTTCAAAAAATTGAATTCAATATATATATACCCCCCAAAAAACTACCCAATGTATATAATTCCACCAACATTCAACATCCAATGACCGATGAAAGGTGTATCTGGGGATATAATTCACAATTTCATTGCAGGTTCCACATCATTACATCAAGACATTATACTAAACTACTTCCAAGAATTGAAACTTCACTAGAATTATGTCATAGTCACATGAAATTAATAATCATGAAAAGAACATCCTCATGACATGATGTTATATTATGTCAAACATCAACTATCATAACTAATTATCAAAGGACCATAAGATATTTACCATGGTAAACCATATTTTTGGGGTAGTTTCATCATATTTCAATGTGCCTTAATATATATATATATTCTTGTATTGAGCATCTTGGTTCAACAAAATCCTTCCAAAACCCTTGAAAATGCGAATAGAGCTATATTGTTTACCTAGTATTATCTTGACATACATAATGTCTTTTGAACCATCATCAAATAAATGTTTTCCCTATATTATGGGTATTATTATCCTCATGATCCTAGATAGCATCACTGTAGATCTTGTTGCTGCTATGTGGTTCATTTTCATACTCTGTATGATTGTCCTACACTATTTAACACTATCCAATGGGTATAATCTAGGATTTGAAACATTGTTATCCACTTCTAAATGGGTATTGTCATACTTTTGAACATGGTAATGAGAATAATGTATTTATATAACAATCTACTTATAATTGGTCTATGTGTATAACAACCCTAACCTGCATTCACTGTTGTCAATATTGTATAACCAGTTACATTATTCATTGATGGTTAAAATAAATAGACCATAAATTCTAGTTTATTTTTTTTAAAAAAAAATTATGTAAATATATAAATTCTGTTTTTAGAAAATCTCACACCCACATTGAGAAAATATTTTTTTTGGGTTTTGGGAAATTATAATTAATTCATAAAATTAAAGTGGTATAATTCTAAGTGGGAATATCATGTAGACACTATAAACATGAAAAAGGACTACGAGACACCTTTATTAAAGGATAATGTTATATGAATGATTTATCATATTCCCTCACAATAATAATGTGTTCAGTACATGATGCCATAGTGTTTAGGGTTCTTGAACCCTTCATGATTTCTAATTTTTTCATAAAAACAATTCATATATTTGAAGTCATGTCAAAAATAAACTAATTTATTGAGGTTATACACATATCATGGAATCCATAATCCTTGATTCATTTATCCCCAATCCTACATATAGGGTATTAGTAGGAGGTACTGGTTGATCAAAAGGGTCATTACTAAGATTCTCTTGTAAATAAAAAATTCCTGAGAGAATTTTCCAAGGTGATGTTTAATTCACTGAGGGAATTCCCCCTTTAATCATATAGATATTACTTTAAAAAAAATTTATTACTAGTTTCTGTCATTATTAATTGTTGACATATGCACATTGGATTCTATTTTCATTTGAAACCAATATTACTATACTATGATATAAAATTCTAGTAAAAAACTATTCATTTGAATATTGCATCCATGATGTTATGTTATCAAGTACAATAATAATTCATATAGAAGAAAAGTAGTATATTATACTAAATTTTTTGGGGTTCCTCATCGTGTGACCATAAACTATGTGATGTAGCGGTCGGGTAGCACACACATAAGAATAACTTCCACCATGTTTCAGGAACCCTCATTAGATAGCCTTTCCCTTATACCCAACCTCACAATCAATGTGTTTGAATCTGGAAAAAAACCACAAAAACGTCATGTATCAGAGGGGGGGGGGACCCCTTTTGACCACGTATGAGTTTTATCTGAATAAATACATTAGTACCCTCAACCAAAGTTACTTTTGACTAATATGAAAGGCCCAATATTCCATATTATATCATTAAACATTAAAATGAAACCCAAAACATCTGAGTTATTTTTATCATTACTGGTGTGTCTTACCTATCTCTACAACACTGATTCAATCTCATTGAAGCATGATTTATTAAATATCATTATCCATATCTCAAAATGGATTTCACAAGCCTAACATTTTCAAAACATTATTTATACCCTTTTTATGTAAGGATTTCTGGTATACTAACACTTTGTGAACATCCATCATTCAAAGGATATAGGGATTTAAGATAATTATTAGATATACGGCCATCATAAATATTTGAGAATGAATGTGTGATCTATAATTTCCTAAACTAAAGTGACATTATATATAATATAGAAAAATATAAAATACAACAACTCATTATCTGAGATAAAAAAAATAAAATAAATCAATATAATGGTTGATATAAAATACATTAAACATCACCCAAATAAGGTATGAGCTCGAATAAAATAGTCTACAAAAAAGATGGTCCCATCTATAATACACTGAACTATATCGATAGAATTTCTGATCTAGTATTACCAACACTAAAGGAAAGATGTATTTTACTTGTTTGATCCAAAACTAAATAATTGAACGGCTTATCTAGAAGACCATAAACAATAGAAATATAATGCCAGAGCTAGAAGAACCTAAACAATAACAAGAAATCATGGATCTAGAAGACCTTATCACACCATGATAGAATATTTGAACTATATGGTTAAAAAAAATCAATGAAATGTCTATGCTAGAAGTCATAGTATGATTGAAATATAATATCCTAAATAAAATACCCCAAAATAAAACAGCAGAAGGTCCATTTTATATGTCACTTAATTAATGAAATAAAATTTCAGATCAAGAAGACCCAAAATTACAGTAACTTATGGTCTTATCATAAAGGCCCCAAACTAGAGAAATTGATGAACCCATATATAAGACCATAAAATGAATCACCTTATGGTCCCACATAATAAAACAATAATAATAAAACTGAAATAGACATAAAACATCAATATTATGAAAAATACAAAATTAATTGTAGGAAGAGGTCTATTTTCTAAACATTGTAAGCACATAATATGTGATCTCATCATCATTGGGATCTGATGGAATATAAATTGGATGAACCATATAAGGATAAAAACATATAAATGGAATCCTGGGAAAAATATGTGTCATGGAAACTACGTCTCCCTTGGAAAGGATTACACAAATATAGGGCTATAAAAAATAGATAAATAATATTTATTAAAACAATTTATATCCCAATAAAAAAATCAACTAATCATCACTAGGTCTATTTACATAAGGAAAAATCATTTCACACCAATCCTCTCAATGACCCATTTTGGGGTATTGAGTCCTATCATATAGTTAAACTACTTAAGACATGATCAATAATATAAGACCTTAAACATAATAGTTTGTCATAGTATGTGTGTAATGAGACTAATACTAATATATAGATCCATAAGACATATTAACTAATGTGTGGATATTAATCCATGATTCTATCATAGTGTAATAACATCCCCTTTTGTAACTTTTAATCCATATCAATGAAAAAACATTAATCATAGAGTTATTTATACATGAAATTATGTCTATTTTGTATTCTATTAATATATAT
The DNA here is from genome assembly GCA_963277665.1 of Viscum album. Taxonomy (NCBI): domain Eukaryota; kingdom Viridiplantae; phylum Streptophyta; class Magnoliopsida; order Santalales; family Viscaceae; genus Viscum; species Viscum album. The sequence continues at coordinate 539,855,113 of OY728130.1, read as the reverse complement.
ATGATCCATACATATTATAAATACATATTTATTATTTCACATTTTATTGGGATACATAGCCACTTATAGATCCCCTAACTTCAATTGAGCCAAAAAGTTTTCCCCATCCCAAACTCATTTCCTACAAGAATTTTTACCTATTGTAAAGTTTTCGATAAATATCCCCAAAGTGGATATTGTTAATATGTAAGAAAAATTCCTTGTAATAATTATCCATATTTTAAATCCATCAGTTATAGTTAATGGTAACCCAGAGATCATGAGTAGAATTTTACATCTTGGTTGTTCCCAAAATCATTCAATCAATAAAATCTCTATAATTATTCCTCAACTAGGGATCATTATCAAATCTCTTCATATCATCAAATAATTTAAACTTTTACCTACATTAACCTTATAATTAAATATATATCATTATTAATGAACTACATTACAATGTGGGGGATTTTTTTTGCAGCTATAATTGTGTACCGAGAATATTGTTATCAAATATATGGGAATATTTAATCCATTTAAAAATGGGGATTTATTACCAATGAAGAACATGTATGGGATATGACTTAAGTATAAATACATTGACATGGGTTTCATTATAGAAGGGAACATATTTTTGACCTTAGGATAGATATTTTAATTATAATTCTTGAACAATTATATAAAAAATACCATTAGAGAAAAAATTATCAAGACACAATGGCATGTTTACATTATGAACTAGAGGAAGATGTGGGAGTTACCTCAACCATTCCCCAGAGCCATCAATGTGATATTGAATTGTTGAAGGGTGTGAGTAATAGTATAAATCCCATTAGGTGTATATATGTTTCAAAGAAGTTCACGAGTGTGCTATTCAACTGTGTGGTGTGGCCAATATTGGATGTATGGACATGTGTGTTGTGTTCAAAACCCCAATGTTTACTCAATTAATTGATATCATTGGAATATAAAATAAGTAGTTACTGAATGAAAAAATATATTATGTGACATACAGAAAATATTTTACTATACCAGTACCTTAAAACATCTAGAAATAACCTATTCCTCACAATCCAGAAAATATGAATCATTAGATTACTAGAGGAAATAATCATTATACATTGGCCTTGGAAGGATTTCCATTTGTTATTGGACATCATAAATTTAAAAACCTTGGAGATCACATACATATATACAATCCACCTCAAGGGTATCAAACAAAATAAAATGATCATGATATATATCATGAATCCATGCATGAATCTTTTTTCTGAATGTAAGCTAGTATTTCAAGACTGAAGCCATCAAATGAGGAAAATCACTTGAATCACATGAATACATCATTATAAGTACTATTTATCTTTTTATTTGATGAGTATGATCCCATGAATCTATGGTGACATCATCACAACTACTAATTAAAAACATAATATATCTCTTTCCAGAACCCACCATCACTACCTGCATCGTATTTCATGAACTCCTCTGTGGTTCTTTGCTGTAATGTTTCATGGTATTACAAATATAATTTAGAAAACCCATAGAGTTTTCCACTACACATATGATCAGTGTGACGGATCAGAAGATCATTTTTTTTCACCAATCCTTCATATTATGTTAATAATTCTCAAGAAGGATCTAATCTTAAAAATGCAGGAATCCCTTGGTCCACAATTCTTGTTATATATGTATTTCATTAATGATTTTTTTCTTAACTAAAGACAATGTATGAAAAAAAATTCATGAATCCCTTAGATGAAGAAATATGGTTCATGTGAATCTCATTTTCATTAACGCAATATCAATATTGAATGTGATTTCATGTTCAACCTTCATCGATCAAATGTTTTCTTATAATTATCTATATACAACAAGTATTATTTTGAATATGTAGAGACATACATAGGAAGATCGACTATATCTATAATCTAAAACATGTGAACCCATCATTAAAAGTATTATGGATAACATGATCATTTGAAGATGGTCCTGTGAAGATATACTAACACATCCATGAATTATCGTGAAAATTTGAATTTTTTATTAGTGATAATATTATTTATTTTTTATATTCCAAACATGATTTACCAATGAAATGTTTCTTGTAATAAAAATACATAAATGTAATCACACGAATCCTATATCAGTAATCGAGTGCCTGATCATCATAATTCTGCCACAAAATCTCATGAAGGATAGTTTATCTGATGAAAATGTTAGGACATACTAGTGTATACAAATAACGTTTGGAAGAATTTAGGCTTCAAATGATGTTGATCATTGGAGATTAATGAACGCTTTAGAAGTGGGTCTAATGATCAAATGACCTAGTGGAGACTGTCATTTGGATACATACTGAAAATTCCTAATAAATATATTAAAAATACCATATATACCCATATGAGATCCTTTATTCATTTATACCCAACATTTACATGAAAACACCCATGGTTGTAATGAATCATTCAGTTGATAAGGAGAATGGTAGAATGAAGCTCTCAAATTCATCATAAGATTCCCTTAATAATTGTTAATAATATGTATGATGACATATAATGATCACATGAAGTGACCACATGATCATGTACCATCCTACACCTTTCATAATCTAAAAAAACATTTCTATCATTGCATCCTTAGAGAAATGACACACAAAGCCACATTCCCGTGAATATGGAACCATCACCTTTCAAATAAGTGACATATTGGTCCACCATTTCCTAAATAATCCTATATAATCCTATTTGAAAAGGAGCAATGAAAATGAACAAAACATATATTGAAGAGTAATGTAAGTGAAATATTGAATGATCGTATAATATTAATTATGGGATAATACATTCAGAAGACTAATCTATGTAATTGTGAGACTCTATTATAATAACCAATCATGTGATCCCATAATGAAACTCCAAAACATGATCACAATAAGATCAGATGATTATGTGAAAATAAGAACATCATGTGAGCCATATATTATGTGCATACTAAATTCATCAATGTATTATGAACATCATTGGGAATAAATCATTGACATAAAACCTTCACATGCATGTGGACTCATGGACATGCTCTAATATAAACATGTAAAATCATGGATTTAAATGAATTAAATGATCTCCTGAACCATAATATATATTATAATTAGAACCACATTCCATGAAGAGTTATTCATGTGATGTAATTAAATGATATCTTGGATCATAAAAATTCTCCAAAACCCCTCATTTCACCCTTAACATGAGACAAATTTTCTATGTTGCATTAGCATGACACCCTTGGTCATGAAAAACAAAACTATATTTGTATTTCATTTTTACACATGTGATATTATCCATGTGTGTGAGTCCCCCTCACGTAACTCCCGTAAGACCACACAATCTCACCACTACTCACTAGTCTCATGATGCATTGATATTATCATTCACTTTGGAAATGTTGTCCATGAGATCTAGGAATTATACCCTTGGATATGAAACTAAGCCACATGGATGCGTGAATGCTTTCATACAAAATACATTGGAAATGATCATGAGAACCCATCATTTAAAAATTTTAATTAACACAATCACACGACTCATCATAAGTCTCATGATGTGATCACTTGAATCCATATAAGAATGAATTCTTTATTGGGATAAAACCAAGAGATGTATTATCCTTGATCATGCGACCACCCAAGGACATGTCACCCGTGATAATGTGTATACCCATGTGAATTTTATCCTTATCATGTTTTAGGAAGACGACATGTTAACATTTTAATTTTATAGTCCCCATACCTATTATTCTTGGTCCCAGTAACAAACTTGGATGTGTCATATTAGGTCATGAAAACATCAGTGGATGTATTATCCTTGCTCACACGAATACCATTGGAAATTTCATTCTTGATCACATGAAGACCAATGTAAATGTTATCCTCGTCATATGAAGATATTAAAATATGTCATGCTTTTTATAAAAGAACACTTTGAAATGTTATTTATGATCGAATGACACCCTAAAACATGCCATCTCATTTAAGAATGCATAGTTAGACATGATCTATGTGTTAACGAAATTGTGACCATTTTCCAAGAACCCATATTAATGAGAAGAGTTTTATTAATGAACTAGAATTATAACATCATACTACACTATACAGGAATCTCCATAAAAAAGGATTCTATTTCATACAACATACATTTCATAATCCCTTCTTGGTTACCATCTATCATTGTTCAGAGGCTGATAAAAAGTAAATATATATCACAATAACAATCAGATGATAATAAGTGAATATGTTACTTAGGATTATGACATGGTGTATGTCCCACTATAATATAATAATTCTCGATCGTTTATAAAAAACTATCCTATTATTATAAAATTCTTTCTTACCTATCAACATGTGGGATTATGGTTCATACATAAGAATACAATTACATGTATTCCCTGACAATTACCTAAATATCCATAAACAAATCTGTGGTTTGTGAAATAATCTAAAATTTGAGGACTCTGATTCCATTATTCATTCTATAAAATGGAAAGAAACCTATTTCCGATGATCTATACTATACAATCATTGAGTGTTATAATGAAATATTAGGGATAACACTTTGTGAAATACTTACACATGATTAATCAATTACTTTCATGTGACGTGTCTAATAATTCATTATCTATCACTTATACAACTAACATTGAATCATGTAGTCTTATATACTATAGATGGTGGTATCAATAACATGATGAGAATAATAATAATATGGGGCTAAACTGAGTTTCATGTATGATATAATATCACATTCAACAAAAATGGAATACTTCAGATGACGAAACTCATGAAGCCTCACATGTAGAATTCCTTGTTGAACCCATTAAAATAACAACTTTATGATATAGGTCCTTATAATATGAACTATTTTGACTATGATTCATATCATAGGAGTATATACATTACACCTCCTCATTCATTGAAACCAATATTAACGTATTTACACAATAATTATAGAATAGAATGAGTAGTTGTGTAACAAAACATTAAACATCTTCAAAATAACTATGTGGGCTAGGATTATTATTATCAAAATATTAATAAGATTCCAAAATAAGTTCCTATCATAATTCCAATAAATAAATTCATCTTTTTATTTTGATATGGTATATATTTTTCTAATATGTCAATAAAAAGGAGCATCATTAATTGACAATTAAATGTAGAAAAACAAATGATAGGAAAACAATTTCTCATGAATATAATTTTTTTATAATGACATTGGAAAAAATGATTCTAGATCCATACCTTGTATTTTAAAGACTAACGTGAATATCATATATCTATATGAAATTCATAGAGTATGAAACAATTCAACCCAAAATAGTGTTATGAGCCAAAACACCCATCATCTAAACCAATGTTGGTTCAAAATAATAGTTACTCTTGAATCCTTAATGACCATCAGGCTTTGGGATGTTGGATACTAAAATGCTATAGATATAAGATCAATTTATAATTCCCATAGATATAAAATAAAAAAATAATGATTATGAAACAACAATTATCCATAAAAAATAATCCATCGAATATACAAATTTGATAGTAATTGTTGTTGACAACCTTAGGTTTTAATTTGTAAATTTGTTATATTAATTATAATAATTTCTTATATCATATTTTTTGTATTTTAGGTGTTGATTAACTATTTATAAATTTTCAATGTGATGTGTTAGGAAGAACATGAGATATTTTTGGTTTATTTGGAAGTGAAATATTTATGTCCCTTGAAGAAGGGTTGATTCTACAAAGAGGAATATTTAGTTTAGCAGAAAGATTAGTTAGAAACATCTCTATATCTGGATATAACACAATAAAAAATATATGTGGTGACTTATTAAGACATATGAAGAATACTTTTATATGATACAATACACAATTAAAATAAAGGTTTGAGGTATGGAGTGATTTTTCGACGAATTAATGTGAAATTATCATACCACTACTGTTTCTGTTACCATATGAATATTGATTTTTGTCTAAATCATAGATAAATTATTTAATCATTTTTATAATACCATACAAAAATATATGATATGTTTCAAATGAATAGATTTTACAATGACACATACATGAAACTATATTTGATGAAAATTATGTGTCCATAAAATTCTTCCTAATAAAGAAAATAAGGCCAATTATGTTCTGAAGGAAGAGTGAGAACCATGTAACATTCATATTTTTCATCATATTGATTATTTACTGTGGAAAACTGAGAGAACATAAGTAATAAAATCATCCATTCAAATAATTGTTTTGGAAATAATATTTTATTTAGGAATGAAAGTAACAAAATCAGTATAATAACAGATTATATATAAAAAATAATTATTTCATCATATGTAATGTTAGTAGATTAATCTATATGACCCATATATATATATATATTTGAAATGTTAAATAATTATCACGATGTTAAAATGAATAATAATATCAATTATTTGGGAAAATGATGTCTGTAATATATCCATGACTTAACTATATTTTGAAAGGAAGAGATGGTAATTTATTATTCGGGCATCTAAGGTAACTATAATGTCTCAGGAATCCTAGAAGGAATTCAATAAATGATAAAAATATCTGAAACTTATAGCATTTTAATTTAATACAATTATTATTTATTCAACAAATGTAGCAGTGTATGAATGATGAAGTACCTTGGAAGTATATTATAATGCTATTAAGAATATTTAGAGGATATATATTAGAATTATGGATAACTTTATGTTTTTATAAATTCAGAAAAAACGAATAAAAAATATCATTAAAAAATCTAAGTATTATAATTACATGAATACATATCTTTTGATAAATAATATATATTTTACAAGAATGTTGTGTTGAGAGGAAACATTTATACCTTCTGGGAAATTCAATTATTATTATATTATTGCCAATATATTTCATAGTGATTACAATAAAAAGTTTGGGAATAACAATATATTTCATTCCTAATGAGTCATTATATGTGATGTGAATGAATAAAAGTTTTTATTGGGGGACATATAGATATATATTGGATCTAGTTAATTTCTATTAACCTGAATTATTTAGTATGCATTCTTGGTTCAATGGTATTTTACATGTCATAAAATAGGTACCACCATTATAACTAAAACATGTGAAACAATCTGTGCATTTCATTTATTTTTTTTAACTTAATGAGACTGAGATTTAGTTTTTGTGTTAAGTATATTATAAAAATTAAAATTTCATAAACGAAAATTTCCAAAATTAGTTTATTTTAAATAATCACCCCTATTTAATTTTCCCCTCTTAGTGGTCAATATATTAAAATAAAGATCAATTATAATTAATAGAGGGATACTTTATATGATTTGTATATTCATCATCATTGGTATTTATAAAACCGTCAATGTTTTAGTTATTCCAATATTCAATGAATATAAAATAACTTATTGAATAGTATATTGACAACATTATTTATGTTTTATGTCCTATGTGTTATGTGATTATACTGTATATTTTATAGCTATGTCGAATGATACATTTATGGAATTTACTGACAAATATAATTTATAGTTAGATTGAATATATACAAATTTATTCTAATGATCTTCTCCTAAAATTCGTTTATTGTGGGGATATGTCTATTATAGCCATTGAAATATGGGAAATATGAATAAATCATCATGGATAATGAAATAGTAAATGTAAAAAAGCATTATATCAATATATGAGATTTAAATGTTTACAAATTCTCAAACAAGAACTAATGATTATTACCTCACTATAGTTAATGAAATTTTATAATATATTAGAGGATTTTAAGATATCGTTTAAAAATTATCAATTATTTAAAAAATGATGAATATTTAAAAAAGGTTTACTCTGAATTCATTTGTGTTTCATGTTAGGGATAACTTATCTCTTATGGACCCAAATTACTTTTTTGTATATAAATTGAAGAAAAACTACCATATTTTTGAAAGAAGATAAAATATGAAATATCATTTGAAGATACATGGAATCTAAACATTCATGATCTGGATGATGAAGTATTGTGGAATATAGATTCTAAAAAATGTTATGATGGTGAACACAATATTAAAAGAATTACATACAGTATCACTAAGAATTTCTGTGAAAAATAGGCTTGTATTACATGATAATCCTAACCAAATGTTTAAGGTGTGAGGGGTATAAAAAATAATTTATTAAATTGAATTATGTTTAAATAATAAGAAAATTATATTGATGGTTAGGTAGAATAATAACAAAGAAATTATTGGGGTAAATATCAAATTAATTTAAACAATTCACTTATTGTGAGAAAAGATTCACCTATAATTACAATAGATATATGTAGTTTAAAAACAAATTGGATAAATATATATACAATAGTTCATTATAAGAATAATTTTCCTAGAATATTAGAACCATAATGGATAATGTTAGAACATAAGAAGATAATTAAACCAATAAATAATAAGGTGTAGAACAAAAATAATTTAAACAATTGAGTTAATATGAATGTGATCAATGCCTTGAGAAAATTTCTACTCTCAATAAAGAATAAATCGTATTAACAAGTAATTGGATAGAATAATTATGAGTGATAATATTCTATAAAAAATATATATTTTTATTGTAAATTTAATACCCAGAGATTAATGTTGTGGAATAGAAAAAAGTTCAGAATGATCAAAAAGAAAACTCTACTTATAAGAAGATAAGTAAATATATCATAGTAAATATGTATTTCTGTTTAAAATACTTTTAATATGATGGATAAGTGTTTAAAAAAGTCATAATTAGTGAAGTATTCAACAAATCATTCTGAAAATATAATCCATACAAAACAATTGAAATAGAAATCAATTATATATAAATGATTTTATTATATTTCTAAAAAAAGATATAAGAAGCATTATTGGAATATAATTTGTTGAAAAAAGATATGAAAAATAATTTCTATTAATGAATATTAAATTTCACATTTATAAGAATGATTCACTATGAATATGGAAATCAAAATTTTACCATTTGTTGATCCTAAAACAATTACACAATGAAAAATCAATATTACTAGGGATGATCAATAATCTACGGTTGGTTCCGGGGTTGTAGGATATTCTAGAAATAATAATATAATTAATTATATGAAAATTATATCCCATAGATTAATTATTAAACATAATGGATAAATGATGGAGAAAAGGACTTAATTACTTTTATATTTTAATATGATACAATAAAATGTACTCTGAAAATAAATCCCCTGATGGAAAAATCTATTTTACACTCTAAAGGTACAACATGGTGGATGTGATCATCTGGGTTAATATGATGAATACTTCATAAAATATTTCCCTAGAATGTTACATATACCCCAAAATAAAATTATGATTGGAAATCGAATACATAAGATCTTTTTTAATTTATATAATGTCTAGAAAAATGAATATTCCATTGTCAATTGATAGTTTTTATTCATAACATTTGACAAGTGATAATGAAAATAAAAAAATTCAATGAAGTGAAAAATTATGGAGGCATTAACTAGGGAAATGATAGCTTCATAAAATTAGGTGGAATTGTAATGGGAGGTAATGAAGATTTGAAGATAATGTAAATGATTTTTTTATTTATTTAAGGTCTTAGACAAAACATAATGTGTGTTTTCAAATATAATTATGACGGTAAAAATGTCAAAATACACATTGATTCAGGTATAGATGTATGTTTTACTTAATGTAATGTTAATTAGAATATAGATAAAGAACTTGTTGTAATATATTCCATATTATATATCATATTAACTATTTTTATTTGACTATTGAGGGTGAAAACATGTTTTTGAAATAGATAACTAGCCATATTTTCAAGAATTGTAGGAGAAATTTTTTTAAAAAAATCAAAATATACATACAAAAAATAATGATGAATAATGAGATATTTTTCATAAATATCATTAATTGAATGATGGATTTGGAAGTAATATGAATTATGAAATTTAGAATATGATACCACATGAGGTCATACACATTGACCTATTCGGTATGATGAGACATCAATTAATTAAAGGTTATTTTTATATTATTATTTTCATTTTTGACTTCACTCATATGAAAAAAAAATATAATTATGAACCATGAATTATAGGATATAATGTTGATTAAAAAAATTAGAATGTACGTCAATAAGTAGATAGATAGATATATATCAATGTTTAGAGGGCACAATGGTTTTTGATACCCAAATTATTATTTGAATTCTTTTATGATGAAACAAGGTAAAAATAATAATTTTATATTGATAATACTAATTAAAAATTAGTTTTACAGTGGGAAAATATAGGTTCAGTTGATATGTGAATAATAATACACAAGGAATATTAAAATTCAATTTTTTTAAGAACATCATCAGGTATAACATTACATATTATGAATAAATATTATTGTTGATCAGAATAAATGGTCATTTTATGATATATGGTATATGAATATTTTTATATAGAAACATGTTACGGTTTTAGTTATTTCATATTAAAAATTATTAGTAACCTATATATTGGGATGTCTAATGAATAAAATGAAGATGTTATTTTTAGAGGACATTCGTTCAACATAAGAAGTTGTATGTGCTTGAATAATGCCAACATAAGCTGTTTGAGTCCATTGATGTATATGTATTGATAAAAAAGTCCACAAAAAATGATGTGAAATATTACACGTATGTTTTAATGAAAGATATAATGATAAAATCTATTGAAATGAATGAAAATTATGATGACTATAAGCCTAAAAATTTACATGTTACTTCTTACAAGTCAATTGATAAGGAATATATTACCAGGAATAAAATGATAAAATTATAGGATTTAGAAAATAATTAGTGAAGCATCTAATCTGAAATTATGTCACGGAGTTCCATTTCAAACCTAATAAAATTAGAATTTGAAAGTAAAAATTCACATATCTGACATGTGAATCCAAAATCTATTTTAGAAGAACTTTCATGAAATAAATAGTTATATACGATTAATGAATTATTTTATAAAATTAAGGAAAATGAATTGTGGGATATTTTTTAAAAATCAAATATAAATAATCTATGGAATTTAATGGGATTTATGAAATAATATATGTAAATATAGATAAACTTCATGGTCTGAGATTAATATTGATATTTTAATTTTATTAATCATTATTTTAAATGTTTAAAAAAATTTCATTCATTTTTCCACCATATCCATTATCCATATTCTATTTTTTGTATTTTATTATTATTTTAAAATTTATATCGAACATTATGTGTTTTATTAAAAATAATGTATCATATTATTATTATGAATGATTTTAATGTAGTTTTCAACTTCAATTGGTTTTGAGAATTTTTTTATAAATTAGTTTGCATAGAAAAATTATTTATATCCTTATTATTTCATGGGTATTGAATTTTCTTTTTCATACGTGAAAAATAAAATATCTTATGGGGTTTTATGATGGAAATAAAATATTTTATATATTTTATTTTTGTTATGGATCATGGAAATTTTTAGTAATAATGGATAGCCAAAATATATCCCTTAAATGATTTAGGAAATTATTATTCTTTGTAAATAATTATATTTAAATTAAAGATGTGGTTTATTCAACATATATGTAATATTAGGTGGTTGAAATTAAGATGATATACCAAGTAATATATAAATTGTTTCTATTCTTTCATATCACTTTTCATTGAAATCTATAAATTTTATCTGGATTGACAATTATTATTTGTTTAAATTAATGAATCTTCACATAAAGGATAAAAGATTTTTTAAAATAATATTTTCACTTTATTTTCATGATATCTTCATTATTATTATTTTTCCATTATGTTTTTCTCAAATATACTTTAATAAAAACTAAGGAAAATATATAAAATTTCATATGTACATAATATAATATTTTACCCAAATGGTTATTATATTAACAAGAAACACTATTATATTATCATATAATTTTGAATTGGAATAATATTTATCATTTATTATTTTTGAATGTCATTGTGTGACCTATTTATTCTTATACAACATTGTAAAAATATTTTCATTGGGTTTATGTATATTAAGAAACAATGATTAAGTCAGGTAAAAAATCATGAATGTTCTTCCTAAAATGAATTTTTTGTAGTATAATGGATTAGTAGAAATATATGGTCGGTGACTACAATATAATCCATTAATAGATCTGTAATAGTTATGACCTAATTATCTAAAATGGTTAACATGAGAAGGTCATCAATTGGGTAGAAAATGAATTAATTACTAATAAATTGTTGGAAAAATTTAGGTAAAGTTCTTCTAGTTAGTGTCATATGATGGGATGTAATAAATTATTAAGATAGTATTTTATTTGATAATAAGTTCAAAATCCACATTAACTAAAATTACAAGTATAATTGGAATAATTTTTCTTATATTTGATAATTTGAATGATTTTAATATTTAATTAAATGGTTAACATTATCATTTTTTTCCTACGCAGAAGATGGTTTATTGTAATTTCAGTTGATATACTAACACCATCCATTATTTTATTATTTTATAATTGGATAAGAGAGAGAGTAACACAACATAAAACTAATTTGAAGTAAAATATAATGGTTTTATAAATTAAAAAATTAATATAATACGACCTATAGTGATAACATAGGTGGGTTTTTTCAATGGTCAGTCAATGGTTATGATTTAAAACCTCAATCTAGCTGAGTTTCCTAGAACATGAAACTAGAGAAATGATATGATCCTTGGATGTTCCTGTGATAATTGTCTAGAATATAAACTTTTTCAATGTCCCATATGTTAACAAGGTTATAAGAAGCACCCATGAAAATATCATTAAGGATAGGATGATGAATTGTACGAGGTAAATGAGGGAATATATCAATAAACATACATTGAAAAATGAAGTGTTTGATTAGAACAATGATTATGAATAATTTTATTCCTAATATACAAAATGAGTGCATCAAATCTTGGTTGTAGAGGAATTATTTTATTCATTTCCATTGGATTAAAACTAACAAAAGGGATTATAATCACTATATATAAAAATGGTTACAAAAAAATCAATCTATTTAAAATTGATATTATGAAACTACAGATGTTATATAAAATTAAGGGATTATATTTTATTAAATTTTTATATTGATGAATATTATTACATGATTCGTATTAATGATTATCTGAAAGATGTATTAAGGAAAAAAGTAGATTCATTGTTAAGGTATTATGATGTACACTGAACGATTAATTTTTTTAAATATATATTTTCAGGCATTATGATTTAATTTTGATTGTATGGATGATCATATATTTAATGAAAATAAATCTCTTCAAACAATATATGTTATGGGAATAGATTTGAAGATATTTTTTGATATTTAATAATATTATTGATATATATAACCAATAGGTATATTTTTAAATTCAATGAAACTGTTATTTTAGGAATGAATATTTTATATATTGTAGTGAATATTTTCAATGCATTGATGGCCTTCAGGATTTAGATGATAGTTAATGTTTATTTAATTAATTTTATATGTAATAGAAGGGTAATTACATATTTAGAAATGATATTTTATCATTTAGAAAACCAAGAGATTAAAAATTAATTTTTATATTATGTGATTAATCTTTTATTAAGATCACTATTTTATGAATATTATAAAATTATGGAAAATGAAAATAAATTTGAAAAATACGGGATTCTATTTGTGTACTAATGTTTTAATTATATTACTGATTTATATATGAATATATTTTTTAAATTTATAGTGAATCATGTTTCTATTGGAAAATATTATCATACTTGATGGATAATATGATTAAAGAATATATATTTTTATATTACATTAAAAGTGATAATGTTGTATGTATATAAAATTTAAATTTATCTTAGAGGAATATATGATAAAATATAAATTTTTATTTTGAACATAGTGAGGATCATTTTGAATAGTTTGATGTAGTAATTTAATGTTATGTTTAATGATTAACTATTGTAGTTATGTTTTTTATTTGGAGATAATATATTTTTTGTTTGTATTAGATATTATCTGCTCTTATGATTAATTTAATTATTTTAATATTTGATTTAATTATGAAAATTTAATGTTCAAACATTTTTTAATTTTTTGAATCATTAAATGTTGATTTTTGATTTTCAATAATGAAAAAAAATTCTTCAATATTAATTTCATATTATTATAAATGATAATGAGGTTTAATATATATCTTCATGTATTATCAATTTGTAAATCTACTGAAGGTCATCTGTAATACTAGTCAGAGCAACTGAATATAAAATATCATGCTTTTGGTTAAAGATATCATCATCAAATTTATAATGAATGCTTGGAATGCAATACTTTATGAGAGAAAGATCACCTATTATCAAACATGTTCGATTTATATTCCTAATGAATGACATGATTCATAGAATGTACAAAATGGTGATATAGAAAATAGCTACATGGGAATCAACACAATAAGGATTATTGTTATCTGTGGTAGGCCGTGACAACCCTTGATATAAAATTATATTTGATGCATCCCACTAATTTCCACTTTGATCAAGTTTAATGACTACGATGTTGAATTTGATGCACAAGGGGCTTTGGGTTTTGGAGGTATTTCTTGAACATAACTTTGGTTTATTAATGGATTCTTTGTTCACTATATTGAAATAAATATTTCCTATGAAGGCAGTATATGGTCCATTCTTTATTCTATCAAACATGTTTCCCGCCATTAATATAACCAATTATGGATTTCTTTTGATTTAAATACTCTTATTAATGCCCTTCCTAATAAAATGATGAATTTTCCATGAATGATTCAACCAAATTAGATTAAATGCCTCAGACATACCTTCCACATCATCTTAATTTTAGCACCTATATATATAAGAAAACTAGGCGGGTGATGCCTTGTCTAAGAGAGAAGAAAATAGACTTGAGATTGAATTGGTCCTTCCGGACCCCGGATGATTGATCCAAAATGATATATGATAACTTTCTAGGTGAGATTCCCTTCCATGTTTGTAAAAACCCTTGTATTTATTAAACTATATTATTAATTTTTCATTAATGATTTTTATGACTATTCCTACCTGGGTTATGAGATTTATTGGTATATTTATCTATATTTAAAATATACAGAGTAAAATAATCCATAAAGACTAGGAAAAGTATCTTTGGTTAATTACTTTATTCTTATAAATTCATTTTTAATTAATTTATGGTCATCTATATCACCTTAAGATTTATTTTTTTGTTTTTCATTAATTTTCCCCTGATGATGTTAACTATATATCTCTATTTTTCCATTGAGGAAATTTTTTTCATCATTCCAATTATTCTCACATCCCACCAATGGTCACCTAATTTGGGAACCCGATAAATGATTTTTTATGGTTATCTTCCTATTTCCATTAACATTTTCAAAAGAATTTTCAGTTATACCTTTATATATATTTAGATTGTAAAATATAAATTCGTAAATGTGCGAAAAAAATTTCCCTTATTTGGATTATATTTTTTCGTCCCCTCTGTGAATTTTTTTGTTTAAATATTTTAATCCTTCTATACGAGGCACAAAAAATATATAAAGTTATTTCATTTTGGGGTATAATGTAACACTACATAGTGTTAGAATTTATCTTTGAAAATAAAATGTTTGGTTTCTATTGATACCCATAATATCAACCTATAATTATTTAACATATTTGTTTGAAATAAAATGTTATAATTAAAGATAAACACTAACACATTATAATGTTTAACTATAAAACCACATGAATAAAAGTACTAGTGCAACAAATGAACATATATATATATATAAATGAATCAAAAATTAAGTCCATATCCTTATAAATGTACATGATTATTCATAACAAAAATCCAACTATGAGAACATGTAATCAAATTTGGAATATAACAGATATGATGAGAGAGAAGTAAATACATAAATTTCAATGAAGTTTGTATGGCCATTTTGTGAAATTTAATAAAACTAATATATTCATTGTCATTATAAATGTATATGTTATATTTATATGTATATTCATTATAAATATCTCCATAAGGTATATTTAAATTCATTAATTTGTAAATTAAAATCTAATCAATTGAAGGTAAATTAGATATTTCCAACAAAAACTTTTTTATGTGCATTATATATATTTATCTTAATAAATTAAATTAAAAACTCTTTATAAAATAATTTAAATAAATAATTTTATTATATATTTAATTTAATGAATTACCATTCATTTAATTATATTTATTATGAAATGAGAGCGAATAATATTATTTTTTATTTCAAAAATATATTTTATAAAAAAAAGTTTTTTCAAGTTCATAGGCATGTGTGTTATAATTATGTTATTTATCATTTATAAATTAATTTACATAAATTTTATATGATTATATAAATATACATCATGAATAAACCTAAATATATTATTCTGTTATTTTAAAAGAATTAATTTTTTTAAATAGTGAAAAAATAAATATTTTCTTGAAAAACAAATATACAATTGTTATACTTAAAAAGTCAAATATTAATTTATAATTTATTTGTAAAATTAATTATTTTCTTTTTATTTATCTTTATCATATTAATTTTATTAAAATTTTTAATTTTCATATTATTAAAATAAAATAATTATATCTAAAAAATAATTTTTCTAGAAAATTATCATCCATATCATTTTGTGGGTTCATTTAAAATATAGTCTCTATAAATTATTGACATTTAAATTTATAAAATATAATACACATTTTGTATTATGATTTATTTTTTTTAAAATGTTACCCTTACATTTTTTGGGACAACGATGATTACCTTTGATGAAAATATCATGTGCACTGGTTAGAGTAATGAAGGGTAGTAGTGAATAAAAATATATTTATAACAATTTAAATAATAAAAAAATTATCTATATATATTTTTCTTGTAATACGTATTATACAAACCTCCCTAATTCAAAAAAATCCATTTTGATCAATTTATATTGAGTTAGATATGATTATATTTCAATATTTTCAAATTTTTAAATATGTCCACCCCCTATCAAGAAAAAAACAACCCATATCCTATCTTATCGACACTCAAAGATTCTATATTTCAGAACAATACCTACCCAAATCCCTTACAAACATCCATCCACATTCCTTAGAGTTCGTTTATTAATTATAGAACCATGTTAGGAAGGATTTAATTATATACCTAATGAAGTAGCTTGAATAAGAATTGTGGTTCATAACCAAGTGTTTTCTTTCTATTTCTATGTTCACCTCCATCATGAATATAATAACAATAGACATAATATAATAAAAAATTATTATTCCTATGTTATAATATATTTTTAAACTACTAATTCTTTTAATGAAAGTAATTGATCTTTAATCATTTGTACGAGAAGAATAGTGGTTCATGACATGATGTATTTAATTTTTCAATATGGACACTTATCACGGGTCATAAATATCGCTCCAGTAAAAATTAATATATATATATATATATATTATTTTCAATAATATTAAATAAATCATATAATTATTTTTCAAATAAATAAATGAAAAATTAAAACATCAATTGTGTGTACTTATGGACTACCACATCATGAACTATTGTATTATATTTTTCATAAACCCCACAAATGTATAAAAAATATAAATGGATATAAATTAATAATATGAGTTTGAATATTATTATCATTATGTAATGTTTAAATAATAATTACCTTTTTTGCTTCAGGTTTTTTGGAAATTGGAAACAATACTTCATTGATTCTGTGGATGACCGTCTCCATGTTGTTACATTACAAATTTCTCAAAGCCATATCACAGAATTTTAAAGAAATTTTTTTTATTTTATAAAATGTATAAATATTAAATTATTAATTATTTTGAAGATATATAATAATTATTATTTTGGCCAAATTCATCATATTATATCCATTTCTAAATTATATGCCAAATAGTCTCGAAAACGATCAATATTAGATTAATCAATTTATTAAGAATATAAAACATGAATATAAGGTAAAAAAAGAATAATAAACATGAAAAAGGTTAATATTAAAATAAATTATTAACATAATATTCTTATTTAGGGTATAATTAATGTATATTATATATAAGACTCGAGGAAATTGATTTTTAATTTCAATTTAATTTCCTTGTGTATTATGAAATTTTCACCACATGTATTCATTTAGGTGGTTTATAAAATAAATCATGTATATATTAATTGTATTCTAAAAATTTTAGTGTTTACATATCTATTAAATTTTCTTTCTTTTAATGATTCTTTATTCCAAAAGATATCATGTAATAAGGAACAATTCATTAGGACCATACATTAGATGTTTAAAATACTTTCTTTTATTATTTTACCATATCCTGGTTTACTAAAATATTACTATTTGTTTTTAATATAATTAATGTTAGGATTAATTTAATTTTATTCCTTTTATTAATTTATTCAATATGTTTTTGAATGATAACATTTAGTCATTTTTAGACGGGTTATATTTGGAATTTTTACAAAACATTATTATTGAAATAAAATTTTAATGTTTTCGACTTGAGGGAAATCCCCTTCCACAATGACTTACATTTCATAAGAATATTCAAAAATATAAATTTACTAATTTTATAAATATTAACCCACTAAAAATTACTTTTTGAATTCTTTTTAAAGTGTTTTCAAGGAGAAAGGATATATATAATTATTTTTTTCGAATGTCAAGAATGTTACTTTCCATATGAGTTAATAGAAATATTTTACTATAAATATTAATGGAAATGAAATATTATATTTGTTATTTTTTTTAATTATCTATTGTAATTATTTATGATCATGGTTATATTCAATATAACTCTTAAATTAATAGGTTTATTATTATGTTTTCTGGAAAAATTTATTGGAATTAACCAAGCATGTTATTCCACATTTAAGGGCTTATATCAAGCATTAGTTGTTAGATTGGGATTATACCATAAATGGATTATATCACTATTTAGTTTTTAGATCTCATATTGGGATTCGTGAAGTTATAATCCAAATGAATATATCTCATCTAAAATCTCTAGTAAATGAACATCATAAGATATGATCATTATGAACGAGGACATCACATCCTTTGACTATCTCAATTTTATTTGTCAAAGAACCATATTTATACTAATCATATAGTCAATATTCAATGTATATATTATCAATGGTTATGATTCATATGGTATTTTTAATATGATACGATATAATAACGCAAAAAATTTGAATGTGTTTTCTATAACTATAATAGTGAAATTAATTCAATCACAAATAGAATTTTATTTATAAACATCTATGTCATTAAATAGTATTTTTGGGATATTTATAAATATTTAAATCTTTATTAAATTATTTAGAAGTGTAATTTATTTAATAATGATTTGCCATTAATAGGTCATGTTTTCTTGAAAATTTCTATTTGTGTTGAACCTATGAAGGTTGGGATTGTTATGACCTGCGGAAAGCCATGTAATATTTTCAATACTCAAAGATTATTGTCAATAGCTACGTATTACAACCAATTAAATAATAGTTTCACACTTTTTATTCTATTATGACCAATATCCTTGAAAGTTATTGAAATTCTAATTTAAATGAAAATTCCAAAATTATATTGATTAATCATGTCACCATTTTTTTTCTCCCCCAAATTTGAAAAATTATATAGGTTAGTTTGGGATATGATATATTTATTGATGCATCTAAACTCATTCTAATTATCATTCATACTATTGGTTATCAAATACTTTCCTAATGATCCTAAATGATTAAGAAATACACTATGAATTATATTACTCATCATTATGAACTCACATTTATAATGTGTAATCATATAATATGGGGGTGCTACCCTTTTAAGAATGGTTTACCTTATATTCTAACATAAAAACATATTAATGGCCTATTAGAAAAAATTTAATTCTCAAATAGAGTACTTGGGTAGAATAGATAAAATATTTTAATTTTTGTACTTATTTCATGAGTACTATCTAAAATATAAAGGATCGTTACTTGAGAAGGAATGCTCCAACAATACATTTAAGAGAATCATTTGATATGTAGATATTAGTGGAAATCTTTAGTCATATGAATTTGAGAAGTGTGGTAGAATGATATTGATATTGTGATGGAAATAACTAAATTGACCTACTCAATTCATGTGAAGACTTTTGGAATATGAGATCAATTATTTGTTCCATGGATATAATGACCCTCTTTATAACAGGGATACCATTAGTAATTTGTTCTCATTTTTTGAGGGTATCCTAGGATTCCAAGGAAGGTACATCATACCTTTAAATATGATAAAATATATGATCAGGAATAATTTTTAGTGTGACATCCACCCAAGTCATATGATGATTTAATATGATATGTATTTGATGACATCATGGAATGGTATGAGATGAAATGACTTTTTTTCTTATTGTTGTATATTCTATCTAGTCATAGATGAAAAAAAACCTTAGTTTTACTTCATCCTCTTCCCACTTGATTCTGTGATTGTAATTTTATTGATTTTAGAGTTCGGTTTCCATGTACTAATTGTTGGGAGAATCAGATTATGTAGTGCTAAATAAGATAAAATATTTGGCTCACATTATTCCCATTTAAGACGTGACCATTGTTAGAGACATATTAATATTTTATATGAATGATATTATCAAATTTCATGACATACCATTAGAATTAGTTTTTAATAGTGATCCCCAATTCAATATACATTTATTGAGAGTCCTCCGTAATGTGATAAAATATCTATTTAGTTTGAGCATGATAAATCATTCAAATATAGATTTCCTGAAATAATGAACTATAAAGGTATATGATGACATACATTATTTAATAATTGTTTAATTTAACAACAATTTAATTTCAATTATAGACTTGTTTAATATTTAAATAATAATAGTAACCAAACCGAAATTTAAA
Organism: Viscum album; assembly: GCA_963277665.1. NCBI lineage: Eukaryota > Viridiplantae > Streptophyta > Magnoliopsida > Santalales > Viscaceae > Viscum > Viscum album. The sequence goes on along the minus strand of OY728130.1, from coordinate 539,834,081 downwards.
TAGAAACATTTGAGGTCGTGTCCGTCTCACTATGAGGAACTCTATATTTTTTGTCGGATATTTTTTTTAATCTTTCCATGATAGAACTAGTTTTGAAATTAGATGACAACGATGATTTAATTGAATTTCATATTAATAGTTATATATCTAGTATTGTAAAAAAACTGGTCATTTTCATCTACATGCTTTGGATTTTTAGTTCGGTACAATCAATTTTGAATGTTTTTTTATTGTTGAGTCACTGATTGTTTGGGAAATAGGTAAATCCATTATAGATGATTGTGGTTCCATTTTATATTAATTAGAATGCATATAATCAGAATTATAATTTGATGTCTCCACAATTCATATAAATAATCCATTATATATTTCATGTGTCACATATCATGAAGTATATCTCCAACCCACCTCCTATTTTGGGCTAGTAAAACAATGATGTGGAACTTGATTTTTCTATGGATAGAAAAAATCAATATTGTGGATTCAAAGAAGATTTTTCTATATTGAATGTTTATACCCCTATATTGATTTATTAGGTATATTGTATCTAATTCACATGAGAATTGGAAGAATAGGGCAATGAAGATATAGTAGTGACCTCATCAAAATGAAATAAGGTATTTTGGACAAGATTTCTTGGGTCATAAGCTATTTATGGTGGGTGGAGTGTAAAATATAATTTCCCACAGTCATGCACATTCATTCCTTGTTTTGAAATATTTTTTAAAGGATATAATATAAGGTAAATATTTGTGCCTTTGGGATGATATTGGTTGTTTCTAGGATGAAATTTTATTGTAAAACGGTTAGGGTTACTGTACAGTTCTAATTTATAAACCTTGCATCCTATTTTAGATCTCTAGAGTGGGGTTATGATTAGTTCAAAACATTAAGACTTTGATAAAATATTTCTCCAATTATTGTGGATAGAAAATTATTGGCACATAATTACTCAAACTGTATTAGAAAACAATGGACTATTTTCTTGTATCCCATGTGGTATACCATAGTTTTTTGATAGTTCGTCAAACAATTTCGAAAAACCATATTACACTCTATAATCCAATTATGGGAACATTGTTATGCATAAAGATATTATGACTCATGTGGCCTATCCAAAAAAAAATTATGAGACATGAATGTAATTCTACAATATTTTTAATTTGAACTCTCAATATCAATATCTTAAATAATTATATACTCCCATTCGAAGCCAACGTCATAATTAGAATTTTATATACTCTATATATAAGATTCTTGCTCTTCTAATACCCTTTCGTCACAAATTAATTTGTTGGAGTGTGAGTGGGATATCATATATTAAGAATAATCTATTTGGCATGGAATTATATTTTATTACCTTTTCTTTTTTATTTTAGAGTGTTATATAATCGTGTTTTTGACAGATACAGATAATTTATTATTGATTTAGGGATCTATAAATCATCATGGTCTCTAAATATTTTAATTTTTTTAGTGTATCCCATGTTGGAGCTTTGACATTTCTAGGATTTGAGGTTAGTGTTTCCATATGGATTTTCCCTGAAAAGAAATCATTAATTTCTCCCATCATTAGACGTGAATTAATATTTATTTTCATACCATTAATTTATAATATAAGATTATTGGTTTAAAAATCCATATAATTATGATATAAAAAACATTTTTGAATGGATTTGAATATATTAGATATAGATTGGGAAAATATCACTTGAAATGAAGTTTTAATTTAAGGAATGATTTTATGATTATAATCCCATAATATGGCCTTATGTTAATGATTATTTTTAAAGGAATTAACTAGATAAAAAATATGATTTGATAATGACAAAGAAATGTAATTTCAAAACCTAAAATATTGAATTTGACCAATAAAGGATGAATTAAACATAAATGAAGGATTTTATAATGAATAATTGATTTATTAAATGAAATGAAATTAAAGACTAAAATGAAATTGGGTTATTATGTGAAGATAAAAATACATTGGACCCCAGAGATGTAGTGATAATGAAAAATATTACTATCCAAAATTATACATGACATTCTAAGATTTTGAATTTTCATAATCAATATAAGTGGCATGTGTCATAGGGAGGTGGACACAATTTGGTATATTCTATATTGAATGAGTAGTGTGAGGATCTTAGTGCCATGAACTAAGGATCCCCAAATCATATGGCCCTAGTTATTACTTTTGAATTATTAATAAATGTTAGTTTTTATTAAAAATAATTATTTATGTCATTTTTATTTATGGAAAATTTATTTTAGGACTATTATTTAAATTTTTTATATAATTTAATTTAAAACACGTTTGACTATATAATTTATTTAATATTCTTCGAAATAGTTTTACATAATTTGATGATTAAATGGATCAGTTTTTATTTAATTACATATAGAATATATTGTTATATCATATTCTGATATATTTTTCACACCCTACATTTTCTAATGGGAGTTTGTAGATTATGGTAATGTAGCTTCATAAATAGTGAATGCTCTACTTTGATTTAGTGGGAGTTCATTACTAGATATAAATTGTGTGATTGTGATGACCATTGGATCGATGAACCAAAAATTACATAGATATTCGTAGATATTGCCTTGATAGTTATTATGATATTTATTAGCTAATGTTTTTAGGGATGTTTAGCAATGTTCATGGAGGGTATTTCCCTCAATGAGGTGTGTTTTTCTTACCATAATTTCACATATTTGTTTTCCACTAGTTAATATTAGTTTATTGTTTTTTGGACCATCAATACCTATTTCCTTTTTTCATGGCTAGGCACTAGTCTCCAGCCATTTAAAATCGTGAATGCCCATATGGTTGTCTCATTGATGGCTCAATTAATGATGAACCATAGTATTTAGGTTTGTTAAGGACAACTCGTACATTGAATACATATTTTTAATATGTATGATTTCTATTTATATTTTCACATGTTTCTATTATAATTTACTTTTCCATGAAAACTCATATGTAGCATTCCTAACACATGTTATGGATAAAAAAATTAAAATAATTAGAAAATATAGAAATTATTATCACTTATATGAAAAAAATTATTATATTAATTCATGGAATATTATTAATAAATATTTTAAAATAATAAATATATAAAAATGAATTTTTTGGAGAAAAAAATTTATTTATATTCTAAAATGAGAAATATTTTTAAAAAAATTGAAATAATATTTTAAATTGTAAAAAAAATTAATTAATAAATTCAAAAATATAATAAAGGATTATGAAATATTTAACTCATTCTTGTACCCTAATTAGTTCATAAATTTATCATTTCAAAAAAACATGTTTTCAGCACTATTTAGTTAAAAATATATCTCTTTTGTAAAATATAATAATTACATCCTTAGATAATATTATTAATTTAAATTATAAAATGAAACTCAATATTTAATATTAAATATCTAATATATGTGTATTTAAATATTAAATGGATTCTAATAATATAATAGAAATATGATTATTGTAAATGGAATCATTCAAATATTATATATTATATTTCTAATTTATTGTCATTTAATAATATAATTATCTTTAATAATTTTTTGCTAAACATTATATTTTATCATTATTAAATTATAATATACATAGAATATTGAAATATAAATTTTCAAATCCTAAATAATAAATTTTATAACATAAAATTAATCCAATTTGATATTTATCAAAAATAGATTATTTTTATTACTGTGTTTGACTTTAACATTTATTTAGGTGTACAATAAATTTAAAAATATTCAAAAAAATATTATATTTTTAATTATTCTATAATATCATCGTATAATTTTTTTACAAAACCGCTTAATATATTCTTAGTAGACTTATAAAAAAGATAGTCTATAATTATAGTTGTGAATGAAATTATTTATAGAATATTTACGAAATAAATTTCAATAATCTTGATCATCTCCAATTTCAGATTTTTAAAAAACAACAACTGATGGAGATTTATTTATTTTCTACAAAAAAACTGTTCTATTCACCATAATTTAAAATCCCAGATGGGAGATCCTCATAATAATAACATGTAATAGTCGATGTCATTACTTCCCTTTTCAACTTTGTTTTTATCTTGTGTATTCTTTGAGTTACACCTGATAAAATAATTATTTTATAATTACTATCAAATATAAAAAATATTTAATGTATCATAGTTTCATTATATTTCTTTATTGGTGTCAAATAATAAATTATATATTTATTTTATATAAAGGAAAATTCATACAAAAATTTTGGGCCATTACACAAATATGTGGGGCTTGTGGATTTTTTTGGCTTTTTTGGCATCTTGAGGGATGTTTATTTTATTTTAACTATATGTGAATATTATTTATTATGATTTGGTGTATTTATATTTTAATATATATTTATATTTTTTATTTATTTATATTAGTTTAATTTAGGTCTTATTATATCAAATTTACTCATATCTATTTCTGTTTATAAGTTCTTTATAACATAGTTTCATTAAATTTATGTTTGGTTTGTGTTTCAAAATATATATCATTATAGTTTTTTTTCCTTTCTATTCAATAATTTTATATTTTTTGTGACTATATCATTTAATTATTCTTTGACATAATTTTTGTTATATTTATTTTTAATTGGTTGAGTTTTTTCCAATTTGTTTCATGTTCAATTTAATTTAATTAGGGATATTTGGCCTAGAAAATTTTGACAAATCTAGTTTAATTTAATTGATTTTCTTCTATATTGAGTAAAGTAGAATCATGGATGATATTCTCTAAATATTTTTCATTATTTACATTTGTTTATATATAGTTTTATATGGTTCAATTTCGAATGGATATGTGTAGATTGGTTAAATATAGTTTGATTACGTTTTAATAATTATCAATTTTATCATTTTTAGTTCAAGATAGTTTTAATGATATTTACTATGTTTAGTTTAATATGGTTATATTCATATTATATTATATTATTATAGTTTTATTTTTTAAACTATATTATTTTATATACCTTTTGTTGATAATATTCTTGGTATGAGAATATAGTTTTTTTACTGATTTATTAAAATAAATTTTATTCTAATTTATTTAGATGTTTTCAATATAGGTTTATTTTATTTTGTATATTTTTTATATTGGTAAATTTTTTTATAATTAATTCTCTACTTTTCTATGCATGTCATGTAATTGTTGAGTTTTTTATTTAATTTTGAGTACCTCATATTTCCATCATTTTAATGTTTGTCGGTTAGGATCTATTTTTATCATTTTTATCATTTCTATATGGAATAATATTTTATAATATATATTATTACAATTAAATTATCATCATATTTTTCAGTTAAATTACATTATTTTGGATCATTAAAAATATGGTACGTATGTATTGGATAGATTATAATGTTTTTAAAATTTTTTTGGTCAGTTACATAAAATATTGATTGATTCGTTTTTTTTATGGTTCTGTATTTTTGGGAAATTTTAAGTTAGAATATATCCATTAAGTATGTATTGATTCAGTTATAATGTGTTTTGTTCATCTCTAATTTATTTTGAATAATTTGTTTTCATTTGATTTGAGTCTGCTATGTTTTTTATGTTGTTCCATTATCATATCGTCGAATTCCATTCATTCACATTGGAATCAATTATGTTTGATGTTATAAAATTTATATTAGAATGATACACATATAGTTTGATAAGTTTACATTTTTTTGGATTAATCTCATTTTACACCCATTGATTTGGTTTAGGTCATGATTTGTAGGATTATTTATTCCAATTTTGGACAATTATTTTTAGTTCAATTACATTTGGATTCCGATTTGTATGTTTCATTTAAATCTTTTTTAGTTAAATTTTATATTAGTTGGGTTGGTATAGATTTTTTGGGTTTAGTTTGGTTCATTTCATTTCATATTTAATTTATACCATAGATTTTAATTCCATTTATATTCATTCAATTCTTCTCTAATTGGATTAATTAATCTCACTGTAATTTTTGTCATAATTTCTAGGTTTTGTTAAATTTACATCCATTTGAGGAATTTATTTTATAATATAAAAAATATAGAACTATATTCTAAAAATATGTATCTTATTTAATAAAATCAAGAAATATATTGTTTAAAGTCATAACCGATGTGTTAAAATATTGAACAATGGTGATAAATTAACTTCAACACATTCTATTTGTTAAATGATTTTTTACTATGTTAATATACTATATCATATTAGTTAATTAAATGAAATCATGTTCGTAAATGTGATTTTCATATATTGAATAATTTCCCCCAATTAAATTCTCAAAATTAATACTAATATTGTATATTTTTACAATACACTTTCTATAATTGTGTACCATAAATGTATATTTGGGTGTCCAATAGTATTCACTTGAGGTAGGATTCTATTGTTTTGATAACCATCTATTTCTCCATTATATTTTGTGTTGTGTTTCTATAATAATTTTATTACATATCTACATTTATGTAAATAAAATCCATGTAATGGTGGTAGGTAGGTAGCATGGAGGTGAAGTCTTGTATATCCCATTTCGAGATATTAAAATTAAGGTTAATGATATATCTGAATAAATACTAAAACATTGTTCATATTGACTAACATTATTATTTTTTAATTATAGTAGTAGTTACATATGTTATATAATTTTTGATCTAAATTGATATTTGATAATAGGGTTTACATATATGATAGAATGGATGAAAAGATTATTTTACTTTATTAAGTGTGTTGTTTGGTATGGTTGGAATAGTTTTTTATCTAGTATTCCATTTTTATATGTAATTTTAACCATTTCTGCATATTCTATAGGATTCACTATATCCACCATATATAATGGTAGTTTGTAACCCATTGTTAAAAATGTAACATTTAGGATAACATTACAATGGTGAACAATATTTGTCATACATTAACAATGAATATTATTTTCAGAATATTCATTAAATATTAATATAGTCTGTTCCATATTTGTAATAGATTATTTCATTTAAAAACATATATGACTCAAAAAGTAATATATAATATATATAAAATTTTCCATTACATTGATCCTATCAATGTCCCTCTTCTTAAATAATATATATAAATACTTTGGTCATATCATCGTGAATAGTGAGACTATATTCTAATAGAGGGTAAATGTAAGGGATAACAATAAAAACTCTTAAATGTGGTAATGATAATTATAATGGTTGGAAAACATAATAACAACATACAATAATCATAATCAATAATTCAATAAATATTTAAAATGAATCATTTCTTTAGGATTTTCCAATAAAAATCACTAAGACTGTAGTGTGAGGAATTATCATTAAAAAATCATTATATACTATAACATATAATAATAATATGACATAATTATTAGGTATTCTTATAAGAATATGAAATCACAAATATGGTTGTTGTTTTATCTAAATACTACCATTGTGGAAAAAATCCTTGAAAGGAAATACTAATTAGCTCACTTCCAATATTCTATTTGGACTATCATCCATCAAGTTAACTATTTCATATATTCTTATATTATAATATATTTCATTTCTTACATGTTTCTAATCTACTTAATCATTACCAAATTTATTGTATGGTTTTAATAAGTCCACCCATAGTTTTTTAGTAATATAAGTGAGGTTAAAAAGACAAATTAAATTTAAATATTTTCAACCAGATCCCTAATACACGTGACACAACATTAAATCATATACCAGGAATTGGAAGTGGGTTTTGAAAATGTTCTGTCATACTCAATAAATACCATCAATAGTTATAATGATGATGGTAACATTTGATCACATCCTCGATTAAGATTATTAGATATAGAAGGATGTTTTTTCTCAATGTCGAGGAAGTGTATGTATGGGTTTGAAAAAAATTCAAAGGAATGGTCCAATGGGTGATGAGAATTCATCTGTAATTATAGAGACAATATCATGACCTTTTTTTTGAATTAGTCTATGAAATTATGCTTTAGGGGGAAATGGATTGACCTAAAGGGTACAAGTAAGTATATCCCTTCCACATTATGAAGGAGGTTCCATAGTCAAACGGTTTCAATAGGAAATTGCATGGTGTTAAGTACTGGTGAAATTGGTCATCTTTGGATGTAACATCACCATATGGTATCCAGTGGGATTATTCCTGGATCCAAAAACACAAAAATCCCCAGGTATCGATGATTCAAGGACATGATTTCCAACGGTTGTTTCTTGTTGGATGATAATTAGGAAAATGACACTTAAGGACTCCATTGGTTGTGAGTATGAGAGGTCATTCTCATCACACCCTTATAGGGGAGATTATTTCCTATTCTACAACTCTCTAATATATTTTTTTCATGTTCACACATTTATGAATCCTTTGTTCATTCTCGGATAGTGTGTTCACAGGCTACCCATGTCCTACATGATCGTTAAAAGAATACATGGATTCGATGCTATGGAGATAATAATGACTTAATCCCTGAAATAAGGTTTTAAGGAGTTTTTCATCATATAAATTGGACCGAAGATGGATACATGTTGGGATTGGACCCATATGTTGGGTTTCCAATGTATCCACATGATGGGAATCTATGCCCACTTATTCTCAAAATCTTGGGGCTTACATATGGGAATTTTCCATTTTAGGGGACATGATTGGGTGAAAACATTTGGAATAGTACCCCTTTTGATCTTGGGTATTCAATAAGGCATCCTACTTATCATGGTTTTAACAAGAATTTCAGTTATCATATTTCAGGAATCTAATGTATTACGTATGGGAGCAACCCATTTGAGAGGACCAGATTGGGTTACCCCTTTTGTAAGGGCATCACTATGGAGCTCAAGATTTCATATAGGCATCTGAAATATATTGTTTTACTAAGAATTAGAGTTATTGTAGTTAATTAAAATTGGTTAAGTGGATGTTGTGATCATCACAAATATCTTAGCCCACGTGTGTCATACTCAGTGTGAGAAACAAGAGGCTTTGAGATATCAAACCAAACATACATGTCATCTCCCACAAATGGGAGAGGATGGGTCAACGACAGAAGTAGACTAGGTGATGGTAGTTAAGGGTGTGGAGTAATGAAACCTTCAATGTGCGATGACACCTAACACATGTGGCTCAGTTCAAGGATTTTTTGGGTTATAACTCAATTTGAGTGCCCCAAAAATGATCTATGTGAAACTAGATGAATTTCACCAATTGTAAAAAAGAGAAGAATCCATGATTCCATTGATTGATCATCTTTCCTCATTGAATGGAAGATAAAGTGATTACCCATAATCCATATTATGGGGAGGCTCATGTTATCATCCCAATGTGGGACTCCTAGAAACCATGGGAATTTAGAATTATAGACATACCGGAATTTTGAACCATTATGGGTAGATCCTTCATGTCTTTGCATACCATCAGTATTTATACTCAAAAGGGAACAATGATGCACCAGATTATCTGATCATATGGGTCTGGTGGCATTAAAGGAGGACTTGGATTGATTTCGGGGGACTGGTTCATATAGGGGATATGAAGGATTAGATAATAATGGAGGTGTGAGATTGAAGAGAGAGTGAATGTCACCCATAGACACCCACTTTGTGTATTGTTTTCCATTGGTAGATGGGGGGTTACCCACATACCATTTTGGTATGTGGGAAGAGGGTTCATCCATGGTCTGAAGAAGTACACAATCATTGGCATAGACCATTGTGTTCCATATCATTATGTCATCTAGTATGTGGGTCTGCCCCACCACCTCGGTTCCCATCCATGTACCAATTCATTACATGGAACGAGTTTCGTTCTACATAAAAATTCACTATATGATGCTCCATAATTATGGAGGGTCCTCGAACTTATCATTCACAAGGAGTTTGTCCGCATGGAATTTTTAGTTCGCTATAACTCAAATTAGTCTCACGGTTTCCCCATTATTATTATGATCTTTCCTTTTATGGTTCATGGTTGATTATACTTGTAGAAATGTTGTTTACAATTTGAACATCGTCGATGACTCAAAACTGAAGCCAAAATCCTCTCCAAATTCTTTCTCCCAACATATATGGTCTCCCCCATTATTACATACCCATCCCCCCTCAATATCTTCTTTTCTCATTTTATAGATCACCAGGATAATCATGTCTATTAGAATGTTGTTCCTTTTATGGGAGCCCATTAAGAAATATCTAGATCCATGGAATACTTGGTTAACCGTGGTTTGTGGATGTTTCGGTTTCCAGGTCATGGTTTGGGGGACACTATTGATTTTCTTTGTTTGTGAAATGCTATGTTTGTGAGGCAATATACTGATGGAATTCATGCACTTGACTCCTCTATCAATGTGGTTTGTGAGTTCTTGGGTTCATTATAAATATCTCAGTGGGCCAATGCCTCATAAGTCCTTCTGCGTACTATTGGTTCTCAGTTCATGAATTCCATGAACCCTTCCTAGTGATGGTATGTGGGTCACTATACACTCTATGATAAATTAAATTTCATCATGTTTCATTCGATCTTTGCAACTCAATTTTCATTAATATACTTTACTATATCATTAGGAATTCTTGTATCTTTTTGCAAAGTGATTGTGGTTGTATATTATTCCCTTTGTGATGTTTTCAAGAATATAAAACTTCACCCCATCGGAATGGGGTCCATTATGAATGAAGATAATTTTATTCTTTTGTAGAAGTCCTCCAGAACTGAAGCAGTTTTCCGTATAACATATTGGTCTGGTGGGAGGATACCACACCTATATATAGGGGCCTAGGTAATATTCCTTTTACCATTTCTCATGGTGAAAAGTAATATGGACTCTTCGTCATCTTTCTATGCATCCATGTACCATATCTTGGGTGAAATTCATATTCACGAATAGCATTGTTCGTGCCACGAACTGATCTTTTCAAAACAAATTATGCTTGTGAATAGATTCATGGGTTTTTTGAACTGTGTTATGTAATTGGAAACTAATATTTGGACTTCTGTGTAGGAGAATGTTATTCATTCTGTGTGTCCTACACACCAAACCTAAACTAGAGAAATGATCATTAAGCCTTACTAATACGAACATAAAATTTCCAAAAAAACATTGAACATCTCCATGGTGAGGCATTGCTTCAAAGTTTCTTCCTTCCGTGAACCCTTATGTTTTTTTGAAATGCTCCATTGTCTAGAACCTCGCTGTACTTTCTCATATCATGACTATATGTGGAATAAAAACAACAAACCACAACAACATGTGAGTATTTCATCCATTTAACATTTAGTACGCGATAAATGATTTCCACGTACCATTTCTTGCAGCAGTATGTAGAGCCCCATGAATACCCCCATTTAATTATTTTGGTCAACCTTTTGTGGACATTACCACACAATTTTTTCATTGGATAGACTTTTTGATGGATTTTGGATATTTCAATGGAGGATGCGATGAATCATTCATTGACTACGGCTAAAATGTCCAAAATGATGGAACCCAATATTGAGGTCACTAGGGACTATCTTCAATGATACATTGTTCCCTATGACAGATCATAAAAGATATCCTTACGACATCATTTCTAGCATAATCATTATTGGTGTATTTACCTCATTTTGGAATTGTTATTCTTGAGGATGTTTTTTGCCTTTGGCTAACCCTAATAATCATTTATTATTTAAAAAAATCAATACAAGGTCATTATCAAGTAAATATTTCCTCAAAGAGATAGGTCATAGCTTCTCCGATTCATGAGAATGTGTTAATATTATATGGCTCAGCATGGACTCATGGAAATCGCAGGTGTCGCAACACTGCCTTGAGACTTGTCACCCAGGAGTTCCCATCCATTATCAACCTTTCATGAGAAAAACCTAACAGTTGGTGGAGCACCAATATGACCTTCAAGCTAGAGGATGCTTCTTGGATGAAAGGTCCTTGGAAATTTTGGTACACTAACCCTATTTAGAGTCTTCTTATCATTTGTAGTCGGTGAACATATATCAGGCAACTTGGGTCTCCCTGTTCATAGCTTTTTCACTAGGTGAAATCATTCATGAGATACAGATCTTCTAATGTTAATGCACTATTACAATCCATTTTTTATGTGGGGTGGGAATAAGCTTATTTACATAGGCCAAGTTGGGGGGCTCCCCATCCTTAGAGATATGATTAAATAATTTATTCCAGTAGCTGCTACAAAGGGTGATACAAACCTTGTCTCCCCATTGAAAAGGATCCCACTGCTCATTGATGAGGGACTACTCACTCACCCCCTCTAGGACTTCTCACATATATAGTTTGAGGCTTTGATAGGGTCATTTCATCATGTGAATGGGCCTAAGCGAAGACCTCACCGTAGTCGAACTCATCCATCCTGTCGGTCTTGAAAAATGCTAAGTTCATATTGTGCCTCCCTCAATGCGGGATGTCATACTATATAGGGTTATGAGATTCAACCGAAAATGCCACATGTGCTTAGATTAGAAATATTCTTTTCGATGATTTTGAGAGGATGGATCTTCCCATCTCTTGATGTATTTAAATGGGTCGAGGCCTGTACTGAGATGATCGTGGTTGTACTAACAGAGTGCCGATCAATAAATTCAGCCCCTCCTACTCTTAACCGATGTTATGAGTTGTGGGGGTAGATACATGAAGGAAAAACTCTCCATCATCATAGAAGACTATTTCAATTATTGTGTAAATGAATAGTAGAACACTTACCTTTATTTGAAAATAGTCACACTACAAGGGTTCCTCACTTTGTCTTTCATCATTCCCCTCTCAAAATTGTCGATGTTCATCCCATGACATTAATAGTTAGCGACGTAGTCGGGCTATAGAATGATTCTTTTCTCTTTTCATATTCACCCATACCTACTCCTCATGAGAAATTAAGGGGTGGCTGGGGTGGTTCATTAGAGGAGTTCTCATACATAATCATGATTTCAGACAGGATAACCACTGGTCATGTAGATCGAGTGGCCATTTTTCATCTATACCTCCCTTACCAATTCTCCATGCAATTTGTATGCCTTCAACAAATTGTTCTTATACACCTAGATCAGTAAATGTAAATATATCATCCTATAATTCCTCATCTGTTATGGATTATGATGATGTGAGAAGGTTCCTCTATGGAGGTTTTTAGATGTAATATGATGAGATTCATTTTCTATCACTATAATATGCCCAATTATGTGGGGCTTCAATACTGACAGGGTGCTGGGAAGACCAATTCGATGGGTCCAAACTCCACCAATTTTCATTCACCACATCTTGGTCTTGATGGTCATTCTATCTGTTCCTTCGCTATTGGTGAATGATATGACCAAGTATTCTATTATTTTTTTTCAGTGTCCATGATGGTTACACCATATATTCTTTCCCTTATGATGAGAATAAGCCCAATCCTATATCATATGCATCTAGAAGTGTCTTCATCGGTGTGTCCTATCTTAGAGGGATTTGATTCAGACTACTCCTCTACTATGGATATTTCCCAATATCCAAATGTGGATGGCCCGAACAGAGTGTCACCAGATTCCCTATAAGTTGTGTCCATTCCTCCTCATCTGGTCCCAGCAGTTGAACCATCTGAGGGTATAGAGAGCCCCCATCCTTTGTAACCTATCTTATATCCCTTCCTACTCCCTTAATGACACTTCCTACCTATATACCTATTGCAGTGGTGGAGGTAAAAGGCCCCGGTGATTCCTAGAGTCTTCGTTGAATGCGAAAACAGGTATGGTGTCAGTTATGATTCCTTGTCATAGAAACATTTCTAGCTAGCTATTCTAATGATACTGAAATCATATGTTAGTTATTTTCTGATTTGGGTTCTTCTGGATTTTATTACAGACATCTACATATTCTTATCAATCATATTATCATAACTTTATGACACCTCACATTTGGTGAAGAAAATATAGAAAATTTTAATTCAACCCATCATTAGTTAACGAACATTCAAGACATTTTGGAGGAACTCGATCACCTAAAATCGGAAGAGGTGAAGGCTTTTGATTTTGTGATCATGCAAAAGGAATAGCTACGAGAATTCAAGGCTAGTGTATCATGGATGGATTATCAACTAGCCTCTCCAGGTGAAAATTATAATGTTATCCAGAAGAAAGGGTGGTATATTGAAGCTATTATGGAATCTGTGTGTTTGATGGTCATGGCAGATGTGGATGTGAGAGATTCTTTAGAAAAATTTCTTTACAGCTATCAAGAGTCTCTTATCATTTTTTTGAAAAGGTGAGAGAAACCTTACTGTATCCTTATGGAATCTTGATCTACTCATTTTCTTTTCTTAAATTATGGTGAGACTCAAAATTGGTGATTGTTATCCAATTTTTTCACTTAATGGAAATTAAATTCCTTTGACCATTATTCTTATACATTTCTTGTAATTTCAATTAATCAAAATCAAGAGTACAAGGACTATTCTGATTAGGTATTAATTTTTAACTGTGATTCAAAACCAAAAAAATGACATAATCAAATTGGGCTCTGATTTTTTCTAATTTCGTGGGACTATGTGAGCATAGTTCTACTATTTCTAGGGTTCCATGGAAAACCTCATGATATTTATTGTCTTTTTTTAATTATCACCCTAATTATTTCTGAATCATGTTTGATATGGGATCAGCTAGTATAACGTGACTTTTTCATAGGCCACCCATAGAAGGGTTTAGACATAACATGATTTATGTCTCCTTTGAGTATTTGATAGCTCATTATTTTTTCCTAACCCATATATATTATAGGTTTAGTGAGCTGATACTCAACATTTATCTTGTGTTCCCATTATAGGTTTTTACACTAGTGTGTATTTTTTATTTTTCATTTGTGGTTTATAGTATTAAAAATAAGAATCATTACTAATGTTTTAGGACAAATAGTTTCGACCAAACATGATGGGGGTAGAGGCCCAAAATGGGATTCATCATCGGGTGATGTCCTAATAACTTTCATTCATGAATGGGGGATTTTTCATTACCATGTATTTGTGATTTTTGGACATGTATGAGGCTTCAGTGCCATTTTGAGTGTATTGGGATAAGAGAGGACTCTCCTCAGGACAAATTTTCCATTGACTGATTGTCATTTTGTATGCATCATATGTAGATCCACAAGGGCATGATGTGTATAGTACAACGAAATGTGCCCACATGACACATGCTTTTCATATTCATTGGACATGGAGGATTTATAAGATGTTGGATTGGTTTTGTGGTTTGGGGCCACAATGAGATTCTAGTCTGACCGATGATGTTCGAATGTAATTGATACATTTTTGTCATCTTTGGATGATAAACCACTCCCATTGGAATTTTACATGCGTAATAGAGAGAGAGTGAATCATAAATTCAACGATTAATGATATTCATGTATAATCAATTGAAAATAGAATTTTATGAATGTTTTTTCCAAGGGGTTTCTAAAATCCAAGGAGTGAGATTGGAAATTAATTACATTAGGGCATATAGAAACTAAAAAGGACTCTCCTCAAGATGAGTATTTTTTTGACTAATGGTCGATTTGTAGTCAACATATGAATGTCCCCGGGGGCATGATTTTCATAACTATGAAATGGAGTCCATAAGAAACATTCCATCCATATTTGATTGCCATGATGGATTATTAGAGATTGGGACCCTTCTAAACATGGAATATGGCCAATGAGAAGGGTTATACTTAAGAATGAAAGGGGGAATTTCATTTGATGTAATTTACCGGGAAACCCAAGGATAAGTGGGGCGATTAGTTTTTTATATGCGGAACCTCTTCATGCATATAGATAGGGTCACTCTATTTTACAGAAGCCTCAAAATAGACCAGTGGTGAATTCATCCACTATGTTCTGATATATCCCAGACATGGGTAGGAATGAGAATGTAAACCATGACTATAAAGGATCTTGAATCAAGATGGATGATATGGGGCTTGGAATCCATTGGGTATAATGAGGTAGGATAAGACTCTCCAAAGGAAGGATTTTGATTTGGTTGGTTGTAGTTTTGTAGGAATTATATATAGAGCCACAATGGCATGATGTACATAGTCATAAAAGGTGTCTTTATACAAATGGACTTCCATCTCGGATGGCCTAAATGATCATAGAGATTAAATATTTCCCAAATCACAGATTTTAAGGTATGGACTGAGTTTATCAAGATACATTAGAAACAATTTGACTTTGATTCACTCATGAAATCAGGTACCCCTCACATAGATCTGACTCATAATTAGGGTAGGGAATCTGTTCCATCGTTGGAGTACCCTATAGATTAATTCCATTCATCTAGTACTCATGGTCCCCTATGAGAAAGGGAACCATAACATGCCTTTTAGGATCCTTCTTCAACGAAAAAACTTATGGACTGATTTTCCCTGATTCAATCGTGAATGACCAAATATGTTTCATAAGCACACATGAGTTTTTCTCGGTGTGAGAAACAATGGATTACACGGATTTTGGGTCACCGTTTAAGAATGTAATAACAAATATTTGAGGAATGTTATACTAAAAACAATTCTATGCAGTTTAGAATCATGTATCTTGGACATTTGATGTGTTGTTTAGATTACTGCAATGTAGAAATTCTGATGTGATGTTTCGAGTCATGAAATGGGGAAATTGTGTAGTGTAGTTTAGAGTCATGCAATGGGGACTTTTTGTTGTGTTGTTTAGAGTCATGCATCGAAAAAATTGTGTTGTATAGTTTAGAGGCATGCATCAAGGATACTGTGTTGTGAAATTTAGAGTAATGTGGTGAAGACATTGGGTTGTACAGTTTAGAGGCTTGTAGTGAGTACATTGTGATCTGAATTTTTGTGTCTTGCAGTAAGCACATTGTGTTGCGCAGTTTACAGTCATGAAATAAGGACATTGTGTTGTTCATTTTTGATTCATGAAGTGATGACATTATGTTGTGCATTTTAGTGTCACGTAGTGGTGACATTGTGATGTGGAGTTTAGAGTAATGAAGTGAGGACATTGTGTTGTGCAGTTTAGATTCATGCAATGGGGACATTATGCACTCCAATTTAGAGTCATGTTGCGAGGACGTTGTGTTGTGCAGTTCAGAGTCATGTAGTGAGGAAATTGTATTGTGTAGTTTAGAGTCATGTAGCTATGACATTGTGATGTGAAATTTAGAGTTAAGCAGTGAAGACATTGTGCTGTCACAAAAACCATAAATAGATTTGAGTTAATCATATTCATGTAATCCTAGAATTCCTCAGACATGAGTGATGGTAGAACGTGTAAACCATACTCTTGGGGGCCCTTTGATCAAATGTAATAACATGGGGATTGGAATCTATTGGGAGTACTGAGGTATGAGAGGACTCTACGAGGGATGAATTTTCCTTTGGTTGATGGATGTTTTGTAGGTATCATATGCAGATCCACTAGAGCATGATGTGTATAGTCAAATAAAGGTGTCTGTAGGACACTAGCCTTTCATCTTCGATGGTAATGAATGTTTATGGGGACCCAAGATTTCCCAAAGTATGGGGTTTTACCAATGTGAAAAATGTGTCTCAGATGTATGAAATATCTAGAACATGATCATTCATGAACTACTAAAGCATCCACATAGATCATACTCATATGTTGGCGACAGAAGATCTATTGACCCCTTATGAGTGTCAGAATTCAAATTTTTAATTTATTTCATATATTTAATCATTTTGAGTAGGAAATTGGGGGAATGTTTGTTATCTCAAAACGTTGATAATTGTGTTGTACATTATCTTGGGGAACCATTCATTTTAATGTCATGCGGTTAAGACCTTTCACGGATCCCGAGGTACAAGTCTGAACTAAGCACAGAGGAAGGGTAATTTTTTTAATTAGTGTCTATGGGATGCCCCCAAACATAATTCTATTTAAATAATAATATTACGGTTTTATTTTGTTTAATTTTCATGATATCTGAACAAAACATATGAAATAAACCCATGATATTGTATTTAAACACTATATTTATTAGAATTCTTCGAACCTACGAGAATACAACTAACCAAAAATACATACTGAGAACTTTTTCAGATCAACTGGAAGGCCACCAAACACAACAAAAAACCCAGTTAATAGTGAATATTCTTCTATTTGGTTAGAACAAAGAACATCCTGGCCAGAACAACGACATTTTTATTAAGCATCAGCAGGATGATAAGAAACATCTTTGTCCAATCCTCATGAATTTGGAACACCCTAATGCATGGTTTTATATAAGGCCTTATTATACATTTCCCTTTAGGTGACCGTTGAGTTTATAATGACTATATGAAAATCTGTTTTTCATTTTGGTGGTTTAATTTAAAATATTAGTTATAATTAGTTTTCTGAAATATTAAAATTATGCACTGAACTTATAACTTTAAACCCATATATTCTTTTGATGTAATTTAAAACTGATATTGATTAAATATTAAAATTATGTATTGAACTTATAACATTAAACCCATGTACTCTTAACTAAATTATGTTTTTTATTTCTGTAAAACTATTATTAGGATTTCATTATGAATTACTAAACCATGATTTATAACTTTCTATTTTATAACACTAAGGAAAATATGTAGATATAGTAGAATGATTCAGACTTCTTTGAACCAATATAAGTATATGAAAACATGTTTATATATTTATCAAAAAATAGATATTTACATTGTTAAACTTACTTGAGTACACCACCTAGTTGAGGGTCTCCTCTTGGGAAACCCTCAAATCCTCTGTGGGAATCTCACCCACAAACCCCTTGGAAATGTCCCAGGGGTGGTGCACACGTAGGGTGCATTATAAGTTGCACACACAGAGAAATCATATCCTACCATCAGTGCCTACTAGTGCATGTGTAAGGACCAGATCAAACCACCATGAGGGGCGGCATGATGGCATGGGTGGGAGTAGGAGCACGCCCATAGTAGAACCTGGAATGGGGAATTACAAGGAGGATAGAGGGAGTAATCTGAGTGATGGATCAAACACCTGAGCTTATAAAGGAGCCTCAAAATCTGTCTATTTTGATGTTTATGATGAATTTTCAACTAGGAGTAGATCTTGGAAGTTTGATCATGCCACGCGATGTAAGAAGCCAGATCTTTATTTTTAGGTATGTCTTTACTTTTTCCTGTTGTTTTGAGAAAATAGGAGTTTCTAAAAAATTTTGAAGTACACGCATTGTACTTTATGAGAACACACCATGTACTCCTATGTTGCTCGAGGTCGTGTACTGGTCGTGTCCGAGCCACACACATGGTGTGTTGGGGTGATGTGGAGGCTACTTAAAACGGAGTACGAAAAAGTTGACTACATGTCGTGTACCCCATAAGTACACGCCGTATTTTTTTCTTTTTTTAATTAAATGGACCGGGGTCGCGCCTGACGGACAAAAAACACTTCTTCTTCATGTTTTTCGTCAGAGAGAACCCGTACATCTTCAGAACTTCTCTGAGCCCCCATCCCTTCATCCATTATCCGAATTGACCACAATCGGTTTCATTGGAACCGTAGAAGTAAGCTCTTCTTTCACATAGAGATCTGTTTTCCAATTCCATATTTTTCTCAAGTTATCATGGGTTGAACGTTTTGTGCGTTTTCATAGATCTACACCGTTATAAGGATAATCAAGCCTCATGGTCAAAGTATATTGATCTCCTAGAACCATGGTAGGTGTTTTGTGCCTTACCATCCGAAGTCTTTGAGTTTTATGTGAAAATATCCACCAATACCCGTGAATAGGGTATTGCCTGTTTACCTTTTTTTCCATGTTGTTTTCTTTCCATGTTGTTATGCTTGTGTAGAGGTAATTTGATCATGTCTTTGGATAATTATTGTGCTTGGATGTTTTTCCCATGCCTTGTTCTTGTTACAACCTTTGGGTCTTGTTAGCCTTTGTCCGTTATACCTGTTTTCCATGCCCTATGATTGTAGGATGTAGTGATATTTGTTGATATGCTTGTTTTGTTGTAGACTGGATAGCCATGTAGCTATATAGGTGTACTCTAGTCTTATAGCATTATTATGCACTTACTGGCATGGGACCATGATAGCCTGGTTCTATGGACTATAAGGGATTGATCGAGTGAGCTTCCTAGAGAGTCTTGGATATTATAGACTATACGAGGGTAGAAAGAGTGAACTTCCTCAGAGAGTCTTGGAAATTATAGGCTACCGGTGATAGACAGAGTGAGCTTCACTGAGAGATTTTGGATATTATAGACTATAGGAGGGTAGACTTAGTGAGCGTCCACAGAGAGTCTTTACTTGTTTGAATTTATTTAAAACCTTCCCAGGCTAGAGGAGGGATTGGCCGAGTGAGATTCCTTAGAGAGTCTATGGTAGACATGATACTATAGGAGGATTGACTGAGTGAGCTTCCTCAGAGAGTCTCTGGACCTTGGGGCCAAGAGGGTTAGACCACGTGATCTTCCTCAGAGAGTCCTTGACTACCCTAGACTATAAGGGGAATTGACCGATCAAGCTTCCCCATAGAGTCTTATTATTTCGTATGACCAAACCAGAGGGGTTAGGTTGTGTGTACTACCCAGAGGGTTGTGGTAATTCTTGGATAGGACTAGTGGTTATGTCTGTGAAAACTTCCCAGAGGGTTACCTGTTCTGGGTAGATGTTTTCTTCACTGTTGCTTGTTGTTTTGTGGATTAATCACTATTGTATATCATCCTGCCTTACTGCTTAATGGTTACTTCTTGCTGTTTATTGTTTACTGCTACTGCTTACTGCACTATTACCTGCCATATACTCACTGACTATTAGGTGTAGATCTTCAGGTGGTAACATTATGGGATTTAGTCTCACACCTTGTTTGGGTCATGATTTTGGGCCCAAACAGACTATGTTATTACAGGTATAGACAAGGGAATCTGCCCTTCGACTTCTGATACTTGATTGCTTGGAGCTGGAGAGCATGGGACCAATCATAGGCTTGTGATGTTGAAAGCTATTTACTTTTTCATTTGTACTTGTTTTGGTACTTCTTGTATTCCAGCATTGTGACATGTTTGGCTGTTTTCCTAGATATGTATCATGCATCATTTTCTTATATACATATGTGCTCTAGTTGTTTATTGATTTATTCATTCACTATTTATTATTGTTGGTTGTTCGCTTCTACCACTATTTCATGTTTATTTATTTCTTCTGTGTACTCTGCCAATGAGGGAATAGTTTCCCCACTATCACACCGAAGGCCCTCACTGCTAGTAGGTAGCCTCTTCCGTTTGGGTAAATGTTCTTGAGGCCATTGGCCAACCGGGTACGGGGTGCCTTTGGGTGGATTTCAGAACTGGGACATTACAATGTGGTATCAGAGGATTTATTTTCTCTTGATATATTGTTTGGAGCCTTTAGCCCGGGATAGGATATATTCAGTACTTGGAAAAAAGGTGTGCCTAGGAGTAGTTGACCCGTGTATTGGGAAAATCCATACTACCTCATTTATTGTAGACTTCTGGTTATGATATTTTACGGTTGAAATGATTTCACAGAGTGATTCAGATGAGTTGTGTTGTTATTTTTGTTGCTATTATGGTAATATATTTGTCACAACCAGATGAGATGAGGGTATTCCATATCATGCATCATATAGGCACTTGTTAGAAACCACATGCCATGAATTCTTACCATGCCATCTAGGGTACATTAGTGATTGCATGTTGTTGTTATATAATTTGTGCAGATTATGCATTCTATTATGATAGATGCTTTGATAGAATCCCTCATATTTGATAGAGGACTATTTGTTTTGTACATTTCTTAAATGAACTCCAAATTTTGGTTTTGGAGGTGTTATGGGCTCTCTTGAATCGAACATTAGTGAATCATTGACCTATTTTTCCTTATATATAACTACACTAGATTCCAATATTAGATTCGTGGGGAGTGTGGGCCCTCACAGATCGGAATTTGTCACCTTCATTCCTTGTTTCTTGTTTTTTCTGGGCTATAGTGCAGTCACTGAGCTTCTGCCAGGAAAAACCTATAATACACGACGTGTACATTGTGACTACATGTCATGTAGTTTTAGACCATGTCACTGACTATACTATCAGGAACACGGTGTTTTGTAAATGTATTTAGGAAAACGTTGTGTACGATAGGTGCATGCAGTGTAGTATAGAGCTGTGTAACCAACCGTGTCACTAACAACATGGGTCTGGGAAGCTCGAGTAGAACATGCCTTGTTGGTAAAGAACACGCCATTTAATCTTGTTCCAGGTTCCCAACCGTGTCACAAACAACACGGGTTGGTGTTATCTTCTTCTATAAATGTCGTCCTTGTTCGGAACACACTGTGTAAGAGTTAGCCGTGTAGTCAGCCGTGTGACTAACAACAAGGGTCTCCAAAACCTTGTCTAGTACATGCCTTGTCCTTAGTGAACATGCTGTGAAGTCTAGGTTTAAGAGGACCATGTGGGCTAGCCATTCAAAGAGACTCGGGCAAGGGAATATAGTTCAATTACAAGATGTGTGTGGGGACAATACTCTGTGTAGTTTGGGATGTTACATGACCAGAGGTGGAAGGAGTACACGCCCATGTGTATGGTTTAACTGAACATGTCGTGTTGTTTTTATACATGTCGTGTAGTCGTGTTTTGTAAACATGAGTTTTTCTTTCTTCTATTCACATTTTGTACTATTGTATTCTATGTCTTTGATAATTGTGATCTATGGTGTGCTTTTGATTTTCAGAGCTATGCCTCCGAGAGGTCCTTCGGTTATACGTCACTTTCCAGACGGTGATCAGACACTGGATATGGTTGACTAGGGACCTCCTGTAGATCCTCTTGTTGTGCTAGCCTTGGCACGAGTAATTATACACATTGTAGGTGCCGATGCGTAGTTCAAGGAGGAATTCATAATGATGATTGAAAATTTTTAGGGAGCACTGCCTCCTGCCCCGTTGATGGATGAATTGGCGCGGGTCATTCAACAGCAGCATCCTCTTACTTTATCAGGGGATGGAGGACCCTAGGATAAAGAGTCATGGTTAGAGACCACACTGACTCTCATTGAGCATCTAGAGATACCCCCAGAGGAGAGGGTCAGTCTAGCAACATATATGCTCTAAGACACTGCCAAGAGGTGGTGGGAGGTGATCTCAAAGTCAGGGCGCCAGCAGAGCATGTCTTGGGATGAGTTTCGGCGCACCTTCTGTGATTACTTTTACATAGAGACCATGAGGTCTGACCAAGCCCGAGAGTTTATGAGTTTACAATATGGTAATATTTCTGTTATGTAGTACTCTTCCCACTTTATTGAGCTGCAGCGTTTCACATCGATTCTAGTAGGCGATGAGTTGTTCCTTGCTAGGAAGTTTGAGGACAGTCTTAGGCAGGAGATCCATTCCTAGGTGAATTTCTTCAGGATGACTTTGGTATCCTCTATCATCAACCAGGAGATGATCACCGAGCACAATCTTAGAGATTCTGGAGCAGTGAGGCATAGTGGTTCGACATCCAGAGCTGATATTCCTCCTACAGATAGTAGGAAGCGTCGCAGAGAGTCTTCTCAAGGAGATCAGAGTAGGAGGGGTGTATCTTCTAGCAGCCAGGTTGTATACTACCAGTGCGGTAGGAGTGTGAATACTAGGCCCCCATTCCAGAAAGACCCGATGGAGTGCCGATCTCTCGGCATGATGGGCCATCTTCAGTGTTTTTGTCAGATCTTCTCACCTAAAGTTGGTGGTAGAGGTTCTTCTATGACACAACGTACATGAGATGTATCACCAGTTTCTCACAAGTCTGGGAACTGAAGTTCTTCCAGCCATTCGGGCCGAGGTGGAGTTTGCCGCTATGGTGGCCAATCACTAGCTCTCCAGAAACAATAGAGTGGATCAGCTCAGAGTGGTCAGCAAAGGGCACAGGGCCATAGTACAGGCCAGATGTTCAACATGGAGAAGACCTACCAGGAGCAGGATCTCATACCTTCTATAGTTCGAGGTATGATCATAGTAGCCTCAGTTTTATCTTCAGTTCTTTTTGATACTGGTACTTCACATAGCTTTATCTCTATTTCTGTTGTTGAGAGCCTTGGTCTCTGTATCTTTTCATATGCCGACATGTTAACACTTGACACACCATTGGTAATGAGAACATTTAGCGTACGTCGGTGAAAAGAGTTCCCACTTGAGGTCACAGGGTTTCATTTCATATAGCACCTATAAGTCCTAGAGATGATGGGCTATGACGTCATTCTCAAGATGGACTGGTTAATTCCCTTCCACGCAGTTTTTGATTGCTATCGTAGTAGGGTGAGTATCATATCACCATATGGTGGATCTTTCCTTCATGAGGTGAGTGGGATGTCCAAGAGGGTATAGCTAGACCAGAGCATCATGGGCTAGGAGGAGCTACACCGTAGATTTCCAGTCTTTATCTGGATGTCCAGGGGACTTCATAGTTAGGCTTTCCTCCAATGGTGGATCGTTTTAGGGATGTCTTTCTAGAGGAATTTTCAGGTTTTCCTTTGATGTGTGATGTAGACTTCTCGATTGAGCTCGTTCCAGGGGCGGCACTGGTGTCCATTCCTCCGTATAGTATGGCTACACCTGAGTTGCAGGAGATCAAGAAGCATTTGGAGGAGTTACAAGCAAATGTTTTCATCCAACCTAGTACTTCTCCTTGGGATTTGACTGTCCTGTTTTCGAAGAAGGTAGACGGAAACCTTCGGCTTTGTGTGGATTATCGGAAGCTGAACCAGTTGATGGTCAAAAAACTGATATCCCTTGCTGAGGATCTATGACTACATTGATCATCTTCGAGGAGCACAGGTGTTCTCGAAGATCTATTTGATGTCTGTTTATCATCAGGTGTGCTTTTGACCATCATATATACCCCTTACAGCCTTTAAGAGCAGGTATGGTCTATACGAGTATACAGTAATGTCATTCGGTCTCACGAATGTGGCATCATTTTTTATGGCATTGATGAACTGAGTGTTCCATTGATACATAGATTCCTTTCGGGTGGTTTTTGTGGATGGAATATTGGTGTACTCTCGCACTTGACACAACCATGCCACACAACTTGATATCATTCTGAGTACACTGAGAGAGCATCAGTTATTTTCTAAGGTCTTGAAATGCAACTTTTGGATGAATAAGATTCACTTCTTGGGTCATGTTATCTCAGAGATAGGATTATCGGTAGAACCATAGAAAGTGAGAGCTTTAGTTTCCTAGGAGCATCCGAGGAATGTCATTGAGGTGCGGAGTTTTCTATGGCTATATGGGTGCTACATGAATTTTATACAGAACTTTTCATGCCTAGCAGCACTGCTGAGAGGTCTGACCAAGAAGGGGGAGAAGTTTTTATGGTCAGATTCTTATGAGTCAGCGTTTTGGGAGCTAAAGCGGAGGTTGATGTCAGCACCAATATTGGTCTTTATAGAGCCAGGAAAGGGCTATAATGTTTAATGTGATGCTTTAGGTATTGGTCTGGGAGTCGTGCTTATGCAGGGAGATGGGGTCGTTGCTTACGGGTCTCGACAGTAGAGGCCACATGAAGGGAACTACCTGATGCATGATCTAGAGTTGGTAGTAGTTGTTCATGCCTTACACTGTTGGAGACACTATCTTATAGGATAGCACTTTGTGGTTTTAACTGACCACAACAGCCTCAAATACATCTTCACTCAGTGTGATCTGAATCTGAGATTGTGTTGGTGGGTCAAGAATCTTCAGTCTTTCGACTTTGAGGTTTCCTATATGTCGGGAAAGGGCAATGCAGTGGCTGATGCGTTGAGTAAGAGAACTCAGATTCAGGAAGTTCAGGAGTCCAATAGTGAGTGGCAGTTTATGGTACTATTCTCTAAGATTCATTTGGAGGTACATGACAGAAATTGGTAGACTTTTCAATCTTCAGTAGTGGTTACCTCTACCCTTCTTGATCAGGTATGGATGAGGCAGCTTCCAGTCTCAAACGGCCTAGTATTACGGGAGAGAGTGTCAGGAGATGACCCTCTTCCTGGATAGACAGTGGGCAAGGATTAGATCTTGCATTTCCAGGGACATGTATGGGTGCCAGTAGATATACGCGAGGAGATGATGCAAGATTTTTATTCCTTAGTTTGGGTAGTTCATACTGGCATCACCAAGATGTATCGGGATCTTCATCGCCAGTATTGGTGGCAAGGTATGAAGAGAGATGTTGCTGGTATCACTATGAGATGTTCTAATTGTCAAGAGCTGAAAGTGGAGCATCAACGACCAGCAGGGATTTTATAGTAGTTACCCATTCCCGAGTGGGAGTGGAACGATATCGTGATGGACATTGTGACTGGGTTACCGAGGTCGTCTCGAGGGAATGATGTTTTTTGGGTTGTCATTGATAGGCTTGCAAAGGTTACTCATTTCGTACCGATCAAGGAGACCTTTAGTGTTGATGAGATGGGGAGGTTGTATATCTGAGAGATTTTATGTCTACATGGAGTTCCACACTCCATTATTTCAGACAGGAATGTGAGTTTTACTTCTCAATTTTGGCAGGGGCTTCAGAAGGCTTTGTGTACACAGGTACTTTTGAGTATATCAGACCATCCCAAGACAGATGGCCAGTCGAAGCGTACGATCCAGGTTCTTGAGGATATGATCCGAGCTTGCATTCTAGTCTTTGGTGGTTCATGGGATAAGCATATACCTCTTGTGGAGTTTGCCTATAACAATAGTTTTCAGGAGACTATTCTGATGGAACCTTATGAGGAATTGTACGGTAGACCATGCTAATCACATTTATGCTAGCTGGAGGCAGAAGAGGTAGCTTTGCTGGGACCTCGTCTTGTTTAGGAGACCCCTGAGTAGATAGAGTTGATTCTGAAGATTATGGCTACAACACAGTCTCGACATAAGTCTTATGTTTATCAGCAGAAACGACCTCAGGAGTTCGGGGTTGGGGATCATGTTTTCCTACATGTCGCACTGAGGTTGGGACACAAGATGATTCAGAAATAGGGTAATCTTTCACCACAGTACGTCGGGCCATTTGAGGTGTTGGAGAAAGATGGGCCCTTTTCCTATCGGTTGCAGTTACCTCATAGGTATCATGCTATGCACGATGTCTTCTACGTTTCTCAGCTCCGACATTACCTTTCAGACTCGTCTCATGTTTTTCAACCGGAGGAGGTTGAGCTTGAAGTGGATCAATCATTTGAGGAGCATCCCATCCATATTGTCGATCACAGTACGGTGGTTCTCCAAGGCTGGTATGTACCTCTGCTACGGGTGCTATATCAGCATGGGTGAGTGCAGGATTAGACTTGGGAGAGGGAGGCTGATATACAATCGCAGTGGCCGGAGCTATTCGGGGTTTCTTCTTCTACACCTCACTATGGAAATTTAAGGATTAATTTCTTTCAGGGGGAAAGTTTGTAAGAACCCGGATATTTGTTTTCAAGTATGTATTTCCTTTTTCATGTTGTTTTCAAAAAAGATGAGTTTCTGGAAATTTTTGAAGTACACGACGTGTAATTTATGAGTTCATGACTTGTACTCCAATGTTGCTCGAGGCCATGTACTGGACATGTCTGGGCCACACACATGGTCTGTAGGGGTGATGTGGAGGCCTCTTAAAACAGAGTATGAAAAAGCTGAGTACACGCTGTGTACCCCAGAAGTACACATCGGGTATTTTCTTTTTTTTTCATTAAACAGACCGAGGTCATGCCTGACAGACAGAACTCGCTAATTCTTTAGATTTTTCATCCTAGAGAACCCGTACGACCAAGAAACTTCTCTGATCCCCCGTTCCTTCATCCGTTCTCCAAATCGACCACCGTCAGTTGAGTTAGAACTGCAGCGGTAAGCTCCTCCTTCATCAAGAGCTCTGTTTTCTGATTCCTCCTTTTTCTCATGTTATCGTGGGTTTAATTTTTTGTGCATTTTCATAGATCTATGCCATTTTAAGGAGAATAAAGCCTCTTGGTCAAAGTATTTTGATCTCCTAGAACCAAGGTAGGTGGTTTGTGCCTTACCATTCGAAGTCTTTGAGATTTATGTGCAAATTTCCACCAATACCCGTGAACGGGGTATTTCATTTTTACCTTTTTCCCCTATTGTATTTCTTCCATGCATGTCTTCTTTTTTAGAGGTAATGTGATCTTGTTTGTGGATAATTGTTGTTCTTTGATGTTTTTCCCATGCCTTGTTCTTATTAAAACCTTCGGGTCTTGTTCGACTTTGGCCGCTATACCTGTTTTCCATGCCATGTGACCGTAGGATGGAGTGATATTTCTTGATATGCTTGTTTTGTTGTAGACTAGATAAGCATGTATCTCTATAGGTGTATATTGTCCATATAGAATTATTATGAACTGACTGGCATGGGACTGTGAGATCATGGTGCTATGGACTATGAGGGATAGGCCGAGTGATATTCCAAGAGTGTCTTGGACAATATAGACTATAAGAGGGTAGACTGAGTGAGCTTCCTTAGAGAGTCTTGGACATTATAGGCTACCGGGGATAGACTGAGTGAGCTTCATTGAGAGCATCTGGATATTATAGACTACAGGAGGGTAGACTGAGTGAGCTTCCTCAGAGAGTCTTTACTTGTTTGAATTTATTTAAAACCTTACTAGGCAAGAGGAGGGATTGACTGAGTGAGCTTCCTCAGAGAATCTGTGGTATACCTGAGACTATAGGAGGATTGGCTGAGTGAGCTTCCTCAGAGAGTATCTAGACCTTGGGGCCAATAGGGTTAGACTACATGATCTTCCTCAGAGAGTCCCTGACTACCCTAGACTATAAGGGGAATTTACCAAGCGAGCTTCCCCAGAGAGTCTTATAATTTCATATGACCAAACCAAAGGGGTTAGGCTGAGTGTACTCCCCAGAGGGTTGTGGTACTTCTTGGATAGGACCACATGGGATAACTCCGAGAACATCCCGGATGGTTCCCAATTGTGGTTAGCTGTTTTCTTCACCGTTTCTTGTTATTCTGTGGATTGATAACTATTGTATATCATCCTGCCTTACTGCTTACTGGTTACTCCCTATTGTTTATGGTTTACTACTACTGCTTACTGCACTATTACCTGCCATACATCACTGACTATTAGGAACATATCTTTGAGTGGTTGGCTACTAGGATTTAGTCTCACATCCTTTTTGGGTCATGCTTTTGGGCCCAAATAGTCTATGTTGTTGCAGGTATAGACAAGGGAAATCACCCTTTGACTTCTGGTACTTGATTTATTAGAGCTGGAGAGCATGGGACCAAGCTTAGGCTTGTGATGCCGAGGAGCTGTTTAATTTTTATTTTGTACTTGTTTTTTTATTGCTTGTATTCCATCATTGTGACATGTTTGGTTGTTTTCCTAGATATATATCATGCAACATTTTCTTATATACATATGTTCTCAGGTTGTTTGTTGATTTAGTCTTTCGCTGTTTATTACTGTTGGTTGTTCGCTGCTTCTTCTATTTCATGTTTATTTACTTCCATTATGTACTCTACCAATGAGGGAATAGTTTCCCCACTATCACACCCAAGGCCCTCACTACTAGTCGGCAGCCTTTGGTGTTTGGGAAAATGCGCTTGATGCCATGTGACCAATCGGCTATGGGGCGCCTATGGGTGGCTTCCGGAACCGGGATGTTACACACGTGATCTGAGTAGTGTGATTATTTCAGCTTTCGATCCCACATGGCTGTGAATATGCAATGATTTTTTTGTGCCCTCAGATATGATCGTGGTCTAGTTGTAGCCATCTAAGATATTTTAAATCATTGAATCTCTTGTTTCCATTTGATCATCTCCTCAGTAGATCTAAATCGTCAATCTATTCTTAAAATCTATGGACTCACCTCCACCACAGGATTTTCCCTCATTTAATCTCTTCTGTCTGTTCTTTTTCCATTTTTTCTATCCCGTGATGTCTTTTTCTTCCTCAGCATGAACTACACCAGTAGGGTTTTTCCACTTTCTCTATTTTTCTCCACTTATGACAGTAGTGGTACCTCCTTGCCCTCATATTCCATAGAAACTAACCCTCTTTAATATTTTAAAATAAGAATCTCTCAGATTTCTATCATGTGGTATTAAACATAATTTATATAATATAGTTTATATACACTTCTCATTGCACCCTTGACCTATCAGTTCTTCCTCTTCACATGCCTCCTTCGAACCTTCCCAAGCCTCTCTTACTCATTCAAATCTGTTAAGGGACTTAAACATTCCTTGCCTTGTCTCGATTTTGTTATATATATATATACATATATAAATTCATACATATATATATTTATATGTTTTAGAATATGTCTTACCATTTCATTCTAATTTGACATGTCTTTAATCATACATGTAGTTATTAATTATTTTTCAAGAAATGTTTTTGGATGGTTTTGTGATTCTATAAAATTGAAATATATATATAAGCATTTATATGGGAACATATTTCAAAAAAACATTACATATTTACTTGATTAGTTTTTTAATTCATACACCCTTTATTAAATAATGTTCTTAATGGGGATAAAACCAGAAAGTATCATCTAACAATTAATTTAAGATCATTTATTTACAAATTATATAATATATATATATATATAAATATATTCATGCTGGTTTAGTTAAACCTCGATTATTATTGATTTTAAGACACCAAAACATTGAGTTTTATGTTTATGTAGTTTGTAAAATGTGAAGAATTATATTTTTATTTATACGGTTGTATGCATATGCATCATTGGGATAAAATCATTAACTAATTATGTTTTCATAAAAATCAATTTTTGGTGATTTAATATGGTTGGTAATACATTGAATGGTTTTTTAAACCACATGTTATAGTACATATAATATTTAACCAACATTTAATCAAGAACAATAGACACCTTAGTGTATTCCCTAATAATATTTTTACAATAATAAAATAATATAAGAACATGAATCGTCTGAAATAAATGTTTTTCAATTATATGTTATATTTTTTCAATTATCCGAAACTGTTTTAAATATGAATGGAAATTATCCAAATTTTTGAAAATTGTATTCTGAAATATAAAATGTTTACATTAATAATATGGATTTTAGGGTTTGTCATTTTATGTGATAAACATGTATTTAATGTTCTTTAGCTATTGAAACATGTTTTTCCTACCATGGATTTCATTAACTGTCATATATTGATAGTATTGTCATTAACACTTATATAAATGAATTAATTTGTATATGTAAATGTTATAGAATGTACTGAAAATTAAATTTCCTTTTATGGAATAATGAAATTACATTATTCAAGGTGGTATGGGACACTTTGAATAATATTTAATAAGAAATTAAATTATTCAAGGAGGTATGGGTCACTTTGAATAAAATGAAATATAAAACCAAGTAATATGTGACACTTCAAATAATGAGTGATAAGTAATTTAAAAATCAATGTTGTATAAGAACTTTGATTTAGAGAAATGAGGAATGCATTGGGCTTATGTACTGTCAGGTGGGGCCCCCTATAGCCCCTCGCTGCATCGGTGGCTCTCATGTGTCAACTGGACATGGAATTGGTTGAGGCTTTTCCCGATTATGATTTATGGATTTTTTATGAGGCCTGAATCATTTGAAGTCTTGGCCAAGGGCTTGACCCAGTCCTATATATGTTGTTTCCTCATTATAAAGATGTAATTTAATTAACCAAAAGAATATTTTACTCGTAGAAAATTATTGGTTAAAGGGATTATATTTTTGTGAATCAGAAGAAGTAAAATATTATGTCTTATTAATTATTCAACACATATAGATTTATTACCTAGTATATGTGTCCCAATTAGTAAATGATGAAATTGATGTTATTATTATATGTGAAACTCTAATCATGTATTAT
The DNA here is from genome assembly GCA_963277665.1 of Viscum album. Lineage (NCBI taxonomy): Eukaryota > Viridiplantae > Streptophyta > Magnoliopsida > Santalales > Viscaceae > Viscum > Viscum album. The sequence goes on along the minus strand of OY728130.1, from coordinate 539,802,216 downwards.
ACTTAGATTCAATTTTTGTACTAGAATTTTCACATGTCATACCAAATAAAGTTTGAATTACTTATAATTATTATTATGCATGAGCATGATTATAATTGGAACATATTTCCTTGTAACTCTATTAGTATTCCTTGAAATTTTCTATTATAATATTATACAACATGAATGTGTTTCAACATTACTTAAGAAAATGTTTTATAAATGATTTTAATGGAATGATTTCAAAATATTCTAATTGGTATATTATGTTATTTTAAAACCCCTAGTTGGGCATTCATATGTTCACCAAACATTTTAAATTGGTTTTCTTTTATAGTTTTAGTATATTGGAGTCCCCCTATTTGTTGATGGATTAATGAATAATTTTTATTCAGTTTTAAAGGAATTATAAAAATTTTATCTTATTCTCCTGGACCTAAACCAAAACAATACTCTCTAGTGGAACATGTGTGTGTGATTTCAGCTTTTATTATTATAAAAAACACACCATGTTTTATTTCATCTTCGCATCAGCTCCGGGGTAGTCCAGCGGTCAGGACCTAATAGTTTGTTTTAGTGGATTGGATTATAAAACCCGTGGAAATTTGAACAATATGAAAAACATGTTTATGTAACACTAAATATACATTTTCTTAAAATTTTCATATGGCAGATGAGACAAGTCTTTTTCACTCCCCACTGAGTTAATAGAACATATAATAGACCAATCATGTTTAGAGACATACATCAATTTGTGAACCTGTGTCTAATGTAAACCCCATTATCAAGTTTCCAACAACCCAAATATACTTTGAATTAGTCAAGGATCGATTCATGTTTACTAACTCATGTCAAAAGAAAAACGTTATTTTTATGCACACAAAGGAAGTTACTATAAATGCCTCCTCTTATGTGTCACTCTATTTGTGGTTTATCTATTCCTAGAGATGTTCTGGAAAGATATAGTGGTGGGAGACCCCCACATAGCCTATATGTTAAAAATATTGTGTTTTAGTAGGCATGGGAGGCTTTGAAACATCCAGCTTTTAGAAAACCAAGTCGTATGATTGTTATATCAGATCCACGTTCATTATAATATATCTGAACTCTACACCTCACATGACACCCATTTGAGTATGTACTGTTTCATACATGAGTTTCACTTGAAATGTGAGAAGTGCTTCTGGGAGAATGAAATTGATGAGTTTAAGAACGTTTTGGGGACCAATATAACTGCATGAACCTACCAGGAATGTCTCTAACAATGTTAGACCTGATAAAGGAGGATGTTAGGAAATATATACTAGTGTTGTGGGAGTGAGCGAGCAGTTATGTATCATCTTGGGTTTATGAACGTTGTATAACTTAATAATGTTATATGTTTTGATGCTTTAACAAGCTATTTTAAATAACGTATATATTTTTATACAGATGTGCATTGCGGAATAAATCATATCTCTTGAAATTTTTTGATAGAAAACATGAGTTCACAAACTAATATCTTATCACATCCTACCTAACTTTTAGTAATTATAATTTCCAAGACATGCTTAGAAGAAAACCAACCATATAAAATATTATGTCTAACTTTAAAAAAAACTATATAAATTGTCCCTTAGCACAAATATCTTCTGTTCCTTCGAAGGAGAGAGATACAATTTCCACTGTATTATAGAGGCCCAATTTGGAAATTATTAGAAAAAAAGGGAAGTAACATGAAGGACATATCTTTTGTTTCACCTTGTCATGAGACTATCATGAATTGGAAATGTTTCAAGAAGATTCTTTGGAGGGGGACTGCTGAGCGGACTATATGAAAAAAATATTCTGTTTTTTTATGTATGGGATACTCCCTGATATCCAATTTTTAAGGCATGATATAGTTCAAGAAATTATAGAGATCTAGCCAACTCTCATATATCTAATCTCCACAACAAAGATTCCTTCCTCTTGAAACTGGAATGCTTTATGAATAGGGATGATCCTTGATGCTCTTGTAATTTTTGGGTCAATGAAGTGGAGGTACTGGAAACCAATATTGGTAACCCCTTGGGTGTATTCATATGATTGACCTCATTGGTTGGCTTTGTGAGGGGATATGGGAGGTGATGTGAGCCTCTTTTATCTAGGGGGATGTGTACAATTACTTCAGAATTGTGATGATGAAATTCATTGATAATGGGATAATGTGATTCCCCAACACTTATTTTTTCATGTAATAATAATTTTATGGCTTTATTCTCTCTTATTTTCATTTTATATGAACAAAATCTATGAAATAAGAACAAAGAGTTCTTATTAAGAACTGAATTGATTACATGGCATCGAAACTATGTGAATCCAACTAACCAAAAATACCAACTAAAATCCCTATCAAGTCACCGGGAAGGACAACTAACACAAAATTGAGACACCATAAATAGTGAAAACCCAACTGAGTCAGTCAGAACGACGAACATCACAGCTAGAACCAGGACAGCTATACTAAGCATCAACGAGATGATAAGCCCCATCTTCGTCAAATCATCTTGAATTTGGAACAACCTAATTCATAGTTTTATATAAGTCCATAGTTAAACCGTTTCTCTTAAGTGAATGTTAAGTCTCAAATGGATATATGTATAGTTGTTGGTCATTTTGGTGGATTAATTTAAAATATTTTGGTATAATTAGTTTTCCAAAATATTTAATGTATGCAATGAAATTTTGAATTTAATGACAAAAACTCTTTTTTAAACATTTAAACAAATAATTATTTAATATAGTATGATTTCAGAATGAGGTATGTATTTAAAATAACTTTATAATATTTCCAAAGTGTTGAATGAATTTATAAATATTTTCATTTTTGATGTTTAAAATAATTCCTTAACTAATTTTTTTTTTATTTTTGTAAATATAGTATAAAGCTTTCTTTATGAAGTACCAACCCATGATTTATAACTTTTTGTTTTATAAAACTAAGTCATATAGGTAGTTATAGTAGAGGATTAATAATTCTTTATACTTATATATGTATATAAAATCCAATTTCTATCTTTAACAAAAAACAATTTTTTAATTTGATTAATTTTAGGTGTGTACCCTACTTAGCTGAGAGCCACCTATTAGGCAATCCTCAATGCCTTGATGGGAATCTGACCCACAACCCTCTTAGAAATTTCTTAGGAGCTGTGCAAATTCATGCTGCATTCTATGTCTCACAAAAAAATGAAGAATAGCTAGCCCATAGTGTGCACGAGTGCTAGAGTAAGGACTAGAGTGCCCCACCGTGTAGGGAGGCATGACGGCGTGGGTGGACACATGAATGAACCATCCAAAGAACCCAGTACTGGGTAGTAACAAGAAGGGAGAGGGTGTAATCTGAGTGATTTCTCAGAGTCTGGGGCTTATAAATGAGCTGAAAAAGCCCCTCCATTTCGATGTGGGGTGACGAATTTCATCCATGAGCATATCTAGATCGTTTGATCGTGCCACACGCGAACTAAGTCATGTGATAAGTTCATATTTGAAACCCTCATGGGAGCAAATATCGTCTGTGTTTTTTGGGTGCCATCTGATCCAGTCATTGTCTAATTGCATCCTTCCATGTTTTTTTAAATCATCGTGCCTCTCATAGTCGTCTGATCATCTCCTCATAAGATCTCAACCATCCATCTCTTTTCAATATTCACAAACTCACCACCACCGCTGGATTTTCCCTCGGTTAATCTTCGTTGTCCATTCTTTGTTCATTTTTTCTACCCCATAGTGTCTTCTTCTTCCTCCGGATGCACAAAAACAGTGGGTTTTTTTCCATATTCTCCATTTTTTCTCCACGCAAGACAATAGTGGTCCCTTCTTTCCCTCATCACCCACAAAAACTCAACCTCATTAATATTTTAAAATTAGAATCTCTCATTTTTACTGAAAGTGGTATTAATGATAATTTATATAATATAGTTTATATACATATATCGTTTCACCCATATCCTCTTAGTTATTTCACTTCTCAAGCCTCATTTAATCCTTACCATGTCTCTCATCCTCATTCATATTAGGTATGGGACATAAACATTTCTTTCCTTGTATCAGTTTGTTTTCATATATATATATATATATATACATATAGAATTTTACACATATACATATGTATATGGTTAAGAATATGACCTATTGTTTCCTTCTAAAATGATGTGTCCTTAATCATACAAATAGTGCTTAATTATTTTTCATGAAAAGGATGTGGAAGGTTTTGTCATTCTATAAAATTGAAATATATATATATATAAACATATATATGTGCACATATTCCATAAACAAAAACATTCAATATTTAGTATCATATTATTCAATTTATTCACCCTTGATTAACTAATGTTCTTAATGGGTTTGAAACATGCTAGTGTCATTAAACATTTAATTTAAGATGCTTTATTTACACTTTATATAATTATTTATATCTATATATATCTATATATATACTCAAACATGTTTAGTTAAACCTCTACTATGATAGATTTTAAGACTCCTAAATATTGAGTTTCAATTTTAAGTAGTTTGTAAAATGTAAAGAATTATGTTTTTGTTTATATATTTATATACATATGCAACATTGTGTTTTAATCATTATCTAATTATGTTTTCATAAAAAAATAATTTTTGGTGATATAATAAGGTTGGTTATATGTTCAATGATTTACTAAACCATGGGTTATTGTACATATTATTTTTACCCCAAATTTAAACAAGAATAATAGTCACCTTAGTGTATTCCCAAATAAAATATTTATAAGGATGAATTAATCTAACACTTGAATCTACCATAATAAATGTTTTTCAATCATTAAAATATATTTTTTCAAATATCAAAATGTGTTTTAAATATGAATGAAAATTATTTTAATCTTATAATTTTGCATTTTGAAATATAAAATGATTACATTCATAATAAGGATTTTAGGGACACTCATTTTATGTGACAAACTTGTATTTAATGTGCTTTATCCATTGATAGTTCTGTGGCCTACCTTATTTTTTGTTCATTGTAATGCATTTATAGTATTGTTATTAACACTTATATGAATGAATTACATTGTATATATTAATGCTAAAGTAATTAATCAAACTCAAATGGACTTTTATGGAATAATGAAATTAAATTATTCAAGGTGGTATGAGACACTTTTAATAATATGTAATAAGAAATTAAATTATTTAAGGTGGTGTGGGACACATTGAATAATATGAAATAAGAAACCAATTAATATGTGACACTTTAAATGATAAGTGATAAGTAATTTAATAAATCAAAGTGGTATTTTCACTTTCATTTAGAGAAATAAGGAATTCAATTTGCTTATGTACTGTCAGGTGGGGCCCATTATAGCCCCTGGATGCATCAGTATGTCTCAGGAGACAACTAGACATGTAATTGGAGAGGAATTTCCTAGTTTGATTTATGTATTTTATCAGAGGGCTTAATCATTAGTTGTCCTGGACGAGGCCTTCACATTGTCTAGTATATATACATTCCTCATTATGAAGAAGCATTTTAATCATCCAAAATAATATTTCACTTGTAGAATATTATTTCATAAAGATATTATGTTTATGAGAATCAGAAGAAGTAAAATATTATAGCTTATTAATTATTCAGCACTTACAGAATTATTATCCAGTAAATGTGCCGTAGTTTGTAAATGATGAAATTTATGTTATTATTAATTTTGAAACTCTAATCATGTATTTCTCTTAGTTTAAAATTTTTACTGGAATTTTCACAAGTTATACACATTAATGATTGAATTACTCTTACTTAATATTTTACACGAGAATGCTTATAATTGGAACATGTTTCCTTGTAACACAATTTGTATTCCTTTTAATGTTATCTTATAATTCTCTGAAACAATGTATGTGTTAAAGAATTCCATAAGTAAATTTTTCATAAATTATTTTAAATGAATGTTTTAAAAAGGATTTAATTGTTATATTATGTTATTTTAAAACCCCTTACTAGGAATTTGTATCCTAACCCTATGTTTTCAATATGTTTTCTTTTATTGGTTTAATAAACTGGAGTCCCTCTATTTGGTGACTATTTAATGAAGACTTTTTATTCAGTTTTAACAGAATTGTAATAATTTTATCTGTTTCTCTAGGACCTAAAAAAATATGATCCCCTCTATTAGAACATGTTTGTGTTTGATTTCATCATTTCCTTTAATAAAAAAACATAACATGTTTTATTTGAGCTATGCACCAGCTCTGGGCTAGTCCAGGGTTCAGTGTTTGATAGGATGGGCTGGTATAAAGGGATTATCCATCACTACCTATCCTAAAATGGTAGGAATCAAGCAATTATTAATTAATAATAATCCATACAAATTTTCAGACCAAGTTTAGGGAAATTGTATGGAATTTTTCATTAATTGGAAACTGGTTCGAGATTTCATATCCAGGCATCACTAAATATACGTCGTGGACTTTAATAAATCCATATGATGTTATAAATGTTCCTTGTAACGATATTACTCAGATGTAAGTGCAAGAGAATTTTGGTATCATCTACTATGGGTTTGGGGTCAATCATATTCCATCTTGGTATGTTTACATAAGGGAATCCTTACCACTATTCTTGTGATCCTGTGACTTATACTCAATTTCAGGAACAATGAATGACAATGATTTCCCTTCTAATATTGGGAGATAAAGGATAAAATTGAAGAATATGTTTGCGGGGTTGAGCCAAGATCAAAGGTCAGGGAGTCCTTATGTATCCCACTAATGAATTGGAATCAATCCATCTGTAGTTCATTGGGGACTGAGCACATTATCATGGTGCGATGAGGAAGATTTATGTTATGTGGTTTATCATATTGCTGTTAAGATTCTATTTTGTGTAGTTTAGATTCATCCATGAAGGTCATCGACACCCCTATTTAATGTTGTGTTGCAGGTAATACTACAATACCATATAGCGTTAGGTGGTTAGGACAATAAATAATAGTATTGGGTCATAGAATTTGATATGTAGTAAGAATCACTATTACGTTAAGTACTTATTCAAAAACCATGCATTGGTGGGAGCTGTGATGAGTAGTCCGTCCATTGGCATCAAGTTGTATGCTCCATTGGAATAGATCATATTTACGATATATAGACCCCTCTACATTTACTCAAGCTTTTGGGGATTGATATTTGGTTGTAGATGGTTCGGCCTATAAGATAGGAGCTAGTGGAACAGTGGTACATTCCATGCTCGATTGAACTGATACTCTTATATGCCTTGGGAGATTGGGTATTTTTTCCCTACCCTATAGATACTCCTAGATGACCTAGTTGATATTTCTTCTGTTTAGGGTAGTGGAACATTCCAGTTCCTATTTTTCCAACTAGCAGGTTCTTATGTGTGTCTCTACAATATTAACAGTTTGAGATGAGAAATTTAATCATTCCATAATCATGTCTTCTAAGAAACCCCCATTCTTGGAGGCCCATTCCTACTTCACTCTAGTTGGATGCAATTAAATTGAGTTTTCGGCCATATTCTACATCAGTTATGGGGTCCAACAAGTGAATGGAATTAATGGAGCTAATGATCAGTTCTGGATCCGACAATTCATTTGTTTGGCTATCTTCTTGTCGTGGTGTTTCTTGTTGGGGTGGTTCCCATTGTACCACTTGGTAGGGTATTTCCCATTTTCTCAGTTGGTGGGGTAGTGACCATTGTACCATGTCTGCTAGAATACATTCCCAATGTGTATATACTGGCTTCAATTTTGGTTCTAGATCATTATATTGTTCTTGATTTCTTCCCCTTCAGTGATCTATGGACTGCGGGGATGAGGATGATGGTTGTGTCATATCAAGATCATTTGGTGGAATGGTTGGTTGCTTCAATTGTTCCTCGATGATTCCCGGATCTCGGATGACTGTTCTCCATGTCATCCAACTCTCTAACTCTTTATCCTATTTTTGTGTACACAATTATCCATTCGTCTTCCTCTCTTGGGTCTATGCTGGATACATATGCCAATTGTGTTGGTGGGGGACCCAACATGACTTGTCTGGAATCCACCATCTTTTTTAAGAAATCCATGAAGATGAATCACTCCTAGATGGTGTGTCCATGTATCTAGTGATAAGAACAATAATATGGACAATCATCGTGCCCCACATCAATGGATCCCTTCTCCCGGGTCTCTAGAGAATGTTTCCATTCCTATGGGCTATGAACTTGTCATAGACCTGGTCATATTGGAATGGGTTGAATTTAATTATTCCCTCCTCAGACAAATTTCAATAAGCACTCCTTCACTCATCTTCTCACGACGAGGGTTGTTGTTGGCATCAACGGTGTACAAAATTGTTTGGTACAGGACTCCCGACTGTTGTAGGTGCTGGGGGTGGATTAAGTGTTATAGAAACCTCTTCATCTTTTCTCTTTTTTCTCGGGGCTGATTGGATTACTCGGGACGTGAAATTGGTCTGATGCAAGTTGTATTCTATCCTTTCAGAAATGGACAAGAAATATTGTTATCATATTTTTTTAAATCACTAGAATGAGTGGTGTTTTCAATTCATAACAATTATCGATGTATATATAAATCATTTCATCCTAGGGTAGCATCTGATTCATGGATTTTTTTCATGCCTTTGCATCTTGTAGTGAATATTGAGACACTGACATTCTCATGATGCTTTCTATTCATGAGGATACTAACTATTTCCTTAGTAATTATCAAACTAAACTCGAAAATAATTTGTTACCAGAGGTCCTCTCATCCTATTATTGAGTTATCTGGAAAGATAGTATACCATTCGTAGGATGAACCCTGCATGGTTCACACAAATCACCTGAGTTTTACTACATTTTTATACACTGGGGTGCCGATCATGGGATCGCAATAAGTGGCATAGTGAATTATGTGTTTTTAGGGTCTCCTAATCCATTGAACACTAATAATACATTTTTTCTAATGTTTGGAGATGGAGGAGCATTGCACACCCAATAATGGTTGGGTTTGTTCTCTGGTGGTATCAGAGCACACCTCCCTTCAATAAATTTTGTTCAAGAGGTTAGTTTCTCGATAGTATTTAAGATCCCATGATACTTATCCTGATGGACTTGATCCAGGTCAGGTGCAGAAGGGTTCAAAGATGGACCTATCGGGACTTCTAAAATTTGGTGCGGTTACCCAGCTGGGGATATCCTTTTTGGGTTTGCCGGAATATACTTTGACTACTTTCCTAGTGGATAAATGTCTTGATGTGCTTCTTAGGCTAGATTTATGTAGGTTGATTGTCCCGATACTGGATTGGAGGAGAATATGAGCATGAATTCATTTACTAGGATGAGTGAATGAGGTAGGGGAACCACTTATTGGAACACCTGTTGACTTTCTATAGGGGGAAGACATTAGGCAAGATAGCTACCTCGACACAAATCAACATTAATTCTCCTGATATCTTTTCACATTCCCTCATTATTGTAGAGTAGGAGGTTATTAGATAACCTATCATTTATTACTCTCCTTTTTGGGTGATTTTCGAGGGATGTAGTAATAAATTATCTTAGGGGACACCCAGATTTAGGACCGCTATCTGGTTCCGGTTATGCACACCATCAAGCTCTATATGGGATTCCTACAGGAGAGAACCATTTTTTTTTTGCATCCACTGCATTTGTATCATTTCATTGGAGATCTGGGGTGTTGAAAATTACCACATTCACTAATTCATATTGAAATGGGGGTGGTAAACCCAGTGAAGAATGGTAGGAATGATTTGTTTCATCCTTTATTGGAATTTTTCCATCCATTCTATGATATTCTTTGGGTTTCATGGAATGAATTGACCCAAATAGATCCCATATCTATCCTTGTTATCTGAATTCATCTTAGAGGTTATCAAAAACAAGATAGGGTTGAACAGGTGACCTCTCTATTCATTGTTCTTCCCTTATGAGATTGGACAGAAATCATCTGTGAAGGAACATGAGGTAAAAAAAATATCCCATCTCTATGGGCTAAGGTTGATCCTGTTCTTCCATTAATGCACTATGGCCCAGATTTTTTAGTCATACATGGGAAATTTTAGTTAAAAATACCTCCAAACATATTGTATCGGAATGTTCTTGCATTGTGGAAGTAGCTAGAGAAATTACCAACTTTTTGATTTGACGCACTCCCATACGGGTGTTACCCGAGTATCAAACTAGATTCCCATGGTATTTATGGGATCTAAAGACATGAACACTACTATCTATTTGGATTACCTTATGTGGGAATGATATTGGATGTTCTTGGTTGCCTGAATCTGAAACTATTTGAAGAAATGATCTCATCAGCCCTGACTCTTTTGAGACTTGCTTCATGCATGTTTTTGAGTTTACCATATTTCTCGAGAAGGCATGTAATTTAATCGTTACATTTCATAAATGGATTTCCAATATTTCATTTACAATGAGGTATTCTTGATGGGGAATGGGGTGAAATGTAGATATCCATCTTCTCCCCACAATCAAATATGAACCATAGATGGGGCATCACCAATGAGGCATTAGAACTTGTGTAGTGCCCTGAGGCTTGCTGGTTCATGGTTTTTCTTTTTCATTTCTGAACATGGATTACCAACAGACTTGTTGGCTTCATGGCTGATTATATGGAAAATCTACACTAATATGTTGACATGGTATGGATTCCTAATACATGATAAGAACATTTATTTTATCTCGAGAAGTGTCATCCTGATATTGGGTAGAATGTCAGGCATACATTTCTCAGGGGCATGGTATGCATCCAAAGGAATTTGAATCCGCTCATATTTTCTTGCATCCTTATTTAGATATAGGGATTGATATGAAAAAATAGGTATTTGTTCCTACCTTTTGTTGGATTCCATACTATTTGGATGGGGGACATCTTGTGTATCGGTAGATATTTTCATCTACTTGTATTTTGCTGCTCTGTCTGTGTGGCGGGACCGGTGAGCACTAACAGGAATGTGAATGTGCCCATATTGTTCCACACTATTACTATGGTGGGTTTGAGAGAAGGGGGAAGTGTTGTAGGTCTATCTATTGAATGATGTCGTGATTTTATAGGAGGTTTAATAATTAATAAATAGGGTGACAACATATTCTTGGTTATATATTTTCCTCCATCGGTAGGAAGCCCTAGGGGGGCATGTATTTTGGTCTTCAACATAGGCCCTCAGCATAAGATCTTCTTCAGAATGAGGATTCTTTATCATCTGGTATTGGAAGAGACCTTCTTCGGTAGGGTCCCATGATTATGACCCTAGTGCATTTGAGATAAAGTTCTCAACATTGACTCAATCTACCTCCATATGATAAGGGAGGTCCTCATTATCATGCTCTTCAGATAGAATCCCATAATGAATTGAGATGACCACCATGGCCACCTTTTATTGGTGTGTTATTCACGGCTGAAGAGGAATCTAGAAATCATCTTTAGACTATAGGGCTTTCCTTGTTGCCTCCATTGTGGTTAGAGTACCATTTTAGTGTTACTCTTTGATCAATGTGTTGGTTACATAGCATTGATGATTCTGGGTTAGTGAGGGGGCCCTGCTCTTCATTGGGGCCCCAACCACTAGCGGGATCGCTGAGGCGTGTTTCTACATAGGTTGTAAGGAATCCATTTGAATAACAGGTTTCTCTGTAGATACATATTATATATATAAATATATATATATGACATATACAGAAAACATAACCTTTCCACAATAGAATCTATTAAGAATATTCATATTTGATGATTCATCATGGCACACTTATTTTTTTGAATATTCAGGGCTTAAGTGGGGTGGATATGAATCATTTGTTAAGGATCCATGCCATGTTCACCATTATTATTTCGAATTGATGTGGTTAGTTTGGGAGAAAAAAATGGAATTCTAGATAACAACTAATTTCATGCTTTAATAGATAGATTCACATTTGGTTAACCATTTCTGTTTCTTATCTACGGGACGAAATGTTTATATGTTTGAAAAAAATGCAAATTCGTGGCCTAATTAGTGAATAACATCTGTCAATTATTATAGAGACATTCCCATCATCTACCATATTTCAAAAAGGTATGTGTCGTTATCCTTTAGGGGGAAGTGGATTGACCCTATGGGGACTTAGTAGTTTATCCCTTCTGCATTCCAAAGGAGGTTACATAGTAAAATGGTCCTAGAAAGCGATTTTGTTGGGTTAGGTACTTGTGAAATCAATCTTTATAAGATATAGCTTCCTCGGATAGTCTCTAGTGGGATTATTCATGTTTCCAAAAAAACACAACAACCATAGTATCCATCATTTGTGGACATTCTTCCGAAAGGAAGACACTTTTTAGATGATAATTTTTACAAAAACACTTATGGACTCCTTTGGTTGATAGGATGGGAGGTCAGGATCATCATACATATTTTGGGGTCATTATTTCCTATTATGGGACTCTATTATAGGTTGAATTCATGTTCATGAGTTAATAAATCCTCAGTGCATTCCCAATGAGTGTTTTAGTGGGCTACCCATAGCCTGTAGGATCGTCATAGCCGTACATGGATTCGATTCTACAGAGGAAATGCTGACTTAAGCCCATAAATTAAGGAAATGCAGAGTTTATCATCATCCATGGGTGTCATAAGATGTATAGATATTGGGATCGGTCCCATAATATATGATTCCAATATATCCTTGGCAGAGGAATCATATATAACGTAGTTTGGAAATCTTGGAGCTTATGGATGCGTGATTTTCATTTTAGGGGAAATGATTAGGTGAACCCTTCTAGAAGGGAACCCCATTAGAGCTGGAGCCTTCAAGTAAGTGACCTATGAATCATAGTTACACAATGAATTTGACTTCTCATTGTTTAGGAATCATTGGGATTAGGTATAGGAGATTCACATTTGAGGGCACATTTTTGGGTTAACCCTTTTGAAAGAACACCCCTTTTGACCTAGCCCCTTTAAAGAGGCATCATATTTATCCTGATTTGACATGGAATTTGATTTCTTGTAGTTCAGAAAGATTGGTTGTATGGATGTTCTGATTGTCAAAAATATCTAATCCCACCTAACTCATAGTCAGTGTGAGAAACAAGAGGATGTGAGACATCCAACCACCCACACACATCCTATCCAACTGATGGGAGATGGCAGGGCTATGGGGGAATAATCCAAGTTGATGGTGGAAGAGAGCATGGAGGATTGAACCCTTCAATGAGGGATGCCATTGGTGGTCAGGTGGCTTGGATCTCTATATGTCAGTGACTAGCCGTAGTGATAGTACCCCAGAAATGAACTCAAGGAAATGGGATAAATTCCACGTCTCATAAAAAGAAGGGGAATGCATGATTCCATATACTGATCATTGTTCCTCATTGAATGGAAAGCATGTGATCCCCCTTAATCCCTAGTATGGAGAGGTTCACATTTTTATCCCAAGTTTGGACTCTGGGATAGCATGGAAATGTAGACTTATTGATATCCTTGAATTCTGAACCATTATGGGGAGATCCATCTTGACTCCTCTTACCATGTTGTTGTAGACTCAAAGGGGCATACTGATGATCTGATCATATCGGTCAGGAGTAATTTGAGAAGGCATTGGACAAATGTCAGGGGACCGGTTCATGGAGAGGAAATGGAAGAATTTACAATAACTGAGGGGTGAGATTAGAGCCAAATGGAATGAAACATGAAGACGTGCTATTCCAAGTATTTTCTTCTCATGAAGAATAGATGTACCCAGACATACCATTGTGGTATGATTGTAGAGGGGTCACCAATGTACTGAAGAAGTAAGAAGGGTTGTACATGGACCACTACATACCCTAGTGGTACGTAGTCCTAGAGGGGGTCTGCCACGCCACTTTGGGTATTATCCATGTATCAATGTTGTGTGTGGCACAAGGTTGGATCAATATAGCAATGCACTATGTAGAGCGACATAATGAAATAGGGTCCTGGAATGCATCATTTGAAGGGAGTTCATCTGCGAGGAATTCATTGTCTGTGGTGTCACCAATTAGGTTAATAGATAACCCATTATTATTAATTTACATATTTTTATGGTTCACATAAGGTTATACCTATAGAAACAATGATCGTGATTTGAAATCCTTTGATGATAAAAAATTTATGTCGGAATCCTCTCTGAATAATTTCTTCCAACCTATGGAGTCTCTTATGTGCTTTATTCATCCATCCATTCTCAATTATTTCAATGATCCTTTTATAGAGCACTAGGATAATCGTATCTTTGGGAATGCTACAGCAGTTTGTGAATCCCATGAAGAGATATCTTGATTTGCATAACACTCGGTCAACTTTGGTTTTTGTAGGATGTTGTTCATGAGTCAAGGTTCACAGGACCCTACTGATTTTATTCTTCTACAAACTACTGAGTTCAAGAGAAGGTATGTTGATGGCCTTAAAATTCTTTATTCCTCTATCGATGTAGTTTGTTGGATCCTAGGTTCATTGTCCATCAGTCTACGAGCTTTTGGCTCATGGGTCATTCTGCATACTGTTGGCTCACAAACCCTGTGTTCCGTGAACCATTTTTATGATGGTACGCATGTCACATAAAACTATTTGAGAAATTAAATTTCGTTATGTTTTGTTTGAATTTTCAACTCAATTTACATCCATTTTCTTTACTAGATCTGTAGGAATGACTTCATTCATCTGTATAGTGATTATGGTAGTATTTAATTCCCATTATGTTGTTTTTAGGACCCTAAATTGTTGGAATGATCAATTGAAATGTTTCCAAGGAAAATATGATTTTAATTTATAAAACCCAAATTAATGTTATAAGTATTAAAATATTATTAATTATATAATTTCTTTTATAAATATCCATGTAAAAATAAAAATCAATCTTCAACTAAATGATTTTTAAGGGTAGAGTTGAATTTTTTAATGGAGTGTACATTAAAAACCAAATTCCATTCATATTTTGGGTAAAAAATAAATAGTACCAAATAAAAAAATAAAATAAAAAATTATATAATTCATCATTAGCAATTTAAGCATAAAACATTCCACTAAAAGTAGAGATTCTAACATAAAACCAATACCTCATGATTATCATTCATCATAAACCATCTGAAAAATTATATATTAAATTTAAATTAGTAAAATTTATATTAAAAAAACCATATTCATAAATATAATACAATTAGTGGTAGGAATATGACATCTTTTAACTCATTTATTAATAGTTATTTAATTTCATCATCTTATTAGAAGTCAACAGTATAATGTTTCGTATATGCTTTGCAAATATATATATATATTACATGAAAATTGAACATAGTTTTAACATATCAATATTCCATCAATTGATATAAATTTAATATATATTCATTATATTCTTATTTATGAAATTTCATGCAAATTGATGATAAAATTTTAATTACATCTCAATATGAAGATAATAGTTTCTTAGTATCGAAAAGGGATGTTTATAGTTTTTGTTTGATGTAATGAAATAATGTTTAATATAAATTAACCATTTATTATTGGATAATATGAAATAAATATCATATAAAAAAATAAATATATCATAATAAATATTCATGAAATATAGTGGTGGAAATTAAATTTGACGTTATTTCTAGGAAGAATTCCAAATCTAAGAACAATCAATATTTTAATCAATATTTTGATTAGGATGATTAGATAAATATATATTAAATCATTACAATGATGAATATTATTTTTTATGATACTAGATTCATCATATATTATTGGATACATCATGTTGAAAGAATGTTGTTAATAAAATTTTCTAAATGAAATGGGTTACTATTTATACCTATACTTTGAGATACCACTTCTATCCTAAACATTAAGTCTTGAGGGATTTGTCTAGGAGAATATCATAAGCTCTAGAAATAATGTATGTATTCAAGGATGTTTTTCAATTAGCTATTTTCAAAATCTATATTGATTTATAGGTGTGAATAAAGGATTGGAATAAGATTCCTTTTATATGTTGTAGAATGGAATCATATGAAATTTATTAAAAGATGCCAATGATATGTGGTCTCTTCGATGATAGACTACTTCCAAATAGCCATTGATTCAATGATATGATATAATAAAATTTAAATTTCTTCTACAAAATACATATTAGAATTTATTCAATTGTAACAATAACATTATCAATTGGTTTAATCCTATATAAAAACTATAGTAACCTTAACTATTGATGACAATTTTATTGTTTATCAATTTCACTATGAAAAAAAATTATTTCTCTATATTAAATAAAATTGAAATTGCGGATTCCATACATATAATATATATTTTCATATTTAATTTTTTATTTTTTGGAAGAATTTAATATTAAATAAGAACAAAGACGTCAATTAACAGATATTATCAACAAAATTATGTAATAAACATAATCTACTATAATTCTATTTGTAATGATCGTGAACTAGCACATCATGATTTAGTATAAAAGAATAATTATGTGAACTTTTTTTAAAATAAAACTGGAAAATACATGAAAAATTTTACATTGTAGATTGTTTTTCATACTAGCTTCTTGAATATTAGATAACACATTGTAAATTTCAATAAAGATAGATTCATTATTGCCAAAGATCAGCGGACGTACAAACACAAATCCATGAAGGGAAATGGTCTTGCAAGAGCTGGTTAACATCGGATGGGGCTAAGGCTGCCTGCTGATGGGAAAAATTATTTCCTCCCCATTCAGTAAAGAAGAATGTGCATATTGAGAATCCTTGATGGAGAGAAAGTATTCACCTAATGAGGGATCCAAAAGACAGGAGGCCGCCATCGTTGAAATTGATAGCCTTGATAATGGTGAGACATTCTGATTCGAGGATGATTTTATCCCATTCATGATCCTTGGAGAGCATCATACCTACAAGGATGGTAGTAGCCTTGGCTACCACAGGTTCCCAAAAAGCATAGTGTGATTCATGTTTGGATGCAACGACTTGCCCCTGATGATTCCGAGCGAGGATGCCAAGGGCGATAGGCCCATACATAGGGAGAGATGCATCCACAATAATCATAAGAATCCCTTCCCTTGGCAGACACCAGTGGGAGGGAAATGAAGGGGTTCCTAAGGGGTTTTGTTGTCTGTTATGCTGCTTCCAGCCCTCAATCCACAAAAATACCTGTTTAATCTAGAATTAGGGCGGTCTGTGAACATGGATAAAAATTGCCACGTTGCGACAGACCCAAATGATCCCGGCCAGGGTGAAAATTGAATCTGCATTAGTCAATGAGAAGGAGGAGCACCATCGTATCAGGAATGATTTGAGGTCATAGGCCATGTCCAGTGAAGCATCTGAAGAAGATCCCCATTTATTCCAAATTTCCTTAGCCCTTGGGCACTGGATAATGGCGTGAAAGGGAGATTATGGGACGTTCAGGAAGAAAGGGAAAGATTCATCACAAGAAATATGTCGGAAGACGAGAAGGATCGTGGTAGGAAGGGTGCCCGTGAACACCTGCCACCAAAAGTGGCATATTTTTTGGGGGATGTTGAGTTTTCAAATTGACTCCTAGGGTCCCCCATTCCAATGGACTGATTGATTACTCATGGCAAGCCGGTATCCTAATTTCACCGTCTAGGCTCTAGAAATATCGTTGATCAAGAAGAGATGGTCAGGGCCTGCATCTGGTACCCAAGGGGTACTCAAGATAATTCTATTGTCTCATTCATTGAACCATGCGTGAATCTTCTCCAAACACCATCCTAGACCCTCATCAGAAAAGAGGCACCTGATAGTGGCATCTTCAAATCCTGGTTGGGCAATGGATGAGGCCCACACAACTTCTTTATCAATCGGCTAGGGATCGATCCAAATGTTAATAGTTTTTCCATTTCAAATCCTCCAGCCCAGCACTTTTTCTAGGAGACATTGGGCCCCCTAAATTCTTCTCCAAAAGAATCTTGGATAAGGGCCAAGAGAGGAGACATGGATGTCCTTGTGGGGAATGTATTTGGCTCTAAGTACATGCACACAGAGAGATGATGGATGGTTAATCAGGCACCAACCTTGCTTATCCAGAAGTGCATCTTTGAATTGAAAGAGATTTCGGAATCCCATACCACCCTGAGACATGGGATTGCATAGTTTCTCCAAGGCATTCCCATGGGTTATATTCCTTCCATCATTCTTCCCCCACCAGAATTTAGCTATGCGTGTGTGGATTTGATTGAAAACGGCCGCGAGAAGCTTAAACTAGGACATAAAATAGCTGGGGATAGACTGGATGACGGATTTAAAAAGTATCTCCTTACCGGCAGTGGAATTTTTTTGGGGTCCAAAATTAAATTTTCTTCTCAATCCTATCCATCAAGGATGAAAATATTTCTTTTCTGGAGTCGCCAATTACCATGGGAAGCCCGAGATACTTCTGGTGTTTCTAGAAAAAATGGATGCATGCAGCTTCACAGAGTTCTTACTTCATGGATGGAGGTACCCCTGTGATGAAAGAGATTTCTGATTTTTCATGATTTATTGACTTATCAGACTCCCTCTTGTAATATTGGATTGCATGGATGATTACCCAACATT
Source organism: Viscum album (assembly GCA_963277665.1). Lineage (NCBI taxonomy): Eukaryota > Viridiplantae > Streptophyta > Magnoliopsida > Santalales > Viscaceae > Viscum > Viscum album. Next base: position 539,783,659 of record OY728130.1, on the reverse strand, counting down.
AATTAGTGGTTGCTCTGGATAAATGGAGGCAGTCGTCAGTGAATAAGAGATGTGAAACTGGTGGACTTACACAGCAAAACTTTTCCCCATGTGTAGAGTTAGTGTATTCATCCATGGAAATTAGGATAGAAAAAACATCAGACACCATAATAAAGTTGAAGGGGGAGAGAGGATCACCTGGCGAAGGCCCCGAGATGGGGTAAATCCTCGGGTGAGCTACCCATTGATCTTGATTCGGAGAGAGATGGCTGAGACATAGTGCATGACCATATCTACCCATTTAGAGAAAAATCTCATTTTCAGCATTAAGACCCTGAGGAAGTGCCATTCCACGTTATCATAGGCCTTAGTCATATCTAGTTTCTAGGAAATGGTTCCCCTTTTCACGGTGGAGCGTGCTTTCATAGAGTGGAACACTTCATGGGACACAATTGCATTATCAGTGATTAGTCTCTTAGACACGAAGGCACTCTGGTTTTCCAAGATGATGTCATGTTACCAAGGATGCAGCCGATTAACTAAGATCATTGATAAAATTTTGTAAGAGACGCTGAATAGGCTGATATGTATGAAGTCAGGGACTGCCAGAGGTTTCTTTATTTTGGGAATGTGGATGAGAATAGTTTCATTGATGGTAGAAATGCTTGTTTTCCTGGCCCAAATATTCCTCATCATATTTCAGATGTTAGGACCAATAATGTGCCAGTATTGTTTGAAGAAGAGGGTGTGGAATCCATCCGGGGATGGGGTCATAGTGGGGTGAATATGTTTCAGAGCCAGACGTAGCTCCTCATCCATATCAACTTTGGTAAGTTGCCAATTGATCTCATCGGTGATCACAAGTCTAATGAAATCCTCCACTTCAACAGAAATGTGAGGAGTTCCTACAAAGAAGAGGTTCTGGAAATTACAGGTCAATGATTTGTGGATTCCATCAGGGTCAGAAACATTGCTACCATCTAGTTGAGAGATTCAAGTAATATAATTTTTCCGGCACCTAGCTGATGCTTTCTTGTGAAAATACTGTGAATTATCATTCCTTTCGGTTATGTGGGTTTCCCGCACCCGCATAGCCCAGAATCCTTCCTTGACGTTCAGGGCCACATATAGATTTTTTTGAGTGGAACTGATAAATGAGATATTGCAGTTAGATGGGGGTTTCTTGAGTAGTTTATGTAGTTTCCTTTCAAAGAAATCACACTTCCAATCAGAATGGTAGAATTTCTTGTCGCTCCAAGACCTCAGATCGGATGTGACCTATTGGAGATTGAGTCCAACGTCTACATGATTACTCTTCCAGCTTGACTGGATAACATCTTCACATTCATATTCTTTTGACCAGAAGCTTTCAAATCTGAAGGGTTTGTTTGATTTCTTATTTTGTTCGCCCTGACTACAGTAAATGACATTTGGCAAGTGATCTGAACAGTTGAGCATTAGGTGGACGATGTGGAACATTCTGATGAGATTTTTGCAATATGGTGATCCCAAAAAAATTTCAAGTTGCTCACTGATGCGGGTGCCAACTGTATTACCCCAGAACAATGTGAAAGGATTACCCACGTAACCCAGATCGACCAGGTCCACCCTGGAGACCGCATCCTTACAATTTGACATTGATGAAGATGTTTGGACAGTTCTGCTTATTTTTTCATTACGAAACATAATCTCATTGAAGTCCCCTCTAAAGATAATAATGCTCGGAAGATCATGACACAACTTCCAGAGAAGATCCCTCGATTTCCACTTCTCATTATGGGATGACCAACCAAAGAATTCCACCAATGTCCATGGTGGGGTGTGGTCTGATCACATTGTAATTTATTGTAATTGAATAAATATGAAATAAAATAAATTAAATTAAAATTACTATTTCACTTCACATGTGCGAACATCAAATGGAAATGAAACATTGATAGAAACTCTAAATGACATGTGAAAATTATTTTAAAACATGGGATAACGATTCAATTTCAACGTGAGTGGTTTTTAGATTAATGGATAATAAATTTATTAATATTCATTTAAATGATTTTTAAAATACATTATATCAAATATATATTCTATTTATCTAATACAATTGATTTTTTTTAAAATGTTGATTATTCAGAAATTTTATTTCAAAAATATTTCTTTTAAGACACATGGATGTCTCCTTTAATGTAATTTTAAAAATAATACTTTTTATAATAATTATTTTGATACATGGAAGATCCTATGAAAATCATGTGTCCATATTAAATACTACATGTACGACAACATCGCTTGTGGTAGTTGGTTAACTCATGATTCCTCATTCTCCCAGTGGGTACCCATGTGATATATAATAATTTTAATAATATATTTTGAAGATACTATTTTCAAAATCAAAATCAATTATGATATTTAAAAAAAAGAAATGAAAATGATTTACATACTAAAAAACCCTTTTAGGACATCATGAAACTGATAAATAATATGTTCAAAAAACATGGTGGAGAAATCCACATTCTTATATGTTTACAAATATTTAAATATCATAATCATTACCCCATTAAAATCAAAAAATTTCTTTTATTAAACATCATGAAATATCATGTTAAATTATTGAACCTGGCCTCCTCATATAATATACATTATATTAAAACAAAAATTATTGCCTTAAAGAATTACATATATTATTAATAAATTCTTTGTAAAGAACCAGAAATTTCATGGAAATTTTTTTCATAATTTATTTGGAATTTTAAGAGTCCGTAGTTCCTGAAGGCACCAGATTCCAAGGCCTGGTGTGCCCGGAATCAATTTACAATGTTTGGTTCATGTATGTTCTGTAAACGTATGTGCAAGTTTTTTAATCTTTTGAACTGGTGCTTAGAATTGAAATCAGAGGGCACTGACGAACTTGCAGAACCAATAATTTCTTAAGGGGACCTTTACCGCAGATGCATTTTATGCCGGTTAGAAGTTAAAATTTGGGGATTAGTTAAAAAAGTTAAATAAAATTGTTTAGAACAATTTTATTTACCATGGTGGTTAAATCCTACATGGGGAAGTTAATGGTGGGGCCCACCACCACATAACTTCTCATGTGTGGATATTTGTAAGGTGGGGCCCACACAAGCCCCAACCTTTCATCTCCTTTGAAACCTCCCTTTAACTCCCCTTCTTTATTTATGACAACTCCCCCTTATTGAATGAGGACTCGTCCTCTCCCTCTCTCCCTCTTCAGTATTTTCCAACACATGATAATTAATGAATTCAATCTCTTCATTAATTAAATTAAAGGGTTTGAGTTTTGAATTACATGGGTGAATAATAAATAATAGCCTTTGCTATTATTTTTACTTTGGGACTTTCGTCGTGTGAAGTGGATTTGGGAGAGCTCTTGAGTTTTTGAAGAACACCGACTCCAACAGAGAACATGACGTCTCTGACGATGTGACATATACTCTTTTATTCCTCCGCGTCAAGGGAGAAGACGCTAACCATGGAGACCGACGTCAACGACAACGTTCTTTCTTCCTCTGATGTCGTCGAAATCGACACCGTTCTTCCGTGACACCATTCTATCACGAAGCATGCCTCTTTCCGTGGTACGATGATGTGAAATGTCATAATTTAGGTAGGGGTTGTTTTTATATAATTCTAATTATGTTAATTATATCCTCAATGTTGGGAGATTAATTGTTGCGTGATTAGTTAAACCACTAACGTGGTGGGTATGGGCTAACGAACAAGTCCAAACCCACCGAAAACATGTTCTTGATGTGAGGATTGAAGGGTGACAACGAAACGGGACTGCAACGGGGATTTGAAGCCATCTTAGTGAAGAGCAGGTATTGGCAGAGCTGCAGGCATAGATAGTGGGAAGAACGGGAATGGAAAAGTCGTTCTGGATGGTAACCGGCACGGCATTAAGCCGCACCGACTGGGGAGGCTAAGCCATGGCTTACCATAAGCCGGTCTATGCCAGCCTGGCCACGCCCAGCTGGGAAGGACCCAGACCTTAGTCAGGTCACCCGGTTCGGGCCGACCCAAGGCACCTTGGGCGGGGTCGGACCGGGCCCTGACCCCCTTTTTCGGACCAAATTCGTTTAAATGCCCATAATAAGAGATACAGACCTCCGATCGATGCAAAGTAAGTTTCGTAGGATTCCTTGTATAGATTCGGTCATTTAGGTATATTACACTCAAGGTTTTGGTGATTTTTGGGTAAGACCGGGATGGTTCGAACCTGAAACCAACCGGGCCCTCGGAGCAGAAATGCTTATAACTTAAGGACTAGACGTCCAATTGAAGTGACATCAACTAAGTTACTTTTCATTTGAGGAGATAGTTGTTTTGGAATACTGCACATGAGGTTTGCACTCTGTTTGAGTATGGTCGGGTTGGTTTATGATAGAAACCATCCAGGCCCCGAGAACGGAAAAGCCAATAACTCTCAGACCAGATGTATGTTTGACGAACCGTCAGTGGTGTCGGTAATCTCATTGAGAAACGGTTCCTTTGAAAATACCCCATGGGATTTCAGGGTAAATTTGAGATACAGTCGGGTTGGTTCGTAGACGAAACCAACCGGCCCCCTGAGATAAAAAAAGCTAATAACTCATAGATTGGGCGTTCGATTGACGCGCTGTTTGTTACGTTGAGATCCCTATGATAAGGCGGTCCATTGAGATACATCTTCGTGGGACTTTGGGACACTTGGAGTGTCAACCAGTAGCTCGTGGAGAAGTTCCTCCCATAGACAAGCATACAGAATATGGTGACCTTATAGCTGGCTGAGACCTGACGACTGCTTGTCCGATTGGATTCAGAGTGACTTGACTAGACCAGTGGGGATCACTACTAAGTTGGAGCGGTAGACCCATGGCGGAGGAGCGCTACTGTGTTGGGGCGGCAGGCCCACGATACATGAGAGGGGGAGTACCTCTATAGGCTATTAATGGGAGCACTACTGTGTTGGGGTGGCAGACCCACGGTGGGAAGCACTACTGTGTTGGTGTGGAAGACTCGTGGTACTCGACAGAGGAGGAGTACTTCAGCAGTCTAAGATTAGCTATTATCACCTCGGAGTCATGACATGACTACTGTACTCGAAAGAGTATGAGTTCTCCTGTAGTCGTGTTTTCGACATCGTGAGTAAAAATCCTAGATTGAGCTGAGTCAATGACCTTTGTGTTTACCTCGTGATTGAGATGGGTTACTTGATAACATAGTTATATGTATGGGTATATACCTAATTAAATGTTATCTATTGATATATTTTTTTTGGTTTATCCTTGTTGGATTTTGTGAGACCTCGAGGGTCTCAGGGTCACTACTAAGTATCTTTATACTAACCCCTACATGGGTTATGCCCGCACCTTGTTGTGTTGGATGAAGATGATGGACAACGCTAACCAAGGTAGAGTGTATGAGGACTTGCTGGTACTCGGAGGTGGACACTCAGCGTGACAGCACACGGGGCAGGCTGATATATGCAGAGTGCTCCAGAGGACATATGTACCTACCCTTAAGTTATGAACCCGGAGGATGATCCAGGAGCTGCTACCATTCACCTGTTGTCTTTTCAGTTGTACTTTTCTTTCAGTTGTAGATGTACCTTTTTGTTGGGATTGTATTTTTGACCACTTTGTAATTTCATCACACTTGTTATATTACTTTACTTATTGTTTTCTTTTGCTTGTTCTATGGTTGTGTGAGTCTATGTTTTATAAAGTCAATTCCTTACCAGTTATAGGGATTTACACCTTTGGTGCTAATCACCAGCCCGTGGCCTATGGAAGGAAGGCTTGGGGTAGTGACGACTCGGTCCCCAGGGGACGGGTTTTGACAAATTGGTATTAGAGGAGTCGGTTCTACCACAAGAATTAGGACTCTAATATATTATTTTCTGTGAAGCAATAGTTTTAAGCATACCGAGTGTGGTTTTTGGTTCTTGGAGTCAAGTTTTAGTGCATTGACCAACATATCCATACAATAGGATGCTCACATCTGATTTTTGACTCAGTGCATGAAAAAACTGATTGCATGTGTATTTAGAAAAGTTTTCATTAAGTCAGCTCAAACCAGGTCAGCTCAAAAGGTATTGTCTTTTGACCATGTCACATCTGTTCAGTATGCATACACACAGACAGTCAGTTGGAGTTCCGAGAGAGTACCCGATGACATCCCGCCGAGTGATGAGGCTCCGGTGCAGGGACCTCTTGTTATGTTGGGACCTTCAGGTGGTGTACCAGCATCACCACCACCCATTGGGCAGCATAGGCCACCAGTTGTACCAGCGGATGGTGTACGCGGACAAAGCATGTTGCACGAGTTCCAGCAGTAGAATCCTCTAAGGATACAAGGTGAGGTAGATTCCCATGTAGTAGTGGACTGGCTGGAGGCGATTTCTAGGGTTCTACACCTAGTTTTGACCCTAGTAGATCAGATGGTGATCTTAGCTACTGGTGTTTCCCAGTGAGTGACCATGAGGTTGGTCCATAGAGTGATGAGGCTTCGGTACGTGGACCGATTCCTTAGATAGTACCTTCGGGTAGTGTTCCAGCTATATCACTACCTGTTGGTCAGCAGTTACAACTGGCGGTACTGGTAGATGACACGTGTAGGCATAGTTCCTTACATGTGTTTAAGAATTAGATCCCCTCAGGTTCTGAGGCGAGACCGACTCACAGGCGGCTGAGGACTGGCTTGAGGAGGTAGATGATAGTTTTCTAGAGCTTATACAGCTTTGGCTGGATGACATGATTGTAGCTGAGTATTCATCAAGGCATACTGATCATTCCTGGTACTCGATGAATATGATACAATCTGTGCTTTAGTGTTCGGACCTCTGAGCGAGTTGTGTATTTTGATATCTGAGCCAACACGTTTCCTCTATGCATTCATACTTATGTTAGGGTGCTAGAGAGAACCTTTGTGGTAGAATGTTCTATGACTAAGTGGATACAGCCAGTGAATGTTAGCAGTGGGAAAGCAGGGAACTGGCACTAGTCTCTGAGACTTGGTCATGTAAAATGTTCCAAGAAGAAGAAATGTTAAGGATAGATGAATCTACAGAGCAGCACACGTGGAAGAAGAGCTAGGAGAGATTCAAGAGGTGGTGTGTATTTCAACATGTTACAACAACCCACCTTTGTTGTCCCCGACAGGCTTCGGGAGCTAGAGGGTAGGGGAAGAGAGTAACTACATGCGGTCACTGAGTATGACCCAAGGGATATATGAATTATTTGAGTTACGGTCTATGTCTACTACTAGCTGTCGTATCAATAGACACTAATATAAATCATTCCTTCCTTCCACGAATCTTGTCCTGGACCTAGAGTTTCCGGTTAATCCATTTACTTAACCCTCATGTCTAGAGATACCTTTGGGTGGAGACCCTATAATCATGCTTACGCTGACAATGTGATCTGACCCTTGAGGTGAGAGTTTCAGTTGGAACCCCTTGGTGGCAGCGTCGAGGCCTTATGACCTTAGTTTGGGTGTGGACTGGGAAACCACAGTTCATACACATATTGACTGTATTAGGGAAAAAGTTTGTGGTTTACCTACAATGTTGGGATGATTTTTTCCTTGGTCGGCGAAAAGGAAACCCCATGCAACACATGATAGAATCATGCATAAATGGGTGCAGTCGAACACTCTTGAGTCAGCCAGAATTAGGTTTTTTCCAGACATCACGAGAGTTGTTGCACCGCTTTTAGCATTGATAAAGAAGGTGGAAACCATTCCTTTGGTTTGAGAGATTCCAGAAGATCTTTTCAAGAGTTGAGGCAGAGGTTGACTTAGTGCGCCAATTTTGAGGCTACCGGAGAAGGTGCAGATCATCGAGGAGTGGATGAAGACTGCATAGAGAAGATAGTATTCCTATGATGATAGGATATGGAGACCACTGGAGATCGAGGATGGTGACCAAGTCTTCCAACACGTCTCACCTCGACATGTTCTACAGTGTTTTGGCCAATGTGGCACGTTATTTCCACATTTCATAAGACCTTTTCAAGTCATCAGCAGAGTAGGTGAGGTGGCTTACCGCCTTGCCCTTCCACCTCAGTTGCACCGGGTGCATGACATCTTCCACGTATCTCAGCTGAGGAGATACATGCAAGACCCGTTGCAAATCATCAACCACGGGGAGCTGGATATTGTTGACAGGGCTACATTCACGGAGGTTTGAGTGGAGATTGAGGATCGACCGGAGAAGGTCCTATGTGGACGGTTGATTCCTCTGGTGCACATTTGCTGGCATTATAGAAAACTACATCGATTCACATGAGATAAAGAGGTTTAGATGCATGCTCAGTACCCCTTTAGTTTCTGAGGGTGTGTGTGAGTGATGACAAAACACACTGAAAGAACATGTGTTGGAATGTAGGAACAATCATTAGTTTAATAAGAAACCCTAGTGAGTAATAGCCTATGGTGTGATGGGAAGGAAACCAAGGAATTTCAGGGTACCCATGGGGTCGGATGACAAGGTTCATGCCCCGGGGAGGAGTTCGTGACATTCATCATCTAAAATAATAGTTTTAAAATTAAACATTATCAATTTGTTGAAATTTTTCATTTCAAAATTATAAATTACTTATAATTGAAATAATAAATTCTTCTAATATTCTGAATATAATATTATCATTAAATTAATTATTCATATACCTAATTTTGAAAAAAACTTGAAAACAAAATATTAAACATTAATAAGATTATAATAAAATAATAATTTAAATATAATTGATTCCCTTACATCCAAAACATAGTATTGATAAAAATCATAATATTATTTGTAATACAATCCATTAGATAATTAATTTATATATATGTATTTTATATGATTCATAATATTCATTATAAATGTGTTTTTTAAAATATAAACATTTTTTTATTTTTTTAAATAAAACTATTTAATATTATAATAATATGCATGCATAGACCAAAAAATAAATTTATTTATGTTTTTAGATCAGTAATATTTTAAACTAATGTTAAACGAATATATTATATTTTTGATGTATTGTAAAAAGTCGATAGAATATTCATTTATTTGATGATTGTCTCATGAAGGGCATGCAACACCCATGTAGTGCAGTACCCTAGATGATTTTGATTTATTAATACTATGAAGTGAATCCCTAAAAAAACCCTAATATAGTTCTAATGAAACACTCTATTTATAAACTAGATCGAATTATTATTTTAGTTTATAAATTTATATTACCTCACAGATATATATAATTCTCACTATAACCAGTAGATGATGAAAAACAAAATGAAAAGGGTGATCTTTTCTTAATTCATGTATAAAATTCTAAAGAAAAAAAATAATTTATGTCTAAAATTAAATCCTTTGGAATAATAGTTTTATAACAGTTAAAAACCCAAAAGAAAAAATTAATATAATTTATAAATAGAATCGGGTCATGTAGTTATGTATCATATCGATCATATATTATATTCAATTTTATTTTCATCTAATGGGGATAGTGAGAAAACTAATATGTCAGTGTGATAAATGTTAATTACCAACATCTGAATAGAAAAAATAAAGAAATCAAGTAACAATTACACTGTATAGTGATCAATGAATAATAATCACAATACAATTTTAATTCAGGGATCAACCATAATCAGTTTACAATTTAATACCCAAATTATTCATACGAGAATAAGAGGTAAAACATTTATGGATTCGAACACATAAATAAACATTAATACCATCCTATAAATTATTAAAAAATAAAATCACATTGCATTTATTAAGTTAATATAGTTTTTAGAATCCCTTCGTAGTCTAGATCAGGATTTCATTACACGCTGGGGTTTGAGGCCATTAGATTCTACCCATTTCTCTCATAATTCCAAGTCCTCTACAATCGATCAAAACACTCTAAAACTCATGAAGATAAAGCCCTAATTCATGATTGATCAATCGATCCATGCACATTTTTTACATCTTCGAACCTGATGTCTTCTTGGCTCAACCACTTCTTTTTTGAGTGTGAGACCTACTACCCCCACATAACATCAATTAATTATCTATTTTTTTAATCATTTCATTAGTTTTTTTTGCTTTTATTTATGCACTTCATTCATTAATAGTTATCTTAATATCTTTTTAAATATAAATTTATATTATTATTTTTATAATATAATTCCATTATTTAATTTATGCAACATTATGTATTGTAGAACATTTCAATATAATAATTTACTAAAAAAATATACATAGGGTTGGTTGTTATTAAATTCTTAAATTTATATAATAGAAAACATTATATTTAAAATGTTAAATAATATTTCACAATTTTATATATTTCATAATTACTATATTTCTGAAAATTAAAAAAATTATTTTATAACTATTTTACTTTTAAAAAATCATCATAATTAATTTTCAATAAAAATAATCATATATGTTGTTATATAAGTACATTTACAATAAAAAATATGATATTATTATTAATTTCCACTTATGAATTCAATTATTATTATTATCGATGATATGAATTAATGATTAATTTATATTAATAAAAGAAATAATACATATATAAAACTCATCATATATTATAAATTAATTCATTTGATACATTAAAATTTTATAAAAAAAACATAGGTTTATAATTTTAGGGATGTTACATTCTCCTCCCCCATAAATTAATTAGTCCATTGCAATTCAATTGTTTATCCATATATAAATCTAAATTTCCTTATTAATAATTAAGAGAAACTATAACTATGAAACATCTTTATCTTAATTGTACATAATTACCTTGAAGTCGAAATTAGAATTTTACCTCTTAGAAATTTTTCCTCCAAATAAAATTATTTATATGAAAATATTTCTAGGTTATTTAACTAATAAAAAATTTAAATACCATAACCAAGTGCTTGCAGAATCAATACATAAATTTTTTTTCCTTTTTTATAAAAGTCAACAGATGAATAATTTTTTTTACATTTGGTGTCCTTCTCCAGTATTGAATTTTGTGATTTAGACAATACATTAAAATTTTTAAAGATGTAAAATAATTAAAATAAAACTCACATTTTACATCATGAGAACTAAATAAAAAATTGAATCCATATTTTATAGAACCAATAAAACTCATGGATATTATTTTTTCAAAACATGGTGTGAATATTTAATTTCCATGTTTATCTGTTTAAATTTAGTGAAAAATAGTTATACAGAAACTCATTTAAAGGTATTTTGAAACACTTTATATAAAATATAAATATTCCCTAATGATTATTACATTCAAAAATACGAATTATTTTTGAAAATTCAACTCAAAAATACATCATTTAAACACATGAATTTATCATTTAATATTTATTGAAAATAAAAATTTCATTATCGATTATTTTAATAAATTCAGGATCCAATGAAAACAATGAGTCTATAAGAAATTTCCTATATATGACACCATCTCATGAGGCCATGGGTTCATTCCCACTATACATTCACCCACCTAATACCCATGTATGGATTCATTCTTTCTTGAATACATTTTGATTATTTTTATTTCTCAATAAAAATACCACATAAACATTTAGAATATATATGAATAAATTATTTTCATAGATTAAAATAACATTAGAACATCCCGAAATTGATAAATAAGGTTTTAAAAAAATCTAGTGGGGAAGGCCAAATTTTTAAATATTTACACTACTTTAATATACAAATAAATTTACACATTAAAAAACAAAATATTTTGTTAAAAATCATGAAACACAATGTGTAATTATAAAATATTTTAATATCCTATAACACACATGATATTTACATAAACATTATATATTTCAAAAAATTACATAGAGAAATTACTAATTCATATTCTAAATAAAAACAATGGCATTAAAATTAAACAAAACTATTGGATAAATCATCAAACATCATCATTATAAATTCTTTTTCTATAAAGTAATAATTTTTCATGATAATTTAAATAAAATGTTTTGATTATATTACATATATGCATAAATAATTTTGATGATATATAAACAAAAATTATGAATATAAAAATATATAAAATTATAAACTTTTAATGACATGAATATTTGAAAATAAATAAATTCCATAAAATCAAAACATGTTATTCATAAAAAATAATATTTTTTTAATAATATTCCATAACAATATTATCTGACATAAATGGATTTTAATGAAATCAAATTCTTTATTAAAATTATGTTTTTCAAAAAACAATCATTGTCAAAGTATATATTTTTTCTTAAAAATAATAACTATATAATTTGTTAAATAAATTATTACATTGAAGAAAAAACAAAAAAAAATTGGTATTAAATTAGTAATAAAATATAAAAATAATGAGATAAAAATATTATTTTCATACCTAAGGAGGTCCTCTATAGAATATTAGTTCTTTTTTATCAAACTATCGATGGGTGTGAAACACCCAATCATTCCGAGTAACATTAATTCCAGGTTGCGGAACACTAAAAAAAACTAACCACCGAGATAGTTCATAAAAAAACTACCTATTTATACTCTAGATCAAATTTCTATATTCAATTAAATTGTTTTTCCACAACTCCTATATTCGTTTATTTTACCAAAACCAGTTGATGAAGAAAAAAAACTATTTGATCTAACTGTAAATAATGTCATGAGAGATGAATATAACTGAGAATTGTATTTTTAAACATAGTATTTTGGTAAAATATATTATTATAAGTTCAAAACATAGAATAGAATGATAAAAGTAATTTATTAACCAAATTTAATCATGCGGTAATGCATTCATATCAATTTTATAATATAATATGTTTAATTTTGGTTCCAAAGGGATTGAGATGCAACCAAAAAAATCATTGTGATAAATTTTTGTGACCCACATTTGAACCACAACAAACTATAATATACCAAAAAGAGACAACCAATAATGATTGAATAAGTTGATTCAATTATCAATGTAAATTTTCGGGTAATAAAAATATAGATTCACTTTAATTCCTTAAACAAATGATCGAACATTGCTCAAAGTTTGAATCCTTTGGATTCGACCAACTACACTCGGGATTTTGAATCCTTTACCAATGATCGAACACTGCTCAAAACTCTTGAATTCTTATCTTTCCTTCATGCACGATCCCCAAGTTGGCAATTGATATAAAAGCCTTAGAACCACATCTCTTCTTTGATTGACATACCCTCTTTTTGTGATCAAGACCCACTGCACCCACATAACTTCGACTCATTATATTTGTTTGTATTCATTTTGAATCATGAATTAATTTTTTTATTAATTTAATTTTCAAAAATTTATCATAATATTTTATTTTTTACAAACATAAATTTATAATTTTCATATTTGTAATATAGAAACCATAATTTATTAAAGTGATTTTAAGTACTACAAATCATTTCTATATAAATATTTTTAATAAAATAATCAATATATTTAAATTTGATTAAATATTCAAATTTTGATATACCTAAAAACATTAAAATTAACACGTAAATTCCCATTTCATAATTTCATTTATTATATAATTATTATAATTATAACAGTTAAAAATATTACTTCAAAATTATTTTACTTTTAAAATGTTATCATATTTCTATTATACAAAAATAGTAATTTTGTGGTTTATTTTATTCATTTTTAATTCAAATTATTAAATGTTTATACATTTTTATTTTTTTGATTTATTAATATCATTATTAAAAGACATGAATTAATTTTTATATTTTCTTAATGAAATATATAATTCTCATTTAAAACATATCTTAATTAATAAATTATTTATTTTAATAAAAAAATATCAAAATATTCTATGATTTATAATTTTTCGGATTTTATGATATTACTTAATAAAATATGAAGTTTTAAATATTGGATTAAATGTTAAATATTTAACTTTAATTATACCCATTAATAAATAAATATTAATTAAATTTTTTATGATAAAAAAATATTCCCTGAATGAAATACTTTTTCAATAAACTCTTCTTCAGCCCAAAAATTAATTTATAAAAAACATATTCATAGTGATGTTTAATATGATCTAAATTAGATAATTTTTAATAAAATAGTATTTATTTTATCGTATGATATTCATCAAACCCTAACTAAAAAATTAATTGAAATAAATTATAATTTTTACAAAAAATGGTCATATTTGACTATTTATTAAAAAATAAACCATTTTTTAAATATCGATTAAATTCACCATTAGATATCAATGAAATTTTATATTTGAAAAATTTAATCATTCAAAAAAATTAAATTTAAAATATAATTAGTTATTAATTATAATGTTTTAAATAAAAAAATAAAATAAAAAACATTTTTGGAGAAACAATAATTTTGAGAGATAAAATCAAAATTTGAAAAAATTATAGAAAATATATTTTTAATTATTAAATAAAGTTGAATGATTTAAAACTGTTATAAAGCAATTATTTTTTGAGATCACAATGAGAGAAATGTTCAAATCTCAATCTCCATTAAACTGTTAGAAAATGATAACAATATATTCTATTTGGTATAAATGTTTTTCTTAGACATACCATATATCAATGGATGAAATTTCATTTTAAAACACCAATATTGATCTAGAGATTGATTAAGACGTCTAATGAACATCACGTATAACATTGGCTCCGAATTGGATAAAATTTATTTTATTAATACATGATACTTTTACATGTCATTTATTTATATCCTATATATCTAGTCATGACAGTTATCATATCTTATTATAATGATGTGTCCTAACACAAAAAGATGATTTGAAATACCCTATAACATTATGGCTATCTGATTTTTTTTGTCCGATGAAAAAATTCATGGTGATGTTATCCCATTTCAATTGTTGTATGGGTAAATATTATAAAATCGCCTTAGATTCCTATATTTCATCCTTAACTCACTAGGATTCCAAGAACCTAGATATATACAATGAGATATTTCTATTATAGTTTTCCCACAAAATATACACATTTATATACCTATACATATTCATACATATGTAATGAATTTGGAATGATCGGATATGTGTTAGTCATAATAGTTCCTCATCAAGTCTAGTATTAGTAAGATATATTTTTGGGTTCTGAATCTTATAATTCAATCATCATCATTATGTACTCATTATCATTTCCAATAATATTTTACAACTCCATACACTTTTTTTGTGACTTTGTAATCGTCACATTGATAGATGGTTGATAGATATTGTAGAAAGATAATATTTCTACCACTCCATCATTATTTAAATTTCCATCGATTTAATTTACATAAATAGTGTATCACTTTTTATCATCACCATACATAACCATGTCTAATACTTTCAACTCAATGAATCGCCTTCCATATTTCTTTCATAGTGTGGTAGTGTTTTGGGATGTCATAATATTCACTATATTACAACCATATTATTCAGTATATGCTCAACTATTTATGGGTTCATATATAAAATACAATTTTATCATAATTATATCTATCATACTTTTCCCCATAATGATAATGCATCAATATATATAATAAAAATATTATCATTGCAAATAAATAACCAAGATACCTATAATTATAATCATAAAACATCAATTGGATTGAAGAATGAGATATCATCATATAATTAATCATAATAACATATCAACACAATTTATTAGATACCTAAATATAAATTAAAAACTATCATCTAATGTATTATAGTGTGAGAATAGTTGCATTTTTCCACCCTCCATTCATTTTTTAGAAACATTCATGACATTCGTCTTTCAATGGAACATATATCCATTCATAAATTGCTATATGATTTTAATAGTGATCCATGAAAAATATTTCTCAATACATAATTAATATCCATCAAATCAATTAATTCAATAGATCTTAGTGATAGATGTTTGTTTGGACCCATGATATATAACTTCTTCCCTAGATGCATCCACCTATATACTGAAACATGATATTAATGGTCCCAAAACAGAAACATTCTATTGAAACAATTCACACATATAAAAATTTAAAATACTTTTTCCTTCATTTGGATATTTAGTATAGTATTAATGTGTTATTCACTCTTCTCCTTAAAATTGTAATATATAATAACATCATTATATAGACTACATAAAAGTTTTCATGAAAATATCTAAATACTATATACATTAAGTTGTTTAATATAAAGATGTAATTATTATTAATGATTATTATCAATATAAATTTATTTTTTTATACCTCAATAAGATGGATCTATTTTGTATATTTCACTTATGACCCAAATTAATAGTATACTAATCAATGATATGTATTGTAGAAATATTGGGATCTTGAATATTGATTGAACAAACTATCACTATGGAAAACATGATGGTTATTCCAAGACAGGATATTGGTAAGTTTCTAATAACCAATGTTGAGTCATAATGATACATAAATATTCATAATGAGATTAATATGTGTAGTCAAAACTAATGAAAATTGTTGAATGAACCTATAAAATCGTAAAAATATATGACCAGGTTATCTATAAAAATATTTTATTTCATCATATCGGTATTTTCATACTGCACCGAGTTTATGTGAAATGTGTTATTCTATTACAATATTGTTCTTTATTGAAAATTTTATATCACAGTTATTGGACTAGTGTGTATGGAAAAAGAATTAATTATTAATTTAAAATATTATAATATATATATATATATATTTTTAATCAAATTTATAAAATTGAAAATATGTTTTTCTAAAGTAAATACTGATTATTTGAATAAATATTTTATGCACATAATTTTTTATTGTTTTGATAAATTAGATTTATCATTATATACTAATTATCATAATGAAATAAAATTTTAATATATTAGATGATTTCATATTCAGGTGGATTTTTTAGACATTAAATAACAATTACTACATCATTACGAACCAATAAACATTTTTCTGTGAATGGTTTTTATGTTTATGTGCACATAATTTAAAATGAATTTTTTCCACTTCTAATATTATAATATAGATTAATGTATCACATATTTGCGACTATGGGTTTTATAAATGTTAAATTGGTTCTAAATATTTTATGTTTTTATTTATATTGATTGTGGAAAAAAATTTCAACTCGGTAATTATAAAATGGGTCAATGAGAGTTAAATCCTTGAGATAAATTCTCAAAATAAACAAAAAGAACTACATCATATTAAATATTAAGGATGTAATAAGCTATATAAATAAACTACTAAAATATATAATCATTTTGTGCAATTTTAACCTGATAATGACATATATATTATTTTATGTAATGTAAACTTTCAGATGTCACTCCCTTGATATTAAAATCTCTATTATATTAACATTTGAATATAAATTGATTAATTTGGTTCCAAATGAATATTTGAATTAATAATTATTATTTTTCTTGGTAACTTATTTTTTATCATTGGAGGTGGATGAATTAGATTATATACCTTCCAAATGTTGACAATGTTCTTGTTCCATATATAGAGGAATATTGTAAATGTTATTAAAATAACAAAAAGTAATATTTATTGGTTACATATTGACTGTAGATATTTAATATGATGTAAACAAATTAATGGGTCACATAGTTTAAACGTCACCTACCCTATTATATTATTAAACATTTTAAACATGATATAGATTTTTTGATCTTCAAGAAAGACTAAAAAAATGTTACTTATAAAGGGATCTAAATGGGTCCTACTGAAGAATAGGTAATCGTCTTACCTAAAGGATTTAAATTTATTTCATCTTATACATCCAATAAATATATTGTATTAGTCATAAAATATTATATTAAATATCTTAAATGTACTAATATTCTATTATTTTTATTAAAATTCTATAATCTAATAAATGAGATGTGAATGTATCACTCGTGCATACATGTGGAGTACCACCTCCACATAAAGAATAGTTTCACTACATATCACAATCTTTCATCAATAAATATTATGATACGATTAAACGTTATAAATGATATTTAGAACCAAATAATTATTCTAAAATAGTATCATTATATTTAGCTATATAGCATTCTTTTCGTTGGAAATTTATAACATCACGCGAGCGTATATGGGGACTACCACCTCCTTGATGAAATGTGATTATTTTTTCGATTAATTTTTAAATGTTTCATAACAAGGATATATTTAATGAAAATTTTGGGGAAAAATAATGGAATAATTAGAAAATAGAGGTTAAATATTATTTAACAATCTCTTATTCCATTTATCAAAAAGCGAAAAACCCATTCATGCATAGGTACTGCCTATTGTCAACATGAATGATGTAATTCATTTTTATAAATATACCATTTATATATTATTGTATATATATAATGAATATATATTATTACTATAAAATTAATAAAAATATGAAAATAGTGGAACCATTATCAATATTCATTGATGGGACTTTCATGCTAAAAATCTCATAAAAACAATCTATTATCCCATAGAACTGTGATTTTAATAAAAAACTATCAATAAATTTATAGTAAGAAGATATATACAAATATAATATATTTTTTATATAAAAAAATATTATTATACAATACATGTATAATTAATATTTACTTATTATACATGAGTATCATATTCCCAGTACTAAATATTTGACCTTTGGTAATCGATTAAGGTTTCAATCCCATTCACATATATATTATATCATCTTTAATTAACATGATGTAATTATATGAACCCTATCAGACAAATGAATATCATTTTTGTTATTATATGGTTATTTCTTGAATTTTTATGTTCCATACCATTTCCCTTTCATTTTTACTGAAACTAATATAAGTGATATTTCTAAGAATAGTGAAACATATTTATCCTCTTTTAGTTGAAAAACATTTTCCTTATATATACTTGTTATATAAAATGTTGTATTTTTAATATTCTCCTGTGACTGATTAATTTAATTATTACCATAGTATTTCATTTCATAAGGTAGATTGATAATAATATACTTTTCCTTTTCTGAATGGTATTATTTTAATAAATGGGTGAATAATTTTTTATGACAATGCCAGGAATAAAATTTTCCACTATCATAACCACTCAAAAATTTGAAGTATATTTTTCATGTTTCCATATTTATTATAAAATAATCTTTTTTATTTACAACATTCAATATAATTTTTATATTTTTTATTAAAATATGATTATTTTGTCGTAATTTTTAAATATTTTATGTGATCTTGTGAATTCCTTCTCATTTATGAATAAATGATTTTATTTTACATATTTTTTACTAGGATGTGATCCAATGATACTATCCTTATACTTTATTTGAATGGATTACTATTATAATGATTATATTTGGTTAATAGACCATTATATTATGTGGAGTCAACAGATTATGAAGAGTAACATAAGAATTATTAAAGAGCTAAAGTGGCCTAAGAAGAATTATAGTACATTACAAAACAAGGATGTTTCTAAACACATGTGCATCATACATCCCGCACAGTTCCCCTACATAGAACCAAAAGGAACCCCCCCCCCCCCACACACACACACAAAAACATAGGGTAGAAACAACTATGCCAAGTTCCGATGTTGGGCAGATACGCCATAGTCCTACGTAATGAACCTTATTTGACTATGGAATACTATTTTCCTACTAATTGTACCATTGGACTCCTCATTTTCACCTAGAAAATTTAAAGAGGACCCCAAGATCGGGTCATGAATGTCCTTCACCCATGTCTACAAAAGTTCTCCATGTTATACTCACAAACCAGAGTGATGATAGAATTAATATGGATAATTGAAATCAAATCCCCATTGGGGTCTCAAAACATAAGGCACACACCTAAGGACCTGTTATCTCTTATTGATCACCGCATGCGCTTGGCCTCACTCCATAACAAGGTACATTTTTGAAACCCTTTTGTAGACACATTAGAAACCCCATGATGTCATGGATAACTTATTTACAAATTATTTTTTCCCAGGAGGTCCATTGTTCATGGAACACACAGTCCATACATGATTAATCCTCTTATGTGATGTAGTTCTAGTTCATCTATGGCACTGCACAAGGAAACTATTACCTATAATCCATGATGTTCATGAGCCCCTGATTGATTCATTAGTACATCCTCCAATAAAAGGAATATGCTTCCTATGGCTCCCAAATATGATTTGGACCCTGTGGAAACCACCTCTTATGCCTCCAGACTTCCAAACCATAAGAAAAAGGAACTCATTGATATCTCCTATTTGAATTATTATTCGTAAGGTTAGAGGTTTCCAAAAAATTATCTACCATATGTTTAGGATCCTCTTTGTGTGTGTAGATTTTTATTCCCATAGTAATGAAGAACATGGCCATGTGAATAGTGAAAGTGATTTCCCAGTCTCGGATACTAGGGTTAGAACCATGTCCTACCCCTATTGTCTCTAAGATCCAGATCTTCAAATTCCAAGTAGAGAGGGTGAGGATTACAGTTGGTTTTCCATTCAACCATGTCCTACCCCTATTGGAATACGGCTATGTGTGTCTTCGCCATATTGATAGTTTTTTTAATTGGTTAAATATTGACTGTAGATAAGGAACATTTGATTAGACTTTCTTGAAGACCAAAACATCTATATCATGATTAAAATGTTTAATAATATAATAGGGTAGGTGATGTTTAATCTATGTAAAAACTTATGATGTTCCCCACTAGTGGTATCATACAAAATGGGTTACAATCCCATTCACAAGGACACATGGGAAACCCCCATATGGGTTTGATCCCAAAATCAATACAACCCTGATATCCCATGGGGAAGACGCACTCCATGGTGCCCCAATGTGTTCTTAGAAAACCATAATCATTATAATAACAATCAAAGGATCTATAATCATTACATATGAGGATAAAATTCATGGGTGATTTCAAATCAATACTGATTTCTCTATTAAGGATGATCCTAGGATAAATAAATATGGTTCATAAGATCTTTAAATTCTAATAATTTATTATTAATTCAAGGGTAAAACACTTCATAATTGGGAATTAGTGAATGATTCATTTCATAAGGGAGTCTCAAAGTAAGAAACAATTCCACTAAAATTGTATTGACGAGCCCAACAGCCCTTCCTCTCGACAAATGTGAGTTCTTAAGAATCATTATCCAAAATAACTAATGAGCATCAGCCTTAGGAATATAAGTCCACAAATATATATAGACCCATAGGGTGTTTCCTATTCCACTAAAAATCATTTTTTAATAAACTCAAAAATAGTTGACACGACATGAATGATTGCACAAAATTGATCCACTTATAGTCAATCATCAAGAGACATGATTTCTGAGGGAAAAAACGGTAAACCAGAGATCAATCCTAAACCAAGATGATAATGCCTCACATATCATTGGCCAATATCACGTGATAGAATAAGACCAAAAAATAAATTCAATAAGGATTTTGTTCATTCAATTGGGAAAATTCTTTCACATTGTTTTTAATTTGTGTTTTTTCAATATCTAGGAACTATTTTTCAAAACTCCCCTCAATCCAAGGACAACATTCCATATTTCACCAATGACTGCCTTGAATTTTGTACAGAATTGGTATTTACCCATGAATATGACCCCATAACCATCCCAACCTCTATAATGTTGGTTTTCTAACTCCTTTATACAAGAATACAAACAAAATGTTACAATATTTACCATGGAGGATGCCGGATATGCCCTCCAGTTTATGAATACACATTGATCTTCCAGTCTATGATGACCGGGTTTCTAGATGAAAATGGTATTGTCCTTTATATTCAACCATTTTTAGAGCATATTTGATGAATGTAAAAATAATTCCCTCCCATATATCATGGAGTTGGAACACGATATTTAATATAGACCCATATATAAGACACAAGTGTCTTTCTCGAGGGCTCCATCTAAAAATTCTCCACCACCAATACCACATGGTAGTGAATGAATAACATGATGAGGCTGTCATCCATGGCTATCCAACATGGGTAATCTATACCTGAGCACATGGGATGGCCTACTAGAGGCAATAGTTTTTCAGTGAGTTTAATGGTCATAACAATTCCCCCTCCAGATAATCCATACAACTCAATTTGGTGGACAACTATGATAAGTCACATACACACATCCACCATGATTAAACTAGTCTACGGACTCACCAAGAGGCATCCAAGAAGCCCATAATTCAAATCTAGTAGAATACCATTATTAGAAACATACACCTGAATACACCAAATTATTCTTCCTTAGGAATCATATGGTAGTAGTTAGTGAAACCTATTATTTGTGTTTGGAAGCATGCCATGAGTAGGCACACATACATGCCTACATTGAACAAATCTATCATTAGTTTTATTTGGCATCATAGAAATAAGTCATTCAGAATGTACTGACAATGAGTTGGGGGCAGACCAAAACTATCTACCCCCACAAACGAGTACATTAATTATCAACTGTCAGGAAGGAGGGAACATGATACCACACAATCAACTACACTATATATTTAATGGGCATAAAACATCATTCTAATTGTTTCTATCACCAAGCGTAATGAAAAAAATGTGGAATATCCCTATGAAAATATATTTAAACATCCTAAATAATTTCGAGTACATCATAGTGGTGATGAATGTAGTGACTGATGGATGGATTTAGAATTTTTTTCACATGTGGAATGTCTCATCATCAAGTCACCATAGAGAAGATACATGTATATGTTACTCTCCAGGAGAGGTGTGGGGATCTCTATGTTATATTAAAAACTGTACTATAAATATATAACAATTCTAAAATAAGTTCATTAGCCCATCCTAATGGCCACACCAAGGTAGCCATACACATACGCATGAAATCAACTTCTAATATTATGTTAACCCTAGTCGCTTCTAAGAAGGCATTTAAGAAGAATCATCATCAAACATAATTGGAATATAAGGAGATGAACTATGATCCGACTCTAATTTACACTCGATTTATTGATGAACTCATACCCTAATATGTGGACAATCATGATCATTCTCCCCTATCACTATATTAAGAGGGGGGTTATATTAATTTTGATGGTACCCCTTAGAAACATTATTATGTTGAATAGATTCATGACCACAATATGGTTGATCTTAAGGTACTATCTCTTGGTGAAAACCATGAAAACCCACTAGGTGGCTAGATGATCTCAAATAAAGAAGGCCTTCCCCTTTTTCTAATCCAGCGTGGTAGTCCTCCCCATGATGGTGTTCTATGAAACATTTCTCTCAATATAAGGGTTTCATTTTTTTAAGATAATTCTTAAATTGGAATTAGTGTGACAAAACATTCCACCTATTGTAAGGATCAATAAAAAAAGCCCAATCATATCTAATTCCATGATTTTTTATTGTTAAAACCTTTCTTAATTTGAAGAAAACACATGTTTTACGTCATTCTCTGAACCACTCATGGGTCACCTATATTATACTGTAACTGAGGAAGTCCCTATCAACTTTATTTCAAATGAAAAGGTGGTAAAAAAGAGTCCACATTGGTCAAACCTTGTAAAGGAGTGACTAGAAAATTATGAAGAACATGTGTTAAACATGGGGAAACTAGTGTGTAAATATTTGATACCCATCATGTTCTATCCATTATCCACCCATAAATACTTCATTTTTATGTTTTTTTCTAAGGACTTTGTCCATGAAATTTTTCTCAACATATGGAATACGTTTCATAAATTGGAACCAAAGCTGTTAAAATTTGATGAGTACCAAAGTCATGTAAAGAAAATATAAGGGTCTCAATTATAACGTTACTTGTAAGACCTCCAGGATTAATGAAATCCAATGATCGAGAGGCACCACAGATCCCTTCAATACAGGTACCTCAGAACATCAAAAAAATTTCAACAGAAGACCATTGATACACAATATAGTGTTCATAATAAAAGGTTTGGGGTGCACATTGAGTGTTACATTTTTCATTGCTCAATGTCCATTAAATACTATTAAATATTATAGAAGAAATATTATTACCACATAACATCATAAAATTTTAATTTGTTCATAACAGAAGTCATATTTAGCAAAAATAGGGCCCACCTGACTATCACCAACATCTGGCTAGAAGAGAGAAATAAATTGAATAACTCTGACACTGGGAATATGATAATGGAAATTTCAGAAATCAAGCAACAGTCTATGAAAATAGCTGATTAAAGATCATGATGGATGATCCACCTAGATCATGCTCAAATAAAACAATATAGAATCACATTTTCAACCACTTTAGTAGAATCTAATGTGGTTTATGAGAAACCTGAGCCCAAGGTCTTGTGGAAATTTTCACCTCAAACCCTCTTATTTAGGTGGAATTGGTCTTCTTGTGATTAGAGAAAATCGATCAAAATAGGTTTTCCCAATTAATCTTATTTTGTGATCAAGTTCCATTAGTAAGAACACAGATGACTAAACTATCTAAAAATTCCATTCAAATTTTTGTCTACCTAGAAGCTAGTAGAAAATCCTTTAATGATAGAAAAACTCATCATGGAATGTGTATAAGAATAAAGTATCTCAAATTGAATAATAGAATGTCTGTAATGTGTTCTTCATCCATTATTCCCATAACCACCACCCTAACATATTCTATAAAACATGAGCCCTATTCAGAAGGGTCAGAAGAGGATGTTGTCTTTTCGTAACATGGTATACACCAAAAAAATTGATAGAGGTGTGCTTCCAAAACACATAGAAATTCCCTGAATCTGGGAATTCCTTAAAAATATTCCATTTTTACCCCCTTAAAAGTAATCAAATAGTGAAAATGGTAAGGTTAAATTATATATAACTTACATCTAGAAGATGTTCAACCCATTTCTGATGAGGAATTACTCTCACGCTAGTATGTGGAGTTGATATAATTGAGGAGAATCAATATATAATTACTCCATGGAAGCCTTAATATTGGATAATTTTTTTTAATAAGATTATCAACATGCACTTCTAGCTATAACACCTCACAGAAGAAGGTTTTCTGTAGTCACAGAAACATTGTTTGGAAAATCATCCGAACATGGGATACCAGCCACTAATATACTTGTGTCATAGAGTAGAAGATCGAAAAATCCCTCTAATGGGTGAGCATCAAGAGTATGTTTAGGAACATTCTCAAAGGCCTTGATATATGGGTTAGCCATGACAGATATTATCAATGATGTAACTGATAGACCTACAATCCAATACACCTATTTAGTCTCCAGATCCACCAGAAATTCATTGTATACTTATGTACTATATCGAGTCATTTATGGATTCATTAGAAGTCTTGAACGAACAACATGAACCAGTACAACAGTTAAGGATTCCTTGTCCTGAATAGGTAGATCTGATGCATCCTCTTAAAATCGTTGGGGACAACACATTACCTATTTTCAATGTATAAGGTGATCTAGAGTATCCCATGAAGCATTTTGACTCTCTTTATGATCCCATGATGGGGAAACCTGAATAACATGAGGTGGTGAAACATATGTGCTTCATGAAACATCTGTATGGACCAGATTACATTTGGTACACATGCTTGTACTCTCAGACAGTCACTCCATGGGAAGACCTCCATCGTATATTTTTCAGGAAAGTTAGTTCTATGTTTCAAAAGAATAAAATCATTGATCTCTCAAAATTTATAAAGTCATAAAATATGTGACTTGAATTTCATTTCTTGTTTAAAAGGGTTGAAATACTCTTTTATCATACTATTCCCTCAAGAATTGTGTCTTTCATCGATCGAATCAATCTTCACGACGAGTTGTGCACACCCCTTATTCCTTTAGCGTATTCATGATGGGTTTTCCACCTTTCTAAAATCCCTCAAAGGGTTCAATACTCCATCACATATACCAATGGTAAGTCCTATGTAAATTAATCATCACATGGAATGAGAGATGGGAGAGAATATGATTATGTAGTTACATATAAGCATGCCTCATTAACATATCATGCTTCAAATCCTGTAACATATCGTATGACTCCACCTCCCGAGAATCATAAAAAAAATCCTAAATTTTCATAATAGTAATATAGAACTAAGGAGAAATCATTGTGTGGTGATGAAAAAAATTTCTATTCAATTCAAAAAAAAATATCCCTAGAAAAATAATGAAGGCATTGGGAAAAAACATATTCATTTTTTCAAATCATAATAATCCCAAAAAAAGTTATGAAAACATATGGAAAACTATTTCGCATCCCATAATATTCTAAGAAATGACATCCATGATTGTTTTTTTTCAAGTACATCCTACAGAAGATGGTGGAATCCTGGAATGTGAATCTGGTGATATATCCATCTATAGATTCATATATTCATGCCACTAATATAGAGGAGAAAAATGATTTACAATAAATAAATACAAAGAGTATGCCAATTTTCAGTGACTGGATGTTCATAAAGATAATCAAACAGACTCATTGTATCCTCTAAGATCATTAAAAAATTTCAATTGTTCCTTCAACCACTTCCACTACAAAATTTTTCTCATAATCAGCATTTTGGTCCTCTAAAATCCAGTCATAAAATACAACATCACATCCAGAGGAGTAAGAAGCAGTCAATGTAAGGTGAGATTTATACAAAGCTTATTGTAGCATTTAATTTATCATATTTCATGTCTATAGTCCCACAACAGTGGGAACTACTCCTCTAAAATTTATAATGAGAGTTTACCCATGGGAGAGCTCCCCAATGAGCTCAGTATTAATAAGGAAATTATGCCACACATGAAAAAGTCTTATATGACGAAAATTATCATAGATATATTATAGTATACGTAAACACATAATCAAACCTGGTATGTATGAAGATCTAGTAGACCTAATCCATCAAAGAAAAAATTACTTATGTCTCTTATGCTAATATACAGGCCGTCCACAAGAAGTACATCAGCTCTTAAAGAACTAGAAAATTAGAATCCATATAATGGGATGCTCATTCCATTGGACCAAAAGTATGATGTTTTGAGTAAATTAGAAATTTATCTAGTGATGTCATCAATCCTAGATGCTTTTAGTTTTTCTAAATATCTCAATAAAGTTATTATCATGTCCTGGTCAATACATCATGAATTTAAATTATAGGTCCTTACTTCTGAGGTCTATCATGTGGTAAATGACCATATTGAATTTGAAATAAATCACTTCATTTACATACTAGGATGATAATGATATCATACATGGACACATATAGGCATTTTAAATAACTAGTAGAATTAATGACATGGATTTCTGACAGGCCCACTTTGTAAATGGCTAAGGAAATAACCTTCTTCTCGTCCGGATGCTTCATCAACTAGGCTTCAATGGATCTCACATTCCCCATGCACTATAATATTAATGGGATATTAATATAATGAAGAAAATCACTATGGATAAAATCAACATAGAACTCTGGTTTGGGATCTTGTGTTTCAATTAGAATTCATGCATTTTCGGCATGACATTACTTTCAATGTTCTTTTAGTAAGACCCTAGAAGCATCGTCATGTAGTTATTCCCTCTTCATACCAAAAATTCCAAAAATATTGTGCAATGGTAAAATTGTTACATGTAAAGAACCAAGGTTTTATCAAAGGGCATTTCCTTCTTATAATTATGTCACATAAAATCACATTAGGAAACAAAATGCTACATCATTCTTAAAATAACTATTAAATAGCATGTGACCTTTATATACTAGCTATTAATACTAATTTTTAACATTTGTGTTTACAATATTAAAATTATGGCACACATGGTTTTGATCTGTATGATATTTTGAATCTTATAAGACAAACATAATATATAGAGAATAGTAACATAGCCATATGAATAGGAATGTTATCACAATGAATAGTAATATGACCCTCATGAATAATAAACCATCCATGTGAATAGTAATCATTAAAAAGATAGTATAAATAAAATTTACCAATTTCATAAGAGATAATATGATATAAATATATTATAGTATACGTAAATAATCATTTTAATTTTTTTTTAAAAGTGTTGGTATTTTTATTATTCACATATATTTTATCTTTAATCTAAAAGATAGTATATTTTCACAAAATTTATCCATAAAATAATCATTTGATGTCTTATAATTTTATGGTAATTTTATGAGACCATAAGTAAAATTTCAACGTAATATAAAATGATTTTTAATTTTAGAATTTGTATTTTATATGTAAATTAATATTTTAATTACAAAATTAATTAATCATAATTATAAAATTATTTTCAGTATAAATAGTCTATTTTATAATTCAATAAATTGAAAAATGGTTAAGGATATTTTTATGGATTTTTCTTAAATACATGATTTTAGAATGAATAGTAAAATACAATAATTTACAATAAATGCTAAAAACCTTAATTTTTTAGTTTTGTTTGAGTCATGGATGAGGTAAGTGACCATTGGGTTAAAATAACATGCTCTATGTTTTTTATTTACTTATAGTAATAATTAATATTCATTTTTTGGATCAAAATAATAAACTAATTATTAAAATATTAGAAAAACACTTCTTTCCTCCACTATAAATACCACCAATTACACCCTCTTCTCCTCGCACCACTCAAATGTTTATCCTTGCAAATATTATTCCAAATAACCTTCCCTAGTCCCTCTACCATATCCAAGATATCATTCTCACATCAAAATACAAATCCTATGTTCCATGAGGAGGATCACAAGAAGAGAATTCAAGAGGCAAATCCTCTCTCTCTTTTCTTTTAATATCCATTCAATTTCAATTAATGTTGTTATTATCTAATAACCTATCATCTTAAAAATAGCATGATAACTCCAGTAAATTAAATATATAGTAATTGTATCATGTTAATGGAAGATCCAACATTAGACTCCACCCTCTCTCTCTCTATCTATTATCATAAAATGAAATCATAGCCCACAAATTTTCAATTTAATGACATTGTTGGCTATAAACTATAATTTTCCATAAATTCCATAAATTCAATTAAAAGAGCATTAAATGGTTGAAAAAATATTTTAATGTTTATTTTTTAACCCCTTTTATGTTCTACAACTAACTTAAACACGTTATACTAAATGATAAAGCAAAACAAGTTTGTTGTGATCAAAACCCACAAATATTAACCTAAAAAGATCATCAATAATTTTTATTTAATGAATCAGCCAAAAGATATATAACCAAATCCTTCATTAGATTGGTTAAACTTATAATATATATTTACAACATATTATAACAATTCTTTATATTTATCTACAGCTTAAATGATCATCCATTCATGTTTTCAAGTAAACGTATCATGAAAACTAAAGAAACAAACACTCTCTGACAATGAATTTTCACTCTACAACTCATCCAAAGGTCTATAAATAATCATAATAAAAATTTAATTAATAATATTAATATAAAAATGTTATGGAATGTATAATTATTGAATAAGATATTGTTATATAATATATAAATGTAAAAGAGGATTTCATAAAAATGGTAAGAGGATTTTTTAAACCCATATGTATTTTTTTGGTATCACATGTTCACCCCATATTCAGTATGGTTATTTCATAAAATTATTCTTTAATAGTTATATTAGATTTTCTGTTATATACAACTATTCCACTAGAGTTTTGGACAAACATAATGTATTCCAAAAGAACACTTCTTTTAAAACACACCTTTTTTACTTCTAATTCAAGGTTGTTGATTCTTATATCAAGTATGTTATTCAACAATTCTTTTTGGATTCCAATTTTTATGAATATTTCATTATGAGATTAAAAAACATTAATTTAAATGTGTTATTTATGTTGATTATTGGTATGTGTTCTATGTGGAATTCATGATTATGATGTTATCGATGCGCCCAGAATTACATAGTGAAATGTTAATGTTATGACGTGGTGGGTGCACCAGGGATTATAAATTACTACAATGAATTTGGTAATGTGATAAACATCATGTGTAATGTGAAATATTCATGAAAATTATTCTATATTTATTGAAAACAATGTGTGGTAGTTTACCACTAAGACGTGATGTTTCATTTTTATAAATTTTTTACTTCCTAATGCTTGTCTTAATGATTCATCTTATGGTTATGGTCATATTCCCATATTGTGATGATAAAGACTATGCTCACCCAATGATATATTGTATAATTTTCTTATCTATCCTTTTACTAGGCTTTTAGTTCACACTTTTTATTTATATCCTCCAGTGACTACCGATACTAAAGAGAATTCAAGGTCAAATAAGAAGCTAAGAATGAAGGAACTAAATAAATTTTTATGTTTTATTTTGTAAATTTTATGTATGGACCATTTTTCCAAGACACGAAAGCATTATATCCTCTATGTTTAGTGACATTATATTGTTTTTCTTTAAAATTGTGTAATATTTTTGTAATAAAAATCAAGGTCTCTATACTTGGAATGAGATTTAAATTTAGATAATTTGGGAATTAGGATTATAGAACCTTTTCCAAACCATTTTGTATGAGCCTATGTATTTGTAATCACCCATGATGCATTTCTAAACATATGGAACCCACATAATATTAGTCTTAATTTTAAAAAATTAATAAATTATATATTCATGACATGTTGTTTTATGATTCATTCTTACATTTTATATTTATGAAATTGATGTGTACCAGGTAAAGAAGACCCACAACCAATATGATGGACAATACTGTAATTTCACAAATGACATCCTCATTTCTTTTGGAGGTGGAATTCAAATATTCTTAGTGATGCTTACTCAGCTCTCTCAGGTTATGAACAATAATATAAATAAAATGGGAACACCCTCCTTCACCAATAAGGTAGAAACTGGATATCAATTGGTCTATACAAAAATGACCACAAAGAATTAGTGGATCTTTCGACACACTAGTTATAGAATCGTGAGTCAACTTGATAGAGATGATATTTTATTTTATTAACTATTCTAAGATGAATCATTTGAATCTAATTGTTCTCCATATATATGTAGAGGCCAATCAATGGTGGGATTTTATTAATAACTCCATGTGGATGGAAGTAATTGAAGAGATGGAGTGGGAAGACTTTAATATAATGTTCCTTGATAAGTATTTTCATATAACCCTTCAGAGTGAGAGGTAGAGAGAATTAATAGAACTAATGAAAAATAAAGGAGAAAATTTCATGGCCTACTAAGAAAATTTGACAGGGCATCCATGGTAGACATTGTCTTTTTCTATAAAAAAATTATTACAAAATTGCTAGATTCTATTGCGTTTTAAAACCACACCTTTGAAAGGCTATTAAAATTCAAGACATTGAGAGTTACGTTGAATTTGTTTGACTTTATCTCGACATATATATGCAGTTTCAAGAATGGAATCATGGATATCGTGATATGAAACAATAGGATGATTTTTAAGATAGTGGATCTAATGAAAAAGCTGGAACGAAAACTCAACCACCCACTTGTCCAAAATACACAAAGATTCATAACGAGAACTGCCTCACAGGTACATGGAAATTATTCAACTGTTGGATAGAAGATCCCCAAGCTCATGAAAGTGGAAATGATATGAAATAGCTAGAAAATCTGGTAGAGGAATGAGAGTACCACCCTTGGACCAATCTACAATTGTAGGGATCAAGGTAATTATGGAATACAATGCACTAAAAATCATGTTCTCTATTATAATCATTGTCATCATCCACCAAATCCAGTGGATAAATGGAAGGATATGCCATCACTACCATGGATGTGGAGAAAGAAATTGAAGTTGTAAAAAGAACACTGTTTATTAACACAAGAATTAAAATAGTATTTTCAGATTAGGGTTCTACAAATTCATTTATATCTCTCAATTTTTCACGAACTATTAAATCGAATACCAGAAAACATGATGTAGAGACTTTGGTAAAAACATAAAATTGTGAAACAATTCAAACCCATGTGTTGGAATACTCACCTAATAGAGTACGTGAAATAATTCATTAAAAAACATTTTATTATTCCCATGTTGTGATTTGATTTTATATTGGGGATGTATTGGATCTATTTATATTGAGGGCATATAAACATTCTTTAAAAGGAAATATCCATTCATATTCTAATCCATCCCATGATCCTATAAAAATGAATGAAAGAACATGAATCTCATTTTAGAAATCCATCAACAATGTGGGTGTTGATTACATGTAAAGAGGCATATCATCTTAAAATGGTTGATTTAAAAGAATTTATGCACCTAGGGTAAATTCCTATCATTAGAGAATTAAATGATCTATTTCTTGAAGAGTTACCTGGGATACACACGATTCTTGAGTCGGAGTTCTCAATGAAAGTCATACCCAGAGATAATCCTTTCCCATAGTGTCCCTACTGTATGGCTCTTATCTAACTATAGGTGTTAAAGAAGATGCTTCAAGTGCATTTGGATAAAGGGTTCATATAGTCTAGTGAATCACCTGGGGTGAACCAGTTGTCTTTCTAATGAAGTATGGTGGATCAATGCAGCTATGTATTGATTATTGAGAATGCAAAAACATCATATAAAGAGAAAGTATCTTATTCCATGAATTGAGAACTTGATTGATTGATTTATAAGTGGTATGTACTTCTCAGTTGTGAATCTTCATTATGTATATCGTCATCTAAAGGTGAATAATGAAGATATTTAGAACTCTACCAACCATACATGGTATGGGAAATATTATTTTTTGGTTATTCAATTTGGATTTATTTAATGGTTGTGGCCAAAGCCTCATTTTATTATTTAATTAAAATACCTCTTTAGACTGGGTGGAGGGAGACCCATTACATATCGTGAAGGCCCAAGGCCAAGTGGCATTAATACTTGGCTTGAAATCTATTTTTTTCCCAAAGGGACCTTCAGTTAATAGTACTGAAATAGTGCCTGGGCATCTACATTACCTACTATGGTGCCACCGCTGCTACGGTCCCTACTATAGTGCCTCCACCACTATAGTGTCACCACCGCTATAGTACTGTTACAGTTCCTGCTACAGTGCAGAAACAATAACTGGAAATTAGTCCCTTCCCGGATTTGTATGCCTTGTTCAACAAGTGTGAATTTTTTTATGAAAAATGTCACATTCTTGGCACATGTGATCAAAAGTGAGAGAATTTTTTTAGACCCATAAAAATACAAGGCAATTGATGAATAGACCCGACCATCTATTGTCACAGATATCTTTAGTTTTCTTGGCATAGTATGGTACTATCGACATTTTGTGAGAAATATTTCATGATTATCAATCTTGTTAACAATGTTAACAAGGAAAGGGGTAATGTATGTCAAGAAGAATAAATGTGAGGAAAATGCCAAGGATGTAAAGAGAATGTTGACCATTGTATATTTTCTCGCATTACAAAAAAGTGATGAACATTTTGTGATATATAGTGATGATTCTAGGAATGGAATTGGGTGTGTACTCATGAAAAATGAAAATTTGATAGCCTATGCATCATGACAGTTGAAGTTCCATGAGTATAACTATCCTATGCATGATATAGAGCTAACAAAATTGATTTTTTCATTGGAAATCGGGAAACATTACCTCTATAGTGGTAACTCTGACATATATACTAATCACATGATACTAAAGTATATATTAACACAAAATTAACTCAATATGACTTAAAGGTGATGGTATGAACTAATCAAATACTATGATTACACTATTTAATTTCAACCCAGTATGGTGAACAAGTTAGATGATTCTCTAAGATGAAAATAACATTTTAATTTATATGTGTTATGGATTTGGAAATACCTTATCATCATGGATATGAAATGGAAGGATTTTTTAATCATAATTTCAGGGAATAAATCCTTTCATTCCCAAATTATTTCAAAACCCTTTTTCCATTAGAAGATTATGGAGGTACAAAGGGATGATACATAGTTGAAAAAAGGTGATTTTATTAATGGAAGCGAAGGTTAAATAGTTCCATATCAATGATCACTGTGTAATTTGGATTGGAATATGGCTATGTGTGTCTTCATCACCCAGGATAAAGAAGGATCTATTGGATAATCCCATAAATCAATATTCTATGTCCTTCCTGGTTTCACCATAATGTACCATGATATCCAAGTACACTTCTATTGGGATAAGATGAAGATGCACATCTCTGAATATATCTCAAAGAGTTTGGTATGACTGATTGTTAAATCAATGTGACAAATGTCCAAATATATGATGAAATAATTGACTATTCCCATTTATAAAATGGGTTAACATCACCATGATCATTTTTAGGGGTCTCACAAAGACATCAAAGTGAAATAATTTGATATGGGTTGCGGTGGACCACGTACCCAAGAATACTCAGTTTTATACTTTTCAGGAAAATATCTCTCTTGAACAACATTCTATGATATATGTGGATTATGTAGTGAGACTACATGGTGTTCCACTCTTGATTGCCTCTAATCATGATTTGATGTTCAAATCTAAATTCTGGAGGTGTTCTTAATATTCCATGAGTACTGAATTGAACTTAAACATGGCGTGTCACCCACAATCTGATGGTTTTTTTGGATGGACTATTCAGATGCCCAAATATATTATATGAGAATTTTCATTATAATTTAATGGTGAATGTTATTAGTATCTCCCATTTTTTGATTTCTCATAAAACATTATCTTCCAAATGAGTATTTATATTTTCCTATATTATGCTCTATATAGAAATTGATCTAGATCTCCATCCTATTGGGTTGAAGATGGAACAAGAAAGATACTCAGACAATATATTGAATAAGTGATGACAATAAATGGTTCGATCCCTTGATCATGATATAATATCTTCTCATATTCAAAAAAAGTGCATTGCTGACAATGTTGAAGGGACATGGAGTTCGATGTTGGAGATAATGGATTCCTTGGAATATAACTATGAAATAGATTGATGTGGTTTGGAAAGAAAGGTAATAAAATCCCAACGTTCAATTTCCCAATTTAGATCCTTTATCATGTAGGAGTAGTGGCCTATCAGATTTCACTTCCACTGAATATGGATCATATTAAGGTTGTGTTCTATATATCACTCATGAGAAATTACATACCATATCCACCACATATATGAATCTAAGGGCTGGTAAAACTATTTGATGTTCTCTCTTATGAGAAGAATCCATGATATATTCTTGAATGGAGAGAAATGGTTCTACTCAATAAGAAAAAACACCTTGTCATGTGTTTTGAAGGAACCATAAGTATGATGAATTAACATGGGAACTGGAGGAGGTGATGAAGGAGAAGTACCATCACATGTTTTTCTAAAATGAATTTTCTTGGGAAAATTTTCAAAAAGGGGGTTGATTTTGATGACTAAAAGTTTTATCAATTGATGTTCGCTTCTTATAATTATTCCACATAAAATCTAATTAGGAATCACAATGCAACATCATGCTTAAATGAACTTTTAAATACTATGTTACCTTTATAGCATATCTATTTTTTTTTCTACTTCCATTTTTTGAATATAAAAATTTGACACACATATCTACGATCATTAAAATATTTATAGTCTGATTAGACAAAAATAATTTTGGGTGAGTAGTATCATACCCTTATTAATAGTAATTTTATCCTTATTAATAGTAATATGACCCTTATGAATAGTAAATCATCCAAGAAAATTGTAATATTGCCAATGATAGTACAAATAATTTTTATCCATCTTATTAGTGACATTATGAAATAATTATATAATAATATATGTAAATAAATATTTCAAAAAATATTAATTAAGGGTTGGTATTTTTATAAGACATAAATATTTTATGACTAATTTAAAATAAAATATATTTTCTAAAAAAGTATTTATAAATTAATATTTTGATGTCTTATGATTTTAATGTAATTTTTTTTGACTATATGTAATTTTTATTTGTATTATTATATCATTTATAATTTTAAATTTGGTGTTATCAATGTAAATAATAATTTTAATTAAAAAATATATTAATTATATTTTGAGAAAATTCATAAATTGGAGTAAATTTTTAAATTCTAGACATTTTAAAAAGGCTATGGTGAATTGTTTTGTTTTTTCAGAAATACTTGAGTTTCGTTCGAATATTACAATAAGATAATTTAAGAAATATACTAAAAACATGAATTTTTTTAGTCATGCATGAGTAATAGATGAGGCACCTTGCCATTGGTTAGAAAAAATACAATAAATACTTTATTTAGTCACATTAATCCTCAGTATTTCTTTTCCTGAGAAAAATCATAAACTAATGATTGAAATAATAAGAAAATAATTATCTCCTCCACTATAAATAGAACCCCTCATACACTGTTCTCCCCACACCTCTCACGATATTTGGTATTTCCAACATACTTACCTTTAATATTCTGTAATACCTCTCCCACATCCATGAGCTCTTATTATCATAAAAATTGCATGCTTAGGTTCCTTGAGTAGGATCTCAGTTGGGTAATTCAAGTGGTAAATCCTCTCACTTTTCCTTGAATTTCCTCTCAATCTCAATTTATTTTATTATTTTCTTCCAATGATGCTTCCATAAAATATAATGATAACTATAGTAACATATATATTATATAATTATATCATGTCAATGGATGATCAAGAATTATTCACCTCCCACATTCTCCCTCTCATATTTTTAAAATGACATCATCTCCAACGAAGTGTCAATTTGACGACACCATTGTTGATGAACATTAATTTCTCATAAAATACTTCTAGGCTATTAATAAAACCATTAAATGGTTGAAAAAATATTTTAATGTTTATTTAGTATCCCCATTTATTCTTTAGAACTAACCTATACCCATAATACTTAATGATAAAACAAAAAAAAATATCGTTGTGATAAAAACCGCAAAAATTATCATAAAACAATCCGCATTAACTTTTATCTATTGAATCATCCTCTTGGTATATAATAAAATCCTTCGTAATATCATTTATACTTTATTAATATCTTTATAAAAATACAATAGACATTCTGGATGTTTATCTGTAGCTTTCACAAACTTCCACTCATGTATACAAGAGAACTGATCATAGAAACTACAAAAATGAACAATCCTGAACAATAAATATAGACTATAAAACTCATGAAAATTCCTATAAAATAACATAATAAAACAATAATGAATTATATTAGTTTATAAATTATAGCATCCCACCTTTTTATCACATAAACTTTCATTACGTTTTACAAAACCGAGGATCTTGAAGGTTTAATGTCTTGGAAACCAGGAACTTAAAACATGAAAACTTAAAACATTCATCTTAAACACTTGAAAGGCTTCTCCTCATGTTTATCCTAGGTTCTTTACTGCATCTCATAACTTGTGGACATACATCAAAAGAAAGGGTGAGCAGAAGGACCATTAAGGGAAACAAGAGAAACATTTTTACAGGTGAACTTGAGATACTTCAATAAGGTCATGAAAAGAAATTTAAGGAATGAGAAAGAAATCATGAGGCATATCATAATAAAAATAACATTTGTCATAACTTTAAGATGTGGCTACAACATCCAATATTGAAAATCTTTTCGTTTCACCAATGTCTATCCCCAAGGTGTCATTAAAAATTACCAAGGTTATTCACCAAGGTATCAGTCTAAAAAGTCATCTCTAGAGATTAAGTCTTTACCCAATGAATTGGAGCGCTCTCTGGGTAGAAACTTGACATGTCTTTATTATCATATGATCCACATATATCATCATCAATAATTTCATAAACAACCCATATAGAATAAAATAAATGGGTTTCATTTCATTATCATAATGTTTTAAAAACTTCTTTAAAGACACGATCTTTATGTCACTTTAAACCCACAAAAAGGGAAAGTGGGATTCATGTATGTAGATACCAGAATTCAAAATAGAACATTTTGATATATATGTGAATACCCCTGTATAAATAAGATCTTTCAGTATTCACTTTATAACATAAAATAATTTTGAGGAAAGGGAGCGGCATTTTGAGACGAAAATTCTGCAGCATAACGGCTATGTTTCGGGGTTTTAGAAAACATTGAAAAGAGAGGGGACATGGGTCAAACATTCATAAATGACCCATAAAACAGTGTAGGGACAAAATATAAGGGATTTAAGAACATGGTAATGAAATTTGAAAATATACCATATGGAATGAAGAACATGAAAGGAAGACAAAATAAGATTTCTCTTATGAAAATTCTGCAGCCTAACGGCGTCACATAAAATTCAACCAAAAATGAATTGATGAGATAAAATAGGGTCTCTCATCATATGAACATAAAAGATCTGTATGATAGATATAAAGATCATACCCCAACATAATATAAAGGATCTTGCAAGACTTTACATGAAATTAGAACTTTGAAAAATGAGAAAGGTGAATGAATCCCTTAAAAATTCGGCAGCCTAACTGCGTCACTTAAACATCAATAAACATGAATTGATGATATCAAATAGGGTCTCTAATCATATGATCATAAAATATCAGAATGATATATATAGAGATAATACCTCAACATAATAAAAAGTAACTTGAAAGACTTGACATGAAAGTAGAACTTCAAATCGAGAAGAGTGAAGAACCACTTAAAAATTCGGCAGCCTAACTGCGCCACTTAAAACATCAAAATACTGAATTGATGGGATCAAATGGGGTCTCTCATCATATGATCATAAAAAATCAGTATTTTAAATTTAGAGAGCATTCCCCAACATAATAAAAAGTAACTTGAAATTCTTTACATGAAAATAGATCTTGAAAAATGAGAAGGGAGAAAGAATCTGTTACAAATATTTCGGCAGCCAAACGGCGCCACTTAAACTTCAACAAAAATGAATTGACAAGATCAAATAGGGTATCTAATAATATTATCATAAGAGTTCAGTATGATAGATAGAGAGATCATACCCCAACATAATAAAAAGGATCTTGAAAGACTTGACATGAAAGTAGAACTTCAAATCGAGAAGGGTGAAGAACCACTTAAAAATTCTGCAGCCTAACGGCGCCACTTAAAACATAAAAATACTGAATTGAAGGGATAAAATGAGGCCTCTCATCATATTATAATAAAATATCAGTATGATAAATTTATATATCATACCCCAACATAATAAAAAGAAACTTGAAATACATTACATGAAAATAGATCTTTAAAAATGAGAAGGGAGAAAGAATCTGTTACAAAACTTTCGGCAGCCTAACGGCGCCACTTAAAACATCATAAAACGAAATAATGAGAGTATGAGGGGATCTCTCATTATGTGAACATGAAAAGGGCAGTAATAGGAGTATAAAATAACACCCTTTAACATAAGAACATGGAGCATAAAAGAAATTACATAAAAGAGATTTCTCGAAAAGAAAAAGAGAGATCAGATCCCTTACCTTAAAACGTAACTCTTAAAACTCAAAGGTTGGGACTTTGAGGGCTTGGGGTAACCTTGGGAGGACTCCTTGGGAGGTAATGAGACCCGAAATTCGTTGGGGGAGAGTGGGGAGTCGAATGGATGAGAGGATGGCTTGGTATTTATAGGGAAAGTGAGGGGACAAGGCATTAATGGCCAAGAGACACCTCATTAGTGGTTTTGGAAAAACCATGGGCTTGCCCATGGTATTGGCCCATGGTATTGTCCACTTGGGACACCTCATACCTTATCATACTATTCATAAGTCGACCATATTGATTACGTACTTAAAATATCATTTAATGATGTCATTAAACACCTGTAACTTAAAAACTGTATTTTCACTATTCATCGAATATTCAACTTTCTCAGAATAATCCCAAAATTTCACCTTAACCAAATATCAATGATCTGATTTCAAAAATGAACTCTATTTTATAAAAATAATTTTCTAAATATTTTTAACTTATTTTTTAAATAAATACAATATTCACCGGAAATTCATTTTTTTAGAAAAAACCCCAAAAATTACCATAACATAATATCGGTGCTCTGAGTTCAAAAATGAAATCCATTTTATAAAAATTATTTTTTAAATATTTTTAATTTAATTTTTAATTAAAAAAAACTATTCACTCAAAAATAATAATTCTTGAATAATAATTTATGAAATTTTTATTAACCATTTTATTGAATCACATTACTTAATCAAGTTTCCTAGATTATATTAATACTTTCTTTAAGTGAGATTATTAATCCATTTGGACACATTACTAATCCTAATCATAAAATCACTATTAATAATTTATTATTCATCAAAAATTATGTTGATCTTATTAGACTCTAAATTTCATACTGAGCATAATTGTAGAAGACCATTTTTTAAATATCATTACACATTTTTAATTATTTAAGGTTTACATAAACATTTTTAAAAAATACTTTTTCTAAAATTCATGAAAAATATGTATAATATATTTATCCGGTCATTTGAAAATTCATAGAATTCATCATAAGAAGAAATCCCAATTTTTATTTAAAACAAAGTATTACACAAGGCAGTTACGGTCTCCTTACATAGCCCCTTATCACACCAGCATAGGACCTAAGTGTATGGTGTGCTAAGGTGAGGGAATCTGAGGGAGGCTCGGCTAACATTGTACGACTAGTAATTTCTATCAGTTTGAACTTCTCGCAAAGGCGATTACGTTCTAGCGTCACACGATGAAGTTGGGCTTGGGTTAGGTCCAGAGCAAAGCCCAATGGTGCT
Organism: Viscum album; assembly: GCA_963277665.1. Lineage (NCBI taxonomy): Eukaryota > Viridiplantae > Streptophyta > Magnoliopsida > Santalales > Viscaceae > Viscum > Viscum album. Next base: position 539,743,006 of record OY728130.1, on the reverse strand, counting down.
ACCTCCTTCCCATGTTCTGTTAGATGGGCTTCGATCGGTCCACGACTACTGGGTGAGGCCATCGAATCTTCTTTCTATATTAATTAACCAAGTTTACATGTATTAAGAGACAATAATCAAAACGTTTAGTTCATAGTGGTTATATTGACCAATGGTCACATAATAGTCAAAACCCAATGGTCTCATTTTAATTATACTCATGTTATCAAATGAAAGAGTTTTGTTGAGTATCAAAAATAAAATAACACACAAAATTAGGAAACAAGATTTATTCAAAATTTCAGGTCGTTACAATCTTCCCCCCTTAATAAATTGCATCCTCACAATTTTTTAAAATTCAGTTTTGAAATTTCATTGAATGTCCCACATCAGAAAAGGAGTCAGAAGAACTATTACTTTAAAATAAAGAAAGGTAAGTACAAAGGTCACCTGAGTTAACCCATACTAGGATTCCATGGAGGAAACCATGGATATGGAAGAAAAAAAGGGTCAAGTTTGGGGGAGATTGATAGAAAACATGATTAGGAGAAAGTTACCCATAAGAAAATCCCAAACTTATGATGTGTGTAAACAGTCTTTGATTACCTTGTAGGAAACGTAAACCAACAACATTTTTTTTATGTTCCTTTTCATAATACTGAGGAATTCATTTACTACATAGAACAAAAACATAAGAAAATATACCTACATTCAAGTAGAGTTTTATCGTTTAATAAGTCTCTACAAAAAATAATCTTTTCTCCAAATGATGAGAATTCAAAAACAATTGGCCTCATCAAAACAGAAGAATGATCTTCTAGAGATTCATGTATTCCACAAAAGAAAAACTACTTATCTTTAAACATTACTTCCAAAAACAGAAAGGGTAAGATAAAACAACTCTTCAAAAAGAAAGAATCCCATAGGAATGGAAACTACTTTTAAATCTTCAAAGTTCCATGGTACTACCAAAAGTTCATCATAAACCATTCCATAAATAACAGTCCTTAAAATTCCTTAAAATAAACCAAACTAATATTGAATCCCAAATACAAGAAGGACTTGATAACATAGTCTTCCAAAATAAACTTCATTGTTCATCTCCGAACAACATCAACTACTCCTAACATCTTATAACAAAAGTAGCTAACCTAAACATATTTTACCCAAGATAGGTTAATCATTCCCATAAGTATCCTAAATTACTATAAGTCCACTTTAAATTCATAGATTCTTCAAAATATAAGTCAACCTTACTCCTCAATGAAAATATCATAGTAATCTATTTACCTCGATCATATAGGGTCCCCAAAATAGTGAATGTCTTCCAAAATAATAATCATCTTTTAATACACTAATCATCTTTGAAATATTAATATGACAATCATCACATTTCCTATCACATTGGTGGTTGGGACATGTTCTTCCATTTCTCACCATTAACTAAGAAGAGAAATCATAATTAGGGGCTTACGTATTTAGCCAATAATCATGAAAAGGAACTGAAAGCATATAAGGATAACTTGTAGAAGAAAAGTATACCCTAACTTGTGATCCCCTAGGTTCCCATCTAGGTTATCCATGATCATATATTCTTATGTGAATATTTATTTTATTTTATCTTTGTTCCTTTAACAATGGTTCATACTAAGCTTATGAATTTACGAAAGCATATCCCCCGGGAGTGTCCTAACCAAGATTGCATCAAGGCCCGTTGTTGTGTACCAGTTCCCATTCGAGTCTAGCTCAAAGCGGTGTTTTTGGGTTTTACCCCTATGTAAATTTGTGTCGGAGCCACCTCTACCTGCTCATATCCAGACAGGGATGTATTTGCTTGGCAACACCTTACTCAACACTCACCAAAATACCAGGAAGATTTTCTATATTTAAACTTTTCTATAGGGTTATTCCTAGAGTTTTCATATCCTAATTTCCACAAATAACTAAACCATTATTTGATACCAACTATAGCATCCCGCCATTTTATCACATAAACTTTCATTACATTTTACAAAACCGAGGATCTTTACGGTTTAGTGTCTTAGAAACCAGGAACATAAAACATGAAAACATAAAACATTATTCTTAAACACTTTAAAGGCTTCTCCTCATGTTAATCCTATCTTAATTAATGAATCTCATAACCTGGGGACATACATCAAAAGAAAGGGTGAGCAGAAGGCCCAGTAAGGGAAACAAGAGAAACATTTTTACATGTGAACTTGAGATACTTCAATAAGGTCATGAAAAGAACTTTAAGGCATGAGAAAGAAATCATGAGGTATATCATAAAAAAATAACATTTTTCATAACTTTAAGATGTGGCTACAACATTTAATATTGACAATCATTTCTTTTCACCAAGGTCCAACCCCAAGGTGTCATTAAAAATTACCAAGGTTATTCACCATGGTATCAGTCCAAAAAGTCATCTCTAGAGATTAAGTCTTTACCCAATGCATTGGAGATCTATCTAGGTGCACCCTTGAAATGTCTTTATTATAATGTGAGCCACATATATTATCATCAATCATTTCATAAACAACCCATATAGAATAAAAGAAATGGGTTTCATTTCATAATCATAACGTTTTAAAAACTTCTTTAAAGACATGATCTTTATGTCACTTTAAACCCATGAAAAGGGAATGCAGGTTTCATGTATATAAATACCAGAATTTAAAATAGAAAATTATGATATATATGTGAATAACCCCGTAGAAATAAGGGCTTTGAGTATTAACTTTATAACATAAAAAAAGTTTGAGGAAAGAGAGCAGCATTTTGAGATGAAAATTCTGCAGTATAACGGCTATGTTTCAAGGTTTTAGAAAACAATGAAAAGAGAGCGGACATGCATCGAACATTCATAAATGACCCATAAAACAGTATAGCAACATAATATAAGGGATTTAAGATCATGGTAATGAAATTTTAAAATATACCATATGGAATGAAGAACATGAAAGGAAGGCAAAATAAGATCTCTCTTATGAAAATTCTGCAGCCTAACAGCGTCACATAAACTTCAACCAAACATTAATTGATGAGATCAAATAGGGTCTCTCATCATATGAACATAAAATATCTGTATGATAGATATAGATATCATACCCCAACATAATATAAAGGATCTTTCAATACTTGACATGAAATTAGAACATTGAAAAATGAGAAAGGTGAACGAATCCCTTAAAAATTCGGCAGCCTAACGGCATCACTTAAACTTCAATAAAAATGAATTGATGAGATCAAATAGGGTCTCTAGTCATATGATCATAGAATATCAGTATTATAGATATAGATATCATACCCCAATATAAAAAAAAGTAACTTTAAAGACTTGACATGAAAGTAGAACTTCAAATCGAGAAGGGTGAAGAACCACTTAAAAATTCAGCAGCCTAACGGCGCCACTTAAAACTTCAAAATACTGAAATGAAGGGATCAAATGGGGTCTCCCATAATATTACCATAAAATATCAGTATGAAAAATTTGTTGATAATACCCCAACATAATAAAATGTAACTTGAAATACTTTACATGAACATAGATCTTGAAAAATCAGAAGGGACAAAGAATCTGTTACAAAAATTTCGGCAGCCTAACGACGCCACTTAAACATCAACAAAAAATTTATTGAAAAGATAAAATAGGGTCTCTCATAATATTAAAATAAGAGTTCAGTATGATAGATATATAGATCATACCCCAACATAAAAAAAATGAACTTGAAAGACCTTACATGAAAGTAGAACTTCAAATTGAGAAGGGTGAAGAACAACTTAAAAATTTGGCAGCCTAACAGCGCCACTTAAAACTTCAAAATACTGAATTGAAGGGATAAAATGGGGTCTCTCATCATATGATAATAAAAGATCAGTATGATAAATTTAGAGATCATACCCCAACATAATAAAAAGTAATTTGAAAAACTTTACATGAAAATAGATCTTGAAAAATTAGAAGGGAGAAAGAATCTGTTACAAAACCTTCGGCATCCTAACGGCGCCACATAAAAATTCATAAAACGAAATAATGAGAGTAAGAGGGGATATCTCATTATATGAACATGAAAAAGGCAGTAAGAGGAGTATAAAAGAACACCCTTTAACATAAGAACATGGAGCATAAAAGAAATTACATAAAAGATATTTCTTGAAAAGAAAGAGAGAGATCGGATCCCTTACCTTAAAACGTAACTCTTAAAACTCAATGGTTGGGACCTTGGGGGATTGGGGGAACCTTGGGAGGACTCCTTGAGAGGTAATGAGACCGGAACTTCGTTGGGGGAGAGTGGGGAGTTGAATGGATGAGAGGATGGCTTGGTATTTATAGGAAAAGTGAGGGGACACGGCATTAATGGCCAAGGGACACCTCATTAGTGGTTTTGGAAAAACCATGGGCTTGCCCATGGTATTTTCCCATGGTATTGTCCACTTGGGACACCTCATACCTTATCTTACTATTGATAAGTCGACCATATTTATTACATACTTAACACATCATTTAATGATGTCATTAAACACCTGTAACTTAAAAACTGTATTTTCACTATTAATCGAAAATTCATCTTTTTCAGAATAATCCCAAAATTTCACCTTAACCAAATATCAATGCTCTGATTTCAAAAATTTACTCTATTTTATAAAAATAATTTTCTAAATATTTTTAAATTATTTTTTAAATAAATACACTATTCACCGAAAATTCATTTTTTTTAGAAAAAACCCCAAAAATTACCATAACATAATATCGGTGCTCTGAGTTCAAAAATGAAATCCATTTTATAAAAATATTTTCTTAAATATTTTTAATTTAATTTTTAATTAAAAAACACTATTCACTTGAAAAAACTAATACATGAATAATAATTTATGAAATTGTTATTTAACCATTTTATTGAATCACATTACTTAATCAAGGTGCCTTGATTATATTAATACTTTCTTTAAGTGAGATTACTAATCCATTTGGACACATTACTAATCCTAATCATAAAATCACTATTCATAATTTACTATTCATCGAAAATTAAGTTGATCTTATTAGACTCTAAATTTTGTACTGAGAATAATTGTAGAAGACCATTTTTTGAATATCATTACACATTTTTAATTATTTAAGGTTTACATAAACATTTTTAAAATATCCTTTTTTAAAATTCATCAAAAATTTGCATACTATATTTATCCCGTCATTTTAAAATTCATAAACATCATCATAAGATGAAATCCCAATTATTATTTAAAACAAAGGATTACACAAGGCAGTTACGGTCTCCTTACATAGCCCCTTATCAGACCAGCATAAGACCTAAGTGTAAGGTGTTCTATGGTTAGGGAATCTGAGGGAGGCTCGGCTAACATCGCACGAGTAGTAATTTCTATCATTTTGAACTTCTCGAAAAGGTGATTCTGTTCTAGCTTCACACGATGAAGTTCGGCTTGGGTTTGGTCCAGAGCAAAGCCCAATGGTGCTACCTCCTTCCCAAGTTCTGTTATATGGGCTTCGATCTACCCAAGACTACTAGGTGAGGCCGTTGAATCTTCTTTCTATATTAATTAACCAAGATTAATTTTATTTAGAGACAATAATCAAAATGTTTAGTTCTCAGGGGTCATATTGACCAATGGTCACATAACAGTCAAAACCCAACAGTCTCATTTTAATTATACTCATGATATCAAATGAAACAGTTTTGTTGAGTATCAAAAATAAAATAACACACAAAATTAGAAAACAAGATTTATTCAAAATTTCGGGTCGTTACATAAATGTTCTTGTAACTTTTAATTGGTAAATATAAAATGATTATACATAAAATTAACGTGAAGGAATCGTTCAGATAAAATGTTAGGGGATTTCATGAATACAACATTCTCCCTTTGAGATTTTCCCACTTCATCCCATTTTTTGTGTGGTTGTTTTTTTAAAATAATTTATTTATAATTATCATATATTTTCCAGGTTATAAATGTTTTTGAGTGGAGTTTATTACAAACATTATTTTTTCCAAATGAACTCTTCATTCAAAACACACATTATACTTATAACTCAAGGATGGTGATTCTTATATCAACGATGTTATTACACCTTTGATTTGGGAACCCAATGTTTATAAATGTATTTTTATGATATTAAACCCATTCCTTTCCATGGATTAATTATATTCATGATTGATATATGTTCTTTGTGGTGATTATGATAATTTAAATATTATGTTGTGACTGGTACACCCTTAATTATATAGTGTAATGTTAATGTTATGATGAGTTTGCTACGCCAATAATTATATAGAACACCAATGAATTGGTTAATGTGAATAACCTCATGAGTAAATTGTAATATGAATGAACATGATGATATCATTGCTCATAACTATGTGTGGTAGTTGACCACTAAGACACAATGTTTCATTTTTATGCATGGACACATTCCGGTTCCACACTTAATGATTCCGAGCACGAATATGATCATAGGAAAATGTTATAATTATAATGATTATGCTCACCCCATGTTTTAATTTTTCCTATTTTTATCAATTATATTACATGGATTTTAGCTCACCCCTCTTTGCTGTATAACCTCAGGTGACTAATTTTACTAAGGAGAGTTCAAGGGACAATAAGAAGTTACATAAGAAGGAATTAAATAAATATCTATGTTTTATTTTGTAACATTTATGTATTGCCCTTGTTTTTCCATGACACTAACCATAAGAGCCTTGATTTGTAAGTATGTTATGATGTTTATCTTAAAAATTATGTAAGAGTAATGTAATAAAAACAAGAGTCTCTATAAAAATTTTATGATTAAAATGCCCCATTCAAATAATTTGATTCACAATTTAGTCATGCAATATTTTACATTATAAAATTGAAAAAGTCAATGGTTGATAATGTCGCATAGATTAATCCCAAAAACTTTCAAGATATGATTATATCTAACCATTTTAAACAAATCAGTGGATGGTAAATGACATCCATCAACTAAGGTGAAGAGTAGGGTTTAAATTTTATAAAACATTCATTTATATTAGTGACATAAATTATAATGGTAGGGGAGGATATCATTAGAGAAGTTTTCAAAAATCAATGAAATAATAAATAATGAGATGAAAATGTCTTCATTCCCCATCCTGACTTTCAATGAACCCTTGTTTCATCTGATAGTCTTAAAAATGGTTCCATGATAACATGATAACATGAAGAGGCACATTCTGAGTCCATAAACCACCCTTCGGAGTTCTAATAATGTGTCACATAATCAATTGAGCCCAAAATAGTTTCTTCATCTTCATGATATCAGAAAAATGTCTCTGCCACTAAATCATAGATTTATACATTATCGCATGTATCATTGTAAAATAGAATAGGTAAATTTTGGGGATGCATATTATGATAAATAACTAAATGACTCCCCTCAAGAATTATAGGTGTGTTTATCCACCATTTTTGAGGAAATCAGTTAAATAAACCATGGTAGGTTTAAATATCCACAACCCACTCTAATCTATGTGTTTATGACATACAAATAACATGAGGTATATACTTCCTTATGGAAGGTGCATTGGGATGTTTTTTCCTAGAACTAAATAGATATTCCAGGCCATGATCTTGAGGTGGCCACCCATCACATGGGTTTTCTCGAAGACCATTAGGAATATAATTAGGAAGAATAAAAGACACACTAAACTCACTTCTACTAAATTGAGGTTGAAGTGAATAAAATCATCAATTAGAAGTTCTTTTGTTAGGTATTGAATCAGAAATGGCTATTAAATATCATACCAATGAATAAGAAGAATGGGAAAGTTATAGTGTTCATTAACATCATAGATCATAACCGACATTGTCCCTAAGATGAAATACTTATTCCAATAATAGAATACAAGATTGATGTATTGAATAATTATCAATTTATATCCTTCATGAAAATATTTTCTGAATGAAATATATATATATATATATATGGCCTTAGAAGATGAGGAAGATACCCTCTTCAAAGCCCCTCAGGGAATATTCTATTATAGGGTAATTTTCTTTGGCCTAAAGAATTATGGAACCACACTCCAATGTTTTTTATTCACGTCATCTATCCTTTTGGGAGAAAATTTTGGGATTAAATGTTGATGGTCTATTGGTTATGTACCGAAAATTTTCATACCACCTGGATGACCTGGAGACCATATTAAACTAGGTTCAACCACACAGTCTATAGATGAACCCATTAAAATTTTCTTTCAGGGTATCCATGGGAAAATTTATCAACTTTGTCATATGTCATTGTGACATCAAAGTTGATCCTAAGAAAACAAAATATAGAAATATCTTGTCACATCCGATAATAATTATGGATTTTAGAGTACTCCATGGATATTTGGCCTAAATTTGGAACTTCATAGACAACCGTGTAGAATTTTCTTAACCTTCACAAAACTATTGAATAAGGGGGTCACATATTAGTAGACCATTGATTCTACAGAAGCACTTGATATCCTCAAGAAACACCTCTTGAGTCCACTGGCATGAATTCGACATGTTGAAGTAAATCCCCTCTTTATATATATGATGTCCCTCAATGTATCAATAGTTTCCTTCCGTGAAAAATGGAATGATTCTAAGAATCAAAAAATACATTATTATCTTATTTGAAACATGAATTATTCTAGGAATCATTATTATAATATCAAGAAGAGATCGATTTCAATAATCATGGATGTTTATAATTTAAGACAGCTTTTCAATGAATACAATGTCTAATTGTTCTCTAAAAATAATTCCCTCAAATATATCCTCCACCATCCTATGATGACATGTTGTTCGGAATTTTGGGATGTTATTTTTTAGTAGTTTAACATTAAATTATTATCTTATAATTATGTGAAAGGCCACACATTGGCATATTTCCATGTAGAACATCCTTCTACATAAGCAAGACCATTTAATACTGAATTTCCAGATTATGAGATATTCTCAATTGAATTTGTCCCCAAATGGGGAAAATATATTTTGATGGTGCTTCTAGGATACCAATAGGTAAGATGATTAAAAATATTATTATCAACAAATATAGGGTTATTAATTGTGATCATTTCCCCAGTGATTGATGGATGACCATACTATATGCAATTATCAAATTTTCTACCTACAATTACGTAGAATATGATGACATCATTGACGTCCTGGAATTTTAAATCCAAATACCAATGGACCGACTAGAGGTGAGTGTTGATTTTCAATTTAAAATCATGTATATCAAAAGAGATTATACAATTATAAAATATGAGCTAATCCCATTGATTTATTTTCTTAAAATTTAATGGATAATTTTCCATCATAACTACCATTGACTCGGGTCTTGCGATCATAGAATGCCTATGATGACGCATTGGAAATCTTAACTACACCTCTAGAAGATTTGAACCTAGATAAAACAATCATTTGTATCACCCATCACTTACCGGTCTAAGAATTTCATCAAGTTAGAACAAACGAGATTGATGTAGTTATCCCTATCCCTAATCTATATGGTCCTACAACTTGTCGGATGATACTAAACATGGACTACCTTCGGGGTGAAGTAATCCCTTCAGACAATGATGGGAAGGAGAAAAATTGATGGTAAGCAGTTAACATCACCATTTATTATGCCCCAAATCACTATATTGTCCCATATAAAAGATAATTTCATGTAGACCATCTTCGATGTGTTGATAGCGGAGATACAACAGTCATTATGTAATAATACATGTAAGATCATTTGGTTCACACTGATCAGGGTTCATTATTTCTAATTAAATCTGAAGGCTAGAATACATATGGCCTTCAATGACCCTATATATAATAAAATACATCAAAAAAAATTAATTTTTTCCTTGTGAATTACAACTTCATACATCAACCCTTAGAGATTCTAAATAATGGAAAATACTTGTGGCCATTTACCATTTGGAGACTAGTTGTTGTGGGGCCATAAGATCCAAATAAGAAAAATTAGTTCAAATACATTTGGACTATTACTAGTTTTTTCTACATATGGAAAGAGGCAATACACTACAAATAATTCATGCACATAAGTATTGTTAGTTTCATCAAAGCTAAAATCATTACCAAATTTGGTGTCCCTCATTTAATATTGATAGAGAATGTTAGGGATTTATGTTCTACTAAGGTGGAAAATCTATATCAAGAATACAATTTCGATTCCAACCATTCATAATACTATCATGAAATGGAAAATTTATAGAAATATGACCTAACAAAAACCCTACTGAACATAATATTTGAATATGGTGGAGAGATATAAAAATTATTCACCTGAAAATTTATTTCATCCTTTTTGGGATAACCAAACTACATCTCATATTGTTACACATGAAACCGTGTACTCATGGTTATAGAAAACAAACGTTTTCATACCCATTGAGGTTAAATTTCGGTAACTATAAAGTTCCATCTATAAATAGTATTATACAAATGGTCAATACCATATCCAATAGAATCTATTAGAGTGGGTTGATGATAAAAGATTGCATTACATGAATCACAAAGAAGTCTATCAAAATCAGATAGCACGCCCTTTAACCATAATTTATGACTCTATTAATTCCTCTATTGAGAATTGGTGATTATCTTTAGAATCCAATGATACCAGGAACGAAGCCTCTAAACCATGAGCTGATGTTCGATGTGCCTTACTCCATACAAAAGTTCCACTCTAACAAAACATATTCTGTGATCTCAATTTATGGGGAATTCGTTACATCTCCAAAAAATGCAAGGTTATATATGACTTTTTCATGTAATGACATGAAACATAATACTAGTTATTGGAAATTAATATTAATATCACAATATGAAATCCCAGATTCAAGATATTAAACTATGTAGTTGGTCATTGTTTCATGACCATAGATGGAATGACGTCATGCACGTGACAAATAATGTTAAACTCTGTGGATTCATCACCTTTATCACAAGATGATGAACTACACTAAATTTAATCCTATATTCAGAACATTAAACATCACAACACCATATGACTTCCAATCTACAAGATTTTTTCCATTAAATTATTCTTTTTCATGTTAACTTAAAAGGTACAATATCATGTTCATGTCGCAAGATGTTAAACTATGTGGAATCATCATCCATGTTGCATGATATTAAAATGCATACTATGTTGTATTTGTTGTGTACCTAACTACAAGACCCCATTAATCCTCATAATAAAAATTTAAAAGGAAAGATAAATTTTATGTTCATTCGTTGTTAATAAATGCCCAATGTACCATTATTTGAGACAACCATTGTGGTACCTTAAACAAATGGGCCACCATTTAAATTATATGTCCAAATAACATCCATTTATCCCAAAAGTGGGTTTAGACTCCCTCATTTTTAGAAATGGGGAACAATATTGATAGATCCCATGTATAAGACTGACATACATCTTTTTTACAACGTAATTGAATTTAGGCCCCCTTTATTAGAATAATCCTAGACATTATGATGTCTTCACCATAAGACGGCAAACAACATGACCAACATCCCCATCGCAGGATGATAAACTACAAGATATTATCAATAACTATATGTTTCTTGTTTTCCATTACACTTTGATATGTAGTGATGCCAAGACCTCCCATAATGAGTGTATGCATAAGAAAAAATATAAATCCTCTATTAACTATATATGAATTTGACCAACATAAGGAATATTTTCCCGAACCAACTGTTGATTGATTCTTACTCTATCAAGATACATAGTGAAACATGATTCTAATTCCCTTGTATAGCCACATTATTTCATTCATTTCTGGAAACTCACATCCTCAATTCACGACATTAAACAACATGATCAATCACCTCACTACAAGACATTAAAATACATGGTAAACATTTTTTATACATGAATGTAAACAACCTAGTTCATCATGAACAATCCTTCCAATGATATTTGTAGTAAAACTCGGATCTACAATATTTGGTTTAGTCATTTCCAAAATGAGAAAACCAATTTCTTAATGTATTAACTAGATCTTCATAGAGAAATTTTCTAGAAAAAATATCTTTATTCTCATTCCAATAAATGTGTAATAACTCATGGACCTCCTGTCCTGGGAACAACTGTTATTATAGAAAATATTAATTGCATGTTTGTCATGTCAAAACTGGACTGATGAAGGAAAAAAATTTAACAAACATAATTTGGCTTGATTCTAAATCAATCATGATATAAAGTGACTCCTAGATACCCAATCCTGGGTCCAACCACAATAAAAAGAAACCCTCCCACTATGTACCGATCAAACCTATATAAGGATCCACCAAAGAACTATGACAAACCAAAATAATGTGAATATATTAATTCAAATTATGATTATTTCTTCATTATATTCAATTATAATACCCATATATTTCAATTTCCAAATAAAAAATCAGTAATATTAATTATAGAATGAAAATGCGATGAAGTATGAAAAATTATTAATTCATGAAATTTGATAGATTTTATTCAATTTGGTATTTATATAATTATACTTAAATTCCTAATCAAATTGATGAGATTAGTTTTTTTATGATTCCTTGCATTGTGGGATACAAAATTTCCTTATGTACCAAGATGTGATTCAAGCAACTAGTGACCCAAAATAATAATTCATGATGAGAAATTGTTTGTGATAACATTGTGGACCCTAATCCAGAAAATATTCATTTATATTTCTATATGCAACAAATATATGTAATTACAGATGGATTTGAAAGAGGACTCATATAGGTGTTTCCCATTTAATTTTAAAAATTTATAGACTCATTATGTGGTCACTGGATTCTCAACATTGGATGATGATTCTGGATATATTCTTCTAGAATAACATCATCATATAACATGCATATAACTACTTATAGGATAAGATGGATTAGCTTAAATTTAGATGAGAAACAATAAATACAATTTGGAAATGATATTATGATGTCACCATGTCCAAATTCATCCATTTAATGGTTCAAAAGTGCAATATTTTGGAGGAAATATTATTGATAAAAAAAATCTCCCTCATCGCCAATAAAAGGAGGTGAACCCCTCTTTTCCAAATCATTTCAGAACAAGCACCAAGGCTCATTTTGTAGAACTATAAATCCACTCCCTATATCCATGAAGTGGAGGCCTTCCTCCAACTTCATCATTTTCAAATTATTTTTATTCTCTAATTTCTCATTATTTTTCTTATTTAATGTCCCCTTTTTTCATGTATGGGTATAATCTATAGTGAATGGGTGAATGGAACGAAGATCTGATTTTTGGATGTTTGAGATTTTGAATGGAATTAAAATCCAGCAAATTATTGGATTTTTATTTAATGCTTTTCAATTTACTTTATTTCTGAATTTATATTAACTATGATTGTATTATAACTTATTTCAAATTTTTAAATCGCATTGATTTCAATTTTATTAGACCATTACAAGATTTATTTAATTTTGACACATATTGGTTATTTTTATACAAAACCATCAATGGTAGTGTTTTAGTGATGAATAAAACACTAAATAAATAATGATAGACTACATCAATTAATTTGAGAAAATCAACACCATATTTGGTATTTCATGAGTAATTAAGACTATTCTAATAAGATTTATACACACTGAAATATAATTAAATAATAAAAGAATCAAAGAATCAATTTTTATTTAATTAATTTTATTTGTTTGATCTAAAATAAAAAATAATAATATTCCACCAAAATTTTGATGACATCATATAAATGGAGAACTCAACCTGATTTAAATAACTTCTCCATCATTATATATTATCCCAACATCAAGAATTATGTGTTCTTCATAAATCCTTAAAAATTGTTATTACTATCAGAGTATGTGAAACCTAGATGAAAAAAATATATTTTGATAGTGAATTTATTGTTACCACTCATAGTACACCCATAATAGAATTCATTGTTTTTTGTTCCTTTGAAGAAAATCATCTGTCAAAACTGGCACCACTTATGGGGAGAATGTGTATAAATAAAAATTTATATAACAATGTCATCTAATAATTAACTATTCAATTTTATCCCTAAAATAGAAAAACATTATTAAAAAGTATTAGGATTTTTAGTAATAAAATTGAGTTTGATTGTGTGAATTTATAGGTTTCAATGTCCAATCAGATCCACTAATAATGGAAGTAGACCAAATACAACCCATTAGGGACTTCTATGGACAAAAATATTCTTATCAACAAAATTGATTAACCATTCCTGATCTACATAATTATTAAGAGTTATCTGTTTACATGAATCTCATTCTCCCTAAATTTCATATCCATTTAGGTGATGATATAAATTGAAACATTAATAAATTTAATCATGTTTGTTAAAGTTTCAACCCAAGAGGAGTAGATGAGGAACAATATTAGTGGTGGGAATTACCTTTTTCTTTATGGGGAAGTTATGTATTGGCTGTATACCTTACACCCCCGATAAATCCATGAATGGTAAAACCTCCAACATCATTTCATGAAAATGTTTTTCATGACCACATAGTGAAGAAAAAATTGGAAGGAAATATACATCATTTGAAAATATATTTAAGATACTCTTTACTATTAAATTGAACAATTCAAGAAAAATTGTTCATGAATTGCACATAAATCAATGTAAGAGCACCACTTACTAGTTTTTTCTACGAAATATTTATAGAAAATTATAGGAACCCTTTAGATGAATCCTATACAAGATATTTGATTGAAAATTCACCCAAAGAAGACTATAATCCCATTGAGAAGATATGATAGATTAACTAGAATTTGATAACAAGAGGCATAAGTACAAGAGGTAGGAATGAGTTAAGGACAACTGACTAATCACATCTCCTACAACACCATCTTATGAATTGATATTCATTTTGAGAAAAAAGTAAGTTAATCAAGTAAATTAGGAAGAATATCCACCTCATGTATATGGAATATTTTTATCACCCAATTATTCAAATTATCAACGTACTAAGATACATGTCACTGATTGTTCTACAACTGCATTTTAGAAAATTCAATTTCCTCACAATCAATAATACAGATAAGAAAATGCCAAATAAAGATTTGGAGGACACCATAACCATTTCATTTCATCTTTTAAACAATAATATCATAAACCTACACCATTCCAACATTCTTATAGGCATCCCTTATAGAAAAAAACATATCCACTTCTACCTTTCCAGTAATATAATTTTTAATAACCCCTAACAAGCTATTAGACGAACCACCATAAAATTTAGTTTGAAGTGTTGAAGAAGATAGTGAACAATTATGAAAATATGTTTGTTATACTAATGACCATTTCAACATTGAGTCATGGAAAACACAAAAAAAATCCATGATCCAAATAATAATGTTAGTGAAATTAGGACTCATATTGGTAATGAGTTTTCAGCACCCACGAAAAATAAGTATTTTGTTTCCATGAAAACTGAATAAAAACTCATGAAATCCAAAAATAATAATATTAAAATAAAATAAAAAAGGAATCAACATTAGAATAAAGTTAATTAGGTACCATCTACTTTTTTATTGACTCGGTCATTAAAAGATAATGAATAAAAAATAAAAAACCAATCTTGGAAGCCTTTTGAATTTGTTAAATTTGCATTCCATTGTTGGAGGGAATTCTCCAAATCACAAAATATGTTAATTTTCTCAAATAAATATGCACTAGGTGAAAGATACATGATGCGGACAAATGAATCATATTTTTATGGAGTTCCCAACCATTATTTCCCCACTAATATTGAATAAAGGTCATGATCTAGAGTCATTTTCTATTACCTCCACAATGGGTTTATTAAATTTTCCATATAATTTTTTTGAACTCGGTTATTCAATAAAGGTAATGTCTAATTCATTCATTTGAGCATTTAAAATAGGAGAAATGATAAACACAATAGAAGTTGTCTTAAAAAATGATCCACTATTTTTCAATTTTGAGTTTCCAGTGTTGAAGGACTCATTTTTACTGGATACTTTTATGTACACCCTGTCGAAGAAGAAAATGCACCGGGTCATTCACCCATAATATTTGGAAGAACATTACAAAAAATATAAAAACAAAATATCAATGTGAATGGAGAAACCCTGAAAATGGAGATATGTGATATTAGGGTGAACATCATTTACCATGCCTCAAAAAAATCTCATCAATCATCCAATCCCTCATTGAAATTTCCCTCAATGAAGTTTGGGATCCCATTGTAAATTCAAGTATGATTAAATAATTTATGGCATTAAAAAATCATAACATTGGAGGAGAGGGTACTAGAAATATGAAAATTATGAATTCACCCTATAATTCATCAATAATTAATTGTAATGTATCATAAAATAATATTTTTATTATTTGAGAAATTTCAATGAATGAACATGGGTAGCACATGACAAATTTGTTCAACCCGTGAACATTCAACCCAAATACCAAATTATTCTCTACATTTCCCTACTAATGTAAATACCAAGTATTCTTCATTATAGTTGGGAAAAACATTTATTGGTACTAATGAATAAACATTGACTTATATTCATATTTTGAAATATGATTGCGGAACCCCATTCATTGTAAATTAGAAAAGGATGTGGAATGTTCTTTTATGTTTACCTCAATAATCAATGGATGAGATTAAAAAATATCTATCCCATCTACATAATTCTTCTCATGGGTTAATGTTGATCCAACGACAATAAAAAAATTTAATATTATGAAGAAAACTGTGTTTCAATGTTTTATTATTATTTAGGACTCAATTTCACCATATATATCCTCTATGAGATTTAATATAATGGTTCTTACACTGGTATGAGTGCTTTTGATTTTTCAAGTAACATAATGGTAGGTAACCATAATGTCGAACCCTAAAGAAAAGGTATAGAACCAAAATATTTTTTTTCCAAAAGTAATTTCACTTTTTACGATTTTCTTTTATATATTCTGCATTTTTTTATCAAAAACTATATTTGATCATTAAAAGAAAAATTTCATGCCCAAACATGAATTATGATTTACTTCACTAATATTAGATGCATGATTTTCTTATGAATATCATGATTCCATTTTTATATTCAATGAAAATTAAAATGAATGAGTTAAATAGATAATTTAATTATTAATGTAATAAATATATATTAAAATGAGGACTCATGATTCAAGAAAACTAAAGATTCATGTAAATTTATAATCCCAACAATTTTTCATGATTTCAATTTCTGAAATTTATGTGAATTGATATTCTATAATTATTAATTATTTTATTGATTTAATAAATTATATTTTTCATTATTGAGATTATTTATACACCAATTACATCTTATGTATTCTGGTGTATATTTCTCTAGGGATCTGGGGACATGTCACTGATTAGAACATGCATTTCGTCTTTCCAAAAATGTGACTCTAAAAAAACACATTTAAAATGATTGAGGAAACTTTTGAAAATACATTTATATTTCAATGAAATCTTTTACATAAATCCATCATTATCGCATAGAAACCATGAATGACCTTATAAGGGATTGACAATGTTTCAATCCATTTTTTCCATTCCTACCATACTCATGATATTTTAATGTTTAATTGGGGGTGAATGGAGTCACGATAAATGTGATGATTTTAATTTTAATAATTATGTGTGGGGGTTCTCGTTTTTTGAATTGTAAAATGTTATGGAATCATTAATTGTACGCTATTGTTTTCCTATCTTGAAAATATATGAAATAAAAGTGGAAAAAGGAACTAAAAATTGGGAAAAAGGGTATTGATTTTGGTAAACCAAAAATCACCATTATAAGCCCATTTATATATGTCATACATTGATAGGTAGAAAATGTATGGTTTATTCTAATAATAACATTAGAAGAAAAAATAAATATTATTCTAAAAATTATAAAAGTAAAAATTTTAAAAAATATATTTATTGTTGAAAGGGAATAAATAATTCATTATTTATAAAATTATCACAATCTTTACATTGGACTTTGGTGGATTTTTTTGTGTTTTTATCATTTAAGGGGATAATTTCATTAAAAATGTACTCTAAATATCATGCTTTATGATAAAATATAGAATCATCCTTCTTCAGTTGTATGTTTTTACATCATGTTCTTCCAACAATAATCCTTAGAGATATTTGAATCTGGATTAAAATCCATCACAATTTTATGTTCTTTTTTCCTTTAATAGTTGATAGTGGAGTTATTTTATGAGATTATGTATAAAGTGCATATCCCCTTGATATGGTCATAAATTAACATGAATTATTTCATGAGTGATGAGAGAAAATATAGAAAAGTTAGGTAGATCATGATTTGGCATATTTAATAATGATGACTTGAGGAGCTTGAATGAATAAAAGGAGAATTTCGTCTTTTTCAATGTGGAAAAGGAAAATACATGGATTTACATTTACCATGAGAATTAAAAATTTTAATTGATATTTTATATGGGAATTGAATATTTTAATTTATATTAATACTTTTTTGAAAATATTGTATTGAAATTTAAATATTGATAACATTGGTGCCCTATTTAAATCCCTGTTGAGATTTTATGCTTGAAGATAAAGAATGGTTTTGGAATGGGGTATTTTATAGAACAAAATTATGTTTATATTTTTATTGAAATCCTGATTATGTTATCATTATTTTCACTAATAAAACACATTTATTCTAAATTTTGGTTCAAATAATGGATAATTTTAATTGTATAATTAAAATAGGCTAATATAAGAAAATGTATTTATTCTAGAATTGCGACAGATTTTAATCACATTGATATTAGGATCATGACATTTATATTAATGTTCCAATTGATGTAATCCTTTTATGGTTCTCGGATTTATAGTATTCAACTTTGTAATCTAGGTCATTATGTGATTCGACCACCAAGAAGACCAAAAAAAGAAATCCTGTTGATAAATTGTTTTAGTGGACATAGTGGACCACTATTATGAAAAGTGGAAAAATCATGATACATGAATCCAATTCATGTGATTATAGCTAGATTAATAATAAGATCCATAGAAACATTTCTACATTAAATTTGAAGGACTTATCCACTCATTAAAGAATCTATTTTAATCTCTACATTTAAGGATGATTTAGAATAAATTCTACAAAAAATAAATAGTCATGACTAAGTTTCCTATAACATTTTCTAAACTAGGAAGATTATTCTTAAATTTGTAGGATGATTGCACAATATAATATATAACAACTATTAAGAAGACAACATTCAATGTTTTTCCATTACTGGGTCAAACACTTGAAAAATTTTAGAGAAGGAATTATAGAGGACAAAATATCCCTCCTTATCTATAAAACTAGGTGAATCCATCCATTATAAATCATTGCAGATGAAGAACCAATGAGAATTTCAATGAAGAAAAAATCCACAAACTACAATACAAATTGTATCCCTTCCACAACCATGATTCTTTTCACTTTATTTTTTTTCTCCCATGTCTCCTTATTTCTTATATATTATTCACCTTTTTTCATGAAGGGATGGAATCCATAGGGATTGGGTGAAAGGAAGGGGTATCAGATTTTGTGATGTTTGATTTTATGAATGATTTTGAAATCAAGATCATTATTTCCTCTTAATTTAATGATTTTCAATTTAACTTATTTTTTAATGTAAAATATATACCTTTTTTTAAATTTATTCTAAAATATTAACTATTCGTTTATTGAAATATTATTCTAACCATACATGATTTGTTTATTTTTACCCAAATTGGTTAATGTTTTAAGAATATATTATAACTGAGTGGTTTAGTTACTACTAAAATACCCGATGATGTAATGATAGATTTATTTAATTATTTAGGTAAAATATATTATAGATTTTTTATTTTTTATGTAATTAAAATTTTTCCATTAAGATTAGTACATATTGACATATAAATACATAAGATATGAATTGATGAAACTTTTTTATATTAAATTAATTTGATTACTTTTATGTAATATTTAATGTTTTGTTTTAGCTCAAAAATTATAATGGCATGAGAAAAGGGGAAAACCAAAATTAATAAAATTAATTCTATCGCATTATGAATTCAAAAAAAATTATAAAAAAATTATTATTAAATACTTTAAACATGTAAATATAATCTTCATAATTGACACAAATATTAAAACTCTACTCTTTAGAGAACTAAATTCTTGTTTCAATATGTAGTACAACCATATGAGTTTTTATTATTTTCTCCACTAATCACGAAAATCCTATGTAAACCTATGTTTAGCCAGATTCTCATTCACATGTGATTGGTAGGGATGCTCATATTTCTATTCCAAGGAGTAGTCACAACATTTCGATTCATTCATAGTTGTTCATCCTCTTCCTTAATTCATATTGTTAAACTGCACAACTATTGTCACAATCGCATGACTTTATACCACATGGAACATCATAAACTAAAGATAGATTTATTCTCATCATAATGAGATATGTTGTTATTCCTAGATCATATCTCCTGTAATAGCCACCAAATAATCTATATGCCCATATACATCACTTGTGCTTCCTTTTTTCTTTGTTTGAATCTTTTCTAACTCCATGTTTATCACCACAAGAATAATTGAAAAGGATTTAAGAAATTTAGTAAAAATTTTCCATGCATAATTATGGAATATAAATTCACATTGGTGTTACTGTGGTCCTGGATGTAATACTGAAAAAGGAACATCATATGTTCTCATTGCATGAAATAAAACTACATAATTTTGTCTAGAAGTTAATGTGGATTAATTCTCATTTCATTGAGATGTGTAGTGATGTGAAGATCTTAAATAATGAGACCAGCTATAACATAATACAAAAAATTCCCATATTCTTCCATGTATGATTCATATTTATATATATAAGGGGATATGATACTAGTTCTGACCCTATGAAGGAACCTAAATCCACCCCCCAATGTCCCCCTACAAATTAATACAATAATTTTTGATGATTTCTTTTTGAGTTACTCATTCCAAGATTATAATCACATTAATTTATGTACTGAAACAAAGGATTAACGTCCTAGTCTCAACCAATAGGTCAAAAAATGAACCACTAACACATAAAAACAATAATATACGATGGGTATTTAATTTAGGTTCTCTAATAAAGGGTTCCTATAAATAATCAATGATGTCCACCTTCTACAGAAGAGTGAGATATATGAAAGGGACTCCAATATCATAGAAAATATCTATCTATGTTCTTCAATTTTTCTATTTTTTATATCCATTTATCACATCCATATTTTAATCATGGCATCTTTCATATCATTATAATATTTTTTGTGATTCTGGTAGAATAAATTTTTCTACATGAGATATCATTTTCCCTAATATGTTCAAATACACCCTTGATGGATTTTCATAAAAAACACTCATAATACGTTAATTAGAAAAAAATACTCCATAGTTTGATTATGTTTTAATACACCAAAGTTGTCATGGCATAAAATAACACTGAAAATGTGTATGTCAAATAGTGGTAAATACTCTTTCTCGAGAAGCCTCTTAAATCCCTATATGCTTTGATGAAATTATATTAGAAACTATGATTCAAATTTAGTCTTCAGTTGTATATTTCATATGTTTAACACATCTTTTATCCTAATATGAAAACCCTCATGACCAGGGTTTAAAATTTTCTCCATCATATTCGAAATATGTCTGATCAATCATGGTTTGGTAGGCAAAAAATCACCTATTATTTCCATAATGCTTTATTCCTGGTCATAAAATTTAAAAATAAATGATCCAAATTCCTAAAACATATATCATACCTTTTAAGTTAACATTCTCCCCCCCCCCCATTTCCATAAAATTTAGGACTTGAAATGCTCCTCCAATATTCAGGTACTCTCATTTCATATGCTAAAATTTGTGGCTGGGAAATTCTAAATCTCCTTAAACACCAACAAGATTTTAGAATTATAATGTCATATTTCAGAATAACTTATTTTAATGAAAATTCTATTGTAGAGACCCCAAACATTATGTACATGGTTATTACATTACTTTTGAGGAATACTTAACACATAAAATAACCCAACACTCAAAGATCGTAATAGTTTAGTGTCTTTGGAAACTCGGAACATAATCTTCTAATCATGGTGAAAGATATTAAACAACTCCCATAAAGATATTCTCATTTTGTTTTCCTACCTAAAACATTTCATTAAATCTTGGGGAAAAGAAAACATAAAAAGGGTGAGCTCAAATTCTCACTAAGGGTAAACATAGAGAACATTAAACAATCTATAAACATTTGAATGCAAAAACTTGAACATAAAATCTAAACATCAAGATCTTGAGCAAAGACATAAATCGTGGAATTACGTAAGGATTATATCATTAAGGAACATAAATCATGATAAAATAGCATGGTAATGAAACATGTAATTGTGTAAAACCATTAAGCACACGATTTTATTTCCATAGTATCCAATGCGTTGCTCCAAAGACCATCTTAGTGGAAAAAGTCCCTTTCTGAATCGAGTTCACTACTCACTCCAGTCTGGTATCACTAAACCAGATTAAATTACCATTCCAGATATGTTTATCTCATGAGATATAAATCTTTACTTAATTCATTAGAGGGAGATATAGGTCCCACCCATCTCATAATTAAATCATTTTTACATTTGCCACAACATAAACATAAATCATTCATCATAACCCAAAGAATAAAATGGGTTTCATAGACATCATACCATCATAACATAATCCATATAAAACAAATGGATATCATTTAATCATAAGAAAAAGTTAAATCATGTAAATCATAGAGACATTATACTTGAAACTTACATATATGAAATAATTTCATCTTATATAGAAAATGGTTTTGATAAAACACTAGAAATGAATTCTTCATGAAAATATCATTTCTTTTCAAAATAATTTTCCTTTCTCAAAATGCCCTGAATGTTTTAAAAGAAAAATATTTTTTTAAAATAATCATGAAATATTTTAGAGGAATATTCATGAATTTGAGGCGTTATGAAACCGTAAAAATGCATTCACACCGTATTAGTTAAAAATAACATTCTTCTCGTACTTTTGTTTGAAAAGTCAAAAGGTTCCTCATTTGGTAAAAAAAAGATTACTTTAATAACATGTTTTAAATTTCAAAAATGGGTAAAAAGGAATTTAAAAATACATGAAAACATTTTTAGAAAACATTGGCATGGATGATAACAATAACCCCAGTAAATACTTACAAATAACAGTCTTGGATAAGAACGAGATTGGAATAGTTATCCCTTACCTTATGTCTGATATTCATCATACGTATCCAAACCTCCTTTATAATGATTTAAATAATGTCATTTACATATTAAAAAATCATATTCATTGTTATGATATCATATATGGTTCACTTATGACTTTATATTATCCATTCCTTTGTAAATTCCATGTTAAAGTGGTGTTTTGGGTAAAATCATTTTATTTATCAGACATGTTTGGACTTGTTAATCTTGATATTATTATTAATTATATCATTATTTAATTACTTCCAAAATGTAAATCATGCTTTATATATCATATATATTCAGTATATACATATATATAATAGAACAATAAATTGAAAAAATACACCGTTCATGGAGACGGTAGGCCGTAGTATGCATGAACACTATTTTTTGTTTCCCTATTGAATTGAATGGAATTAAGTAGATGATATATATATATATATATCCAGTATAATTATTATGTCATATATTTCATTATTACTAAATATATATATTTTATATTCATTCTTGAATTGTTAACATTGAATATGAATCTCATCACGTCGTGGAGACGGTAATCCGTACGTACGAACGAGAGATGATATCGTTCCCATATTTATTGAATGGAATTGGAGTGGATGATATAATATCATAGAATCCATATGATTTATAATAATCATATATAGTTATTATTTACACCATTATACCCATCCAAGTAAGGCAGTGGTGTAAAAACGGATTACACCACGGCGTGGAGATGGTATTCCGTACGTACGCATGCACGGTGATTTCATTTTCATAGGATGGATAGAAAGTGAAATAGGGTTTTTCATATTTATAATAACATGTAAGTATATAATTAATACTTATGTTATTACTTTATAATGAAACAACTAAATAAGAGTAAGTATAAGAAGAAAGAAACTTGAAAGAGTCGGTAGAAGAGATTACCTCTTCCTCGATGCTCCTCTTTTAGACTTCTTCTTAGGGCACTAGAGTTGGTATTTTGAGAATACCAGGACCTCTATGATATAAATAGAGAGTTTTAGGAGAGGAATTGGTATGGTTTTTCTGAGCTGCAATGCTCAAAAGGGTGTGAACAGAAGAGGGAAGGGGTTCCCTTTTTATAAGGGAGGAGATGGGTACCTTTGAAAAAACATAAAATAATATTTTATAATAAAGTCATATTCGGATTATAATTGCTCAAAATTGATTTATTTCGAAGCTAAAGTAGGGATGGGTCGAAATCCTCTCAACCAATAGGTTTTAGACATGTTTAGGTTACAATTGTAACGTTATCATTTAGATTTAACTCTATGTAAAATAATTTAACTTTTACCGTGGCTTTTTTTTTTCTTACACTATATGGTTAATAAACTTACTATAACAAATCAAAAGAACCCCAAGTGGTTCATTATTAATATATATATATAACCTTATATAAGTCATTTTGCTGAACCTTATATTTTAGGAATATAATAACAATTAATAATATAATATTTGTTTTAAAAACTATTTTATGTCAATTTTGACACTATTTGGTAATTGATTTTTTGGAAAATGATAACAGCATTATTGGATCGAAACAATTTTATTAAATCAATACTAACAAGTCATATTAAGCTAAAAATTTATTTTCATTCCTAAAAAGTATCAAATTACATTTATTTGGGTATTTATAATATCAATTATTTTTATATTTCATTATTTAGGTAATTACTGCATCACCAGTGTGTCTTGAATAAATTATATTATTTAATGTATAAAAACTATAAATAAAATAATATTAGGTAAGAAATATTTTTTATCTTTCTAATGAATATTTAGAGCTGAATTTATCTTATGTATAACTCTATATTAAAAATGTTTTAATTTTTAAAGTTTGATTTTAACTATTTTAACTCTTTTTTAAATTAAGTAATAATAAATGTCCTAATCTAATCCAAGTAGACCTAAATGGTAATATTTCATTCCTAATATTGTTTTTGGTCTAATTACACATATACAATAGAATTAGGACATACGTTAGAGTAATAATAATATCATTTTTACACTTAATTACCCTATTTACTTTTAACCATGGTAAATAAATGTAAAAAGTTACTATTCACCAAAAATTATTTCTATCTTATTGAACCAGATTTGTAACAGCCCGGGATTTTATGAAAAATATTATTTTTTATTTTACTAATGTCTTGTGTTATACGCTACACCAAAAGGAGCTTGCACAACACGCATCCTTGACTTGCCTTGCATTACACGCAATCGCAACCTTCCTCGATAGTGTGTGTGGTACGTAATCCTAAGTTTCACGAAACAATGATATGCTATTAAAATATTATTAAAACTAGCCGTTATGAATAGTAATAACCACTTTTTAAATTTTAGAAATTTTAACTCTCAAAATGGACTTCATTTTTGGATTCGGAGTATCGAATTTAGCCTAAGGTGAAATTTTGGTACTTTTCGGATAACTTTCATATTCTGATGAATAGTGAAAATTACTAAATTATAATTAAAAACAACTTTTTTAATCGAAATAATTAATAGTGATAAATCATTAATTTGAGTGGTTTTAAAGTATATTTAGAATATATTTTTACAATTTAATACAATGTTTGTCATTGGATGTAATTTCACATTTAAACTAGACATAAACAAGTGTCAATCTTTTGATAGATATTGTTTCTTAAAAACACGCTATTTGTTTTAACAGCGGGATTAAATTATAAAATTAATTAATGAAACTTTTATGTTATGAATTTGGTAAAATAGACTTCATTTTTGAATTCGGAATATGAAATATAGCTTGGGATGAAATTTTGGCATTGTTCTGAAAAACATCAATTTTTGATGAATAGTGAAACTACTAAGTGGTAGGTTAAAAACTGAATTTTGCATAAAACTTAATTTTACCGCTTCTGTGAATGGAATTTCGAAAATCCGAGAAACACGGTTAATATCAAGGACTAAAATGTGGTTCAATGAGATGAAAATAATTTTTTGGTGAATAGTAACTTTTTACTTTTTTTTCCACGGTTAATAGTAAATAGGGTAACTAAGGGTAAATATGATATTAATATTACCCTAACACATTTCCTAATTCTATTGGACAAGTGTAATTCGACCAAAAACAAACTTAGGAATAAAATATGACCATTTAGGCCCACTTGGATTAGATTAGGACATTTATTATTAATTTATTTAAAGAAGGATTAAAATAGTTAAAATCAAAGTTTAATAAGTAAATAATTTTTAATATGGGGTAATACATAAGATAAATTCGACTATAAATATTCATTAGAAAGCTAAAAAGATTTCCTACATGATGGTATTTTATTTGTAATTTTTAGACATCAAATAAAATAATATATTTATGACACAAAGATGATGCAGTAATTATCTTATTAATGAAATATTGACATAATTGATAATATAAATACCTAAATAAATGTAATTTAAGACTTTTTATGAATTCCACTAATTTTATAGGTTACTATGATATATTAGTGTTGATTTAATCAACTTGTTTTGAACATATAATTCTGTTATGACTTTCACAAAAATCATATATCAAATAGTGTCAAAATTGACACAAAATAGTTTTTAAATAAAATATTATATTATTAATTGTTATTTTATTCCTAAAAATCTAAGGTTCGGCCAAATGACTTAGATAAGGATATATGTATTAATAATATACAATTTGGGGTTCGTTTGGCATGTTATAGTATGTTTATTAACCATATAGTGAAGGAAAACAAAAAGACACGGTAAAAGTTAAATTATTTAACTTAGAGTTAAATCTAATTGATAAGGTTAAAATAATACCCTAAACTTGTCTAAATCCTATTGGTTGATATGATTGCGACCCCTCCCCACTTTAGCTTCGAAATAATACCCTTTGGAACCATTATAAACCGATTTTGACTTTAATTTAAAATAAAAGTTTGAGATATTCCTAAGGTGCCCCTCTCCTCCCCTGTAAAAGGACACCTCCTCCCCCTCCTCCTCACACCAATTTGAGCACTCAAGCTCGGCCAACCCCTGCCAATTTCTCCTCTCCACTTCCCTAGCAACATCCTAGAGGTTATGTTCTTCCTCAAAGACCAATTTTAGTGCCCTAAGAGGAGGTCTCAAAGAGGCACTTCAAAGAAGAGGTAATTACCGTTACCAATTCTTTCATCTTTATTTCTTCTTCCACTTATTCTTCTTAGGTTGATTCATTGTGAAGTAATAACATCAGTATCACTCATATACGGATATGTTATTATAAGTATGAAACAACCCTATTTCACCATCTATCCATCCTACGGAAAAGAAATCACCGCGCGTGCGTACGTACGGAATACGGTCTCCACGCCGTGGTGTAATCTATTTTCCACCACCACCTTACATGGATGGGTATAATGGTGTAAAGAATAACTATACATAGTTATTAAAACATCATATTGATTCTGATATATTGTATAATCCACTCCAATTCAATTCAATATTTATAGAAATGATATCATCGCTCGTGCGTACGTACGGAATACTGTCTCCACGACGCGATGAGACTCATTCTCCATGTTAACCATTTAAGAATGATTATAATGTATATATAAGAAATAATAATGAAATATATGACATTATAAAGATACTGGATTTATGTATATATATACATATGTATGTCATCTACTTACTTCCATTTCAAGACAATAAGGAAAGGAAAACAGCGTTCATGCGTACGTACGGACTACCGTCTCCATGAACGGTGTTTTTCATTTTATTTATCTACCTATTATATATATATATATATATATACTGAATATATATGATATATAAATCATATTTTATATTCTGGAAGTAAGTAAATCATGATATAAGTAATAATGATGTCAAGAACAACAAGTCAAAACACCTACGATAAATGAAACGATTTTACCCAAAACGCTTCTTTAACATGGAATTTACAAAAGAACGGGTAATATAATGTCATAAGTGAACCATATATGATATCATAACAATGAATATGATTCTGTAATAAGTCAATAACATGATTTAAATCATTATACAGGAGTTTCGGACACTTACAAAGCAAGTCGGACCTAAGGTAAGGGAAATATCACAATCTTATTTTTATCCGAGATTGTTTATTCGTAAGTATTTACTAGGGTGTATTTTATCATCCACATCCATGTTTACTCAATATGTAATATTATTTCCATCCACCTAAAATTGTTTAAATCCATTTTTACCCTTTAGTGAGTTTTTAGTAATACGTATGAAAGGAATCTTTTGTCGTTTTTCGTACGAGGTACTTTTTGACTTTTCCGAAAAAAGTACGAAGAATGTTTTTTTTTAACTTATACGGCACGAACGGATTTCTACTGTTTTATAAAGCCTTATTTTAATGAAGCTTCCTCTAAAATATTTCATGACTATTTTCAATAAAATCTCTTTCTTTTAAAATTTCATGATGTTTTTTGAAAAGAAATTGATTTTGAAGAAGAAAGGATATTTTCCTCAAGAATTCAATTCAAGTGTTTTATCAAAATTATTTTCCATCTAAGATAATAAAGGGTTCTGTTTCTATCCATATTTTTACATTGATTTGACTATGTTGTGATGGAATTATGTTTATGAATTCCTTTATCTTATATGAATTGATTTATGATGTCATGATGTTTTAAGAATCCCATTTTTGTTACATGTGTTATGCGATGATGTATGTTTTATGATTATGTGGCACACATAAGAAAGGATTCATTATAAGATGGGTGGGACCTATATGTCCCTCCAATGCATTGGGTAATGATTTTATATCTCATGAGATAGACATGGCTGGAACGGAAGGTTATTTCGGTTCAGTGATACAGGACTGAAACGAGGAGTGAACTCGGTTCAGAAAGGGACTTTGTCCACTAAGATAGTCTTGGCAATGAGTCATGACTAACAAGAAATGATTTTCCATGATTATGTGTGCATGCCACAAAGTTTCAAGTTTTATGTTATGATTATGGGGATCTCATTTTCAATTCTATGATTTATCCCATGTTATGATATTATGAGCTCTTTTGCAGGTCAAGATTTCCAAAAGCTACGTTCTTATGTATATGATGTGATTGATATTTCTTTTGTTTACCCTTACTGAGCATTTGAGCTCACCCTTTTTTGTTTTTCTTTCCCCATGATATAAAGAATGTTTTTAGGTAAAAAAAGGGGAAGATCTTTATGGGAGATATTGAAGATCTTTCACCACGTTTAGAAGATTACGTTCCGAGTTTCCAAAGACACTAAACTATTACGATCCTTGTGTGTGTGTTTTTGTTATGTACTAAGTATTCCGCAAAAGTAATGTAATGTCCATGTATGTCAAGATACGGGTCTCTACAAGATTTTACTCCTTGTTATTAACTGTGTCTCTCGGACTTTCGAAATACCACTCACCGAAGCATTAAAATTATGTTTTACGTAAATTTTCAAATTCTCCTAGGAGGTGGGTAAAAGACGGTGAAAAGTTCAATAAAATTTTTATATGTCTAAAATTATTATAAAATGACTACAAATGAATTGAATTGAACTTATATAGGTATTATGTATCAACTTTGACCTAAAATAAATTTATATAAAATAAATAATTATTTAAATAAAAAGTCTTTTTTTAAATAGTAACCCGGTGTTTTCACTATTCATCAAAAATTGAATGTTTTTAGAAAAATACCAAAAATTCAACCTAGGATAATTTCAATATTCTGAATCCAAAAATGAAATCCATTTTGAAAGATAAAATTTATAAAATTTCAAAATGTGGGTATTACTATTCATAACGGTTAGTTTATATAGTATTTTAATAACATATCATTGTTTAGTGAAAATCGTTATGGCGTACAACACAGGCTATCGTGGAAGGTCGTGACTGCGTGTAATAAAAGCCAAGTCAGGGTTGTGTGTAGTGAAAGATTCATTTGTTGTTTCGTATAACAGTATCCAACCATATTTCATTTATACCTTGAATATATATATATACACACAATGTTGCGTAAAATATCTTCTATAAAACGAACTTGAAATTGTGTGTAACACGATCCAAGATTAGTGTTGTGTATACTTCAAGCTAATACGGTGTTGTGTATAACGCAAGATAATCTTGGTGTAGTATAAAACAGAAGATAAGAATGAAATTTAAAAGAATAAATCTTATAAAATCTCGGGGTGTTACATTTTACCCCCCTTAAAATGAATTTCTCCCACAAAATTCATCAGGGTTATAAATCGTTTACTACTTGAAAGTTTCTTTAATAGAAACCCACATCATAAAAATGAATACAAAAGCTTAATTTTAAAAACTAAGGTATGAAACATAACGGTTGCACAAATTAACTTATCCATGTGTTTCAACATTGGAGAACATAGGTGAAAATATGGACATGGAAGAGAAATCTAACCATCAATTTTTGATGGAGAGTGGTAGAGGACATGGCTATAAAAAATACAACAATCACAAATCCCTAAATTTGTGAAGATCTATGGTACCATCTGATTTATCATATATGAGGGAACTAGGAAAACATTTTTTGTTTTCAAGACCATTTCCCAAATTTTAAAGAATTATTGAATTAAAAGAAATACATACTTGATTTTTGTACAATCTTATCGTTTCTCATGCCTTGAACAATTTTCACTTTACCTTATAAAGAAATGAAGTTGAATTTGTCTTTTTCAAAGTGTTAGAAAATCATGCAATAGAATGATAGGTCATTCTATCTCTCTCAGACATAAGGTTAGCAAAAGTTATATACATAAGTCCATCTATGGTTAGATTAATCATATATGGTTCCAAAAATGGACTTATACTTCATCTATCGTACAAATAAATTTAATAAAACTAGTTTCTACAATCTAGGGAATTCCTGTAGGCCAGTGGTAGGAAATAAAGTCATGTCGCACTGCGGTTGTGGGTTCGATTCCCGCATCCTTGTCCGACGTGATGGGTTGTCACCCATCTTACGGGTTGTACTTTTTCTAAAACTTTACTATTATAACATAACAAAAAGTTCTAGACTTAAACAATACTATTTGATGTTTAACGTAATATATTCCAATATTTGGGTTTATCCAAAATACTTCTGTCCATTCTCGTAGTATAAATAAAACGATTACTAGAAAGGTCATCTACTAAGAATTGAATACAATAATTTATCACCCATATATCATATGATATATATACCTTGTTGGTCACATTCCAAACATGTGAATTCCTTAATCATGTATTCTCTTGAAAAATGAATACCCATTGTACCTTAGTGAAAACATGAATGTTGTCAAAAGTTAACTCCTTCCACATACCAAAATCCAAAAATTCTGTATACCCAAACCATGATATCACTTTGTCCTTATACCAATCATGAGCTCATTGATACTATAAAACATTTCATTATCTCTTTATCCTTTAATTATGTGCATATCATCTACCTTCTAAAAATATTTGAATAACCTTTCATGGTTATCGGTACCATATTCTTATAGAAAATCACAATGGACCAATACACATATATTTCAATATACTATAAAAGTACCTCAACAACATTATTATGGAATTATAGTATATAATCCCTTCAATCCACCCTCTTAAATTATTAGCATGGAATGGGTCGTTCCTCAATTTAGAAGAATCTTCTTAGGTTAGGGTATTGGGTGGGGTAATGCCCATGTTCTCCACAGATAAGACATTGTACTCCACAACTGTCTGTCACTCCATGACCCTTTTCCCCACATAGATAACATCTTTTCCTCCATTTGAGTTATTCCTCAAGGTTCTTCTTCCCTTATTTAAAAATATCAACCTTCCTTTCTCTATGCTCCTCACCATGCGAGCATGCATAAAATTCCATCTTCCTCTTATTTTATGACGTAGTAATACCACTAAAGTTCACCTTGTAAATCATATATTGAGATGACTGATTCGGAATAATCACAATATCTTTCTCTCTAGGTGTTACACAATTTCTTTGATCATAGTCACCAATTTTTCCATTGGAGTAAATGTTAACCGAATTCCTTCTCCTTCCCTCCATTGACTAAGACCAGAAACCATAGTGTAAGAAATAGTTAAAATAACGAGGAACCACATATTCATTAAAATTCACTTATGGGATGTATAACTAATCAAAAATTATTTAATCCATGACACCTTAGGTTTTCCCTAGGTAATTCATGATCGTTAACATAATTATATGACTCTAACCTGTATGTATACTTAACCTTAGGGACATCCCTAGACATACCTTAGAAATATCTCTTGGTATTTCACTAAAGTTTTCGAATCATAGTTTCCAAAGGTTGACTAATCCTTTCCTATAATACCAACTGTAGATACCCCAAACATGACGTATATGGATATTACATTACATTTGTGGAATACTTAATACATAACAAAACCCAACACTCAAGGATCGTAATAGTTTAGTATCTTTGGAAACTCAGAAAAAAAATCATCTAATCATGGTGAAAGATCTACAACATCTCCAATAAGGATCTTCCCCTTTTGTTTTCCTACATAAAACATGTATTTATATCCAGGGGAAAATAAAACAAAAAAATGGTGAGCTCAAATGCTCAGTAAGGGTAAACCTAGAGAACATAAAACAATCCATAAACATATGAATGCAAAATCTTGATCATAAAATCTAAACATCAAAATCATGAGGAAAGACATAAATCTTTTAAGTATATAAGCCATATATCAGAAAGGAACATTAATCATGGTAAAATAGAATGGGAATGAAATATGTAATGGTGGGAAACCATAAATCACATGATATGATTTTCATAGTAGCTAAGACATTGCTACCAAGACCATCTTAGTGGACAAAGTTCCTTTCTGAATCGAGTTCACTCCTCATTCTAGTCCAGTATCACTGAACCAGATTAACTTACCATTCAATAAATGTTTTTCTCATGAGATATAAATCTTTACCCAATGCATTGGAGTGAGGTATAGGTCCCACCCATCTCATAATGAAATCATTCTTCGTTTTCCACAACATAAACTTAAATCATTCATCATAACCCAAAAAATAAAATGGGTTTAATAAAGATAATCCCATCATAAGATAATCCATATAAAACAATGTATATAATTTAACCATAAGAAAATTGAAACCATGTAAATCATAGAGAAATTATACTTGAAACATACACGTATTAAGTAATTTCATCTTAGATGGAAAATGGTTTTGAAAAAACACTTGAAATGAATTTTTGAAGAAAATATCCTTTCTTTTCAAAATCATTTTCTTTTTTCAAAATGACCTGAAATTTTTAAAAGAAAAATCTTTTGTTGAAAATAATCATGCAATCTTGTAGAGGAAGCTTCATGAAAATGATGTGTTATCAAACAATAAAAATCTGTTCATGCCGTATAAGTTAAAAATAACATTCTTCTCGTACTTTTGTCGGAAAAGTAAAAAAGTTCCTCGAGTGGTAAACAAAAGGAAGATTCCTTTCATAACATGTGGTAAAATTAAAAAATGGGTAAATAGGAATTTAAAAATATATGAATTTTTTTAAGAAAACATGGTCATGGATGATAACAATAACCCCATTAAATACTTACGAATAACAATATCGGATAAGAACGACATTGGAATAGTTATCCCTTACCTTATGTTTGATATGCTTCGTATGTATCCAATCCTCTTGTGTAATGATTTAAATAATTTCATTTACTTATTAAAGAATCATATTCATTGTTATGATATCATATATGGTTCAATTATGACTTTATATTACCCATACTTTTGTAAATTCCATGTTAATGCAGCGTTTTGGGTAACATAGTTTTATTTATCATACATGTTTCGACTTGTTGTTATTGATATTATTATTCTTTATATCATGATTTAATTACTTCCAGAATTTAAATCATGATTTATATATCATATATATTCAGTATATACATATATATAATATATCGATAAATGGAATGAACTACACCGCTCATGGAGACGGTAGGTCGTACTTACGCATGAACGCTGTTTTTCGTTTCCTTATTTAATTGAATAGAATTAAGTAGATGAAATATACATATATATATACATATATCCATTATAATTATTATATCATATCTTTTATGATCACTTATTATATATACTTTATAATCATTCTTGAATTGTTAACATGGAAAATGAATCTCATCACATTGTGGCGACGGTAATCCGTACGTACGCACGAGCGATGATATCATTCCCATATTTATTGAATGGGATTGAAGTGGAAGATATAATATCTTAGAATAAGTATTATGTTATAATAATCATATATAGTTATTATTTACACCATTATACACATCCATGTAAGGTGGTGGTGGAAAAACTAATTACACCATGACGTGGAGACGGTATTCCGTACGTACGCACGTGCGGTGATTTCATTTTCTATAGGATGGATAGAAGGTGAAATAGGTTTGTTTAATATATATAATAACATATCAGTATATAATTAATACTTATGATATTAATTTATAATGAAAAAACTAATGAATAGGAAGTAGAAGAAGAAAGAAACTTGAAAGAGTCGGTAGAAGAGATTACCTCTTCCTCGACGCTCCTCCTTTAAACTTCTTCTTAGGGAACTAGAGTTGGTCTTTTGAGAAGAAAAAAAACTCTATTATATAACTAAATATGTTGTGGAGAGGAATTTTTAGGGTTTGTCCAAGCTTCAATGCTCAAAATGGTGTGAAGATAATTGGGAAGGGTGCCCTTTTTATAAGGGAGGAGAGGGGAACCATTGGAAAAACTCAAAATATTATTTTAAAATAAAGTCATATTCGGTTTATAATAGCTCCAAATTGATTTATTTCGATGTTAAAGTGGGTATGTGTCGAAATAATCTCATCCAATATGTTTTATAAATGTTTAGTTTACTATTTTAACCATATCATTTAGATTTAACTCTAAGTTAAATAATTTAATTTTTACCGTGTCTTTTTTGTTTTCTTACACTATATGGTTAATAAACTTACTATAACAAGCCAAACGAACCCCAAGTGGTTCATTATTAATATATATAACCTTATCTAAGTCATTTGGACGAACCTTATATTTTTAGGAATATAATAACAATTAATAATATAATTTTTGTCTTAAAAACTATTTTATGTCAATTTTGACACTATTTGGTAATTTATTTTTGTGAAAATGAAAAAATCATTATTAGTTATAAAAAAGTTAATTAAATCAATACTAAAAAGTCAAATTAACCTAAAAAATTAGTGTAATTCATAAAAAGTCTCATGTTAATTTTTTTGGGGTATTTATAATATCAAATATTTTAATATTTCATTATTTAGGTGATTACTGTATCACTATTGTGTCATAAATAAATTATATTATTTAATGTATAAAAATTATAAATAAAAAACCATTAGGTAATAAATATTTGTAACTTTATAATGAATATTTATATTCAAATTTATCTTATTTATAACTCTATATTAAAAATTATTTAGTTATTAAACTTTTATTTTAACTATTTTAACTCTTTTTTAAATAAAATAATAATAAATGTCTTAATCTAATCCAAGTGGACCTAAAGGGTAATAGTTTATTCCTAGGATTTTTTTGGTCGAATTACACTTATCCAATAGAATTAGGACATGTGTTAGGGTAATAATAAAATCATTTTTACCCTTAATTAAACTATTTACTTTTAATCGTGGTAAATATAAGTAAAACGTTACTATTAACAAAAAATTATTTTTATTGTATTGAACCACATTTTACTCATTGATATTAACTGTTTCTCTCATATTTTAGAAATTCCACTCACCGAAGCAGTAAAATTATGTTTTATGTAAATTTTCAAATTCTCTTAGGAGGTGGGTAAAAGACAGTGAAAAGTCCAATAAAATTATTATATATATAAAATTATTATAAAATTACTCCAAATGAATTACATAGAACATATATAGGTATTATGTATCAATTTTGACCTAAAATAAATTTAAATAAAATAAATAATTATTTATAAAAAAGTCTTTTTTTAAATAGTAACCTAGTGTTTTCACTATTCATCAAAAATTGAAAGTTTTCAGAAAAATACCAAAAAATCAACTTTGGCTAATTTCGATAATCCAATTCCAAAAATGCAGACCATTTTGAAAGGTAAAATTTATAAAATTTCAAAAAGTGAGTATTACTATTCATAACAGCTGGTTTATATAATATTTTAATAGCATATCATTGTTTAGTGAAACTCGGTATTGTGTACAACACACGCTATCGTGGATGGTCGCGATTGCGTGTAATGAAAGACAATTCAGGGTTGTGTGTAGTTCAAGATTAATTTGTTTTTTCATATTTTAGAATCCAACCATATTTCATTTATACATTGAATATATATATATATATATATACAGTCAATGTTGCGTAAAATAACTTCTACAAAAACGAACTTGAAATTGTGTGTAACACGATCCAAGATTAGTGTTGTGTATACTGCAAGCTAATACGGTGTTGCGTATAATGCAAGATAATCCTTGTGTAGCATAAAATAGAATATATGAATGATATTAAAAGGA
This sequence comes from Viscum album, assembly GCA_963277665.1. NCBI lineage: Eukaryota > Viridiplantae > Streptophyta > Magnoliopsida > Santalales > Viscaceae > Viscum > Viscum album. The sequence goes on along the minus strand of OY728130.1, from coordinate 539,706,165 downwards.
ATATATCTTATAAAATCTATAGGTGATACATCTATAACACTAACCAATTTCATTTTCATACAATAGACCATATATGTTTTTTATCCAACAGATTTCACTACCGACATTTCAATAATATGCCTAAGTATTCATTATTTAAAACAACCCATAAAATGAGTATTTAAAATCAATGTTAACATCAATGTTGGTATAGATGTACTATAACACCAAAATCCCATTTTACCATACAAATCATCGAATCTAGAGATCCCTATATTATATCTGGAAATTTTCTCCTTTCAAACCTAAACATGGAAGAACATTTTTTAAAAAATGACCATGAATGATAAAATAATTAACCTCTCAGTCAATTAAAAAGACCTTATATTAAATCACCCAAATGTCTGTGATTCACAACATTAAACTTCATAGAATAATGTATATGCATAATGATAATTAAATTGGATAACATAATTTCCTTACTACAGAACATTATATTTAATATAAATATCTTCTTGTGGGATGAAATTAAATTACATAGCATAATATCCATACGACACAATAGTAAACTATATAGCAGAATATCCTTGTAGAACAGCCATAAACTGTATTGCATGAAATTTTAGTCCCAGTACTTTAAAATTTAAAACAAAATCCTCATCATAATTCACTAAAATACAAGGTTATTGTCCTAGTATCATGAAATTATTCATCACAATGATTCATCATTTTTTAAACATGGTCCTTCCCCCAAACCCATCTTTCAAATAACAAAATACATCAAACGTCACTAAATTTTAATTTTTATAGTATTATTTTCCCATTTAAACCAATACCAAAACAAAGTCTCTATTTATTAATATACACATCCCTTAGAGAAAAACCCATCATGTTCTTTAGACGTTTTAATCTCTAAAATTTGTTTCGGACATCAATAAAATAATGTTTTAATTCTAAATAACTCATTTTACTGACTACATTGTAACATGGACCAGTTAGATTTTCTTAATTAATCCAAAAAATGACTATTCACCAAATGTTTACTACAATTTTAAAATAGAATAACACTCCCTAAATGTCCATAGTTATATTGTCCCACAAAAATATTTTTCAAGCAGCCGGATCATCGTTTATTGATATGGCCTCCTCTATTCCCAAATATCTTTTTTTTATTTGGAAACAATAATATCATATATTAAAATTTTAATTGGTTGTATCTAAGGAATTTTAGGACATTCATGGACCACAATAATTTTTTATTATCATTTCTAATTTTTTGGTCCAAGATGTTTGAAATAAAACACTATCCTTATTTTTCTAACATGCATGTTTTTAATCTTCCCACAAAAATAGGCACAATACTTTCCAGGATAAAAATATGTAAATAGAAAATGTTAATAAGTATAGTATAAGAATTATATATATAATGTTGTATTGTTTAGGAAATTATTCAGTAATAAAAAGGTAAAAGGCACAAATCTTGTGAGGTAAATAACCTAAAAATTATAATCTTGAAATAACCAAATCTCTCTTTCTCCACCCTATGAAAAAGGAACAAATTATAGAATATTACCAATCCCAAAATGTGTGGTCTTTACAATCTAAGATAAATATGTATTATTATGAAAATTATCATAATTTTTAGGTTATGAAGAATGATATAAAACTAGGATGATGAAATAGGTAATTGAGAACAAAAGAAGAATTCTTTTTCATTTGTGTTAATAAACATAGGTGAAATAACACATACAAGAGCATCTCTTCCAAATTTTAATATTTTCACTCAATTTAGGATTTTTTAATTTTAAATGATCCCTAAGAAACTAGCATAGCATTCTAGAGCATAGAGGTTTGTGTAACATCAACCTCTTAATCTTTATGAAGCTTCTCTCGTATGGCATCAATAACATCACTCTATCGGGTCAAAGCCCAGTATAGGTATTTTTGGAGTTGTAATAACTCTTCCATTTTATAATTTAACTCTAATTCATGAAAAATTATTTGTAGAGACTTTTAATCAATGTGATCATGATACACTACCCCCAATGTGGAGTGTCTAATCTCACCTTGGATTACCACATCCTAGAGTTCCCAAAATTTTACAGCCCATTGCACCATTGCCTATTACTAACATTTAACCTAATCAATTTTCTAGATTATTACCTTCAACATAAAATAGATCATATATTAATTGACTCTATTTTATCAAAGAATGGTAAACAAGATTGAGTGTGTGTGAAATCATGTTGTTATTTCCTCTAGAGGAATCTCCCAATTTATCATCCATATATATCTCTAGCAAAAGATATGTGTAGAGAGAAAAGCCTCGCACCTATCCAAGTTAGACACATATCAACTATCAGAGTGAGACACTTAATCATATATAATTCCATCAATGATCCACATTTTTCCTCTCCCTCCGATTCAATGTTAGAATTAGCTAACAATGAATATAGAATTAGAATCGAAGCCCAAATCATGTTCAGTTGTCGAAATCAGTCAATCTAAATAAAAGGTGACACTTATAAATTTTATTTGGAAGTAAACATGATGTGATGATATTGAAGTAAACAAATATGTTACTGAAACCCACCCATTATTTTATTGACTATTGGAATTTATACCTCTCAACTTCCCTAACCTAATATCCTAGAGTATGAACCCACAGATGAGGAGTGTTCTTTTTATTTTTCTAAATAGCTGGGACTAGAGGATCTTGAGACATTCTAAATTCTGTATTCTCAATAGTTTCTCCCTTAGTGAAAGGGGTTGTTATGGCTTTAATCAATCATTAATCACATTAAATGGAATTCTTTTTTATAGGGAAGTCATTGTAAATTATTCTTTAATGTGATGAATTGAGTGAATTAATGTAAATTTTGATTAAGAAAATGAATGAATGACCAAAAAAACATCCTTGCAATTCCTTATAAATATATATCATTGAACTCCATGATGAAACCTAGAATACCAATGTCTGGATAAATTAGATCTCCTAGATCATGGTATGTATCTTCAAGTCTAATAGCATCCCCACCAATAGGGATATCTGACGCATGTTGTTCAGAAGTCAAATTGGATCCGCTATATTTCCCATTGCCAACTGTTCAGTTGGAACAACAAAATCAAGACCTACACTGTCATGATCACCATCACCACCTTCATTGGACCCCGGATGATCCATTTTGGCCCATTTTGTTATGACCATGTGTCCAATATTGACTAATAAAGCATGGTCCACATGAAAATGTGATGGATATTAAATATAATGACATGGGGAATGTCATAAATAATACATAAAACCTAAAGAGGTGTGTCTGAAACTACCAAGGACCTCTATCCTCTCTCCTTACTATGGGAAGACATGTATGATTCCCTAAAATCTGCAACCATAAAAAGAATAAATTCAACTGTGTGAGTCTGTTCCATCCCTAGTATATTATCCAAGATACTTGAAGAACATGTTTAATATCTCTTACAATTGAAAAGAGATTCAGATTATTCAAAAGATAGGTATGAGCAGAAATATTTTAACAGTTAGGTTCTACAGTCACATTAAAAATAGATATTATTGAGGTTCTTTTGTTTGATGATGAATAATTCACTAAATTAATACTTGTATTAGGATGTCAATGGTTCCACCTCAGGCCCATAAAAATATACACATGAGGTGATGGTCGAGGGGTTTTAAATGCCCTTTGATCTCTCCTGGTCCTCTAACCCAACGATAATTCAATGAACCCAAGATCCTATTCAATACCCTAATGGGGGGGGACCATAAGAACATACCTCATGGACCCTAAAGACTATGATGATGTTCCCTCTATAGGCATTCAATCATCACCTTCATCCATTAAAAACTGCAATGTATCATTCCCAATTCATTAATGGGAGAGGATGAAGGACTAGAAATGTAAAGGGAGAAAAGAGAAATACATCACCAAGGTTAATGTTGATGTCACGTTCTTTCAAAAGATGAATAGATACCCCCTTTATCACTCCTCGATCCATCATGTTTTACACAATACATGTGCCCAGGGCATGATCATTCGTTTCAAATATGATGTCCTCCAACTCATAAAGAAACCTCTTCACATCAACCATATCACTATTAGGGTGGACATTGGACATTGCTATTTTATTTACCAACTATTAGATTTTTTGGCCCGCCTAGATAAATTCCCATACATCTCTGACATCACATGTTATTATCTCCCATACTCTGATCATAATGTGTTGCAAAAAATATACCTATGATGTGTCCAGTTTCAAGGAAGACTCAACAACCATTCACTTGGAAGACTTTTCATGCCTCTTTCCTATATTAGGATAATTAGTGGATGGGAAACAAGTCAAATTATAGTAGTGATGATCAAACTTCCTTGGGGTAGGAGGCCTAGTCCTCTCAACCCTAACTGGGTTAGTGGTCTTTACATGGGATTGCTTTGAAGGCTCAAGCAATTTAGAAATATCATCTCTATACTAAGACTTCCTTTCATACATAACCTAACCAATATTTTTCACGACTTTGAAATATTCATCTCCCTTCCTCGACACCTCATATGTTTAAAAAGATATACATTCCTTGGGAAAACCTACATCAAACCTGGTTAATGCGTTCGATGGAGGATGATTGATTGAATGTTTAATACCCCCATGGCGATCATGATACCAATATTTCAGGACACCATCAAATACATATCCACCTTAACATTATTTAGGGGATAGATGACCAACTATTGAATACATTTACACCAACATGAAAAATGTTATAGATCATAATCCTTGTAGATTAATATTCTTTCAATGTGTACCATTATAACACTATAACAGAATTTTATCTTGTATAAACTCGTCTTGTAATGTTTCTCGATGTTTTAATCATTAAATATCTGTGTAGGTGTGTTACCATGAAAGGAAATGTTAAATTCCTATCACACATTCAGAATCATTAGTATTTTTACATAATTTAGGTTTAGATTTTGGATTATAGAGGCAACCTGATTGAATGTGTGAAATTGGTTTTCGTGGATTTTATCTCGGCTCAACACAGCATATGAATTTAAGTGTTCTTCGATCCACCCCTACAACAATTCAAACCACCATATAATAAAAAACATCTCGTTCTCATTGTTTGTATACATCAAAAAATTGTATATTTACTCTATGAATGGGGTATTCCACAATATATATTTCTCATCTTCTAATTGGATGAAATGAGAAAATTAGATGATGTCACACCTCCATTGAACTAATATACCTAAAGAAGATAAACACATAGCCACTTGGAACCGAATTCATCCTAGTTTGACTTCATATAAAATTTACTATTGACCATATTACCCCATAATGTATACAAGCCATTATCTAATGTATGGTTGAATATTCTAGGAGCTCCCCTATTCACTATGCTGGGACTTATGGTAGGATTAATTCAAGTGGGAATTTACCCTTCCAGTTCTAAGAAATCCTTCATCCATGTTCAAATATGAATGTCAGTCATAGGGAGGGGCTTATTGATCTAAAATTTATTCCCCATTTTAAAAAATATATTAGTCCAAGGGAAGTGTGAAATCATCATTATCCATTTTTTTATTAAATGGGATAGACTATTCATACATGTACCCATCTTTGGGTGACCTATAAATTTGGTATACATCCCACAAAATTATGACTACCTTACTATGGTTCAGGTTGAAATTTTTTTTAGGGAATCACCGTCTTAGTAGAGAGACAATTATATCTAGGATCATATATACATGGGTCTACCTTAATCAAATGGAAACATAAATATGCTTATAGTAATTATTTCCTGTATTCCCCATAAGTTTGGCACGCCCAGTATGAGCATATCCACTTGATCATGAATCCCTCTCAGAACCAGCAGTCTGAGTCATCAATAAATCCTTGATTTTGAGCTATATTTGAAGCCTAGAAGGTTGAGTTTGATAAATTATTTTTTCCATTTTTGGATATGCAGATTCAGATCTAGAGTGCATCCACTACCATTCATTAAACATCCAATTGGAATCATTCCATTTTTAATATAAACTCCCTTGTAGGAAATGTAGTCATAAGGGTAGTGGATATGCCTCGCGAACCATTATATTTGGAAGTAACTCTTAACCCCAATGATAATGAAATCCATTTTTACTATTTACCAATTCAGGGTAGTTATTCACATTGTGGGTAACCACCTTGGTGCTACACCAAATGATTCTACTGATTTATAAGAGAGGACTAAAATTTGTCGAATTAATATAGCCAAACGTATCTAATCATCTCAGAAGAATTTGCAGAATCATGTTCAGAAGAATTCATCAAACTGGCCATTAAACCCCTACCGAGAGGGAATAATTTTATCCCATTCAGTTAAAATATTCAATTAAAAAAAGATAAGTTTTGAATTAAAATAATTGAAAATTTTGGCAATGGAATAACTTTGTGTGTTCCATTTGACATGTTCTTGTGTGTAGTCCCCTTAGACCAAATGTAATATGCACCACCGTCGGTTGGGTTCCACATACAGTACCTTCGACCAGGATCCATGTAAAACAAAACTTCCCAAAGAGTTATACATTTGGAAGTCTTCCCAAAGGAACTCATGAATATAAATATCATGGTTGGGATGAGAAAACATCATGTATGGTGACAAAAAAATCACAAACCTAAAATTTTGATGAAAATGATAATGGGGTCCATCGGTACTTGTATACCCTATGGAAAAATTATATGTATCTAGACATATGGTTGCACAAGGGTTTTTGTCTCCATTCATATTTCACAACCCAACAGTAAAGACATGAGTGATTTACTGAAGAACACTTCATAATATTTTCATTGTTCCTCCACATGGATAAACCATAATTTTTTGATCATATCCAATGATGAGGGGGGTTGTTTTTTTGGAAATTATGTCTTAGAAAGTGGAGAGAAAATATAATGGAGATTACCTTAATCATTTTATAATTAAAAATTTTTCTAAATAAGAATCAAAGGACTTTTTCAAACTAGGATTCACCCAAAAAACTATACATCAGACAACTCGCATTTCCCCTTGTGCGACACCAAATCGAAAACACCCCTGCACTTCAAAAAAGGGATGACCACACCTATTCCGAGTACCTAGTATCCTAAAACATTAACATGCACAAGGTATATCCTTATAAACTGCTTTCCTATTTTCATATAAATAGGAACCTTGGTCTACTCATTTTCACAAATATAAATTCAAAAAAAGCCCCCATGATTTAGTCTATAATATCCTTCACCATGGTCTCCAAAAATTAACCTCACATCTCTCCAAAACATGAGAGAAGAGAGAATTGTGGGGGATAACTATAATAATTTTCACTTAATGGTCTCAATCAAAATACACCAACATGGGGACCTTTTCTCTTCTAGTGAGATCCAACAATATGAGGGCCCTTTCAATATTAAGGTACTTGTGTAGGACCCTTCCAAGGACACCTAAGGAGGCCTGAGATGACTAGGCTAAAACAATGCCCAATTTTCATTTTCTAAGTAGGACTATTGTTCAAGGAACACATTGATCAGAAATGAATATTTCATATGTGTGAAGCACATCTAGTTCATAAGAGGCTCTGTGCGAGTCACTTTTTCCCTCGAGGAAAAGACATACATGGCCCCCTTATTGAGAGCTCTCCCAAGCCTCCAAATAGTAGTAATCCTCTTCCAATGGATACCAAAAATGAAATGGACCATGATGAAACATCCACCAAAGTACCCAAAATTGCATAACCCTAAAAAAAGGACACCAACATATCTCTCATTTTGATTTGTATTTCTGTAGTCATATGTTTACCACACATGTTCTACTAGATGGTTAGGATCCTCGAGGTTTAAGTCGATTTGTATTCCCAGAGTCCTGAGGACCTCGACCGAGGGAACAATGTTAGACTTTTCTTGGTCTAAAATAATAGGGTAATGACCATGTCATACCCATGTCATCTCTTAGACCCATACCCTCCACATCCATGGAGGGAGGGAAAGGAATATGATTTATATTCTAATAAACATGGAATGAGATCCACCACATTTGTTGTTGAAATAATCAAGGGGATACCACTTATAGTATGATCATAACCTCTCTAGTAGTAGTTTTCACTTCCTTTCCTCATTGAAACCTGAGCTATAGGTTCAGAGAGAATATTATCACTAGATCCCTATTATCGAATATTCTTAACCTCTTTCGACATAGCCAAGTATTCTTCCATTAGTGGAGGAGGAGAAGTGTGTGAAATGTTTGATCTTCTGCATCATCTTCTTTCTCACATTCATGCATGAAACATTATGACTTATAGGATTATATAATACCCATGACCACAAAACAAGCACACCCAAATGCTTATTTTGGTATAGTCTTCCTTCGAATCATCCACTCACCTTCCAATATAGTTCCCCAATAGCCATGGGTCCTCAAGGCCATGTACCTAACCACAAGGATCAAAATTTTTTGTGGAAAATTATATTGTAATCTTCTTTTTGTTTCACACATTGAGCCTGAATCGCGTGGTTATATAGGTTAATATTGATTTAGACATCAAGATGACTCTAAATTCATGGACCTCCTTCTAGGTTTATGCCCCAACTATTCAATGGAATCCTCTTCATGAGAATTTTCCAACCCCATCTATATCGAAACCCACCTTCGAGGTAACACCCAATTGGAACTTTAAATGGAATCCTTTGTAAGAACCCAGTTTTTTACTCAGGTTAGGATCCTTAATTTTTATTCTAGATCTTTACTTTGTACCTAATATAGATGAATATTGAGTTGTCAATTGTTCTCAGTGTGTTGAAGGCTTTTTTGGATCCTAGAACACCTATTTTTGGACAAACATGCCAATTTGAATGGTTTGCGCACTATATTCATAACAAAGAAGTTGGATTTTTTTTTTCAGAAAGTGGAGTCTCACATGGCTTCTCCTTGTCCATGCATCCTAACCTTTCTAACACCCCTTTTACCTAGGTTTGGGAAAAATCATCTCACACGGCTCTTACACGGTTTCAATAACCATGTGGAAAAACCATGTATAGGCTAAAAACATGTGTAAAATGACTAAAACACCTTTAATTGTATATTAAAACTCCCCCTTCCTCCCTAATCCGAGTTTATGCAGGATTGACCTAATTATCATTCAATTTTGGGGGTTTTAAAATCAATCCTTGGAGTCAAGGGATCTTCTTATTTTGTCTTATGCTCAAGATTTCATTCAACAGGTTTGATGCACAATGGTATTTAGTCGAGTCCTCATTAGCCATAATTCTTCCATTTCACTCTCAACATAGTTATTACTATGTGTAAATTTTCAAACTTTTCATGATATACTCTGATCTAAGGAAACTCCAGTGTCATTACTACAGGAGAAGACTCATAAAACCCTATGGTGTGTGGTCTATAACTCATCCATAATGTTCGTTGATCATAGAATGTTTATGTGGGGACCACCATTTTCATTGCAAATTGTTTCATAAATTAACATTAAATGATTATACATGTTCGAATCCTATGGTTATTATCTTTCCAAATATGTTATTAGTTGTCAGTGGATTCCCCCACGACTCAATTCACCTCATGTCAAAGGTTATACCATAATTGTGTTTTAGTGTCTTGGCACGATTGAGCCACTATTGGGGTGTGGCTTTTCGTGACCTTTATAAATGTGAGACAACATATAAAAAATGGATTTTTGTGATTGATAATTGAAAAATGGAATGTTCCATTTATGCTCATCACTTGACTCACCAAAGGCAAGTACTTAAAATGGTTATTAAAAGTGAAATGTGAAATGTGAAATGGAAACTAAACTATGTATATAACATGACCATATTTAAAGAGATTGAATAATTTTTATATGTCTGTAGCACCTCTTTCCATGGTTATGCAAGGTAGCGGAGTGAACCTCAATAATTGATGATTCCTTAATGAATAACTGGGACATGATTAAATGGTTGCAACACTACGTACCATATCTACACTTATTGAAGACATCTCTTGGACCAATGGTTTCATCTCTACATGACCTATCTACACCAATGCATGACAAGATGTGAACAAAATAAATTATTACATGATTGTGATATCGAATAGAAACGAACAAACTCAATCTCACCATGGATTATGAGAGGATAATACCTTCGGGCTTGGGATCCCAATTCTGATTCAAGGATATGGTTTTCTAAGGTTGATAACCAAAAAGAATCTGATTCATTTCTTTTCCTTGGATTCCTAGTAAACTACCATTGGGTCCTTATAATTATTATAAGATAACATAGATACACTCCTTGGGTCCCACACTTACAAGTTGGTGCCATGGTTCAAGCCATAGGTCCCTATCTTTGCTTAGCCCCTTTTTACCTTGGTCGATCACCTTGGAATCGGTAGGTGCCATATTATGGAATACCTTGGATTAAACTCTATAAATTACACACTTACCCCTTATCTAGACTCAGATACTTTTGGGATTTCATTCCATGAGTTTAAATTACCTTGTATTTTACCCTGGAACACCCTCATTGGATATCATTGTCTCGTTTGCTTATTAAATCTGGGGACCTTCACTACTTATACTATCACGAGGTGATGTAGGTGTTGGATATGCCTCACATTACCTATTAACATAAAATGGTAATTGATTAATTAATAAACTGATTATATGTTCTGAAACCATCTGAGGGATGAAGCATGTACTTGGGTGTTTAGCTATTTTGTACCTATTACATTACTTTGATTATATGTCTCAACACTGCTATATTCCATTACCCGGTCTGGATGTTATGGACACTATTGTCAGTGTCCCACTGAGATTTATCTTTCACCCTCTTTGTACACTATTTGGTACTAGGATTAGATTACATTGTTGTTTTTGTGGTAAAATGGAAGCATTATGCTTCAAATACATGATTTCGTGCCGTTAGGATAGAGCATGATAGCTGATGACCATGTAGGATCTTGAGATGCTTGGATAGAAATTGTTTTCTTTTACCTTGTGGAACATAATATGCTTATTTTCCTGTAACCATGATTTCCTATTTTCTAGTGACATGACATTACATCATCACTATTCCAGTTGATATAGTAATTATAATTCTTGTTTATTTATTGCATCAGTTTTCTTCCACTATTTATTCATATTTATTATGTTCTTTATTTATATAATTTCCACTGTATACTATTCATTTAGATCACTTACACTATGATACACTCTTATAATGAGGGCATAGTCTTCCCACAAACACACCATATTCCCTCAATGCTATTCGGTAGCCTCTGAAATTTGGTAAGATGCACTTGAGTCCATGTGGCCCACTAGGATTGGGGCAACGTTATTTGGAATCTGGTTGTGGGTAGTCACAAAGTTGTATAAATGGTAGTTTCTTTTATTGACATACTATTTGGATCCAATAGATTGGTGAATATTAATTCTTGTGACTTATTCCAAAGGTGTTCTTGGGCATCGTTAACCCATGTTCAGGGTAAAATACAAGTTAACCATATTGAAATTGTTGTTCTATTTTTCCTATTATAGTTGATATTATTTCACCATAGGGTGACTCACATGTTGTGTGGTGTTATGGATTATTACTTAGTTTGAGAATTTATTTCATTATAAACCAATCATATGAGGGCCATGATTATTGTTACATGCATCATTATAGGCACCTAGAATCCATATGTCATGCATATTTCCATGCTATTTATGTACATTACACTTATTTTCATAGCTAGATAAGTTTGTGATTGTTGCGTAGTGGTCTGATAGTTGATTGTATTTTTATTACATTATATTTAATGGAGTTGTTTCATATCTCAATTAATATGGTTTATGGGACCTCATTGATTGGAATGAGTAATTTACTCAATCAATTCGTTATTCTATATGTAGATGGGTGTCATTTTTGGTGATAGGGGTATGTGCACTGATTCATCAGAAATTACTATCCATTATAATGTTAATCCTGGAATCTAAACTAAATTGGATGCACATAGTTATCTTACCTATTCATGTTTAATAAAGGTAATGAATTTATCCTAATAATTAACAGAAAAATGACATAATACTTATACTTGATCACATACCGATAACTGGTTTTCTAAGTGAGTTATTTGGGTAGTTTTCCTTGGTTAGTGAGTTTTCTTATGTTCAACATCCATTATTGATATTTTCTCCTTGATTATATTATTGTTATAAGACATGTGTTTGGAATATATTTACCAATGTCGCCATGTCATCCTCGTGTCATTTGTTAGGAGGGTGGTGACGACCATGCTGCAGACATTGTGTGCCCTAAACTGCTAGTCTTACTTCCAGGAGAGACACTTGAGGAACTACCTATTGTACCTAATCTAGGCATTGATTCTCATGTCCATGATAGTTTATTATAAATTATTCACCCACAAATGGTCCTCTATGGGTAGAACCTATGATTGATGATCTGATCTGTGGGTTCCTGCAGTAGCATCCTCATACTTTTTAAGGGAATGGTGGAGATCAAGCTTCTGAGTCTTGTCTAGAGGCCATGTTGATTATCTTTGAGCATCCTGAAACCCCTCCAGTGAGGATATTATAGCATACTACATACATTATATGGGATTTATCCAAGCATTGGTGGGATGTCATTACCTAGGTTGAATGTCATCATGGCATGTTATGGGTTGACTTCGAGACTCCCTTCTATGATTATTTATGTCCTCAGTCATTGAGAGAAAATCGAGCCCGAGATTTCATGATCCTCGGGTAAAGTTCTATGTCAGTTATGGAATATTCATCATGTTTGACTAATTAACGGTGATTTTCACCACTTCTAGCCGGCGATAAGATTTCTCAGGCTTGAGGTTTTGAGGATGGAATTCAGTACGCCATCTGAACTCAGGTGAATGTATTTCAACTTCTTACCTTCCCTTGAATAGTTCATCAGGCCCTTATAATTGAGTGTAACCTGAGGTATGGAGTGAGTATTGAGTTTAAAGAATCAATTTCATGTCATGCTAGTAGTTCTCCCTATAGCAGGAAACGTTACCTTGTGGTTTATAATTAGGGAAGTGGTAACCAGAGTATCCAATTTGATATCTTTGTATTGTGTCATCTATGTGGAAAACCAGGGAATAAGAATCCATAGTGTGATAGAGACCCTAAAGAGTGTTGTGATTGTGGATGTATGGGTCATCTTCAGTGCTTTTTCATGACCCTTCTACAGGCTCTGAGTGGAAAAGGATCATCTTTAGTTCCACCATCAGGTGCATGTTATTTTTCACCCTATCAGTTGGGGAGTTGGAGTACTGTTGGTAGGTCTGTCTGAGGAGGAGATCATTGTCATGGTATAACGATCCCTTATCCCCATTAGCACCATCTGATCATTCATGATCATGGTAGTCCATCTATTTCATTGGATTATGGATCAATTTAATTGCATTCCTTACTATCGATACATGAGGAGTAGGCTGTAGGAACATTGACAATATAATGTTCTATTCTAGTAGTCGCTACTATTGTCTCTACTTTGTTTGATATAGGTTCTTCAGACTCTTTTATTTCTGTATCTATATTAAAAATTATCATACCAGAGATGCATTATCACTATGGGGTAATGACCCTTGATATTCCATTGGGGAAAAAGATGAAGGTAATACACCTGTGCATGGAATATTCCATTGAGGTTGGCAGTTACCATTTCCTAAGGAACCCCTTTGTTCTCAAGATGATATGATTTGATGTCATTCTTAGGATGGACTAGTTATTCTACCATCATGCATTTGTAGACTGCTATCAGTATATGGTTTATTTTACATCACTATATGGAAACAGTTATCTTTTCAATGGAGAGTGGGATGTCCAGGCAGGGAGAGTGGGACCGAAGCAGCATGGGCTAAGTGAAGTGACTTCTCTAATTGCAAGTATTTTAATGTAGAATGAGTGTTTTCATTAAATTGATCTCCCTCTAGTAGTTAATCTTTTCATGGAAGTCTTTCCAGATGAATTCTTCCGATTACCCACTAAGAGAGTGCTAGAATTTATAATTTATCAAGTCCTGGGAGAAGATTCAGTGTTCATTACTACCTACGGGATGACACCTACTGAGATTCAGGAGCTCATGCGGTAGATAGATGACTTAGAGCCCAATGGATTTATATGGTCAAGTACATATTCGTGGGGTTCACCAGTGCTTTTTGAAAAGAATACCGATTGAACAATCCTTTTGTACGTGGATTAATGAAGGTTGAACGAGCTTATGGTCATGAACCAGTATCTAATTCCTCAAATAGATTATCTCTTTTTTTAGCCCTGAGTGGAAAAGGTGTTCTCTACAATCGACCGGATATCATGTTATCATCAGGTGTGATTCAGACCAACAGACATACCTCCTACAGCTTCCTGTAGTATGCATGGTCTGTATGAGTATATTTTTATGGCATTCTATCTTACGAAGTCACCATCTATATTCATGGATTAGATGAATAGTGGAGTTTAACCTTATTTGGATGGTTTTTTCCTAGTCATTGTGGAAGACACCTTGGTTTATTCTCACACTTGTAATGACCATTCAAAATATCCTATGATCATGCTGAGTACACTGAGTGACCATCAGAATTACGCCATGCATCTTAAATGTGACTTCTGGATCGACAATGTTAACATTTTTGGTCATATTATTTCATAATCATGAGTATCTGTTGACCCTGAAGAGGTTAGTGATGTAGTTTCTCAGGAGCAACCCATTAACATGTTTAATATCAGGAGTTTTGTGGGGCTGGCTAGATATTACTGGAATTTCATTCAAAACTTTTCACATCTTACTTAATATCTTACTGGGCATACAAAAAAAATTATGTTCCAATGGTAAAATGAATGTGAGAAATATTTTCAGGATAATAAACGGAGGATTTTCTCGAAACCTATTACGATTTATCTAGAACCTTCTAAAGGTCATATAATCATACGTGAAGAATCAGGCACTGGAATAGGATTAGTGTTGATGTCGGAAGACAAATTTGTTGCATTTGGATCTCAAAATTTGAGGCCTCACGAGATACATTTCCTAACACATGACCTCGAGCTGCCAGCTATTGTCCATGATTATGATTTTGGAGACAATATCTGTTGGGTGAGAGAATTGTGGTGTATATAGTTCACAAGAGCCTCAACTATATCTTTTCTCGTCGTGCCTCAAACCTATGACAGTAAAGATGGGTTGAACATCTAAAATCCTTTGATTTTGAGCTTGACTATATTACTAGAAAATGAAATTTTGTTGCAGATTCAAAGAGTTGAAAGGCTCAAATTTAGGATGTACATGAAGCCAGTGATGAATAGAAGTTAATGGACCTCTTTTATAAACATCATAAGGAGTATCACGATAATCATGAGAACTCTTACCTCTCATCCATAACAATTTCTTCTCCTTTAGAAGTTGAAGAGTAAAAATATTTTATATCCTGAAGGATTGGTTCTCCATTATAGTATATCAAGAGATAAACCACCTCCAAATTGGTCTATGGACAGATTTGATTTCCTGTATCTATGTGGACATATTTGGGTTCCTGTAGATTTAATAGAGGAGTCTATGAAATAGTCCCATTCTTCCTAGTGGGAAGATCATCCAATAATCTCAAAGATGTATTGAGATATGTGATTCAATTATTGGTGGCCTGGGATGAAATGTCATATTTTAGGCTTCATCATTAGGTGTTCCACCAATCAGTATGTGAAGGCAGAGCACCAGAGATCTGCAGACTTGTTACAACCACTTCCAGTCCCATAATGAAATTGGGAAGATGTTTCTATGGATTTCATAGTCGGCATACCTTGGTCACTGAGGGGTAGTGAATTTATTTGGGTACTCATTTACCGACTAAATAAATTGTCCCACTTCATTCATATTCCTAATATTTTCTTAGTTGATGAGCTTAGAAGATTGTATGTCTGTTAGATCATACGACAACACGGGGTTCCACGTACTATCATTTTAGGTAGGGATTATTTTTTCACATCATGTTTCTAGAATGGTTTTTATAAATCTAATGGAACTCATATGATTCTAAACACAACTTTTCACCCTCATAAGAAAAGAAAATCAGAACGGACAATAAAGGTTTTAAAGCCTATACTCCAAGAATGTGTCCTTGATTTCAGTGGTTATTTGGAGAATCTTTTCCTCATAATTGAGTTTTATTATAACAATAGCTTGTAGGAGATGATCTAGATGGCTCCCTTTGAGGCCTTATATCGCTGGCCTTTCTGTTCAACATTGCTCTAGCTCGAGGCAGGTGAGGTTTCCCTACTAGGTCCACCTCTCGTTCAAGAGAATTCAAAACATGTCCTACTAATCAAGAAATGTAAAATACTACTCAGTCTAGAAAAAGAAAACTTATGTCGAATTTTGTCAATGGCCTCCTGAGTTTGAGGTTCGGGATCATGTTTTTCTTCAGGTATCACCCATGCACGAGCCTAGATGGTTAAAGAAATTAGGGAATGTTTCACCTCGTTACACGAGGATGTTTGAAATTCCATAGAGAGTCACGCCGGTAGCCTATCTTTTGATACTAACTCAGAGGTATCATTCCATGAATGACATATTTCACATCTCACACCTTTTCCAATATCATGTTGATCTATATCATAACATTTATCCCAAGGAAGTTGAGTTAGATAAAGATTCTACCTTTGATAAGTATCCATTATACATTGTTGATCGAAACACAATGTTTCTCCAAGGCACGTATGTCCGTCTAATAAGGTTTCTATGATATCACGACCTTGTATGGGATGAGACAAGGGATTGGGAAGCTGATTTAGTTGCTCAGTGGGCATATTTTTTCTCATACATTGTTTCTTTAACCTTTAAAGGAGAACTCATGTGTCTTGTTATTTTAAGGAGGGAAGACTATAAGAACCTGATTTTGACTCATGTTTGGATCCTTAATTTTATGTCTAAATCATTACATAGGACCTAATAAAGATGCATAATTATTTATAAATGGTTCGGATGGTGATCAGGGGTTTTTTGGAGCTCAGAACACCAATTTTGGGAAAAAAATCCATGTTGCATGGTTTGCTCATGGTTTTCCTAACCATGTGGTTTGGGTTTTTTGGACTGGGGCATCTTGCATGGTTTGTGCATAGCCATGTAGGCTAACCCTGTGAACATACCTTTTTCTAGGCTTAGGAAAACCACCTAGCATAGTTTGTTTACATTTTGAAATACCATGTGAACTAAATTTATGTAGGCTAAAAACATGTGTAATATGACCAAACACCATTAATTATCTATTAATCCGTCCCCTTCCTCCCTAATCCATGTTTATGTAGGATTGACCTAATTCTATCTCAATTTTTGGGTTTTTGATGTTCAAAGGTTTGATTCTATATATTTTCCTCATCCGGAATTCGATTGTTCTTTCATTCATCACGTTGGACGCACAGAGCTATGCAATGGAGTCCTCTTTAGCAATAATTCTTCTCATTCTCACTCAAACTAGTTATCTCAATGTGATATTTTTTCATCTTTTCTTAGATCTACTCTGATATGAGGTAATTCAAAGGAGTATACCATAAAATAAGTCTCGTACAACCCCAAAGTGGGTGTTTAATAACTCATCCCAAAAGTTTGATGTAATGGGAATGTTCATGTGAGGCCCACCGGTTTCATTGGAAACCAATTCATAAATTAACATGCTATGATTATACTAGTTAGAATCATATGGTTGTTCTCTCCCCTAATACGTGATTAGTTGTTAGCGGTTTCACCCACAACTCAATCTGCCTCTGGTCTAATAATATTCCATAAGTGGGTTTTAGTGTTTCGATATGTTTGATCCATCATTCAAGTGTTCCTTTGCTTGACACTTCAAAATGTGAGACTTATTATAGTAAATGCCTTGTGGTTATTGATAATTTCATAATGGAATGTACAATATATTCTCACTACATGACCCACCAAAGGTAAGTTCCTTCAAATGGTTATTAAAAGAGAAATGTGAATTGTAAAATGGAATGTATACTAAGTATATAACTTAACCTTATTTAAAGATATGGAATAATGGTTACATTTCTGTAGAAAACATATCCATGTTATGGAAGCTAGAGGTGTGAACATCGATAAATTAAGATTCCTTAATGACTATCTATGACTTGATTAAATGGTTGCTACACAACATGGCCAATCAACACAAATGAAAGACATGGCTTGGAATAATGGTTTCACCTATAATTTAATTATCCACATTGATGAAAGGAAATACCTGAACCAAATGAATTATAACATGATTAAAATATAAAATATGAACTCACTAACTCGATCTCACCCTGGATTCTGAGAGGAGAATAACTTGGTTCTCGGGAACCCCATTCTGTTTCAATGATATGATTTGATTAGGCTGATACCCACTTTTATTATTGTTCTTGTTTATTCCTTGGATGCTCAGTATACTATAGCTAGGTCTCATTCATTGTTACAGGATTTCTCAGATACCCTTCTTGGATCCCGCACTGACTTGTAGATTCCATGGTTAAACCCCATAGGGCCCTATCTTTTCTTTTCCTTGTTTTACCTTGGTCGATCACCTTGGAATCAGTAAGCGCCTTATTTTGGAATGCCTTAAATTATGATCCTATGATTAAAATCTTACCACATAGAAATACCCATATAATACTAATTTTTCTTTATATAGGTTTATGTTACATTGGATTTCACCCTAGAACTCCCTCACTTGTTATCACTGTCTAGTTGCCTTATTACTTCTCAGGGCCACCACTAAAAATAATATCATGTGGTGATTTCAGTGTTGACTATGTCTCACATGACCTATTACATTAAATGGTAATTGATTAATTAATTAATAGGTTACATGTTCAGATAGTAGAAAAGGGATGAATAAATTACTTGGGTATTTAGTTATTTTTTATATCTTGATATACTTTACATATATTTCTGCACACGTCTATATTCCATTACCCAAGCCAGATGTTATAGACACCATTGGTGGTGGACCCACTAAGATTTATTTCACATCCTCTGTGGGAACCATTTGGTACCCAGAGTGGATTTCATGGTTGCAGTTACTGAGAAAGGGAATCATGTAGCTTCCAATACTTGATTGTGTGTTGATATGATGAAGCTTGATAGCAGATGACTAAGTAGGATCATGGCATTCCTAAAGAAGAATTTGTTTTCAATTACCCTGTGGAAAATTTTTTTCTTATTGTCTTGTGTCTTAGATTCCATGTTTTCAATGTACCAAACATTACATCATCGTTATTCTAGTTGATATAGTTATTATTATTCTTGTTTATCTACTGAATTTGGTTTCTTCTACCACTTATTCATATTTAATCCTCTTTTTACTTATACTGTTTCTGCAATATAAAATTCATTTATATCACTTTTGTTGAGATACACTCTGTAAATGAGAGTATAGACAATCCATGGACACACCCCAGGCCCTCATTGATATTCAGCAACCTCTAACACATTAGAAGATGAACTTTATGCCATGTGTCCCACTGGGCATGGGGCACCGTTAAATGATATCTGAGCTTGGGTTGTCATAACCTTACTGTGTAAAACCTATAATATTAAACTATGAGAATTATGATTCACATTATGATTAAGAAAACTAGTATTCCAACAGAGGACCAAGCTCGATCAAAATAATTCTCAAGAGTGATCCCCAACCAAATCCCACAAAATAATAAAAGTAATCCTCTTTACGAATAAGCAAAAACATATTCTTTCAAATGGATATTCTCTGCTAGGAGAGATGATTGTAGATAGCCTATATTAGAGAGCTTCCGCATGACCGAACTACATATGCATTGATTCTTGAACAAATTTTATTTTTAGAAAAACACCCAAAGATGAAATCACAATAACCTAAATAAACCATATTCTCTCTAGGAAACATATCTAGTATGGTCTAATTCAGGTGGGAAATTTGTGTCCCATCCTTGTTCCCATGGGTGATTCGGCATACGTACTATACCAAAAATAGAGTCAGAAATATTTGACAAGTTTTCTATTCAAAATTTTGATAAATTACATGTCCAGGTTCTTATTACATAACCTTCAAGGGTATGACATTCCCAACAAGGCAGTAGAAAATAACGCATGTTACGATTCATTTCACAAGGATACATAGGATATTCCTTTATGTGTCTGATCAAAACATCAAAACCAATCATGTATCCCGAGAGGAAGACACACCCTTGATCAACCCACTATGTGGCTAGAAAATATTCATCACTATAATAACAAAAAATGTATCTCTAATCAGTACATAAAAGGATACCCTTGATTGAAATCCTCAAATACATACATATATCTCTATTGATGAAGATCATCTAATACATACATATGATTATGATCTTTATACATGATAATAATTGATTATTAATTCAATATTAATTCACATAATAATTATTAATTAATGAATTATTAATGAACAAATCATAAATCTCAAAGATAGTTCAATGTGGGTAGAAAATCCATCTAAAATGTTGTCGTGAGCCTGACCTCCCATCCTCTCAACCAATGGATCTTCATAAGAATCATTTGATAAAATCCCAAATGAACACCTACCATTTGAATGTTGGCCACTCGTGGATATATAACCATTTTTGGATTCTAGTTCAATAAATAAATTGATTTCAAACTATTCAACGAATATTGAACATTACATAAATGATTACACACAATTCAACCCCCTGTAGTCAATCATCTGGCAATATGATTTTGAGGGAATAAGAAATCAACTGAACTCATTCTCCCATGAGTTTTTCTATGTTCACATAATGAAGTGTGTGTGAAACCTAATTCATTTATTTGGGTTCTTATCAATTGAAAAGAAAAAATACGATCTTTTGGAACACAAATATAAATGGTTTTTATTATCTAACTAGTGTTCTTGAATTACGTATCTCTCCAATAAAATGGGTAAATGATTATAAATGATGATATATTTTTGTAAAACTATTTAATTTTCTTGTTCTAATATAGGAAATATGTAGTCATCCTTGATCCACAATGGGAAACATGCAATGATGCCTGGCCTATTTTGATATATAAACCACAATTTGAATCTTGAACCACTATGATTTATTGATTTGGTTTATAACCCTGAAATATGAACCAGTATCCATTCATATTATCTTCATGATCTTTTATGATGTTTTTTATTGTTATGATTTGATCTCATCGTACATTGTTTATCGATGATGTTTTATCACTACTGTGATTCATTTATTTAAAATGATAAAGATTCATTTCATGATTCATGATTATGATCCTATGAAAATTCAATCCACATTATATTATGTTATCATTATAAAATTATTACCTTATGATTCTATGATGATTTCATATGATAATCGAATGAAAAGTCAATATCATACAATTACATAGCATCTGATCCTTCCCATTATTATATAACCTTATCCATGTATATAAAAAATGATTTCATAGAGGGTATGATAAGAAGTGTAAAAAGGAGAATAAAATTAAGATATATGGTAAAGCCTATGCTTAAATAATGTTATTTCTTATCTATTATCGAATGATACTATAACATTAAGGCTTGTCAAGTGATCATAATGGTACTTTTATAATAGTCAAATAATGTTGTGTATAATTTGTGAATATAAAACATGTGTCGCATCAGTTAGAATCAGGTTGTAGTTTCTTCAATCTTTAGAGATTATTATGAGAATGAATTGGTGAATACCCGGGTGGTAAGACTAGGTATAGGATAATATCATTGTTTTTGGTAATTAAAATGGGTAACTTATGTTATTCATAATGTTACATTGATAGAAAATAATGAGAAACTATTTATAGATCTTATGAATTATATTTCATAATTCGATGATATCTAACTCTATTTATTATTGATTTATTCTTACTTATGGATTTTGGGTTTCAGTAAATGCATAGAATTATGGGTTATCATGCTAACATAAACTATGATGTATAGTTTAGTAAATGTCTTAATTAGTTACCAAAATGTTTGAGATCTATAATTCAAAATCATATTGTTATGATCATGATAATTTCATATTCAATAATTCATATTAATCTTTCAAACTATCAATAGTGTGAACAAAATTATATTCATTCTTTCTTAAGGTCAATTATAACTTCACTTAAAGGGTCTCTTGATCCACTAGTGGATGAGGTATGGATCAACACAATTGAGAAAATATTTTCTATCTCCATTGATCGAAATATGGAAAGTGGTCTTAAATTTTTGTTTTTTGGAAGGAGAATTGGATATGTAGTGGAATAATATTATGAATTATATGAAGAACAAAGAAATTAACTATATGGAATGTGATTTGCTTATTATGATATTAAACCCTAAATACTTTCCAAAAATTCAATTTACAAAAATATAAAATGAATTCCATGACCATAAGCATATGGATTTAGAATCCATCGGTTCTAATGATGAAAATATTATAATAAATGAAATGTATAATTCTAGTTTAATATTTATAACTGAAATTAATATTTATTAATTATTAGTGAAATAAAATAGAGTTTCTAAAATGATGTATATATATTTGTATTTACTATAAATGAAGAAATAATATTAATATAGAAATGGTAGAAATTGAAATTATAGATTCCCATCACTCCCATGGTTTTGATAAGAAAATGATGTTGTAATCTCAAGAAACCCCAAATAAATAACATGGTTGAAAGGAATTAAAACGATCTACATGATAAAAATGAGGGAGGAAATATCAAGGGAATTGTCTAAATGGAATTCTAAGCTTCTTTAAATATTCAATTTTTTTCATAAATCCCATAACTATCAAAAAAAGATAATGAAGCACATAAATACAATATAAGAAAGAAATACATCAAAAATTCATGAAACATGCTCCAATTATTCAAATGAATGGATCACTACCATTACAAAATAGGGTGAAAAAATCTAGGATTTTATAATGATGATAAATTTCAATCGATATTTAAACATTAAAAACAAGGTGATGTACCAAGAGATCATGACCTTCGATGTGGGTTATGAGATTTATGTGGTGAAAGTTCCACATATCAACCATTCTAGAAAAACTAATATATGATTTCATTATAACTCTACTGGATCTTTTATATCTTTTTAATTTAATTAGGTAATTTATTTTCTACCTCATAAATTATGTATTATGTCAGTAGTGGAAATAACTATTGGTATAATGGTCACATCCCTAGTTTATAATCCTACTCTGATTGGTGTTCATTGAAATTTTACAACTACATACATTTTTATTCTTCTTTTAGTTGAATTTTATATGAATCTAGGCATGTAGAAAATTTAATTATATAGTTCCCATATCAATTTCAATGGAAGGGGTGTCACATTTCATATTCAAAATTATACGATGATAGTTTTTCAACACATGAATGTATATAAACATCAAATACAATTTACATATTTTAATAGGTCTTAATTTCAATCAAATATGGGTTGATATACCATATGCTATAATAAAAAACAACATTTAGGATATTCATTTTATTTTTTAGTTTTTTATTTCTTTCAAATGATATTTTTATGTTCTTCCTCCAAAGAACGACGTTAAATTTTAAATAGAACTCATACATGGTGCCACATCAAATTTTGAGACAATATATAAAATGACAATAATTTTGTTATATGAATTGAATAGGAAACTTCATGATAATTTTTATAGGGGATTTATATTCAATTGAGAATCATGATTGAGTTAACTTATTTTAGTTGTTAGAAAAAATAGTGGTTCAATATGTCTTTTAATTGACTAAACTTTTCATAATAAGATAACAATGAAGAAATAGTATGAACTTCCCTATATCAATGATTCTAAATCAATTTTAAGTAGTTATGTTGTTTTACAAGATTAAACATCATTTTGGATATCATCAATTGAATGTTAAAATGGTATATATTCAAAAGGAAAAAATATATTCAATATATATGAATTATTAATAAATTATGATTCAATTTGAACATACAAATTCCCATGTTATTTTGAATGTGTTATTAAATAATGTATTTATATATTAACATGAAATTTTTTTCATAAAATATACAGAAAATATTAATATATATATATATGTATATAATTTATGGAAGATAATTAATATCTTTTGAATAATATTTTCAAAACCTCAATGGAGGAGTAGAGGAATGAAAAATTTAACATATATGAGTTTTTGATTTAAAGTGTTCCATTCATAGATCATGTAATCCTATGTTAGAGTATATATGTGGATACATAAATGATATATATTATTTTAGAAGTCCTACTACAAACATTAAAATAAAAATATATAGTTTTCTTACATAGATGGATACTAATAACTATTTATGAGTGATTTCTCACAACTCTCAAATTGACTATCTATGTTCTATCAAAACATGTTAAAGTTCTTATAAACATATGAATGTGAAAAAAATTCAAGAAATTTATATGAAGGTTGTTTAGTTCACCAATGATCCAATTATATGATGTAGTGGTGGTTTTGTGATCTTTATTGACCCACCAATGAAGTGACTGTGATATGAAAAAATATAGAATGATATGGTGAAGACATATTCTTTAATGGGACCCCATCCCTGGAAACTTGAAGTTGTCGCCTGAATTAGTTAGTTGGTATTAGATATTGTGATGTACATTATGATAGACCAAATTGTATAGTAGTCATAAAAAACTAGAAAAATAAATGATTATTATTTTATATTTTTATAAAAAATAAAAGAATAATTTTTTTTTGAAATATGATTTTTTCTCAAGAATACACATTCATATATTTTGTAGCTTTCAAAGTGGATTCTTATGAGTTAAAAAAATCTTGTTGATCTCAAATTCTCAGAAACATTTATTTATAGAGAAAGATATCATAAATCAATGATCTAATCAACATTGAACGGTAAATAACATAAAAAATATTTTATTTAAATAATTTATCTATCATAATTAAAATTGATAGTAAAATAACTAACCAATATTTTATTTTAATCAATAACATGTTAATTATAAAATGATACTCCCTGAACAATATGTAAAAGTAGATAACTTAAAACATGTTTCATTTAATAAATATATTATAATGGAATTCATCCAAAAATAATATCCCTCTAAAAATATAATGGATAATAATACATAAATATCAAATAAACAAAATGCATAATTATTGGACATAATTTACCAAGAACATGATATCTATACTATTAAGATATATCCCAACAATAGTTTAAACATGGTGGATATGAAACCAATTAACAATGGATAGCCAGAAGATTCATCTCATGAGACTACCAATGTATCAATGGTTATCTATTATTGTACCGCAATATTTTCTTGAATGTTTAAAGAATTCCCCATTTATCTAATAATTGACTAAATTAGTGAATAATGGCCTTTATCATCAAATATATATATTGAGCAATAAATATGGATTTGTATATATTTCTTCATATAAACATATAGAATTTAATATAGAACAACATATGTATATTTGATATATCATTTGATATGAAGACACATTGATGATAAATATTATGGATATTTAGTGAACATTTAATATCCAATTATCCGTGGAAACATTTAATTTTATGGGAAATTTATTAACCAAAAAATAAATAAAGTACATGAATTCCAATACTATAATTGGATATAAAAATCATATACCATCCATATGGACAATAAGTATGGAATAAATATAACATATCAAAATGGTATTTTTTATATAATGAAGTGTGGTTATAATTGTAGAATGGAAATGAAAAAAATATATATACAAATACATTATAGAGGAAAATTTAATTTTCATTAAGAAATTCACTTTTGAACACTAAATACATTATTAAAATCATTCTAAATTATAATCACTACAATAAAATAAGAATTTATATAATATAAAAAAAATATATCTTTAAGAATATCCTTAAAGTCCTTCAATGGAACCATCAATGAAATGGCAGTCATGATGGTGGGTAATTTTATACATTCGATAACAGTTAATTACCAAAGACAAAAATCAAGTTGTATTTTCCTAAAAACATTATATATGTACTTATGAGTACCAAAGATTTGAAAAATTAATAAAATTTCATAGATAAATCATTACTAAAAATAGGATTATATTATTATATAAATTTATTAATCACTTATCAAATCATATCCATAAACTAAAATTTTTGAATGAAAAATATATATTAGAATGAGATAGTGATATAAACCCTAAAAATGATAAAAACATTAATATGAATTGTAATAAATAAAAAAATTATCAATACACAATTTAAAGCATCATATAAAAATTAAATAAAATAATATATACTCCAAATTCAATATGTACGTAATCTTAAAATATCAATGTCAACAAAGGGGTAATATAAACTATTTAAAAATTTTGAGTTATCAGATTCATTACAATGTAATAAATTTTAATTAAAATCCCCATATATGAGATAATTCAAATTGTATCATAAAATAACATTAATATTCAGTTTTTATAATTTTTAATGTCAATGTTTCAGTATATACACCCTAGAATATGGAGGTTTAGTACATAATAATATTCATTAATTTGATGAAACTGAGACATAATCCATTACCTAATGATTCTGTTTTTTATGACGTGATTCAACATCCTTTATAATTTTAACAAGTAATTATCCCATTAAATCAAAATATTAGTATTAATAATATCATATATGGAACCATTATAACATCTTATTACACTTATTTTAATACTCATTCATTATTTTCATTATTTCATGTGTTAATTGCATTTTTTATCATCTATTGTTATTAATGGAAGCTCTAGTTCATTCACATATTATATATTTCAATAATCTCAAGAATATAAATAATTACATAATTATAATATTTATTGATAAATTACTTTAATACAAGTCAAAAATGTTTTTTGTGTGAAATAATGTAAGTTACAATTATAAAGATCGCAGGTCGTACATCCATATGAGTAATGTATTAGTTTTTTCAGTGATAAATATTGGGAAAATTTATGTAATGTATTATAATTAATGAATTATCATACTATCCAAAGTACCAAATTTTAGTCGTAATATTTATATATATATATATCATATATGGGCTGTGGGGATGAAATTTTTATTGAAGATGGTAAACCACACTTACAAAAACGACATAATCATCTTCCATTGATTAAATTTTCATGAATGGGAATGACATGTTTTATATTTTCATCTTTTAGAAATAATTATTGGATATAAAAATAATTCCATTTTTATGAAATAAATAAATTAAAATTATCCTTTCATTTACATTAAAATCATTTTTGAAAAAATGAATCACATTGCTTGGGGAGGTGGTAGGCCGCTTCACACACTAACAACATTATTTTATCACCAACAGAATCAAATGTAAATATATATATTATATATTTACTATAGATGTATAATTACAATATAAAAAATATATATACATTATATACATCATCATAACACACTGTGAGTAGTGTTACTGGAAAATCAAATGCGATCAGTTTGCAGGGTGATAATATATCATACACATGAAAGATGATATCATAATCCATTTGATAGCAATGGAGAATGTTTTTGGTAATTAAATTATTATAAAAAATTAAAGTATAAGGAATATAATGATTTTATTATATCATCATGTTTTATTAAAAATTGAAGGTGTTGGATAATGAAATAAAATAAAAACACCCGATGAAGATGTTACCTCTTCTACAGTTACCCACATTTGGTTTTCACAAAAAATCATTACTATGATTGATTTTCATCAAAAAAAAGTCATATATATTTATTGAATGGTTGTTGGGGTATTATTTTTCAAGAATTATCTAATCGAAAAGGTTGTGATAGTTTGTTGAAAATTGGAGATGGGTGGCATTTTTAAAGTAAGGTGAGATTTACAGTTTTTTTATAAAAAAGACTCAATCACACGCATTTCTCTGTCATTCCCCAACCTCCAAAATGTTCCATTATCTATACTACAAGAAATTAGGTTTAAATATGGAAATAAAATATATACCTTAATTGTTTTTCCATTTTTACCCTTATCGTTTTTCTTTAACAACTTCTAAAATAAATTTTCCATTAAAGAGGTAAATTAATTTTTTACTATATCGGATATTCATTAAGGTTAACAATTAAGAATAACATATTATAAATTTAATAATATTTTAGATCAAAATATCTAAACCATTTATAGAAATTAAATTTCTATAATTGTAAAGTTTTAATTGGAAATTAATAATATATATGTGATGAAAATGCATGTTTTAAATAGAAAATGTTTAATAGTTTACAATATTCATTATATTATAATTAAACATGAAAATTTTAAAATTGATATTAATTGGAATATTTCATATATAATTTAACTAATATTATTATAAAATTAACAATAAATACAGTTTATCGTTATTTTTAATTAGAACAGAAAGGAAAATTAAAATTAAAATTTTGTATTTTCCACTATTTATTAAAAAATGAATGATTTTTGCAAAATCCAAAAAAAATGACCAAAATAGAATTTTTTTATTTTTCATCTGAAAATGAAGTTATCTTTTACAAATAAAAATTTTATATGTTGTAAAAATTATTTTTACATTATAATACCTAGGACTGCCAAAATCATATTCTTGAAAAATACAATTTTTCTAATAATATTTATTTTTCTATTAAGTAATAATTTTTTTTATTACTAAAAAATAGATTTATAATTAACAAGTGTAACCTATATATTTTCATATGTTAGTTAATCCCATTTTTACCCTCCATTTAAATTACTATATTATAACATTATACCATATTACAATTCCTTTAGACTTGGGGTTTTTTGTTCACCAATATATCGATAGAAATAAATTTAAATATATTATTTCAGGAGTATTTTATGTTTAGTGATTCATGTAACAAGTTTTATATAATACAATATTACCATTTTTGAATTTTATGATGTCACACTCTACCCACAGTAAATAAATTTCATCCCTTCAATTTAAAAATGATAATGTTAATGAAGTGTTTGATAATTGGGAAGAATTTTCATCATATGGTTATTATTCAATTGATTACAGATTTTTCCCTTTACTACATGAACTGAATTTCAAATTATGAATTTTCATCACTTGAAAACTAAAATTTTCATTTAATTTAATGTAAAATCTAGTAAAGAGTGAAAATTAATTCGATACATCTAGAACTATTTTATAAAAAACTATATGTTTAGAACCTTAATAAAATATAAAATATAAATATTTAAACATAAAGTGTAACACCACCAGGTCATCACTAATATATAGTCATTGAATAATTTAAGTTAAAACAAATAAATAATAACCTTGAAATCACATATTCCAATGGTAGGTGCCAAATCCTAATCATCTTTAGATAAGTGGTTGAAGCCCTGAAAACATTCAAAGTGGTATGTTTTGTCTCATAGATTATAGGATTCTATTTTTTTATAAAAAATATTTATATAATTCATGTAACATTCAAAAAAAATATAATATACATCCTTGAATGAAATTTTATAATTAAATAACCTTTTTACTATGGTTTTCAATAAAAATATTTTTAAAAATGTATACCAATTTATTTTGGACTATTATTATAATTTTAATATTGATCATATTAAACCTAACTGATATTAATAGCGTTACACATATTTCAATTAAATCAAAAGGAATTATTCTTCAAATAAACGTTCCAATAAAACAAGTAATTCCTGTAAGTTAACCAAAATTTTATAAATTTTTCGTAGACATATGTCACAAGAAAAATATAAAAGTTTGTTTATGTCATTGAAAAATTATCGATATTATACTCATAAAGATATTATGGTATTCATAACCCTTTTTCCAAAGAGGATACATATGATTTTAGAATTTTCTCATTATCCGTTGAATATGGTTTATTCACATAATAATATTACATTTGAAAAATTATATCAATAATATAATTCTAGAATCCAAATAAATATATCAACCTTTTTATTTGAACATTTGACCCTCCACGGTCTAGGATATATTTTTTATGTGAGATAATTGGTTGGAATATTTTCTTAGATCATCAAATTTAATACAATGAACAATAATTGAATCCCAATGGTGAGATTTATTTCCTTCCATCTTAATCTTAATTTTCCACAATAATTCAATACATCTTTCCGAAATGTTTCACTCATAAAACATTTTACCATTCCTTTAAGACACATATGTTTCATTCAAGGAAACCATAGTTTTAACCTAGGTAATTTATTTTTTTCATTAAAGAAAATAAATTATAATGGTTTGAAAATGAAAATTAGAACTATCATAATCGTATCCCCATAGAGTGTCAAATCGGTGCAGAGTAAGACTTTTGTTCATACACATGGAAATTCCAAATATATCACCCATAGTCTCTACCTAACCAAAACATTTGGATTTTCTCCTAAAAAATTCCTCTGTTCTTTTTGAATGTTTTATGTTTTCTAATCGATGGATTCCATAATAATGTCCCTAAGGAATCTTATAAACTTCTTATGATTCAAACTGTAGAAACCCCAACCCCAGTATCCCAGAACCAGTGAATTATTTAATACATTGTAATAAGTTAACATAAATCTCATCTTCAATGACTGAACTATTTTTTAGGATTGGTATACTAGATGAATATGTGATTCCTAAATTATAATTGAATATAAATTTTAATAAATAATATTTTTTTACAAATATAATTTTTCTCTATAGAATTTTGTTACAAATATTTCATAGTATACATCATGTATTACTAGTAATGGAATCAAAATATTGGTTAGATCAAAATATTGACAATTTTTTAGAAATATGGATGCAATCATGAATAAATTAGGATTTTCAATAAGGCATCTGTAATATTTGGACACACATGAAATTTAGATAATTATACTAGAATAAACTACATTGAAAGTAAAATTACTAAACAATTTTACAATTTATTCAGTAACGTGTCTATCATAATGTGATAATGATTGATAAACTTAGAAAGGTAAACCACATATGCCAAATTCCATTTAACAAATAATTGTTATTATAGTAAATATATAGATAATATAATATCACAATTCCCCATGATATTAATAAATGAATTTTGACTGATGTAAAATATTATTTATTGGATGTTTCTTCTCGGGAACCTGATACATCTACTATCAAGTTATATTCTATTTATGTTTTAAAACATAGCAGTACAATCCAATTTATGTTGGTATTTCCAAATAATTATTCCCATGAGATTATTTTCTTTCAAGGGGATGCCTATAAATAGTAACCACTCTTACATTCATGCCCAAAGAATTCCTCATATTTGTAATAAATGATTTACATCATTAATAGCGTGTCTTATTATCAAATATCCCTATTGAGAATTTAATATAGATTTCCCAAACTTTTCACAGATAAATAATAAACATTCAATGTTAAAAACTATTTATAGAAATGATGTATAGTTTAATAAATAAACGAATACATAGAAAATAATTGGGCTATTTGAGGAAAACATTATTTCCAACGATCACTAGAAAGTGAATATTTTATGTGAATTTAATTGACTACAAAATGTTATTCTATGATCTGAATTCCAATACTATCTTTGGAAAAGGAAATCATAAACCATCAAGAACAATAAAAATTAAGGTTTCAATATAATAGATCATATCAAAGTGCATGAAAAATTAATTATCTATGTAATTTATTAATATAATTAACATAAAATATAGTTATAAAATTTATTTAGTAATATATCACATTCATTTTGAAATCATATTGTATAAAATAAATCATTATAAAAATAATATTCATCAAAAATCACATTTAAAAAAATGTTTATAGAATATTAAGAAAATATTTTTCTTTAAAAATTCAATTCCAAAATTTCTACTGATTAATCGAATAAAATAAAATCATTATAGTGGGTAAATACGTACATTCCATACGTGTTTAAAAAAAATATTAGTTTTTTCACCATAAGATGTTTTCAAATCGGGAATGTTCAGAAAATGAAAAGAGTATTCCTTTCACATTTTTTTTAATCCAATAATTCATTCTTTTCAAAAAATTATATAAATATTTATTTTCAATAATTTTTAGAAATTTAAGAATGGGTAAATTTTATTTGTGTAAATAATTTATAAAATGATAAAAAAATTTGAAAAATTTATAAAAACTATTTTGGAGAAAATGAATGTTTGACCGAGAAGATAAATGAAGATATATTTTCCTAAATATATTTTAATAGTAATTTTAATTACAAATGATTGGGACAATGGTGATATTACATGAATATATCAAGAATAACCAGATGTGGGGAATATTATATGGTTTTATTATAGATTGAAAAATAATTTCCTTTCACTAAAATTGGTTAATAAACGATCTCAACTAGAAAGAGATAGTGTAATAAATCATTAAAATGACTATAACATTGAAGTGAGAATTGATCAATAAATTGATAATGTGTATCAAAATTAAATCCAAAAAAACAAAAAATATAAAAATGTCTAGTTATAAGTCATTACATAAGAAATCGAACAATATCAAAGACATTAATAAAGTAAAAAAACAAAATGATAAAAAATTGAGTTATGAAAATCTTTAAAACATAGTAATATTTTATTTTTAATCCACATATATGTAATAATTTAAATTAATTATTTAGTTATAATTCATAATAAATTATTCATGATATTACTTATTACTAGGGATATATATTTATACAATTTTAAAAAAATAGCTGGATAACATTATAATAAGAATCAATGGAATTATAGCGGGATAAAATCCATTACCTCAACATTACATTTGGTTGATTGTTATTTAAACTAAAGTATTTTTGTTATAAAAATTTCACAATCTGATAAAATCCCCATATTAAAAATTATATAATCCAATATTATCCTTTTATAAAAATTTATCACTCGTTAGTAAATAATCATTTATTATTTTCATTATTACTATGGGTTAATTTCCATATATGGTGAGGAGTGTATCAATATGAATTATTAGGATCATTAACATATTATATAGTTATATAATATCAATAATGATAACAATGAAATAATTATCAATTTTATTCATAAATTATAATTCTTAAACAATTAAAAAAATATGGTTTGGAGAAATTATTTATATTATTATCATGCAGACGATAGGTCGTACATACGCATGAGTACTGTTTTTAATTTTTTAATGATCAATATAAGAAAAAGGTAATTGTTGTGTTAAAATTCCCAAAACATCATAGTATCCTAAATAAAAAAAAATTATTTCAATATATATATATCATCTATATGTTATGGGGATTTAAATAAAGTCCCATCATTTCACCAAGGTTGTAGTCCACACGTACACGATCAATGTTCCCATATTTCATTGAGTGAAAAGGAAAGAATTAAAATGATATATATTATGGGTTAAGAATAATAAATTTTAAATTTAAATCATAAAATTTTAATGTATATCAAAGATGATATTTAACATTATCCTCATCACATTACAAGAAAAGTGTGAGGGAAAATTTAATCACATCGCTCTGTGAGGTGGTAGTTTGTTGTACACAAAATAGACATTATCGTATCTATTATAAAATGAAAAGTTGAATAGTATTTTTGATATAATGATCGCATAGTTATAATTATGTATCAAATAAAATATATAGAATTTATATCCATAACCATATATAAACGTGATTTTTGTCAATGGAAAAAATAAGGACATAATTTCATGAAGTGGGAATCCACCATACATATAAAAAATACCATTGTATCAAATTTGATTAAAGTGGAGATGGTGGTATTCCATTAAACCTTTCCAAAAAATAGTATTATGTGGAATATAAAATTGGTATTATTTAATCATCATCTAATATTAAATTATTTTTATGGAGAAATAAATAAATTACAAATTGTTATTACATAATGTTACCACATCTTCAGCTATCCTCCATAGTATTGCACAGAATGATCTCCTATGTTAGATATCATCCCATACTAATTGTTATATAATGTGAGGGTTTTTTTTAAATTAAATGGGATGGTGATGGATTATTTAAATTGGCATCAAGATGATATGATGATTGCAGATATGTGTCCTTTTAAAAGGGTTGTGAGTGGCACGCTATGAATTTTTTAAAAATATTGAATCATCCTGACAATTATATTATGTTATAGGTAAAAAAAATGGTCAATTATTTAACCTAAAAAAATTAGTTAAATATAATTTCATAATATAATTTTTAGAAATGTTTAATGGTATTTTTAACCCTTATAAATTTATTTTAACAGTCAACAAAAGCAATTTTACTTTATCTACATTAATTATTTTTTTCTATTCAGTTATTCAATTACATATCAATTTATTTTAAAATTAAACTAATTTTTAACATATTATCATTAAAAATATGGAATCCATTTTTCTATATTCAATTAACATAATAGGTAAAATTAGTTTTTTTGAAACATTTCGATGTGTTGAGAAAGAGAGCTTTTAAAGAGAATGATTTTAGAAGATTAAAAAGTATTTTATATAAATATTAAATTGAAAATGATTTAAATGATATAAATTAATTTAATTCATATAAAATTTAAATAATTTAACTTTTTAACCAAGTAGAAATATAAATTAACAATATATATTATTTAAATGAAAAGGTTGTTTTCAATTAAAATTCAGTATTTTCACTATTCATTGAAAAAGTAAATATTTTCAAAACAAACCCAATAATTCATCCTAATATTACATTGAAATGATTATTTAAAATATGAGGGTCATTTTTCAAAATAAATATATATGTTTGTTAAAATTTTGTTTTATTGTTTCTGTGCAAATCATACATAAATCACATATTTCGGAAATACAATTTTTAGAAAATATTTATTTTTATTTTAAAATATTGTTATTTTATTTCTAGTTAATAGTCAACTAATAATTTTGTGTAAACAATATATATTCATAATTTAATTAATACAATTCATATCAACCCTTCCAATAAATAGGTTACATCAGTATACCATGTACGATTCATTTAGATATAGGGTTGCGTCTAATGCAAGCTATCAAAGGGATAAAATTTAATGGAATATATTTCATAAGTTTTATATGTTCATTGTTGAATATAAAATATTATATAGACTATAATTATATACTTTTATAATTTTGGAATGTTTCCATTCCCATTCCAGACCAAGAAACACTACAAAAATTATGTATCCCACAATTTAGAGCTAGTAGTGGATTTTTCCAAATTAGTGACATTGATGCATTATCGTTATGGATAATGAATTGAACTATATGCGTTTAATTAAAGTATTAAGTATATATTCACACTGATAGAGATTAAAATTTTATATTTCATATGGTTGTAATTTATTAACTATTTTGACTACTCAGTACATTAACACTCTGGGAAGGGGAACAATTTGGTGGATGCTATGAGTTAGAAGGTCCAAACTAGTTTTACCCTGATATGGGTAATATTAGATCTATGAAATATAAATTATCAGAATATTTAATTTAATATCTTGAAGAATTTTTAAGGATCCTATATTTCATATAATATGGTTCAACCATCTATCTAATACTATATTAAGATGCATATTAAAAATATATGAACCAAAAAAGAAACTTATAAATGTACATGATTTTAATCATGGCTATAATGGAATGAGAATGTTCAAGAACACAGTATGTGTCCTATAAGTACAACAATTGTTGATGAAACTATTGGATAAACATAATCATTCATCATTTATTATAAAAAATGGAACAACAATGACGCCTAAATAATTAGTGATTTTTTTGTGAAAACATTTAAAATGATTTTTTAGATTATTTATATCGATACCTAGTACATATGAATGTTATGGATTATATATATATATATAAATTTAAGGGATGTCACAACCCTTACCCAATCTAGAATTGAAGTGGGATATCATCACATTGGATTTAATTATTAGAAACTCTAATAAATCTAATTGTAATATTACTATTTCGATGTTATATAAACACATTATGATGTTTTCACACTTAATTTCCATTCGATAAGATTTATCTAATGATATTTTTTCCATGATATAAATTATTTGTGGTGAGATTTCATGCAGTACCCATATCAATTGTATCTGATTGGGATATGGGGCTTCTATTAATGTTATGGAGAATTATTCCCTATGTATTTGATATATAGTTGAGGTTTTGTAATTCATGTCATTTTAGATTGATTCATTGTTTTAATAGACCAATTAAAACCATATAAAGAATATTAAGATCATTTTTAATGAATTAAAATTGTGTTTTGAAGAAACAAATTTTTATGATTGAATTAGATTATTATTGTTACTATAACTCAATAATTCATATAGATCCTTATGAATCCCTCTATTTTAGTACATGAAGAACACCAATGTGTTGGGATGAATTTGGAGAAATGATGAAATATGTACATTTTTATTATAATGAAATTGTAGAGATCGTTAAAGGGATATTAGAGTAGATATAAAATTTATCATAACTATTATTATTGAGATCTTGAATTTGTAGATGGTTATACATAATACCTATGAATATATACATAGAATATAAATATGTTATTTATAAGGAAGGGTATATTTAAAATTATATATAAATGTTCTATTACGATTTTTGATCTCATTAGGATGGTAGATTATTGTTTCTTATTCCAACCAAGTCCCTCCCATGTTCATGTTCTGTTAAATGCATATCATTGGAGGGAGAACATACCCAGTCCATAAGATGTACTAAACATTGATGTTTTACACAAGAAAAATGAAATTTAATATGACTAAATACTAATATAAATCATGTATCAGAGAGAAAACTAGTATTCAAACAATAATTAAAGCATGGAAAATGTTTTGATTAGAAATAATAAATTCTACAAAGCTACTCGGGAACCAATATATGTATTGTAATAGATATATCCCCGTTTTTTGAATCAAATTGATGGATGTTTTTGGGAGAAATCATTTCAATTGGGCATGAATGTATATCCCCATGACTCTATGATAAAGGTCACTATGAATAAAATTGAATTCATTGATTTCAATCATTACATGGGTAACTAAGTTTAATTAACCATATTTTACACATTATGAATATTATTACTTAATATAATAGTTATATCCTACAAATTACAATGGAGGGTTTGAAAAAATAAAAAATTATTAAAAAAATTATTATTTAAACACATAAAAAATTATAATTTATTATCAAATTTTTAAAAATGAAAATAAATATGATTGATGATAAATAATGAAGTTTTTTTCTAAAAAAAATTTAGTTATTTGAATCGTGTGTATTTATTTAAATAAATTATATAAATTTATACCTATGAATTTTATGAATTAATTTAAAAAAATATTATATTCTGTATTTTTTATATTCAGATAATGATTTTTATTATATATTGAATAATAATAATTCCATTTTATTTTCAAAATATTAATTTATCAAAAAACATTTTTTTGTATTTATAAACATATAGAAAAATTATTTCTGTCCACTATAGTAACTAAATCGTGATAATTGAATATGTCATTTGGAGTCATTATGTTCATATTTGATAAATATGTCCCCTTTTTTCAACAAAGAATAGTTACCATACAAAATACTTTTCCTACTAGGTATGGGTAAACTGGGTGAAATGGAGTTAAAACTAGGAGTTACTGCCTAGAAATAAACCAAAAATAATATTTTAGTTCATTATATAAGATAAATTCAACATTAACCTTCCCATGTTTGTATATATGTCATTTTGGTGCCATTTTACCTTGGTAATTCCATTTATAT
The DNA here is from genome assembly GCA_963277665.1 of Viscum album. NCBI lineage: Eukaryota > Viridiplantae > Streptophyta > Magnoliopsida > Santalales > Viscaceae > Viscum > Viscum album. The sequence goes on along the minus strand of OY728130.1, from coordinate 539,668,332 downwards.
TATTTTATGTTAATAAAATTCTAAAAATGTCACTCTATATAATTTTCTGTCTAAATAATTATTAAATAGGGATAGAAATTTGATAATTTTGGTTATAAATGTTCATATAAAATATAAAATATTATTTTTATCAAGGAAATTTATTTATTAATTTTTAGTGGTGAAATAATAAGATCATGTTCATACCTAACATTGGTATAGTACTTGTGTAACTAGTAGAAAAATCATGTAATCATCTTTAAAACACTAATAGTAATACTATTTTTTTGAGTAATCAATCCCTTAAAATTTTCAAATAATTAAAAATATTTATTTCTTTAATTATTCAAATTTCAATTACATTATTATCTTTATGCATTTGTTTTCAAATTAATTTAATAGTTTTAAATATTAATTTAAAAATATTCTAGAGAACTTAATATTTTATTAAAATATTTCATGAAATAAAAAAATATATATATGAAAAATAAAATATGTAATTATTGAAACTTTTGTCCCTTTTCTTAATATGATCCAATTATTACTTTATAATAGAATCTATAAGCATTAATGATGGAAATTTTATATTTCATTTAAGGTTACAATTTTTTAAGTAAGGTGTTACGCCAAATATTTAGGCTTAAATAAGGCAAAAAAATATTCTACATTTCAATATATGGGGATTTGTTGATTATAAAATCTTTTCATTCAAATTATAATTTATTTATATTCATTATACTTGGGAATGAAACTAATTGTATTTATTAATTAATGTATTCCAAAATGTGTATGTTATATCCCATATAAAAGTAAACCCGTTATCTCCTTTCTGTACACCTTTGTGTGAGATCAAGCCCATCCAAACACAACCCAATTATCACATATATATCTCTCTATTAAAAATTTATATTTTATTGTATTCATAAAAGAAAAATTAATGGGTCTTTAGGAAGGGATCTAAAGGATTCCTTTCGAATAATATTTAATCATCTTTAGAAACCACTTTTAATTTAATTATTATTCCACTACCTATAAATATCTATTATTCATAATTAAATACAAACCAAAATATACCAAATACCGTAAAATATTATTTGGATTACTGAACCACTAATACCCACCAAATGAGAATTGAATGTCTCGATCATGAGTGGACATTGTCTGCCTCCTCCACATAGCGATACAAATCATTTACAATCATCATCCTTCATAGAATTTAATTTTAGTGGGATTAAATAATATAAAATAATAATATTAAGTAAATATAATTATGGAATTATAACACAATATTTTCCTCAGTACCTTCCAATCCAATGGAATGCAATAACATTACTTCTTTGTAATTATGCACTACCACCTCCAAGAAGAGATGTTCTTAATTTTTACCATTAAATAGAATGAAATAAGGATATGTTTACTGAATAAATATATGATATATATGATATATATGAGAAACTAATTAGTATATATTTTAGATACTTATTATAAAATTAAGTCCATTGAAAAGTAAAAATATCGATAATGCATATGTACAACAAACAATCCCCAGGAATGGGGTAACTCTTTTTTCTATCTCTAACTTTTATGAATGAATATATGTATATATATAATGAATATATATTATATTTATATCATGATTACAATTTTAGATACAATTTACTAAATATCAAGTGATAATGACCTAGAATTCTATTCTGAAATATACAGTTATCTCCTATAACAATAATATAAATAACAAATAATTCATAAATAGGTTATAAGATGATATATGAATATGATAAAATTTATGATGTATATTAATTTTGTTCTAAAATATTCTTATAATAAATATAACTATATATATATTATAATGGAGGTTCAAACACATATAATGAATGAAATTACATTAGTTATTGAATTTATTTTTCAATAACAATTTTTTAAGGGTTATTTCAACTATAATTTACATTACAAGAATTACATATTTCCTATTTGATAAATAAAATTCAATTTTACTATGACATTGTTTTGTTTCAAATTGAAATATTTTGTTCCATTTCACTCTATTTGTTACTCAAAATGATAAAAAAAATCAATATAAAATACCACACTTATTTCTTCTATTTGGATTAGAAATAAATGTTATTTGATCTACATCAGTTATAAAATGTTTTTAGGAATGTTTTTTTTAATATGGGAAATTTTGTATAGATTCACCATTACCCATGAGGTAATTTTTAAAAAATAGTTAAAAAAATTCTTAAATGTTTTTGTATGATTTAATTTTTACTGAACCGGGTGCCACGAGCCAGTTTTCTACATGAACTCATCTTTGTCTTCTTATACACTAGAGGATGAATCCTAAAAGCAAGGGTATATTTTACAACATTGATAGGCTCTAATAACATTATCAAACCATCACAACAATGGTAATAAATAAATAAAAACCAAATGATAATTAACCATTAAAACAATATTACCAATATCACCTAAAAGTAAATAAAGTAATATGATATACAATCCAATTTACATGATATTTCATTCTATGAACAAGTAATGTAAAAATAAAAGTAACCCAAAATAAATTCGCCCTGAAAACTCCCAAGATGATCAAGACACTATGTATTGTTACCTTGTACAATATCCATCCCATCCCGTCTATTTAAAATAAGTCTCTTGCTATTATCATATCTTATAAACATAATGTCTACTTTGGTACCCATCATAAATCCTGAGTAAGGTGTGAGTATAACATAGTTGGCCACCCTCAATAATGTCGAAATATTTATATAACCTATAATAGTGTAGAAAATTGTATAAATATTAGTGTATTATAATGAAAATAGATATCACATCTGATTATTTCGAAATTTACCACATTGAATAACTCTAGATCATGATGACACTTAAATAACAAATATCTACATTGACCTGTACAAATGCCTAAACCATATCACATCTCATGGTTTTCATTTAAAATTTGAATTCAATTTAAAATTCATATAATGGGGTCCTAGAGTGGCACTCTATCACCCAGTGTGTATTTGGAGTAAGAGTCTCTATCCCACAACCTAGTGATCACATGTAATTCCATAAATATATTAGGGTTATAGAGCAACATTGAGGAACTCCCATGGTATTTAGAATAGTAGTCCAGGTACCACAACTGTAACACCCCGAGATTTTAAGGAAAATATTCTTTGAATTTCCTTAATGTCTTGTGTTGTATGCTACACCAAGATTACCTTGCACTATACGCAACACCGTATTAGCTTGCAGTATATGAAACACTATTCTTAGATCGTGTTACACACAATTTTGATAATAGTTATTCTACGCAACATTGAGTATATATATATATATATATATATATTCAATGTATAAATGAAATATCTTTGGATTATGTTATACGAAATAACGAAGGATTCTTTCACAACACGCAACCCTGACTTGGCTTGCATTACACGCAATCACGACCTTCCTCGATAGCGTGTGTTGTACGCAATACCGGGTTTTACTAAACAACAATATATTATTATAATATTATTATGAACTATCCATTAGGAATAGTATTAACTAAATTTTGATTTTTATAACATTATTATTCATCTTACACATTTTCTAGTACATGGTATAAGAACAAAATAAATTTTTCGAGTAAAATAAGTATTTTTCAAAAAATGCAGTTTTGCCGCCTTTTGATGGCGCACCCACTTTAAATCTAGTTTTTGACATGTCTATAAGTTAAATTTGAAAAAATAATATTCTTCTTTGTAATCAAGAAATAAAGATTTACTTTGGATAAATTTTCTGTATTATTCTGGTTACTTTTATATTTTGATGAATAGCAAAAACACGCTATATTTTAATGAAAAACAACTTTTTTCATTGTAATAATTTATATGGTTAAATTATAATATTTAATGGTTTTAAAGTATAAATATAATATATTTTTACCATTTAATATAATTTATGTCATTATCATTGAATTTACATTGAATTCGTAGGTTAAATCAATTCAATCTTTTGCAATGTTTTAAACAAAAACCTGTTTTCATTCGACAACGGGATTAATTTTAATTTAATTTTTGAAACATTTGTGTATTGAATTTGAAGAAATGGATTCCATATTTTGAATAAGTGGGTCCAAATTATGTTAATAATATACCTTTTTATTTTTGAAAATTAGGAATAGTAACTACGGTAAATTTTATTTACCATAGCTAAAGGTAAATCGGTTAATTAAGGGTAAATATAATATTATAAAATTACCCTAACACATCCCAAAATTCTATTGGATGGTTAAAAGTAAACCCATATCAACTAAGGGTCGGATTAGATTCATTTTATAGACTTTTGACCATGAAAATAATTTAATTATTATTAAAACCAATGAAAGTGACAACATGTCACTCTCTTAAATATTATAAGTATAATAATTTTAATTTATTGATAAAAATAATAAAACTTAGAAAATGAATAGTCTACAGAACTCTAATAACATTATCTACATCATGATAATTTATTTTGAATTTTTAGAGATTAAATAATTGTCATTAATGGTGATACATTAATGATACAGAAATTATTTATTAAGTGGAAAATAAGTAATATAGTTTTTCTTGAAATAATAATACCCATTAAAAGGCTCACAAACCGGAACAAAACGTATTGGTAGTGTATATATACACCTTAAGCATCCAATGACCTAATATATAACCGTTTGGATCCTTATAAAAGTGATTATGACACTTATATTATTTTATTTAAAATGATGCCAAAGTTGTCACCTCCATAATTTAATAAATATAACAATTTAAATATTGTTATTTTAAGATGATAAATTCGATTAAAAGTATTATTGTGAAAGGTAATAGATTTATCGTCATCATAGGATTTTATTTTAAATTTTTAGGCAACAAATCAGTATATTAAATAATTATATAAAAATGTTGTAGTTATTATTTTATTAAGAGATAAACCAAATAAATGGTTTTAAAAATAATAAAATAAATATTATATGAACTATTTAATGTGATACACTAATTTTATATAAACATATGACCTTTTATGAATCTATTAAAGCTTTTAGTTTGAACATATCTTCTGTATATATTTTATTTAAATTCAAATAAATGAATAGTGTCAAAATTGACACTATTGTTATTTTATAAAATAACATATTATAAAATTGTTTAAAAATCAAAAAAATATTTAAAAATTATAAATTTAAATTTATATGGTCTATAATGTTATGAATTAAAAAATTATGGAAAATTCACAACAAATAAGTAATTATTTGTTCTAATTTAAAATTTAGAATTTTATTACCACAAATAAACTTAAATAGATTAAATGAGGATAAATCAAAATGATAAGGTTTAAAATAAGATCAAAACATGTATAAATTTGATTTTTTGATGAGATTACAACCCTATATCATCTAATCTTCGAATATGAGTCATTTTTAGTGGTTTTTAAGTGGGGTTATATTTATTATAAATTAATATTTTTAAGAATTCCAAAGGTGCCCCTCTCCTCCCTTATAAAAGGGAACCTCCTCACTCTCCTCCTCACACCAATTTGATCCTTCATGCTCGGCCAACCCCTGAATAATTATATTCTATACTTCCCTAGAAACATCCTAGAGGTTATGGTCTACTTTAAAGACCAATATTAGTTCCCTAAGAGGAGGTTTCAAAGAGGCGTATCGAAGAAGAGGTAATTTCTTCTCCCGATTCTTTCAAGCTTCTTTCTTCTTCAACTTATTATTCTTTAGTTGTTTCCTTATAAAGTAATAACATCAGTATCACTAATATACTGATTTGTTATTATAAATATGAAACAACCCCATTTCACCTTCTATCCATCCTACAGAAAACAAAATCACCGCGCGTGCGTACGTACGTAATACCGTCTCCAAGCCGTGGTGTAATCTGTTTTTCCACCAACACCTTACATGGATGGGTATAATGATGTAAAGAATAACTATACATAGTTATTATAACATCATACTGATTCTGATATATTCTATCATCTACTCCACTCCAATTCAATAATTATGGAAATGATATCATCGCTCGTGCGTACGTACGGACTACCGTCTCCACGACGCGATGAGATTCATTCTCCATGTTAACCATTTAAGAATGATTATAAGGTATATATAATCAATAATAATGAAATATATGACATTATAAAGATACTGGATTTATGTATATATGTATGTCATCTACTTAATTCCATTTAACTCAATAAGGAAACGAAAACAGCGTTCATGCGTACGTACGGCCTACCGTCTCCATGAACGGTGTATTTCTTACCATTTATAGATCTATTATATATATGTATATTCTGAATATATATTATATATAAATAGTGTTTTATATTCTGTAATTATGTAATCGTGATCTAAGTAATCATATGAATAATTACAAGTCAAAACATGGACGACAAATGAAACGATTTTACCCAAAACACTCTTTAACATGGAATTTACAAAAGAACGGGTAATATAAAGTCATAAGTGAACCATATATGATATCATAACAATTAATATGATTCTCTAATAAGTCAATGACATTATTTAAATCATTTTACAGGAGGTTCGGATACATACGAAGCATATCAGACATAAGGTAAGGGATAATTTTGCAAATCTCATTTTTATCCAAGATTGCTTATACGTATGTATTTACTGGGGTTATTGTTATCATCCATGTCCATGTTTTCTAAAAGTGTATTATGTATGTTTAAATTTCATTTTACCCATTTTTACTTTTACTACATGGTATGTAAGGAATCTTTCTTTTGATTACATTACGAGGTACTTTTTTGACTTTTCTGGCAAAAGTACGAGTAGAATGTTTTTTTAACTTATACGGTGTGAATTGAATTTTACGGTTTTTATAAAGCATTATTTTCATGAAGCATCCTCCAAAATATTTCATGACTATTTTCAACATAATCCTTTTCTTTTAAAATTTCATCACATTTTGTGGAAAGAGATTGATTTTGAGGAAGAAAGGATATTTTCCTCAAGAATTCATTTCAAGTGTTTTATCAAAACCATTTTTCAACTAAGATGAAATTATTTCGTATGTGTATGTTTCAAGTATAATGTCTCTATGATTTACATGGTTTCACTTTTCTTATTATGAAATGATATCCATTTCTTTTATATGGATTATGTGATGATGAGATGATGTTTATGAAACCCATTTTATTCGGTGGGTTATTAAATATGATGTATGTTTATTTTGTGGCACAAGTAAGAATGATTTCATTATGAGATGGGTGGGACCTATATCTCCCTCCAATTCATTGGTTAAAGATTTTATATCTCATGAGATAGAGATGTCTAGAATGGTAAGTTGATCTGGTTTAGTGTTATAGGACTGAAATGAGGAGTGAACTCGATTCAGAATGGGACTTTGTCCACTAAGATGGTCTTGGTTGCAATGCCTTGGCTACTATGGAAATCATTACATGTTCATAATGGATTCCACAATTACATGTTTTATTCCCATTCTATTTTATCATGGTTTATGTTCCATTATGGTATATGCCTTATGTACTTCCATATTTTATGTCGTTGCTCAAGATTTTAATGTTTAAACATTATGTTCATGTTTTTAAGTTCCAATGTATATGGTATGTTTTATTTTATCCAGGCTTACCCTTACTGAGCATTTGAGCTCACCCTTTTTATGTTTTCTTTTCCCTTAGGATCAAAAGAAAGGTTTTAGGTCAGGGAAAAAAAGTGGAAGATCTTTATGGTAGATGTTGAAGATCTTTCACCACGATTAGAAGATTACGTTCCATCTTTCCAAAGACACTAAACTATTACTGTCCATGTGTGTTTGTTTTTGTTATTTATTAAGTATTCTACAAAAGTAATGTAATGTCCATGTACGACAAGCTTAGGGTCTCTACAGTTGGTATTAGAGGCAATGTTTAGTCATCCTATGGAAACTAGGATGTGAAAATGTTAGTGAGATCCCTAGAGATATTTCTAAGGTATGTCTAGAGATGTACCTAAGGATAAGAATACGTATAGGATATAGTCCTAGAACTATGGTAATGATATTAGAATTTAACCTAAGTTGTTAGATATTGAGGGTGCTCCCCCTTTACTATGTTTTTTCCCTAGCATGATTTTTTTCCTCTCACGCTATTCTTTTTGTGTTTTAAAAAATGGCTGGAAACAGGAAGATTCATGATAATGGAGGATATTACGGAAAATGAAATAATTTTCTTCATGAGAAACCAAATAAAATGGGATCTGGAAGTCAAAACATAGTTATTATACCTAATCAGAAATCTCATAATATGATCAATAATCTCAACTTTGGTAAGATTCCCGACTCAGATAATAAGAGAAAGATGGAGTTTCATGATGATCATAGAAGAAATAAAGTTCAATTTCCCACATGTAAATCATGTGGGAAGAGGCATCGAGGAGATTGTTTCAAAGTAACTAGAAGATTCTTTGGGTGTGGAAAAGAAGGACACAAAGCCAGTAAGTGAAAAGGAAAAGGTTCAGTTAACACCATGGACAGGGATAATGGTATTGCTACGAAATCAACAATGATTAGATGTTTTAAATGTGGAATGTACGGGCATTATGAAAACCAATGCCCTAATGGAAAATCTCATGAAGAGAATCATCATGGTAATATGGGTAGTATTTATGTGGATGATGATGAGGAGAATACAAATGATATACGAGCTGAAATAAGTGTTGAAGCTTAGTCGGTTGTTTTAGAAGGTAGTGGAATGATTGTATGTTTATCGAGAGTTATGTTGTATAGTTAATAGTACTATGGAATAAAGAATAATCTAAGGTTTGTTACACTATTGTTTTTCCTAAATGTATTTGATAGTATATGTTGAATGGTACCAGTAACCATGGAATGTTATTCAGATATTTTTGTAAAGTGGATGATATGCGCATAATGAAGGAATAAGAAGATAATGAGATGTTTTATTGTATTCATGAGCTCATGATTGATATAAGGACTAAGTGATATCATGGTTTGAGTATATAGAATATTGAGGATTCTGGTACGTCGAAAGTGTTAACTTTTAACTGCATTCATGTTTTCACTAAGGTTCAATGGGTATTCATTTTTCAAGAGAATACATGATGAAGGCCTTCGAACATTTTTAATGTGACCAACATGACATATCTAATGATATATGGGGATCAACGATGGTATTAACATGCTTCTTATATGAAATATCTGGAAATTGTTTTCACTATAATATGAAAATGGACTGCAATATTATGGATAATCCTAATGATTGGAATGGGTTATGTTGGATATAAGTTAGTATTGTTTAAGGATAGATCCTTTTGTCGATATTATTAATGGGATGATATAGAAATGTAGTTTTAGAAAAAGGACAACCAGCAGGACGGGCGACAACCCATCACGTCAGACAAGGCTGTGGGAATCGAACCCACAACCGAAGTGCGACTGGCCTTTATCGCCTACCACTGGCCTACAGGAAGTCCCTGGTTAGTAGAAACTAGTTTTATTTTATTAATAGGTATGATATATGAAGTATAAGTTCATTTTTGGAACCATATACGATTAATCTAACGATAAGATGGACTTATAACTTTTGCTAAACTTTTGTTTGAAAGAGATGGAATGACCCATCATTCTATCACATGATCTACTAATACATCACGAATAACAAATTCAACTTCCTTTCCTTAAGGGATGAAGTGGAAATTGTTCAATTCACGAACAACAGTGAGACTGTACCAAAATCATGCAAGTATTTCTTTTAATTCATCAACTTTAGGAAAATGATCTTGAAAACCAATAATGTTGTCTTAGTTCCCTTATATCCAATGAATCAGATGGTACCTTAGATCATCACAAATCAATAGCTTTGTGATTGTTGGCTTTTTTATAGCCATATTCTCTACCACTCTCCATCAGAACATGATGGTTATATTTTTCTTCCACATCCATATTTTCACCTATGTTCTCCTACGTGGAAACCCAGTGATGAGTTAATTTGGGTAACCGTTAAATTTCATACATTAGTTTTTAAAGCCATGTTTTTGTATTCATTTTTACGATGTGGGTTTCTATTAAACAAACTTTTGAGTGGTAAACCATTTATAACCCCGATGAATTTCGACGAAGAAATTCACTTTAAGGGGGGTAGAATGTAACACCCCGAGATTTTAAGGAAAATATTCTTTTAATTTCATTAATTTCTTGTGTTGTATGCTACACCAGGATTACCTTGCGCTATATGCAACACCGTATTAGCTTGCAGTATACACAACACTATTCTTGGATCGTGTTACACACAATTTTGATAATGGTTATTCTATGAAACATTGAGTATATATATATATATATATATATTCAATATAAAAATCAAATATTGTTGGATTCTGTTATACGAAACAACAAAGGATTCTTTCACAACACGTAACCCTGACTTGGCTTGCATTACACGAAATCGCGACCTTCCTCGATAGCGTGTGTTGTACGCAATACCGGGTTTTACTAAACAACGATATATTATTATAATATTATTATGAACTAGCTGTTATGAATATTATTAACTAAATTTTGATTTTTATAACATTATTATTCATCTTACACATTTTATAGTACATGATATAAGAATAAAATAAATTTTTCGGGTAAAATAAGTATTTTTCAAAAAATGCAGTTATGCCGCCTTTTGATGGCGCACCCACTTTAAATATAGTTTTTTACATGTTTATAAGTTCAATTTGACAAAATAAAATTCTTCTTTGGAATCATGAAATAAAAATTTACTTTGGATAAATTTTTCGTATTATTCTGGTTACTTTAATATTTTGATGAATAGTAAAAACACGCTATATTTTAATGAAAAACAACTTTTTTCATCGTAATAATTTATATGGTTAAATTATAATATTTAATTGTTTTAAAGTATAAATAGAATATAATTTTACCATTTAATATAATTTATGTCATTAGCAATGATTTTACATTGAATTCGTAGGTTAAATCAATTCAATCTTTTGAAATGTTTTAAACAAAAACCTGTTTTCAATCGACAACAGGATTAATTCTAATTTAATTTCTGCAACTTCTGTGTATTGAATTTGAAAAAATGGATTCTATATTTGGAATGAGTGGCTCCAAATTATCTTAATAGGCTACTTTTTATTTTTGGGAATTATGAATAGTAACTACGGTAAATTTTATTTACCATAGTTAAAGGTATATCGGGTAATTAAGGGTAAATATAATATTATAAAATTACCCTAACACATGCCAAATTTCTATTGGATGGCTAAAAGTAAACACATATCAACTAAGGGTCGGATTAGATTCATTTTATGGACTTTGTACCATGAAAATAATTTAATTATTATTAAAACCAAAGAAAGTGACAACATGTCACTCTCTTAAATATTATAAGTATAATAATTGTAATTTTGTGATAAATAGCATAAAACATCTAAAATGAATAGTCTATATAAAGATAATAAAATTATCTACATAATGATAATTTATTTATATTTTTTAGGGATTAAATAATTGTCATTAAGGGTGATACATTAATGATAAAGAAATTATTTGTTAAGTGGAAAATAAGTAATATAGTTTTTATTGAAATAATAATACCCATTAAAAGGCCCGAAAACCTGAAAACAACTTATTGGTAGTGTATATATACACCTTATCCATCCAATGATCTAATATATAGCCGTTTGGATCCTTATAAAAGTGATTATTACACATATATTATTTTATTTTAAATGATGCCAAAGTTGTCACCTTCATAATTTAATAAATATAACAATTTAAATATTGTTATTTTAAGATGATAAATTCTAGTAAAGGTATTATTGTGAAATTTAGTAGATTTATCTTCATCATAGGATTTTATTTTAAATTTTTATGAAACAAATATGTATATTAAATAATTATACAAAAATGTGGTAGTAATTATTTTATTAAGAGATAAACCAAATAAATGGTTTTAAAAATAATAAAATAAATATTATATGAACTATTTAATGTGATCCAATACTTTTATAGACAAATATGACATTTTATTAATCTATTAAATCTTTTAGTTCATACATATCTTCTGTATATATTTTATTTAAATTCAAATAAATTAATAGTGTCAAAATTCACACTATTGTTATTCTATAAAAATAACATATTATAAAATTGTTTAAAAATCACAAAAATATTTAAAAATTAAAAATTTAAATTTATATGGTCTATAATGTTATTAAGTAAACAATTAGAAAAAATTCACAACAAATAACTATTTATTTGTTATAATTTAAAATTTATAATTTTATTACCACAAATAAACTTAAATAGATTAAATAAGGATAAATCAAAATGATAAGGTTTAAAATAAGATCCAAACATTTATAAATTTGATTGTTTGATGGTATTACAACCCTATATCATCTAATCTTCGAATATGAGTCATTTTTGGAGGTTTTTAAGTGTGGTTAGATTTATTATAAATTAATATTTTTCAGAATTCCAAAGGTGCCCCTCTCCTCCCTTATAAAAGGGCACCTCCTCACTCTCCCCCTCACACCAATTTGAGCCTTCAAGCTCGGCCAACCCCTGCCAAATTATCTTCTACCCTTCCCTAGAAACATCCTAGAGGTTCTGGTCTACTTTAAAGACCAATCATAGTGCCCTTAGAGGAGGTTTCAAAGAGGCGTATCGAAGAAGAGGTGATTTCTTCTCCCGATTCTTTCAAGCTTCTTTATTCTTCAACTTCTTCTTCTTTATTTGTTTCATTATAAAGTAATAACATAAGTATAATTAAAATACTTATTTGTTATTATAAATATGAAACAGCCCCATTTCACCTTCTATCCATAATATGGAAAACAAAATCACCGCGCGTGCGTATGTACGGAATACCGTCGCCACGCTGTGGTGTAATCTGTTTTTCCACCAACACCTTACATGGAAGGGTATAATGGTGTAATGAATAACTATACATAGTTATTATAACATCATACTGATTCTGATATATTGTATCATCCACCCCACTCCAATTCAATAATTATGGAAATGATATCATCGCTCGTGCGTACGTACGGACTACCGTCTCCATGACGCGATGAGATTCATTCTCCATGTTAACCATTTAAGAATGATTATAAAGTATATATAAGAAATAATAATTAAATATATGACATTTTAAAGGTACTGTATTTATGTATATATGTATGTCATCTACTTAATTCCATTCAACTCAATAAGGAAACGAAAACAGCGTTCATGCATACGTACGACCTACCATCTCCATGAACGGTGTATTTCTTTCCATTTATAGATCTATTATATATATTTATATTCTGAATATATATTATATATAAATCATGATTTATATTCTGTAATTATGTAATCGTGATCTAAGTAGTCATATGTATAATTACAAGTCAAAAGACGGATGACAAATGAAACGATTTTACCCAAAACACTCTTTAACATGGAATTTACAAAAGAACGGGTAATATAAAGTCATAAGTGAACCATATATGATATCATAACAATTAATATGATTCTTTAATAAGTCAATGACATTATTTAAATCATTATACAGGAGGTTCGGATACATACGAAGCATATCGGACATAAGGTAGGGGATAATTTTGCAAATCTCATTTTTATCCGAGATTTCTTATACGTAAGTATTTACTGGGGTTATTGATTTCATCCATGTCCATGTTTTCTAAAAGTGTTTTAGTTATGTTTAAATTACTTTTTACCCATTTTACTTTTACTACATGGTATGTAAGGAATCTTTATTTTGTTTACATTACGAGGTACTTTTTTTTACTTTTCTGGAAAAAGTACGAGTAGAATGTTTTTTTTAACTTATACGGTGTGAATGGATTTTTACGGTTTTTATAAAGCCTTATTTTCATGAAGCTTCCTCCAAAATATTTCATGACTATTTTCAACAAAATCCTTTTTCTTTTAAAATTTCATGACATTTTGTGGAAAGAGATTAATTTTGAAGAAGAAAGGATATTTTCCTCAAGAATTCATTTCAAGTGTTTGATCAAAACCATTTTTCAACTAAGATGAAATTATTTCATATGTGTATGTTTCAAGTATAATGTCTCTATGATTTACATGGTTTCACTTTTCTTATTATGAAATGATATCCATTTCTTTTATATGGATTATGTGATGATGAGATGATGTTTATGAAACCCATTTTACTCGGTGGGTTATTAAATATGATGTATGTTAATTTTGTGGCACAAGTAATAATGATTTCATTATGAGATGGGAGGGACCTATATCTACCTCCAATGATTTGGGTAAAGATTTTATATCTCATGTGATAGACATGGCTGGAATGGTAAGTTGGTCTGGTTCAGTGTTACAGGACTGAAATGAGGAGTGAACTCGATTCAGAATGGGACTTTGTCCACTAAGATGGTCTTGGTTGCAATGCCTTGGCTACTATGGAAATAATTACATGTTCTTAATGGATTCCACAATTACATGTTTTATTCCCATTCTATTTTATCATGGTATATGTTCCATTATGGTCTATGCCTTATGTACTTCCATATTTTATGTCGTTGCTCAAGATTTTAATGTTTAAACATTATGTTCATTTTTTTAAGTTCCAATGTATATGGTATGTTTTATTTTATCCATGATTACCCTTACTGAGCATTTGAGCTCACCCTTTTTATGTTTTCTTTTCCCCCAGGATCAAAAGAAAGTTTTTAGGTTAGGAAACAAAAAGTGGAAGATCTTTATGGGAGATGTTGAAGATCTTTCACCACGATTAGAAGATTACGTTCCATGTTTCCAAAGACACTAAACTATTATGGTCCATGTGTGTCTGTTTTTGTTATGTATTATGTATTCTGCAAAAGTAATGTAATGTCCATGTACGACAAGCTTAGGGTCTCTACAGTTGGTATTAGAGGAAATGTTTAGTCAACCTTTGGAAACTAGGATGTGAAAACGTTAGTGAGATCTCTAGAGATATTTCTAAGGTATGTCTAGGGATGTACCTAAGGATAAGAATACGTATAGGATATAGTCCTAGAACTATGGTAATGATCATAGAATTTATCCTATGATGTTAGATATTGAGGGTGCTCCCCCTATACTATGTTGTTTTCCCTAGCATGATTTTTTCCTCTCACACTATTCTTTTTGGGTTTTAAAAAATGGCTGGAAATAGGAAGATTCATGATAATGGAGGATATGACGTACACTGGAATGATTTTCATCATGAGAAACCAAATGAAATGTGATCTGGAAGTCCAAACATCGTTATTATGTCTAATCAGCAATCTCATAATATGATTAATAATCTCAACTTTGGTAAGTTTCCTGACTCAGATAACAAGAGAATGATGGAGTTTCATGATAACCATAGAAGAAATAAAGTTCAATTTACCTCATGTAAATCATGTGGGAAGAGGCATCAGGGATATTGTTTCAAAGGAACTAGAAGATTCTTTGGGTGTGGAAAAGAAGGACACAAATCCAGTAAGTGAAAAGGAAAAGGTTCAGTTAACACCATGGACAAGGATAATGGTATTGCTATGACATCAACAATGATTAGATGTTTTAAATGTGGAATTTACGGCCATTATGAAAACCAATTCCCTAATGGAAAATCTCATGAAGAGAATCAGAATGGTTATATGGGTAGTATTTATGTGGATGATGATGAGGAGACTACAAATGATATATGAGCTGAAAGAAGTGTTGAAGCTTATTCGGTTGTTTTAGAAGGTAGTGGAATGATTGTATGTTTATCGAGAGTTATGTTGTATTGTTAATGGTACTATGGAATAAAGAATCGTCTAAGGATTGTTACACTCTTGTTTTCCAAAAAGTATTTGAAAGTATATGTTGAATGGTACCAGTAACCATGGAATGTTATTCAGATATTTTTGTAAAGTGGATGATATGCGCATAATGAAGGAATAGGAAGATAATGAGTTTTTTGATTGTATTCATGATCTCATGATTGATATAAGGACTAAGTGATATCATGGTTTGGGTATATAGAATTTTGAGGATTCTGGTATGTCGAAAGTGTTAACTTTTAACTGCATTCATGTTTTCACTAAGGTTCAATGGGTATTCATTTTTCAAGAGAATACATGATTAAGGCCTTCGAACATTTTTAATGTGACCAACAAGACATATCTAATGATATATGGGGATCAACGATGTTATTAACATGCTTCTTATATGAAATCTCTGGTAATCGTTTTCACTATAATATGAAAATGGACTGCAATATTATGGATAAGCCTAATGATTGGAATGGATTATGTTGGACATAAGTTAGTATTGTTTAAGGATAGATCATTTTTTCGATATTATTGATGGGATGATATAGTAATGTAGTTTTAGAAAAAGGACAACCAGCAGGACGGGTGACAGCCCATCGCGTTGGACAAAGCTGTGGGAATCGAACCCACAACCGAAGTGCGACTGGCCTTTATCGCCTACCACTGGCCTACAGGAAGTCCCTGGTTAGTAGAAACTAGTTTTATTTTATTAAGCAGTATGATATATGAAGTATAAGTTCATTTTTGGAACCATATACGATTAATCTAACGATAAGATGGACTTATAACTTTTGCTAAACTTTTGTTTGAAAGAGATGGAATGACCCATCATTCTATCACATGATCTGCTAACACATCATGAATTACAAATTCAACTTCATTTCATTAATGGATGAAGTGGAAATTGTTCAATTCATGAACAACAGTGAGATTGTACCAAAATAATGCAAGTATTTCTTTTAATTCATCAACTTTATGAAAATGATCTTGAAAACAAAAAAAAATTCATAGTTTCCGTATATCCGATGAATCAGATGGTACCTTAGATCATCACAAATCAATAGCTTTGTGATTGTTGGCTTTTTCATTTCCATGTTCTCTACCACTCTCCATTAGAACATGGTGGTTAGATTTTTCTTCCATATCCATATTTTCACCTATGTTCTCCTACGTGGAACCCAGTGATGAGTTAATTTGGGTAACCGTTAAATTTCATACTTTAGTTTTTAAAGCCATGTTTTGGTATTCCTTTTTACGATGGGGGATTCTATTAAACAAACATTCGAGTAGTAAACCATTTATAACCCCAATTAATTTCGACGGAAAAATTCATTTTAAGGGGGGTAGAATGTAACAGCCTGAGATTTTAAGGAAAATATTCTTTTAATTTCATTAATGTCCTGTGTTGTATGCTACACCAAGATTACCTTGCGCTATACGCAAAACCGTATTAGATTGCAGTATACGCAACACTATTCTTGGATCGTGTTACACACAATTTTGATAATAGTTATTCTACGTAACATTTAGAATATATATATATATGCAATGTATAAATGAAATATTGTTGGATTCTGTTATATGAAACAATGAAGGATTCTTTCACAATACGCAACCCTGACTTGTCTTGCATTATAGGCAATCGTGACCTTCCTCGATAGCGTGTGTTGTACGCAATACCGGGTTTTACTAAACAACGATATATTATTATAATATTATTATAAACTAGATGTTATGAAAAGTATTAACTAAATTTTGATTTTTATAACATTATTATTCATCTTACACATTTTCAAGTACATGGTATAAGAACAAAATGAAATTTTCGGGTAAAATAAGTATTTTTCAAAAAATATAGTTTTGCCTCCTTTTGATGGCGCACCCACTTTAAATATAGTTTTTGACATGTTTATATGTTCAATTTGACAAAATAAAATTCTTCATTGGAATCAAGAAAAAAAAAATTTACTTTGGATAAAGTTTTCGTATTATTCTAGTTACTTTAATATTTTGATGAATAGTAAAAACACGATATGTTTTAATGAAAAACAACTTTTTTCATAGTAATAATTTATATGGTTAAATTATAATATTTAATGGTTTTAAATTATAAATAGAATATGTTTTTAACATTTAATATAATGTATGTCATTAGCATGGATTTTACATTGAATTCGTAGGTTAAATCAATTCAATCTTTTGCAATGTTTTAAACAAAAACCCATTTTTATTCGACAATGGGATTAATTTTAATTTAATGTATGCAACATCTGTGTATTAAATTTGAAAAACTGGACTCCATATTTGTAATGAGTGGGTCGTTAATAGGCTACTTTTTATTTTTGGGAATTATGAATAGTAACTACGGTAAATTTTATTTACCATAGTTAAAGGTAAATCGGGTAATTAAGGATAAATATAATATTATAAAATTACCCTAAAACATGCTAAAATTCTATTGGATGACTAAAAGTAAACCCATATCAACTAAGGGTCAGATCAGATTCATTTTATGAACTTTTTACCATGAAAATAATTTAATTATTATTAAAACCAAAGAAAGTGACAACATGTCACTCTCTTAAATCTTATAAGTATAATAATTGTAATTTAGTGATAAACATCATAAAATTTCGAAAATGAATAGTCTTCAGAAATATAATAAAATTATCCGAATCATGATAATTTATTTATAATTTTTAGGGATTAAATAGTTGTCATTAAGGGTGATACATTAATGATACATAAATTACTTATTAAGTGGAAAATAAGTAATGCAGTTTTTTTTGAAATAATAATACCCATTAAAAGGACCAAAAACCTGAAATAAACTTATTGGTAGTGTATATATACACCTTAAACATCCAATTACCTGATATAAAACCGTTTGGATCCTTATAAAAGTGATTATGACACTTATATTATTTTATTTTAAATGATGCCAATGTTGTCACCTTCATAATATTATAAATATAACAATTTAAATATTTTTATTTTAAGATGATAAATTCGAGTAAAAGTATTATTGTGAATGTTATTAGATTTAGCTTCATCATAGGATTTTATTTTAAATTTGTATGCAACAAATCTGTATATTAAATAACTATACAATAATGTTGTAGTAATTATTTTATTAAGAGATAAACCAAATAAATGGTTTTAAAAATAATAAAATAAATATTATATGAACTTTTTAATGTGATCCACTAATTTTATAGATACATATGACCTTTTATTAATCTATTAAATCTTTTAGTTCGTACATATCTTTTGTATATATTTTATTTTAATTCAAATAAATGAATAGTGTCAATATTGACACTATTGTTATTTTATAAAAATAACATATTATAAAAATGTTTAAAAAACACAAAAATATTTATAAATTATAAATTTATATTTATAGGGTCTATAATGTTATAAAGTAAAAAATTATGGAAAATTCACATCAAATAAGTAATTATTTGTTTTAATTTAAAATTTAGAATTTTATAACCACAAATAATCTTAAATAGATTAAATAAGGATAAATCAAAATGATAAGGTTTAAAATAAGATCCAAACATGTCTAAATTTGACTGGTTTATGGGATTACAACCCTATCTCATCCAATCTTCTAATATGAGTCATTTTTGGAGGTTTTTATGTGGGTTTAGATTTATTATAAATTAATATTTTTATGAATTCCAAAGGTGCCCCTCTCCTCCCTTATAAAAGGGCACCTCCTCACTCTCCTCCTCACACCAATTTGAGCCTTCAAGCTCGGCCAACCCCTAACAAATTATCTTCTACACTTACCTAGAAACATCCTAGTGGTTTTGGTCTACTTTAAATACCAATCTTAGTGCCCTAAGAGGAGGTTTCAAAGAGGTGTATCGAAGAAGAGGTAATTTCTTCTCCCGATTCTTTCAAGCTTCTTTCTTCTTCAACTTCTTCTTCTTTAGTTGTTTCATTATAAATTAATAACCTCAGTATCACTAATATACTTATTTGTTATTATAAATATGAAACAACCCCATTTCACCTTCTATCCATCCTATGGAAAACAAAATCACCGCGCGTGCGTTCGTACGGAATATCGTCTCCACGTCGTGGTGTAATCTGTTTTTCCACCAACACCTTACATGGATGGATATAACGGTGTAAAGAATAACTATACATAGTTATTATAACATCATAATGATTCTGATATATTGTATCATCCACCCCACTCCAATTCAATAATTATGGAAACGATATCATCGCTTGTGCGTACGTACGGACTACCGTCTCCACGAAGCGATGAGATTCTTTCTCCATGTTAACCATTTAAAAATTATTATAACGTATATATAAGAAATAATAATGAAATATATGACATTATAAAGCTATTGGATTTATGTATATATGTATTTCATCTACTTAATTCCATTCAACTCAATAAGGAAACGAAAATAGCGTTCATGCGTACGTACGGCCTACCGTCTCCATGAACGGTGTATTTCTTTCCATTTATAGATCTATTATATATATGTATATTCTGAATATATACTATATATAAATAATGTTTTATATTAAGTAATTATGTAATTTTGATCTAAGTAATCATATGAATAATTACAAGTCAAAACACGAACGACAAATGAAACGATTTTACCTAAAACACTCTTTAACATGGAATTTACAAAAGAACGAGTAATATAAAGTCATAAGTGAACCATATATGATATCATAACAATTAATATGATTCTATAATAAGTCAATGACATTATTTAAATCATTATATAGGAGGTTTGGATACATACGAAGCATATCGGACATAAGGTAATGGATAATTTTGCAAATCTCATTTTTATCCGAGATTGCTTATACATAAGTATTTACTGGGGTTATTGTTATCATCCATGTCCATGTTTTCTAAAAGTGTTTTATGTATGCTTAAATTAATTTTTACCCATTTTTACTTTTACTACATGGTATGCAAGGAATCTTTCTTTTGTTTACATTACGAGGTAATTTTTTGACTTTTCTGGAAAAAGTACGAGTAGAATGTTTTTATAACCTATACGGCTTGAATGGATTTTTACAGTTTTTATAAAGCATTATTTTCATGAAGCTTACTCCAAAATATTTCATGACTATTTTCAACAAAATCATTTTCTTTTAAAATTGCATGAAATTTTGTGGAAAGAGATTGATTTTGAAGAAGAAAGGATATTTTCCTCAAGAATTCATTTCAAGTGTTTTATCAAACCCATTTTTCAACTAAGATGAAATTATTTCATATGTGTATGTTTCAAGTATAATGTCTCTATGATTTACATGGTTTCACTTTTCTTATTATGAAATGATATCCATTTCTTTTATATGGATTATGTGATGATGAGATGATTTTTATGTAACCCATTTTATTCGTTGGGTTATTAAATATGATGTATGTTTATTTTGTGGCACAAGTAAGAATGATTTCATTATGAGATGGGTGGAACCTATATCTCCCTCCAATTCATTGGGTAAAGATTTTATATCTCATGAGATAGAAATTGCTGGAATGGTAAGTTAATCTGGTTCAGTGTCACAGGACTGAAACTAGGAGTGAACTCGATTCAGAATGGGACTTTGTCCATTAAGATGGTCTTGGCTGCAATGCCTTGGCTACTATGGAAATCATTACATGTGGTTAATTGATTCCACAATTACATGTTTTATTCCCATTCTATTTTATCATGGTTTATGTTCCATTATGGTCTATGCCTTATGTACTTCCATATTTTATGTCGTTGCTCAAGATTTTAATGTTTAAACATTATGTTCATGTTTTTAAGTTCAAATGTATATGGTATGTTTTATTTTATCCTTGCTTACCCTTACTGAGCATTTGAGCTCACCCTTTTTATGTTTTCTTTTCCCCCAGGATCAAAAGAAAGGTTTTAGGTCAGGAAACAAAAAGTGGACGATCTTTATGGGAGATGTTGAAGATCTTTCACCACGATTAGAAGATTACGTTCCAAGTTTCCAAAGACACTAAACTATTACGGTCCTTGTGTGTCTATTTTTGTTATATATTAAGTATTCTGAAAAAGTAATGTGATGTCCATGTATGTCAGGCTTAGGGTCTCTACAGTTGGTATCAGAGGAAAGGCTTAGTCAACCTTTGGAAAGTGGGATGCGAAAATGTTAGTGAGATCCCTAGATATATTTCTAAGGTATGTCTAGGGATGTACCTAAGGATAAGAATACGTATAGGATATAGTCCTAGAACTATGGTAACGATCTTAGAATTTAACCTAAGATGTTAGATATTGAGGGTGATCCCTCTTTACTATGTTGTTTTCCCTAGCATGATTTTTGCCTCTCACTCTATTCTTTTTGGGTTTTAGAAAATGGCTGGAAACAGGAAGATTCATGATAATGGAGGATATGACGGACAATGGAATGATTTTCTTCATGAGAAACCAAATGAAACGAGATCTAGAAGTCCAAACATTGTTATTATTCCCAATCATCAATCTCATAATATGATCAATAATATCAACTTTGGTAAGTTTCCCGACTCAGATAATAAGAGAAAGATGGAGTTTCATGATGATCATAGAGGAAATAAAGTTCAATTTCCCTCATGTAAATCATGTGGGAAGAGGCATCGAGGAGATTTTTTCAAAGGAACTAAAAGATGCTTTGGGTGTGGAAAAGAAGGACACAAAGCCAGTAAGTGCAATGGAAAAGGTTCAGTTAACACCATGGACAAGGATAATGGTATTGCTACGACATCAACAATGATTGGATGTTTTAAATGTGGAATGTACGGGCATTATGCAAACCAATGCCCTAATGGAAAATCTCATGAATAGAATCAGCATGCTCATACGGTTAGTATTTATGTGGATGATGATGAGGAGACTACAAATGATATATGAGCTGAATGAAGTGTTGAAGCTCAGCTAGTTGTTTTAGAATTGTAGTGGAATGATTGTATGTTTATTGAAAGTTATGTTGTATAGTTAATGGTACTATGGAATAAAGAATCAACTAAGGATTTTTACACTATTGTTTTTCCTAAATGTATTTGAAAGTATATGTTGAATGGTACCAGTAACTATGGAATGTTATTCAGATGTTTTTGTAAAGTAGATGATATGCGCATAATGATGGAATAAGAAGATGATGAGATTTTTGATTGTATTCATGAGCTCATGATTGATATAAGGACTAAGTGATATCATGGTTTGAGTATATAGAATTTTGAGGATTTTGGTATGTCGAAAGTGTTAACTTTTAACTGCATTCATGTTTTCACTAAGGTTCAATGGGTATTCATTTTTCAACAGAATACATGATTAAGGCCTTCGAACGATTGTAATGTGACCAATAAGACATATCTTATGATATATGGGGATCAACGATGGTATTAACATGCTTCTTATATGAAATATCTAGTAATAATTTTCACTATAATATGAAAATGGACTGCAACATTATGGATAAGCCTAAATATTGGAATGGATTATGTTGGACATAAGTTAGTATTATTAAAGGATAGAACCTTTTTTCGATATTATTGATGGGGTGATATAGTAATGTAGTTTTAGAAAAAGGACAACCTGCAGGACGGGCGACAACCCATCGCGTCAGACAAGGCTGTGGGAATCGAACCCACAACCAAAGTGCGACTGGCCTTTATCGCCTACCACTGGCCTACAGGAAGTCCCTGGTTAGTAGAAACAAGTTTTATTTTATTAAGCAGTATGATATATGAAGTATAAGTACATTTTTGGAACCATATACGATTAATCTAACCATAGGATGGACTTATAACTTTTGCTAAAATTTTATTTGAAAGAGATAGAATGACCCATCATTCTATCACATGATCTGATAAAACATCATGAATAACAAATTAAACTTCATTTTTTAAGGGATTAAGTGCAAATTGTTCAATTCACAAACAACAGTGAGATTGTACCAAAATCATGCAAGTATTTCTTTTAATTCATCAACTTTAGGAAAATGATCTTGAAAACCAAAAAACTTTTTCTAGTTCCCTTATATCCGATGAATCAGATGGTACCTTAGATCATCACAAATCAATATCTTTGTGATTGTTGGATTTTTCATAGCCATGTTCTCTACCACTCTCCATCAGAGCTTGATGGTTAGATTTTTATTCCATATCTATATTTTCACCTATGTTCTCCTACGTGGAAACCCAGTGATAAGTTAATTTGGGTAACTATTACATTTCAAACTATAGTTTTTAAATCCATGTTTTGGTATTCCTTTTTACGATGTGGGTTTCTATTAAACAAACTTTCGAGTAGTAAACCATTTATAAACCCGACGAATTTTGAGGGCGAAATTCAATTTAAGGGGGGTAGAATGTAACACCACGAGATTTTAAGGAAAATATTCTTTTAATTTCATTAATGTCTTGTGATGTATGCGACACCAATATTACCTTGCGCTATACGCAACACCGTATTAGCTTGCAGTATACGCAACACTATTCTTGGATCGTGTTACACACAATTTTGATAATAGTTATTCTACGCAACATTGAGTATATATATATATATATATATTCAATGTATAAATGAAATATGGTTGGATTTTGTTATACGAAACAATGAAGGATTCTTTCACAACATGCAACCCTGACTTGTCTTGCATTACACGCAATTGCGACCTTCCTCGATAGCGTGTGTTGTACGCAACACCGGGTTTTACTAAACAATGATATATTCTTATAATATTATTATGAACTAGCCTTTATGAATAGTATTAAATAAATTTTGATTTTTATAACATTATTATTCATCTTAAACATTTTCTAGTACATGTTATAAGAAAAAAATAAAATTTTCAGGAACAATAAGTATTTTTAAAAAAATGCAGTTTTGCCACCTTTTGATGGTGCACCCACTTTAAATCTAGTTTTTGACATGTTTATATGTTCAATTTGACAAAATAAAATTCTTCTTTGGTATCATGAAATAAAAATTTACTTTGGATAAATTTTTCGTATTATTCTGGTTACTTTAATATTTTGATGAATAGTAAAAATACGCTATATTTTAATGAAAAACAACTTTTTTCATCGTAATAATTTATATGGTTAAATTATAATATTGAATGGTTTTAAAGTATAAATAGAATATATTTTTACCATTTAATATAATGTATGTCATTACCATTGATTTTACATTGAATTTATAGGATAAATCAATTCAATCTTTTGCAATGTTTTAAACAAAAACCCGTTTTCATTCAACAACGAGATTAATTTTATTTTAATTTCTGCAACTTCTGTGTATTGTATTTGAAAAAATGGATTCCATATTTGGAACCAGTGGGTCCAAATTATGTTAATAGGCTACTTTTTATTTTTGGGAATTATGAATAGTAACTACGGTAAATTTTATTTACCATGGTTAAAGGTAAATCGGGTAATTAAGGGTAAATATAATTTTATAAAATTACCCTAACACATTCCAAAATTCTATTAGATGTCTAAATGTAAAACCATATCAACTAAGGGTCGGATTAGATTCATTTTATGGACTTTTTACCATGAAAATAATTTAATTATTATTAAAACCAAAGAAAGTGACAACATGTCACTCTCTTAAATCTTATAAGTATAATAATTTTTATTTAGTGATAGACATCATAAAACTTCGAAAATGAATAGTCTTCAGATATATAATGAAATTATCTACATCATGATAATTTTTTTAGAATTTTTAGAGATTATATAATTGTCATTAATGATGATACATTAATGATACAACAATTATTTATTAAGTGGAAAATAAGTAATATAGTTTTTATTGAAATAATAATACCCATTAAAAGGCCCACAAACTTGAACAAAACTTATTGGTAGTGTATATATACACCTTAACCATAGCATTACCTAATATATAACTGTTTGTATCCTTATAAAAGTGATTATGACACTTATATTATTTTATTTTAAATGATTCCAAAGTTGTCACCTTCATAATTTAATAAATATAACAAATTAAATATTGTTATTTTAAGATGATCAATTCGAGTAAAAGTATTTTTGTGAAAGTTAATAGATTTATCTACATAATATGATTTTATTTTAAGTTGTCATGCAAAAAAATCAGTATATTAAATAATTATACAAAAATGTTGTAGTAATTATTTTATTAAGAGATAAACCAAATAAATGGGCTTAAAAATAATAAAATAAATATTATATGAAATATTTAATTTGATCCAATAATTTTATAGATACATATGACCTTTTATTAATCTATTAAAGCTTTTATTTCGAACATATCATCTGTATATATTTTATTTAAATTCAAATAAATGAATAGTGTCAAAATTGACACTATTGTTATTTTATAAAAATAACATATTATAAAATTGTTTAAAAATCACATAAATATTTAAAAATTATAAATTTAAATTTATATGGTCTATAGTGTTATAAAGTAAACAATTATGGAAAATTCACAACAAATAAGTAATTATTTATTATAATTTAATATTTAGAATTTTATTACCACAAATAAACTTAAATAGATTAAATAAGGATAAATCAAAATGAGAAGGTTTAAAATAAGATCCAAACATGTCTAAATTTGATTGGTTGATGAGATTACAACCCTATATCATCTAATATTCTAATATGATCTATTTTTTGAAGTTTTTATGTGGGGTTAGATTTATTATAAATTAATATTTTTAAGAATTTAAAAGGTGCCCCTCTCCTCCCTTATAAAAGGGAACCTCCTCACTCTCCTCCTCACACCAATTTGAGCCTTCAAGCTCGGAAAACCCCTGAAAAATTATCTTCTCCACTTCCCTAGAAACATCCTAGAGGTTCTGGTCTACTTTAAAGACCAATCTTAGTGCCCTAAGAGGAGGTTTCAAAGAGGCATATCAAAGAAGAGGTAATTTCTTCTCCTGATTCTTTCAAGCTTATTTCTTCTTCAACTTCTTCATCTTTAGTTGTTTCATTATAAAGTAATAACATCAGTATCACTAATATTCTAATTTGTTATTATAAATATGATACAACCCCATTTCACTTTCTATCCACCCTATAGAAAACAAAATCACCGCACGGGCGTACGTACGGAATACCGTCTCCACGCTGTGGTGTAATCTGTTTTTCCACCAACACCTTACATGGATGGGTATAATGGTGTAAAGAATAACTATACATATTTATTATAAAATCATACTGATTATGATATATTGTATCATCTACTCCACTCCAATTCAATAATTATGGAAACGATATCATCGCTCATGTGTACGTACGGACTACCGTCTCCACGACGCGATGAGATTCATTCTCCATGTTAACCATTTAAGAATGATTACAAATTATATATAAGCAATAATAATGAAATATATGACATTATAAAGATAATGGATTTATTTATATATGTATTTCATCTACTTAATTCCATTCAACTCAATAAGGAAATGAAAACAGCGTTCATGCGTACATTAGGCCTACCGTCTCCATGAACGGGGTATTTCTTTCCATTTATAGATCTATTATATATATGTATATTCTGAATATATATTATATATTAATCATGTTTTATGATCTGTAATTATGTAATCTTCAACTAAGTAATCATATGAATAATTACAAGTCAAAACACGGATGACAAATGAAACGATTTTACCCAAAACACACTTTAACATGGAATTTACAAAAGAACGGGTAATATAAAGTCATAAGTGAACCATATATGATATCATAACAATGAATATGATTCTGTAATAAGTCAATGAAATTATTTAAATCATTATACAGGAGGTTCGGATACATATGAAGCATATCAGACATAAGGTAAGGGATAATTTTTCAAATCTCATTTTTATCCGAGATTGCTTATACGTAAGTATTTACTGGGGTTATTGTTTTCATCCATGTCCATGTCTTCTAAAAGTGTTTTACATTACGAGGTACTTTTTTGACTTTTCTGGAAAAAGTACGAGTAGAATGTTTTTTTAACTTATACGACATGAATGGATTTTTATTGTTTTTATAAAGCCTTATTTTAATGAAGCTTCCTCTAAAATATTTCGTGACTATTTTCAACAAAATCCTTTTCTTTTAAAATTGCATGACATTTTGTGGAAAGAGATTGATTTTGAAGAAGAAAGGATATTTTCCTCAAGAATTCATTTCAAGTGTTTTATCAAAACCATTTTTCAACTAAGATGAAATTATTTCGTATGTGTATGTTTCAAGTATAATGTCTCTATGATTTTCATGGTTTCACTTTTCTTATTATGAAATGATATCCATTTCTTTTATATGGATTATGTGATGATGAGATGATGTTTATGAAACCCATTTTATTCGTCGGGTTATTAAATATGATGTATGTTTATTTTGTGGCACAAATAAGAATGATTTCATTATGAGATGGGTGGGACCTATATATACCTCCAATGAATTGGGTAAAGATTTTATATATCATGATATAGACATGGCTGGAATGGTAAGTTAATCTGGATCAGTGTTACAGGACTGAAACGAGGAGTGAACTCAATTCAGAATGGGACTTTGTCCACTAAGATGGTCTTGGATGCAATGCCTTGGATACTATGGAAATCATTACATGTGCTTAATGGATTCCAAAATTACATGTTTTATTCCCATTCTATTTTATCATGGTTTATGTTCCATTATGGTCTATGCCTTATGTACTTCCATTTTTTATGTCGTTGCTCAATATTTTAATGTTTAAAAATTATGTTCATGTTTTTAAGTTCCAATGTATATGGTATTTTTATTTTATCCATGCTTACCCTTACTGAGCATTTGAGCTCACCCTTTTTATGTTTTCGTTTCCCCCAGGATCAAAAGAAAGGTTTTAGGTCAGGAAACAAAAAGTGGAAGAACTTTATGGGAGATGTTGAAGATCTTTCACCACGATTAGAAGATTATGTTCTATGTTTCCAAAGACACTAAACTATTATGGTCCTTGTGTGTCTATTTTTGTTATGTATTATGTATTCTGCAAAAGTAATGTCATGTCATGTACGTCAAGCTTAGGGTCTCTAGAACAACTCATTTGAATAGTAATTGGGGACTACATGTGTGGTATTCACTTTGGAAATTTTTATTTACCCAGTAAAAAATGATAAATACATTAAACATATCGACACACCCCATTGGTGGAAATCCATTTTTAAATTGATTAGTCACTAATTTCCCAATTCCCATGATATAAAAGTAAATTTTCTCCTGATATGACAATTCCATAATCCCAATTCTATCCAATAGTCGTCATCATAACATTTACTGATTAAAATTTTAATTTCCCCAAGAAAAAGATATATTATTATCAAATGCTAATTCTATTAATTAATCAATTTAGAAATCAATTTCCCATTTTATAATTTTCAATTTTATAATTACATAATTGATATTTCAATAATTTCTATGAGAATCGGTGAGAATACCACATACCTTAATATCATTATCAAACGATCTCCCAACCACAACCCCCAATTAATCTTGAAAGACCAGATAAACATTGGAAGAAGATATTTAGGGAAAAAAACTTGGATCAATTTTAAAGCTCAAACCCAGAACTGTGAAATTGATCTATCTCTTCATCCGAAGAAAAGAAAAATTTGGAAATATATGATAAATATTTTACCAAGAATCAAAGACCAATATTCTATTATCAAATATAATGAAATCAATTTAGAATAGATGAGAGTATCACAAGGGTTTTGAGATATATGGATGCCCAAGGTAATTAGAACATAAGGAACATCAGATTTTTTTTTATTTCTCAACACAAGGAATAAAATTTGATGAAATTACACTACCTTTCATGTAATTATTTTTAATGTTTTTCCAGAAAACCAGTCTCCTCAGATGATTTTATCCAAAATAAAAGTTTACATGTCATTTCACCCATTTAAATGGAATTTAATCATTCTAAAGACTATATGTTATCCCATAGAATTCTACATTAAGGATCTAAAGCACCTCCAAATCCTACAAAAATAAATCAAAAACCAATGCCACCCTAAAATAAAAAGAAAACTCCGGAGGAAATATCCCTATAAAATATTGGGATCTTACAGTCTCTCGTGATTATAACAGCCCAACCTCAATATGTAATTTCATGATTTCTTGTGTAAGAACCCAGATCATCATTTTAGGAATAGATCTTGATTTTTGGTGTTTTATCGGGAAAAGAAGATAATTTGGAAAACATAGTAAACATGGTGTAATAAGGAGTACAAGTCATGTACCCAGTTACCAAGTGTAGTCGGGTCTTGTCCATTTAACATCTAAGACATGGAAATGTGGGGTGATGTAGAAGACCTCTAATGTTGGGGGATTGTTGAAGAAAATACACATAATGTTCATTAAAAGTATAAACCATGTACTTTTTTTATGTTTTTAGTCAGACTGGGGTCGCGTCTAATCCCCAAATTAATCTTCTTCCTACCTAGTTTTACCCAAGAGAGACCGAGAACAATGAATCTTCTCTGAGAAACAATTCCCCCATCAAGGTCTAATTCGAGCTCCGATGGCTGCATTGGAATCCCACATGTGAGTCTTTCCTTCTTCTTAAATCTCACATCCCAATTTCTCCTCCCATAGAAGTAATTTAGTGTTGAGTGTTTTTAACCTTTTTGAAGATCTATGATGTTTTTTTTCAATTAAAGGTCCAATGTTTGATAGTGTTCTTCATACATTGTCATGTTCGGTCGTTTGTTGCCTTGATTTTTCTTTGAGTCTATATGCCAATGTGTTTATTATAGATGTTACAAGTATTTCGTGATAAGGGAATTGAACCATGTTTTATCTGCACTAGATTTACTCATGAATTAATTGTTTTAAGATGTGATATTATGTGAAATTGCATGTTAATGGAACACCCCATGGGTGAGATTCCTCGTTTTTATTTTTAGGGAAGTTTGGTCCAGGTTGACTATGAGGCAGACATTGTTTTCCCATGTTTGATAAGATGGAACTAATTCCCTTTTCTTACTTATTAAATGATTTTGATATGAAATTGAATTTTTTATACATGTGTTAGTTGAGATTACATTGGGATGATTTATAGTATATATTCAATATTTAATTGCACATGGTTGTGAGAACTTGGTGTAGTTAGAAAACAGAAGAAATTTACGTTGAGTTATTCCTCAGAGTGTCTGTTATATTTCTCGCTATGAGTCCACATAGGGGATTGACAATGAATGCTCCCCCAAAGTGTATATAGTTTACGTTAAGAGACAACAGGGGTGGAATTGACCATGAATAATTCCTTATAGAGTCTATAGACGTTGTGGAATGACCATAGGGGGAATTAATGGTGAGTTCTTCCTCTAAGTGTCATTGCTATTTAATTTCATTATGTTTCCAGAGGGGTTAGACTATGTGAGCTGCCCAGAGGGTTAACATAAATATTGAATTTTTTTTATGCGTTTTCCAAGTAAAATCAGATGCTTGGATTCAGTCACATTATATAGTCTAATTAGATACTAGTTGTGATGCTTTATTTATTAAAATGATAAAAACTGTATACTAATTGATGTAAATGGATACTGTAGGATTTCTTACTTTTGTGCGCTCTTTGTTCTTTGTTGAATTTCCATTATTACATGCAATATAAACTCACATAAAGTTAGGCACAGATCTTAGGGTGGTTTCCTACTGGGATTCTTCTCACACCCTATTTGGGTATTGTATTTTTAACCAAACTGATTATATGTTTACAGGTGTAGATAAGGGAAATCACTCATCTTCATGAAGTACATGATTGGATATTTGGAGCTGGAGAGCAAAGGAAAATACATAAGCTTGCGATGTCACGTGAGTTTTCTTATTTTCATTATACTTGGTTCATTTTTATTTCTTGGATATTTTATTGTTGGGTTTCTTTATTAGAAATATTTAATACGAATCATTTATATATGTGCCCCAGGTTTTATTTACTTTCAGTCATTAACTCTTTACTTGTTTTATTGTATTTTTACACCACTACTATTGATTAGTTGTTATTCTACAATGCATGATCTATGAATGAAGGAATAGGTTTTCCACTATCACACCAAAGGCCCTTATTGCTTGTTAGCAGCCTCTGGTGTTTGGGGAAATGAGGTTTAGTCCATGTGACCTACACGGTATGGGGAACCATTGGGAGGCACCCGAAACTGGGACAATACCCTCAAAGATTTCATAGTAAAATATTTATGCCAGTGATACCACATATATTTCTCTAAATCACAATATTATGTTTGAACACAACCATATTACCACAAAACAAAAATGATTTGAGTGGTCATTCCCTACTACACTTTCTTACAATGATTCACAACATGTATCAAATGCTCTCCAATGTAGCGAACCCACCCCCAAAGATCTGATTCGGTGCCTGATACATAGTGATTAAATTATTTTCATATAAACATGAATACAAAAATTACACATTTCACTCAATTATAGAGGATCAATTCAGTTTAGGCTTTAGAAAACTAAATCATGCTGATACACTTCTTTCTAAAACATGACAAGGTTAAACATCACATTGCTTCAATCACATTAGAGTACACTCAATGATTGGAAAAAAATATACAATGCCAAATAAAATAAACTGAAAATGTAGGGTCGGAATAATAATGACTAGTAAGGTGTTATAAAAAAATTTGAAGAATGTCTCTTTTAAAACCAACATCCTTTGAAATAATAAAAAAACATTTTCTTAAAAACCAAACATT
Organism: Viscum album; assembly: GCA_963277665.1. Lineage (NCBI taxonomy): Eukaryota > Viridiplantae > Streptophyta > Magnoliopsida > Santalales > Viscaceae > Viscum > Viscum album. The sequence continues at coordinate 539,635,778 of OY728130.1, read as the reverse complement.
ATTTCTTGTTCCACGACATAAATATTTGAAAATTCTAATATAAAGAAATTTTAGAGAAACCTATTACATATGATTCATATGTGTTTACTCATAAACTGCAGGTAAAACAAAATTCAGAGTGGACATACCTAGACAAAATATGCATGGAAGGAAGAATAACCCATAAAATGATCAAACCAATTTTAAAGGTGACATACAAAGTTGTACATACAAATAAGAACATAAATTTACCACTTTCATAAAATTGTGTAAGTAACGATGTCATGGTCCCCTAATCCCTTCAAATTTAATTCATTGATTGACATATATAACATCAACTTCAGTTTCATCCCTTTTCTCTATATAACTTTCTATATACATGCTTCAATTATATGCCATATACATTTATCACAACTATCATAATAGTTTCTTAAAAAATGGTTATTATTATATTTTATCAATACCTTGATTAGTAATATACCAGTTTATAGTGAGGGAATGTATATTCTATACTTCATCAAGGATTTTCTCTATGACCATACAGATTATGTTTTACAAGGGCTCATGCCAAGACCAAACTGGTAAAAATACAACATAATTTTTTTCCCTAACAAACATAGTTGTGAACAAATCTAGAAACATGTTCATGCTTAATTTATATTTCACACATCTAATTCATCACTTTACATAATTCTTTGTGTGCTATATAATTTAGGGTGCAGGCGTAATATCATTCATGTCCAATAAATTTCACATATATCTTAGTATGGTCTTATTTTTATATATTCTCATACAAAAATGGAACTTAAATTTTTAATTCATAATATTTTACATACATAACTGAAATGAATTATTTAACAAATGTAGACATGAATAGATTTTTTAGATTTAGGTCATAGATGAATCAGATTTAACAGTGACATGCATGGACTAAAAAGGAATACTTTTTAACATGTGGTAAGTACTAATACAGATAAAATAATGGGTTCTCACATAAATTTATAATACTTTCATTAAACCCTTATTAATGTGAACCTTTTATTTCCATTTCTAACATGTTTTTAATTTGAGACACATGTTAATCCATGTAATGTTAATTTTTATATAAAAAACAGATTTAAACATAAAATTAAATAATCAAATTAATTTATCGTGAGAAATTAAAATACAATGTATAGATGAAAAATAATTACTTCATGGGGATTTTTCGTGTATAAAAGAAAAAGTAATTAATCACATGTTCTTATGTATGCATATATATATATTTATTCTTAAGAGTGAAAAAAGTATACCACTTACTATCATAGACAGCATTATTTAAAACATGAGATGTCAAAATTGAAATACATATAGGTATATATGTGGGTTTGGAAAATTATATAAAAACATTTATACAAAAGGTGTATACTTGGGATTTTCACAACCCAAGAGGTGTATACGTGAGATTTTCACAACCCAATTCACATCTCATACAAAATCAAACATATATATTAACTTGTATAAATAACCTAATATCCATAGGATTTAAACTTCGATTTTTTGTTTTAATACAAGTTAAAATAAACACTTTAATGTATTATCTGTTCTATGAACATCATTAAAAATAAAATGTTCATCAATTAAAATCATAAAAAAACCAATTTTTTTTGTTTCATATATCCATATATAAGTATATATATATGTATATATATATTACGCAAATATGAATTAAAAATAACCCTTAAAAGGGATACACACCTTAAGACATTTGTTAATAATAATGTTCATATTTTGAAAAAATATTAAAAACGAGTTGTGATTGGAAGCTATATAAAACTATATATATATATTGTCTATGAAAATTAAACTATAGACAATGAAATGGATTTCCATTTTAAATTCATTGACAAAATAAATTCTGTTCATGAGTTGTACACTCCCAAAAACTCGGCAAAACGCATTTATGGAAACATTATAGGATTTTTAGGAGAAACAGTGTGCACAGACACATATATATTCATAACAACAAAATTTTATAAATAATATGATAAATGAAAATCAAATTAAACCCTCACATTGCATCAGGAGAAATGGAGTGTTGGGAAGTGGTTTTTTACAGGTTGACGACATAAAACGGGTAAGGATACAAGTATAGTTTATGGATTATATATATGTCATATATATATTTATTTATAAATTAAAAATAATGATTCATAATAAACCAAGACTACTAAATATGTACTAATGGAAATTAGGTCTAATAATCTAATTAAAATAAATCATATAGTAATCAGTGATTATATATATATATATAAATTTGATGAATCATAAAATAGGGGTAAAGAAATAATAAAAAAGAGAGAAAAATAGGATTATGGGTAGAAATTGTGAGCCGGTATAAAGATAATGGTGGGAGATCTTGAGGGAAAAGAAAAAAAGAAGAAGAATGGATGAAAAATGTGGACGATTTGTTGTTTTTGTTTGAGGAGGAAGAACAAATGAAGAGAAGGTGTAGGAAAGAAGAACACAGTCCATATCAAACTGGGTCGGATCGGAGGACTAAGGGTGTTTCTGTGGTTTTGAAAAGAGATTGAGGGAAGTTATTTATCATTGAATGTATCAGATATCCATGCTTCAATCTGTAATTTAAAAACAGATGAGCATCTATGATTTATTCTTGTCCAGATCGGATGGCTCAGTATATCATGGAGAAAAAGTCATGGCGGTGGAGATTCGATGTCTAGAATTCTTGAACAGGCCAAACCCCACACTGTTAGATCATACAGCTGAGATTTAATCCCTAGTAAAAAATACATCCCACATCAAAACAGAATGGTTCCAAGCCCAACATTATAAGCCTCAGTGATCTAGTTCTAACAAAAATTCCCTCTCCCCCTTCCCAGTACATCCCCGTACATGTTCACTGCGGGGGTGGTTCTACGCCCACCACTACTTCCATGCATCCCTATAAGGTGGGGCTTCCTTATAGCTACCATGTTCCCTTGTGGTACATGTGCTCCCTTATGGTTTTCTAATGTCGGCTGAGGGGCACAATCTCAGCAGCCAACTCCATAGGAATGGTGTGAGCTGCCTCCCTTGGTTAGCTAGAGGGTGGACCTTAAGGGTAGCATAGTTGTTAATAAAACCTTCATTGAAAATTTAAAATATAAAATAAACAATATAATATTTTTTAAATTAAATTTAATAAAATAAAAAGAAGATTTCATATTTTATTTACACTAAACCAAGAATATTATTCATTTTATTAGTATAAAACTTGTTTTAAACTTCAATTTAATCTATGAAACATTAAAGTACAAAAATAAACCCATGAATTGTATTATGTCCTCAAATAACCAAAAGCTTAACATCTAGTTAATAAAAGTGTACAAAAACATGTTTTATAATTCAAATACATAGTTTTTTTATCAAAACAATATGTTTACTTAAATTCTTATTAGTTGAAGTAATCAAATGTAATTCTCATCATATTTTCATTAAAACACTAAGGTCTTGATTCCATATTCATTTTATGTATTAATAGATTATGATTTCAAAATATAAATATATCGATAATTAAAACATTTTCCAAGGTATAACATTAAATCATTTTAAAAAAACTCAAATATATAGAACATTTAAAATCATTATAAACATAAGATAATTAAAATATTCAAAAAAACCTAAGATAGATAGAAAAATCATAAATATTTAAAACAAACCAATGGTTTTAAGATTTTATGACCATTGAAAAAACCAATGGTCACCTAAGGACCGAAAATTCTATTATTGGTCATAGAAGACCTCATAAAAAGCTATTTATGTTCTTCAAATCCTTTAACACTGCTCGGTGAAGATGGTTCTCTGTATAACCATAATGATCAACATGGTGGTAATTATTCTTTCCATTCTATATTTAATCGTGACTGATACAAGGGAATTCAATTATTTTCATGGAATTTTTGTAGTGGTTGGGGGTCTCCTAGTAATTTTGACTAGTCTACTATTAGTTACTATAGGGTTTTTATTGTTTATCGGTCTTGTTGAAATGTAAATTTTGAGTTTTTTTGTTGAATAAAATATTTCTTGTGTATATTTTTGGAAACATTATTTTGTATAATTTGTAAATTAAGTAAAGTATAACTATTAAAATATTATTATTACACGTAAAATATGTTTTGGGTATCAGAATATCCCCCCCTTAAATTAATTTCTCCCTAAAAATTATATAACATTAAAACACTATAGACGTTTTACCAAAATTCCCTTCACTAGTAGAACATAAGTTGGTGGTTTTCTGATGCCATGGTGTCCATGACAGATTTATATTCTTCAATTTCTATGGTCTTGTAACATTTCATATAGTTATGGTTATACATATGTAATTAGTGATTAGATGACATATAAAAGATACAGTATACATAAAGCTCATAGACATCATAAAATAATCGATTCCTATAAACCAACCAAACCACCTTATTTTCTAACATTTTGAAATCATAAAACCTCCTAAAACAAATGATACATTAGAGTCAAAAAACTTAAGCAGCATGAAGGTCTCCTTCATTGGGATATTCCTAAAATTTCCCTATATTTAGATATCTTCAAACATGGTAAAGCATTTGAAAATTCCCTCAAAATAACTTCCTTGTCATTTATAGATTTCAAGTTGCACGTGTATAATGATGAAATAAATGAAACTCAATCCCCAGAAGAATATGAGTATACTGGAAGTGTAGGATAACTAATAATTATATTTTCATGATTACCGTATATCTATTAGAGGTTAAAATTCATATAAACATGAATTTTGGTTTATTGTTTCTAGTGTCTCAGTTGGTCGAGACAAATGTTTAGTCGGTGACCTTTCATATTCCATTTGAAAATTTTAAGAAAAATAGTCTACTCGGTAAAGAATTACAATATTAAGACATAGATGTTATTTTTAAAATTCTAAATAATGTATGAGATCAAAAAAAATATAACACTATTCATCTCATACAAGGTTCATGGAACTCAGGGTGAAACATATTTATTCATTCCCTCACTGACTCATAGGCACAGACTTCCAGACATCAACCATGATGTCCTTTCATAGGTTCCACTAGCATCGATAATTTCCCCAGTTCCCAGTTAAACTGATCACTAAAACGGTTCCAAAATCTTCATTCTATTTGGTCCAAAAGCCTCACATGAAACTTTGATCAATCACATGTGGACATATAATGTTCCATGAGATAAAATCATGAAGTATGTTTAGTTGGGAGAAATCAGCAGGAAAATCTTGTCTATAAATAAAAATGAAAATCTCGCCCTAACAAATTCTGAAGTCCCTAACTTTACCATAGAGACTGTAAGTCAATAGATGGAAAATATATGCCTCACGGATGTCACCCTCTTGTGCGGCCTCTTGTAAGTCCTCTAGAGATTGAAAATTCTACTTTAGGTTAATTAATTAAAAAAGACCCTCAAATTACATTCCCTTACATTCATAGAATGAATTTTGATCATGCATTATAAGGAAATAGGTATTGAAGGATCCTTGGTGGAGTATAAGTACATGAGTAGAGTTCGGTACACATTAAAGATGTTTAGATGACAGAAAAAGTTCTTCAAATGTCTCATAGACTTATAAACATAACTTCCCATCTTTAGAATCCAGTATTTCTATTGGAAGATACTAAAAACATGATTTTTTTTCCATCTGAAATTTATATAAAGAATTAAACTTAGTAAGACATTATCAAAAAAATTAGAATTGTTCTATTTTTATAGAGATGTACAAAACCGATCATCTAATACCCACCGTAGAGACCCCGACCCTAGAAGCCCAATGTTTCTTCCTAAAACATGGTATGTAAATGTTTTTCTTATATACATGCATAAAAAAATTACCCATCTCATTCCATTACAGAGGATTGTTTATTTTTAGGTAATAGGAATCAAGATGGTGTTGATACACTTCTTCTAAAAACATGAAAATGATAATCATATTATATCTTCCATCACATTAGAGTAATCTAAATGATTGGAAGAAATATACTATACCTTGTAAAATAAATTGAAGACATAGGGTGAGCATAATAATGCCAAGTATGGTGTTTTAAAGCAATTTTCAAAACATCCCTATAAAAACATACACAGCATGGAATTAATTAGAATACATTTTTAAGAGGAAAACATCACTTCCAGAGGAACATCATTACTATTTGCAAAGGATACTTGAGAAAAATTTTAGAGAAACCTCTTACACAAGATTCATATGTGTTTTCATAAAAACAATAGGTAGTACATAAATCAGACTGCACATTCATCTAAAAAATATTCATTGAATGATTCATAATCCAAAAAAGGTCATTCCAATTTTAATGGTGACATGAAAAGTTGTAACTAAACATTAGCACATAAATTTAACACTTTCATAAAATTGCATAAGTAACAAAGTCATGATTTCCTTAACACATTATATGCAATTCATTGATTGATACATGTAACATCAACTTTAGTTTCATCCATATTATTTATATAACATGTCATGTCCATGCTTAACTTATAATCCAAATTAATTCAACTTCATTATCATAATAGTTTCCTAACCAAAGGATTTACTTCTAATTTATTAATCCCTAGATTGGTCATATACCAGTACATAGTGATGGAATGCATAATGGTAGACTTCATCAAGGCCTTTCTCCAAGACTGTACAAAATCATTTTGAAATGACCTCATGCCAAGACCATATGGGTATAAACCGAACATAATGGTGGTTCACTACCACAAATAGTTTTGAAAAAATCTAGAATCATGTTCAAAAATCATTTCACTTTAACTCGTGAGATTCATCACTTTATCTAATGCATTGGGGCATTGTATAATTCTGGATGCACCCATCACATCATTTATGTCCAATGCCTTCCTCATATGTTTTAGTACGATCTAATTTTCAAAGTGTCCCATTCTAAAATGGAATGTACATTCTTAATTCATAATCTTCTGTATAAATAACATGATTTAATTATAAAATAAAAGTAGAAAGGACTAGATTTTATAATTTTAGGTCATCGATACATCAGATATAAGAGTGGCCTACATTTACTAAAATGACATAATTTTTCTCATGTGGTAAGAACTATTAAACATAAAATAATGGGTGATCACATAAATAAATTACTATTTCATTAAACCCATATGAATTTGAACCATTTCATGCCATCGTTGACATGTTTTAACTTGTATATACATGTTTAATCCCTCCAATGTTAATTGTTATATCAAAATAGATTAAAACAAAAAAAAATAATCGAAGGGGTTTCTCACGACAAATTGGAAAAAGTTGTATGGATGAAAAACCGTTATTTAATATGGATTATTCATGTATAAAAGAAATATTAATTAATCACACGTGCTTATGTATGTATATTTTTTTTGTGCTCAAGCATGAAAACCATTATACTACTTACTAACATGGTCAGCATTATTTAAAACATGAGATGTTAATAATTGAAATACATATATGTATATATATGAGTTTTGAAAATAATATAAAACCCTATATACACAATGTGGTTTCATGGGGTTTTCACAACCAAAAAATGGTATATTAATTCCTTAGAGTTTTTGTACACTTCAAAAAAGTAATATGATCAATAAGAATAGGCTTTATGGGAACCCAATTCAGATTATTTACATAATCATAATTGTATATAAATGATTATACAGAACCATACATACATAATTTTTAAACATGTGATTATCATATTAATATAAGATGAAAAAACGATTTCATGTATTATATTATTTAAGGTCATCATTTAAAAATAATAATCATCATTTAAAATCTTAAAAACACAAAATAGTTTTTTTTTATAAATACGAATACATGTATTTGAATTCAAATATACATATATATAGTTTACACAAACATTAATTAAGATTAAACTTTATAAGGTCTATACACCATTAAACATGTGTAAATACCGATAATCATATTTAGAAAAATACCACAAACGAGTATGGATTAGAAGCCATATAAAATTTTGTAAATAAATATATATAAAATACATGAAAATTAAATAGTAGACAAAAAAAGGTTTTCATGTTGAGGTCGGAGAAAAAATAACTTATTTTCGTGAGTTTTAAACTCTCATAAATAAAGATAAAAACATTTACAAAAACATGTTTGGATTTGGAGGAGAAACTATATATCTATAAATCTTTAAAAACACAATGGAATAAATAATAAGATAAAATAGAATCAAATTAAACCATTACATGGATTTATGAGAGAGGGAGGGTCATGTAGTGGTTATTTTCAGGTTGTAGGGAGAAACAATGTATGGTCACAAGTGCAATTTACAGTTTATATATGGGTTGAATGTATATATATATGCATATTTGTATTTCAAACATAACGATTTATAACAAACAAACACCACAGTATATGGACTAAAAGAATAGTTCTGATACTCTAATTAAAGTAAATATATGTTAATTATTAATTATATTTCTATATATATGTATATATATATATATATAAATCGTTGGAAACTCAAAAGAGAAGAAAATAAATTAATAAATAGAGATCAACTGGGGCTTACAGGTAGAAATCATCACCGTGTCCGAAGAGATTGGTGGAGGATCTCAAGGGAGAAGAAAACGAAGATGAGTAAGGGAATAAAATCATGGGAGAGCCTCTGGTTTGGTATGAGGGGGAAAAAGAATCAACGAGAAGATGATGAAATAGAGTAGACGGTCCAAGTCAAACAAGATTTGATCAAAGGACTAAGGGTGATTCTGCGGTTTTAAAAATAGATGGAGTGATGAGATTAAAACTTGGACTGATTAGACGTCCGTGGATTGATTCAAAATTTCAAAAAATATGGGTAGCCTAGATTTATCTATGTCTCAATCAGATGTCCCAAAATAGATCCATGAAAAATCCACAGTGATGGGGATTTGATGGACATATTGATAGAACTGTCCATATCGCGCACGATGAGATGGGGATTCGATGGCCTTCCATCATTCCACCACACATGGGGGCACATCCTTGTTTCTCCCATTCACCCATGTGGCATAAATGCTTCCTTGTGCATGGGCTATGATATATGAGGGGCCCAGGGTCAACTGCCTACCCCGTAGGAGTGGGGCATGCTGACTCCCTTGGATGGCTAGAGGGTTGGCCTTAAGTGTAGTATATTTTTTAATAACACCTTTATTAAAACATTAAAACACAAAATAAACCATATAATAATAATTTTTTAACCAAATAAATTAAAAGAAAAAGAATTTTTCTCATTTAGTTTCATTAGATAGAGAATATCTTTAATTGTAATAGTTAAAAACATGTTTTCAACTTTATTTTAAATATTGGAACATTAAAGTACACAAATCAACATATGAATTGTAATATGTCATCACATAACCAAAAGTATAACATCTAATCAATAATAGTATTTGTAAACATGTTTTCAAATTCAATTACACTGTTTTTCATCACAACAATACGTATATAACTCTTTGAATTATTTGAAGTAAACACATGTACTTCTCTTTATATTTTCATTGAAGCACTATAGTCTTGATTACAAATTCATTTTATGTTTCCAATCATTATTCATTATAAATATAAAGATATTTTTTATTAAAACATGTTCCATGTTATAACATTAATTCATTCTAAAATATACTCAAATACATAGAACCTTTAAAATTCTTACAACCTAAAAATACTAAAAATATTAAATAATACCTAAGATATAGAGAATCATTGAAATTTATAAAAAGAACCAAATGGTTATAATTTTTTATGACCTATCCAAAAACCAACATTCACCTAAGGACTGCAATGACTACCAATGGTCCCAAAAGGCCTCATAAAATGATGTTTAGGGTATTCAAAACAATAGAAATGACTCGGTGAAGATGATTCTCTATCTATCCTTGATGGTTAGGACGGTGGTGGTTGTTCTTTTCATTCTATTTTTCATATTAATATATCCAAAGGACATACACTATTTTCTTGTAATGTTTATGGTGTTTTGGGGTCCCTTGGTAATTTTGATCATCTACTAGGATGTATTCAAGGATATTTATGGTCCTTTGATCGTGTTTAAATATAACGGTTTAGTGTTTTATTGAATAATATTTGTATTGTGTTTATTTTCAAACACTGTTTTGGTTAATACGTATTTTAATAAATGCAAAATATTAAAATATTATTATTACACAGAAAATATGTTCAAGGTATCACACCCAAAAGACACACCATTCTCTATGTATACCTCACAAGCATGGATCACTAGGAATTGGTTGGTGTGATACCGATGAATCTGTGACACATGAAAAACAATATTATTATTACCATACAATTAACAATGTTCCAATTAGTACACCACCAACACGATTCTCTCTATAATATAAAAGGTTCAGAAAAACATTGGCACGAAATTTCATTAGAAAAATATCCTGTGGTGATCTAATCATACTAAAACTTGAGTAACATAATATCTCCTACTATAAACACAAGGGATCATTTATGTCTATATGAATGATATCTTTTCCTACTCTGAGTTGTATCAAAACACTTCCAAATAAAATAAACCTTCTTCGAACACTCTTATATGAGACTCATTCCTAACAACTCTTACTCGCCTTCCACGATATAAGATATGGATGATCTGTATTTCATACCATAAATTTCATCAAATATTCGCATATGAATATTTTTCTAGTAATAATTGTTATAGATGAACCTTACAATTTCTTGGCACTTCCCCCAACACACACCAAGGTAATGAACACACAAATGACGTATATTGTAAAAAACATGTATGGCATGTTTAGACTCCCCTTATATCCATTGGATGAAATGCATATTCATATATACATGTCTACAAACTGCCATTGTTATACCATTCCAGATGAGTGAAGTGAAAAGTTGGGCACGATCTAAAACTATACTACGTAGAACCCTATAAAGACGAACAATTTGTCGAACGTAATAATCACCCAACAGATCCACTGATAATATATCCTGTAAAGGCCCAAAATTGGATAACTTATTTATTTAATCCATAACATCCCAGATAACTTTGTTGGGATACCTACCACAAAATCCATGTTATCTTCATCCCAGTTCCATTCTCAAATATGAGGTGACTGTAGTGAACCACCAACTCATCAATGCTTAGCCTTTAGCTGTTTATATGTGTAGTATAATGTTATGAACACTAAATTATCCCTTTTCATGTCCAATAATAAATACTATCGATGTGTGTTATGATATTTTTTCTACATCCCAAATGCAACACAATCATTGAGGAAATGAGATCCCATATCATCTCCTCTCACATACACATAGTCTCAAAAACGTGGCCCCATACATAGATGTTATCATCCTCAGATATATTCCAATAATAGAGTAAATCCATACCTTCTTATACTTTTATATGGGATATACACTCTTTGTCATCATATTTCATAACCCTGACCTAGCTCAAATTTATGGATTCAATATATAGTGATAGGGTATTCATCTTCTTCTAGAAATTCTCAACCACAACATGCATATAATCTCGAAAAACCATTATATTCCAATAATATATTGACTCTTGAACTTCATGCATTTGCGTTTTGATTCATAAAGCATTAGTAAAACAATTTATTTTCCTTGGAATATATGATATATCAAATTTTAATGTGTACATACTCATTCGATATCAGTTATTGAAGATTCAAATCTCATTGAGAAAATATATAATTCAGTATAATTTGATATTTATACACATTTAACGTTATTATAATATATAGTGTCTCCAATACATCATATCATAAACCAATTCAACTATATTTAAGTTGTTAGTAGGGTAATAGAATTTTTGTGGTCTCAACCTCCATTATTCATACAACACAACTCAATCCCCCTACATCAAGACTACTCCATGACCGATATCATATGCCTAAAAATCACTATACACTCCTCCATTGGCTTGGGTGTTGTTGAAATAGGTGTCATAACCAAACACATCACCATCTCTTAAAAATAAATCTTAGATGATCTCGATCATTCTATCATAAATACCTACTTAGTAATGACCTAATGTAGTGATTCCATGGTGGATATGTAATAGATAATCCTCTGATAGTATTCCTTTGTCCCCAAAAATCAATGATGTCCTAGAAAACATTATACTACTCTAAAGAAACAACCTCTTGCACTCTATATGGGTCCATTGGTACACCTTCTTTTGTGGTGATGTGACCATAGAAATGTACTTTATCAATCCAAAATAGACACAATGAAAATTTTTTGTATAGTTGATTCTCTCTCAATGTAATGAATATGATGTCATGTTGTTGGACATGATCATAAAGATTCCTCATGTACACAAGGATTTAATCAATAAAAAACAAATTTCTCATGGGTTAGATGAAAGATTTTGTTCATAATGTCTAGAAACACCCTTGCATAATTTTTCAACCCAAAAAAAATTATGGTGAACTGATATATTCCATACCAGCATCTATGTTATTTTTTTTGTATATTATAAGGTTGAAATCTAAACTTATAATACCATAAACTCAGGTTGATTTTTTAGAAGATGAAGTATCCCCTAATATTTTCAATGAGATCATCAATATGGGGATGTGGATATCATTTCTTCAGTGTCATTAATTTCAACATTCATTAATTGATATATTAATGTAATTTCCCGATATCCATCATATAAATAATAACTAGAGAACTCTAATGTGACATAATTGAAAAGATATATCCATTATCAATCAAATAATCCAATTGAGAAATATGAACTTCATACCTTTTTAGTGAAATTCAATATGTTAGAATTCAATCTACCTTAACACCAGGAATGAACCCAATCTTAATCTCAGTATCCCTCTTTGGTGGAAGCCAAGAGAAGTACTATGAAAACACATTTTGTAAATATACCACCACATGTGAAAATATTATTTCACAACAAGTCCTCCAGGGCTAGTGCTGGGATTACCCCAAAACCGCTGTCTATAGGTCATGGGTTAGTGACTTTCACTTAAATGTTTTATCCCAAAAACATGAAGGCATTTTCTTTAAACCTGTAAGAACACATAGACCAAGAATAAAACCAGATAAAACCATGAAGTAAAACTATTGTAATAAAATTGGGTACTGAATTTAAAGTGGAAAAAATACAAGCCTAACTGAAAATATTAAACAAAAACAGAAAATAGAAAATATCTCTTGAGATTGTCCACCAAGGATCCTACCTAAAGGGTAGGTACAGACTGTCTCTACAGCTCTCTAGATCAACTGTCACCATCGTGTTCCTCCAGTTTAGGGCTCTTATAGGCCTAGTCAAGCTACTCATAATCTGTACAAGACACTACAAAGTGCGGGCCAAGACTTTGCAGGGGTGAGTATAAAAATATCTAGTAGGGACCCCGAGACCCCCGAGGGTCTCTCATAATTCCACAAAGTAAAACAAAAAATTATGATCTCAATAAAAATCATAAAGAAAATGACTCATCTCAAACTAGGTATAACTTAAGTACAGAAGTATAGATGAATATTCAAAATCAATATCATCTTATTCTATCAAGTATTCTGATGTTGATCAATACAGGGATGCTCTATGCTGATCCACACAGGATCAAAGGTGTTGACCCACACAGGATCACTAGGTGTTGTTCCACACAAGGTCACTTTGTTAGGATCCACACTTGATCTCTATGAGCTGATACAAATAGTATTTCTAGGTGCTCATCCACAATGGATGGTTAGGTGTTGATCCACACTTGATCGTTATTCATTCTTACCATCTCATCTGGCCACTAGATTCTTGGATACTATATGCTTAATTCTAGTATGATCTAATCCTCAAGACATTAAGCATACTATAACCGGATGAATATCCCATGAAGAAGTATCCCAATGATCATTTATGTTATAAGGGTTCTAATGAAACAGACGATGCATCAATCAGATGCTCGGTGTGAGAGTTATAGACATTTTAGAGCTGAGGGTCGTGTTGAATTTCAGTACAATCCAACACAGTCGTACTCCAACATTCTCCAAAAAATCAGGTGGAGTATCCAAAAATTAAAAACTTGTTCCAAGGATTCCATAACCATAGACGGTTTTTCAAACAGACATTTGATTTTTTAGTAATAGCCCTTTTTGCGAAACGGTGTTGAAGTGGGTCCAGGTCCAGTCAGACCCAGTCGGGTCAACATGACCGGACTCTATCTGGGTCTAAACCAGGTCCCACACGGCCCAACCCAAACCAGATGGGCCAGCCAGTGTGTGCTTTACCATGGTTGGATTTTCCTACTGGGTAGTGGAACAGTCTCAACCCACCTCGGCTGGAAATGGCCCGCCTTGTCGTAGAACCGGCCTAGCCCGCAGGCTAGGGATGACATGAAAGCTGGGAGGCCCTCCTGGATGGCATAGGGCTAATCCCTATCTCAAACAGCACAATCTATTCAGGTGAGTGAAACTTCAGTGCCACATGGCACCTCCCCGTTCTAGTGGGACCCACGGGTGCGTGTCTTATTCCTCTGCCACAACACAATGTCACGACTAGCCTTCAACGGTGCGCGACGGCATACCACCTCCACTTCCTACACGGCTAGCCGATGCATGCCACCCCATTCAGTCAACCATGGTTCCACCATTCCACCGATCTGGACGGTTGTCGTCTCCCTCCCTCATTTTTCGGCACTGGTCGCTGACGCTACCTCACTGATATCGCACCAATGCTTCTTCTATGGGGCTCCGATGATGCTCTAGAGCTCCGTTTTCACTTCTTCCAGAACCTATAGGCCTCTCGAGATCCCTCAGTCACTATGTGCCTCCTAATTTCAGGGTTATGTCATGTAAATAAATCTTCTCTTGAAGAATTCAATGATTAATCATGCAGCTAAGGGTCTGAGCCTTGTTCGATTGGCATATGCCCTCCGCGTTAGCATCATAACATGGGTGAGATAAATTTTTCAAGAAACACGTAGAAATAATCTAGTCAAAACAAAGTGATTTCAATAAAGACAAAATCCCCCTACCATGAGAATCATTGGATGTGTCACAGTTGTGGAGGGAGAAGATTCCATGTTGGATGAAGCCACCAGTATTCAATGATACCTGATTTTTGCTACCCAAGATTCCATCATCTATCGGTGGATGATGTTGGGGTAGTTTTCCAGTGGTTGATCATGTGATAATGTCATGTCAAAAACCCCAACCACAGGTCCATTTAAATATAGTGGAAGGGTGAGAAATACATCAAGAGAGTTAATGAGGTTCATTAATGAGTTTTTAATTAATGAACCTCTTAATTCCAAATGGTATGGTTACGCAACTGATGAGACAAGCTATTAAATGGGTTGAAAACCCATCGGTCCCACCACCACCACTCAATTGATGGTAGGATAATAAATTAAAAAAAATTATGTCATTTTATTATTATATTTTTAAAAGTCTCAAAATATAACTTTTCACCAGACCTATTATTGTCGAAGATAAGCCTTCCTTAAGCAAATCACAACGATGTGGATTCAACCATGCCCTGAGATTTTTAATCTGAGCACCATTTCAAAAGATAGAAATTTTTGCCTGCACGTTTATTGAACGTACCATAAAAAATTTTAAAATTTTTTTTCAGGGTACACTATGTCTTAGAATCATGTGCCATCAATTTTCAAAAACTTTTAACGATCCCAAATAATTTTAAAAAAATATATTGAATTTACGATTCATTAAATTCTCCCCATCATAGAGATATTTATTCCATGAAATCTACAAGAAAACTAGGGGATTAAATGGGGGTACTTCATATATATCTGAGCATCCCACTCCTAGATGACCTCATGGAGGATCTCATGCATCTAACGAACTCAAATAAGAGGAATGGACTTTCCGTGAAGGACCTGCTCCTATCGATTTTATATCTCCACTGAGAACTCTTCAAACATCACCTCATCATCGATGTCCAGCTCTCCCTAGTCAATAATGTGTGATGGATCATGAACGTACCTCCTCAGCTACAACATAAAGAAATAATTATGCACCCGGTGCATTTGTGGGGGAAGAACTGGATTGTATGCCACCACGCCGACTATGCTAAGGATCTGGAATTGTCCAACGAAACTTGGAGATAGCTTGCCTCCTCGGCCAAACCTCTGCAATCCTCATCTGGTTGAGACCCATAAGAAGACCTGATCTTCCTCCTAAAAATTTATGATTCTATATCTCCAGTTTTCATAATAATTTTTCTAGCTCTGTGTAGTGTTCATTATCTCCTAGATGATATGAACCTTTTTTGTTGTAGCATGTACCAAGTCTAGACCCCTAAGTGTTGACTCCCCTTGGTATGTCTAGCATAATGGCGACATGAATGGTCGCACATGAAGGGCCTCAATCGAAGCCACGCTGATGATGGATTGATCACTATTTTTGTATGAAAACTTTACCAGTGGTAGGTGGTTCTCCCAACTACAGCCAAAATCGAGAACAGAAGCACAAAGCATGTCCTCAGGTGTCTGTATGGTTCACTCAGTTTGACCATCTGTCTGAGGGTGAAAGGTGGTTTTCATGCATCGATGAGTCCCAAATACCTTCTGCAATCCCTTCCACTAAAGGGATTTTAAAAGTGCGTTTCAACATGTGATGATCACTTATGGTACCCCGTGAATTATTAAAATCTCTTATACATTGAGGCATCTGAAGCTCTCTATTGATCCCTACTCGTGTATGGGTAGGAAATGGACCAACATACTGAGTCAATCAAGGGTCACCCAGATGGAATCACATCCCATGGATGTATGTGGTATCACTATCATAAATTCCATGGGCATTACATCCCACTTACACTCTGGTACCACAAGTGGATGAGCTATGCCTTCTTCTACCTGATGCTCGACCTTCACATGAGAACAAGTGAGGCATCATGTTGCAAACTATGCCACTGCTTTCTTCATCCCTAGCCACCAGTACTGACACCATTGGTTCGAGTACATCTTCCCCACTCTTTGATGTACCGGAAAATGAGATGTGTGGAACTCCCTCAATAACTGCTCTTGTAGCATCACTGTTACAATGGTGCGTCCTCTGAAGAGAACAATGTGATCCCCACATTCAAAAAATCCATCAAGATCTTGTTCTATAGTTATTTGAGCATGTCGGGACTTGCTGTCTACATCCCCATGTTGTGCCTCCCGGACATACTGAATGAGTGGGGGTGTAACTATCATAGACTAGAGGTAAGCTTCCCCATGACTATCCATGAAGGATAACTGAAACGCGACTAGCTACACTATCACCTTACACATCAATTGTATACTAGACCTCCTTCTAAGTGTGTGTGCTGCTAAATTCCACTTCCTAGGATGTTAGACTATCTCTAAGTCATTCTCTTGGATGAACTCCAGCCATAGTCATTGTCTTTGGATCACTTCCTTCTTTTAGAATATATACCTGAGACTCTTCTGATCAAATTAAATCATAAATCATTCATCCATCATGTTGTCTTGCAATATGATCAGTGAAAATACCACTACTACTGACTCCAGGTCATATGTAGCATAGTTCTTCTTGTGTGGTATCAACTACCATGAGCCATAGGTGATCACTTCTTTATCCTGCATCATGATAGAACCCAATCTCATCCCTGATGTGTCAAAGTAGAATACACACCCAATGCTCTCTTCTGGTAGCCTCAAGATGGGGGCACTCTTTAGTCTCTGTCTCAACCACAAAAATCTCTGATGGCATCTCTATATTCACATGAAGTGTTGTCCCTTTGTTTTTGATGCTAACAAGGGTGTCACAACTTTGGAAGAGTCGGGTAAGAATATCTAGTACTACCTGACCACTTCCAAGAAACTCTGCACCTCAGTCACACTCCTGGGTTGCTCACAAGAAAGCAATGCCTCTATCATTTCTGGATCAACTACAACTCCAGACTACAATATAACATTCCCTAGGAAGTGGACTTCATATATCCTGATCTAGAACATAGAGTGCTTTCCAAAAATCCGGTTCTCTCAGAATGTATCCATAACTATATGTATGTGTGTGGTGTGCTCATCCTCCAACACTGGGTATATCAAGATGTCTTCAATAAAGAATACAAAACATGTGATCAAGGTAAGGATGGATGATCCTGTTCATCAACCCCATGAACACGTCTGAAGCATTGTATATGACTAAGGGAATCACCAAGAAATAATAGAGTCCATACCGACATGTGATTGTTTTCTTCAGTACTTCGTCATCTCGTACCTTTAGCTGATGATAATATGGTATGAGAACTATCATCAATGACCGTGGATCTCCCTTTAACTAGTTGAAGAGACCATAAATACATTGGAGTGAATACTTGTTCTTCATGGTCACTTGGATCAGGAACCAATAGTCTACACAAAGCCTCAGACTCCCATCTGCCTTCTTGGCGAACAGGATCGAGGATGCCCTTGGTGAATCGATGGGGCTTATAAACCCCATCATATGTAAGTACTGAAACTATACCCATAACTCACTAATATCTATGGGGAACATCTGATATGCTAAAATAGATATTGTCATCTTCTCAGTGTACATGTCTATGTAGATGTCTACCCCCTTCTGAAGAGGTAGTCCCGATACATCATCAGGAAAGACATCACTATACCGGTCCACCAATACAGGATATCATAGACTCCTCACATCAACTGGTCGAAGGGTAAGGATATTTAACTGATGAGTTATCAGTTTCACCCTCCTCTGAGTATGTCCATCATGTGATGCAAGGGTTACAGTCTCACCAATGAAGGAAAACCTTGTCGCATCCCCACGAACACATCACACTTTGCAACTAAAACAATCGATCTGATCATGGATCGTCGATAGCCAATCGATAACCAAGATAATGTCATATGGCCTCAATGAAACTACTAGGAGATCCCAAATGAAGCTCTTAAATCCTAGAGTGAGATCACACTATCTTGACCACAGTGTAATCAATGAATATTATCCCTTCGGTGTTTCTAATCATAATGATCAAGTCAACCGCTCTATCAGAATCTTCGAGCTCCGAATGAGTGCCATAGAAATAAAAGATTTATTGGCACTTGTCTCTATAGAAAATGTAGCTAGGGTTTAATAGACATAGATCATACAATTAATCTTCTTTGGAACACCATGGTCATAGGCCTCTTCCGCCTCAACTATGCTTTCCCATGTCTACATGTTCCTTGTGCTTGAGGTGGACCACCTAGGGGTGGTCGTTGTAGAACCTCAAACCCACGTCCTCCACCTACTGTCTGACCTCCTCCTCTTCTACGTCTGCCGCACGGTGGAGACCCTCTCATGAACCATGGACATAGCCTTGGTGGTCCCTCAGTCATTTAATGATCTTCTAAGAAAGAATTTGTAAAGTCACGATCCAGGTGTCCATGTATGCCACAAGAGTAATAGGTTTTATTCCTCATAAGACCTCCATTACCTCGTGAGCTCCACAACTCCAACCCTGCATCCTAGGGTCATCCACTGAATGGTATCACCCACTTGGTCATTGGAATAATCTACCTATATCCTACTGTATATGACTCAGCTACATGTCGCCTAGTGGTGGCTCTCACTATCCATGCCTACTCAGCTAAGAAGCTCTCCACCAATAATTCACTCTCAAGCACTCCAAACTGCATCGATATATTGAGTGATATCATCAATGCACTGACCTCCCTTCTTAAACCCTACTCCTAGGTCTGGACCATAAAGGAAGGATCCCATAACATGTCAGTTGAGCAGAGTGATAGGTCAGTGAATCTCACTGAGTACTGGTTCCCTGATAGGCATCTCTACTGTAAGTGCAGCCACTCCTTCATATGCACTTAGTGTAAAGTAGTTGTTATGAACTCTGCCCTGAAGAGGGTCCTGATGTGCAACAAGGAGAGTTTCATCTCCTCATGTGTCTGGAGTGTAAGAATCCACCTTGCCCCTAATGTTCCCTAGAATAGGCTACCATCTAAGATCACCATCTGATCTGATAGCATCTCGACTAAGAAAAAAACTCGTGCCACAGCCTCTAACCAGTCCTCACCTACCTAGGGATCTGTCTCTCCTCAAAAACTCAAAGTCCACTATATCGAAAACTTGTGCAATGTGTTAAGTTAGTGTGCATGTTCTTATTGTGGGGATTGTGGAAACTTCTACCCTCCGTGTTGTTGTTCTACTGGTACACCCCCTGAATGGCACAACATAGTAAGAGGTCCATGCACTAAATCCTTGTCGCTCGGTGGCCATCATCGTGTAATCTATCCAACTTTCTAGATGGTTGTCTATGTGGTGGCATCCTAAAAATAAATAGGTGTTACATGGTAAAAAAAATTATACCCGGTGAGCTGACTCAATAGATATCAAAAGTAAATCTTTTCCAAAACACACACAATCATTGTTTTCATGCACCAAGTCGAAATCAAAATTTCGCGTCCTGATGTAGGGATATATCAGCTTCTACACCAACAATGGACTCCCCGAACTGAAAACCACAATCAAGTCACATAACACAATTGCTCCATTGAAAATATTAGAGTCATAGTTCATCAGAAGAACTGATTCCTATGATACCACTTTTCTACAACCCTTACCTTGGGACCCATTTTGTGACTACCCTAATCTTGCCTATCATAGGCCATGGGTTTGTGACTAGCAACAGAGAGGTATATCCATAAATCTAGAAATGATTTTACTTTAAACCTTTATGAACACACTATCTAAGAACACAAAAAGATGCAACCATGAAGTTAAAAATGCAGTAGTAAAAGTTTGTAATAAATGTAATGGAGCTGGAATACACGCACAACTAAAAAGATAAAAATACAATAGAAATTAGAAAACAAATCCTATGATTTTCCACCATGGATCGTTCCAGAAGGGTCGGTATATCCTGTCTCTGAAGCTCTCCACATAAACTGTCACCTTCATGTACCACCATGTCCTGCCTCCTTTAGACTCTACCAGACTACTAATCATCTTCATAATACACAATAATGTGTTGTTGAGATCGTGTAGGGGAGAGTATAACAATACCCTGTACGGACCCTGAGACCCCTGAGGGTATCTTAGAATTACAAAATGGAAAACCAAAAATCATGATATCAATCACAAATCACAATGAAAAAGACTCATCTCAAACCATGTATAACCTATGTACATAAGTACAGATGAATAGTAGTAAAGCTATATCATCTTATTCTATCATGTGTTTTGCTGTTGATTCACACAAGATCCCTCACTGATGATCCACATAGGATCACTAGGTGCTCATCTATATAGGATCAGTAGGTGCTGATCCATAGATGATAGCTAGGTAATGATACTGATAGGATCATTCGGTGATGATCCACATAGGATCGCTAGGTTTTCATCCCCACATGATCCCTAAGTGTTGATCCACAAAAGATCCTTATCCATTCTTCATGTCTCAGCCAGCCATAGGATTCCAGTACATAGTACACTTTATTATGGGAGGATATTATCCTCACGGAATTGGTCATAATTCAACCACAACAAATTCCCATGAAGAATTACCCCAATGGTTTGTCTTGTGATTAGGGTTCTATCACAATAGACGACACATCAATCGGTATCCCGGTCGAAGAGTTATAAGCATTTTAATGATGAGGGACTAGTAAGATTCATGTATGATCCAACCTGTCCATACTAAAAACTTCTAAAAATCTCATGGGTAGTATCTAAAATGGGAAGACTCATTAAATGTATTCTAGAATCGCAGACGGTTTGTCAAATAGATTCCAAGTTTGTTAGTTACAGTCGTTTTTTGTGAAACGGTGTCCAAGTAGGTCTGGGTCTGGTCTGACCACATCATACTGACCTGATCCAACATGTTCATCCCCAATTCAGTTTGGGTCTGACCCAGGCCTGACCATCTTGGCCCAACCCAGCTTTTCCAGCCCATGCGGGCTGAGCCGTGGAACCAGCCTGCCTGGTCAGAATGTGGCCCACAAGACTGCGGAACTGACCCAACCCACAGGTTGGGTGCGTCCCCCCTACTGGGAGTCCCAACTGGGTAGCATTAGGTATATCTCTATCCCAAAGGGAATATGTTGTTCGGGATAGAGAACAGGAACACCACATGGAACTACCCCTACCAACGTGACTATGGTGTGAGTCCCCCTCCTTTACAGCACGATGTCGTGGCCCGCCTTTCCCGGCACGCGACGACATTACCCATCCTCTACCAACGTTTCTAGATTATGCTGGATGCCCCCTTAAGTTCTCTAATTTTTCATGTGGTGCTTCCTTTCCACCATGGCTGGAGTTTTCTGGTCACCGAACTCGTCTTCTCATGCTGGTCGTCGGCACTGCATCTTCTTCCACGGGGCTGCAACGACACTCTAGAGATCCATTTTCAGTTCCTTTTTCACCTATGGGCCTCTCGTGATTCCAACATCTCTACGTGACTCCTAGTTTTAAGAATTCATCAAGTTTAGAACCTCATCCTAAAAGGACGCAACAATAAATAAAGTGACAAAGTTTCCGGGCCATATTCATTTGGCATGTGCCCTCCGCGTTAGCATCATAACATGATTGAGATTAGTTAGTTTTCAAACACAAATAATTAATCATGAGAAAACCATATAATTAAATCCATACGAAACCCCTTACCTTGATAATCATTTGTTTTTTCACGATTGTGGCTTGAGAAAAGTCCTCAATGGATGAATTTTTTGGAGTTCGGCAATCCCAGACTATTTCCACCCAAGATTTTATGCTTTGTCAAAAGCAAATGTCTTGTTACATTTCCATAGGTTCCTCGCTTGATGAAGCAGTGTCAAAAACCCCAACCTTAGCTCCATTTAAATTTTCGGGAAGGGTGAGTAACCCATCGATGGAATTAATGTGGATCATTAATGAGTTTTTAAGTAATGAACCTATAAATTCCCTACAGTGCTATTACAGAACTAAATAGTCAAGCCATGAAATTGCATGACAACCCATCGGTCCAACCACTACCTCTCAATAGGAGGTAGGAAAACAATATAACAATTTTTTAGTTATTTTATTATTTCATTTAATGTCATAAAAAGTAACATTTTCACCTGACCAACTACGGTTGAAGTTAATCATTACATAACTGATTCTTGACACTACAGATTCCATGATCCCCATTTTTTTAACCAAAGAACCAGTTCGAAAGATAGAAAATACCTTCCACTAATTGAATAAACCTATCATAAAAAAGTTCACAATTCTCTTTCGGGCACACTAAGCCTCGGAATCATGATCCTTCAATTTTCTCATACTCTTAATAATACAAAATGATTTACATTAAAAAATTTATGGAATTTCTAGTGAATTACATATAACATACATGAAACCACATTCATCGATAAATAGAATCAAAATATGGGTTGTGAGATCCCCTAGTTACTGATGAATTGGCACTACAAGGACCACCTAGATATCCCACTATCCATGGTGATATTATTTTTCACCATCAAGAGAAATAAAATTCACTCTAATGTGGAAAAAATATATGTCGGCTAGGAATTCCACCAACCATTCCATACACATAATCATGTAAAATCATAACGGATCGTGAATATTGCGATTCCTTTAGAAACAAATATTCTTCTTACTATGAGATAACTCCATATTCATAAAGATTTTTCATTCCAATATACCACTTACGGTGTATCAATCATCCAAATACCACTCAAAAACATCTCTTCCATACTAAATATATTCACATGTTTAGAACATATAAATTAATGAGGGAAAATTGTATCCAATAGGTTACTTGAAAGTATATAATATACAATAATATTACCTCTGATAGTTGATGGACAATTATCACTATCCACTAGTGTATGTTAAACTACATGTAATTATCGTACCCTACTTTCCTATGTTGTAGTATGAGTCCCTGATGCTACACCACTATGATGATATATGTTCTCTTTCGGACATGTACCAAATCAACCACCTCAATAACCATGGCATGGTCAAATACATATGCCTGACAAATATGGGATAGAAGGGCCCCCTTCTTGCATGATATTATTTCATAGATCCATCATCACTAACCATAGGTTGATGATTTATTCAATAAATCAACATGTTACCCATCCTAGGGTATGATTAACTCTCCACATGAGGTGAGGGACACCAGATGTGAATACATCAAAACATACCCCACTTGTTGTAGTATACACATTTACTACTCTATATTATTGATCCATATACCTAGACTACCTAAATGCTATCTCCATTTTTGAAATATTCAACGAGAAACTTACTAATATTAGAAGATATATCTCCTCATCATCCAACATATATAACATGTGATCCACTAGAATACAACTTTGGGTTCATCTTATATATGAGAGCCTGAATAACCACTTCTCAAAAATATTTCAGACAAATGTAGTAAAATGTGTTTCAATGTCAGATTTAATCCCATCATTAAAATGATTTATTAGTATCCTCTTTCCCTACCAATGATGCAGTGGACCACTTCAAATACATTCAGAGTCCAACATATTCAATCAAATACATGATCCTTTGGGTTATCCTCAAGAACACTATTATCATATCCTTCCATTGTTTCACTACAGAAATGCTCCCACAAAATCTTCTAGATTTTCTTCGATGAAAAATTCTCTAGTACTCCACCCAATGTCTGCATGAACCACCAACAGTTTACTTCTCCATGTAACATATAAGAATAAATTTTGATTCTTTTCATTGTAAGGGACTCTAGGTCATCAAGGAAAATTCATATTAACATGAATCATAACTCTTCTTCCATATGACCACTCCCTCCATTAAAAGATAGAGGGTGATACATAGGTAACTTCAATTCCATGTGAGACATACCATTAAATACTGGCCATGGGTCACTTTCCATAAAAAGAAAAAACCATGAAATGTTCTCTTGTAACTACTCTCCTTCCATTTCTTTCTATATTTAAATCAATAGGTATATTCATGGTTGAATACCTCTTTAGTAAAAACAAAGAACATAAAAAATGTTTCAGAATGATAACACATTTACTTAACACCTATTCACATAAATACACTAAAATATATCCACGATACTCAGAAACATTGTAAAAACCAATTCACTCTCACTACCCTAAATGGTCCCTCACATCAGTTGTGGATAACATACTATAAAATATTTTAAAATCGACATTTTTTAATTAGAAACATATTTTATCCAATCAATTTACTTAATCCATTATCATTTTACAATTTTCAATTTCATATTGGTAACCATTTACATTTAAATAACTGAACCAAAACATAATTTCTCATGTGTTCATTAAAAGGATGCATGTAACAATAACTAAAGTGTTCTTAAAATAATGAAGGATTAAATAACTCATATCCCATTATGAGCCAAAAAGAACTAATACTATAAAATAATAATAACGCATAAAAAGTGAATCAATTGAAGTGAAATAATATCAAACCATAACAACATGAATAAAAGAAAATCCTTCCCTATGTACCTAGGATTTAATACACCCTTGCATAAGCTGACAAACATGGTTTGTGTCCTCCTAGAATCTTTTCTAACATTACTAAATAGTAAGACAAAGAAAATTAAAGAAAATCACCTTTGAACCCACATTGTTAGAGACCATCCCATGTGACCAGAGACAATTCCCTACCTCACCTCAAAAGACTCACACTTTATTCCGTAGTTAGTTGGCTCGTAGCAAGGGTCTGATATACAACATCGGGATACTATACCTTATTTATCAAAGTATCCAAACAATGAAAATAAATAAACAATAACCAAATGATAATAATGATAAAAATAATAATATTAGTATCATATAAATACTAAAAACTTAATATGATATCAAGAAAATATTAGACATGTGATTTTATATACATTTATAGTTTCAACGTGTAAAACCAAAAATAATGACCTGATGACATCTCCCAAGAGGGTCTCTACATCATTTTTGGTTCCCCATTCAATTATTCATCCCAAATCAATTTTCAAAAATATGACTCTTTCCCTTGTCCCATATGAAAAACATAATTTCTACTCATGTACTAATAAGGGGTCTCATGTAGGGTGTTGTTTCCCATGAGTAGGACACAAGAAAAAGAGTCTAAAATAATCTCTATTTTATAATAATTTATGATGTTTCTTAAAGAATAATGTATAACAGAGATAAAAATTACCAAATTTCATGATGCTATAATTAACCACATAAATCATCCCAATTTACAATGACACTAAAAACACCAATAACTACATCATGCCATGCCTTCATCTAGCCCATATTACATTTCTTTGTTTTAATTAATCTTTTTAATTTAATTTTACATTCCAGGAATGGGGGACTAGAGAAACATTCTAGCAGCTAGTGTATATTTGGATTAGTAGTCCCTATCCGACTACTCATTTTAGTCATATTGGCACAACCCATAGGTTTCTATAGCATTCAAAATTTCTAAATCTCTTATGTGCAAAAATATAGTTCATTACATTAGATATTTTGGCACATCCCATCAGTGGATATCCATTGAATGAATCCAGATATACCATATATCACAACTCCAATCATTCTTCATTCCATATCCCCATAATTTATCAATTCCATAATCACAATTGTAAATAATTTTCATTATCAAAACATTTACCAATTCAAATATCAAATTACGTATTATTTTCCCATATAAATGTTTCATGAAAAATAAATTAATCTATTCCATTTATAATGAAATTTCCCATCATGGAATTTCCGATTTTACTATTTTAAACCTAGAATTTCAATCATTAATATAGGAATTGATAATATTACCACACCTTCATGATAATTAGAAATAACTCACCCAACCACAAACTTAAATTGATGTTGAATGGCTAGATCAACAGTAGTAGAAAAGATCTATGACTGAAACCAAGGATCAAGATCATTCCCCAAACCCAAAACTGTCAAAACAATTCACCACTTCATTTGATAAAGAGGAAACATTAGTAAATAATTGAAAATTTATTATTAGGAATAAAAAACAATAGTCGATAATCATTGATTATGAAATCTCACCAAAACTGCTGAAAGTAACCATATGGTTGAGAGAAGGAAGGATTTTGGATGGAATCCTACTCAAAGGAATTTTTCAATACCATTTCAATTTTCTGCATAGGGAATTATGCTGTCATTAAAACAATTATATGTTTTATAATGATTTATTATGTTTAACACTTAAAAATGTGTCACATTATGTGATTTTATCCCAATTAAAAATATAAATGTTGTGCAACCCATTTACACAATTTGAAATTTTTCTCTATAAACTTTTCTTCCCAAAAAAACAATATTAATGATCTCAACCAACTCTGAAGCTTCCCAAAACAAATAATTCCACTTCGCATCTATGAACAAAGATATAAATTAAATGGAAATAAAACTATAATAGAAATATATCTATCTATATGGATAATTACAATATTTTCTTTAAACACATTCGTATGAACATTAATTGGAGAAAATCATAGATGTGAGATGGGAACATCATTAAATTATGTGTTAATAAATTTATATTAATATAGAATCATTTTGGTTTAATGTGATACCATTATAAAATTAATCAGATATAAAATAGTTTTTATGCTTCTTTTTTCACATCACTATCGTACATCACAATAGAAATACAGATCAAAAATTATTTTTTGTTTTCTTTAGGATTAAGGGGATTCTATAATTGATCATATTTTTAAACCTTATATTGAAGAACTAATTTGCATAATTATAATTCTCTATTTATTTATAATACATGAGTGTGGTTGGTATTTCTTTTTTTTAATAGTCATTGTTCCTCTAATTGGATGGAAACCAAATCACATTAGAACTATTTAGGTCACTTACCTTCCCTTAAAATGAATATTATTTACTCGTACCATTAATATAATATCATCCATTTTTCATTCCACTCTCCAGATATAAATAAAATATCATATTCTTCCTCCATAGTGTTTTATCAAAATTTCCTTGGAATTTTATCTTTCTATTATTATCAATTCCATAATATAGATGGGGGATTCGAATATTCATCCCATCCATGATATCACAACAAAAGATTTCTTTTTTTCTAAAAGAGTCTTTTTTGGAAAACACACATTGGAAAATTAGGTTTCTGCCAATTAATAGTTTATCTATGAAAAAATTGATTATTAATGATAATATTTGGAGAATGATATGGAATTATTTAAAACAATTCCTCATAAGTATGAAATAACTCTCCTTACTTTTTCTTTAACTTAATAAATTCCATATCCATTATTATAAATTGTATACATGGATAGTAAATTATAAAAATAAGATAAAAAATACACCTAATACCCAATTTATATTTCATTTTATTTCCTTATATTTTGGATATGTGTACACCATTTATTTTCATTACCATCAAAATGAGAAACCACTAAGATAACATTACTATTTTTTGTGAAATTGAGTAATTAAAATATATTTTAAGTGCTACTGATCAATTTCTCATTCGTTATTAGATAAAAGAACCCAATAAAAGATAGTGAATATTACCGCATCAACGAAATCAAATTAAATTATTCCATTTTTTCCCATTATGATGTTCAACAATGTTCATGGTTTGTCAATGTTTTATTAGGATAGAGACAACATTTTATGTTCCTTCACAAATAAAATTCTGTTACTCCAGATCTAAATAATTTGATTTATGATCTCCTTTAGTGTATAAAATATAGTTATGGTTTTATCCATTTACTAATAACTAAATCAATTAATTTGAAATAATAATCATAGATGGAAATCATATAATGATGTAAAAATCATTAATAGAGTTTCAAAATAATGAAACATTCTTTTTAATTAAATACTACATTAGATTAATCTATGTCATCCTGAATCATTATCTATCCAAATACCTAATAATGGTAAATAAATCAAATGTGATATAACCATATAATATCTCTCAAGATTGTTAAAATATCTATATTTTAAGGAATCAATTACCATTCACTCGACCAATGATTGAGACAAACTAAAACTAGTCTTTACAAAGGTATTTATAATTGATTTCTCTATTCCAAAACCATAACCTCAAATAATATCTTCTAAATACTGTATTTTCTTTTGGAAATAACACACCCTTCAATACCAAAACATATTATGTTATCAAATACATAGGACTATCCAATGTGTTTTCATTAATTATACTCATCATGGTTTTTTGAAGACCAAAAAAATTATATAACACTAACTATGGAGAAAAAAATAATTCATATATATATACTAAATATTATATAGGGAATATTCATTAAATATCAGTATGATCCATGATATTACCTTATATAATTATTGAATATTAGTTCATGGATAGCCGAACATCTAGTATGTAGATGTTTTAAAATATTTCTAATTATATTCACCACAAAAGTCCCTTATTATACATACCATACATAAAACATTTTTTCATAAACAATTTCAAAGAAATATACGAAATGGTGATGTAATATACTCAGTAATGGTAATCATAGGTGACATTAATCCACCAAGATAAGAGAGTATAATATAATTATAACTATATAACAACGTGATAGAAAAACTACAATAATGATTACCAATTTAGTCAATGAGATTTAAATATAAATCATAGAATTTTATTTTTTCATAATCACAAAAATAATTTTTTTTCATTCACATATTAATTTTATATCAATTAATTCATCATGTATCACTCCCTAAAAGAATTTTTTTGAAAATGTTCCACAATAGAAATATCGACCTCGATATTTGAAATATTTTCATATGAGTAAATTCAATCTTGTTAACTGATTCATCTTGAATGGTTTTATTAACCATATCCTTCAACATGTTTTTAATAGCTAGGTCATCATAATATAATTAATTGTTTGGTTATAAAATTCATAATCATCACAATTTTATAACTTAACTAGACATCAAATCATCATATTCCATCTATATTTATTTTATAATAACATGAACAAATTTGAAGTTACATCAAATTTAACTGCGTAATGAAATTGGTGTTCATAAATATTTTATCAAAAAAATAATAAAACATATACAGAAATAATAAAGACTAATAATTTTGTTGAAATCCACTGAAATGATTAAAATTTATTAAAGTTTGTTGTTGTAGAAGAAAAAATACCTTTATGAAATAAATGGAATGCATTTTGATGAAGATACACTTTCTATTTTGAGATATCATTTATAAAACCAAAATATTTCTTAAATATTAAAGAAATAATTCAAATTAAATAGACCAAAGGAGTGATATAATGGAATCAAAAGGAAAAATATTCTCAATGATATTATAGAATTATGTTTATAAAGTTTATGTTTAAAAAAACATCAACTAACATTTTCATTAATATGTCAAAAGTTCCTCAAGAAGAAACTGATAATATGATTCTGTTGAATTATTTCAATAAATATTGAATAATAAGTAAATATAAAAATAATAAAACTCTAAATAATATTAAATATATATTTTTAATACATTTTAATTAAAATACTCACTAGGAAGAGAATATTTTGGCCAATTAGTTAGGCATGGTTTCTTTTATAAAAAATATTTTAAAGTAACTTAAATATGAATATAGTTGCAAAATATTGAAAACATATATCTATAAATTTAATAAAATGGGTTTAAAAATATATTTATTTTTATTTAAAAACATTATAGTTTAATTAACATATATTTTAGAACAAAAAATCCATGTAAAAATGATATTGTTATAAAAATACCTAATCTCAATGTTATCACCCTATAAAAATTCTGTATCCACATTAATATAAAATATAATTTTAATATACATATATAACATAAAAAATCATTCTAATAAAAAATTACAAGTTTTATTAAGTGAATAACTCCACCAAAATATATGTTGGGGGGTAATAGAGTTCATTAAAATTTATTCACCTAATATCTACCTTTTCTATTGTATGATAGTTTTTGATAATTACATATCATAAGAAAAAATGAAAATAAATGGAATTATGAAATTATCTAAATGTATATATAATGTGGGATGTGGAATTTATAACACATATTCCACTTCATAAATACAAAACTCATAGAGATCGATTATTACTCTAATACAGATATTTTCTTAGGGACTACCTGACCGAAATTAAGAATTCTACACATGGTAAGTTTCCAGGAAAATATTCTTTTATATTATATGGATTTAAATACAAAATATTTTCCAAAATATAATATATTGTATATTCATATCAGTTAGTGAATGATAACAATGAATATTTATAAAATAAATCACAGAATTACAAGATTCAACTTTTTATTTTGTAGATACCACCAAGAGAAAAAATATGAATAATGTATATCTCATTAAAATAATTCAACAATATATTATGGATGATCTGGATTGTATTGTTTTAGATTGACATAATTATTGGTTTTATTTTTTATGAAAAGGATATGCTGTATACAATACTTTGAGAGAGAGAGAGAGAGTTGGGTGTGAATTTGTTATGCTTATGTTCATGATATGTTTAAATTTTGTGGTGTTTAAATTAATTTGCACATATTCTTAATACTAATTCCACATTATGATATCAAAAAAATATGTCATTTGAATAAAACATTAGAGGTTATTATTCTATAAAATTACATCAGTAATAGTGTTGTGCAATAATTTTTTTTACTATTTTAAATTCATGATTCTTGTTTCAATTTGTAAGTAGATTTATCATTAAATTGTTATCCCAATATTATATTTTTTATGAGTAAATAAATTTTTACACAAAATACTCATATTCTAATAAATATAATTTTTTTAAAAAAATGGATTCTAGATCATCACATTCCCAAATTCCATGTATTTAAATTCATGCAGCCACATTGATCTACATAGCCATTCTTTATGTAGCTAAATGATCATTGTTTCCATATGAAATAGCCATTATTATTACATTTCAAAATTTAATATTACAGACCAAATCATGTATATTATTGGAACAACATAGTAAAATATGCGAAAAATTAAATTTTATTATCAAATTAATCCATATATCAATTTTAAATTGGTGTTTTCTCAACATATCCATTTACATATACTCATGGTTCATCCAAAAATGTGATTTTTATTTGACCAACTCTATGATGTAGATAATTTACATAGGTGATTCTATCACATAGTTAATTTATGTAACCTATTCCTCAATGAATCCACATACCCATGTAAATTGTGTCCTTATATAGGTTATTATCCATATATAGGGAAATTTAACTAAACATAAAAAAAATTAAAAAATTATATAATAATTGGGTAAAATGAATAATAAATAAGGATCATAGTTATAAACAATATAGAAAGGTAATTAGGGTTTGTGAGACAATCAATACATAAATGACATATAAAATGTTTATAAAATAATAATAGTCAAACAGTCACCTATTTTAAGAATCCCAGACCTCGTTGACTATTAAACAAGAAATTTTAAGAGTTTTAACGAATTTTTTAAGAAAAATATATAATAAATTCTGTTTTATAATTTTTTTGTTTCTCCATTATTTTCCACAATTATTCATCATATCATTCTTATATGAATTTTTTTATAATAAAAAGGAAGGGTAAGGAGATAAAAAGTACATTGAATATAGAACATTTAATTTTGTATCGTTAAATCATAATAATGAAAGAATATTTCCAAAATGCGTTACTAAAATTAAAATATCATAGAATATTAGACTCTTAATATGATAATAATATTTAACGATAAATAATAAAATAAATCACAAATCTATATCTACAATATTATTTAATTAATTATATAAACATTCTAAATTATATAATTATAAAATTTACATAAATAAACTAGTCTGATGGCCCTTATTAATGGATCGGATCAAATTTTGATGGAATTTTTAGAGTTTTCATGAATGAAGGATAGAATGAAGAGTTATTATGTGGATAAAACACTAGAGGTTTAAAACCTCGTTCAATCTATAATGAATTGTCATCATACTCAAACCAAATCATTCTCCAGGTCTCTAGGTAGTCATGGTCAAGACGATTCCTAGCTTGTGAAAAAATTTATTGAAGAAATAAGATCCAAAACACATATAGTCCATATTTATGGATGGATATGGAAATATATCATCATGTTTAGAAGGCTTAGTAGTATAAGTATCATCTAATCTTGTATTATATCACTAATCATTCCTTGGGGGACCAAATAGTACATTTAATCTCTTATATAACCTTTTTTAGATCGTGTTGTTTATTATATGGAAAGATATTCCTCACGCATTGAAAAGATAATCATCTCACAAATAAAATATATTGATGATTTTTTATTTTATTAAATCATTTATAGGATTACAATACGGTATCCTAATAAGATAAAAAAATAGTAAACCATTGTTTTGAGGGCCTTTAAATATTTCTATGTCTCTACTAGGAAAAAATTAATAAGTTGCATATTTAAAATGTACAATATGAAGAATATATAAAGATGTTGGGGTTATGAAAAATTATTGATGTGAATTTATACTAAAAAAATATGTAATTAGTTTCCTTACCACTAAAAATATATTATTGTGATCTGGTATTTAATTTATTCTATAACCACTTAGAAAACCTAATGAACATTAACATATGGTAGTTCTGAAACATGATCACTAGAACCAGTAGAAATGGAGAAGCAGGTTTTATTTGTATATAAACATCATTCTCATTTCCCATTTCAATGGTTGGTAATTCAGTTACACCTTTATTTTTTATAAAATGATAAATTTTATTTAAATTTAATTTCTTTGATAACGTGGATTATACACAACAAATATTTTTACTAACCCATAAGAAAATATTTAAATTATTAATTAAAATGACTATTATTACCTAGAAATTAAAAATTTATGTTTGAATAATGATAAAAAAAATTAAACATTATGTATAATAGTTTTAAATAAAAAAAATCTATATGTAAAAAATAGTTAATTTTTAGAATTCTCACTACATTTTGAAAATATTTTTTTCTCAAAATGTTGACTTTTTATCATTTTTTATATACAAATAATTAGATTTTTAATAGTGTGTAAAATTTATTTGACATTAGGAAATTTATTTTTGGAATAAATAATTGAATATATTCATTGGATGAACTTTTGGGATTATTCTAAAAAGGTTAGTATTTCGACTAATATTTTAAAAAATAGTTTTTATTGAAAACCTACTTTTTATTTTAGAATTTATATGTTTCTATTTTGTTTTCAAGTGGGTTTAAAAGAAATATTATCTAAATTATATTATAATTGTTGTAATTTATTTATTTTTATGAAATATGATATCTAAGGTTAATATAATATCTTTTTAATATTTATGAAGAAAATCTCTTTGAAAGAAATGTTTTTTTGTCACATTAGGTCGTTTAATTTTTAAGTACATTTTACCCTTATTAAAATGTGTTTTAGAATATTTGATCACATATTTCAAATAAAAATAAGTTATATTATGTAAAAATGTAATAATAATGTTTGGTAATATATAATAGTAAATATTTAAAAAAATTATTATGATAATGATTAAAATAACTTTTCCATGGTATAAACAAAAATAACATGAGATAAAATTTCCATGAAACATGTCCAGCACCCATTGATGGAAATATTTTGACCAAATCATTTATGAGGATCCATTTTTACCAATATTTTAGCCTTTTGGTATGATAATACCACAATTCCAAGTTATTGTTTTAAAAAATTATACATGTGTCCTCTCAACCACTTATAAAAGGCCACCCCCTCTCCTTTCCACTTCAAACATACAAAACCATTTAGTTCATTTATGCCCTAGTAAAATATTTTTCTTACTACAAAATATATGAACAAAATTC
Source organism: Viscum album (assembly GCA_963277665.1). Classification (NCBI taxonomy): domain Eukaryota; kingdom Viridiplantae; phylum Streptophyta; class Magnoliopsida; order Santalales; family Viscaceae; genus Viscum; species Viscum album. The sequence goes on along the minus strand of OY728130.1, from coordinate 539,600,927 downwards.
CATGGGGTTGTTTTTAAACCAACCAAAGATGGATATTTCTATAAAAATAATTTTGATATCTTAGGAAGATGATAATTGAACATATATTTAGGAGGACAATACACAAGATATGTGATTTTGTATAAAATTTCATTTTTTGAGTCTTATATTTTGTAATGAACCAATTATCATTTATTAGTTTCATATTGTTCCCAATTGAAATATTATTTTATAAATATCATTACATTAATGTTATATAATTTATATTTTATTTTTCTTAGGATTTAATGGGGATAATGATTCAAATATTTTGAAAGTGCTAAGGGTCGAATGTTACAACCTCGTTTTTTATCTCTATTTATTGATTTTTTTTGCTGAGGAAATATTATGATCTATTTCAAAATTACATCATGATTTTTTATCCAATAATTATTTCTTGATAATATATGTTTTTTATTCATTTTCCTTTTTTAAAAAACTCATTGTCACGACCCGTCCTCGGGGCCCGTGTCATGACTACCCCAAGACCACCTTCCATAGGCCAGGCGCTGGCGATTAGCACCAAAGGCATAAATCATGATAACTGGGAAGGAATTGCCTTTATAAAAGTTAGCAAAACACCACATAGTACAAGTGGAAGTAATACACTATGTACAAAAAAAGTGCTGAAAAGTAAGTGGGCCAGAATACAAACCCAATTGAATGTACAACTACAATTGAATGAAATTACAACAGAAAATAAAAATATCTGGAAGAATATAAGTAGCTCCTGGGTCGTCCACCTCAGATCCTACCTGAAGGGTAGGTACAGATAGTGCAGCTCTTGGGTCGTCCACCTCGGATCCTACCTTAAGGGTAGGTACAGAGAGCGCACCTCCTAGATCATCCACCACGGATTCTACCTGAAGGGTAGGTACAGATAGCGCAGCTCCTGGATCGTCCACCATAGATCCTACCTGAAGGGTAGGTACAAATAGCCTCTACAACGCTCTCACCCATCTGCCTCCTATGAGTATCGTTTCGTTGTGAAGTCTACCTCCAGATATCGTCCAGTCCTCGAACACTCGGCCTCTGACAGTGCTGCCTGTCATCTGCAACCAACACAACGAGGTGCGGGCATAGCCCTTGCAGGGGTGAGTTTACGATACTCAGTAGGGACCTAGAGACCCTCAAGGTCTCACTAAATCCAACAAGAATAACCACAAAGAAGGATCTCAATAGATAACCCTTACTTAGGTATATGCCCGTACTTATACCTAGGTTATCAAGTAACCCATATCAATCATCAGGAAACACAAAGGTTATGAAATCAACGTATAACCACTACCTAGTTATATTCCCATACATATACCTATGTTATAAAGTGACCCATCTCAATCATGAGGTAAACACAATGGTCATAGACTCAGCTCAAACCACAATTTGTATTATCAAAACCATAATTGCTGAAGAGCTCCGTCTCTAACGAGTACAATGATCCTTTCATGACTCTGAGGTACTGCTCAATAACTTAAGACTTCTGAGGTACTCCTTCTGTCGAGTACCACTGGTCTGCCACCTCACAAAGTAGTGCTCCTACGCCATGGGTCTTCCACCTCACACAATAGTGCTCCCCCTCATAACCTATAGAGGTACTCCTCCTATCGAGTACCGTGGTTCTGCCACCTCACAAAGTAGTGCTCCTCTGCCATGGGTCTGCCACCTCACAAAATAGTGATCCCCACTTGTCTATGCAAGTCACTCTAAATCGAATCGGACAAGCAGTCATCTGGTCTCAGCCAGCTACACGGTCTCTGTACTCTGTATTCTCGTCTCCAGGAGGGTCCGCTCCACGGGCTACAGGTCGATACTCCAAGTATCACAAAGTCCCATGAAGAATTATCTCAATGGACCGCCTCATCATAGGGGTCTCAACGCAACAGACGGCGCGTCAATCGGACACTCGGTCTGTGAGTTATTAGCCTTTTCGTCCCAGGGGCCCGGTTGGTTTCGTGTGTGAACCAACCTGGTAGTTTCTCAATTGTACCCCTAAATCTCATAGGGTATACTCATAGGGACCTTTTGTCAATGAGACCACCAACGCCGCTGATGGTTCGTCAAACGGACATCCGGTCTGAAAGTTATCATCTTTTCTGTTCTAGGGGCCCGATTGGATTTCAGGTTAAATCCAACCTAGCTACTATCCAATTGCATCCAAATCTCAGGTAAAGTATGCTGAATGTTCCGTCTCATCAAGAGGAATCCAAAAAAGTCTATGGCACGTCAATCGGACGCCCGGAGCTCAAGTTATAAGTGTTTCCGCTCTGAGGTCCCGGTTCGTTTTGGGTTCGAACCAACCCGGTTGTACCAAAAGTTCACTGAAACCTTAAGTGTAATATACTGAAATGACCGTCTTGATCCAAGGATCGCATATCTACTGACACTTTATCGATTGGAGGACTGTAGCCCATGTTATGGGCGTTTCAACGGATCTGCAGGAAAAATAGGTGGTTCGGGCTTGGTCTGACCCGGCCTGATACCCCCTGGGTCGGCCCGAACCAGGTCGACCCGTCCCGGGATCGGGTCCGGCCCATTAGGGCTTGGCCCGGCCAGGACAGCCAAGCCTGGTGCGGCCGGTCCGCGTGGCCAGCATTGAGCGGGGGGTTACAACCCCCCGGCTGAAAGAAACTTGCGCGCCATTAAGCCGCGCCGCCCTGCCTCCGGAACGGCTAAGCCATTCCGGTTTGGTCCGCCTCCATGGCTGGGCCAAGGTGGTTCTGCTCGGGCAGCGTGCCGCCGCCATCTTCTGTAGACCACCGGATGCGCTCCGGTGGTCCATTTCGCTTGTCATCTTTTCCAGCGGTCCTCCCGGGACCCGATCCTCACTGTGAAGGGATTCAAACGCCATTGCGGCCCACTTCAAAATTCCCCGTCGATCCACACGTTAATAAACAAACTGTGGAGTCTTTGAATCACCAATGTGGCCCCGAATCCAACCATGGTTTCGTTCGGCCTCAACGGCGTGGCGCGACGGCACTGCGCTTCTTCACTGCGTTCCTTCCTGATTCTGCGCGGTGTTGTTGCACCGCACCGCCTTCATTCGAGCCGCAACAAAAACTACATCGAAGGGGCGCGGAGTGTTGGTCGTGTTCATACGGTCCGACCTCCTCCCGTTATTACGATAACAGGCTGCCCAAATAGAAGTCAATGAACGAAAAATAATTCATGAACAAATAAATTAATTTGTACCTCTTGAAGTGATCCATCGATGGATCTGTAGAGAGGTAGCATCATTCGTTGACGTCGGAAGGTGACGTTGTTGTTTGCAGTTTTCCCACAGCGGTGTCTCCTCCTTTGATGGAGATCTGTGAAGCATTATTTGTCGAAGGTCTTGGAAGGCCCGTGGTTTCCAAAGTGTACCCAAAGATGTGATTCCTCTCCTCTTGACGCAGAGAAGGAATAAAGGGGTACGTCACCGCTGTTTGTGGAGTCGGTGTTCATTGCTATGAAGCGTTGTTATTCGTTGAGAAGGTGTCATTCTTCAACGAAGAGGAATGATATTCTTCTTCTTCTTCTCACAAGAACTCTCTAAAAATTCTCCAACACAAAGTGTGTCCCAAAATAAAATAATGGCTCACCAATTATTTTAATACCACATTCCATTTGAAATTTAAAACTCAACACTTAATTAATTAATTAAGGAGACTCAATACATTAATTATGGTGTATGTTGGCTTAAAAGAATTAAGAGGGAGAGTGTGAAAGGGAGAATTTACACAAATTAAGAGGAGGTTACCAATTAATTCCAGAGGTGAGTTAGCAAGAATTTATTAAAAAGAGGAGGATGTGAAAATTCACATTTAAAACCAAGGGAGTTTAAGGGGGATATAATAAATTCAAGGGGTTATGGTCTCGTGTGGGCCCCACCACACTAAACTCTCCTATGGGAGGTTAGGTGGGTGTGGGCCCCACCTCCCACATATTCACACATGGGAAGTTGGGTGGTTCTGGACCCCACCAACAACTTCCCATGGTAGATTTTAGCTTCCTTGAATATCAAAAATAAAATTGTTCACAATTTTATTTATTTCTTCCTTAAACCCCAAAATATAACTTCTTTCCCCGAGAAAACGCACCTACGGTAAAAGTCCGCTTATGCAAATACCGGTGCTGTGGTTTCATCAGCGCCCTCAGATTTTGATTTCGAGCACCGGTTCAAAAGTTAGAAAACCCCACCCGTTTGATCACTGAACGTACCTAAGCTAAACTTCCGAAATTGATCTCGGGCATACTGGGCCACGGAATCAGTTTCCGTCAGAAACTATGTTCTTGTAAAATCCCAAAGAAACAATGAAAAAAATTTCCTTGAAATTTCTGAGTCTTTACATTACTCCCACCTCTAGGATTTATGTCCCCGTAAAGATTTAACAAAAACTATGGATACAAAAGTGGTACTAAGCATGCATCTGAGCATTCCACTCCCATGTGCTCTCCTAGAGGTTGTCGTGCTGCCAAAAAATGTGCACAAGAGGAATCGGCCATCCTCATAGGAACCGCTCCTGTCGATCCTCAACCTCTATTGGAGCCCCGTAAAAGTCACCCTATCACCAAAATCCAGCTCCCCATGGTCGATGACATGCGAAGTGTCGCACTCATATCTCCTCAGCTGAGATATGTAGAAGTCGTTGTGAACCTAGTGCAACTGAGGTGGATGGGTCAAGCGGTAACCCACCTCACCTACCCTACTGAGGACCTTGAAGGGTCCAATGAAGAACAGAGATAACTTGTCGCCTCATCCAAATCTCTGTAATTCCACGTCGAGGTGAGACCCATAAGAAAACGTGGTCGCCATCCTCGAACTCTGGTGGTCTCTGCCTCCTGTTAGCAAGACTTCTGTCGGCCCTGATCTATCCTCATCCACTCCTGGATGACCTGGACCTTCTCTGTCGTGGCCTGGACCATCTCTGGTTCCACAAGAGCTGCTATGATTTCTTCTTTTCCAATAATAGAAATCTGGACTCATCCCCTGGATAAACCACGTTCTTTGCCTAATACAGTCAATCCGGACATGAATGATGCATTCATGCAATGGACGACGTCGTAAGGCCTTGACGTTACTACAAAGATATCCAACCATCACTCTCACCTCTAAGGGTTGAGTCACACTGTCGGCATCAGTGTGAGGTAACTGGGTCTCCTCCAGTAGGAATCTCAAAAGTGAGGGTCATGTCAATAGTTTTAACCGGAAACTCTTAGTAAAAAAATGGAAGGAAGAAAACATCACAAAGATAAGTGTCTTTTTATTATTACAGCTCCTAGTTCAAAGACACAAATACAAAAGCAACATGGAAACTAGAAGCACCAAGATCAATGGTCCCATTCCTAGAACTAGTCTCGCTCTTGTCCTCCATATTCTGGAGCTCCGTAGTCGTATGCTTATGCTACCTGATGCTGAGCTCTCCCATGTCCACCTGTTCCCTACGGTCGGGGTGGACCTCTTGGTGGTGGTGGTGGAAACACCTCGAAGCATCGTCCACCTCCAGCTGCACGGCCAGCTCCCCTCCCTCGGCCTTCTGCTCTTGTATACGCACCGCTCGAAGGGTGGCTGGTACAAACTCTTCCCAGAATAGGCTCTCGAAGTCTGCCTGCAGAAGTGTCGCCTCATCATGCATCTGGAGCTTCAGGAGCCACCATCTGCCTACTGCTTCCTGAATAAAGATGGCAGGAAGGATCAACATGTAGTCTGCTAGCATCCCCACTAGCCTGAAGACTCTCACAACAGCCTCCAGCCAATCCCCAGCCACTTGTAGGTTCGTCTCTCCCCTAAACATGGGTGTCCTCTGGTCCTAGAACTCATGCAGTGTGCTCAAGATACATGCACCCTCTACTGTTAGGGCTGGTGGCATTGGTGTCCCAATGGGTGGTAGTATTGCTGGTGCCTCCACTGGTGGCTCAATTGGGATAGGGCCATGTACTGAGGCCACGTCGTTCGGAGGGTTGTCAGTACGTACATCTCTCGGGGATCTAGATGGTCGTCTGTGGGAAGGAATCCTGAAAGAAACAAACGTGACATGGTCAAATGATTTATACCTATTGAGATGAACTGGTTTGAGCTATTTTTAAGGGAAAACCCATGAAAACACACACGTAATCAGTGTTTTCATGCACAAAGTCAGAAATCAGTTGTCAGGGTCCTGGTGTATGGATACGTTGGACGCCCGCAAAAACACTGGACTCCCTGAACAGAAAGCCACACTTGGTACCCTTAACACTATTTCTTCACAGAAAGTAAATATTAGAGTTCTATGATCTATGGTATAATCGACTCCTCTGATAACAATTTGTCACGACCAATCCTCGTGGCCCATTCTGTGACTAACCCAAGACCGCCTTCCATAGGCTAGGGGCTGGTGACTAGCACCAAAGGCGTAAATCCCGATAACTGGGAGGCATTGACTTTATAAAAGTAAACAAAACACCACAGAGTAGAAGCATAAGTAATACACTAAGTACAAAAGAAAGTGCTAAAAAGTAAGTGGTCCAGAATACAAACCCAACTGAAAGTACAGCTACAACTGAATGCAAGTAAAACAGAAAAGACAAACAGCTGGAAGAATAGAAGCTGCTCATGGGTCATCCACCTTGGATCCTACCTGAAGGGTAGGTACAGATAGCGCAGCTCTTGGGTCGTCCATCTCGGATCCTACCTGATGGGTAGGTACAGATAGCGCATCTCCTGGATCGTCCACCATGGATCCTACCTGAAGGGTAGGTACAGATAGCACATCTCCTGGATCATCCACCACAGATCCTACCTGAAGGGTAGTTACAGAAAGCCTCCACAACACTCTCACCCGTCTTCCTCCTCCAAGTATCATCTCATCGTGAAGTCCACCTCCGGATACTGTCCAGTCCTCGAACACTCGGCCTCCGACAGTGCTGCCCATCGTCTACGACCAACACAACGGGGTGCGGGCATAGCCCGTGTAGGGGTGAGTATACGATTCTCATTAGGGACCCCGAGACCCTCAAGGTCTCACTAAATCCAACAAGGATAACCACAAAGAAGGATCTCAACAGATAACCCTTATATAGGTATAAGTCCATACTTATACCTAAGTTATCAAGTAACCCATCTCAATCATGAGGAAATACAAAGGTTATGAAATCAACGGTTAACCACTACCTAGGTATATTCCCATACATATACCTATGTTATCAAGTGACCCATCTCAATCACAAGGTAAACACAAAGGTCATAGACTCAGCTCAAACCAAGATTTTTATTATCGAAACCGTAACTGCTGAAGAGCTCCATCTCTGACGTGTACAGTGATTCTGTCATGACTCCGAGGTACTGCTCACTAATATAAGACTACTAAGGTACTCCTCATGTTGAGTACCACAGGTCTGCCTAATCACAAAGTAGTGCTCCTGCGCCATGAGTCTGCTACATCACACAGTAGTGCTCCCCCTCATAGCCTACAGAGGTACTCGTCCTGTCGAGTACTGCGAGTCTGACACCTCACAAAGTAGTTCTCCTCAGCCATGGGTCTTCCACCTCACAAAGCAGTTCTCCCCACTGGGCTATGCAAGTCCCTCCAAATCGAATCGGACAAGCAGTCATCAGGTCTCATCCATTTATACGATCTTCGTACTCCATACACATGTCTCCAAGAGGGGCCACTCCACAAACTACAGGTCGATACTCCAAGTATCATAAAGTCCCATGAAAAAGTATCTCAAAGTACCACCTCGTCATAGGGGTCTCAACGCAGTAGACGGCGCGTCAATCGGACGCCCGGTCTGTGAGTTATTAGCCTTTTCATCCCAGGGGCCTGGTATGTTTCATGTGCGAACTAACCTGGCTGTATCTCAAATGTACCCCGAACTATCATAGGGTATACTCATAGGGGTCTTTTCTCAATGATATCACAAATGCCACTAACGGTTCGTCAAATGGACGTCCGGTCTGAAAGTTATCAGCTTTTCCGTTCTAGGGGCCCGGTTGTATTTCGGGATCAATCCAACCCGGCCACTATCCAACTGAATCAAAACCTCAGGAAACGTATACCGAAAGTTCCTTCTCATCAAGAGGAATCCATCAAAGTTGACGGCATGTCAATCGGACGTCCGGAGCTCAAGTTAAAAGCGTTTCCGCTCCAAGGGCCCGGTTGGTTTTGGGTTCAAACCAACCCGGCCATACCCTATGTTCTGCAAAACCTTGAGTATAATATACAGAAACGACTATCTCCATCCAAGGATCACATCGCAACTGACGGTGCATCGATCGGAGGTCTGTAGCCCATATTATGGGCATTTGAACGGATCTTCCTGAAAAATAGGGGGTTTGGGCCCGGTCCGACCTGGCCCGATACCCCCCTTGGTCAGCCCGAACTAGGTTGACCTAACCTGGGTCTGGGTCTAGCCCATTAGGGTGTGGCCCGGCCTGGCCCGGCCTAGTCAGCCTGGCTTCATGCTGCCGGTCTGCGTGGCCAGCGTGGAGCGGGGGGTTACAACCCCCCTGCTGAATGAAACTGGAGCGATATTAAGCCGCACCGCCCTGCCTCTGGAACTGCTAAGCTGTTTCGGTTTGGTTCACGGTCGTGGCTCAGCCGCGGCGGTTCTGCTCCAGCGGCGTGCTGCTGCCGTTTTCCGCGGACCACCGGACGCTCTCCGGTGGACCGTTTCGCTCGCTGTCTTCGCCAGCGGTCCTCCCGGGACCCTATCATCACTGCGATGGGATTCAAACACCATTGCACCCCACTTCGTCATCGCCCATCGATCCGCACGTCAATAAACAAACTGCAGAGTCTTCTAATTGCCTCTGCGGCCCCGAATCCGACCACAATTTCGTTTGGCCTAAACGGTGCGGTGTGACGGCGCCGCGCTTCTTCGCCGCATTCCTTCATGATTCCGTGCAGTTTCATTGCACCGCTCCTCCTTCATTCGAGCCGCAAAAAAACAACATCGAAGGGGGAGGAGGGTCGACCGTGTTCGTGCGGTCCGACCACATCCCGTTATTATGATAACAGGCGGACATAATAGAAGTCGATAAATGGAAAAGAATTCACGAACAAATAAATTAACCCCTAACTCATGATGTGATACCTCGATGGATCTGTGAAGAGGTAGCGTCGTTCGTTGACGTCAAAAGGTGACGTCGTTGTTTGCGGTTTTCCCACGGCGGTGTCTCCTCCTTTGATGGAGATCCGGGAAGCGTTCTTCGTCGAAGGTCTTGGAAGGCCTGTCATCGCCAAAGTGCACCCAAAGATGTGATGCCACCCCTCTTGACGCAGAGAAGGAAGAAAGGGGTACGTCGCCGCTCTTTGTGGAGTCAGTGTTCATTGCTATGAATCATAGTTCTTCAACAAAGAGGAATTATCTTCTTCTTCTTCTTCTCACAAGAACTTTCTCCAAATTATACAACACAAAGTCTGTCCCAAAATAATATAATGGCTCACCAATTATTTTATTAACACATTACATATGAAATTTAAAACTCAACACAAAATTAATTAATTTAGGAGACTCAATACATTAATTAAAGTGTGTGTTGTCTTAAAAGAATTAATAGGGAGAGTGTGAAAGGGAAAAGTTACACAAATTAAGAGGAGGTTACCAAATTATTCAATAGGTGAGTTAGCAAGAATTTATTAAAGAGGGGTGGATGTGAACAGTCACATTTAAAACCAAGGGAGTTTAAGGGGGTAATAAGAAATTGAAGGGGTTATGGTCTCATTTGGGCCCCACCACACTAAAATATCTTATGGGAGGTTAGGTGGATGTGGGCCCCACCTCCCACATATTCACACATGGGAGTTTGGGTGGTTATAAACCCCACCAACAACTTCCCATGGTAGATTTTAACTTCCTTGAATATCAAAAATAATATTGTTCACAATTTTATTTATTTCTTCCTTAAACACCGAAATTTAACTTCTTTCCCCGAACAAATGCACCTACGGTAAAAGTCCACTTAAGAAAATACAGGTGCTATGGTTTCATCAGTGCCCTCAGATTTCAATTCCGAGCACCGATTCAAAATTTAGAAAAAACCCACTTGTTTGTTCACTGAACGTACCTGAGCTAAACTTCTGAAATTGATTCCGGGAACATCGGGCCCCAGAATCAGGTGCCGTCAGAAACTACGTTCTTGTAAAATCCCAAAAAATTAATAAAAACATTTCCTTGAAATTTCCAGGTCTTTACACACATCATTTCAAAATAATTCCTTTAAAAGAAACTGAATTTGTTTTATATCATCAATGGAGAACCCTTTATTCTTTTGTGTACATGTTTTCTAGAAATTCATAAAATATTTTTTTAGTTTTCGACATTGATTTTTAATGGTTTTGTATAGAGGTTTTTTTTACAACAATATTTAAATTGAATCTTAAAATCATTTTCCAAAAAATGTATGGTATGAATTATCATTATTGTTAAAGGAAAAATTTCATTAACATCTATATCTTGAATATAATTTCCTATATTCATATTAAACCAATGTTTATGGTTTACTTTAATGATTGTCTTATTATTTTCAAATAAATGAAAGAAAAATTTAATATTTATTTTTAGTTATAAATAATGATCTAAAAATTAGAAATTTTCATTAAGAAATGTGTAAGTTGACATTTCAAAATCATCTTCCATCTAAAATAAAATAGATGGATGTTAGTGATGATTTTTAAGGATATTCTCAAATGGTTCATTCTTTTTTCATTCTTCAGGTGGTTAATGTTTATCTTGATGTATTTTGTAAAACCTATTCATCTTCTATGGGTAATATTATAATGAAAAGGTTATAAAACCCCATAATCATAATGGGTAATGATATAAATAATGTTTAATCATATTTTCGCACACATGTGTTTGGTTTTCATTATGTGACAATGTTAATGTTATAACCAAATGATGGTAGATATGTTATGACCAATGGTGATAGTCAAGTTATAAACTAGGATTTATTAATCATATATCTCTCCCAAAGAATTGGGAAGATAATTTCTCTCATTCTATCAAATTTGGAAACATGTCAATGGGATTTATCTGAATTGGGAAATTAGAATATTAGCTTAATTCATAATATGATATGGGAAAATGGGTTTGATCCACACTAGGAAATAGGCGAAGGTTCCTGCTCCACTATTTATATGATCATAGTAGTTAACCATTTCAATTAAAATTGCTTTTATACCAAATTTGGATAAATATTTTTATGAAATGATCTTATAATCCATGAATTATGATGATTACACGATATGGAAAATTCATATTGTTTAGAATGATAATTAATTATTCAATTGTTCATGTTCATAATCCAAAATAGGATGAGTATAAACATTGTATGAAATCTTCATGACCTCATAAAAATATCCAAATATTGAGATTTTGTAATATAATAGATTTATACCTCCCATGGTAACTATAATTGAGTATATGAGTTCACTCTTAATTTTAACTTTACCCTGGCTTTGAATAAATTTAATATATTTGGCATCCCCATAAAGGGTTATCGTTATAAAAACATTGATGTAATATGATTTTATTCTCTTATGAATAAGTTTTTTTACAGATGTTTCTAACGACACCAAAAAATTATGGTCCTAAGGCATGTTTTTATATTAAAAAATTAATATTCATCCTTCAAAATATCATGTCAATGTACGTCAATCATATGTCATTATAGGATTCACTATAGTAAATGTTTAGTTATCCTTGGTTGACTATAATTAAAAAACAATATTGATATCCTTATATAAATGTCTATGTATAATTAAATGCACAATTCCATGTATTGGAAAATATCATCGAATATTTGCTAAAGATATATAGAGTAGTTAAAAATAAATTACATCATTATATAGAAAATAAAACTGTATGTGGGTATAGAATAGATATAACTAGTGGGAATAGATCTGAAAGAGGAACATCAAAATTTATTTCAGTGCAACATTGTACCAGTTAACATTAAATAATTTACACTAGTTTTAACACTCCCATAGGACTTGTGCTAGAAATTTACAAACATTGTATGAAAAATAATGAAGGATTGAAATTTTTTATGACGATTATTTATATTATTTTAAACTATGGTTTTGTAGATTAAAATGAAGGTGGCATGATCATGGAATCCATTAAATGATTTTCACTATTATTATTATTGTTTTTAATAAAATGATGGTCAGTTTTTTTCAATGGTTTGATAGTGAAGGAACTTGGTTAATGCTGAATGTGATAGAAAATGAAATTATTTTCCTCATGGGAAGCCAAATGTGAAGGGAACCAAAATGAATATATCATTTTTATGAACATGATAAATTCCTGAACTTTGTATCATGAAGAGATTCCAAAATAGATTTCTAGAAAATATTGTTCTATTATGTCTTATATTAGAAAACATCCACATAATTACAGTGTTTCTAATGATCCACTAATTGATGATAAATATAGTGGTACAACTAGATTGATATTTTCACTCCATAATTTTTAGGTCATGAAAAGGTATTTTTCGTTTTTAATTGGTTGTAATGAGAAGAAGAATAATTGTTGACTCTTATAAAAAATATGGGTCAACAAATTTAATTGAATTTATGGAATTGGATGAGTTTTACAAATTATTTTTCAATAAATAAATTCTTTTATTTATTTTGTGATAATTGATATTAAATTACATGAGAATAATTAAATGGTTGATGAATCTGTTATTACCTATTAGGTGAATTTTACAAGAGTTCTATTGTATGATTCATTTATTATCATGGAACCATAAGGTACATTTGATCGATTATTCAATGGATTAAGTCCAACAATATAAACGGACATATCCACAAGATAATTTGGAAAATATAATTAATGATTTAACTATGCATATATGGTAGAAATTGATATTGGAGTTACCCATCAATCACATGGTTTTGATACAAAAAAAGATACATATCAAGGTAAACTCTAAAAAATTTGGTTAATAAATGATTTTCATTTCAATATGCACTATCTATTGAAGAAAATATAATGAAAATTGTCCTAAGGATAATTAAAATTGTTTTATGAGTGGAAAGGTATATCCCGGATCTGCTGAAAGTTTATTTTATGGAATTAAATTATATAATAAAGAAAATATATAGAATGTTCTATAGAATTCACCATACAAACCCCATTTCATCATGTAAATGTATTTTTAAAATTACACAAATAAATGTACTAATCCAATGTCTCATGAAGATGAAAATCCAAAAAAATATTATAGAAGAAGGAAAAATGGAAATATTATGAAATAATAATAGATAATGTAAATTATTATTATTAGGTAAAACATACACATCACTACATAGTTTTAAATTTGATGTTTTATTTTGTACGAATGATCTTGAAGAAAATATTATAGTTCATCATCTAATATAACCTGATGTGATTCAATTAATTGATAATCTAAATCCATATTGATTGTAGAAGAATTAAATCCAATTTTATATTATACTGATGGAATGATAAAATCATGTTTGAAATGGAAAACATTTTGCAAATATGGGGTCTTATTTTGGAATAAAGGGTTAATAATATATTAGAATAGTATATTTATCAATTAAAGACTAATTTAATAGTTATATATACAATAATTTATTTATTTATTTATGGTTTATCAATGATTTATTCTTTATAATCCCCTATTATGGTTTTATATAGTGAGGTATAGCATTATTAAGGATGTTTTGGAATAAAATTAGGTAAATAAAACCCTTTGGTTTTGTAAATGATTACTAAAATTAATAATTTGAGAGGAACACATTTACATTTCATGGGAATATAATTTAATGTATTGTAATCCTTTAATTATTATAATATATTCTATATTTGGAAATTATATTTATTTCAATTTTGGATGATTTAAGTAAGTGTATAAATATCGTTCCTTAAAAAGGAAATCCTATAACTGTGGTGAAAACCTGTTGAATAAGGAAATGTTGTGAGGTATAAACCAACAATTGAATATGAACAAGGGCATAAGTCCTACCACAATACTATATGAATATGTATTTATTGTGTAAAAATGTGATGATATATATTGATGGTTATGTATCTAATTAATTGGCATGACAACAAGTTAATGAGGGGAGGAATTTCTTTTTGAGATGATATAACCATTATACTTATGAAAACATATAAGTGAAAATCACCATATATATTTCCATTATATTACCTAAAAATATTCAAAGTATAATTCAATATGATTTTTAGTCTATTTCCAAAAAATTATTGAACACTAAATCTTAATAAGGTAATAATTATCTAAGCGTAAAAATGCTATGATATACATTATGAAATTGTTAGGTTACATGGATTACCACTTTCTATTATATATGATCTGGATCCGAGGATTAATTAATTGTTATATAGAAGTATTCATCATGATTCAGATACATAGTTGGTCATTTTTAATTCATATAATCCTTAAAAAATGGTTTGTGTGATAGAAAAATTCATTCCCTAGATGATATTATAATTTCATAACATATGGACTTCCATGGTCAGTGGGATCAATAACTTCCTATAGTTGTGTTTTAACGAAATAATATATTTCACTAAAGAATTGATATTGGTAATTTTGATGAAATATATAGAATAAAGTCTATATATCCCAGGTATGGGGATTATTTTTGAGAAATAAATTTGTTTTGACAAGTTTTTCTAATGAAAATTTGGAGTAGTTAAGGGATATTAAGAAACACAAAGGGAATCAAAAAGGAGACAAAAATATATTATGAAAATCATCAATGTGATATGTAATTTGGAGTAGGTGACTAGTTGTTTCATTGAGTGCATTCATGTAAAAACTTTAAATCGATTTGGTAATAATTTAAAAAAAATCCATTGTTTTATTTGTCCCTTTTAGAATCTTGTTCTTATCAGGATAGTAGCTTATATAATAGTTCTACCACTAATCCTCTCATAAGTCTAGGATTGGTTCCATGTAACTCTCTCAAGATAGTAAATTCTATATCCTTCAATTTTTTTTAATATAGAGTTAAGGCCTTTAAAGAATGAAGTTTCTTATGGGGAGTAACCGTTGGAGATTTTGGATTGTCTACAGAATGTTTTTTGATGAAAGAACTCTTACATGGTCAATATTTTCTAGTGAAACCTCTAGCTCAAGGAAGTAATGTGGGAACCTAAGAATGTAATGAGGAAAAACTATCCTTTATTTTTTATAAAAAAATTATTGAACAGTTAGGGATAAATTCATTTTAGTTTGGGTATAATTAAACACATTGATATTTTATGATTTTGTACAAAATAAATTTTTCTTCATTAATATGACTTGTAAAAGGAAACACCGAGTTTTAACAAACTAAGATAAACTATAAATTTTATAAATAATATAAATATAATATTACCAGATTGATGAACAAAATAGAATAAATAGGAATAAAACTTTTTTAAAAATTAACTGTAATTTTTAGATATAAATAAATTTTAACAATAAAATGTACATAATTTTTATTAATGACATTATATTTTTCAAATATAATTTTTCTAAAAAAATGAGTGTAAATTGAATTTCAAAATATAATAATATTTATTTAATGATTTTTTATAAATTTTTTTTCTAGAAAATAGATTTATATTGTAAAACCAACATGTTATAATTTAAATAGTATGACTTTTTTTTCTTAAAATATTTTTTATTGAATAGTAAAAAATACATGTTTTTATTGAATCATTAATTTTTTTATTAAACAATTTATACTAGGAAAATTTTTATAAATTTTTTTAATGTAATAATTTTTAACATTATATTTTATATAATAAATTTTAGTGCATTGTAACATAATTTGATATTGAATTTTCAGATAATATATTTTTTATATTTTGGAAATTTTATTTTTGGAAGCAAAATTTTTCATCAATCCTATGGGATTAATAATTATTAATTTTTGTCACTTATGCTGATGGAATTAAAAAATGTATTCTATATCAAAAACTAGATTAATTTATATTATATTATTTGGTCAATTAATTTTTACTGAAAATTTGTATTTAAAAGAGTAATAATTAGTTATCATGGTTAAGGATAAAACGAGTTTATCGAGTTGTTAAATAAAAGTTATCAGGGTGAAAATGACCTAAAAATATTCAATTCCGATTAACGAGAAATATTTTTACCTTATCTACCAAATTTTCTCTAATTAACCATTATTGTGAATTTTTTCTTTTTTAAAACGTGTGTATAGTTTATTCTTTTCGAAAAACTATATAGGTTATCTCCCATAATTATAAATGGCCCCTCCTAACTTCTTCTTTTCACACTATCAAATCCCATTTTATTATCCAAGAATCACCCAAATATATTCCTTAATTCCATATATAGCTCCAGTAGTCTTTTTTTAAACATTAACCCTTCTATGAAGGACTTAGATATTAACCTAAAGATGCAATTTAAATAATAAGTGGTTGGAATGTTTATGATGGATGTCAAGACATAAAGAAATAGATTTGGTCTAAATTCTCCTTAATTTTGGAATATGTTATGTTATGATCCTATAAACATTTATTGGTTTTCCATATTACAAATTTTTCATTTTGTATCATGAATCTCCTTTTATTCTTGTTATTTAATGTTTATTCAAATGTTTTTCTTAAATGGGGTTACAATTCATAGGTTGCTAATTAGGAAAGACTAGGATGATAAAATATTATTATTTAATGGAATTATTTATGAATATTCATTAGATGATGAAGTATTATGATATATTCAACAAGAAATACATGATTTTTCTTATCCTATTGTTATTTCTTAAGGATACATACATCCCTTTACATTTAACTCTTTATAAAATCATTATTGTAAAAGAATACTTTAAAAGAAAAATTTCATTATTTTTTTCATTGGATAAGAACCCTATTTTATCCATATATATGTAATCTAGTGAATATTTAAATAATTTTTAAATATTTTACAATTATTTTTTTAAATTCCTTTTTACACATTTATTATTTTTAAAAAATAACTGTTAAAGTAAAGTTCACATCATTTTCCAAAATAAATCCCATTTGGATTTTATGACTAAAAAATAATTCTGTTGAAATGTATGACATAGAAAAAATTTCCCCAGACCATCACAACTCATTCTTTTAATAATTCCATTACATGTTTTTATGTTTATTTAAAATTAAATGTTTTTAAATAATATTTTATTAATTTTAGTTTAAAATTTGACATTCAAATTATGGTTATTTTGATGAATATATATTTTAGTTGATATTTTAATATCATTTTAAATATAATATGAAATATATTGATTTAATTAATTATACCATAAGTATTTTATCCAAAGCAAATATATTTATTGTTTCTGTTGGATGTTTTTGTTGGTTATGTCAATATGTTTATGAAACCCACTCATATTCCAATGGTTATATTATGATTAAATGTTTATGAAACCCATTACCTTTCATGGGTTATGATGTGATAAATTTTTTATGATCTTGTGGCACACATATGTATGGTTTTCATTATTAGGTGGTTGTTATGTTATAATCTTTGATTGTTTTAACATTGTAATAATTTTCAGTGGTCACGTTATAAAAATTGATGGGAGAGACGCATATATATATACAATTCATTGGGTAATTATTTGTATCTCATCAGATAAACGTGGGAATCTAGTGAATGATCTTGATTTAGAATGGTAAATTTACTGATTTGCTATATCATCAAGGGGAATCAAAGAGATGTGCTTAATAAAATGTGGGGAACATGTGATGAGTCCTAGTCCCTTATATTTGATGGCCTTGGTAGTTTAGAAAGGAAAATGGAGTGGTTTATATACATATGATTATGAACTAAATTTATGGAATGATATTGTGTTTTCAAATGGGTGATGATATCATTGTGAAACAGATCACGTATCTTCAAACAAAACATGTTTATACGTAGACTCGTTTTTATGACCTATAAAAAGTTTTGAATGAATATTATTATTTTTTAGATCTCAAAAAATAATTCTTATCATATGCATTCATTTGATCATAGATTTTTTCCTCCCATGTTTACCCTTATTATGAATCTGACCTCACACATTATAATGATTCCATTCCCACGGTTTTGAAGAATGATACTAAATTAGATATATATAAGATGGGTGATAATTAGTAAATATTTAGTGGGGGTGTTATAGTTCTCCTCCGTACATATTTTTTAAAAATCCTTGATTATAAAGACACTAATTCATTATGGTCAATAAAAATTTTCAGTATATTTAAGTGAATAAATTTTTATTAAAAATCAGTTCCTAAGTATATAATGTATGGGTGGTTATAATATAGGATACTCCTCATGATCTATGTAATTGTAATCATTTTTTTAATAGTCAAGTAAAATATCTTATACAACCACATAATTAATTTTCATAATAGTGGATACACTATGTTGGTTTTTAATTATTATATTGATAGAGGATTAAACCATATTACATATCTTATTATAGAACTACAATGTTTAATAGAAACATTAATCAATAGTGGGAATAAATTAATGTGGATATGCAACTATTCCATTCATGGAACCTTATAACCCAATACAGAGTGAATTAAAACATCACTTATATATTGATACAAAGTAAAAAAATCCATTTTAATTTCCTTCATAACAATAGGAATGAACATGTCACAATGGGGTAATTGTATTTGCAATGATGCTGAATTAATATTAAAAAATATTTGATAAAAATTATTCATTAATTATTTAACCAGTAATGTTTATAAAATTTGTGTTTCACTTGGATATAACCTAATAAGGAAAAAAATAGTTTATTCAAAATTACATTAATTTCAATCATGAAACTGTTTAACTTATCAGCTACAACCACTGAATGATTTAATTCATATACTTGATATTTCTGAACCATGTCTCTTTGAGATTTCACAATAACATTAAATGTCTTTACCCTAATCATAGATAAAAACATTCATATGATATCTTTGAACTGAGGTATCTTATCCTCTGAATTCATAGCAGTAAATCCATAGTAAACCGTTTTCAAATTATAGAGTCACAAGATCATATGGTTTTGGGAATCCATCATCCAAATAGTATTATTATAATCATTTTTATAAACAAAAAAATTCTTTTCATTTTATGATATAATATTTCAAAGATATCATATATTTCATTAAAAAATCATAATCCCCTTTAATATATCTTAATATATTCATAAAATTAAAGGAAAATTATTACATTTTTTAATCAAAATATTATAATTTAACACAAATTATCACTAAAGATAATTATTTTTTAAGAAGGGTAAGAGACAGAATTTTATTTTTGGCATGTAAAAGAACACCGACATATCCAATGGAAAAATTCATATAGACATCAATATAATTAATAGGTACACTAGAGATTTTATGATCTATAATGTACACAAACATTGGTTTAACACTACATCCAGAAACACGAAAAATAAGCATAGTTTCAACTAGCCTTTCCTTATGATCTCTAATTTCCTTCTTAATATAATAAACAACTGGTTCAACTGACTCAGAATAGATAACAAAAATTACATTTTAACTGAGAACTAAATATACATTAATGATGTTATATAGCACATCATGCTCAGATATTATGACAATATTATTGTGAAAACAATTAGCCAAAACAACCTCACTGGGTTTTATAATTGTATTCGGTGAGATAGTGAATGGATCCCATGAAGATTATTTTAGAGATAGTATAACTACTTAAAAATTAACATGATATAAATATTGTCTTGTTGTATTATAAGTAACATCTTGGTTTAAAATATATTTTATCCTAATAACTATTGAAAAATAGTTACTATTTTTGTAATTAATACCATTTATAATGTATAATTTGACTTATTTAGACTTTAAGGAAAAATAAAGAATGCATGCATAAGTTCAAAAATCAAACATAAAATTACCCGTGGTTCTATTGTGAATAAACCTCATCATGTATCATTTGATAAAAAATATTACATTATTGATCTGAAATTATAAATGGCAAATGCCTTAAAATAATTCCATTTCTACCTCCCTATGACTCTGAACAAATATAGTCTATATAAATATTCACAACACCTTCTACACTACTTCCAAGTAATTCAGTAGTTTGTTTTAAAAATAATTTGAATCATTATAAAACATAAAAAGACATGATGGATCAATTTATATCTTGTAAAAAATAATTGATATGAAATTGTACACATCGGAATAAATACAATGGATATTCTCCACAAGATACATAGATGAATCTAGAAGAGGAGCCCCATTTACATTTGTCAAAATAAAATCCAATTTGATTCCAAAATAGAAACATAGTATTACTTGTTAACTCAATTACAACCCCTTCAAAAATGAAATAAGAATTATTTTCATAAAGCCTATAATACCTTCCATGGAATTCAAAATCCATCTTCAATATTATCACTATTACCTAAATCTCAATAATTTCCACAAAATTTCCTACAATCACTCCATAAGGGTCATATACTTCCTTAACATTCAATAAATATCAACAAATGAGTTCACCTTATTGCATATAATTTATCTTACAATAGTGGTTGGTATAATGTCTAGAGAATCTAAGGTGATGGATTTACATAACAAAAAAAATGGACTTTGGTGAATAGAATGGTTGGAGATGATCGATTTTATGTTTTATCACATATCTAATATAAGTTAGGTTTATGAAGATGGTATATTTGTAACATCAAATATGATATATAAATAATTAAATAATAATAAATTAATTTATAGGGAAATAAAATTTATTTTTAAATTATAATA
The DNA here is from genome assembly GCA_963277665.1 of Viscum album. Lineage (NCBI taxonomy): Eukaryota > Viridiplantae > Streptophyta > Magnoliopsida > Santalales > Viscaceae > Viscum > Viscum album. The sequence continues at coordinate 539,580,158 of OY728130.1, read as the reverse complement.
TAAGATTATAATGTATTTTGAAAATATAATATATTAGGAGTGAAATCAAATATAGGTAAATTAATAATATGTGATAAAATAAACATATAATATTAGTTGAAATTATTTTAATTATAATAACAAAAAATTTGATATAATAAAATAAAAATTATAAGATAACATTGTCTTGATAAATTAATAATAAAATTCACCCTCAGAATTAATAAATTCATTATTTATACATCCTTTTGGACATTATTTCTATAGAAATGACTAAATAGATCAGTATTATTGGATCATGAATGATTTATTTGATTCAAACAAATTTATTCATGCTATAATATTTCTTCGACAATTTATTAATATTGAATCAAAAATACAACACATTTTTTCATCTGAACTAGTTTTCCACAACAACTACATATACTAAATTATACATATTTGGTAGTAGAAAATGTAATATGGTGTTTTCCATACTAGACCACAATATTTGATATTTTCCTAGAATGTGGTAGGTATTTGGGGTTATCATCACATATAGTATAAACCCAATAAATTTCGCATAATATTAGGATTCCAAAATAAAATAATTGTTTTTTTGATAATGTAATGAATACATAGTTATTACTTTTAAAAATTATAAATCCAATAATAAAACTTTAATTGAAATTTTATGTTATGTTCTTGAAATACTGGACATAAACTACATAAATTGTAATGTTTTATATACATGTTTTAAAATATAGTAGAATATTTTTTATTCCTCCATATAAGTTATAATTAACTAGTTTCCAATCATCATCTAGATCTTATTTTTCTTTATAGATTATTGTATTTTCATGTTCAATTATATTTTTCAATCAAATAATCTTATGTAATATAGTTTTTATTTTCCTCACTTCAATACATTAAAATTTATTTTTGAGATATTTTATATACAGTAATGAAACTATGTAACTCATTATTCTCATTTAAAATAAATCTTTCTTGTGTTTTTAAAATTAATTAAACATTTTTATATTTATTTAATAAAACTTGACTACATCAACATATATTTGAACTATAAATATATATAAATACAATGTTTCCATTTATTGAGCTGGATCATCAAATCTAACTGAATATAAATTTGATAATATAAATAAATAAAATCTATTATTTCTACCCTTTGGATCTACTTTATGGCTATATGGATATTTGGTATGAATTAAATAAAAAATTAAATGGAGACTTTTTGAAAATAATGTTTTATTTTAAAAAAAACATCTAGAAAAAAAAAACAATCTAAAATTGTTGATTTCACAGTCATCTACTATAATTTCAAATATATTTATGATGAACATGTCAGTAGAATAATAATTTAATTTAATCAATTTAGAAGTGTACTGGGTTATGCATATTCTATTTCTTTATCTTGGTATTACCATTTTACCACTAATATTCACATATTCCTAGAGATAACACTATGATAATATTTTATAATTCTAAAAAACCACATCGATCCTACTACTAGGTAATGAGATATTATATCAACTAATTATCATACATTGTTTCAATTATAATAATTTTACACCACAAGAACCAAAAAAACACAACATTCATCGACTATGGATTTTCAATGGTTTTATGTTCAAGTTACGATAAAAAGGAATAAAATTATTCAATTTTTCCTACACATATTCTAGTAAAAAATTCATTATCATAAAATCATTATAAAATATCAAAGTTTTTATTTTTTATCATTCCATTGTGTATAGGGATCACACTTTTAGGCTCTATAGAATAAATCCATTAATGATATAGTTTACTAAAACTAGATTAAAATAATCATCCATTATATAATACAACATGGCACTTTGGATCAAGTTTAAAAAAAATGAAACTAATAATCCTGAGTAATTTTATTATCAAATATATAAATTTTATCAAATATTGAAAGATTTAATTATTAAATACATAAAAACATTTTGTCTATATCTCCATAATCATATAAATTCAAATAATATCAATGAAATATACAATTCAAAGCATTTGGATAAGATTAAGAAATATTAAACTTGGATGCCAATATGTAAAAAATAATATTGAAACACATTGAAGTATCAATCATTTCGATTTCTATTATTCTATAGACCATTGTGCTTTCCCTTTAAAATATTTTAAATTATATCTTTGTAAATTATTTACTATATTTAATTTGAATATTTTATAAAACATAAATTTGGTTGGTTATACTCACATACTAGATTCCTATTGATTTATAATAAGGCCATATTCCTCCACATAACTACACCATTTTATTTGAGGTTTCCTAGTGAAGGAAATTTTGGTTTGATACAATTTATTGAAAAATATTTAATTAAATAATGGTCATCAAATTATTCAACATGGTCACATCACAATTAACTAATTTAGGTATCTAATTATTCTTAATCAAAATTTATAAAAACTTATTAAACTAGAATAGGATTAAATTTTAATTCTTTAAATTAAAATCAATATAAATCAATAAAAACCATCCATCAACACATAAAAAATATTTTCTTGAAATTATTTATATTATAGATAGTTTAAAAAACACATGTGGATAATATTATGAGATGTAGGTAAAGAAATATCCTTAATTAATTTCAAAGATTCATTTTTCATTCTTATATATAATAATAAAACCTTTTTTATTTTAATAAATTATTTTCAAGTAAATATAAAAATAATTTTTTCTAAGATTATTCTCATAAACAATAAACATTGTTATGTAATATTTTTCTATTGAAAATATAGATTCATTTTTTTCATAATTTGAAAAGTTTAAATTTCATTTAATTAAAAAATTATAATCTATAGGAATGATTTTTTCAGTAACAAAATATTAAATAATATTAATTTTATCAAACAAAATAATGATTTCATTGTTAAAAAATATAAAAACAAACCTTCCCAACCAAGTTTATAGTCGTATAATAGGATGTTTTCAATCCTATTACATAAAAATTGTGTATGTGGACTTTTCTTAGATTTCTAACTTATCTGAATCCTTTAATTTTTCCCTTGGCAATGTACCCCAAGGTGACACAACTTCTATATTTTTTGTAAAAAGTTTAAAATTTTTAGAAAAATCCACTCATAATTCATAGACATCCAATAAAAAAACTAAAATCATTTTTTAATGTGCATGTTTCATTTTTAAAACTCTAAATAAAAAATAAATTGTTTTGGTAAAAATAATATCTTGGATACTAAAATGTCTTCAACCAATGATTTTTCAATCCAAAACAAATTTTACAAATCAAAAAAATGTTAACTAAATATTGATAAATCTCCCAAAATAAATCCATTACTAACCCAAAAAAAACAATGTGTTTATTAAATTGAAACCATTATCATAGTATCATTGTTATACAACATCAGATCTATTGAAAATATTTTTTTTTCATAGAAGAAGTAATGTTTTTTTACATTTTTTGATTTTCACATTTTATAACATAAAAAATGATATCATTCAAGAATTCATAATTTCCATGGATTTAGTGTAAGTAATTTCTTCGTTTCGTAAATAAAAAATGAGTACTCTTATAAAATTGAAGATCTTTTTGCAAGAATAACATTTTATCTCCACGTTTGAAATAATTTTTAATTGAATTTTCCAAAATACATATCAGGTTTAATATTTTATTATTTAAGACATATTTTTCACTTGAAATAAAAATAATATTTCAGGTAATTTTTTTGTGATTTGAGATTTTGATTCTAACATGGAACAACAATTATTTTTTTCATAAAAATATAAACATTAATTTTTAATATTAGATTCATCCTTAGAAGAATAAAATGAGTTTATTATTTTATTGTGTTATAAAAAACCCTTTAGCATTTATTGGCGCCAAAATATGGCCCGGAAGAAAGAAACAAAAAAAGACGGCTGGCAGGCTGCCTCACGAAGCAGCGCCGCGAAGCAACGCCGCAAAGCACCGGCGCCAAGCACTGCGGGCAGCGCGGTCTCATGATGCTCCAGAGGCGGTAATCCTTTGCGAGCGCATTTGACGTTCATAAGCCGCCACGAAGCTCCAGAGGCGGTAATCCTCCACGAGCGCATTTGACATTCGCGAGCTGCCACGAAGCTCCAGAGGCGGTAATCCTCCGCGAACGCATTTGACGTTCGCGAGCCGTTGCGAAGCTCCAGAGGTGGTATCCTTCGCGAACGCATTTGACGTTCGCGAGCGCCCCGCGAAGCACCGTAGGCAGCGCGCGAGTTCTGCTTCATGGCACCCCTTCCGTATAAATACTATACTCCCCCTGAGTCCCGAAGACGGACAATCCGACCTTTCGGCTTCTCCTCTCCCGAATCGCGAAGAACTCTTTGCCCCGTGAATCATGAGCTCCATGAGGTATTTCTACTTCAAGAGACGCCTCTGCTTTGTCTCGTTTTGAGACCCTCTTCCGAGAGGGATGCCCTTCACGAATCTCAAGGGCATTCGCGAAGGAGGGGGATTCCCAAGGGAACCCGGGCAGCCACGGAGCACTTATGCTTCGTGAAACACCCAACCCATACTAGTGATCCCTATGCTAATGCAGGCTCGCTACACATCGCGAAGCACACTGCTTCGCAGGACCCTGCTTCGCGAGACACCCCTTCTTCGCGAGGCAGTGCTCCGCGAACACTGTTCCACTTCGCGAAGCACCTTCGCCCCACACTTATGCCCCATTCCAAGGCCAAGGCACTCCGCTTCGCGAAGCACACTCCTTTTCTTAGCGATTCCTCTTCCCGTGCGACCCTCCTGGTTTCCACGATGTGATTTGAATGTCCCATGGACAACACCACCTGTGGCGATGCTTTCCCTGATTCTTCTTCGCATAGGCACACTAACAGCTATTGCTTCTTCGCATATCCACGCTAACGTGGACCCTTCGATGGTTCGTCCCACAACCCCCCTTGACCAGGTCTGTACTGGTACCTTCCCTTCCCCAAGGACCAGAGGGTACCGGTTATGTAAGTCCTAGGGGTGTGGAGTGGACCCACCTCGTCCGAGCTGCAGGACGTTAAAATGATTGGCACCACGTCCTCAACACATGACGTTAAACTATGACCCCTACACTTTGTCGCACTCTGGGGCTCCATCCTAGATTAATTCCCAACACCATGGGCCGCGTAACGCATAAGCCCCTCTTCGCTTCTCACAGACGCATCCTTCGCGACGTGATTGTCAGGTCCTTGCAACCTCTTGTTTCCCACACCGAGCATGACTCACGTGGGCTTAGAGTGAGAACCGACCCTGACCTCCACCCATAGCGAACTGCGAGGACTTTGATCTGTGTCAAGGCATGGTACGTAGGAATCCTCCATGAGGTTCAATCCACATTGCTCGGTCGTTCATTCACGTCGAGTTTCGCCCTCGTCCAGCATGACGTTAAACTGTATGCCCCCTTGTCCCGTATGACATTAAACTGCACACCCATTTGAACTACGAGGTCTTTGATCCATGTCGAGGCATGGTACGTAGGAAGCCTCCCTGAGGTTCAAGCCTACCCTTCATCTCATTCACTTCGGTTCACCCCCCGTCTCGCATGACGTTAAACTGTATTCCCCAATCCGTACTATGAGAAATTTGATCTGTGTCAAGGCATGGTATGTAGGAAGCCTCCCTGAGGTTCAAGCCCAATAATCATTGGCCCAGACCATCTCCTTGTCAGTGTGCCAAGTCCCCATTTTCAATCTGAACTACGAGGACTTTGATCTGTGTCAAGGCATGGTACGTAGGAATCCTCACAGAGGTTCAAGCCCATCTCCCATCGGACCAAGGTCCCTCATTTACGTCGGTTCACCGACACCCACCGCCCATCGTTTATTCACGTCAGGGTTAACTATCGTCCTACATGACATTAAACTATTTTCCATCAATCCTGAACTACGAGGACTTTGATGAATGTCAAGGCATGGTACGTAGGAAACCGCCCTGAGGTTCAAGCCCACCACTAGTGGACCCACGGGTCTACTTTCATGTCGGTTTGCCAACAAAGCCCCTTTCGAACTACGAGAACATTGATCCGTGTCAAGGCATGGTTCGTAGGAATCCTCCAAGAGGTTCAAGCCCATCTCTCATCGGACCAAGGTCCACCTTCACGTCGGTTCGCTGACGATGCCCTTTGGACCATTGTCCACCTTTACATTGGTTCGCTGACGACATTCATCGGGCCAAGGTCCACCTTCATGTTGGTTTACCGGAACCATCCCGAACTACGCGGACTTTGATTCCCTGCCACGGGGATACATAGGAAGCCTCTCCAAGGCTCAAGCCCAACCTCACTGTCTCCCCTGCGACGGTCCCATTTCACTCCCCCTCCACTCCATTCACCCACCTATCACCCATCTCGATTCTCTCCCGGACCGTCATATCTCGGTGAGACCATGTCGGTATTCCCCTCTTCATAGCTGCCCATGGGCTGGCCCCAGTATCGGCATCCCTTCAAGGGAAATCCCTCAGTCTGATATATCCGAGCTACTGCTCTGGTTGGGTTGATCCGTCTCTTCTGGACGTTAAACTCGTGGCGTACCCTGTGTTAAACACGGGAAGCTGAGGAAAACCTCAGATATGTGTCTATGACATATAATTCTCCACGCTCGATGTGGGATGCCTCGGGCTTCCACGCCCTCGAGAAGCCCTGTGACCAGGGACACCAGACAGACATGCCAGGTTCCCCAGCATCCAGACATGCTATTGATGCCTCGACGTGACTACTCCCCCGACTGAAGGTTGCTGACCTGACCGGACCCTTTGGAATGTCCCGACAGAAGCAGTGTAATTAACCGGCGTCCATGGAAACATGGCACTGGGAAGAGTTTCAGGCACTACGTATGAAATCTATGAGGGATACCCGGACTAGGTAATGAGCTCTGACGAGGAATCCACTGAGGGAAGAACCGACATCCCATCATCCCATTTCGATCAAGGAGCAGACGTATCTGAACAAGGAACGAATGTCGCCCGCCTTTGGAAAGTGGGAATGCGGGGCAACAAAGTCGTGCGTCCTCCTCCTCGGACGGCCGGATGCGTGTGCGCCCCAGTGAAAGCGTCAGAAACAGAAATGGTGAACCCGACGTGAAATTATTCTCCTCAATATGGAGATTAGTAGCGTTCGAGACACCAGTAGATTGACGTGTCACCAGATCCAGATATCTGGCGCCTGGTCCCGTAAAGAAAATAGTGGGCCTGTCGTGAAACTCACTGAATGTCGGGGCAGTAAAACATGGGGCACTCCGTTCTGCAGCATGTTGACGTGGATCCTTCTTATAGACGTGGAGAATGGAAGGACACTGGGCCACTGGCTGTCAATCCTTTTCTTCTTAGTGCTGATGAGTTGATCCCTTCATTTCTCAAGAACCAGGTTACTGTTACAGAGACGCGATCATCACTCACTAGCCTCCGCAGGGGTAGGGGCAACATCTCCACAGCCACCCCACATGGCGCCGCTACCGCCACGACGGCTACCACATCGCGAAATACGGGGCACCCACGCCCCCTTTCCCCATCAGAGGTCATCCAACGAAGGGTGATCAACATCCTCGTGCGCAGGTACGAGGAGGAAGGGGTCATCCAAACTAGGTATATGGCCCGCTTGGACCTGGAGGCCTCCAGGCCCCGTCATCAACGCCGCCCTAACAGGCCGCGCAGGGATCCCCTACTCCCCACCCCAACGTTAAACCATTTCGGGAGCCTGTCCTCGGAACGCCTTGATGACTCCTAGCCTTACGCCGAAGAGGCGGGTGCCATCCGGCTCAGCCCGCTCAGGGTCCCGACCCGAGGGCTCCAAGAGAGAGCTCATGTCCGGCTACGTTAGCATCGCCGTCCGGCTCCGCAGGAAGAGCAGACAGGCCATGTCCCTGCACCGCCTACACCAGCTCGCCTGACCCGACGTCAGCGCCGAGCCCGGGCTAAGGACGTTCACCCAGGTGTGTCGACGTCGACAGCTACAGTGGACCGAGCCACCACCGACGTGCGTTATGAAGCCCCTGCATACACTGAGCAAGGGCACTCTTTCACCCAACCAGGATCGAGACCCCAACCGCCCTACGGGCAGGCTGGGTTGGCTCTCCGGGTTGTAGGCCCACGTGGTGATCGCCGTGGACTATCCCGCGTTGATGTCACCCCGTACGGAGGTCCTCCCCGTACCACTACTCCATAGAGCGCATACCTTCCCCGCTCCAAAGTTCGTCATGGAGGCATGCCTCGTGCTACCCCCATCCCGAAGGAAGACCTGTCACGCGGCAGTGACACTCGGCGTGGAAACCTTTCCCGTGCCCACTCTACAGGGTATGGAGTCCACCCTCCTGCCCCCGACCGTCGATTTGAAGGCACTGTTCATCCAGTCCTTCTCCAACGTGGGGGCCCTCCCTACGTCCTCTCTGCAACCGGTGAAGGTCCTCCTCGCCCCAGCAACTCGAGGAGTGAAGGTCAGCCTCGCTCCACCCGCGGTGACCATGGAGGTCCTCCCCATGCTCCTGCCAATTCCAACAGAGGCTCCGCCTACATGGGTGTTGTTCATGGAGGTCCTCCCCATGTACCCTTCGACATTTTCCCTGGTGCCCCTCAAACCATGGCTATCTCGAGTGGGGGCCCTCTCCTCCACGGTGCCAGCGCCATCCCGAGGCTACCTGATAGGGATCATCCCTATCCCGAAGAGCCACCCCGGGGCAGGAGAGCAGGTCGTCGCCACCACAATAAGAGTCATGGGAAAGCCCGGGTGGAGATCAAACCTACCCGCTTCTCTAACTCTGAAGCGAAGTGCGACTCAGCGATGGAATCTTCTCCCCGCTCCTCCGTATCATGGACTGGGGTAGGAACCAGACGCGTTAGCCTCATCCTCCCAGAGTATGAGGTCCACCAGATTCTCGTATCTCTCCACAGGTACATCCAGGAGGAAGAAATCTTGGGAGTTCCGCAGGTCTCGACCGCGCAATCATCGCCATCGTCACCAGAAGTGCCCCCTACCTATACCAGAGATCACAGAGAGCTGTTTTGGGGGCCAGTGATAGTAGAACGACCACATGACTGGTCGCCGGTAGCTGTGATTCCTGTTCCGGAAGTTGTGGCTATCTTCCCATCATTCCGTGACATCGTGGCCAGGTCACCTCACTCTTCGAAGGACGGCCCAGAATTCGGCAGCCAGTCAGCTCGTTCGCCGTATTCTCTGCCGCCGAGTTTACTATCCCAGAGGTCTGCCTCGGTACCGCTACTGGTCCCTCAGCCGCCCCCGGTTGACGAGTGGGGAAATACAGGGCCAGACCCCGAGTTCACGCCTAGGAGCTTCGGGAATATTCTTGCAGCGGATTACTTCCCGAAGATGTTCTGGCCGACGGCAGTGCTGAACTTTCGCATACCGGAGTCTCTTACCCCTGAAGAAGTGGGGTGCTTTTGTCGAACCCTATGGGAGACACACTTCTGCCTCCGTTACGAATGGGTGGTGTACCCCAGAAGTTGAGAGCACATCAAAGAAATCGGCGAGCAGTGCCACCTAATCGATGCGGCCGCACTCCTTGTGGGCCAACACCATGAGTCGCCAGGCCGCCAGAGCGCCCTTCAACGGAAATGCGTTTAGAGTTTTAATGCACTCCGTAGAATCGTCATGGAAGCCACCCCCCATGTGCAAGTCCGTGGTTGGGGACACTATGCCGCTCTTCTCTTCGACCCTATCCGACGACAGCCTGATTCGCTATGCGACATCGAGGACATGCCCTCGAGAGGCGTCGCGGTCCACATGGCCGACATTGTAGACATGGAAGATGAGCTTGAACTCCTTGATGGAGACTTACCCCTTGAGGGCGTACCACCACTACTGGACCCATCAGGGAGAGTTACCCATTAGTAGAGGAACCTTCTAGGCCTCCCCATACCCACCGAGTCGCTGGTACTCGGTCGAAACACCGGAAAGGGTAAAGAACGCGTCGAAACTGTCAAGCACGCCGACCCGTCCGCCTCTGTGCAGAAAACGGATGAAGATCCCGAGAAGGCCATGTTACGCCAACAGCTTGCTGAGCAGAAGTGGCTGGTTGACGAACTCTTGGTTGAGCACACTGCAGAGTGGCGACCCGACTATGGTGATCCTAGGCGGGGGCCGCAGGGGAAGGAACAAGTTCCCCCCGGTGAGATGCCTTCGGGAAACCCTGATCATGCTACTGCCGCAGACAGGGCAGAAGCCAGAACGTATGGCAAGAGGGCATTATACGTCTTGCCGAACCCTCCCTAGCGATGGGGCAATCTGAAGAACCCGACCCGGGTTGCCCCAGTCACCCCTCAGGTCGTCCCGCCAGTTGATCCACGAGTAGCCGAAGCAGTCTACCGTGTTGAAGAACCCGGCAAGGCACTTGTGGTTAGGGATCCCTATCAAGACAGGGACCCCCCCCCGGATGATCTTATTGCGGCACTCACAGCCCGCCTTGAAGCGTTAGAAACGCGGTAGGTGGCGGTCCCACCAGATGGCAAGCCCTATCCCGTGTGGGTGGATGATATGCCCGCACCTCCTGGTTTTGGGAGCCCCAGTTTCTCACCCTTCAATGGGACAGGGGACCCACCCCAGCACTTGGCTCATTTCTCTTCCAGGTTTGGCCCCATGCTGGGGACCCCAGCTCTGCAAGAAGCCGCCAAACTCCGGTGTTTCGTACCGACATTGGAAGGTCCGACATTCGTCTCGTACAGCCAGCTCCCTATCGGATCGGTGACCGGTTGGGAGGACCTCCGCCGATAGTTCTTGTACCAGTTCAGCTCCACCACGCGGAAGAATAGCATTGCAGACCTCTTCAAGTGCAAGCAAAGGCCTGACGAGCGAGTTGCAGATTTCATCGCCCAGTGGAAGGGACTTACGTATACTCTCGATATGCCACTGACTCAGGAGCAATTACTGACGATGTGTGTGGGGAATGTCAAGACAGAGCTGGTACCCTCCTTGATTACCCAGAACTACCCTGGAGGGTTCCGAGGTTTCTCAGATAAGGCTCAGCGCCTTGAGGAACCCCTGCAACAGGCTAGTTAGGCACATTTATTGCCCCTTATGATCCCAGCCAGGAGGACCGCCAGGACTGAACCCGCCGCGGTGGCCCAAATAGAAGCCCAGAGGCAGCTGGAGTTACTACCGGTGGAACCACCCCCGCAACCCCACAGAGGTCCTCCACCTCAAGCATAGGCTCCTGCTCAGCAGTGACCGCCTCAGAACCGACAGGTTCCCCCGCGCAATGTGCCACCGCCACCTAGGAGAGACAATCAGGCGCCGCCTCCTCGGTAGGCCCCTCTGGCCCCTCGTCAGGGCCAGGCCTCTAGGGCCCCTTACCCGGAAAGAAGGCACCAGAATTATTCGTTCAAAGAAAATCAGGTCCCCGGCTATTTCCGAAGTGCTCTAGATCAAGGAATTGTGCGCCTGCCCGAGTGCAGAAGGCCGGCAGAGGAAAATCTCACCGATCACCCCAACTACTGCCCTTATCATTGGATTCTGGGGCACACCCTCAAGAAATGTTATGTGTTTAAATATTGGCTTCAAGACCAGTTCAATAACAACATAGTCAAGTTGGGCCCAGCACCAGCACAAGTGGCGGGTGTCTTTGCAGGATCATAGATCGGCAGCGACAGCGAAGGCGAGTGGCAGCAGGTCCCCAGCCACGGATCCCGGAAATACGACGACTGGATGGCTCGAAAAACCGTCGTTCATGCCTATGGTATCATCCGAGTGCGCTTGAAGTAGTCAGAACCTTCAGAAGAAGTAGCTAGTGCCTCTGCATCGTCTTCACAGTCGACCTCTTCCCAAAAGCGCAAGCAGCGGAGACGCAAGAAGAAGCAGCGCGCACCGCCGGTGCTATCATCATCCCGCACTCTCGGCAACTTTATGCCCCCTGAAATGGGGATTCCTCCCAGAATCCGCCCAACGGCGGATGACGCCTCGAGCGACAGCCAGGGGTAATCTTCGGTTAACACCATGGAGCTGGTAAAGCCCTATATGACCCCCGACGAGAGGGAACGCCAGGAAGACCTCCCCAACATTCCCAGCCGACGTCAACGTCAGCAGAATCGCAATCGCGCCGGTCATCGAGGTACATCAGCGGACACTTTTGGCCAAGCCGTGCATGCTACTGAGACTAGGAAGCAGGCTCAGCGCAGATCTCAGCACGCGCAACCCCATCTAACGCCCTCGGCTCTACCTCCACCTTTGTTCGTGCTACTGGATCGGGGAGAGATACCTCATTCGTATCACAGTCAGTCTCGCCCGGCTACAGGCCAGCCTCCGCTGCCCAATCCTAGTCCGTAGAATACTATCCAGGCTTTGACTAGTAGGCAGCAGGATGTACCCAGTACTAGCCAATTGCCGGTTCAACCGGCAGGACCCGCTATGCCTCCAAGTGCCAAACAACCTCCTGTAAGAAATGGTTCGCGTTTGGCACGAAAGTATGATGTCCTGAAGCACCTGGCCGACATTCCAGCGACGCTCTCCATCCTTGAGGCCCTTCGCCTGTCATCCGAATTGTGCGAGGCACTTGCCGAGGCCCTAAGGATCCCCCTCCAGTTTGAGACAGAGGTAGCAGCTGCAGAAGCCTTCCATGCCGAGACGATTGAAAACACCGAATATCAGGCGGTTATCTCATTCTCCGGTGAAGATGAGGACCCTCCTATACAGGGGCACATTCACCCGTTGTACATCACTGGCCACTTCAATGGTGTGGAAGTCCGTCGCTTCCTCGTTGACATGGGTTCCGGAATCAATCTAATTCCGACTCGGACGTTGCGAAAGCTGGGTCTATCTGAAGGTGATTTAACTCCCTCTGACCTCAGAATCCAGGGGTACGACAGGACCGAGCAAACCCCAGTCAGAAAGATCCACCTGAAGACTCAGTTCGGTGGCTTACTTTCCAGCACCGAGTTCATGGTCGTCTCTCAGGACACCGCCTACAACGCGTTGATGGGTAGGCCATGGCTTCATCTGCATGCAGCGGTCCCGTCATCGTATCACCAGTTCCTCAAGTACTCGCTCAACGGTTGAGTAGGCGTGCTCCAAAGAGATGCATCCCCTTTCACTTCTTGTGAGGCCCGCTATCTGGATGCGGGTTATTATAAAAGTAAGGATAAACAGATCCTAGTAAGTGAGGATGAACCCGCCCCGGTCACAAGTGATCCCTGGGAAAGCATGGATGATGCCTACATCCTCCTGATCCACCGGTTGGAGGCCACAACCCCCAGCATGGGGCAATGTTTTGTTGTTTCGGGTACGCAAGGAAGGCATGATCCCATGTCCAAGTGACGACGGAAAATCACCTCGTACTCCTACATCAACCAGGCTCAGGTGATCCTGGAACCTCCTACCCCTGTACGGTACCAGAATGTCAAGCTTATGACAACCGCGGTGTGCCATACATGTCTCTTCCGCCGGGCTGGAATTAATCGACTCAGGCCGACACGTCACCACTTCTTTGATATCATCAAACAGGGCCCCTTAGGCCGAAGGCCCGATGGGATAGGATCGACTGCCTTCATTGCTATGGTCTCAATGGCAAGTGAGTCTCCCGATGTGATGACCACTACTGCCCAAGCCGGAACTAGTCGACCCTCAGATTTTGATAGCCTAGAAGCATCTCCCGTTGTAGGAAGTTCCCCCACGGGTGGGGAGGGAGACCCGGAGGAGGCTCCCCCCGCCTTTGAAGAAGGCGTCTCTACCACGGTTGATGAACTGGTACAGGTGAACCTTGGAAGCGAGGCAGATCCGAGACCCACATTGATCAGTGCAGCCATGTCCCTCGAGGAGCGGCAGCAGTACGTAGACTTCCTCAAACAACACCGTGACGTGTTTGCCTAGAGGTACAACGAGATTCCAGAACTAGATCCCCAGGTAGTCGTTCACCGTCTGGGCCTCCCGGCAAAACACTGTGGGTTTAAATAGCCTCCCAGGAAAATGCACCCTTCTCATGGTGCTATGGTTGAGGCCGAAGTTGATAATCTAATCAAATCCAACTTCGTTAAGGAGGTCCAGTACCCCAAGTGGCTTTCCAACATTGTTCCAGTCAGGAAGAAGAATGGGAAGATCAGAGTCTGCATCGACTTCCGTGATCTTAATCGCCACTGTCCAAAGGATGACTTCCCACTCCCGGTGACAGCGTTATTGATTGACGCCACGGCCGGGTTCCAAGCTCTCTCTTTTATGGATGGATATTACGAGTACAACCAAGTCTGGATGGCCCCTGAAGACGAGGATTCCACTGCCTTTAGGGCTCCCCAAGGTACCTTTTGCTACCAGGTTATGCCATTCGGTTTGAAAAATGCAGGTGCCACTTATCAGAGGGCCATGCACCGCATATTCAAACCAATCTTTGGGACATTGGTGGAATGCTACGTGGATGACCTCGTAGTCAAATCATGTCAGTGCCAGGACCATCTCAAAGATCTCAAGAAAGTGTTCAGTTTCCTCCGTTCCTGTCACCTAAAGATGAACCCGCTGATGTGTGCCTTCGGGGTCACCTTTGGGATGTTTCTGGGCTTTGTTGTCAGATACCGAGGTATCGAGATTGACCCGGAGAAGATCAAGGCCATCATCCAAATGCCTCCCCCGAGCAACATTCAGGATCTTCGATGCCTCCAAGGCCACTTAGCCTATATACGTCGATTCATTGCCAATCTGGCCGGAAAGTGTAAGCCCTTTTCCCGTCTCATGAAGAAGGGAACCGCCTACGAATGGGATGAGGAGTGTTGGACCGCCTTCGAGGAAATCAAGATGTATCTGCTCCAACCTCCGGTCTTGCTGCCACCCGTCTCCGGAAATTCGTTGGTCCTTTATGTGTTCGCCCTGGAGAGATCCCTCGGTGCGCTGCTCGCCCAGAAGGATAACGAAGGTACTGAGAACAGTCTCTACTATCTCATTCGCATGCTTCTCGATACGGAGGTCAGGTACTCCCCTATAGAAAAGAGCTACCTTGCGCTCGTATTCGCCGTGCAGAAGTTGCGACATTACCTGCAGCACCATGAGGTGCAATTGGTCTCCCGGGTAGACCCACTAAAGTACATCCTGAACCGCCCTATGCTGACTGGTCGACTAGAATGGTGGGCAGGGATTCTCCAGCAGTTTGATCTCAGGTTTGTACCTCAGAAGGACATTAAGGGACAGACATTGGCAGACTTTTTAGCTGCCCATCCAACCTCCGCGGATCAATCCCTGGACCTGGATTTCCCTGACGAGACGATCCTCTCGGTCGATCATGTTGTCCCGTGATGGCAAATGCATTTCGACGGTGCCTCCCGGAGCCCCACATGTAGGAGGCTCAATGATCCCAAGCTCAATAGAGTGGGCCTGGGTATTGTCATCATTACCCCGGCGCAGGCCATCCTGCCATACTCATTCCTATTGTCAGATGGTTGTACAAACAACGAGGCAGAGTACCAGGCTCTCATCACCGGCCTCGAATTGGCCCTTGAGATCCATGTGCCTCATCTTCATGTGAAGGGAGATTCTGAGCTGGTAATCAAATAGGTTAATGGCGACTACGTCGTCAGGAAGTCGGGGCTTGCACCATTGCTGGAGTACACCCTCTGCCTAATGGCCCAATTCTCTTCTCGACCAGAGGTTACCCATGTCCCATGGTCGCAGAAAGGCCAAGCAGACGCCCTGGATGGTTTAGTCGCGTCACTCGCAGAACCCGAGCAAGATGATTTGATCATACATGTGGCACACCAGAGATTCATTGCCCCCATCATCCAATAAGACAATGATGGCCTGCGGGTAAGTCATCTCACTGTCGGACCCTCTACGTCAAGGGTCCCGGGTTCGTTAGACGCAGTGATTGAAGCCACTCCCGACTTGAGGGAACCTTTTGTTGAGTATCTCCAAAATGGTCGCCTCTCGGACGATCGGGCCGAGCGCAAGCGAATCCGACACTGCGCGCTGCAATTTACCCTCCAGTGCGGCCCCAGTCTTGAATAGATCCTCTATAAGCGGAGTTTCGACGGTGTCCTCCTCCGTTTCATCCATGGAGTAGAGATACCTCATGTTATTCAAGAGGATCACGCCAGTTCCTGTGGCGCCCATCAAGCTGGCCCGAAGCTGTCCCATCAGATCCGGAGGTTTGGGTACTTCGGGCCCTCTATGATCAACGACTGTATTGGTTACACCAAGAGATGCCACGCGTGCCAAGTTCATGCCATCTTCCTACATCGGCTGCCGGAGCCCCTCCACCCCACCAAGTACTCTTTTACATTTGCGGTATGGGGACTTGATGTAGTGGGACCGTATCCACCGGCAACAGCCCGCCAGTGTAGGTTCATCCTGACTGCTACAGATTTCTTCTCCAAGTGGGCAGAGGCAGTTCCGCTCAAAGAGGTCAAAGCCCATTCCATCGTTGACTTTGTGAGCTCCAACATTATCCACCAGTTTGGGGTCCCTCACGCCGTCCTCACCGATAACGGTACCAACTTCCATGCTGCTAAATTAAAGAAATTGTACGCCAAGTATAACATCCGGTCGAACCATACCTCCTGCTACTACGCGCATGCAAATGGACAGATCGAGGCGTTTAACAAGACCCTCTCTAACATTCTGCAGAATATGGTTGGTCAGAACAAGAAAAGTTGGCCGGACAAGCTCCCCAACGCCCTCTGGGCTTACCGGACGACGACTCGCAACTCTACCCAGGTGACCCCATATTCCCGGGTGTATGGGGCTGAGGCTGTCCTACCCATTGAGATCCAGCTTCCATCGCTACGCACTGCATTTTATGACCACCAGACATCATATGAGGTAGCTGAGATCCGTCTAGCCTAATTAGAAGCACTGGATGAGAACCGGCTTCGTGCCCTACACAATCTGGAAAGGCATCAGGACAAGATAGTGAGGGCCTTTGACAAGAAGGTTCGTCTCCGCTCTTTTCTACAGGGGGACCTGGTACTGGCCCTTAGAGCGCCAATGATTCCCGGTAGGAAGCCGCCCAAATTAGAACCCAAATGGGAAGGGCCTTATATCATCCATAAGGTTTACCCCCAATGGAGAAAACTCCTTGGTGACCACATATGGAGAGCATATAACCCCTCCCACCAATGCCAAATTCCTCAAGTGATACTTTTCTTAGGGAAAAAGGGTCTTGCATGACCCTAAACTGCAAGATGGTCCAACATGACCCTAAATTGTAAAGTCCTGCATGACCTTAAACTGCATCTTCGTCATGCAAGATGATATAATGCAAAATAGTCCGAGCTCTACGACTTTAAACTATGATCTCCCCCTCGTCCTTACTGCAAGACGTTAAACTGCAAGCCAGTCAGGCCTTCCTGACCGAGGCTCAGCCTCAGGCCCCTTGGCCTCCTCGGGCCCCGGCCCCCGTCCTTACTGCAAGACGTTAAACTGCAAGCTAGTCAGGCCTTCTTGGCCGAGGCACGACCTCAGGCCCCTTGGCCTCCTCGGGCCCCAGGCCCCCCGTCTTCACTATGAGATGTTAAACCACGAGCTGGTCAGGTCTCCCTGACCACGGTCGGGCCCCAGGCCCCCTAGTTTTTTCCCCGACTTACCCTCTTACGGGATTGTACGGTATGGTGTGGGATTACGTCCTCATTCATGTCGGGTTACTTGTCGTACCTTACATATCCCCAAATGAGATGCTCCTCGTCCAGCATGACGTTAAACTACATTTCAAGAACTACGTGTGGATTGATTCCCATTTTGATGGGATACGTAGGAATGCTCAGACGCCTCATCTTGAGCCCAGCCCCAAGCTTTTCTCTTCCACTATCCCCTCCTGGGAATATTTTCCTTGGAGGATCTTTGTGTAGCCAGGGAGTAGGCTTTCTTAGCCCCGCTCATACAACCCCGCTCACACGAGGATTGTAAGTGTTGCACCATGTTTCCACTCCCGTTCTTCTATTCCCCCCACTTCCTAACCGCATGACGCTAAACTGCATGGCCTTCAAGAACTACGTATGGCTTGATTCCCATCCTAATGGGATACATAGGAACACCCGGACATTTCGTCCATTGTCCTATCCCAAAAGCCAAAATCTTCCCCTCAGGTCGAGACATGGAAGGGTGCACACTTTTGCCCCAACTCACATCAAGCAAGCCTCGACTCGGTTGTACATCCCCCCTAGAGATGTTTGCCTCTTTCATGGATGGATACAACTATGCTCCACCCACTCTTTGACTGGGATTCCATCATTTTTGCACACCCAGAGGGATCCCCAAGAATGGCCTAGATACTACGCCCAAGGGCTCTCCTACCGATACAGGCCAATGCCCCTGAGGGTTTTCAAGCAGCAAGCCGATACAAATCCTGCGTTGCGAATTTGGTCAGCGGTCGACGCTCATTTGTTGATCCCATATTGGGTCACCATAGGAACATTGTGTTTAGAACATGGTCAAAAGTGTCCTGGATCTTCGGGTCCACCCCAAGATGTCCCAGACATCGAGTGCAGTGATTCATTCTGCCCCATCCCGAGGTGACAAACTTCCCCCCGGGTGGTGCTAGCGATCGGGCCCACGGCCCTGATTCCCCATAGGGGTGTATGGTGTGATGTAGGACTACGTCCTCATTCACGTCGGGATCATGTACCATGTCGTACGCCCTCCCTTTATGAGGCCTAGCCTCAGGCCCCTTGGCCTCCTCGGGTCCCCGACCCTCGTCCTCATGTAAGACGTCAAACTACAAACCCGTCAGGCCTTCCTAATTAATGCCTGATCTTAGGCCCCTTGGCCTTCTCGGGCCACTCCGCTAAATCTCTTACCCGGGGTGTACGGTGTGGTGTAGGACTACGTCCTCATTCACGTCAGGATCATGTACCCTGTCGTACGCCCTCCCTTTACAAGGCCCAGCCTCAGGCCCCTTGGCCTCCTCGGGCCCCCTGGCCCCTCGTCATCTTTGCAAGACGTTAAACTGGAGGCCAGTCAGGCCTTCCTGGCCGAGGCTCAGCCTTAGGCCCCTTGGCCTCCTCAGGTCCCCGACCCTCGTCATAATGTAAGATGTTAAACTACAAGCAGGTCTGGCCTTCCTGACAAATGCCTAACCATCAGGCCCCTTGGCCTTTCCGGGCCACGGTCCAGGTCCTATCTTATATGATCGTATGGTGTGATATAGGACTACGTCCTCATTCACGTCGGCTTCTTCGCCATACCGTACACCTCCCTTGTTTAAGGTATATTACTCCCCTCCTCGTCCAGTATGACGTTAAACTACATTTGGATAACTACGTGTAGCTTGATTCTCATTCTCATGGGATACGTAGGACAACCTGAATGCCTAGGATTTGGGTCCAGCCCTGTCCCTCGGGAATTTTCACCCCATTTTGGCCCCTTGGCCTACCCTTCCTCCATGAGGGGATTATATGGTGTGGTGTGGGATTATGTCCTCATTCGCGTCGGTCTCGTAATGACCACGCCATGTAACTCTCCCTACTGAGATGTTTCGTCGATCCCTTTTTAGCGGTTTACCAATGTGCATACGAGTACTCTGGTTTCTTACCTCGAATGATAAGCTTTACTCGGACACGTCCGCACCCGCTTTCCAGGCTTTGTGTATCCCTGCATCAGGGCTTTCATCATCCTTCACACCTGTAGGGATCCCCATGAACGTCCTGGATACTACGCCCAAGGGCTCTCATACTGTTACAGGCCAACACCCCCAAGGGTTTCAGAAAACAAATCGATAAAATCTCGGGTTGCGAATATGGCCAGCGGTCGATGCACGTTTGTTGTTCCCACCTCAGGCTAACGCGATATGGACGCTGCGTTTCCACCATGGTTAACAGTGTTCCTGCATCTCCACGCCAACCCATTAAGCCCAAAATGTCGGGTGCACAATTCACACCCTTCATCACTTCACCGTGTCCAAGTAGAGTCTCGGAACCCTTGGTACTTTTCCTCCGTGCACATCTTCGTGTTGGGGAAACAAGTCGTGTCGAAGGTGTCCTTCGGGGCTCTCTACCAACTCCCGTTTGACTCGCCCCAAGTATTGCGATGAGGATACCCCCCTTGTTTCCCACACCGAGTTTAGATCACGTGGGCTTAGGGATCAGGTTGACATCTGTGCTTACCCGGGAAGTTGTCACCATCCATGGTCCGAGCACTAAGACCATAAACTAAGATTCCCATCAAGAACTACGTTCATCTTTATTCATATCTTGATAGGATACGTAGGAATGCCTAGACCCCTTGTCTTTGGGTCCAGCTTGAGTTCATCAAATTCACCTCTCTGGTCCTTCCTTCAGGACCCCGATTACGGGACCACGTGGCATAGTGAGGAATTATGCCCTCATTCACGTCGGGTTTGCAAGAGCTGCACCACGTGCACCCCCATTTTGAGGGTTAGCCCTCCTATTCCTCATCCCTCAGGACCTTAAAATGCGCCCTTCAGAACTACATATGGCTTGATTCTCATTCTTATGAGATACGTATGAGCGCCTGGGCACTTCCCTGTGGGCCCAGCCTAACCTTTGTGTTCGGTCCTTTGACTCGAGCATTTTCCCAGAGAATGCATGGTAAGTAGGGCTTAGGTCCTCATTCAAGTCAGGTTTTGTTACCACCTTTCCATGTATCCCCTACTCCCCATACCCATCCATGGTCCGAATTCTACGACCCTAAACTAATATCTCCCCATGGGAAAGGAATCTACTCCCTCTCTCTAATACGTCTCGTTGTCGTATTCAGATGTGTTTAGACAAAGAGCCCGAAGTGTGGGATTTTCATACGAACATTCCCCTCGTCCCATGACCAAGCTTCGTGAACTCACTATTTGGATCCTCATCCACTTCCACATCCAAAAGGACCCTCGGACGACATGGATACCAGGCTTAAGGTCTCTCCATGAATGCTAGACCTAAGGGCCCTCTAATCGTTTCGGGCCAACGTCCCTACGGATATCGGACAACATTTGTGACATGGTCCTGTGTTTCGAACATGGTCAACAGTCAACCCGCATTTGTCTTTCCCCATTCTAGGATAATGCGACAGGTTGCTGTGTTGCGAACATAGTCAGCAGTTATCCTCCATCGTCACGCCGCCATCATCGTGATCTGAATCGCGAGCGCTATGATTCACACATTTCCACTTCCTCATCTTCAAGTTGAATTCCATCATACTTGGCTCTTTCTCTTCGCGCATCTAGGTGCTCCAAATGATCGTGCTAGTGTCATAGGGCCAATATTCACCGAGAATCCCTTTGCCCTAACTTGCCCCATTTTTGTGTCGGGAAATTCCCACCACTACTGCTTGTTTCCCACACCGATCACGACTCAGTTGGGCTTAGTAATTTTGGCAGGATGTGTACCAACGTGGCCAGGCATCTCATCGTCCTGCATGACGTTAAACTGCACTTCCAGAACTGCATATGGCTTGATTCCCATCCTCATGGGGTACGTAGGAACGCCCGACCACTCTGCTTCGGGCCCAGCCCAATCCTCACTCTTGGTCCCTCGACCTGAAAAGTTTCCTCTGAGGGTATGTGGTATGATTTGGACTCCAAGTCCTCATTCACGTCGTTTTCATATCTACCGTGCCACACGCCCCCTGTGATCTTTCCTTTTGCTCCACATACTATCGTATGACGTTAAACTATAGGAGTCTATGTGTCCTCAGTGCATGACACTAAACTGCGGTTCTACCCAGAACAAGTTCAGGATGCCCCAAGATCTCACTGGGAAGTGACAGATCCCCTCGCCAGAGAGGCCTTGTCCCAAAGAAAGAATGATCCATGATCAGACCGATGCGCCCATCTGGTGTGCTCCCACCATGGTGGTGTAACTACCTAAGTGTTGGATTCTATTTTGACAAACCATCACTCCATATTCCATGCTTTGCGTGCCCCTTATTCGGACCCTCGTCCTCTTTCATGTCTGAAGGAACCCCCTAACGGCCTGGTCTCATGCCGCATCGGCTCACCTACTATCCTGGGCCAACGTTCCGGGAGACGGGTCATGTCTGGAAGGACCCCCTAATAGTATGGATGTCTGACCTATGGTTTGCCAACTGTCCTGGGCCAACGTCCCGAAGGATTGATCAACAACATTTATGACATGGTCCCGTGTTTCGAACATGGTCAACGGTCGACCCTCATTTGTTGTCCCCATTACAGGCTAACGCAGTGAGGATACCGCTTCTCCTCCAAGGTTAACGGTTGTCCCTTATTATCACGCTATCCCCACAGTGTTTCGTATTTTGGGTATCATGATTTACACTTCCCATTTTCATCCGTTTGGACCGATTTCAGCGCCCCTGGCATTGCCCCGTTCGTGCATGAGAGCACGCTGAAGAAACGGTAATTCGGCTATCCTGGAAGTTCCTCCTCTGATCAAGCCTCCCCCATCTTTTGGGAATCTGGACTGGTAGTTTGAATCCTGTAGCATGATCCCCACTCCTATGTTAGGTGGTATGAGAGGGCAACTATCTCCCATTTCTCACATCAGGCTCGACCCACGTAGGCTTGGAGAATTGTTGTTGAACGTCCCTCAAACATTGTAGGGATGTAACAAGGAAATTCAAACAGTGGAAATCGTGCACGCTATGGCATTCAAAAAAAAGGAAAGAAATTGAAGCACGAAAGTACCAATAAAAGGGTTTTGGGTTTGTTATAATACCTAAGGGTTGACTCCCACCATGGACGGGTTGACCCCGTCAAAAGAGCGTTGCAGCTCCGCCACCCGTTGACTCGCGGCATCCAAGGCTTGCTGCCGCTGAATCAGCTCCCAATCCTCCTCATTAGTGGTGGGGCGCAATTCATCAATCCTGGCTTTGGCCCTCTCTGCGTCAGCTTGAACGGCAGCCATCTTTCTAGAGGTCTGCCTCATATGCTCTTCTGCCTCTGCCAACTGGGCCTTCAACCGTGAGACCAGCTCAAGTTGTGCATCAAGAGAGGCTGAAAGATCGTCTGCCCGGGTCTGCATCTATTGGACCTCGCCTTCAGCCTCCTGGAGCTTCTTGATGCTGGTCACCTTCCTCCGCTACCAGCCCATGCAGAGCCCACGATCATGCTCCCGGATCTTCTCAGCCATAAGGTCTCGGATGAGTGTGTGAGGATGTTGGGAATCCACTCCCCCAGCACATAGTTCGCGCAACCTCGAGTGGATTATATCCATTTCGGCTAGCCATTGCGCTTGGGGGGAGTCCTTGTTAAAGCGCGTGATCAGCTTCCTCGACCGGCGGCAGACTATGTTGCTGTCTTCCTCGTCGGAGGCCGTTTTGTCCCAGTCCGCACGATTGGCAGGCTTGTACGTGGGATACACCTGCAAGAAATCCTTGGCAGGATCTACATCTGGTGTTGAATCTGGTACGACACCTGACGCCGAAGCCGGCGCGACAGGACTGGGACCGACCAGTTGATCCTCTTCCTCGGAGCCCACCTCAATGACTTTGGGTACGGCCCTGCTGATAGTTCTGCTAGTGATGGTGTGCATCGCAGCTTGAGGAGATGGGGGGACTATCGCAACCATCACCGGAATGCCCCTAGGAGGGACTCCACCAGACATCCCGACCAGTCTTGCCGCAGTAGCCCACGCCAGTCGGAGAACTGCACGACAGAGAGGGACACAAACGTTAGTTGACATGGCCTACATGTGACAACGAAGAGACCGGTAGAGGAGACTTATGGAGATCGACCTCCTGGTGATGCTCTTGATCTGGTGCTGATGGGACCCCGAAATGAGGCCCTCAGTATACTGTTGGTAGGTCTGGAGATTCCGGAGGAGCCACCTCGGGTGCCCTGGTCCCACCAGATGCAGAACTGGACGCAGCCATAGGCGCGGGTTCTGAAGGTCCCGCATCATCACCCGCCAAGGAGTGAGAACGAGGCCTGTGAACAAGTTCCTCCTGCATGGCTCAAACATTAGTGAGAAGTCCATAGTGACCCAAGAACAGATCGTAAGGAGAGAAGTTCGGAATGCTACCTCAAGAGCCTCCACGAAGTCGTTAGATTCTGAGCCTCGGTCTCTGACCTCGCCCTCCTCCAACGGGCTCCCTCCTCTAGCCTCATCCTCCCGAGAGGAGTCCTCTGATTCCTCTGGCAAGGGGAAGCTCTCCCTCAGATCGGCAGCTGATAACTATGGGGGGACCGTCTGATTCAACAGTACCCTCACCCGGTCTGTCATTGGGTGAGGGACACCACTGGAGTGGACGTAATCCTCCAGCTCGTCCAGGTACTATTCTGCCTCCGCCGGAGACGCCATGAATCCAACCCGAACTGGGCCTATGCCCGGTAATTCCATCCCGAGGAGATTCAGGTGGGCCCATATCTCGGGTGGGCTGAGGAATTTCCGGTTGACATCCCAAATGTCCCAAGATTCTGGGACGACGGAATCTTCTGCTATGTCAATATGACATAGATGCTTCCCCTGAGCCTGAGTAGATATCCTACGAAATCCCCTCGGTGGTCGCCCCTCCGGATGGCCCTACTCTTCCGGAATCACCAGATCCACTGCTGCTGCCATACCCTCGGCTGGTGTGGGTCTCACCGCCATGACAGCCCCGCCACCATGAGCATCCCTAGCTGCCCTCCGACCCCGACCTCGAGATAGAGGAGGCCCACCGTCACCAACCCGGATAGTTGGTTGCTTCAGCATCTCCCCTGGGTACGCATCCTCCCAACAGATGGCGTACTCCTTCACCAATCCGAAAGTGGTGGTGGATGGAGGCAATGCAATCCGCTTCTTCCCATCTTCCCGTGTGAACATGAGCCACAGCTGCCTCATCACACACGGGTGCTCCTTGTGACGCACCTCCCAGTAGACCTACGAGGTCAGCTGCTGGAGGCACCGGAACTGCCTCGAAAACCGATGCAGGGTGTACGGTTCGCAGAGTGGCTCATGATCTATCTGTGCCACCAAAACTCCACCTCGAAAGGCCAGGAGGTAAGCCCGATGTTCTTCGGTTCCCTGCCCATCATCAGTATGTATCCCCGTCGGCAAGGGGAAGGGGTGGAAATTAAACTCGTCCGCCCTCCACACCCGATTCAGTACCATCGGAACGGCCAGTTTGAACGGGAAGCTCCCGACCGTGTTCAGGATGGAGGGGCGGAAGTTCGATCCCGGCGGCGAAATGGGGATCGGATACTCGTAAAGCCCCCTAATATGCACTGCGATCCACCCATACAGGAGGAGGAATGGCCCGCATATCCTTGGCGGATTCTTTCCCTCGCTAATATGCCGCAACATTCTGTACAGTTTGGCGAGCATCGGAATCCCCAGATTGATCTGCTGCCCCATGGCCAACATCGACGCCATGATAAACGAGCTGGGCCGCACCCCCATGCTTGTATCTCTCACCAGTAGGATCCAACCACAGATGAGAGCCGCGATGAACACCGCCAGCCTGACTATCGGCTGTTGTTCAGTGCTTACACTGAAACCCCAACTCCTCCATTGGTTGTCCTCTAAGACCCGCCAGTACGAGTGCCCCTTGCCCCGTTGGGCCGCTCTCGGACAAGTTCGAGGCCTTGGAGGGAACTCTCGATTCTCTGGGAAATTCAGGAAGCATTTGAACCATCTCCTAAAGTGGACATCCCTTACTGCCTCCTTGTCCTCTCCAGGGACAAGTGCCATCAGCGCTGACGCCAGTCGCGACATCTGCTCCGTATCCTCCCACGTGCTGATGATGGGAAGGAATTCGTCATACATAGCCCCCAAGATCGGGACCCCAGAAATCTGGTGGACATCCCACGGGCTGATTCCCGCCTCCCCGTGATGCAGGTGAAAATTGTTGGTCCTAGACGACCATCTGCTCTGCAATTCCGGCATCAGTTTCTTGGGTTGGTAAATGTGAAATTGGGAGGCCCATGCCGCCTCATACAACCCCACTCTCCTCAGCTTGGCCCAAAACTCCTCGCATGAGGCGCCTACCCAGTAGGCCCAGGCCCAGTCATCCGTAAAGTTGCCGCCCTGGCGCAGGCCCCACTCATCGGACCATCCTTTCTTCGAATCCTGCAAAGCCGCCTTCAGCATGGTATGGTAGAGGTGAGGGGAAGTCTCCGGCTGCAGTGGCTTCCCGTCAATGTCGTTCACATGGTTATAGAGACACTCAGCGGTGACGGGTGTGAAGTTATCTTGTGCGTGGCCATCGGCTGCCCTGAACCATTGGTGCTGGCATGGTATGCTCCTAAACTAGCAAGCTGGTTCATCCCTACTCACCTTAGGGATAACGACGTCATCCCTTAGCCTAAAGCCGTACAGTGGAAGTTTCTTGCATTGCGGATAACCCTTCTGACCCTACGATAGCAGATCTGTCAAAGAAGTGTGGTCCGAGTGGCTTCAGACCATCTCCCCCAGGCCTGGACAGTTGTCCATATCATCCTAACGAGCAGCATCTGCAAGCACCCCCAATACGGCCTCTTGATGGGCCATTTTATCTCTGGCCCTCAGAAAAGAATTTTTTTCAGCTGGATCGCGAAGCTCGACTACGAAGCTAAACCGCGAAGCTGAATCATGAAGATCGGTCGCGAGACCAAGCCGCGAAGTCTGGCCAAGGCCGAAAAGCAGTGGTTCTCTTGGTGCGGACGCAGAGCCGGAGACCCGCGGTTCGCCGCGAATCTCGATTCGTGGAGGGCTGTTGCAGAGTACGCGGAGCTTTGCGATGTCGAGAGCACAAAAAGACAAGGAAGGCATGTGAAGACAAAAGAGGTCGACCCCCCTATTTATAGGCAGCGACCTCGGAGCATCGTGGAGCACCTCATCCGAGGGGAGCATCGCGGCGCGCCCAGATCTGTGGCCCCGGTCAGCACTGCGGGACCCCTTCGCATAGCGGCATCGTGAACCACCATCAATTTTGGCGATTTTTACTCAGACTTCGACCCTTTGCCCTCCGCGCCTCCAAGTCTGAGGGGGGGAATTTTTTGGCGCCAAAATATGGCCGGGAAAAAAGGAACAAAAAAAAGACGGCTGGAAGGCTGCCTCGCGAAGCAGCACCGCGAAGCAACGCTGCGAAGCACCGGCGCCAAGCACCGCGGGCAGCGCGGTCTCGCGATGCTCCAGAGGCGGTAATCCTCCACGATCGCATTTGACGTTCGCGAGCCACCGCGAAGCTCTAGATAAGGTAATACTCCGCGAGCACATTTGACGTCCGCGAGCCGCCGCGAAGCTCCAGAGGCGGTAATCCTCTGCAAATGCATTTGACGTTCTCGAGCCGCCACGAAGCTCCAGAGGCGGTATCTTCCACGAATGCATTTGACGTTCGCGAGCGCGCCGCAAAGCACCGGAGGCGGCACACGAGTTCTGCTTCGCGGCGCCCCTTCCCTATAAATACTAGACTCCCCCTAAGTCCCGAAGACGGACAATCCGACCTTTCGGCTTCTCCTCTCCCGAATCGCGAAGCACTCTTTTCCACATGAATCATGAGCTCCGCAAGGTATTTCTACTTCGCGAGACGCCTCTTCTTTGTCTCGTTTTGAGCCCCTCTTCCGAGAGGGATGCCCTTCACGAAGCTCAAGGGTATTCGTGAAGGAAGGGGATTCCCAAGGGAACTCGGGCAGCCGCGGAGCACTTATGCTTCGCGAAACACCCAACCCATACTAGTGATCCCTATGCTAAGGGAGGATCGCTACACATCGCGAAGCACATTGCTTCGGAGGACCCTGCCTCGCGAGACACCCCTTCTTCGCGAGGCAGTGCTCCGCGAACACTATTCCACTTCGCGAAGCACCTTCCCCCCACACCTATGCCCCATGCCAAGGCCAAGGCACTCCGCTTCGCGAAGCACACTACTTTTATTAGTGATTCCTCTTCCCGTGCGACCCTCCAAGTTTTCACGATGTGATTTCAATGTCCCATGGACAACACCACCTGTGGCGTTGCTTTGCCTGATGCTTCATCGCATAGGCACGCTAATGGCTATTGCTTCTTCGCATATCCACGCTAACGTGGACCCTTCGATGGTTCGTCCTACAACCCCCCTTGACCATGGATATACTGGTACCTTCCCTTCCCCAAGGACCAGAGGGTACCAGTTATGTAAGTCCTAGGGGTGTGGAGTGAACCCACCTCGTCCGAGCAGCAGGACGTTAAACTACCCGGCACCACGTCCTCAAAACATGACGTTAAACTGTGACCCCTGCGCTTTGTCACACCCTGGGACTCCATCCTAGAGTAAGTCCCAACACCATGGGCCGCCTAACGCGTAAGCCCCTCTTCACTTCTCACAGATGCATCCTTCGCGACGTGATCGTCAGGTCCTTGCAACCTCTTGTTTCCCATACCGAGCATGACTCACATGGGCTTAGAGTGAGCACCGACTCTGACCTCCACCCATAGCGAACTATGAGGACTTTGATCCGTGTCAAGGCATGGTATGTAGGAAGCATCCATGAGGTTCAAGCCACATTTCTCAGTCATTCATTCACATCGAGTTTCACCCTCATCCAGCATGACGTTAAACAGTATGCCCCCTTGCCCCGTATGACATTAAACTGCACACCCATTTGAACTACGAGGTCTTTGATCCATGTCAAGGCATGGTACGTAGGAAGCCTCCCTGAGGTTCAAGCCTACCCGTCATCTCATTCACGTCGGTTCACCCCTGTCCCGCATGACGTTAAACTGTATTCCCCAATCCGAACTACGAGGACTTTGATCCGTGTCAAGGCATGGTACGTAGGAAGCCTCCTGAGGTTCAAGCCCAATAATCATTGGCCCATACCGTCTCCTTGTCGGTGTTCCAAGTCCCCATTTTCAATCTGAACTACGAGGACTTTGATCCGTGTCAAGGCATGGTGCGTAGGAATCCTCCCAGAGGTTCAAGCCCATCTCCCATCTGACCAAGTTCCCTCGTTTACGTTGGTTCACCGACACCCACTGCCCATCGTTTATTCACGTCAGGGTTCACTATCGTCCTGCATGACGTTAAACTGTATTCCATCAATCCTGAACTACGAGGACTTTGATCCATGTCAAGGCATGGTACGTAGGAAACCTTCCCGAGGTTCAATCCCACTACTAGTGGACCCACGGTTCTACTTTCACGTCGGTTCGCTGACAAATCCCCTTTAGAACTACGAGGACTTTGATCCGTGTCAAGGCATGGTACGTAGGAATCCTCCCAGAGGTTCAATCCCATCTCTCATCGGACCAAGGTCCACCTTCATGTTGGTTCGCTAACGATGCCCATTGGACCAAGGTCCTCCTTTACGTTGGTTCGCTGAAGACATTCATCAGGCCAAGGTCCACCTTCATGTTGGTTTACCGGCACCATCCCGATCTACGCAGACTTTGATTCCCTGCCACGGCGATACGTAGGAAGCCTCTCAAAGGCTCAAGCCCAACCTCACCGTCGCCCCTGCGATGGTCCCAGTTCACTCCCCCTACACTCCATTCACCCACCTATCACCCATCCTGATTCTCACCCAGACTGTCATATCTCGGTGAGACCATGTCGGTATGATCCTCTTCACAGCCGCCCATGGACTGGCCCCGGTATCGGCATCCCTTCAAGGGAAATCCCTCAGTCCGATCTATCTGAGCTAATGCTCTAGTTGGGTTGATCCGTCTCTGCTGGAAGTTAAACTCATGGCGTACCCTGTGTTAAACACGGTAATCTGAGGAAAATCTCAGATATGTGTCTATGACAGATAAATCCCCGTGCTTGATGTGGGATGCCTCGGGCTTCCACACCCTCGAGAAGCCCTGTGACCAGGGACACCAGACAGACATGCCAAGTTCCCCAGCATCCAGAGACGCTACTGATGCCTCAACGTGACTACTCCCCCGACTGAAGGTTGCTGCCCTGATCGGACCCTTTCGAATGTCCCGACAGAAGCCGTGTAATTAACCGGCCTCCATGGAAACATGGCACTGGGAAGAGTTTCACGAACTACGTATGAAATCTATGAGGGAGACGCGGACTAGGTAGTGATCTCCGAGGAGGAATCCATGGATGGAAGAATCAACATCCCATCATCTCGTTTCGATCAAGGAGTAGACATACCTGAACAATGAACGAATTACGCCCGCCATTGGAAAGCAGGAATGCGGGGCAACAAAGCCGCGCATCCTCCTCCGCGGACGGACGGATGCGCGCGCGCCCCGGTGAAAGCATCGGAAATAGCATTTTTATTTGATATTTCATCATTTAATTATAAGGATATGGCATTCCAACATACCATAGAAGCAATAAATGATTACTTTATAGCTCATTAAATTTTTTTTATTTTATAGCTTTTATTTATAATTATTTTCTGATTTTTTTTCATGATGATATGGAAAATATTCTATGATATGTAAGAGATATTTTTACTCATAACACCATATTTATATAGAATGTATATCATATGTTATTTTTTATTAAAGTGTTTCTCCAATACAACCATCCTATTTTAAATACTTTTGAACATTCTTGTATATTTTGAAATATATCTATATGTGGATCAAGTGTTTGATGAATATCCATCAAATTACTCATCAATTTTTATTACATTACCTATCATTCAATACATTGATGTTGATTAATTAAAATCATAATTCAACATAGTTATTAATATTTTCTTTCCTATTTCAGAATCCATTTATTCATCATGTATCATTAGTGTTTCATTGTATATTTTATGCTGAAATATTTCACATCAGTGGATTTCATAATTGTAGTTGACATACTACTTCACTTATATTTTTTCATTATCAGACCTCTTATATCTATATTGTTTATATGAATTTGTTCTCAAATAGAGGCAACATTCTTCATAATCTATATAAACCATCAATTCATATTCTAATTTATTTCCCTATAATCAATTATAAATGATTCAAAAATAAATTTTTAGTTTTATTCCTAATATATATTACATTATCTTCACCCTTATAACCTATAAATATAGTTGACCACATATCATATATTGTTACACATTTGGAACCTTTGTTGAACTTATCTGAACCAAGTTGACATATTTTAGTATTCATCAATTATCTAATATAATCATATTAACCTACTATAGAATCTTCCAGTTTCTATGAATATGTTTTATAAATAGTGTAGGAATAAACATATTTTTTGTAATCATTAGGTTAATGTTAATCAATCAGATAATAATTTGTACCTACTAGAAAAAAAATGTCTCAAATGAAATATGATTATACTTCCATAAAAATAACTTATCTATTTTAATAAACAACTTATATTTGAATATAAACATTAATAAAATAAAGTTTTAGTGTTTATAACTCAATATTTAATACCTTCGATACAAATTCATTTTCATGGGATAATTGCACTATGTCTTATGGGGGTCAATTAGTTCATGATATTTTATTGTCATTAAAGCATAATATTTTAATGTACAACATTTTATTATGATTTGATATCACCAAAAAAAATTGAAAATAAAATAAGTATTAAAAATATTGAACTTATGAGATTTATAGTGGGGTTTGGAATAGATTTCTCTCGGTCTAATCCACAAACACTCAACTCCTATATCATGTTTATTTATCTAGGTCTAGTCCTTCCCTATGAGAATCCCCAAATGATTTATTTTAGTTGTTAGAATTCACATGCCTATCATATTTTCATGTGATCATACAAGTCTTTAAAAATTAGAAATAAACACTTTGTACAATGATTTCACACAAGTATTTATAAAATAAAATACTTAATATAAAAAAATTTAGCACATAGATACAAGGTAAATCAAACTAATGTAAAGAGATCAACTAGTCAGATAATAAGAACAGATTTTAGCTCATGTAGAATCATTATCGATAATGAACGGTTGTTATTCAGATAAATAATATAGAATAATTTGATTATTCCCAATCAATTTCTTTTCAACGATCAGAATCACAGAAATAAGAGAGAGGGTGTGTCTATGTTGAGAGTGAAATTGGTTTCACTTTATTCTAATCTCTTATATATGTTATCTAGTTTTTATACTCTTTATTTTATTCCTAGTCACTATTTCTTGTAATGATATCACATAAAATTTGGCCTCATGAGAAAAAATAATTATCCATTACCCATAAAAACCTTAACAAAAGGATTGAATGATAAATTATTTTTTATAAATTATTTTCTAGGATCTTACATATTTTTAGAAATCAATTTTACCATATTTTAGCAGATTAATATGTAATGCTTCAATGGAAGAATAAATTTCTAATTAACATCCTCCAAATGAAATTAATTTACAAGATATAAAGTATTTTTTGTAAATTTTTATCATCACAATGCGTAATTTCTTGTATTATAATTCAAATAGATGAATGTATCCAGTTTTTCCATCTATATGTAACAAAATTCTCAAATATCCAAATCACATAGCCATATGGATCATATAGCATAATATCATCTATATAACAAAATATTATTGTAAATTAGGACCATGTAGTTGAATATTAACCATTTTCACATAATGTATTTGGTAATTAAATGTATACAATTTAAATTGAAGATTTATCAACATATTCATTTAATCATAGATGTGATTCATCGACATAAGAGAAATTAACTAGGTTGATTCAATAATGTAGATGATTTATGTTGGAGGTAACATCAAAGAGTCGATTGAAAGTGATAATTTATAAATGTATCCAAATATATATGTATAGAAATTCAAAACATATATCATTTTACAAATATATTAATTTTTTAGAAAACTTCAAAAATTAAATACTAATATTAGAATTTACTGGTTATGATTAAATCAAGACAAACATAATTAAAAACGAAAGCATTAGAATCATGTTATGGGTTTTTGATAATAGAAAAAATAAATTAAATTGTACATTTCAGAATTATAATAGTATTTAAACAACATGGTTTATTATAACATCTTATGCACTATTCATTATCGATATTTCATTTTCATTATTATTCCGGGTATTAATTGCTTCAATATTCATGAATTTTTTAGTTTGAAAGATATGGTCCTAAAACATTGGTAGTGGCTTCTTCATGTAAATAATGTTTATCATGATATAAAGATCATCTATATTTCTTATTTTTATATATACATATATTTATATAATAAGGTAATAAAAATAATATAATACTATATATAAATGGTAGTATGTACTTACGGAAAAGTGATGTTCCCATTTTTTGATTGAAGGAACAAAATAAAGAAAATATAAATTTATATTCTCTAAATAATTATTGGCATTAACCCTCCCCCCCCCACACACAGAAGGTGTAATCCTCATGGGGTGGAAATGATAAAATAGAAATAGTGACCCCCCGAGTCTCGCCTACAATAGGTCCGAGGATTGTGACTAGAACTAAGTGTATAGAAAAAACACAATAGGGAGGAATTAACCTCTAAAATAGAACTCGAGAAAAAGATAGATCAGACAGAAACCAACCAACCATAACTCAGTCAATAATATAACAAAAATCCCAGTTACAGATATGTATTGTAATGCGTGAACTACTACAACTGAAAGAGAAAACTGCAAGTACCAAAAGAATGTTAAAACAACAGCAACCCTGAATCCCAAATATCTAATGTAACCCCATGAAATTAGTAACTAGCCTTATCTCATTCATTCTCCATGGGACCTTAAAATAGTTCATATATACATTGGGTTAGCAAAATAGTATACTCCATTTGATACTCCCCAAATCCTCTCATGAAAAAGTAATGAAACAAAGCTAAATCATAGTGAACAACAACTGAATCTAACTCATCAACTAAACAGGCATACTATGTTTGAAGCCACACTATTTAAACTCTAACAAATTATCTCATACAGGAGTATATAAAATAATAAATAATATCACGAGTACCTCGCTACCATATTCCCATTGGTTTTCATATTTTCCCCAATGCCACACATCCTAAACATCTATCTCAAAAATGGATTACCCAAAAACACCTGGGTGAAACACTAAAACATGAACCTCGTGCAACACAACCACCATGTACATGCTACCAAAGTAACTATGTAGATATCAGGATAAACCACATCTCTAATAACATGTATCATAGGTCAGACATTATACCTCAATCCATTACTTCCCATACACCGAGTAATAATCCTGAAGTTATCACAACCTATACACATTACTCCTAAAGTATTACATTGGAAAATATATCCCGAATATATGTGGTTGAATAAACATAATCCATTATAGTCATCTAAAAATATATATGGGCATGTGTCTACAAGAACATTTAACTACTAAGACAAGAGTGTGGGGTTAAAGGGGGTAATCATCCAACCATCCTCCCACCCGAATGTTGGGGAACACCCTCCACCCTAGGGCTCAAAATCCCTAGGGAGTAAGTTTCAATAACTTTCATGGGGTGTATCCTATATAGAAACAAAAAATGTAGAATATACTATTTCACAAAACAACACTATGTTCATAACCTAGTATTACAATCAAATGTATCTAACATCTCCCGAACTCCTGAATACTACTCCATAGACTATGTATCCTATAAATACACAACAATTTAAAGAGATATATTATATTAACTTTTCCATTTTTATCAGTTTCACATTACATTAGTTAATTATAAAACCATTAATTAACTATAATTAATTCCAAATTACATTTCATTTCCTTCACACCCAATTTCCATTGTTTCTTTAAATTTAAATATTAGCATTGCATAGCAGCATGATCCAACCCAATGGGTTAACATAATTTATTCAATCATTTATTAAAATAATTATTAATTTACTATATTCCAAGGAATTCTAGAAAAAAAAATTCATAGCTACCAAACCCTAGGGGATCAACACGGTGAGTAGATGAACTATCTATCAATTATTTTCCACCTATAACAGGTGTGTTGACCCATCCTTTATATAGAAGATATTCATTGAATGTAGTTTTCAATCCCCATGCATCATCATACATATTGGAAAAAGGGTAGGAAATAATATCTTTCTTATGATGCGGGGAATATAAATCATATAATCAACCAGCAAGGTTTAGTAAGCTCCCAACATTCATAGGTAATGTCTTCCCTGACACCCACATGCATAGATCGATGTGTATCACAACACTAAACATCAACAGCCACCACAATCATTGAGAATCCCTACCCCCATACACTCACAACATCCATACAAGCTCCTAACACATAACACGAAGTAGGAAAATAACAACGAAACCGTTCTCTTGGCCCAAAACAAAGTATTATTCCTTCTCTTTTAATGAGCACTCATGGCACCAAAACAGAATGAAATCAGCCTTATAAGAATAAGGGTAACTCAAAACCCAACAAGGCGTTATTGTACATAAATCAACTAGATATTTAATCAATGTTGAATTAGCTAATTCGTTATTATTAGGTTTCAACAATGGGTATCCTAAACAAAAAGATATCATAGCTATCAAAAATTAATTAAACATAATTACTTTATCAATTTGATTGTCATCAATTTACAACAGTAACATCCAGATTCATTTAAATGCTTCTTTATCTTTGAAAAATAATTAACAATTAACACCATTTTACGTTATTTATGAATTTCCATCCAGAATGATATGCTAAAAAGGAAGGCATAGATAACAAACTACCTTGCAATACAAGAGGTAGTAACATGCAATCAATAGGAATTTAATTATCAATCTCAAATATTTATTATGTTAATTCCATTGTTATATAATTTGATAAAACCTTATATCTATATTGCTTCATATAAAATAATAGAGAAGAAAGGAATCCCCTAACTCAAAAGGTTCTTGACTTTATTTTCACAAGAATTAACCATGCATCAGACCACGGTGTCCTCCCCCACGATAAAGGCAACCACATGCGGATGTCGCAGGATGACCACACTAGCTTATACACAAGAAAACTCCATTAGAAACATGGAGATCACATTACATAACATGGAAAAGAGTAACTAGAGAAGAAGTATCAAAGAAAACACAAGAATAGAGGTAGATCATACCTCCTATTGATGATGTATCGACACTTTCTACTTTCACTAAAATAGGTGGTGCACATACAGCTGAAAGAAAAATTAAGAAGAAATGATCCAAGGGTTAAATATCAATCACACCACTCCTTTGGGATGAATGTCTCAAGGTGCCTCACAGAGAATTAAAGGAGAATGAAGGAAGTAAAGAAAAGTACCTAACATAGAAGGATTGGTTATGAGACTAATGGGATTTGAAATGGTTTAGAATTTCTATTAATGTATATCACATTAATCTACATGGTTTGATGATGTTACAGATTCCTAATCCTTAGAAGAATTATTATAGGAGTTATTGCCTTTTAATAGGGCGTAAATCCCTTAAAACAATGAATTGAATTTGTTTTTCATCAATAAAATGTTAGTGGGGAGAAACTATAGGATGTGGGCAACATTGTACACCTTTGGACATCTAGAAACATTGTACTCCTACCGACATCTGAAAACACTATACACATACCAACCTTTGGAAACACTATACACCTACTGACATCCAGAAACATTTTACACACTAAAAATGTTAGGAAACCCTACACACATATCGACATCTGAAATCATGGTACACCTACTAACAGTTTGAAACACGATAATCAAAACTAGAATTTGTGTTCACATAACTACAAATTTTGAAATGTTTTGGGGATAAGTAAAATTGAAATCTTAGAACACCTCAACAACCAGATTTTAACAAAGGAATAGACTGGAGTGGTCCTGGTCATTATATCAGATATATATCAATTATTCTCATCCTTGAGAATTCAATAAAACCTTAAAAGAATATAGAAAAGGGGTCTGAACAACCACTGATTGAGATGCCTCTTAAAAGAGAGAAATCCACAAAAGCACCAAAATAATTCCATCCCATAAAAATGAAATGTCTCCAATAAAAAATGAACATCATTATTAAATATTATATAATAATTAAAAAACTCTAGGTCCTGAGCAGGTATTGGCAACTCATGTTCAAATGTACTCTCCTCCACACCACCATATCACTATAAGACATATACTAAGGGGATAGAATGTCCATGAATCACCTACTCTTTGCAGTCCAAGATATCTACCATCGTCTCCTTGAATGTCACATCTTCATCAACATTTACCTCTCCCCAATTGATGACATGATAGTCATCATGAAGATAATAACGGAGCATAAACACATGAAATTCATCATGTATATGGCACATTTGTGGGGGAAGTGCTACCCGATGCACCATGGCTCTAACATGAGAAAACCCCTTGAAATGCCAAACAAATCCAGGAGAAATCTTACACTCTCTAACAAACATTTTATGACCATGATGGGGAGTCACCATCAGAAACTATTGATCACTATAATCAAACTCCAAAGGCCTCCACTATTGATTAGCATATGATTTCTAATTATCCTTTATTGCCTTTATCCTCTAAAGAATCATATGAACCTTCATTTTCGTGTTTTGTACCAGTTCCATCTATGGAATTGCTAAATATATGACCCATTTCCATGAAAACAGAAAACAAAAAAGTTAGAGATACAAGGAATCAAGTAGAACTATACTAATGATGGAACACAACCTATTGGTCTATGTGAACACCTCCAAGGGTAAGTTCCTTATCCATGAACTCTAAAATCATGGACACCAGAGCACAACATGTCTTTAAGAGTTTGGATGGTCTACAATTTCTCATCATCCGTATGTTGATGAAAAGTAGTTCTAAGTAAAATCATAGAACTGAAAGTGCACTAGAGACCTCTCCACAACCAAGAGGTAAAGTGAGGATATCGATTGAAAATAATCATCCTTGGGACTCTCTGGAGTCTCGCCACCTCCTCTTGATACAACCTCAGCAAAATTTTCACTGAGCCTGACTGCATGATTACTATGAAGTGGGTTAATTTCGTTAAATGATACCCTACCACCCAAAATGTATCTCGGCCTCCATGAGCTCATGGTAAACCGTTACCAATGTCCATTGAGATGTCTAACCATTTCCACTAAGGAACATCTAATGGTTGGATCAAACCATCAGGGACCCGGTGCTCGATCTTCACCTTCTGGAATACCAAAGATCAGGACACAATCTCAGAAAATACATTCTTAAAACTATGACAAAAAAACTCACTCTTTAAAGCACAATAAATCATTCTCAAGCAAGGATGCACTAATCAAGGAGAACTGTGAAACCCTTTGAGAACCATCTTACATGTCACCAAATGAATGGAAATCCATCCATGATATAAAACATGGTGTTGTTCATCATCAGATGAACCATTAGGGTCCTCACCCCCAACAAAACACAATCTCTCATGACCTCCACCACAATATTTTTTAAATAGAGAATCTTCCACTCACTGCACCAAATATGACTGCCTCTTCCTTTAAAAATACACACATCTTCCCTTGACATCTCCCATTTTCATATGCAATGTTGAATGTTATTCCATTAACCTTGAGGAATAACTAGATTAATGTATTGCATCAATACATGGGTTCTTGTTTAGTGCATTAGCTAAAAAATTCCCATTTCTAGGTGTATATGATATTTGGATGCCGTATTCATATAATAACTCCTTCCACTGACCCTTATGAAAGTTCCAGTCACACTAGCACACAAAATTCCTCAAGCTCTTATGATTAGAAAAATCCACAAAGTAGTTTCATAAGAGGTAATGTATCCATAAAATCATTGAAAACACCACTATAACTAACTCCAGACCATGGGTGGCATAGTTACACTCATATGGACACAGATGTCAACACCCATATGAAACAACTGATCTATGATGCATCATAATACAGCCTAACCCTAGATTTGAAACATCATAGAAGACATCAAAATAAACTCCCAATACTAGAAGACACTTAACAGTATCACTTTCCATCTTTTTCTCTATATACTAAATAGATTTATGTAATTTATTAGTTTTTTGAACCCAATATCCTTTCATGTCAATGTTATCAGAGGAGTTGAAACCTGAAATAAATTGTCTATGAACCTCATGTAATATCTCACAAGACCAATGAAACTTCACACATCTTCCACTATCATGGGGGATACAAAAGAAAAAATGCTTCTATCTTAGACATATACACTGCAAACACCTGATGGGGTATAACATGCACCATGAAAAAGACATCTTGATTCCAAAAAAAACATAGAAAACATCTAAAATAGCTACTGTTGAAGAAGAACTCCCAAAAAGGTGGGAATGTTATTTTCATGATCCTCCTCACATGTAGAGTAAAAAATTATTTCATTGACTAAAAAACACAAACCATTCAAGGAAATCCTGGAAAATAGGGTTCATCAACCCTATGAACACAACTCGAGACCATTTCACACCGAACATCATTACAAAAAAATCAAACTTCCAATGAAAAATAAAAAAAAGATTCCATTTGGATATCCTCATCCTTCACATGAATTTGATGATATTCAGACCATATGTCGACCTTTGAGAACCCAAATTATCATTTAAATTTATCGATTAAATATTCAATCCATAAAGGAGTATAAAGATACTTCACTATCACTTTGTTTAACTAATGATAATCGGTACACAACAGCATACTACCATCATCCTTCTTCATAAAAAATGGGATAATCCCATAGAGACAGACTCTACTAAAAGAAATTTACTTTTAATAGACTATAAAGATGGTTACATATCTCCCATAACTCA
Organism: Viscum album; assembly: GCA_963277665.1. Taxonomy (NCBI): domain Eukaryota; kingdom Viridiplantae; phylum Streptophyta; class Magnoliopsida; order Santalales; family Viscaceae; genus Viscum; species Viscum album. The sequence goes on along the minus strand of OY728130.1, from coordinate 539,540,678 downwards.
GAAAGGGCCATTATTTATAAAGACATAGGTATATGCGACACTCCTTACTGTAGTTTGATCCCAAACTTGATCTTTTGTCATTGGGGTAATGATAAAACCACTTCTGGAAGTACATTAGGTTACACTTATACAACCCTGGGAGAGACCAATTATAGAAACATTGATGAACTCAACAATATCTCAACCATCATTGATGAAAAGGAAGAAAGGCCCCTCAGACCAAACTTAGGATCTTGCTTACCAATAAACACAGCAGGATCTCAATCAGCATCAAGGAACAACACCTACCTCCAAAAGCAATCTACGATAGCCTGCATAGAATACAAAAAATCCATATCAAGGAAGAAATTGTTTTCTTGAATCCATAAACAAAGGAAATCTTCCCCAGAGCGATAATTCTCCAGCACTAGCTCACAGACTCAACATACTTTAAATAAGTCATCTCGGCCTCCAATTGGAATAATAAATGCCAAGGGAACTTGTAGAATTTCCACCTTATGTTCTACATCATGTAAAGGGAAAGGTGATATGTAGGATTTTATGGATCCTATGTGAAACAAGGAATACTACAAAAGAGAAAACAAGCAAAGGGTACCTCAAATAATGTCTGGCTCGCTTGGTTCTGGCAATGCTAAATCATGAAGCTGACCATGATCTACTCTGTGACCTCTCTAACACTAATGAGGACTTCCAACATGTTTGTGCTCTACTCTCTTATAATTGAGAGCCTATTTGTATTATCAAAATTCAACCCCATTTTCACTATACTTATCCAAATATAGTGCATCCTATTACTGCTTCCTCAGTTGGAGCTACCTCAGCAAAGGAACCTATAGAAAATCACCTCGTGGACGCTAACCGATATGATTGTTTGGTCACTATTGCAACTGATGACCTGAACCTCCCAATGAGTAAAGCACTTGTTCACGTATCAAAGACTTGAGAGCTTCTTCCCCTGGTGAAATGTGATTTTGAGGGCTCAGACCAACCCATGGCTAATGAAAAAACTAATCTTCCATGAAAATGTGTGACCCCATAACATATCTCTAATTCATGAGAAATCATAATGAATCCCCTCTTCTAATGATATTGTTATGGAAAAAATACTCTCAATGACCTCTACCATTGACATCAGCTCAAGATTTTTCCTCAGAATAAATGGTGGGAGATGGTGCCGGATGTCTGGATGCAAAGCCACTTTGAAATTCCTTGTGCGGTCATTTTAATCTGGAAACATGTCCCAATAATATACTAAAAGGTTCCTAAAATGGATTCCAAATTCTAAAACAATAGAGAACCCCTATCAAAGGGTAATAAGATCATGACATTTGGATGCCTTCATGGTTGAGTACATAAACTCAACTCATAATTTTTTTGGAACTCCTTCCATGGCATCATTTACTACTTGTGAGAATTCAGGAAAAATGAATCACCGCAACCTCGATGCCCCACACAGAATCATCACAACCAAAGACACACCATGCTCCTTTTAAGAATGGATTGATCCAAAGTCTATCTAACATCCTCCAACTAGTTTATTATGACTGAATCTGAAATGGAGCCCTCATACTTCTATAGACTCTAGTAAAGAAACTCTCAGAGTGTCCTCCTCCATGTGTTTTCATTGTCAACCTCAACACTACGATGATCTTCTAGTGTAGCCTATTTGACATCTTCTGCATGAACCTGAAAAGGATGTCAACCTCAAGACATACATGAAAATTAAAATACACATAGAGCTTATAAACCTAGAATATGGAGGTCTCACCATTATTTTTTTTTCATTTATTCATTTTTTCTTAACCTATACCATGTTAAACCTATTGAAACGCATGTATTAGGTAGAATTATGCATGATTTTTTCCTGTGTATTGACCCTAGAACTAGTATAACCTTGTTTATTAGTCACTGTACACATAATGTCCTATGAATCAAATCACATAGTTCCCTAAATGCATATTTTTGAACCAATCTCTAGTGTTTACATCACTTGCTAAACATGCCTAACATTCTTTCCCTACTGAGCCATGCAACCTTAAATGTGTCTAACACCAATCTCTATCGTATACCACAACCATACCATTGATACTACGTTTTCACAACCCCCTCCCCATAAGGTGTACCCCTCTTGGGCCTAAAATGTGATAAAGGAGATAGTTCTCCCGAGTGCCACATCTAGTAGGCCCTGAGTTGGCGACTAGCACTAAAGTAATGTTAAACACGCAAATAAAAGGCATTAACCTCTAAGATAACACATGGAAAAGAAAGAGATAATATAGAAACCAAACAAATCTGTCTCATACTACAATATAATAGTCAAACCAACACATATATGTAATTTTATGAATGATTTACTATAACGGAAAGATAAAACAGCAAGTACCAAAAGAAAGTAAAACACCACAGTGGCCACGAATCATGGATAGCTCATATAACCCCAATTATTTGTAAACAAACTTATCTCTATCATAAACTAGATGAAATGAAAATAAAATTTTAGATTTACATAGGTTTAGTATAACAATGTACTCAGTAGGATCCTCCCTAGAGTCTCTCATGAAAAAGTAATGAAATCATGCAAAAGCACATTTAACAACAAGTGAACTAACTAATCACCAAAAAAACTATTCTATGTTCCCATAATTACCACATATTCTCTCACCAAGTATTTAATATAAGAGTATATTATATTATAAAGAATATCGAGGGTACCCCGCTAACACTTCACCACTAGTATGTTGCCCTTCCCCGATGTCGCGTGTCATAACAATTTCTCTCCAAAAGGATTACCTGAAGACACCGGGGTGAAGCACCAAAAAATGAACCATATGAAACAAAACCACCACATCCTTGTAACCAAAGAAACTGTGTAATTTCTGGGATCCACAATAACTCACATAACATGTATCATATTTCATACATTATACCTCAATCCATTACATCCCATACACTAAGTAAGGATCCTCAATCCATTAGAGCCTATACGTATTACACCTATAGTAGTCTATAGGAAACTACATCTAGAATATATTTATATGAATGAACACATAACATTATAGGTCTCAATACTTGTATATAGGAATAAAATAACTATTGTTCCTACCATCACAAGAAACGACCTATATAAGAGAGAAGGGCTAAAGTGGGTAATCAGCTATCTATCATCCCACAAGAATGTTGGGGATAACACCCCCCAAGGCTTAGAATCCCCAGGGTGCCAGTTTCTATAACTAATGGTGTAGAGTAGCATATAAGAACATAAAAAGTATAGAATATAATTTATCTCACAACCACACTATGGTCCTAACCTATACATAGACTAAACTACATCTAACTTCACTCTGACTCATGACATATACTACTAATACTAGGTATCCTATAATAACCCAACCGTTTAAAGATCTACCATATATTATTTTTTCCTTTACATCAATTTAAATTTACGATAATTAATGCTTTAACCATTAATTAAAATTTATTAATTCCACATTACATTTCATTAGCATTACAACCAAAGTCTAATATTCTTTTTAAATTGCGTCATCCGTATAGAATCCCATCATGCTTGAAATCCATGGGTTAATATCATTTATTCAATTATTTTGATAAAAATTATTATATTCCCATATTCCCATTCCTTATAGAAATATATTTTATGATTCCAAACACAAGGGGCATAGTGTAGTGAATAAATGGAATTACTATCAACCCACTTTCACTTATAGATATATCATAGACCCATCCTTCCTCTATAAGATATCCATGGAAAGAACATGGAATACCCCACGTGTATTCGCTACTTTAGGAAAGAGTGTATGAAAGACCGTCTTCCTTAATTTTTAGTGAATATAAGGAAGATAGATAACCAAAAATATTCAGTAATCATCCAATTGTCACATTCATCCTATTTCATCACCTCGTGCATCCTCTCAAACACCCACGTACATTAGTCAATGCATCTCACCACTCTATGCATCAACTGGTGACAAAACTACCAGGACTCTCTACCCCCACATCTCACAACATCCATCTATGATCATACAACAACAGAAAAATCATGAAATAACAATGAAACTAGAATATTATTGCTAATCAGGAAATTCTGCCTTCTCACACAATGATCTCTCCTGGATCCAAAGCAGAAGGAACATAGTCATACAAGAAAGTGGGTAACTACTAAACCCACAAGTCATTAACTTTTTTAATCAAATATCTCTTTAATCAATATTGGTGTGGAAATTTAATTATTATTAGGTTAAAAGTTTGGGAAAACAAAACAAAAAAATTTTATACTTATCACAAATTAATTAAACATTCTTACTGTATAAATTTGATTATAATAAATTTACAAAAAAACTATACTCATTTTCATGACTCTTTATCTTTGAAAAAATAATTTATAATTAATCCATGTTTACATTCTTTACCAATTTCCATCAAGAACTTCATGCCAACTAAGGGAATCTTAGATATCTCACTATCTAGAAAAAGCAATATGAAATAACATCTTATTGATAACAATGTAATTATGAAGTTTAATTATTTATAATGTCAATTAAATTTTGATTTAGTGGGATAAAACATTATAACTCTATAGTTGCATGTAAAATAATATAGAAGCCATGAATCACTTACCTCAAAATGTTCTTGACGTTCTAAAAATGTGAATGATCCACGTAATAGATCATGATCGCCTTACCTATGAAAACTGCATCCACTCGAGGACGGCATGGAATGACCTCGGCAACTGACCCCCAAGAAAACGTCATTATAAACATAGAGATCACATTCCAAAACAACTAAAGTACAAACAGGAGATGAAGGATCAATGGAAACACTCGAACAGAGGTATCTCATACCATCAATCAATGGTGGACCGACACTTGTTTCTTCCACTCAAATAGTGGGTGCACATGAAGCAGGAAAAAACATTAAGGGGAAATGATCAAATGATTAATGTTCAATCATACCAATTATATTGGAAGAATGTATCAGGGAGACTCATACCTAGGGAAAGGAGAAAAATGAATGATGGAAGGGTTACCAACATTGAATGATTTTATATGAGACTAACATGAATTGTAATAGTTTAGAATTTTCATTAATGAAAATTAAATTAATCCATGCGGTATAACTATAAAACAGAATTTCAAGCCTAATGAAAATTAATATAGGAGTTATGGGCTTCAAATCAGCTTTAAATCCCTTAAAACAAGGCATTAAAAGGGGTTTTCATCCATGAAAATGATAAAGGGGTGAAACTTTAAGAATCTTGATACAATGTACACCTAATAACGTCTATAAAGAGTATACACCTACCGATATCTGGAAACACTGTACACCTACTAAAATATTGAAACAGTGTACACATACCGACGTCTGGAAACACTGTACACCTACAGACGTATGGAATCTGTATACACTGACCGACATCTAGAAGCATTGTACACCATACAATGTCCGTAAACACTATACACCTAATGACGCCTAGAAACACAATACACCTACCGATGATTGAAAAAACTATACACCAATAAACATCAAGAAACACAGTACACATACATACTATTTGAATAAGTAAACAAAAACTTGAAACATTGTTCACAGAACATGATATTTGGCATATTTTTATGGATATGTCACATTGACCACTCCGAACACTTAAAACATCAGATTTTTCAATGGAATGGACCTGATAGGTTTAGAACATAACAATTATTATTAAATAAATATACTATATAATAAATAAAATTATCAAAATAAAAAACTATGGGTGACGGTCTAGGAAAATTAATCATATCGCAATAAGAAGGCGTTAGTCGACACTGATGCATGAGTGATACATTTATCTCCAATTTGTTCAATAAGAGGAGCTAAATAATATTTCCCTCTCATAATTACATAAATTATATTAATGTAATTTGATTCTACTTTATTTTATTGATAAATTGTTTTTTGGAAGTAAATGAATAAATAAAATTTAATTTTCATGGTTAATATGTATACATAATATTTGAGATACCTTTTTTCTTACACATTATGCCTTGACAGATTTTTCATTATAAAAGAAAATAATACCTCATATTAAGGGAAGGATTCTAATATGGATTTTGAGTAGGTTGTTTTAAAGTTATGATGATTAAATGGTTTGAATAAGGGACAAAAATATGAACTATTTTATATGATAGGGGATGGAAATACATGGAATTTAATAAGTGATATCTATGACATATTGACACATTCATTGGAATAGGGATCCAAAGGGGATGAAAGTATAATTTGTGATATGATAATTTTAAAACATATTCAACCTACAATAATTATTCATGTTTGTGTTGGAATTTTACAATTATCTAACGGTGTAATCACTCGGTGGACCAATTTTATCATAAATTCAGTTAAAAAATATTATTGTTATTAATGTTCAATGTGAATGAATTTCAGGTTGAATAAATTAACCATAAATATTTATTATGATTTTAAATATGGAATTCATTTTACTAAATACAATTTTTATATGTTTAAGTATATAAACTAAAAACAATAATGAAAATATCGACATAACTACCTTTATGAGAAATGTATTTTTCACCATTAAACATAATTTAAATCCATTCCATTTGATGTAAAATGAATAATATGATTTTTAAACAACATTATTTATTATATAATATATACAATTTGTTAAAAATATTATATAATATATATTAATATAATTTTCTTATGACAAAAACACAATACATTACTAATAAATATTATTTAAAATAATGTTTTATGCCCAAAAATGAAATTAGAACAAAATATATTTTAATGATTATTTTAACTACCCAATTTTATTATTTATAGCTAAATAAATTTTACATTAATTAAATATAAATTGATTAAATAATGGATCTTTTACATGAATAGAAATTACAGTTATTACCAAAAGATATATTTTTTATTATTCACTAAATATATATATTAAAATAACAATAATAAAAAACAATCATTAGTTATTATAGACATGTTTAATTATATGAGTTTATTCAATTAATAAAGAAATGTTTTTCTACATGTTATAAACTAATTATAGTCTAAAAATTTAAGAATTTTGTAGATATTTTTTAGGAGAAAATATATTTTTAATTTTTAAAATGATATTAAATTTTTTTTAAATTATTTTCATATTGTTTTTATACTTTTTCACATTTACAGACCATTATAATTTTTTTTCATAAATTTTTATATCAATTGTTACCCTCAAATTTTAATGGATTTTTCATAATTTTTTATAATACCACGACTAATATAAAATCAATGTTGGGTGTAAAACAAGATATGAATTACTTTTTGAGTCATTGAATGAAAAAACATATAAAATTAGATTATATAATATTAATATAAAAAATTATAAACAACCCATAAAACATAAAGTCCATTGATAATTATTTCCATAAAGAAATATAATATATTCTTTCCAATAATCAATAAATCCCAACATTCTAGTTACTGTTGGAATCTACCATGAAATGATTTAGTAATGATTATAGATACTCATAAATAGAAAAAACAACTAATACATTCACATTTTCTTCATGTAAAGGGTAATTACTTATTTATTTTATCTACTGTAATAGATGAATCTCCTTTATAATGCATTTTTCTCTACATTGAATGTTTTATTCTTAGTTGTATAATCATGGAATATTTTAAAACATGTCTATATTTCTTACACCATCTATAAAAACAAAACAAGGGTTCTTGAAAAATTATTTTATATCCTATTATGAAATTAGTGTGAGATTTATTTTTTATATAAATTTTACACAAAACCAATAAATTTTTACATTCCTGAAATATTTTTATTACACCAATTTTCTACTATAAATAATAACAATCATGGATTTATTATATTTTCTATGAGTTTTTTATCACAAAATAGAATTATTTTTTCCTTTATATACATAATATTTCTTATATTTCATTGTTTTATTTTCATAAATTAATTTTATAATCATATAAAAAATGATAGGAACATTATTTTTCATATATAATTTTAAAGATTCAAAATAATTATGTAATTGATTGATTATTTATATTCTTTCATTGTGTACTTTTCTTCAAATCACCACTTATTTCATTGTGTGTATGTCTTATTTTATTAAAAAAATATAAATTCATAGCACAAAACATAATCAATGAATCATTATTTTTCCTATATAATGGAATTCTGACTAAGTTTGATATTGTAATATTTATTTTTTTACTAATGTACTTTTTAGTTATTTTTTATAAAAATAATTCTTATTCCCATTTACCATCCTCCATTGATGTTGTGTAGGGTTTTTTTATATTTTCTATGTGAATATGTTATAGCTAACCAAATTATCATATGTAACATCATACATAAATATAATGCAAAAATAAAAAATGTATTACACAACCAGGATATGAACGGTTAGGGTCTTGGAAAAATTATGAAAACACATAACATTTTACAAAATAAAACATACACATTTATATAATTCACTCTTATTTGGCTTATTATATGACCTCATGTACTCTGTAGTATAAGTTATCACCTAAAGACATACATAAAATTATGTGATAACAAAAAATCCCCATAAGTGTATAGAATTCTTTTTGAATCAATATAACATGAGTTGAGAATAACCATCTTTATAAAATATTCATCAAAATCATGAGAAGTGTTACATAATGGAACAGTGTGTGGAAATTCATATAAATGAGTCATTGTGTATTCCTAGAAAACTACTAAAAATAGTTATGAACAAATATATAATCATGTTCATGAATATTTCACATTATCTCAATAGATTTATCACATTATCCAATAAATTAGTGTAATATATAAGTTCATATACACCGATCAAATCATAACATCTACATTTCACTATATAATATTATTTGCACTAGTCACATAATAACTTTAACATTTCATTCTTTCATCCTAGAACATATATCAATATTGGATACAAAATATCCCATAGAAAGAAATATGGATTTATAAATCATACAATCTGGGATATACATTTTAGTATCAAACATAAAAATAGAATAAAATACAGGGCATATGAATCATTAATCTTGGGTGGGGAAGGAACAAAATCAATAGATGTAAATCATGTGTCTTTTAAATGTAGTGTTGTTTTGGATAGATAATTTCATTTATCCTAAAATAAGATTAAAATAATATATATCATGAAAATAAATGGGAAGGATAATGAAATTATATTTGTGGAACATTAATTTGACATCTATATAGAAAATGGATTGAATGAGGGAAACCCCAAAGGAAGCACGTTGGGTCTGAGAATTCCTCTTACCATATCTTTGAGTGATCAAATCTCATTAGTGACCAAGATAATGAAATTAATTTCGTTTATATTAAAAAATATTAAACCATTAATAATTACATTTGAATAATTATTATTTTATTATGTTAATTTATGGGTTATTCGATGAGTTATATTTCTTAATTTGATCGTTAGGGAGTTTTTTCTTTTTTGGTTTTCATGATTGGTTTACTTGAATATGATTATAAAATATTTAATAGAATGGGTATAATTCTACAGAATTGAAAATATATGTTATTAATGAAGATATATAGTTTTAGATATTTATATATATTATTTTCATAAATATAATGAGGTTGAAAATTTGGATATACATTTATTGATAATCATTTGGGTAAATTTTTGTATTATTCGATCACAAGAAACTATAATTGTTAGATCCAATAGTATTATGTAAATATTTTAGTTTTAGAACATACAAATGTATATAAAATATTTATCAAAGTATGTACTAACCATTCAACTGGTTTTATGAACATAATTTTATTTGATAATGGAAAATGAAAATGAACCATCTATATTGTTGGTAAATTGACACATCACGGGTGATGATTTATTTTTTAGAATAAAAGATAGTCAAAGAAGATGCATGATAATGGATATTTCTTAAAAATAATAGAATTTGATTATGTAATTGATTCTAATGCTTTCATGAAAATAGGGATAGAGGAGGTGAGAATAGAATATGAAAATAAAATGACACTAAAATAAATTAAAATAAAAAGAAAGTGGATTGTACATATTAAATATCTCTTCCTTGAGAGCCTCCATAGGGAAGGGTTTTGAATATTATTTCGAGAGCAATGGATCCATGAATTGGGGGAGGGGATTGGGAATTTACTTGATCAGAATTTGTACAAGGCTCAAATCATGAGATGTGTAATGAAAATAGGTGGTGAGGGTTAATATTTATAGTTGAGGAGAGGGGCATTTTATTATTATTTTATATATTAGTTTATTATTTTTCCACATGAAAAGTTATAGTGAATAATACATGACTAATTACAGTTAAAGAAGAAGGATAATTATATATAATGGGTATTACATCATCCATGAGTCATTGAATAGAGTATTTATATTATAATGTTTATATACCGTATATTATCATCTTTTACTATTCACCATAATTAATATTCTCAGAAAAATACAAAAAATTCACCCTAACCATTTTTTCAGTTGTAGAATTAAAAAAGAAACTCTATTGTATGAAAATAATTTTCTATATAAGGATACATAATTTTTTTAAACTCTACTTTACTCCAAAAAAACATATATTTTAAAATTATAAGTTATTTAAGGTCACATTGAAAAATTAATTATTTCCTCATAAAACTATCATAAAATAATAATTTTTTTATTTATGAATACATTTAAGGAAAATATATTTTCTTTTAAATTTTTTTTTATTATTAAAATGAAAATTTAGTATTTATATCCATAAAAATTATTATCACTTAATTTATCATTTTTTAAATTATTTATTCATGTTGTGAAATAAATATACCATATTTCAATCATAATATAACTATATTTTATTCTTAAATACAACAGTTATATAACTATTCAATTGGATTGATTTTTTTCCTATCAGCCATGTTACTATTCTAAAAGTCATGTTACAATTCCATCAGTATAGGTTTCATAATTTAATTAAATGCATCTCATTTTATTCAATCATCATTTATACATTTTATGTTGTTTTCTCCAAGTGATGTTATGTGCTGACACTATTTTAAGAAGGGTGAAATTCCATTGAGAAATGTTTGGGTCATTACCTGCTTCCACCCTTGAAATTTTACCCTTGAGGATTCGTTTTACATAAACATGTGACAGAACTACTTATTCATTGGCTCCTCCAGTTCCCATGTCACATTTTCATACATACAATTCATCCAAAACACTTTCTTAAGGTTTGTCATCTTATTGTGTAAAACCTTATATCTCTAGTACAAAATAATTACCAGTTTCTCCTCATATGGGACATCGCCTTCCTACTATACCACTTCTATGTTTATTACCTGTTAGGGATATCATATGTACTTTCATAAGATAGATACATGGAACACATCATAAATTTGACACATACATTTTCATAGTTAAATATGATAGGCCACCACCCATATTCAATCAATTATCTCAATGGGTAAAATGCTCATTGGTCTGTGATTTTATTTGATTCCAAATCACTTGACTCTCTACTATGGTGATAATAGAAGGAATATATTATCTCCAACATCGAACTCATAATCCCTTCGATGGTTTTCATTATATCTCATTTTTGGAATCTGAGCATATTTGATATATTGTTGGATATAATAAATCATCAATATCATATCTTTCATAAGATCATTTATAAAAATATTTCATTCAAAAAATTAAAATCAATAGTTTCGTGTTGTACATTGCTTTCCATATGGAGAATAATATGTAGTCATATGATTACTAAAGAGGATGATGTTTTAGAAGAAAACATGAACTAATGTGATATGAGTATCCCATCCACATATATGTATCATTTGATAAGGATATTAATTTTTCCTCAAGTGACTAAAATTTACTTTTAGATTCTCCATTAGTTTGGGGTGATATGTCATGTGGAAATTCACCTTAGTACTTCAAAAATGTTGAATACTCCACTAAAATTTATATATGAACATTAGATCATGATTAAAGAAAATACATTGTGGAACCCCATGAAGATTCACCACTATCATCACCTATATCCTAAAAGGTTATTCAAGTGAGAAAACTTCCAGAATAACAATATAGTGGGTAGTTTTGGTGAGTTAGTCAACCACAACCCATATCACATTGTTTATTTTGGGATAGCTTCAAGAAACCACTAAAAATTACACTGTGACATTCTTTCATTTCCACATGGTTATAGGCAATAGTTTCATCTTCCCTTTGGAATTAAATCACACAAATTTAACTTGCTAATGTATGATGATACTTGAGATATATTCCGCAGTCTATTTCATCATTTTGTCACACCAGATGTTTTCTAAGAGATCATAGTACATCATGGGGCTTCCAAGATGGATAGAGAAGGATTAGCTACAAGCATAATCCAATACCTCATTCATTAACTCCAGTTATGAAGGCACAAAAAGTCTTGTTCCAAACTCAATAATATCGTCTCCATCAACATGTAGCTCTTGAATATTACCTTCATTTATTGCATTCAACTTGTTTTTAATCTCTAGATCCTCTCATTGCGCCTCTTTGATCACCTCTTGGGTAGATGGTTAAGAAATCATTTGGAAAAGGTAGGATTTATTCCTTGTCATTTAAATTTATAGATCGATCCATTTAATATTAAATGGTATATGGTCTTTCTAAATCTTCATCATGGAGATAGTAGATGATTTCTTCAGCTAAGCACATAAGAAACCGTATTTTCCGTCCCATGATGAAATTGAATAGAGAAATCATAGTATTTTTTGATCTCTAATCATCTACATTGATGTAGTTGATCTCCTTTTGTTTGATTATATACTTTAAGCTATTGTGATTGGTATATATTGAAAATTTGAAAATATATTAGTAGTGCAACCAAATTTTTATGGAAAAAAATCATGGCCTCAATATCATGATAATGAATTGGTTATTTTTACACATGGATCATCAAATTTCCTGAGTTGTACTCTATCACATTATAATTTTTCATGAGTAAATGACTCAATAAATACTTTCAATAATCAAAATATATCAAATAACAGTCTCCACATTTTTCAAATTTTGGTGTAGTTGTAGTGAACAACCTTTTCTTTTTCTCCATGAATCATTCCTCGAATTCTTCCATTCAGACATAAATTAACCCTTTCCTTATAATCATACATTCCATGATTCAGAATTATGCAGGGATTCTAAAATTTTTCAATAGTACACCGCTATGACAAAAAAATGGACTTCCAGGACACTAAAGGGTATGATCCATTCCCCAAATGACATTGTGTTTGAAGGGTCCATAAAACTTCACTCCTCATAATCACATGTCCCAAAAATATGACTAGATTAATCCAAAATTTGCACATTCTGGACATGAAATATAAAATTTATTTCCTTCCTTAATGTCACCAAGAGGATCCATATATGTTCTTGATGTTCCCCATTTTTATTTGAGTAGGTCAGAATATCATTGATAAAAACAACCAAAAAATTATCGTGGAAATGATTAAAGATACTATTCATAAAATCATTGATGATTGTAGGAGAATAAGTATTCATAATGGAATCACCAAAAAATCATCATTTCCATACCTGTTACAGATGGAACTTTTTGGGATATCTTCCATATTCCCCATTAGCTGATGATATCCATAATGTAGATACACCCTAGACAAGTATTGAGCTCCTCATAGTTGTTCAAACAAGTCATCAATACATAGTAGATGATACTTGTTCATTATAGTGATATTATTGATCTCCTGGTAGTTAATTAGCAACCACATTGATCCATACTTCTTATATTTAGAGAGAAATAGAGCACCGCAATAATATCCACTAGGGAATATGATCCCTTTTCTAAATACTAGTGTCACTTCTTCTTTAACTACTCAAGTTGGGTAGAGGGTATTCTCTTATTGAATTTAGAGATAAGAGTATCTCTAGTTATGAATTCTATTGAAAATTCTATGTCATGGTCTAGGGGATGTTTGGTAAAATTTTAAGGTAATACATCACAATATTCCATCACAATCGAAATTTCCCCAATGTTGATACCTTCCATTGAATCATACGTTTGAGAGAGGTATTCTTCATCATATGGGATTAACACACATACCGTTTTTGAATTATCCAATTGACATTCAGGGTAGTTCATGCATTTTTATCGGAGCAAGGGATGGTTTGGAATATGAATAGATATTTCCATTTTTAAAGAGTAAATATGTGCTATATATAAAAGGATCCAATTAATCCATGATATAGCATCTAATTCCACTAAGGGATGTTTCATGAGATATTATAGGAGAATATTTTGACATATTCTAGTAATATAAGAGTCTGACACGTGGTTTATAATGATTTCACCACAAACTGTTTTTTCAGATATCCATTCTTCAAGTCTTTTGGTATTTAATTCAATATTTCTAGAATTATTGGAAGATATAAATTAATGCGTATAACAAAAATCATATATGAATTAGAAATTATTAAGTGAATAGGGTGTCAAACAAGTAAAGCATCGTTTTCTTAATTTACTTCAGCAGAATTAATAGAATAAACCTTCCCTTGTTACTTTAGCTTTGGTGGATATTGATACTAAATACCCTCAAGGGATCTATGTTTAATTCATTGTGATTTGGAGTTCATATTCTCCCTACAGTTTTATGATTTGACCATTTATGGTTCTCTACTTTCTTCCATTGTATATATTGACTTCTTTCTTTCTCATTGATAGTCATGATCTTAGTGACCATTTCTCATGAACATATAGAACTTTCCCATCCCATTGAGTTAGTTCCCAAGATACTTATTCCCAATTTTTTTTAATATGAGTGGTTTATATTTTGTCCCACATTTTTCATTAGATCATCCAACATGAATCTCCAACATTGGTTTCATATATCCTTAGACATGGTACCATTCTCCAAACTCTATTTCTATATTGAGAGCATATAATAATTATATCTCCATAACTCCCAAATATTATAAATTATAGATCCTTTAGAAGGTGTGGTTTAAACCACTAAATTTTCTATTAGTATTGCAATAATTGTTGATAAAAAAACTCAAAGCGTACCATGAAAGCCTTTTTAAAATTGCTTCATAGGTCTTGACATATTCACCTTCCTTTTTCTCTTGCACTATAAATTCAATATACTTCTTAATATGATGATTTAAAGGGAAATACATGTTAATAACACTTTTCATAAAATCATTCCACCATATATCTTCAATTTCATCCATATATTGGGATTATTAATCAATGCCTTCCATTCGTCTACATCTCCATCTAGGTGTTAAACAAAATGATTCACATTATCCATCGCAGAATAGAAAAATAACATAAAAGATATTATCTATTCAGTTTAACCTTGGTTATGTGACTACTGGTTCATAAAATCCACTAAATATTAGTGGTAATTTCCATATAAAGGAATTGATATCAATTTTCTCTTTCTAAGGGGAATTATGGTGTTCTAAATTTTTCAGGTTATAGTCCATAGCCTAATATAGGTGGGTAAAAATCCCCATGATATTTTAAAATCCACCTCCCATGGAATTGTGGATGTTTTTTGGGAAATCGTTCCAATTTCCTTCGCACAGGTCGCTGGCCTAGTTCCTCCAGGTCCCACCCATTTTCTAAAATATAATATTTTAGAATATAAAATAAGTCAAGAAGTCATCAATCATTATTCCATTGTGAAATTAACTCCAAAGACCTTTATTTTTGGAACAATGTTTATATGATTTTATTAAAAAATAATTATTAATTTATTTTATTTTATTAGTCTCATACTAAGGGTTGTCAGTAAGGATCTCAAACCATAATTCCCAAATTTTTTAAATTGTGCTCTGATACCAACTATAGAGACCCTACATTTCTTACATAACTTAAAACAACATTTCATAGATAAAAACATAAAATCCTAACACAAATAAGATATAAAGGTTTAGTGTCTTAGGAAAACTGGGACCATACATAACATTTAATGAAAAAAATAAACATTTATTTAATTATTTATTTTATAGATTTTATGGGCCCTCCTATTCTCCATTGTACAAGTAATCTATTAAGGATATACATAAAAAATGTAGTGATTTAAAATCCAAATATTAGGATAGATAAAAACACGAATTTATATAACATTATTTGATAATAATCACCATCATTAAATCATCATCATCATCATGAGAGGAAGTACTAGATAATAGTATCAAATGTTTAATTTCATATAATTTAAACATCATGTCTTAGTGGTCCACTGCTACACATAGTTGTGAATAATGCTGGTATCATGTTCACACATATTACAAATTATCTATTGAGATTATCCACATTACAGAATTCAAGGAGTTATATGTAATTTTGAGTACACATCTACCACCATAACATTTATAACATGATATATAATTATAGTTGCACATGTCACATAATAACAGTTATATTATCATGCTTTCCGCATAGAACGTGTATAAATTATGGATAAAGAATATCCCATTGAAAGGAAATGAGTTTAATAAATAATAAAATTATGGATAAAATAAAGGGTTCTTAAAATATAATGGAAATTACATACTTATTTTAAGAATAATCCATCTTGAGTGAGGAATAAATACAATCATGATGAGTAAAACATGTGTTTTTAAATGGGTGAGTTCTTCTAGAGAGATAAAATATTTTGTCAAAAAAAAATTATTTGAAACTTTTATATCTACCGAATATAAGATAAGAATAATGAAATAATATTTATATATCATTAATGGAACATCTATAATTAAAATGGAGTGAAATAATGGACACTCAATGGAAGAGAGACGCATTTGAGAATTCCGATTAATATATTTTTGAATGCTCTATTTTATTTAATATCCTCACTAATCCAATTAAATTCATTAATTAAATAATAATAAACATTTCTTAGTTGAGTTTTATTCATTATATTTATATTGTATTAATTTATGGTATTATCAAAGTGTTAAATAGATTAATTTCATTTTCCAAGAGTCTTAGGTTTCATGGTTTTCATGATCTGATTACTTGAATATAAGTATAGATGTTTTTTTATAATGTGTATAATTATATATAATTTAACATATAGGTAATTAATGAAAATACATAGGTTTATTTGGTTATATATGTAATTTGGACACTTGGATTGAGGATGAATCATTTGATTTATAGTTAATGATAATCCTTTTGGTTAATTTTGTTGGGTTCCTATCACAATGAACTCAATTTATATTATCATTTCGTATTATATAAATATTTTAGTTCCATAACATAAAAAGGGTTATAAATTATATTTTCCAGTATGTACAAACCAGTATAGTGGTTTTATGAACAAAATATAATGTTTTTATAGAAAATTAAAATGCATCATCCATGATGTTAATAAATTGACATATCACAAGAAATAATTTCATTTTTAAAATAAAATATAGAGAAAAAAGAGTTTAATGATGCATAATTAATTATCAGGATAAAAATAAATTAATATATAATATATATAGGAATTATCTTGAATGTTTTTATTGAGTTTTTGAGTGGGAAAAAATAAATTATGATGATTCCATAGTGTAGGAGAGGGGAGTTGAGTAGATAATACATGAATACAATTTAGGCAAGGATCTATGCATGAGCGGTGTGAATAAAATAATAATTTAGGGGAGGTTTTTATAGTGGAGGAGAGGGGAGTGATATCATTATTTTATTGATTAGTTTATTATTTTGAAACAGGACAACAAATAATGAGGATTCCATAAATAAATACATTAAAAAAATGATAATTCATTATTATAGTGCATACATCTGACACGACTGAAGGAATATTGTATTTAACATATAATGTATATATAACATAAATTTAAATATTATATTATTCACATATGTTTTCAGTATTTCAAAAATAATCCCAAAAAATCACCCTATTTTTTGAATTTTTAGAATTCAAAAATGAACACATTTTTAAAAAAATTATAAACATAAGATATTTATTTTTTATTTAAAATAATTATTTATAAAAAATACATATTTTAAAATAATAACTGATTTTATTACACTTATGAAAATTATTTATGGTCTTATAAAATTATTTTTAAATAATAAAACAAAATATTTAAATTTATGAAGATATTTTAAGAAAATATATTTTCTTTTCAAATTAATAACTAATCATACAATTGAAATTTAATATTTCGAACATTAAAAATATCATCACATAATTCTTCATTTTAGAGGAATGTATTCACCTATTCTATGAACTAAATATATTATATTTTCACAATTAACATACCCACCAATTATTTGTACTTATGGAGGTTAATTTACTATTTTATTGGATAAATTACTATTCCTAGGGGTCCTGTTTCTATTCTAAAGGTCCCGATTCTATTATATCAATATGGGTTCTGTAATTTCAAGAAATAACTCTATATCATTCATTCATCATTTATAAATATATTATTGTGTGATCTATGTTATTTTTTTGATGAAATTATTATAATAAATGAGAAATTCCATTGATAACTTTTTGGTTCATTTCATTTTTATCCCCATTGGAAATTTCACCCTCAAAATTTTGTTTTACATAAACAGCCATGGGTAATTCTCCTTCATCACGTCCAATGTTTCTATAGTCACATATTCAGACTTATGTTTCCACCAATACACATTTACAAGGATTGTTGTCTTGTTTCATAGAAACTTATCTCTAGTGTCCAATATCATTACCTTTGTATCTTTATAAGAGTGATCATCTGCAATTTTTACCACATATGATTTTAGATCATGTGAGGGATGTCGTATGTACATTCGTAGGATATATACATGAAACATTTCATGAAAATGATCCATACAAGGTGGATGTTCAAGCCTATAGTCCACTTATCCTATTAAAGAGGGTTCTAGAAGGGGCTAAGGTACCCACTCATATGATTTAATTTCTATCCAAACCACATGACTCTCTTCTATAGTGATATTTGAACGAAGATATTATCTCTAATGTAAAACTCAAATTCCCTTCCATAGTCATCAACATAGTACTTTCTCTGACTCTTGGTAGCCTTCATATGTTTTTTTATCTTGAACATACTCTCAATTATCATGAACAAGATCAGGTCCAAGTAGATTTTGTTAGCCAACATCATACCAAAATTTTGTAATTCTACATCTCAATCTCTACATTGCATTATACGTAACCATATGAATAATAAAGTTGATGTTTTTTATAAGAAAACTAATCCAAATCGATATGTCGATCTCATCCATATTTAAATTCCATTGAGAAGGATCATAGATTTTTCTTGAATGTTTGAATAGTCCTCTATGATTGGACCTCAGTGTTAGGGAAATATGCCTTGATGAAATTAGATTCAGTATACAAATCAAGTTGAATAATCCTATTGAATGTATATGTGAACCTTGGATCATGATTTATAACATTCTAGTGTGGAATCCCACGGGTACTCACCATTTCCTTCAACTATATCATAGCATGTTTCTCAGGAAAGAGATCATAAAAAATAGAGATAATTTGGGAATTCTTGGTGAGTTAGTCTACCAAAAACTATATCACATTTTTTCCTTTGGATGTGATCATGAGACTGGTAAAACAGACCATTGTGACATTATACCATGTATACATGGGTATATGTAATTATTTCATCATCCCTTTGCAATTTATGCACTCGAATTTATCTTGCTAACATGTCACGCACCATGGGATATACTATATAATCTCTTTCTCTATGTTTTCGAGAAATATGTTATCTTAGAGATCGTAGAACATCCTAGTGCTACCATGATTCATATATAATGTTTAGAAATGTTTATTATCCAATATATCTTAATTTATCTCTATGGATGAATGAACACAATGTCTTCTTCCAAAATGATTCACACCAACATCATCGATATTGAATTCTTGCAGTATACCTACCTTTATATAATCCTACTTCTTTTGAAGATCCATATCATCATTTTTGCCGCATTGATCTTCTTTTGGATAGATTCTTGTTAAATCATTTGAGAAATGTACGATGTAGTATCTTCTATTTTTATTTCCAAATCCATCCTTTGAATTTCCAAGAATAAATGGTCATTCTCAATCTACAACTTGGAGATTGTATCCTTGTTATTTGAGTTAGAGATCTTTAAAAGATAATAATTTCTCATAAATTAAAGACATTAAATAGATATGACATGAAAATATTCATTTCAATGACACTAGATGGTCTATCTCATTTCTCAATTGAATTTTGTTTTGAATGGTTTACATAAATTCCATCACTTTTGATCACGTTTCCTAGGAAATTTGATATGTTACATCCAAAAGTTACACATTCTCATCATTTTGTACAAAATCTCCTTCATTAATGATTCTAACACAGTCCTTATATGTTATTTATGTTACTTCTTGATATTGGATTAGATGAGAATATCATTGATTTCCATAAAAACCAATTTGAGGATGTAATGTATAAATAATTTATTAATCAAATTGAATAATATTTTAGGGGTAGTAGTAAGTCCAGAAAAAATCACTAAAAACATACAGTTCCCATAACATTTATGGAAGGAAGTATTATAAATATATTTTATATTCAATTTTATCTAAATATATATAGAATATAGATATATCTTAAGGATGAACCAAGCTCCTCATTTTTTATCGAACCATTCATCAATCATTAGATGATGATATTAGTTCATTATTTTTATCATGTTGGTCTATTTCCAGTCGACACATATCCATATTGATCATTCATTATTCTCAAAAATGTGCACTAGAAAACCCCATGGTGATGCACTGTGGCATATGTACCCATTTTCCAAATTCTCCTTGTGCTAGATCATTAACTCCTCTAATTCAATCAGGGCCACCCTAGAGGGGAATTTTGAGATATGAGTAGCTCCAGGTATGATTTCTATTGAAAAATATAAATCATGATCTGGGGATGTCCAGTTATGTATTTGTGATATACATCACAATAATCCATCATAATAGTAATTTCCCCTAGGTTTATAACTACCTTTGACTCATTAATTTGAGGTAGGTATGCTTCTTCTTATGGGATTAACACCCTCACAATTTGAGGATTTTTTAAGGATAGTCATGATACTGATTTAATTTGTAGAAGATCATGGGATGGTTCGGAATATGAAAACATATTTCCATTTCATGATATTTGATTAGTTTTATATATAATGATATTAAATACATCTCTAGTATTGTGTGAAATTATTCTAATGGATGTATCATGAGAATTATTGGGAAAATATTCCCATATACACTAATAAGAGAAGTGACCAACACATGGGTTTCATTGATTCCACTACTATGTGTTGGTATATATATCTCTACATTATGGTTTCTAAGAATTGATTCAATAGATATATAAAACATGAATGATATAAAAGATTGTGTATAACTATAATCAAATAAGAATGTTTCTATTATTTTGGGAATACAAACCGTACCCTTTACGAGTTAATAATATTGATCCCCTTTAGTAGTAGTGATTGAATAATCCCTCACTTATTCAGTTGGATTTAGTGATTAATTATGTGGATTATCCTCAAGGAATCAATGTTTAGTGCATTGGTATTTATAATTCCCATTCTCCAAATAGTTGTAGAATTGGGCTATGGGTGGTTCTTTCCTTTACTCAATCTTCTATTGCTTATTAATTATAAATCTTCACAATTAATGATCTTGTTGTCCTTATCTACAAAAAATATATAACTTCATCATACCATTCATGTTGTTATCATGAATCATCATCTAAAAATTTTGTATATTAAGTGGTTGATATATCTTCACACATTTCTCATGAAATCCCTCATCATTAAACTCCATCTTCAGTTTCTTATCACCATATCCATGAGAACATTCTCCAAAATCTATCTCCACTTTGAGAAAAAATTCAAAAAACATATCTATAACTCACAATGTCTCAAATTGCTTCATCCTTCAAAGGTGTGGTTATAAACCACTAACGAATCTATCAATATTATTATCATTTTTATTGAAAAATCTTAATCCATCCCACTCAAGATATTTGGAATTTGTTTCATAGTCCAAGATAGATTCACTTTCCTTTTTCTTCATTTATATAAATTTTCACTCCACATTTTTATGAAGAGTTTGAGGGAAACTCATATTACGAAACATTTTTTTAAAATCATCGATCTCCAAATATTCAATTTATTCCCATGGATTTTCTTTTCTAATCAACATGAATCTTTGTTCAACCTCTTTATATAGACAATAAACAATAAGAGTAACACTATCCATTATAGAAAAATGAATATCATAAATGATCATCTCCATTGATTTAACCAACTTTACTAAGAATATATGATCAAAATATCTACAAAATTTCTATGTTATTTTCCATAAAAAGGACCTGATAATATGATTCTCCCTCACATTTGAAAGTTGATGTTCAGAATTATTTAGGTTATTGACAATATCCTGTGATAGCTGGGTAATCATGGCCCTAAAATATTTATTTCCTCCTCAATAGACATTGTGAATTTCATTTGGGAAATCATTGCATTATCACTCACATGGGGTATTCACCTGGTCTATCTTTGTTCGTACTATTTTCTAAAAATAGAAAATAATAGAAAATAACATATGTTTATAGTTTATGAGAAATTTATTTCTTTTTAAAATACACTCTAATGGAATATCTTTTGGGATCCATATTTTTAACATTTTTATTAAAATAAACATCTTAGTTCTTTCATTTTATTAGTCTTATAAAAAGGTTTTTCAATAAGTTTCTTCTATTTTAATTTCTATATTTATGAAACAATGATCTTATTCCAACTATAGAGAGAAAAGTTTTCATAAATAAATTATTAAAAAAATTTAAAGAAAAACAAAAAAATTAATTAGAAAACCAGGAGCCATTTTTTTGGAGTATTGGGAAAATAATAACCATAAATAACATTTAAAAACAAAACATAAAAATATATTTAATTCCTTACTCTTAATATTCTTATTTTCCCTCATGTTCCCTATAGTACAATTAATTTCCTAAGGATGTACATCAACGAAAGGGTCACCTAAAAGCCAGTAAAAAGATATATAAGGACATGATTCAATATAACATGAGTTAACCATGTTAATAATTATAAAATCATCATAATAATCATGTTTGGAAGTATTATATAATATCATTGATTTGGGATATTCATAAAAATGTAACACAATTATTTAGTGGTCAACTACCACACAGTATTATGAACAAATGTTGAATTTTGTTCAAGCATATTTTATGTTATATACTGAAATTATTTACATTATCCAATTCATTTTAGTTCTATATAGTACTGAGTAAAACCGTCACATCCTAAAATTTGCATTTCTCTATATAGTTCAAGAAGCACCCATCACATCAAAACATGTACTTTTTCATGAATGCTACAAAGAATCTATATCAATCATGGAAATAAAATTACCCAAGGAAATGAAATGTGTTTGATAAAGCCTTGTATCATGGATAAAAATTGGGTGTAAAACTATAAAAATAGAATAAGGTACATGTTATACTAATAATAAATCTTGAGTGATGAGTAAAAAAATAAAGAAAAGTAAAACATGTGTTATGAAAAAAATAATTATTCAGCTGAAAAGGTTTATTTTGTCATAAAATAAGATTGGAAGCATGTATATAATATAAAGAAAAGGTAAGGATAAGGAAATGAAATTTATGGAAAATTAATGAAATATCTATCTAAAACTATTGAGTGTATGTGGGAAAACCCAAATCAAGAGAGTTGTGTTCGATAACTCCCCTTACCTCATGGTGGAAATCTCTTTTCTCCGTATTATCAATGATAATTAAATTAAATAAATTATTTAAAAAATAAATAAATATTTACACATGATTTTTATTCATTATGGTTTTATTAGGTTTATTTATGGACTTTATAACGATTTATATAATTTAATATAATCATCTAGGAGTGTTCGTTTTTTGGGTTTTCATGATTGGTTTACTTGAATATGAGTATGGACATTGTTTATAGAATTGGTTTGATTATCCAATATTTAAAAAATATGTTATGAATGAATATATATATATATATATATTAATGGTTATATATATAATTTGGTTAAATTTAAAGTGTATGAATTATGATTTAAATATATATCGATAATTGTATAGGTTAGTTTTGGCGGTTATCGGTGAGAAAAAATGTGATTTGTTTTATCATAGAGTATTAAGTAAATATTTTTGTTTCATAACATACAAATAGTTATAAAATATATTTCACATTCTATAATAACCATTATAGTGGTTTTAGGAACATAATTGAAGATGTTATGTGAAAATGAAAATACATCTTCCTTAGAGTCAGTAAATTTACACATCGCGGGTGATGATTTCATTTCTTAGATCAAGAGAGAGGTAAAGGGATATTTATGATGGATCATCCATTTTCATGATATAAAAACATTATATATAATATCCATGAGTTAAAATGAATTTTTTCATAGTGGTGTTGGAGACATAACAATAAAATTAAATAAAACTAAATGAAATAAATGGAAAAAAGTATGATGATTTTAACTCTTAAAACTCTCCTTTAGGAGAACATCATTTTTGAATTTTTTTTCGACCATTTCTGATACCATTGAAACAAACAAATGTGATATGTTCTTGGTAATATACTTGATTAAAAATTAAATAGGGCACAAATCTTTAGAGGTGTGAAGAAAAGAGGTGATGGGGGGTGGGATAAATTGTGGAGGAGAGGAGTGACTTTAAATTATTTTATTCATTGGAATATTAGTTCTCTACAAGACCAGAAATTATGTTGATTACATGAATAAATAAATTATGTATACAATTATAATTCTATATTATTGTTCTTAAATCCACCTTGAATCAAGGAATAGTGTATTTAACAAAAAATGTACATAACCAAAAAATATTGTACTTTAGTATTCACAACATATTCATCTATTTCTGAAAAATACCAAAAATTCATCCAAACAATTTTTTGACATGAAAAATAAAAAATAAACTCATTTTTATGAAAATAAATTTATATAAAAGAGAAATTTATATTTTAATTGAAATCATTATTTACAAAATAAACATATTTTAAATTTTTTTCTCATTTAAAAACTCTTTCAAAAATTAATTAACATATATTAAAATTATGATAAAATAATAAGATAAAAATATATATATATTTGAATATATGTAATAAAAATATTTTTTTATAATATTAAATTAATTATATAATTGTAAATTTTTATTTATTACTTTAATAAATTCCAACACTTGATTTATCATTTTTTAAAACATTTATTTACATATTCCATTAGATAAATATATCATATTTAAACTCAAAAGATATCTAAATATTATTTTCACATTCAATGGTAATATTTGTATTCTATTGGATGGGTTAATATTCACAGGGGTCTTGTTACCATCCTAAATGTCAAGTTATGATTCCATCATTATGTGTTTAGTAATTTCACGAAATACCTATTATTTTATTTTTTCCATAATTTATAATGTTTTTATTTTGATATCTATTTTAAATTATGTTATGAAATTATTATAACAAGTGTATAATTCTATTTTTATATGTTTGGGTCATTTCAACATTATTCGTTATATTCTAATTTTTCATTTTACTATAAATTAAAACTACATTATAACAGTCAATATTTATAGAGTAACACATTCCTTTATCTTTAATCTTTTAATATGTTTACTACAAAAGGATATAAATTTCATAATTAAAATAGATTTATTATTTATATAATAAATATCATCACCATAATTATTCAGTTATTTAAATATTCTTTTACAAATCTATGATGAATCATCTTCTGTCACATCTGAGTTATTTATATATTCAGCAAGCATAAGAAAAATATTATTTATTGTGTTCTCAAAGGATTAAATTAACCTAAAACATAATATAAAATCTACTACATTACATTAAATAATATATTTAAGGATCCAAATATTCCATTATAAATAATTATAATTTTCTTTAAATCAAATTTATTTTATTTTTAATTTTACATCTATGACAGTATTAATTTCATTAAGTATGTCGATCTTTCCATTATACACATAATTAGGTTCATCATATTCATTTATTTATCAAATAAATGAATTAAAAATTATGTATCATATTTCATTATAATTCATACATATATATCTTTTTTATATATCATTTTTGTGAGATATATACATATCTACGTCATTTTTTATAGTTCTTGTTATAATTTTTAATAATAATCTTCGTTTTGTAAGGTATTCTCCCACATATCTCTAAAAGAGTGAAATATAAAACTCATATATGATATTGAAATTTATATATTTTTTATTCATAATTGAATATGAATCTTCTTATAACATGCTAACAAAACATTCCCCACTATTGGATTGACCCGACCCTTATAGTCCTTGAGCAAGTTTTTACTACTATTACGTAGTCATGATTTCAATGAATCAAATCCCGAAGGACCAAAGAGATACTAATGTGTGTAAAAAAGATATATTTATGAATTTTATCTGACAAATAAATATAGCAATTACAAAAAAAAAAATTTATCCTTCAAGGATAACATTATTCATACATATCATATCCTTGCATATCAATCTTAGTATACTTTATAGATTCCTGGGGAAATTAATACACAGAAGGGTGTGCTAAAATATTTAATAGGGATTATGTACAATGGAAGAAATTATTACTCAATGAGAATAATAAATATTGAATTTTTATAACCAAAAACATATTCCATATTATAAATAAACAAAAAACAATGTTCAAACATAATATTAAAAGGTAAAAAACTGAAAGTACATTCCATTTAAATTACTCTATAAGGAATAAACAATATAGAAATGTATGAAACATAAAACACATTCCATTTATTCAATAAAATAAAAATTAAATGAATCTAAATAATTTTTTATTTTGAGCATCTCATAGATAATAATCACATTACCAAAATGATGTCACTTATTTATTTTTGGATATCTTGTCCCAGGAAGATGAAAATTTATTCCAACGATACCATTCACATGATGGTTTAAAACAATATAGGGATAAATATTTATCATGTTAATATAATTTTTATCATGAGAACTTGTAGCTATATAAAGGGGTTATAAAATATTTTTTCACCAACAATCACTACATGTCCAAAGAATTATTCATATCAAATAATCAATTCATTTAATAAATAAAATGTCATTTCAAATATCCGTGATGAATAATATATAAAAAATTATCAATATCTACATTATAAAATAATATAAATATCATAGTAAATATTAAATGTACAAGTGATATACATTTTAGGCAAAAATCATATCCATTATAAAAGATATGGATAATTATGTGATATTCAATGCATTATGATCAGATGAAATTGAATACTTCAATGGGATAAAAAAGGAATCAAGGAAGTGAATGTCCATAATATCCATTTATAAATGAATCATAAACCTTCAAAATGAAAAAATGATAATATTAATAGAATATATCCTAATTGGAGTAAAAATAAATGGTTTTCATCTCAGTGAATAGAAATACCCAAAAAAATATTTTGATCTCATTCTTGAAGAAAATATGCACATTATTTTCATAATAATAATAATAATAATAATTCATTGAAACCCACATTTTAAAAAATTATCAATGTATTTAAATTTGAAATATTTAAAGTAAGAATCATTGAAATGATGGCAGGTTGATATTTACATGTTGCACGAGATAAAAATAACATTTCGTTTTCATGGTAGAATATCTAGAAAAATTCCTTATTCAAAAATTGATTAGAAAATTTATTTGAACTGTATTTTACATGAAAAGGGGGTTAAAAATTCATTAAATAACATCTTGAAAACTTAAAACAAATTTGTATTCATTTTTATAAAGGATGGTGTTTAAAAAAATAGTGTTTCTCTAACTAGAGAGAGAAATGATGTCCAGTTATCTTTAAAACATTTTTTAATACATTTAAAGTACCAAAGAGTAAGAAAATGGTAAAATTACATGGAAAAGGTCACTAATATAGATATTAAAATAAAATTAAATGATTTATTATACAATTTTCCATTAATTTCATTTGATGGGAATTCAAGTGTAATAATTCCTTAATAAAATGAGATTGTTAAGTAATCCATATAATGATGATGTGAGGAAAAATAAATAAATAGATTATGTGTTTCTATAATAAATTCAAATAAAACCACATAATATAAAACAAATATTTTAAATATTTTTCACACACATAATCATATATTATTAATGAAAACAAGGATGTAATATAACACCAAGAAAATAAACTGTCTTACGAATTTTTTTCAACTTTGTAACACTTAATTCGAATCCCAATAGATGAAATAATTTAATTTTAATTTTAAAATATAATGAATAATGCATGAAGAATGATATTATAAGTAAAATTTTATTTATATACAATAAATATAAGGAATTTGGTGGACAAAAATAATATATATCTCAATGAATGGAAATTGAGATAAAGTCTCTAACTAATTGGAATATTTTTAATTGTAATCCCAATGAAATAAATAACTCCAAAATAAACTCTAAGTACCATTATAATACATTTATTAATGAAATAAAATACAATTGGTTCATTTTATACAACACAATAATAATTAACTGGTGAAAATGGTGAAGGCATCACAGAATGAAATGTGAGATAAGAATCCCTTAACGTGTGTATCCTTTTTAATAAACATCATTTAACATCCTGTATTATGGTTTTAATATTTTAATTGAATTATACCAAAACATTATTTTTTTAAATATCAAAAAATATATTATTATTAAACATTACTACATTATTGTTATTAACTATTCCTTATTTTAACTATTTCAAGTGTTAAATGTACAGTTTTTTGAATTATGTTTTGACTTGTTATTCTTTTATTATGTTTATCCTGATTTAATAATCAGTAGGATTTACAATTTTATTTGAATATCATATATATATATTATATAATATTTTATAATAATCCATAAAATTTTAAGATGGGAAATTAATGAATCATTCATGGAGACGGTAGACCATGTGTACACACATATTGTACTTGCATTTTTTTCTTATTTAAAAGAAAAAAAATTAAATGGTATATATGTATATTTTCTCACGACCCGTCCTTGGGGCCCGTGTCATGACTACCCCAAGTCCACCTTCCATAGTCCAGGTGCTAGGAACTAGCACCAAAGGCGTAAATCTCGGAAACAGGGAAGGCATTGCCTTTATAAAGTAAACAAACACCATAGAGTACAAGCGGAAGTAAAAGTAAACACTAAGAAAAAATTGTAACAAGCTGTACTGAAAGTAAAGGGGGCCGAAAATACAAGCCCAAATATAAAGTACAACTGAAAGGGGAAAACAACAACTGAAAGAAAAAGCCGCAACGTCGAGCCGCTACTCGAAGTCCCACTGAAAGGGTGGGTATAGATAGCCTCCACAGTTCCTCGGTCCAGCCGTCCACTCCGAGTACACCCCGCCCAGTGGTCCACCTCCAGGTACCGTCCTGCTCCGCCATCCTTGACCATGATCAGCGTTTTCCATCGTCTACAACCAACACAACGAAGTACAGGCATAGCCCGTGCCTGGGTGAGTATAAGCTACACAGTAGGGACCCCGAGACCCCCGAAGGTCTCCCGAAATCCACATAGGATAAACCACAAAGGGATAAGATACAATCATGAAGTAACATCTGACACTGCTTAGGTATATGCCCATACATATACCTAAGTCATCAATTCCCATTTGGTTCCAACATCCGTGCCCAAGCACAACCCTGTCCACACAGGAAAGCAAAACATAAATCCACACAGGATAGCACAACACAATCCACAAAGGAATGAAAAACGTAATCCACATAGGATAGCACAACACATTCCACAAAGGAGAGTAAAGAGGACTCAGCTCACATAGGTATACATCTTCGAAAAGGTGGAACGGATGATCAGATATAGATACTGAATCATCTATGTTAGGACCCACTTAGGATACAAGACCAGTTGTCTTCATTGATTCATCTATGTTGGGACCCACATAGGATACAAGACCAGCATTGAATCATCTATGCTAGGACCCACATAGGATACAAGACCAACACTCTTCATTGATTCATCTATGCTGGGACCCACATGGGATACAAGACCAGCACTGAATCATCTATGATGGGACCCACATAGGATACAAGACCAGCACAGCTGGGACACACATAGGATACAAGACCATCACTCTTTATTGATTCATCTATGCTGGGACACACATAGGATACAAGACCAGCACTGAATCATCTATGCTGGGACCCACATAGGATACAAGACCAGCACAGCTGGGACCCACATAGGATACAAGACCAGAATTCTTCATTGATTCATCTAAGCTGGGACCCACATAGGATACAAGACTAGCACAGTTGGGACCCACATAGGATACAAGACCAACACTCTTCATTTGATTCATCTATACGGGGACCCACATAGGATACAAGACCAGCACTGAATCATCTAAGCTGGGACCCACATAGGATACAAGACCAGCACAGCTGGGACCCACGTAGGATACAAGACCAACACTCTTCATCGTCGCAGTCGCATCCAACACTAGGGTTCCCACGCACAGCAAGCTCGTTCGGGAGGGTCCGCTCTATGAGCAGAGAGGCTGATACATCAACTGACATGAACTCGGAAGTTGATGTTTCCAAATGTTCCGTATCGTCAACAGGAACTCAACGTAACAGACGACGCGTCAATCGGACGCCCGGTCTAAGAGATATTGTCTTTTTCGTCCCAGGGGCCCGGTTGGCTTTTAAGGAAAATCCAACCCGACCATACTCCACCTATGTCCAAACCTCGGGCGGAGTGAGCCAAAAGATCTGTCTCACTATGAGGAATCCACCAAAGTCGATGGCACGTCAATCGGACATTCAGAGCTCAAGATATGAGTGTTTCTACTGTGAGGGCCCGGTTGGTTTCGTGTACGAACCAACCCGGCCGAACTCAAATTCTTTTGAAACCTTGAGTGCGATATACGAAAACGACTGTCTCGATCTAAGGATCATGTTGCCGCTGACGGTGCATCAATTGGAGGTCCGTAGCCTAAGATATGGGCGTTTGAACCAACTTAGTCTGAAAATAGGGGGTCTGGGCCCGGCCCGGCCCGACCCAGTACCCCTTGAGTCGGCCGAACCGGGTCGACCCGGCCCGGGCGGTGACCCGGCCCGACGACCCGGACCGCCCCGGATGCCCGGCCCGGCCAGCGTGCCGCGCGAGTGCGCCCAAGGGAGGGGCGTTGCCCCTCCTTTATGAAAAACGGAGGGGGCCCTTTAAGGGGTCGCGCCAGGTGTGCAACCCGGGGGGTGCAACCCCCCGGATTTTCCCCTATAACGGCCGGCCAGTGCAGGGTCAACCGGTTTCTCATTGCGGGACCCTGCGGTCCCGCGCCTTCCAGCGCTAGCGGCCGGAGTTCCGGCCGCCTTCTTCAAAATTCTTAGGTGGCTGGTTTTTTCGGCCGCTACATCCAGGATGGCTGCAAATTCGTCCGGCATGGTGTGACGACGCCGCGTCCTTCTGCCGTGGCCCGACTCCGGCTGTGGCCTCATTCGTACCCTCGATGCAGCACGACGACGTCGCGTTTCTTCGTCGTGGCCCGCATCATTCACGTCTCCTTTCACTCAAGTGCGGTGCAACGATGCATTATCGTCTTCGCTAATCAAAACGAAGAATATAAAAGGGGGGGGTATCGGCTGTGTTTGTGCAGACCGATCCCCTCCCGTTATATCGATAGCAGTTGGCCGAAACGTAAAACCTTTAACCTTCACAATTTTTAATTTAAATAAAAATTGGAACATGGCCCTCAGATTTATCTTTCATATACGAAGGAAAGAATCACCAACATAAAAAGATTCAAACCCCTACCTCATCAAGTTGTCGTACGTGCGTTCTTCGCGGAATTGATCGTCGCGGAAAGAGAGAGTCGTCACGTCGCGGAAGGGTGTCGCGTCGTCGCGGTAAACGGCGTCGCGTCGACAAACTCCGAGGATCAAAACAAACAGATTTAATTATATCGACTAAATCCATGTGTTGTTAAAATCCACAAATAAGATTATAAAGAAACCCAAAATCTCCTACCTCAAGCAGTTGATGATCGAAGATTTGTTGTGGGGAAGAATGTCTCAAAAGAAGCATCATCAATCTCCGAGGGTGTCGGTGTTCTTCGCATTCTTTGCGTAATTCGCATTCTTCGTGGGGGGAAAAGAAGGCACAGAATTCTATCAAAACCTCTCAACGAACAATCTCAACAATCCATGCGTTGGTCTTGTTTTATTATTACACCAACGGTTTTTAAAGGTTAAGAAACAATTAAATTAATTCATAGAATTAATTTTAATGAAGTTAACCGCCCAATTAAATGGTGCGTTAAGAATTTAAGAAAATGCATCAGTTGACTTTCAGAAAAACGGGTTTTTGCGGGTGCGTTACTTAGGGGAAACGAAACGGTGGGTCTCGTGCGGGCCCCACCTCACCAATATCCTACCAAGTGGGTAGGATATTTTGGATTTGAAACATATCCATTTCAACTGAGCTTAAGCAGCTTTAAGTGGTCTTTAAGTGGCTTTAAGTGAAATAAAAATAAAATTGTCGTATAAGTTTATTTTATTTCATAACATAAAACCCAAAAAATAAAAACCACAACCGAGAAAATGAAACTCCATAAGAGGAGTTTCTAAGCAAATATCAGCGCTTCGATTCCATCGGTGCCCTCGGAATTTGATTCTGGGCACCGGTTCAAAAGTTAGAAAAACCTGCTCGTCCGTTCACTAAAGGTATCCGAGCCAAACTTCGGATAGTGATTCCGGGCACAACGGGCCTCGGAATCATGTGCCGTCAGAAGCTGCGTTCTTGAAAAATTCCAAACAAAATTAACAAAAAAAATTCCTTGAAATTTACGAGTCTTTACATTACTCTCACCACAGGGCTTTACGTCCCTGTAAAGCTTCACCACAAACATAGGGATACAAAGGCGGTACTGAGCAAGAATCTGAGCCTCCCGCTCCCAAGTGCTCTCCTGGAGGCTCCCGAGCTTCCATCTACAGCACACTAGAGGAATCGATCATCCACGTAGGAACCGCTCCGGTCGATCCTCGATCTCCACTGGGACCTCTGCAAAAGTCTCCCCACCATCAAATACCATCTCTCCATTGTCAAAGATTTGCGTCGGGTCGTGCACGTATCTCCTCTGCTGAGATACGTGGAAGACATCGTGCACCCGGCGCAACTGTGGTGGTAGAGCCATGTGATAAGCCACCGTGCCAATCCTGCTGAGGACCTGGAAGGGTCCGATGAAGCATGGAGACAACTCCCCGCTTCGTCCAAACCTCCATAATCCACGTCTAGGTGAGACCCGCATGAAGGCGTGGTCGCCATCCTCGAACTCAAGTGGCCTCCGCCTCCTGTCAGCATAGGACTTCTGTCGGCTCTGAGCTATACTCATCCGCTCCTGGATTACCTGGACCATCTCCGATCCCACAAGAACTGCTAAGATTTATTCTTTTCTGATAAGAGAAATCCGGTCTCATCCCATGTATGAACCACTTCTTTTGCCTAATATAGTCAATCCCGACATGGATGTTACTAATCCATACCAAGGATGACGTCGTAAGGCCTCAATGCTACTACCAAGAGATCAAACCGTTACTCTCGCCTCCAAGGGTTGAGTCACACTGTCGGCATCAGTGTGTGGTAACTGGGTCTCCTCCAGTAGATGTCTCACAAGTGAGGGTCAAGTCAATAGTCTAAACTGGAACCTCTTAGTAACAACACAAAAGAGGACAGGAATGAAAACATCACAAAGGTAAGTGTCTTTTACTATTACAGCTCATAATACAAAGACACTACACAACAACAACAAGGAACTAGAAGTACAAAGGACGTATCCACTAGTTCCGCTCCTATCCATCTGCTCTCAGAGCTCCATGATTGAAGGCCTCAGCTGCCTGAAGCTGAGCTCTCGCATGTCCACCATCTCCCTGCGGTCGGGGTGGACCTCCTGTTTGTGGTGGTGGCAATACCTCGAAGTGTCTCCCACCATCTGCTACTCGGCCTGCTCCTCTGCCTCGTCCGCCTGCACCATGCGGACCACCGTGGCCGAACCTCTGTCTGGGAGGTCCCTCTACCGCCTGCTGCTCATCTGTAAGACGAGTCAGGCTGTCTCGAGCCATGTGACCTCGCCCGCTGCATGAGTAGCAATGCTTTCCCCTCATGTAGCTGGCTCTCCTTCGGGTGCCCCACACAACCGAATCTGCATCTTGAGACTGCCCATATGATGGTCTGGCCCATTTGGACCTCTGCGTCACCTGTCTACTGCCAGCTACAGAAGACCCTGCTACGGGCCGTCCTGCGGAGGGCCCTGTCACTGGAGCCTGCATGGCGAGAAAACTCTCCACTAGAAGGGCTCTCTCCAACACCTCTTCCTGTGTCGGAATGTTGAGGGAGATCATCAAAGCCCTGATCTCATACCTCAGTCCCTGCTCGAAGGTCCGAGCCCAGAAGAACGGGTCACGTACCATATCTGTGGATTAGCGCGAGAGATCAGTAAATCTCGCCGAGTACTGGGCCACTGTCATGTTGCCCTACCGTAGATGTAGCAGCTCTTGGATGCGCACCGCACAGAGGGTGGATGGGGCGAAATCGGAGCGGAAGATGATCTCAATGTCCGTCCAGAGGAGAGATGTCTCGTCGTGCACCTGGAGCATCAAGCTCCACCATCGGCATATTGCCACGTGAAGGAGGCTCGCAGCGAGAATCACCATTAGATCTGCTGGTGTCCTCGCTAATCTGAAAACTCATACAATAGCCTCCAGTCAGTCCTCCGCTGCCTGGGGGTTCGTCTCCCCGTGGAACCTAGTCGATCGCTGATGCTGAAACTCATGAAGCGCGCTACGGCGACGTGCATCGTCAGCGGCTGGGGTTGGTAGCATCGGTGGATCGGCGGGTAAAGGTATCGCCGGTGGCTCTACAGACAAGGAGCCCTGCACCGAGGCCTCGTCGCTCGGTGGGCTATCATCACGCTCCACTATCGGGACCCTAGCTGGCTGCCATCGTGGGGCCATCCTGAAAAGAAACAGGTGTGCCACGGTCAGAATAGTATACCTGGTGAGCTGACACAAGTAATCACAAAGAAAACATGAACACAGATGCAATCATTGTTTTCGTGCATTATGTTGGAAATCAAAAGTTAGGGTCCTAGTGTACGGATACATCGGCTGCCACACCAGCACTGGACTCCCTGGACTGATAACCACACACAATACGCAAAACACTATTGCTTCACATAGAAGAAATATCAGAGTCTGCAGTAGAACCAAACTGCTCTGATACCAATTTGTCACGACCCTTCCTCAGGGCCCATGCCAGGGCTACCCCTAGCCCGCCTTCCGTAGGCCAGGGGCTTGCGACTAGCACCAAAGGCGTAAATCCCAGAAACAGGGAAGGCATTGCCTTTATAAATTAAATAAACACCACAGAGTACAAGCAGAAGTAAAAGTAAACACTAAGAAAAAACTGTAACAAGCTGTGCTAAAAGTACAGGGGGCCAGAAATACAAGACCAACTGTAAATTACAACTGAAAGGGGAAAACAACAACTGTAGAAAAAGCCACAACGTCGAGCCGCTACTGGAAGTCCCACCTGAAGGGTGGGTACAGATAGCCTCCACAGTTCCTCTGTCCAGCCATCCACTACGAGTACACCCCTCCCAGTGGTCCACCTCCAGGTACCGTCCTGCTCCGCCAACCTCGACCATGATTAGTTTTTTCCGTCGTCTGCAACCAACACAACGAAGTGCAGGCATAGCCCGTGCAGGGGTGAGTATAAGCTACTCAGTAGGGACCCCAAGACACCCCATGGTCTCCCGAAATCCACATAGGATAAACCACAAAGGGATAAGATACAATCACGAATTAACATCCGACAATGCTTAGGTATATGCCCATACATATACCTAAGTCATCAATTATCGTTCGGCTCTAACATTCGAGCCCAAGCACAACCCAGTCCACACAGGAAAGGAAAACGTAAATCCACATAGGATAGCACAACACAATCCACAAAGGAATGCAAAACGTAATCCACATAAGATTGCACAACACAATCCGCAAAGGAGAGTAAACAGGACTCATCTCACACAGTTGTCTTCATTGACTCATCTATGCTGGGACCCACATAAGATACAAGACTAGCATTGAATCATCTAAGATGGGACCCACATAGGATACAAGACCAGCACAGCTGGGACCCACATAGGATACAAGACCATCACTCTTCATTGATTCATCTATGCTGGGACCTACATAAGATACAAGACCAGCACCAAATCATCTAAGCTGGGACCCACATAGGATAGAAGACCAGCACAATTGGGACCCACATAGGATACAAGACCAGCACTCTTCATTTATTAATCTTTGCTGGGACCCACATATGATACAAGGCCAGCACTCTTCATTGATTAATCTATGATGGGAACCACATAGGATACAAGACCAGCACTAAATCAGCACAGCTGGGACCCACATAAGATACAAGACCAGCACTCTTCATCGTCGCAGTCGCAGCCAGCACTAGGGTTCCCGCACACAGCAAGCTCGTTCGGGAGGGTCCGCTCCACAAGCCGAGAGGATGATACATCAACTGCCATGAAGTCCGAAGTTGATGTATCCAAAACTTCCGTATCGTCAAGAGGAACTCAACGCAATAGACGGCGCGTCAATCAGACGCCCGATCTGAGAGATATTGGCTTTTTCGTCCCAGGGGCCAGATTGGCTTTTAAGGAAAAACCAACCTGACCATACTCCACCTACATCCAAACCTCGGGTGGAGTGAGCCAAAAGATCCATCTCACTAAGAGTAATCCACCAAAGACGACGACATGTCAATCGGACGTCCGGAGCTCAAGATATGAGCGTTTCCACTCCGAGGGGCCGGTTGGTTTCG
This sequence comes from Viscum album, assembly GCA_963277665.1. Classification (NCBI taxonomy): domain Eukaryota; kingdom Viridiplantae; phylum Streptophyta; class Magnoliopsida; order Santalales; family Viscaceae; genus Viscum; species Viscum album. The sequence continues at coordinate 539,503,604 of OY728130.1, read as the reverse complement.
TGTACGAACCAACCCGGCCGAAATCAAAGTATTTCGAAACCTTGAGTGTAATATACCAAAATGACCGTCTCGATCCAAGGATCACGTTTACACTGACGGTGCATCAATCGGAGGTCTGTAGCCCAAGATATGGGCGTTTTAACCAACTCAGTCCGAAAATAGTGGGTCTAGGCCCGGCCCGGGCAGCGACCCGGCCTGACGACCCGGCCCGGCCTGGAAGCCCGGCCCGGCCGGCGGCGCGGCCAGCGCGGCCAGCATGCTGCACGAGCGCGCCCAAGGGAGGGGCTTTGCCCCTCCTTAATGAAGAACGGCGGCCCCCTTTAAGGGGTCGCGCCAGGTATGCAACCCAGGGGGTGTAACCCCCCGGATTTTCCCCTGTAACGGCCGGCCAGCGCAGGGCCGGCCAGTTTCTCGCCGCGGGACCCCGCGGTCCCGTGCCTTTCAGCGCCGGCGGCCGGAGTTTCGGCCGCCATCTTCGAAATTCTACTGTGGGTGGTTTTTCCAGCAGCTACTTCCAGGATGGCTGCAAATTCGTCCGACGCGGCGTGACGACTCCTCGTCCTTCCTCCTCGGCCCGACTCCGGCTGCGGCCTCGTTCGTACCCTCGACGTAGCGCAACGGCGTCACGATTCTTCATCGTGGCCCGCATCATTCACGTCTCCTTTCACTCGAGCGTGGTGCAATGATGCATTACCGTCTTCTCTAATCAAAACGAAGAATAGTAAAGGGGGAAGGGGTATCGACCATGTTTGTGCAGACTGATCCCCACCCGTTATATCGATAGCAGTTGGCCGAAACGTAAAACGTTTAACCTTCACAATTTTTAATTTAAATAAAATTGGAACATGATCGTCAGATTTATCTTTCATATACGAAGAAAATAATCACCAACTTAAAAAGATTCAAACCCCTAACTCATCAAGTTTTCGCACGTGTGTTCTTTGCGGAATTGATCGTCGCGGAAAGAGAGGGTTGTCACGTCGCGGAAGGGTGTCGCGTCGTCGCGGTACTCGGCGTCGCGTCGACAAACTCCGAGGATCAAAACAAATAGATTTAATTATATCAATTAAATCCATGTGTTGTTAAAATTGAAAAAGAAGATTAGAAAGAAACCCTAAATCTCCTACCTCAAGCAGTTGATGATCAGAGATTTGTTGTGGGGAAAAACGTCTCGGAAGAAGCGTCGCTAATCTCCGAGGGTGTCGGCGTTCTTCGCTTTCATCATGGAGGGAAAAGAAGGCACAGAATTCTGTCAAAACCTCTCAACGAACAATCTCAACAAGCCATGCGTTGGTCTTATTTTATTATTACGTCAACGGTTTGTAAAGGTTAAGAAACGATTAAATTAATTCATAGAATTAATTTTAGTGAAGTTAACCGCCCAATTAAATTGTGCGTTAAGATTTTAAGAAAACGCGTCAGTTGACTTTCATAAAAATGGGTTTTTGCGGGTGCGTTACTTAGGAGAAAAGAAACGGTGGGACTCGTGCGGGTCCTACCTCACAAATATCCTACCAAGTGGGTAGGATATTTTGGATTTGCACCCTATCCGTTTCAACTGAGCATAAGCAGCTTTAAGTGGAATTTAAGCGGCTTTAAGTGAAATAAAAATAAAATTGTCGTACAACTTTATTTTATTTCATAACTTAAACCCCAAAAAATAAAAACCACAACCGAGCAAACACAAATCCGGAAGAGGCGTTTCTAAGCAAATACCGGCACTGTGATTCCATTGGTTCCCTCAGAATTCGATTCCGGGAACTGGTTCAAAAGTTAGAAAAACCCGCTCGTCCGTTCACTGAACGTACCCGATCCAAACTTCGGAAAGTGATTCCGGGCAGACTAGGCCTCGGAATCTGGTGCTGTCAGAAGCTGAGTTCTTGAAAAATTCCAAAGAAAATTAACAAAAAAAATTCCTTGAAATTTATGGGTCTTTACATATTTATATTATAATTAAATTATCATATTTATGTCATATATTTCACATCAATTTACTAAAATAATCATTATTAAATTTCATGTATAGTGTGAATGAATCACCTCACATTTAGGAGGTGGTAGTCTGCACTTCCTGAAATGTTGTTATCTACCCCAAAAAATGGAATGAATGAAAGAAATTTTCATATAGAAATTTAATAAGAATTAATACATAATATATTTAGTATAAATAAAAAAATATTTCCATCATAATTACCTCTATGAGAGGCGGTAAATAAAAAATAAACAATAATCTTTTCATGAGGTTGTAGTCCGTCGTACAGAGAAATTGTATATTCCTTACAAATTATATAGATGTTCGAGTAAGTGTATCTATGAAACATAGAAAAATAAAATATAATTAAATATTTGATACTTATTATATTATATAATCATGTTATATGAATTGTTTTTTGGTTAAAGAAGGAAAATAATTCAAAAGAGATTATGGAAGGATCTTATCTGGTTTTCGGGTATCTGTATTTTTGTTTATACCAAGACACATAATTTTTTAGATTTGTTAAAAATGTGAGCTTATATTGTGTGGGGGTATTTTTTATCTTATTCAGTCAGACGATGGGATATTCAAATTTATTTATCGGTGTGAAAATGTTAGAGGTATGAGTAAATTTTTATAGTGGTGGGGGAGTAGAATTCATTAAAAAAATTAAACAGAATTCCACCCACATTTTTTCATCTATCGTGGCTCCAATAACATTAAAACATTGATAAAAGGGATTATATGTTCTGAATATGGAAATATATTGTATTGTTTACATGTGTACATGTCATTTTATGCCCTCATTTTAAGGTTTAGTCATTTGATAAGATTATGTTTCTCTTAATCCCTATAATTAATTTTAATTACGTCTAATATTGTTTTCAGCAAAAAAATATGTTTGTATTATAATAAATTATTCCATATTTTGTACGAAAAATATAGATAATATTTTTCAAAATTCTAACCTCATATGTGAAATAAATTAATTTATAGTTAATCTCCTCAATCAGGAAACAAATAGAGTTTTTAAAGTAAAAATGTTTAAGAGTGTGAAATGTTTTTCAGTCAAATATCAATGTGAAATTGATTTAAATTATCTACATTGGATTAATATAATTATTATTAATCAAAATATATTTTCAAAAAAATGAAAACAAAATCAAACTATATAAATAAATTATATTAATATGTTGTTTTGAATTAAAATTCATTATTTTTGAGTATTCGTCACAAAACCAATACCACACATAAAAATACCAATAATCCACCATAAGATAATTTCTAACATTGTATATTAATTATTATTTATATTTTTAGACATGATATTTATTAAATTTCTAATATTTAGATTTAAAAAATGATCTCTATTAAAAGATAAAAAACTCCCTTTAGAAAAATATTGATTTATATGCATAAAATTTGGCTTGCTCTTATTTTAAACCTATGAAATATATTTAATAATTATAAAAATTATTTCATTGAAAATATAACACCTATATATCATCAATATAAATAACTAATAAATATTTATTTATTAATTTAGGTTAGAAAACCTTTGTGGGAATAAGAACATTACCTTTTTATATAGCATTGGTTTTTATATTTGTCATCAATTAATTTGTAAACTATAAATTAATTTAATGTTTTTATAAACCATATATTTTAATTAGTTATTTAGTACTATTCATATCCTCTAATTTAATGTCTATGATATATTTTATAATATTAAATAATAATATTTTATTAATATATTAATGGTTATTGATACATAGATTTGGATATAATGTATGTCATTGAAAAACGTTGTTGACTTTCATAATGAAAGATGAAAAACTACATCACACACGGAACGAAATATAATATATTAATTTTATTTATAAGATTAAATATATCATGAAGTAAATATATAATGTATTCTTTTCTATCATTGGTGTTTCATATCATACATTCTTTCATATGAATGTTTCCCTATTAGAATTGTTTCTGTCACATTATACCTATAATAAATAAATTTCAACGTCACAATTTAAACAAGATCTTGGTAATCTAATATTTTATATTTTAAATTTCTCTTATCTAAAAAAACCACATATTAAAATTATTTAAAAAATATATTCTCAAAAATAGATAATTAAAAAAATCACATGAAATAAAATATAATTCGGTATCCTTGTATGAGAAGAATGGTTTCATGTATAGATACCTAGATAGAGGAAGAAATTAAATATTTTAGATATTTATAAGGGTCCTCAATAATAATCAAGTGAGTGATAAGTGTAATAATTAGATCCTCAAAGATAGAAATAATATATAATTTAGAAATTCATCGCCACAAAAAAATTAAGTTATTAGGATAATATTGTATTGATCATTTTCCTATAGTGGGGTAATTATTTTAGTTGCAATTAATATATAAATATAGTTACATGATATTTTTCAATTCAATATAAACAATTCCATCTTGTGGTTGTGATTTGATCAAATTCTGAATCATTCTATACACCATGAAATGGATATCCTATGATGAACCATTTTTTTAAATCACTAAAATATTCTTATGAAATATAATAGAACCCAAAATACATGTTTTTATATTTGAATCTATATATTAACAAAAATTTGTAGATAAGTTAATATTTAAACCTAAAATATTATACTAAATGTTAATCATTAATATTTAGTTATCAAAATTTTTATATAAAATCAATGATATATAAACGATGACATTTCACTTGCTAGTGGTATGTTTGAAACCCTTACTGTCCTTTGAACAGATATATCATTTCTAGACTATGGGAGTTATTATTCTATTTATTTCATGTGCTCTCAACATGTAAATAGTGTTTGGAGAATAGTCCCATGTATATGGGTATATATAAAAAAATATGGAGTTTCATGCTCGAGGATCTAATGAAAATGGTGGGATAAAATGTCAACCACTGACATAGAAAGATTGTGGGAATTAATATCTTGTGAACTTCCTCAAAGGGATGGTAAAATTCTATAACTGTGGGAGAGAATTCCACCATTCTCATGAATTTATAAGAGAAATAATTAATTCAACAAATTCAGCGGTTGAAAGAAGATAAGCAATAATGGTCTAATCCAACAACTATAGGGCGGAAGGGAACTCTGAATCACAATGAAATAAAAATTGAGTCCTTAATAGAAATTAGCATCACTATTAACAAAACGTAAAGAAATATGGTAATAGTTATTCCATGAATATTGTAGATGTGGAGAAATAAGAATAAGTTGTATAAGTTTCTCTTCCTATTCACTTTATAATTGAAAAAAAAATCATTTTTGTTCTACACATTAATCTATATCCTACATGATTTATGGAACCATTGAATCAAATACCTAAAACATTAAATTATAGATATATATAAAAACACATGGTGGTGAAATAATTGTGAACCATGTGTTGGACAAGAATACATGAGAAAACATTAGACAAGGATCAATGCTTGAGAGGTGTGAGGAAAATATGTTTTGAGGGATGGTGTTTATAGTAGAGGAGAGGGGTGTTGCAACATTATTTTCTTCCTAAGTTTATTATTTTTCAACAAGACTATAAATAATGATATATCCATAAGTAAATAAATTAAAAAATATATAATTCTACATTACAGTGCATACATCTGACAATACTCAAGGAATGTACTATTTATCTTATAATGTATACATACCATAAATTACAGTATTTTAATTTTCACAAAACATATTTTATTTCAGATAAATACTATAAAACAACCAAATTTATTTTGATCTATTTAATTAAAAAATAAACACATTTTTATTAAAATAAATTCTAAACATTAGATATTTATTTTTTCTAAAAAATTTATAATTTCTCAAAAAATCGGATTTTAAAATTATAAAAGATTTTTTAACACTTTGAAAAATTACTTATGGTCTCATAAAATTAAATTTAAATAGAAATAAAAAAACAATATTAATTTAATAATAAATTGGAAGAAAATATATTTTCATTTAAATTAATAAATAATTATAAAATTGTTATTTATTATTTATGAGTTTCAAAAATAAAATCAAGTAATCTGACATTTTTAATGAATTTTATTTACTTATGAGATGAAATAAATATATCATATTTTCATTATTAAGATTCCAATATTTTACTTGTACTTTTCGAGGTTATGTTACTATTCCATTGGATAGATTACTATTCCTAATATTCATGTTATTATTCTAATGTTCATGTTTCTATTCCATCTGTATGGGTTCCTTAATTTCAAAAAATGCCTCTTATTTTATTAATTAATCATTTATAATATTTTTATTGTGTTATATATGTTATATTATTTGATAAAATTATTATAATAATGGTGAAATATAGTTTATAAAATTTTGGGTCATTACATTCTTCCCCCCTTTTGAAATTTCACCGTCAATTTCTATTTTACATAAATAGCTAAGTTATCTTCTTCTTCATCACGCCTTGTGGTTCCCAATTATCTTATTCATATATATGGTTCCAATAAAATAGTTTGACAATGTGGGATTTCTTGTTACCTTGAACCATATTTCTCAGGTCCAAAATTGTTACATATTTATCCTCAAAAGAGTGATCATATTCTAGATGTACCCCATCTGGGTTTAATGCATGCGAAGGATCTAGTATGTACATTCTCAGGATATATACATGAAACTTGTTAGGAATTTTAGCCATAGATGGTGGAAGTGAATTTTGATAGGCCACTTATTCTATGCAATCAAGGGTCTCAAATGGGCCAATGTACCTTCGAATATGTTTCCATTTTATCAAAACCACATGAATCACTTCTGTACTGATATTCTAAGGAAGAAATTATCACCAATGTCATACTTAAATTACTTTTGATAGTTATCTACAAATAGAGAATCATTTATATTCTATTAGAAATCTTGAACATTCTATGTTATATCATTCATAAGATAAGGTCAATGTAGATTTTGTTCACAAACTTCATCCCTACAGTTTGTAATTCCACTTCTATTTCAATGAAGAGCTTCAATTGAAACCATATGAATACTCATGTGGAAGTTTTTGTTGTATGAATACTAAACCAAATGGATATTCTGATCCCATCCACCTTTAAATTCCATTGAGATGAATTTTAGATATTCCTCGAGTGTTTAAATTGTTTTCTCAGATTGGACATTAGTTTTGGTGTCATATTCCTTGATGTAATTCAATTCAATAATCAAATCATATAGATGAATATTATAGAATTTATATGTGAACCTTGTATCTTGATTTGAGAAAATCTGGATTGTAACCCCAAGGAGACACACCAAATTCTTCACATATACTATATAATGTTTCTGAAATGAGACATCTTCTCAAATTTCAAAAATCCTGGAATTCCAACTGAGTTAGTCCACCAAAACCTATATCCCATTGTTTCATTTGGATGACTTCATGAGGCATGTAAAAAATAACATTTTGAAATTCTACCATGTCTACATTGGTATATGTCATGGTTTAATCATACATTTAGACATTTTTCTCTATTTTTATAATGTTGTCATATCAAGAACCTTGAGATATATTCTATAATCCCCCTCTCCATGTTGTCCCACCAGAAGTTATCTCTGAGGCCATTATATATCATGGTTCTACCAAGATGGATATATAATAAAGATCTATGTGTATTATCTAATAGATCCTTTTTTATTGTAACATCCCAGGTAAATAAAGAATAAAGAATTTTCATATTTATTAATATTTACGAATTAAATATTAATTTTATTTTCAAGGGGTTGCAATGTTCGATAGCGTACCCGATATGCAACGATGAGTTTCTTTGAAAACTTACGTTGCACACAAGTAATAAAATAATATTATTTTAAATTTTAGTTAACAAGTAGCCGTTGTACTGGCGGTAATCGATAGAAATAGCTAAAATATGGTTAGATATGTTTTTAAATGTTTATACATTTACCCAATAAAAGATAAAAGCTTAAAATACGGAAAGAGTTCAATTTTAGGGCATATATACTCTAATTTTCACTAAAGGTTCACTTATCACATTTTAATGGTGAACCGTCATTAAATATAGTTTTGATCACTCTTATACTTTATTTTGGACCAAATATAACTCTTCTTTAGAATCGGGACATCAAAATTTACTTTGTGTAAATTTTTGGTACCTTTCTGATAAAGTTCATTTTTTTTATGAATAGTGTAAAATGTTGTATTTTAATTAAAAACCTATTTTTAATCTAAATTATTTATATGATTATATTATTATTTTAATTGGTTTTAAAGTGAAATTAGAAAATATTTTTACCAGTTAATCCAATGGTGGTCATTGGAATCAGTTTCACTTTGAAATTGGACTTAAACTGGTGTCAATCTTTTGATACTTATTGTTTCACAAAAACACGCTATTTTTCATGAAAGCGGTTAATTAATTTGACTTATATGTTTTTAATTTTGTAAAATGGACTTCATTTTTGAATTTGGAATATCAAATATAGCTTAGGGTGAATTTTTGGTAATTTTCTGACAAACTTCAATTTTTGATGAAAAGTGAAACCACTAAGTGGTAATCAAGCAAACTGATTTTTCAGTTAAATGAAAGTTTACCACTAAGGTGTATTGAATTTTGAAAATCTGACAGACATGGTTGTCATTAAGAAGTAAAATGTGGTTCAATGAGATTAAAATAATTTTTTGGTGAATAGTAACTTTTTTTCATTAATCGCTATTAGAGGTAATTAGTGTAGTTTAAGGTAAAAATGGTATTATAAGAAATTGAAAACACCACGACACTTGTCCTACACCTATTGGGTGAGTCATGGAAGACCAAGACAAGCCATGGGCCAACTTGGGGACCCCATGGAGCCACTTTAGTTGGAAAATGACATTAATATATTTTTATTTAATGTTAAAGTGAAAATGACACTAACATAACTTGTTTTACTAAAATAATTTTTGAGTGGGGTTATAAAAGTCCGAATTTTGATTATAAATAGTCATTGGAAAGCTAAAAAGATTTCATACATCATAGTATTTGTTTTATAATTTTTATACATTAAATAAATTAAATTATATATGACATAATAATGATGCAGCGATGACATCATTATTTGACGATTTAAATAAAATGGAAAGATAATGAAAACTCTAAAACCTACACATGTCCAAAACCAATTGGATGAGTGGATTTAGAACCCTTATCACCTTATCCACGAATTATATCAATGTGGGACCTTTTAAAAGCGAAACACATTTTCAAATAAAGTAATATTTCTTTACTTTCCAAAAGTGCCCCTCCTCTCCTCTTATAAAAGGCCCCCACCTCTACCCCATTTCACACACTTCTCAAGACTTTGGCTCAGCCAACCCCTGCCCAATTACTCTCTACACATCCCTCTCCTAATCCTAGAGGATTCCCTTTGGGCATATTCCTTTCAAAGGAATCCTTTATGATCAAATCAAAAGGGAGTTACACTTTTAAAGGTAATTCATTCTCTCTTGTTCATTTGTTTTATTTTGCTTCTCCAACCCTCTAAAATCTTTTTATTTACTTCTTTTGTAACAACACCAGTATCTTCAATATTCTAGGATGTTGTTATAATATTTATTTGAGCTACACTCTCACACAACTACATCAAATGGTTAAAGAACATACGGTTTCCGTGGATGGCGAAATTCTGCCTCCCGAAACGATTATTGTTCAATACTCATTTAACGCCTTCAAGGGTGGCCATTATGATGTCACTATTTTTATATATGATATATAATATGTTTATTTTTTCTTTAAGCTTCTGTATTTTTCATTTTTGTCATATCTTTATGGTTTCCATTATGGGTAAACACGATATCTTCATTTAAGGAAGTGCGGACTACCGCCCCCTCAAAGTGATGTGATTCGTTAATGCCATATGTGGGACGTGTAAAGGATAGATTTAAAGTTATTATATATGATGTTATACTGGAATTATATAATACCTCTATATCATTATTATTTCTTTCCATTAAAGTATGAGATAGAAATGAAAGTAGCGTTCATGCGTACGTACGGCTTACCGTCTCCATGAACGGTGCATTTCATTTCTTCTCCCCAAATGTAATGTACTATTAAAAGTACATGTATATAATGGATATATATAATTAATGATATATCTAAGTGATGAATATAATTCTGGAATTAAAATATACATACCTCTCATTTAGTTTTAATTCCACTAATATGACAAAGAAATGAAAGTAGCGTTTATGCGTACATACAGCTTACCGTCTCCATGAACGGTGCATTTCATTTCTTACCTCTAAATGATTATGTAATATTATAAATACATGTATATGCTGGATATATATGATATATATGATATCCAAATCAGGAATTTCATTCTGGATATAAAGAACTTTTGACCACACGAACAACATGTAATTGTAAGAAGTCAACTTTCGACTTGAGAACCAAATATTGACAAAACAAACATTATTAACTTAAATGGTTACATAATGTTTATAACATGGAAATAACTGATATAAAAGGAATAATAAACTTTAAAAAGGTTCTTAATCAATTATAAATTAACTCAAGTTTATTATTCAGGACGTTAAAGAACGATTGAGTCAAGTCGGACCCAAGGTAAGGGACTTCGTCTCAATCTCCTTTCATTGAGGCATATTTCATTTTATACACAACTTTCTTTTATACGGTGTATAAACTCCTTTGAATTTTACTTTTATACAAAAGGAATATTTTTATACGAAGCGTTTTACTAAACGACAAACAGGAATGTTTTTTTAACGTACGCGGTGACAACGACTTTTTCCGCCGCCGTGAGTATTATTTGATCTTTGGCTTTCTCAACAAGCCGTATTGTTTTTAGAATAAAATAAATACCATATACTCTTTTATGTATTTAGGTATTGAAAATGGTTTTGAAAAAGGATTCTATTATGTCAATATATTTATGATATATTGTGATTGAAATGTGGAAATGTTATCATTCCTTTATATTGGTTTTATGTTTTATGATTTTATACTGGTACTTGGACATTTTAACGGGTGGTTACGTTATAAACCATATGACGGGTGGTGCCGTGAATACCAGGACGGGTGGTTACGTTATAACCTCCAATGCATTGGGTATGGAAGTCGGCTGTATGGCTATTCCATTAAGTATGTATGGAAATTGGCCGTATGGCTATTCCATTAAGTGATATGTGTGGAAGTCAACCGTATGGTTATTCCACTTAAGTGAGTTTATGTCCCAAGTTACCTTTTTATATTCTATGTGTTCTTTATATGGGTTTTATGGTAATCCTTTGGTTACAAAAAGGTAAGTAATGATACTTTATTCAGTGAAGATTTTTTTTACTACTTCATGAAGGTGAAGGTATTACTTTGATAGAGTATATATGGTTTATTTGATGTTTGAAAAACTAACAGTTTTCATTCTTTCTGTATCCCTTACTGAGCTTTTTATGCTCACCCCAAGTTTTTCGAAATGTTTTTCACAGGACTTAAAGTGGAATAAGGTCAAGGATGGGATCAAGGGAATTTCATGCTATCTAAAACATGGAATCCAGACATCTTTCTTTTTAGGAGTTTTTATTTTATGGAGACTTAGTAGAAGTGTCTACTTTGTAATCTTTTAAGATGTAATAGTTATGTTCTAATTCTCTAAAACTCTAAACCTGAAAAGATCCTCAATGTGAATTATTCATTTAATTCAATATTAAGTAAGGTTTAAGGCTGGGGCCTTATAGTTGGTATCAGAGGTCGGTTTAGACAACTTTAGGAGTTAGAAAAGTGTTAAATTATAATATGATTGAAATGATATAGCATTTACGAATTACCATATTGCTTCGCCTAAGATATTTCTGTGTTCAGAATGGCTTTCCGCAGAGGAGACAAAGCAGCTATGTTGGGAAGACATCAGGAGGAAGATAACCTTCCAAATCAGCAACCTGAGATGGTCGGAATCGGAACTGAACAGTTTGTTGCAGTGATGGCACAGTTGACTCAGGCTATAAATGGTGGTGGTATCCATGCACGAGATCAGCCAGATCAACCGTAGAGGAACATGTCAGTGGTGGAACATTTCATGAGGCAACATCCCCCATCATTCAGAGGATCATCTGACCCTGTGCAAGCTGAAGGGTGGATTAAAGCACTGGAGAAGATTTTTGATGTCATGGGGTGTTCAGAACATCAAAACGTTAGTATTGTTGTTTACCGTTTTGAAGGTGAAGCTGATCAGTGGTGGTCGATGGTGAAAAATATAAGGGATAGTGATGAGATTGAGGATCTTCACTGGGACGAATTCAAAGTTATGTTTCTTGAGAAATATTTTCCTAAGGTGGTTCGTCTTAGGATGGAAAAACAGTTCCTAGAATTGAGGCAGGAGGATGATTCAGTGGCTACTTATGAAGAAAAGTTCACTCGATTGGCAAGGTATGCTCCAAACTTCATACGAGATCTTGATAGTAAAATAAACCGTTTTTACTCAGGGTTAATGCCAATGTATCGAAGGGCTTTAGCGTCTCGTGAGTTCAAAAGTTATGAAAAACTTGTTCGATGTACGGAGAAGGTGGAAATGGAGTTTGCCGATGATCAGGTGTTCTATGACAAAAAAAAGAATAAGAGATCTAGTTGGCAGGAAAAGGGGAAGAATTCATCAATGAAGCAAGGAGGTAAGAAAACCAAATATCCATCCTGTGAGAAGTGTGGTAAAATGCATCCTGGAGAATGTTTATCCAAGTCTGGTAAGTGCTTTCGGTGTGGTATGTCTGGTCATATTGCTCGTAACTGTAAGGAAGATGATCAAGCAGAAAATGAAAATCCAATGGTAAGATGTTTTAAGTGTAATGAAATGGGTCATTATGCAAACGAGTGTCCAACGAAGAACTCAACTGGGGGAACGCAGCCATACTACAAGCAGAAAGGGGTGGTGAAATCCATTGCAACAACTTCAGCAGATGTTGGGCCATCGAATGAAGTGGTATCAGCTCCAGGGAGCTTAGTATTTTTCGAAGATTGACTTGAGGTCGGGGTACCATCAGTTGAAAGTAAAAGAAGCAGACGTTCCGAAGACTGCATTCCGTACGAGATATGGCCATGATGAATTTGTAGTTATGCCTTTTGGGTTAACCAATGCACCTGCTGTATTCAAGGACCTTATGAATAAAATTTTCCATGAGTTCTTGGATAAGTTTGTGTTTGTGTTTTGAGGTTTGTGAAGAGGTTATGTGTGCCTTGTGATTCACAGTTGAAGAATGAGTTGTTATGTGAGGATCATAGTTCCCTATTTTCAGTTCATCCTGGCAGTACTAAGATGTACAGAGATCTGCTAGAGTATTACTGGTGGGATGGAATGAAAAAAGACATTGCTGATTTTACTGTGAGGTGTTTGACATGTCAACAGGTTAAAGCAGAGCGGTAGGGATGCTTCAGACTTTACCAGTTCCAGAGTGGAAATGGGATAATATATCCATGGAATTTGTTGTTGGATTACCGAGGACATCTTGAGGTAATAATGCAATCTGGGTTATTGTTGATCGCTTGACCAAATCTGCTCATTTCTTTTCTATACGAGATACTTTCTCTCTTGATCAACTTTCCCGTCTGTATCTTAAAGAGATAGTCAGGTTACATGGTGTTCCTCTCTCCATTGTATCGGATCGTGATCCTAGGATTACTTCTAACTTTTGGAAAGGCCTTCAGAAGTCGTTGGGTACTGAATTAAATTTTAGTACAGCTTTTCATCCTCAATCAGATGGGCAGACAGAACGAACAATTTAGACATTGGAGGATATGATATGAGCTTGTTCTATGGATTATTAGGGAAGTTGGGACCAATATTTTTCTTTGGTTGAGTTTTCTTATAATAACAGTTTTCATTCCATTATACAGATGGCACCATTTGAGGCATTATATGGGAAGCGGTGTCGAACTCCAACATTTTGGAATGAAGTGGGTGAAAGGAAGCTGATGGGACCAAAATTGGTAGAAGAGATGGCAGAAAAGTTCAGTTGATTCAGAAAACACATGAGAACAGCTCAGAGCAGGCAGAAGAGTTATGCGGATAACCGGAGGAAGGATCTATCTTTTGAGGTAGGTGATCATGCTTTTCTCAAGGTTTCTCCTTGGAAAAGTGTGATGAGATTTGGTAAGAAAGGAAAGTTGAGTCCATGGTTGGTTGGACCATATGAAATTCTGGAAAGAGTTGGATCAGTTGCATACCGAGTGGATTTACCTCCGAGTTTATCTCAGGTACACAATGTTTTTCACGTTTCGATGTTGAGAAAGTATATTCCAGATCCATCTCATGTTTTGAGCCCAGAGGTAGTTTAGCTGGAAGAGAACCTATATTATGAGGAACAACCGGTCCAGATTCTTGACCACAGGGAGCAAGTGTTACGAAATAAGGTGATTCATCAGGTAAAGGTTTTGTGGAAAAACCATGTGATTGAAGAGGCAACGTGGGAATCTGAAAATGCTATGAGGGATAAATACCCCCACTTATTTTGATAATTGAATAAAATTGTGAGGATGCAATTCCCAAAAGGGGGGAAGGATGTAACATCCCAGGTAAATAAAGAATAATGAATTTTCATATTTATTAATATTTACGAATTAAATATTAATTTTATTTTAAAGGGGTTGCTATGTTCGATAGCGTACCTGATACGCAATGATGAGTTTCTTTGAAAACTTACGTTGCACACAAGTAATAAAATAATATTATTTTAAATGTTAGTTAACAAGTAGCCGTTGTACTGGCAGGAATGGATAGAAATAACTAAAATATGGTTAGATATGTTTTTAAATGTTTATACATTTACCCAATAAAATATAAAAGCTTAAAATACGGAAAGAGTTCAATTTTAGGGCATATATACTCTAATTTTCACTAAAGGTTCACTTATCACCTTTTAATGGTGAACCGTCATTAAATATATTTTTTATCACTCTTATACTTTATTTTGGACCAAATATAACTCTTCTTTAGAATCGGGACATCAATATTTACTTTGAGTAAATTTTTGGTACCTTTCTGATAAAGTTCATTTTTTTTATGAAGTGTAAAATGTTGTATTTTAATTCAAAACCTCTTTTTAATCTAAATTATTTATATGATTATATTATTATTTTAATTGGTTTTAAAGTGAAATTAGAAAATATTTTTACCAGTTAATCCAATGGTGGTCATTGGAATCAATTTCACTTTGAAATTGGACTTAAACTGTTGTCAATCTTTTGATACTTATTGTTTCACAAAAACACGATATTTGTCATGACAACGGGAATTAATTATTAAATTAATTAATTTGACTTATATGTTTTGAATTTTGTAAAATGGACTTCATTTTTGAATTTGGAATATCAAATATAGCTTAGGGTGAATTTTTGGTAATTTTCTGAAAAACTTCAATTTTTGATGAATAGTGAAACCACTAAGTGGTAATCAAGCAAACTGATTTTTCATTTAAATGAAAGTTTACCACTAATGTGTATTGAATTTTGAAAATCTGACATACATGGTTGTCATTAAGAAGTAAAATGTGGTTCAATGAGATTAAAATAATTTTTTGGTGAATAGTAACTTTTTTTCATTAATCGCTATTAGAGGTAATTAGTGTAGTTTAAGGTAAAAATGGTATTATAAGAATGTGAAAACACCATGAAACTTGTCCTAAACCTATTGGGTGAGTCATGGCCGACCAATAAAAGCCATGGGTCCACTTGGGGATCCCATGGAGCCACTTTAGTTGGAAAATGACATTAATATATTTTTATTTAATGTTAATGTGAAAATGACACTAACATAACTTGTTTTACTAAAATAATTTTTCAGTGGGGTTATACAAGTCCAAATTTTGATTATAAATAGTCATTGGAAAGATAAAAAGATTTACTACATCATAGTATTTGTTTTATAATTTTTAGACATTAAATAAATTAAATTATATATGACATAATAATGATGCAGCGATGACATCATTATTTGACGATTTAAATAAAATGGAAAGATAATGCAAAATATAAAACCTACACATGTCCAAAACCAATTGTATGTGTTTATTTCGAACCCTTATCACCTTATCCACGAATTATATCAATGTGGGACCTTTTAAAACCGAAACACATTTTCAAATAAAGTAATATTTCTTTACTATCCAAAAGTGCCCCTCCTCTCCTCTTATAAAAGGCCCCCACCTCTACCCCATTTCACACACTTCTCAAGCCTTTGGCTCGGCCAACCCCTGCCCAATTACTCTCTCCACATCACTCTTCTCATCCTAGAGGATTCCCTTTGGGCAGAATCCTTTCAAAGGAAGCCTTTAGGCTCAAATCAAAAGAGAGTTACACTTTTAAAGGTAATTCATTCTCTCTTGTTCATTTGTTTTATTTTGCTTCTCCAACCCTCTAAACTCTTTTTATTTACTTATTTTGTAACAACAACAGTATCTTCAATATACTAGGATGTTGTTATAATATTTATTTGAGCTAAACTCTCACACAACTACATCAAATGGTTAAAGAACATACGGTTTCCGTGGATGGCGAAATTCTGCCTCCCGAAACGATGATTGTTCAATACTCATTTAACACCTTCAAGGGTGGCCATTATGATGTCACTATTTTTATATATGATATATAATATGTTTATGTTTTCTTTAAGCTTATGTATTTTTCATTTTTGGAATACCTTTATGGTTTCCATTATGGGTAAACACGATATCTTCATTTAAGGAAGTGCGGACTATCGCCCCCTCAAAGTGATGTGATTCGTTAATGCCATATGTGGGACGTGTAAAGGATAGATTTAAAGTTATTATATATGATGTTATACTGGAATTATAATATACCTCTATATCATTATTATTTCTTTCCATTAAAGTATGAGATAGAAATGAAAGTAGCGTTCATGCGTACGTACGGCTTACCGTCTCCATGAACGGTGCATTTCATTTCTTATCCCCAAATGTAATGTACTATTAAAAGTACATGTATATAATGGATATATATAATTAATGATATATCTAAGTGATGAATATAATTCTGGAATTAAAATATACATACCTCTCATTTAGTTTTAATTCCACTAATATGACAAAGAAATGAAAGTAGTGTTCATGCGTACGTACGGCTTACCGTCTCCATGAACGGTGCATTTCATTTCTTACCTCTAAATGATTATGTAATATTATAAATACATGTATATGCTGGATATATATGATATATATGATATCCAAATCATGAATTTCATTCTGGATATAAAGAACTTTTGACCACATGAACAACATGTAATTGTAAGAAGTCAACTTTCGACTTAAGAACCAAATATTGACAAAACAAACATTATTAACATAAATGGTTACATAATGTTTATAACATGGAAATAAGTGATATAAAAGGAATAATGAACTTTAAAAAGGATCTTAATCAAGTATAAATTAACTCAAGTTTATTATTCAGGATGTTAAAGAACGATCGAGTCAAGTCGGACCCAAGGTAAGGGACTTCGTCTCAATCTCCTTTCATTGAGGCATATTTCGTTTTATACACAACTTTCTTTTATACGATGTATAAACTCCTTTGAATTTTACTTTTATACAAAAGGAATCTTTTTATATGAAGCGTTTTACTAAACAACAAACAGGAATGTTTTTTTAACGTACGCGGTGACAACGACTTTTTCCGTCGCCGCGAGTATTATTTGATCTTTGGCTTTCTCAACAAGCCGTAATGTTTTTATAATAAAATAAATACCATATACTCTTTTATGTATTTTGGTATTGAAAATGGTTTTGAAAAAGGATTCTATTATGTCAATATATTTATGATATATTGTGATTGAAATGTGGAAATGTTATCATTCCTTTATATTGGTTTTATGTTTTATGATTTTATACTGGTACTTGGACATTTTAACGGGTGGTTACGTTATAAACCATATGACGGGTGGTGCCGTGAATACCAGGACGGGTGGTTACGTTATAACCTCCAATGCATTGGGTATGGAAGTCGGCCGTATGGCTATTCCATTAAGTATGTATGGAAATTGGCCGTATGGCTATTCCATTAAGTGATATGTGTGGAAGTCAACCGTATGGTTATTCCACTTAAGTGAGTTTATCTCCCAAGTTACCTTTTTATATTCTATGTGTTCTTTATATGGGTTTTATGGTAATCCTTTGGTTACAAAAAGGTAAGTAATGATACTTTATTCAGTGAAGATTTTTTTTACTACTTCATGAAGGTGAAGGTATTACTTTGATAGAGTATATATGGTTTATCTGATGTTTGAAAAACTAACAGTTTTCATTCTTTCTGTATCCCTTACTGAGATTTTTATGCTCACCCCAAGTTTTTTGAAATGTTTTTCACAGGTCTTAAAGTGGAATATGGTCAAGGATGGGATCGAGGGAATTTCATTCAATCTAAAACATAGAATCTAGACATCTTTCTTTTTAAGAGTTTTTATTTTATGGAGACTTAGTAGAAGTGTCTACTTTGTAATCTTTTAAGATGTAATAGTTATGTTCTAATTCTCTAAAACTCTAAACCTGAAAAGATCCTCAATGTGAATTATTCATTTAATTCAATATTAAGTAAGGTTTAAGGCTGGGGCCTTATATTTATCTCAGGTGATGAAGGAATAAAAAGACTACTTTCATGTTGAATCACACCATCATCATCGATATGGAATTGTTTCACCACCCTTCCTTAATATCATTCACCTTCTTTGAAATCTCCATATTATCCCTTATTGGGAAATTGATATTATATTGGATAGAAGGTTGTTAAATAATTTTTTAAAGGTAGTTTGTATTATAAAATATTTTAATTTTCATATCCATCTTTTGAATATCCATGAAGATATGGTCATTCAAAATCTGCAATGTGGAGAGTGTAGTAGATTCGTTTTTCCTAACTGCATCAGAAATGATTTTTACATTCAAAAGATGATATTTAGTTGAGAAATAATATTATATTATTATATCTGACAATATCCATTGGCTCATTTGAGATCCTTTTTTGTGAGTAAATATTTTAGTCTCTTGTTACTAGTATAGATGTCACATTTCACACTATAGAGGTAGTGATGCAAGATTTCATATTTAAAAAAATCATTTCAATATATCTATATCATTGGTCAGTCTGTTTTACTAATAACTACTCAACTATCATGAATCTCGGTTTATCACTTTATCATTTTTCATGATTACACAATATAATCATTTATTTTCTGCAACAATTTATATCAAAAAAAATATTCCCCAATTTTTGATAATGTGAGTACATGTGTAGTTATCATCATTCTCTTTATCTCCTTCAATCATTCCTCACATTATTTTTCCCATATATACATTTCTTATATCCATGTTATCTGTGATATCAATCTTGAAAATCATGGTAATTTCTCACAAAATGTCAATAGTACCATCAATTCCATGAAAACTATGGATTTTCGTGACACTAGAGGATCTAAGTTATTTCATAATTTCATTTGATTTCTAAAGGGTCTACATATATTCCCTCAGTTTTGATCACATATCCCATGAATGAGACATGTTGAATAGAAAATTAACTCATTCTCAACATTATGTATAACATCTATTTCATTAATGTCACAAGAACATGCCTTTAAAATGACCTTTATATTCCTCTATGATATTATATTAGATGATAATATCATCGATAAACACAAACAATAATTTGAGGAGGTAATGTAGAAATACTATATTAATCAAATAAAAGATAATAGTATGGGTAGTAATAATTCCATATGGAATCACCAAAAACTCACAGTTCCCATAACATGTATTCAAGGAAGTCCTGTGAATATATTCCTTATTCACATTTATATAAGGAATCAATAACAAAGATCTACCTTAGGGATGTACCGAGCTCCTTGATTTTGATCAATCAAGTCATCATTCATTATAATAGGTTATATGTCCTATATATAAATCTTTTTAATCTCTCATTAGTCGATATATATCAACCTTGATCGATTCTTCATATCCATCAAGTGAACATGAAAACCCATGGTGATTCACTACGGTGTATGAACCCATTTTCAAAATTTTTCTTATACTAATTATTTAACTCCACTAATTAGTTTAGGGCAATTCTCTAGGGTAATTTTCTGATTGGAGTAGCACTGGATATGTGTTCTATTGAGAATTCTACTTCACAATCTAGGGAATGTCAGAGTAACTCTTTGAGATATACCACAATTTATTCCATAACAATAATAATTTTCCATTATTGGATACCTTCCATTGAGTCACCCATTTGAAGTAGTTTTTCTTCTTCACTTGGGATCAACACCCACATAATTTTGGGGTTTTCTAAAGGATAATCATGCTTCTCCTTTCATTTCTAAAAGATCATGGGATATTTCAAAATATTAATAGGGATTTAATCTTCCCAACAATGGATGTATTATCTATATAATGAGATCATATCCATCCCTAGTATAGTGTAACATTAATCCAAGGGATGTATTATGAAAATTATTGGGATAAAACTTCCATATACACCCATTGTAGAAGAGTCTAACATAGGGGTTTCAATGATTTCACCACTAGGAGTATTTATAGATATATCTACATCATGGTTTAGGGCCTTGATTAAATAGTTTTAGAAAACATTAATGATATAAAGTATTTTGTCGAAAAAGAATCAAATTAATATGTTTTAATTCATCAGTGAATATGAATTTTACATTGTACAACATCATATTCTTGACCTCATTCAGTATTAGTGGTGGAATAATCCTTCCCTTATTGACTTTTTTAGTGGATTAAGAAACTGATTACCATTTAGGACTCAAGGTTTAGTGCATTGGGATTTACCTTTCCCTTTCAATAAGTAGTTGCTGTATTGGACCATAATTGGTGATCTCCATTCCTCAATTTTATATGTCTACTTATTTCTGCCTCTAAGACATTCATGAGCTTGGAGACCTTCTATAACACAAATTTAACATTTCCCCATCCAATTGATGTAGTTATAAATATACTTCTTCAATAATATTTGATTTATAAGTGGTGTATATTTCTTACCACCTTTTTCATGAGATCCTCCAACATGAAACGTCGTCATTCATTTTATATCACCATATCCATTGGGACATTTTCCAATCTCAATCTACTCATGGAGTGAATATTGAACAAAATATTCATATCTAAAAAAATCTCTAATTCCTAGAGCCTTCGAATGTGTGGTTTTAAAACACTAATGAATCTATAAAAATTATTATCGTTGTTATTAACAAACCCCTAACTGTACCTTTGAAGAACATTAAAATTTCTTTCATAGGCTATGACAGATTCACCTTCCTTTTGCTTCATCTATATAAATTGTAACTCCATATTTTTATGAAGAGTTATAGGGAAATACATGTCATCAAAAAAATTTTGGAAATCATCCCACTACATCTCTTCAATTTATTCCTTTTGATTTGTGTTATGAATCAACACCCACCATCGTTTGACCACTCCATATAGACGATACATAGAAACAGTAACATTATCCATCTAAAAACAACGATGAACTTAAATGATCTTATCCATTGATTTAACCCATTGTTATGTGACTATTGGATTAGAAGATCCACAAAATGTCCATGTTTGTTTCTATATAATTAACTATATATCTAGTTTCTCCCACATAGCTGATAGAGGGTATTCCACATTGCTTAGGTTATTGTTCATAGAAAGAGAGATAAAAGTAACCCTAGCTGTGAGATTTTGAACTCCTCCTCTAAAGGCATTGGGGATTTCATTTTTTCAATCACTACATATTCCATCGCAATGTTTATTCAATCATTTTATCCTAGATCCCACCATTTTCTATAAATAAAAAAACATAGAACAAAACATAAGTTAATATGTCATGAAAAAATTATTCATTTTCTTAATTAAATCAAAATGAGTATCATGGGGGATACCTCTATTTAACATTTTTCTAAAATAAATATTTGTAGGTTATTTTATTGTCTTTGTCTCATACTATGGGTTTTCAGTATGTTTCTCAAATTATAATTACTATATTTTATAAACATTGTTCTGACACCCACAATAGTGACCTTATTTTTATTACATAACTCATTACATAATTTTAATGAAAATGGAAAATAATAATAATTAGACATGTAGGATCCAATGTTTTAGAGTATAGGGAAAATTAGAACTATATATAATATTTACAAAAAATATATACATTAATTTAATTTATTCTTCTCATGATTCATATTGTCCCTCATATTCTCCATAATACTAGTAATTACCTAAGGATATTTATCCGTGAAAGGGGGATAATAAAACCCCATTAAAGGATATATAAGGAAATGAATCAATATAACATGGATTAACCATAATAATCATCATAAAATCATCATAATAATCAGGAGATGAGGTGTTATATAAAGTTTTGTATTGTGTAAATTCATAAAAAACACAATTTTTTGTGGTTAACTACCACACATAATTATGAAAAAATCTAGTATCTGGTTCAAGCATATTGCATGTTATCTCATGAAATTATTCCCATTACCCAATGAATTTGATCATTATATATTTCTAAAAACAACCATAACATCATTCCATCTACATTACACAATATATTTTTAAGCGCACCCATCACATCATAACATATACATTATCTTGAACACCATATAGAACTTATAACAAACTTAGAGATAAAATAACTCATAGAAAGTTCATGGGTTTAAAAAACATAGTTTAATGGATAAAAATTGTTGTTATAAAAATAAACCAGTAATAACATACTTTGTATAATAATAATCATGAGTGAGTGAGTTCTCAACAAAATCAAGAGAAGTAAAACATGTGTATTCAAACAGAACAATTATTTTGGAGAAATAATTATGTTTCCCATAAATAATACAATAAGCATGTATATATATGTAAGAAAAGTAATGTATATGGAAATTTTATTTATGGAACATCAATGAAACATTCATGTAATAAAATTTGGTGCAAGACGAAAAACCCAAAGGAAGAGAGATGTGTTCGAGAACTCCCCATTCGTAATGTCTGAACGCTCTATTCTCATTTATATCAATTATAATCAAATAATATTCATTAATTAACAAATAAATAACCATTTATATAGGAGTTTTAGTCATTATGTTATTATTATGTTCATTTTTGGGTTATCTATGGTTTATATAATTTAATATCATCGTTCGAGAGTGTTTTTTGGGTTTTCATTATCAGTTTACTTGGGTTTGAGTATGGAAATTTTTTTCTATAATGAGTTTCATTATACAGAATTTAAAAAATATGTTACGAATGAACATAAAAATACTAAAATGTATATATTTATAATTTTTTAAAAATTTAATGATGATGAATTATTATATAAATTGATAATTAAATTTTTTTGGTTATTTTTGGTGATTTTCGATTACAACAAACATTATTTGTTATATCATATAACATTATGAATATATGTTAGTTTTATAACATTAAAAGGGTTATAAAATATATTTTACATTTTTTACTACCCATTATAGTAGTTTTATGAACATTATATAACGTGTTATGTGAAAATGAAAACACATCATCCATGGTGTCGGTAAATTGACAGATCACGAGCGATTATTTCATTTTATATAATAAGGGAGTGATAAAATGATGTTTTTTACGTATCATAGATTATCATGATATTAATCTACTATACAAAATATACATGAGTTATCATGAGCATTTGGATAGTGGCGGTGAGTATATAATAAGAAAATTTAAAAGAAATTAAATGAAATTATAAGTAAAAAAGATCTGGATTTTACCTCCTATATCTATCTTCCGTGAGAACCTCCTTACTAAAATGGTGTATGTATTTTTATGATACCATGGGATCCCAAAAATAATGGATGAAACATGATTAGAAATTGGGCAATGCTCAATGGTTGATAGGTGTGAGGAAAAGTGGTGTTTAGGGGTGGTATATACAGTGCATGAGGGGGTGTTTTCAAATCATTTTACCCAATGGATAATTATTTTTATACAAGACATGAAATAGAGATAATTCCAGTAATGAATAATGGAAATGTATTTTTTATAATTCAATATTATAGTGATTAAATACACCCTTAATCAAAGAATACTATATTTAACATAAATTGTATATATACCATAAATTACTGTATTTTAGTATTCACCAAAAAATAATATATTTTAGAAAAAATCCCAAAAATTCACACTAACCATTTATTATCATTTAGAATTAAATAATTTAACCAATTTTATAAAGATAATTTTCTGTATAATATAAATCTATTTTTTAATTAAAATCATAATTTACTAAAAAAAATACAGATTTCATGATTTTAAATCATTTCAAACACATTGATAAATTAATTAACGTCTATTATAATTATCAAAAAATAATGAGACAACAAATATTAATTTATGAATATCCTTTATGAAAATAATTTTTCTTTTAAAATATTAAATTAATTATAGAATTTTAATTTTAAACGTATGATTTAAAAAATTCCAACACTTGATTAATCAATTATAAAACAATTATTTACTTATTCCATTAGATAAATATTTCAGATTTTCACTCATAATATACCTGTTTATTTATAGTTTCAAATGTTGATTTTATTTTATTAGATAGATTTATATTCAAGGGGTATTATTCTATTATAAAGGTTGAGTTAAGATTACATCGGTATATGTTCATTAATTTCAAGAAATACATATTATTTCATTTTTTCATCATTTATAATGTTTTTATTTTATTCTATATTATAATTTATGTGGTGAAATTATTTAAATATCGGTATAATTATATTGATATAATTTTGGGTTGTTTAAAATTTATTCTATAAATCTTAAATTGTCATTGAACTATGAATTAAAACTACTTTATAAGAATCAATATTATTTAGAGTACCAAATTCCTTTATTTTTATTTTTATTATAGATTTTTCACTGAAGGGTGTAAATTTCATGTTAAAAATTGATTCATTATTTATATAATAAACATCCTAAATATAATTATTCATTTATTTAAATATTATTTTAATAATCAATGATGAATCATCATTTTTCACTTCTATGTTTTTTATATATTCATATATCATAAAAAAAAATAAGATTTATAGTGATCATTAGGGATTTAATTAACATAAAGAACTATCTACAATCTATTCCATTACATTTAATAATATTTTGAGGCATTCAATGATTAAGTTTGAAATAATTATCATTTTTATCTATTTTATTTTATTTTATTTTTAATTTAAGATCGTTGAATGTAATGATATTTTAAGTGTGTCAATATTTTCTTCATACCCTTTATTTGGATCATCATTTGTGTTGATTTATCTAATATATTAACTCACAATTTTGGAACATATTTCATTATGATTCATTCACAAATAAATTTTTTCCATAATAATTTTTTTGAGATATACACACATCAAAAACATTTTTTATAACTATTATTCTAATATTTAATAAGAACCCTCACATTGTGAGGTCTTCTCCAATATATATCTAAAAGAGTGAAATATAAAACTGATACCTGATTTTTGAAATTTTTTTCATTGTACTATTCAAAATTTAATATTAGTATTCTTATTACATGAAAATAAAACCATCCCCACTTTTGAATCGAACAAACCGATATAATCTTCGGGACAGTGCATACAATCATTAAATTATCATGATTTCATGGATCAAATAATGAAAGACCGAAGAGTTTACTATTGTATGTAAAAACAATATCATTTCATATCAATCTTAGTATACATCTTGTATTCCTTGGGAAAGGAAAACAAATAAGGGTGAGCTCAAATTCTTAATAAGAGTAATGTTCAATGGAAGAAAAAGTGAATCAACGAGCATGATAAATATCAATCGGTAATAACTGAACACACATTCTATATTATAAATAAACTGAGAATAATTTTTTAAAAAAATAAAACAATGTAATAAAATGAAATCACAATCCATTTAAATTACTATATGAGGAATAATCAATATAGAAATGTATGAAATAGAACGAAATTAATTTTAATCAATAATATAAAAATTAAAGGCATATAAATATTTTTTCATAGTGAAAATCTCATGGATATTAAATACATAACAAAGATTAAGTCAATGATTTATTATTGGACATCATGGGTGAGGTCGATGAAAATTTAAACCATCTAGAAATTTCATATGACTATTTAATACAATAGGGAGAAACATATCTAACATGTTAATCTAATATATATCATGAGAAACTATCAAAGAATAAAGGGAATATAAAAAAATTTGTTTCCAAAAGTCACTGCCTATCCAAATAATTTTTTTACATCGAATAGTCAATTCAATTAAAAAATAAAATGATATTTCAGATATCTGTATTGAAGAAAGGATTAAAATTTATCAATATTTCACCAAAAAATCATATAACTATCATAGTATATACTATATGTAGAAATGATATATAGTTTATGAAATAATAATATCCATGATAAATGATATGGATAATAATGTGATATTCATTTCATAATGATCATTTGAAATTAAATATTTCAAGGGGAATAACAAAGGAATCAAGGAAGTGAATGTTAATACAATCCTTTTCCAATTAAATCATAAACAATCAAGATGAAAAACAAGGACAATATCAATACAACATATCCCAATTGGAGTACAATTAAAGTGTTTTCCTCTAGATCAATTCAAATACCATAAAAAATTATGAACTCACTCTTGAAGAAAATTTCCATTTTATTTTGAAAAAATATTTAAAAAAATTTCGGTGAAAATAACCTTAAAAATAACTATGATTTTGAATTTGAAATAAGAAAAGTAATAATCAATGAAAAATCGGCAGGTTAATATGTACATACCACATGAGGAAAAAAATATTCCTTTTCAAGGTATAAAATATAGAAATTTTCATTATACCAAAAGTAGAAAGATCATTAATATAATATATATTTAACTATATAAAAAGGTAAAAATTATTTAATAAATAATCTCCAAATAGATAAAACAAATTTGGAATATGTTTAATAAATGATGGTGTTTTGAAGAAAACTAGTTCTCTATATAATGAGTAAAATGGGTTGTAGTTTTCTTAAAAGATTTTTCTAAAACATTTCATGTACCAAATAGTTTGAAAATAGTACAATTACATGGAAAAGGTAACTATTATACATAGTATATTTAAATTACAATATTTTTTAAACAACGATCCATTAATTTCATTTGATGGAAATTAAAGTGTAATCAATCATTTATAAAATGAGATTGTTGTGTAAAACATATAAAGATGATATGAGTGTCAATAAGTAAATAGATTGTTTGTGTCAATAGTAAATAAACATAAAACCAGTGAAAATAAGACAATATATAATAAAAATTTATCATGCACCTCATATATTGTCTCAGAAATTATATGTATTATTTTAATTTTATTGAATTAATATGAGACCACACGCTCTAATGAAATGCGGTTTTGAGGTTTTGAGAGCCCAGAATAGAATTTTGAACATTTTTAAATTTATGTTCAATAATGGAGTGGACGGGTTTTTCTATCATTTGAAATAGTTCTCGGATAGAAAATTATAGGTCATTATTGAAATCGAAACACATGGATTTTTCTAGAAATGACATATCTTCAGGTGGGAAGGGGTGATCAGAAATGTAATTTTTCAGAAATATCAAGAAAAATAAAAAAATAATTTAAATGAATTATTTTATTTTTTTCTTCACTGTTGAGTGGTTAACGGTGATGTTTTGGTCCGGCGATGAGGCGAAAATGGGAAGAAATAATTGAGGGTCAGTAATTTCTCATTTAAAACTATGATGTTGTTATATAAATGAACAATGAAATGTGGATCAATTAATGAGCATCATTAATGGCCGCAACGTTGATATACTTTTTTATTTATTTTAATAATACAGTATGTTGGAGTTTTGGAATTATTAATTGTGGGGAAATCACTGAAAACCCATCCGCGTAATCCCTCTCTAATGAAGAACGAAGAATTAAGTGACGAACATTGGAGGATCAGATCTGGATGTTGGAATGAGGCAATGAAGGACAACGACTATAGATAAAAATCAATGAGAATAACATCCTTTATCATTAGTGGATCCAATGAATCCAGATAGGAGTTTATGCATTCTATGTATTTGATGATTTATTCTTTGTTCATGAAAATTTACGAGGAATGCTGATAAACTGACTAACTGGTTGATCTGCGAATCACTAGTTCTTGAGGTTGAATACTGTGCAGGGATTTGATTTTGGATTTCACTTTGGCTATGCGGTTAATACTTTCCCCCATGCATAAACCCAAACGTGGAGGGTGAGGGCCGACACAAACAAGGCATGAACCATCTTCCATAGTTGTTAATTGTTCATTGTTTGTGGATGATATCTTTACACATTATTAAATAGATATTGAGGTCATTGTAGAAAAGGTGATGCCCTAAAAATGCTGTATACATAAGAGTATCGAGAAAAAGACCACCGGACCAACTATGATGGCTTGTCGAAGGTACTGCTAGCGCACAGGAGTAGGCAGCGGCTATGGGAGGAGCACCTGTCGGTGGGCTAGAGTGGTAGGAGGTTGTGGATGACTAGCATCAGAGGTGAGTAAGTGAGGTTCTCATAGATGAGAAGTCACAACACTCATCAGCACCGCTCAGAAAAGCTAGTGAACACGACCAGTAGACGGTGTACAGGAGTCCAACCAGAAGGCATGGCCGACCACATAGTTCCATAGTGGATGCTTTACCATGGTTAGGAGAACACCCCATGTAGACTGAAAGATGACCGGGAGGCTGGACGTGGCTGTTTGCGGCAACCTAGATGGGTAGACAGGTCCACCTGTGGCAGACCATGTTGGCCAGTGGGCTAAACCCATGGCTCAGCGGGCCAAACCTGAACCGCTAGTCCATATCCATGAAGACGGGCCGAACCCACAATCCTAATAGGCCAAATGGGATGTACGCATGCCAAACCCACAATGGACCCCCAGACAGGGTTGGGTCAGAATGGTCCAACCTAGTGGGATCGTACGCGAACCTTACCGGCCCCATTTCACTGAAACAATCAAAACATTTATAATGGGATTCTAATTGATAAACTTTCAATGACATAAGGACCCTTGAATTGATGATGTCATTTTGAGAAAATCCACATGAGTTTTCAAAGAAGTTGGAGTGCAACTAGAATGGATCAGACTCGAATCTAACCAGTTCATTTTTACTAAAAAATCCTCTAACATACAGACCAGGCATCTGATCGATACATCATCAATTGAGTTGTGACCATTATAACAAGATGGAACTTTGGGTTACCCCTTTGAAGTATTTTGTGGTGGTCGAAATAAGACCAATGGAATTTGGAAAATATCCTTCAAACCTCATAGGTACAAGGTATGGGAATCCAATGGCTAGCTGTCAGGTGATGGGTGACCCTCTAAGGATCAGCAAGAAGGTGACACTCTGGGGGTTGGAAATGGAACGAACCTCTATGGATTGAAAAGGGAGAAATTCTATATGGATCAGTAATTGCATGACTCTCCATGTATTAGCACTAGTGTGACCCTTATGGATGGAAAGAGAGAGACCCTTGGTGGATTAACTGTAGTGTGTCCCGTCATGGACCAGCTGTTGAAGAACCCGTCATGGATCAGCGGTAGAGTGACCATTTTTAGATATGCAATGAAGAAATCCTTATTAGATTAGAAAACAATCCTGTCAACATAATAAGATGATCTATAATATCAATAATCAACTTTTTTCCCTATCCATTAAGTTCTATACATCATGTGATATTCATCTTTAAATTTGTGCTATTTGTTAGATATATATCTTGGTGGTGTCACCTCACTGGTATTTTTCCATAATTGTGTTTTCCATCATGGATTAATTATAGTATTTCAAGGGTCTTGGGGTCACTATTGAGTAATTTTATAGTCACCCCTGCATGGGCTTCACCCACACCTATTATGCCATGTGTTGACAACAAATAGCTTGACTGAGACTTGGGGAGCTAGGGATAGTTGGTGCTCGGAGGTGATTGATAGATGTGTTAATCTACATATACATCACACAGTGAGTTTTACCTACTCTTATGGTAGGATCCTTGGATGAAGATCTCCATATATTTTTTTCCATTCCTTTTGATGTATTTTTCATTTTTTGGGCTTGTATACTAGACCCTTTACATTCAGTACATACTTTTACTCTCATCAGTGGTTCCATGTGTTCTTATTTGGGTGTATACCTTGTCTGTGTTCTTATATGTTTAATGGAATGGCTTCCATTTTTGGGTCACACCTTTTAGGTTATAGTTACAAAACAAGGGCCTTGTGAAAGTAGTCTTAGTGTAGTCATGGTATGCACCCTGGGGGATGGGTCGTGACGAAGTGGAATCAGAGGCCAGTTAGTTCTATTAGAAGAACTAAGATTATGAAATTTTTCCAATGGGGAAGTATTTTTTAGTGTCTTGAGTTTGTATTTTAGTTTAGGGTGTCCATTATTGGTGGTGTGGCCGATGTATCCATACACAAGGAATTTTAGTTCTGTTTTACAACTCGGTACATGAAAACACATGTTTTGTGTGTTTCATAATTTTTTTCTCTTGATCTCTTTCGAGTCAACTCACTAGGTATAACATTTTGACAGTGGAGTATCATTTTACTTACAAGATTCCTCTATGAATATATCCATCAATGATTCTATAGAGGGATCATGATGATAGCCCAATGAGTGAGTAGGCTTCAGTACAGGGGATAGTTACGGCATTAGCACCAATGGGTTGTGTACCAGCAGGACCCCCACCTATAAAGCCATAGATAATACTAGCCCCACCAGCGGATTATGCACACCAACTGAGAACATTGCATGAGTACATGAGCTATAGGCCATGGGGGTTTCGAGGAAAGATATATCCTCAAGAAACTAAGGACTAGCTGGAGGTTGTGACATTATTTTTTAACTTGGTAGAAACACCATGATATCATATGGTGATCCTAGCTGTTAGAATATTTAATGCATTGTAAGGATATGGTGATCATTTTTCTCTAACATATGAGGTGGTGGGAATTTTCTAGTATAACATCGAGAGCATCTTTAGGAACTACTACCCCTAAATCAGGGCAGTTGGACTGTGGCTCAATACATTGTGAAATTTACCAACATCTCCCATTACTCTATATACATGGTGTTGTTTTCTTTCTTTATGACACAGACCATTTAGTAGGGACTCCAATGGGA
Source organism: Viscum album (assembly GCA_963277665.1). Lineage (NCBI taxonomy): Eukaryota > Viridiplantae > Streptophyta > Magnoliopsida > Santalales > Viscaceae > Viscum > Viscum album. The sequence continues at coordinate 539,472,360 of OY728130.1, read as the reverse complement.
GATTAGGGCTTCAATGAATCCACTAAACATCTCGATGTATGATGGAGGGATATAGAAAGCTGTACTAGTTGATATTTTCCATGCCGAACAGGCACCGACGGTGAGAGCCACCACCAGACGATTGGTGGTCGATTTATCTAGAGCAGATAGTTGGAAGATGAAGTAAAGGCCCAAATGGGTTAGACCATCTAGAGGATGACCCTAGAACATAGTTTCTGAATTGTAGATATTGAGAGGATGAGGAGGTCAGTAAAGGATAAGAATCTTATATTAATGTGAAGGTAATGGTCACATGACTCACAACTTCACGAACCACCGTACTGATGATCATTATATGGTTGAGGGACCATAGTGGAAGAGGCATTGTTTCAAGCATTGAAGTCATTAGAGAAACAGACGTGGAAAGGGTTCATTACGAGTTGCAGGTGGTGGGTGAATATTTTAGGTGTTACAGCTACAACACCTAGGTGGCCCACCATTACTTCATGGAGCATGCAGACATGGGAAAGAATAACTTGTGGCAGTAGAGGAATTGGACCACGATGCTCCAGATATTATCCGATGTATTATATGTGTCTATTACACCTTTGCTAAAGTTCATATATACACCTGTTATAGTCACTCCTTTCTTTCCACAATTCTTATTCAGAGCTCAGAGATTCCGATGGAGCCATTTGGTCGATACTTACAACTAGAGACTAATATGGGAGTGGATTTAGTGACTACACACGGGTGTCGTTAATGTGTGCTTACTCAATGAGGATAGAGCTTCGACTGGGATCTTCTAGTTTCAGCATTGAGGACATAAGAAGTCATCTTGGGTATATACTGGTTATCCATAGTCCATTCTCTGATCGACTATTTTAGGCATATAGTGTGTTGTGTCTGCGGAGATGGGACCATATTTTTCATCACTAGCTAGATAGAAACCCTTACAACATAATATGTACATTTTCTGAGGAGGGTGTAGTTGATCACTCCCTAGATGGATAGAATCACCTATGTTGTAGTTAATGAGAGGTGTCCAAGCATTCATGTAGTGGTCAATGAGTACGAGGGTTTTTTTCTTAAGGATGTTCTAGGAAAAACTCCTCATAGGGAGGAAGAATTCTACATCGTCCTATACCCAGGTATGACATTTATATCCACACTGGAATATTAGATGGATCTCATGGAGCTCCATGAGCTGAGGGTATAACTATATGATATGTAAGAGAAGGGGATCATAAGGCCCATCATTTCACCATGGTCATCCTCTATGCTTTTTTACAAGAATGAATACCGGAGATTATGTTATTGCGTGGACTTCTAGTGCCTAAACCAGTTTACCATGATGAAGAATAATCCACTACTAGGGATCGAGTACCTCTTCAACCAGCTGAAGGTAGATATGTGGATCTCAAAGATAGACTTCAGATTAGGCTATCCTCAAATTTGTATACCAGAGGAGGATGTGCTAAAGAAAACCATCAGGTGTCGATACGGCCTCTACAAGTTCCTAGTTATGCCTTTGGGCATGACCAATTCCCCAAAAGAGTTCATGTGACTCATGAATATGATCTTCTAGCCTTACATATACTTTTTTATTATGGACGTAATTGAAAACATCTTTCTGAACTCAGTATCCAAGGAGGAACACACTACACACATACGAATAGTCTTTTATACACATTAAGACCACCATAATTATGGAAATCAATCGAAGTGTCAGTTTTGGATATAAGAAGTATATATTCTTTAAAAATTCATCCCAAAGGATGGAGTTGTAGTGGATCCATCAATGATTGAGGGGTTCTTTCTTGGGATATTCCCATGAGTGTTATTGAGAAGCGGAGCTCCATGGGGTTGGCTGGTTACCATCAGGGGTTCATGTTCGACATCTCCAGATTAGCAAAACCCTGATCATCTTTGACACAAATTGTAAAACCCTTCGTATGGTTTCAAATATTTTATTATATAATCTTCAAGATGAGGAAAAAACTACCTTGTGCCCCCATCTTGAGACTACATGAGGAAGGAATTGGGTTTGTAGTATACTGTGACACATTTGGGGCCGGACTGGGATGGTTCTTGATGCAGGAGCAAGCAGTGATCTCATACTACTCATGATTTTTTATAACATATGAGTTTAATTATGTGACCAATGACCATTAGTTATCAGTTGTGGTCTTTCCCTTAAATATGTGGTGGAACTACTTGATGGGTGAACAATTTTTTGTCTACCCCAACCACAATATTATATGGTATATTCTCTCACATATCAACATAAACATGATAATGTGGTTATGGATAGAGATCCTATAAGACATTGACTTTGAGATATTCTATACTCCTAGGAAGGGGAACATATTGGCAGACATGCTCAACGAGAGGATGGGTTTCCATCTGATGAGTGAGGAGATAGGGCGGTGGTCCACGATGCCGGTATCTGCTGTGGATGATGGTGAAACTTCTTACCATCAATCAATGACTGTTACTCCCCTACTCATACAAAGAGTATTGGAGGAATAGTTGTTGGGTGTTGACTATGAGGCCAGACTTTCTCAGTTATCCTCATGGCATGCTCCTGATAAATTTTTTATATGTTGGGACCATGTCATTCCTTTCAATGGATGAACCATAGTTCCAATGACGTTGTGGGAAGAGGTGTTATGGGATTCCATACATCCCCTTTAGTAGTACATCCTAGAGTGGAAAATATGTACTAGGACCTCCGACGTCAGTACTGGTGGTTGGGGATGAATAAAGAAGTGGATAAATTTGTTTCACGATGCCTCACTTGTCAGTAAGTGAAGGCTGAGCATCAGGTTCCAGACAGATTGGCCTAGCCACATGAGTTAACATAGTATAAATCGGATGGTATATCGATGGTCATTGTGATGGGGTTACCATGTAGTTCTAGGGTCCATGACTCAATCTGGGTGATCATTGACCGACTCACCAAGTTGAGACACTTCATACCCACCTAGAAGCAGAGACCAATAGAGGTATTGGGACACCTCTATGTCTATGTTATAATGAGGCTTCATAGGGTTTTGTTTAAGATCATCTTAGACTGTGATTCATTCATTACATCTCAGTAGTGGATGAGGTTTCATGATGAATTATGGACTCAGCGGCGATATACAACAACTTTTCACCCCCATACGGATAGTCAGACGGAGAGTACCATACAACCATGGAGGAAATGTTTCATGCTTGTGTCCAATATTTTGGTCATATTTAGGAGGACCTCTTTTCATTGCTGAGGTTTTCATACAACAACAGCTATCACTCCACCACTGTCATGGCACCATTTGAGGCCTCGTACGAACAACCTTTCAGATCACCCTTATATAGGACATACCAAGGGGAGTCATAAATCATGGGTTCTTAGTGGGTACAGGCTACCACCGAGATGGTATGGATCATCCAAGAGAATATTTTGAATGCACAAAGAAATAATATGTCTTATGAATATAGGAGAAGAAGACCCTCACAGTTTTAGGAGGGTGAAAATGTGTCTCTTCGGGTCTCACCATGATAAGGATTGCATATATTTGGTTGGGGTATCAAGCTATCATTAAGTTTTATCACGTATTTTCTGATAATGAGTAGATATGGTGAGGTGTCATACCACCTTTCTCTTCCCCCACAGTTGTACTGAGTGCATGATATTTACCAGGTGTCACAATTAAAGAGGAATATGCATGATCAATCGCACGTCATCGACAAGGGTAAGCTGGTCATTGACGATGGAGAGAATTTTGAGGAATTCATAGGGGATATAGAGGATAAATATAAATGAGTCCTATGTGGATGGTTGATTCCTATGATGCATGTTCGATGGAAGCGTTGGAATCTCAAGGCTAACACTTAGGAGTGGGGGGATCAAATTCGTGCTCTGTATCCCCATAATATGGATTAGTTTTGTTTTGGTTTTTGGGGACATAAATACCATATATGGGGATAATTTAATGTCTTAGAAAGTACATTTAATTTTTTTTTATTATATAGAATTAGTCCGAGACCACATGCTCTGATGACACATGATTTCATGACCTGGATAGCCATTAATGGAATTTTGATCATTTTTTATGGTAAGTTCAGTAGTGGCATGGGTGGGTTTTTCTACCATTTTAAATAGGGATCATATCAAAAATCTTAGGGAACAGATGAACTAAAAATTCTAGGATTTTTCTATAAATGAAATAACATCAGTCGATAAGGGCCAAGCGGAAAGGTTATTTTCGGACATTCCAGAAAAATAAAAAATAATTAAATGATTTAATATATTTATTATATTTATTTTCAAAGCATTGAGTGGAGGAAGGTGACACTACGGTGCTGCGACAAGACGGCAACGTGTAACTTTAATTGAGGGTCAATAATGGCTCATTTGAAATCACACCACAATTATATAAATGGTTGATTAAATTTTCCTCATTAAATGTGCCTCATTTAATGAGAATTATTAATTGTCACAACATCACAATGATTTTTTATTTCTTTTAAAAATAAAATTAGTTGGAGTTTCAGAATTAACAAATGTAGTGAAATCTATAACTAACCACCAAAATAATCCCTCTCCAATGATGAATGAAGGATGAAGCAACGAACATTGGAGGATCCGATCTAGAGGTTGGCATGTGGTGACAAACACCAATGATCGTGGATCGATGATGACGTGAATAAAATTATTTATCATCGTAAGATCAAATTAATACTAGTAGGGTTGTATGTGTTTTCTATGTATTTGATGATTTCTTCCTCATTCTTAAAAAAATATGATGATCATGGATCAACCAAAAAACGGGTTGATCCACGAGTCACTCATTCTTGCGAGTGGATATTGTGCAGGGATTTGAATTAAGGGTTCACTTTTTCAATATGTTTAATACTTTCCCCCATGTATAAAATCTAGTGTAGAGGTCACAGGCACACACAAACAAGGCCTAGAACCTCCCCGATAGTTGTTTATTGTGTGTTTTTCGTGGATGATTTCTCAAGGAAGTGGCCAGCCTGGCAAGTCATGTAGCGCCATTGCGGGCGCTTGACCACGGTGAGGAGACTTCCCCACATCAACCATGATGAAAGTGAGAGGTAAGACATGGCTATATGAAACATTCTAGATGGAGGGAATGGGTCAGTAAGCAGGTTGAACCTACTACTTAGTGGGCAGACCCACATAGTGTTGTTGGACCCGCGCCGCCAGCCCAAAGTCGCGACGCTGGGCTGAACTAGCCACCATGCCAAACATGTCCTCCCTAGAAGGGTGCACGATCCCCATAGGTCGGCTAGGGCAGAACCATGTCAGACCCACATTGGGTCCCCAAATAGTGTCTTGTAGGGTTGGTCAAAAGGGGTGGGACTGGGCCTAGAACCACCAACCCCGTTACATAGAAACGATCATAACAAGTCGACCAAGAGTCTGATTGATGCACCATCTACAACAAGTGGATCATTGTAATAAAGAGGACCTTTTTAGATACTTTGCTCGATTATCGGACAATGTTTTAGTATATATGGATTGATAAGACTCCAATTCAACCAGAACCTTTTTATTATAAATCATATAACTTACAAACTATGCATCTGATCGATGTTCCATCTATTTCATTGGAACCCTTACAACAAGAAGGAAATTTAGGTTATCTATAAGGGAGACTTCATGGTGGTTTAAATATGAACCATGGTTTGAGTGTAATATCCATAAAAAGACATATTTACAAGGTTTTGGAATCCAGTGGTTGGCTGTCAGGTGAAAAGAAACCCTCCAAGGATCTGTAAGAGAGTGACACTACATGGATTGGTAATGGTGTGACCCTCGGTGGATCAACAAGAAATGGATATCTATGGATCAGAAGTAGCATGACCCTCCATGGATCAACAATAGCATGACCCTCTGGGGATCTACATGAGAGTGACCCTCTAAGATCTGTATTAGTGAGACCCATCGCGGACCAGCCAAAGAGACACCCATCATGGATTAGCAACAGAGCGACCCTTTGTGGATCTTCAGTGGAGCATCCCTTCTCATATTAGTAGTTGAGACTCTCATTAGAATAAGATGATCTAGATTATGAATAATCATCTTAATTATTTTCCGTTATGTTTTATACCTTATGCGATCTACGTCTTTTACATTGTGCTATGTTTTTGAGATCTTCCATAGTGGTATTATCTCTGTGGTATTTTTCCTTCATAGAGTTTTCCTTCTTGGATTACTGATAGACCATCGGTTGAATCGGGGTCCCTATTTTGTATTTCTATACTCACCCATGCACACGATTCATCTACAATTGTTGTGTCTTATGAAGATGACAAACAACTAGACTGAGACTTGGAGATCTAGGGCTAGATGGTGCTCGATGGTGATTCATAGACATGGTATGGTGAATTTTCATCCGTTAGTGAGTTGTACCGAATCCTCAGGTATGATCCCCGGCAGAAGATCTTCGGATCATGTTTTACACTCCTTTGGTTATATGTTTCTTTCAGTTTGGCATGAATACTATCCAATTTAATTTTAATACATACGTTTAGTCTCAGTAGTGGTTCCTTGTGATCCTCTTTGTGTGTGCACTATATCATTGTGTGTATTGGTTTAAAGTAAATGCCTTCCCTTTTTGGGTTACACCTTTTTGGTGCTACTCACCAACCCCTGGCCTATAGAGGGGGTTCTTTGGGTACTCATGATATGGGCCTCGGGGGATGGTTCATGACACATAATCTTAGAATATTAATTGCAACGACGAAGTCAAATAATAAAAGGAAATAAAATTATGTTAGGAATTTTTTTCTACTTTGTAACACCTAATTCAAATACCATTCAATTAAAAAATTTAAATTTAATGTATTAACATCACTAATAATGAATGAATCAAGCCATTATATATATAATTTTCTATATGTACGCTATATATAAAGAACTCGGTGAACATTAATATTGTATGTACCAATTAAAGGAAATTAAGATTATGTCCTTAACTACGTGGTATCATTTGAATTATAATCCACATGAAATAAATAATATAAAATGAATCTCTATATACCATTAATAAACATTTATTAACGATATAAAATAAAATTTTCAAATTATATAAACCCCAACATGAATTATGTTGTGAAAATGGTTTATTCATCATGGAATGAAATGTGAGACTGGAATCCCTTATCAAGAGTATCGTTTTAGATGAAGATCATTTAACATCATATATAATGGATTTTATATTTTAATAATATTATACCAGAACCAAAATGTTATTAATATTATTTTAACATATTTTATTAAGATATCTTATTACAGGTTTTTCAATAACCATGCATTATTTTTACTATTTCAAGTGTGAAATGCATAGTTTTTTTAGTATGTTATGACGGGTTTTTTTTTATTCTTATGTTAATCATTATCTAATAATAAAATTGATGTAAAAAATTATGTTAATGTCATATATATATATATTATTTATAAATATATTTATAATAATATTTAAAATTTTGATATGTGAAATTAATACATAGTTCATAGAGACGATATGCAATACATATGCATGAATGCTACTTGAATTTCCTATTCATATTTAAAAGAATAAAAAGTAAATGTTATATATATCTATGTATATTATAATTATATAATCATATTTATTTCTTATATTTTACATTAGTTTTCTAAAAAATAATTTAAAATTTCATGCATAGTGTGAAGGAATCACGTCAATTTTAGAAGGTTCTAGCTCACACTTCTGGAAACGATGATATTGTATTCCAACAAAATCTGAAAAATGAAAGTAAGTTATATTTAAAAATTATAAAATAATAAATTCGTAATATTCATAATATATATCTTATAAAAAAAATTCCATCATAATGAACACCATGAGATGTTGTAAAGGAAAAACGAAAAATCATCGTTTCCCCAGGCGGTGGTCCACCGTACAAAGTAATTGTATGTTTGTTATCCATTATATAGATTTTTGTGTAATTGTAGGTTTAAAACTTAAAATTATAAAATATAATTATATTTTGGATAATTAATGTGTTATATAATCATGGAATGTGTTTTTTTTGTGAAGGAAAATAATTTGAAATAGCTTGTAGAAGGATGTTACCTAATTTTTAGGTAAATACTTTTAGTTCATACCAAGGCACATCATTGGTTAGATTTTATCAAATTGTAAGATTATATTATGAGGGTATGTATTTTTGAATATTATGTGGTCAAATGATTTGATATCTAAATTGAATTATTTATTTGAATAAGTTGGAGTGGTGAGTTCTTTTTTATAGTGTAAGGGGGTGAAATTCAATTAATTTTTTTAAAAGGGAATTTCACTCATTTTTTACCCATGTAACATTGTTCCAATAATTTTAAAACATTGATAAAATATATTTTAGTGTCTAAATATGGAAAAATATTGTATTTTTCACTTGTTTATATGTTATTTAGTTTATTCATTTTATGATTTAGTAGTTTTTTAAACAAAATTTTCTCTTAATCACTATAATTAATTTTTATTACCTCTAATATTGTTTTTAACAAAAAAAAAAGTTTTTATTATTAAAAACTATTAATTATGTTTACTCCAATTATGGAATCCATTTTCCAAATTCCATCATTAGAAGGAGATGAAGTTAATTTATATTATATCTCATTTGCGAGAGGATGACTATAGTTTTAAAAGTAAATAATTTTAAACAGTTTGAAAAGTTTTTAAATCCTATTAAAATGTGAAATTGATTTCAATGAAAAAGGTTTGATTAATTCATGTATTATTGATTTAAATAATTTATTAAAAAATTAAAAAATTATCTATCTATATAAATAAATTAGATTAAAAATAATTTTTCTATTATAATTCACTATTTAACAATATTCATCAAAAACTAAAATTCACACAAAAAAATGAAAAATCCACCCTAAGATAATTTTTATATGTTTATTTTAGAAATTATTTTTTTTAACCTTTAATATTTATTAATTTTCCAAAATATATATTATAAAAAGATCTCAATTGGTGAAAAAGTACTTTTCCCACTAAAAGATTTAAAATATATAAATATTATTTAAAATAAAAAATATTTCACGATGTTTAGATATAAAATATTTTTTCATATGTATTTTGTTGTGTGTCATATATGATTTTATATGAAAGCTAATATTTTTTAATTTTTGCGGTGTTAAATTCTACTGATAATAAATAAATTTCATCCTTAGAATTTAAACATGAACATAGAAATCTTATATTTTATATTTTAATTTTCCTTTTTCTAAAAAATGTTCATATTAAAATTAATTAAAAAATATCATCTCAACAAGAGAGAATGGGTAGTCATATATAATACAATATCATTAGGTCTCTAAGTATGGGAACATTTTTAGCATGTGTAGATGCATATATCGATGTAAACATGAATATTTATAAGGATATATTATGGTCATCAACCACAAAAAAGTAAATTATATGTTGAATGATGAGAACCTCAAATCCATAAATCATCGATTATTTAGAAGATTGTTGTCTCATGAAAACAGTGTTAGGAAAATATCGTTCTGATCATTTTCCAAAATTACATTAATTATTTTACTACCATTGAAAATAAATAATTATAGTTACATGATAGGTTCTAATTTATTATGAATAATTACATCTTGTGGTTGTGCTTCTATCAAATTCTAAATCATCCTTTACTCCATGAAATGGATATCCCATAATGAACCAATTTTTTAAAAGCAATAAAATATTAGTTTGAAATATCCTAAAACCCATAAAAAAGGAATTATATTTGAATCAAACTATTTAGAAAAAATAGTTGGTTTGTAAGTGAATATCTAAACCTCAAAAGTAATCCTATAGTTTAATCATTAATATTTAGTTATCAAATTGTTTATCTAAAATCAATGATATATTAACTTGTACATTGTAAATTCTATTGGTATGCTTGAAAACCTTACAGTCTCTTGATCATGGATTCATGATCTCCCTCCTTACCTGATTTATTACTTTTCAAATGCAATGCGATTTTTCTATTTTCTTTAATATAATAATACAATTATAAATATTAATATTAGGGATATCATTGAAATTAAATCTTTAAATATACATTAATCTATTGTTTTCAATACAACTATAATACATAAATACTTCATCCATTTATTTCCATGAAGCACCTTCCAGGGTCTAGATATTTTCAATTAGTATAGATAAATAATTAAGGTAATTCCTTGGATCCCTATATTTATGTAAAGAACAATAAATTTATCCTCAAAATTAGATTTTTTTTCATTCTATATTACTATTCATTTGTCTTCATAAATTTTTTTATTTAAATCCTTATTCCACCAAATAATGCATTTCCATGTTCTATTAAGACACATTACATGGTGACTCCTTCCGTATATCATACATGAGGGAAATTAGGCCATCTTCACTCCTTGGTCTCCCCCACTTAAGCTCTTATAAAACTCCATCTCTCTCTTCTTTTGTGAGTGTGTGATTTCGTTAGGGTATTTCTTATTAATCATAATTTAAAACCACTAATTAGAAATGTGCATGATATCATTCACTAATATCAGTATCCCATTAGGTTTCTCATTGATCTATCCATTTTCTTTATGTCAATATTATCATTATTCTTTCATCTGAAAACCATTAACTAAAAAAATTATAGTATGAGTAAAAAATTTCGTAATGGAAAACCCATATAATAATTTTTTGGGTGCCTAAGTCATGGAACATTATTATTAATCTAGAACTATTAACATTTAACATATATATTTCATTTTAATTATCTATTAAAATCCCTATAATTTTTTGGTATGAAAATGTTAATTCATCTAAGAATATCCCCTGGGGGTTTTATGCATGGTGATTAGTAATACCTATTTTATTATAACATGTTACACTCGAGTGAGGCACGATGCATCTTATCATTGTGGTTACACTAATGTACATCGGTACATTTACAACATCCACTATTAGAATTTTGGTGGGGTTTTATTGAAATAAAAACACCATAGTCGATATCTAACTAACACATTAGGTTGTTCTTATATACTTATACCCAAATTAAATATTATGTATATATTCTTTAATTAATATTTTCCTAAACCTAGTTCCCATGTTTGCTACTAAAATTCCATTGATACCATCTATGGTGACATGACTCTTGTAAGAAATGTCCTAATGGCTACAACCAATATCTTGACTTTATTATATGGAATAATATCCAATAGTACTAAAAACTTTATTAGCCCTGGTAAACCGGATATATTCTCAAGTCTTGTATCAAAATTGAATAAAGAAATTAGAAAATAATTTTTTTGTTATATGGTAATATTATTCCAAGTAAGCATATAATTACATATCATTCTGAGTATAAAATTGGATTCATAGTGAAATGAAGAAAAATAAGGGTGAGATCAAATGATCAATAAGAGAACTGTATATTAGAAAAAATAATGAATAAATGGGAATAGTAAATGTGGGGAGGTAATAACTGAACCCAAATTACATATAATAAGTAAAATTGTAATTATTTTTACAAACAATATTGAATGTTAAATAATAGAAAACAAATTCTATTTATAAAAATAGATTATAAGTAACCAATATAGAAATATTAGAAACTAAAATCAAATACAATTTAATCAATAACGTTAGTATAAAATTCATCCATAGACTTTTTCATAGTGAAAATATAATGGATACTAAATAGTGAATCAAAATAATGGTGGTTCATAATTTTTAAACTACATGTATGACACACATGAAATTCTATACCATCAAGAACTTTCACAGGATAGTTTAAAACAATATGTTGTTTAATTTTAAATATGTGAAACACATTTTTCTGATGATAACCTATCAGTGCATTAATGGTCTATATAAATTATGAGTCCCACTCATCACTACATGTCCAAATCATTCCTCATATTTAATAAACTTTTTAATTAATAAAAAATGACTTATCAAATATCCCTATTGAATAAAAGATACATATTTATCAATATTTCCAAATAAAATCAAATAAATGTCAATGTAAACACCCTAAAATAATTATCATTTGTATAGGAAATAAAAATATCAATGTTAAATAATATTGATAATTAGGGGATATTTACTGTCTAATTATCATAAGAATTTGGATATTTAAAGGGGACTAACAAATGAATCATAGATGTGAATCTGAATAAAATTCTTATTATAAAACATCCATAGGAACAGTATGGATGGTATGAATATGAAATATCCTAATTGAAGTAAAAAAAATAAAGGGTTGTTTTTGTTAACAGATTGAAATATAATAAGAAGAGATTATAAACACATTCTTGAGGAAACTACCTGTTTAAAAAAATTAAAACCATGTTAATTAGAAATCTTTTTTAAAAATCATTTTCAAAAAAATACATTTTAATCATAAAGAGGAAACTTCAATGAAATGAAGGAAATTAAATCTAAAAATTCCATAGGAGGTTAAAAGAACATTCCTTTTTCAAGGTAAAAAAGAATATAATTGTGCCTTGTTTAGATTGTAATAAGATTATTTCTTTGATATCAATAGTAAAACAAAACATAATAAAATATTTATATATTAAATAATTTTAAAAAGGATAACATATTTTTTAAGTAGTTATGTAAAACTTAGTTTTATATGAAAACATGTTCTGTATCTATATTGATAAATAATGTTGTGTTTTCTAGAAATAATTTTCTAAAACAATTAAAGTTCCAAAGAGTGGAAAATAGTACTATTACATGGGAAAGGCCATCAATAATGAGAGGTGAAAAAAATTAAATTATTTATTGGAAAATTATCCAATAATATCACTTGATTTATATTAAGGTGTAAAAACCCTAATTATAATGTGATTGTGATGAATACCCTATAAAGTTGATATGAGAATTAATCGATCATGAACCAACCCTAGTTGAACCTGAACCAGTCACCCATGAAAATCGCTGACAAAGTCCAAAGGGCCTTCACGATCCCCATTGGCATAAAACTATTGTCAGGGATCAAAAGAGTAATCAAATGAGAATTTTTTTTCCAATATAAGTAAATCAAAAAACAGAAGAAAAAAAACAGAGAAAACCATTATAAGTATTACAATATCCAATTGATTAACCTTTTTTAACTAATATGAAAACATAGAAAACTGAACAAAAAATCCAACAGAACAAGACATCTATAACATCCCAATATTTCATCTGGGTTCACTCACCAACACTAAAACCAACAATCACCCATGGGACTGAAACCAACATGAGACCTTCAACACTAGATAAAAACATGGAAGAACTATTGGCATAACAATAAAACATCAGAAGGAATTTATGAACAAATCAATTCCCAATTCACTTTCATTAAATTATAGAAAAATCAATATTAGGTATTAAATACATTATATAAATGTATGATTTTGTATACATTTTCCACTTTAAAACCAAACATGGCTTATTCTCCTTTTTATCATTTAAATCACACTCTTTTCCAAGAAGTACCCATATGAATTTTAGAAAGGGGAGGGTAACATTCCTTTTATAAGTGATAAAGATTGTAAACCATTTCCGAATACTTTTCAATAAAAACGTTAACATATTTTATTAATATTCTTCCACTAATTACTCAATGTTTTCACTATTGACATTATTAGAGTAATCAAATAACTCATTAGGCTCAATGCTAGGACCACTATATATGTAGGTCTTGATGGATGATCAATAGGGATTAATTTGTCATACAATTTTTTATTGTCTCTTTCCAAGAATGTCTTCAATGGATTTCAACTCAAATTAACCTTTTTAAAAATTGAATATGATAAGAAAAAACCACAAAAAATTTCTTCAACTTGTTCTCCATCATTGGAAATGCTCTTACCATCGATGATGGAATAAATCATCGTAGGATATTTTAATAAGTATGATCATAAGATCTCCTTTAAAATATCATACATTGGACTCAAAAAAATCTCTATGGATTGATCATTTTCTCTTATATCATCATAAAATTTAATTAATCATACTAACATTGACTGGTATTGAAATACCCATTTTTGGAATTTAAAAAAATATGTTAAAAAATGAATAAGAGCATCCATTTACCAGTGGATTCTATATATGTATGTCTCCTCAGGGTACCATATATATTCAATTTTATAAGATCCAATAAATATTTTAATATATACTTTCACATTGAAGACTACATTGAAAATTTTCATTCACTACTTTATTATGGTCTTTTATGAATGTTTCACATTCATTTGAAGAGAATGAAATCCCATCTCCATCAATGAACATTTTTATCACATTATCATTATTCCCAAAAATTAACTCAGTATTCTGATAAAAATCATATACAATCCTTGGATAATAATCATGGGGATAAGATCTGAAAAAGTTCATCCATTTCAGTTCTTCTATAACATTCAATACTATTGTATTGTTATATGGGAACCATTGTACAAAAATTTCATTTTCTTCTTTAAAAAATCATTTTTTAGAAGAAAGTTTCTTCAAAAAATATCAAATATTCTAGATTATATTAAGCATTTCATGGATTTACTCTTCCCATAGAGAATCTCCTCTACTAATCACATCTCATGGCTATTAAGATTGTTCAAGTCTTATGGGAGGAAGGAAATATGATCATTCCAAGATGATGGAAAATGATTAGGAGTTCAATGGTTCAAAAGGTAGTGATTTAGTTTGATTTATCCCAATTTATTTATAATTTATGGATTCAATACAACAAATAATAATAAATTTAAATCACAAAAAACTAATCAGGAAATATAATTGAATTTGTAATAAAACAACGGTAATATAAAAGAATTGTTTCATATTCAATAGTGAATCATCAAGAGTGACTCATCAATAGGGACTCATTAATGGAGAGTCATCACCAAACATGTATACTATGTTCTTAGCCTCATGATTTCTACTCTCACAATCTGTCACATATGATATCATATATTTTAATAATGAATCTATAGGATAACACACTACCACTTCTCCACTCATTTTTAACTCTACCACAATGTCACACATCCTAATCATCTCTATCCAAATGGATATCCCATAGACAACTGGTCAATGAACCACATCGTGAACCTCTGGAAACACACCACAACATATATATAAAAACGTATCCATGTATTTTCTAGGAGCCACATTATCATTTATTATGTGTATAATGCATCAATTATTATACATCAATCTATCCAACCTCATACACCGAGTAAGGAAACTCAATCTATAAAAACACATACATGTCTTACCTATAGTAGTCCTTATGAAATTATATCCAGAATACATGTGTGGGAAATAAACAAAATTCCATTTCATACCCCTGTACACATACATGTGGAAAACTAACTCACATTCATAAAAAAAACATGTAACTACCAATAGAAGAGAGAAGGGAAAAGGGGGTAGTCAGCCATCCATCTATCCAATGGGATGTTTCTGAAAATAACACCCATCATTCAGAATACCATGGGTTTTAGTCACCACAACTAACATGGTGGAGTAGTATATAAAAAAATACATGATCTAATATATCTCAATACCACACTATAGGCATAACCAATTCTAAGACTAAATTGCATATAACTTCTATCAGACTATCAGCTACCACTATTTTGGTCAGATATCATATAATCAAACAAATATTTAAATGGAACCGTTAAATTATTTTACCCATTTTAATCAGTAGAACATTACATTAATTAATTAAGTAACCAATATTTAACCATTACTTCATTACAAATTATATTTCATTACTGTTAAAACAAATTCCCATACCCTCAAAGCATATGAAATACAAGTCTATTACTTCTTAGAATTATAACCTCATCATTACATCCTAGACTGTTCAAACCCCATGGGTAAAATATTTCTATTAATTGTTCTCATCATTTATTTCTATATTACCAACTTCAATAAGAAAATATCTTAATATACCAAACAAGTTATGAAACCAAGAACAACCATCTACATTAATAAGTGGAGAAAAGAATGTAGTTAAACCCACAAGCATGATATCTTCCATATAATAGATTTAAAGAGGCTTCCAAATTTTATTTCAATGTGTAAGACCATCTTCAATTCCATCTACTATCCCTGGTGTTCTCCCCTAAACCTACATGCCTATACTAATACATCCTCTCATCATAAGCATCCACTGCTTCTATAATGACCATATCTCCCAATCTGATATACAAAAAAAACCTCTCTGACAATCCATCCTAGGATTACCTCACATATGGGCCGCCCCGCCCCTCATAACTCAATATTCCACTTAGATAAACTATCCTAGGCTCGGGCCACATCAAAAGAAGTAGGAAACAAACATAGAAATGAGTCTCTTTCCCATAAATAATTGCTTACAACCTTCACACACAATGAGCCCTCATAGCCCCAAAGAACAACACACTCAAATGTTATAAGAAAGAAAGAAACTTAGGACCTTTAAGACGTTATCCTTTATCACACAATCGATTATTAATCAGTATTGAAATAACTGATTCATATTATACAAGTTCCAATTGTGAGAAACCTATCCCAAAATCCATCACAAGTTATCTCAATTTATTTAAACAATTTATTTAATGTTCCATTTTTTAATTTATCAACAACCATCAACATGTTACACATATTTTGTCTATTTTATTAACACATAGATGATAAATTCATTTAAACATGATCACATCATAAAAACTACAACACACCAGATTCATTAAACATGAATCTTTAATTCTTCGTCTAATTAATTAACAATTACTTATATTTTTACAGTATTTTCCAATTCAAGATAATAATCATAGAAAAATAAGGACATCATAGATACCACACAATCTATAAAATACTATTGGAAAACTATTATCATAGTACAAAATATCAACATCACCATGCGATCGATACGTAATCTTTAATTCGGTTAGTGTACTTAAAATATTAATTTTATTTCTATATAATCGGTTAAATCATGTTATATTTAAGATGGAATGTGAATATTGAGATCGACTCTCCCACAAGAATGGTAGCCACACGAGGACATCAAAACAAAACCACAAAAACCAAAAACAAAAAAAATCTTTTAGAAACATGGGTATCAAGCTCTATCACATTTATAAGAGGAACTATAGGTAATATATCATTTAAACTATAAGAATAGTGGTATATCAAACCTTTGATTAAAGAAAAATAAAAGAAGGTAATTTATCGTTAGATCCTTGAAAATGGAATACCAAACTCTTCTAATAGGGTATTGTTGGGTTTGATAAGATAGGAGAGAGGTGTTACATTTATAGGGTTTTTCATACATGAGTAGATGAAAAATTTTAAAACATAAAACATCTAGGATTTAAATGAAGTGCAATCCCAATTCACATCATTTAATCTTTAGGGTTAGGTTTTTACCAAAAAATGTGTGATTTTTTTTAATCCATGGTATATTAAAAATCGTGATCTAATAAGAACAATATGTGATCCCGGATTTCACATCGTGTAAAGGTGTAGATGGCATGAATTGTCTGTGCTTGCATATTTTTTCATCCAAACAGGTAATGTTTTTTTTCGTGAATCCTCTAAGCACATCATTCTTTTAAATGTGCAGTAGTTCGATCTATGCAGATCATGGCCCTTAAATTACAAAAATTATTTCTTAATTTAATCCCCTTAGTAAACCCATTTTAACCCATACCATTATGAAAAATATTTATAATTTTTACTAATAATTTTTTCAAAAAATGAACATGGTTTAATTATGAAAAATTACTATAATATGATTAATAATAATGAACTAATCTTATAAAATTAAATTTTTAAACATGAAAATCATTATTTAATATAACTATTTAAAAATCAATGAAAATTATTTTTAGAGAAATGAATATTTAGAAAAAAAGTATGATCGATTTTATTCCATTTAAATAATATTTGTTGAATGTTAAAATATTTTATTGAGTATATATTCTATTAAATTCAATAAAATCATTAATAAAAAAATAACTTCTTATTTTATTATGAAAAAAAAGATATTTTCATATAAAAATATTTTTGAGAAAAAAAACTAGTACCAATAACTAATTCTCTCCACATGTATTTCCATTAAATAACTAATGTATGGATGATTATTTTTAAATTGAATATAAATTTTATTATAATATTTTCTAATTATTATCAATATATTATTTTAATTTAAATATTCATGACATATAGAAAATATATTTATTCAGAATCATTGGTATTTAAATAATTAATGGATTTTAAAAAAATTAATGATAATTTCATACTATATAATTAGTTCATTTTTAATTTATAAAAAAAATTATTGTATATTTTGTATCATGATTAATTTTTTTCATAACCTCCAATCCAGCACATAGGTTATAAATCTATTCCATATCATGGGTAAATCTATAGATTGGATAAAGAATAATACATGCTATCAAATAACTAAATTTAATATCAATGGGAACTCATATATATTCATAAGGGAATAAATATTTCTTGTTGATATTGTTTTTTAATGATTGAAATGCAATATGATACTGTATTATGCTAATTTATTTCTAAAATGGTAGGTTATTGAAAAAGATGATCCATTGCCAAATAATTTTACAATATTTATCACTCTATCAGGAATACTCTATCTAATAAAAGAGTCAATGGCACTATGAAATGGGGGTATGTCAATGATAAATGAATTTTTTCCATTATAATATTCTAATAATTATTTTATAAATGTTTTTATCTATGTATCTAATAGGTTTTATAAAATATGTATTAAATAAATAAGCCTAATTGGATGTTAATTTCATATGAGTGAGAGTGTTAGAATGATCCTTAATGGATGTCTGAGATATTAATAATGAAATTTTATCAACTTTAAATATTCACTAAGAAGTTAGGATAGTCTGAAATTAAGAATAAAAGTCCACCTAGATTCATAAATGATTTCAGTATGATATAAAACTGATCAACATATAATCAATACATGTTGAACCTTCCAATGTAAATGAAAGTGGATGTTTTTCACTCAATTATTAGA
Organism: Viscum album; assembly: GCA_963277665.1. Lineage (NCBI taxonomy): Eukaryota > Viridiplantae > Streptophyta > Magnoliopsida > Santalales > Viscaceae > Viscum > Viscum album. The sequence goes on along the minus strand of OY728130.1, from coordinate 539,453,325 downwards.
GTTATGTTATCCATGAATTATTACATATGATAGTGATATCAAGAGTATCATATTATATGGATGCTCTTCCACCATATCCAAATTCAAAAAGGTATCTCAATCTATTGATAAAATATTAGGTCAATTTATATTAGATCATTAATTTATGGGAAAGGGTATTTTTGGGGATTTTTAGATTAAAATAGATGTATATATGTTCATAAATGTATGATAATTAGATGTCATAAACACTAAGAGATGAATCTACAAAATTATAGTCCATTAATTATGTGGTTTAACTCAAATGAATTAATATTTTGATGTAGAAAATTAATAAAAAATTTCCTTAGGAACAAAAAGAAAATTTTGTTTGAAAAAATATATATGTTGAGGGAGGTGTCTACATATTTCCATTGATTATTTTAATAACATTAAAACATTAACTAATTTTGAAATTTTATGCTATAAAGAGATCATTTCTGAACAATATGGAAAAAAACTATAATTAAGATGATTTAAAAGATGAATAAATTGTTTTTGGGATTAGATATGACATTCGGATAACTACTATGAAACTTTCATTACATCTGGAAAAATGTAAAATTAATTATGGTATGTTCCATCCCTCTATAAATTTTGTATGAATTATATTAAAAAGACAATAAATTTTTTCGGAAATAAGTGGAGAAACAAATGTAATTCTTCCATGATGAGTGGTCATATTATCAATGGTTTATAAAATATAATAACAATAAGTTATTAATTAAATATATGAATGATAGAAAATAACATATAATTATATATATATATTATGGTATAAAGGAAACCACCATATAAATTTTTAATCAAAACATGGAAATTAAATCCAGAAGTATAAATATATAAAAAATAATTAGTTAGTCAAATAGTTGGAGAAGAAAATTATATTGTTTAAAAATTACTGATAATGATATTAACAGGCTTCCCAATATGGGTTTCCCAATATGTGGGGGTTTTTCTTTGAAATATCAATAAATCTAATCACATATCATATAAATTCTTCACATGTATTAATTATGGAGAATATATTAAAAATTTTAAATTGAAAATACCCTTCATAACAAGGGAAAATATAGTTCTACAATGAAGTGGTCCATTGATAAAAGGGAAATGTGTGTGTTTATAATGATATATAAATTATTGGAAATAATATTATATAATAATTGAAAAGTAAAGAGAAAGAATAAAATGGTGAAATTTATTCTATATCAAAAAAAATTGATGAAGAAAGTAATTTCATGAATTAAAATGGAGAAAATTATGAAATCCTAAAAATGTTGAAACATTTAATATGACTATGAATTTTTTATATTTAATGAAAAATGTGGTAGGGTAGTGAAAAAAATAAAATATTTTTTTCCAAAATTGATATGTTTTTGTTTCCATTTTATTCAAAAATCTAGGTTTCTTGTGTTTAAAAACATTATATGGACATATTAGATTGAATGATGGTTATGATAATGATAAATTTAATATGGAAAGCTATCATGGTGATTAAATCAATATGTATTACTATCTATGTTAGTATAATGTTTGGAACAACATTACCAAGATGTTAGATTATGGAATAATCCCTTGCGGGGGATAAATTGATAAAAAAATTTCCAAATATATATTATTTTCATAAAATCAGGATTTTGGATACCCCTAGAAATGATAAAAATTTAGTTTCCATTTTCAAATTCCAATCCTTGATATTGTTTTTACATTCACTAGAATATAGTGGAGATTATATTATTTATTAAATATTAATATTGTTCACATGAATATAGACATTATTATTTATTTTTTGTGATGTGTTCTTGAATAAAAAGTATTTTTATAATATGATTCCAATAGAAAATAGAATGATAAATTTTGAGATTGTACCATGTTGATAACTGTTAATGGAAATCCTTGTAGAAATAATAAATATACTCTAGATTTCTATGTTGGGAAATCCCATAAAAGAATTAATATGATTTAATAAATTTTAATTGATATAATTTTGATACCATATCCATCTCAAATGATTTTAAATAATCAATAGAGAAAAGTGTGATATTTTAGGAAAATTGGGGAGAAACACATTCCCTATGAAACAGCCATAAAATATAATAGATAAATATTCCGATATCTTACAAGCATATTAAATAATATGGTATATTGATACATTACATTGAATAATTTAATTTTGTATTGATATATAATATAAATTTAGGTATTATAGTTACATTTTAGATTGTGTGATTCTTATATTGTATTTTTTTAATGATAAAAAATGAAACTTAATTTTTATTGAGAATTGAGGGTGTTGTATTGGAGTATCAAACCAATACGTAAATAATAGTTTCCCATTCATAATTATTAAATGAAAATGATTTTGGACCTTCAACAACAATTTACATGTAATAACTGAAATATTAGTATCGAAATGAAGGTACATGAAATATTGGTAAGTATTTCTTGAAAATAATTTTATTGAATGTGAAGATCTTCATAGAAGAAATTTTCATTTTAAGGATGGGGTTAATCTAATTCTCTCAAAAACATAATTGAGAAGTAATAATAAATCAAACAACATATTTATATCAAATTTAGGAAGGAATGATGAAGAACATGTCATTTTATAATAAAAAATGACGTTTTATATTTTTTACTTTTCATAATAATTTTGATGCGTCTCAAAAAGAGATAAGATAGATGGTGATCAATCAAAGAGAGTCTAGATTAGGTTTTTTTCTAATAAAAATTATAAAATATTCAATTATCTTGGAATAGAATATTAAGACTCATTTAAAATGATTTTATAAGAATATATTGATATAAAAAATATACAATGAACTGATTTAATTCCATAGATGATGAGAATAATTCATTGAGGTTATTCTTTGGATATGTTGAGATAAATTCTTTGAGATGTTTAAAATATTTATTCCATAGTTTATGCATTTTAATTTCTATTTCTGCTTTTAAATGAAATACATCATTTAAATTTGTTAGTGTTTTTCTTAAAAAGGATCACCATACATCTTTTGGGAGTGTAACTCATTTAAAACAAATAATATTTTACTCATTTTATTATTCCATACTAAAAAACACTCAAAAATAATCTATATGAACATGAAGGAACCCAATTATTATATTTTAATAATAAATTAATCAGGTTTAATTATTATTCATAATTCATTGTTTTAAAAAACACATACAATAAGAATGACATGAAATATTTGATCTCTAAAAATTAGTGGAGTGGATAATCATTTCTAGAAATCAAAGATCATTTAATTGTGATAAATTGTGTTTCATTAATGTATAAATTTTCAGGAAATTAAATTTTTCTAGAAGACAATTTTTTTAATATTTCTAAACATCAGGATGCTTTTAAAATGAATAACCATATACTAGATTACAATTGTTGAAATAAAGGATATGAAAAATCACAATAATATCAAAATATAATTTTCATATGAGAATATTTAAAAATAATATTTTGTGAATAAAAATTGATATTTAATCTGTAATAATTATTCTCATTAGAAATATCATAAATAAGACCTAGAAAAATGTTATTCTGAGAAATTATAAATAAATAAATGATTGAACTAGGTTTCTATCAAAATAAGCTTATCATCTAAAAGGATATATTTAGATTCACTAAATCTTATATAATTCCAATGGATATATTGAAATATAATTAAAATTATGAATAATTAAATTTATTTTTGGTATGATTGATGTGTTTTCAGATTTATTATTTATTTTAAATGAGTATTAATGATCTGAATTTTGAACTAAATATTTTTTCCTAAATATAGAATTTCATATGAATTTTCTGATGACTATAAATGATATTTTTTCTACATTATAGTTGAATATTTTTAAGAAGTGATACATAGGGATACACTCATGTCTGTTGGTATAATAAATTTTCGAATATATATATATAAATTAAAATAATTTGTTTTAACATGTTTAAAGTGAGGTAATTATGTTTCAATGTGAAATAAAAAGATTTAAAATTATTGTTTAGATCATGTTCCAACTATAAGTCTCTATAAAATTATATAGATATGAGAGAAATGAGAAATAAAATGAAAAATTTAATGAATTTACACTCATGGGACAACTATGAAGTTGAAATTTTTAGGATGAAAAAAGAATGTAAGATAGTGGGTGAATATAATATATAAGAAATGGAAATTTGGATTAGGGTAATATTATTCTATATGTATATTATATATTTAAAAATGGTAAAAATAATTTTATAGTGACCTAAGTAAATAAAACATTATGAAAAGAAAGGGGATCTCGATTTAGTGATATATGGGATCTAGTTCCAATAACAACAATAAGGAACTCTCAAAAGGGGAATAAAAATAAAAATATATATTTATGGTTTTATATGATATAATCAACATGGGTGTTAAAAATGGAAAAGGTTTATATAATACATCATTATGATACTGGTTTTATAGAATTGAAATTGTATTTTAATGAAAAATCAAGATTGATGGACTGATCGACCACTTCGGAATGATTCATGCCATTATGAGAAAATCCTTCTATTGATTTTGATGTGAGATTAGCCAGTGATTTCTATCTCAATTGTTTTATAATAAGTTATTTTAGAAATATATAATGGTTATTTATATATAATGATATAGTAGCATTATAAGGATTGGACACCATGTGTTAGGTATTGTGTATAAAGAACAAATGGTTGTTTAAGTTTCATTGAGATAATAAAAGAGATCGGTTTGTGGGTGTAGGGGTATCCATGTGTCGTGCTATTAATCTACATTAAGATGATAAAAATAATAATATTAGAAACAAGAGGGATTCTTGAATAATTAATTTCAATGGTGTTTTTTTGGGTATTTAGTGTAATGTAGTGATCAAATTCATGTGTATTATGGATTTTGTTGTCTCTAAAAGACACTCAGAAGACTAAATAAATTAAAATAATATTATAGTTGATAATATTTGACTTTGACTTTACATGAATGAATCGGATTTTGAATCACATTCACATAAGAAACTTGTTAATACATTATATAATATTTACATGTTTTAATGACATTATGTAGGATTCAATGTCATGAAGACAAGATTAAAAATATATTTTTTCTTAAAAGATATGGAGTTTATAATGTTGCTTGTAAAAAACTTCTTAATGAATTTATATTTTGGTAAATTTGTAGACCCATAGATTACCCCAGTCTTAGGTATTCTCACTGGTCCTATTCAAAATTTCATTGCATGGAATGTACACAAAAGGCCAAATGATGAAGTTATTATTATTTATCAAGAAAAGGAGACCATTGATTTCTAGAGATTCCATTTGAATCAAATTTATCTTTATTTCTGAAAAAAATAACATTCATAGAAAATGACTTCCCAATTTAGTAATTTAATTATCAAATTGATAGATAATTCTCATTTGTTAATGGAGAAGAGTAGTATATCTGTGAAAGTGGAGAGATATTTCAACAAATAAAATCAAGTAGTTATCCACATAGAGAAATTACATCACACATTATCTATAATGTTGGACCATAACATGTTAAAAATAGGTACCTCATTAATATTTCATGTATTGATTCAAGGATATTCATGTTAATAAATCCAATCCAAAAACTAGAATACTGGAGCTTAGTGATGATGTCTACTCGGGGAAGTTATATCATATATGACTACAAAACATTATTACTTATTATTATTTTATATAATGTTATAATTATATTTCATCATAAATAATCAATTTTAATTTCACCTACACTAATAATAATATAAATAATACCTATATCTCCTAATTTAGATAAAAACATCATAAGAAGTCACAGATATTGAGGAATGAAATTTCAAGTATATTAGATATTTGTTAATTCAACATAATATTTTACAATAATTGAATGTTTTTATCCATAATCATGATCATATAGAACCTTTTAAATATATCACACAAAATATATTCCTCTTTTCAGTAGGGTTAAATGAAGAAGAAGAAGTTGGATTAGATACTAAGTTAGGGAAAAATATATAACAAATAAACAAATCATAAACATGATTTAGACCCCAACGAATTGTATTAAAATGATAATAAATACCATAATATCATATTTGAAAATTATAAAAAATGATAGAATTACATTAAGGTAATGTCTTGGCTCAAAATATATCTCAATAATTATAAAACATGTGAGCATTACATAAGAGTGTAAAATTAATTAAAATTATTCTGTATTATGAAATTATGGAATATTATAAAAATGAAATTAATCTTTTAAATGTGTAATGAGTTAATACTTTTCATATAAATTGGACACATATGCTATAATTTGAATAAATTTAAGAGTAAACTCATTTTTAGTATGCTTATGTTACAAAAATCATTTTGTAAATGTCTAAAAATATGAGAAAACATGTTATTCTCATGACTATGTGAGTGAACATATTATTTAAATGATTGACTATCTCATGAAAAATAAACATAAACTATTTTATTTTAATGTGATATAAGACCTATACATCATTATCTATGATTACGTGTGACTCTAAAAATATATCATTATCATATCTAAAAATACTATTGGAAAATAAATACATATATTAACAAATTCCTAAATAACTACTTCACAAGAACATAAGAAATATTTGGATAATAAAAATAAATTTTTCCAAAGGTAATTATACCATTATAAACTATATTTTATGATAATAATATCCATTAATGAGTGATAAAACATGGAAGAAAAGTGATGTGGTAATGATAATGTTTTCATAAAAACTTTTAGGAATTGATATATAAGATGATGTTGAAATTAAAGTAAATATATATATATATATACGAAAATAAAAAAAATAGACACATTTTATAATAAATTTCATATAATGAAAAAATTTAATTAGAAAATCAGTCAAATTAATCTTGTGGGGTATCTAATGAAATAAACTACCTTTATTATGATTTTTACTCAATTAAAACCCATTTTGGGGAAACATTGAATGAAACCTACTTCATAAAATATATAATTCCAAAAAAATTTAATATAAATGGAATAAAAATACATGTATTTATAAAAGAAAATAGTATCTACCAAACATAAAATGACACAGGATAGATGATTCATTGGTAAGAATGAGTGTTGTTATTTCAAATGATATACTTTTTTTAAACTATTATCAACTAACTTTTTATTGATTATGACAAGTAATTTTCAAAAATAATAAGATAAAATAACACTAAAAATGGAAGATGGAATCCTCAAAGAATGAAATATAATTGACATTCATGTAAAAAATGTTATGAATCAATGAATTAAAAATTTAGTCTCTAAAATATTTACATTATTTGTAAAATAATAATTAAAGGATATTGAGGGGAAGATCATGATTTTGGAGCAAAAAACTCATGTAATTGAAGATGTTTTTAGATGTGAATTCAATATTGTAGTTAATACACAATATTAATGAAATACTGGTGTTCAGTATCAAACATGTATCAAGGTGTTGAAATTGATACAATGAAACCCTAACATTTTTTCCCCACTAAGTACAATACACACTAATATATAGTATTGAAAAAATAAATATCAAAATACTATATTTTAAAAATATATTTAATTGAGTGAATTTGTATAAACATACTTTAAAAATATTCTATGCATATTTTTTAGTTGTTTATTATCAATTTTCAAATTTTAGTTTGATAAATCATGATATTTTTGAAATTGTTTCAAAATATGTGTATTTTTATTTTCTTTAATATGATAAATTCCATTATTCTACGAAAATTTATTTTTTTTAATATATGAAATATATTTAGTTTCAAATCATTTATCCCATTCAATAATTTTTTATTTATGTTTTTTGAATTTTGTATATATTAATAATAATTTCTCTAATTTATGGGTTTTCAAGATTATATTTTAATAAAAAGATAAATAATTTTTTTAATTCTAATAGAACGATCAATCAATAAATATATTCTTATTAATTTAGAATAATGTTTTTTTAAATTAATACATGAAAATAATTTAAAATAATGATCTAATAGGTTATTATATTATCCCAAAAAATGATTATGACATTATTAGTGGGTCAAAATAGTTATAAAATTTGGTTTATTTAGAATTATATTATTATTATTGAAGAATAATGACTTTATTTTTGTATTTTTAATATGAGGAGTCATACTAGTAAAGTTTAAAATCAATAATAACAATTATAGATGGAAAATGGGAAACATTAGATTTCAAAGGTGTCAGTATAAAAACTACATGGTTACCATTTTCATTTACAAAAAAGGTGGATAAACTATTCAATATTAATAAATATAATTATAATATCAATATTAATTTTTTATTTAGTGTAATATTTATAATGTTTTAATTGATGAGGTGATGAAAAACTAAATCATTTTCCCTGTAGAGGTAGTACTATATAGAAACACATGATGATGTTATATTGTTTTTAAATGTGGATGGAAATGAATAAATGATTATTATTATTGAAATATAAGATAACTTAATAATACTAATGATAATAATTTAATTATCTTTCTAATTACATAGTTATTTTATCCAAGAACTCATAATACTAAAATGATAATGATTAGTAATACTCACTTTGGGTCCACCAACATTCTATAGAATGTATCCTTGGAAATGATGGGATAGTGAAACCTAATTAAGAATATAGAACTATGAATATGAGAATTCATTATAAAAAGATATTTTATAGTATTTATATTATGAAATTTAAATTTAAGGGGTTTTTATTTTTGGGATGATATTTTATGTTTCTAAAACTAAAAAATCCACTTTGGTGAACATGTATTTTGATCAATAATAAAATGACATAGTTTAAATTTCAATTAATAAAAAAGTGAAAAAATGGGTATTTTATCAGGTCAATAAATCCACCAATATAAAATTTTATACATATTATAAATACTCCTAGATTCAATTACAATTAATTTTTTATAGTATATAATTTTTCTTATTTAAATGGGAACTAATTTTATACATTTTATATTATATTTTAATGAAAATGAAGTGAAACCCCTCATAGAATTATTATTCATTATGAACATATACTAAAAATCCATTTAGTATAATTATTTTTTTAATAAGAGAAAAATATATTTTCATATAAATTTTATAAATAGAAAAACTACATTTTTTAAGGTATTGGTATTTTAAAAATTACTCTTTCATAACATTATCTTCTATATGTAAAAATATAAATATTAATTAATATATTTATATGTAGTTTTAGATATTATATTTCATTCATTTTTATGAGATTTTAATTTTAAATTTTATAAAACAAAATACATAATTTTTAATAAAATAATTTTTTTTAAATGATATGATAACAATTATCATGGTCAATCACATTAATCTAAGTAAAAATTCACATACGAAAAAAATAATTTTAAATTATAAAATAATATTGAAATTATGATTTTAATAATGAAAATAATTTTAAGAAATCAGGTATCAAAATCATTTATAAGTGGTTTCTAATATTATGTAACATAACACATATCAACCTTTCTTATAAGTAGTGTTTTTTGTATAAAAATTGTTTATAGTTTAAAATTTCAATGTAAATGAATTAATTAATACAAATTGGTTTATTATATATCAAAAAAATGTTACACGACAATCAAATAAATAAAAGTAAAATGTAATTATTAAACTTATAATATAAAATAAAATATTTAATGTAGTTTTTAAATTAGAATCAAATGATAAATATGCTCTAAAATGATGATTTCAGGTTTTTATTGTTCACATTGAAACAATAAAAACACAAATTTTACTCTATAAATAAATAAATATATAATTAATGTGTTTTATAAATATTTTTTTCATTCTAATATATTTATAAATTAATAAGATTTAGAGATTTAAAATAAAATTATTTTTCACTACTGGAATAAAACAAATTTATTTCAAAAAAATAACAATATTTCATGTTTGTATATTTTTGATATAAAGAATAGAAAATTGATAATTTTAATAATTTTAAAATTATAACTTCTAAATTAATCACTTTTTCTAAAATTTATTATATAATGATAAAAAACATTTACATAAATATTCAGTTTAGGAATTTTAGGTGCTCTTAATCGTTTTTTGTTTGAATTTATCATTGATTACAATATTATTATTTAATAGTGGAATAATTTTTATCAATATTAATATTAATAGTCATTTACTATGGAATATATCATTTTATATTGGTGGTGTGTGTGGATGATTCAATGGAATATCATATCAATTTAAAAATATATATTCTGAAATATCATGTTGTTACACTCTCCACATTAATTTACATAATCACTATCTTTTAAAAATACATTTGTGTATATAAATATACTCATGGAATATTATATAAATAACAGTGGTATAATAACCATATAATCCTTGGAAACATATTGTTTTAAATAGAATAGACTTATCCCTAATATTATGTTTTTTAATACATTTTATCCCAGAGTGTTTCATTTTTATGTATTATGAACCAAATTATATAATTTCACTATAATAGATTCTTATAATCACATGTAATTTGAAAATTGAAAACATGATTAATTAATATATTAAATTTTATTTTTTTAACTAGATATATGACATGTTCCTCATGTAAGGACAGTCAGTCCATGCATAATAAAATAACTAACATTATTGAGGGATGTATTGATAGATTTGGAAAATATATCTTCCCATATCATGATAAAAAACTAAGTTATATATCATTGTCATAGTCATTATTCCACAATGTGTATTCATAGATAGTTCAATATCTACCGATTGATGTGTTGAATCCTCATTCTTTCATAGTATTATGATATAAATAAATTTTATAAAATGGAATAAAAAATTTATTTTTAGACATAATATGAGGGATAAATGTTCATTTGACCACATCAATATTATAAGAATCCATAGTTAAGGACAAATTGTATGATCTCCCTTATTCCAATGGTGTAACATGTTATTGTGGTGTACTCACATTATTTTCTTTTTAGGTTGTGAATTGAACTATGTAATTTCAATAATCCATTGCTTTGAAGCAATTTTTTTGTGAGTGACATATAATAATGGGAGTTTAACCCAACTATTTTGATAATATGTATCATAGAACCACTATGTTAGCTACATTTTTTATTCAATTCCTTACCAAATAAAGAATACCTCCTTGATACCGTGTGGTAATTTCACAGGATCTTCTTCATATATTTATTATATGTAGGTAATTTTAATTTAATCCTCCTAATTTTAAGAAATCATAAATTCATTAATATTAATAAATTATGTAATTTTCCAAAAAAATATTAATAGTTTCTATCTTCTATCTTTACATTATTAGTCCAAAGAAAAACAATTATTTCTACTTAGTACTCTTATGATTGACAGCCTCCAAAGTCATGGCTATAATTTCTTAATGAATTTGTTTGTTTTACTTTCATAATTAATGATAACACTAGTGTAATACTTCATGACACATTTTAATTTTACTCCATAGTTTCCAAAATAATAATCCTTGTATTTCATTAATTTTAAAATTTCCCACTCTACTTTGGTGTAATAATTTTAAGAAAAATAGAAAGTTAAAAATAACATCTTGAACACTTATAATTCCATATATATTACTAATTTTTTGGGTGGTATTATTTATGTTAATAATCCATTAGTTATTATATCATTATATATGATAAATGGAAAAAACGAACCTCACATATTCTATGATTTGGAAAATTGAAAATAATATTAAAATCATAATGACCCACTACGTAAGAACTATTGGATTATAAGACCCTAAATATATGGTATATTTTCCCACATGAATACCATGATAAAGATGTTCTTATTCATTGGTGTGTTTGAGAGATCAAAACAATATTAATTTCTTCGAACATCCTAAGAATGTTTTTTGAGAATTAGCTTTATGTTATTCATCCAAACACAAATTTCATAATGTTTTAGGTTGGGAAAATATCCACAGTTTCCTTTGTATCCATAATTAAATTTTTTCTTTTATCTTCCATCCATTAATTGGTAAAAAAAAATTGGGAATATGTATGAATAATATCAATAATTTACTTAATTCTCAACTATAACGGTAGAAATTGGATTTGATAAATGAAATGAATAATTTTTCAAACAAATCAAAAGGGTTTTATCATTCTTACCCTTGTTTATTTTCTAAATTAAATATTTATTTGTAAAGAATGTTCATAATCGATTTTGATGATAATCTGAATCAGCCACTACACATCTACTAGTTGTGTCAAACCTAGGATTTGATTATCGCCCATTACTGTATATATGGTGATGATATAGTTAGCTGACTATATTTCATTTTTAGGTTTATGAACTATTGAAACCATAATTACAAATCACGTATTGACTTATATTGGGATGTTATTTCTTATATAATCATATAATAATTACCTTGAAAAACTTTCAAAAGGATATTATATACTTATGTATATCACATATAATTATCCATAGGGTTGTAACTAATCTATTAAAAAATAATCCCAAAAATAACTAAACAATTTTCTAAAAATAACTAATCCCCTATTTTAAAAAAAAATGTGACTGAAGATAATTGTAAAATAGATAAAATATTAATTTCATATTTCAGATAATACATATTCCAAACACTTGCATAACCTAAGGACTAGTAGGTTTGGTGTCTTGGGGATTAGCTATATAGGCATATTATTCGAAAATAGTTGAAAATATTACTCTATAATTAACCATATCTACAAAATTTTTCTGTAATCTCACATGGTCTAACAATACACATAACATGTGTGATAGAAATATGATAATGAGATTTTTAGTGACAATATGTAACGAAAAAACATATCAGAATGAAAAAAACCATAATCATAATGGAGAGTGTGAAGAAAAAGATAAACATATTATTAATTCATAGAAATACTATAGATTAAAATAATAAAAACTGATTGAAAAATATAATAACATAAAATTATTATTAAGGAAGAACAAAATACATGATATGGCTCAAAATATATCTCAACAATCATAAAAAATGTAAGCTTGAAATAATAGAGATTAATACATTAAAAACAACATGTAACATAGAAAATGGTATATCATTAAACGTAAATTCTATTTTTAAAGATGTAATAACATGATAAACATATAATAAATGTTTCAAAAACATATGTATAGTAAAAAAATTATTAGAATGTCCATTATTTCTAGGCCTATGTAAAAATCATTATATCTATACTTGAAAATGTGTTAAAATTCATTATCCCCATGAATGTGTGTACATACACATTATATCCATGACTAAATATCCATTGTAATATAAATATATACTAATGTGTTAGAGGTTCATATATGTCCCAACCAATAATCATTAATATATATATGTTTCCAATATAAAATCTATCTTCATTATATCATAACAAACTTCATAACAACACATAACATGAACTTTTATAATTATAAGATATAAGTCATTTAGTTATTTTATGTTATCATATCATAATAAAATATAGTGGGGAATAAAATTATCACTTCATTAGTGATAAATCTTAGAGAAAAAATATGAGTGAAAATAAAAATATTTAAACAAATCATTTTAAACATTATTATAAATGAAGAAGGGAAAATTTCCTTGAAAACATTATATGGTAAATGGAATTATTTTTGATACCTTATTAAAAATATATAAATATAATTAATCCTTTCAAAAAAACAATATCATGATAATACATCTATAGTGGTAAATAGTGGAAGCAAATTCTCTTATTAAACATTTTATGCTATTAAAAACATATATTAGATAAATATTTAAAGAATACCATTACATAAAATTGGTAAAGGAATATTTAAATATTATAAAACAAAATATATTATTTGGTTTGATTTAAGAAACCAATGTTATAAGAAAAAACAAATATATGGAATAAAAGATTAATTTGTATGAAAAGAAGTTGTTTTTTCCAATGTTATACAATTATTTTTGGAAATGCTTTTCTATATATATTTTTATTAAAGAAGATTAGATTTTTATAAAGAGAAAACCATTCTCTAAATAAATAATGGTATGATGAAATTAATTTATTATTGAACAAAATCTTCAAGTAATTAACACTATGACATAAGGAATCTTAATTTTATTCAATGAAAACGTTAATGTATTTGAAATATAAGAATAAAAGGATCTTGCAGAGAAGATCATGAATTTAGAATTTAAATCTTATAAGATAGAAGATATTATCATAAGTGAATTTAATAATTTAATAAATACATCAAATAAATGAAATGATGTTGTGTGGTATCTAATGCGACCAATGAAGCTGAAATGGAGACAAATAAACCCACAAATTATTTACCTTCAAAGTAGAATGGAATATATAGATCATATATAAAAAATAAATATCATATTTTTTATTTAATAATGATATTCACATATATAAAAATGTGTAAACATTAGTCATAATTATTTATTAATTTAGATAAGTTAATTATTATTTATATTCAAAATTGATTTTTTGTTTTATTGATCGTTTTAACTGGTTTCATAATCGAGGTCATGTAATTAACTCTCTTCCAAAATTTCTTCATCTCTGAGTCATTTATTGTAATGGAAAATATAACATGAAATTATTTACAGGTATCTAATCACATTCCATATGTATTAATTTATTTTTTATTTTTACATGAGTTCATCTTAATTTGGTTATTTTTAGCGCTTCAAGAAGATATTTTTATATAATATTAATTAAATAATTTAAACCATTCATATCGAAAAAATTATCCCGATTTTATGATTACATTTTAATTATATTAACATTTTTTTAACAAAGTAATCCATAACATTCTTTTACAACATTTAGTATGTTTGTGGAATGAAAAACTCAAAATATAATATATCAGAACATATATATGGTTGTTATTATAAATGTGTATTAATTTAGAATAATATAAATAATTTAGAATAAAATTATTTAGTTTTTTATAATGAGTAGAATCATAGTTACTAGTTTTATGTATATAATAATGATAATAGATAAAAATATGATATTTTTATTTTTGGACTCATTAGTCCGCATAATACATAGATAACAATTTCCATTAGAGATTAATATGTGGGTAGTGGAGGTGGATTATAATTATTATCAAAATAATCAAAAGTATATTATATATAACATTTTTCATTAATTAAATAACTATATTTTTTAATAGGGCAGTGGAGTAAAATTGATGATGACTCTTTGTATAGTCGATTGTCTAAAAAATTACACAACATATGTTCTATTGTTTTTTAAGTAGAATTAATGAAACAAATAATAATTAGTGTGTTTTTTAAAAAAAATAATTATAAAAATTACAATACGTTCAAAGCATTAACGTAGATCATATAAGATTAGAGAAAAAATAATAACAAGAAAATTATTAGTATTGTTTAATACTTACGTTGGGTTATTAAATGTTATTTTGAATATATATCTAGATATGATAGTCATAGGACAAATAACTGAAACTAAAGTATTAGGGAAAGTCATATTATTCGATTTATATAATGATAGAATATATTTATGGAAAATTTTAAATGAGAGGTAGTTTAATGAATTGGTATAGGATTCCCCTTCTATAATAGAAGACGATGGTACTTTTGTGAAAACCCATTATTTTTAAACAATGGCTTTTCACTATTTAAGGAAATATTGATCCAAAAGCTGGAAATAATAGGCTATTGTGTAGGTTATGTTTCACAAATGCTCATATATAAATTTTTTCCTCTAAAAAATGTATTAATTTATTATCAATAGGTTTCATCACTATAGTATTTTCATTTTTACAATGGCTACTAGTATTTAACAGCATAAGTTGTTTTAAAAATGATAAATAATCATATCAAATTACATTTTAATGTGAACAATGTTTTGTTTAAATCTATTTAATATAAAAAAAATTATTAATCATATATGATATTTTTTAATTAAAACATTATATTTAAGATATCCTTATTTCTATAAAAATGATATTTAACCATTATATGTCTTAATATTATATATAATTGACTACCAATTGAATCTATGTTAATGAATGTAATATTGGATAGATTTTTTATTATATTAAATTTTATAATATAATTATATATTTTATTAGATGTAAATTAAATAATATTAATAAAACATTTCGTTGAAAGGAACAAACTTATGATTATCACGGTTAATGTCATTAATCATAATAATCAATCTTTTATACTAAACAAATTAACTTATGAAATTTTATGAACATGATGATCCAAAATATTAAAATTATTATGGGAGACAAAAAATAAATGTTTATGAAATTTTTTTATAATTATCACACATAAAATAGTTATTTTTGAAAATGTTACGAATCATAAATTTCTCTTTGAAGAATAAATTTATCAATTTCAATAACTTTTAAAATATATATTGGATTATAAATAAAAACTAAATATTCGAATTAATACATTAAATTATATGAAATGATGAATTTTTTTAAAAAAAATATATGAAATATTTTTTATGATATAAAAGTATGAAGATATGATTTATGTGTTCTTAATCATATATTAATCTACATTTTATTCATATATAATTAATTCATTGATCTATGAATAGTTTTTATAAACTCATATGATTTTCACATATATTTATAAATTAAAATAATTCAAATTTTTTATAAATAATTCATATTTCACTATTTATAGAAAAATCATTTTTTATAAAAGTCTAAAAAATATGTCTTTCCTAATTTTGAACTGATGAACTCAAAAAAAAAGTTATTTAAAAACATTATAATTCCATAATTAATAGATTTATATTTTATACGAGAATATATTAACTAATAATAAAATCGTAGATAATGAAAAATTAATTTAATTATTTTTATGTGATCTTAATCTAATCTTGTGTATTTTTTTAATTTATTAAATTCATTTTATTTAAAAGTTGTATTATTATATATAAATATTATTAATTATATACATCTAATATATCAAGGATCATTTAGATCAGTGTTTCTTTGAGAGAAATCCATCAAACCAAATTTTAATTTAGAAAATAATATTCCAAGGATTCGATGTGTTATATATTGGGGAAGGGAGATACATAATTTTTAATTATTTTAAAAATATTGAAGGAATAAAATACGTATTATCATACACATGTTTAATTCATGAATTTATATAAAGTTAAACATTTATAGGAAATAATGAATAGTCTGAAATAGTGAGAGTTGAGATCAATCCCTATGTTCATGATTTATGGACAGTGTTATCACAAAAAAAAGTGTTTTAGTATTCTCTCAAATTTCTATAATAGAAAAAAAAAATATTGGTGTATTTAAAATATAACACATTAATGGGACATTCAATTTAATAAAAATGGTTAGGAGATACTTTTTATATCATTCAAAAATATAGAGGGTGTGTTATAAGAATTATTTGAAAAAAATTATTGATAAAAAATATTTTATAATTAATCAACTCCCAACACCTCTACAAAATACTTCATTTAAATAATAAAACATTGGATACAATAAAGGTGTGTTGATCAGTTCATCATCCATGTTAGATAACTAATATCTCTGTTCATAAACATGATACTTATAATTCTTTTTCTAAAAAATATAGAAACATGTAACTTAATGTTTTCAAATAAAAATAATTTGATATTAGTTATATCTATCCACCCATAAGGATATTTCTCGGCTAAACCCCTTATTAATTTGCTTCTGTTACAAGTAAAATAGTATAGTCAGTAAGTATCTTCATTATATAATTTATCAATAAACATTTTTAGCATCATTTTTATAGAAGGAAATATCAATCAATTTTACTTATTTTGAAAAAATAGAACTCCAAAATAATAACATAGATAGTAAATATCATTCATACCAATTCTAATGATTACATTGTAGTTAGGTTATATAATTCCATAAAGATCAAAAATAAATCATTTCTGAAACATGAACACTATTTATTTATTATATACTTGATGCCTCATATTTTATAGATTGAAATATAGGATAAGTCAATAGAGAAAATGGTAGAATCGAATAAAAATATAAAATATTAGAACATATAAGTGAATTATTTTTATATGTATACCACACTAAATACAAATTTACCAACCTGATTTTGGAACATTCATATAGATAAAAAAATATCAATTTTAAAATCCTCAAATTATCTATTTTGATTAACAAAATTATTTTTTCACTACGAGAGAAAGATTTATTTGTTAGGGGTTATTTGAAATTGTAATAAATCTTATCGCAATTGTTCTTTTTGAATGAATTATTTGTAATGGGTAATGATATATATTGAAAATTAATATTTATTATAAATATTTTATCATAGTTGTGTGCTTCACATCAAAATTACCTTGGTGAACACTATAAAAATTATTTCTTGAACACTATTTATGATTGTAACATGTTCCCATCGCAAATACTATATTGAGAAAATATCATTTCTGATGGAACCATTTTCGAATATTTTTTTGTATGAGTCACTATTTACAAGAGGATATGTCATAAATGTTTTTATACTACTTTCGATAATTGAAATAGATCATGCTGTGAATATTATATCATAATATTGACATACATGATGGGGCCCAAAATTTATTGTTTTATGTCACTTGTAAGCATATTAATTTTTGAAATAATTTGAGACAAATTTCCATCACAATTAATATAGTCGCAACTTCTCTAATCTCTATATGTAGATGTTTAAGATCATTTCCATCACTCATTATTCTGTTCATTTTCTCCCCATTTTTTTATATAAAAAATATAATTTTTCTCAGTATATAGTTGTTGGAGCATCAAATTGCTGCATTAATTTCGCTAATGAATCATTCTGGGATATATATATATATATTAATATTTTTAGTTGATAAAAATGTATTTTCTATATTATTAGAAATTACTAGGAATATTTATTTGTAATTAAAAATAATAAGGTTTAATTATCAGCATTTAAGTGTAATTAATATTTAATATAAGTAATTACTAAATAATTACTATGAATTACATTAAAAAATACATTATTGGTAATAATGAATAACAATTACATATAATTAGTAATAATTTATAATAATTAGAAATAATAATAACAATTTAAAACAATTCTGAATTATTACTAATAATTAATGATAACATGTTACGGTTAGATAAAATTTGATGTAATTATATAAAATTTATATTACATAGTTAATATTAGCGGTAAATAGATACAATTAGCATCACATAGATAAAATATTATGTAAGTATAAAAAATTTATGGTAACTAAAAAATTTATCCACAACTACAAATAATTAAGTGTATTTAGAAAAAAAAATATAATCATGTAGATAAAAATAAGTCGAATTTAGAAAAAATTAGTTATATCTGGAAAAAATAAGTTATAGTGTAAACTATATAAAAAATTATTTTTTTGTAAAAATTATTGTTAACCGGTAAATATGAGCTGAAATTTGTAAAAGAAAATTATAATAAAAAATATCCTAGTTAATTAGAAAAAATTAGTGGTAATTAATAAAAAATATTTTTAATTAATAATTATTTTTTGTGATTAGTTAAAAATTGTTGAAAATTAGTAAAAAAATAATGAAATAGAATTTCATTTGTAAAAACATGGTGTAGATAACAAAAGTGTTGTAGAATTTAATTAAAATGGTCAAGCATTTTAAAAATATAAAGGTAATTACAAAAAATTAGTGATAATTATTAAAATGTATAAAAAATTAAGTATAAATTAATTTTAATTTGAGGTATTTATTTATAATAAAAACAAATTATATAAAATTAGATATGATTACTTAAAAATTAAATATAATTTGTCAAAAATATAAATAATTTCAAAAAAGTAGAGGTAACATGTAAATCATTGTACTTATTAATAAAAATTATCTGTAATTAGGAAATATTAACTAAATTTGAATTAATTAGAAAAATTTATACAACCATAGAAAAAATTAGAATAAAATAGAAGAAATTTGTCTTATTATTGTAATAATTAATATTAATTAGTTAAAATTCATGATAATTAGTAGTAATTATAAAATATATTCGTTAATTAAAGGAAACTAGTGAAACTAGTGGTAATTCATTTTTAGTATGATATATTTGTTATAAAATTATGTAATCTTGATTAAAATTATCGTTTTTTAGTGATTCAATAGAATATTAGATATCACATTTTCATCATGATGATAAATTTGGCAGATTGGTGTAGTTTTTTATGGATATATCAACACAGGAGAAGCATGTAAAAATTTAAAAAAAAGGTTACCTAAAAATCATTATTTGATGGCACAATTTGAGAATATGACATTCAAGAAGATGTTTTTTTTGCTATCATTATTTCCAACCAAGATATCCTAGAAAACATAACTGAATAGTCCACGATGAGGGAAATTTTGATGATGAAATAAATTTTCAATCATAGGTTTCTAGTCAACTTGATCATGTAATTTGTGATGTTAAAGAATAATGTATTCTAGATTATGGACATCACAATGCTCTTACACATATTCTATTCAATAGTTAATAAATATCATTATTTATATAGTGAGTACTAAATTCACCTAATATTTTTTTATTTTTACAATTAAATGAATATTAATATTTTTTAGTAGAATATATGATGATTATATCATGAAATAGTTTAAACAAATTACACGAGATTTTCTAGGGGAACATCAGTAGTATACTTCTTTTTTACTCATATCAAACTCTCATAATGTAAATATTTTATGGTTTTGAATTTAAAATATATTTATTAATTCTTATGTTTCAATTTATAAATATTTATTCATGTTTTTAAATTCAATTATAAAACTAAAAATCGATTGTGTTCATTAATTAACACATTATCCAAAAAATTTGGGTGAATGGTTTTCCATTTAAAGAAGAAGAATATGGTGAATAAAACATGAATATTGGTTCTTTCTGTAGAGGATATCATCATAGGGAATGTGAAGCTTAATTTCCTAGCATGATGGATAAAATAATTGAGCTTCATTATCATAGAGAAAAATAATATATGATGTTTAAATTCCATTAGTTTGATACAGATAGAGTCTTGCATGTTCATTAGTTCCAGGGAATTATTATAAAATACAAATAAAAATCTTATTATAATAAATTATCAAATTATATATTTCATAATGAATATCATATTTATTGTATAAATTATTGTGATTTCTCATTTGAATTTATTGACTAGTGAGAATTATGAAAATGAAATATCAAGAAAATAACATTAGAAAATGTGATATTGTTTTTTTCAAAACTGTAAGGAGTTGAATTTTTTTATGAGATATAACCAAATACAAATTTTCCCCAAAATTAATATATTATAAATCATGAAACCATATGGTTACATTTCGATGGTGGCGGAGATGTAAAAAAATGAATTTAACATAAAAAAGATGATGAAGTTAGTTATCCTTTGATAATAGAATGATATTGACAAGGAATATAATGATATTTAAACAATCATACTCAGAGAAGATGATCAATATGATGGAATTATTAATTAAATTATACTTATTTTCATAATTAATATATAATCCCCATTTGACTTATATACAAACAACATTATTTTCCTGTGTTATATTGATGGTGTTGATTTTGATGTGTTGTTTTGTAACATATGGTATGACATTCATTCTTGTGATCATCCCAATGCTTCATCATCCATCCAGAAGGATAGTTGTAGTTCTTCTTCGAATTAGAAGTGTCCTTTGCTAGAGAGATTGATGATTCTCAACCCTTTTCTTGTGTCATTTTCCCTTCTAGACTTTGATCAACACATGTGAAAGAAAGATCATGTATTCATTCTAGTTAATTTCCATTAACTTTAATGAATTACAATTTATATATTTAGTAACTAATTTATTGATTGTTTATTCTTTTTTCACTATATTCCATACATAGATTTAGGAATTGGGAGTTCAATTATGTGTAATTAATTTTATGGAACATTAGTAATGTGGAATCATATTAACAATGGTGTTCATCAACAAATGTTTGAGAATTTGATGGTTAATAAATAAATATTTTTTATTATGAAATTTATTAATTCATTAACATTTTATAATTAATTATTTTTTTGGATTATTGTATTTATTAGTTTATTGAATGAGAAACACTATCTTGTAAACCAAGGAAACCTATATACATGATCAATATCATTAGTTTTTTCAAAATATAATGGAGAGATCCATGGATAATGCTAGATCCATATAATTTTATAAGTATTAACAAAACGATCAAAGTAATTATATATATTCTAATGTTTTGGAAGGATTTTTATCCAACTAGATGGGATATGGTTTTTAGAGGAGATCTTCATCGGGTTAGAAGAACCAATGGAGGATAGAGGTCACCAAAATAGCTCGTAGACCTAAATTTATTACTAATTGATGTCAAATGGTAAGAAATATTATTTTATTATTTAGAGATACATTATATTAAAAATTTTTATATATTCACCTTGGATGTTGAGCATTGTGATTTATAGTTTTTGATGTCTCACTACAGATGAACATCTATCCTTCAACTGTAGATTTTAATTGTAGAAAATAGAAACATATTATTTTTTATATTATCTTATTAAATTTTAATTTTAATTTAAGGAATATTTTTCATAATTTAATTTCAAAATGAATTTGAAGGATCAATTTGACATCATGACATCAGACATGAAAGATGAGATTCAGAAAAGACTGAGGGTCATGTGAACAGTTCATGAGAATATGATGAGGTTGAATGAATGAAAATGACTATGTATTAGTTAATAATTGGATTTTTGATTTTTATTTGTTCTTGATTGATTCATTATAGTTATTATGAAACAACTATGTAGACATCATCTAACTCTACAGTAGTTTATTGAAAGTCATTGATGTTAGATATTGAGATAAGTAGATGTTGTGAGCTCGATTGTGGTTTTTGAGATCCTTTGTATGTAATAGGAGGGTATTATTATACACATGGTGTAGATAATGTACTAAAAACATTGATTTCGGGATTTTTATCATGTAAAGATGATAGATTATATGCGGAAACTAATACAAGGTATTGGGATATAATATTCTAGAACTATTCCTTTGGAAGACCCTCCTCCTCCAGATTTATTAATATATGTTTCTGAAAATTGTATTATGTTGATATTTCAGTGAACATGATATTTGTAAAACTATTATTAATTATGTAACAAAATATTTTTATAGGTTTATAATTTCTATGTAAATGTTGGAATAATATTAATTTTATATAATTTTTTAATATTATTATTATGTTTATATTCAATTGGATTAATTTTCTATAAAAATAAATTATTTGTGATTGAATAATTATTCAGTAAAAATAAGTTATTTTTTGATGGAATAATAATCCCATCGCAAATCACTATGGAATTTTATTAAATCAAAATATATGGTCAAATTCATTTTTCATCAGATATTTGTTTTTTTTAAATTATCCCTCCCTAAAAATATTTTTTGATTCCATTTTCTACCATGTAATAATTTACATTTCATCCATCACAATTGAATATATTAGATATCATATAATCACAATTATTACATTTCAAAAAACATCCCATCTGACTATGTTTTAAAAATAAAGTAATATAACTTTTTTAATTAACTAGGAGAAAAAATCAAATTAAGAAATGATATTAAGGAAGGGTTATGATTAGCGAGGGTAAATATATTCCCAATAATATGACCCATGTTCCCCATTCCATTTATGATAAAAATAATTCAAATACACTAAGAGATATATTTTAATAGGTTCATTTAGATGATATAAAATATTATTATTCATATTTTTTTATATAATTACATTGATATATGTCATACTGTAAAAAATTCATAAATATTTTCATATTACAAAAAATGGAAATAATTAATTTTTTTACTCTGATTTTCATATAATAATTCACATATATCAGGTAAGAAGATTATAAAAAATAAAATAGTTTTAATTGTGATTATATATTCATTTTGAATTTTTTGGAAAAAAATTAACACATCATGAGGAAATGGGTATGACATAAATTTTATCTACATTATAGTTAACAATGAGAATGAAACCAGAGAGATTATTATCATAATAGTTTTTTTCATCAGAAAGATGACAGATCAATCAATTATCATATTAATTTTTTTAAATTATTTAATATTTATATTTTTTATTGTCTAGAAAAAAATCACATATTGGTATTATTAATAAAAACGTTATAGATTTAGAATTTTATTATAAAGAAACTTTGTGAATAGTATATGTGCTTTGATTCATGTAGACTATGGAAAACAATATTCCTTAAACAATCGATGATAAAAATATATTGAATATATTCTAGTATGTGATGATTCCAAATTAAATGGAATATTTTTTAGAATATATTTTATATTTATATATGAAATGAATTTAACAACTCAAATTAAAAATAAACATTCTATTTTAGAGGAATTCAATGCAAATAAGGTTGAAAAGACCATTAATCTTGATGAAACTTGCATGAAATTTGATTAGAATTATATGTTTCACATTTATTAAATATATAGATATATATGATATAATTATAGGGAAATTAGGAAGTAATCTATGAATTTTCCCCTCATATATGAAATTGATGGTGTTTCATAAAAGGATGAAATATATAATTTTGGGTACAAAAGGATTCATCATGTTCATTTATTGTCCTCACCTGTTTTGATAATCCCTATCATACATTAATATGTTTTGATAATATCGATAAGTGATTATAATCCTATATATATGATACATAAAAAAATAATCATTTGAATATGTTAATCCATGTTTATCTATGTTTGTTCGTACTTTGACATAATTCTAACTCAATATTGATATGTTTTGCATAGAACAGATAAGTGTTAAGTCACTCATATGCTCAAATCTACTGATATAGACCTACCGGTACTTAGTATACTGATAGACATAGTCACTGATAAGAAAAGGTCACTGATATAAAGAGATACCGGTATGTATAAGTCCACCAGTAAGCACATTTCATTGATATATCTATTCTACCGATACAGATGAGCTACTGGTATGAAGTCCACCAATAAAACATCCATTGATACAGACAGTGACCTATAGAAGTAGAGCTACTGATAGAAGAAGTCGACCATTGTATATAAGTCCACTTGTATGCACTTAATCACTGGTACATAATGGAGCTACCTGTATGCAGAGGCTACCGATACAAATGTCTACTGATACGAGCTACCGTTACTCTAGAGCTACCGTTAGAGTAAGTCTACCGGTATAAGCAAGTCTACCTCTATGAAGTTCATCGATATAACGAATCTCACCGCAAGTCAAGTCTACTGATAGAATATCAATGATATAATGAGCCACTAACTTATACAAGGAGATACCATTATAATGAGATACAGCTACTGATACAGAGGATCCACTGATACAAGCTCACTGTTATAAGGAGCTACCGATTGAAAACTAGTCATTTTTTCCCTATACTATATTTCTATTTGTTTATTTAGAAACATTCATATTTGATTATTTTAATGCAATTAATGTTATTTAATTATAGTTTTTGTCATGTCAGGGAACCGTACCTCATACCTGTAAAAAGGTAATCATTCCCATTACCATAGCTGAAATCTATAAAAGGAAGGACAAAGGTCGTGAAAAAGTAGTGAAAAATAAGGGCTGAAGAGTGCTAAATAGTGGTGCATACACATAGAAAAGAAAGGCTACATCCATACTGTAAGAACACTGGACATACACGAAGCCATTCATTCTAGAAGAGAACACAAGCTGCACCATAGACAAGGAGTGAAGAACTACAACAAGCTCTTCATACACTCAAGTTAATCAAACTGAACTTGAAGAAAACGAACCTCTTTTTTTTAGAAAAAAATCATAGAAGGACTCAGAAGAATTCCTTGTCAATCAAAGGAGTCCAGAGCTGCATTTAAAATAACTAGAGAATTCTAAACTCATATCTACTCTCTCAGTGATTCTTTTATTTACATTTCGAGCAGTGTGCATACTCTGTATATTTTATACACACACTATCTCCTGTGATAAACTATAGGATTTATAAATCCTCACACAAACCTTCTATAACTCTTTTGTATCCCACTATGTATAGTGGTAGAGGTCAAGTAAGACCTAGACAGCCCGTTTTCTATTGTTCAGTTTTCCCACGTAGAACTATGGTAGAGGTCTTTTTACCTGGACAGTCTTTGTACTATTGTTTTCCCCTATCCAAGGTGTGGATCAAAATTTATATATATTGTTTGATAGGACTAAGTCTTGGATTGATATTGAACCTCTTGTTTTAAAACTGTTGTGTTTTACTTACATTGGTTTTAACCTATATTGAATATTCCACTGCTAATTAGATTGAAATATAAAATTGTTTTTATGTTACATTGATAGTTAATATAACAAGTGTTTGTAACTATTTTAAAACTGTAGAATAGATTCAAAATATAATTTAATCTTCTAGTTAAATTAATTAAGACCTAATTAATCTTCTGAGAACCTAATCAAACCATTACAGTTTTGAAAATTCACTATAGTTTAACTTTGTTTTTAATTGGGGGATTTTTATATAAATTTTTTTAACATAAAATTTTAATTGGATCTCAATTAACCCCCTCTTGAGTATCCACTCCAACCAACATTTGGTATCAGAGGTTTCTTGTTATTTATAAAGGATTTCCAAATACTCTGTTTTGCAATTGTGATTTTAGTTTTATCTTAAAGATCATAAATTTCAGTTAGTTTTAAATTTTATCTCTTTAAATATATTTGCTAAAATCTGATTATGGATAATAGGCTAGAAGGTGATGCTACTAATAGGACACCATTCTTTAATGGTACAAATTATTCCTAGTGGAAACATAAAATGAAAATTCATTTGGAGATTATGGGTTTTAACATCTGGACTAGTATAGAGACTCAATATAAGATTCTAGAAACTGAAAGAACTACTTGGGATGAACCTACTAAAACTGCATATAATAATAAATGTATACCAATTAATTATTTATACTTTTCTTTAGGTGATGAGTAATTTAATAGAATATCTTCTTGTAAAACTGCTTAGGAAATCTGGGACACTTTGGCTATTTCTCAGGAGGGAACAACTAATGTTAAGGAAATGAGATTAAATACCTATACTATTAAGTATGATAATTTTAAAATGAAGCATGCTGAACCTATTTCTAACATGTATCTCAGTTTCAATGAGATTTTCAACACTATGATTTCACATGGAAAAGTTGTTCCTGTAAAGGAGCAGATTTTGAGAATATTAAGATGTCTGCCAAAATGATGGACAAGCACATCTATTTCAATAAGTGAATCATGTGATATAAGATTACAACCTGTCAAGGAATTAATTGGTAATCTTATGATGTATGAAGAAGAAATGAAAGTAAACAAGGAAGAATATGATGAACCAAGGAAGATGTCAGTAGCCTTCAATACATATGCTTCAAAGAGTAAGGACAAGGAGAATGTTCACATACCTACCGAAAGCTCAACAAGTGAAGGCTCAGATTCTGACAGTGATGCTGAAATTGATCAAATAGATAGACGATTTAAGAATTTCTACAGGAAGAATAAATTCTTTAAAAAATCAAATTATAAATGAAATTATGACAACAAAGATCATTGGAAGAAGTACTAGAATAATTATGATAAAAGTGATGGCATTGTGTGTTATGAATGCAAAATAAAAGGTCACATTAAATCAGACTGCCCAAAGTTGAAGTTCAAGAATAAATATGACTACAAGGTTAATAAGAATAAGAAAGCAATGAAAGAAACATGGAGTGCTTCAGAAGATAGAAAAAGTGAGTCTGATGTTTCTGATTCTGGAAAGAATCGTACTATCATGTGTTTTATGAAAAAATACATCTGAGGTAACATTTTATACTCCTTTAATTTCATATTATTTTGGATTTGATTCAGATTCTGAATCTAAAAGTATGTCTAGTGAAGAGTTGTTTGAGTATTTTAATATTCTATAAGAAACATGTAATGAATTAGAGGACAAGTATAAAGCCTTAAATAAATAGAATGCTTTGACTAGCTCTGTTAAATCTCCACTTGATATAGAAGTGGAAAATAATGTTCAATTACATAAGGAACATACTGAACTGAAATTGTCCAATGATCAATTAAGGAAGGACTCAGAGAAATTCACAAATTGAAAAGATAATCTTACACAGATGTTAGGAAAACAAGTGAAACCAAAATTAACCACTGGTATAGGTTATCATCCTGGAAAGATATAGTTTACTAAAACTATATTTATTCCTAAATCTGGACAGAATTCTGCCAGTTATAGATCTAGAAATTCATATGCTTCAACTAGTTATTCATATGGTTATAGATCAAATAATGTTTATCTTTCAAAATATATCAATTCATTAAATTATATGATACTCATATGAAAAATCTGGGTACCTAAAGATTTTATTGCTAACCTGTTTATACCCAAGAAAATCTGGGTACAAAAATCATTTTATGTTTAAACCTATTTTGTAGGAGACTTGCTTGGAAAGTTCCCATAAGAAGGTATGTTACTTGTATAGTGTATGTTCAAGGAATGTGTCTTTAGATTACTCATGCTTCAAGAGTTTAATCAATGTTGATAGAGGCCATTTCACCATTTGTGGTAACTCTAAAGGAAAAAATCATCGGCCTAGGCCAGATTGGTAACACTAATTCAGTTTTAATTTCTAAATATTTATTTTTTGATGGTCATAAATATAATATTTTATGTATTTCTTAGTTGTGTGATGATGGTTTCAATGTTTAATTTGAAAAAAATTCTTGTAATATTTTTAATTCTAAAAATGTTTTAGTATTTTCTTCTTGGAGAAATGAAAATGTTTATGCAGTTGATTTGAATTCTTTAGCTAAACAAAACATTTCTTGCTTAAATTCTTTTCATAAAGAGTCTTTCCTATGGAACAGAAGATTAGGACATTGCAACATTCATTCACTAAGAAAACTGACTAGGAAGAACATAGTTAGTGACCTACCTAAACTTGAATTCCCAAAAGACAATGTTTGTAATCCCTGTCAAAAGGGAAAGCAATATAAAGATTCTTTTAAATCAATGAATAAAATTTCAACTTATCAACCTCTCGAGTTGGTTCACATGGAATTATTTCGACCCTCTAGAGTTTCTAGTTTAAATGGAAAGCACTATGTCTATGTATTCGTATATGACTTTTCTAGGTAAACTTGGGTATACTTCTTATCTCTTAAGAGTGATGATTGTTATTACTTTATTAAATATTCCACATTTGTGGAAATCCATAGTGGACTTAAGACAAAGACCGTGGGAAGTGATCATGGTCGTGAGTTTGAAAATCCTGAGTTTGAATCTTTTTTCTCATACAATGGCTATAATCATAACTTTTCTTCCCCTAGAACACCTCAGCAGAATGGTGTAGTAGAAATAAGAAACAGAACACTTCAAGAGATTACAAGAACTATGCTTAAGGAGTATGACCTACCAATTTACTTTTGGGATGAAGCTGTAAAAACATCTTGTTATGTTATAAATAGAGTCCTGATTAGACCTGTTCTCAAGAAGGCCCCATATGAGTTGTGGAACCATAGTAAACTTAAGGTTAATTACTTTAAATTTTTTGGTTGCAAAGTTTTTATTCTCAATACAAAGGATAATCTTGACATGTTTTCCTGTAAAAGTAATGAAGGAATTTTTATTGGTTATTAATTAACTAGAAAAGACTATAGAGTCTTTAAAAAAAGAACCAAATTTGTTGAAGAACCTGTTCACAACAAGTGTGATGAAACTCATCCACATGAACCCAAATCTTCCATTGAAAATCGAAAAGAAGACTTTTCTATTCTAGAACTTAATGATAAAATCAATGAACCTATTTTAAAGACATCTAGTTCAAGAAACTTTCTAAAACCTTCTTCTATTGAACCAAAACCTACAGATGAACCCAAAATTTATAGTCCTACCTTTACTAGATCAACTAGGTCTCTAAAGAATCATCATTTAGATGTTTTTGGTAATCATGATATGGGGACAAAAACTAGATCTTCTCTAAGAAGACGGGTTGAACATCAATCTTTTCCTTCAAAGTTAGAAATGAAAAATATCAATGATTTAATCAATGATGAATTTTGGGTAATGGCTATGCAAGAATAATTAAATCAATTTGAAAGAATCAAAGTATGGTAATTATTTGACAGACCTAAGGATACATTGACCATAGGCACTAAATGAGTTTTTAGAAATAAAGTTGATGAGTCTGGAAATATAGTTAGAAACAAAGCTAGGTTAGTTTTACAACGGTATAGTCAAGAATAAGGAATAGACTATGAGGAAACCCTTTCTCCTAGAGATTGATTAGAAGCTATAAGGATCCTACTGGCATATGCAGCTCATCTGAATTTCAAGTTATATCAAATGGATGTTAAAAGTGATTTTGTAAATTGTTTTATAATTGAAGATGTTTTTGTTGAACAACAACCTGGATTTATTAATCCTCATTTTCCAAATCAAATTTTTAAGATATCCAAAGCTTTATATGGTTTGAAATAAGCTCCACGAGCTTGGTATGATAGAATTAGTAATTTTCTTATTTCAAAAGGTTTTACTAAAGGGATTTCTGATCCAACTCTTTTTATTAAAAGAATTTATAAAGATTTTTTGATAGTAAAAATCTATGTTGATGATATTATTTTTGGATCTTCTGAAAATTCATTGTGTATTTATTTTTCAAAGAGTATGAAAAATGAATTTGAAATGAGTTTAATGGGAGGACTCAAATAATTTCATGGATTTCAAGTTTTCCAAAATGAAAATGGTATTATTTTAAATCAAAGTAATTATACAACGGATCTTTTAAAACGTTTTGGTTTGGATATTATTAAGGAATGTGATACACCTATGAGTACAGTTTTTATGTTGGATACTGATGAATCTGGGAAACCAGTTGATCAAACCAACTATAGAGGTATGATTGGAATATTATTGTACCTTACTTCTAGTTGACCATATATTATGTTTAGTGTGTGTATGTGTGCAATATTTCAAACTAATCCTAAATAATCTCATTTTCTTTCTGTTAAAATAATTTTAAAATATCTTAAAAATACTATAAATTTAGGTTTGTTTTATCCAGAAGAAAAATCTTTTTATTTAATAAGTTATTCAGATGCTGACTTTCCTAGTTGCAAGTTAGATAGAAAGAGCACATCTGGAACATATCATTTATTGGGAAAGTCCGTAGTATTGTGGTGTAGTAAGAAACATAATTTTTTTGCTTTTTCTACTATGGAAGTAGAGTATATAGCTGCTGGTAGTTTCTGTGCACAAATCCTGTGGATGAAACACACTCTTTTGGACTATGGATATAAATTTATACATGTATCTATTAACTGTGATAACACAAGTTCAATTAACATTTCAAAGAACTTTGTGTCTCACACTAGGACCAAATAAATTGATGTAAGGAACCAGTTTTGAGAGATCATTTCAGAAAAGGTGATATTACTCTTCAGTTTTTGGTACTGAACATCAATTAGTAGACATTTTCAACAAACCCTTGAGTTTGGATATGTTAGGTTACAATATACATGAATTATGAATGCTGGACTCTGTTAGTTAGAATCCTCACCATTATACCTCACCAGTATGGACCTCACCATTATACATCACTGGTATGAAACCTCACCGTTATACCTCACTGGTATGAAACCTCACCATTATGCCTCGTTGGTATGGACCTCACCGATATACCTCACCGGTCTGAAACCTCACTCGTATACCTCACCGTTATGAACCTCACTGATGTACCTCACTATTAGTGAACCTCACCATTAGGAATTCTCAAAGGTATACCCCACTGTTAGTATGCGATGTTCTAAACTTATGTCTTTAGCTTCCAAAATTTGTATTGTTTATACTTTACTTATTATGTTTTATTTATTAATTTATTTTACGATTCCTAAAAGATAAAACACATGTCTTAACCTTCCTTGATCCACCTCGAGCCTCTTACCTTCAAACCACTCTCAAACCTTATAACCCTAAGCCTCTGGATTCAATGGAATGAGTAATGAGACCTTCAATTAGTGGAAAGAAAGATGAACCGAGTTCTAAGAGACTCAAAGGTGAGTCTAGCAGTGGAAGTGAAGTGAAGAAACCCACAAATCTGCAACTTGTTCAATGGTAGAGAGTAGTTGAAATGGATCTATGTGCGGAATGGCTAATGTCAAGTGAATCATTAGTTCTAAAAGTTCTGGAAGATTAGAAATGGATAGAATGCTTCTCAAACAACAATGGCCTCTACTATCCAGAGTTGGTAAAAAATTTCTATGATTATATTCGGTTTGAGATATCAGAAGTCGAGAATAGGATGGTATCTATTGTGAATGGAAAGAAGATAGATTTTTCTTCTATTGAGTGGGATGAATGCCTGAAAGTTCCACACGAAGGTTTTTTGGGATATTTCTTAAAATCAGTACATTCT
This sequence comes from Viscum album, assembly GCA_963277665.1. Taxonomy (NCBI): domain Eukaryota; kingdom Viridiplantae; phylum Streptophyta; class Magnoliopsida; order Santalales; family Viscaceae; genus Viscum; species Viscum album. The sequence continues at coordinate 539,420,734 of OY728130.1, read as the reverse complement.
GCCAGTAATATCTTTAAGTATGAAACTGCTTTGGAAGAGCTGACATGAGATGGAAATCCTAGAAAAGTAGTGGTTGCAGAAATGAATGGGGAGAACCGGCTGTTGTTTAAATTCAATCAGCATGTCTTAATTCCATGAGAGTGGATTTTTTAAATCTTAAATACCAGGATATTTACTTGATGAATCTATTGAGACATGGTGTTACAATAAATTTGTGCTGGATGTTAATGGTTCAGATTAAGGATATAACTAGGACAAATTCAAAAACCAATGCCTTATTCTTTGCTATGTTGATTTAGGTTATGATTAAATAAAGAGAGTTGTTGAGTCTCGGGATGAGATAGTGGTGGTAAAGAACAACTGGTATATCACAAGAATAGTATGTATGTACTTGAAGATAAGCTGGAAACCTTGGAAAGAGGAATGGGTTACTGATAATAAGATGTTATATGATAAGTTTAATCATGTGGATCATCCTTCTAGTCCTAAAGATGTGAGGTATCCATGACTAGGACCAGATAAGGAGGAGCCACAGTACAGTGATGATTCAGAATAGGAGGATTCCTCTACAGCAGATGGAGGAGATCCAGACTTTCCTTCTAGCCCAATTCCTGAAATTATGTCACAAGAAAAAGAATTTCAGTAGATATTAGATCAGGAAGAGGCTGCTCGAGAGAATGAAGAATAATTTCATGCAAGTGAAGCATCTGGTTCTGTCAGCTTGAGCCTTAGTCCACTGATTGGACACACATTAATTCCTAATGTGGAATTTGATGAACTTGATAGACCTGTACCTATTCCTGAGGAGCCTCCTGTTATTACAGAATTTGAGATGGCTGTGGAGGATTCTGATGAGGAAGACCGAGAAGTTGAGGGTGCGTTCAATATACAAGAGAATGCACCAATTGAGAGGGAGAATAAAACTATTCTTGGCAGTGTTTCAATGGAAAATGATATTAAAGGTCGGGAAGAAGACCCTGGTTTTGTGGTTTGTGGATTTGATTACCCTAATTTAGATAATGAGACATCTCTTTGGAGACCAAAAGTCAATTATGACATTCTGTCTGAGTTATTACATGAATATGTGGTAAGAAAACATGATCTGGATAAGTTAAATCTGATCCTAAATCCAGTTTTGTGGAAGAAGTAAGGAGAATGGAAGCTTCACTAGTGTCATCTATTCAAACTGTTATGAATGAATCTGTAGCTAGTATAGTATCTGAAAGATCTCCTGTTGTTGTGCCTACTAATATAATCACCCAAGATGATTTAGAATCACTGAAGGCTGAAATTAAGGAGTTTTAAAATGCTTCTGTTATTGAGATAAAGAACTGTTTTGTTGAGGAGGTGAGGTTCTTGGAAAGATCTTTTGAACTCTATCTTGGTTGTAATGTGTCAACCATTGTGGCAGAGATAGTGGATGAAATCACAGCATTCCTGAATCAAGTTTCTAACTTGGCAGACGATGTTAAAGTTCTAAAGCGATAAGTTGTATCTCTGGAATCCTATATGAGTTCTAAATCTCAAGCGGACAAGGATTTGTCTTTTGTGAAAAGTGTAGTCATCCAAATGGTCTCTGTTTTTGAATAGTTTAAACTTTCCTTAACTAATCATGTTAGAACCCTCGATTCTGCAGTGAAAAATATCATTAGTGGGCTAACTAAGAGTTTCAAAGAAACTGTGAGTTTTTCTTTTGGTTCTCTTGCTTCCAAACCTTCAATAGAATTGGATCATATTAGAGATTTGATGAAGGGGGAGCTCGGTTCAGCTTCAACCAGTAGCTATGTGGAATCATCTTCCATGACACAAGTGGTGTCTACCACTAGAGATATAATGAATATTGTCCAAGATTATATGAGAGAAGATTCTTCTTCTCAGGAAGAAATGAAAGACAAGGTAAATTACTATTTCCAAAGGTTCTACACCAAGCATCAGCTCAACAACCATTTCAAGATTATGTTATAAAACCTGAAGATACCTCTTGTTAATCAATCCTTCAGAGAACTAGTCATCATGCTTAGAGTGTTGACCCCTACACTGGACAAATTTATGGAAAACAAGGGTGATTTCATTTCTTCCATGGAGCGAGAAGGATGAATCCTTATGGATTTCAGAAATCTCTTATTGCCCTTCTTGCATGTTGATGCTCAACAAGTGATTGTACCTCCATCCTTACGTGTATATTCCTCTACTACTTATCTTGCTCAGATGACTCTAGTTCAATCCATTCGGAGCCTTACTCCCATGATCACTCAGAGAGCACCATAGTACAGCCTAGAATAGTTTCTGTAGCTCAACCTCCTCTAATCATTTCTGGTATTCCTAAGCCTTCACCTTCATCAACCTCACCGAAATCCTCTTCTAATCCCAAGGGAAAATCTCATGCTGAGGATGTGGATTGATTAGTGGCTAGGATATTTGATAGGAATCACCTGTATTTATTTATGTTTCATTTTTTTGTTTTTCTTTTTTTCTTTTTCCACTATGAAATAAAAATGATATTATTCCATTTTCCCTATGTTACTTCTCTTTTCATGTCTTTCATTTTTGTCCCACTTTTTCCAAATCACAAAGTGGGAGAAATAATATATAAGGGAGACATATCTAGGGAGAAATAATATCTAAAGGGAGAACAAGGAAAACTAATATGAAATATCATTATATTATATGAGTATAATTCATTTCCATCTGGTAGATTTGTTTTATATCTTACCTCTGATACATGCGTTTTATAATATATTGTTTTCTCTGGTACAATTGCATATAGATACCATATCCTCTGATACTTTTAAAATATCACATTTGAAAATGTCATCACTCCCACTGAGAACAAAGATCCATTTTATTTTATACTGATACATTAATGATTATTTTGGATTATAATACAATGAGTTGTGATTATCAAAAAAGGGGGAGATTATTGACCTCGCCTGTTTTGATAATCCCAGTCATGATTTAATATTTTTGATAATCTCAATATGTGATTATAATACAATATATATATATGATACCTATCAAAATAATCATTAGAATATGTTAATCCATGTTTATCTATGTTTGTTCATACTTTGACATAATTCTTACTCAATTTGGATATGTTTTGCATAGAACAGATAAGTGTTAAGTCACTGATATGCTCAAAGCTACTGATACAGACCTACCCGTACTTAGTCTACCGATAGACATAGTCACTGATAAGAAAAGGTGACCGATATAAAGAGATACCGGTATGTATAATTCCACTGGTAAGCACATGTCACTGATAGATCTAGTCTACCGATATAGATGAGCTACTGGTATGAAGTACACCAATACGACACCCACTAATATAGACAGCTACCTATAGAAGAAGAGCAACCAATATAACAAGTCAACCGATGTGCATAAGTCCACCTGTATGCACTTAATCACTAGTACAGAACAGAGCTACCAGTATGGACAGGCTACCAATACAAAATTCTACTGATAAGAGATATTTTTACACTAGAGCTAACGTTAGAGTAAGTCTACCGGTATAAGAAAGTCTACCGCTATGAAGTTCACTGATATAAAGAAGCTCACCGCAAGTAAATTCTACCAATAGAAGTTCACTGATACAATGAGCCACTAACTAATACAAGGTGATACCGTTATAAGGAGAGACAGCTACCGATACAGAGCAGCCACCGATACAAGCTCACTGTTATAAAGAGATACCTATTGAAAACCAATCATTGTTTCCCAAAACTATATTTCTATTTGTTTATTTATCAACCGTCATATTTGATGATTTTAATACAATTAATGTTATTTAATGATAGTTGTTGGAATTTCAGGGAACTGTACCTCATACCTGTAAAAACGTAGTCATTCCCATTACTGGAGCTAAAATCTATAAAAGGAAAGACAAATGCTGTGAAAAATTAGTGTGAAATATGGGCTGAAGAGTGCTGAAAAGTGGTGCATACACACAGAAAAGAAAGGCTACATCCATACTGGAAGAACACTAGACATACACGAATCCATTATTTCAATAATTGAACAAAAGCTGCACCTTATCCAAGGAGTGAAGAACTAAAATGATCTCTTTATACACTCAAGCTGATCAAACTGAACATGAAGAAAATGACCCCCTGTTTTTCAGTAAAAAAAACATAGAAGGACTCAGAAGCATTCCTGATCGATCAAAGGAGTCCAGAGCTGTATTCCAAATAACTATATCATTCTATCCTCATATCTACTCACTTATTGAATATTTTATTTTCATTTTGAGCAGTGTGCATACTCTGTATATTTTATACACACACTGTCTCATGTGCTAAACTAGAGGATTTCTAAATCCCCACACAAACATTCTATAACTCTTTTGTATCCCACTATGGATAGTGGTAGAAGTCAAGTATGACCTGGACAACCAGTGTGCTGTTTTTCTGTTTTCCCACATAGAACTGTGGTAGAGGTCTTTATACCTAGACAGTCTACGTACGGTTGCCTACCCCGATCCAGGGAGTGGATCAAAATTTATATAAATTGTTTGAGAGGACTAAGTCTCGGCTTGAGACTGAACCTCTTGTTTTAAAACAGTTGTGTTTTACTTACTTTTGTTTAAACCTATATTGAATATTCTGCTACTAATTACTTTGAAATATAAAATTGTTTTAAAGTTACTCTAATAGTTAATCTAGAAAGTGTTTGTATCTATTGTATAATAGTAGGTTATATTCAAAAGTTAATTTAATCTTCTGATTAAATTAAATGATACCTAATAAATCTTTTGAGAACCTAATATAACCCTTACATATTTACAAATTCACTACTGTTTAAGTTTGTTTTTAATTGGGGGATTTTAATAGAAATATTTTTAACAGAAATTTTTCATTGGAACTCAATTCACCCCCTCTTGAGTATCCACTCCGACCAACATCATTATTCTTCTAAATTGGACACCAAAATCATTGAAACATTACATGATGTGATTATATGGAATAACAGTTCTATTTCAATTATAATATCTAAAATTTATGAAATATTATAGTATTATAAAAATAAAATATCACTTCAATGATACAATCAATATAATGGTTTGATGTTGAAAATGAATTAATCCAAATTCTAAATAAGAGGTTATGGTTGGGATTTTAAATTTCCTAAACCATTAGATAATATAACACATTATTTATAGTTCCTTAGAATCTTCTATAAATCTAGTTCTCATTATCACATTTTGAGTTTTATGATAAATATATTGAATGAATATATTTCAAAAAATAATGTTCATATATAGACAGGTTATATTGATGATATAAAATTTTAATTGCATACAATGATATATCATATATCATTTGGGTATATTTATAAGATAATAGGGAGTCCTATAATGAACTCCCAATTCATTACTTCTATGATTTGTATAGATGATAAATTCATGTTCTTTTTAATCCTATATATGATGATATTAAAATATTTCCTTGTACCTATAGAAAATTTTCACATAGGAAAATATCATTTGTGTTGTCCCAAACTGTTATTAAATTCACAGGATGAATGGCTAAATTTTTTCTAAATCTATTATAGTATATTGTTGATGTTTTCTAGGATGGGTTTTCTATCATTACTTTAATTTGATTATTTTATAGTTAATATATTAATAATAATAAATTCATATCATGAGAATATATTTTTCTCATTTTGGATATATATCAATTAATGGTAGGAGAAATTATTCTACAATGTACGAGTATATTAGTATATAGATTAAAAGATGATAAGGACAAATTTTTGTTATCACATAATGCCACTAATATCAATATAGATTGTGATGAGTTTCATTTTACATATTGAGTTTTATAAAATATTTATAAACCACTTATTAAATTTTTCAATAACATTGTACTCAGTACATGGACTGGAATCCATGACCGTGTTCGATGAAAAATCCAAATTTGATATGAAATGATTGAAGAATGATTTGATTTCAGTACCTATCATCACATTTAATTAATAGAATCAACCTAGTGAAATATATAATTAATTGTGTGAGGTGTTACTGTGTATAAAAATGAAAATAATAGATTTCTAAAACACTATTAAATCATGTTATTAAATGGATAAAAACACTATTGTATAACAATATTCAATAAAAATATAGAAGTTGAAATTTTTAATATTATATTTTGCTATATATATATATTTGAATTTATGGTAATAGAATCAAAAGAGAACTCATTAATTATAAGAATACTTTCAAAGAAGAAATATATTAATTGGTTTGTAATATGGTTGTCTGTAATGTCTGAATTTGATCCTTAAATTTATGGTAAAAAGATAAATCATGAAATATTGTACAATCAAATACCCAAAAATTGTGATATAATAGAAGATGCATCCCAACATATAAATAAAGAACCTTTTGATAATGATTGTGTATAAATTTATACAAGAGGATTACCCTAATATTCTAAACATGTATATTGAATTGATATTAAGAAAAATGATCATGGGGTTACATGGAATTGGGTGAATATATATTTTTTTATGATATGAGGTTCTTCATGTGTGATGAAAACATTTAACATAAAAAAGGATTTGAGGGAATTATTATATATATTTTTAAGAAGGGTATGTTATATTAATTATAATCAATATCCACACACCTATTTGTGGTGACCAACATATAAATACTATTATATGTTCTACAATTCTTTATAAATTATTGTACTATCATATAATACTTGAGTATTATATATAAATTTTCATGTATTTAAATACAATCAAAATGTCAAAATCATGGTAGATGGTAGTAGATGAATTAATTCAGTATACAGTGAGATCAAAATTTAAATGATTGGGTATGAAATTCATTAATCAATTAAGAAATTATATTTACAAACAATATATTTTGGTAGAATTAGTCTACATATAATAATGAGTTTATTGAATTGATTTACCAAACTATTTAAATTCATTTGTGGTATAATTTTTGAGAAAATTAATCTTCTATAGATTTATTAAACCTGCAACCTTCATCAATGACAATGGATTATAATTGTAGAGTTATAAATTTAAAACATTTAATTAATAAATTTATAAAATAACCTAAATAGATATGTTTATTGTGTATATAAATTTTTTCAGTATGAGGAAAATAAAATTTCATTGTTAGGTATTCTATAAAAATGTGAGCTTCTATAGAAAGGGTTGGAATTACAAGATGGATGATTCAATTTGAAAATATATATCATAAAATAAAAATCCAATTAGTATGTCTCTATAATTTGTTATGATTAAAAAATATTAACTAAATCTATAAATATTTATCAAATGGTATTTTTGGAAACAAAGTCGTGAGAATCTGGATTACATGAGTGGTGACGATAAAACAGTGTTCTCCATAAAAGTGTTAGAGGGAACCAAAACATTTAAATATTAAAATTATGTAATATAAAAGGATAAAAATTTATTATACGTTATAATAAGATGATCTACTATATAGACATATATAAAGTAAAACTAGTCCTTTACTAAATTACCACACTGATGTTCTTCCATATAAATCTTGAGCAGCTGGCATATTGACCTTTAAAAAATTGTATTTAAACATTAATTATTTTTAAATATATTCTGAAATGATGTAGTGACATTTAATGTGAATTTTAATTGTATTATTTATTAATTGGATTGAAATAATGTGTTGAAATTAAAAATTTATCATACTCACAATTTAGTACTTAAACTGTCATATAAATAACAATAAACACTGTCATTTGTAGAGTTATCCCATTGCTATTTTTTTCATTTTTTTCATTTTAATTATACAAATTTCACAAATATTTTAATTATTATTATATTTTGGATTGATATAATCAATATTGATTCAATATTATAGGACAATGAAATCCCACATGAGAAAATAGTTTACGATATAGGGTATTTTACTTAAACAAACACATTGAATTATTAATATTACTTTATAACACTTGAAATTCCTTAAAAATGTTATGAATGATGTTAAAAATAAGAATTTGTGACTATAGTGTGATCACAATTTATAAACTTATTTTTGAATTTTATCACATTAAAATAAAATAGGCCACTATAAAAACATTGAGTCTCTTGATCATGAACAATGTCAGTACGATTTAAAGAAACAATTATAAGGGGAATAATTTATAATTTCAAAGGTATAGTTTGATCAAGAAATTTTTTATATTAATAAATATAAATTAATTCAACCCCATTGGTAAATAATATAATATAATTACATAGGTCTATTGAAACTTGAGTAAAACTGAAAATTGGGGCCCAAATGAAATTTAAAAGATATCTAAGAACTTGTTATTTTAGGGACAGTGAAATACAATATTTATTTAAATGAAATTATACGATCCAACTACCCTTATTCTAAATCCATGGAATAAATATTTCAATTTTACCCCATTGATGCCTTCTATATTGGTAATATAATTTTAAAATAGTAAAACATAGTGTATGATGGAATACAACATCTGTGATTCAAAAATATCTAAAACCATGTCGGTGAATAGTCCTCAGAAGAGTTAGATAATAAGGGGAATGTGGAACATAAACAATGAATGGGGAAACTAACATATTTGTATGATATTTGTATTATATCTTCGAATTGTGGACCCATTAAGTGTAAGATAAAAAAGAATGGGTGGAATTTTTTAATGAGATTAATGATGGATAAATACCTCAACTATAATCTCATAATTTATCATTGACTTACCTAGGTTGTTACCTATAGGTCAATTTTTTTAATTGTGAATCTTGTTTATAAAATAAAAGTACCAAAATTCATTTCTATTTTGTATCAGAAAGTGCGCTATTAAATTCTATATAAAAATGTATTTTTATTCAATGTTGTCATTAAATTTTATTAAATCTTTGAAATAAACTCAAATGGAAATAATTATTAATTTTGTTGTATATTATATCATAATTAAAATTACTTATAAATTCATTTTTCTAATTTAATTTATAATTTGAAATATTATTTTATTGGTGAAATTCTATTTTTCTGATGTATTTTGATTCAAGTATAAGAGAGGCTAAAAATGAAATGTAAGGAAAGAATAATACATCAGATTAATAATATGTGGTTTATATTCCAACATATAAATAATGTATCTCCACTAGAATCCATGAGCATTCATGGAAAATACTAGACTTAAAAAGTGGTTCATAAGAATGCACCACAGTTAAGGGAAACTGGTATCAATTCATTAAATTACATTATTACGCAAATTTCATTATCAAATAATCTCTAATAGGACATTTACATTAGCAAATGTATATTTTATCTAATTACTAGAATTATGAGATATATAACGTATTTTAAGTATTTAATGAAGGTTATGAAACTTAAAACAATATCTTGCATATTCTAATATGGATTATATGGATAATGTAATGTAGAATATAGGATAAATACAATATTTGAATTCCATGGAAGACCTTCGTAATTTTGCTACACAAATTCAAATTGTCCAAAATGTTAGGCAGATGAGGTTATACTATAAAAATATTATTATATATATTTCCAAAGGCATGTTGAACCCAAATGTAAAGCCCTGAATCCATTTACCCAGATTCGGTGCATTATTACATAACATTAGCATGATCACAAAATATCAAGTCTCGACAGACCAATTAGTATAGTTTCCTTGGAAATTTTTGATATATTCATAACATTTACATTACATTATAAAATGAAAAAATACCACAACATATTCTTAATAGGCCACAATCATATCCCTTAAACTATCCCTACATTCCAGTCATAATATACTTTTTCGCATCCTGGGAAGAAGGCATAGAAAGGGGTGAGCTCAGATGCTCAGTAAGGAAAATAATATAGCAGAAATATTCATAAATAAGCATAAAGATTTAAGTCAATGTAAGACTAAAACAAAATCCTTTTAAACATGAACTTCAGCATAATATGTCAAAGGTAAAATCAAATAACGACATTTACTTACTCACCTCGATATTATACTATTCGAATAATCACATGCAATATCAAATAGCCACTTTCATAATGATGGAATGCATAATGCCATACTTCATAACCATATAGTCAAGGCTTTTTTTCAAGACTACAAATAGTATTTTGTCAAGGCCTTGTGCCAAGACACTAGTTTGTCTCACGAGACCTACTGATACATCTATGAGCTATAGCGGGTTCCACCTTTCACATATTAAGTCAAATGCATTCCTCATATGAAAAGGATTAAACATAACATAAATATTCAAATTAAAAATATCATATGAAATGTCAATACATTATCCATAAACCATAAATGATGTAAAAATGACACATCTATAGTCAAACATATCACAAAACCTTCAATACAATATGGAAGTTTTGTATCATAATAACTCAACTTCAAATAATCTCACAATCCATAAAATGATGTTGTCATAGTTGAAATCAAAACTTTTTTTAGAGAAATATCACTTTCTATTTTGAAATCATTTAAAAGTCATATAATTATAAAACAAAACATTTATTTTGAAAATATTCTTATAATATTTTAGGAGAAACATCTACATTGTCTTAATGGTGGAAAATAGCCTCACCTTCCATATATGTTAGAAAACCATTCTTACCTTAATTTTTTCGAAAAGGTCATATGGGACCTTGATTGGAAAACAATGGAATGATTCCTTTCAAAAAAATTTAAAAAAATTAAACGAGGGTATAAATGACATTAACCTATAGTCTATTTAATATTAAAAATGTTTTGGAATACAATTTTAAGAAACATAGATGTTGATGATAAGGAGGTCCTAGTAGATACTTATGTAAAACAACCTCAGATAATAAAGAGATTGTGAAATTAACCCTTACATTGTACTTTTCCTTGGTTGAGGGTAGGTTTACCTTCATTATAATGGATAAATCATTTTTATTAAATTATAGAAGAACCATATACATTAATATAATATCATATATGATCTTCAAATATTGAATTGTTAATGATATTTCAGTAGTATCATTGTTTGGGGTGTTAACTGATTCGTTTTCCATTATATGATTTGTTATGAAATTAATGTTTGTTATGTATAGGATGTATCTTATTAATATTCATAATGATATTATGTTTTTAATCATTATTTTTAATCATCAAATGAAAATAAGCCTTGAATGGATACGATTGAGAATAAATCTCATCGCGTTCGTTGAGATGGTAATCTGTACGTAAACATGAGATACAATATCATTATTTTGATATTAAAATCGTATATAATTGGATGGTATATCATATATACAGAATCATTATCATGATAAATTTATTATTTACATTGTTTATTGTCATTATTATACCCATCCAAATGATGATGTGTTTGAATAACAAACTACACCACGGCGTCTGTTGTGTTCCCAAGGGGATGCTCTTGGTTTACACCACTTCCGGACTCAATAGGGGATTTCGATGCATCTTTCGTGTGCATGTGGCCACACTCTTACTTTAATAATAAAAATAATGATTTTATCAAACTACACCACAACGTGGAGACGGTAATCAGTATGTACGCACGTATGGTGACTTTGTTATTTATAGGATGGATAGAATAATGAATAGGGTTTTACCATTTTTATATTAACATGACATTATATAGAAGATACTGGATTTATTAATTTAAAATGGAAAAAACAAATAAAGAGGATGTGGATGAGTAAATGAACTTGAAAGAGGTGATGAAATATTTACCTCTTCTTTGGGTTCCTCCTTTTGATTAGATCAAAAGGGGTCCTTAGGTTGGCTTTCTGACTAATGTAAGGCCTCTAGGATGAAGGGAGGACAGTTAAGAGGATATTAGGGACGAGGTTGGCTGAGCCAAATGGCTTTGAAGATGTGAATATGAGATAAAGGGGCGTGCCTTTTTATAAGATAGGTGAGGGTCACTTTAGGAATAGCTTGAAATATTTTTTATAATAAGATCATTTTCTATTTATAATGGATCCAAAATGAATTACATAAATGATACGGTGGGGAGGGGTCGAAAACCTCTCAATAAATAAGTTTTATACATGTTTAGGTCATCATATTAACCTTATCCTTTAGATTTAACACTTAGTTAAATAATTTGACATTTACTATGTGTCTTTGTATTTTTATATTATATGGCTAATAAACATACTATAAAATTCCAAGTGAACCTAATGTGTTTCATTATTGAAATATATAATATTATTTATTCCCTTTGTCCAAACATTATATTTTTAGGAATATAATACCAATTAATAATATAATATTTGTTTTAAAAACTCTTTTATTTCAATTTTGACACTATTTGCTATTTTGTTTTTTTAATTCATAATAGCATTATTACTTCGAAAAAAATTCTTTTACTCGACTCTAACTTGTTTTATTATCCTTAAAAATTAATGGAATTCATTACATGTCTAAAATTAGATTTATTTAGATTTTTAAAATATCAATTATTATAATCTTTCATTAATAAGGTAATTACCACATCATCATTGTGTCATAAATGAATTTAATTATTTAATGTATAAAAATTATAAATAAAATACCATCATGTAAGAAATATATTTATATTTATAATGAATATTTATAGTCTAACTTATCTTTTGTATAACCCTATATTAAAAAAATTAGTTATTAAAATTTGACTTTGTCACTTTTAACTCTTCTTTAAATAAAATTTTAATAAATGTCTAATCTAATCAAAGTTGACCAAAGGGGATCATATATTATTTATATGGTTGTTTTTCATGAATTACACATATCCAATAGAATTAGGATATGTGTTAGGGTAATTATTATATCATTTTAACCTTTAATTACCCAATTCACTTTTAACCATGGTAAATAAAAGTAAAAGTTACTATTCACTAAAAATTATTTTCATCTTATTAAACCATATTTAACTTACTGATATTAACCATGTCTCTTGGATTTTTGAAATTAAACTCATAGAAGTGGTAAAATTATGTTTTATTAACATTTTCCAATGCTCCTTGCAGTTTGGTAAAAGTCATAAAATAGTTCGAAAAAATTTAATATTTCAAAACATTTTATTAAATGACTCCAATGAATTACATTGAACGTATATATGTATTATGTATCTATTTTCACTTAAAATTAATGAAAATAAAATAACTAATTATTTAAATAAAAATTCGGTTTTAACCAATAATGATGTGGTTTTTCACTATTCATCAAAAATTGAATATTTTTAAAAAAAATCCAAAAATTCACCCTAAGATAATTTTGTTATTTCAAATCCAAAAATTAAGTACATTTTGAAAGATAAAATTTAAAAAAAATAAAAAAGATGGTATAATTATTCCTAATGGCTAGTTTGATTGGACGTGGTGTGTTAGAAACTCGAAGTTACGTACTATGCAGGCTATTGCACTATTCAATGGCAAATGTACCGTGGAAGATTGTGGTGTTACATTCTACCATCCTTCAAATAATTTCTCCCTTGAAATTTCTATAATAATACCGCCCAAAAAGATTCTGGTGGTTCTTCATCATAAGTTCCCCTGGTTCCCACATTGCCTCTTCTATCTTATGGTTTCTCTATAAAACTTTTACCAGAGGAGTCGTCTGGTTTCTCAACACATGTTATCTTGCATCAAGAATTTTGACAAGATCTTTAAAATAAGACAAATCAGTTTCTAGTTAATTTTCCTAATAGGTGAGTAAATGCATTGTCTCATGCATTTATTTTCTAAACAGTAATACATGGAACACATCCTGAACTTTCGAGAGACATGGAGGCACTTCCAAATGATAAGCTACAACATCAATTCATTATAGAATTTCAAAAGGTCTGATGTACCTAGGACTCAATTTACCCTTCTTACCAAAATGTATAACACCCTTCCATGGAGATACCTTCAACAAAATATGGTCTCATACTTAAAATTCCAAATCCTTCCTTCTTTTATCGGCATAGAACTTTGGCCTACACTGGGATGCTTGGATGTGGGATTGGATAACCTTCACCTTTTCTATTGTTTCCTCAACAAGTTCTGGGCCTACATGTTTTCTTTCACCATCAACATCCCAACAAGCTGGTGTAAAACATCTCTTTCCATATAAAACTTTATATGGTTCCATCTAAACACTTGAATGGAATCTATTGTTATAAGAAAATTCTACCATATATAAATATTGATCCCACATACCTTGAAAGTCAAGTGAGCAATATCTAAACATGTCTTCAAAGGATTGAATAGTCTGTTCTGATTGTCTATCAGTTTGAGGGTGGTGGGGAGTGCTCGAATGAAGTTTTTTCACCAGGGCTTTCTGGAGACTTTTCCAGAATCTTGATGTAATATAAGGATCACGATTAGAGACAATCAATAAGGGTACTCCATGAAGTCTTACAACTTCATTAATATATAGTCTTCCAAGACGTTCAAGTGGTAAATCTTCTCTTATAGGAAGAAATTTTTCTGACTTGGTAAGATGATCAACAATGACCCATATTACAACATTCTTTATAGGAGTATTTGGTATCCCCATGACAATGTCCATTGTAATATTCTCCCATTTCCACTAAGGTATGGGAAGAGGTTGCATGATAACTCTAGGCTGTTTCCATCCAGTGTTCACATGCTTACAAACCATACATCTCGACAAAAAGTCATCAATCTCCCACTTCATTTTGTCCCACCAAAAATGTTCCTTCAAATCTCCATAGATCATTGTGATAGCAGAGGGTATAGAGAAATTAGATCTATGAAAATAATCTAACAATTCCCTTTTTAGATCTTGTATATAGGGAACACAAATTCTCATCCCAAATTTCAAAATCCCATCTTCATATATGAAGTCACTCAATCACCCATCATTCACAGCTTTAATCTTCTTTTGAAACTCCTCATCATTAGTTATTGAACATTTTATCCGTTATAGTAAAGATGGTTTGAAAACCATTTTAAAAAAGTATTAATGTTTCACCTTTCGTGATTATTCCAGTATCCATTTACACTAGATCCATGAAAATAGGATAACTTTCAACTCTCATCTTGTTCAATTCTCCATGATCCTTTCTACTCAAAGCATCTGTCACCTTATATTCCTTCCCAGGGTGGTTGTGTATTGTGAAATCATAATCCTTGAGTAGTTAGAGCCATCTCCTTTACCTCATGTTTAGTTCTTTTTTTGAGAAAATATACGTCAAACTCTTGTGATCAGTATAAATCTCACATTTTTTCACAATAAAGACGTCTCTCCATATTTTCAGAGCATCAATTATAGATGATAACTCAAAATCTAGACTAGTATAATTTTTCTCAGGAATTTTTAGCTATCGTGATTCATAGGCAATAACTATATCATTCTGCATAAGGACAGAATAATGTCCTTTCATTGAAGCATCACTATAAATAACAAACCAATTTTTCTCTGATAGTATAGTCAAGATAGAAGAATTTACTAATCTTCTCTTTATTTATTCATAACATTTTATACACTCTTTTTTCCAAACAGTTTTAACCCCTTTACGTGTAAGTTTGGTTAATGGGTTAGCCAATCAGGCAATATTCTGGACAAAATAACGATAATAATCTTTTAAACTAACAAAACTGAACACCGAAGTTATACTCGTAGATGCTTGACATTCATGGATTTCCTTGGTCTTTGAAGGACCAATATATATTACTTCCTTAGAGAAAATATAGCTAAAAAAAATCTCTTCAATCCAAAATTCACATTTGATAAACATCCCATATAATTCATTTCATCTAAGGGTTTTCAGAATGGTGCGAAAGTGATTTTCATGATCTTCATAGCATTTGAAGTATACTAGGATATCATCAATAAATACCACTACAATGTCATAAAGATATTCCTTGAATAATTTTTTAATTAGATCCATGAAAATAAAGGGTTCATTAGTTATCCCAAAAGGCATTACTGTAAACTACTAATGCCCGTACCTGGTAAGAAATGCTATTTTCGTAATGTCTTCTGTCTTCACACACAACTGATGATATCCAGATCGAAGTTCAATCATTGAAAAATATTGATCTCCATGAAGTTATTAAAACAAATCATCAATGCGAGGTAGGGGATAATTTTTCATTATTGTTATAGCATTGATCTCCCTGTAGTCAACGCACAACCTCATAGATCTGTCTTTCTTCTTAACTAAAAGGACAAGGGCTCCCCATAGAGAAACTATAGGGATAATAAATCCCTTATTACTCAATTCCTCTATTTATTTCTTTAGTTCCACTAATTACATCGAGTCCATTCTATTAGGGGTCTTCGATGTGGTCTTTGAACCATGAATTAAATCAATGGAAAACTCAATTTCTCATTCTGGTTGATGTCCAGGTAAACCCTCTAGAAACACATCAACATATTCTTGCACAATAGGTATGTCCTATATTCGAACATTCTTTTCCTCATCCATAATTATTTCATTCTCAACCTCCCCAATAATAGAATTTAGTAAAGCTATTAGGGGTGGATCAAGATAGGAATCAGGTGGTGACGTTTCTAATATAAAGATAAGGTAATCCTTATCATCATAATAAATTTTATCCTCCTTCTTCTTAAAATTTAATTTCATATCATGGTCTGAATGCTAATCCATACCAAATATTATATCAAATTAAATAATGGGTATGACGATGAGATCATTAGATAAAGAACATTTATATTCCCTAATGTGAACTGATTCATGAAACATTGTTGTGATGATACTTACCTTAGGTGTTTTGACTAACCACTCCCTAGTTAAGTCAAATTGAAAATATCTATTTTTCATAGAAAAATGGGAAGATATGAAACAATGCGATGATCCAGAACCAAATAATGCATTGTCTAAACATGAGGAAACAATTGAATTACATACCACCACATATTTTGGAGCTTCAACATCTGCAATAGTGATCACATAAGCATGGCCTTTCTCCCAAGGACTTTTCAAAGGTAAGTTTACTTGGGGCTTAAGACATTAATTTGCATAATACCCCTTTTCTCTACAATTGTAGAATTCAAAATTTACATTCTCTTTCTTCCCCTTGTAATCACGTGGTTGTTGGCCTTTTTCACCACACTTGTAACAGACTCCCATTCCCTTCAGGAAAGTAGCAGGGTGTTTATTCCCACATTTAATATAGAATGGATATTCAAAATTTCCATTATTCCCCTTATTTCCATTTCCAGAGTGTTCAATAGATCTCTTATTCTACTACTTTTCTTTAAAGTCGTAAGACTTAGAAAATTATTTTTATGTCTTGATAGAACCTGAGACAATATCTTTGTATAATGGGATGAATTGTTATACTAATTCTTGATGAAGAAATTGTTTTAACCCATCCAAAAATTGATAAATATTACTCTTTGGGTTACATATATAATCTTCTACATTTCATTTTATCCTGATAAATATTTCCTCATATTTTGCAACATTCTCATCCTCCTTTTTCCCGAGACTATGAAATCATCATTCCATATCTTTTTGATGGTCATGAGGAAAGTATTTTTATAAGAAAAATTCGTTAAACTCCCTCTATTCCATATTTGATACTTCATAATATTCCTTTGTGTTTGGAATGAATTACCACCATTGATCTGCATATCCCGTGAGGCGATAAAATACCATGACAACTTTTTCCCTTTTTCTACAATCCAAAGCATGAAATATTTTCTCTATGAAATTTATCCATTGCTCAGCTAAAAATAGATTTTTACCCTCATTGAATTTTTTTGGTTTTTGACTCATGAAGTGGTCTAACATTGATCTTCCATGTGGTGGATCAGGGTGCTCCATAAGGGTAAGTTTATTATTCATAAAATTAGTGAGTTGTCCATGTATGGTGATAAGCTAATCTGTACCATTTTCTTCACCATCTCTACTATAATTATCATGAGTAGGAGGAAAATCCATACATGGATTATGTGTGTTGATACAGTTTACATTCTATCCACTTGGATCCGCATCTAAATAATGGAATACACCAGATTAGTTTATGAGTCGCAATATATAACTCCAAATTTGTAAAACACTGAATATAAATTGAACACTTTATGGATATAACACAAAATCATAATAATGTTTTCTTTGAGAAAGTATATACTCATAAACCCTTCATAATGGTTTGTAAAAAAATTGAGACTTATCCTAAGTATATCCTCTAGAGTGTCATAACCAAGAGTGAGGCAAGGCCCTTTGTCGTGCACCAGTTCTTGTTCGAGTCTAGCTCAAAGTAGTGTTTTCAAGAGTTACCCTTAGGTACATCTATGCCAGAGCCACCTATACCTGCTCATATCCAAACATGGATTTATTGCTTGGAAAACTCAAAAAATCTCTATAGTACCAATATTCTATGAAGTTCTTCTATACTAATGCTCAAATTCTATCTTAGGGTAATGTTCTCTAATCAAATTGTTTCTAAATATAGCTTCCAGGTTTTCTACTAAACATCCTCTGATACCAACTATAACTGTAGATACCCGAAGCTTGACGTACATTTA
Organism: Viscum album; assembly: GCA_963277665.1. Lineage (NCBI taxonomy): Eukaryota > Viridiplantae > Streptophyta > Magnoliopsida > Santalales > Viscaceae > Viscum > Viscum album. The sequence continues at coordinate 539,402,261 of OY728130.1, read as the reverse complement.
CATTACATTACATTTTTGGAATACTTAGTACATAACAAAAACACACACGCAAGGATCGTAATAGTTTAGTGTCTTTGGAAACTCGGAACGTAATCTTCTAATTGTGGTGAAAGATCTTCAACATCTACCATAAAGATCTTCTTTTTTTATACCTAAAACCTTTATTTATATCCTAGGGAAAAGAAAACATAAAAGGGTGAGCTCAAATGCTCAGTAAGTGTAAACAAAAGAAATATCAATCACATCATATACATAAGCACATAACTTTTGGAAATCTTAACATGCAAAAGAGATCATAATTTCATAACATGGGGTAAATCATGGCAGTGAAATGTAATCACAATAATCATAACTTAAAACATGAAAATTTGTGGCATTCACACATAATCATAGAGAATCATTTCTTGTTAGTCAAGACTCATTTCCAAGACTATCTTAGTGGACAAAGTCCCTTTCTGAACCGAGTCACCCTTGTTTCAGTCCTGTTTCACTGAACCGGTATAACCTACTGTTCCAGTCATGTCTATCTCATGAGATATAAAATCTTTACCCAATGCATTGTAGGGAGATATAGGTCCCACCCATCTCATAATGATACCATTCTTATGTGTGCCACGAAATCATAAATCATACATCATTGCATAACCCATGTAATAAAAATGGGATTCTTAAACAACATGACATCATAAAACAATTAATATAAAATAAAGGAATTTATAAAAATAATTCCATCACAACATAATAAAATAAATGTAATAATAGGGATAAAAACAGAACCCTTTATTTTCTTAGATGGAAAATAATTTTGATAAAACACTTGAACTCCATTCTTGAGGAAAATATCTTTTCTTCTTAAATAACATGTTTCCTTTCTTAACATGTCATAAAACGTTAAACTAAAAGAAGTTGATTAAAAATAAACTTGAAAACTTTTAAATGATTATTCTTGGAAATAATCTTTTAAAAATCCATTCATGCCGTATAAGTTAAAAAAACATTCTTCGTACTTTTGTCGGAAAAGTCAAAAAGTACCTCGTACAAAAACGACAAAAGATTCCTTTCATATCTTTTACAAAAAACATACCGAAGGGTAAAATTGGATATAAACTATTGTATAAGGATGGAAATAATATTACATATTGAGGGAACATGGATTTGGATGATAAAATACACCCTAGTAATTACCAAAGTAAAAACAATCTCGGATAAAAGTGAGATTGTGATATTTCCCTTACCTTAGGTCCGATTTGCTTCGTAAGTGTCCGAACCGCCTGTATAATGATTTAAATAATGTCATTGACTTATTACAGAATCATATTAATTGTTATTATATCATATATGGTTCACTTATGACTTTATATTACCCGTTCTTTTGTAAATTCATGTTAAAGTAGCGTTTTGGGTAAAATCATCTCATTTGTCGTTCGTGTTTTAACTTGTAATTATTCATATGATTACTTAGATAATTATTACTTAATTATAGAATATAAAACATGATTTATATATATAATATATATTCAGAATATACATATATATAATGGATCGATAAATGGAAAGAAATACACCGTTCATGGAGACGGTAGGTCGTACGTACGCATGAACGCTGTTTTCTTTTCGTTATTGAATTGAGTGGAATTAAGTAGATGACATACATATATATACACATAAATACAGTATCTTTATAATGTCATATATTTCATTATTATTGCTTATATATACTTTATAATCATTCTTAAATGGTTAACATGGATAATGAATCTCATCGCGTCGTTGAGACGGTAGTCCGTACGTACGCACAAGCGATGATATCATTTCCATAATTATTGAATTGAATTGGAGTGGATGATACAATTTATCACAATCATTATGATGTTATAATAACTATTTATAGTTATTCTTTACACCATTATACCCATCCATGTAAGGTGGTGGTGGAAAATAGATTACACCACGACGTGGAGACGGTATTCCGTTCGTACGCACGCGCGGTGATTTCTTTTTCCGTAGGATGGATAGATGGTTAAATAGGGTTGTTTCATACTTATAATAACATATCAGTATATTAGGAATACTTATGTTATTACTTCATCATGAAACAACCTAAGAAGAAGAAGTGGAAGAAGAAATAAAGATGAAAGAATCAGTAACGGACATTACCTCTTCTTTGAAGTGCTTCTTTGAGACCTCCTTTTAAGGAACTAAAATGGGTCTTTGAAGAAGACCAGAACCTCTAGGATGATACTAGGGAAGTGGAGAAGATATTTTTTCAGGGTTTGGACGAGCTTGAATGCTCAAATTGGTGTGAGGAGGAGAGGGAGGAGGTGCCCTTTTATAAGGGAGGAGAGGGGCACCTTTGGAATAACTAAAAATATGATTTTATTATAATTACAAGTTCGGTTTTAAATGGCTCCAAATTTATTTATTTCGTATCTAAGGTTGGTATGGGTCTAAATCCTATCATCCAATAGAATTTAGGCAAATTTAGGTTCCTATTTTAACCTTATCAATTAGATTTAACATTAAGTTAAATAATTTTACTTTTACCGTGTCTTTTTGTGTTCTTACACTATAAGGTTAATAAACATACTATAAGAAGCCAAACGAACCCCAAGTTGTTTATTATTAATATATATAACCTTATCTAAGTCATTTGGCCGAACCATATATTTTTAGGAATAAAATAAAAATTAATAATATAATATTTGTTTTAAAAACTATTTTATGTCAATTTTGACACTATTTAGTAATTGAGTTTTCTGAAAATCATAACAGAATGATAAGTTCGAAAACTGTTAATTAAATAAATAATAACATTTCATATTAACATATAAAATTATTGAAATTCATTAAAAGTCTCAAATTATATTTATTTTGGTATTTATAACATCAATTATGTCAATATGTCATTAATAAGATAATTACTGCATCAACGTTGTGTCATAAATAAATTAAATTATTTAATCTCTAAAAATTACAAATAAAATATAATTATGTAGGAAATCTTTTTATATTTTTAAGGAATATTTATTGTCGAATTTATCTTATGTATAACCCCATATTAAATTTTTTTTAGTAAATAAACATTGATTTTACCTCTTTTAACCCTTCTTTAAATAAATTAATAATAAATGTCCTAATCTAATCCAAGTGGGCCTAAATGGTCATATTTTATTCCTATGTTTGTTTTTCGTCGAATTACACTTTTCCAATAGAATTAGGACATGTGTTAGGGTAATAATAATATCATTTCTACCCTTAATTACCCTATTTACTTTTTACCGTGGTAAAAAAAAGTAAAAAGTTACTATTCACCAAAAATTATTTTCATCTCATTGAACCGCATTTTAGTCCTTGATATTAACCGTGTCTCTCGGATTTTCTAAATTCCACTCACAGAAGCAGTAAAATTAAGCTTTATGAAAAATTCAGGTTTTTAACTACCACTTAGTGGTTTCACAATTCATCAAAATTTAAAAGTTTTCAGAAAAATACCAAAATTTCACCCTAGGATAATTTCGATATTCCGAATCCAAAAATGAATTCCATTTTGAAAAATAAAATTTACAAAATTTCAAAAATTGGTTATTACTATTCATAACGGCTAGTTTTAATAATATTTTAATAGCATATTTTTGTTTAGTGACACTCATTATTGCGTACTACACACGCTATCGAGGAAGGTCGCGATTGCATGTAATGCAAGGCAAGTCAAGGATGCGTGTTGTGAAAGCTCCTTTTGGTGTAGCGTACAACACAAGACATTAGTGAAATTAAAAAGAATATTTTTCATAAAATCTCGGGGTGTTACATTCTACCCCCCTTAAAATGAATTTTGCCCTCGAAATTCGTCGGGGTTATAATAGGTTTACTATTCGAAAGTTTCTTTAATAGAAACCCACATTGTAAAAAAGAATAACAAAACCAATTTTTAAAAACAAATGTATGAAATGTAAAGGTTACCCAAATAAACTAATCATTGGGTTTCCACATAGGTGAAAATATGGATATGGGAGAGAAATCTAACCATCATGTTCTGATGGAGAGTGGTAGAGAACATGGCTATGGAAAAGATAGCAATCACAAATCCATAAATTTGTGACGATCTAAGGTACCATCTGATTAATCAGATATAAGAGCACTAGGACAGCATTTTTGGTTTTCAAGATCGTTTCCCTAAAGTTGAAGAGTTTGAATTAGAATAAATACTTACTTTATTTTGGTACAATCTCACTATTGTTCATGCCTTGAACAATTTCTACTTCATATCTTAAATAAATAAAGTTGAATTTGTTATTCGTGAAGTGTTAGCAGATCGTGTGATAGAATGATGGGTCATTCCATCTGTCTCAAACAAAAGGTTAGAAAAAGTTATTAAATATCCATAAGTCATTGTATAGTGAGATTAATCATATATTGTTCCTAAAATGGACTTATACTTCATATATCACACTGCTTAATATAATAAAACTAGTTTCTACTAAACAGGGACTTCCTGTAGGCCAGTGGTAGGTGATAAAGGACAGTCGCACTTCGGTTGTGGGTTCGATTCCCACAACATTGTCCGACGCGATTTGCTGTCGCCCGTCCAGCAGGTTGTCCTTTTTCTAAAGCTATATTACTATAACATCCCATCAATAATATCAAAAAACGTTTTATCCTAACTTATGTCCAATATAATCCATTCTAATCTTTGGGCTTATCTAAAATACTTCGGTCCAAGATCATAGTATAAAGAAAATGATTACTTGAAATGTCACAGAACAATCACGTGAATGCCATCATTTATCCCCCATATATCATAAGATATATCTTGTTGGTCAAATGTGAATACCTTAATCATGTATTCTCTTGAAGAATGAATACCCATTGAACATTAGTGAAAACATGAATGCTGTTAAAAGTTAACACTTTCCACATACCAAAATCCAAAAATTCTATATACTCAAACCATGATATAACCTTCTACTTATATCAGTCATGAGCTCATGAATACTATCAAATATTTAATTTTCTCCGTATCCCTTCATTATGCGCATATCATCTACATTCCAAAAATATCTGAATAACCTTTCATGGATACTGGTAACATTAATCATACACTTTCAAAACTCAAGTAAAGAAAACAGTGTAACAATCCATAGATATATCTTTATTCCATAGTAGCATGAGATTACTTATACAACATTACACATGATAAACATGTAATCATTCCACTACATTCTTAAACCATTGACCGAGCTTCAACAATTCTTTCATCTCACATATCATTTATAATCTCTTCATCATCATCCACATAAATACTACCCATACGACCATACTGATTCTCTTCATGAGAATTTCCCTTAGGGCATTGGTTTGCATAATGCCCGTACATTCCACATTTAAAACATTTAACCATTGTTGATGTCGTAGCAATACCATTATCCTCATCCCTGGTGTTAACTGAACCTTTTCCTTTGCACTTACTGGCTTTGTGTCCTTCTTTTCCACACCCAAAGCATCTTCCAGTTCCTTTGAAACATTCTCCTTGATGCCTCTTCCCACATGATTTACATAGGGGAAATTGAACTTTCTTTCCTCTGTGATCATCATGAAACTCCATCTTTCTCTTGTTAGCCGAGTCAGGAAACTTACCAAATTTTACTTTATTGATCATATTATGAGATTGCTGATTCGGCATAATAATGATGTTTGGACTTCCAAATCCCATTTCATTTGGTTGCTCATGAAGAATATCATTCCATTGTCCATCATATCATTCATTATCGTGAATCATCTTGTTTCCATCCATTTTCTAAAACCCAAAAAGAATAGTGTGAGAGGAAAAAATCATAATAAAGGGGGAGTAACATCAATATCTAACATCTTTGGTTTAATCTAATTTCGTTACCATAGTTCTAGGACTATATCCTATACGTATACTTATCCTTAGGGACATCCCTAGACATACCTTCGAAATATCTCTAGGAATCTCACTAACGTTTTCGCATCCTAATTTCCAAAGATTGACTAAACATTTCCTCTGATACCAACTGTAGAGACCCGAATCTTGATGTACATTGACATTATATTACATTTGCAGAATACTTAGTACATAACAAAAACACACACGCAAGGATCGTAATAGTTTAGTGTCTTTGGAAACTCGGAACGTAATCTTCTAATCGTGGTGAAATATCTTCAACATCTCCAATAAAGATATTATTTTTTTTATACCTAAAACCATTCTTTATATCCTGGGGAAAAGAAAACATAAAAGGGTGAGCTCAAATGCTCAGTAAGGGTAAGCAAAATAAATATCAATCACATAATATACATAAGCACATAACTTTTGGAAATCTTCACCTGCAAAAGAGATCATAATTTCATAACATGGGGTAAATCATGGAAGTGAAATGTAATCACAATAATCATAACGTAAAACATGAAACTTTGTGGAATTCACACATAATCATAGATAATCATTTCTTGTTAGTCAAGTCTCATTGCCAAGACTATCTTAGTGGACAAAGTCCCTTTCTGAACTGAGTCTCCCTCATTTCAGTCCTGTTTCACTAAACCGGTATAACCTACCGTTCCAGCCATGTCTATCTCATGAGGTATAAAATCATTACCCAATGCATTGGAGGGAGATATATGTCCACCCATCTCATAATGATACCATTCTTATGTGTGCCACGAAATCATAAATCATACATCATTGCATAACCCATGTAATAAAAATGGGATTCTTAAACAACATGACATCATAAAACAATTCATATAAGATAAAGGAATTTATAAAAATAATTCCATCACACCATAATCAAATAAATTTAATAATAAGGATAAAAACAGAACACTTTATTATCTTAGATGGAAAATAATTTTGATAAAACACTTGAACTCCATTCTTGAGGAAAATATCCTTTCTTCTTAAAAAACATGTTTCCTTTCTTAACATGTCATACAAATTTAAACTAAAATAAGTTGATTAAAAATGAACTTGAAAACCTTGTAAAGGAAGCTTCTTGGAAAAAAATTTTAAAAATCCATTCATGCCGTATAAGTTAAAAAAAACATTCTTCGTACTTTTGTCGGAAAAGTCAAAAAGTACCTCGTACAAAAAAGACAAAAGATTCCTTTCATATCTTTTACAAAAAACTTACCGAAGGGTAAAATTGGATATAAACTATTGTAGAAGGATGTAAATAATATTACATATTGAGGGAACATGGATGTGGATGATAAAATACACCCCCGTAATTACCTAAGTAAAAACAATCTCGGATAAAAGTGAGATTGTGATATTTCCCTTACCTTAGGTCCGATTTGCTTCGTAAGTGTCCGAACCTCCTGTATAATTATTTAAATAATGTCATTGACTTATTACATAATCATATTAATTTTTATTATATCATATACGATTCACTTATGACTTTATATTACCCGTTCTTTTGTAAATTCATGTTAAAGTAGCATTTTGGGTAAAATCGTCTCATTTGTCGTTCGTGTTTTAACTTGTAATTATTCATATGATTACTTAGATCATTATTACTTAATTATAGAATATAAAACATGATTTATATATATAATATATATTCAGAATATACATATATATAATGGATTGATAAATGGAAACAAATACACTGTTCATGGAGACGGTAGGTCGTACGTACGCATGAACGTTGTTTTCTTTTCGTTATTGAATTGGGTGGAATTATGTAGATGACATACATATATGTACACATAAATACAGTATCTTTATAATGTCATATATTTCATTATTATTTCTTATATATACTTTATAATCATTCTTAAATGGTTAACATGGAGAACGAATCTCATCGCGTCGTGGAGACGGTAGTCCGTACGTACACACGAGCGATGATGTCATTTCCATAATTATTTAATTGAATTGGAGTGGATGATACAATATATCAGAATCAATATGATGTTATAATAACTATTTATAGTTATTCTTTACACCATTATACCCATCCATGTAAGGTGGTGGTGGAAAATAGATTACACCATGGCGTGGAGACGGTATTCCTTACGTACGCACGCGCGGTGATTTCTTTTTCCGTAGGATGGATAGATGGTTAAATAGGGTTGTTTCATACTTATAATAACATATCAGTATATGAGTGATACTGATTTTATTACTTCATAAGGAAACAACCTAAGAAGAAGAAGTGGAAGAAGAAATAAAGATGAAAGAATCGGTAATGGACATACCCTCTTCTTTGAAGTGCTTCTTTGAGACCTCCTTTTAGGGCACTAAAATGGGTCTTTGAAGAAGACCGGAACCTCTAGGATGATACTAGGGAAGTGTAGAAGAGAATTTGGCAGGGGTTGGCCGAGCTTGAAAGCTCAAATTGGTGTGAGGAGGAGAGGGAGGAGGTGCCCTTTTATACGGGAGGAGAGGGGCACCTTTGGAATAACTAAACATATTATTTTATTATAATGTCAAGTTCGGTTTTAAATGGCTCGAAATTGATTTATTTCGTGGCTAAGGTGGGTATGGGTCGAAATACTCTCATACAATATAATTTAGACAAATTTAGGTTCCTATTTTAACCTTATCATTTAGATTTAACATTAAGTTAAATAATTTTACTTTTACCGTGTCTTTTTGTGTTCTTACACTATAAGGTTAATAAACTTACTATAAGAAGCCAAACGAACCCCAAGTTGTTTATTATTAATATATATAACCGTATCTAAGTCATTTGGCCGAACCTTATATTTTTCGGAATAAAATAACAATTAATAATATAATATTTGTTTTAAAAAATATTTTATGTCAATTTTGACACTATTTAGTAATTGATTTTTCTGAAAATCATAACAGAATGATAGGTTCGAAAAAAGTTAATTAAATCAATACTAACATGTCATATTAAACTATAAAATTAGTGTAATTCATAAAAAGTCTCAAATTATATTTATTTGGTTATTTATAACATCAATTATGTCAATATTTCATTAATAAGATATTTACTGCATCATCGTTGTGTCATAAATAAATTAAACTATTTAATGTCTAAAAATTACAAATAAAATACCATTATGTAGGAAATCTTTTTATATTTCTAATGAATATTTATAGTCGAATTTATCTTATGTATAATCCCATATTAAAAATGTTTTAGTAAATAAACTTTGATTTTACCTCATTTAACCCTTCTTTAAATAAATTAATAATAAATGTCCTAATCTAATCCAAGTGGGCCTAAATGGTCATAGTTTATTCCTATGTTTGTTTTTGGTCGAATTACACTTGTCCAATAGAATTAGAACATGTTTTTGGGTAATAATAATATCATTTCTACCCTTAATTACTCTATTTACTTTTTACCGTGGTAAAAAAAAGTAAAAAGTTCCTATTCACCAAAAATTATTTTCATCTCATTGAACCACATTTTAGTCCTTGATATTAACCGTGTCTCTCGTATTTTCGAAATTCCACTCACAGAAATGGTAAAATTAAGTTTTATGAAAAATTCATGTTTTTAACTACCACTTAGTGGTTTCACTATTCATCAAAAATTGAATGTTTTTAGAAAAATACCAAAATTTCACCCCTAGGCTAATTTCGATATTCCGAATCCAAAAATGAATTCCATTTTGATAAATAAAATTTAAAAAATTTCAAAAAGTGGTTATTACTATTCATAACGGCTAGTTTAATAATATTTTAATGGCATATTGTTGTTTAGTGAAACTCGTTATTGCGTACTACACACGCTATCGAGGAATGTCGCGATTGCGTGTAATGCAAGGCAAGTCAAGGATGCATGTTGTGCAAGCTCCTTTTGGTGTAGCGTACAACACAAGACATTAGTGAAATTAAAAAGAATATTTTTCATAAAATCTAGGGGTGTTACAATAACGCCCCGACCCTAGTTACCTAGAGTTAGTGAATTATTACATAACATTAGCATGATCACAAAAGATCAAGTCTCGAAAAAATGATTAGTTCAGTAGCCTTGGAAATACTAAAAACAATCATATGTTTTACATTACATTATAAATTTAAAAACTACAACAACATAGTCTCCATAGGCCACACTCATATCCCTTATACAATCCCTATAGGTCAGTCATAATATACTTTTTCACATCTTGGGTAAAATAAAACATAGGAAGGGGTGACCTCAGATGCTCAGTAAGGATAACAATATAGCAAAAACTTTCCTAAATAGGCATAATCATTTATGGAAATGTAAGAATAAAACAAATGCCTTTTAAACATGAACTTCAGAATAATATAGGAAATATAAAATTATATAATTCCATTTATTTATTCACAAAAATATTTTTCTTGTAGAATAATCACATGTAATATCAGTAGCCACTTTCATAATGATAGAATGCCTAATTCCAAACTTCATAACCACATAGTCAAGGCCCTGTGCCAAGACTAAAAATAATATTTTTTCAAGGCCTTTTGCAAAGAAAAGTATTTGTCTAATGAGACCTAATAATGCATCGAGGATCTATATATATCTCCACGCATCGCTTACTAATTCCAATGCATTACTCATATGAAAAGACTTAAACATAACATTAACATTTGTATTAAAACTATAAAACAAAATGTCAATACTTTATCAATAAACCATGAATGGTATAAAAATAACACATGCACAGTCATACATATCACAGAACCTTCTATACAATATGGATGTTTTCTATCATAATAAATCAACTTCAAATAATCTCACAATGCATCAAAGGATGTTGACAATGATGAAATCAAAAAAAAAATTAGACAAATATCTCTTTCTATTTGGAAATATTTTAAAAGTCATATAATTATAAAATAAAAAATTTATTTTGAAAACATTATTATTAGATTTTAAGGGTAACATCGATGATTTCTTAATGATGGAAAATAGCTTCACACGCCATATACGTTAAAAAACATTCTTACCTTAATTTTGTCGAAAAGGTCATAAGGCACCTTGTTTGGAAAAAAATGGAATGATTCCTTCCAAAACATTTTATAAAAAGTCAAAAAAGGGTATAAATTACATAAATCCATAGTCTAGTAAATAGTGAAAATGTTTTGGAATACATTTTTAAGAAACATGGATGTGGATAATAAAGAGGTCCCAGTGGATACATACGTAAAAACATCTTCAAATAATAAAGAGATTGTGAAATTAACCCTTACCTTGTACTTTTCCTTGGTCAAGGGTAGGTTAACCACCGGTTTAACGGTGAAATAATTGTTATTAAATTATACAAGAACTATATACAAAAATATGATATCATATATGATCATCTAATATTTCATTGTAAATGATATTTCAATAGTATCATTGTTTCGGGTGTTAACTGATTTGTTATCCTTTCTATTCATTGTTATGTAGGTAATGTTTATTATGGATAGTATTTATATTATTTATATTCCTAATGATATTAAGTCTTTAAAAATTATTTTTAATCATCAAATGAAAATTACTTTTGAATGGATATGATGGGGAAAGAATCTTATAACATTCGTGGAGACGCTAGTCCGTAGGTACGCACGAGCGACAATATCATTCTTTTGATATTTAAATCATATATAATTGGATGTTATATCATATATAGATAATAATTATATTTTAATATTTATTATTTAAATCATTTATACTCATTATTATACCCATCCAAATTATGGTGTGTTTGAATAAAAAACTACACCATGATGTGGAGATAGTAATCCGTACGTATGCACGTATGGTGACTTTATCATTTATAGGATGGATAGAGTAATGAATATTATTGTACCATTTTTATAAGAACATCAATGTATATAGAATATACTAGAGTTATTATTTTAGAATGGAAACAACAGATAAATAGGTAGTGGAATATGAAAAGAACTTGAAAGAGGTGATGAAATATTCACCTCTTCTTCGGGTCCTTCCTTTTGATTTGATCAAAAGGGATCCTTTGGATGGCTTTCTGACTAAAGGAAGGCCTATAGGATTATGGTAGGATAGTTGAAAGGATATTTGGGAAGGGGTTTTCGGATCCAAATGGCTTTGAAGGTGTGAATTTTAGATAAGTGGAGGTTCCATTTTATAATAGAGCTGAGGGTCACTTTAGGAAAAGCTTGAATTATTATATTTTAATAAATTCAATTTAGGTTTCTAATGGATCAAAAATTAATTATTTATAGGCTGAGGTGGGTATGGGTCAAAAAACTCTCATCCTATTGGTTTTATATAGGTTTAGTTCATCATATTAAACTTATATTTTAAATTTAACACTTAGTTAAATAGGTTGACATTTACCCTGTAATGACCCGCCAATTCCCATTGGATTGAGAGTGCAACAAGTCATTACTAGGCCTTAAGCGACATCCCCATGATTCCAAAGGCTGGAATTAAATGCCTAAGGTTTTTAAATATAAGTTGGGGGATGATTTACCCTTAAGAAAATAAATTCATCCATTAACCATTCACTATATGATGCATGAAACAAATGAAAGTCCAATCAATAACTTCATTCATATTAAACCACATCAAAGTACACAATAGCAGAAGAGCAAACCAAACATCAAGGTACACAGCGGATGAACAACACAAGACTCTCAAAAGACACCATGACTCAGTGGTCCACAATCTCTAAGCTCCACAACATCTCCAAAACATCACCACAAGCCACAGGTAATGAGATGCTTTACCTTTACCTGTGTCTCAGAATACAACATCTGCAAAAGCACCAAATTGCCAAATACGGGGTGAGTATAAAACTAAGTAGGTTTTCCCCAATTACTTCCCTATTCACACCACTAGGATAGAAGAGTTATCCAAATTTATATAAAAATATTTTATACAAAACATTTTCACCAAAGCAGTTTATAACTAAATATAAACAAGTTTTCCAAAACCATCCATGCTCAAAAGCATCAAAGTGAAATTTAAACCAGCTTTTCCATCAAGTTTTTTCTCTATAAAAATAACCAAAAAAATTTCCAACCCATTTCTAAAACATCCCATTTTGGCATTCCCAACCATTTCACAAACCCGTGAAATCAACCATGCATGCATCGTTATGATAGTTCCATACTCATGAGTGGTCTCTCATCGATCTACTAACTCACCATAAGGTAATTATTTCTCATGTGCCATTAGACCTTTGGCATCGAGCACAAGGTCATATATCAACCAAGCCTCGTACATATAGTAACCATAGTTCCATTAAACGTTTGGCACCGAGCACAAGGTCATATTTCAACTAAGCCTCGTACAATGCAATATGAACACACACTACACATTTCCAACAATCATTCCAAACCATCTTTTCAATAAAACACCTTTTATTGAAAACCATTTTCCATCCAAACCAAGTGTGTTCAAACAATTCAAAACATTTCAATAAAGCTGCCTTTTTATTTAAAATGAAATCCATCAAAACCATTTTAATAAAACACCCTTTTATTGAAACCCCATTTCTCATCAAACCATTTAAAATTTGAGAAATTTCAGAATTTAAAATCAACATTTTAAATTCAAATAGACAAGCCACATTTCACACAATTCACCAAGATTTCACAATTTCATCAAAACCATAAATCATCACTAAAGAAGATTTATTCCATGCTATTCACAATCAATTTCATTCAAATAACCAATTTGAAACTAAGCTAACCAATTCTAACAAGAGGAGTCGATAGTGAAGCCACCTACCTCAAAGTTTTTGATGAAAACCCCAACGAACAAAGAATTCACAAGAAAACCGAACGAAACTCCAAAAACCCACCTTATATCTCTTTTCCTAACACAACCAATCCAAAATCTCATCATATTTTTCATCCACACACATAGATCTACCAATAACAGGTGTAGATCTATGAAACTGAGAGAATAGGAGAAGTATTTCTGAGTAGATCTAAGAAAACGATCATGAATGAAGGAGAACGATCACATACTTCAAGAATTCGCCTTTGATTCTCCAAGAGAAGCCTTCGGATCGCCTCTCGGCTGATGGGAGAACCCACATTGACCTTAGGAGAACCAAAATCCCGAGTTAGGTCCACTTAAGAGACTTAATGAGGAAATTAGAGGAAAAATAAGTTAGATCCATAATTTAAGGATCTAATTTTAAGTGACGGCATGGTTAGTCCGCACGGTTTGACAAACCGTGCGCTAACCATGTGTTAGCTACATCCTTGGAACCCTTCTCGCATGGTTTGGCCACATGGTTAGACAAACCGTGCGCCGACCGTGCGGAAGCCACTTCCTCCTCAGTCAGCCTCACACGGTTTGGCCGCATGGTTTAGAAAAAATGTGCACCTCCCGTACGACTTCCCCTTTGCCTCAAAATATCACTCCAAGTTCTTCTGACTCTCCCATTCAACACCCTTTACTTTAAAACCATGAAAATAATCAAGTGTTACATACCAGACACTGTGGGTACTATATTCTCCCCACCATTGGTCTTTCCGTCCCTGGAAAGTAGAAAACCATCACTTTCCTAAAAGAGTTCTGGTCACTGCTCTTTCATTTCTTTTTTGTGTTCCCAAGTCTCTTCCTGGATCTGACCATGTTGCCACAAAACCCGCACTAGACCAATTCTTTTTCCACGTAAGACTATATCCTGCCTATCCACAATATGCACTGGGATATGTACCAACGAAGCATCCAGATCTAGGACAACGTGATCTCATCTGATCACATGGTCAGGATCACGAATAGGGATGAAATGGACCAACTTGGTTAGGTGATCCACTATCACCCAAATGGCATTGTGTTTCCGGACCATTCTTGGAAGACCGGTAACAAAATCCATTGATATCTGCTCCCATTTCCAAACTGGGATAGGTAAAGACTGTAACATTCCAGCTAGTCTCTGATACTCTACTTTAACCTACTAACAAGTTAAGCATCACGAGACGAACTCGGCCACCTTCCTTTTCATGCTGCTCCACAAAAACTGCTCCTTTAGCTCCTTATACATCTTCTGTGTACCAGGATGTACAGCCCATCTTGAATGGTGGTAAGAATGAAGGAGTTTTTCCTGAAAAACCATGGGTACAGCCATCCAATCTCTAAAACACCAAACAAGACTTTCCTCCAATTTCCAAAAA
The DNA here is from genome assembly GCA_963277665.1 of Viscum album. Taxonomy (NCBI): domain Eukaryota; kingdom Viridiplantae; phylum Streptophyta; class Magnoliopsida; order Santalales; family Viscaceae; genus Viscum; species Viscum album. Next base: position 539,387,188 of record OY728130.1, on the reverse strand, counting down.
TAAATGGTCTCCCCACCATTAAGTTTTCAACTCATTACCATACATTCCACATCAGATGTTTGTGCCTCTTTAACCACTTTTACCAGATCTGGAACAAGCGTATCTGAAAAGAAAACCGCAACATCACCTCGGTGTTCACATTCCACATCCATATCCGCTAAGACCGACATCAATAGCCATTCATCTGAAGCTTCATTTTCCAGTTGAGCATAAGACTTCCTGCTTAATGCATTAGACACCGAATTGCCCTTACTCGGTGTATACATTAAGTCAAAGTTGAACATTTGAAGATACTCCATCCCACTCTTCTGCCTCAGATTCAAATCTCGCTGTGAAAAAATGTGTTTCAAGCTTTTGTGGTCCGTAAACACAGTAAATTTCCCCCCCAAAGAGATAATGTCTCCATGTTTTCAAAGCATGGATGACTTTAGCCAACTCCAAATCATGTGTTAGGTAATTTTCTCATGCACCCTCAACTACCATGATCCATAAAAACCCACATGGTATCCTTGCATGAGAACACAACCCAAACCTATTCGCGAAGCATCACAATACACCACGTACCCTTGCCCTAATTCTGGAAAGATTGAGATAGGATCTGATGTAAGGAGAACTTTCAACTCTTGAAAAGATCTCTGACATTCCTCAGTCCATTGAAATTCATTATTCTTATTTTTCAATGTTGTCATTAGTGAATCTAGTCATGAGATGTCACACACAAAGCATCGGTAATAACCAGCAAAACCAAGAAAACTTTTTATTTCAAAAACATTCTTCAGTGGTTTCCAAGAAACAATAACTTATTTCTTTTCTGGATCCACTGAAACGCTTTTCTCCGAAATAACATGGCCCAGAAAACGCCTCTCTTATATCCAAAAATAACACTTTGATAATTTTGCATACAACTGATGGTCTCTCAAGATTTCCAACACTATCGCCAAGTGTTGTTCATGCTCATCCCTTGTTATTGATTACACCAATATGTCATCCACAAACACCACAGAAAAAGAATCTAGATATTTCTAAAATATATGATTCATCAAATCCATGAAGACTGATTGTGCATTCGTTAGACTGAAATGCATGAATACATATTCGTAGTGGCCATATCTGGTTTTGAAAGTTGTCTTTGGAATATCCTCCTTCTGAACTCGCAATTAGCGATATCATGATCGCAATTCAATCTTGAAGAACCACTGAGCTCCCCTTAATTGATAGAACAGATCATCAATGCATGGAAGAGGATATCTATTCTTTATCGTAACTTGGTTAAGTTTATGATAATCAACACACAGCCGAAGAGTTCCATCTTCTTTCTTTACAAACAAAATTGGTGCTTCCCACGGAGACACGCTTGGCCGAATGAAACCCTTGTTTTCCAGCTCCTCTAACTGCACTTTCAATTCAATTTACTCTGTTGGTTCCATCCTATAAGATAGAAGTGAGATAGAATTGGTACACAGAAGGAGATCAACTGTAAACTCCACTTCTCTTACATGTGGTAATATTAATTATTTTTCAGTAAAAACATCAGGAAATTGATCCACCATAGCTGGAAAACTATTTTCCTCACTCTCATCCAATGATTCCAAATTCAATGATGCCAATTGGTAAGAGGTTTTTCTTACCATTGGTGCCAACAGGCTCTTTTCACCTTTCTTTACCATTCATTCTCTTTTGAAGAGATTCTCCATGCCGTCCTCAGTAATGAAAAAATCCTTTCTCCTATAACAGTTGATGTGAGACTTAATCCTTGTCAATCAATCCATACCCATGATTACATCCTAGGCATCCATGTCCAACATGGAGAAGTCCCATTTCAGCTCAGCACCATCAATAGTTATAGAAAATTATCTACACACGAAGGCTTGACATTCTCTTTCACTGAGAGGAGTTTGAAGTTTCAAAACAGAAGGCATCATTTCCAGTTTTAAGTTCAGGAAATCAGCAATACGAGAAGCATGAAAAGAATGCGATGTGCCAGTATCAAACAACACTTGCACAAGGGTAGAATTCAAAATAATCGTACCTCTCACCATAGATGGTCCAACCTGATCATCGACCATCATTTTCTCAGCTCCATACAATTTCTTCATTGCTGCACTATTCTCCTTGTTTCCTTCCTGAGTTTTCCCTGGTTGAGGAGTCATGGTATTTCGAGAATCACCATGGCTAGTTCTGTTATGTTGATGAGACTGATTTTGCTGTCCTCATCCTATCGAAGCATATTATTCTTGCAACTCCTAGGCAGTGTCCCGAACACCTGACCGTGGAGAAATGTGACAATATCGCTGAAGATTCCCCATCATGTTGCAATTGTGGCGTGCTATCGGGGGTTTTGTACATTCTCATCTCATGTGATCAGTCAAACCACATTGAAAGAAACCTTCTTTGATTTGGGGTCATGGAGGAAGGTTGACTGATCTCGACGTCTGGTTCTGATTCGTACTTCCACCTTGGAAGTAGGTGTCCCTCTTCCTCTTGTTTCTAGCATTGGAGTTCCCATCTGTTCCAGTGGGTATCATCATACCTCCTTCTATCGATACTGAGATATCATGTTCAGAAACCATTTCTCTTTTCACCATCTTTTTATAATTTATAATATAGATCACTGCAATATTCGATCAAATATCATGCCTTAGTCCCGATTCGAATATGTGTGCCTTCAAAGAAGCACTTGTCGCTACCTCTGGTGTAAAACAGACTAAATTCATGAACTTAGCCGCATACTTTGTGACTGAGAGGCTCTCCTGTTTTAAGCTAAAGAAGTTCATCATTTTCTAGATCTTGAACGCGTGAGGATAGAATTGTTTGTTAAAAAATTATTCAAAATCCTCCCATGTAAGGATTTCATCCAATTAAGCATGCACCGCTAAATCCCACCATTGATATCAAAGATCCTAGAGCATATACGTCTCCATCTTTACTTTCAACTCCATTAGTGTGCCAATGAAATCGGATTTATGATTCATCCTGCCTAGCCACACCTCTGCCATCTAGGGTTCAGCATGATCCCTAAGGTTTGGTGGATTCTGCTTCATGAACTGGATGGTGTGATCCACATGTCGTAGGTCATTCCTCGGGTTCCCCGTATCTAAAGCTTGAAAATATTGGACAATACTCTGAACCAGCTATTGGATCAAGCATGGTTCAGGTTCAACCACATTCTCCAAAGCTTCTTCAGGTTGGTTTCGACGATGCCTACCAGGTGCCATTTTCTAAACCAACAACAAAATCCATCAATATCACTCTCTATCAACTATTGGCTTAGCACTTCAAATTCTATCACATCAACTATCACAACATTTTTCTCAAAAAACCATTTGACATGTTCAACCATTTTTTAAACATTCAACATACTTTTTGAAAATCAATCCATTTTCAAAATACACCAAATATCGTGTTTTCAAAGTCTTTCGATTGAAAACAATTTCCAAATTTTTTAAAATTTGTCACCTTTAACAAAATTATTACTTATTCCTCACAATTATATTTTCAATCCTAGTGGGAATTCATTCCTCTAAAATGCATGTCATGCTGATCTCATTGGCTAAACCCATGATAGTGAGATTTCCAACATTCTAGAAGTTTATCCAAAACACTTATGTACCCAACACCTTGGTAACTTGATGTTCAACATAAATGGGTTAGCTACGTCCTTTTATGATGTACATTTCAAGTTCCGACAATCCTACTCCTATCTAAGATGACCACCCAAGGAATAGACAGGAAGGAATTTCAACTCCAAGACTAATAACATCAATAAAAACTTATTAGGAAAGGACCGAACAAGCTGATAACATTTGTAATGACTCACTAATTCCCATTGGCTTCAGAGTTCAACGAGTCATTACTAGGCCTTAAGCGACATCCCCAAGATGCCAAAGGCTGGAAATAAATGCCAAAGGGTTTCAAATATATGTTGGGGGACGATTTACCCTAAAGAAAATAAACTCATCCGTTATCCATTCACTATATGATGCATGAAACAAATGAAAGACCAATCAAAAACTTCATTCATATTAAACAACATCAGAGTACACAACAGCGGAAGACCAAACCAAACATCAAGGTACACCGTGGAAGAACAACACAGGACTCTCAAAAGGCACCACGACTCAGTGGTCCACATGCTCCAAGCTCCACAGCATCTCCCAAAAATCAGCACAGAAAACTAGTATTGAGATGCTTTACCTTTACCTATGTCTCGGAATACAACATTTGCAAATGCACCAAAGTACCAAAGTAGGGGTGAGTATAAAACTGAATAGTTTTTCCCCAATGACTTCCATACTCATGCCACTAGGATAGAATATCTAGCCACATTAATATAAAAGTAGTTTATACAAATCATTTTCACTAAAGCAGTTTATAACTAAATATAGACTTGTTTTCCAAAACCATCCATGATCAAAAGCATCAAAGTGACATTTAAACCACCTTTTCCAACAAGTTATTTTTCTAGAAAAATAACCAAACAAATTTCTAAACCATTTCACAAACATCCCGTTTTGGCATTCCCAACCATTTCACAAACCCATGAAATCAACCATGCATGCATCGTTATGACAGTTCCATACTCATGAGCGGTCTCTCGTCGATCTACCAAGCCGTCACAATGTAATTATTTATCGTGTTCCATTACACCTTTGGCACCGAGCACAAGGTCATATTTCAACCTAGCCTCATATGTATAGTTACCATCGTTCCATTAAACATTTGGCACCGAGAAAAATTTCATATTTCAACCATGCCTCGTACAATGCAATATTAACACACACTACACATTTAAAAAAAAATCATTCCAAACCATCCTTTCAATAAAACACTATTTATTGAAAACCATTTTCCATCCAAACCATGTGTGTTCAAACAATTCAAACCATTTCAATAAAGCTACCTTTTTATTGAAAATCAAATCCATCAAAACCATTTCAATAAAACACCCTTTTTATTGAAAACCCATTTTTGATCAAACCCTTTAGAATTTCAGCAATTTCATAATTTAAAATCAACATTTTAAATTCAAATAGACCTGCCACTTTGCACAAAATTCACCAAGATTTCACAATTTCATCAAAACCATAAATCATCACTAAAGAAGATTTATTCCATGCTTTTCACAATCAATTCCATTCAAATAACCAATTTGAACCTAATCCAACCAATTCTAACAAGAGGAGTTGAGAGTGAAGCCACCTACCTCAAAGTTTTTGAAGAAAACCCCAATGAACGAAGAACGTGCCAGAAAACCGGCCAAAACCTCAAAAACCCACCTTAGATCTCTTCTCCTAACACTACCAGGCCCAAATATATTGATATTTGGGATCCACACACATTTATCTACCCATAACAGGCGTAGATCTAAGAAATCGAGAGAAGACGAGAAGTAGATCTGAGTTGTTCTAAGAAAACGATCAAGAACGGAGGAGAACGATCACATACCTCGAGAATCTGGCTTCGATTCAGAAAGAGAAGCCTTTGGATCGCCTTTGGAACGATGGGGGAACCCTCTTTGACCTTAGGAGAACCGAAATCCTGAGTTAGGGTCAATAAGGATCCTTAATGAGGCAATTAGAGGCAAAATGAGTTATATCCACAATTTGAGGATCTGATTTTAAGTGATGGCATGGTTAGTCTGCACGGTTTTTCAAACTGTTCACTAACCATGCATTAGACACTGTCTCGGCCACCCTTATCACACGGTTTGGAAGTACGGTTAGACAAACCATGCGTCGACCGTGCCGAAGCCACTGCCTCCTCAGTCAGCCACGCACGGTTTGGCCGCATGGATTATACAAACCGTGTGCCTCCCGTGTGACTTCCCATTTGACTTAAAACATCACTCAAAGTTCTTCCGACTCTCCCATTCATAACCCTTAACTTTAAAACTGTGAAAAGCATCAAGTAAGGGTTACATACCAAAAACTGTGGGTACCACATACCCTGTCTCTTTTTATTTTTATATTATATGGTTATAAACATACTACAAACTTCCCATAGAACCTCAAGTGGTTCATTAATTATATATATAATATTTTTTAGACCCTTTGTAAGAACCAAATATTTTTAGTAATAGAATACCAATTCATAATATAAATTTTTTTTAAAAAAACTCTTTTATGTCAATTTTGACACTATTTGGTATTTTGTTTTTGATAAATTCATAACAGATTTATTACCACGAATAAAATTCTATAATCAACCCTAACATGTAATTATAACCTATAAAAATAATGGAATTAATTAAAATCCTCAACTTTTTTTTATATTTATAATATCAATTATTTTAATCATTCATTAATAAGATAATTACTGCATCGTCATTGTGTCTTAAATAAATTAAATTATTTAATGTCTAAAAATTATAAATAAAATACCATTATGTTGGAAATATTTTTATATTTATAATGAATATTTATAGTCTAATTTATCTTTATTATAACTCTATATTAAAAATGGACTACTTATTAAACATAGATTTTAACTCTTTTAACTCTTCTTTAAATAGAATAAAAATAAATGTCCTAATCTAATACAAGGGGACCAAAGGGGATCATATTTTATTTATTAAGTTGTTTTTGGTTGAATTACACTTATCCAATCGAATTATGACATGTGGTAGGATAATTATGATATCATTTTTATCCTTTATTACCCTATTTAATTTTAACCATGGTAAATAAAAGTTATAAGTTACTATCCACTGAAAATTATTTTCATCTTATTGATCCAGATTTTACTTACTGATATTAAATGTGTTTCTAGGATTAATGAAATTCATCACATAGAAGCTGAAAAATTATATTTTATACAAATTTTCAAATGCTCTTATGAGGTGGGAAAAAGACGTTAAATAGTTCGAAAAAAATTTATATATTTAAACCTATTATAAAATGACTCCACTAAATTACGTTGAACATATATATGTATTATGTATCTAATTTGACATTAAATAAATAGAAATAAACTAACAAATTATTTAAATAAAAATATTTTTTTAACCAATAACGTAGTGGTTTTTTACTATTCATCAAAAATTGAATGTTTTCAGAAAAATACCAAAAAATCACCCTAAGATAATATTTATATTATGTCTCCTAAAATGAAGTCCATTTTGAAAGATAAAATTTATTAAATTTCAAAAGGTGGATATTACTATACACAATGGCTAGTTTGATTGGTCACCGTGTGTTAGAATCTCGAAGTTATGTAAAATGCAAGCTATTGCATTATTCAAAGAGAAATGTTTCGTGGAAGCTTGGGTTGTTACAAAAAATGATCAATGAAAGTTGAAATGGGTAATTTTGATCCAAATAGGAATGTGAAATAACAAATAAGTCTTTTTTCACAACAGACCACAATGTAGAGATTCCCAGCTACATGTTTCCAGAAAAATATATTGTTGAGAGAAAATGTTGGCTACATTGACTCTAAAATATTTTTAGATTTATGTTCTGGAATTTTTTTCAATTTAATAAGTTAAATATAAAATGTGGTCCATATGATCTTATAAAAACAAAAATCAATGGAAAAATACACTAAATAATTAATGAATATGGAATGGAGATAAATCCTTGGGGTTCATTAATCGATATAGATTCCATTTGGGGAATGTGAATATGTAATAAAAAACAACAAAAAATTTCAACAAACCCCATTAATCAAATCAGGTATTCCATTATCTTATTGAGAAATAGTGGTTATTAAATGAAAGAAAATAAAAAATAAACAGAGGAATGAGTAAAATTGTTTTAATAAATAGAGTACAACTAGATTTCCCTATTTGTTGACCTTATCACACACAATTAATATTGGATTATCAAAGTTTGTGAAATAATTTCATAGAAAAAATCTCATTAACAGAATCAGGGATAATTTTCTCCGATATCACAAGAAAACTAAATTTAAAATGATCTTATGAATGAATTTTGTTGTAGAATATTTCACTACTGATCACAAGATATTATGATAATTATTGATTATATTTTATTTTATTTTTATGAGAATTTTTGATAAATCATTTAGATGATAATTAAGTCATATATTTGTGAATTTTTTTAAGTGCATGAATTAATTAAATTTTCGATGTCTTATACAAAAATACTTATTAAATTAATGGATTCATCATCTAATTGATTATTATTAGTAATTGAAAAGGTAATGTGAGTGTAAATCTAGTAAAATAAACTTTGACCAGTAACATAGTTCTCTAAACCACTAGATTGTTTTAGGACACCATCTCACACATTAATAAAATAACATATTATCCTAATACTCATTTATTTTTAGCACTAGAAAAAAAATATATTTATATTTCCTTATGAAGATGAATAGTGACATGAGAGATTATTCTTATTGGATTATTGAGTATTCTTATATCGATGAAATGAATTTATTCATTATAAAAATTAATCAACATATATATACTCCAAATCTGAAATGGTAACTTAATTTACTAGTAGAAAAATTCATACATTTATATTATTATCATTCTCTGAGTAACCTAGACTTATTACATTAATCTACATCTTTCAAACATGATACTTTTATTTTTATTATTAAACAAATAATATATTGGAACTACTGTTTTTCACACATATATTTAATTAGAAAATTAAGCTAACTGTAATGGATAATTTTAAATGTGGAATCAACTAGTTAACATGTTTCATGACCACGACCACCTAAAGGGAAGCTCTGGGACTTCTATATATAATTTATCATTAATCATAAATAACATATATATATATATATTGATCAGTATTAGATTAATTATATAAATGACACCCTGTTATTTTCTTTGATATGTAAATATGACCAATTAAATTTTAATTGGACTAACAAACAAATATGGAATTTTTTTGATTAACACAGTAAAAAAACATGAACATTATGATCAATTTATATCATTAAACAAATGATAACAAATTGAGTAATATTTAGAAGATCCTTATTTGAATAAATGAAAAGAAAAGTAATGTAATAGAATATAATTTGTTCAAATGAGATAATATTTATTTAATGACGCATAATTGTTTCAACAAAGATTTATGTACATGAACAACATCCTAAACAAAAAAATTAGTAATATCCATCTTCAGGCTCCTACATCATATTATTCAATACACAATATAGACTGCACATTTATTAATGTTATCATTATCTTGGAGAGTATCCTTCAAAATTATCCAAATTATGATCCTAAATTTCAATTGATGTCTCAATATATAAATTGTATCTAAATGAGGGACCCCTGGTCAAAGATTCCGCATGATCCAAGGATACATGGCCAATTTCTATCCCATGTGAATGTGATTTATAATAAATATTGTGTCCTATATAATTTTTAATGAAACCACATTTTCCCACACATTAAATTATTAACATCAAGCATTTGATATAATTTTTTTGGTTATGTGTTTTAGTTTTATTTGCAAAGTAAAATATCATACGTCCCATTAGAATTTGGAATAAGATCAATATCATGATTGTAGGACTTATTATAATTTATGATCATTATTAATTTTATCTATAATGATGGAATATGTTAGATTCATATAATTTACTCATGATATCTTTATAAGGGTCCATGTTTCATGACCCAAACCCCTGGTCCCACCATGCCAGTTGAAGTATAGGTACGAATAACACAATCCCACCTTAAATAGGTTTGGGAATGTCAAATAGCTCTGAGGGGGCCTAAATAAAATGGGGGAATTTCCATAGTGTACCTATACACACACACACACCACAATTTCTATGAAAATGTGTAGAAAAATATAACTAAAAGACATTGTCATATATAATGAAAATATGAATCCATTAATGTCTATGGTATACATTAGAGTACCATAGTATGATCAAAAGAGAAAAAAGGGGAATATATAAGCCCATACATAAATATAGTATGAAAATGAAAATAACTGGAATAGCCCAGCTCATAATCCCAATTGTTTCCCATCATACGTGACCTATTAACCCTTGTATCATAATGCTCAATTGATGTCTCTATCGATCATCTAGTTATCTATAAAATTCTAGGAATGTGAAGAAAAATAAAATAATTTGGTGAATATATCCATACCCCATTGTATATATTGAATACCGAAAATGGGGTTAGTAAAATATACAATTTATATCATCACATAGAAAGGGGGAAACAAAAACGTAACACATATATTTAAATAACAAATATTACTATAGAGAGAAATGGGATCAACATCTCATAGTGTATCCAATCTCAAGGAGTCTACCTATAGAAATGAAATTCCATTTGTGTTTCCTATCATCACATGATACCTATCAAGAATATTATTTGAGGGGTATCCCCACATAGTTGTTCTCCAAATATAATGGGGCCTCAACACATGTAGAATACCCACTCCTCTCCAAAGACTGAAGAAAGTCATGTACCACTCCCAAGATAGAGGGAATGTTTCCTAATGTGGGAATGTAAAACAATTCTACATATTTAATGAGTATAGGGGGGCCATTCATTTGTCTGATATGGGTGAACCATCCATGGAATCACATTCATTATTATTCCCTGATCACTAAAATCTTTAATAATAATCTAATAAAGTCTCATGAATGGATAAAATCCCATCGTAAATTGTATTCCTAAAAAAAGTAACCATCATGTTCTATGTGGAAAAACACTCTAGGTAGGTTAATCATGGGAAACATCTGAGTCCCAGAAAAGGATATATAAGATGAATCTGTTAATGGGAGATATTATTAGCATGTACATGGGACTAAACAATGAATTAAAATTCCTTGATGCTTTTTTGTGTTCTCCCCTAGACACAACATGGAAATAAAAGTCTCACTACACCTTATATATCATCCTATAGGGGTTTCCCCATTCTCATCAAGTTTTGTTCAAGTATATTAGTATTTGATCGTGTATATGGATGTTTTTGGTATCCTATTTGGGTATTATTACACATTAATTCGTCTGTACTTATAGAATGATCATGTTCATGGACATGTATGTGCCCATGTACTCCCAGATCACATGTTTATCCTCATGTATAATGTCACATGGTGTGTGGTGGGTCTACCTAGTTTTTCATATTTATCTCCAACTAAAACCCTAGAAACCACTTCTAAGGGACAACACAACATTTTTTATTCATTGTACATGATGTCTAGTTGTATTTTCATAAAATACATTGAAAGATATATGTTCTTAATATGTGTTACTGGTGCGGAATGATTCACCGTGATCCACATCAGGGGTCATGGATATATGACCTTCCCCACCCGATCTATCATCAGTAGATGTATTATAACAACCCAAATCCAACATAACCCATCACATTATTCTAAACCACTTCCATAGATAAAATATAATGAATCTGACCACTGAAATGTGTTTCAATAGCTTATACCATGAAACAAGTCTTAATTTGAATTGAAATCTCAGTCTCATTAAATTGTTACATATACACCTGTAATTGTGGGTTTAGATCCTCCTTGAACCCACCCAATAAATAACGTATTGCGACCCTAAGGGACAAGCAGAATAACAATGGTAAAATATACTCACTCATAGGGAAAATACATTTTTTTTAAAATAATTATAGACCAAAGATCATATAATTGTGTATGTTTAAGGATGATAATTACTTATTAGATCAATAATGTCAAATGAATTGTGGAAATGCATAAGAAAATAACAATAAATCACAAATTAAATATAAGATAATGAAATCCAATCATAAAAAATAAAATTATATTTAAATCTATATATTACAACCCTAAATTTATTGAATATTGTTGATTAGTGAATAACATGTTCACTGGTGATAAGGAGAACCTACTACTTTTTCCACCACTAGATCAACATATATATGATCTAATTTCATTATCCTATCTTGATCCACTAGTGAATAATTCTCATTTAAAACATTTCAAATCCAACTAGTGCTATGAAAATATCAATAAATTTTTTTCTATATTATGATATTTGTACAGATTATGTTTACAAATTAAAATAAGAATTATTAAATATTAATGTTTAGATTAATAACCGCACCCAAAATGGTCACCTCCCACAAAACATCTGATTAAAACAACCATATATCGTACATAGGGTAAAACTCATGTAAGATCCCGGTTTTTGGAATGGTATGATTTTTTTTGTGTTCTAGGTCAAACCCTTGGTTTTTGGACTTTAAAAGGTTTCATGAAAGTGTGAGAGGCCTTAGGGGTGTTATGGGGGTTTGAGGCATGGATGAAGGGAAGTCAGACAGTAGACCAAGGTGCACAGCCCGTGCACGGTCAGTCAAACCATGTGGCATGCCCAGGTGAAACCGTGTGACCCTCCCTCCTCTAGATAGAAGCGAGAACATGGGTTGCACACTCTTTTCCAAACCATGTGGCTAAACCGTGTGGCTCCTCCTCCTCAGGGTGGTGTCGTGCGCACGGTCTGCGCATGGTTTGTTAAACCACGCGGCCAGTTAAGTTTGGTAAAATTACAAGTTTGCCACTCCGAGCTTTAAAACCCCACTCAGGATTTTCCTCCTCTCCTCCTCTCTCAGCCCTAGCAACGAACTTGGCCGACCCAAGCTTCCCAATAGTGGTTCTCCTTCGATTTTTGGCCGTTTAGAGCGTCGTTGGTTGTGGATTGAAGCTCTAGGTAAGGATAATCTCCTCCTTGGTTCTTTTCTTGGATTAGGGTTTGTGTCTTCTCTCCCACTTGTTCTGAAACTTTAAAACCCTATCATTGGGGTGATTTCTAGGTTGAAGCTCCAAGGGTTGGTTGAATCAAGGTATAAGGACTCGATTGAGGGTGCGTTCAACCGTGGATTCGAGGTAGGTGGTCTATAAGTGGTATCCCATGGTTACTTGGGGGATTTGTGCATGATAAATTGTGTTTTCGCTTTCCCATGGTTATGTTTCGAATAACATAGGAATGTTTGATACTATTGGTGTTTAATATAGAATATGGGAACCCTCACTATCCCCATGGGATGTGTTGGGATCTGATTTGACCTAATTTAGGGCCATCCATGGGATGTGCCAGCTTTTCCCGGATTTAGCGACTGATCATAAACAAGTGACCTTGTTGTAATGAATTGTAGAGCCTTGATAAATATGTTGGCATGATTGGTGGAACATGGTAAGGAAGTTAGGTGATGCACCTAGACTTGGAAACTAACCTTATGGTTATTTGAATTTGAATGTATGGTTGATTCATGGAAATGATGAATGGGTTAAAGGGGTTAATGTGTAAATTGATTAAAGACCATAATGGGATAGATTATGGGTCTAGGATGAAATTATTAGTGAGATAAGCATAACACATGGGAATTGGGTGAATGGTTAAATGGTGAAAAATGGTACTGTGTTAATGGGTTAAGGCATGATGTGGTTTCCCATGTGGGTTCTTGTGAATGATGTTTGCTGATGGGAAATGGTTGGAAGGTTGATGGTTACATATATATAAGCATGTGAACATGGATTCATAGAGTGGGGTATGACATGAGGATCTACACCCATAGGTCGAGTGAAGACTGAGGCTCTAAAATCCACCCTAAATGCACCGGTTAGGAAAGCGGACTGAGGGTCTATTCTCCTAACGGTTGCATCCACCCGGATAGAGGTTTAGAGGTGAGGATATGATTGCTATGAGGGGTTAGTCCTAGTGAGATAGGATAATGATGTGTTTACCCTCTTGCATGTTATTGTTGGACTTAGACCCATGTAACATGATGAATGTGATTAACCCATTGAAATGTGATGAAATGGTAAGTGATGGTAAATGGTAATGAATGAATGCTAATGGAATGGCAATGGCTTGGGTATTGAATCAGTTAATGGAACCTTAAATAATTACTTGGAATTTTTCATTCATTTTCCCTTGGCATGCACTACCTGTTTATACTAGATATTTTGTAGAAACCATTGGTGGTGGCCTAATGATTTGTACTCAGACCCTGCTCGGGCTGCCATTGGGTACCCGAGCATACTTCATGTTTGCAGGTCAGGACAAGGGAAAGGGTCCTTAATAGATAGTTGAGTGGATGTTGGTAGAACTTGGTGGAGGATCTAGACTTGGTGTCGGGACCATTTTGGGGATTTTGGCCATTGTCTTTATTTTTGGGATTTTGTTCTCTTTTTCACTTGTAGTATGACATGGAGTATTTACTGTTGGAAATGTTGGTTATAAATGTTCCTTGATTATTGATTATTGTTTCCGCTATTGGTTGCCTCTGTTCTGGCTTACTCTGATGAAAGGATGTATAGTCTCCCTACTTGACTACATAGACCCCCGCTGCTAGTCAGAAGCCTTTGGAGTATAGGGAGGAATGCTTAAGGTCATGTAACTACCTGGCTCAGAGCACCGGTTTAGTGGCTTCCGGGTCGGTAACGTTACAAATTGGTATAATAGGAGGTCTTTCTTCTCCTTCTCTAAGGTCGTGTTATTTGGGATTAGTAGCCAAGGGTTAGGACGTGTCGGGCCTTGGTAATGGGCTTGTGGTTGGGAGTAGCTAACCCATGTAAGAGGGAAATCCCATGTCACCCTAGCTGTGAATTGTTTTCTTGGTTGTGTGTAGTTACAGTTGACGATATTGCACTATTGGGTTATGAACATGTGGTTTGATGTGACTGTTTTATGATATTTGGATCGTGGCCTTCACGGCATGAGGATTTTCATTTATGTATCTTTGTAGGCACCAAGGGAGATAGGTTACATGCATTGTTTTAGGCACACGCACGGGGAGGGTGTGTGAGGAAGGAAAGCAGGGTGCATCATGCATTTCAAGAAACCAAGAAATAATGAGAAGAATGAAATAAAACAGTTGGATAAATGATGTTAATGAAATATAAGGGTTATAAATAAATGTTGGAAAATGTTGTTGGGTTAGTATATGAAAATGGGTTGTTGTGGCTAGTAAAAGAGCTTGTGATGGAGTTGTGAAGGTTTATGGTATGTGTGATAAATCTCGTGATTGGAATTGTAGAGAAATTCCACCACGACGTCGGGTACCAGTTGGGAAACGGAAGGATGTCGGTGAGAACACTCCTCTAGTGGAGGAGCAAGAGAATGTGGCGACCCACAAAGGTGGATAAGACCAGTTCCGGGAGAACTTGGCTCACCTTATGCAGATGATGGACCGGGAACTAGGGTGGGTTGCATCGAGTATGTTTGAGCTGACCAGAGAATTCCAACTACAACACCCTCCGACCTTCATCGGAGAGGGTGGGCGAGAGGCAGCGAATTTTTGGTTAGAGTCTGTCCAGACGATACTGGATCATCTAGATACCCCTGTTGTGAAGCGAGTAAAGCTAGCCACTTATATTTTGTGGGGCCAAGCTAGGCATTGGTGGGAAATTCAAGCCCAAATCGAGCAGGATGAGGGAATGTCATGTAAATCCATTCTGGAAAAGTTTTTGGAGCATTTCTACGCAGAGACATTGAGGCAGGAGCGGGCTGCAGAGTTTATGAGCCTAACTCAGGGATCTCCATCAGTGATGGGCTACGTGAGCTGCTTCACTGATTGGAGATGATTTGTCCCAGTGTTAGCAGTGGATGAGGCAGCAATAGCAAGGCTTTTCCAGGATGGGCTGAGACATGAGAACAGGTCACATGTAAACATCTTCTTCTTGAAGAGGTTCGTAGAGGTAGTAGATTGGGCATTGATCTTGGAAGGAATCCTGAAGGGAGCTTCGGGTAGTGGGCTTGTGGTGCCTATGGGGCGGATGAGTAGTGCTGCTACTTAGGGTTGGAAGTGACTCCATGAGAGCTCATAGCATGGTGGAAGTGTGCAAAGTGGCTTGAAGAGAGGGTCAACCTCTCAGAGTGGGAATCAGGTGTTCTGCTATCAGTGTGGTAGGTCGGGGCATATGTGTGGTCAGTGTCCTCGACCTCCGATTGAGTTTCATTCGTGCGGAAGGATAGGTCATGTGCAGAGGTTCTGCAAGAACCCACCACAGGTGGGCGAGTATGATGGAGGGAAGTAGGTACCAGATACGGTAAGGGGATCGGTTTCCCCATATCAGGCAGGCAGCTGGAGCTCAATGGTCCATACGAGCAGAGGCGGTGGACGTGGAACTCCAGGGAAAGATCACTCACACCATTAGGTAAGTGTAGCACAAGGTATTCAGGCTAGAGCCCAGGGTAGATGGGCGAGTCATCTTCAAGCAGTTTAGTTTGCGCCAGGTGATGGTGGGGTCGGACCATCGACTATTCGAGGTACAATCCTTGTATCTTCTACTTTTTATAGTTCCTTGTTTGACATAGGTGCCAGAAACTCTTTTTTCTCTGCTCAACTTATAGTAGCACTGGGTTTACCGTTGGAGAGGGTGTGTGGGGTTATTTCAATTGACACTCTATTGGGGGTGCGAGTTGAGGATGTCAAGCAGTGCATGGGATGTGCCTTGGAAGTTAGTGGGTATCATTTTCTCTGGGACTTGTTCATTCTCCAGATTTCAGGATCTGGCTTAAAATTGGGAATGGATTGGTTGGTGCTATATCAGGCACACATCGACTATTACCGTCACAGAGTATCGTTCAGGTCACTTGAGGGTGACGCTTATGTCCATCGTGGAAAGTGGGATGTTCAAGTAGGTCGTGCAGGACCATTGGGTCAATCGATGAGTGAACTCATGGATCAATTGGCATGTCTCATGCTTGATGATAGCAAGGGAGGGGAACAAACTAATTTTCCTCCCGTGTTCGATCGGTTTCAGGACATGTTTTCCAATGATTTCTCGGGGTTACCACCCGAGAGGGATGTCAATTTCACGATCGAGTTGTTTCCAGGAGCGGAGCTAGTTTCTATTCCACCATATTGAATGGCACCTCCAGAACTCCAGTAACTAAAGGTTCAGCTTGAGGATTTGGAGCATAAAGTGTTTATCCATCCTATAACGTCTCCTCGGGGATCTCCTGTGATTTTTGCGAAAAAGGCCGATGGATCGTTGAGACTCTGTGTTGACAATCAGAAGTTGAATCATATGACGGTGAAAAAATGGTACCCTCTTCCTAGAATTGGTGAGCTATTTGATCAGTTGAAGGGGGCATCGGTGTTTTCAAAAATTGATATGAGGTTGGATTATCACCAATTGAGGGAGAGTTCTTCTGTTGTACCACAGACCTCTTTCTGAAGTCGGTACGGGTTGTTTGAGTTTGTGGTAATGCCCTTAGGCTTGACCAATGCATCGGCGGTGTTTATGGCTTTGATGAACCAGATCATTCATCCCAATCTAGATCAGTTTGTGTTTGTCTTTATTGATGATATCTTAGTGGACTCGAAAACTCATGACGATCATGTACAACACCTTGACATCGTCTTGGGTATGCTAAGAGAGCATCGGATATACGTCAAGCTATCAAAGTGTCAATTCCGGATAGGTGAAGTTAATTTTCTTGGTCACATCATCTCGGAGGTAGGTGTGTCAGTGGATCCAGAGAAATTTTAGGTTGTTTTATCTTGGGAGCATCCCAAGAGTTTTCTGATGTTTGGAGTTTTCTGGGTTTGGTCGGGTATTACTGAAGTTTTATCCAGTATTTCTATCTCTTGGAAGAACCACTATCGGGCTTGACCAAGAAGGGAATAAGGTTTGAGTGGTCTGAGGCTTCTGATAATTCCTTTCAATAGTTGAAGAGGCGGTTTACAACTGCACCTATCTTAGTCTTACCTGAGCCGGGTAAGAAGTGTATCGTATTTTGTGATGCGCCCGGAGTCGGACATGGGGTTGTGTTGATGTAGGATGTGCGGGTTGTGGCTTATGGGTCGAGGCATCTGAGACCCCATGAGCAGAACTATCCCACTCTTGACCTTGAGTTGGCTGTAGTAGTGTATTCCTTGAAGTGATGGATCCACTATCTGTTTGGAGAACGATTTACCGTGTTTACTGACCATAAGAGTTTAATGTATGTCTTCTCACAGCAGTATCTGAATCTTCGGCAGAGAAGATGGGTTAAATATCTCCAGTCTTTTGACTCTAATTTGGTGTACATCCCAGGAAAGGGAAATAGTGTTGCTGATGCTCTAAGCCGGAAGGTTCAGAACCAGGCGTTTCAGGAGTCCATCACTGAGTAGAAGGTGATGGGATTGTTTGAAAAGATGCACCTAGAGGTGCAGGAGGATAATGGTCAGGTCACTCTTGCTTCCTTAACAATGTAGTCGATGATCTTGAGTCGGGTTAAGGAAATCCAGCTTGATGATCCTGAGTGTTTGATCATGAAGGAAAAGCTTAATGGTGGGGAGATAACATCTGGTTGGGTCGTCGGTGTGGACGGTGTTGTTTGTGCTTGTGATCGTGTGGTTGTGCCAAAGTGTGTGCAGGAAGAGTTTATGCATGAGTTTCATGAATTGAAGTGGGCAGTGCATCCTTATTTGACCAAGATGTACCGTGATCTCCTAAGGTAGTTTTGGTGGCCTGGAATGAAGAATGATGTTTCGGGCTCTGTGGCACGGTGTCTTACCTGTCAGCAGGTGAAGGCTGAGCATCAACGCCTAGGCGGTTTGTTGCATCCATTTCCCATTCCGAAATGGAAGTGGGATGATGTAACAATGGATTTTTTCATGGGTCTTCCGAGGATGTTGTGGAAGAATGTTGCAATCTGGGTGGTTGTGGATCGGTTAACGAAAGTGGCTCACTTCTTACCGATTCAGGAAACCTTTACAGTCAACTAGTTGGGTGAGCTATATGTTCGAGAAATAGGTTTGTTTTATGGTGTTCTACAGACCAAAGTTTTGGATCGAGATCCTCATTTTACATCACATTTCTTACAAGGGCTCCAGAAATTTCTAGGCACACAGGTGTTTTTGTGTACGACTTTCCACCCGTAGACAAACGGGCAGTCGGAGCGTGCGATCCAAGTGTTGGAAGAAATGTTATGAGCTTGTGTCTTGGACATCGTTGGTTCTTGGGAGAAGCACCTATCATTTTGTGAGTTTTCTTACAACAACAGTTTTCAGGCTACAATTCAAATGGCACCGTTTTAGGCACTTTACGGGAGACCATGTAGATCTCTGTTGTGTTGGTTAGAGGCCGGTGAATCTAAGTTATTGGGACCATGTCTCGTGTAGGATACTTCAGAGATAGTTAAGCTGATCAGGAAGCGAATGGCTATGGCTCAGAGTAGGTAGAAGTCGTATTCATATTGGAGGTGTAGACATCTATAGTTTGGGGTGGGTGATAAAGTGTTCCTTCGGGTGTCGCCATGGTTGGGTCACCGATGGATTCAGAAGTAGTGTAAGTTGGCACCCAGGTATGTGGGACCTTTTGAGATTGTGGAGAGGATCGGACCAGTGTCTTACTGATTGGATCTTCCATAGCAGTATGGTGGGATTCATGATGTGTTTCATGTGTCACAGCTTCGATGGTATCACCCTGACCCATCTCTTGTGGTTTAGGTTGAAGATGTGGAGCTTGAGGATGATGTGTCCTTTAAGGATCATTTGGTTCATGTGGTGGATCATGGTGAGGAGGCCCTACGGGGCAAGGTTGTGCCATTGGTTCGAGTACTATGGAAGCATGAGAATGTTCAAGAAGAAACTTGGAAGCAGGAATCATAAATGCGGGCTCAGTGGCCCAAACTCTTCTCTTTGGTGGAGCAATCAATCTTGGGAGCTCGGCTCGAGGACGAGCCGTTATAAGGTGGGGAGGTTGTGAGATCCCGGTTTTTGGAAAGGTATGTTATTGTTGTGTTTTGGGTTAAACCTTTTTTTGGGACTTTAAAAGGTTTATTGAAAGTGTGAGAGGCCTTAGGGGTGTTTTGGGGGCTCGGGTCACGGAGGAAGGGAAGTCGGGGAAAGCATACCAAGGCGCACAGCCCGCGCACGGTCAGCCAAACCGGGTGGCCTGCCCAGGCGAAACTGTGTGACGCTTCCTCTTATGGACAAAAGTGAGTGTGTGGTTTGCGCAAGGTTTTCCAAACCATGTTGCTAGACCATGTGGCTCCTCTTCCTTAGGAAAGTGGTGTGTGCACGGTCTACGCACGGTTTGTTAAACCGTGTGGCTAAACCATGTGTCCACTTATGTTTGGAAAAATTACATGTTTTTGACTCTGTTATTTAAAACACCACTCGGGATTTTCCTCCTCTCCTCCTCTCTCAGTCCTAGCAACGAACTTTTATAACCCAAGCTTCGCAAGGGTGGTTCTCCTTCGATTCTTGGCTTTTTAGAGTGTCGTTTGTTGCGGATTGAAGCTCTGGGTAAGACTAATCTCCTCCTTGGTTCTTTTCTTGTTTTAGGGTTTGTTTCTTCTCTACCTCTGGTTCCAAAACCCTAAAACCCTATCTTTTGGGTGAGTTCTAGGTTGAAGATCTAAGGGTTGGTCGAATCAAGGTCTAAGGACTCGATTGAGGGTGCATTCAACCGCGAATTCGAGGTAGGTGGTCTACAAGTGGTATCCCATGGTTATTTGGGTGATTTGTGCATGTTAAATTGTGTTTTCGCTTTCCCATGGTTATGTTTTGAATAACATAGGAATGTTTGATAGTATTGGTGTTTAAAATGGTAAATGGGAACCCTCATGATCCCCGTGGGATGTGTTGGGATTGGATTTGACCTAATTTAGGGCCATACATGGGATGTACCAGCTTTTCCCGGATTTGGGGATTGATCATAAATAAGTTACCTTGTTGTAATTAATTGTAGAGCCTTGATAAATATGTTGGCATGATTGGTGGAACATTGGAAGGAAGTTAGGTGATGCACCTTGACTTGGAAACTAACCTTAGGGTTATTTGAATTGGAATGTATGGTTGATTCATTGAAATGATGAACAGGTTAAAGGGGTTAATGTGTAAATTTATTCAAGACCATAATGGGATAGATTATGGGTTTAGGATGAAATGCTTAGTGAGATAGGCATAACACATGTGAATTGGGTGAATGGTTAAATGATGAGAAATGGTAATGTGTTAATGGGTTAAGGCATGATGTGGTTTCCCATGTGGGTTGTTGTGAATGATGTTTTCCGATGGGAAATGGTTGGAAGTTTGATTGTTACATATATATAAGCATGTGCAAATGGCTTCGTAGAGTGGGGTATGACATGAGGATCTATACCAACGGGTCAAGTGAAGACTGAGGCTTTAAATTCCACCCAAAATGCACGGGTTAGGAAAGGGGGGTGAGGGTATATTCTCCTAATGGTTGCATCCACCTGGATTGAGGCTTCGAGGTGAGGATATAGTTTCTATGAGGTGTTATTCCTACTGAGATAGGATAACGATGTGTTTACCCTATTGCATGTGATTGATGGCCTTAGACCAATGTAACATGATGGATGTGATTAACCAATGGAAATGTGATGAAATGGTAAGTTATGGTAAATGGTAATGAATGAATGGTAATGGAATGGCAATTTATTGGGTCTTAAATTGGTTAATGGAACCTTAAATAATTACTTGGAATTTGTCATTCATTTTCCCTTTTCATGCACTACCTGTTTATACTGGATATTTTGTGGACAACGTTGGTGGTGGCCTACAAACTTGTATTCACACTCTGCTCGGGCCGCCATTGGGTACCCAAGAAAACTTCATGTTTTCAGGTCAGGAAAAGGGAAAGGGACCTTGATAGATAGCAGAGTGGACGTGGGTAGCACTTGGTGGAGGATCTGGAGTTGGAGTCGGAACCATTTTGGGGATTTTGGCCATTGTCTTTATTTTTGGGCTTTTGTTCACTTTTGAACTTGTAGTATGACATGGAATATTTACTATTGTAAATGTTTGTTATAGATGTTCCTTGTTTATTCGTTATTGTTTCCGTTATTGGTTGTCTCTGTTGTGGCTTACTCTAATAAAAAGGGGGTATAGTCTGCCCACTTGACTACATAGACCTCCGCTGCTAGTCGGCAGCCTTTGGCGTACGGGGAGGTGCGCTTAAGGTCATGTAACCATCCGGCTCGGAGAACTGTTTTAGTGGCTTCCGGGTCAGGAACGTTACAACTCATGTTCCAGAATAAATTATGATCTCAAATTTCTTATACGAGGGACCTGAAACTATGAAATCATCATTTAAGATAAAGTGATGGGGTTAGATGAATTAATATATATTAATTTCTTTAATTTGATAATTTAATGGTACAAAGATACATATGAACCACTGTAAATATGTGGATAAATTGATTTATTTAATAATTTATACTTAATGGACAAATCCATCAAAGTGAGAGTCTCTAGTGTCTCCAATACATCAATTATTTTCAAACCAAAATTACCAATCTACACAAAATGGTGGGTGTACTAAATTTGCCTCTAACTATCTCACTAATAGGAGCTATATTAATGATCATGTGTATCCACAACACATGAACAAAGTAAATGGTCTATATTCACACTATCCTCTCATGTCAATCTGTTATTTCCAGCGGGTAATTCATAAACGTGGCTCCAAACACATTTTGTTCCTCATCACAATCAATAATGTTCATCATACGATAAACATATATCCTCGTCTATGACACATAGAAGATTTCATGAACCAAATACAATTGTGGGGGAATGTATATTTTATATGAATCCTCAAAAATTCATAAAATAATATCAAATTACATGATGAGTTTGATTGGTTGTTCTTATCCATATAATAAACTCTAAAATCCTCATTGAGGGGCATCCCTTAGAAAACAGGTTCTCTCTAATTAATCTCCCGGAGCCAATGATGTACATCTACCTAAAATTTATATCTTCCATAGGATATCGTGATTTAATCACTGAACAACTGAACCATTTTCACCATCCTATACAACATCACTTTCCC
Organism: Viscum album; assembly: GCA_963277665.1. Taxonomy (NCBI): domain Eukaryota; kingdom Viridiplantae; phylum Streptophyta; class Magnoliopsida; order Santalales; family Viscaceae; genus Viscum; species Viscum album. The sequence goes on along the minus strand of OY728130.1, from coordinate 539,364,451 downwards.
TACATGTGATACCTCTCTATTATTAGTCTAGAATAACGGTGAATTATTAGGACTCTTTTAAAGGCCCTTAATTATTTTTTACCTATAGATGATTGATTGTTATTATTTTATGAAAAAATATTCAAATGGAATGTGATTCTCATTGATTCAGAAGAAGTCCAACACACATTCCACAATATATAATCTCATAGCTCAATATTCCACCCCTCTAACAATCCTTTTGGGTGTGAAATGTTGAACTCACATTCAGCAAAGTTCTAAATCCCTTGAATAATAATCTAAAAAGTTTTTACATAAACCAAACATCATGGTCAGAAATGATTGATGAATGTACCCTATTATGTCGTAAGAGATTTTGTTCAAAAAAATTCAAAAAAACTCTCAACTACACTCTAATTTTTGCTATCAATTATGTGCACCAATATTTTATTCTAGTTAATAGTAACCCAGATAAAATTATGGACATTATCATTCTATGTAATCCCTTTCAAAATGTGTATGGATATATCATACCATTTCCTTTAAAAGATCTAATGGGGATTTATCAATCCTATTGAAACATACTACTCAACCTTCACATGTGTACACAAGAGACCACAAGATGTTTACATGGAAATTCATCATCTAATGTTAGGCCACAAAAACTAATGATGACGGTAATTGTACATAATATCCACATAATGTTTTATAGACAAGGGGGATGTGTGAAAATCCTCCATCAAGTCCTCACACTAAATGATTGAACCCACTGCCTTTCCCATGAATGTGAAAACCCGATCCCCTTCTCTATATAAACCATATATTGTATTTCCAAATGACATCTAGTTATAGCAGACCTCATAATAAATGTTTCCCAAATGAGACTCTCTCACCAACAGATGATGTTTGAGAGTCACCACCATCATCAGATGAAAAAATATACCCCTCTCTTCCACAATTATTATCTTTAATGAATACAACTATTCAGATATATAATCCAGCATGTTAGAAGATAGAATCATACTAATATAATCTTCCAATATATTTAAATTATTATATGTGTAGACTATTTTGCGATTATATTCCTATAATAACTATAATTGAGTCTTATATCTACAATTTAAATATTTCTGAGTTAATATATCACTAGAGATCTTGTGGTCTGAATAGAAAATGATATTCTATATAATTAATTATGTTTACAAAACATTAAATTAATATATAGATGTTGAAAAAATAGTATTTTGGTTACAATGGCTTGAGAATCTGGATTACATGATTGGTGATGATAAAATAATGCTCTCCCTAAATGAGTCAGAGGAAACCAAAAGATATAAATATTAAAATTATGTCATTTAAAAGGATAAATATTGATTATATTTTTTAATAAGATGATGTATTGTATAGGAATAAATGAAGTAAAACTAGTACTTCACTAAAATACCAGAGTGATGTTTTCCCTATTAAATCTTGAGCACATAGCATCTAGACCTTTAAAAATATTTTATTTAAAAGTTAATTATATATAAATATATTTTGAAATGATATAGAGTCATCTAAAGTGAATGGTAATAGTATGATTTATTAACTGGATTGAGATAATGTGTTGACACCCACAATTTATCACACTTAAAATTGATTACATGAACTGCTAGATAAATAAAAATAAACCAAGTCATTTATAGAGGTATCCCATTGTTATTGTTTACATTTTTTGTAATGATACAAATTTCACATCTATTTTATTTTCTATTATTTTTAAGATTTATATAATGAATATTGATTCAATATTATAGAAAAATAAACTCCCACATGAGAAAATATATAAACATATGGGAGCATTTGGCTTACACAATCACATTCAATTATCTATATTACAATATAACACCATAAATTCCCAGAAAATATTATTAATGATGAACAAAAAATAATTTTTGACCATATTGTGTTCACTATTTATAAATTTATTTTTGAATTTTATCACATTTAAATTACATATGCCACTGTGAAAACAATGTGTCTCTAGATCATGAACAAGGTCATTCCGATTTAAAGAAACAATTATAGGGGAGACTAATTTATAATTTAAAAGGTATATTTTGATCAAGATATTTTTTATATTTTTAATAATAAATTATTTAAAACCCCTTGTTAATGAATAAAAGATAATCAAATAAATCTATTGAAACTCGAGTAAAGCCATAAATTGGGGCCCAAATGAAATTTCAATGATATATAAGAACTTGTTGTTTTACGGACAATAAAATACTATAATTCGTGAAATGATATTATAAGATCTAGATACCACTATTTTACCTCCATAGAATAAATATCTCAATTTTACCCAAGTGATGCCTTCTATATTGGTAATTTAATTGTAAAATTTTCAATATAGTGTATAAGAGAATATAAAATCCATGATTCAAAAAAATGAGAAACCGTGTTAGTGGATTTTTCTCAGAAGCATTAGATAATGAGGGGGGATGTGGAACATAAAAAAAGAAGGGGAAAATTAACATATATGGTTGTTATTTTTATTATATCATTGAATTATAAATCCATGAAGTGGAAGAGAGAAATGAATGGGTGGAATTTTTTAATGAAGTTAATGTTGGATAAATACCTCAGCTATATTCTCATAATTTATCATTAACATCCCTAGGTTGTTATCTATAGTTAAATTTTCATCATTGTGAATCATGTTTATAAAATAACAATACCAACATTCATTTCTATTTTGAATGGGAAAGTGCACTGTTAAAATATATATATAATTATGTTTTTTATTATATGTTTTCATTACATTTAATTATATTTAAAAATAAACTAAAATTGAATTAATTATTAGTTTTATTGTATGTTATATCACAATTAACATTACTGATAAATGCATTTTCTTCATTATATATATAATTTCAAATCTAATTTCAGTGGTCAAATTCTATTTTTTTGATGTATTTTGATGCAAGGATAATATAGGGTAAAAAATAAATGTAGGGAATGTGTAAATCATGATATTAAAAGTAATAGATTTAAAACTACATTTGAATAATGGATTAAGGAAAAATATTATATCATAATAATAATATGTGGTTTATTTTCTAATATATAAATAATGTGTCTCTACTGGTATCCATGGGAATTCATTGAGGACTCTATAGTCATAAAGTGGATCTTGAGAATGCACCACAGTTAATGGAAACCAATATCAATTCATTAAATTACACTGTTACCCAAATTACATTATGAAATAATCTCTATTAGTCCATTTACCTTAACAAATGTATGTTTTATCTAATTACTAGTACTATGAGATATCTAACATATTTTGGGTGATTAAAAAAGGAATGGAAACTTAAAACGCTATCATGTAGATTCATATATATATTATTTGGATAAGGTAATGTAGAATATAGGATAAATTCAATATTTGAACTCCATGGAAGACATTGGTAATTTTGATACACTATTTCATAAAGTCCAAAAGGTCAGGTAGATGAGTTTTTACTCTAAAAATATTGTTAAATAGATTTCCAAATGTATGTTTAACACAAAATGATCAATGTCAGTTGAAATGGGTAATTTTGATCCACATAACAATGTGAAACAACAAATAGTGATTTTTTCCCACAAAAGACCACAATGTAGACATTCCCAACAACTTCATTCAATGAAAATGTAGTGTTTGGAGAAAAAGATAGATACATTTACTCTGATATATATATTTAGATATCTATTCGGAATATTTGTGAATTTAATATGATAAATATCAAATGTGGTCCATATGTTCTTATAAAACAATAAAGCATTTGAAAACTACTCTAAGCACTTAATGAGTATGGAATGGAGAAAAATCCCTGTGGGACATTAATATATATAGAATACATTTCGGAAATGTGAATAAGTTATGCTAACCAATGAAATATTTTAACAAACCACTTTAATCAATTAATGTATTCCATTATCTTATTAAGAAATAGTGGTTATTAAATGAAAGAAAATAATTAATGAACAAGGGAATGAGGAAAATTGTTTTAATAAATGGAGTGCAAGTATATTTCTCTACTGGTTGACCTCATCACACACAATTAATATATAATGATCATAGTTTGTGAAATAGTTTCATATTTAAAATCCCATTAATAGAATCAGGGATAATTTTCTTGGATATCAAAAATAATAATAAATTAAAAATGATATTATGAATGAATTTCAGTGTAGTAAGTTTCACTATTGATCACAAGATATTATGATACTTATTTATTATATTTTATTTTATTATTAAGAAATGTTTGATAAATCATTTAGATGATAATTAAGTGGTATATTTGCGATAAATCATTAAATTCATGAATTAAAAGAATATTTTATGTCTTATAGATAAATAATTATAGTATTAATAGATTCATCATCTAATTGATTAATATAAGTAATTAAAAAGGTAATACGTTTGGAAATCCAATCAAATACACTTCGAGTAGTGAGATAGTTCTCTAAACCACCAGATTGTTTCAGGAAACCTAGTCACACATTAATAATATAACACATTATCCTAATCCTCATTTATTTTTAGCACAAGAAACCATAGAATATATTCAGATTTCTTTATTAATCCGAATTGTGACATGAGAGAATATTTTTATTGGATTAGTGACTATTATTATATCAATGAAATGAATTTAATCATAATAAAAACGAATCAGCATAACTATACTGAAAATACCAAATGGTTACTTAATTTATTCATAATATAGTTCATACATTTATATTATTATCATACTCTTATCAACCTAGAATTATTCAGATAATCTATATCTTTCATACATGATACTTTTATTTGTATTATTAGACAAACAATATATTGGAACTAATGTTTTTCACACATATGTTAAATTATAATTTTAAGCTAATCATAATGGATAATTTTAACTAGGGAATCATCTTTTTTACGTGTTTCATGACCATGTCCATATGAAGGGAAGCTATGTGGATTCTATATATAATTTATCATTGATCATAGGGAATATAGATATATAGGTATCATCATTAGATTCATTATATAAATGACATACTTTTATTTTCATTGATATGTAAAATGAACTCCCTAACATTTAATTGTACTAACAACCTAATAGTGAATTTGATTGAATAACACAATAATGAAATATGATCATTATGATCATTACAGATCATTATTCAAATGATATCAAATTGAGTAAACTTTAGAAAACTCTTATTTTATTCTACGATAAGAAAAGTAATGTAGGAGAATATAATGTGTTCATATGAGATAATATTTATTTAATGTTACATAATTTCCCAATGAAGATGTATGTACCTAAAAAAAAACCTACATAAAAATATTTTTAGCAATCTCCATCATTATACTTGGTCATCATATTCTTCAGTACAAAAAGTAGAATGCACATTTATTAATATTAATATTATCTTGGAGACTATCCTTCCAAAATATCCAAATTATGATTCTCAATTTCTGTTGAAGTCTCAATATATAAATGATATCTAAAGGAAGTACCCAAGTTCAAGGATTCCGTATGAGCCTAGGATACATGACCAATGAGTAGACTATGTGAATGTGATTTATGATTAATATTTGATCATATAGGATTTTTAATAAAACCACATTTTCACTCAAATTATATTATTCATATCGAGCATTTGATGTTGTTGTTTTTTGGCTATGTGTTTCAGTATTATTTACAAATGAAACTATCATACGTCACTCAAGAATTTGTAAGATGATAAACATCATGATTGAATGAATTATTATAGTTTATTTTCATGATAAATTTTATCTACAATGATGGAATATGATAAATTCAAATAATTTATTCATGATATCATTATAAGTGTCCTTGGGAAATGACGCAAACCACTATTCCCACCATGATAGTTCAAGTATGGGTGTAAAAACCCTAATCCCCCTCGAATAGGTTTGGGGATGTCGAATAGCACTGAGAGGGTCTATCTAAAATTGGTGAATTTCCTTAATGAACCTATATAAACACACACCACCATCTCCATGAAAATGTGTTGAATAATATAAATAAAATACTTTATCATATATTGTAAAACAATGAATCCATTAACATCAATGGTATACATTAGAGTACAATAGTATGATCGAAATAAAAAATGGGAATATTCAATCCCATCGTTAAACATAGTTTGCAAATGACATTAATTTGAATAATGTTAAAAAACTTAGATGACCCAGCTCATTATCCCCATTTGTTTCCATCATATGCAGCCTATTAACCCATTTATCATAAATCTCCTATGATGTCTCTATCGATATTTATGTTATCTATAAAATACATTGTATGTGAAGTAAAATAACATAAATTGGTGAATATATATATACCCTATATGATTTATTGAATACCAAAAATGGTGTAATTAAAAGACAGAATATATTACATATCATCCTATAGTAAGAGGGGAAAAACCTAACACGTATATTCATATAATGAATCCTAGTATAGAGAGAAAAGAGATCAATCTCTCATATTACAGCCAATATTGAGGAGTCTACCTATAGAAATGAAATTACATCTGTACTTCAAATCATCATGTGATACCAATCAGTAATATTATTGGAGGGGTTTCTCCACCTAGTTTTTCTCCACATATAATGGGGACTCTACACATGTGGAATACCCACTCCTCGCCAAAGACTGAAGATAGTTGAGTACCACTCCATTGATAGAGGACATGTTTCCATATGTGGGAATATAAAAAAAATCAACATATTTAATGAGTAAGGGGGAACCAATAATTGTTCTGATAGGGGTGCACCATCCACGGAATCACACTGATTTTTATTCCCTAATCACTAAAATCCTAAATAATTAGTTAATGAAGTCTCATGCATGGATGAAATACCATCATAAATTGTATTCCTACAAAATGTAACCATAATGTTCTATGTGGATGAAAACTCTTGGTAGGCTAATCATGGGAAAAATATGATTCCCAGAAAAGGATATATATATAAGAGGAATATGTTAATGGGGGATGTTATTATCATGTAAATGGGAATACACAATGTGTAAACTTTCCTTGATGCCTTGTTGTGTTCTCCCCTGGACACGACGTCTAAATCAAAATCTCACTACACCTTACAGATCATCCGGTAGGGTTTTTTATTTTCTGGTTTACTTGTGATCGATTATATTAGTATTTGGTCATGTATGTGGTTGTTTTTAGTATCATATTCCTGTATTATTACATGTTCATTCTTGTGTAGATAGTTAATGACCATTTATATGGCCATGTCGATAACAATGTACTGCTAGATTACATGGTGATCTGCATGTATAAGGTCACATGGTGTGTGGCGGGTCCATATAGTTTTTCATATTTATCTCCAACTAAAACCCTGAAAACCACATCTAAGGGACAACACAACATGTCTTATTCACAATACATACTTTGTAGTTATATTTTCATAGAATCCTGTTAATGATATAAGTTGTTAATATGTACCACTGGTGTGGAATGTTTCACCAAGATCCACGCTAGAGTTCATGCATCTATGACCTTCCACACCAGATCTATCATCGATTGATGTATTGTAATCACCTAAATCCCATATAACCCATCACATTATTCTAAACCACCACCATAGATCAAATATAATGTATCTAACCACTAAAATATGTTTCTATAACCCATACCTAGAAACTCATCCTATGTTGAATTAAAATCATAGTCTCACTAATTTTTTACATAGTCTCGTGTAATTTAGGGTTTAAATCATCCTTAAACCCACCCAAGAACTATATTATTGTGACCTCAAGGGCCAAGGTGAATAATATTGGTGAAAAATACATAGTAATAGGAAAAATACATTTTTTCCAAGAATTAATTACTAAAGATCATATAATTGGGTATTTTTAAGGATGATAATGACTTATTAGATCAATTGATTTCAAATGAATTATGGAAATGCATAATAAGAGATCAATAAATAACATATCAAATAGAAGTTAATTAAATTAAATCATGATAAATTAGGTGTAAATCTATTTAAAACAACCCTAAATTTTTTAATGATTTTTCACTTGTGAATAACATGTTCACCATTGATAATGGGGATCTACTACATTGTCCACAACTAGATCAACCTATATATGATCTCTGGTCATTATCTTATCTCGATCCACTAGTGAAGAATGCCCATTTTCCACATTTAAAATACAACTAGTGTTATGCGACTAACCCTAAATATTTTCTATATTAGGATATTTTTAAATATTATGATTAGAAATTTTAATAATAATAATTAAATAAAAATTTGTAGATTATTAACCGCATCCAAAATGGTCACCTCCCTCAGAACATCTAATGAAAATAGCCATAGGTCATTCCTAGGTTTAAACTCATGTTTCAGAATAAATTATGATATCAAACTTACCATATGAGGGACTTAAAACTATAAAATCATCCTTTAATATAAAATTATGTGGATGAGTAAATTTAGTTATATTAATTTCATTAATATGATACTTTCATTGTTCAATGACACCTATAAACCATAGTAAATAGGTGGATAAATTTATATATTTAATAATTTATATATAATGGAATAATCCATCAAAATGATAGTCTATATTTTTTCCAATACTTTAGTTGTCTTCAAACCAAAATTACCAATCTACACAAAAAGGTGGGTTTACTAAATCTACATCTAACTCACTCCCTTACAGGATCTCTACTTACGCTCTTGTTCATCCACAACACATGAAGAAATGAAATTTTCTATCCTTGAACTGTCCTCAAATGTCAATCTGTGATTTTATGTGGGTCTGTTATAATGGGGGCTTCATCCAAATTTTCTCCCTCATCACAATAAATAATGTTCATCATATGATAAACATATATCCACATCTGTGACACATAGAAGATGTCATGAACCCAATCCAACTGTGGCGAAAAGGATTTTTTATATGAAACCTCGACAAAACATCATATAATATCAAATGACATGATGAATATGATGGATTGGTTTTATCCCTAGAATAACCTCTAAAATTCTGGTTGAGGGGTGGACCTCAAAAAACATGTTATCTCTAATTGAACTCCAGGATCCAATGATGTACATCAGCCTAAAATTTATATCTTCCATAATATGTCAAGATTTTATCAATAATTAACTGATCTATTTTCACCAACATATATAGAATAACATTCCCTACATGTAATTCCTCTATATTATCAATCAAGAATAAGGTTGACTTATAGGGACTCTTGTAAAGGACATTAACTATTGTTGTACCTATAGTAGAGTGATAGTTATTATTTTATAAAAAAATATTCCAATGGAATGTAATCCTCCTAGCTTCAGAAGAAGTCAAACACAAAATCCCGTAGTATATCAACCCATAGCTCAATATTCCACTCCTCTAGAAATCCTTTAGGGTGAGAAATGGTGTACTCACATTCAGATGGGTTCTGAAAACCTTCAAAAATTCTTCTACGAATTTTTGACATAAACCAAACATCATGGATAGAGATTATTGATAAATGTACCCCATTATATTGTACGAGCTTCTGTGTATACAAATTCCCCAAAACAAACATCTAAACTCTCATTTTACCTATCAATTATGTGAACCAACATTTATGTTCAATCAATATTAACATAGATAAAATCATGGACAATGTCATTCTATGGAATCCCTATCGAAATTTCCATGGATATATCCTACCATTTTCACTACAAATCTAAAGGGGATTTAACAATCCTATTGAAGTCTACTACTCAAACATCTCTTGTGTACATGAGATACCATGGGAACTGAACTTGGAAATTACTCATCTCATGTTATCCCACAAAAACTAATAATAAAGGTAATTGTACAACATATCCACTTAATGTTGTATAGACAATGGGATGTGTGAAACTCCTCCATCAACTCCTCACACAACATGATTTAACCCACTTCCATTCCCATAAAATGTATAACCTGATCTCTCATCAAAAGATTCTATATATTTTATCTTCAAATTACATCTTAGTATATGGGACCTCACCATAAATGTTTCCCAGATAATCCTCTCTCACCAACTGATGATGTTTGGGAGTCACCACCATCATCAGAAGAAAACATTTACCCCTCTCCTCTACCAGTATCATCTTCAATGAATACAAATATTCAGAAACATACTCCCACATGATAGAAGATAGAATCATACTAAGGGAATATTCCCACACATTTAAATTCATATAATTTTGGAAAGTATTGAGATTATTGTCCTATAAAAACTTCAATTGATTCCTATATCTATAGTCTAAATCTATATGATTTAATATATTATAACAGATCTTGTGTTCTGAATACACAATGAAATTCTCCAAAAAAATATGAGGCCTCCATATCAACTTAGGGAATAAATCCACTAAAAACATTTTCCTGAGTATAATTTTTCTTCTAGATTATTTTCAAATACACATACCCATTTCTAATCACTACCATTTTATCCATAAACACACAACTTGGCCTAGAACTAGTGGAATAAAAAATAATTATGGATAACACAAACATCTCAAACAGTATAAATTTTGTAAAATTGGTCAACCTCATTATCACATCAAAAAAGTCTCATTGACCCTTATCGATGAAGATATATGACTATCCATTCCATTTGTGGGTGGTTAAAGGGGATGATATCCATGGAAAATCTGTTACAAACCACCTATAGTACCCCCACCAAACCAATGAATCATAACAACACTTACATGATTTTTGGTGGTTCCCAAGAATGAACAACATAAATATTCCTCGAGCTCACAGTGAATCAATTATTATAGATGAAATATCAAAAAAAATCAACCTAAAGGTAAAAAAATGGAACTTTTAGTCCTTACCATAATGCTGGTACTCTCAAATTATGTCTAGGAAAGTCTATATTATTTTCATAACAATCCACTAATGTCATGTAAATGAGTTTTTCATCATGGATGATAACAAAAAATCACTCAATTTTTGACTTCTGTATCTAGATTATACCATCCATAACATCATGGTGGAACTCTTCACACCAAACAACATCACCAGAATCTCTTATTTTCTGTAGTGACATTTGAATGTTATCATTGTAATTTCATTCCATAAAACACCCCAATTGGTTTTATCTAGACATGAGATTGATAATTAAGAAAAAACACACAAATATCAACATTTTGATGATATCAAAAATTCAGGGAAAATGTTTTTCAGTCTTTCTTATTACCTAATTCGTGTGATGAAAATTAATACAAATCCCCAATGCCCCATCTTCATTTCTCAAGGAAAAACTGGATCTTCCTTGTAGATCATACTAGGTTTTATGATACCCTTAACCCAAAGGTCCGATAATTACACACTAATATCCCCTTTCCTTGTAGGATAAATTCTATATTCCATATAAGTTATCGTTGTAGTCACATGGTATATGTCAATTTATAATTCCACATCTAGCCATATATGTAGTTCTATAACAACCTCGAGGAAGTCATCCATACAATCATCCACTACTGAATGAATGATTATTAATATAGAGAACATTAATCCAAGGGATTCAGAATCTAACTTAAGGGAAATTTTGTGTATATTTCTACTAATAAACCCACTTGGTTATAAATGACATCCCTTTCCCTCATTAAAGATAATATAATCACATTTTTTAAAAGGCGTCTAACTCGTATGTGATGATTTTAAATATGGTCATGAACCATGAACAGTAAGTGAATGCCCTAGACAATTCCCTAATGTTTCAACCTGATTTAGTAGAGGGTCCACAAGTTACTCTCTCTACTAATAACAATATTTCACTGCCAAATCATATTTTATATAGAGCAATCAATCCCTGTACGAAACAATATTTATAACAGCACGAATAAAATCTCAACTGGAAGCTCCAGATCCCACAAAAGGTATAAGAAGATAATAAAATGAATCTCTATTTTGTATATTATTAATAGGTGAATAGTAGAATAAACATAAATCACACCATGAATTAATTCAAGCATATCCTAGTAATAAGCCTCCATTGCATGTAGTTATCCATGGCATCAACTTATATCACATTGAGCCTAAAATTAGCCACCAGGTGGTAGTGGTAGAATTATATTATAGTGTCCCCTTCCACCAAAATCTCCACCATTAGTAGAGAATTTAATCCTTTATCTACACTACTACCCTTGGGGATACCCTGAATAATCATTGGACATCCCGAGACATGGTGTTTCCTCTCATGTAGTGATCCATTCTCCATCCCCCGATCATGATCAAGATGACTTGTTGGGAAACACATCCCATTATTCTAATTCTATCACAAAAATATATTGATTCATATACATGATGTATTGATCCGCTATGAGGCCCTTGAGCCATAGATCAACATGTTAGTATTTGGTAAAAGAATGAATCCTTATTCAAGACATTAACATTTTATTCCTACAAGCTATTACATATGGCTTCCCACATGATGCTTACCACCATCTCCAATATCCCAAAATTCATATTCATGAATTTCTTTAGACAACATATAGCACTCTATAACTCTATCATAGGTTTTAATGAACAATGAGACAATTCTAAAATTGATAACACTACAAGGGACTTTCTTGGAATTTCATGCACAAAATATACCATCTCGTTCCATATCGAGGGAGTAACATGTTTGTTAAGTGAACCTCATAGTGAACAACGAAACTATAATATCACTCTATGAAAATATTATAAGACATTGAATCAACATATAGCATAATCATTAGGGGTAATAATCTACATGAAATAGTTGTTGGATGTATGTCTATGAGAGAATCATCTCAACATATGTCTATGACATCATAATCCACTACCAATCTTATTCATAATGGAAAAGAGTAGTTTTTAGTGTAACCATATGATTGGATTGGGTCCACAAAACATTGAGGACTAAGATCAACATTTAATGATAACCCACAATTTCATATGGATATATATTGCATCAGAACCTCAATGTTCACTAATATCATACCTCCTGAAGTGTTCTAATCATAAACACATCCTTATACTTCCATTCTACTACTATCTTCTTCTCAACATGAGTCAGCACTTCTCCCTACCCCCCACGATGAAGCCCCTCGCATGATACCCCAAAACATAGGCCTCATTAGTAAATGGATTGTTATTGTGACCATGGATCATTATATTTGATGGTTGTCTACATAAAAGAAATCCATAAAGTTATCAATACATAACACTTTTAGATTAACATATATGAGGGATCTGACACACGAATGATCTTCAAAGGACTCTATCTAGAAGAAATCATGTGTTAATGGATTTCTATAATCAATTTCTTTGTAATCCTAGTTAAAAGAACGTAGTTAGAGTCTAGATGAATAGATAATATTTCAGCCACAAGAGTGCTGGGATTTATCTACCGAGTATTGAATATGAGAGACTCCAAAACTATATCCCTATATCCTAAATATAATACTCAAAGTGGGTCCTCATCCTAAAGTAACCTTAGAATAAACCACCTTTAATAACACTCTACCATAACCTGACCTACAAGTGGGCCTCATGGATTTTTTCATGATAGGTTTGATAAACCCATACCTGCCTCTAATAGGGAAGGTGCTTGTGAGAAGTTATGATAAAGGATAATTATAATGGGAGGAGATCTCATAATATACTAGTTTTCACACAAAAAATATATATTTTGAAATGTTCAGAGAAATATAATTAAAACACTAATAAATCTTGAGTAAAACCATGTATAAAAAACATAAAAATAATAAATTTGAGAACCAATGTATAAACTAATGATAAAAAGGGGAAATATGCATTAATAACATAAATTACATGCCAACCTAAGAAAATGTAGAACAATGGAAAAACTAATAGAGCCCGACTAATGATCTACATATCCAACCATTGTATGTTCCCTAGGCACTCAAGTGTCGCAATGATCTTCTGATGTATATGCTGATATTCCTGTAATCATTATAACACCGAAAACTAGTTTGAAAATACCATGATGGGTTTATTATATATATACCCATAAGGATTCCAAAAACCATAAAGAGAGAAATTTAAACAAAGAAAATTAGTCATTCCCACCCATAACAAGAGGTAAGTGAAGACCCTTGACCTATATGCTAATAAAGAAACATATAGAGAAAGAATGGGTATCTACATGTAATAGTATATCCAAAATTGAGGATTCAATTTGCATCATTGTAATTCTATTTAAAATTATAAACATCATGCACCACCTCGCAAAAGTATATTTTCAGGGCTCTACCCCTCATTGATGTTCCATAGGGATGAGGGAGAAATAACTCATATAGAGTAATCATTTCCCCATTAATCAAGAATGTAAGAGAGTACCACAATGTGGATATAGTTAATACCCCCTAGTATGGGGGAGGGGATACTAACGCTGCCTAAGTATAGTGAATTGGGACCTTTTACCTTGGGGGACATGGTAGTACCAACCATTGAATCACTTTGATGATCCGGTAATGATCCATGTCATCATCAAAAATATAATAAAAATTGTTAATTCTCACAAATCATTACATATTTTTTCAAATTCCAAAATGAATTCCATTATAAAATTTTGATAAAAATAGAAACAAGGATAATATACTTAATGAAGAAAACATGATCCATGATGAAGATACAAAATGTTGATGGTAATGGGATAAGTATGAGACATGTAGAAGGGGTTAAATGGTGCGTGATGTTGTCTAGATTTTCGGTTGTGTTCTTCCTTATACATAAAACTGATATCCATGTATCAATAAACATCATGTATAACTTTTAAATGGAATGTATCAATGACAAACTTTGTGAATATGCTCCTCCGTCTGTGCCTATGTACAACAGACTATAACTATGTACATGGTTGTGTCTGAGTATCCGAACCATATCTGAGAAGATGGAAAGGATGATCTACATGGGAAATGTCAATGTCCATATCCATATCTATTCTTATATAATCATATAGTATATGTGAAGCCTCTAAGAATTGGTCACATGAAGTTTAGTGGGTGGACATTGAATTTTATATTTATCACTTCCAAAACACAAGCATCCAAGCCATTGGACTACATAGTGGTTTTTATTCAGAGTACATGTTGCATTCTCATGTTATTGGTTGAATCCCAAGAAATATTTAAAATATTCAATGGAACAAGTTTCACCTTAATTACCAATGTAATTGGAAACAGTGGGTCTCGGATCTCGGGCCATTGATTCCTGATCCATCACTAGTGACCAAATTCTTATCACTTAAACCCCACACTACCCATCCCATAATGAAACGCCACATCCATAACCAAATGATGTAGAATACCAACTGCATTCTATGTTTCCAACACCTTGTAATTGAACATCATTAAATTCCACCCACCGATTGTCATCAGACTCATCCATTGCACAACCACCGTGACTCTTGGGGATCAATCCGTCTCCAACCTAACTAAAAAATTATAAACGATGACCCAAAGGAAAAACAGTTTTGAAAATTTATAAATATTGTGATAAATTCATAAAATCATTATAAATCCATCATTTTAAAATTATTTCTGAAAAAAAATCATATAATATGGAATAATCTCTATGTATAATGATTTATTATATCAATAATATCAAATTAATATTGGTAGGTGTGATGTGAAGATAAATAAATCAGTAAACAAAAAGAAGATAATTAAATCCATTCGTGATGACTAAAATAGTGTGTAAATCCATAAATTTCATACCATACCTAGATTATGGACCCATTTCTAGTGAATAATGTCTTAACCAGCAACTAATAAGACATCTTTTATTCACTCCCTCTCAATAAACCTCTATCTACTCTCTTCTACTTCCCTAACATTGATCTTCCAATGAAGAACCCATGTATTCCAATTCTCAACGCCACACATGGTCTTGTAGAAAACCATAGTAATTTTATATAATTTTCAATTTATTTTTACTATAAATAGGACATTTAATAAAAAAAAATTAAATTTCATAATTTAATAACCACACATGCCAATCATCTATTCTCTCATAACATCCAACACTGACAAACCTTACAACATGCCTAGTGTAAATATTGCATTACAGAATCGACCTTGGAATCAGTTTTCTTATATAGTGTCCCAATCAAATGTAAACACATGTATTATTAAATGATATATTGGTGTTCATTAAAATATATTAATATTTATAATATATTATTTTTAGGGTTTTGGAACACATAAAAACAATTCCAATTCCGATGAATTGTCTAGATACAAATACATAAATAATTAAAGGAAAAATATATCAATACGAGAATAACTACTACATGTTTATCTATTTTCCATGTCACATTTTGATGAGAAGATAGTTTGTTTGTCATATTGGATGACAAAGTATAATTTATAATTAAATTATCACATATTTTTTTGGAATAATGTAATTTTGTTTTTTCATAATCCTTGTTGATACGATGCATAACAGCATTAATCTATTATTTATAGGACTATGTACTTCCTTGATATAGATATATTTTTTGTAATGTCAACGAAATAATGGAATATTAATTCTTTTATTGATTAGTATTACAAGGGGTCATAATATTTATAAAAGTTTCATTCACTAAATAAATTATTTTTTTCAAAATTCAATTATATTATAATTTTAGAGGGACAAATGGAAATAATAAACAAATATTTTAGTGCATGAATTTCATAAATTTCTATTTCTATTTTTTTTATAAAAAATAATATCTGAAGGTTATTTAAGATGCTTTATCACTATATCATCAAGATATTAATTCTTATATGGATTTAGAGAGGTATCAATGATAAGTTCAGCATGATTACATTCAACTTTAGGGATAAAATTATATCCAACAAAAAACATATTTTGTTTTAATGTATGTTAGATTTTTATGAGTATTTATGATGTTTGATAATAAAAATTATACTGGGGGGATTTGGTTGTTAGTTACTATTAATAAATTGTCACATTATCCGTAAGTCATTATTATGTGAAATGTTTTTATAGATTCAAATAAGATATGATATACTTCCTTTTAATTAATTACAGATTTATCTTAACATTTAAGATGTATAGTATAAGTCAATAATACAAAAAATAATGAGTTGTCAATTGTTTTGAATTGATAATTAAATTAATGAATAAAATTTCAATTCATAGTAGTTTCACACATCGACCTATATAGAATGAAAATCATATAATATAACATGTGATGAAATTTGGGAGTGTTGGATGCTAAAAAAGTGAAAATTTTCACTATTTAATGAATGAAATATCAATAAGTGGTGGAATAGGAAACTGTATTTTTTGTAAATAATAATGAAAAATTTTGGGATACAAATTTAATGGCTATATATTTCATTACGCCTAATTCATGATTTATAGAAAATTAATTTTGATAAAATATATTCTCTATTTTGTTCTATTATATTTAGATAAAAATATTTATTCTATTAGAATGCAATCAAGAAAGGATAAATTCATTATAATATCAAAACTGTGTTTTCATAATTATTTTCAATAGTTTTTTTATAATGTCAGAGGTATTGATTTTTCTAGTATTTTATCCATTATATGGAATATATTCACTTATATATGTGTGATACATCATTTTATTAATTAATGTGTATTCACCGCACAAAATATGTATCAATCAAATCATGATGTGTTATTTAGTTACATGTATGGTTCATTATTTAAACCATAAATTATATGATTCATAAATTTATTTATAAATTTTACCTAATATTAATATTTTTCATTAATCACATAGGATTTATAAAACTCTTTTGATTATACGGTTAAAACCCAATTTTTATAGTAGTATTAAAAAATTATTCCAATTAATGCATACTTGTGGGATATTATTAGAGTACAATGGACCTAAAAAAATATAAATATTGATATATTTTTTACATATTCATTGATATAAAATATAATCAAGCCATCAATAAAATTCGAATATTTCATATTTTATATATACATCACATAGATGATTTATTATTTTAGTTTTTTGGATGTTTCTAGTTAACATAAGTGGAATTAAAATACATTATATGAACATACATACTCACAAAAAATAAAAAAAAATGTTACTCCTTGTGAGTTTTAACAAATATTTAAAATTTGATATCAAATTAATATATTATGTGATTATTTGAATCTCCTTTTTCATCTCTTTACACATTTATAGTATTCTAAATATATATAAAACCAATCAATGGTAATATAGAAAAAAAATTGATGGGTAGGATAATGATGATTGAACCGAGTGACCATAAAAATTTTAAATGAGGAATTATTCAACATCACATTATCGATAATATTAGATTTTGAGTTTCATATTGAATTTTTAAATTTCATAAAATGGTTTTTGTAATATGTTATGTATATTTTTTTTAAATAAATCCTGTAGAAATTGATGTTTAAATCGTTATTAATATCTTCTAGAGTTGTGGTTTTGTTATATTTTCATTTAGCCATTAAATATGTTTTATGTTTTTGTTAAAAATAATAATTTTGCTATATTTTTTTAAAAAAAATATTAATCTAAAATAAAACTTTATTTAGGATGATTCAATTCTTTTCTAAATAATTATTATATTTAAAATGGTTTACTGTAGAAATTTATTATAGAAAATCTAAAATTTGATTTTTTAAATTATGCTCATTATTATTCATATATGATATGTTAATCCATTTTAAAATTATAATAAATTAATTAATTCTTATAATAACTATAAAAAAATATATTTATGAATTTTCCATATAAGTATTTATTAAGAATCATTAAATCCATCCATGATTAAGGGATTGAATTTTGTAATATATTTGTTAATATTTGAAAAATATATCCACATTGACTGTTAATATATCTATTTGTTAATGATCTATTAATTTAGAGGTTAGTTGAAGGGCTTCTCACTTAAATTAGATCTATGTAATTAGAAATTATAGTGAGTATCTTCATCTAATGAAACAAATTAATATATTTTATATGATTTTGGGATTTCATGATTTTCATCAGTTATACTATAGATAATACATATATAAATTTAGTGTTATTTTTTCAATATAAATTAAATATTATAATTTTTATTATATTATGGATACATATAATTTAAAATAAATTTTATATTAATAATTCATTATCATTTTTGGAACTCGTTTAGATGGTTTATAATCAAGAGAGGCATTAATTAGATCCTTTGAAGCATACATATGTATTTTATTTACATGATATGGAGTACATAATAGTATTATAAAAAAATGGTGAGATATTTTTTACCCATCATATATAATATGTTCATTGATTTCATTCCCTGTGATCACTCATAATGACTAAAATATTCAAAATGTGTAGGTTGTGAAAATATATATATATAGATATTATGTAACAACAAACCAAATTATTTTTTGTTTATTAAAAACCCACTGTTAAGGAAAAAGTTGGAAACTTGTCCAGACAATCAACCAAAACCATAGGTAATAATCATATATCCGAATTGCGGTTTAATCCATTTAGAAATATTACCTTTATGGAGACTCCATTAAAGGTTGTTGTCCATTCCATCCGGATAATCTTTGAGGAGGTATTCAATGTTTTTGGCCATCCTGTCCCAAGTTTGGATGAGTTCTTCCACAGTAATATTCTCACCATTGAATCCATGTTCCAAAATAATGAGTTTTTTTAAACCAACTGCCATTCTCATCATTCATAGTAGACTGGATGCATCTCCCAAAAAATAATTCAAACTACTATTGAGTAGCATCACCCATAAGTTTTTTATCTATGAATTATTCATTTTTGTTGATGATGGAATCACATTCACCACACTCCATTATTTCCTTACCACTTGGGGGAATAATGTGTTCTAAAATATTAGTTTCAGCATTCACTAGATCCATGATAGGATATTCACTTACTTCTGATTCAATCTCCTTAGGGGTATCAACCTCTGTATGCTTGGCAGATCCTTTGTGCTTGTTATATCTTTTGTTTTCCATGATTTTGGAAACCTTTGGAGGTGGGCTGCATTTACTTGAGGATCTTGAAATAGGGGTACTAGGTAGATATTAGTAATCTTTTCTTCTTCGCATCCTTCAAGAGTGTGTAATGAAACCATCTGAATCTATAATAGTTTTCTTCCCTTTCCTTGAAGAGGATCTTATATATTCCTTCACAATGTATGTTTCCATGGTCTAGACAGTGGAATCTGAAGTAGAGTCATACCCTTGAGAATCCTCCTAGTATGGGTTTTATCTTTAGGGTAAGATGCATAATCCCTTTCCCCAAAGCCTGAAACTCATCTTCCCCCAGCACTGCAAACATGTTTTTGCTGCCCAAAAGATGCTCCTTTCCAACAGAAACAAGTAGAGAATCCTCTCTAGCCTCTCCAGAATTTTTAGCTCCCTGCACCTGAGAACCTCTACTGCCTGATTTCACCATATCTGCAAAGGATGAGGGGTCTAGGAACTTTAGCTATCCCCCTCACCATCTCCCTAAACAATTTTATTAATATATAAATCATTTATTAATCTATCAAATACCTCAAAGACCTTGGAATCTGAGGGCCTCAGATGCAAATATTTCTGATTCATTGGTGGAAACCCAGTATCTCTGGTGACCAGTCATACCTCCTTCTGTAAAAGAGGGCGCCCACTCGCCCCAGTGCCCATGAGATCTGCCAAAAATACTTTACACCCTGCATCATGAAACAACATAGCAGCTTCCACAGAGGAAGGGATCTCCCAATACTTGTCTAACTCCATCTCATTGGATGGATACTTGTTGATCTAATTAGCCGTATATACCAAACTGAAATCAGGTAAGATATTACCACTAGCACAACACTTGGAAAAGTGACCTTGGATGAAGTAGAAGGCGTAGAAATGAGTCCACGACTCATAAAAAACCATCCTCTTAACCCTATACTCACATTCAATCTCAATCCGGACAAAATCTATTGGGGGATCAGAGATATTTACCTCTACATAGATTATATGTTCAATGGGATGGACAACTACTTCGTTCCTAGAATCCATGACAATGAATATTTCTAGTAGATTACCAAGCATCTTCAATATTGAATGATTTTGGAAGGATAGAAGCAAACTTGGAAGACAAACCCAAATCTATATAATCTCTGGGTCATGAATCAGCTACAAATCCATGGACCAACGAGGATAAATAACCAATGATTGTTGATAGGGCATAAACCATTAGACCACGTGAGAGAAAGGTCTTCATCAGAGGAAAATATAACCATCATTTTATAAGAGTAGAGCAGACCGATGACCAGGTGATGATGAAGACCCCACTGGGTATTGGAGAATCTCTCGACTGTATCCACCGAAGGCCTCCAAAGACCAAATAGAGCAACCAAAGTATGTCCGTGAAGGGGAGAAGCCTCTGATAACTCCATGAGAGAAATCAGAAGATACGGGGCTCCAAAGTAAAAGCTGGGGACATTTGGGGTCTCTCAATACCAAAAAAATAGAGATTAAAACCAGGATGGTGAAGGGAGAAAATCGAAGGGAAGGGTGAGTGTGAGAAGAAGAGACGAGGCCATTGCCCCTCCCCCTCACGGAGCGGAGGAGTTGACCGAATATCGTGTCTCAAAACCTTAGCGCACCAAGAAGCGATATATGATAATCATAAACACTATATAGATATTATATAGTGTAATAAATTTAATATACTAAATATATCAAAAATAATGGGAATAGGTAAATTAAATAATGATATAATTTTCAAACTATAATACTTTGTTTGAAAATAGATTATTGACCATAATTAGTTAGTTAATAGAGTGAAATGATTTTTATTATTCATCTGATAAATCATGGAATTTTTTTGTAATGATACGAAACCATGAGTGATATATGATACAATTGATATGAACATATATATATATATATAAGAGTATTATTTTATATCATGAGGAAATATCAATGATTCATTAATAATTGATATGATTTAAATGGTGCTTTCATTTCTGTCGGAAAATATACAATAATTGAACTTATTCATATTTATTAAATTTAATATATTGACATAAATAAATTTTTATCATAATTATTATGTTGAGAATAATGACAAGTTTTTTCTGATTTTTGATATATATCAATGGTTATTTTTCTGAAAATTGGTGATTTTAATTGTAATGTTACATTCATTATCCGTTATATTGGGAAAAATAATAAAAATAACATGTTTATAATAATAAAATTAGTTTTTTTAATTATATGTCATGGAATATAAATATTTTTTATACACCTAATGTATATTATGTTGGTTCAAATTCACACACATGGAGAACAATATTTTTAATGTATAAGTGAACATATATTTCATAAATGGGATAAAGGACTATTTATTGGTTTGTTAATATGATCATCATATAAATAATATATTAGTTTTAGAATAATAAAATTTTTATTATTTTAATTCTATATTTTCAAATTGTATTATTTATAGAAAAAAATTTATTTATTCATTATGAAGAATAATTCTTCCATATAAACAAATTAAATGGGTTTCTGAATATTGGGCCAATAAAAAAAATTATATATTATGGAAATATAAAATATAGTTAAAAAGATAAAAAAATATGATGGTATAGATTAATAATTAAAACACCATAAAATTTTATTCATTTACCTCATAATCACAAAAATATTGGGCGATCCATCAACATAGATGAAAAAAATAGAAGTTTTATTCTCGAAGATAAAATTAATGAAACCAAATTATTAGAAAACAAGTGATGTAATAGCGGTAAATGTATTTATATAACATATCATATCATATACCCCCTGAGGATTTTTTGATGTATAATCATATACACCACCTATTTTATCTCATATTAGAATGGGTTTTAATGTTAGAGATAAAATAAATGGTTCACGTGCCTATGTGAAAAATAAATTCACACACACTACAAAAGTGGGAACCATATTCATCTAGGTAAATCAATGAAATACGAAGAAATTATTAATAAAGATTGTTTTATATGATACAAAAATAATTTACCCATGAGAGGATCCTAATATTATTTCTAAAGAGTTCAACTTATATTATTCCCATAATATGTTTCATAATTAATCTCTGAAATGAGTAATAGACCCATTCCTTCCTTTTTCTATATTAATTGGGTTTCCTTATGTCTTAAAATCCCTTATGTACTTCCTTTCTTGGTATGGGATATCATCCATTATAAATCATGTATATTCTGTAGTTTTTCATTCCCAACTCATTAAATTCACTTATTCCTCTTATATATACTCACATTAATATAACCACATTCCAATGTAATGACAACACTATCACATGCCCCCCTCAATATGTGTTATTTTAATTATATATAGAATATACCCCACCAAATTCCTTTATTATACACATTTTATAAGTATGTTCTATCTAATAAAAATTCTATATCATGTTGACCCTTTATCATAACGTTCAATTTATGGGTATCATTCTCATTGCATTGATCAGAGTTATTGAAGAAAACTCAAGTACCCTTCAAATTCATTCTCATCATAATAATGAGACACATAGAAGAATATATATTTCTCATTCAAAGTTATTAATGAATAATTACCTTACACATGATTTTCAGAATTCATAATTCCTTGAATTCTTGACACCCTTAGTATGCCAACAATCAGTTTTTCATAACAATGACATCTCATACCTATATCATAATTTGATACCATTAAAAGGAACCATATTAATGAGGGTGTGACATGTTTGAACTAAAGCTATATAACTAGACCTAATCATGAAAACTAATGATATAATGAAATTTTTTTTATTATATTACCTTAAAATTTATATTCATGTTTCTCTTAACATATTATTATATAACACGAAAATGATATATTTTATAATACCCTGAATGGAAAAATGATATCCATCTTAATATGAAGGATACTGTCAACAAGGTATTAAAATATATGTTGTAGACTCTCCCATTATGTTCCATTATGTTTTATTGAAAACATATATAATTATATTTAAACTATAATAATATTTATTAAGAATTATATTCATTTTATACTGTTATGTATTTAGTAAAAATGTTATGCCTTCATGATATGATAATGTATGCAAACCTCATTACATGTGAAAGATTTTAATTCTGAGTCCTAGAGATATAAAAATAACCATAAAATAATTATTTATTGATTCCCATTTTTAGTTATACATATTAATACATTTTTAGGATCAATCCAGACTCATTAAAATCATTATAATCTTTGTACACCATTCTAATTCATAGTTGAGTCAAAAATGTGGAGAAACCCATTAATAATTTGGGTTGTCAGAAACACTCATGTGTAATTATTTCACCATCCTAGATGGATGAAAACACTAGTGTAATTATTTGACACTCATGAATGGATTCTAACTACATTATACACCTTTAAACATCCTATATGGAAAATAACTACTACATAAACCTTCTCATCTAAAAAATGACACTAATATATATATCTATTCTATTTTAAAAAAAATGTATTTAAAATGAAAATTAAATATATAAATTCATTTAAAAATGAATCCATTAATCCAAATGATATAATAATAGGTTGCTCCATTACCACTGTATGGAATGAATTGATTATATTTAGTTAAAATTTAAAGTCATTATTTTATTTCAATTCCTTTCACAAAGGGTAAATGCTATTGTAAAACATGAACAATTTCAAAAAAAATGCATTTTAGAAAGAATTGAGTCCAAAATTAGAATAGAATCTATTTTTTGGATTATTCAACTTCTATCATGATTGTTTACACATGTACATAGTAATATACCTATGATCGAGATTCCTCATTATATAAAACTGCAATAAAATTATTTTGTGTCTGAAAAGATTAAAATTTGAAATAGTTTTGATTGTTTTTAACAATTATAGTGACTAATTGGCCCTATATATTAACTCCTTATATAATATTGAAGAGTTATTTGATTATTATGTTTATATAACTCATAGGAAATTTCTAATATATTAGTGTTAGAGAACATATACTCCTAATAAATGTTGTGGAAACCCATAGTTCAATGGTTTTTATGCAACTAGTATCCACCATATTGTTATAACATACACATATGACATCATTAATATAGAAACTATCTCAACTCACATCCA
Source organism: Viscum album (assembly GCA_963277665.1). Taxonomy (NCBI): domain Eukaryota; kingdom Viridiplantae; phylum Streptophyta; class Magnoliopsida; order Santalales; family Viscaceae; genus Viscum; species Viscum album. Next base: position 539,339,273 of record OY728130.1, on the reverse strand, counting down.
TTAACAGTCACTTTTAAAAACAATTACTCATTTTACAATATTAACTATTTACATAACATAATTTGAATAGATTTTGTGACATAAGTAAATATTGAGGAAATGTGGTTTTATAGGACAAAATTAGAATGTAAGAGTAAAAATTGGGAAACCCCAATATTAATAATTTAAACAACATCTTATAATTTCATAGAAGACAATATAACACCTTGATTTAACATCTAAATTTATTATTTTAGGATATTATACACATGTAGCTAACTCTGGAAAGGACAACTAGAAGATATCTTATACACTACTCTTGTTTCCCATATCAGCAAAACATAACATCTATATAGGTATTTGAATAAGGTGACACTCAAGTGTTTCTCATTTTGATTAAAAATAGTATATCCCACTTAAAGAAACTCAACCATTCAATTTCATATTTTTTCGATTCACTCACTATAATGGAAGATAATGAGGTCTAAATCCCTATCTAAATAGTTACCTAGTAATATTTCATCATTAAATTTGTATAGAGGGTACAATATTCATTAATGAATAACCTCAACACATGAATAATTAATTTATACCCATTAATGGAACCCATTTCCTATGGAATCCCAACCTATAATGATTTAACCTACCATTATGGTGGTACTAAAACCATAAGAATTGAAAGACCATATAGAGGTATTTGTCATTATTTTTAATAGCTAAACCATTAATCCCGCCCCCACCTACATTATTTCATTAGGGACTACCACTCTATGGTTCCTGTATATAGAACTATCATTTCCAAACATATAGTTCCTCCTCTGGGAGAAAATAATTTTCATCATGGATGTATTCCCCTTAGATACACTAGACGAAACCTATAAAACATTACCATAACTCCAAAATAAAAATATAAGGATGCTCTACGAATGTTGTTGAAGGATTGTTTCATAGAGGACCCCCCATAATAATAGAAAACACCTCAATTATGGTCATATTTATGAAGTGGTGACTAAATTATATAGATTCCCTCAAAAAACTGATAAATACATGAAACAAGGTGGTCATTCCCATGAAATGGATATCAAGTAAAAGTGAAGTTCCCCTAATACAAATTTAAATGATATCTAATAGGATTTTGTTTATATAGAATTAGGGTTGGATTATCATTCATGTGGTTTTCTAAAAAATAAAATATAATTTATAAAATGTAAAAATCCATAAAATAATATTCTTGTTTTGTTTCCCAGAGACTAATATCTACTCAATAATCATTTAACCCAGTACAATCATACACCAACGCAATATTGAAAAATTGTTATCCAATTTTTTATATACATTATATGTTGGGAATGAAATCCTATTTGAAAATTCAATTAAAACAAAAAGTAATCATTATTGATGTTGAAATAAAAACTGGTCATTTCGAATAAAATGAAATATATTTGTAAATAAATTATCATATTCACTCCCAAGTATGGGTGTCAAAATTATTGAAATGTTGTATTTGAGGTAGGTTCCTCAACCACTCATGTTATGGTTCCATTAAAATTATAGTTATGTTTATAAATACATAGTAAAACATCATTCACAAATAAATCTATATTTGATGAAATTTTATAATAATTGGTTGATGAATTGAATACCTATTTTATCCTATAAAATCACCCATCATATGCATGTCATTCCCTTGTTCAGCAAGGATGAATATATTTTATATGTTTTTAGGGAATATTTATGGCTATACATTTTCGAGAAACTCTTTTATGTGATATAGAAAATAAATATAACAATTGAGGATTATTGATATGAGAGGTTTCTATATTGAACTCTCTTCCAACATTGTAATGTAGATCTATGAGTGTAGTAAACAAATTGATCAACTTTTATACACTAGTACAAACATTTAAATGAAAGCCTGATAAATTATCATTCCAAAATCAACATATATATATATATATCAGGTGTTGGGAATATTTGGTTCAATATAAATCACCGATTTAGTTTGTTTTCTGTAAGATGAAATATGTTCATTCCTAAGCACATCCCCTAAATAGTCAGTACATGAGAAAAAAATTGATAACTGTTAAAAGTATATCAAATTAGTGGTAAAACAACACTGATTAATTTCATTTATAGTACTATCCATATACTAATATGAAAAATATAAATGTTTTGGATATTGATAAATTTATCACATCAATCAAGTGGTTATATAAAAAATAATAGTAGTATCCAATATAGAATTAAATTCCATTTTAATATTTGGATAAAACACATTGAATGATCTCCCAAAATGATATTATCATATCATGGAGCCTACCAAATGTGAAATAATAGACATCAAATTGTTATAAGGATAAATTACTTGGTATCTAGGATAGATATATTTAATACTAGAACATAACATTGATTGTACCAACCTATTCATGTAACAGAATAATTTTTATAACTAGTAATTAATATTCCATCCATGTTTAAATTTAAGTAGTATGTTACAATTGACCATCCACCCATTTAAAGAAATTACTAATACATGGAGTAGGGAAACTATCACTGGAAACATATCATTTTCCTTATATGTAATGCCACAATTCAATTGATATTTAACGAATATCCAATAAGGTCAAATATAAGTGGGGGTGGCATGTCTTTCATCCATGTATAATTTTAGACAATTAGATGAAACATCAAATGTGATTACATGTTAGGTGTATCTCCAATATATTTACCATATGAATGTTGAAACTCTCATTTAATAAAGGAAAAAATATTATAAATAACACTTGGGATATCTTATGATGAATCCAAATATTAAGGATGAAAAGAAATCTGGTTCATGGGTCCTATACAACATACCAACACACAAGAATAGTAGCTTACCTTTTCCAGTACAACCTAAATTGTGTATTCCCTATGCTGTTAACCTAAACATGGTACATAAAACAGGGATCATACTCATCAGTAATTTTTTTCCACCCTTGCGTGGGGGACCTATAAAGGGGAACTATACCCATGACATATGGGGAAAACCTACCTTCGACTAGGTCCTCTCAAGGACTATATATAGATCCCTTTGGCATCCCATTTAAAAAACTAAAAAAGTAGAAATAGCTCTATATGCTCTCATTAAATATCTCATTACCCATGTGTTTTGAATTCTCTCAGTTATCACTCTAATACATGATAGATGATCGAATTAAAATGGATAAACAAGATCAGAGTACCGTCCAAGTATAAAATAAATTATACCTCATTGAGGACCCTCCTTCAATATGAATAAGTCACCTATATAAGGTATTTTATTAAAATAAATACCTCTGCAGGGTTCCTTAAAGGACATCAAGGGATATCCATGGTGATTAAGATAAAACCTCACCCAAGTGTTGTTGTCATAGTAGTCCACTGCCCAGGGCATATCAATATTTCACTGGTTTATAATTACCGTGTTATGAATTTTTCATTTATTCCAAGGACATGTTTAGAATAACTACACGACATACCTATGTGGACCACCTATGTGAGAAATCATCCAGGCCCTCTTTTAAGCCACTCATTATTGGTATTCTCATTCCTTGGCTCCATTTTCTGAAATGGGCCGAGTTGAAACCCATACCAAGACTTCGTGATTTTTGAATCCTTTGGGAAAGATTCATCAGCTAGTCTCCCATATGGTTTTATATTACTATGGTCATTGGTTTCTCACATTTTTCTTATAAGGTATCAGGATCTATAAGATGTCTATAGGCTTTTATATCTACAGTCAAATGTAACCTTACCATAATGAAAATTCTATGGAGTTCCTAGTCTCGGATTCTAGAGATATATCAATATTATCCCCACCTTGTCTATGAGAACCAGAGCCTATAATCCTCAGTAAGAAGAGTGTGCATCACACTTACTTTTCACTGACATAGGTAATGATATCATCATCCCACTAGGGGACCAATTTTAGCACATCCCTCCTAGAATAATACCCAATCCTTTTGGGTCAAACCTAATGACCATAATATTCATTTCACATTAAAGGGTTCATTTTGTTGTGCCCTTTCCCACCGTCACCCCAACTTATTTCTATATAAGACCATGCTCTTCTTCTAACAGAGGAGAAACATTGTGTCGTTTGTTGACTCTTTCCCATCCTGTTGTTTCTCACCCTGATCATGACTCATGTGGGTTTAGAGATTTGTTATTATAAAAAAACCATGAAATAAACCTAAAATAATTAAATAAGAGAACTCAGATTCCCACTATAACTGGTATACATAGGAATCCTTTACCTAGGTCCCGAGATCACTATAAACCCACATTTCGAATCCAACCCTAATTCCCTTAATCAAGGAATCCTCTATAGGATTAATCGCATGATTAAGTCCCACTTAAATCTCGATGAGTTGTGACATATCTCGTTGACCCTGTTTCATGGGAATCCAATATAGGAAAAATCCCCAACATATTTCTCTCTAACGTCCATAAATATTTACGAGATATACTGAACTATGTGGGCATCGATTTACATACATGTGCGATACATAGAAATCCTCCATGAGTATTGAACCCAACATCCCAATCCAACTCTATTCCTTATGGGCCCCATTCCTAGCAGGGTCTAATCAAACATGAAAACTCATATCATTTCTAGGTTCCATGGGTGGATTTGGCATAAGTCCCACACCCAATGTGGACTGGGCAGTATTTAACTAGATGTTCATGCCACATGATGTTAACGTGTGTGGTTGGGAGCTTATCACACAACCATAAAAGTTAAGATGTGTCCCATTAAATGGAACCAAATAATGTGTGTTCTGATTCCCGTTACAAGGACACATAGGAAGTCCATTTATGGTTCGATCATAACATCAGAAAAAATATATGTCTCCCTAGATGACCATAAAATCCAGAGTATCATTTGTCTATCTAGATGACAATAAATTCCCTAGATCCCCCACTGAATGTCATAAAAACTAGCATCATCGCAATGACGACAAACAAATCCCTATGTAGTATATATGAGGATACCATTGATTGAGAACCTCAAATATGTAAATATATCTCAATTGATAAAGAACCTAAAATACATACTTATGATTCTGAATTTGTAAAAGCTAATAATTGATTACCAATTTTGGATAACCTACATCATAGATGGTATTTAATGATGTTTTAAAGAATGTGTTGTAAATATATAAGAGAGTCCCTGAGTATGGAATAATTCCCTCTAAAGGGTGAAATTAGCTAGAACTCCCATCCACTCGACTAATGCAAGTTCTTAAGAGTCTTAGGTCAAAATAACTAACAACCCCTACCATTGTAAAGACAATATCCTTTGGATATAGAACCATTTTATGTTTACAGTTCCATAAAAAACCCCATTAGAAATAGTTCAGAAATAGTGATTCCTAACAAGAACTAACATTCCACTTTTTTGACACTCACATTTAATAATTTAAGGAAACAATATTATGATAAACACATTGGATATATTGAAGCATCAACGAAATTTAAAGGAAGATAAGACATTTGGTAAATGGGACCTATGCAGTACACCTACACAGAAGAAGGCTAACACATCACTTTCCAATACAATCTATAAGGTATTCCCCCTACAATGAGGACCTCTATAGAGGACCTTCACTAAGGAACCTATGTGGATGTAGATTCTTTAAACCCTTGTATAGGGGACCTATATTGTGGAAATACACCAATGAACTACATAAAAAAACTACATTAAACTAGGACTCCTCATTTCTTATAAGTATAACCCTTGGGCTTCCCATATCGTTAATTGAATAATTCAAAAGAACTCTTAATTGTTGTATTGTGTGTATCCTTCACCAAGGACCCCTGAATTTTCTTAGGTAGCTCTCTAAAACATGATATAAGAGTGATTTAAATGGAATAAACAAGATCAATGTCCCAATAGGGTATATAATAAATGAAACATATTTGAGAACCCTCCTATCACAATAAGAAGTCGCATATGACTGGTTTTTTTTATTTATGAAAAAAACTTATGTGGGATTCATTTAGGGACATCATGGGACACTCATGGTACATAAGGTAAACCTTGACCCAAATGTTTTTGTTCCAGTACACCATTTCCCATGGAATATCTAGATATTACATTCATATAAATCACATGTTATGTATTATTTTGTTCAACTTAGGACGTTTGTGGAATATTTATGTGGAATACCAGTGTAGAATACCTTCATGGACCACCTATGTGAGCTATCATTTAGGACCTATTTTGAGCCACTCATGGTATGGCTTCTCATTCATTGGATCCAATGTCTAAAAGGGACCATGTTGAAACATCCCCCAAGACCACATGGTTTTTTCAACCTCTGGGAAAGTCACATTCGTGTGTCCCCCATATGGGTTTATATTTCTATGGTCATATGTTTCTCACATTTTTATTATAAGAGAATCATGATCCTAATGATGTATTTAGGATAATATATCTATAATAAGTTGGACCCTTAACCTATGGAATGTGTTGGGATGTTATTAGTCTCGGATTCTAGGGATATAACTCTATATTCTCATCCCCTTCTCTTAGACTTGAAGCCTCATGTCTCCAGTCGAAAGTGTGAGCATCAAAATTACATTTCCTATCTACATGGAATGATATCCTTCTCCCACTTTTGTTACCATTTTGTGGAATCACTCCAAGAAATATACCCAAGTATTTCCAGCCATACCTAATGACCTCCACCATTATTTCATATTGGAGGGTTTGTCTCTCCAGGCCCTCTACCACCATCTCCCGGACATCTTTTTCCATAGTCCCAGTATCTTCCACTAGTTGAGGAAGAAATGTGTGTGGGTTTTTTAATTTTTTACACCATCTAGTTTGTCAAAATTTTCATGACTCACATGAGCTTAGATATTTTTGATGATCATAACAAACATTAAGTCAATCTAAAATAATGAACTAGGGGAAATCAGATTCCCATCGTAACTTAGATACGTAGGAAACTTTTTTCTAGGGTCCAATCTCACTAGATATCCTCACTAATAATCCATCCCTAACTCACATAATCCATGCATCTCCATTAAGAGTAAGCCCCAAATTACGTTTCCTCTAAAGATCACTATGTTAGGAAAAATCTCGTTGGCCTAGTAACAAGGGCATCCTCTTTGGGAATAATCCCCAATTTATTTCTCTCAAAGGGCCAAATTTCTCTATGAAACCTATGGAAAAATGTGGTCTTTGATTCACATCCTACTAGGATATATATGAATCCTCCTTGAGGATAAAACCCAACATCCCATGTCAATCCTATACTCTCTAGGACATGCTCCCATTGTGGTCTAATCCAACATGAAAACTAATATCAATTCCAGGATCCTTGGTTTTTCTAGGCATAAGTCCCACAACAAACATTGACTAGGCACCTTCCACCTATATTTTTATCCCATATGAAATTTAACAATATGTTTTGGTCCTTATCACATGACATGAAATGCTATTATGTGTCCTATAAATTGAAACTGAACTGCGTGGGTTTGGATTCCTTTTATAAGAATATGCAGGAATTCCATTTATGAGTTTGATCCTAACAAAAAATTGAAATCAGTATTCTAGGATGATGAGACAATCCAGAGTATCTTTTGTCTACTTATATGACAATTAATTACTATGTGACCCATATAGTGTCTTAAAAACCTGCATCGTCAAAAAAAGCCAAAAAAATATCAATGTAATATAAGATAGGATACCATTAATGGATAACCATGAAAACATAAATATATCTCCATTGATGAAGAACCTATAATACATTTAGATGATTCTATATTTCGATATGAATAAAATTGATTTCCAAATTTGGGATAACCAAAATCATAATTGGTAATTGTGGAAGGATTCCCAACATATATTAAATATATAAGAGAGTCCCTAAGTAGGCAATAATTACCCCCAATAAGGTTTGATGAGCCCAACCTCCCATCCCCTCGACCAATCTGTTTTCTTAATAGTTGTAGGTAATAACTAATAAATTCATGCTTTTTGAATGCAGTGCCCCTATGGATATAGAACCATTGGATAGTTCTAGTTACATAATCATTTACATTTATTACCTTTCAGAAATAGTGATTCCTAACTAAAACATATATTTTTAGGGAAGAAATATCTCATTTCAAAGATCCTTCATCCAAGTACCACTAATTTTCAGAGGTATCTCCCTAAAAGAAGATACAAAAGAGAATTAAAAGTGATAAACATGAACAATGTCCCTTTACAATCTAAAATTCAAGATACTTTTTTGAGGACCTTCATTCTAGAAAAAGAAGTCACCTATAAAAGGGATTTTCATTAAGCAAATTCTTGTATGTGATTTGTTCAAGACCATGAGTGGACAAATAAGGTGCTTACGTTTAAACCACACCTGAGTGTTGTTGTCACATTATTATTTTTCCCAAGGCATATTAATATTTAAATAGCTTATTTATAACGTGTTAATCATTTTTTAGTTCCCCCTAGAACCTTCACAACATATCAACATGGAATAGAAAATTGAAATACATGTGTGGACCACCTACATGAGATATCCATTAGGCCATCTTTTTTCCACTCATGAAGATGATTCTCCTTCCTTGGATCCTTTTTTTAAAGGGACCATGTTGAAACCTCCACAAAGACCTCATGATAATACATACCATATGGAGAGGCACATATATGAGTCTCTCATTTGGGTTTATATTTCTAGGATCATAGGATTCCCACATTTTTTAAATAAGGGAATATAGATCCTTATTATGCCTATAAGATTATATATCTACAGTCATGTGGACCCTTACCCTATGGACTCTGTTGTGGAGTTCCCAGTCTGAGATCCTTGGGAAATAAAACTATCTTCCCCTCCTCATCCCTGAGACCCAAAGACTCGGGTCCCCCGTAGGAAGAGTAGTGATCACACTTTCATTTCCAATCCACATGGAATGATATCCTCCTCCAACTAAGAGACCCATTTTAGGGAATCCTTCCTAGAAAAATCACAAAGCCTTTCTTGTTAGACCTAATGACCTTCACCGTCATTTCACATTGATGGTACATTGCTCTATTCCCTCATCCACCATCACCCTGACTTCTTTCACCATTATCACCACCTCTTCCCCCAATAGTGGAGAACAGGTGTATGGTTGTGGAATCATTCACATACTATTCTTTCTCACACCGATCATGACACATGTTGGATTAGTGATTTGATATGATCATAAAAAATGAAGCAATTCCCCTAGAAGAATGTACTATGAGAACTCTAATTCTTACTATACAAGGATATAGAGGAATCTTTTTCCTATGTCCTGAGCTCATAGGATACCCTCCTTGGTAAACTGACTCTAATTATCATAATCTAGGTATCATTCTTATAGTTATCCCTGAATTAAATCCCCTCTAAATCACTAAGAGTTAATACCTCTCTTATAGACCCTATTATAAGGAAATCCTTTTTGGGAATAAAAAACTAATCTATTTCTCTCCAAGGGCTATAAATCCCCATGATAATGACCGAACTACATTGGATTTGATTCCCATCCTAGTGGGATATATAGGAATACTCCATGATGTTCAAACCCAACATCCCAACTCCACCTTTTTCTCTCTAGGCCACATTCCCAATAGAGACTAATACAACCTGGAAACTAAAAAAAAATTTAGGTTCCATGGTCTATATAGGCATACGTACGACACCAAACATTGACTAGGAACATTCCTATTAGATGTCCTTACCAATAAACTATTTGGTTGGGTCCATATAACATGAAATTAAAAGGTATGATGAGTCCCATTATGTGGAAGTAATATTTCAAGGCTTTAATTCCTTTTACAAGGATACATATGAATCCCTAAAATGGGTTTGATCTAAATATAAAAACTACATCCATATATTTATATGACAATAATTTAGAGAGTATATTTTGTTTACCTGTATGGAAATAAATTTAAATGTTCCCCACTATGTGTATTAAAACCCAACATCATCATAACCACAAAAAGAATATCTATGTAATATATGAGAGGATACCAGTAATGTAGAACCTTGAATACATTAATATATCTCGATTTATGAAGAAACATGAATTCTTATAGATTATTTTGAAACTATACACAATAATAATTTATTTCCACTTTTGTGATAACATACCTCATACTTGGGAATTAAGGAATGATTCATGAACATATCATAAATCTATAAGAAAGTATCAAAGTAGGCAATAATTACCCCCAGAACAGTATGTTGATCCCAACATCCTCTCCTCTCAACTAATGTGTGTTCTTAAGTGTCTTAGGTCAAAATAGTATATAAACTGATGCCTTTGGAAAATGATTCCACTTTCTATAAAGAAACATTGGTTATCTATAGTTTCATACAAAAATCCCATGGAAACAGGTTGGAATTAGTGATTCTTAACCAAACCACCAATTTTATGGGAAATAATGGTGAACCTTACATGAAACCTTAGCCATGGTGATAGTGTTACCCATCTCTCATGCCCCGTTAAATTGATAAAAATTAGGTCGAGAATGAAATAAATGACACATTTTCATTCAAAAAATGATTCTTCAACATGGTTTTATTATTCATGTCAATCATATATAAAGACACTCTTTCTTCAACAAACTCCATGCAATCATAATGAATTACTTCCTGTCCGCACTAGTGAAGTACCCAACCGCTACTTAGGCTAGATCATCATCTTCTCAAAGGATTCCATCACGGAATCAACATCCTCAATGTTGGGTATCCAATGCTCTAGTTCAAGAGTACCATCAACATGGTGTTATCCCAACCATTGAGGAATCCCGAAAATACATCCAAATAAATAATATCCCCCATTATCTGGTCAATTATGATTGATGGTCCTGAAGCAAATTATTCCAACCACAATCGTTGTATGTTTTGGGAGTTTATCACCTGAGCACAACCACCAATACCTCCCATATTCCAGGGAGGTCGACCGAGATTCCACCTATGGCCTCATCCCAAAGTTAGATAGTTTCCTACCAATAGATCTAATAAATAATAATATTCTCTAATAATATGAAGCATCAAACACTCAACTTAAAGATGGAGTTATCTTCGTCTATTTAGACAAGGTCCCTCAAACCTAGGAACAGAAGATGAACAACTGTGGACAGACCTTGATAACAAAGAGTAGGTCTTTACCTTCATCCCCTATAGATAATTCTACCACCTTGTTTTGTATCAAATAGAGAATGGAAACATACACCCATTTATCTTAATTTTGTTGACCAGTAGACTCATCTGAAGGTGCCCAAACCATCCTGATATTCAAATATGGTGGGGTTCTAGGGAGAGGCTCGTACAACTGAATACAATATATCACTCAGTCAGAAGACTTCTCTTGATTTATTCAAGGACTCACCCATGAAAATGTGGTGGAAACATGTAATCATGAACATACATATGTATTCATCAATCAACCATGCCAACAATCCTATTTGGAAGTACCCATAGATGTCAGTTAAAAAGCTCTAACAACAATCCAATGGCGGATTAAACTCTCTACCCCCACACACGAGTACTGTTAGTATCCACTTATATGAAGGGAAGGCTTGATCTTTTACCTAGACCTACTCTAGATACAGATTGCACGTATATGTTTTTTATTTTATTAATGGATTGATGTACTCTCCATGATAGGATATATTGTGAGGAAACACATAATTAGTGATATAACCAAAAATGATTTATTCGATCACACACTATGATATATTGATAATTGAGGGAATTACTATTAATCACATAATAAGAAATCACATATCAAATGTAGTGATCCAATCAAAATTTATGATATAAAATACCATAAGTTAATCAATAGTTTGATTTCAAAATTCATTCAAAATATATGGATTATGACGTCAAATATAACATAATTTTTACTACATTACAAACATTATATTCATAAGAAAAAAACCGGGGAAATCATTAATACCAATAATGTGTTTCAATGGATAAATATAAAATTGTTCAATGGAGTGAAATAAAATAGAAATATCATTCCCATGACCACCACTAAACAAAATAATGAAACCATTAATACTATAAAAAATTGATTTGCCCAATAGTTGAAAATTGGTACCAGTGTTTCCTTTGATATGTGGTAACAGAATTTTACTATAAATAGTTGGTGAAAAAGTTCCTCTATTATTCATCACTAAGATAACTACAATAAAATGAAACATTGAAATACCCTACCCACGACCAAAATATTCTAGTACCTTTTGTAGAAAATGGTATCAAGGGGGATATAAATAAAATTATGAGGAGAAGTGATATTCTGAATGGATATCATAGACACACTCTTAGGTTTTACAAATATTATATTGTTTTGTAGGACATTAATAGTGCCCTATGATTTTACTCATACCTAATTAAATGTATGATTAAATTAATTCATCTATAAATAGTTGGTAATTCATGGTTTTTTGAAATCCCTGGAATATTTTAACATATGAAATGTTCTATTAATGATAACATATATAAATGATTGCAAGAAAATTAAAACACTAAATGTTTCAACATTATTAATAATTTATTCATATTTATTTTATCCCATTATTATCTAAAATAATATATTTATATGACTTATTAGATGAATGTTCTATGTGAAAGTAATAAGAACTCACTATACTATAAAAATGATATTCCCAAAGATAGTAAAATATATTTATATATAAGCATGTAAAATTTTATGAAATACCCATGTTTCACCATATGATATATCCTGTTTCAAATCCAATGTATTAACTGATTTAGGTAATATCTCCACCACTAATGAATATCTAATACACTAAACTCTCATCCTTCAATTTTTCAATAGGGATAGCATATAATCTCATGAAATTTTCATCAAGTTGTAGAATGATTATGGAACCCCTAAGTGTCACAACATGGAAAAATATATATTCATTGGAAATATAAATTTTGGCAATGTATTTATCTAATAAATAAATTTTATGTTTGGGTATAAAAAAGGTTAGGATGAACTCCACCTAAACAATAATTTCCCATTAAAAATAAACATAATGGAAGGAAAATATTATTGATATATGATTTTTCAAATATTTTGAGAATTAGAGGGTTGTCAATATAATTTCATGACCTAAATACAGGAAAAATCATTGAGATACATATTAGGTATAATGACTTATAGATATAAGTATGAAAGTAATTTGTCAAGAGATGACTACAGTTACATAGATATTATAATATCCTAGTGGATTTTGGTAATTCACTAGAACAATGTAATTAATATAAAATATCAGTAGTATGAAATAAAAATTATCATTAAATGAACTGGTATCACTATTTTTAAGGTGGAAACACGAACTCTCATCCTCATGCTAGAAGTAATGAAGACCCCAAACTAAAACCCAAATTTGATTAACTTTAGAACCATAAAATGAACCTCAAAGTAGAAATCATATAAATTCCAAATTGAAAATATATATTGTATTTCCAAAGAGTGGAGATTCTTGTTTAGTAATAATAAATTAAATAGAATATACTATTTTAATCATGATAATGTTTTAAAGTATATAATGTCTTCCAAAGTCTATAACTTCATTGATATTTTAGAAAATAGAAAGACTAATATAGTTGGTTTTTATTACATCCCCAAATATTTCCTTACATCCAGATACATGTACACTCTATTTTGAACTTCCTCCTCAAAAATGATTGGATCAAAATAATTTTTGAATAATATCTTGTAGTATATGAAAATTCAATGATGAAATATTCATTTATTTCATATAACACTGAAAAAAAATCCAAGTGTTGAAAAAAAGTTTTACAAAAAATGAATACACATTTGATGATTGAATTACGTAAAATTCAATCAAATAAACACATTACATCATTAAAGAATGGTTTAGACTATCAAAAATGGACTTATCTCATTTTTTAAACATTGTGTCAATATAATTTACTTGATTAATTTTCAACTGTTAGAATAAGTAATATTCATATGGAAAATTTTGAAATATAGAATACATAAAAATAAAATATATTACATAGAATATTATAAATAATATTACATGGATAGAATGATTTTGGACACTGAATCTCATTGTAGAACCCTCATTTGAATGATATTTATAATTTTTCCCTCTCAATTTATTTTGATTTATGAGAATTCATGTCAATAAGTTAGAGTTTTTTTAATTTACATACAGTAGTTACTCCTATGGGGGAATTCAACAAAAATGTGGATACTAAGGTCCAAACATAATTAATGTGTTAATCATATTCTATATCATATAAACCATCATATATTTTTGGATATAATTTATAGAAGGTCAACTATAGTAACAAAATTTATCCCCTTCATGATCATGTTACTAATTATTGTTGGTAGAGAAAAACCATATGATGTACTAAAGATTTTTTGATTTCATAGATCCATTATATTATATACCATGATGGTTTGGAAATTTTTGAAACTAGAATATCCTTCATATATGAAAATCTATTGTATAATATATTTATTACAAGTAAAATTTATTATAGAGATGAATTTTATATTTTAAAAATTATTATTATTAAAATAAATAATATACCCAATATTATATAAGATATTTTAATCAACCACCATAATTATATCATAGTATAACATAACAGATATGCCTGAAATTAATAAAGTATTATAATTTCCAACCTCCAAATAGTTAATATTAAATGTTGAGATAAAACCACTAATGAATATAGTAAAGAGAGAAGAACAAAATAAATGACATATAGTAACAACTAAAAAAATTTACCTCATAAATGGTATACTAAACCACCAACATTTATCCAATGGGGAATGATAATATTTAATCTATATTCATGTTATGTTGGACTTCAAAACCACCCAAACACACTATCACCATATCCCCAAGAGGGCCCCTACTACAAAACTGTTAGAAGGGTTATTTTTTATCCACACCAAAAATCCATAAATGTTGTCCTATAAAAAGGTATTATTATCCTCCCCCTGGAAAATATATCTACCATATTTTAGTAAGCTAATAATAATATTTTTTATAACACATTTGTCTAGTTGGGAATCATCATACAATGATTCATAGGATGATGCCCCACATTCCCTGTATCAACATATAGGTGTCATCCATAACTTATTCAATTACATTTTCTCCGAGATCTAAATAGGGTGATAGAACATCTGTTACTCCTTTTGTGGAATCCTCCTTGGAACTTGTCACCTATTCCAGGTCTTCCTCAGATGTTTGAGTTTTTTTCCATCAATATCATTCTTAATTCCATATCATTTTAGACAAAAATTAATTACGCTACTTTAGTCAGGACATTCCAAGGGACCATGATAGGGATGAAACATTTGATCAGGGAAGATGTTATCATCATGTATTTTGGGGCATAATTAGTTATGGGGACATTGGGAACCCTGTATTCTTACACATAAGTGGGTATCTAAAGGGAATAGAATCGGAGGCTTCCCACATCAGTCCTGAGGTATCTTATGATGGAGTCATGTCTCTGAGGTTTTCCTCAGCTTCCCTTATTGAACATAGGATTAGTCATTAGTTTATCATTTTGTAGAGATATAATGATAGTAACCAGAATTCCTCATGGAGGTATATCAGATTGGTACATCCCTTTGAGGGAGTTCCTAGAATGTTTACCAGATTTATGTATCTGGACACCCAATAAGAGAAGACCAATGGAGGTGTGTTGCATAAAGGGAAGATATCACACCATGAATTCTGATATGGAAACCACTATGGGTGGATCAGGGAATGCATAACCCATAATGGTGGACACCAAGGCTTACAATTTAATGGGTTTTAATCTCATTATAATTTATTATGTACCCTATTAAATCAAGATGGTAAAAACCCCATGTAGTTTGAAGGGAGGGACATGGAATCATGGTTTACAAAAAGGAAAATGACCTGAAGACATTCTGGGGCTTACACATGGATATCCTCCCATCACAAGAGGGGAAATCTTGGTTGGGTAGTTATGGATTGTGTGGGGATTATGCACGGTTTGTTGCCTAAGAAAATGGTGTGATCCCAATGGGATGTGGCAGCCTGAGTTAGATTCATGATAGATGATGGATGGATGGATGAGTTGGATGGGAGGAATGGGATGGAACTGACATGAAGATTATAGTGATGTTGGGATTGACCCTCCGGGTTGATTTATACATATCCCCATAGTGTGGAATCTAAGTCCACGTATTTCGGTGTGGCGATGGAACACCTGAAGAGTTAAACCTTGAGAATGAATCCATGGGTGGGACCCAATGGAAGTAGAACCTCTGGGTGGGGGCATGACCTTCCTGAAATACAAAGTCTCAATGGAGAGACTATGATGGGATCGTTGTGGTGGGATTGAAACTTAATGAGGATGCTTATTTGTCCCCATAGAAGGGTGTCAATGTCCATGTTGTTTAGGATGAGGAATAGAATCAGGGCGTATAGAAAAAACAATGACCCAGATACATTTTGGGGCTTATGAATGGTTAGTATCCCATCCCAATAGTGACACTCCTTGTTTGGGGAATATGGACTGAGTGTGGGGCTTACCCATGGTTAGATCTATTGGAGCTAGTCGAACACCCCTAAGTGGTGGACCAAGAATGTGGGTCCCAACAAAGGGTACACCGATGTTTATATGTGTTTTGGGTTGATCCTCAGGGAGGATTCTTATGTACCAGGTCTATGAGACATGGATAAAAACCAATGTATTCTTTTAGCATTTAGTTTAACATCATGCGGGAGGAAGGAAGTATATAGTTTAATGTCATGCAGGATGAATGAAGCATACAGTTTAACATCATATGGTATGAGGGTAAACCGATGTGAAATAGTTAGGACCAATAAATTATGGTATTGAACATCAGATTAGATTTCTATATATCAATTTTGGAATAAGAGAACAAAAAAGTCCACATAGTTTGGAAAAAATTAGAATGGGGAATACACACTAATGAGGACGAAACATAATGTCATTGTGACTATTTTAATATAAGATCAGGTGAACCATGATCAGTGTGAGAAACCAAAGGAGAAAATATACATGATGATCATGGTGAAAAGGTGTGGCCACAAAGGGTTTATAATAAGGATTATGTATGGAAGAATCCTGGGTTTCACAAAGAAGTGGCAATGATGAATGAGGATTACACATGGATGTTGACCTAGTGTTGTTATGGTTCGCCAATGGTGATAGGGGATCAATAATGTATTTTGACCTGATGCTGATATGGAGGGGAAATAGTGAATGGGGATTATGCATGGAAGATTCATGTATGCCACTAAGGAGCAAAAATGGTAAAGGGGTTGTACACATGGATGTTTCCCTAGTGCTACTGTAGAGTGGAAATGGTGAATATGGATTGTATGTGGAAGTTTTCATATGATGTTAAGGAGCCACAATTTTGAATAGGTCTTACGTATGGATATTTCCTTAGTTCTTTTATGAAGTAGAAATGGTGATGGGGTCTTATGCATTGAATCTCCAGGTATGCCATTGTAGAGCAACAATGATAAAATGGGATTACGCATGGATGTATCCCTAATACCATTATGGAGTGACAATAGTGAATGGGGATTATACATATAAGACACATATATGACTTTAAAAAGTATAAATTTTGAAAGGTGATTATTTATAGACATTGATTTGGTGTCACTATGGAGTGGAAATGGTGGATGGGGCATACACATGGATGTTTCCCATATGCCACTATGGGGAATAAACAATGAAAGGGGCTTACACATGGATGTTGCTCATAATTTATTCCTCATGTATATACATGAGTTCATCCCAACTCACTACTAGGTTAAGGAATATAATTGATGCATATAACAAAAGGTATATATTATTTGGAACAAGAGGCATCCTTTCATTGAATTATAAGCCATGATTTAGTTCAAATTCATGTCGTGAGGACTATTTGAATCTTATTATAGGTGCATAAGGAATCTCTTCTTTGGAACAAGAGGCATCATATGCTTGTATTATGGGGTTTACTAAAGTTTATAATCATGTAGATACGACTATTAGCATATTATGCTTACCGCATAAGGAATATCTTTGTTTGATCAATAGGCATCCTATGTTTTATATGTAATGTGTACTATAGTTTAATGTCATATAGATATGACTATTGTAATCTTATTGTTAGTGAACCTAAAATCTCTTGTTTGGTGTAATATTAATCCTATATTTTGTTTATATAAGGGGTACTATAGTTTAATGACCTATCGATACAACTATTAGGCATAAGGTGACTTGCAATGGATTGTGGTGGGACTTTCTCAAGAGCATCCCATTCTACTTCAACTTGATATAGGATTCAGGTGATGGGTTTTAGATGAGTTTCTTAAGGAATGGTTCGAATCAAGGTACTTGGGAAATTGATGATGCGAATCTCAAATCATGACATTGGAATTGGACAAATATAAATATGTTAATTAAAGGTGTTTCATGGAATGTGGTGGAGTATCTAAAATCATGGCATTCTATATATTGATGGTGGACTTTCATATGAGGGCAATGTAAAATGTCGATGTTACAGGAAAAAAGTTAATGTTGTGAATTTCCATTTATCATGGGGGTTAGTAATGGTAGGGAAGGGACTCCCCCAAAGGTTAAATAACATTTCCCAACACTGATCCCAAGTAGGGGTGTGGGGGTGAATCCCCCTATGTAGGGACTAGTGGGTGTAATGGTAGCAACATCATGGATGATATAGAGTCACAAATGAAAGGGGTTCTTAGAGAAAATGGTCTCATGGATGATGGAGATTCACAAAGCTCAGGGTCTCATGGGGGATATATCATCAATGAGATCAAGGTACCATAGAGAATAGAGAATCACAGAACTTAGGGACTTACTAAGCAAGGGGATTCACATATCTTAGGGTCACATGGAGCATGGGGATTCACGGAGGTCACGGTCTCATATATCATCAGGCTTCGTAGAGTTAATGGTCTCACATAGCAAGGGGCTCATCGAGCTCAGGGTCTCATAGAGTATCTTCATGATGGAATATTATTCATGTATCATGGTACTTCCTTAGAATAGGGAACAATATTAAAAGAGTCATCGGTTAAGACTTAATGCTTCATGGAGCCTTTAGAATCTTGAATGGGGATCTATCCTTTGCAAATAAAAGTGACCCTAGCAATGGAAATCACTTTGTGGTGCTCGGGAGCACCGTGAAATTGGAGATTTAATGCTAAAGAGATGGAATAATCGTCCATATTATGGGTGGTGATACAGATATTTATAGGAGTTGGTGGTTAGATTAGCTTGTCATAGAGAACAAATATACACTATGAGGAGAAAATGACACTGTGAAAGAAATCACGCTCTACAAATGGAGGTAGAGCCCTCATCCTTTGCGGCACTTTTGGAAGCTATGTTCATGTTCTTCAATCTTATATAGGCTTAGGATAAGGCCTTCGCAGCCCTCGGGGGGGGGGGGGGGGCTTCAGTTATGTTCATATACTCTGTGATTGTGGAGGGAGCTCTGTAAATGGGCTCTATGAAGAAACATTCAAGCCCAACTTCAACTGTCTATAACTCATAATCTTTAATTCCATGGGGGGTTTATGACTAATCAAATCAAATATTGTGAAATGGTATAAACTTTTAGATCCTGTATGGAAGCAATTGGAATAAATTTTAGACTCTTTTTCAGGTTCGAACAATGATCATATGCATTAGACTTCTATAACCTTAAATATCTCATCCTAATTGATAATAAACACAAATGTACTTTCCAAACATAGGCCCTTAATCTCAAATGTTGGTAAACGTAGTCTTCAAATATGATATTGTAACAAAATTACAATTAAATAAAAAAACCCTGTCAAAAACTAAAAAACGAATACATGTAAGGGGCCTCTCATGAAAACTTGTTCGCATCAAATTCAAGTGTTTATAAGATAAAAAATGTGTGTTTCTTTTTTTGGTCCTATAATATATGGTCCAATTTATAGTAAAAAAATAAATGGTCCAATTTTGATTTTATAAGTATTAGATGTAACTATATTAGTTGCATCCTTTTAACAATTCAAGGATCTTATCATTGATCCTATTCTTCCACTAATGTTAGTTATATACATATTCAGTGGTAAAAATTCTAGTGAATGTAATATTTTTTGATTCATCAGTTCTATAGACATTATATTTGAAATGGTCAATAATTAATGAAAAATTAATAATATATCATAATTTATAAATAAAATAATAAAAAAATAAATCCATATAACATGATATAATGATATTATAGTAAACTATATAATAGTTTTCCAAACAATTATATAGATTTGGAATTAGAGACAACAATCTTTCCCCATTTTAAAATAATACTATACAAATATGTTGAATAATTTCAGAAATTCTTTATATATTCTCAATGTATTTTTTAATTTTTTCCACAGTGATAAATAAGTAAATATTATTTTTCTCCATTATCTACTAAGGAATCCTTCACCCATTTTAATTAAAATTTGAATTTCCTAATTATAACCAGCATTATAATGTTCCTGATTAATCATTACAGTGCTAACGTATCAAATTTGAGTAAGTAAATATGAGTTATATATCCCATTTGAGAAATGGGAAAAAAAATATTTTTCAAAGGAATAATCCTTTTTATTACAAAATGAGATAAGAAACCGAACACATTTTTATTTGTAAAATATATGTGATTTTTTTAAAAATAAAAGAAAAAAAATTAAATTTCATTTAAACATAGGGTTATTTAATAAATTTTAATCTGTAATTATGATTCCCCGAAAAAGTAAATATTGAATTTTTTTTATTTGATAGCTTTTAAGACAAGAGACAAAAAGCACATGATGTAATATAATATCTGTATACATCAAAAATATATTTTCTATTTAAAATATATTTTATATATTTGAATTCAAGAAACAATAAGTTCTCTTGCAATGAATGTGACACTGAGTTACCATACATCATACAAAAGAATGAACTTCCTCTATAGCATTCATTACACTCAAAATAAACCTTCTTTAATGGATTTCT
Source organism: Viscum album (assembly GCA_963277665.1). Taxonomy (NCBI): domain Eukaryota; kingdom Viridiplantae; phylum Streptophyta; class Magnoliopsida; order Santalales; family Viscaceae; genus Viscum; species Viscum album. The sequence continues at coordinate 539,318,229 of OY728130.1, read as the reverse complement.
ATATACACAATAAATAGTATTACCAAGAAACAATCTGTAATTAAAACATTATTATATAATATAATAAGATATAAAATAGTCATTCTGAATAGTATTAACTGACATATGAAAATATACAGTCTAGATAAATAAATAATTGGTTACAAATAAATTTGAAATGAATAAAAGAACCAATTAGACATTAAAAACATATTTTTATTAAAAACTATTTTTTTCTCACAAATCGTTTTTACCTGAATCGATTAAATAAATTTCAACTAGTGAGTGATAGTAATTTTATAAATGTGTTACATATTCATTAAATTATATATTATATTCATAAAATAGATACGGTAACCATAATATAGGATCGAACACAATATATCACATAACCCCTATATTTTTATAATATTAATTTTACAGCCTTTTAATGGAGAACCATTCTTTAAATCACAAATTTTAAAAATTTAAGAATTTAATATAAATAAATAAAATTTATTTTTGAATTTAAAATGCCAAAATTATCTTCTGCTTTATTGTTCATATTTTTCTGAGAAACATCATTTTTTGGTGAATAGTGAAAAATACTGTGTTTTAGATTAAAACAACCTTCTCCTTAAAATAATTATTAATATTAAATTACTTAATAAATTGTTTTTAAAGTAACAATTGATCAAATATAAATATATTAATATAATATAGTTCATTTTAATCAATATAAATTTTAATTTGAATAAAAAAACATGACAATCTTTTGAACATTTTTCTTCTAAAACAGGTTAAGTTGTCTCTCTATGAGATTTTCATTAATCCTACTTTTTCCGCTTCTGTGATTGGAATTATGAAAATATAACATAAATCATTGAAATCCAGATAATATTAGAGGTTAAAAATGATCAAGTAAAATGTTTTACAAAAAATGAATAGTAAAAGTGATTAAAACTGATCACAATACTAAAGGCCAAATTAAGATTAATTAGGGACTAAACATTGAATTTAATGGCAAAAATGACACAACAATTAGTCCAAAACCCATTTCATATCCATATTTTTCAAATAAAACAACTAATATTTATTTTTTCTAGTTTTTTAAAGCAATTGTTTGGCACAAAATTGTGCAGACCTAATTTGATTTTTAAGAATAAAAAGAGTGTCCTCTTCATTACCAATAATAGACCACCACATCTACACATTCATCACACCTCTCAAAATTATAGTATTTGAAAATACCACTGCATATAGTCTCCCAAAATTCCAATACTATACCTTGAAGCATACTTTTGGGCAGAAAATCTTTCAACAATGCCTTTTGGTCAAACAAAAATAAGTTACCCGATTAAAAGGTAATGTCTTTTCTCAAAATATATTATTTCATTTCCATTCTCTAACCCCTAAAATATCCTTATTATATTATTGTATAACAACTTAAGATACCTAAGCAGACTAGGATTTCATTAAGATGACATTTTATCCTACACTTACAAACACTACTAACTATTGGGTAACGAACATAATGTTTCTATGGACGGAGAACTAATGTCTCATGAAACGTTAATTGTTCATACTTTACCTTCCACCTAACATGGTGGTCATTATGATGGAAAACATATTTATATATATTATATATGACATTTATTGTATATTTATACTTATTTAATCATTTTATTATACCTACCATTAATACATTCAATTTTTCTTTAATAGGATAACCTTGTTAAAGGAAGTGAGGACTATTACCCCTCAAAGCATTGTGATTTGTTCATAGTAAACATGGAATATAAAATAGGTAGTTTTAATTAAACATATGATATATACATAACATATTAATTAAATTTGTGAAATAATAATTATTTTTGGATATAATATATATATATATATCATTTCTTTTATTAATCATTTACACTTTAAAAGAGAATGTTATTCAAGGACTTGTGGACTACCACCTCCTTGACATTATGTGATTACTATTACACAAAATAATTATATGAGTTAGTGTATATTATTCAATAATATGATATTTTTATATAATGACCTTTTTGTAACAATTTTAGTTAGTCACCATTTTTCTACTATGATCATTTAAAAATAGGAATGTTACTCATGCTTACATACAGCCTATCATCTCCATGATTGTAACATATTCAAATTTTCATAACCAAATTTAATGAATGATTTAATAAGAATAATTGAAATAAAATTATTATAATTGGGTTATGTTTATCAATATGGATATGTTATATAATGACCATTTAAACAATGATTTTTTTGGTACATAAACTGAATTTGGTCAAAAATACCTGACATAAACTTAATTGTTTAAGTAGTTGTACAAAACAAGGTAGTTAGTGAAATAAAGGTAATTATAGATACAGAAATTTTAATGATGAAACTAGAAAATTAAAATATTTTTATTATACCAGATGTTAATGGATGTTCACCCGAAAAGAAACACAAGGCAAGTGATTCTTGTCTCATATTCATTACGTGAGGAATAAATTATTATTGTACACATAATTCCTTATATGTGGTGTAGTTAAGGCCACATGAAAATATAGTATCATGAATTATATTATCATAATTTCATATATATTTTTTATTTATGGACAATTACCTTTGTGTTTTCCAATCCATTTGATACTACATTAGAATGAATTTCCATCTCACTTTTAACATTTGGGAGACAAATGTCATATTCACCAATTAAATATTTTGTGTGGTGTATCTACTCTAAATTTTGATATATTATATCATGAATTCATTTTCCTTTATGATATTTAATGCTCTCATTAAAAATTTTTCATTGATGATTTTTACAATTTAAAAAAATTTCAATGTTATATAGGAATCATTGGAAGGTTTAAAGATCATTTTCATCTTGACTAATGATAATGATCCTTCAATTGAATTTCCATTTGAGAAAATTATATAACAATTTAAAAAAAAATTCATTCTTCTATATTTATTCATGATCATTTTAGTTGTTAGAACTATTTTCAGAGACTTTGGTACTATTATATTTTTTGAAAATTCCCTTCATATAACCTGACATTATATCTCACTTTAGTTGGGGAATATATTTTATTCTAAAAACCATGATTTATTAATAGTTTTTCAAAAAAACATCAAAATTATTTGGTAAAGAAATTTTTACCCTTTTGTCTTTTAAAAATGTTTTAATGGAATCTAGTTAACACTTTAATAATGAGTTATTTTCTAAAAAATTTCTATAAAAAACGAATTTTTTATCCTTGTACAACATGTATGTATTCATCCATTATCATTTCATTGAATCCTTCTTTTCAGGTTTAAAAGGAATCTATTAAAGGATAAATATTTTCAAAAGTTTTTTCCAAAGAAATGATATTTTAAACATGAATATTTTTAAAATCTAATCATTAATTTCATAAACGAAAACAATCCACTATTTTACTATACTTGGGATTTGTTGTATTGGTATAATCCTTATTTTTTACTCTAGATAGTTTATTATTGATTTATCCAAGGATAATATTCAAATTCACTTCAATAATTTCTTTTTTTAGTATTCTTGAAATATTCAATCTCTCATGACAATTGACCCTTAAATTTCCCATAATGTATCTATTTAATTTATCAAGGATATTAATATTTATGAAACTATATACATACATACATAAGGTTTCTACTTTGACAGATGTTTTATTATTTTTGGAAATACTAGTAAATTTGTATTCATTATTCAATAAAGATATTTGATAAGTAATATTATTTATTATGATTATTCAATAATAATAATTCTTTGGACATGTAGTGATGGGTGGTGCATGGACAATATATACATCTTTAATTCATCTATAGGTTCTCATGACAAAAAACCAATTCAAAAAATTGAATATAGGATAGGTATGTAGTTTAAAACTATCTCAAAGATAGATGTTGATGGTAATAGGTCCTTATATCTATAGAAATGATGTTCATTGAGAAATCATTACAATTATATTAGTTTTTTGTTATTATTCATCCTAGATACATTGCATCAACATATCTTTGGATATATTTTATTTTCATTTATCTAGATGGAATGGATTTTCAGTAATTACCTTCCCATATTGATTATTCCCTTTAATTCTGTTTATTTAGTATGTCGAATGTGTGTCCATTCATTTACCATTCCATAATGATTATTCTAATTGATTTATTATTGTTATGGCTATATTTTTTCCTTAACAAGTATTTGATCTCTCCCTTATTATGTTTCTTTCCCCATGATTCCACGAAGTGTACATTGAATTAAATGAATGAATATTCTAGATGGATTATAGTTATTCTCAAGCTATTTATTTGTTTAAAAAAAGATATGTTGTCATTAGTCTATCCATTTGAAATGAAATTATCATTTATGTATATTATTTACCATGACTACTAAACTAATCGGTGCTTTAGGAATTTATTCTTTCAAATCATGCCAATGTATTTAGTAGCAGACACCAACGCTAGGATATCTAGGGCTGGGTTGCTATAGTTTGTATCACAAGATGTTTAGTAGAAACATTTAGAACTATACATAGGAAATATTTAAGTTATATAAAATAACTATAAGGTATAATTTTACTTATTATATATTAAAACACTATAATTTGGTTAAATTAGAGATTATGGGGGTCTTTCTTAAAATAAATCCCTATTTTAATACTTCAAATGGATATAGTTCTAGCATAGATGTACCCAAGAGTAACATATCTGACAAGGTGTTTTGTACTTGACTCATGGTAACCAATTTGATGATAATTGGCCTTACATCACACAAGGATTGACACTCCCGGGGTATATACATAGAATAATCCAAATTTTCATTAAAACCCAATATGAATAATTTTAATGGATTTTGAAAATTAATAATCAAGGGTAAACCAAAGTTTTTGTTAAAATAAGGTGTCATGAATTTTATATATTATAGATAAATAGACACTTTTCCCACTATGATTATTGTTGATCACACTATTCTTTCTGGTTTAAGTCTATATCTGAAACCATAAGGATTCACGTTAACATCGAACATAAAGGAAAAAATGATTATAATGAACACCAAATGATGTTTTAAAAGGAGTAAAGGATACCATGTTTATTCAAAATCTAATTTCATGAAATATGATTAATAATATAAACCTCTACCAACCCCCAAGTGCACCAAATAAGATAAATATATAGGATGATAAAAGCTCAAGTGGCGGAGACCATGTAAAAAGAATGATTGACATTATACATTCAAGATGTGTGGAAGGAGACACCCAAGAAATTAAATCACTAGAACAAGTAAATGATTTTTGTGTGGGAAATAATTATATAAAGAAAAGGATTGTTGAGGAAAAAAGAAGAGTATAATGAATGAAAATGAGGTTCTCCCAAAGAAATCCATTATATTTATTTTTCCTAATTTTGGGGAACCTAGACATTACCCATGTATATTTCCTATCCTAGAGGATAAACTATAGAACATGGAAGGTTCTATGTGTAAATTAGTGGATGTAGTGTTTATGTATTTTGGTTTTATGGAAAACCTAAGTTAAAATGTTATTTATAAATTTACCTAATTTCAATGATATCCATCATATATATTTTGTAAACTATATTAATATGGTTTTATAAAAGGAAAACCTATAAACTAAGTGACAAACAATCTTATTTGGTAAGGCCATAGGACTGGAACGTACACCCAGAGGATGAAAAGGGTTTCACACCAACCGTTTACCTATGCATTGTACTTATTAATTTTTCAATGTTTTTAGTTAAATAGTCTAACAAATAAATATTAAAGATGAAGAAGTAGTTACAAATTTTGAGTATTATAAATTACTTTATTAACCATATATATTTTGAATGATTGTTAAAGAAAAATAAAAAGACATGTCTCTCTTTTTTAGGCCTTACAACCCATTAGACATTTCATTTAGTTTTTGAGGAATAATAAAAATTCATTGTGGGTAATTAAATTTTTGAAGTAAAGGGATAAATTGTAATTTCATGAAAGCATAAACAAATGTTAGGATTGATCATATGTTATTTAAACTGATCATATAAAAATATCTCATTATATTCATGGTCAATACAAGAAATGAACATCATTTCTAAAATGTCATAGAAACAAAATTTTTAATACATTTATTTTGGTTGAACCAATGGCCTTATAAATCTTCAATGATTTATGGATTTGAGGACCTGAAAATTCCTTTGATAATTCAATTTTATTATAATAATGACCTCATTCACTACTTAAATTTATTTTCACATTTCCTATATTTTTGTATCGCTAAAAGAAACCGATGTTCTCCTACATCGAGACCTAGTAACATGGTATTCCATGTTACCTTTTTACATTCAACAATATTTTTTATAGAAGATTACTTATGAACCATTGTCATGATGTGGGATTTGAAACATAGAAAGTATCAAACAATCATTCACTATGAATGATTTTAAATTGTGATGACACAATTTAAATAATACGGGGAGAATTTTATTCCCTGAAAACAAAAGTAAGAACCTTGCAATCGATAGTGTGTATGACATGTGATATCATGTGTATAATATAATATAATATTCGTATACTTTAAAATATATTTATTATTCAAAATATATTATATCTATTTCAATGCATAAAGCACAAATAAAACATGAAATGCATGAAAAACTAAGTTAGCATGCATCATACCCAACAACGACCTTCCATTATATCTTGTATTACATCCAAAAGTTACCTGCTTCGATGAATTTCTCTATATGCAATATTGGGTCTTAATGAGAAACAGTAAGTAATTAAATCATAATTATTTAATATAAAAATATATAAATAGTTTTTATGAATAGTATACTCTAATTTATGAAAATATATGGTTTAGGAAACTAAATAATTTGTTACCAATAAATTAGAAATGAATATTATAACCAAATGAATATTAAAATCATATTTTTATAGAAAACTATTTTTTTCTCACAAAGAAGTTTAACCCAAATAAATTAAACTAATTACAATTAGTGAGTGGAATTAATGTAATAAACCCATTAATTATTTAATAAATTAGTTTTTATATTCATTTAATAGATTTGGTTTGCATAATATATGATCAAACCCAGTATTTCACATAAAAACCTATATGTTTATAAAGGTAGTTTTCCACCTTTTAGTGGAAGACCTATTATAAATCATAATGTTGACAAATTTTTTAAAATTAATATCATAAAATAAACTTATTTTTTAATTCATACAGCCAAACATATATTAGGATGAATCTTTTAGAATTTTCTGAGAACCATCATTTTTTAGTATATTGTGAAAAATGTTGTGTTTTAGTTAAAAACTACCTTCTCTTTTAAATAATTAATATTCATAAATAATATTATAAATTTGTGTTAAATTAAATTTGGATCAACTAGAAATATGTTAATATAACATAGTTCATTCAAATCTATATATCTTATATATTGGATGTAAAAACATAATAATAACATGATTATTATGCTGTAAAACTACCTAATCTGTAAGTCTAAAATATTTGCAGAAATCTGAATTTTGACGCATATATGATTCGAAATTTTAAAATGAAAAATAAAAAATATTAATAAATATAATGTTTTTTTTCTAATATTATAAACTCATAATCTTGAAAAAAAATTATTAAATGTGATTAAAATGAATCAAAACTTTTAATGTCAAATTAAGCTTAATTAGGGACTAAACCTTAAAATTAAGGGGCCAATTGACTTAAACACTTTTCAAGAACCCATGGTATGTCCAAAGATTGGAAATAATCCATTTTTGGTTTATTTGTTTTTGTTAATACTTGTTTTTCTAAAGAACATGTGAACACCTAATTTGTTTTTAAGAATACCAAGTGTTTTTTTTCAGTCCTTATAAAAGGACACCACATCTACAAATTCCTGACAAATATCAAACCAATTTTGTTTTGCCTATACCTACTCAAATATTCTTCCATAATTCCTCTCCTAGACCTATAGGAATCCCATTTGGTATAATCACTTACATTAGTGCCTTTTTGTTTAAACTAATAGAAGTTACACGATTTAAAGGTAATGACTTTTCTCAATATATCTATTTTCAATTACTTTCACCAACCCATAAATCTCTTTATTCATTTCATTGTATGAAAAAAAAATATCATCAATATCATATGATGTTTTTGCATTTATATTTTAACTTAAACATACAAACCCCACCATATAATGGGTAAGGAACTTAATATATCTATGGATGACGAACAACTACCTCACAAAACGATTATTGTTCATTTTTTTCCCAATCACCTCTTGTGGTGACCATTATGACAGAAACTCTATTTATATATATTAAATATGATAATTTTTGTCTCTTAATACTTATTATTCCATTTATAACATCTACCTATAATACTTTCAAATTTATGTTAATACGATATCATTGTTTGAGGAAGTGTGGAAAACTGCCCCATTAAAGTGTTGTGATTCGTTCACACTAAACATAGAACATATAAAGGATGGTTTTAATTAAAAATATGAGACATAAATTAAATATATATAATATTAATGAAATACTTATATTTATAGAAATATAATATTATATATATATATCATCTCTTTTGTTACCCTTTGTCACTTTAAAAGAGATAATGTCGTTCACTGACGTGTGGACTATCTCCTCCTCAACATGATATGATTACATTTTCATCTCATAGTTATATATATGTGTGTGTGTGTGTGTATATAATATTAAATAATATTATTTTTATTATATATTGTTCATTCTACAAATATTTGGTTTACTGGCCTTATTTCCATAATGATCATTTAAAAAAGGGAATTTTACCAATTCGTATATTTGAATTATTGTCTCCATGATTGTATAATATTATTATTTTTATATCCATATTTATTGATTTATTTTAGAAGTATAGTTGATGTAAAAATATAATTATTATTTCATGATTATAATTCTATATATGTTATATAATTATTTCTTTGAAAATAGATGACCAACAATAGGTTTTTTGACACATAATCCAAATTTGGTAACAAACACCTGACCTAAACATAATTATATAATTAATTGCACAGAACATGGTAATAATTATAATAAAAGAAATTATAAACATGAAAATGGTTTTGAATAATGTAGAAAAATAACATAATATTATTATACAATATTTTAAAATATGTCTACCTAAAAAGAAATACAAGGTAAGGGATTCTTGCCTCATTTTCATTATGTGAGGCATACCAAATGGGTGTACAACTAATTCCATAAATATGGTGTAATTACTACCAAATCGACATAAAATATCATGAATTATATTATCTTCATGGTATTTAAATGTTTTATTTACAGGTTCTTACGTTTTTGATTTCTAATCCATTTCTCACTACATTTTCAAAGAATTCCATCTCACTTTTTTATCCTGTATATAAATATCATATTCACTAGTTACATGTTTTTTGCGGTGTACCTACTGGAAATTTAGATATAATACAAAATGAATTCATTTTCCTTAAAGGTATTTAATACATTTATTTAATATTATTCTTTCATGAGTTTAATGATTTAAAAATATTCCAAACCGGTATGTGATACTTTGGAATGTTTAATGGTTGTTTTCCCAAAGACCCGTCCTAATGATCATTAAATATAATTTCTATTAGAGTAAATTATATAACCACTTTCCCAAAATAACTCATTCTTCTCTAGTTATTAAAGACCATTTCATGTGTTATTACCATTTTTCACTCATTGGTACTATGATCTTTTTAAAAAATGTTTTTTAGAAAACCCGACATTATATCACCCTTTATCCGAAGAACCTATTATATTATAAAACACATGTTTTATTAAATGTTTTAAAAATGATTTCAAAAATAGTCGGTAATGTAATTTTTATGCTTTTTTTCTTTTACAAATATTTTAAAGGAATATTCCTGCCACATTCTTAACGAGGTTTTCTCAATCCTTTTGTCATACAAAAGGAATATTCTTTTTACCTCAGATAACATGTATGGATTCATCCCCAATCATTTCTTCAAAGCCTCCTATTCATGTTTAAATTTATTATTTTTAATAAAGAAATTTTAAAAAGTTTTTTTTAAATGAAATAATATTTTCCTCAAGAATATTTTGAATTATTAATCTTTTATTCTATAAATGAAAACAACACTCTTTTTTAATCCACTTGGGATTTGTTGTATTGATACATTTCTTATATTTCCTCTGGATGGTTTATTGATATTTTGTCAAGGATTGTATTCACATTCACTTACATGATTTATTTTTTTAGTTTTTTTAAACATTAAATATCTCATGATAATTTAATACAGAATTTCCCATATATTATCCATTTCATTTATTGTGGATATTATTATTTTCCAAACCATATACCTACTTACATATAGTTTCTACTTTGATATTTGTCTGATTTTTTGTGTAAATATTTGTAAATATCTATTATTTTTTCAATAAGGATATTTGATAGGGAATGTTTCTTTATTATTCAATATAAAAAAATCATTCGAAATGTATTGATGGTTAGAGCTCAGACATTATATAGCTTCTCGATTCATCGATCAGTTTTTATGAGGCAAAAAACTTGCTCAAAATAATTGGATGATTAATCTGTAGTTATAATAATTCCAGAAGATATATCATGATAATAATTGGTCTTTATTTTCCTTAGGCATTCCTTCCATTGAGAAAGAATCGCAGTCATATCAATTCCTTTTATTTTTAATCCATGATATTTTTCATCGAAAAATCTAGGGATAAATTTCATTTTCATTTATCTATAAGGAATTTATTAGAAGTTATTATCTTACCATATTGATTATGTACTTATATTAAGTTTAATGACTAAATGGAATATGTATTCTGTCATTTTCCAAACCATAATGACTATTTAAATTGATTCATTATTTCTCTTTCTATATTTATCCCATACTGAGAATTTGATCTCATTATTATTTTGTTTCTTTCTACATGAATCCAAGATAAATATTATGAATTAAAATAAGGAATATAGTATAAGTATTATAGTTATCTTCAAAGAATTTATATTTTTAAAATAAGAAATATTTTGTATTTAGTGTATCCATTATTATTGCAATACTCATTTATATATATTGTTTACCAAGACTATTAAACTGATCTGTCATTCGTGGAAATATTCCATGTAAACATAAAAATGTATTTAGTAGTATTCATCATCTCTGGTATATTTGGGTTTGGGTCGCTACAATAATATATTAAAAATATATGACTAAACATCTATAATAAACTACTGTGATCTATATATTCAATACTAAAACAATCAATATTTTAGATAATTATAGTCAAATTAAGTAAAAATTATTATATTCATTATATATTTTGTGATACATTAATCATAAAAACATGGAAATTGAATCATTTTATGAGTTTTAAAATTTCACATTTTCATTCCTTTGTTAATATTTAATGATCCACAAGCATGACATCTTAGTTTTTAAAATACATTTTCTATATTTTAAATATTCATCTTTTTTCTTCAATCCAATTTTCATAAAATAAATATTATCCATTAGAGAAATAAATTTATTAATCATGTCTATCCTACTTTCTAGTTCTATTTTTGATTTCTTATTTAGGTAATATAATTATCTTATAATGGATGTTATGATATTAATGAAGAGTAAAATTTTCTTCATCATCAATTTTGATATTTTTTTAAGATTAAGGATTACATGAAATATTTTTAAACATACAAGAATGTTTTACTCATTTTTCCTTATGTTTTATTAAGAATTATTTAATCCCAAAAATGTTATCAACGATTTCATCTTTACAACATGAATTGTGAAAATTATCAAGCTATTAATGTATAATATTGTCTCTTATTTTATAATTAGTAGAATTCCATTTTAATTATTATATTTCTTTAGTAAAAATATTTTTTTTGACTCACAAAACAACCTATGATAACTTTTTATCTAGGATCCCAGTCTAAAATGAGTAAAACATGTGGAGTATTTCAAATCGGACATGGTGAAAAAAATATTGTAGCGTAAAATAATATATAATGGGAATTATTTCACATAATTAATATTTTTTACTAAGTAGTTAAATTTTGATTTAATTATCGCATAAAGAAAACATAAATGTTTCCCCATCCAATAAAAAAATAAAATAGAAAACATTTCCAAAACCAAATAGGGTATAAACAATATATAACACATAAAACTCAAAATATATAAAAAAAATTACCAGAACTGAAATATCTTAATTATGAATGTCAATATGTCTAATAAAACCACGTTATTGACCAAAACCCATATTAAAAAACATCATATATATGGGGCCTCCATGATAACAAACCATAGACAATGAAAACAAAGTCCTAGACGAAATTAGTAATGATACATAAACTATAAAACCAAATTAGATCAATTAAATCTAAGTGGAAATTATAGGGTGTAATAATTAAATAGTATATTATATAAACAACATAAATTACATTTATTTACATTCCCAATATACGATATAAATATTTTTTTAATAAATGTTTAAAATATGAAATTATAATCATCCAAAAAACACAATATTTTCTTAAATAGTCTATATTGATCCATATAATCTATATTAAATAAAAATATCTAGAAAAAAAATCTATATTTATAACCTTAAAGATAAATAAAAGTTTAGAAAATAACTAAAGTAATGACCAAATATATAAATAATTAATATAATAATGAAAATTAAATTTAATAGATATAAAATCATATCCCATAGGTCCATAAAAAAAGTTAAACAATAACAATATTATCTATTCATTTGAAAATGTATATAAAAAATCTATTTAACTATGGGGAATTACTAAAAATTCTATGTGAATATTGTATCAACCAAGGCATTGGAAACCCATAGATGGTGTTAAATTTATTAGACAGTCATATGAAACAATGGATAAGGTAAACAAATATCCGTTAGTTTAGTATTCATGATGGATTAGAAATATTTTTGATAAAAATTTTACATTGGGATATAAAACATGGAAATAGAAGACATTTGGAATCCTTTATATAAATCAAGTAATATTTATTGATATATTTGGGAAACAAAACTATATAAGGGTGGTATAAAATGAGATATAACTATTATGTGAAATTAAATATATTATGATTAAATAATGTCTAACCAATATGGTAATGTAAATGACTAAAAATTATTCAATTTAATCAATAATGTGAGAAAATAATCATCAATGGATTATATCGATCGTGTAATTTCATGGATCATAATTAGTAATTTATCAATAAATGAAATGCATAATATTGGATGTCATGAAATCTCCAATCAACACACACACACATATATATATATTATAAAAACCAAGATCGAAAATAGGTTATTATATATTTAGTTATACACTAGAAACCCATTTAATTTGGGAAACTAATTTTTCACCAAATACTTATCTATGAATCGAGGGGATATATATAATTTAATGACCCATCCATAAATAAAAGTAAAATGAATTCACCATATATTTAATGATCAATTTTAAATTATAAAAATATTTTTTATAAATAAATATCTATATTTATTACATAATATGAAATTTGAATATTTACACAAATAATAAAATGACAATAAAATTAAATACCATATATAAAAATGAAATATGGTGTAGGAAATAAATATATACATGAAAAAAATAATAAATTTATTTAGGGGAAATGTAATTCAAAGTGATATTATTATACTTATTGATTCAATGTAATGGTAACGACCTCCTACTCAATGAGAGATACAATAGGTTTTCTATAAAAATAAATTCCATTATAATAATACTAAAAACAAATCTAAAATACTAAAATACATATTTGTTAAAGTGTATTTCATGTAAAATAATCTAAAGCAATTAGAATATGATAAATATAATTATATGGTTCTAGATTCTTGAATTTACATTAATAGTGTATATTTTAAGAAACTTTATTTTAATAATATGTAATGAATGTAGAAAATGTCTCTTTAAGATATCATTATACATATTAATTTAAAAAAATATAAATTATAGAGTAACATAAAACTTCCCAAATAAATAGATTGAGAAATAAAATGAAATTTGGTAATACATTTTTTTAATATATATACATTGATGAAAAATATATCAGAATAAAAAAGAGAAGATAGATTCGCTACTGAAAAAACGTTCTATACCCATTGTTCAAAACCATGGGTATATCCTCCAAAACCATGGGTATAGCCTATACCCACAGTTTTGGGAACCGTGGGCTGGAATGGAGTCGATATAGGGGTCTTAACCTATACCCACAGTTTGGTAGAACTATGGGTATAGGTGAGTCACACACCAACACCCTATTGTACAGTGTGGTAGGCACTTACACCATGATTTTCGAACTGTGGGGAATTTATTCAATTTATATTAAAAAATCGCAGCCAGGAAGGTTTGAACCCTACATGCTCTTCATAACATTGAGCTCTAAGACCAACCAAGCCAACACAATTACTGGTAATTATATATATATATTACTTTTAATATATTAATATGTCTGATTATATGAAAAATAAACCGGCGAGAATCGAACACCCGACCTCTCGGTCTTCGAAGCTGCACTTTACCAACTATCCAACAGATGTTTTAATGCTACATACATGCGTCTTTTTACTTATAATTATTAAAATAAATTAATTGAAAAAAAAATTGATGGAATTCAAACCCTTGTTCATGCTGAGTAGATTAACACTCAAACCAACTAAGCTATATATATTTTAAGTGCCTATCTCTATATTTTCTTAATAATATTAATAAAAATCATGTTTCTAACAAATTTTTTAATCGTCACGCGTAATTTTTTTCCCGCCATTATGATGGAAATCTATACCCATGGTTCTCCAAAACTGTGGGTATAGGCCTTCAAAAAAACCCCAACACCCACAGTTTTGAAAAACCATAGGCATAGGTTTTCGGGGAAAACCCTCAACCCACGGTTTGTCTAAACCATGGGTACATGGTTTCAAAATAAACACATATCCCAATGTTTTTGAAAAACCGTGGGTATAGTTGTTAAAAATAAACCTATACCCACGGTTTTAGGAAAAACTATGGGTATAGGTGACATATACCCACAGTTTTGGAAAGCCGTGGGTATAGGTCCCCATATTAACCCTATACCCACAGTTTTTTTGTAAAACCGTGGGTATAGACCCATTTTCCAGTAGAGATTATCTATTCTTTTAATAATTTCATAGATTTATTATTATACCAAATTGGGAACATTTTGAATGACAACATGGAAATTATATAAATTCCTTTTGGAGAATAAATTTTTTGAAGTTTCTAAATGATAAATAATACGATTCCTTCAATGAAAATTGATGCTATTTAAAATAAAGTAACATTTTTAAAAAAAAAATTACTTATTTTTTATCTTTTAAAATGAATCCCCTTGAAATATTAAAAATTAATTTGAACATAATTAATCATGAAGTGTATGTATATATGTTAAATATAACTATAGAGAAGTATATTCACCGCCTAAAATGTAATAATTTAATTACATCAAATATGTCTCAATGGAATGAAAATTGAGATGAAAAAGCATAAAGATATTATTCCATTTAAGGTTAATTAATCAAGGAGTAAATTATTTGAGTAAAATTTAAATCCAAATAAAATATGGTGATATCCAGCATAATGTGGTCAAAATTCATAACATATATAATATTATAATATCAATGATAATGAAGAAATAATATGATCTAATGAAATGAAATTATGTATCAAAGCCAATTTCTAGACTCATATAATTTTCTAGTTTTGAAAATGGAATTATATAATATGAGAACCATAATAACATTTATAATATAATATATTATTCATTTATAACATCTTGTAACCCCTGAACTATTAATATTTATTTTCCAGCATTGTGTCACATGTTAACTACATCAGTTTCTTATGTATGTCTATTTGTTGATGTTTATGTTCTTCTAATATGATATAGATACATTATTTATAGAGTGATATTAATGTTTTGAATATAATATTTAGTGATTAGATAATGTTTAATAATAAATAATGAAATTTGAATACTGAAAATGAATTGTATCACTTCGTGGAGAAGGTAAGTCATGCATATGAACAAGAAAAATTATAATTTCCTTAAAGGTTGATATTCTATGTAATTGGATGATTTATTAAGTTTAAAAATCATTTTTTTCATAATTATAATATATATAAATTTTTAACATTATTAATAAAATCCATGTGATTAATTCCTGGGGAAAACATTACATTATTTCATGAGTCAAAAATCCTCTGTAATTAGAAGTGACTGTTTTGATTCCAATATTTTGGGGAATGATTTGGATAATTAAAGTTCTGTAATCATAATAACAAATAAATATATATTATATTTGGTTGTTATAATATTTTAGTAATTATGAAATAAATGAATGTGTAAAAGAATGTGTAAAATAAAAATATCATGGAGAAAATAATTCATATTGCTTAGAAAAACTACCTTTGGATCTCATGTTAAGGTAACAAGGGATGAACTTCATGGAAAGATATAAACTCTACAAAAATAATAAGGATATTGATGGAATATTATTTTAAAGAATAATGGTTTGTGTGGAGTGAATATGTTAGTGGAAGAGGTTCCCTTTTATAATTTAGTTCAGCGGTTTACTGATAAATATTCCATGTTTTATAACAATTTCATGATATAATCATTAAAAAGGCATCAAAATGATAAAATTAAAATTGTATTAGCTTATGATATAATATAAAATATACAATGTGGATTCACAATGTTTTCGGTGATTTTAATAGTTATAATATTTATTTAACCCCATAGTATAACAAGTTTTCCCTTAATAAGGATAATTATTTTTTGACTAGCTATAATATTAATTAGTAAAAAAATAAACTGATTATATTTAAATATATATATTATTCTAATTCAAAATATTTAATAAACATAATAAATTCATTTCACAAAAATGAAGGAATTTAATTTTAAAATAAAATCGGAAAAAAGTGTCAAAAATTTGTTTTTGATCAAATTCATGTTTCAAGATTAATATGTCCTTACATTAATTATATAAATAATTATTATTATTATTTTTATTTAAATTAATATATTATGATATATAATCCATATTTTTAGAATTATTCAATAGTAATTTTTTTTATAAATTCATGTTTAATGGAAATTTGCCTTATTATTTAAAAAAATTATCATTTTTTTCTATAAATTATATTATATTTTTAAATATAATATTGATTTTTAAATAATTTTTAATTCCACATTATATTAAATTTTTTTATATCTAAATGGGGAATAATTAAATATTAATTATTAATTATTCATAAAATATTACTTTGAGGGAAAATTTTGAAAATTAAATATATTTTTCATTTGATGTATTAAGTTCCACATTTATATTCATACTATAAAATTAGAATATTTGATACCTAAAATATAGAAATATCATTTGTTTAGTTTTATGAAAAATATAATGTCTACTAATTATTATTTATGATCGGGTGTTACATTCAACCCACTTATAAAAATTATATCCATTTACTTTTCATTGATATTAGTTTATAATCAATAAGGTTTGTTCATTGTAATAACATCCTCTATTTCTCACAATGATATTGAAAATTTTTGATTTCTACCTATAATTATTATTTTCATAGTCCTCATATTCCACAAGACTTAATCTCTTCTATCATTGATCATGATAGTCACTTCATTTAAGGAATATAGTTTTCCAATTCTTTTTCGTTAGGGGTCTATACAAGTGTTGGGTCTGGAATTTACATCCTTAATAGTGTTATATAGAAGACATCATGAAATTTAGAAAGTCATGTTGAAATTTCCAATTAGTAATCCATATATATAATTCTTACTAGAAATTTATATCCTCTAATTTACATGTGGCGCATTTTAACTTCCTTATTAAAATATATAAAACCCATCTATGAATATTCATTAAACAAAACATGATTTAATACATTAAATTCCAAACAATGCCTTCTATTATCTACCTAACTCTTTTGAATGATTTGGGATACATTAATATGTTTCTAATTTTTCTTTAACTTTTTCATTGAATACTTAAAAATTTCATTTCCCCTAAGAATCCTTGAAAAATAGCCATCTCATCAAGATAAAGTATGAGTCTATTTCCATTTAATGCATCATACGATACCATATGTATACCTGAATGAAACTTTGATTATATGAAAATTATAAAAGTTACTATAATGAACAAATACATATCTTCTAGTAACATTATCATGATATCAACATTTAGTCTAATGATTGAATTGAATTTATAGGCACTCTATTTGTTTGGGGATGGTAGTTGCCGCTCAAATAAACCTCACTATGATGTACTATTTTATGTCTTCTAGAATAATGATGAAAATTGGAGATCACAATCAAACATAATCACAAAAATGAACATTGATTCTTAAAAAACTGTTAATATTGATTCGATCAATGATGAAAATAGTTAAAACTACTCTTATAAATAATAAATTTATAGATTTTGATGGAAAATATACAATGACCGATATTAAGAAATTCGTTTTTGAAGACATTAGTAATCCAGTGTTAAAGTCCATAGTAATGTAATCTCCTTTTCATATAAGAATTGTTAGAGGAAAAATGAATCCAATAGGATAATATATCTTTATATTCACCTCTTGAAAACCAAATCATATTATATATATTAAGAAATTTACTGCTAAATATTAACCAACAAAAAATAATTCCTAAAATCAGTCTACAGAATAGTGATTTCAGTTTGTATATAAAATGTAATATTCTAGAATCATCCAAAAATTACCATTTTATCTTATTTATACATAGATAACATATAATCATTCAAAATATCATTACTCAATCTTCAAAGAGTTTGTATTTCAATTTTATAATATTTAATATAAGGGGAACCATGTGTATTTTAGAATCTTATGGTCTATATATATAACATCCTTCACTATATATGTATTTTCACCATATCTTCCAAGTAAAATTTTTCACTTGCATCTAATGAAAAATAGTTATATAGTTCTATACATCAGTCATTAATTAACATGATACATAAACAATAACATAATCTTTATGAAGAATAACATAACAATGTCCTATCATAAATACATCAATATATTTTAAAAATAAATATTTTAATGATAGAAGAGTGAAAATAAAATAACATGCCTAGCCAATATTCAATTCATAAAAAATCAATCACATTTTATTTTCCATATGAAAATAATTCATTTACTAGTAATCATGCTTAATGAGTAATCCAACCGTGAAAATTTTCAAAAAAAAATGAAGATTGTAACATATTAAACCAAAATAACTAAGTAGACTAGTTGTGTTGATTGGTATATTTCATTATTCTATATCTTTTTTCTTTATTGTATAACCCATGATTAAGCACATGGTTAAAATATATCTATCAAATTAAATATTTTAAATCCATAATTCATACATGTATGATTTTCAAGATAAATTGTTTACACTAAGTGTCTGAAGAAACATTTCCAAGTGACTCCCATCGTCCTAATAGAATTTATAACATAATATGATGTAATTAATAAAAACATAAAATAGTTATCAATATATTGATTAAATACACTTTTCATGAGTTACATAAAAATAGGTGGTGACAATTTAATCCCAAATGGAATTATTGAAAAAGTAATGTCATTACCTTATTCAAAATGTAGCCTTCAGAATATCTTCATTATTTATTTGTGGTTGATGATTTATAGAATTATGGTCAATATTTAAAAAATATTGAAATATTTGAATTTTATAGAATAATTTATCAATTCAAAGAATATCAAACTTTTTCATTATTATTATATAATATACTTAACTATAATTAATAAATTTTCTCATTGATCTATATTTATTCATAACAAAATGATTAGGGGATCCACATGATGAAACACTATGGTGTATAAATATCAAATTACATAGATCATATAGTTTATTTATCATGTCCAATAATTCAACATTGATTATTATATAGGGAGTCGTGCAAATATCTCTGTCATTAGAGATTATGTCAATAAGGAAATCAACCTCATTTTCTTGTGGGTTATACTTAATTCCCTAGGGAATACATAAATTAATTCCTATAAAATTGGTAAATCCCTATTATAATGATTATATTTTAAATATGTATGGAGTTTCTACATTATTTCCCCAAGAATATCATTATAAATAGCTTCCTGGAGTTGGTCAATACATTACTTAAATAATGATTTTTCCACCCTAAAGATAATAAATTCCACATATTTGTTAAGAAATATAAATTTCATCTCATTGTAATAAATTTTTTCAACATATTTTTAAATCCATTCTATAAAATTTATTCTAACAAATTCATCCATATGTATAATTATAATGGCTTTATATAGAGATAAATTGTGTTTCACAATTGGAATTACCTACAAATCCTAATTTTAGTGATTTTTACAATAGGATACTTTACCAAAAACTCTTTTTTAAGCTACGTGGTAAATATTTAATAATCAGTGAAAAAATATAAGGTATAAAAGATTGTGAGGATCCATAATAATTTAATTCATTACCTAAATTTTAATATAAGAAAAATTATATTACATCAAATTTATATAAATATAAACCTAAACTATAGGTATCACATAATATTTCCCTTCTCCAATTACCTCTTATATGGTTTCTTCCCATAATGCTAGGAAAATGGATTTAATAATTTACAATTGGATTACTATTTAACAATAAAATTTTAATGGACTATTTCAATCATAATGGATAGATCATATTAGATGTTTTGGAAATAAAATTTATATAAATGACAATCATAATACATTTGGAAATGAAATTAAAGGATAACACAATTAAATACTCTGAATCCTTGAAAACCATTCGAAGGAATCCACTACATATCTTGGGAAAATTAAACAAAAATATGGGTGATCTCATGTTCTCAAAAACAACAAGTATAATGGATGTAATAATAAATCTATGATTACAATCATAATATAAAGGTAAATATCTTAGCACAAATTAAACATAAATATATTGTTAAGGAATAAATAATATGGTACGGTAGACAACTAAAACAAATTCATTTTAATCAAAATTATATGAATAATATTCACCAACAATTTGTCAATGAAATAAAATCAAGGATAATAATAATAATGAAATTGTCAATAATAGAAATGTTTAATTATTCAACATCATGTTTCCCAAGAACATGATAAATTTTTCATAAATAGTTATTCAAAAAACAATTTGAACTATTATTATTTGTCCAACTGATTCATATATTGAGACTACTGATGCATTAAGGGGATTTTATTTGTCAGTCCTTATCTCGTATAGTGCATGTCCAAAACATTCCTCATATGTTGAGTATTTGATTTAGAAAGTTATTATTTTAATTCAATGTGTTCCATTATAATTTGTAACATTTTAATACAACGAAGATAAAAATATTCATGATATAATATGTCAAAATGGGAAGTAGATAGAACAAAAAATAAGCAAGTGGTGAAAATGAAATTTATGTCATATATGTAAAAAGTGAGATGAAAGTCCCCAAGCTTGAGTTTCATTTTTGATGAACATAATTTAGAATCATGTATAATGTATAAAATATTCTAATTAACATATAACATAACTATATTCTTGTTTATCATATATTAATTTTATATTAACCATTTTAACTATCATTAATTATTTTCAACATTTTAGGTGTTAATTTTCTAGTTTTTTTAGTATATTTTTACTTTTTATTTGTCGTTATTATTTAATAGGCCATGATTACATCATGTATAGAAAGTAGAAAATGAATAAATTATCATATATATTCAGTATATAATTTTTTATGATAATACATAATATTTTTATATAGAAAATGAAATGCACTGTTAATGGAGACAGTTGGTTGTACGCAAACAAGAACGCTACATCCATTTATTTTCCATATTAAATGATTGAAAAGTAAATTATATATATTTATATAATAAATAAAGAAATATATTTATGCCATATATGTAACATATTTTTATAAAAAACATTCCTTAATATAATTCTTGTATAGGGTGAATGAACCACGTCTCTTTGAGGATGATGTAGTTCACACGTCCAAAAACGATGTTATGGACTACCCACAAAATTGAAAGCATTAAGGAATATGTTATATGAAAATTACAGAAGAATAAGGTCATCATATATACATTATATATATCATATATAATCCATAAATCCATAATTATTCCATCCCTGAAAGGTGTTTAATTTAAGAATAATTGACATCAGTTCCTCATGTGACAATCCACCGTACACAGGAATGAGGATTCTTTATCCCATTTGATGGATGTTTGTGAAAATGTATGTATAATAGTTAAAATAATAAATATTAATATTTTAAATATATTTATGTAATTATATAATCATTACATGAATATAATTTATTTTTTTTATTAAATAAATAAAACAAAATTGTCCATTGACGAACAATAACTCTCTATTCGGTATCTCAATATTATTTTCACAAAAGGAATTAATTGGTTGAATTTATAGAAAAGGTAATGATTATAGGATTATGATTAGAATATTAGGATAAAATATGGTCAGGTTTTGGTCCATGTATATGGCTTATTGAGGTTTGAGGATGCGCGATATGAGGTTCCCTTTTATAATTGTGGTGAGGGGTACTTTTAGAAACACTCAAAATAAAAAAAAATTATTATAAATAACTTTTCCCTTAAAAATGGATCTAGAGAGAGTTATTTTGAATATAATGGGTGAATGGTTAAAAATAATCTATATAAATAATTTCTAGACATTTTTAGTTCACATTCTTACCCTTGAGATTTGGATTTAACCATTATTTAAACCCTTTGAATATTACTATGAAGATATGCCTTTTTTACTTTTTAGGGGTTTATATAGTTACTATAAAATGAAAAAAACTATAAAAAGATAATTTATTATATATGTAACCTTATCCAAATATTATTTATAGTTTTATATTTTTTTTTTGAATTTTATATCAATTAATAAAATATTATTCATTATAAAATATCATTATTGTCTATTCTGAAAATATTCATTTATTTTGTTTTTAATAAATATTAATACTGAAGATATCATTTAAAATCACTTTATTACAAACCCAATATTTCTATATAGTATTCAAAATTAGTTGATGAGAATAAATATATTTTATTTTATTTATTTTAATATTTTTAATTACTTCTATTTCAAGTTTTCATTAATTAAACAATTTTTGCATCATGATTGTGCATGCGATTAATTTAATTATTTATTCCCTAAAAAATAAAAATAAATTATTATTTGGAATATATTTATTTTTTCTAATTACTATTTATAATCTATCAAATACCCAATATAACCCCATATTAAAAATATTTAACTTGTTAAAATGTAATGTTTGAAAAAATATAATTTTCATTGAATAAAATACAATAAATGCCTTAATTTAATACAAGTTACTCTAGGTGGCCATAAAATCATAACAATTATGTGATTGGTCAACCGTAAATCCTCAAATAAAAATTGAAAAAGTGTTAGGTACATTTTATAGTACATATAATATTATTTTTAAGTGAAATTACGTGATTTTAAATGTGGTATTTTAAAAACTATTGTTCATATTCATATTTTGTTAAAAAAAATATTACAGAACTAAATAATAAATTGGGATAATATTATTCCAAATATGGAATATCCTATTTATCATTCCAAACACATAATAGGATAAAATTAAATTAATATTATCACCGTTGACGGAATGAGGGAAATTTTTTTAATGTGAAAATGTTATAAATATTGAAATATTTTTATATCCATATTCATTTTAAATGTTATTCCAGTGAAATAAATTAATTGAAATGATAAAATAGTTTTATAACTATAAATTGAAAATAATTTAAAATTTAATTCAAAAAATTAAATTATTTAGGATAAATATACTTTTTCCATTAAAGTGCAATATTTTATCATTATTCATAAAAATAAGAAACTTATTAGAAAAATGAAAAAAAATATATCCCCAAGAAAATTTATTTATTTCACATTAAATAAAGAATATTATATTTTCAAATAAAATATATAAAATCTTCTAAAATTTCATTTATTGTATGATATCCATTAAAATTTCATAAAATGCCTTTAGAAATATATAGTCTTTTAATCGTAAAATTGGGTTTCTACATTTCATATTTGGATTTAAATAAAAATTTCAAAATTAAAAAATATTTTTATTTAATATATAATTTATAAATTTCATTAATAGCATCCAATACTTATTATTGACTTTATTTATTAGCATGAAATGACTTTGTGATTATACTAACTGTTTTTTGTTAAATAATCCCATATATATTAATTTGGTTTCTATATTCATTTCTAGTTAATTGTTAACCATTGAATTCAACCATATATTTTTATATGCTAATCAATCCTATTCAAAACAACTAACTTAATAAATGGTTCCAAAATAATTTTAATTAATTTTATCTCAATGTTTGTTTAAGCTTGGTGTTCTGTGTGATGTAAGAAATAAATGAAATTACATTAATCTAATAGGATTAGAAAGATAAGAATGCCTTCTAAAAAACATTAATCACTTAATAACCACATATTTTTTCATTCCCATGGTTTTCCCTTTGATAAAAAAATTCCCCAAAAATAAAAAATAATAATTTTATCCAAAAGATATGTTAATTATAAATTTTCATGATAACCATGAATTTACGTTGTCTAGTGGAAGGCGTTGCACTCCTGTTTCCCTTCAAATGAGGGTTCAAACCCAATGTCCTTTTCTTAAGTGAGATGTTCTCACCTAGCCTCTGTGTATTCCATTTTCATACGAAATTATTGATATATCATACAAAATATAAATTATTGTCAATATTGAAATAAAGTAATTCAATAAATAGTATTTTGACTGAGGTTTTCAATACAATCCCAACACATAAATACTTCATCTGATTGTTTCCACATAAAACCGTTTTCAGTCTTCACCACTATAGCTCTTATCAAATTTCATCCTTCTCGACATTGGTGACTACAAGAGTTCGTAAGTGTATATTTTTTTAATCATATTTCATGAAGATGTTATAGGTTTGATCTTTTATTATTCACCCATTTCAACATATGATTCATTTTCTCTTCGCCACCACCTTGTCAATTATGTTCAATGTTAATAATGAATTATTTGGATTCCATCCATTGAATAAAATGAGAAAGCGTAGTGTGAGTAACTACAGTCATAGTGAGAAATCCTCTAATCATTTATAAAACATCATGACAGCTTTCTAAAACATAAAACACCATTGTTATAATATAGGTTATTAATTTTAATTATATATTGAAATCCATTATAATGATTTGTAAAGAAAATATGAATTATCCAAATCATATCCTCTAGGATTTTCAATAAAGGTGAGCAGTAAGGCTCGTTGTCGTGTAGCAGATTACGGTTCAGTTCATACTAGAAAACCTTTTCGGATTTATTACCCCTAGGTATATCTATTTTATAATCACACCCACTTATAGTATACATGCATGGTTATGTTTATAGGAAATCCAAATAACAATTATTTAACTAAAACTATATGATGTTCTTATATGAATATTATGAAAGTCAACATGAGGAATGTTTACGGTAGTATATGTTTTATAAATATAGCTTACAAAGGATTCTAATAATCATCCATTGATTCCAACTATAACGCACCACCCCTAGTATCTCATGTAGGATAATTATTTTATTACATTTTCATTATTATGTTGCATCAAATCCATAAATGCAAAAAATTATATCAATTTTGGAATGCCATATTACAAAAATGATACCCATAATACATTGGGAAAATAAAATAATTCATAGAACTATAAAAGACTAATCATCCTTGAAAATCATTCAAATAAATCATCTACATGAACTGGGGAAAGATAAAAAATTAATAGTGAGCTTAGAGTCTCATTAAGGGTATGTACATTGGAAGAAATAATGATTCAATGTGTATATTCATCATTGGATAGTAAATAACTGTACATGAATTCCAGATAAATATATCAATAAGGAATAAAAAATATTTAATGATGGATAACTTAATATCATTATATTTAATAAATAAGATGATAATAATAATATCCCTAGATGTGTCAATGGAAAAATATCATGGAAAATAATAATTAATGGATTTTCAATAAAGGGAATTATTAATCATTGAACATCATGATTCCTATCCACATGATTCCTATACCATCAAGATATAATCCTATTATAGATTATATTTTTTTCGTTTGGACAACTGGTTCATCTCATGAGATTATCAATGCAATGAGGGACTTTCATTAACATGCCCCAAACCCATACAATGCATTTCCAAAGCATGCCTTATAAATCAAATAATGCATTTTAAAAGATATTTTTTTAATCAAAATGTCACCTGCCACATTGAATAATTTTAAAAACATTATTATAAAAGGATTGTTTATATAATATATCAAAATTGGTAATAGATAAACCTCATAAATGATGTATGTGGTGAATATAACATTTATCTCACACATGTAAAATTCCAGATAAAAATCTATCACCTTTCATTTCATTTTATGTGAAAAACATGTATCGTCATATATAATAGTTTTAATAATGATATTAACTTATTATAGAATAGTACTCATCATTATCATATACTAGCTTCTCATTTACTATTTTTAACCATTTTAAAATATATTCGCTATTTCGTGAGTAAAATGTCTAGTCTTTTAGTATGTTTTGACTTGTTATTTTTTGTTGTTGTTATTACACAGATCATTATTATATCAACTATAGAATGTAAATCATGATTTAATTATCATAAATATTCACTATATATTAATTTTTAATATTCAATAAAATTTGGAGATCATAAATGAAACGCACTATTCATCGAGATTATAGTTCATTTGTATGCATGAATTCTATATCCATTTCATTTCCATATTTAACGAATTGAAGTAAATTATGTATATGTATATTATAATTTTAGTATCATATTTATGTTTTATATGTCATATTTTATTATTATAACTATCCTTTAATGAATTTAATTAATAGAATGAATGAATCACATCCCTTGATGGAGACGATAGTCAACAGGTTCGCAGACGATGCATATTATTCCCAAAAAATTAAAATCATAAAGGTATGTTATATATATATATTCCAGATGAATAAATACAATATAATTACTATATATAAGATATATAAACTATAATTCAATCATTATACAACGTTGAATGGGGGAAAATAAAAGAATGAATGAGATCAGTTCGTGAGGTGATAGCCTACCGTACACACGAATGATGATTGTGTATCCCATTGATAGATTTTTTTAAAAGTTTAAGTATAACACATAATATAACAAAATATAATTATTTTTAGGTTTATATTGTTTTTATATAAACATGAAATAAAATTATTTAATGTGTTCATGTAAAAAAATAGAAAAACAATTGTTGATGAATGTTAACTTTACTTTGGGAATATCTTTTTGATGTGTAGAAAATGACATCATTTGATGGAATTCTACCCATTTTAAGGGTTATAAGATAAATATAGGTATTTTGGGAGTATAAATGGTCTAATTTTAGTCAATATATAAGGCTCAATGATATTTTATTATGTGGAGGAGGAGGATCCCTTTTATAATTGAGGTGAAGGGTAATTTTGGAAGCACCAAAAATATTACATTTATATAAATTAATTTTCAAATAAAATTTACTCCAAAGAGTTTTAATTGTAATATAATATGTGCAATAGTCTTAATAAATTAATATAATATTTTTAGACATGTCTTGGTCACATTATAATACTTATATTTTTTTTCTATTAACCCTTTAGTTAAACCCTTTAACTCGTACCATGATAACATGGTGTTTTACTCATTAAGGTTAAATATGGTCACTATAAGATATTAAATTAACTATAGAGAAATAATTAATGGAAAATTTACTGATCTTAATGTCAGTTTGAGGATTTTTAGGTTTTTATAAATATTATATCATTTAATAAAATATTATTTATTTTAAAATATCATTAGTTTCAATTTCACACTATTTATTTCAAGAATTTTTTATAATATCAAAACACAATTTTGTTTCAAAAAGAAATTATTACATCATTAATAACTATAGGTCATCAATAAAATTCTTAAAGAACAGTAATTTTAGAAAATTATATTTATTTAATATATTTAATAACATTTATTTTATGTATCCACTAATGAGACAATTAGTCGATCATCAATGTTGAAGCCATTAATATAATTAATTATTTGCAAAAAAGAAATTATCATGATAATGATAAGAATTGTATATTTCCAATTATTATTTATAGTCTAACTTATCCTCTATTAAACCACATATTATAAATATTTATCTTGTTAAAAACAAAATTTTAACAAAATTACTTTTCATTGAATATAATACTCTAAATTGATTAATGTTATACATGAATTTCCAAGGGGCCATAATATCGGAAAAAGAATAATTTTTTTCTAAACTGATATATGATATAATATTAGGACTCATGTTACAGTAATATTATAATACGTTTTTTATTATTTTTTCAATTAATTACCTCATTGATCATTAATTATTGTAATTAAATAATACACTAAAGTAACAATTAATATATTTTTCAAATATAAATGGGACCTAATTACTAAATTTTTAAATTTTTATTTAAAATATGGAATCCATTTTCCAAAATTCAAAACACATAATTGGATAAAATTAGTTTGAAATTAATATTGTTGACCATATGAGAGGTCATATTTTTTAATTAAAAATGTTCAATAGATTGAAAAGTTTTTGTATCCAAATTCAATGTAAAATTTATTCCAATGACCTAAATTATATTTATTGATAGGTTATTGATCTAATTATATATTAAAAAAATATAAAAATATAATTTACAACTATAAATTATATAAGCATAATATTTATTTTTAATTAATGTGCATGATTTGATCATAATTCACAAAGACATGAAGGTTATCATATAAATACCAAAAATTCAACAAAAGTAAAATAATATTTTACAATTTATAATTAGAAGATTATTTTTTCCAATAAAATATATAAATTTATCCAATAAATAATTTAAAATAGGTTCTCTTGTAAAAGGTGGTAAAACTATCTTTAGAAAAACGTAAATAATTTCAAAAAATATTTTATTGATTATATAATATATAAATTACACTAATATCATTCAATAATCGTAATTAATTTATTTTATTCATATTAAAGGAGTTCATGATAAATAAAATATTTTTTCATTAAATCATATAAAATATATTCATTTGGTTTCAATATTCAATTATAATTATTTGGAAACCAAAGAATTAAACTATAGTTTTTTAATATGTTAGTTAATCTTTTTCCCAACTAAAAAGAAAAATTATAGTGTTGAAATAATAATATTTATTATTATCTTGTGGTTTTATTATACTCAGAATTGTCTGATTTGTAAACAGTTTATGAAATTAAATTTTAAAAGGTAAATGTCATAATATATTGGTGGGTTATACATAACTTCATACACTTGAACATATATGAGTAATATTTTTTTATTTTAATGGATCATAAAAATAATTAATCAAAGGATGAAAATGATTGAGAAACATATTCCCTTAGTATACATCACATAATACATTAAATAAAATGGTCAATGATTCATACTGTAATATGTATATAATTCTTATCAAACCTATATAATATTGAAATTGTATAATCATAATATAATATAGTTTATTATTTCTATTAACTTATATGGGTGAAATTAAAAATAATTTTAGTTCATTCATCACGAATGAAATATTTGTCAACAAATATTACATTCAAAGTTATCTATTCAGTATTTTTGATCTCATCATACTCTTTAGTATTCTGAATTAAAGACAAAAATTGATCAGAATTTCCCTTGAGATAATGTACTACCAATATAAAAATTTATTTTTAAACAACTCCCAAGGCCAGATATATATTTTCAATGAATAAAATCTTTTTATCAGATAAAATTATATTTTTTACTCATTAAATAAAATTGGATTCATTCACACAATTGAATCCATCATAGGACATTAATGATGTGGAAAAATTGGTTCGCTAACCATGAAATGTTACTCAGTATAATCTGATTATGCTACCCTAATATGGTAATGACGTACTCAGTTCAAATCCATGTGGCATTGTCATTCTCAATAGGTAAATCTCCACATTGACAATAACTATTAATAACATTAATTTTTTGAGGAACCATTTCTAAATAAAGAAACATAAATCATTTTCTTATATTATTCTGAATTTTTAATAACAAAATATAATTCTAAATTGGATTAAACACATAATATATGAAGAACAATTATGCATTATTATCTATGAATTATAGAACTTGTTTCTAAGAGAATATCATTAAATTTCTATAATTTAATTTAATATTTCAAAATGGTTTTCAATAAAAAAACTCAATTATAATAAAAATATCACATGTGAGGTTTTAACTTGGTGTGTAGTAATGGAAAACTAACTGTTTACTAGTTTGATGGACCGTATATACATACCCAAATTTTCATGGTTATTACCCTTAAATGATTATGTCACAATTACCACATCCTCTTATAGTATTAAGACATAGATGTATTGTAAAGAAATCATCATAATCTCAACCCTATCAAAATTTAATTATTATATCATGTACGTATACATATCCAAAATTTAATTCCTACGGTTATATTCTATAATAAATTTTTAATCTTTAATTTATATTGTTTTTCTAAACATTCCCTAATACTTAAAACAACTACTTGGATACTAGTCTTCTAGTTCTAGTTGTTAATTAATTTAATTGGAATTAGATAAAAGAGGTCACATCATAAATTATTGATTAGTTTTGAAGGTTTATGGAATTGTATATATATGGGATACCTATTGTACATTATTTTGGATAATAAAAAATGTACTAGAAGAAATAAATATGCTCTTTATATTCATACACCTACTTATTATTCATATATTGGGGAAAAGAAAAAATATAACGGTGAGATAAAATTATAATTATGTTTTATATACAATAAAATCCATCATTAGTAAATAATGAATAAACCATTTAGAAAGGTAAATAACTCAAAAACACATGTTATTTATTCAATAATAGTAGCATCAAATTCATCCATAGATAATAAATATTTTATAATTATCTAAATAATAATTACTAAATTCCCAATATTGGAAATTCATAATATTTATCATCATGATCATATACATCATAATATCTAAACAAATTATGCCTTTCCCTAATATAGTCTAATCAATACAGAGGTATTTAATAAATATACATTTAGTTTGTCCAACTAAGTTGACCTATGACACCGGTCAATTATATGAGGGAAATATAATTCTATTACCCACTCATTTTATAATATCCACTAAAATTTTGATATGATTAATGGCCAATTTAAATATGTAATAACATGCCTTATCAATACCCATTAGAATTGAGTATTTAATTTATAATATCAATAATTCCCAATCAAATAAAATAACAATATAATTAAATACCATATATAGAAATAGAATATAGTTTCTGGAATAATCATACCCATGATACAAAGAATATGGATATTTAGTGTAATTTTACTTTCCAATGATCCAAAAATGGAAATATTTCATGTGGAAGAAAATGGAAAAAAAATAAATGACTAGAAATATTGGATTTGTATTATAATTATGTACATAAAAAATTAAATAAAATCGATGTAAAATAATCAAATAATATTACATTATTTATTTCTGATTTATAATAAATAAAAATTAATAAAAATCATAACATCGTAAAATTTTTATGGTGGCTGTGATGTCCATTAATGTTGTATGTGTTCAAAATATTTATTTTAATGTTTAAAACAAATAAAAAATTACCCATTACGAAAAAATTATAAAGATTTATTTAAAACCAATTTATAGACATGGTTTCCATTAAATTTATTTAATAATCCATTTCAGTGATAAAAAGTACACATCTAAAATAATTTTGTAAATTATGGACATGGTTGAAAATTTATCTGATTAAAAAGAGAAATATAATCTGATCATCTTTTAATCATTTATTTTTTTTATTGAAGTTAATAATTCAATAACTTAAGGATGAATATCTGGAAACTCATTTTACATATATATGAGAAGAAAATAATTTAATATTATGGTGGAAAAATAATATGATTTCATCAATTTAATTATAATAAACCGAAAAATAATTTGAGATTTCAAGATATATTCTTACCACTTCAGTAACATTTAAGTTTAACCACCTTAATTTCATTAAATTGATTGGAAACATAAATCATAATTATAATAAATATGAATTCATGATAAATAAATTAAAGGGAATTTATATAAAACACATAAAATTATATATTTTCATAATATTAAATATCTCTCAATGTAAAATTGATTTGAAATAACATACAAAGATCATAACATTTATGTGAGAAATAATTAATGAATTGGTTATGTATGTAAAATTTTAATCAACAATAAAATAATAAATAAAACATAAAATAATACAAACTATTTAAACATATAATCATAGAAATTAAATACAATGATTAAGTAATATTACCCAAATAAAATAAATTGAGTTATAAAACCCACTACCTCACAGCTTCATTGATTTTAAAATTATTAAAATTATTTATATATAAACTCATTATTCAAATATACTATAACCATATTCTTATTTATAAGACCATATATGATCATATGTTAACATATTATAACCTTATCAGTAATAATATTTCATTGATACAATATTTTATGGTCTAAACTAATTCCTTTTAATAGGCATATTTTTTCACTAACATTTTAACTATTGTTTATGATTTATATTTCCAATAGCTCAAAATTTAATTCAAATTTAAAAATATAATATTTAATTATTAGACACATGTTTCTAATCATTCTTGGAATTTTGACCTGTAAAATGAAAAACATCACTTAGTGTAGACGTTATGTCATACGTATGTGTAAGAAATGATATCATTTACATAATTGGTGAATGGGTATATATGTTGATGATATATTATAATTTAATAGAAATAATATGTCATAATTAACTCATATATTCATTGGTTCGATAATTATTTTTATATATGTGAGTTGATGTAGGAAACAGTTGCATCTATTCCTGAGATAGTAGTCCTCCATACACATGAGACATGATTTGTTTTTCCATTTGATATATAGGTTTATTGATAAAAACAATTACATAAACATAATGATATATTATTATATGGTAGATACTTATATAATTATATTTGAATTATTATGAAATAATTGAAAAGGGTAAATAAAGAAGTATGAATAAAAGACCATAGTGAATATAATTAGGCCACAATAAATATTGACATTTTTATTAAGAGAAACTCCATCAAACACAAGGAAGAGAAAACAAAAAAAAACTGAGATTTAGGTAGTCTAAAATAATACAAGCCATGTGAGTCCGCAATAACAATTCTCACCCCATCATGTAGAAATGATCTCATACTATGGAAGCATGAGAAGGCATCATCAAACAAAGCTTGAGAGTCCAGAAATCAACATCCATATTTCCAACGTTCCATGTGTGGTTAATCGCCAATCCATTATTAATAATCTTCTTACTTTTTCGAATTTCATAAGCAATAGACTAGGGAGTGAAACTAATTCCTAGAAGCGCTATATAAACAACATGAGAATCAGTTCCTGGTGCTAAAAGGGTTATGGTCCATCTATTACATAGATATTTCCCAGTTAAAATTATTTGTTCTTCTTATTAAAAAGGGAGGAGGTCCCCTATTATAATTGAGGTGAGTGGAACACTTGTAATTTTCTAATGTTTTTTAATAATTTCAAGTCCAATTACCTGATAAATAGTTCAAAATATATCATATAAAAATTTGATTATGGTATGGTTAAAATAAATTCATCCAATGTGGTTTTATAATCTATTTAGTTCATATCAACCCCTATCATTTTAATTCAACCTCTAAGAAACCTATTTAATCCTTAACAACATTATTTAGTTTTTTATTGTTATTAAAACTCATTATGACCAAAATTTAATTATAACATTTTAACTAATTTTTTTATACGAATTCTATATATGGAATTTAGTTTTTTAAAATTCAAGTCACATAAGTGAAAATATTTAATTTAAAAATAAACATAAAAAATTTCTTGAAAAATAGATTTTTAGGTAATATAATTTTCAAGCATAATATGATCACACATTCACAATATGACTTGTTATCATCCTTATGTAGATTTACATTAATATATATATATATATATAATATTCGTTTTATTTAAATAATTCATCATTAATTATTATTTTAATCAAATAAATCTAAAAACCTATATTCTATGAAAAATAATTATAACAAATATATATTTTATAAATCAACACCATATTCTATTCATTTTTTTTAAATATATATTCAACAAATTGATCATTTTACATATTATAAATATAAATATAAATTATATTATTAATATTTATGTAATTAAATTTTATGGTCCATATAATATTATTTTAATAATAAACATTAAATAACTACAGTTTATTAATTTTCGCGTTATTAAGTAGGAAAACGATATACAACCTATAAAATTAGAATTTATATTACATTAACTATATAAATTCTCATTATATTATAATTATATTAGAATATTATGTTAACATATTATAATAAATGATTGGTATTATAGGGAATGTTGGCACAGTCAATTTGGAACCATCTATCAGGCTATTAATGTATTCATATATCTCTAACAAGATAGTTTCCCATAAATATCCTCACTGGTTGAACCACCCCTATGGTCACTACTACATTTGGGAAACATATCTATAGCATTATAATGATATATTAACCAAATCTCATCCCTTAAAAGTTAATTTTTATCCCCTGATGATAAAAATAATTGGATATGAGAAAGAATTTATATAATATATATTGATTAGGACTCCTAAAAATTAAATCAAATATTATAATCCAACCACTAAAATTATTAAATTTTGAAACCCCTCTCTTATTTTGAAAATGACCTCTCAATATAATTGTATAGTATATGGATTCCATGTTTGTGCACATTTTTCATGACAATATTGATGAGGTACCAATATGGCTGTAACCATTGAAACTATAATTGAATTTAAAAATAATTAGTTTCTTCATTTATATCAATTTAATAACATAGATATTATTTCAATACACTTTATCAATGTCCAAAACAAGCGATTAAAATATTCTTTATTCAAAAAATTGTATAAACCATCCATGGAAATCATTTTAGAAATAATGAATAAATTTTAGAAAACCAATAATTAATAATGCCACCCTACATAAGACAATATTCTTTCCCATACCCATATATATATATATGTCTACATGTCTTTGTGTGTGATCATGCAAATATATTTTTGTGTTCATTAAAAACATATTTTTATGTGCAATTATATGGGCACTATGTGAGTAACCAAAGAGAGTTTTCCTTTAACTAATCAAGGAATTAGATATTCCAATTAAATACAAAATAAACTATATAATTGAAAGAACCATATATAAAACACCATTTGAATTTAAATTAATAACATAAAATATTATCAATATTAGCCAAAAAAATTAAACCCAACTAAATGCTCATAACTCAAGACCAAGAAACATATATAATGTGGTGACTCTAGAATAATCATAGGTAGTGGTGATCAATCACCCTCCAATGACCTACGTCTAAAGAACCAATGGTCCTAACATCAACATACCAGACACACTAGATATCAAAGGGTAAATTTAAATATAGTCCCACATAAGAATCTAATATTGGAGTAAATTTTTCATGAATGAAAATGGGGTATCCCATTAAAGCTGAAACCATACAAGAATTTATCATACATGAGTTTTGTTTCTGATTTCCCTAAGCTAAAATCAAGTCTAAGAATATCAAAAAATAACCCATGGGAGTGATTTCACCTAGTAAATATGATATATATGAGAAGGAAAATTCTACAGAACATTAAAATAACATATACAGATAAAAAATATATATTCTATATGAATATAAACTAGTAAAACATTTGAAACAATATATATGGTATGGAGAACATGTATAACTATAAAATTAAAAATAAATATACAACAGTTGTGGAAATCCAACATCATAATATATAATCATACTATTCTATATTAAACTGGTACATAATGAAACAAATATAGACAATATCGTATCTATATGACCACAAATTCATTATATACCCACAACAATATCCCACTCCTTGATCAAACATGAACTAAAAAATGAACCTACAAAAAATATATAGCCTACAAATAAAGTGTGTACTTATTAGAGTATTGAAATTTAAAAAACACAATACATAAGAACCTGTATTTCCAAAAATATACATTTACATAACTGAACAAAAAAATACTTTTAGAATATATGTAAATAATCATTTTTTTATGTTTTTTAAAATACTCAACATTTTCATAATTCCATTTAAATAATCAATACATAAAAACATATTTTAAAGTCCACACATACATTTATCAATTGTTAAAAAATACCAAAATTAAAATCAGAATAAATTAATAAATGGAATACAAACTATATAAATATATATACTAAGAGAAATAAATATGAAATATAAGATGAAAAGAATGTCAGAGTATATGATGGTAAATAAAATTGAAACAATAAAAATTGAACCAATAAAAATAAATATTATGAAATGACACATACAAAATCAAAGGAAATTTATAAATAACATATAGGGATATACAAGAAGTACATTTGATGGAACTACCAAATGTTCTATTAACCCATTCCTATCTTAATAAAAAAAACCAATTTCCCTAAACTAGCCTTCCGGGTAGCAGACCCCCTATGATCTTTAAAGGAATATTGGATGTATATTTTCTCATTGGGACAAGATAGTTATTATCCATCATCTATCACTAAAATTCATAGTATCCTATGATTATAATAGAATTGGGGGTGAGGTAGTATTTATATAAAACATGTAAGTTATGAATAATAATCATACAATCACATGTGATCATCCAATATTTCTACAGATACACATCTAAGACACATCATTAAATTTTTATAAAAACATATTGACCAATTTGAAGGGATATTATGGAATCCCACCTTTAATTTTATATTTTTTCATTACATGGTAAAAAACAGTTGATCTTATAATGTTTAGTTTTCTGAAAATAGAGGGGATAATAAATGAAAACCTAATAATTTATTATAAATCCATTTGAAAGTCTTATTAATGGTTTCATATTAACTTAAATTTACTACATCCCATATACATGGGACATATATGAAAAAAAAATGTGGTGATTATAAAGCACATTAAGAGAATAAAGAATGATTTTGAAAATCACGTGATCATGAAACATATCAACAATAACATGAGGCATAAAATAGAAAATGATAAAAATTTATGACATATTAAGAAGAACATTAATTGTGACAAAGAAATTTGGCTTCAACAATTAAATGATACATTAATACCCATATCAGAATGGATAATCTAAAAGGTTTCATAAATGAAAATTAATAAATTTTTCCATAATGGTATCATTAAACATGTCATATATATTGATTAAATTCATTAACCATTGAATTTGAGAGATATCAAGGTTTACCCCTTGTATTTTATAATTAATTTAAGCCACATGGGTCATAATAAATCATTCCATTAATATCCTATGGTTAATAAAGAATGAGTTTTTGATAAAACAAATAGTGGTATACAAGGGGTCTTAAATCCAGGATCATGATATCATATTTAACCCATGAGAAAAAAATTTGGGATTCATGAATTCAAATACACAAATAAATAATTTTTTTAATAGATATTTTAATTCCCAATAAAATGGAATGAGGTTTGTGTATTCATTTGAAAAAGGAAATCTAATTTCCCATATAAAATAGAGAAATTGGATTTGTAAATTCCACAACATAAATGGTATAAAACATGGATAAATAAAAGGGTAAAATTAGTGATAAATAATGTCCCACATTGATTATTGTTTATATTACTTTAATGGGATAATATAATTTGAAAAAAGTATATTCTTTTGAAAAATATATGTCATGCAACAAAAAGGGAAGATGAATAGAAAATAGAAGTGGTTGTTTCAAAAGCCTTGATATGGTGTTCCTAAAATGTGAGGTTGGAACCCTTGGAAATTTATTATATATTGGGAGGATTAATTTGGATAAAAAAATTAAAGAACCTCACTAAGTATGGGTTGGTATTGATGTAAAATAGTGATATGGGTGGGTATTTAGAGAAAAAAGTTCAATAATTTTTAATAATTTTCAAATATAGGTTGTGGGAATATCGGTTCAAGAAATTTAATACCCTTTGAATACCCGGGATTTATGACATGTGAGTCATATTTTATCTTAATTTATTCCACCATAAATAAGCATAATTTCTTAATAATCTTTTAGACATGGAATGTTAAATTTTCGACAAAATAAATATTTTGATATCAAATTTTCCATTTTAGAATTTAGAAAGTCACTTATATGATTCCCAAATAGTTTAAATCTATATAAATACAATATATTAATAAAATAACATATTTTATTTATTGAAAATTTTTAATTAATTGTTAAATTATTATGACATAGATATGAAGTCATAAAATACACCAAAAATTGACAACTATTTGTTTTATGATTAATAAAAATTATCATAACATAGAAAATTCACATAAATTAAACCAAACCTTATTTTAATGTGCGGAGTTAAAATATAAATTTTCTTTTTTCTTATGAATAAATCGTTTAATATTAAAATAATAATATTTTAATATAAAAATTTGTATTTATTTCAAAATTTGTGTTTTTATGGGAAAATCGAATATCTTACACTTATTAAAAAAATCCCTAAGAAATTATGAATTTTATTCAATTATATTTGGACAGTAGTTTATTAAAATAATATTTTATTAAACGATAATTAGGTTATAATGTAATTCTATATATTCTCTAAAAAATTATGTTTTATTTATTACAAAAAAATCACTTTATAAAATTCATATCAATTTGAAAATATAATTTATCAAGAAATAAATTCATAAAATTGAATTTATGGAATAAACATTTTATTTATACAATATAAATGAAATTTTATGAAACTATGTCCAAGACATTAAACCCTTTAATACTCCTTCAGATTCCCTATCGGTGAGGTGTGTGATGGTACTAGTTTCATGGGGTGGATTGGATAACATCAACCAAGTGGTATTCTCTACTATCATGAACTTATCCAGTATGTTACTTAATTCGTTATTCACAAGTTGAACCACCCCTTAGGCTTGGTCAAGGGAAAACACCAAAAATTCTACATCCATACCATGTTCCGACAAATGGTATTCAATACGAATGAATCTATTGGTTAAGGTCATCGATTAACCCAAAATGAATCATTTGTATTTTTTCCATGCTAATTATAAACATTAATTATTATTTTAATACCATTAAAAAGGATATAGATTCAAACCATTATATGACCAATATTTATTTTTAAAAATTTTAATATTTGAGAAATGTTCATATAATAGTCGATCTCAGTAATCACATTTATCTTTATACATAATAAATACTACTTCATTTTCTTAATCAGAATCCACTACAATTTACCCCTGTTGTCATATTTTCATTTCATAAAATGATTATTTATTTACTAGTACATTGTAACATTTCTATATTGTTTTAGATTTGGGTGTCTATATTTTCATATTGAGAGATCCATTTTTTCCATTTTATCTATTCTATTTTTTAATTTTTTTATGTTTTATTTTTTTCATTTTATTTTTTTCATAGCTAACTACAATAATGATAACTATTAATGTCATAGAATTTTGATTATTTTTATTCATTTTGTACATGTATAATGTTATATAATATATAAAAAAATATTTATTCATGATGATATACAACTTAAAAGAAACTGGTTTGTTACTTTATCCACCCCTTATGAAATTGTTTCCCCATAATTTAAACTCATGGTCTTGGTTGAGAGAATGTGAGGGTACACATTCCTCATTATCTCCTTTGGATCACAAATCACATCATCATATTTATTTTTCCTCTGCACCAAATTAATAATGTTGATAGTCTTATTGTGTTGAATATTATATCTTCATTCTAATATCTCAACTGGTTGCTCCTCATAAGGAAGTTCATGTTTCTGTTTTATGACCACTAGATTCAGTATATGAGGTTGGTCAAGTATGTACATAATAAATCAAGATTCATAGAATAAATATTGAATTTAAGACAGATTTGGTTGATGTTCTTGCCGATATACCACTACTCATATGTGAATAATGATTTAAATGAGTCCATTATACCAAGGTATACAAATCCATTTGTATCAAAACTGCATGAGTCTCTTCAATTGTGATATATGAATGAAAAAATATTCTATAAAATCATATTAAAATACCATTTTATGGTTGTTATCATAGAAATTCTTTCAACTATGAGCATCTATAATATGTTATTATATTACACGATCATTTTCTACTATCTCTTGCACTATATAGGGCCCATGTAGCATTCCCACACCAACTTCATCTAAACATGTTGAAGTTCTATGTCACGTACCATATACATATTCATATGGTTCTATTTTAATACTTGCGTGACAGATATATTATTATGATAAGTCAACTAATAGGATGTGTTGATCCCATGCACAATTAAATTCTATTGATTTTTTCTATAACATTTCCTCAAGAATATAAAAAGTTTTTTTAGATTTTAAATCATATGGGGGTGACACGCCTTACTAAAATTAAATTTAGTATTCAGAGCTTACTGAATAATTCTCAGGAATTTAAATGCGAACCTTAGATCACAATCTGAAATAAATGAATGTGGCACCCCATGTTGCCTCACTACATCTGTTATATATTTCATGTAATTTTTTTTCAAGATAGAAGTATTTAAAATATCAATGAAATGGATAATCTTGGTCATTCGATGCACTAATACCCATATCACATTACATCAATTGGATGATGTTTTGGAGACTTGTGATGACATCTATAGTGATATGGATACATATACATGTTGGTATGGGTTGTGGTTTCAATAACCCATTAGGATGTTTTCAGTCTACCATCCCTTATTGACATACCAAAGACACATTTAGAGTAATACAAAATCTCCATTATCATATTATCCCACCAATAATTTTCATGAAGGTCCATATACATTTTATTTATTCTAGGGTGTATCAAGAATATTGAGCTATGAGTTTCATCCATCTACTCCTTCTTTATCTTTGAGATTGATGGGAAAGATAGAATTTCATAAAATTAAATTATACATTCATTATAAAATTTGATGTCATTAAACCTACCATTATTCGTATCTTAATAATCTATTTATCAAAGGATATTCTCTTTTATATCTCCTAATAATATCTAGAAATTATGGTTGAGATATCATTTGGGACCGGTTTGATGATGTCCCTTACCTTATTATCCAGATTTATCTCATGTTAAATTAAGTTATGCATAAATATATATATATATATATAATAGTGTTTTTCTATATATATATATATCACATTTCATCCTATTAAGATTTTTATTCAATATTTTCATCAAAATAATAACTACGGCTAACTCCCAGTCAGGCATAGGCTCATTCTACTCAGGAGGCTATAACTATTGAGATTCTTATATAATCACTTTTTAATTTTTAATGAGGACTCACCCCCTGTCATTTATTGTTATATAGTAGTAAATAGTAGATCTTCTAAGATAGATGGTAGTGTCAAAAAAGTAGAGTAACCAATATATTATTTAGTTCTAGGAAACCTTCTTCACAATCCTTTTTCCAGTTGAACTTATCCCCTTTTAGAGGAAATATGGTTAGTGGAATTTGATTTCAAAAAATTATTTTCATAATCCTCTTATATTATAATTAAATATGAAGGAAACTATGAATATTAGTAATTATAGTGTGATGGGTACCATCCCCTAA
Source organism: Viscum album (assembly GCA_963277665.1). Classification (NCBI taxonomy): domain Eukaryota; kingdom Viridiplantae; phylum Streptophyta; class Magnoliopsida; order Santalales; family Viscaceae; genus Viscum; species Viscum album. The sequence continues at coordinate 539,276,061 of OY728130.1, read as the reverse complement.
AGTTGATTCCTTTAAATGGTTAACATAGATTCCCTTATTAGTTAAAATAAACCCCAAGAATGCAAGTTATTATAAAAAGAAATCAAATTTGATGAATTTGAAAAATTGATTCTCCTTATTCTATGTATTCAAAATATCCCTTACATGATCCTCATTATCCTAATTAATTTTATAATATATCAGAATTTTATAATTGAAAAATATTATGAATTTATCATGGTAGTTGATAATGATTTTATTCATCACATCCATAAATATAGTTACATCGCTAGTAAAGATGAAGGAAATAAAAACAAACTAATTTTCCCAAAATATTCTTCATAAGTTAGTCATTGAAATATCACATTCCATTACCCATAGAAGATGATACCCTTATCAGAGGTTAATCATATAGAAGAATATATTATCATAAAGATGAATAATGAAATACTCAATCTTAATGATATGTTAACTTTTATTTACGTTGAAAACATTAAATTCAATATAATCAATTCATTGATTCATTGATTCAGAAATATTCAATACAAATAAAACAGGTCATCCATAAGGATACACACTTGGTTAGAAAAATACCTTCTCTATAAAATCATGATGTTGTTTTTTTAATTATTGTATCTCCACAATTTCAATTCTATATCGGATCTTCGATATTGTCGTGGATCTAGGTATAAGTTCAATAAATAAATCTACCTCTATTTATAGGTAAGGTTCAAGTAAATTATTATGAAATACATCAAATTATTTCTGAATTATTGGGAAATTATCAATCATTTTACATGTATTTATGTCTTTCTATTCACTGATAACATCTACAATGAAGGCTATGGGAGGTACTTCATGAAAATTCTTTGGAAGATATATATCTCCTTCAAAAATAACATTTGGTTTTCCTTCAAAGACTACTATAATTTCCATTTTTCTATAGTTTATCATTTCATTTTATGTTGAAGTCATGTCCATACCTTGTATATTTATTAATTCAACCATGATAATGACTAATAGATTTGTAATTTGATTTTATTTTCTAATGTTAATACTAGGGTTTCTATAAAATTAGGTTGCTCATATAATCCCTCAAAGATTATTCACTGATAACTCTTATTCTGGATGTTTGAGAATTTTTTCTATATTATGTGAAAAGATGGATAAAATAATATAATATGAAAAATAATAATAAAAAATGTTCTTTCTATATTTGATAGAACAATGTGATTAGCTTCCACCACATCATTTAATGAATCTACTTCTGTTAGATTGGTATATAATGCATAACAAATATCCATTTTACTGTAGAAAGGATGACATAGGATTTCTTCAATTATATTAGGATTTGATAATTGATTTGGATATTTCCAAATAATTCTACACATTATGAATAGATCTTTTGACTAGGACTACACAGTTTTCCGTTTTCTATTAGGGGTGAAAAGTAATGGATTCACCTCACCAGAATAGCTTTGAGATATATTCCCATCTCTTCCACACATGTATCGCATTCCTATCAAATGAAATAATTTTCCAGAATTCTTGTTCCCACATTTGTTTCAATTGATAATTTAGACATTCTTTCCTCCTTGTCGATGGTCAAGGTTCCTCCCAAATATTTGATATATTTCTATCTCGTTGTCATTTAACTAATGTGGGCACTAGGTCTCTACAAAAACCAATTAAACCTTTATATATCTACAAAATATCTTATCATTGAATTTATATTATCTATTATCTAAATTAATCTACATATTTGGTCTGATTCTAGCAAGGAATTTATCAATTTTTACCTTAGTAACAATAACATGGAATGCGGAGAATAGATTATGTCATGAAATGTTCATATCATGTTTCCCACTTATACATTTTCCATATAATTCAAAATATAGTAATTACTTCTCCATTTTTGAAATTGAATGGGGAAAATATTTATTAAAACATTCCCCTAAACTGAATCCACTCCATAACATCAACATACCTTCATCATCATTATTAATATTTATTTAAAAGAAAAAATAAAAATTTCACTTTGAGAGAGAGTGACCTAGGGGGCCAAAAAAATGGAGGCTGTGGGAATGCCCTCAAATAAGTTTAACCCACAGGGGATTCAAATAGAAAATGTTATAGAAATAGGATGTACCAATACCATGCACCACAAGCATCGTCGTATAATCTACCACCTTGTTTCCATCACAGCGTGAGTGACTATATAAGGACCTTTCCTAAACATTACATAATCATGAATTAAATGGATAATTCACATTGAGGGTATTTTCTGGTTAAGATTTTTATAGAATTAGGTCATAAAATTTACATAACAACATGAATATTACACGTAGACAATTCTACTTAGTATCCATTTTTTCATAAAATAAAATCTCTTAAAAAACAGAGTCATGTCTAGATCCATGTTTTAGACAGCATGATTTTTCTTTAATCCCATCCTTGACCCTTATTAATCTTTATTTTGTGTGGATATCATTTAAAAAACCTGGGGATGAGCATAAAAATCTCAGTAAAGGTTATAAAATAAAGAATGAAAACATTGGCCCATAAATAAATACAGAACAATGAAACCATACTTTTCAATCATAACATAACTCATGAAATCATAAAATTTATTAATAACACACATAAATCACAAATCATAATGGTAGCATGTGGAATCAATATCAAACTTACATTTTAGCTATCATAGCTACATATGGAGTCAAATTTTGAATCCATATCATAGTATATTCCCTAAATCTCTTAGGAGAAACATTCATGTTTACCTCTGTCACATTACCCAATGCATTGGAGCGCTATCTTCGACGCACCCACCCTGGGTTTATCACGGGACCACCCATATATGTAAACAATGACCAATAACCATAATATATTCATAACACATAAAATAAACATAAAGGAAAGATAAAATTTCTACATTCCAATCACAATATATAATTTTAATATATTGACATAAAAAAATCCATTATCAAAACCATTTTCAATACCAAAATATTTAAAATAGTATATGTTATTTATTTTCCTATTAAAAACATTATAGCTTTTTAAGGAATCCAAAGATCAAATAATACTCGCAACTGTGGAATGGTCATTGTCACCGTGTACGTTAAAAATAAAAAAAACTTCGTTTAGTAAAACACCTCGTAGGAAAATATTCCCTTTGAATCAAAGGAAAATTCAATGGTGATTATAAAAAATATAAAATAAAATCGTGTTTTAAAACAAAATATGCCTCAATGAAAGGAGATTGAGATAAAGTCTCATACCTCATGTCTAACATGACATGTTTTTCCATTAATCTCCTTAAAAATAAACTAAAGATAATTTATACTTTCTTAAGAAACATTATAGTGTTTATTATTCCTTTTATATCACTTATTACTATGTTATAAACATTATTAAGCCATTTAAGTTAATAATGGTCATTTTGTCGATATTTGGTACATGAGTCAAAAATGAACACCAAATATTTACAAGTTGTCCATGTGATCAATAGTCTATTATCTCCAGAATGATATTCATTATTTAGATATTATATAGATCATATATAACTGGTATATACATGTATTTATAATTGTACATAAATTTTGGAGATAATAAATAAAATGCATCATTAATGGACATAGTAAGACATACGTACGCATGAACATTACTTTCATTTCAATTAAATATTTAATGGAATGAAAATATAATTATAAATAGGTATATTATAATTCCATTATAATATCATATGATATATATTTTACATAATTTCATTAACTCCATCTTCAAACATTCCTTGTATGTCATCAACTAATCATATCACCTTGAAGAGAAGGTAGTCCGCACTTCCTCAAATTAAATTATCTTTTTTACACATATTAGAAAGAATAAAGGTGGGTTTGTAAATAAAAAGTACAGAATCATGTATAAAAAACATAATATATATCATATATAATTATAGTTCCATCATAATGGCCACCATGAGAGGTTGTAGGAGAAAATTTAACAATCATCGCTTCGTGAGGCGTATGTTTTCCATCCACAGAAACAGTATGTTCTTCACCCATTAGATGGATATGTGTGTAAATGTAGTTAGAATAATTATCATAAAAACATCATAGTATATTGATGATACTGTTGTTGTTATAAAAAATATTAATAAAAATATTTTAGGGGGTTTTATAATTAAAATAAAACAATATAACTTAAGAAAGATGTTACCTTCAAATCGGGTAACCCTCTTTGGTTTGAACCAAAAGTGTTTTTTGAAGGTCTTTATGCCTCGGGTAAGGCTTCTAGGATGAAGGGAGGGATATTAGGACCTTATTTTTGTAGATTTGTATGATCCAAATGATTTATAAGTGTGAGAAATAGGTAGGAAGTGAGGTATTTTTATAAGGTAGAGGAGGGGCTCTTTAGGAAAGTTTGAAACAATTATTTTATTATAAACTCATCTTCAGTTTCAAAAGTAAAACAATCGTTAAAGTCAAATTTGAGATGACTAATGGTCGAAATAAAGTCATCTAATAACAAATGGAATGGTTTTGGATATTGTTTTAATATTTATAATTGTATTTATTAAAATCATTTATTGATGATGTAAATATTGCATCATTATTGTGTCATAAATAATTTAATTTTTATGATGTAAAATAATTATAAAAAATACCATTATGTAGGAAATATTTTTATCCTTCCAATAAATATTTATAGTCGAAATTATAACTTATATAACCCCTTTAAATAGTGATTTACTATAATATAGTTATTTATTTCATTTTTGTCTTTACATTAAATTAATTAATATAAAGTGTCCTTATTACTACCATGTGGCTCCATGGGGTCTCAAATTCGACCCAAGAATGACCATGGTCAGCTATGTATCATCCAATAGGAGTAGAAAACATGTTATTGTGATTTAGTATTATTATAATATAATTTTTTACCCTTATTTATTATATTTACCTTTTAATCGTGGTAAACAAAATATTTACTAAAGTAAATATTTAAAATTTATAAAAATAAAAGTTGCATATTTACACAATTTTTACCTACTTCTTACAAATATGGAATAAATTTTTTTAAATTCCAATCACATAAGTGTCAGAAATTAATTTAAAATTAATTCCCACTGTCAAAACAAATAGCTTGTTTTTGTGAAATAATTACTATCAAAAGATGGAACATTGTTTATGTCCAATTTTAAAATGAAATTACTTACAACTACCAACATTAGATTAAATGGTAAAAATATATTCTAATTAATATTTAAAACAAAGTAAAAAGATAATATATCCATATAAATAAATTAGATAAAAGGGTAGATTTGAATTAAAATACAGTATTTTTCACTATTCATTAAAAAATGAATTTTATCAGAAAAATACCAACATTTTATCCAATGTAAATTTTAATTTCCCAATTCTAAATATGAAATTTATTTTTTCATATATAACATATAAGAGTGACCATATCTTGAATTAATGAGGTTTCTACATTAAAAGGCGGTAAATCGACATTTTAAAGAAAATTATGCCTAAAATTACTCATTCATATTTTTATCTTCTAACATTTATTGGATAATTGTAAAAACATTTAAAAAACATATATAATCATATTTAAGTTAGTCCTATTCATTCCCACAAATACAATGGCTAGGAATTAACTACCATTTAAAATAATAATAATATATTATTAGTGTGCAACGTAAGATTTCAAAGATACTCGTTGTTGTGTATCGAGTATGCCATAAAACATAGAATCCCCTTTAAAGTAATATTAATATTTAATTAAAAAATATTAAAAAATATTAAAATTGTATTATTCCTTATTTATCTAGTATATTACATCCTTCCCCCCATTTTGGAATTTTGTCCTCGCAATTTTAAAACCGGGCATGGAAACTTTAATGAAAGTCTTACATCAGAAAAAATTAAGTAAAACAATAACCTTAAAAGAAAGAAAAAAAAGTAAAAAAAGGTAACTCTAGATAACCCATATTAGGATTCCATATATAAAAACATGTATATAGAATAAAGAAAAAACAGTCTATTTCTGATGGAGAGTGATAGAAAACATGATTAGGAGAAAGTTTACCACCAGAAAATCACAAACCTATGATGTGTTAAACGGTCTTTTATTACCCCGTAGGAAATGAAAACCCAAAAAATTTTGGTTTTACATTCGTTTTAATAATTTTGAGGAATTCATTTACTAAAAATAATAAGAATATAAGGAAATATATATACCTTTATGAAGAGTTTCATCCTTTAATAAGTTTCAAACAAATATTAATCATTTCTCCAAGAAATGAGCATTCAAAAAGACTTAGTCACATCAAAAGCACAAGAATAATCTTTTAAATAATCACATAATCCACAAAATGAGAACTATATATTTACCTTATCTTTAGATATCAATTAAAACCAATATGGTTAGTGAGAGATCAAATAATAACCAAAAAGGAAAATCTTTTACGAGAAGAAAAACTACTCTAAATCTCTAAAATCTGTCAAACAAAACACAATGGTCAAAAAAGACCATTCAATAAAAAATTGTCCATAAAAATCATCAAATGTTATCCAAAATAATATTGTAACCCAAATCTCATAAGGATTTAATTACATATTCTTCCAAGATACATCTTTACATTTATCTCCAAATAACACGAGTTACTCCTAAAGTCTCCTATTGAAAAGTAATTAACTTAACAACATATGCTCCATGATAGCTTAATCATTTTCTTAAATAAATCAAATCATCATATTTCCATAATAAAACCATAGATTCTTCCAAAAAAAATCAACAATTATTCCACAATTGAAATCCCATAGTATTCTATCATCCTTTAGTTTCCTCAAAATAGAGAATGTCATCCACAACAACCTTTGTCACTTAATCACTAAATCATTTTTCTATACTTTTTATATCAATTTTAGAAAACATAATTTTTGAAAATCAACTTATTCTTGTTCCATTAAATCATTTTACTAAAATAATAAGTCATACTAACCAGGGACATCAAGTAGGCCAGTGGTATGTGATGATCCATTATCACCCTTGAGGTGTGGGATTGATTCTTATAGCCTTGCCGGATGTAATGGGTTTTCACCCATACTATGTGTTTTAAATTTTATAAAAATAAAAAATAACCCTAACATGTTTAAACCTCAATGGTTTCCTTATACCTCTCATTTTCATCCCAATTCATTATGATCTCAACATCTTCATTATTGAAGTCTTATTTCACCACCATATGATAAAATAAAATGATCCCTAAAATAAAAACATCATACCTTGATTATGGTGCCCATTTGGATTCATTGTCATCTTGTCCACATAAGTATAAGGTCCATGCTTTGCAACAATGATTTAGAGATCCTTAAAAATCAATTTCATCCATCACCCAAATACACCTTGTAAAACATGGGTTATATGGGTGTTCACAAAAAACATTTTTGGAAAATAATCACGTATGACATATAATTTCAAAACATCTGATAAAACATGATTTCAGTAAAACAGTTGGACCAAAGTTGAATATTTCAATTAATGGTCCTTTTAAAATACCATAGGTATGCGATGAGATACTATATTGTAAAAGCAAATATAAATAGGTTGTACAAGGGTCTTCTTATTTAGGAACTTTTTCAAAATCATAATATGCATCAAAATATAGTGATAAGGTAAAATATTTTAAAATTCCTTGAAACAATTTACATTTCTTGAAAATATGATAATATTTTGAAAATAGGATTTGATTAAATACAACAAATGATCCATGATGATATTGGGGTATAGTGGAGGTTTTTGATATCTCAAACAATTTCTTGCAAGTGAGTTGTATGTAAGAAGAAGTCTCACAATCATCTGAATAGGAATTTTCAATAATTATTGCAAGCATGTCATCATGAAGATATATGAATGTCGTTTGAGATTACCTCCTTCCATTTGTAACATACATTCCTTGATCTGAAAGAGTTTCAAATATAAGGGTTTAACTTAAAGAGTATACATAGAGACTAACCATGTGTCAAAAAAAACTCATAATCCCAAATTCATGTCTAAACCGACCTTTGATACCAACTATAAGGAACCATCCTTAAACATTACATAATCTTGAATTAAATTGAAAATTCACATTGAGGATCTTTTCAGGTTTACAGTTTTAGAGAATTTGGTCATAACATTTATATAACATCATGAATATTACATGTACACCATTCTACTCAGAATCCAAATTTTCATAAAATAAAAACACTTGAAAAAAAGTGTAATGTATAGTTCCATGTTTTCGAAACCAGGGCTTTTCCTTTATCCCATCCTTGAACCTTATTCATCTTTAATTCTGGTGTAAAACATTTCAAAAACATGGGATGAGCATAAAAAGCTTAGTAATGGATATAAAATTAGGAATAAAAACATTATCCCCTCAATAAATACAAAACATTGAAACCATAATTTTCATTCATAAAATACCTCATGAAATCATAATATTTATGAATAACACATAGAAATAATAAATCATAATGGTAACTTGTGGAATCCATATCAAACTTACATTGTAGCTATCACAACTATATAAAGAGTCAAATTTGGAATACCTATCATAATATATTACCTAAATCCTTTAGGAGAAACATTCATATTTACCCCTGTCATGTTACCCAATGCATTAGAGAGATATCTCAGGCTCACCCACCCTGTAATTATCAGTGTACCACATGTATATGTAAACAATTCCCTAGAACCATTATATATTAATAACACATAAAATAAACATAAATGAAATATAGCATTTCCACATTACAATCACAATATATCATTCAAATATATTGACATAAAAAATACTTTATAAAAACCATTTTCAAAACAATTTTCAAAACCAAACTCCCTAAATGGTATATGTTATTTATTTTTCTTTTAAAAACATTACAACTTGTTAAGGAAGCCAAAGGTGAAATAATACTCACAGTGGTGGAAAGTTCATTGTCACTACGTATGTTAAAAAGATACATTCTTTTTTCTCATTTAGTAAAAGGCCCCATAGGAAAATATTCCCTTTGAATGAAATGAAAATTTATAGGTGGTTATAAAGTATATAAAAGAAAATCTAGTATTAAAACAAAATACTCCTCAATGAAAAGAGATTGAGATGAAGTCCCTGACCTCGTGTCCAACATGACTCGTTTGTCCTTTAATCTCCTGAATAATAAACAAAAGTTAGTTTCTACTTGTTTAAGAACCTTATTCTGGTTTATTATTCCTTTTATATCGCTGATTACTATGTTATAAACATTATGTAACTATTTAAGTTAATAATGGTCGTTTTGTCGATATTTGGTACTTGAGTCAAAAATGAACACCATATATTTACAAGTTGTCCATGGGGTCAATATTCCATTATCTCTATAATAATATTCATTATTTAGATATCATATATATCTTATATATCTAGTATATACATGTATTTATAATAGTACATAATATTTGTAGATAAGAAATGAAATGCACCATTCATGGAGATGGTAAGTCGCACGTATGCAAGAACGCTACTTTAATTTCTATTTAATATTTAATGGAATGAAAACTCAATGATACATAGGTATATTATAATTACAGTATAATATCATATGATATAAATGTTATATAATTTCCTTAACTCTATATTTATACATTCCATGTATGTCATGAACGAATCATATCACCTTGAGGGGGCGGTAGTCGGCACTTCCTCAAATGAAATTATCATGTTTACACATATTGGAAAGAATAATGGTATGATTGTAAATACAAATTACAGAAAAATATATAGAAAAAAACATAATACATATCCTAAATAAATAAAATTCCATCATAATGGCCACCATGAAAGGCGGTGGGAGATAATTGAACAATCATCGCTTCGTGAGGCGTTAGATTTCCATCCACAGAAACAATATGTTCTTCACACATTAAGTGGAGGTGTGTATAAGTTTAGCAAGAATAATTCTCATAAAAACATCCCAGTATATTGAGTATAATAGTGTTTCTATAAAATAAAGGAATAAAATTAGTTTAGGGGGTTGGAGAAGTAAAAAAATCAAATGAACTTAAGAGAAGACGTTACCATTAAATCGGGTATCTCCCTTTGGTCTGTACCAAAAGGGTTTCTTGAAATGATTTCTACCTAAGGTAAGGCTTATAGATGAATAGAGGGATATTTAGAGCTTATTGGGGTAGAGTTTTTATGATCCAAATTCTTGAGAAGTGTGAGGAATGGGTAGGAATTGAAGGGTTTTTATAAGGGAGAGGAGGTGTTCTTTAGGAAAGCGTGAAACAATAATTTTATTATAAACTCATCATCAGTTTCAAAATTTCAACCCATAATTAAATTCAAAGATAAGATGACACATGATCGAAATAAAATGATCCAATAACAATTGGAGAGGTTTTATATATTGTTTTAATATTTATAATATTATTTATTAAAATAAATTATTAATGAGGTAATATTGCATCATTATTGTGTAATAAATAATTTAATTTATATAATCTTCAAATATTATAAAAAAATACCATGATGTAGGGAATCGTTTTAGATTTCCAAATAATATTTATAGTCTAAACTATAACTTATATAACCCCATGTAAAAATATATTTACTAAAATATATTTGTTTATGTCATTTTTGTTTTTACATTAAATTAATTAATAAAAAGTGTCATTATTACTCCCATGTGGCTCCATGGGGTCCCAAATTCAAACCAAGTATGCCCATGGTCGGATATGTATCATCCAATATAATTTGGACACATGTTAGGGTAATTTTATATTATTATAATATTATATTTTACCGTTGTTTACTATATTTACCTTTTAATCATGATAAATAAAATATTTACTGAAGTAAATATTTAAAATGTCTAAAAATAAAAGTTACCTATTTACACAATTTGTATCTATAGATTAAAAATATTGAATACATTTTTTTTCTTTGAATTCAAAACACATAAGTGGTAGAAATTAATTTAAAATTAATTCTCGTTGTCAAAACTAATAGCGTGTTTTTATGAAATAATAACTATCAAAAGATTGACACTGGTTTATGTTCAATTTCAAAATGAAATTAATTCCAATGACCAAAATTAAATTAAATGGTAAAAATATATTCTAATTACACATTAAAACAACTTTAAAAGATAGTCTAACCACAAAAATAAATTAGATAAAAAGGCAGGTCTGATTTAAAATAGAGTATTTTTCACTATTCATTAAAAATGAATTTAATCAGAAAAATACCAAAATTTTATCGAAAGTAAATTTTTATGTCTTGATTCTAAAGAAGATTTTAATTTTGTCAAATAGAACATATAATACTGAAAAAACTTGATTTAAATTGGGTTCTATATTAAAAGGCGGTAAATCTACCTTTTAAAGAAAATTATGCCAAAAATTAGATTCATTCACATTTTAAGCCTACAACATTTATTGGATAATTGTAAAACATTTAAAAAACATATATAATTATATTTTAGTTAGTTCTATTCATTCCTACCAATACAACGTATAAGCGTTAACTACCATTTAAAATAATAATACCATATTATTAGTGTACAACCTAAGATTTCAAAGAAACTCGTTGTTCCATATTGGGTACACCGTCAAACATAGCATCTCCTTTAAAGTAAAATTAATATTTACTTCAAAAAAAATAAAAAAATATGAATAGTGGATTATTCCTTATTTATATGGGATGTTACATCCTTCCCCCCTTTTGGGAATTTCATCCTCGCAATTTTAAAATTGGGCTTGGAAACTTTATTAAAAGTACCACATCGGAAAAAATTCAGTAAAACTACCACTTTTAAAGAAAGAATGATAAGTACAAAGGTCACCCGAGATAACCCATATTAGTATTCCATATAGGAAAACATGGATATGGAAGAGAGAAAAATCAATTATGTTCTGATGGAGATTGATAGAAAACATGATTAAGAGAATGTTTACCACCAAAAAATCACAAACTTATTATATGTTAAATGGTCTTTGATTTCATAGTGGGAAACGTAAACCAACAACATTTTTTTGTGTCCCATTTCCTAATATTATGGAATTCATTTACTAAATAGAATAACAACATAAGGAAATATACTTACCTTAAAGTAGATCTTCATCCATCAATATGTTTCTACCAAAAACTAATAAATTCTACAAGCAATGAGCATTCAAAAACACTTGGTCACATCAAAAGAAAAAGAATCATCTTCTATAGAATCACATAATCCACAAAAGAAGAACTATATATTTACCTTGTCTTTAGAAATAAACAAAAACCAAAATGGTTAGTGAGAGATCAGATAATACCCAAAAAGTAAAATATTTTAAAAGAATAAAACCTATTCTTAATCTCCAAAATTCTTCAAACAAAACACAAAGTTCAAAAAAGGCCATTAAATAAACAAATATTCATAAAAATCCTAAAAATTATTCCAAACTATGGTTTTAACCCAAATCTCATAAGGATTTAATTACATAGTCTTCCAATAAACATCTTAACTTTTATCCCTAAGTAACACCAGTTACTCATAATGTCTTATATTGAAAAGTAATTAACCTAATCACATATTCTCCATGATAGGATAATCATTTTCATAAATAAATCAAATCATGATATATCTACAATGAAAACCTTGATTATTCCCAAATAAAAATTTCAACCATTATTCCACAATAGAAATCCCATAGTATTCTATCTTCCTTAGGTATATAGTGTTTACTCAAAAGAGAGAATGTCATCCACAACAACCTTTATCACTTAATCAGTAAATCATTTTTCTATACTAAGTATATCCATTTGATAAACCAAAAGTTCCCAAAATTAACTTATTCTTGTTCCATAAAATCAATTTACTAAAATAATAACTCATACTAACCAGGGACTTCAAGTTGGCTAGTGGTAGGTGATGCGCCATTGATTCCCTTCGGTTGTGGGTTCAATTCCTATAGCCTTTCCAGATGCGATGGGTTGTAACTCATCCTATGGGTTGTCTATTTTATAAAACAGAAAAATAACCCTAACATGTCTTAACCTAAATGGTTTCCTTATACCTCTCATTTGAATCCCAATTCATTATTATCTCAATATCGTTATTCTTGAAGTTATATTTCACCACTCTATGATAAAATAAAATGATTCCCAAAATGTAGAACTTCATACATTGATCATGGTGTCCATTTGTATTCACCGTCATCATGTTCACATAGGTAGAAGGTCTATGCATTGTAACAATCATTTAGATATCCTTCAAAATCATTTGTTTCCTTCCTCCAAATACAGCTTGTACACCATGGTTCATATGAGTGTTCATAGAAAAATAGTTTTGGAAAATAATCATGTATGACATATAATATCAAAACATTAGAAAAAACGTGATTTCTATAAAATTGTTAGGCCAAATTTGAGTTTAAATATTAAATTAATGGTCCTTTTAAAATATCATAGTTATGTCAAGATATACTATATTGTAAAAGAAAATATATATAGATCGTTCAAGGTTATTCTTCTTCAACACCTTTTTCAAAATCATAATATTCTTCCAAATCATGTGATATGGTAAAATCATTGAAAATTCCTTGAAAATATTTAATTTTCTTGAAAATATAAGAATATAGTGAAACTTTTATTTGATTTAATACGACCCATGATCCACTATGATATCGGGGTATAAAGGAGGTGTTTGATATCTCAAATAATTGCTTTCAAGTGAGTTGTATGTTTGAAAAAGTTTCATAATCATCTAAAAATGAATTTGCAATAATTATTGCAAGAAAGTCATCAAGAAAATATAGGAATGTCATTTTATATCCTCCTCCTTCCATTTGTAACATACTTCCCTTGATCTGAAAAAGTTTCAAAAATAATGATTTAAATTAAAGAGTAGACATAGAGACTAATCATGTGTTAAACAAAAACTCATAATCCCTAAACTTATCTAAAATGACCTTTGATACCAACTATAAGGACTCATCCTTAAACATATCATAGTACTAAATTAAATGGATAATTCACATTGAGGATCCTTTCAAGTTTAGAGTTTTAGAGAATTAATTCATAACATTTACCTGACAACATGAATATTACATGTACATAATTCTACTCAGTATACCTTTTTTCATAAAATAAAAGCTCTTGAAAAAAAAGAGACTTGTCTAGTTCCATATTTTAGACAACATTAATTTTCCTTGATCCCATCCTTGACCCTTATTCGTCTTTAAGTCCTGTGGAAAAAATTTTAAAAACATGGGATGAGCATAAAAATCTCAATAACGGATATAAAATAAGGAATGAAAACATTACACCCAAAATAAATACAAAACAATGAAAGAATACTTTTCAATCATGACATACCTCATGAAATCATAATATTTATGAATAACACATAGAAATCATAAAATTTATAGGTAACTAGTGGAATCTATATCAAACATACATTTTAGGTATCATAGGTACATAGAGAGTCAAATTTTTAATACCTATCATAGTATATTCCCTAAATCACTTAGGAGAAACATTCACATTTACCTCCGTTATGTTACACAATGCATTGGAGAGCAATATTAGGCTCACCCACCCTGGGATTATCACAGAACCACCCGTATACGTAAACAATTCCCAAGAACAAAAACATATTCATAACACATAAAACAAACATAAAAGAAAGATAGAGTTTCCACATTATAATAAAAATATATCATTTAAATATATTGACAAAAAAAATCTATTATGAAAACCATTTTTAATACCAAAATACATAAACTAGTATATGGTATTTATTTTTCTTTTAAAAACATTGCCGCTTGTTAAGGAATCCAAAAATAAAATAATACTCATAGCGGCGGAATGGTCGTTGTCACTACGTACGTTAAAAAGATACATTGTATTTTTTCTTTTATTAAAACACATCCTATGGAAATATTCCCTTTGAATGAAATTAAAATTACATGGTTTTTATAAAGAGTATAAAAGAAAATTTTGTATTAAAACAAAATATGCCTCAATGAAAGTAGATTGAGATGAAGTCCATTACCTCATGTCCGACTTGACACATTTGTCCTTTAATATCATAAATAATAAACAAAATTTAATTTCTACTTGAATTAGAAACTTTTTGAAGTTTTTTTTTCATTTTATATCACTTATGACTATGTTATAAACACTAGGTAATAATTTTAGTTAATAATCGTCATTTTGTCGATATTTGGTACTTGATTCCAAAATGACCACCATATATTTACAAGTTGTCCATGTGGTCAATAGTTCATTATCTCTAGAATGATATTCACTATTTAGTAACCATATATATCATATATATCCACAATATACATGTATTTATAATAGTACATAACATTTGGATATAAGAAATGAAATCCACCATTCAAGGAGATGGTAAGTCATACGTACGCATGAACACAACATTTATTTCTATTTAATATTTAATGGAATGAAAACATAATGATACATAAGTATATTATAATTAAATTATAATATCATATGATATATATGTTACATTATTTAATTAACTCCATCTTTATACATTCCACGTATGTCATGAACAAATCACGTCACCTTGAGTGGGCGGTTGTCCGCACTTCCTCAATTGAAATTATCATGTTTACCCATATTAAAAAGAATAAAGGTATGATTCTAAATAATAATTACAGAAGTATATGGAAAAAAATAATATATATCATATATAAATACAATTTCATCATAATTGCCACCATGAGATGTGGTAGGAGATAATTGAACTATCATCACTTAGTAAGGCGTTAGTTTTCCATCCACATAAACAATATGTTCTTCACACATTAGAATGTAGTGTGTGTAAGTTTAGTTGTAATAATTCTAATTAAAACGTCATATAATATATAGAATATTGTTTTGTTATCAAATTAAGTAATATAAAGTGTTTAGTGGTTTTGAGAAGTAAAATAAAACAAAAATAACTTAAGGGAAGATGTTACCTTTAAATCGGGTAACTCCCTTTGGCTACAACCAGAAGGGTTCCTTGAAGTGAGTTTTTCCTAAGTTAAGGCTTATAATATGAAGAGAGGGATAATGATATCTTATTGGAGTATAATTTGTATGAGAAAAAGGATTGAGAAGTGTGAGAAATGGGTAGGAAGTGAGGGCTTTTTATAAGAGAGAGGAAGGACTCATTCGGAATGTTTGAAACAATTATTTTATTATAAACTCATCTCCAGATTAAAAAT
Organism: Viscum album; assembly: GCA_963277665.1. NCBI lineage: Eukaryota > Viridiplantae > Streptophyta > Magnoliopsida > Santalales > Viscaceae > Viscum > Viscum album. Next base: position 539,259,828 of record OY728130.1, on the reverse strand, counting down.
TTCAAACAATCATTAAATTCAAAGTTAATATGACTCATTGTACAAAAAAAATCACCCAATAATAATTGTATAGTTTTTGAATATTTTTCTAATATTTATAATCTTATTTATTTAAATCATTTATTAATGGGGGTAAATATTGCATCATTATTATGTCATTAAAAATTTAATATATATGATATCCAAAAATTATGAAAAAAAATACCAAGATTTCAGAAATAATTATAGTATTCTAATTAATATTTATAGTGGAAAATATAACCTATATAACCCAATGTAAAAATTTATTTACTAAATGTTATTTTTTTATGTCATTTTTGTCATTAGATTAAATTAATTAATAAAAAGTGTCATCATAGCTCCCATGTGGCTTCATGGGGTCCCAAATTTGACCTGAGGATGCCAATGGTCGGCTATGTATCATACAACAGGATTAAGACATAAGATTAGATAATTTAGGTTTATTATAATATTATATTTTATCTTATTTTCTATATTTACTTTTTAATCATGGTAAATAAAATATTTACTGAAGTAAATATTTAAAATATCTAAAAAAGTTACCTTTTTACACAATTTGGTGATAATTATTAAAAATATAGAATCCATTTTTATAAATTCAAAACACATAAGTGTATGAAATTAATTTAAAATTAATTCCCACTATCAAAACAAATAGCATATTTTTAAGAAATAATAACTATCAAAATATTGTCACTTGTTTATGTCCAATTTCAAAATGAAATTACTTCAAATGACAAACATTAAGTTAATTTGTCAAAATATATTATAATTAAAATTTAAAACCAATTAACAATATAATATAACTATATAAATAAATTAGATAAAAAGGAAGATTTGAATTAAAATACAGTATTTTTTACTATTCATTAAAAATGCATTTTATCAGAAAAATACCAAAATTTTATCCAAATTAAATTTTGGTGTCCCGATTCTAATGAAGAATTTTATTTTTTCAATATAACATATAAGACTGAAAAAAACTATATTTCATGAGGGTTCTCTCTTAAAAGGTGGTAAATGGACTATTTAAAGAAAATTATTCCTAAAATTAGATTCATTCACATTTTAAGCCTCTAACATTTGTTGGATAATTCAAAAAACATTTAAAAACATATATAATAATATTTTATTTAGTTTTATTCATTCTTGTCAATACAGAGGTTAGGAATTAACTACTATTTAAAATAATAATATTATATTTTTAGTGTACAAAAAAAGACTTCAAAGAAACATGTTGTTCGTATCGGGTACGTCATCGAACACAGAATACCATTTATAGTAAAATTAATATTTAATTCAAAAATATTAATAAATATGAAAAGTGTGTTATGCGTTATTTATCTGTGATGTTATAGACTCAACCGAATGTTGTTAGAGAGAAAATCATGACACGTCTTCATGGGATACATGATCAACCAGTTAACAAGAACTGTTCGTTGGAGTGATTTGAAAACAACATGAGAATCAGTTTATGCTTCCAAAATATAAATGATAATTTGGATTCATAGAGTAATGCATGATAGAAAATAAAGGCCCTATGATTGAAGGGAGGAGTTGTTTCTAGGGTACAGCATGAATGAAAACATGTTTTCGATATTAGAGATGCGGATCACGCCACATCCCTATATGAAAAATGAAATAAAATATCTATCGGTATTATGTATCAGGAATGGGCAAGGCGATTGCAAACTAATACATTTTCCTTGAGCAATATAATGAGCGTGATTCATCTGGGATGCCACTTGTAAGAGTTGGAGGGAGGGGGTGTCCCACCAGTTATCCGTACACCTGGTCAAATCGAGAAGAATACAACAATTACGAGCAATAAAGAATCTCCCAAAAGAAATGATTCCCTCAAACCTCACCACATTCCTCGCTTGCTAGACACTCCAAAAACATGCATGTAAAATGATCTCCCTAGCCATATTTTTATCCCTTGTGTTTTTAGAACCACGAAAATGGTTCTCAAAGAAAGATACAATTGATATAGAATGATCCACGATAGCAGTAAAGCCACTGAAAGTGATCCATACCTCTCATGGCCATTATCCCTTTATGATTAAGTAATAAATACTATCCTCTTAATGAGAAAAGAAACATTAGAAGCATGAGTCCATGGAGATACCACATTTGAGGATGTTCTCATCTGTGGATGCATCATAAGGAACTCAATAGTAGTTATTCCCTTAAATGTGAATTTTTCTATCAAAATGGTAAACATTATTTTTCATAAGTCAATGTTTCTATCCATAATCCTCATAATTTGTTCCATTCTAGCTTCTATAGGGATTCCACTAGTGTGTTTTCCATTATAGTCATTATTTAGATGATTCCGTCTATTATATTCCATTTTTTCAAAATGAAATAAAAAACTTAGTGAAATATGATTTAATTTCTTGAACATTATAATTATATATGGATTTTACATCTTAAAACATAATAAATAATTCAGTTACTTATATCATATAAAAAATTCTATATAAACATAATAATGGTTCATAAAATCCTTGTGATTAACCAATCAGATCCCCAAAGAATATTGAACCTTGTGTGCATAAATGAGAATTTTTTCACTAGTTCTTATAAATTATACTTGAACACTGTGTTTCAAGGTGTTACACCGTGGTACATCTATGCCAGATCCACATCCACAGTATGTTTCTATACATGATTTTTTTTCTTGTAAACCACATATATAATACCTACCAAAGTAAAAGTATGGTTTTTTATATTTAGAAATTTTAAATAGTTTCTAACTATTTTATTAAATTTATGAATTCCAAAAATAACTAAACAACCCTTTGATAACTTTTATGGAATCATTCCATTTTTTGTAAATAAAATTTCATTACATTGTACAAAATAGTGGTTATTTTATAGTTTACATTCTTTAAAATAAGATACATTATTCATGAAAACATAAAAATTTATTCAAAATACACTTGAATGAAATTTTCGTGGTATGAACTTATATTAATTTTAGTATATCTCCTATCCATGTGAAATACATAAAAGGAAAGTGGTGAGCATGATTCCTCGTAACAAAAAAAAAGCAAGTGAAAAGAAAATATTCTAATAATGCGACATATCAATAAAAACTTGATCCATAATAATAATACATGATGATAAGGAATAATAAAATAATAAATGCATCAGTTATAAAATGGAATTTTGTGTTCCATGTTTAAATGGTACTTCCATAATACTATCACAATGTTTATCACCCATATATCCTGAATGATAATTATTGTGGTTATCTACCAAGGTGTCATAAAATATGTCATATATAGATATCAAATTATATATGAAATTTAATTACATAACTATTAGAGGGAACCCTTTATATGTATTAATTATGTTGAGCCATATATAACATAAAAAATCATCATATAAATAACCCTTGGTGAATAAATAAATATTTTCGTTTCAAAATCCTGGAATATAAAATTTATTAAAGATGGTAATTACTTCATTATTATCCCGTGAAAAATTTAAAATGTATTTCATGTTTATAAATATTTATATCATTAAGTAATATTTAAATACATTTTAATAACCAATGAAAATAATATTTTTTTGGGCATTCACATAAAAATTAAAAGATGAATTCATAGGTAAATGATAATAGTATGAGAAATAAATTCAGCATATTGACATGTATAAAATATTGTTTTTGAAAATCATACAATTATTGCGAACGAAGGTCATACATTGATTAATGAAATTCATTATAGTAAGGGGATTATTGAATTTATAGAAATATTCTTATTTTTTATATTATAATACATACCACAAAAACATAAATTGAATGGAAAATAGATTTGGATATTTCCCTTAAATTGAATACTAGTTCCTTAAATAAGAAGTTAGTGAATTGGTGTATTAAAGACTACTTCATGGATTCCATGTGAGAAAAAAATCACCAATATATTATGGAGGATGGATTGGGAGTTAAGGGAACTGATGATATGGGTGGATATTTATAGAAAAAATGGATAAATTGTTTAATAATTTTAAAATATAGGTCTTTAAAATCTAGGCTATAGAAAATGAAATATCATTTTCATACCCATGGGTTTTCACTTGGTTTTATTCATTTGAGTCAAACATTAGGAAATTTAAAACCAAAAGAACCAAAAATCATTTTTATTCCCATATGGATATGAAAAGTTAATTTTTTCAGAATGTTATTCTTTTAAAATCAAATTTTTTATTTTAGACTTTTGAAGCTGACTTATAAGTATGAAATTTAGATAAAATAATTAAAATTAATTAATACTACAAAAATATCATATTTTATGATATCTATTGTATTTATTTAATTATTAAATCGTTATAAAAAATATTATTTCCTAAAACATACAAAAATCCGCAACTATTTTTTACAATTCATTTAAAAATAATGAATTTTAGAAAATTCTCACAAGTTCAACCTAACAGAATTTTGACATTCTAATTTAAAATATTGCTTTTTTTAATTCATAATAATTCATCAAATATGGTATTTTTATTTCATAAATACTAAAATCTATACTTAAAAATATTATTCTTTAAGGCATAATCAAATTTAAGATTCTTATAAAAAATTATCGAGCCGATTATAAAATAATTAAATAATTTAATTTTATATAATAATTTTTTAAAGACTATTTTATTTAAAAAATGTTATTCCGGATTCTTTTGTTTATTATAATTTTTTATAAATTTACGGAAATAAAAAAAATTTGTTTTATTTTCATCCGCAATTAAATTTATCATATTCATCTCAATTAATTATATATTTTATTTGGAAAAACTATTATTAAAATAAAAAATATGGAATAACTATTATACATAAAAATTAAATTACAATTTATAAAATTGTTTCCCATACACATAAAAAATTATTTAACATCGTGTATGACCTAAATGTTAGGTGTCCAATGGTATTAATTTAATTGGTAGCCTCATATAACATCTATCATGTGGTAATCTCAATTAATAAGAACTTCTACTGTATGATATTTGATTCAAGATTCACTTATTGATGCTCATTTAGCAATTATTAATAGTTTAACCCTTGTGATGATCCCTATCGCCCATGATTGGACAAATGGTCTACAAATGGAATGATTCTACTAGTTGAGGCTATAGATATTCTTTTTAAGAATAATTATCCTTTGTCATTACTACTTATATAAAATAATTATAATTGTAAAATTATCAACCTAGGGTAAAGTTAATAATTTTCATATTGATCAATGTATATATTAGACTAATTATTATATAACGATCGAATCCCAATAGTATCATTTCCCTTTATACTGTATAAATACTAAATCATTATTTCAATCAAAATTCAATACAATATTCCAAAAAGGATACATATTCACATTGTAAAATTTTCAAATGTTTAATAATACATTGATAAATTAGATTAATAATGTTCTTTGGGGAGATTATTATATTTTATTGGGGTGGTCTAAATTTTCACTTTTAAACAATTCCATTGTTTTATTTTTCCATGTTTTAAATGATGGAATTTTATGTTTTTTTGTATCATACTAATTCAATTATAATTATTAATGAGGTAAAAATTTTCTTAGTTTGGATTTATTTATTTATAATATAATATAATATATAGCACAAATTTATTATGTAAAAAATATCATTTTAATAAAATTTGGTAATTACATAGAAGCCTTACAGGATGGTCCATATTCTTTCTAATAACCATTTTGAAGTACCGAAGAGGCCATATCCGTTGAAACTAATTTTGAACATTTTAAAGAATATTTCCATAAATAAATATATTTTTTAATCCCAAATTTTATTTCAAACTACTTTATCAAATCATGTAATAGAAAAATAAACTATGATTTAGGGAAAAACATATTCACATCTTCTTTTGAGGGTAGTTTTGTATTAGAGATTAAATTTTATGAAACCAAAAAAATTATGAAAATACCCTATGGTAATTCCCAATTAATATATGCACACACACACACAGATATATATATATATATATATATATATATATATATTTGTGGGGGTATCTTGACATGATGATATATATGTGTATTATTTCAGAATAATGTATGTAGTTGAATTCGTAAGGGTCACAAAGGATCATCCAAAGGACATTGTTCAAGTGACACTTCAAGGCCTATGAGATTCAAGATAAAACCATATAAAATAAAAAATAAAATTACCACAAATAAATTCCCCATTAATTCTTAAAATACAAGGTATATATATTTTTTAATGAAAAGATTTATTTTAGATACCAAAACCATTCTGAAGGACCTATTAGAAATTTTATGAAACACATCTAATACGTAATCATTCATAATATGAGAATAAATATTATAAAGTCAATGATGAAAGAATTTTAATCAAATCAATATATTATATAATATTCAAAAAAAATATATTAATTAAAAAAATAGATATTTAATTAAAAAAAATATTTGTAAAATAAAACACATATTGTAATGATCAGAATTATAAAGGAATGGAAACACATATAAGAAACCTATGAAATCCAAAAAATACATTAAAAAGCTGACCCCCAAGGAAAAATGAACTCTAAGAGTGTAAAAGAATCTATAAACCACCCTGAAAATTCAATTTGTTGTCATATAAAGTACATAATAACCTCATTAGGTCTTAAAATAAAGGTAAAGTGGAAAAAATGAATATTAATCAATCAAAGAGACTTTCCTTGTGAAATACTAACATAAAACAAGCAGAAATGCATATAATACAATAAATATAATGGGGAAACCATAATAGATAATTCAAATTTAGAGATGATTTTAAATGAATTGGAAAATTTATCCAAATGTGTTAAATACTATTATAGAGTGTGTAATGTTTTTATATTTGGAGGACACATTTAACTATCTGCACATGGTTTTTATCCTAAATTCATTTATATGGGTCCAGAGTCCCTCTATCCTAAGAATATGATTCTTTAATATCCACATTCACATTGTGAAATAATATAACCATAAACTTTTTTCTCTTGACCCCACTCGAATTCCCCTATAACATTTTAGTAAACCATTAAAACATAAAAACCTAAAGAAAAAATTAGTGAAAATAATAATAGAATAAAGGTGTGTAGTTGAGTTTATAAATTTTGTTCCATTATTTGTAATTCAAATCCAGATTTTAGGTCTAGTGAACTATCAAATTTTTCATTTGGAAATTGTTCATCCCCATGTTGAACTTCTATTTTATCTACGAGATATTTTACTTTTCCTATAAAAATAATATATACATTAATTATATCATTATATTTTTAAAAATCAATTTCATTATGATAATTTTAAATATCTAATGATCTCATTTCCTTAGTTTTACATAAATGTAATATTTATGATATTTAACTATATTTTATTCTTATAATATTTAATTCATGATGAACATTCAATGTGGGATGGTGTTTTAAAATCCTATTAATGAACTGAACATTCATTTATATATGGGATGTTTTTAACATTCATGTTTACATAATTATAATATTAATATGATTTTAAATGAGAAATAAATTCTCATTTTTAAATAAAAATGTAGACAAGATATATAAAAAGTTAATATAAATGATTCCCTTTATCAATATAAAATAAAGTGATTTTTATCAATTAATTTTCTATTTTAACATTTGATGATATAATTTCATCATTCAATCATGTTTCTTCATTTATATCAAGACAAGTGAATAGAGGGATTTTTTAATTGAAAAAAATCTATTGAATAACATTTTAAATTTTATGTAAAGTGTAATTTAAACTTAATAAAATTTTCTATAACTAAAATATCATTACATTAAAAATAAGTAATAGTCTCTATGGTATTCAGATATAGATTTAAATTTACTTTATATGTATTATTATTATTCTATTATTTTATTTAATATTCTACTGACTGTGTCCTATATTATTTTATGATTCTTCATTGTTTTGAATGTATATTTAACATTTTTGTACAACTAACATATGGTACTCAATAATTGATAAAATATTTTAATGTGATTATTTTTTAGATTTTTTGAATATCATCAAATCAAATTTTCATTCTCTTATGTAGAAAAGACATGGACAAAATCATTATGTCATGATATATTTCCTTAGTTTGTTATTCTTATTCATCATTCATCATCTGGATGGGAATATAATATTATATTGATGCTACATATAATACAATATCAACTATTTACTTTTTATTGAATAAAAAATTCAATATCATTCTAGAAATTTTCTCTTAATTGATATGATAATATTTTATTTCTTCTATATATGCCTTATTATGTATCCATTCAATGTAAAATGAAGAATCAAGAATAATTTCAGCAACCAAAAATATAAAATGGTTTCCAACCTCAACAAAATTATGTAGATTGAATCAATTTGTGTTTAATGGACACACCCTAGATACACATATAAATAATTATAATAAAAAAATTCACATCCAAGATTTTAATAATGAATTTATATCCTAATTATATATAATAATAATAATCGGAACCATTGGAATACAATTTATAGTTTGTGTGGAAGTTCATTGTTACTATGATCTATTTCCATTGCTCCAAATAAACTTTTCTCAACATTTTCCTTCAAAAAAGAAAAATTCCATTTTATTAAATTATAATTATAAAGACCAAAAATTTAGTAGTATGAAATTGGTGGTAATAATATTAATACAGTATAAGATAATAACAATTTAATGCAATAATATTTAATAGTTTTATATTCTTGTAAAGTTAAATATATACATCATTTTTACATTACATTTGAAAACAGAAATTATACCAAAGTGAAATTAAAATAAATCAGCCTTAAAATAATTTAAAGAGTATATCAAAAAATATTGGGAGTGGGAAACAAAATAAGTGTGTTTGAAGAAAGTAATTACATGTTAATTATAGTGAAAACTATCTTGAATCAATAAGGAATTATTATTATGAAAAGATAAATAAATGAAAATACATGTAATTTTAATAAAATAATGTGAACAAGAAAAATAATATAGAAGGAATAATTGATGGAAACTTATTCCCTATAAATAATAACATTATCATGAAACTGATAAATGTATAATATCGAAGTCTTTATCTTATAGATAATTTTAATTTATTTATAAATGGATAAAATTCATTATATTGTATTTAATGTTGTCATAAATCATGATATCTTTACTATAAATACCATATATAATTTTTGGCCCACCCACCACTACAGGTCCATTGGATTACTCATATATAAAATGATAGATTTAATTCTTGACCATTATGCATTATCAATAATTATGAGTTTTAGATAGAGGGTTTTTCTATCAAAATTGACCCTAGTTATTTTAATAAATTTATAATTTTAATATTATATGTAAAATTGTTATATGGTTATGGAAATAATCATATCCATGATGAATATAATATGGATATTGAAGATAAATGTAATGTTCAATAATCATATGAATTTCATTATAGGAAGTGAATGGCAAGGACTTCAAAATTAACAAACAAAGGTAATTACAATAATTTCCATCGTCAAAATAATCATAATACATATAGAAAAATTATAATTATGTAATATTTATGAAATATTCCATGAATATTATATCTAAAATAATGGGTTGTTATCATTTTTTAATATAAATATCACAAAAATAACAATAAAATATCTTTGATGAAAATATAATTCTCACCTTGAAAATCACATATAAATACTAAAAGTTTACATAATTTTATTATGATAATTTTCATTAAAATATAATATTATGAAATTTTAAAAGGAAATATAAATTTTAACATTAGTCATGATGTAGTAAATTCTATAGTTTCCCATTATATTAAATAATACCCCTTTTATATTTTTTGTAATAAGTCAAAAAAATGTCCTTTCTTAAAATTGATAAAAAGATTCGTTTTTATTTTATTTTATAATGTAAACTATTTATAAAATGAAATTTGAAAATCACATGATTGTATTAAAACATTATGGAAAAAAAATTTAGAAAATTCTGATATGGGAGAAAATGTATTTTGGACCTATATGAGAAATCATTTCGGTTTTTAGTAAAACAATCCCATTAATTTTTAGTACCAAGTATTAAAAAAATTACACTACGAATTTAAATATAATGAATAAATAATGAAGAAGATTATAATTTTTTTATTATAAAATGATAAAATATTTTTCATCAATTAATATTCAGGATAAATAATCCTGATTAAAATGGTATTAATGCATAAATCATTACAACATTATTAATATTTAAATCATAACCCACAAGAAAAAATAATTTCAAATGTAATGTTAGATACAAATAATGTAAATATGTTAACGATATCACATGTAAAATGGTGTGTATATGCAACTCATAAAAATTAATAGGTGGATAAAAGAAATTATTTATCAATAGTGTGAAAATTGAGATAAAATATCTTACAAATATAATGAAATTGAACTGATAATTAATCAATAAATTTAATATTTTTATCAAATTTTAATCCAAATAGTAATCATAAAAATATAATATAAAAAGTAAAAAATTCATTACATACATAACCATAGAAAAACAATAAAAATGAATATGTAATATAACCCAAAAATAAGGAATTGGGTATTGGATTTCCTTATAACATGGTAACATTAATGTAAAATTATACAAGGATGAAATAATTCAAATGATAACATAAAATACCAGGAATTATGATTAATTCATGATATAATCATAAAAAGGGATGTATATATACCATATAAATGGAATTATGCTCATAATATCAAAATAGGACTCGCTAAAGAGAAATTGAGATGAAGTCCCATAACTCATGTTTCTATTTTGTTGAATATACTCTGACCACATATATAATTCATTCATTCATGATCTTAATTTAAAATAGAACCGTATTAGAATATATAATTTCATCTATTATTTTTATAACATCCAATAAACCTTTCATTAATAATATTGATTTATTATCATTAGGTCAAGTGTAAAATTTTATGTTTCCTCATGCATGTTTTTTCGTAGAAGATCAAGTTCTTATGTATAGAATACATATCCATTATATATATAATTATTATTTTTTAAAATATAATATTTATGAATTTATATACATTTTTATAACCCATATTTAATGATGGACATAGAAAATTAATAGCATCGCTTTGAGGAGATGGTAGGTTATAAGTATGCATGAGTGATGATATAATTGCCTTCAATTTCAAAAGGGGATGGATGTGGAATATGTATTAATTTTATATAATACATATCATCTCATTTTAATCGCATATATTTATTATTTCATACATTATTATTATCCATGTGAGTCTATGATGGAAAAATTTACATTGGATCGTGAGGCGATAGATAACCATACAAATGAGTATTGGTGTTGATACCCATTTGATGGAGGATGATATGGATAAATATAATTCCATAAATATAGTAGATTATTATTTCAACTTTTATACATTTTTTATTATATTTAATTTTTTACAAATAACTTTAGGTGATAAAAGTATAAGAAGAAAAGAAGGGCCACAGTGAATATGATTATCCTCGCTTGAAAAAAAATTGCCTTGGATATCCTATTAAGGACCACTGAATTAGTAATTTTAGAATACTATGAATAATAAAAAATGTGTCTAGGTTTTTTGAGATATATCATTTATGGTTTTGGTTGAGATAAATAGCTCTGTTAGTTTTAAGAATAGTGGGATGGGGTTCCCTTTTATAATTGATGAAGAGTGACATTTTTTAAAATTCCCAAAACTACTCAATAATGGGAATATAATGTCATGGAATGTTGAATAAAATTGTAAAATATTTAGGTGGATGTAATTTAATGTCAATAAAATACTCTATAAAAAAATAAATTAATTTTAATTTTTTTATTCCCATATCTCATAAGTTTACTTACTTTTCCAATTCTAGTTTTCACTATGGTAATTATGTTTTCTAGAAACCATTATAATTTATCATTTATGAAACATGAAAATTAACCTTATTATAAAATTTATAATTATGTATTATAAATATTAAATACATTTCTTCCTTTAAATAATATATCCATGCAGAAAATTAATTTCAACATAAGAGTATGTAACACAGAAATTTCTATTTTAACCATCACTACAGTAGTTAATATGTTATTCATATTCATTATGAATAAAATATTATTTTAATTATTTGACTAATATTAGTTAATATTATTTTAAATATTAAATCCAATTCATAAAAATAAATTCGCATATGTTAAAAAATTCATATAAAATTAAACCCATTAGAGTGATAAAAATGATATTTTCTAAAGAAATATATTCTGAATAAAAAAATTATATGTATAACATAACCATTAAATTTTTTATAATTAAATAAATTGGATTAATATTATAATTAATGAATTAATTATAATTTTAAATTAAAACGAAATAGTTTATATATTTAATGACAAGGATGTTGTTTAGTAAAATTAGTATTTTCACAATTCAGTGAAAAAAATAATATTTTTAAAAAACATTTGAAACTTCACTCTGAGAAAATTAAATCAAATTTATTTAAAAATGAATAAAATTTATTCAAACAAATTTTTGATAATAGGTAATAATTAATTTTTAAATAAGTGAGGAACTTTTGAAGACCCAACTTTTTTGTAAAATACTTGTTTTAAACATTAAACAAGATTTATTCTTATCTAATACATAAAAATATTACATAAATGATAAAAATTCAATAATAAAAATAATATATAAGTTTACATAAAATCATTCAGAAAAAGTGACAAATTAAATTTATAAATATAAATGTACACTGCATGCCAAAAAATAGTTTTCAATAATAATATTTCCATTAGATTCACAGGTTTTTTATTTTTATTTCTAATCGCATGTTATGTAAATGAATTTTTTTATAATTGTGTAAATCATATCCTATTTATAATTTAATTAGTGATATTATTAATAAGTAGTTCAATTAATATGTTATAGTAGTATATTATATTAATGTTTATTTAGTATTACGTTTTTCTTTACCACAATGTATCAAAAAATGATAATCTATTAAAATCACAGGGTACTATATTCTATACACATTGAAAATTTCATCTTAATAGTTTGAATGTGCTTTCAGAAGTAATTTTTTCAACCAATAAATATCATTCTTGATACCCCACATCATAAAAAGTGTTAATAGAATTCTATCATCAAAATATAGAAACGGTTGTATGAATGTAATTTAGAACACACCAAAACAATGATTCTTTGTGGGAAACATTATTTAGAAGTGCAAATTTGTACAAGGAAAAAATAAATATAGATAGATTATCATAGTGATCATTTACCTCAATAATATTATTGAGAAATATATTTTTAATGACCAAAGAACAATAAAAAATGAGGCCTAAAAAATTGATTCATCAGAAATGAAGTTAAAATTTTAAAAGTATTATTAAATTGTGATTTTTATTATTGAGATATTATTTTACTATCATGTTAGAAAACACAATAAGATTTATTTACATTATATCGTTTTATTCTACAATTAGAATTTCTTCTTTTGTTTGTACATCGATAAATTTCCACATCATTTATTAATAATTGAAACAAATATCCAATACAAAGTTATTATATCAGAATGAATAAATTTGACTTCTATAGGGGTGTAAGGTCCATTAATGAGTTTCATGTGATTCTATTGGTCTCTAAATATTTACCAATGTATAAATATTTATAACAAGTTATGTAATATATTACCGTTATCTATAAAACCGTAAATATAATACCAAAAATTCAACTTAATCTATCCCATATATATATTTCTATGTATTAATTTCATTAAAAACAATATCATAATAAAAAGTAACTCACATAGGCTAGTGGTCGGAACAAAACCCTTGTCTCCCTTCAGTTGAGGGTTCATGCCCCATGGAATTTCTGTGTCCCACCTGTTATATCCCAACATTCTAGTTTTCCATATTCTATAACATTACTACTAAAATACAATAATATTAAAAAAATATTATGTAATTCCAGAAAATATCATTAATCCTCAAATAAATATTTTTCTAACTACTACCTTTTTATATATAGTTTATTTTCTCGATAAAATAAATTTATTTTATTTGACTATTAATACTCTATCATAAGATATTATATTAATCAGAATGGTTTTGAATATTGTTAGTCTTAATATTAGATCACTATTACTCCAATAATACTTTTTGTTCATCCTATCAGTAATATATAAATCAACCCAAATAAAAGTCTCCCAATGTTTCTGTAATCACACGAAAAACCAAAAACATAAAACAAAAAAATGGGTGTATAAATCTATAATAATATGATCAAACATAAACTCGTAAACCAATGATAGAATATATGATTCTATATATAACCTTAAATAAAAATTTATATTATTCCAATAAAAAATAAACCCATTCCTCATATGTTTCATGATTCTTATAAGTGAAATATAATTTATAAATTTATTTCTAAAATATAAATCTTGAATCATAATATATAAATATTTTAACCATTTTACATCAGCATAGGTCTATATTTCATAATGTAATTAATCTTATAAAGAGATAGATCACTTGGATATTTTTCATGATCCTAAAATTAAATACAAGTATTTAGAAATGAATCTATATAATGATTTTTTTACCCCATTTAAATCCTAACATTAACTTGAAAATTTTCATTTTTATTCCATTTTCTCCCCAAAAAAATAATTTTTCTATTGCTTTGAGGAATTATACTTGGTTTTCTTTTACATAGTTCTAACATAGAGTAAATAGAACCTTAATTTATATATGTCCTCCACCACCTTAGCTCTCAATAAATTACATTATTATAGTCTTCTAGGCTACTTATAGTCTATAAAGATAAATTTTTTAATCATAAATAATGATAACTAATTAAGCAAAATGACAATATATTTCATTGTATTCATAATCATATTTTTATTATCATGATCACTAGAGTGGATATAATATCCCAGTATAGCATGATCATATTGGGTTATAATCATTGACTAAAATAAATTATGATATTTTTATAAACATTATCCATAGTGAAAACCTATATAATCATTTTTATAGTGTCATAATCCTGACACCCTCTTTTCAAACTAAGATACCAACGATTTGTAAATGGGAATTTTTTATCGTAATATAATAAAATGTTTCATGATAGATTATAAAAAATATGTGAATTATCCATGTAATAAACCAAGATATGTCAAAACAGTTGTTTAGTAATCCCCATTGTCATGAATTATATGAAGAAAATATTAAATCCCAATGAACCGTATTATTAGTTGTAAACCCTAGGGAAACCTATTCATGAGCCACATCCACTTGTATTATCTAGAGATGGATGTATTTCAAGGAAACCAACATAACCTATATATTAAAAAACATCATGATATAATCCTATTATTATACTTATTGTCAAATTCATTCATATGGCTATATGCATGACTATATGTGTTTCTAAATCTTGTTCCCAAGGTTTATACTATACTATCTATCATACTAATAGTAAATATCTCTACTATAATAACCTAAATTAGGTTTTTGTATTATTACATTGGAATAATATATAAGAAATTATATTCCAAAATAATGATTTGTTTTTAATTCTTGGTAAACTATACACATTTAAGAGCTTCACATAACATTTCAAAACATACATTACATGATAGAGAATGTAAATATTTTTCATCCTTGAAATCATTCATTGATTACTTCATAATATCATTTGGAATTGGAAAAATAAGGGAGATTAAAAATTATGATTCAGGGTTATATACATTTGAAGCTGTCATGAATAAATAATGCCTGTAAAATATAGAAAGTTAAATAATGTAAAACACATTAAATTTAATCAAAAACTTCATCATGATAATTAATATCATAATACTAAATGTATATAAAATAATTCCATATAAAAATTAGTAGACTGTGAAAATAATTCCTATATTTTATCAATATAGTAATGTCATGAATAATATTAAATATTTTCTAAATATTCTAATTTCTAAATATTGGAAATCATGATCTCATACATCATGATATCTCTACCATCCCAAAAATTCATAAATACAATTTAAAACAACGGCTAAATAACCATTTAATTCTAACATAAAAAGTTTTATTATAATAATAGTGGATAAATCATGGTGATATATAAATAAGGGCACCACCCATCACTCCATGTCCAAATAATTTATTATATATGGAATGATCAATTAAATTCATGAAAAATATTTCATATCAAAAAATATCCATAACCAAATAAAATATATTTACCAAATTATTCAAACTAAATAAAATAATATTGAAAATTAATTTTCTAATATGAAAATTTAATTAAGTTTAGAAAATAATCGTCAATGTGATTTAATGAATATGGTTTTTAAGATAATCTTGACGTCAAATCGTCACAAGAATGTAAAGGTTTGATGAGAAAATTAATAAATAAAAACATAATCAAAGGAGTGAATGAAAATAAAATATTTCATCGAAATTATCACAAATGATCAAAAAAATAATATTGGTGGTTTCATTAAATCATTTACGGAGTGAAGTGTCTGTAAAATAAAATGTTATTTATGTTTACAAATATATATTCGACAAAAATATTAGTAAAATAACTTTTTCATAACTAAAATTTTAACATTGAAAATAAATATTAAATTATTAAAATGAACATTATATTTTAAAACTGATTCATTTTAAAATAAATTATTAAATCAATATTTTAATATTAAAATCAATGAACAATCATGATGTCATGAATCTTTGTACATACATAGTACGTTAAACCCAAAATTCCATTTAAATTTTCAATACAAATTTAAAAAATAAACTATTAATAAAAGAATAGAATATTATAATTAATCCTTTTAAAAAAATGTTAAACATGGGGAAAATATCATTAAATAATCATATTATAATATTGATATATATTTTTTTTAGAAAACATGTATATTGTCAAAAAAATAATTTTCCATCAAAATGATAAATAATGTGGGTTTGTATGAAAACCCTTTATTAGTAATTATAAGTACCAAAGTTATTGAAAGGATATAATTACATGAATATATAATTAACATCCATATTATGATAAAATAAACTATTTTTATTAGTAAATTAACAATAGATTTCCTTCAATATAAATTTAAGCATTGAAAATTCATTTTTAGACGAGATTAAATCATAATCATTTACTACATTAAAAAAATTGAATCATATACCCAAATAAATTGATAAACTAAAAAATATTGAATAAAAATAAAATATAGGTATTTATGATATAATATATAAAAGTATTAATACATGCGTCTTGAAAAAATATGTGAATAATATAATATATGTCTCAATATAGTGGAAATTGAAAGAAAATATCCTCCATAAATCATACCATTAATATGATAATTAACAAAGGTATTGATAATGTGAATAAAATTTTAAAACTAATTAATCATGTATAAATTTAGCATAAAATAATCAATTTTCATTCACACATGATCATAGAATATCAATGATAATGAACAAACACTCTAATCAAATGAAAATGAATTGGGTTAGAAAATACATAACAATTGGTAACTATGAGGTCACATCACACATTGATGAAACTATAAAAATGGAAAGATATTATAAAATTATAAATGAATTATTAATCTTTTAAAATAAAAATTGATGACCTATATGCACTATTTAAATAAAATTATACACCCCAAAATAACATATTCTGAAATGAATGGAATTGAGATGAAGTCCATTCTTCAAATTTCCATTTAATTAACCAAAAATTAACCGAGTATATAATGGTATTTAACATGTTATATTTTTATAAAATAAATATATTACAAAATTCAAAATAATATAAAATATTCACATAAATTGTTATCAGCCTTTGTTAAAAATATCCCATTATTGTCGTTCTTTCAAAATGTTAACTTTTTTGTATCAACATTTATGTATTGTCATCAAACTTCTAGTTCTTCTGAATAATATATAGTTCAATAATAAAAAATTATTAATTTATTATATATAATATTTATTTACTAGAATATATATTATTACAATTCATGAGTGATGTACATTGAAAATGAATCGTATCGCATTGTGGATATTGTGGGTCATATGAATAGACAAGTGAAGATATTATTCCATTAATGGGGGAAAGGGTGTGAAAGATGATGATTTATAAATTTTACATAATTAATATCATGTTATATTAATCATATAAAATTATTATATATATAATTATTATAATCAATGTCTGTAGTTAATGGAGAAAATATTACATCAGTTCGAGAGGCTGGAGTTCAGCATATGTAAGAGTGATGAATTTTATTCTTATTTGATAGAGGAAAATTAAAAATTATTATTCCATAATCATAATAAAATATCAATATATGGGAGAAAATGAGTTTTTAAATTTTTAATTGTTATGAAACAATTGAATGCTATTAATGTTGAAGTGAAAAAATGATCTTAACGAGGACAATTACAATAGCTTAAAATAACCTCCTTTTGATTTCTTATTATGAACTATGGGATTGGTCCTACAGGAGGACCAGAACCTTCATAATGTGGGTAACTATGTTTGGTGGAGATTTTTTATTAGTATGACAGTTATAAAGGAATTTTTTTGTGTGAACAATAGAAGGGATAAGGTTCCCTTTCATCGTTGAAGAGGATATAGATTTTTGTAAATACCAAAAATATAATACTCGGAAGTCAATATTATCAAATATTCCTTCAAAATGAATAATTATTATGGTGGAAGGAATTTATGATCTATCCATACCATCACCATAATAAATTAAATATATTGTTTCAATATTTTCTTCATGTATCTTCTAAGATTAATTCTAATATTTTAGTTTTCACCAAGGAAATTAGTTTTTTTCTTTAACTAGGTACTTTATAAATTAATTATAAAAATAAATAAAACTACATAGATAATTTTGACCCATTTATTATAAATTTTAAATTAAATTTTCCCAATTAAATTTCTTTTTTTAATGTTTCTTTTAATACAGGCACATATAATTCGCAAAACTATGTTTCGACCTTAATCGTGATAATTAATTTTTTGGTCATTATATTCATTATGATTAAAAATAAGAATGACCATATTAAATAATATTAATTAATATGATTCAAAATATTCAAAAAATTTATAAAATTCAATTCAAATAATTGGCATATCTAAATTTTAAATTAATCCCAAAATAGTGAAAAAAATGCAGTTATCTTAGTAAATCTTTTTTCAAATTAAAAAAATAATTTGTCTCAATATTTCAGATTATATAAAATGATATAAAATGGATGAATAATAATATAAAATTTATTTTAAAAAAATTAAATCAAAATTGATCTTTTTTTTATTCGTTAAATGAAAAGGTTGTTTTTAATTAAAATCTATAACATTTACACATCACTGAAAAATGATACTACCATTATATGGTAATAAATAATCCAAAAATAATTTCAAAATTTAGATATAAAAAATTTATTTAAAATTTTAAAAAACATTTTCTAAATTTAGTAAAATATATTTTCAAAATACAATCACAAATAGTGATGAATCGGCTTTTAGAAAAAAATTACGACTATAAGCAGACTAATAATTATATTATTAAAAAAACATATATGAACATAAAAACATTTAACTGAAAAAATTATATATAAATATCATTAAATAAATTCACTAATAGTGACTAATGAAATTTATTATGACAAAAAACATTATTCGATTAAAAAAAATTCCGAAAAAAAAAATTTATTTCACATCAAAATGGTTTTTATTTTTATTAATAATATATTGATAAAAATGAAATTATTTTATACATGTTTAAACAATATATTATGTATTATTTATATATTCATATATCATTCAATCATTTTATTTTTTCTGTTATAATGTTATATCATATTACGGTTTATTTATATGTGGTATTCTATGTACCCGAAGCTATCAAATTTAATGATAATCTATTGAAATTTGATAGTGTTACAATAGTCTGTAAATAACTTATTTTTTACGGAGGGATATTTATGAATATCTATAGACCATAAATGTTTTATAGTGAAATTTTTCTAAAAATAACAAAATTCAACATATTTGTTGCTTTTAATTCTATAAACAGTGTATACGTAATATGTTCTGGAATGATCCTAGGATAAAAATGTTTTAAATATTCAATTTTAGGAGATATTATCCACCTAACAAAAATATTAATAAAATATTTCAATATAAATTTTAACATTTAAAATATGATTGGATCTAAAAATATTATCAGTGCTACATACCCTTTTTTGTTTTTTTTTTTCAAATGAGGTTATTAAATACATAGAGAAAAAATATTAATTCAATAAATCAGAAAAAAAATGGTTTCTAAAGGGAAAATAAATTTGTAAAAAAAATTGTAACACCTAAAATATATGGGTTTTATTTATTGATGATTTGTCATATATAAAATATTATAAAATACTAAAAAACATTCCCCAAAAAATAATATGTTTTACTGATTGATAAAGGAACTATTTCTTTAATCTCTATAGTATAGTTTGTTTTTAAAATGTTGAAACATAGAAATTATATATAATGAAATATTATTTACTATTTTGATTCATTATATTTAAAAAATTAACATCAAAATCAATATGATTGATATGTAATAGATATAAATATCTAGATGTCTGCTTCCCACAAACTAGTATGTTGTTTATAAAATAAAGATGGCTACATGAAAATTATATGTTAGAAATTAATGTACTCAAAAAGAAATTATTGTTTCTTATTTGACATGTTACCTAGTCAGAACAAAAAAATCCCCTTAAACTGAATTAAATTATTATATTAATGATGAAATAAAAAAATTAAATCAAGTATAATAATTATTTTTTAGGAATGTGCATTTCATTAAACTTAATGTGAATATTACCATAGGAAATAAATAATTTTTAGCTACTAGTATGAAGTAAAATCATGTTATCAGAAATATATTTTTCATATGAGATGTATTTTTCTTCCCAAAAGTGTTCACAGATATAACCTTGGGAACCCAATTTTTTAGTCATTAGTGCTCATATTTATAAATTTAATTTGAGATAATTCCATAATTTCTCCGGAATTTTCGTATTCTTTTTAGTAAACCACTTCTCTTCTAATTCCTATATCTCTGTGAAATGGTTAAAAATTAGTTCATAATGAGGCACACCTTATTTTGAATAATTTATTAAACATCTAGTTCATTTAATTACATAAAAATATCTAGTAAGATTTAGAATCAATATGAATAATCTTATAATAGTTCCTCTATTTAGTGATATTAGTTAATATATATTTCAATCATTCAAACATTTAGTTTTACATTATAATCACATTATTTTTTTAAGAAAATTTACTTCCATATCTGAATTTTTTAACGTGTTCTTATCTAAATTAGTGTGATCATATAATTATTTCAAATCTGTATTCCCTACCATTCATAATTCTATGTGGAAATATTTTCTATGTGTTTATTTTTTTATGAAACAATATTTGTATTATAATCCTTAAATTTTATAAATATTAAACCATTGATTTAAAAAGATAATTTTTCACATTAGGGTTATATGTGTGTTTATTAATGTGTGCTTTATATTTTGAGGGATTAGTATTGATGTAATTAATATCAGAAGATAAAATTGAAATATAATTATTTGATTTTCTTAAAGCATTATAATTTTTCATAGGTACGTAAGAAATTATTCAAACATTGGTTTTCTATAGCTCCCAATATAATTCATCATCGTCACAAATATAATATTATAATTTTTCTTAATTTTTAAAATTCTTATCATTATAGGAATAAGATGAAATTTCATCATCCCAATTATTAATATTAAAATATCATCCATTTATTTTATAATTAGTGTTGTGATAAATATTCCTCAATATATATCTTTCCAATAACATATGTAACATTTCATGTAATCCCTAAGTATCATAGAAACTAGTATTGTTCTGATTTCCTTCACTATCATTAAATTATATTTTAGAAGACATGTTTACTCAACATTCCCTATATGTATAAAAATCCTTTATTATTTTATTCAAATTATACATTGACAATTATATCACCATCATATTTCAAAATAGGATCATTATATTCAATATCTGGTATGACATGCAGCACAAAGCCTAAACGAACCTCGATATACGCTCTAAATATTACGATTATAAACTATCCATTAAATTGGATGTTATGAATATGATATATATATATATATATATATATATATTATTAATTTATTTTTTTCAAATGTTTAAAATAATTCATTATTCATCAATATATTATCAATAACAATCATAATCATTTTAAATTAAATAAAATATTTTCTAAAAAAAGTTTTTAAGCACTTACTGTGTTATTATATAAATAAATAAAAAAAATTTCTAATGAAGAATGATTGCAATTAAATTTATATATAATTTACTAAATCAAATTATTTATCATTCAACTTATATAATAAGGTATAAGATAAAAATTAATTTATATTTTAAAAAATATATTTTCATAAAATGTTACTTCAACATAATTTTCTCATTTTTTTAAAAATTATTTTTTTTTTGTTATTAAAAAATAGATTATCAAGAATAAAAATTATTTTTGATATATAAATTTTAAAATTATATTTCAAATAATTTTTAATAATAATATGAAAATATTATTTTATTGATAAATAGTGTGTTACAGTAGTATTTATTAAAAACTAGCTTTTCGATTATATAATTTAAAATGATTCAGAATTCATTATATTTTAATTGAAAGTACATTTAATTCATTGATAAATTTATTAATAATTTTTTTTTATAATTTATAAAATTGAAAATTGTTATATAAATTATTTAGTTTTTAGAAAATCGTTATTTAAAACACCAGATTTTTATCCCTCTAATGGGGAAATTAAATTAAATTCACCCAATTGTATTAATTTAGCTTGAAAAAATGGAATACATTTTTGGAATCATAATAATTAATGTTATATATTAATGTGAACATAATTTATTTTCACAGTTATTAGTAAATAATTTGTTATTTATTAATATTGTTTAATGTAAACAAGAGGGTTGTGTGTTTCATTTGATTGTATTTAAAATTTTTCCATTCAAAATATGAAATTTATTTCAAAAATATAATTATATATTTATAATTAGTGGGTTGATAATATCTAATAATACTCCTTTTTTAAGAATAACTGATAAATTTCCTAGATAAACAAGTAAGAAACTTCTAAGGGTGGTGAAATATTAAATGGATAAAGTAATTATTAAAATTGGAAAAGAGGATAAAATGATTAAAACATGTATAGTTTTATTTTTGGGAGGAGTGGAGTGATAATAACATCCAACCACTCCATTGTTTATCAATTTTGGTGGCACATTGGATGAGAGAGAGCTCACATTATTGAATAGTTTAGAGAATTTACGATAATGAAACTCCCCCTCTTCATTTATACCGCAAATATCATTCTTAGTGTCCTTAATATGATATTTGAAAGAGGTTATTCAAAGCGAAGGTAACTATCTTTATTAATATACATTTTCTACTTCTAATATTATATCATACAATATTTCCTAAAAACTAAAATATAAAGAAAATATATTTGACCACATATTATCATTTTATTATGTTTTATGGATACTATTTATAAATATCCTCTTACATTAAATTGGAAACAAAGTCATCAATTGTCTGTACAGCAGACTACTGCCTCACGAACCTATAAAATTTCCCCCCACAACCAAATCACATGGATATTAATAATTCTGGGAATAATTAATGTGTATCATACTTGTGATATTCTATGAATTCAATAAATTTAATATATCACCCACTTCCTATACTTATAAACCATTATGGGAATAATATCATCGATTGTGTATACAAAAGGCCTACCATCTTCATGAAAGAATGTGATTGATTTTCCAATTTAAATTTATTAAATAGAAGTTATAAAAAGGTAAAAACTAACTAAATGATATATTTATGACGTTAATATCATTATGGATATGATGCTTTTATTTGTTATGCATAAGAATCGAATATTCTAAGGCAAACATGCATGAGAAAAAAAGTAGTCAACAACTACAAAACTAGTAATAATAAAATTTTACGATCAAAATAGTGGTAATAAGGTAGAAGAGGATCATATATGATATTATAAATATTTATATGGTTCTAATAATAATTAATAAAAAACATAAAACTATAATACATGAGGTTATGACTTGTTCAATTGAA
Source organism: Viscum album (assembly GCA_963277665.1). NCBI lineage: Eukaryota > Viridiplantae > Streptophyta > Magnoliopsida > Santalales > Viscaceae > Viscum > Viscum album. The sequence goes on along the minus strand of OY728130.1, from coordinate 539,235,498 downwards.
GGTTATAATGGGGTAACATATTGTATCTGAATTTCCTTTCATTTTGGAATATTTTAATTTTATAGACCTATCATATTTTATAAATTTTATATATTCCATATATAATTTTATTATTTCACTAATACCACATATGCATTTTTATTTTATGTTACAATTCATTTTACATAATTCAATGGTATTTAATTTAGAAATGATATTGTTGTCAGATGTTTCATAACCAAATTTATTTTCCATAGGATATTTATTCATCATTTTTATTGTTATTATAATATTATGCATTTAATATTTTTTCATTAACTATAACAATATTTTTATTTTTATATTTTTATTTTTATTTTTTACCCATATATAATTAATTGATTGAACCCCACATAAATGTTATGTTCTCAATATGATATTTCATATAAATTTACACATCTATTGGGTATATTTGGAATTATTCATAGATTGAACTTCATAAGGTTTATGTACTACACATATGATGTACTATATAATGAATCTATTTATATTCAAGGTGTTTAACTTTTCATTATAGATTGTTTCCTTCAAGGTGTTTTTATTCAGAAAATTCTAAAGTTATATGTGTTTAATCGTTAATATCATTCTAATCAATAATATTTATTCTTGAATTTATATTGATATTTATTATTTAATAATTTAACAATAAAAAAACTTAATTTTATCCACCTTTGGGTTATTTAGGAAATTTTCATGTAATAGTTCCATTTTCTTCTTAATGGTACATGAAATAGTTGATATTTTTCCTCAGAAATTACATCATAATTATATTTTGGGTTGAAAATTATTTTCATCATTACCCAAATTTTACATTATTTTATTACTAAATATTTTTAATATTCACCAAGGATATTTAAAATATGTCTTTTCCCATGATTTTCTTTTTACAAAATGTTTGAAAAGTTGTCTTATTATTGTTTCCCTAATAAGGTACTCTTTGTTTTTTTTAATAAAATATTTCAATGGATTCATTGTTTTAACATAGTTGTGTTGAATGAAACATTACTCTCATCAAGAAAACTCGTTACTTTGAATATTACATTAATAGTTTCCAAGCTTACGTATAAAAAATTCACTAATATTATAGTAATTTTAATATTTGTTAATATGATTTCCAATCTAAAGAGGGAATATTCCTCCAATATGTTTTCAATGATATATTTATGATATTTATAATTTTAACACCACAATATTTCATAGCATGTTATCTCTTTAATGTAAATCAACAGCTTGCACCACGTGCAACACTGATTTCAAGCACTCCACGACTTAAAAAACTTGTCATTAAAAAAGAGTTTATGAATAGTATTAACTGTATTTTGAATTTTATATACTCCATATAATTTAAACATTTATATTAAGTGTTTTCAGACATAATATAAGAACAAATTCAATTTTCTAGATAAATGAAGTATTTTTTATAAAATGTGTTTTTCCGCCTTCCAATGGAAAACCCTTTTTAAATATAATATTTGAAACTTGTATATATTCAATTTGATGAAATTATAATCCTCTTCAAAATCAGGATAAAAAAATTTAGTTTGGTTGTATTTTTGTCACTTTTCGGAAAACATTAGATTTTTTATGAATAGTGAAAAATGCTATGTTGTAGATAAAAAGTGACATTTTCATTTATATAATTATTTTAATTAAAATTTTATCTTAAAGTCAAAATAGATACATAATAAATATATTTTTCCAATTTAATTTATTGGAGTCATTGAATAATAATATTAGACATATAAAAGTTTGTTGAACTTTCTCAACGTCTTTTACCCACCTTCTTGGCACATTTGCTAATTGTTATAAAACATAATTTTACCGCTTGTGTAAATTGAATTTAAAAAATATAAGAAACATGGTGTACATTAGTAAGTAACATGTGTTTTGATATGATGAAAATAATATTTTGTGAATAGTAACTTTTGAATTTTATTTATGATATTTAAAAGTAAATAGAATAATTAATGGTAAAAATGATATTATAATAACCCCAAAACAAGTCCTAATTCTATTGGATAAGTGTATTTTGACCAAAATAAACCTTAGGAAAAAATATGATCTTTTTTTATCCATGTGGATTATATTATGATTTCTATTATATTTTATTTAAAGAAGTGTTAAAAGTGTTAAATTCAAATTCTAAATACTAAACCATTTTTAATATAAGGGTATACATAAAATAAATTAGACTAAAAAAATTAATTATAAATATAAAAATATTTAATCATTCATGGTAATTTATTTATAACTATTAGACATTAAATAATTAAAATTATATATGACACATTGATGATGCAGATATTACCTTATTAATGAATGATTAAAAAAATTTGTGTTATAAATATTAAAATATATGTAAATTAAAACTTTTTATTCCATAAAAGAATTTTCTAGTTGAACATGACATGTTGGTGTTTATTAGAAGTATTTTCTTCTATGTAATAAAGTTTTTATGACTTTCCCAAAAACCAAATACTAAATTGTGTCCAAATTGACATAAAGTAGTTTTTAAAACAAATACTATTTTATTAAATGATATAATATTTCTAAAAATCTAATATTTTTTAAAGGGACTTGAATAAGGTTATATATTTTATTAATGAACCACTTGAGGTTTTATTGTAATTTTATAGTAAGTTTATTAACCACATAGTGTAAGTATACCAGAAGATGTGGTAAAAGTTAAACTATTAAACTATGAGTTAAATATGAAATATAAGGTTAATATGGTGAAATTAACTTTTCTAATATCTAATTTTTTAGATTATTTCAATCCATGCCAAACTTTTCCTAGTAATAAATCCTTTGGGAGGTTTTATAAATCAATAATTATTTTATAATTAATTAATATTTCAAACTTTTCCAACACATACCTATACATCTCTTATAAAATGGTACTTCCCCTTCTCTTAAATTCACACCTCCAATGCCATTTTTCTCAGCCAAACCCTAGTCATGTTTCCTCCCAACTACCCTCACTAAAAATAGGAGTTTATATAATGATCATAAACCAACTTATAGATCCCTTTTTTCAAATCAAAACGAAGTACCCAAAGAAGAGGTAATTATTTTATCACATATTTTAAAGTTATTTTCTAATTCCACATCCTCTTTATTTGTTATTTCCATACCAAAATAATTACTTCAGTAACTTCTACACACTGATATGTTATTATAAATATGGTATAACAATATTCATTATTCTACCAATCCTATTAACAACAAAGTCACCATACATGCATACGTATGACATATTGTCTCCACGACGTGGGGTAGTTTTTTATTCAACACTTCATTATATTGATGGGTAAAATAATGAGTATAATTTATTTAAATAATTAATATAACATGTTAATGATTCTTTAAATATAATATACCATCCAATTATAAATTATTTCAGCATCAATAGAATGGTATCATCACTTGTGCATGCGTACAGCTTACCGTCTCCACGACGCTATGAAATTCATTTCCACATTCACCATTCAATGATGATTATAAAAATTTATATTATCAAAGAGTATTTAATATATTTCATTATAAAGATACTATAAATATATATATATATATATATCATTCACTTACTTTCATTCAATATGATATGATAATAAAAACGAAATTTATGCGTACGTATGACCTACCATATCAATAAACGGTGTTTTCCATTTCATATATCTATCTTTTATACATATTTATATTCTAAATATATATGATACACAAATAATGTTTTATATTTTGGAAGCAAGTAAATCATGACATAATTGATACTATCAAGAATAACATGTTAAAACACAAATGATAATGAAAGTGATTATTACCCAAAATGTTATTTTAACATATAAATCATTATTAAATGGGTATAATAAAATGATAAATGAATAAAGTATGATATCATAAATATGAATATATTTCTAGTATAATTTAATAACATTTTATGGTCATTATAAATGATGTTAAATGTTCCCTCAAACAAATGAAATTACAATGTATGGTTTGATTTTACAATATATTTATTTTCCGTGATTATTTATATGTAATTATCTAATGGGGAATCTTTATCATCCACATCCAACTTTCTTAAAAATGTATTTCCAAAAAATTACTATTTCCTAGACTACGGTTAAAAGTCATGTATAGCCTTTTTTGTCATTTTATAAAATAATTTTAAAGGAATCATTCTGCCATTTTCCAAACAAGGTTTTTATGGCCTTTTCGAAAAAAATTAAGGAAAGAATGTTTGTTATCTTATACAGAGGATGCAGCAACTTTCCACCATTATAAAAACTTTGAATCATACCTTCCATGATTATAATAATATTATTAAAATAAATATTTTCTTTACCTTTAATTGATTTCAAAATAGAAATTGATATTTCTCTCAAGTAGTTTTTGGACAGATTTCATCTATATCAACATCCTTCGTTGGATTTTATGTTTGTTTGAAGTTGATTTATTATGATATAATCTTCCATATTGTATTGAAGGTTTTGTGATATGTTTCACTATGGATTTCTATTTTTCTACCATTCATGGTTTAAGGTTAATGTATTTACATTTCATATGCAAGTTTTAATATGAATGTTTATATTATATCTCGTCCTTTTCATATGAGGAATGAATTGGACATATTATGTGATGGGTGGGGACCTCTATAGAACATCTAAGCATCAGTAAGTTTCATGAGACAAACAAGTGTCTTTGCACAAGTCATTGAAAAAAAATATATTTTTAATGTTGGCACGAGGCCTTCACTATGTTGTTATGATGTCCAGCATTATGAATTCCCTCATTATTAAATTAGGTATTTCATGTGATTATTAGATGAGTAGAATATCCATGTGAAGGATTATATTGTAATGTATGATATATTTTTTCCATCTTTTGTTCAAGATTATATTTAAAAGGATGTTGTTTTTATTACACATCTTTCTTTAAAAGTTTATAGCTTCCGCTATATTATTTACCTATACTGAGCATCTGATTTCTCCCCTTTATTTTTTTTTATTTTCCAAAGATTCCAAGAACTATATTAAGATTGATATGAGGGGTTAAGCTAATGGAATAATGGAATTATCAAAGGATTAATTATTTTGTGTTCTATGTTATAATGTGAAATGTAACATTCATGTATGTAATCCATTTTCCAAGATTGTTAATCTGATCGGTCCTTCGAGACATGATTCCTTGTAATCATGCCAATGTTATGTAATAATGAATCAGATCTGGGCACCTGGGTTCAGGGCATTACAGTTGGTATCAGAGTAAGTTTAGCAACAACCATGTATATAGATTTAGATAAACTCTGATTTGAAAACAATACCATAAATCTGTATTTTTGGATTAGTAGAGAATATCATCAAATATTTTTGGTAATTTAAATATTATATGGGTTTTTGAAACATTATATCACTATCTAGAAACTACAAGTGGGTGTGGTTCTATTGGAGATGTACCTTTGAGTGAAAACTCTGACAAGGATTCTTGGGCTTGACCTGGGGTATCCTGGTACATGATAATAGGTCTGACTACGCACATGTTTTGACACTCTCAGGGGATATGCTTAGGATCATTCACATTTTCTTAATAAACCATTATAAAGGATTTATGAGTAAATATGTCCTCAAATAAACCATTTTTATGATTATGATACTATATGTGTGTAATGAATCAATCAATGATGATATTTTTTCTTGTTTTTTGATTTTAAATTTTTATATGATCTAACCTATTGTATTTCTCAATTTAGAAATGGATCTGAGTAGAATGAATGAGAACTCCAGAAAACACATGATCTAAAGAGTAATAAGTATCATATATTTCATGTTCTTAAGCCAAAATTTAGAAAGGAAATATTATCCCATGTATTCTCATCATATGAAGAAATAGTATCAAGTGTTAATATGATATGTAATAAATTATATGAGTCGTATGGCTTTGAATGGAATCCAAATAAGAATAGGATGGTAGAGATAAAGATTGTCAAAGGGAAGGAGGGAAGAAATATTTTCCCATATGTTATAATTTAGGAAAGAATCACCCTAGGAAGTGCTTGAAGGGGTATGGAATTTGTTATAAGTGTGGAGAAAAATGCCACCAACCTTCTAATAGTGAGAGTAAGAAAAAGGTTTCCAATGTAAAATGCTTCATTTGCAAAGATTTGGGACACTATGTGAATCAATGTACCAATCATTAAAGTATACCACAAATTATGCTATTGGATAATAGTTAAGTTATGATACAATCGTATATGAACATGAGTGATTATCAATATTATGTTTTTATTAAATAATTATGTCATTGGAGTATTTTATTAATGATTTACAAGTTATAAGAATTATAGAGTATATAGAGATTGTATTGTAGTTCTATTTCCTTAAGGATTAGTGATTTTATGGTACCATGTAATGTGACGTCGTTTCAAGTTAAAAATTCTGTAAAATATATATTTAGGAGAGATAAAACCCTCTAATATGTTTCTAAAATAGAGATAATAAATTCAGAATAATATATTATTGATTTGGTTAAATTATATTTGATATTCTTGACTATCTTGAAACAAATTAATTGTTTCTTTATTTCATCATTTTTGGAGTTTAAAATTTTTTTGGATTTAAGGAGTATATATAGTATTATATAAGGACTAAGGGAGAATGAATGTAATCAATAAGGTTTTATTGTAATTCAGGTTGTTACCTTGTTTTAATAGAATACAAAATGAATGTATTCACATGTTAATACGTAGAAAAAAGAGATCTTTATTATGCTTACCTTCCATAAAATTTATGGAATGTGAGTTTAGATAGAATTATTTTGGATAAGTTTAAAGGTTAGAATAAATTATGTTGGACTTTGGATACTATTTTTTAATGTTAAAACCTTTATTAATATTATTTTTGGATTGTTATAAAATGTACAACTTAGAGGTCACGAGATAACCTATTGCGTCCAACAAGGCTGTGAGACCTGAACCCGCACCCAAAGGGTGACAAGTCTGCATCACCTACCATAGGCCTATGTGATGTCCCAGTTTGTATAATATAGTTTTTTAAAATAGTCTGACAGATTAATTATAAATTTATCTTTTTTTTGAACCATATACAATTATGATAAATAGAATATTTTCAAATTCTATTATCTTTTATAGTGAAATATGTGTTTGTGGTAGAAATTAGTTAAAGTATGTAACCCTACTTAAAGTATTTTTCCACTTATTCTATGAATAATGTAATTCTTAAACTTTAGGGAAGGGATCTTAAAACCAGAAATGTGTTAACCTAGTACCTTATGTTTTTTTTTCAAATGGTGATATTTTAAATCATCATAGATTTATGGCTTTGAGTCCCTCGTTATTCCATTTAATGTTCAATTTTTTATAATGGATAACCTCAATCACTCCCTATAAATATATAAATTCTTCCTCCAATTATGTGTTTATAATTTCCACCAATTATCTCTCATTCGAAAACCTAATTTGGTCATGACTATTTCATTTCCCTTTCCCTCTTATTGAGACTAAATTTTATTAACCCGATTTCTAATATAGGTTTTCCACAAAGGTATTTTCTATTTTTGACCTTTTATTTTCAAAGAACAATTCCAAATTACAAGGACACAATTTTTTGAAAGAGGGGAGAATGTAACACCCAAAGATATCATAGTACATTATCTCTTTAAAGTAATTCAATAGCATTCCACACACCCAATACCGAGTTTGAGCACACCATGACTTACCAAACTAGATCGTCAAAAAGTATTTATGAATAGTATTAACTACATTTTGACATTAATATACTCTATATAATTTTAATATTTATATTATGTGTTTTTTATAAATAATATAAGAAGAAATTCAGTTTTTCAGATAAAATAAGTATTTTTCAAAAAATTCATTTTCCGCCTTTTAATGGAAAACCCTTTTTAAATCCAATATTTGACACTTTTATACATTCAATGTGATGAAATTAAATTCCTCTTCAGAATAGGTGCTTAAAATTTTAGTTTGGGGGAATTTATTGTACTTTTTGGAAAACATTCAATTTTTTGATGAATAATGAAAAACATTACGTTGTATATAAAAACAGATGTTGTAATTTAAATAATTATATTAATTAAAATTTTATCTTAATGTCAAAATTCATTTTTTATACATATATTAGTCAAATTTAATTCATTGGAGTCATTTTAAAATAAGATTAGATATATAAAATTTTATTGAACTATTTTAACCTCTTTTACCCACATTCTAGGAACATTTGAGAATTTGAATAAAATATAATTTTACCACTTCTGTGAATTGAATTTCAAAAATATAATACACACGGTTGATGATAGTATATAAAATGTTCTTTAATATTATGAAAATATTTTTTATGAATAGTAACTTTTAAATTTTATTTACCATAGTTAATAGTAAATATGGTAATTAAAGGTAAAAATGATTTTATAATTACCCAAACACATGTAATAATTCTATTGGATAAATTTATTTCGAGAAGAATAAACCAAAGGAAAAAAATATGATCATTTTTGATCCACATGGATTAAATTAGGAAATTTATTATATTTTTTAAAAAGAAGAGTTAGATGTGTTAAATTTAAATTTTAACAACAAAACTGTTTTTAATATAGGGTTACACAAAAGATAAATTAGACAATAAATATTCATTAGAAATATAAAAAAAATTATACATCATGGTATTTTATTTATAATTTTTAGATATTAAATAATTGTATTTATTTATCACACTATGATGATGTAATAATTACCTTATTAATGAAAGATTAAAATAATTGATGTTATAAATATTCAAATAAATGTTAATTGAAACATTTTATTCTACCCAATAATTTTTAGTTTCATAAAATTTGTTAGGGTTTATTAAATTTATATTTTTTTATATAATAATGTTTTTATGACTTTCACAAAAACCAAATACTAAATAGTGTCAAACCTGAAAAAAATGAGTTTTTAAAGAAAATACTATTTTATTCAATGATATAATCCTCCTAAAAATATATTATTCATACAATGGACATATATAAGGTTGGATATTTCATTAATGAACCAATTTAGGTCTTCTTGGAATTTTATAATACATTTATTAATCATATAGTGTAAGAATAATAGGAAACATGGTAAAAGTTTAATTATTTAACTTAGGGTTAAATATAAACTATAAGGTTAATATGGTCAACTAAACATGTCTAAAACCTATTTTTAGAGATTATTTTGACCCATAACCACCTTATTCTCTAAATGAATCCATTTGGCAGTATTATAAACTGAAAAATATTTTATAATAAATTATTTTTTCATACGTTTCCTAAAGTGCCCCTCACCTCCCTTATAAAAGTGTACTTTCCCTTAGGTAAAATTCACACCTCCAAAGCCATTAGGCTTGGCCAAAACCTGCTCAAATATCCTCCAAACTACCCTAACATTACACTAGTGGCCTCAAATTGTTCATAATTCCATCCTATGGATCCCTTTTGTTCAAATCAAAATGAATAACTCGAAGGTGGGATAATTATTTTATCATCTATTTCAAAGTTATTTTCATCTTACACTTCTTATTTTGTTGTTGTTTCCATACCAAAATAATAACTCAAGTACATTATACATAATGAGATTTATTATAAATATGGTACAACAATATTCATTATTCTATCGATCCTATATTTGAAAAATTTGCCATATGTGCGTACGCACGACATACCATCTTCACGTCGGGGTATAGTTTGTTATTCAACACTTCATTATTTGGATTGGAATAATAATGAGTATAATTTATTTAAATAGAAAATATAATTTTTCAATTATTATTTATATATATATCATAAAATTAAATATGATATCACCATCAATATAATTATATCATCGCATGTGCATACGTATGGCTTACCGTCTCCAGGACACAACGTGATTCATTTCACATTCACCATTCAAGGATGATTAGAAAAATAAATATTATTAATAAGTATGTAATATATTACATATTAATTATAATATATATATATATATATATATATATTTGTGTGTGTGTGTGTGTGTAATTACATATATTTCATTCACTTATTCTCATTCAATAAGATATGAAAATGGAAATGGTGATTATGCGTACATACGACATACCGTCTCCATAAACGGTGTTTTCCATTTCATATATCTATCTGTTATATATATTAATATTCTGAATATATATTATACATAAATAATTTTTTATATTCCGGAAGCAATTAAATCATTATATAAGTTATACGATCATGAATAACAAGTTAAAACATGTACAATAATGAAAGTGATTATTACACAAAAAGTTATTTTAACATAGAAATTATTATTAAATGTGTAGTATAAAACAATAAATCAATCAATTATGATATCATAAATATTAATATGGTTCTTTTATTATTTAATAACTTACTGTGTTCATTATACATTAGGTTAAACATACCCTCGACCAAAGGAAAGTACAAGGTTATGGTTTATTCTAAAATCTCTTTATTATCTAAGGTTGAAAATATGTAATTATATACTGGGACTTATTTATCATTCATATACTTGTTTCTAAAAAATGCATATCAAATCCTTTTAACTATTTCCTAGAGTATGGTAAAATGTCATTTATACCCTTGTTTTACATTTTATAAAATATTTTGAAAGGAATTTTTCTGTCATTTTCCAAACAAGGTCCTTTATAACCTTTCGATAAAATTAAGGAAAGAATGTTTTTTATATTATACAGTGATCATCCATTACAATATTATAATAATATTTTTAAAGTAAATTTTTCCCTTACTTTTAAATTACTTCAATATAGAATGAGATATTTCACTCAAATAGTTTTGGGATTTATTTCATCAATGTTAAGATACTTCGTTGGATTTTACATATGTTTGAAGTTTATTTACTGTGCTATAATATTCCATATTGAATTGATGGTTTTTTGATATGTTTGAATATAGAAGATAGATTTTTATAACATTCATGGTTTATGGTTATATTATTTACATTTCATATTCTAGTTTTAATATGAATTTTTATATTATGTTTCAACCTTTTCATATGAGGAATTCATTGGACTTAGTAAGTGAAAAGAGGGGCCCGATATAGCCCCTCGATGCATTGGTATGTCTAACGAGACAAACTAGTGTCGTGTCACAAGGCCTTCAAAAATTATAATTTATAGTATTGGGACAAGGCCTTGACTAAGTAGTTATGATGTTCAGTATTATGCATTCCATCATTATAAAATTAGTTATTACATGTGATTATTCGTCTAGTAGAATATCTATATGCATGTTTATATGTTAATGTTTGATTTGTTTTTGTCATATTATGTTCATGTTTATTTTAAAATATCTTGTTTTTATAACACATATTCCCTTAAAATTTTATAGCTTCTGGATTGTTATTTACCCTTACTGATCATCTTATCTCACCCATTTCTAATGTTTTATTTTTTTAAGATTCTAAGAAGTGTATTATGATTGATATATAGGGTTATGCTAAGGGAATAATGGCATTTTAAAAGGATGAATTATGTTGTGTTTTATGTTAGAAAGTGAAATGTAACATTCATGTATGCAATCTATTTTCCAAGACTGTTAAATAGATCGGTCCTTCAGGACCTGATTCCTTGTAATCATGCCAACGTTATCTCATAATGCATCGGCTTCAGGCTCTGGGTATTGGGGCATTACAATAATCATTAAAAATACATTTATTTTAATATTACTAAACTATGGATATGTTTTTATGATTTAATCTTATTTTTTATCTATATAGATAATGATTAGTATTTCTTAGGAATGTATTTACATTCAATTCCCTTTTTAATTTTTTATTCCTAATGTTCTCTGGAAAAATTCACTTTCTTATGATCATTGTACATCAATTTCTCCTAATATATATATATAATCAAGGATATTATTATTTTCTAAAATATATATCATTTACACATACAATTTTTTACTTTGATAATTATTTTATTTATTGTGAAAATCTTGTTAAAAATGAATTCAATGCTCAAAATAGATATTTATTGAGAAGGCATATTATTCTTGAATTTAATAATTCATTCTGTATATTAAGAATTATTTACACATGAAGTGATAGTTGGTCCATATACTTATATATCCCACAAATGAATTAATGTTCCTTGTAAGAATAATCATTATGATGGAAAAAATGAGTCTTTACACAAAGATATAAACTACCATGGTGAAATGTATTTACCATATAGACATCATTATGTCTATAATAATGACATCCATTATTATTAATTTCATTCATTTTGAAACAATTTATTGTTACCAATAATATTAACTCGTTAATACTCTCTATATATTAACATCAACATCATGTGATTATTTATTTTAAATTATTTGATCTTCCTTAATTCCCAAAATATTTTTATTATTTATCATGTAGTTTCTTAAATTGATTGTATATTTTGTTATTTAACATTCCATATTGAGTATTAATTATTGATTAATGATAAATTTAACTGTATTTATCCTTTAATAATAATTTTATCACACAATTATTTTATTTCCTTTACCAAGGATATAAATAAGGAACTGATATTTGAGGTTAGGGATGCATAATATTTACCTTCACGTCAATGAGTTTTTTGTTATCAAAAGTGATTTGAAACTAAATAGTATATATCTTTTACTAATGATACTAAAATATTTAGTATTTATAGATGTTATCTCTTTCATATTATGCCAATTTAGAAAATTAACCAATATATATATTACAATGGTCCTTCAACTTAATAATTGGTTTAAAAGAAATATTAGTAGAAACCTTGAGAACTAGATTTTGGGAATTTTATATTGTGGGATATATCTCTTAGGGTGACTTTACAGAAAATTATAAAAATATGACAACATCCTAAAACATTTGTAAGTTTTTTATTATGTTCTTTTCATATTAATAATGTCATATCTAGTTATTACAATTGATAGTGTAAATAGAAAATTATTATCAAGGGGTAACAAATCTTAAAAGGGTGTAATGGTATTTCACTCCATCTTCACCAATATCAAGACAATAGACCCTTTTGAACTCATGGTTTGACACTCCATGGGGATATTAATATGTTACTTCAAAAATTAATTAAAATCCATCAAGATTCATTTTAATAGATTTTTAAAACAACTAAATAACATTAATCCTTAGGTGTTATATATTGAATATATGGTGTTTTGATTTATACATTATAAAAAAGTTTTCTAGTTATTCTATAATGATTATTATTCAATGGATATTATTATTGGTTTCAAACCATGGAAGATGCTCCAAAGTATAATTTTATAATTTAATATGGTGGAATACGTAGTTATTAGAAGAAACCAAATCGGATTATGGGGGGTGAATTCAATTAGTATTAATCCTAACTATGTATCAAGATATATGATTAACAACATACTCCATAACCAAATCATGGGAGCACCAAATAATAGATTAATGGAGGAAACAAAACTCATGAGTATTGGACACCATCATAGAAAGAAGGATTGATTTCCTTCATGTCATAAATTTAGATATAAACCCAAATGTGAATATCTCAATAGAATTGAATAATTTATATGTGGGTAAAAAAAAGTAACAAATAATGACTTGTGGAGGAGTAGTATGGATTTCAATATAAAAAAATAAATTTCATCATATATATGCATTTAATGTTAATTTTCCTTGATTTTTTGAATGTGGAAATTATCTGTGTTAATTATATATTACCATGGATAACTCTTAGAGTAATTAAGATCCTATGTTGATGTAAAAAATGTTGAATTAATTATATACGAGGACTCAAGAATTATATTGTAGAAGTTTTTTTGTCTCTTTATATTTGTAAAGAAGAATCATGAATCATCAAAAGATTGTTTTTATTTATTTCAATAAATTATTCATTCATATACTATAAAACAAGAATTATTTATAAAACCATGAATTTATGATTTTACGGTTAATCATATGTACAATGTAATAGACACACATTATTTAGATTTACAGAATGGTATCTTATGGTGAATAATGTGATTTTGAAAAATAATTATATGGGTGTTGGAATATATATTACTGATGTTCAAAATTAATTATCACTTAAAGAGGAATTATCATATAATAAGTATTGTGGTTTTAATAACATTCAGTGTAAGAGTAATGATATTTTTTAAGGATTTAATATTCAATTCAAGATATTTGATTTCATGAAAGAAATTATACTATATAAAAAATATTTTGGTTAAAAATTAATTTTATTTATAATGTTGCTTTTTAGAAATATCATCATATTTTTTGGGAAGTTTTAGTGTTATAATAATATTTTCTGTAAAAAAATGGATAAAAGCATGATTTCCAAAAATCCATAGCATCTGAAACACTTATAAGGCATAAACCCACTACCAAAAGTTGACAAGGGTGTGGTTCTTTTCACTACCCTAAAAGATGTATTGGTCTGTATGACATTGACATTTTATAAAAAATAAATAAATTTAAAAAACATATGGAATTAATTATGTTCTATTTTGGGATTTATAATGAATGATTTGTAGATTAATGTATAAAATTTGATATCGCATTCATCCCATTTTTGTTTTTGTAAATATTTAGATATAGACGGAAAGACAAGTCACACTATTATATAATATACAATATAGTAAAAGTTAATTTTAATACTATAGGAAAAAACCATATTTGATATTCATTTCGAAGATTAATAAATTAAGTTAAAATTAATCAATGCACAAAAAATGGATGAAATTATTATTATGAAAAAAGAATTATATCCGTAAAATATATTTTCTTACGTTATAAATTATGAGAGTAAAAAAATCCATCATCATTAGGAAATGTAAATTGAAATATATATTCAATACATAAACATTCAGGTCCAATATATCAATGGTATTTTTCACAACTTATCCTTTAATAGTTTTTTGTTCATTGACATTCTATAGATCACTTTGTATCTTTTGAACAATGATCTATATCACTCTCGATAATTACTTATGCTTTTCCACTAATCCCATCATTTTTAATTCCCGGTTATATTTTCCATACTAGAAACCCATTTTCTGTTGTTATAAATTACATTCAAAATTATCTTTCTCTCTTATAAATAAAATTTTATATTAAACCATTTTATAAAGTGAGATTTCAAGAAAGGTATTTTTGAATTTCAAAGAATTGATTTCTAAGTGCCAGATCGAACTTAAAGGATAAAATTTATTGAATGTGGGGAGATTTTAACACCCTAAGATAATAAATGAAGAAACTCTCACTCGATATCATATAAGATATGAATGAGACAGCCTAAATAAACCATCATATGAAATTTTAATATGAATTTTATAACCAATTTTTTAAATTGAAGGGCTTAAATATAACTTACAAAATTATGAATGATATGTGTTTTAAATTTTTATAAAATAAATTAATCAATTATCATTTTAATAAAAATAAAAATAAAAATAAAAATCATTTGAATGCATACAAATGTTTTTCAAAAAAATATTTTTGATCATAGTGTGTTATAATCATAATAAAATAAATTATCCACTAATGGTGTATTATTTTAATTAGATTTCTATATTTTTCATACAAACATTATATATCATTGATCTAATATTTTTAGGCATGATATAAGAATATAATATTTAATCTGATTAAAAATTTTATTTTTCAATAAAACAATACATTCTTGTTTTGCACACTTATTTTAAAATACATTTTTAAAGCTTTAAGAAAATGTAATTGAAAAAATATATATCATATTTTTAATAAATTCTGTCAAATTATCATAGAATATATTTTTAATAATTTTCTAAAAATATTAGTTTTTTGATGAAAAATGAACATACATGTTTTTATAAAAAAACACTTTTTCAATTAAATAATTTTAAATGATGATTTTTGGTTCCTAAAATAATTAGAATTACAAAATACCATTTTAGATCCACATTTTCACTACCCTTGTCCAATTTATTTTAAATTAAATTATACCACATTAATTAATTGAATTTTATATAACTAATTCATCATTTGGAATCATCGTAATTAATATTATTTAATGATTTCTACTAATTTTTTCATCATTGAGAAGGCGATTTATTGCTATTTGTAGTGGAATTATGAGAAGATGGTTGGTTATTTTGTTTATGTTAAAAGTTTTTATCAATATTGTAGGAGTTTGTGTTAGGAACTGGGAAATTTTAGGGGCATTTATTCCCCATGGTTCATTGTTGGTGATTTCAACACTATCCTCTATTCTAGTGAAAAAATGGTTCTTGTTCATTCGAAAATTTCTCTTAGTGAATTAAAGGGTTTTTTAGATGATAACGATCTGGATGAGGTATGCCTGGTAGGTGAAAATTACACTTGGTATAGAATATATCTCAACCGTATGATTGCTAGTAAGATGGATCAGGCCTTTGTGAATATTATTTCCCTGAACAAATGGGATTCCTTTTCTAGTACCACTCTACCTAAATTTTCATCTGACCATCATCTGATTATGGTTAGTTTTAAGGGTAGGTAATACTGCATGCCTCTTCCTTTTCATTTTAACAATGCTTGGTCTCTTCAAGGTGACTGTGGCAGGCTGATTAAAAATTTCTGGAATAGTATACAAGGTGCAGATTTTCTATTCAAATTGAGGATGATCAAGTGTTATCTGATAACATAGAGTAGGGAGACTTATAGTGATCTGGACAAGGAAATCAAATGCCTTAAATCCTCTCTATAGCATCTTTAGGATGAAGCCTTGAGAGTGGGATTCAATCGGTTTTTTTAGGGAATCTAGTCTGGTATCTAAATTGAGCTCTCTCCTTGCAATTAAAGAGAATACTCTTAAGAAAATCTTATAAATAAAATGGATTCAAGATGAGGATCTAAATACTAGATTTTTCAACTCTAACCAATGAATTAGGAAGGACTATCATCCCTTATGTTATCTTAATGTTGGTGATCAAATTTTAGATATCAAGGAAAACATTTTTGAGTATATTGTTGAATTTTTCACTAAGATATTCAATGGGCCTTCTTTGGGGGATCATTAATGGATGGTATCATCCCTTCTTTGGTCTTTGTTAGTGATAATTTCTTTCTCACTATTGCCCTGTTAGAATTTGAGATTAAGGGTGACGTTTTCGGCCTTAATTCCTCCAACTCCCTGGGTCCAGATGGTTTCAACAATTTCCTTTATCAGAAGTATTGGTACATTATTAAAGTTGATGTTTATAATTTTTCCTTCTCTTTATTTTCCTTGGGGGCTCTTCCATAGGGTATCAATTCTCAGTTTATCTCCTTAATTCCTAAAGTTGAAAATTCTTGCATGATTCACCTTTTTGGACCCATATCCTTGGTCAACATTAGTTACAAGATCATAAGAAATATTATTGCTAATAGGCTCCTCAGAATTGCATCTAAGATTGTTTCTTGGAATAAATTTGGATTTAATAAAGGAAGATGAATTCAGGAATGTATTTTTTTAGCTTCAGAATGTCTGAATTTTCTCGGGAAACCTAAAAGGGAGGGAATAATTTCTATCAATCTTTACATCAAAAATGTATTTGCCACTCTAGACTAGACCATAATCTATAAGGTTCTTGGAGGTTTTGGTTTCTTTAATATCGTTATTGAATGGATTTCATCTCTTATTAGATCTGTTTATGTCTCAGTTTTGGTTAATGGTTCCCCGAAGGGGTACTTTTATTGATCTAGAGGTGTTCGGCAGGGAGATCCTCTCTCAGCCCTTTCTATATTGCTTATGATTATCTCATTAGATTCATTTCACATATGGTCTCATAGGATCAGCACAAGCTGATGCATGCTTCCAGGTCTCTTCGCGCCACAATGATGATGATATTATCATCTTCCTGCAGGGTAGAAAAAATAATATTTGTGTTTTGAAAAAAGTTCTATATCATTATGAGCGTGTTTCTGGACAATTTATAAGTTGGGATAAATCCTCTATACACATTGGGAAGTGGTTTTATATCTCTAGGAATCATTGGATTACTATATTGTTAAAAATCCTATAATGGATACATCCTTTTAACTATCTTAGAGTGCAATTATTTTGGGGTGTCCTAGAGCGTCTTTGTTTTCTGAAATAGTTGATAGGGTTACTGGAAAACATTCAACCTAGAAGGGGAAGATTCTATCTATGGCTTGGTTTATAAGCATAGTGAAGTTGGTTACAGTCTATAAATTAGTGTTATCATTCATGGTCTATAAGTGGGCAATAGAACTTCTCAAGCGTATCAATATTTCTATCAGGAACATTACTTGGAGTGGCAATATTTGTGAGAGGAAAATGGTCACAATTCTTATGAAGGAATGTTGTCTCCCTCTGTATATTGGTGGCATGGGAATAAAAAATATTTCTCTTTTCCATGATTCACATCAATCATGCCTTGTCTGGAAGATTCATCAGAGCAATTATGAATCAATGGGTTTCCTCAATGCTCGTTGTTTTGGTAAATTTAGGCAGAGAAGGAATTCTTACATTAACTATCCTTATGGACATCAATTAAAACTTTTTTCAGGATATTAGGTACATATCTCGATGGATTTTGAATAGGAACTCGACAATCAAATTTCTGGTTGATAATTGGACCGGTGGCACTCTCTCTGATAATCTACAGATGGATGTCCTAGATTCTAAAGAGCAGTTCACTACTAAAGTGTTTTTTGATACTCCTTCATCACCTCTCCTAGATGAGCTTCAAGCATTGGTCGATCATTATGCCTTTATTTTCGGCCTTGATATTCTGGTTTGGGAACTTACTAGGAATGGACTTATTACTAGAAAACTTTTCTATCAACATGTCAATAAGGACCATCATGTTCACTTCAATTGGTTAGTTGTTTTCAGTAAAAAATGGTTTAGGTTGTCACGTCATACTCTTGTTTGGAAGCAAACTTAAAAAAGGTCACCAGAATAGGGAGGATGTAGAGCATCTCATTCTCAGCAGTGTAATGGCCTTAGCCATTTGAAAGGAGGTTCTGGAGGCCTTTGAGCTGGTGGGTCTCTAGATTTCAGGCCTTCAAGCTCTCCTTCAGTGCTACTCATTCATCAACTTATCTCTCTAGGTATGTGCCCTACATTTTGTGGTTGTAGCTGAATGTTTCCATGTTATATGGGGGCATTTAAATGCATAAATGTTCTTGGGAAAAGGTTGATATGTGGAGCTAGTCACAAAGAAAATTTTTTCTGCTATAAGAGATATTTGTAGTGCTGGCCTGGGGTATTGTGACAATAGTATTTACAATATTATTGTGCTAAAAAACCTGGGTGTTCAGGTAAATTTTAGACCTTCTTTGGGGACTTTTGAAGTGCTTTGGTTTCATCTTGTTCTGCATTGGATTAAAGTGAATTAAAATGGTGCAGCAAAGGGAAATATAGGGCCAGCAGGGTGTGGTGTGGTTTCTAGGATGCATGGTGACTAAATTAAGGGATTTTTATGGAAATTATGGTGTGTCAAGCTCACTTGAGGTGGAGATTCTTGCAATAATTCATGCTACCTCATTCTCTAAAATGATTGTTTTGAATAATATATGCCTAGAAAGTGACTCTAGATTTCTTGTAAAGGCCATTAAAAATGGTGAGAATCATATATCATGGAGGGTTTCTGCAAAGTGGATGGAATGCATGATGATCCTTCTGAGTCTTAACTTCATCATCACCCATGTTTATCAGGAGGAGAATATGTTTGTGTTTGGCCTCGCTAATATGGGAGTTGGTAAGCCTCTTACCTGGCTAGATTCTCTTCTTGTAGTCTTAATCCCTCATTATGAGGCTGATTATAATAATTCCCCACGTTTTCGACTCTTGTGAAATTACATTCATTTATAAATTTTATCCTTTTCTTTGGTCAAGGGACCTTTTCAAAAAAACATTGTTTCTATTGTGAAAACTAAAATAATTAAAGTATGTATGCTTAGAAGTTAAGGGAAATAAATGTGTAAAACATGTTTTATTTTTTCTTGGATATTTTTATTGAACTAAGAATACGTTCACTCCAATATTTATAATAATTGGAGGAATTTTTTAGTGAGATTAAATTCCCATTATTGGGTAGTTTTCAGTATGTTGAAAATATAAAACAACTTCTCAATTATAAATGGGAACCCCCACCCCTTATTTATTCATGCCTCTTAAAAAATTAATCATTTCCATCCCCTTCCAAAAATACATCTCCAAAATCCTTATCCAAATTATTGAGGTTATTCTCTTCCAAAATGAAAAATCTTAAAATCCTTAACATTATATGTTATGGTTTTTTTCTATGTGATGGTAAATTTATTCACTAAGCACCATATATTTACTTATTTTTTATCACTATTAGTATTTTATTAGAAATTCCAATATATTATCCACACACTCTCCCATATACAAATATTTTATTATGTTTATAGAATAATATTGATCAATCACCTACTCTACCAAATAGGAAACAAATCCATTTCTCATTTGAATCGCAAACTACCACATCACAAATCGATATAATTTTTTTTAAATATCGAACTCATATAGGAAATAATATCCATAGACGTAATGGATAAAGATAATATGTATGAAATGATATGAAATTTATAAAATTAATATATTATCCATTCTCTAACCCTTTAATCTTATAAAAAATGACATCATAGTTCATGGATACGTATGACCTACCGTCTCCATGAAGTGTTGGGAATCACATTCCATGTACAAAATTCAATAATATTTCACAAAAGGGAACCTAATAAATAATTTTATATTTATAACACGTATATAATTCTACATATAATGGATTTATATTCTATGCACGGGAACCAGAATAACAATTAAAAATCATGAAAGATAAAATGATGAGATTATCACCCAAAATAGTCATAAAATGAAATATTATAACAAATGGGTGGTAATATGTTTTAATAGGATCATATATGATATTTCAATAACCACCACCCTCTATGATTATAAAAATAAATTGAGGGATATAATTACAATTGATTCTAGCCTCTAGTAGGCTCCTGGTTGACGACTACCACATAGGGTATAAAAATGCCTAATATGGGAACCATTACCCTATATAATATAATTTGGAATGGAATATAAGATAAATCATGCACAATAAACCCAATAAAATATATAAACAATCCAAAATTCATCCTATAATTCATTTGTAAATAACACTGATAAGCAAGTATGTCCAGAACTATCCATGAATTCCTCTTAGAAATATGATAATAGTTTTATATATGTAGGGTGATAATATATGTATACTCAATAGAAACACAAATTTATCTCATGTACATATGAACAATTTATACTAATGCACTCATGAGAAAAAGGAAGTACCAAATAACATATATACATGTATAATTATCAAATCCCCTACCTCACCAAATCCTGCTAGCCTATTAACACACATATGTATAATAATATAATTTGATTCATATTGATGAAGGGGACCCCATAATGATTTAGCCATGATTATCCACTCTCACACCCCAATGTCGTACATCCTGGCTCTCCAACATCTTCTAAATGACACCATATCAGATCACATGCATTCTATAGAAACCTAGGATATCACCTTACATCACATCTCAAAACTATTATAGTATGGTATCTTGAACGTGAAGGGAATAAACCATGTTTTCTCCTCATACCCTTCATTACCCCTACTATAATATTTCTCATAAAAAAATTCCCATATACACTTGGCTGATACAATCTGATAACATCACATGTCGACAATGGCACTTTTGAAATTTCATGATCATAACCTGCACATATCATCATGTACTAGAAGAGGGGGCATGGATGTGTGTGTATAATGTTAATCTTACTCTCACTTGGATGTTGGGAACAGAATTCCCAAAACACTTACTTCCCACACTTGTTTCTCAACATGGGTGAGAATTATATATAAATTAAAAATAGTATCCAATTCATATATATATATATAATCACATCACACTATCCCCATAAAAATGTATCAAAACAAATACATAAAAAGTCTCACTGAAAACTCTACCTCTGTTTCCAAAACTATCAAAAAAACCCTGACATGAAACATAAAAGAATGAATTCATATTTAACTCTATTATTATCATTATTCCATTTTATATATTATCTTTTGCAAACCACATCCATCAAAGTAGGAACCTTGTATCTTATTTACATTTAATTATTTTATAAAAAACCTCAACCATTTAAACCACACAACACATCTTCATTTCAGTCTTTAAGCATGCCCAATTAAATTATATTCTATGAAGTTATTTCACTACTACTCGGTTACCTAGCA
This sequence comes from Viscum album, assembly GCA_963277665.1. Taxonomy (NCBI): domain Eukaryota; kingdom Viridiplantae; phylum Streptophyta; class Magnoliopsida; order Santalales; family Viscaceae; genus Viscum; species Viscum album. The sequence goes on along the minus strand of OY728130.1, from coordinate 539,213,157 downwards.
TAACCAACCTCCATATCAGACCCTCTACACAACCACACCATAACAGACATCACAACACCACTGCAAAATTTCACCAAAACCACCATACCATCTTTATTGCTCAATTATAATATAACATGCATCACATCCCCACTGTAGTAACATATCACACCAAGTCTCCCCCACACACATCTCAACATAGCCACCTACCATGCATCTCTTCATCATTTCCAAGCCACAACACATAACATCTCCCACAAACACATTATATAACATACAAAAAAATAAAAAAAATTGGTCAAAAGGGAATTCAATATATTCAACTTCATTTTTTAAGGGAATTATTAGAAATTCCATATATCAAGGTGAATCTAATTCAATAGCTGAGTATATATAGTTATAATTTTTTCTACAGTGTTTTCATAATAAATCACTTACCATGGAAACGTAAATTATATAAAAACAACAAAAAATGGGGATATTGAAGACCCTAGATATCTGTGATAAAACAAAACATTCCCATTCCACTTCCATTTTTCATTTCATATTAATTAGTAAATTGTTCTTATTATTCAAAATTCAAGGATCATCTAATGATATAAAAAAATAAAACCACCCAAAATGATACATATAATGGAAAAATGTAGGACTCCCTGCCTGGAAAAATGAATTTTTTTTCCAACATGCTGCACTAGAAACAGGGGTGCACATTTATGAGGAAACCTATTCTGGGGAACTCAAACCAACTACAATATCATTAATACAATATTAAAATCAAATATGAATTTGGATACTCTCTTATTGAGATATAGAAAAAATGATAAATTAAAAAATGTCTTCTCTTTTAAAAAATTATAAGTGGAACCTATGGAATTAGATACAGTTTTAAATTTTCTATTAATGTCTGATATCATTAAATCCATGCATTTTAAACATTTAAAAAAACTCTCATCATTTTATACCTATAATTTTTGATTAATACCCATTTTGAAGAAATTATAAAACATTAATTTATACTTTAATAAAATTTATTAATGAAATGGAAAAGATAGAAAATATTAAATTTGGGAAAAACTAGACACACTATTCAGATGTCGTCGCCAAGGTCCCACCAATATGGTGACAATGCAAGGGTTCCAACACAATGATTCTTCCACCATGATACAACCACTAGGGTGAAACCGTAATGATTCCACTACCAAAATGATCTACCATTGTCGATCCACCACTATAGCGATCCTCTATTTGTGATCAATATCTTGAATGATCCAAAATGGGTGATCCACCACCAAAATGATCCATCATTGGTGATCCACTACCTGAATTCCACTGTTGGTGATCCTCAACCATAATTATAATATTTCAGTTATCCTTCAGTAGAATGATCTACATTCGATGATCCACCACTAGAATTCTACCATTCATGACCCACAGCTAGAATGATCTTATATTAGTGATATAGTACAAAACATACACGATTGGTGATCCACCACTTAATTATCCATCATTGTTTATCCACTACTAGAATGATCTATTATTTTTCATCCACTTCAAGGTATACTATCTTCCTTAAAAATACCCTGAACATCCCATGAACATCTTATCCACAAGAAATCCCAAAAATTAATAATATAGATGTTCTGATATGTTACATTAGATACCTCAAAAAAAATTCTTCCCAGTATAATTTAAGATCAATCTCTAATAAAACAGAGAAATTATTGATACAATCATCTTTTGAGATGCATATAATCGATATCGTTATATATGAAAGGATTACAGTAACCAATGAATCTAACCTAAAATTCCCCCAAAACCTAAAGAAAACATACTTCCCAAATCATAGGTATTTAGGAATTATAGCATCCATGTCAAGGTACTGTTTAATTTGGGTGGCACTGACTCACCAACATGGGATTAATCACATCATAGTTAATGCATCTGAATTGGAAATCAGGTCCATCCCTTTTCTTTTATCAGAAAATAATAAGAAATCATATAAAAAGGGATATGTTCATATAATATATAATATAAGGGTGAAAATCACATAAAAGATAAAAATAATTAAAAAAATATAAAAACTAAAAAAAAACTCCTAGTACTAGGATCGATGTTATGTATCACACTGCCAATTAGTCTCCTCTAGTCTACCATGACACCATAGAACATGACCCAAAATAATGGGAAATCCTCATATTATCTTTCTAGGATAAAAATGGTTCCCTACGTGATTCTAAGTAAACATCAAGTCTTCATATACATCTAAATCTTCCATGTTGATGATATGGAAGTCAATATTATAATACTGATTAAGCTAAGACACATGGATAATGTCATGGATCCTCTTCAACAAAAATGGAAACATCAATTGATAACCCACCTAACCAATATTTCATTACAACTCAAATGTCCCAAAAACTATTTGTGAGAGCTTACATTCCATTACAAACCTCTGATTCCCATGTTGAGGGGTTACCTTCAAGATCACATGGCCTCCAACCTCGAATTCTGAGGGCCTCCTTCTATAATCTAATTATGTTATTTCAATTCTATATGATAGTTTTATCCTCTCTCAAATAAACAAAACCATCTCTATCATTCTATACACAACATTGTGATCAATAAACATTGAATCCCTAACCACATCTCATCACAAATGAAAATGTTATATTCCCTTATACAAACCCTCAAATATGTTCATGATAATGATTGAGTGATAAGTGTTATTATAAGAAAAATAAACCAAGTGTATTTGTTCTTACCATGATATGAAAATGTCCAAAACACCCCACCCCCATAACATATCCACAAGTGTTTGGGTTTTCCACTAAGTATGCCTGAACAAATGAGGGTGGAAAGAAGTTTTGAGACATAAATGAGTTACAAAATCATTTTTAAATACCCTTTGTAATTATGAGGTAAAACTTTGATATGGATGTGATGTAATGGACCATGAGAATATATGCAGCCACAAAAAATAATCCATATTATTTTTTGTGAAAACATATGTACATGTCATTCTACTCAAAGAATCAGCCACAACATTCCCCTGTCCTGATATATAAGAGATATTGAAATCATGATCCAGAAGAAAATCCATCCAACTCAGTTTACATAGATTTATATTATACTATGAAAACATATTCCTATATCTATGTTTATCTATTAGAGTCAAAAAGTGCTCCCCAATGAAGGAATGATGCCAGAAAATTAGTGAAAAAAATATTTCTACCTCTAGATCAAGGGTAGAATAGTTATTCTCATGGGGAATCAACTGAATAAACCCATAAGAGATCATCTCGTTCTAATGCATCATCATGATTAAAAATTTAAATAATTAATCATCTCAAAAAACTAAAATCATCAAAACCTTATTATAAAACAGAGGATCTAGAGCACTCCCAAACACACAATTCAGGTAACTAAAGACTACATTGAACAAATTCGTCCAAAACAATATTGGTCCTTTCTTGTAAATGAAGTCAATAGAGGTACATATTGTGGTTAATTTGTCCAATAAATATTATAATATCTTCGGATACAAATGATATTTTGATTCTCTACCATGTTTTATAGTGATTCCAATGAAAGAACTTCCTTAACCTATGACAGGTCCACTGCCACACCATATTAAGACACCACATGCCCAATGAAATGCACATATCAAGTCTAAAAAATGAAAATAGAAAATATTCCATTGAAATGGTGGACATTAATAACCTATAACATATCTATGAGATTCTCATCATGATCCTCCAATAACATTATGTACTTAAAAATTCATTAAATGTACACAACCACAAAATGGTCTAGTAATTAATTAAAAATATATTTCATGATCTCTATGAACACAGTGAGTGAATTTCTGACATAAAAGGCCATGAGAAAGAACTCAATGTTCCCATGTTTGAATATAAAGGTAGTATTATTTATATCTCAATCCTTCACCCACATGTGGTGTTGTCCAGACCAAAAATTGAACTTGGAGAACCACCTACATCCCCACAACTTATTGAAATGAGCATTGATCCTTTAAAGAGGATATCGATTCTTGATTGTCTCCTAGTTCATCCTACGGTAGTGTATGGCCAGTCATAAAATACCGTCCACCTTTTAACAAAATAACACTAGAGAACAACATTGTGACACACTATGATACATGAAATCCTAATGCATCTGATCATCAAATTAAATCATCGAATCCCAAAACACATAAGGTTCTGTTGGATATGTATCCCTTGGAACTGGAGAAGAAAATGTCTATAAATATATCTCAAATCCAATATCACATAAATGGGTTTGTTCCAAATCCTCCTTGGGGATAACATCCATGAAGTACATAAAAACCATTATGTCCTCTACTACCTCAACATCCATCGACTCTACTAACAGATCTCGCACAACTGTAAGAATGGTCTCCACACACTAACTAAAACCACTCATTGTCCATACACATCCGAGAACATGACTCTCCTCTATAAACATTCGCTAATAGAACACAAATAATAATACTAGTAATTGTGGATAATGAAATCATAAGTCGACATCTATGTTACGAAAAGAACCACACATGATTGATGTTTTCATATCATAATTCTACAACCATTTCACGCATCAAACAAACTATTTCGGCCTCACGCTGGAATAGTCAACACTAGAGTCATGGGATAAACCTCTATATATATTCCTAGAGGATGAAATATAGAGGGTCATTCCAAAGAGTTTGATTCTCCCAAATCAACAAATTCAATGGCATTGTTAATTGGTAAAATGATCATACTACTAATAAGATCATGTCCCACTGGTTTTGATACCTCTGATATAGAAAAATGATCATGTTCAAGTCCCATAACTACTTACTAACAAACACCTCAATGCCAATGCTTCAAACGAGGTCCCAAAGCATGAGGGAAATACTAAGATCTCACTATTCCTAATACATATACCGTTGTTGGAAAAGAAGCATGTTGACCACGCTACTGAAATTGTATCATAGTAAACTGATACAGAGAGGGGCACTTTATATTCCATCATACACTAAACTGAGAGCAATAATAAACATTGAAATTATATTTATGTTTAATATATCCTCTACATTTGAAAAAAACTCTTCAAAATATCCAATGATGACATAAAGAAAGCTAGTGTTATTGAATCTTCATTAGTAAAAAACATGAATTCCCAAGCTCTTAAGACCAACCACTAGAAAAACTACCCTTGCATTGTGAATAATATGTATCGCCTCTATTTATTCCTTAATCCTAAAGATATGTGGGAATATTAAAAGGAGAAACTAAATTTTTGAGTGATGGAAAATGTGCCGCCTCAAGTCACCTGGAAGGAGACACCTCATTTTCTAAAATATATCTTGAAAATCACAGATAGCCACTAAACTAGTCTAACAATACCAAACATGCATACTCCACTACTAAGGAGAGTGTGTATCTTACCTCATTATAGCCCACATTGTTGATGAATGGAACTCTGGTTAGGATTACTTTTGGATGTATACACATGAAAAATATTCCTCTTTCCACTCACTATGGTATAACACCAACCACCGATATGAAGTTCCAAGCATTTGACCAAATACCATGGGGACCTAACACTCCAGCAAGGCATGAAACAACCTAAAGATTATCCATGGATCCTATATATAGCTCCATATATCCACATCACAAATGATTCTCATGAACTTCCCCAATGAATTCCACTAAAACAATGAAACTATCTTAATATATTGTTTATCATCTTCAACTATGTCCTCCCTTCTATGATCTACAATGTAATCCTACTAAATCAATAGATCCTAAGCCACACAAGTATAACATCCAAGAAACATAACTGAAATAGAAACAATTATTTCCCAAACCAATTATTATGAAATATTATAATGAGTCATTTTAAATCACATTATTAATTTTTATCCATCCCAAAATAACCCAACACATACAGGAATACAAGTCATCATGATAGGTGTACCTCTCCTAAGCCTATACCCCACATGAAGCTCCATATCATATGGTCATTCAATATGCTTATAATCCTTGTATTGGGTAATGGGTTCCCTAAAATCCAATGTTTTAACTAGTCTCCCTAGCCTCTATCTGAACCCATGTTTAGTTGGAACTATTTCCATACCCACCATTGTAATACTTAAATGGGGAATTTTCAAAATTGACTAAAAAATAAATAGCATTTATTCCGTTCCTATGGGAAGAGGAATGGGAGATATAACCATGAATGTTTTCTAAAATTAAGCATCAATCATCCACACACATGAGGGGGGAGAGAGTACATGAGAGGATGAAATGGGTAAAATTATCTTCATTGACACCCTATATCACCCAAAAAAATAAAAAACATTGACCCCAAATGCATAAAACTACCCTAGAATAAAGTATCCTATATAAGATAAATTCACAATAAAAATATGGGGTTCGTAATGATAAATCAATATTTCATATTCATATCATGGCCCAAAACCAGTTCACTATATAATATTAAGAATTAAACTTATTTTATACTCTTATCCATCCCCATTCCACATATAAACCATATTTTATGGAATGAGTGGTCATTTGTTAAAATCATTCAAGAAAATAATGTCTCATTTCTCTCATTAATAAGATGATACTACAATTGTTTTGTAGGATGTACGACATAACAATCTATTGCATCCCCATAATTATAAAATCAACCCATATAGAAAAAATCAACATCCTAAAATTTCATTTATAGTTTTCGAAGAACTAAAAATCTCAATCTGAGTATCCTATTACAAAATAATTCCCCATGATAAAATCAAATTCCCCCTCCAAATAAAGATAGAAAATTTATTTTCCATTAAAAATCCACCCCCATATATATTATCATCCATGGAATGAATATATAAATTTTATAATGACATCTCCTAAATATCCACATCCATAAATTTCCTAAGAATTCGCCACATTCCATCTCTAAAAAAACAAACATATGCTTCACAAATCAAACGATAAACCACACTATTCATCCATGGTGATGAAACTAGTTCACCATCAGCATGAACCACAAAATTTCTCTCAACACATCCATCAATATAGATGTACCACTACATCCAAAAAAATTATCAATGTTCTTTTTTTGTTCACATCACATGTCTGTCCTCAAAATGGGGAATTTCAATCATGGATCTCCATAATTTTTTATTATCCTACAAAAAAAACTCTTCTTCCATTTTAATAAATTTTTACCATTTTTTCAATAATTCTCCAATATAGTTTCAATGACACTGAATCAAAAAAATAAACAAATATGTAGTTAAGAATTCTTTATTTGTTCATTCATTGAAATGAAAAGTTGCATCTGTCGATGTCATATTACACCAATTGATCAGGATGAGTTAATTCATGGTGAAAACATGTCTTTTTCCAAAACTCACATTAATTTAATATCCTTATTCTAACATTTAAAACATTTTTAAATAATTATAAAATTCTCTAGTAATAATGACCTCTCTCTAGGAAACATGTGACCATTAATCAAGCTCATACTTATATCATTCTGAAATACCCGTTAGATCTAGGTCAAGAAACTATCTCCTCCATCCTAAGTTTCATTCACATATGGATAATGATATTCTTTCCAATATTTTTATTTTATTCTCATATTCCAAAAAAATGAGCAATGAAAGTCAATCTCCCATTATTTAGGCTTTACTAAATGTAATGACTGAATGTTATTCACAAATTCATATCAGAAAATAATCACATAACATCAATTTTCACATTTCATCATCCCCATGAAATAAATAATTAATATTTAATTATATAATTAAATTATAGTGAATCCCCCCCAACCATGAACTTTTTATCCCCAAAATATGGAGTCCTTCACTCTGCTCCTCTAGTGACTGTAAAAAATTCAACCCATTAACATTCCACTCTAACTAAATTTTTCAAGGAACACACCTGGCTCGAACATTCTATGACATCCCAAATCTTTTATACCACCACCCACAACATCCTAAGGACATATACCAACTCACATAAAATATTTTACAATATTTAAAATTAATATATCCAAATTACAATACCAACATTGTCAAAAATAATAAACTCTTATGATCTAGATCTGGTAGTATCAATAACAATTTTTTATATTTATAATGTTTTTAATCCCATAGGATTGATCAGTTTAATATTTATGGATATCCAAATAACTAAATATATGATACCAATTTTATATTTGGAATAGTATTTAAAACATATTAAATGAAAGTACCTACCACTATTTACCTCAATAGATGAATTATTCTTCATATCCAAGAGATATAAAACCAAATATGTGTGAGATTAAATAGACAGTAAATGATACAAATAGTTGAAACTATCTTGAGTATTTAAGGAAAAAATTGTCTGAAAATGTATTTAATAGAAAACAAATTCCATTTAATTAATAAAATGATAATGAAATTCATGTGTGGATAACAGTAAATAAAATTTCATATGTATAATAATATATAAATTATAAATAAATTTGATTCAAAATATTATATATCTTCAACTCATACATCATGATATCTCTTCCATCTAGAACTTTTACTCCGAATAATTAAAACAATTACTTAAAATCCTTTTAATATGGAAATAAATTTTTCTCTTGGGACATGTCAATGCATAGAGGTTCCATATAATTTTTTTAATTAACCATATATTCTTGTCTAATGAATTCATCATATATAAAATGATTAGTAAAGGAGAATCATAAAGACATTGGAAACAAACAAAATCATGGAAATCCAGTCGTCTTCCATAGAGGCGTGGTCGATGACATGGACTTGCAGATTAGGATACTTAAAAAGATGATTTATAACCATTGATTGAATCAAACTATGAATACAAGGAAATTGAATTCCTCCTCCAATATGAAAGTATATTAAAAGAGATTTATTATAGTTGTCTGGATCTTGGGCATAGAAAACAAAGAAACTAGGTAGACTTACGAGAAACAGATATAAAAATTGGATCTAAGATTAGGAAAAAATAGGTGTATAGTTACTTCGATGTGGGAATTGATGTTATATTTGGCTTTATCCTCTCACTCATTTTTCATGTTCATATTTTATATTTAAAGGGCTTTGACCCTGATATTTCAAAAAGAAATTAAATAATTAAGCAGTTCTAAGGTAATTAATACTATCTAATTTATTATATCTGTATCAATCATCTTTTAACTATAGATTCATTATCTAAAAAACTTAATCGTAATAATTGGAATATTCCCTTAATCATTTTTTCCATAAATATCACCTCTAATTAAATAACATTTGTCCTTAATAATAAAATTCAATATATTCTTTCATATCCTTATAGAAAACATATACTGAAAATCATTACATATTTCATAATTCATGAATTTCAATATTTAAAACATCAATAATTCTAATTAATTATCAAATAACATACTAGGATTCATCATCATACTCCATCATACCTCCTTCCATTCATATGTCATTTTTATTTTCTTCATCATCAATAGAAAACCATTTCTTATACCAGCTTACAGATCTATTTCATATGCATTCCCTTTTGGACATCTATTTTTATAATTATCATACATTCAACCATTAATGAATCCTCAGGGAAACCATCATTATCATTTATTTAATTCTCAAAAAATTTCAATTTCCCTCAAAAATGTCTTAATATTTGTCCTTCATAAACATACATAAAATATATTATTGTTTTTTAAGTTAAATCCTATAGATTTTATTCCACCACTCAAAAAATATATGAATCTAAATAATCATTCATCAATGGTCTACACTATCCAAATAAAAATTGAACACTATCCCAATATTCTTTTCTTATAATGAAATTTATTTAAGGTGATTTTTTGAATCAAATATCATGATAACTGATTTGGAATAATCAAAATATTTATCACTCAACTCGCAATTCCAATTGGTTGTTCATAAACATATTGTCTACCACGTTCATTTTTTAATACAATTGTTTCATGTAATAACCATTGATCTAAACCAAACATAATAGTTTTATTAAAAATATGTATAGTGGGAAGCCATATAATAATAAAAAATCAATTATAGGATATCAAAATTGTACCGCTTTTTTTAATATAAGACACATTTTGATTATACTAGGTCATTTATGGTCATTATTTAAATCATTATTTATTTTCTATAAGAGTTTTTGAACTCCAAAAAAATTTCCCCCAATAGTATCAAACTAGGCGTTAAACAAGAACTACTATCATGCTCTAGATGACGAATGAGTTCTGATCAATTTACCCTTTTTGTGTTATTACCCACAGGTACCTCTGTGGTAGAGAAACATCATCTTTTAGTATAAAAATAAGGATACAAATGATTTGAGATAATGTTATCTATTCATTTCCAAACTTTTAGGAAATTTTCTTATTCTCTAACTAACCCTTAAAAATTTCTATATATATATCACTAAACATATCCCCAGAAATATCTTTAGGCATATCCTAAGGTAACTCACTATATTTTTCCATATCCTAAGCTCCAATGGTTTACTAATCCTTTCCCAGATAGTGACTATGCTGAAACATTCATTTTCACATTTTATTACATGATTCATAAAAATACAAAAAAATAATTCAACATAAGAATATGAAATTCATAATGTATTTACATGACAAGTTTCTTAATACATAAAACATTAAATCCTTATTTAATTATCTATAGTGAGCTCCTAAAATCAATTTTATATCCTAATACAAGATTAGGTAACCTTGTTATTATATAATGATAAGGGTGATATAAATATTATAGTTAGCGAATATACATGAATATGATTAATATTATGTTATTCAATGGTATAACCCACTATCAAAAAAATGGAAGGCACATAACTGGTCACGTGTAATTATAACTTAACCAACATGGTTTCATAAGATCATGGTAGGATACTGAATTTGGTAGTAACATAAAAATATCACATTGACAAGACCTAATACAATCTACCACCGCAAAGTCACATGGTAGAAATGTACCATAATGTTTTAGGATTACTCACAAATCCCATACAAGATTCGATATGTGACTAAAGATTAACTAAATTCTTTGAAGTACTGTATGGGAGATGGAATATTAAAATGATCTTAGAATATGTGTTTCACATAATAGAATCATAAGGCATATCATAATAATTAATCTTGGAAACAAAAACGGTTGTATAATATGTCTATATATGATAAACAATGTCAATTTCATATTATTGGCATGTCGTAAATGATTATAAGGAATGTATTCCCCTATCAAAGAAACAAATAGTGTGAGAAATATTTATATTAGAGAGATATATATACATAATTTAGTAGAAATCCACAAATTCAATGGTTATTATCATAATGGAAAATAATCATAAAATATTACTAACATTGTTGAGGAGAGTAAACATTTCACATTTAATAAAATCAATGGTAGTCATATTAGTTGGAAAATAATTTTGAAATAAAACATTGAACATTATATAAATAAATTATCTATTTCATTTTTGATGGACTTATTTAAAATAAAAAATTATTAAACATTAAATAAATAATTTATTATAAATTAACCATTGAAATAAAGATATGAATATTTAAAACATTGATTGGTCATGATGTGGGAATATTTTATTTCACACTAAATATTTTAAAAAAAACAAATATTCCTTTATCACTATGGTAATAAAAGAATAGAGGTTACTTGTTAACGAAGATAAGATTATTCCATTTAATATTTTTATATGTTAAATAATGTCTAAAAATTAATGTAGACAATCATATTAATAAATTTATGAAATAATTTTTATAATAAATTGTATTGGAATGAAAAGGGTATATGACAAATGAAATAAATGAAATCTAATATTCTTAAAAACGTTTATTCAAATATGTTATGTACCAAAGATAAATAATGATACACTTACTTTAAAACATCATGAATAAATAATGTAAAATTTGTTTAAATGGGTTATAAGATAATGATAAAATAATTACAATTAATGGAAATTCAGGAAAAATAATTCCCAATAAAATTGGGAATCAAACAATAACTCTTGCAGCATTGGGGACATGTTAGTCATAACTTCCAAGGAATTAAGTAGATTAATTATTAAATAAATTTTAATTATGTTTGAAGGTTTCCAGATATTTTATATAAATGTTCTGTAAATAAAACATTAAAACTAAATTAGTTTTATAAATACATTTTCCTCAAATAACGATGTTTGAGATAAATCCCTTACAATTTATTTATCATTGATGTGATAGTTAATCAATGTGTGGATTAGGTCAAAAAAATATTAGAACAATGAAATAGAATTAGGAAAACAATTTAAGGAAATTGTTGTTCATAAGACTCCTAAATTTATTATAATATTATCAACTAAGTAGTCATATAACCGAGTGAATTTAAATCAAGTTATGAAACCCCATACCTTTAACAATTTATTCGTTGAGTTATTTTTAACATGTTATTCATCCCATGCCAGAATTATGAAAAAAAATGGATTATATAAATAAAATAGGTATGTTCATATATTTTTTCACGTCTGTTATAATTCAATGGGTTTTTTAAGTGTGTAAGGAATATGGGAGGGGTAACCTTTTATAAGTGGTGTGAGTGGTACACCTCTCATTTTTGAAAGAATTTCTTCCATAGACTTTTTAATCATTCAAAATTTCTAAAAAATCAGAATTGATAAAACCTTAAAAGATATAATGTCTAAAATTACAATAAGATGAAATAAAAAGGTTTTGGGACATTTTTAATTATTATCTTTTTATTTTAACCACTGGTAATTCAGGTTTTAGCAAAACGATGGTAAATAATATTTACTATTTTTACTATTTGTTTTTTTTTAAACAATAGGAAATAATTAAATATTTTAAAACATTATAATTTTAAATATAAAATCCATTTTCCCAATGAAATTAAAATAATCTCAAAAAGATCATTTAAAATAATCTTATAGGTGTGGGGAAAAAGAAATTTTCTAAATTCAAATGTTTTAGAACCTTAAAATGTATTTATATCAAAAAAAAATAACGTTCATATTGACTCAAATGAGCTAAATTAGATTAATAGTGATATATTTGTAATAATTTTACTTATTAAAAAATATTAATATAATGTTATCATATTAAATAATTTTAATTAATATGTAGTTTTTATTTTAAACATCTATGTTTCACTATTCCCTAAAATATATACCTTTTTAGAAAATTATCCAATTATAACACAATGATAAATTTGATATAATAACTTAAAAAATTATGAAATATTTTTTCCATAAATATTAAAAAAGTTGTAATATTTTATTTTTTAAATAAATTCATAAAAGGATAAAAAATTATTTGATGAGGAAAAATATTTATTAAACATAAAATTGGATTTATTTATATATATTGTCTCTAAATAAGATAATATAAATGTAAAATGTTTTATTTAGTATGTAATATACAAATTTCATTTAAATATTTCACAAAAAAAATTTATTTTATTGAGTTAAAACATATTTGCTCGCATAAATATAGTTTTTCAAAAATTGATTTCCTTTTTTTCCATTGAATTTTATTATCATTTATTATTATTGTACAAAAATAATTCATTGTATATCTATATAGTTAAACCATATGTTTTTTAATTTATTTAATCCAACTCATATCCATCATTCAAATGGATAAGCGATTATTATCTTACCAAAAAATATTATTCTTTTAACATATCACATTTTATATGAGCATGGGGTTGCATGTAAAGAAATAATTACTCAGTGTTGTGTACAATGAATTATAAGCCCAATTTTTCAGGTAATACATGCCGAACATAGTATTACATACATCAAAATGAATCAAAATGGTTAAATCTAGTTTAAATAATTAATATTTTAAAAATATTTTGGTTTTACAAGGAATAAACAATCGATATTGAAAAATGTAAGAAATATTTCACCTTAAAACATTGATAAAACATCGAAAGAACTATCGCCTATCATACTGGATTTGTGTATAGAAATAGTGGTGAAGGACCAGAAACATTTTTATTCTCGTAGAACCCATTTCTTCTATATAATAAATATTCCTAACCAAAGATTGATTGAATTTTCTTTAACTAAAATATATTTCCCAACCCCAATAATTAATATGAATAGTGTATAATAGCCTGAATACACTATTGAATCATATTTTCATGGTTAAAAAAATGTTTATGGGATGAAATGATCGATTCATAGGGGTTCCCTCATTAATTAACCCCATTAATGATGTGCATCATTGTTTTTTACGTGAATAGCCCTATATAAACCTAATTCACAATGTGAGTGACACCTTCAAGGCATAAAAAGATTACTAATACAACGATTCTGTAACATGACTACAAGATCCTTTTCCAAAATTATCCTTAAAATCCTCATCATCCACTAATCCATTAACTACATCCGAAAGAACATATAAGTGATTATAAATTCTCAAAATTCCAATAAGTGTTATTACTCTACAAAGAAACCCCAATCATAACCAAAAATTTAAAATACTCTCCAAAAATTGATTTGGACATTTTTATGTTGTTAAACAATTTTTATCTAAATTTTAAAATTCCCTCATATGATGGGTACAATGATATCGATCCAGGACATATAATAAGGGGGTATTATTGAAATTGAAATTAATTGTTTAATTATTAATGATTATGGAAGAGATTAAGATGATCAAAATTTAATGATATATTCCACTATGTTAGAGGTTCATAATCATAGGATTTATGATGTTTCATTTCCTCAGATTTTATTTTTTTTCTTATTATTATATTTTCTACCTATTAATTTTGAGACAATATGTTGTTCATCATTCTTCTTCTCAAAAAATTTTCTTTCATAAAAATGTACTCTATCAACAGGATAATATATAAAAAACCCGAATGATTCTATATGAGATGATCAATGAATATTTAAAGTCTATAAGAATCCAATTATATTATCCCATTTGAGATATGATAATTTAGTTTCATTTAGTGTGTTAGTAGATGAATGTTCCTTCATTCTAATTTTTTTTATTTTTAATTCATTGAATAAATCATGAAATTCCCTTCTTTTCATTTGTTTTCCTACATTATATTGGATCCATGGAGATTTAGGAGTAAAAGGGTGTGGATTATTCTATTATTATATAGCATGATATTTTTTCAACTGAGTTTTTATTATTGTTCTCCCATTGATTTTGACGGTTTTATGTTTACACAATATTCCAAGCATGAATTAAAAATTGAAACATCTAATTTTCAATTAGATATGATCCTGACTATGTTGAAGTATGAATAATGAGTGAATTTATGATAAACAAGATTATAATAGTAAGGAAACTGATTAGTTCTAAACCCATGTGTTACTTCATTCTCAGGAAATAATTTTAATTTCGATTTTATTTCATATATTTTCCCCTCTCTTTCATTTATTCAAACCCCCAAACAATTTTTTAATATAATTATTTTCGAAAATAATAACTAAATATATTGAAAATATTATTTAATTCGTTATCCACATTTATATATGATATTGGTAAATCCCATTGAAGAATTTTTATGACTTTATAAATAAATAATTAATTTTTCCCAATTATAGTCATGGGAGATGAAAATTTTGATTGCACAACAATTTTAGTATCATAAATTTTAGTTTACAACTCTAACAGAGTCCTTCAATAGATTATGGTTTGAAATGATAAAATTCAATACCTAGGGAAGAATATAATCATTAATTTTTGTCTATAATACATGAAGGAAGTCAATAGTTCTTTTTTAGGTGATTATCCATATTTTTTTATGGAGAATTTAATTTATTTATAAAAAATAACTCCATGTATTTATATGGGATTCCAATAAAATATATTTCATTCCTTCCCATAAATGCATAAGTGTTGGGGATTTTGACCTACCATTTTCACTGGTGACATGGAGTTTTCATTAAACTATCAAAAATTTAATGTACAAATTATTATCAATCATCAACCATTGATGTTATTATATTGTCTATATTACATAGGATAATTATCCATATATGGTACATAAATCATGCTTCCATTCATCTGAATATATATTTGGAATATCAATATGATTCTCACTTATAACCTACATAAGGGACATACTATAAGTATAATGATAAAATAAGGGGACTCTTGTACTCATACATGTAACAATTATCATGTGGAACCATATTCCTGGTTGATTATGATTGATGGTATTATTTTTATTCAATTACATCTACCATTACACAAGATAATTGTTCACGACCATATGATTGGATATGAAAAATATGTAAAATGTTTGAATAGATTTTATTACATTGAGGAAATGTGATTAGGGTTATTCATAAGATTCAGTTTAACAAAATATGGGTTTCCTAAAATTTTAATGATAAATTACATATAATATAATTTTTTTAATGTGAATTAGTGATATATTGGAAGAAATCCAATATGCCCATTGGGAAAACATATTAATTTTATCATAAATAAATTTTATGTATATAATATTTCATGTTTTACCAATTCAATCATATTCCTAGACCAAAAAATATTAAAAATTAATTAAAACTCTAATTAAGGATTGAGTTTTAACTAAATACATTAAATGAATATTAATGTTATGTGCATAGAGTCCCCAAGGTGTATCCATGAAATATATATATTACAATCCCATTAACATGATCATAAAATATTCAACATGTATGGTAGTTGTTATATGATATTATGAAATATGAAATATTTCAATTACAAAAGAATCACTACTGGAAATATGATCTATACCAATGTTTTTAGGCGAACTGTTGGTATAGGTCACTAATTTGGACATATACCAATGGTTTGGCTAAAACCGTTGGTATAGGAAACTTATATGGACCTATACCAATAGTTTTATCCAAACCGTTGGTATAAGGGGGGACCTATACGAACGATTTTGTCCAAACCGTTGGTATAGGTCCATTATAGAGACCCTATACCAATGGTTTGGCCAAACCATTGGTATAGGTCCCCCCTATACCAACAGTTTAGCCAAAACCATTGGTATAGGTTCAAAAATCAAAGAATCTATTCCAATGGTTCTCAAAACCATTGGTATAGGTCCATACCAATGGTTTTGAGAACCTTTGGTATAATTATACGTATTTTTTATGGAATCGTCTTACCGAGAACATTAAATAAATAAAAATTTAAAATAAGTATGATAATAGATTTATATATTCATGAAATTATGTTTACAAAAGTCAAGTTTAGTTAGTGGTTAGGTCGTTCAATAATAAACTGCAGGTACTGGGATCAAAAGCCATTGAATTATTCTTTTTTTAAATACATATACCAACTATTTTATGGAACCGTTGGTATAGATTTTTCATATTACTTATACCAATAGTTTTGAAAACCATTGGTATAGGTATATACTAATATTTTTGGGAAAACTGTTGGTATAGACCTATCCCCATGGCTTACATGGCCATAGTTCTCCAAACCGTTGGAATAGGCTATACCAATGGTTTGGAGGCCTATACCAACGGTTGAAAACTGTGGGTATAGGGTATTTTTCCAGTATTGAATGTTAAAATTTAGGTGGTAGTCCCCATCATAAGACTTTAAACTACCAAAAATATAATATTAAACAAATGATAACAAATTATACATTTAAATCCATTAAGAATTTAATTTTTAATAATGGTGTTCCCTCATTCGAAACCATGTCTTTATATCAGTATAAACAACGAAATTCATGATAGTTTCATTTTTCATAAAAAAAATACATCAATCATTGAAATATATAGTCCATATTTTGACTCCCTTAATAATATGACTTATGATGAAATTCATAAGATCAAACTATATGAAATCAGGTAATGTTCAAATTCCCTTTTGATAAATGGTGTCTTTTATTATTCAAGACCACACACATAATTCCATAAAATAACTATAATATGAAGTGGGGATGCAAAAGCCTATTTTTCTTATATATGATTATAATCTATATAAATATAATTATCAATAGTTACACTTATTTATATTTAATCATCTAAACATTCCTTTGGTTTAAGGATATATACAAATTTCCCTTTATAACTCTTTTGTATCCATCCCTATGGAAGGTAATATAGATTTTCCATTTATGATTTCTTATATTCCTTCTTTTATAACACTATAGTGTTCATCCCAAATAAAATTTTAAGATATTACTCTACTATTTATATAATTATATTTCTATCCCTTATAATTATTTATAGATTTATATGTTACATTTCCTAAAGGATATGTTTTCATTCCCAAATTTATTGTAATTGGACTTTTATTGAGTTCCACTTTCCCTTTATTTCCACATTCCACTATGGAATTATGGATTTATATTTTATTAAATATAACATGAATTAGTAAATTGGATGATTTTTTTCACATTCCAGAATGATAAGAATTACATTAGGATTTAATCTATGTGATAAGATTGTATAATATGAGAAACTATATTACATTAACTAAAATTAAAAAAAATGAGATAATATCAATAATTTTGATATAGAATATTAAAATATGAAGTTCCACATACACTATAGTGTGAGACCCAATATTATACCACATTACAAATTATTTAATAAAAGTTTTATATGTTTGATTAAGTACATATTAAAAAATGATTCAGAAAACCCATTAAGGGAACCTTTAAAAATGTGTATTAAATAATCATTATTCAAAAAAACTCATGGGTTGAGGAAAAAGATAAATAATATAAAGGGATAGACACAAAGATCATGTGATTTTATATTTTGATACATTAAATAATGATCCTTAACTTCTAGGTCGATGGATTAAAAAATAATTTAGATAAATCTTTTATAGCCTCTATTATATATTGTTCTCTATATAATTTTCATAATTTTCATTAAACTACACCGAGGTATTCCTTTCAAAACACCTTAAATTTTGTCATTTTTTTCAATGAGGTTATAATATATTCTAGATTCCAATTATAATATAAAACTTTACATATTAGTAGCCACACTATCTCACGAGTGTCATGATTACCATGACATATGTTAAAGAGACACAAATTTTTAGAACTATATGTATTTAGCTTCCTCTTATACTACGATACCTAGTGATTCATAGATATATTGTCTATGTACTAGTATAATTCAACTATATTTCATTTAATATAAAATTAGTATAAAATTTATTAATTGTTTGTTTCTATATATATTCCCTAATATATTTCAATTCTTGACAAGTTAAACATTTCAGGAAATTATATCATGGTTGAAACTCCATAAAATATGGTACAATATATATATATTTATATTTGTGGGTTAATATGTCATATATTAATTATACATTATCAAATTTTGAAATCCAATTCATATTCTCCATAAGAGACATTAAAAAGTTTCTCATAATGTTTATATGCTTGACTGTTTCTAGAACTATGTATAACAAGAATTCATTTTTATATGTTATGTTATGAATTATAAAACTATTATAATGGGAAAAAACTAATTCAACCCTTTATTGGTTTTAAATTTTATATAAAACCTTATCATATTATACCAGGATTACAATAACCATAGATTTAAAAATTTCCAATGATGCATGTCATGTGTTCCCTAAAATTCAACTAATAGCTAAACCTATAACTATTGAAAATTAATCCCATTTTATGGTTTCTTTATTGATACAAAATATCATTACATTAATTTTTTTATCTTTTAAATATTAATTGGGTATTTATAATGGATTTATTGAATCATAAAAATAGACCCCCACCCCCATGGATTAATAAAACTGTAATTTATTTTATGAATCCAAAAAATATGCTACGATGTTTTGTAGGTCCCAAATTAAAAACTCCCAACATGAAGACATGTGTGGGAAAAATGTGAGATATAAACATAGAGTTGTAATTAATAAATACATGAAACATTATTTAAATATTATAAAATTTTCAAGAATACAACTTACCCAAGATTATTTTGAAATCGATATAAATATAGTCACTATTTTCTCTTACTATAATGATTAACCATATGTAATATCACTTGTATGTTACACAATAAGATATTATAAAAAATGAAAAAAAAACTATTATTGAATCAATTTAATGTAATATTATTATTATTTAATTTTATCTTTTATATAAATATTAAATATAATTGCATTAGTAATTTTTTCATTATAATGAAAAACATTATTTCAAACCAATTTTTCTTTTCATAAATTATTTGGTTTTATTAGATTCTATAATTTTAAGATAATATAATTTTGATTTGAAAAATTAAACATAATTTCGTAATTCATGTTTTAAATTTTATCTCAGGATAAATTTTTTAAAATTTACAATGATGTTTTATTTTTTAGTTTTTATTTAAAAATGATAATTTATAATAAAAAATTTGTATCCATTACAAGAGAAAATAAAAAAATGGAATAAAAGAATAATTAGTTAAATTATAATAATAATGATCATATTATTTTCAAAGGATTTAATTTTATAGTCTAATTTGTTATAAAACATTTTAAATGTAAAATGGGAATTTTATGTGATCATTTTTTTTCATGATTTTCATGTTAAATTTTAAATTAAATTCTAACAAAACTATGAATTGAATTTGATATAAGGTATTTTATGTTTGTAATAATACTAATTAAAATTACCAAATAAGGTCACCATATAGATTTTCCATATTGAATTGTATAAATTGTAAAAAAAATTACCATGGTTAAGGATAAAATATGTTATTATTGGAAAAAATAAAAAGTTAAACTATAAAATAAAAATATAAATAAAAGAATATATTCAATTTTATGAAAATATTTCATCCAAAACCCAAAATATTTTATTAAATTACCCACTTTAGATCCATTATGTGTGAATAAAACAACATTATATTATAATATTTTTTTAAAAAGACATTTGTGTCGTATGCCCCCTAATAAAAGAAAACCAGATATCCACTCATATCCACACATAAAAATACCTATATTTCATAAAATACCTACCCTAATAAAATCCCTACATACCTACCATCACCCTTGATTCCAAAAATTATCAATATACTAATCTAGTAATGCTTTAGGTATAAACAAAATGGGGTCATCCCAAAAAGATATATCATTCTTAATAATTAATTTTCATTACATTTCTTAGTATACCTCATTCAAATCATAATCTGACATTATGAAATAATAAAACCTAAATATTCCATATATTTTAATTTTATTTTGTTAATATCATAACCTTAATCAATATTCTATTCAATCAAATGTGTCACGACCCGTCTCTCAGGGCCTGGGCGATGACAACCCCAAGCCCGCCTTCCATAGGACATGGGTTGACAACAAGAAACAGAATGACATGTCCCAAAAATGAGAATCATTTCCTTTTAACCTATATATACACATAGTACAAGAACACAACAAGAATCAACCACGAAGTAAAATATTGTAGTAAAAGACTGCAGAATGTAAAAAGTCCAGAATACAAGTACAACTATAAAGTACAAGTACAACTGAAAAGTACTAATACAACTGAAAAGTGAAAAATTTCTCTTGGATCATCCACTGAAGATATTACCTGAAGGGTAATTACAACATACAATTAGTAGTCTATGTGTCATGTGACACCAAATAGTCTACCTTCAAGTACCGTCTTGTCCTAGATCCCTCGGCCTCGATCAATGTTGTTCATCGTCTGCACAAGACACAACAAGGTACAGGTGTAGCCTATGAAGGGGTGAGTATAATGGTACTCAGTAGGGATCCTAAGACCCCCATAGGTCTCTTAGAGTTCCACAAAGGGGAATACTAAAATGAAAGACCTCAATTTCAAAGTACGAAGCAATAGACACCAACTATACAGAGGTATATTTAAATAAATAGACCTATGTTATCATGACATACTCATCTCATACATGAGGGAAGAATACCACAATGGTAAAACCACGAAGTTAGAAGTACCAAACAGGTAACACTATGAAGCTGGAGTACTGCACAGGTAACACCATGAAGGTAGATGTTCCACCCTAGTAATACCACGATGCCAACACCATGAAGGTAGAAGTGCCACAAAGGTAGTGCCACAGAGATAGACGTACCACATAGGTAAACTGAGAAGATAGAACCACGAAGGTAAAATACTTAGCTCACAACCAAGTATAAATTTAGTACAGAATTATATATGATTCTTCATTAGCTAGATCTTCTTATTCTATTAAAAGGCACGGCTTCTTCCCCACAAAGAATTGATAGATAATATCCACCATATACCCACATAGGATCTGAACCACAAAAAATCTATATGCATTAACCGACACATGATCACTGAGTGCTAACCAACATAAGATCTAGTTGAAGCTAACCCACACAGGATCAAAAGATGATGACCCACACAGGATCGATGTTCTTTATTCACGTTACATCCTACCATAGGATTCCTCGCACCCGGTGCGATTGAGTTCCGTAGAATCTTCCCCTTGAGAAAACGGTCATATCTCTTCCACCACTAATCTCTACAAAGGAGTATCCAAAAGGAACACCATGTTGTAAGGGTTCCAACACGATAGATTGTGTGTCAATCAAACACTCGGTCTCTGATTTATAAGTGATTTAGTTCCAAAGGCAAATTTGTATTTGGGTTCGATCCAACCTGGCTATACTCCAACATTATCCAAAACACAATTGGAATATACCAATAGGACTTTTATGATCCAAGTATTCAAATGTTGTAGATAGTTTTTCAAACAGAGGTTCGTTTATTAAGATATGACCCTTTCAGCATTTTTAGGACCAGTTGGGCCTTGGTCCGGTCCGACCCGATCATACCGACCTGACCTGAACTGGTCTGTGATGGACCAGGCAGGCTCGGCCTCTTGGGCCGAGGTCTGGCCTTTTCCCGCACGGGGGGCCTGGCCCGCATGCGGCGGACCGCCGGTCCAACCCACGGTGGGGTCCGCCCTAGCTGTCATTGGGGGAGTGACCCCCAGATTTTCCCAAATGGTCGCGAGGGACGTTTAGTTTCTTCCATAGTGTTGGTTCCATGTGGAAATGCTCGATGGTGTGTGGGATCCTCATAGCGGTTCCTACCTCCTGTTGCAACTGTCTGATGTCGGCCTGTGTCTCTAGTGGTGCACGAGGGTGCGCCGCTTCACCACATGCAGTTGGCTGGTGTGTTGTCTGCCTTCATCCGTTCTGTCACAGCTAAAGAGCCATGGCCCGAGTCCTCCAACGGCTCGCAGGTCACCCTTCCCTCTCCTTCCACAGCAAGATAGTTTTCTGACTTCCTTCTCTGACTACCGCGGCTGACGAGTCGCGGCATGTTCCTCTGGTGCCATGGGTGTGATTCCTACTCTGACTGCCACAGCTGACGATCTGAGGCCAGTTCCTCCAGTGGGGTGGGTGCACCATCTCCTCCTTTGTGGTTATCTAGTGTCAGCCGCCACCTTGTTCCTGTCCGGCATCGGTCGTTAGTACCGCTGCGTCGACAGTCTTCCATGAAAAATGAACAGGGTAGCAAGGAAGTGGAGGGTCCAGGTCGTGTTCGTTAAACCCCCACTCCCTCTACGTAATCTTGGAAACAATACGAGGGAGGAAAATGGATTTATAAAACTCTTGAAATTAAAACCAATAGTGAACCCAACCTCATGAACGATTTAGAATGCCCATGATTGGGGATGTGGGTCAGTGTTCAGTGTCCTCGCAACTCTTCTCCAATGATGTCATTTGATCGTCGATATTCAGTTTGGGGTTTCGGTGTCGCTCATCACTGCTTTCTTGAACCGGCTCCATCCCCCAAGTGTTTGGCATCTCGACACATTGACAACACTTTGTTTCTTGGCAAATTTGTGCTGATACATCACCCCATGCTCCATATAAATTGGAGAGGGGTAGGGTATGTAACGAAATTGGGAATTAATGGGGGCTTATTAATTAGGATCCTTGTTAATTCCTCAATGTTGTAGATACATAGGATTGAAAGGTCAAGCCATTTATTTGCATGACGCATTTTTGGTCCCACATTTCCACTTGTTCTTTGGAGGAATAGAAATAAAATAAAAATTAACTAAGTTGTTTTTATTAATTTCATAAAAGTACCAAAACTTATCTTTTTCTCCAATCCTATTGTTTTCAATGTGAATCCTCCCATAAACGAATCTCAGCACTGTGGTTTCAACGGTGCCCTCATATTTTTAATCTGATCACTAGTTCAAAAGTTAGAAAATATCTCTCATGTGTTTACTGAACGTACCTAAAAAAATTTCATAAATTCATACAGGTCACATTGGGCATCAGAATCACGTACCTTAAATTATCACAGGCTCAAAATAATTCTATATAATTAAAAACAATTACCTGTAAAATCTGGGCCTTTACATTCTCCCTACCTTTGGGAATTTCATCCCTAAAATCCACAACATAGACCAAGAAAACAAATGGGGGTACTGAGAACAAATCTTATCCTCCCACTCCCACGTTCTCTCCAAGAGGTTCTCATGCTGCCACCGAATGTGCACTAGAGGTATCGACCACACCTGAAGGAATCACTCTTATTGATCCTCAATCTCTATTGAAACCATCGTAAACATTGCCCCATCATTCAAGTCCTGCTCATTGTGGTCTATGACATGTGATGGTTCATGCACGTATCTCTTCAGCAGGGATTCGTGGAGAACGTAGTGCACCCTCTCCAACTGTTTTGGAAGTACAAATCGTTATGCCACCTCACCTATCCTTTATAGTATCAGAAATGGTCTGATAAACCTCATAGAGAGTTTTCTGCCTCATCCAAATCTTTGTAGTCCCCTTCGAGGAGAGACTCGCAAGAACATGTTCTCCCTCTCTTGTAAATCCAAAAGTCTTTTCCTCTTGTCTGTATAAGAATTTTATCTACTCTGTGTAGTCTTCATCTGCTCATGGATGATCTGCACCATCTCAGCGGTATCCCGTACCAACTCTGGACCCATAATTGTTCACTCCCCTGGGTCCATCCAGTGTAGAGGTGATCTGCAAGGTTGACCGTATATGTTCTCGAATAGTGCCATACCAATGGTGGAGTGATAAATATTATTTTATGAGAACTCCATCAAGGTCATGTGATCCACCCAACTACAGTAAAAACCATGGATGAATGCATGTAGCATGTCCTCCTGTGTATATATGGTCTGCTCTATCTGACCATCCATATAAAGAAGAAAGGCAGTGCTCAAAAGTATCTAAGTCCCAAAAGCCTCTTGTAATACCTTCCACAACTTGGATTTGAAACTTGTTCCATGTTCAGAGACGATTGTCTATGGAAGACTATGAATTCACACAATCTTAAGTACGTAGAGGCATCCCAGGCCCTCTACTGAACCCTAATCTTGGATAGGTTGGATGTGGGATGACATGGTGAGTCATTAAATGATCACCTAGATGGGATCATGTCCTCTTTATGTATGTGGAATCCATGCTACAATTTCCATGGAGATTTGTTCCACTTCCACTCAGGAAACTCTAGTGGATTTGTTAAGCTTGCATAAACCTAATTCCCAGCCTTCACTTCCTGACATGTGAGGCATCGAGAAACAAAGTCGGCAACTGCTTTCTTCATCCCTAGACCCCAGTGTTGATGTCAAAGGTCCTGGTACATCTTCACCACACGAGGATGTACCTCTATAGGGGACATATAAAACACCCTCAACACCTCATCCCATAGCCCCACCAGTACCATGGAACATCCTAGGAAGAGGATGATGTTCTCCCCACCTTTATAAAATCCATTAGGTGCATGTCATGAGGATTTATGGGCTTGTTGAGCCTTATAGTCAATGTACCCAAGATGAGCCTCATTAACTCATAGAAGGAGTGGGGGAGTGACTGTCATAGACTGGTGGAATGCTGATCCATCTCTATCCATGAAGGATATCTGTAACGTGGCTAGCTACTCTATCTCGTCACTCAGCAACTGAAGATCAAACCTCTGGCTGAGTGCATCTGCTACCAAGTTCCCATTCCCATGAGTATATATTTTCTCAAAGTCATAGTCCTAGAAGATATTACTCTAGGAATCTCTTTTCTCTCAGGTCCAAGTCATTTTGAAAGAATATATACTTGAAGATCATGTAATCATAGTAGACTATAAAACATTCACCATTCAATTAATGTGGCCACATCTTTAGGGAAAATACCACTACTGCTAACTCCAGTTCATGGGTGGCGTAGCTCTGTTCAAGATTCCTCGGTTGTTTTGAGTCGTAGGCAATCACTACTCACTCCTGCATTATAACACACCCATGTACGGTTCCTGATGTGTCATAGTATACTACATACATTAATTCCTCTTCTGGTAGCCTCAAGACGGGAGAACTCCTTAGTCACAGTCTCAGATCTTGAAAATTATAATGGCATCTCTCCGTCCATATTCTAGGTTTCCCCTTCTTCATCAAAGTTGAAAAGGGTTATGAAACTATATAAAAGTTAGACATGAATCTATGGTAGTGTCCAACCAACCACAAGAAACAACGCACATCGGTCACACTCCATGGTATCTCCCAAGTAAGTACAACATCAGTCATCACTAGATCCACTGCAACTCCAACCTATAATATAATATATCCCAGAAACTAGACCTCTCATATCTAGAACTGGCACTTCAAGACCTTATCATAAATCCTATGCTCTTTGGTTGTATCCAGATTTATCTACATATGATAGGAAATCTCCTCCTCCATCATTTAGTATATTTATATTTCATTGATAAAGACCACCGCAAATCGATCGAGGCATGGCCAAAATATTTTGATCATGAGTCCCATGAACACTACTAGGGAATTCGTCATGTTGAATGGCTTAACCAAGAACATATAGTGGACATACCAACATCTGAAGGCTATCTTTGAAAAATCCTCATATCATACCATGAGCCGATGATAGCCTGATCTGAGGTCTATCTTTGAAAACCAATGAGCTCCCTTCAGCTGATCGAAAAGATCATCAATTCATGATAGTGGATAGTTGTTCTTAAATGTCACCTGGTTCAGGCACAGGTTGACCACATAGAGTCTCAGACTCCCATATTCCTTCTTGGAAAACAAAATCAGGGCTTCCCATAGAGAAACACTAGGCCTTATGAACCCCTTCCACTACAAGTCATCCAATTGTACCCATAACTCACAAAGCTCCACAGAAGCCATATGATATGCTAGAGTAGGTATCAGTGCCATCCCGAGGTATATGTCGATGTAGAAGTATAGATATCTATGTGGAGGTAGTCCCAAAACATCATCAGGAAGGACATCAACATATTGTTCCGCCACTGCAGGAAAGCATGGACTCTCAACATCTACTTCTTTGAGGGTAAGTCTATCCAACTAGTGTGTGATCAGTTACACCCTCCTCCAGGTAAGTCCATCCTATGATGCAAAAGTTTTCTTCTCACCGGTGAAGGAAAACCTGGCCCCATCTTCCCAGAAACACCTCATGTTGTGCCTAATGCAGTCAATTATATCATGGACTATGGATAACCAGTCCATACCCAAGATAGTGTCGTAAGGCATACATGCCACTACTAGAAGATCCTTGCTGAAGATTTACCCTCCTAGAGTAATCTCACACTACCGACACCATTTTCTAATCATCGAATCCTCTCTTGTATGAGTTTCTAAACAGAAGGATTGAGCCAACGGTTCCACCGAAATCACCGAGCTTCTTACAAGGGCCATGGAAATAAAAGTGTGACTGGCACATGTATTTATAGGTACTGTATCTAAAGTGTATTAGAAATAGATAGTACTAATAATACTCTCTGGAGTTCTTTGTTCATAGGACTAAGTTTCCCAGAGTGGAGCACATCCCTCTCCACCTCCTCTCAGTGGACGGGGTGGATCACCTAGAGGTGGTGGCGGTAGAACCTCGAATCTCATCCCACTGCCGCTGCACACCTAGATCCTCTTCCATGTCTACCTAATACCTGCATACCTCCCCGATTAAATCTCTGACTCTGCCTTAGTGGTTTCTCGATCGTCTGGTGGTCGTTCGAATGATGGGTCGGGCAGTCGTGATCCATGTGACACTACCCGCTGCACGAGTAGCACTGCCTACTCCTCAACTGTCATCATCTTTCCCGTAATCCTCACACCACTGGCCCTATATCCTGGGGTCATCTAACATAAGGCATGGGCCGCCTGGTCTCCCGCATCATCCACCTACTTTTTACTACAGATGATTCTGCTACCTGACGTCTGTTGGTGGCTCCTGTTGTTGGTTCCTGCTCAGCTTAGAAGATATTCACCAAAAGTGCTCTCTCTAGAACCCCAGACTATGTCATAATGCCATGTGATATCATCGATCCCTTGATCTCCCATCAGAGACCCTATTAAAAATTCCAGTTCCCTTAAGAAAGGGCCTCATACCATTTTGGTGGAGTAGCAGGAGAGATCGGTGAACCTCGTCGAGTACTGGGCCACAGTCATGTTGCCCTACTATAAGTAAAGTAGCACTTGTATACACACATAGTGTAAGGTCACTGGGAAAATATTTGACATGAAAATCATCAAGAAGTCCACCCATATGAGGGTTAGCTCTTCATCTGTTTGGATCACCAAACACCACCATCTCCCTGTTGTTTCCTAAAAAAGAATGGCTGCTAGGATCACCATCAGATCAGTTGGTGTCCCAACTAAGCCAAAAACTATAGCCATAGCCTCCAGCCAATCCTCATCTTCCAAAATGTCCATATTGCCTCGGAAACTTGGAGGCCTCTGATGTTTGAACTCGTGCAATGCGCTTAGTCATCATGCATCCTCTACTGGTGAGGCTAGTAGAAACAGATTCCCAACGGGTAGTGATGATGATGGTACACCACCCAAAGGTGCTAACTCTATAAGAGGGCCTTGCACTAAGGTCTCATCCCTCCATTGGCCTCCATCGCGTACTCTCTTAGGGATCCTGGATAGCTAACTATGTGGTGGCATTCTGAAAGAAAACATGTGCGCCAAAGTCTGTAAGTTATACGTGGTGAGTTGGCTCAAAAGAGATCACAGTGAAAAACATTTCAAAACACCTGCAATAAGTGTTTTTGTGTACTGAGTCTGAAATCTGATATTACGGTCATGGTGTATGGATACTTTAGCCGTCACACCATCAATGTATTCCCCAAACAAAAAAACCACACATAACACTTAACACTTTTTCTACATAGTAAAGTCTAGAGTCCTTATTCTTCTGTAGAACTGACTCCTATGATACCACTTTGTCATGACCTATCCCTTGAGGCCCTTCCCATGACTACCCCAATCCCACCTTCTATAGGCCAGGGGCTGGCAATTACCAATGGAAAGGATTATCCCTAAAATGAGAAGGAATTTCCTTTTAACCAGTATAGACACACAATCGATGAACATAAAAAAGAAGCAACCATGAAGTAAACTGTTGCAGTAAAAGAGTTCAAAAAGTAAATGTGCTGAATTACCAGCCCAATAGTAAAGTACAAGTACAATTGAAAACTAAAAAAAACAACTGAAAAGTAAAAAATCGCTCCTGGATCATCCGCTGAGGATCCTACCTGAAGGGTAGGAACATCTCACCATCAGTATTCTATGTGTCACATCACACCAAATGTCCACCTCTGAGTACTGTCTAGTCCTCGCTCCCTCAGCCTCAATCAATGATGTACGTCATCTGCATAAGTAACAACAAGGTGCGGGTGTAGCCTGTGCATGGGTGAGTATAACGATACTTAGTAGGGACCCCGAGATGCTCGTAGGTCTTCTAGAGTTTTGTAAAGTAAAATACCACAAATCAAGACATCAATCTCAAATAACTAAGCAATAGACATCAACTCTACTTAGGTATATTCCAATACTTATACTTAAGTTATCCAGAAAAAACATATCTCATACAAGAGGGAATAATACCACAAAGTTAACTCCACGAAGGTAGAAGTACCACACAGGTAACACCATAAATATAGATGTACCAGACAGGTAACACAATGAAGGCAACACCGCGAATGTAGATGTACCACACATGTAACACCACGAAGCCAACACCATGTAGGTAGAAGTACCACACACGTAACACCACGAAGATAGAAGTACAACATAGGTACATCACAAATATATCACCAAGAATTTAAAAGACACAGCTCATAATCAGGTATAACTTATATACAGAAGTACATATGATTATTCATAAGCTAGATCATCATATTTGGTTAAGAGGCACTGCTTTTGTCTCACATAGGATCAATAGGTAATAACATCTACTGACCCACATAGGATCATACCCACACAGGATCAGTAAGTGCTGACCCAAAAAGGATCACTGAGTGTTGAACCACACATTATATGATAGAAGTTGACCCACCAAGAATGATAGATGTAGAATCACACAGGATCGATGCTCTTTCTTCACCTTATAGCCTGCCACAGGATTCCACGCACCTAGTGCACTTGAGCTCCATATAATCTATCCATCAATATATAAGTTGTACCTTGACTACCTCTATGATCCAAAAAGAAGTATCTCAAAGGTCATCCATGTTGTATTTCCAAAACGATAGACAGTGCGTCAATCAGATTCCCGGTCAATGATTTATAATCGTTTTAGTACTGAGGTCCCGGTTGGATTCAGGTTCGATCCTACCCGGTCATACTCCAACATTTTCCAAAACTCAAGTGGAGTAAACATAAAGGAATGTCTTGAAACAAGGATTTCAATGCCACAAAATTTTGGTCAAACAAATGTCCGGTTCTCAAGATATGGCCCTTTAAATGTTTCGGGGACCGGTTGGGCCTAGGTGTGGTCCGCCCCAGTTGGACCGACCCATCCTAACCCGGTATAGGCTGGGCCACAGTGGGCTCATCCTGCTAGTTTGAAGGCCTACCTGGCCTACACGGGGGTGGCCTAACTTGCAAGGGGGCGTAGCCCGCCGGTCTAGCCTGCGGTGGGGTCTGCCCAAGCCACCATCGGGGGAGTGACCCCCGGTTTGTTTCGAACATCCGTGAGAGCCGTTTGGTTTCTTCTGTAGTGGAGGTTCCACGTAGATGTGCTAGGTGGCTTGTAGAACCCATTGCAACAGGTCCCACCTACTGTCGTAGTCGGCTGATGCCCACCGCCATCTTCAGCGGTGCGTAACGGCACGTCGCTCCGCCACCTGTGGTCGGCTGGTGTGTCGGCCGCCTTCCTCTAGTCCACCGCGGCTGACGAGCTTTGGCTTGAGTCCTCCAACAGCACGTTGTTCATTCCTCCCTCTCCATCCACAGTCAGTTGGTGTGTCGACCCCATCCTCCAACCACAGCGACTGACGATCCGCGACCGATTCCTCTGACTGCGCGGGTGCGCTACCTCCTCCCTCAGGGCCGACTAGGGTTGGCCACTACCTTGGTCCCTACCAGTGCCAATCGCCAGTACGACCATGTCGGGGGTCTTCCATGAAGAACGAATGGGGTAACATGGTAGAGGAGGGTCTGGGCTTGGTTTTTTAGGCATGCACCGTCCAGGTTAGCATGGAACCAATACGATGGAGGAAAAATTATTCTATGACTCTTGATATTTAATCCAAAAGTAAACCCTACCTCGAGAATGGTGTAGAACCCCTGCCATTAGAGAAGTGGGCCGGTGTTCTGCATCCTCTCAACTATCCTCCAATAATGTCTATTGATCCTCTATCATTGGTGTGTGATTTTGGTGTCACTCGTCACCACTTTCCGAAACTGGCATTGTCCTACAAGGGTTGGGAGTCTCAGCACTTTGTCAACACTTTGTTGCTTGGCGACGTAGTTTCGATACCTCTCCCCAAACTCTATATAAATAGGATAGGGGGTGGGTAAGTAACGACATTTGTAATTAATGGGGGCTCATTAATTAGGAACCTTCCTAATTCCCCAATGGTGGAGTTACTTTGGATTGATAGGTCAAGCCTTTTATTTTCATGACACATTGCTAGTCCCACATTTTCGCTTCTCTGTTGGAGGAAAAGAGTGAAAATAAAAATTAACTATGTAATTTTTATTATTATTTTAAAAGTTCCCAAAGTAAAAAATTTTCTCTAGAACTATTACATTCAAATTGAATACACCATTAATAAAATCTTGGATCTTCGAATTCAATGGTGCCCTCGTATTTTTAATTCATGAACAGGTTCGAAATTTAGAAAAATTTTCTCACGTGTTTACTGAACATACCTAAAAATGATCAGAAATTCATTTCGGGCACAATGGGACTCAAAATCAAGAGCAAAAAATTTTACAGACTCAAAATAATTTCATATAAGTAAAAACAATTATATAGAAAATATGGGTGTTTTCAAAATGGGAATTGAACCCATCACTTAGGAGTACGAATTGTTTCCACCTTAGGAAATTATGTAATTTATTTTCCTTCATTACTTATCCATAATAGTTATCATGATAGATTTAAGGAATAAATTTGATATGTATAAAAAAATATATCATTATCAAATGATCTTACAACATATTTTTATATCTATTCATTCACTAAATAATGGTAATGATATTAGTATGTGCACGTGGACTACAACCTCCGTGAAGTGATGTGATTCATTTTTCATCACCAAATCACATTACTGATATATGTAATATTATTTAATGAAATAATATGGTATTTTTTATATAATAATTATTTTATGATGATAAAATAATACATATCTTCATTCCATCATGTTAATTGGGAAATGTAATCAGTACTTATGTATACATAGGTCTTTCCATTTCAATGATATTAACAAAGTTAATTATTTTTATAAATATATAAAGCTTGGTCGTAAAATTCTAATTTATTTATAATAATTTTAAGTATTTTATGATTATTATTTTGGATATTATTTAATTAATGTAAAATCTCCTACTCTAGTAACCTAGAGTTTGTGTCTACTTTATTAAATTGGTAAAATATGCAAAGGATACCATCCTAAATGAACATTCTATTAAGTAGTCTTTAATAAAAAGATAAAATCATGATTACAATATTATATTAGAAATGTTATATATATTATATAGAATTATTTTTTCATCCTTTATATTTTTCATAATATCCATCTTCATATCTTGGAGAAAAATAACCAAATAAAGGTTGACCAATGATTCTCAGGAAGAGTTATATACCACAGAAGCTACCATGAATCAATACTATATAATTACTATGGAATGGTAAATAAGGGAAAGATATTACATTTAATGAATAATTGACAAAAAATTACACATACTGATAATATGAAATTTAATAATATCATGGATAATAATAAATCAATTTCCAATTAAGAAAATTAATATTATTGTATGATATGATCTATGATATCAAGATATCTATATCATCAATACAATATATCAAAATAGATTAAACTATAGTATTGAATACACCATAAAACCATTTAAATAGGTCTACCCAACTAGTTTGTCTCATGAGACATGATGATAAATTGATGGGATATAAAAACATAGGCCCCACATGTTACTATTTTTCTAATGCATTTCTCAAATGTTGAATGATCGATTAAATTTAAAAAATTTGTCCTATCGATAAATATCTATATTTAGTATAAAATAATGTTTTATCAAGATATTACCCATAAAATTAGAAAAAATTAATTTTAAAACACCACATGTAAAAAATGAAACATTTTTTATGAAATAACAAGTTCCATGACACACATACTACATATATTTAGGAGCAATTTAATATTTAATGATAATAGAAAATTTTATTTTTATAGGGAACATATCATTATTATTATTTCATAAATTCATATTCTTATTATTTCATTCAATTTTATACTATATCCATTACATACTTGTAAATGGGTTTAATTTACAAAGTATTTCACAACAAATTGGAATTTTAGACAAAATATCATACTCAAGGTCTAGCTCATCACGTACATTCATTAACATCCAACAAAATAAACTTATGTTAATTATTTTCATTTATAATAATATTTTTCATAATTATTATACCTTTTATTTTATTAATTATCATGTTCTATATAATTATATATTCAATTATTTTCATGTTGTATATTCTAATGATACTCCGTTCATATATTTGAATGACATTATAATGTTGAATATGATAAAATCAGAATATATTATATGATATATGAATCAATTGTGACATAACTATCATTTTTATACATAAATTGCAATTTTTTAATCTAATCAGCAAATACAGTTAATAAAATAGGACTATATCATGATAATTGAGCTAGTATGTTTTACGTATGCATGAATAATGTTTCCATTTTATAATAAACATGATGAAAACGATTAAGTATTATATAATATTTATATGAGGATCAGTTTGTTATATATACTATATTATTTATTTAAATAAACTAATGTATAACATCTATAACATGGGATGGATGTAATGAAGGTATTTTTTTAGTGAAATGGATAATCCAAAAGGATATTGATTTTTTTATTGGACGGGAAAATGGTTGTACTTTTATAAGTGGGGGTCTGAATAGACATGGATTTTTGAAATAGAATAAAATAAATTCATATCATACTCATAAAAACTACAAAAGTGTCAATTTACACGAAATACATTATATATGTTCAAAATATGCTCAATAAATTTAAATTATATGATTTATATGACATTTTATCCTTGTATACATAGTTTAAAGCTCATGTAAACAAGTTTTAACTTTTACTATGGTAAAATATGTTTACTATTTTTACTATTCAATATGGCCAAAAATTAAATTGAACATATTATTTAATATAAATTACTAATTTTTATAATATTGAATCCACATTATAAAATTCAATTCAATGAAGTTAAAGGATTTAATTTAATAAAATAAAAAACTTGATAAAAAATAGGTTTTCCAGGAAATGTATTTTTATGTATAAAATGATTTTTCTAAAAAAATAAATTATATAATTCATTAAAAAATAAATTTATAATAAATAATATATGTTAATAAATTTTATCTTTTTAACCCGCTTAAATAAAATTAACTTTAAAAATTCTAGAAACGTATAGATGGTTTTCGATAAAATAATTTATTTCCACTTTTCATTTAAAAAACATTTAAGACTAATCCAAGACAAATAACCCTAATATTAATTTTTCATGATTATTTCAAAAATGGAATTCTGTTTTTCGAATTAAAATTTTAATATTTATAAATTCATCTTTTAAATAAAAAAAATTCATGGATGGAAGGAAACATTAGGTAGAAATAAATTTTTCCCATTTTTACTAGAAAAGTAGTAAATTTTATTTGAAAAATATAATATAAATTTAATTATTATTAATAATACATAAAATTGATTTACTATATAATTTCTTGGTTTGTTAATGAAATTCCAACTTTAAACATAGTCTACATATCAAATTAATGTTTCATATATGAGAATAAATTCATCAAAACACCAGATATAGTAATAATTTATTATGAAATCGAATATAACATGGTAATATAAAATAATAAAATATTATTTAACAAAAAAATAATATTCAAAATATAAATAATTATTATAATATTATTATTCATGATGTTAAAATAATACATGTGACATATCAGACTCCATCCAAGTTAAACATTTACTTAAAAAATTAATAAATTGGTTTCAATGATTTAATTTTCAAAATATTCATGTTCCATGTTCATATTCATAAAAATACATTATTAATAATTTTAATATAAATAAATTAATAATTAAAAAAAATTGTCTCTATTAATTAATAATTATTATTTTTTCAAATTTGATCATTTATTGGGATCTTTTACTTTCTTGACAAAAGTCAAACTAATTTTTTTCTTTTAACATATATAATTTAAATAAACATTCCCATCACCAATAATATTATTTAATAATTTTCTTACATTACAAAAAAAAATATACTCAAAGAAAAAAACTTTTTCTTTTTTTTGGAATTTTATATTGTAAAAATATATTTTAAAAGGAAATGTGATTTCGATATCTGGAAAAAAAATTCATATGAGTTCAAAAGAGTTTTTTAATTTTCATGATAAAAATGTGAAAAGTTAAAATGTTTTATTCATGATATGGTAAATGATCCTTATTTATAGATATGGATGAGTTTCGTATTTTTTATATGATGGGTTGACCAAATACATATTATACCATGAGTGGGACCGATATATCTAATATGACATGGAGCTTGATATATATATCTAATTAATTGGGTAATATTGCCTTTTTTAAAAGGATTTAGGGATGGAGTTAACTTGGTAAGTTCCACTAATGGATTAAATTTGGCTCCAGTTATTTTTGACACATGTGTAACATGGATTGAAAATATATTTTTCTTTTCTTACTAAAAGGGAATTTAATTTTTGTCTATGGGTTCTAATTTGTATACAAAAACTATTTAATTTAATGACAATATGATTTATTTAATATGATGAAACAATGTTGTCATAATTATATTAAAGATTATTAATTTTTTTCATTTTCATTATAGTAGTCAATTTATTAATTTTATTGTATATTCATATCTTTTTTTCCTTATACAACATTACTAATGATTTCTCACATGGTTTAAGATTGTGTATGAATGATTATTATGTGATTTTTAATGTCATGAATATTTTTTAAGAAACAATTCATGTTTCATTTTAAATGTTTTTTATATTGTAAAAATTGATATACTGTACAATATTACACATTATAATATACAAATTATTTATGTAATCGTTATGACCTAAATCTCAAAATTTTAAGAAACAAATTAATTAATAATTCATGAAAAAGAATAATATTATAATGAAACTAGATTAAGTAAAATTTATAGTGGGATCCTTATTGTTATAAATATAGAAAATTATTAGACAACATTATATTTTAAGAAAATGTCAATATGATACCCTTTAATGATATAATATTATTATTATGTTGAAAGGATATATAAGTTGATGATTATAATATTTATTCGTATAGTATATATATCTTTGTCTTTTTTTCCCTAGAGGGAAAAAATAGATTCAAATGATGGAAGATACCAAGATGAAAATATCATTCTAAATCAACATCCTATAATAGATGTAATTGAAATTCTGATTTATTTTACAGATATGGATCTAGTGATGTATGTTAAAAAATTTAGTGGTTTCTATGTTAGTGAGTAACCATAATTTCCATATAGGATAATGTAAATAAATAAGCACTTCATACAACCCCAACTTCAATTTTTTTAACCTTATATATAGTTGTAGTGGGAAAATGGATCCAATCTATAAAATAGTTATCAGATGTCATGGGATTTTTTTCAAATTAACTCCACTGTGTCATATTATTTTTCTAAATGTGTATCACCTCAATGGTGGCCTTTGGAATAGAATTATTGATAGATATAAGTGTCTGATTTTTTGTAATGGAAAAATTTTATTAATTTATTCTATGTGTAATATGTTATTATGTTTTTTATAACAGGGATAAAGTATATATTGTTGGAATTTAGGAAAGAATATGAATATTCATTTTTTTGGATAAATAAAATTTTATAACACATGATGGTAAAATAATAATTTATTTGGGATATTAATAGTTATATAAATTTAGAAAACATAGTATTGAAACCAATTTTTTGAAGATCATGGTCCTCATGATAATTTAAAAGCTATGTGAATGTTGTTCATTTTACTATGATTTTCGATATGTAGTTCCCCAACACTATTGAGGCATGTGATTACAATAGTACAATGAGATAAGTGTTTCAATAATGGGATTATAGGTCCAGAAATTAAATGGGATTAAGTCTCCCATTATGATCAATATGATAGAAAAATAATTTTTTGAATGATTTATAGGATTTGGAAAGTATTTTCAGTGTTGTAATTTTAGTCATATGGATCATGAATGTATTGAAATTAGTCTTAAAAATACTATAATGATTTAATATATAACCATATTTTGTTGTTTTGTTTTATATGAAAATAGTTTTGTAATTATTTTAACATGTGTCTAAATTTAGTTATTAGGTTCGAAATTATAAAGATTGAAAGTATAAATTCTAATGATTCATTTCATCCCCATATATGAAAATTGAGAAAGATATGATTATTTTTGTTCCTATTAGTTTTCTAGGAAAGAATTTCATTTCTAAAATTATATGATCTAAGATTAATTTTTTCAACAACTCTATTGTTAAATGAATATGGTATTTGACCTAGGATTAGTGTTTTGTTGAAACTAGAGCCCTTCAAATTTACATGAAATATTTACTATTTAATTAATTATATATTATTGAATTCACACATGTTTTCATAGTGGATTATTTGAATAGAATATTGGGAATGGATTTTTCTCTCTATGGTATAATTCAAGATGTGGGAGTGGTTTTCATTGTGATTTGTGAATTAGTGTTGAGGTTTGCGGTCAAGCCTGCTCCAAATATCATTTTTTTCCTTCCATTCAATTTGTTCATATTTACTTTTCTCTATTAGTTGACCTACTTAGTACTAGGGATACCCCACATGTAGTCTTCAGATGAGGTTGGGAGGAGGGACAATAGATATGGGGGAAGCAACACCTTAAAATCATATCAACAGGTATATTATGGATAGGTATGTGTGTGTCACAGATCTGGTGTGAATACTTCATGTTTTTTCCCCGTGACGTAGTCACAATTTATTTTTTACACCATAAATAAAAATATTTTATTTATTTCCAATGTTTTAAACCCTCTGGGGGGGTTTGGGACCCCGTCTTCTTCAATCAGTATCTTTGGGGGAAATTAAGTGTTTTAGTCCTTTTGTGTGATTCTTATTTGGAAATAGTTGTTTCCATGGAATATGGTTCAAATTACACATGTCAAGTGTTGTTTCCATTTTTGGAGGATAACAATTTTTGTGCTACACATCGTGTATTGGGGGTACATGACATATTGTTGTGACTCGAGGTGTTCTAGTTCTGCATGATAATGAATGTTACACAACTATGACCCATATAATGTACATGATTTTTGAACATGTACTATTATTTGTTATACCTTGTGTGTCAGTACGAAACTTGGTACATGGTTGGGGACCCCATTATTTATATACACCATGTATAGGTTATTATATGTCATGTAGTCTAGTGGTGTAAACATAGATTTTGGAATTCCAATACAGGCAGTTCGTCATGTGGGGTTTCAAAACACAAATAGGGAATCACAAACCATGTATATTTGGAAAAAACAAGATTATTAACTTAAGGAATAATTTCAGGGGTTTCCCTTGGTGTTACATTCTCTTTACCCCTTAGACATGTAGTGTGCCTTTCCATTCATGGTATGTTTTTTTATTAACATATTATCTAACATAGACTTCATAAATGTCCATTCAAGGATTTTTAAATTTAGATAATTATTGTGGAATAAATTTAGAATTTAGTTTCTTTAATGATGGTTTTTTGTACTAGGATTTTTTTAGGAGGAATTATTGGATGAATGGTTTTAAAATCCTCTAATGGAATGGTGTTTGAGCTATGAGACCTAAGTGACAGTTTTTGAATCAGTGATATTATTAGCCTGAGTGTTCTATGGAGATTTGTTTTAGGTTATTTTTATAGATAAAAGATGTTTGGATAAGTTATTATCTATAAGGATATCATATTTTATTCCAACATGAAGAGTCCATTTTCTCAGAGTTAGAGTTATTAATATTTGGATATTGTATTTTAGGATCAGGGATATTGAAGTAATTGAGATGGGCCTATGTTGTTCAATATTGGTTACAATCATATACCATTGAGATATTAATTTTATTCTTAATGATATTTGGGGATGCCCAGTTTTGAATAATATTGATCAGGTGAGTAGTGGTTTCCGTGGAGGCCTGTTAAGAATTCCATTATGGTAAATTTTTCTCTAGATTCTTTCATGGGTGAGGTGGTATCCAATGATGGGTTTTTTTAGGGAATTCTAGCTATGGTCTTAATGATTTGGTCTTTATTCCTTTTGAAAAGTATCCCTTATATGATTCTTCTTTTTTATGGTCATAAGCACTACTGTAAAATCCATGGTTGGATTTATATGATTTTTTATTTATGTTGGGAGCATTTTTTATTGATGAAAATTGAAAGATGTTTACCATAGTTTATTTTATTCATTCTTCAGTTGTTTCTGATTCATTGGATGAGTTATAAATTTCCCTTTTAGAATTTAATTTTATTTTCTTAACATTTTTTCAATTTGGGTATCTCTTGATGGGTTTAGCATGATATATTGTGTAAATTTGATGAGTCTCTAGTATTATGTTTCAATTCTGATAAGAAACTGGGGACCCTAGGAGACCCCAGTTTTGGTGAACTATAAGGTCAGTTATAGAGTGGTGTTGATGTATCTTAATTAGTTGTTTTGATCAAATGTACTGAGAGATGACTCGTGTTTTTTTATTGAGTATCAATGATAATTTTTAGAAAAGATATTTGAATGTAGGGTTCATGGTTGGATCATACAACATTTTTTTGGACGATGGAAATTTCATCTGAGATATGTTTCTCCTCATAAATTTTAATTAAAGAGGATACCCTTAGGATATTGTGCAACAATCATTATCCAGGATATCTGATATGGTTCTCTACTCTTCTTATTATCCATAATTAGATACTATTAAGCTATAAATTGAATCTCTAGATGATTTTAAACCCTATGTAGATTTATGTAACACCCTAAATAGAGTTTATTTAGTGTTATGTATTTTTTAGGAACTCATGGAGTGTATTTTCGAATCAGAATATTTTTTTTGTGCTATATTCCAGGTGTATGGATCCAATGGGGAAATGAATACATCTGTTCCACATTGATGGATCCCATAGTTTATTGTATCATTTTATTTTATGCTATCATATAATGATTTGTTTTGAAAGAATTTTTGGGCATGATATATTCATAGATAAGTGAAGGTGATATTATTTGTTATATTCAACTCACACAAGAAGTTTCACAGAAACAATTAGAAACTATTTTCCTTGAGGAAGCCTATAATTACACCATGGGGTACAACATTAATTTATTTTTTATTATATGTATCATATCTCTTTTATAGTTCTAG
Source organism: Viscum album (assembly GCA_963277665.1). Lineage (NCBI taxonomy): Eukaryota > Viridiplantae > Streptophyta > Magnoliopsida > Santalales > Viscaceae > Viscum > Viscum album. The sequence goes on along the minus strand of OY728130.1, from coordinate 539,172,134 downwards.
ATAATGTATTGGTCGTTATGTGGCTTGTTGTGCCATCTGTGGTAACTCATCTGGTGGGTACTAAAGAAGTGGTAGACTGGCCTCATTTGTTAGACTAAAAGTCGTGATAGCCTAATTTCCTTGGTTTCTATTCCAACTTATATATAATTTTTATTTTTATACTATTTATTATTAGTAATCATATTGGATATAAATATCACATGTGAATGTAATTTTTGTGAAATAAATATATAATATCGCCATTGGGGAAGCCTAACGAGATTTATTTCTCACTCCCAGTACATGACCTTAGTGAGCCAGAAGACCGGATTTCATCCTTCAAGATGGTGAGCATGTATCTTGACGGATGGGGAAAAGGACCAGTTCTTCTTGATCAATTATAGCCACTCATGTTATATCTCATTATAAATATGGTGATACTCGAGTATCAAAGAAGTTGGTCATGTTGTTGTGCTCAGTGTCAGTTTTTGAGCATGTAGTATTAATTTTTAATATATTTTTTACATGTGTATTGAAAAAATTTGAGTTATTAGTTGTTTTATGATTTTTATGATATTATTTTTTATTAATATATTCTATTTTTCATTTATTATAGAATGATTCTATTTTAGTTTTTTAATATGATTATTTAAGCTGCTATAATTATGTGTGTATGGTTATTTTTCAATATATTTTGCACTCTAACCAAAGGAAAATAATATCCCCACTATTTTCTTTTGAGACTCATCACTAGTAATCATTTTATGGTCATTTATGAGGAATTCATGAGGCCTTTTAGTGATCCAGATCTTTTGAAATTTCATGTCAACCCATACCAGTTCATTATAAAATGGTATCAATACTTTTGGTCGGTTAATTTGGTTGAGGGTAGATAGGTGTTCTTGTAATTCATTAAATCATGTGATGGAAATCATAATATTTTGATTGATACAAATTTTCCAATAGGAAGGATAATTTTTAATGGCACGATATTTCTATTCATTGATTTTCTTTGTAAAATTCTCTAATTTCACCATGTTTCAGGCACATGGGATTTTTTATATATGATTAGTTTAATATGTTTACTCTTGGACAAGGAGAAAAAGTATATTTCTTATGCATCATTCTAGTAATTTATTATTCACTTGGAATATCCATGTCATTGGGGATTTACTAAAAATAGATTAACATTTTTTAATATGTGTAGAACTTATAATATAGTGTTTTCTCTTATATGTAATTTTTAGTTTTAATTTATCAACTAACCAACATGTATATATTGTAATCTATTTATAGGTCATGGGGATCATGTGGATATATTTTATTTATTTTTGTAGATACAGTCCCTTTATTTAGGGATGTATGGAGACTGTTGTGTCGGTATTGTGATTTTACTGTCATATTGTGGATTGATTACAAAAAGGATGTTTGAGAAATATTAGGATAGGTATCAATTTTTATTGAGGTTGTTGTTCCCAGGAAGTAATTTGTTCATTCTCCTTGGAAGGGAGATAATATTTCTTGTTTTTTTCTACATCATGAGGGTGGTGGGGTAATGCACATACTATCAGCAATGGATTAGGTAGGTGTGGTTGTTCTTCATTGATTGGGTTATTGATGTCATTTTTTACCAGGATATGGTTATGCATACAGATTAATAGTATTTATGAAGTATGGAACAAGGTTTCTTCCTTGTATCATTTATGTAATGAGAGTGAATATTTGGTTGGAAACTTAGACATTATAATTTCAGTTTTTCTATGGGTTACATAGTGTAATCGTTGTGGGATTCTGGTGACTTCATATTGATGCCCATGTGCAGGGTGGCCATATGGATGACTGTGGAATGAGGGAGGTTGTTTTGTAAGGGGATTGTCATAGATTCTCTAATTTATAGTAATTTACCTATGTCAGTATAATGTTCAATTGGATTTAGGTGCATTAGTATATTTTTTAGGCACTTGACCCTCTGAATCATGAGTCCTGTGGATCATTCATGAGTGGTTTAAAGAATAAGTTTTGGTTTAGAGTTAATCATAGGTTTTTTGTGGTCATGATCCTTTTATATGTTGTTTTTATAGTGTCATGGTTGCATTTTTCTGTGATCAATTTTTGTAGTTTGATGTTTGTCTATATAAATCCATTGCATTTATTTATAGATTTAATATGGGAAATGTATTTGTTTTTTGAGTGATGGGGAGAAAATGAGGATGCTCTTGTGGTTGGGAGAATTAGAAAAATTATTTTTTGATGTGTCTCATTTGGGAGAAATTTTTGAAATTGTAAAATTGGCCATTGGATGAAAAATTTAGCATTGATTATGTTAGTTCTTAAGATATATTATGGATACTTGTTATCAACCATGTATTTTTGGGAGAGACATACATTTTTGGTTAGGTGTTTGTGTTGATCCACACTGTCATGGGTTGTGAGAATCTAGGGAAATTTGAAACTTTTTATTATTATTAGTCTTTACATGGAAATGATAATTTATCATGTAATATTAGCTTTGATAATTTTCCAAACCACACATTAGTTTATGGAATAAGATGTTTACCCTAGGAAAGAAGTATTGTAGAAATATATGCCATTAATATTTTTATGGAAAATTTAATGTTTAAATATGTAAATATTAATTTAATCTCTCATGATCATTCAATGATATATAAAAAAGGATTCTATTTAGATCCATTATTGGTTGTTGAGTTTGGAATGGGAGGTTTTTCAATGATATGCATAAGCATTAATCGAGTAATTGGGTTGCGGTCAAGTCCCATTTCAATTTATCATTTTACATTTTCATACATTTCATTTTACTTTTTAGTTGTATTCGGTCCTTTTTCTATTGGAGTGTCTAACATTCAAACAGTACTCATCCCATAGTGATCTTTAGCTAAGATTGGGGGATGAATTGAAGTGGGAGGGGAGGGGGAGGTTTCACCCTGGGATATCGTATGGATGTAAATTGAGGCTCTATAAGCACATAGTACAGATATCATAAAAAGTTCAGGTATATTATGCTTTAATATAGTAAAATTTAAATTTCTAAACATAAATATATATAGTTTAATTCATTTTTATAGTCCTTTTATGGGTTTTTGGGGCCCCATGTGGTAGGACCATTTTTTTAATGGGAGAAATAAGGCATTTCGGGTTGTTTTGGTGTGTTTCCATTTGAGAGTACTCGTTTTCACAACATGTTGTTATGATAACATATGTCATATGTTCTTTTTTGTGTAATATGATGTTTTTCAAACAAAATATAATCTAATGCATGTATAAGATGTGTGGTAGTGACTCGAGGTGTTCATGGCGTTCATGGAAGTTTATGGTACCCATCTAGCACATGTACTAGGTACGTAACCTTTGACCAAGTACTATTCTTGGATAGAATCTTTGTGGGGTTACATGGGCCATTACTTGACTAGGGAGAAAATTTTTCATATGAAAAATAATTATGGAGGTATACGGTTCGTAGTCCAGTAATGTACATGCTGAGTGGGGCTATGTTACACCAAACGGTACCCATATTAGATTACATGTAATGTACAAAGTTTAAAACATTGTTTAGTCTATTAATATTTATTTGAAGTTGAATAATTCAAAAATATAGGGAGGACCTTTCGGTTAAATACTATGTACATTAGTGACAATCCATATAAATTTCCACACCTAGTACATTTTGGGTTTTTTTCAACCCATTGTTTAAATTATATTTATATATAGTATATTTATATAATATTTCTACTTAGATCATGATGGTGGAATTTTTTATATTTTTGATGATCTATTTATCCTCTTTTGGAAAATATATGAATTTTGATAATTATTTCTATGATTATTGGTCTGAAAAATGTTTTTTGGAAAGGTTTGTGAGCTTTGAGACTTGGGTGAGGGTTGGGAGCTCAATGAATGGCCTTTATGAGTTTAATATGTTTATCAATTTTAGATTATGTTGATGTAATCATGAAGGTGGTAAAAAAATTTATATTTGAGGAGATCTCAGTTTATCCATGCATGATGGAACTAGTTTCTTGAGGATATAGCTTATGTGGTTTGGATCATGTGGCTGATGATCTAATTTTCTATGTCCTTTAGGCATGGTAGGTGATGTCAGATAGTTGTTTTAGTTGTATTCCATTAATATAAGTAGATGTTTCTGAGTGAATCTTGATAATTATATAGTGTACTATTTATAAATATATTGATATGTGTTTATTGTGGTAGGATGTTGATAATTCCCCTGTCTCGTAGTTTAATTTGGATTCCCTTATGATCCAATGTGTTGAGTGGGGCCCCATTCATTATTTGACATGTTTTGATCAATGATTGTATTTTAGTTTCTTGTAAGGTCGGTTAGAGGTTGTATCATCCCACATTTGGATTCCTATTTCCTAGTCCATTAGAGGTAGTCTTTACTCAGGAATTTGGTATAAGGATGAGACCCTAGGTATATCTTCGATATGGTGTTGAACCTGAGTAGTGATTTGGTTCTCTTATATACTTTTTGGATTTGGTTAGACTATCAGAGTGATAATGGAATATCATAATAATTGAGACCCTGATATTGATTAATTTCAATCCGTGACTGGGGTGGATTTGATCTCATGATACATCAAGAAACTCAGAGAGTGGTTTTTTTTTCTATGGATACTATTGTTCTTCTAGTCATGGGTATCGATGTCATAGTCTAGTGTATTAATCGTGTCCAAGGTGATGGAGTATATAGGGAATCATATCTATTGGGTCCATGTTTTCAGAGCCTAATTTGTTCTATTAATAATTTTGGGTTGGAAAATTTCTCTAATGTGTAGAGGATATATTATGTATTCAATTTAGATCATTCAGTTAGTTTCTTATATCCATTTAGATGCGCATTATCACAATAAATCCTATGGAAACTCTCTAGGTTCTGTATGTTATTCCTATTGAATTTTGAAATATTTGAGATCATATGTAAATCTACTATAAATTCTAGTTGTTAGGTGGAAAGGTGATCCACATGATATAAATCATTTTACTGTGGCCAAGGAGAGGGTAGATGTACATCAGTTGTCAGACAAGATTGTTTGGTTTGATGTTTTCATTATAATGTTTTCCCCATTTTTTTAAGTTCTTCTTTTTATTCCAGTTTCTATTATTATTTTTCTTTGTTGGGAATATCAAGTTTTCATGCACATTTTGTAATAGTACACTACCATTTATTCATTAGGGTGGACTATTGATAATTATTTCTCACCCCCACTTTTTTCACATCTATGTGAATTAAGACAAAATTTTGACATTTTTGGTTGGTTCCAAGGTTGGATGACGGATGACCAAAAGTCCCATGGATTTTTGACCGATCAGAGATCTTTGTGTGCAGTTTCAGGAACATTATTGAGTCACTAGAGTATTTTAGTGAAGGTTTATGTGGTTGGAGTTTGTGTTTATTGTATAGTGTGTTGTATTTATTTTCTATTTCTTAATTTTTGATTTTTTTTAATACATTGTATGAGCGGAAGTGGTATTTATTTTCAGAATGTTTACATTGTGTATTTTTTTATCTTAATATATTATTGAATGTATTATATTTTTTATTCGTTGATTCTGTATATTAAATAATTTTTCCCATTTATTATGACACACTTCAATTTTATTTATTTGTTATGTGTACTTTGATGGTTATCCTTTTGGATTTTCTGATTATTTCCACAGTTGTTTCACTTATACTATACTATAATATGTCCATATGGTACACTTTAGACCCTCATTCATCATTAAAAACCTCTGGCATTCATTGAGGTATGGTTGAGGCCTTTTAGAAATCACAATATGGTGACATTTTAGTTTTACCCAATATGGTATGTTACAAAAATGTGTGGAAACCCCATTTTACATTACAACAATTCATTTATATCCATATGATAATGTCTTTTCTTGTATGTTATTGTTTTATTAAAATACTATCAATATACTATTTTATTCTAGATTATTACATTCCCCATTTCTATTTTATTTTCACATAATATTGTAATACCACTACTTGAATTGAATTGAGAATTTTTTTGTGAAAACTCTAGGTGGAAGTCGTAATGAAATGACTAATTATTATGGCCATTATATTATTATCAGTGGGATGGACTTCCTTGTAAATCCATATGAACTGGCCATAGTAGATTCAAATGTTATTCTTGGTTTGTATTAGAATTCAGTTTTTCATGATAGTAATTTTTTTCCACCAAAAAATGTTATAGTCAATGATTTCATGGATTTAATAATATATAAATAAAATGATACTTTTACTAGAGAAATATGTGAAATGTATCTTGATAATATTTTTGTCGATAACATAAATAATAAAATTATTGATGTTCCTTTATTGAATGAATATATCGGTTTTTATTCTAATGAATCTCTTGGAGTTATCCCTAATCAAGAGGTTGAGTTCACTATTAAAATTTTTTATTCTATTATGATAAATTAAAAACTCCCATTTATAATGGCTTAACTAGAAGTATTGGAATTATAAATATAGTTGTTGGAGTTTCATGATAAATTTTTCATTTAATATAAAAAATTTCTCTTAGGGGATATATTTTATTGATTAAAAATATTAATTTTCGATGACACATTACATTGATTATAATTCCTTGAGTAACATCACTATTAAAGAGAAGTATCATTTTCCTTATATAGATTATTTGTTTCCACCCAGGACCATTGTATATTTTTATATTTATTTCAGGTAATTGTTCAACTAATTGATGGTAAAGGGGGAAGATATTATTTGATATTGTGAAAATATATTTAAAATAAAATTATGATATTTTTGTGGTATTGTTTATTCATACCGTACTTTTATATTCTAAAAGTCATGATGATCATGAAAGAAACATGGGGATTGTTTTTCAACTATAAAATAAAATAATAAATATTGAACTATTATTAAAATTAAAACTTGGTTGCAACAAATTTCTAGAATCGGGATAATTTTCTCTAATTATGGTATAATTGAAATCTCTAAAAAGGCATAAGTTTTTTAGAAATATCCAATACCAATAATTTTCTCAGATATTTATAGTATTATTGGTGGTGTTTGTAACTACCCCTTATTTTTAAGAATCATATCTTGGTTATCTAGAAAACAGGTGATGTTAATTAGAAATAGATTTTATACATCTAGACAAACGATTATGATGATTATTTGTTAGAATTGAAAATAATATTATTTAATGAACCATTTTTTGGAACTTCCTTCAATAATTCATGAATTTGTCTTCATCATTGATTCTTTATTAATGTCACATAGTTGTGATCGGATGGAAAATTATTGGGTAATAAGTTATTCATTGATTAATCTAAATGCTCATGAACAATATTAACCTACACCTGATCTTGAATTACCTGATGTGGGTTTGGTTTAAAAAAATTTGTTGAATTCTTTAAATTGATTAATGCATGATATTTATATTGATCAAAATATATTGATTTACACATTAACATAGAAGGGGTTTAACATGTGGAAGAGAATATAGTTGTAATATGTTATATATTATCATTACATGATTCATTACCATCGTATAAATGAAAAAAGTAGACAATGACTTGATTTGAAACATGACATAATATTAACCATTATAGGATTAGAATAGGGGCATTTTTGTTATTGATTTGATGAATTTTATATTTTATATTTTACAAAAAATTCAATTCTCATAGTTTTTTCTTGTTTTCGTATAATCATATTTTTAAAAAATTATTATTTTAGGTCAGAAGGATTATATTGTTTTATAAAAAATGGTTTATTATATTAAGAATGTTATGTTTCAGTAGTTTAATTTTTATTATGAACCTGTTATCAGATTTGGAATGTGATTTTAGGTGCCCTTTGATTCCTATTTGAAGAGAGAATTATTGGATGAAGTTGATATTTCTCAATTTTCAGTTCATCATAGATGAACTATGATGTATAAAGAACATAAGGAGTATTACTAGTTGGAAAATTTGAAAATATATATTATTGACTTTACTAATATGTGGTTGACATATTAATAGGTTTATACCGAATTAAAATTACCAAATGGGACGCTTCATACTTTAATATTTTGTATTGGAAATTGAAAAATATATCCTTGGATTTCATGGTTGGATTACTAAAGATATCTCTACATAATAATGTGATTTGGTTTACTATTGGTTGACTAAATAAATAATCACATTTCATTACCATTCATCTTTATATGTTTTGATATAAACATTATTTCTGATACGCCTGAGGTATTCTAAGGTTACATGGTGTTCTTCTCTCCATTATAGTTTATTATTATCATCAATTTTATTAAGATTTATTTGGAAATTCCATTATAAGTATTTGAGTGGTAAATTGAATTTTAGTACACCTTTTTATCATCAATATTATGGAATGTATGACAAAATTATTAAGAACATGGATATAATTCTTCGATCTTTTTTAATGGATTACCAGTGTAGTTGGGAAATACATCATTAATTATTTTAGTTTTTATACAACTACATTCTTCATTACAGTATACATATGGTTCTTATTGAAGAATTATATGGATTTTAGTGTAGTACTCTTGTTTGTTCATATAATGTTGGTTAAATGATGTTATTAGGAACCAATTTGGTTGACTAAATGGTTATGATGGGGAATCTAATTCATCAAAACATATAAGGATCAATCATATAAGTCCACATAGTAAAACGAATTATCGATGGAAATAATTTTCATTTGTTATAGGTGATATTGATTTTTATAAAGTATCTATATTCAAATGAGTTATATGTTTTGTAAAAAAGGGGTAGTTAATCCCATGGTTCATTGTACATTATTATTTCCTGGGGAATTATGGATTATTTTCCTATAAAGTATCCTTTCCTATAATCATATCTCAGGTACATGGTGTATTTCATGTCTCTTTAATAAGAAAAGATGTGTCGGATGAATCTCATTATTTGAGACACAATTTTGTTTATTTGGAACAAAAAATCATAAATATAACATCTAAGATGTATTCATAACTATATCAAGCATGTGTTGTGAAATAAGGCTGCTAATAAAATTATAGCTTTGTGGAAAACCCAAGCGTTTGAAGAAGCAACATTTGGGACATGAAATTTATTTGAGGGAAATATATTCCAACTTGTTTAAATAATGAATAAAATTTTTTGGGAAACATTTTAAAATGGTGGGAAGAATGTAACTACCTATGTAATGTTTTTAATAAATCAATTTTGTGTTATTTCTATATTCAAGAATTATATCAGGAAGAGTTATACTCATTAAATGAAGATTTGGTTATACTATTGTGAGTAGAAAAAAATCATTTTCTCCAACCAAACTATATTTTCAAGAATTATATGGTTTTATTTATAACAATGAAATTTTATTTTCAATACATGTTCTTAATTTTTTGAGTTCAAAATATCAAAATAATATGAATTTTTATTTGTTGAGAATATCATCAAAAGATTGATTTTCCAATGAATAGAGAAAAACATTTCCTTATATTGAAAATAATTTTTTACATTTAAGGATTTTACATAGAAACATTTTTTAAAAAGTGTTTAGAATTAATATTTGTTTAATTATACTTCTAATAGTGTAATTAATTTATTTGAACTATATTTATTCTTTAGTTTTCTATATAATAATTTTTATACATTAAAGGGAATTAAAAAAAACATGTTTTCAATCGTTTTTATGGGATTAATTTTAAATAATTTTTACTTTCTATTAATTTAATTTATTAAAATATATCTCGTATTTGTAATCATAATAATTAATATTAGCTAATAATATCATCTTAGTTTTTCTTCATAATTAATATTAATAAATTTATATATTATGTTATCACTGTAAAGGTTAAAACATGTTTTTGGGATGTTAACATTAAATGATAATGGTTAAAATGACCTAAAAACAAGTATAATTTCTATTTTATTTAAATAATACAAACCAATATCATATTATATTCAAATGTAGTCCAGTTTTTCGACATTTTGTTTCAATAAGACATTAATATATTGTATTCTTTTTAAAACTCCATGTATGTCATGTCTCCCACTTATAAAAGTGCACCCTTCTTCCTCTCATATCCAAACATTAATATACAATTGGATGACCCATGACCATCCAAAATATATACCATGAATCCCTACACATTTTAAATTCACCCTAAATTTATCATAAAAACAATATAATGAGGGTTTAGTTATAAACCTATTTGGATTCTCCAGAGAACAAGTATCTTTTTTAATTGATATATTTCATTTTATTACTTATAATTCATCCTTCAGATATACATAAAGAATTGCGAAATAAAAACATTATTGAAATTTATATTCATATTTTTTAATGATATTTTCATATCCTATATCAATCTCCACTTCTATCTTATGGGAAATGAATCCTTTATTGATGTTTTTCAGGAAATGCCACCTCGTGAACGGATGCAATTCATGTTCCATCACTAACCATCATAGATGCTTAAAATGACCAGTAAAATGTATATATATTATATTCATGACATATTTATCATTTTTAAATATTATATATCATTTTTTTCATAACATTCAATCCATTGAGAAATTGTAGCTTCGTTTGTACATAGGCGTGTATACCAACACAACAAAGTGCTGTGATTTTTGTTAATAACCATATAAAATGGATGATTTATATAGTTTAATAAATTTTATAATATGATGTTTATGTTTTAAAAATGATTTTTAAATGTTCAAATAATAAATAAATATTCTTTTGAACAGTTTTGAATAAAATGTAATCTTTACACATGCATATATACGACATAATGTCTTCATTATTTTAGCATATATCATTTCTGACACCCATATTTCTTATATGGTTTGAAAAGTATAACTTATTTATTATAATAAAAATTATTTCCTTATTATAATTTTTAGGTGAATGAATAATTTCCACTTTTACCTTATTTAAAAAACTAATATTATTTTGTCTAAATGATCTGAATATTTTCCAAATGTCTGATGTGAATTTAATTTATTAAGATATTGAATATTAAATTATACTAAATAAAATAAATGGAATAATATCAATGAAAATTTTTATTAACCATTCTAGTAATTATCATAAATTTTTTATTTAGGTAGATAATAAATTTAAATAATAAGTATGATTCAAGTTAATCGATACTTGAACAATAAATTTATTTTTAAATGTTATACAGTTTTACATTCAAAATATACATCTTCCTTGTAAATATTCCTAAAAATATTTTATGTATATATTTTTATATTAACAAATAAATTAATAATAAAATTTTATTGATCTTTAATTTTATTTAAAATGTTTTCAAATTGAATCATTCTATGGAACATTTTTTCTTTCTTTAAAAAATATAAAAAATGAAAAAATGAATTTTCTATTATAACATATATAACACTAATGAATTTTCTCTCCCCCATAAATATTATATTATGTATTAATAACATTAAAAATATTCATTTTTTTTTCTTTAATAAAAACCCAACATTCCATTTTTTTCAAGGTATTTTCTTTATTTGTGTTTTTAATGGAAATGGTTATTTTGATATCTGATGAAGGATTTCAGTTGAGGTCAAAATTGTTTTCTGAGGGATTTTAATGAAAATATGACACCATTAAACATTTATTAATTATATATTAATTGAGAATTAATAATAATTATGTCTAAGCCCAATATTTCACATATTATGGTTGAGCCTGATAAAGCATACATGATGTGTTATCTGGATGTATCTTATATGACATGTGACCCTGATATCAATCAAAAATGCATTGGGTAATGTTCCTTGTCTGGAAATGATTGGATGAGGGAGTTTATTTGGGATATTTATCTTATGAATTTATTTAAAAAGAAGTTATTTCTATGATATACTAAAACATATTATAAATGTATAGTTATAGGCTAAATAAATTGGGTTTTTATTAGGATAATATGTGATCCAACTATTTAAATTGTCAAAAAGAGTGTTTTCTCTTATGGTTTTGACTTATCCAATATGATAATAGTATATTTTGATAAGGGTGTATTTTTTATTATTTTCATTTATTTTACATTTATAATGAATACCATTTGTTTATGTCTATTAACTAGAGTTTTATTCTCATACCATGTTCTTTAATGTTATACACATGTTTTCAAGATGAGTATTAATAAATATGAAGTCCTATTAAAACTCATGAAGATTTGATTTTAAAAGAAAACATGTTACATTTTAAAATATATATATTTCCAGAAAATGGATACTGACTATAATTTTACAAATTGAAATCTAGTGGTGTTTTATATATATGATATGACATATTTCACAAAACTGTTAAACAAAACATTCATTGGGAAATAATTAATGTGAATTCTATTCCAAAGACACAAGATTATTTAGGGTTTAAGGACATGTCCTCACTGAAATCATCAACAGGTAGTTAACGCTATCTCAATACATTGTTCATGTATAATAAAAATCATGTATTCATGTAGTAAATAAGTAATTTACATGTAATTAACAAACTTGGGTAATCTATAGAGCATGTAAATGTAATGTTTCGTGTAAAAGCATTAAATAACGAGACTAAATGGAAGTGGAATTAGTCTATGGAACTCATATTGGTATGATTACTACCCATACAATTCTTATGGTTGGTAACACATCCTAAAAATTGTATATCCCTAGAACCGAACTCATTTTATCATTACTCAATCGATACTACACCTTTAAAATTATTTGTAATGATAGAAACATATTACTATTCATGGACTAACACTAGTTATCTATATGTGCTGATGGATGCATAAGGATCTCTATTATATACTACTATTATAATCCTCCATGTTCAATATCATCATCATTTACAAAAAAACATTTGATAATACCTTCACTATATATTCTATCCCTTTATTTGGAATTACTCATCTTCAACACATGAAAGGGATTCATTATTTTCTATTCTACTTCCATCATTGATTTAAAAGGCCTCATCTTTTTATAATTGTATAAAAATGAAATTTCTTTTACATTTTTGTACTGAAATAATCTCATGCCAATCATCCTTATTTCCCTTTCTATATATTTCAATTATTCTCAACTACTCCCCAAATTAACATATGTATCATAAATTATATTTCTCAATATAATTTTTCTATGTAGTCATTAAATTTCTCATTTTTATTTTCATAATCATTGATATATCTTATTGAACTTTTAGTATGAAAATTTTTTATTCATTTTATACTTAACAATATTGTTTTAAATAAAAAATTAATGTATTCTAAAATAGTTGGGTGAAGTTCTCATTATTGTAGTAATTTTATTCCCTATCATTTAATTTAAAAAATCAATGAAAAACAAAATTTTTATTTTATTAATGCATTTAAGGTGTGTGATGAACCTATTTTGTGTTCTCAATTTTAACCATCATAACTATTAACTACCTACAATGTCATATCCAACTTCACTACATGAATGCATCAATTTTCAATGTTAAAGGCATAATAGTGAAAAAAATCAGTAACCAAACAATGACGGTACAAAATTAAATATAAAAAAAATTGAAAAGTCTCATGCATTATAAAGAGTTTTAAAAATGTATAAATGAATCACAATCTAAATTTCCACGTCAATCAATGATGAAAAATTATTAGAAATATTTAGCTCATCTAACTAATCATCCTCTTTGAAAGAGAATCCATAATAAAATTTTCCTCCCTATATTCATGTGAGACAATATAATTAATGTGAAAGATATACTAGATTCAATCAAACCATTGAGATATAACCCTCTATGTATTTCCCCTAGAACCTTCATGGAGGGTATTTATGGATAACTTAGGATATGATATAGTACAATTAGATTAAAAATATTGTTTCCATCATGTTTGACAACATTTATTAATTCTCAAAATTTAGCTTCTTATGAATTTCCATTAAAAATATATTGTGAGAAACATCCCTTGACAAAATAAATTTGGGTGTGGAATACACTACCACATATTAATGGGCATGGTGGCCAAAATCCTCACCATACATATCCACATTTATAACCAATAGATTGAATGGAACCAATTAATTAATTTTATGTTTATTGCTCATCTTTAGCAATTATGAACACCATGATTATTAATTTTATTTAGATCATAAAAATTTAAATTCATTGAAAATATTTGGATATGATAGGCTAAAGTGAATCTTGATGAATGGTCATAAAAATAGCATGAAAAAAAGGGAATCATGTTATTGAAGACAAATGTATTCTTAGTTTCCAATGTGTATGAAAATGTAGGTGACATGGAATCTAACATAAAGTTTTCTACCTGTTAACTATGAGTGACTCCAATGGTAAAGTTCATGACTGTCTGCATAATACCCTCCCATTTTATCCTCATACTAATGATTACCTGGATATATCCCCTAATCTCATAGATAAGAATGAATTAAAAAAACACATGTAGATTTCTTTAAAAGGATATCATATATAAATGAAAATGAAAATAAAATAGAAACCTATTACAACAAATTTGATAATATGTAAGTATTATTTTTCCATATATTTTCTAGTGGATGTCTCATTTTGGATGAATTAAAGAAGTCCCAAATTGTTACAACCACAATGGGGTGTTAGGAACCCCCTCAAAACTGATTTTATAAAAGTATCTACAATTAAACTACCCATTTAAGATTAAATTCCAATCATGGGTATCTTTATCTATTAGAGTTTACCTTTATATTTCACAAGATACATGGGAGTGTTATTTCACATCATTCTTGATCCTGGTGAAAAAGAATCAATAATGGAGATATTTTTTCTATTTGGAATAATATGATTCATCTATACAAGAGGTTTTACTATTTAATGGGTGTTATAACAATTAAAAATTGATTCCTTGTAAACAATAAACTTTTAATTGTCCATTGGACCATTTATTATTTTCATTATTGCAAACAAGGTGGATGAATCAATGTAAAAAAGGAACCAATTTAGAAACACTAAAGTGAACCTTCATGAAATAAAATCACAAGAGGGATATTTATATATCAGAATATACTATGTAATATATTTGAGAAGGTCACCATTAAAAATTATATGATTTGTAATTCGAAGACCACCAATTTCGTTTCGTCTAATTCAGTCCTTCCATGTTACAATTACAATATTCCTTTCAAAAATTACCCAATTTCATATGATTTTCCAGATCATGCATTGAATATTATTAACGAAGCTTCTAGGACACCTATAACTAGATAATGGGTAAAAATAAATAGTGATGATAATTAAATTTTTTAATAAATCTATTTTAATTTGGTACATTGATTTGAATTTACATTAGGAAATATAATTGAGAATACCATAGTTGGCACATTTAAGACAACAACATCTAACGTTTCCCCAATAATAAGGGAAATAAAGAAAAATAAATGGAAGGGACCCATCATGACTCAAACTGTTCTATAAATTCTATCTATCAATGTCCTCTATTACCCATTTACATTGAAAATGAATGATTTATTCTAACCTATGGATTTTCAGGACACCTCATACTGATAAAAAATGGACTTAATGTAATATACTATTTTTATGGGTTCCTACCTAAGGAAAATAAATTTCATCAAAAAATTTAAAGGAGATTGGATGAGTATATACCTTTAACAGGATGTATTTTTTTGAGAAATATGGTATTGACAATATACGTAATACATATACTCCAAAATCCTTTAACTATATAAAATATAAGGTTGATAAGGTATCACCTTGCATAAACCCACTGGATCATTAACTAAATCCTCTTGGAGAAATATTTTTAAGAATAGATATTATTTTGGAACTCAATACGGTGATGGTCATACTAATAAAAGAGTGGAAAATATATACTATTGATGAATAAAAGAAATTAATCTCCACTTCAAGGTATCAAAGGCTTTGGATATATGAATTTTAACGTAATAATTCACATTCCTTTTTTATCATTTGGTTAACCCTATTAAATTTCATGAAAATGAAGTTATATATATTCCTACCTTCCTCAAAATATATATGATTTTGAGTAATGATGTGCATAACCAGGTTCATTAATTTTACCTCAATTATTGTGTTGATAATATTGGGGAGGGTATTTGTAATAGAAATTATTCTGAAATCACTGATATTAATGAAAATCTCTTTTTTGGGTATGAGATTAATACAATTGTTGTTACGACTATTGTGAATATAGGTCTAAGTGAAAAAAACTCCATAAAATATCCATCTTCAATATGAATAATATATCTATAGATCATGAAGAACATATTTGTGAACATATCAGGACGTTTCATTCTATCCAAGATAAGAGATAATAGTGATTTCTAAATGTCATATTTAGATGGAATGAAGGTTTGGTCATGATTATCTTCATCACCTATATATTTAGGGATGATTTCAATTATTTTATGAGTTATATCATGACTATAATCATTGTACATACGTTGTAATTAGTGAATCCCTTCATTAGTGAAATCATTATTATATATGAGTATGAAATCATTAATAATTATTTCATTTACTCCCACTCTAACTACTTCCCCATTTTTTATTCAATGGAATAAGTTTTTATTCATATCACTATTCTTTAGTAATTTCACATTTAATTTATTCCTAGTTAGCCATTATTTGATGGAGAAGAGATCATAAAACATAAATAGAGAATTAAACTCCTCCCATGAATGAATATTCTGGGTCTGAATAGTATGTAGTCATCTTGAAGGAAGATTTTTAGTGGCAATAATGGCATCATATAACATGGAAAGAGATTTTATCACCACTATTTTAAAATTCCATTGAGTGATTTCATATTTCTTAACAACAAATGATACAGTCTGACATGACATCTTATTTTATAGGAATTATTTATAATATCCCAATAATATTTTTTGGCTAGAAAACTATTTCTTATATGGAATCTAATGGGGACTCCTCTTGATAGCTATGTACAAACCTCAATAATTAATGGATTTTGGTCTGAATAAATCATGTGAAGTGAAAACCTAGAAAACACCAAGGGTGAAAATTCTACATCAACATGAAAAAAACATCTATCAATATTGAATTCATACATACCATTAAAAGTGTTAATGTTCTATGTGAAATCACCCATATCTATTGTAATCCTAAACATTTCACACTGGTTAATGGACATGGAGAATTCATGAGCAGCAATATAATGAAAATTGGAGTTTATTTTCACCTCAAGTTTCAATATAGTGTTGAAGTCTATAAAAATAATCCATTTTTATTCATATTTCTATATATCATACAATTTCCAACCAAATCATTGGTCCTTATATATAAGAGACAATATAATAGATTGGAGAAACATTGAATGTGGCTTCCTTTGAGAGAAAGGTAATTGATATTTATTAACACCATCTACTACAGGATAAAAATTTGAAATTATCATCCTTAATGAACCATAAATAATTCTTGTAACTACCATTAGATTTTTGTGATTCAAATATTTACCAAATATATTCACAATTGAATGAGTATGATCTATCAAATAACAACATTAGTGTAGAAAGTGAAATAAAATAGGGGTGTGGGTCTCAAGAAAATCTCTAAGGTAAAAGGATATGTGAGAGCTCCCTAGAACCTGGAAATTCATATATATAATCTTTATTTTGATGATAATTAACTTTAATTATAGTCCTTCCATTCTTGGGAATTCCATGTTGAGTCTTCTCTATTTTTACTTTTCATTTCATAATTTTACATTTAGGGATTACATTTTCATCTTCTTTACCCCAGCAATTAGGTGAAATATTCAGAGTAATATTTGGCTCTTGGGAAAATTAATATTGATTAGAATCATCCCAAGTTACAAAATGAAGGAGGAAAACTGGTTGATGGACTATAAAAAACCAAGTATATTAACCTAAGGAGTCATTCATCTCACAACCCTACTGACATAAACATGATTTAATTGACACTCCATATTATCATGAGAACCACATGTGTTAATCTGAGATACATTAGTCCTTATAGCATGAATAGAATTTTATGAACTCCCAGAAAGTGTACATTAAATTTAAATAGAGCTAGTGATCAATTGAGATCCTTGTATAGGTGCAATTAGAGGATATTCTAATATGAAGTAAGCCCCATGGATCTACCTTCTATCCTCATCCATAGTGTTCTCATGATTGTGCACCATGTATAAGGCATTATATGTCTCATAACAAGGTGAATTTTGTATTGGATTATCCTTCTACTATAAGGCCCTGACCTTAAACAATAATTAATCATGAATTAAACGAATAATTCACTTAGAGGATATTTCAAGTTTAGAGTTTTAGAGAATTAGGATTTTACTATTAAATATCAACAGATTACATATTATACACTTCTACTAAGTTTCCATAAAATAAAAAATAAATTAACACTTAAAAAGAATCTTTTATAGTTCCATTTTTTAGATAGAATGTCTTTCCTTGATCCCATACTTGACCCTATTAATCTTTAAGTCCTGTGGAAAACATTTCAAAAACTTGGGATGAGCATAAAAATCCCAGTATAGGATACACAAAGAAGGAAAACTGTTAGTTTTTCAAAACAATAAGTAAACCATGAATACTTTACCAAAGTAATACTTTTCACCATTATGAAGTAGTAAAAACCCTTCACTGAATAAAAGACCATTACTTACCCTTTTGTAACCAAAAGATTACCATAAAACCCATATAAAGAACACATAACATATAAAGGTAAATTGGGACATAAACATACTTAAATGGAATAACCATACAGTCGACATCCACACATACTTAATTTAATACCCATACGGCCGACTTCCATACCCAATGCATTGGAGGTTATAACGTAACCACCCGTCCTGGTATTCACGGCACCACCCGTCATATGTTTTATCATATAACCACCCGTAAAATGTCCAAGTACCATCATTACTCATAAAATATTGAAAATATAAACATTTCAATGACAACATTTCATTTTCAATCACAATAAGTAATTCCAAGATATTTGATTAATCAATCCATTTTCAAAAACCATTTAAAAGAGATTTTTGAATCAAAGTGTCCTATACCACATTGAAGATTTTAATGGAATTGTAATTTTAAAACATTAATGTCCATATAAATAAATAATGAAAACCATTTTGAAAACATGTAAATTAAAGAAAAATATTTAGAATAATGAATCTTTAAAACATTTAAAACGATATTTTTGTTAAAGAGTTTTTAAAAAAATGAGAGACTCTTGAATACAAATAATTTCGGAATAACATTTAATCTGAACATTATAATATCATGAGAATAAAGGGATTCAGGATATAATATGTCAAAGAACAGTATATACACCATATAAGAGTGAATTGGTGAATAACAACAATTAAGTCTCAATTGAAATGTAAATTGAGATGAAATCTATTATAAAGATGGTATCCTTAAATTAAGGATAAATATATCACATAATTATGTGTGAGAAATATAAATACACCCAATATAAGTGTATATTAAGTGTGAAACAATCAGAGGTCAGTCACACATATTCATATGATGACATGTTCAAGAATTACATGTTGAACCCAAAGAAATCTAAATTGGGTTAAGACGATCCCTTGTAAAAATTTGACAGCCTAACGGCATCACTTTAAAATTCAGAAAATGATTTGATGAGACAAAAATGGAATCTCATCACTTGGAAATAAATTTTACAAAAATAATGATATAGAAGAACATATCCCAACATAATAATATGTAAATTAAAATACATAACAAAAATAAGACTTTTAAAAAGAGGAGGGTGAAAGGTCCCCTTACCGAGTTGGGTAACTTTCGAAACGTACTCCCCATGGAAGAAGGGTCATACAATGAAGATGTAAATACCCATAAATGAAATTATACTTAAAAAAGTGTATAATAATGGTTAGTACATACACCAGTCAAAGGAAATAGTGGAAAACGTAGCATAAATGTCACGGGAATAAAAGTGAGATGAAAAATCCCCTATGAAAACTCGGTCGCCTAACGGCGCCACTTAAAACTTCAAAAATGGATTGATGATATCAAATAGGGTATCTCATCATATAAAAATAATATTTACAGTAATAGTAATATAAAAGAACATCCCAATCATAAAAAATATGAGCTTAAAAGAAATGACATAAAAGAGTGTACTTAAAAAGAAAGAGAGGGGTAGGATCCCTTACCTCAGGTCCGACTTGACTCGATCATTCTTTAACGTCCTGAATAATAAACTTGAGTTAATTTATACTTTCTTAAGAACCTTTTTCAATTTCATTATTCCTTTTATATTACTTATTTCCATGTTATAATCATTATGTAATCATTTAAGTTAATAATGTTTGTTTTATCGATATTTGGTTCTTAAGTCGAAAGTGGACTTCTTACAATTACATGTTGTTCGTGTGGTCAAAGTTTCATTATATCCAGATTGATATTCATGATTTGGATATCATATATATCATATATATCCAGCATATACATGTATTTATAATATTAAATAATCATTTAGAGGTAAGAAATGAAATGCACCGTTCAAGGAGACGGTAGGCCGTACGTACGCATGAACGCTACTTTCATTTCTTTGTCATATTAATGGAATTGAAAATAATTGAGATATATATATATTATAATTCCAGTATAATATATATCTTATATAGGTCACATATGTTCATTAATTTCATTCTTTATACATTCCATGTATTGCATGAACGAGTCACATCACTTGAGGGGGCGGTAGTCCACACTTCCTCGTATGAAATTATCGCATTTACACAACATGAAAAGCATAAAGAAATGATTTAAATATAAAATTCAGAAGCATATAGAAAACATAAATACCATAAAAATAATATATAAAATATAGTGACATCATAATGTCCACCATGAAAGGTGTTAAGAGGAGATTGAACAATCATCGTTTCGTGAGGCAGAAATTCACCATCCACAGAAAGAGTATGTTCTTTAACCATTAGACGAAGTTGTGTGAAAGTATAGCTTGAATACTTCATATACCAACATACTAGTATATTTAATATATTGGTATTGTTACAAAATAATGGAATAAAAAGAGTTTAGTGGTTTTGAGAAGCAAAATAAAACAAAATAACACAAGGGAAGACATTAACTTTAAATCGGGTAACTCTTTTTTATTTGAGCTCAAAGGCTTCCTTGGAAAGGATTATTCCCAAAGGTGAGGCTTCAATGATGAATAGAGGGATGTGGAGAGATTAAATGGGAAGATTTTATCCAAGCCAAAGTCTTGAGAGGTGTGGGTAAGGTGGTAGAGGTGGGGGCCTTTTATAAGAAGAGAAAAGGGCCACTCTTGAAAAATTATAAAATATTACTTTATTATATAATTATCTTCAGATTTTAAAGGTCCCAAAAGGATATATTTAGAGGATAAGGTGATAATGTTTCTAAATACACCCATACAATAGGTTTGTGATAAGTTTAGGTCTTAGATTTTACATTATCTTTTCATTTTATTTAAATTGTTAAATAATGAGGTAATCGCTGCATCATCATGGTGTCAAAAATAATTTAATTAATTTAGTGTTTAAAAATTATAAAAAAAATATAATGATGTAGGAAATATTTTTAGAGTACTAATGAATATTTATAGTCAAAAATATGGCTTGTTTAACCCCATGTAAAAAAAATTTTAGTAAAATAACACATGTTTGTCACATTTTAACTTTAAATTTAAATAAAAAGGTATTAATGTCATTTTCCTACCAAAGTGGAACCATGGGGTCCCCAAGTTGACCAATGGATTTTCATGGTCGGCCAAGACACATAAAATGAGGGTAGGACATGTGTATAGGTCATTTAATATTATTAAAACATTATTTTTACCTTAATTTACACTAATTACCTCTAATCGTGATTAATAAACTTCAAAGTTACTATTCACCAAAAATTTATTTTAATCCCATTGAACCAAATTTTACTTATTAATGACAAACATGTATGTATGATTTTTGAAATTCAAATCACAGAAGTGGTAATGTTTCATTTAAACAAAAAATCAGTTTCTTTAACTACCACTTAGTGGTTTCACTATTCATCAAAAATTGAAGTTTTTCAGAAAATTACCAAGAATTCACCCTAGGATATATTTGATATTCCAAATTAAAAAATGATGTTTATTTTACAAAATTCAAAACATATAAGTTAAATTAATTAATTTAATAATTAATTCCTGTTGTCAGAGCAAATAGCTTATTTTTATGAAACAATAAGTATCAAAAGATTGACGCTAGTTTAAGTCCAATTTCAAGATGAAATTAATTCCAACGACCACTATTGGATTAAATGGTAAAAATATATTCTAATTTCACTTTGAAAACAATTAAAAAGATAATCTAATCATATAAATAAATTAGATTAAAAAGAGGTTTTGAATTAAAATACAACATGTTTCACTATTCATTAAAAAATGAACATTATCGGAAAAATACCAAATATTTACACAAAGTAAATTTTGATGTCACGATTCTAAAGAAAAATTTTATTTTTTTCAAATATAACACATAAAATTGTAAAAAAATGGATTTAAAGGAGGTTCGTCATCAAAAGGTGGTTAATCGACCTTTTAAAGAATATTATAATGTTTACACATAAAATTGTATTCATTTGCATTTTTAATCCTCTAACATTTATTGTAAAAAGTAAGAATATTTGACAAACATATATAATCATTTTGTAATTATTTATGTTAATTCTTTCAATTAAAACGGCTAGGCGTTAACTACAATTTAAAATAATTTTATTTTATTATTAGAGTGCCACGTAAGATTCCCAAGAAACTCGTTGTTGCATATTGGGTACGCCTCTTAGAATAGCATCCCCTTTAAATTTATATTAATATTTTATTCACAAATATAGATAAACGTGAAAATTTCATATTCTTTATTTACCTGGGGTGTTACATCCTTCCCCCTTTTGGGAATTGCGTCCTCTCAATTTTAAAATTGGGCTTGGAAACTTCATTGGAAATCCCACATCGGAATAAGAGTCAGTAAAACTATCACTTTAAAATAAAGAGAAGTACAAAGGTCACCCGAGTTAACCCATACTAGGATTCTAAGTATGAAAATATGGAAATGGAGGAGAAAACAAATGGTTATGTCCTGATGGAGAGTGATAGTAAACATGTTTAGGAGAAATTTAACCACAAGAAAATCACAAACTTGTGGTGGGTTAAATGGTATTTGATTCCCCAGTAGGAAAAGTTAATAGACAACATTTTTTTTTAAGTTACTCTTCATTGAGGAAATTATTTTTGATCTTAACTAAATCATAATTAAATATACTTACTTGTCACGTAGACTTTCAACTTTTACTAGATTCCTTAATGAAACTCATATTTCTCCAAAAGACGAGTTTTTAGGAAGACATGTTCGCATTAAGAGTACTATAATCAACTTCTTGAGAATCACCTAATCCACAAAAGAGAACTATATATTGCCCATGCCTTTAGACAAAATCCAAAACCAAAATTTTTAGTTGAGATCAGATAATCCACAAAAGTATAATCCTTCATAAAAAGAAAATCTATTCTTAATCTCCAAAAAATTTCCCAAAAAAAACCAAAGTTCAACGAAGAAAATTCGATAAACAATTGTTCCGTAATATTCTTCAAAGTAAACCAAACTAAGATTGAAACCCAAATATTTGAAGGATTTAATCACATAGTCTTCCAAGGTACAAATTATCTTTTATCTCCAAATAACATCAGTTGCTCTTAAATTCACATATTGAAAAGTAATTAACCTAATCACATATCCTTGATGATAGGTTAATCATTTCCATAGATAACCCAAAATAAACTTACTCTTGATTCCTAAAATCATCTAACTAAAAAGAATTAGTCAAACTAACCAGGGACTTCACGTAGTCTAGTGGTAGGCGATAAATACCAGTCACACTTTGGTTGTGGGTTTTATTCCTGCAGCTTTGTCCGACGTGACGGGTTGTCACACGGTCTGCATGCTTTCCTTTTTCCAAAACTACATAATTATTAAAATATTCCCCAAAACAAGATAAAATCTTAAAAAATAATCATAACATAATTTAACCTCAATTCTTTCCTCATGCCTTTCACTTTCCATCATAACATATAGTAACCCATAATTACCTCAAAATTAAGGATCATATAAACCCAAATGGTTCTTTATAAATATGTCCACAAAAGAACAGATAACTATTCCTTGAATAAAATTTTCATATATCAAACATCAGGGTTACACATACTTTAAAAAAGTCGTCAAATGTAACCCTATCATCAAAAGAGACTTAATACTCTTAAGAATTTCACCATTACTCTTGAAGCCCTTATATGTTGACTTCTTACAAATTCAACATTCTTCATGATCCATTAACCATTCCTTTCCAACTTATTCTGAAATACTTCTTTCCTACAAACAATATCATGAGTCATATCCCAAGATTCCAAAATAGGAAAAAAAAAGTAAAGAAATAATCCATACCTTTGATTGGTCATTGTCAGTTTCTTCATCCTCAATCGGAATGGCATTATGTATTGGTAAACCAATATTTATACGATCTTGGTGATCCCATTCTTGAAACTTCTTCATAGTACATGTGTTTGTATAATGACCACGCACACCACATTTAAAACATTCAATTGATCCCTCATAAAGAACTTCTTTCCCTTTCCTCGAGTCAACTGGATGCTTACTTTTTTCATGGAAGGTTCTTGCTTTATGACCTTCATTTCCACATCTATAGCATATTTCTATCCCTTTGAAACATTTTCCTAGGTGTTTCTTTCCAAATCTTTGACACATAGGTTTTTTAACACACTTACCTTTATGATTATTACCTGTAGTTATGTAGGGATTTGTTTCTCGCATATATGATGCCTTATAGAAATAACCAAGGATTAGGTGGTCAATCATGACTCCAGATAGTTTGTTGAGGATAAACACAAGAGTTCTCATTGAATATCCCATATCATTCAGTTTCTCACTTAGAAAACTGTCACAGTTTCCTTCACATCCACTGTTACTTTGGTTCCTGCTAGATCCAGCCATTTACTAAAACCAAAAAGGTCAGTGTGGGTATATCAACAAAACCATCATGTACTAATGAGGAAGATAAACACTAAGATATACTTAATCATTCACTTTATCTAAAAATAGGACTCTTTTTGAAATCCTAACCATTATGGTAATGTCACTTATGCTTAGAGAATACCCTAACCTCTAATGTTATCCAAACCAACCTCTGATACCAACTATAAGGCCCCGACCTTAAACAATACTTAATAATGAATTAAATGAATAATTCACATAGAGGATCTTTTCAGGTTTATAGTTTTAGAGAATTAGGACATAACTATTACATCTCAAAAGATTACATAGTAGACACTTTTACTAAGTTCCCATAAAATAAAAAAAATAAACACTTAAAAAGAAACATGTCTAGTTCCATGTTTTAGAGAGAATGTCTTTCCTTGATCCCATACTTGACCCTATTGATCTTTAAGTCCTGTGGAAAATATTTAAAAAACTTGGGATGAGCATAAAAATCCTAGTAAAGGATACACAAAGAAGGAAAACTATTAGTTTTTAAAAACAACAAGTAAACCATGAATACATTACCAAAGTAATACTTTTCACCTTTATTAAGTAGTAAAAACCCTTCACTGAATAAAAGACCATTACTTACCCTTTTGTAACCAAAACATTACCATAAAACCCATATAAAGAACACATAAAATATAAAGGTAAATTGGGACATAAACATACTTAAATGGAATAACCATACAGTTGACTTCCACACATACTTAATGGAATATCCATACGGCCAACTTTCATACCCAATGCATTGGAGGTTATAACGTAACCACCCGTCCTGGTATTCACGGCACCACCCGTCATATGGTTTATCACGTAACCACCCGTAAAATGTCCAAGTACCATCATTACTCATAAAATATTGAAAATATAAACATTTTAATAACAACATTTCATTTTCAGTCACAATAAGTAATTCCAAGATATTGAATTAATCAATCCATTTTCAAAAACCATTTAAAATAGATTTTTGAATCAAAGTGTCCCATACCACTTTGAAGCATTTAATGGAATTATAATTTTAAAACATTAATGTCTATATAATTAAATACTGAAAACCATTTTTAAAACATGTAAATTAAAGATAAATATTTAGAATAATGAATCTTTAAAACATTTAAAACGATATTTTTTTTAAAGAGTTTTTAACAAAATGAGAGACTCTTGAATACAAATAATTTTGGAATAACATTTAATCAAAACTTTATAATATAATGAGAATAAATGGATTCATGATATAATATGTCAAAGGATAGTATATACACCATATAAGAGTGAATTGGTGTATAACAACAATGAAGTATCAATAGTAATGTAAATTGAGATGAATTCCATTATAAAGATGGTATCCTTAAATTAAGGATAAATATATCACATAATTATGTGTGAGAAATATAAAAACACCAATATAAGTGGATATTAAGTATGAAACAATCAGAGTTCATTCACACATATTCATAGGATGACATGTTCAAGAGTTACAAGTTGAATCCAAAGAAATCAAACTTGGGTTAAGACGTCCCCTTGTAAAAATTCAATAGCCTAACGGCATCACTTTAAAATTCAGAAAATGAGTTGATAAGACAAAAATGGTATCTCATCACTTGGAAATAACTTTTACATCAATAAGTATATATAATAAAGTATCCCAACATAATAAGATGTAAATTAAAAGACATAACAAAAATAAGACTTTTAAAAAGAGGAGGGTGAAAGGTCCCCTTACCGAGTTGGGTAACTTTCGAAACGTACACCCCATGGAATAAGGGTCATACAATGAAGATGTAAATACCCATATACTACACAAAGTGTATAATAATGGTCAGTACATACACCACTCAAATTAAATAGTGGAAAATGTAGCATAAATGTCGTGGGAATAAAAGTGAGATGAAAAATCCCCTACGAAAACTCGGCCGCCTAACGGCGCCACTTAAAACTTAAAATATGGATTGATGAGATCAAATAGGGTATCTCATAATATAAACATAATATTTACAGTAATATTAATATTAAATAACATCCCAATCATAAGAAAGATGAGCTTAAAAGAAATGACATAAAAGAGTGTACTTAAAAAGAAAGAGAGGGGTAGGATCCCTTACCTCAGGTCCGACTTGACTCGATCGTTCTTTAACGTCCTGAATAATAAACTTGAGTTAATTTCTAATTTATTAAGAACATTTTTAAATTTTATTATTCCTTTTATATCACTTATTTCCATGTTATAAACATTATTTAATCATTTAAGTTAATAATGTTTGTTTTGTCAATATTTGGTTCTTAAGTCAAAAGTGGGCATCTTACAATTACATGTTGTTCATGTGTTCAAAGGTTCATTATATCAAGAATGATATTCATGATTTGGATATCATATATATCATATATATCCAGCATATACCTGTATTTATAATATTACATAATAATTTATAGGTAAGAAATGAAATGCACCGTTCATGGAGACGGTAGGCCGTAAGTACGCATGAACGCTACTTTCATTTCTTTGTCATATTAATAGAAATAAAAATAATTGAGTTATATATATATATATTATAATTCCAGTATAATATATATATTATATAGGTCAAATATGTTCATTAATTTTATTCTTTATTCATCCCATGTATTGCATGAACGAGTCACATCACTTGTGGGGGCGGTAGTCCACACTTCCTCGTATGAAATTATCGCATTTTTTCACAACATGAAATGCATAAAGGCATAATTTAAATATAAAATTCAGAATCATATAGAAAACATAAATACCATATAAATAATATATAAAATATAGTGACATCATAATGGACACCATGAAAAGTGTTAATAGGAGATTAAACAATCATCATTTCGTGAGGCAGAAATTCGTCATCCACAGAAACAGTATGTTCTTTAACCATTAGATGAAGGTTTGTGTAATTGTAGCTCGAATACATCACATTAAAACATCCTAGTATATTAAAGATACTTTTTTTGTTACAAAATAATGGAATAATAAGAGTTTAGGGGTTTGGAGAAGAAAAATAAAACAAAAGAACACAAGGGAAGACATTACCTTTAAATCGGGGAACTCTTTTTTATTTGAGCTCAAAGGCTTAATTTGAAAGGATTCTGCCCAAAGGTGAGGCTTCAATGATGAATATAGGGATGTGGAGAGATTAAATGGTCAGGTTTTGGCTGAGCCAAAGGCTTTAGATGTGTGGGTAAGTTGGTAGAGGTGGGGTCCTTTTATAAGAGTAGAGGAGGGGCACTCTTGGAAAGTTATAAAATATTACTTTATTATATAATGCTTTTAGGATTTTAAATGTCCCAAAAGGATATACTTCTAGGATAAGGTGATAAGGTTTCTAAATCCACCCATCCAATAGGTTTTTGACAAGTTTAGGTCTTAGATTTTACATTATCTTTTCATTTTATTTAAATCGTTAAATAATGAGGTAATCGCAGCTTCATCATGGTGTCATAAATAATTTAATTTATTTAGTGTCTAAAAATTATAAAAAAAAATATCATGATGTAGGAAATAATTTTATCTTTCTGATGAATATTTATAGTCAAAATATTAAGTGTATAACCCCATGTAAAAATTGTTTTAGTAAAACAACACATGTTTGTGACATTTTAACTTTAAATTTAACTAAAAAGGTATTAATGTCATTTTCCGACCAAACTGGCTCCATGGGGTCCCCAAGTTGACCCATGGATTTTCTTGTTCGTCCATGACACATAAAAGGAGGGTAAGACATGTGTCTAGGTCATTTAATATTAATAAAACATTATTTTTACCTTAAATTACACGAATTACATCTAATCGCGATTAATAAACATAAAAGTTACTATTCACCAAAATATTATTTTAATCCCATTGAACCACATTTTACTTATTAATGAAAATCATGTATGTTGGATTTTTTAAATTCAAATCACAGAAGTGGTAAAGTTTCATTTAAACGAAAAATCAGTTTCTTTAACTACCACTTAGTGGTTTCACTATTTATCAAAAATTGAAGTTTTTCAGAAAATTACCAAGAATTCACCCTAGGATATATTTGATATTCTGAATTCAAAAATAATGTCTATTTTAAAAAATTCAAAACATATATGTTACATTAATTAATTTAATAATTAATTCCCGCTGTCAGAGCAAATAGCGTGTTTTTATGAAACAATAAGTATCAAAAGATTGACACTAGTTTAAGTCCAATTTCAAGATGAAATTAATTCTAACGACCACTATTGGATTAAATGGTAAAAATATATTCTAATTTCACTTTGAAACCAATTCAAAAGATAATCTAATCATATAGATAAATTAGATTAAAAAGTGGTTTTGAATTAAAATACAACATTTTTCACTATTCATTAAAAAATGAACATTATCGGAAAAATACCAAAAAATTACACAAAGTAAATTTTGATGTCTCGATTCTAAAGAAGAATTTTATTTTGTAAAATATAACACATAAAATTTTCAAAAAGTAGATTTAAAGGAGGTTCTTCATTAAAAGGCGGTTAATCGACCTTTTAAAAAATATTAGAATGTTTATGCTTAAAATTGGATTCATTTGCATTTTTAATCCTCTAACATTTATTGTAAAAAGTAAAAATATTTCACAAACATATATATTAATTTTGTAGTTAGTTCTGTTCATTCCCGCCATTACAATGGCTAGGTGTTAACAACAATTTAAAATAATGTTATTTTATTATTAGAGTGCAATGTAAGATTCCCAAGAAATTCGTTGTTGCGTATTGGGTACACCATCGAGCATAGAGTCCCCCTTAAAGTTATATTAATATTTTATTCACAAATATGTATAAATGTGAAAATGTAATATTCTTTATTTACCTGGGGAGTTACATCTACTGCATTCAACTATGCTCCATCGTAATGTGATCCTTATGATGCACTAACTCACCCTTTTTAGAACAACAACTATTTGGGGGGGTCTTAGCATTCCCCTCAACATCATTATAACCAACCTGATGATGGAGGTCACTATCCAGATCATTCATATGAGTACCATATACATCATGATCATGTCATGTTCCCTACTAACCATTGGGTCCCTTCACATCCTTGACCCCCTCAAGCACATACTCTGCAATAGGGCCTCTATCAACATTAAATGAAACCATATGATTTGTTTAAATAGTATTTATTGATGTACATTGTCAAACCCTTTATTATTATTATAGTAGTCTCTTCATTCCACACATGATTTATATAAGGTTCATAAGAAGCCCATGTCACATTCTGCATATCTATGTAAAAAATGTTTTCAATTTAGACAAAAATTTGATTTCCATTCATGCTGGTTACCATGATTGTTCCTATCAACTCTGTTTTCTTTGATAAAATCTTAAACAAATTTGTATTCCATAAAAACCTACAAAGTAATCCTAATACAATACAGGAGCCTCATATCTTCCATTTCTATGTCCATCCTAATCAAAATTCCCAATGTGGATGCACTGTCCCAAAAGATTGATTTATTCTAAAAAATTTAGTTCAATAAGAATATTCAAATCCACAATAGAACATGGGTGTTCATGAAACTTTTAACATCAAAATTATGATCTCGTTCTATTATTCTAATATGTCTATTTTTAATATAGCTAAGATAATTTTCCAATAATTCCTCCTGTGACTATTAGACAAGAAGAATAATTTATAAAATCTTCAACTCATTGTCTAATTTTTCTAATCATTGTAGAAAAAAAATATCTACAATTCATAGATTGAGACCATTGAATTACCAAATTCACTCCACTTGTAGATTCAAAATTCATGCAAGAATCGAGAAAATACACATGTATATTATTTCTTCAACCATTTCATAGTTAAAATAAACATGCTCAATATACCACTTCTTGATTACTCTAACAAGAGATAAAACATTTAAATTCATTAATGAAATATTGCCTACATACTTGACAACCACGATGACCATAATTTTGTGGAAACCATTAAACATTCATTCATATTTTCCTTTTCTGATGACTTTTTCAATGAACATTGCTTCGACAATGAACTTGTCTGGATTCCACATTATGTACATTGATCCTATATGAATGAAATAAAAGAAAAACCTAGGGTGGTGAATATTATATCAACCTTATTAAACCACCACAACATGGGAATCTTACTGAGTAGTATTTTCTATATAATGGATAACTAAAAAACATAAAATTATTTTCAAAATTCATTTTTCATTACAAATTACTGTTTAAAATCATTTGTATGGTTTTTAACTTCCAAAAAAAATTTCGGCTTCGATGCAGTGGTCTTATAACCCACAAAAATAAAAATCTACATTCAAAGAATATGAACACAAAAAATTGTAACATTTATTTAAAAAAATATAACATAATCTCAAAAAATATATATATACTAGTATGATAAAATTATCCATTTATGGATTAGTCAAAAACATGAATCCAGAATCAAACAGTCACTGACATCCTCATGAATTGTTATACTATTATACTATGTTTTCACCTTTTAATGGTAAAGTATATTTATATATTTATAACTCATTATATACCCATTTTAATGAAAATATAATGTATCACACCTTCCAAAATAAACCTATATATTTTTGGAAGAAATATAAAAATAGGAAAATATATAATTATCCTTTATTTTCATTATAATTCTCTCACTATATTCTAGATTTATTAAATAATATAATCTAATATTACATGGGAAATAACATTATGAATATCAATTGATAATAATTCCATGATACCAACTTGTCGTCATATGTAATCTTCAATATATATTCCCCACCTAACTCAATATATTCATTGAAAAAATTTATGGTATATTATCCATATCCTATTAAAATTCAATTCAACTCACTATTATTTCATACACTATTTAAAATAGTTACAATTGGTCATATAAAAACTAATATATGAAGTAATATATTTAAATTTAATGCTATAAAACATCTAAATTTGGGGAAAATTTAATTATGTTACTGAGTAATCATATAAATTATAAAATATTTATCAAAAAACAATTATGCAATATGAGTCTAAACAAAATATT
Source organism: Viscum album (assembly GCA_963277665.1). Classification (NCBI taxonomy): domain Eukaryota; kingdom Viridiplantae; phylum Streptophyta; class Magnoliopsida; order Santalales; family Viscaceae; genus Viscum; species Viscum album. Next base: position 539,139,962 of record OY728130.1, on the reverse strand, counting down.
AGAAACCATATATTAATATAATAAAATCATTATTATCCATTTTAAATCACATATTTATAAAATATACATTAATTATAAAATTATATAATTCTACTATAGAAATAAACCTAAGAAGTAAATAACACATTAAATACAATTGGATAATAAATATGAATTTCAATGTTTTTTATTCCTTCCAAAATCATAATTGATATTCATACTAAGATTCTAATACTAAAAGAAACCATCCAAAAATATTCCAAAATATAACAAATATCTATCACATTTTTCACCAAGGTTCAATCATTGGTTTATATGGATACCAACATTGGATTTATATATCAAAAATACCCCTGAATTCAACAAAACAACATCATATTATAGAATTATTATCCAACATGAGATTCACGTTTCCCTAAGAGCATATGATGTCCTAAAAATAATTATTTGTTAACCCATTTTTATATTAAAAAATTTAAATATTTTTCCAATATTTTACCCATTTCATTAAAAAAACATTCTTCTAAAGTCGCATCATGAATTATGTTTTCTGTCTCAAATTATTCATCTATAATAATAACTCACCAACTCTAGATGTTACATTTTATGACATCAATTCAGACCTTATCTTGGTGATATATCAGTATAATTTCATTCATATTTGTATCATGTCATGGTTTTCCAATTGTCAAGGTAAAAATCTATTTCAAACACTCAAAAACATGGTCATTGTTCCTTTTTCCCTTATATTAAAAAAATAAATTTTTTAATATTTAATCCATGACAACAAAAATGTTCAATATAGGGCCACCTCGATTGTTTAAAGTGCTTCAAAAATAATCCATTATGACCAAAACAATTATAACCATATATTGGTAAACAAAAACTATCAATTTTTACTAAAACTGACATTTAATATCATCCTTTTCCATTACTACGTATATACAGTATTTGGGGTTCTACATTTCATGTATTTATTCTTTGGATTAACATTTCCCTTTTCTTGGGGGGGTGAACAAATTATATCTATTATAAAAATAATATAGTGTTGTCATCATGATCAATGGAGTTTTATTTTAGTTTTTAAATAGGAATTCATGAGTTTCCACCAAAACTATTCAACCACTTACCCATTACTTTATGATCTCTGTTGTAAGGAATACAACTTATTAAATGTATTTGAACATCATTGTATTTTTACCAATATTTCAATAAAAATCCTTTGGTAGAAAATAGAAATCACACTGAATAATTCAATAAATATCATAAAAAGATGCAACATCATTGAATATAAATCCTAATTTTCATACCAGCACCCTAATTCAACATTAACTTCCTTTCCTCCAATGATGAATAGTGTTTCAATATGGAATAAAAATCATACATTATTCAAAAAAAATAATTTTTCATTACATATCGTGTATAAAAAAATCCCATTAGGGACTACTAAATTCCCCATGATGAAATATTACAAGATAATTATTAAATATCCTTCATACATAACAATGATTCACACTTCATTTGATACAAACCATCATAATAAAAATGGACCAAACTTCAACCTAAGATCCATGACAAAAAAATAAGGGTTTATAACATTATTCTATGCTTATTGTGCTTAAACATGATATTCTCAATTTTAATCTAGGATTTTTGAACATAAAATAAAAATAAATATATATTGTAAATATTAAGAATTAAAATATATAAAAAAAGATAAATATAATTTCATTTATAAATACTACAATTGGTATCCCATGAAAAATATGAGTATTTTAATTAAACTAAACATATATAATGTGAGTATATATGTGATAAAGTATAAAATTAAAATAGCCATCGTCTACATAATTAGAAATATCCGACCTTTGCTGAAGTCAATATAAACAATATAGATATATATATTTTATAAAATATTTATATCCATTTCATTTTTTTTATTCTCCTAATGATTATCACAAAAATCACCAAACTGTTTCTATAATTTTGATTTTAACTGACCATATGTACACTGTTAAACAATATAATACTTGATGAAAGAACCATGGATCTATGGAAAATTGTTTAAATAATATTTTAGACATTAATAAAGTATGACCATAACTAATGAAAATGTGTATTGTAAAAACAAAATAACGGTTATAAAATAAATTTTATCATCAACCAATATAAATGACAATGAATCAGTGTCTTATCTTTATATACTTATATGTGTTCCAACCCTATATTAAATATATGTTTCTAACACTAAATAGAGATGAATTCTAAATAGTTACTTGCATGAAGTAGTAAAATTCATCAATTAAAATTTTTAATATTGTTTCTGGGTACATATTAAATAAACCCTAATGACGTATTCCATTGAACTGTACATAATGGGTTTGATGATATCATAATCATAAAAATATACCAATATCATAATATATATAAAACACACTTATATGTGTGAATAATTATAATATAAACTTTTAAATGAGTATATATAGAGAAAAACTAAATATGGATTCAATAAAAAAATTTAAGCTACTTAATCACATTAATTCTACAATCAACAATTTAAAATGAATGATACCTCTCTATAACATATGCATCTACACAAATTATACATATATCAATAATTATCTCAATATTTAATATGTTTCCAAATATAATATATTTTAGGAGATCCCATTAAATAATCATAATAGATACTTGATGTAATACAGTTCTCATATGGGGTAGAGAATCGTGTAAACTAAAGTAAAGAGGATCTTTTTGCCTCTTCCATTGGTTATAATTTATTGAGGTTAATAGTGTATATAAAATCATTGATCATATACTATATATTTATCCTATAAACTATCAAGTATATATTGATATATTTTTATATGAAAAAAAACAAACATATACATTACCTAGGCCTCTTTTATTTAAATATGTGATACTCCCCCTTATCAGTGAACTCTATAATTACCAATTATAATATCACATATAATTCATAGTTAAATTTACTAGTAACTCAAATCTACACGATAAGTGAGAATAGTTGTAATCTATTTTAACATGATAATTTATTAATTAGTCTTATTTGACAATAAAAGTATTAAAAATATAATTCTCAATATGAAAAATGATAGAGATACTTGCATAATTTTTTTAGAATCCAATTAAACAATTTTTTAAATTTTAAATAAGTTATTTATTATTATTTTTCAAGTATTAAATAGTGTTTCTATTGAGAAAAAAATTATTTTACAACCTTGGGTTTTCATTTTAATAAGTTGATTAATATAATTAAATAATAAGTCATATAATATTTTTTAAAATGTGAATATTATTGTATAATGATTTCAAAGAATATCCTATCAAATGTCATGTAGACCAAGAACAAAAAACATGTGTTTGGAAATGATGATTCCTCCTTTGAAATTGGATGGAATTATATCATCCCCTAAAAATAATCTATATATAATCCATTATCATTTAATAGTTATACACTATATATCAAAACCATCCATACTAAAATCCCAAATGAATGAAACCCAAAACCGTGGTATATAAGAAGACAAATCATATGGACATGAAATTATATATATTTTTCAATTTAAACTAACACATAACTAGATAATCATGTTCCAAAAATTATTAAAACCAAATATAATTCATATTACATAATGGAAAAATGAAATTAGTGAATAAAATATTTTTAATATAAAAAATGGATTCTCTTTCCTCAGAAGAGAAGATTCTAGATAATAAGGTAGTATTTCATAAACACGTAAGTGAAATAATTCAGTAAAGAATGTGTTCACTCAATGAAATACTATGAAACATAAATAAATAGTATTTGAGATTTGATGGTGTAGATTACATTATATTCCTAATATAATAACTCTAGTAGATCAAGTCTTGATTTTGGGGGAATAGTGGTCCAAATGAAGAGGAGAAATGGAATCTCTTAGGAAAATTGATAAAAAATAACAAAATATTTCCATACTATAGATGAAAAATTAAGTTATCACGCATTAATTCATTCCCCATAACCATAATAAGTTTAGTTTATTTTGATAATATATAAATATTTAACTGATATAATATCTTATCATCAACTTCAATCATAACAATCTTGTCATAAATATCCTTTCATAAACATATTCTACGAAATATATTTCATTATAACCTAGGAAAATAAAAATCTAATAAACAATGATCTTAGAATCCTAGTAGTAATTAACCTTGAAGAAAATAATTCATGATCATATGTAGTCATAATATTCATAATTATTAATTAAAATGATCAAAATAGGTGATAAAAATACATAATTTATTAGTGATAATAAACATGAATAAATTAATAATGATTGGTAATTTTATAAGACATGAGTTAAAAGAGTGAGGAATTATCACACATCCACCATGACATATGAGTGAACATCATATTCCAAAGAACATTTCAAAGGAATTTTGGAACCATAATTATCATTGAAAACAAATTAATTGCTTAACGCAAACTACCAAGAACATCATTACATAGTGGATAACCCCCTATAATGTTTTGGGTTCACTCCCCATTCAATTTCATATTTTCTCCTATAATATCAATAATTACCCAATTAATTGTATGTGTATATAATTCATCCCCCGATAATCACCCATGGAATACCAAGAATTATTTTTCCACAATATAAGAAAAATATTTTTTTCTATCATAGTTTAATTTTAAAAATAAAATAAAAAAGATGTCATAATTAAATAATAATTAAATATATAAGGAGGGAAAATGGATTGTATAATTATAAAATGTACCAATTAACAATAAAATACATTAAAGGATGATAAAATAATTGAAATTTAACTTTGAGAGAGTATTTTAACATTTCATTTCGAATAATGGAAAATATCATTTTCAATCGATTTACATAATATTTTTTATATAATAATAGAAAAAAGATTTTATTTTTAAATAGAAATTGAAACATATAATGTAACATAAATTTAAAGAGTGTTCATTGCTATAATAAAATAAATTTCTGTAGTAAACAATAAAATAATGAACCATTACATCTATTTTAAAAAAAATATAATTTTATTTATATATCACCATAAAATTATAAAATATAAAATTTTATAAGAAATAATATGTGTAACTAAAAATAATTAATAAATTTCCCAAAAAAATATATCCTTAAATTTAGTATCTTTTTTAGATCACAAAACACACAAACTCTATTCTAAATGATCAATAATATATGATAAATTTATAACCAACCAGATAAATAGGTTTTTATGGATAATATTAACTAAAATAATAAAATTTTGGTTATATTTTAACGGGAAATAATATAATAATAATTTCACTAAAAATTTAATCTTTTTTAAATTATATTGTTCTAAAAGGATTATTTGTTTCACTTAGTTCACATATTTTAAATTAATTTCAATGAAAATTTTATATTTTATAAAAAAAATGTCATTGTTTTGATATCAAAATATAAAAAGTATATTAGGATTAATTAATTAGATTTCATTGAAAATTTTCATCATAAATTATAATTTTCAATTATTTTAAATTTGTTTTTTACAAAAAATAATTGTGAAAACATAGAAATTTATTTATTATGGTAAAGGTGAAAATAGATTAACCATATGTTAAAATAATGATAACCATAATAAAATATTGAAAAAAAATCAACACTCATTATATGGATATATTTATAAGTTCTATCATCTAGGTTCTATAATGGACCACTTTGGATGATTTTTTAATGATGAAAATCTGCATAATATGGAATATTTTTAAAAAAAAAATTACAATTATTCCACTAAACTAAATAATAAAAGGTTATCCACTATGTTATCTTATTAACTCCTTCACACACTTTTTTCTCCACAAATAACTACCCGTATCACTTCCAAAATATCACACCCTCATATTAAAATCCATCTTTTTGGAATAAAGACCACATATAATTTTTTCTGCAACCATATGTGAGATATCCGAAGAAGATGTGAAATTATTAAATAAGATTTTTTATTTCATTTCTTCCTTCACCTCCCAAAATTCATTTTATATAATGATGATATAAGGAAATAATTATATTAATTAAACATATCAGTTTTTATTTTAAGGGTATAACCAAAAAAATCTCCACATATATCATATGGGTTAAAAATTCATCATTCATGTGTATGAGGTTTTATCACATAATGAACTGATGTCATTAATTATTTTCATTACCACATCTTATGGTTGGGTATGTTGATTCATAATATGTATATATATATACATATGGTATTTATAACATAATTATACCTATCGTATAATTTAATAATATATATATATTTATATTAATTTTTAGTGGATATGATAACATATCTTATGTGTGCGGTGGACTACTACCTCATGAAGCGATGTGATTCGTTGTTCAATAACGCTCCACATAGAAGGAGATAAAAATAACTTTAGTTAATATACATGATATAAATTCCATAATTTTTTTATTAATGATGTATTTATGATTTGTAAAATATTATACACTATTTTATATTTTTAACATTTTCACTCACAACATTATTATAACATCGTTCATGAATGTGTGGACTACCTCCTTAATAAAGCGATGTGACTCACTTTTCATCACCAACCCACAACAATGATATATATATTTATATATATATACACTTAAACTAAAAATATGATATTATTATCAATATATATAGAGAAAATTTTACTTACCTTCTTAATATAATGATCGTTGGAATATGGAAACGTTATTCATTCAAAGATGCATCCAAATGTCTCCATGATCATAAAATACTTCATTTTAGAAAACTGTATTTCATGATTTATTATAAAAGTATAACTTAAGTAAAAATATTATTATTATTATTATTATTACACGATGTATGATTTAAACATATAACAATCCAAAGAATCAGAACATTCCATAAAATAATGAATGAGAAAACAAGGCTATTAACGTAAAAAATAATGGGAATAATGAGAGATTATTAATGAATGGTTGATAATATGTTGTAAAAAACATATATTATTTTAAAACTATTAAAATGGATTTTTATACGTTTATAAAATTATTAAAAAAAATATAACGTAGGATAAAGATCATTTAACAAAAAGGAAATGTGGGGTAGAAGAATTCTACCTCAATTTCCATTCATTGAGTCACATTTGTTTGTTATGAACCAATTTAGATTATACAGTGTATATAATTCCACGTTTAAATTTAATATAATGATTCATTTTTAATTCTTGGAATTTTATATTTCAATTTGAATTATTTAATCAAACTGTATTTGACATGAAAATTACCAAGTAGTACAGAATTTCATTACTATATTTATTCTCATTATGTTATATTATTTATTTGTTATCTTTTATATTATTAGAATATGTGTTCAATTAATTATGATTATATATCTATGTATTTCAACTTCTTTATTTTTGATTTAAATTAGATAATCATAACTGACTCCTTGACTAATTCTCACTTTAACATGAATATATTTTTGAGCGTTTATTTGGAAATCTCATTTTTTATGTGATTGTTTCTTATTAGATTATCATTAAAGAATTTTTTTGACCCATTCTTAATACACAAATTTAATTTTATAAAAATATAGTTACAAATTATTTTATAATGTAATAGTACCATATTTATATTTATTGTTACTTAATATAATGAAAGAAATGTTTTAAAGAATATCTAACATCATTTCTCTCTTCGATCAGACATCTGTTTTAATGGGAAACTTGTTTTCAAACAAATTCCATAAAAAAGTTAATAAAATTTTTCAAATGATTTATTAATGAAATATTTTTCATTTTTAACATTTTAAAAAATCTTTTGAAAGTAATATTAATGAGGTTTTCTAAAACATTTCTTCATAGATTTTACTGAACAATGGGATTGAATGTTGGGTTTAAAATGTATGAAATTAATAGAATTTATAGTAATAATAACCACTATATTCTTTATGTAATATTTTATATGTATATAATTTCATTATAAAAGAAATTAATTTATATAATATTTTGTGAAAATTAAAATGAAAATTTTATATATTCTATTTGAAAATGATATTTTCCACAAGTAGTTGGTAATTATATTTATATAGAATTTGTATTATTTAATTAAAATATCCAATTAAAATATATATAATACACTATGGATATGTTGTATTTATACCATCCTTATTATTTTTTGGATGGTTTGTAGTCATTTTGGCTAATTATAGTATTGACATTAACTTCCCTGATTCATTTTTGTATCCATGAACATTCTCTTGAAATGTTCTATTTTCTATGATCATTAAACATTTAATATACACTAAATATCCATATTATTTATCATAGATATGTGCATTTCCTAAAACATATATCATTTTTACATATGAATTTTTACATTGAATTTCATTTGTTTATCAGGAGAAATATTGATTAACATATATTATTGACTCAATAATGATATTTGGGGATAAACCATATTGTTAATGAATTAAATCAAATATTTTATATATAAGGAATTATTTGGCAATGAATAACACAGGTTGCACCTTGTTATAGATACATCTTGATGCATCGGTAGTATTGATGGAGAAGTTTATTTGACAGTATTATGTAAAAGGGTTTCTAAACACCAGTTATAGTGGTTTTTAGTATTGATCATGATGGTGAAGGTAAAATATTCCTAAGAAACATTCCATCGAATAATTTTGAATTCACATCATTCAGAATTCAGTTTTTATTATACATTATATTTACATAATGATATTATTGATGGATGCATTTCATTTAATGACATTTGAATAAATAGAATGTGTTAAATTATTTACCATATCAGTTTTATTATGCCATGTCATATGATCCTTGGTACTTTAACCATGATATTATATCAGCATGTATTTTAATATTATATTATTCATATAACATCATGTGTGTTCATATATTTACATTTCCATGTAGATTGATGTTATTTGTTAATGATATCATATGTTTTAGTTAACCCTTACAAATTATTTGAGCTTACCCTTATATATTTTTCCATTATTGGGAATCAATGTAGTGTACTACGAAAGATATTTATTAATATTCATTTGTGAATAATGATATTTCAAAATAACGAAGTTTTAATTTTTGAATGAAAATATAAATTGGGAATCATGAATGTATATATTTTATGAAAACTATTAAACTATTCAGTCTTTTGGGATATGATTCGATATATTTAATGCAGATGTATTAAATATGTCACTGCCTTTTGGGCTACTATTGTTGGGATATATATAATTTGTATAAGAGGATGTTTAGTAGAAAACATGGGAACTAGATTGATATAAATATAGATTTTAGAACATAACCCTATGATATACTTCAAGGATAACTATAGTATAACATAATAATGTTTTGATAAGGTTTAAACTATAATGATTTTTCCTGTAATAAACCCTATTTAGATATTATCTATGGAAATGGTTCTGGAATAGATATACATTGGTGTAATAACCCTAAAAATGATTCATTGGGATTGACCCAATTTTTACCTGGTGCATGACAATGGGACATATATCTCACATGTGTTGACAATCCAAGGGATATGATTAGGTTAATTTAAATTTTCCTTATAATGTATAATTAATTATTTTCATAGATGATGACAATGATTAACCTATGTTTATCCTAATTTTTCTTATATTTAATCATGTCATGATTTAAAAACCAATTTTTGGGTTTTAAGTTATTATAGTCTACAATATTATAGACATTTTGTGAGAAATTCATATCAATATGAACCTTTTTTTTATGTTTTATTGAATGGTATTATTGGTGATTAATTCTTTTACATTTTATAAATTTAAATTTAATTGTATTGATAACATTTATTCTTATTAAGATAATTAATGACATTGTAATAAATGAATCATAAGATTAACAGTCTTTAGAATAAAATGCCATGGGAAATCATATTAAAATGTTATTAAATTATTATCACTATTTTTTTTATGGAATCATATTTTTTTGGGAAATTTTATGAAAATTACATTAATATATTTATAGAAATTAAGAAACTTACAAGCTAGGCAGTAAAAATCCATATCTAGATGGGTTTTGTGGATTGAACCCGTGAACGAAAGGAGATAATTAATATGTCATTTTATTTAGTAAAATAATTTTAAAAAATAAATATTTGTGTTGAACTAGTGCTTCTATATTTGAGGTTTATACATGAATGTATTAAATTGGATAAGTTTTCTAACAATATGGTTTTTGGAAATTAGTTAGAGGTATATGTAAACACTTTTTAGTCATTAATTGATATTAATTTCCATAAAGATTTAATTCAAGTGAATTCACAATAAAAATTTAATTTTTAGATATTCATTTCATGGATTTGGGGTTGATATAGAAATTTATTGAATCGCAAATAAAGAATGAAATTATGCTTGTGAAATAAATTTGTATCATGTAATTGTATTTACTTTTATTATTAAAAAATTAAATAATTCCACATAATTTAGAAACAAAATATTGAAAAAATAAATTTATCCTATTAATTTCATATAAAATTAATTTTATATACTTTTTAATGATAATATACATACGTTTTTTAGGCCCTTAATGTTCTACTGATCATTCACATTATTAGGATCAATGACCTCAATCACACTATATAATTATGTATGATTTTATTAAATATATATGTATTCACATGAAACTATTTTTATCCTACATATAAATATATTAATGTGTCATTAAAAATTAAAATAATAATTTTCATCATTTATTATTAAGAGGCTTATTCATTAATAATTTTTTCATTTTCAGTTTTCTATAAAATATTTCTAAAATATCATGGATTTTATTACCATGGTCAGGTCTAAGTTGAGTGGAAATGATTTGTTTAATTTGGTGTGAATTTAACACCAAAAAATGTAAAATAATATAAGTGTATTTGATAGTGTATGTGACATGAATAAATTATATTAAATAACAAACAAAATATATTTCCGAAAACATAATATGATTGATTGTTCATGGAACAAACAACCCATTGTCAAAATGAATTGTAATATAGTATACCATTATAAACTATTCATCAAAATGACATGTCTTAATATTACTAAATAAAATATGAATATTAATGTGATATATTGATTTGATATAGAATTAGAATCATTTAGAATAAAAAAGAAATGTTTTATGAAAAATTGTATTTTATCTAAAAGACGTGTTAGTTGCAATTTGAGGAAATAATTTAAAATTAATTATACCACATTAAAAAAATTAGTTGACAAAAACGATTATTTTTTTAAATCATAGTATAAAAATGATCATAGGGTGATGCTTTTTTATTTTTCTAAATTATTTCATGTTTTGATTAATAGTGAAAAATAGATAATCTTAATTATAAAAATTCATTTCGTTAAGATTATTAATACTGATACATTATATTTCAAATTGTATTTCATGTAACATTATTGAAGATATATATCAATTAATCATATTAATGTTATTATATTAATTTTATTACTTCATTTTAAGAAAAAAAACATTGAATTTTTTTTAACATTTTCTTTTTAAAAACATGTTTTCTCATCTCGTCAATGGGATTAATTCTAAAATAAAGTTTTCCACTTATAATAATAAAATTTTGAAAAATGGATTTAATATGAAAAATAATATTAATTTAAAATTTAAAATAAGATCATATTAATTTATTTTTAATATGAATATTAAAAATGGAAAAAAAAAATCACTATTAATGTAATAATAGTTTTACCTCAAGTTAATCTATGAATATAAGGGTTAAAAATTACCAACCAACTTTTAATACATATTTTTCATGGAAATAATTTCAACGTATATCTTATATTGTCTATAATAAGACTTTTTTAATCTTGGTTAATGGTAACAACATGGTTATTATTGAATCTTTTCCAAATATTACTTCTCTTCCACTCACCTCACTAATAAAAGGCATCCAAATTTCATCTCTTCTTCTCACTATCACACACATTTTGTTCACCCATTCCATGACCAAATCACATATTAAAACCCCTCCCATCATCCTTGAATCTTTATTTTTTATCTTAAGTCCATTATTTGGTGGATTTTAGTTTAAACCTATGGAATATCCCTGAATAAGAGATAATTTTCTTCAAAGAGAGTTTTTATTTAACTTCGTCCACCACATCTTAAATATTATTCATAAAAATGATGATATAATAAAAATAGTATATTCCATATATTGATATTGTTTTATATTAATTTTATTACCTAAATATATCTCCAAATCTATAAAACTGTTACGAAATCATCATATGTATGTTCGGAGGACTACTGCCTCGTGAACCGTTGTAATTCGTTTTTCCACTACCACTTATCATGGAAGGGTATGGTGATGGGTATAAAGTATATATAAAGAATATATAATATAATTATACATATGTATTAATTAAATCATATAAATTTATTTACATTCCACTCCATTAGGGATATGATAATGACGCTCTAGTGTACGGATGACTACGACCACACAAATAGATGTGATTCATCATTCACTAATGCTATAGATGGAAAGAGAAAAGGATAATTATTATTATTATTCTTAATATAAGTAAAATAATTATGATATTATTGATATATTTATAATTATAAAAATATAATGAACCATTTCATTTTTGGAATAATTCACTCACTGAAACATGATAGCATTGTTCATGCATGTGTGGATATGACCTTCATGAAGCAACTTGACTCTCTTTTCCTCACCACACAACAAGGATAATATATATAATTATATATAAATTAATAATTATATTTTATTATAAATATTTAATGTCAAAATATTAATTTTCCATTTATCATAATGGTCATTGATAAATGAAAACATTACTCATGTGTGCATACGACTTACCGTCTACATGGTCATGAAATACTAAATTTCTAAAAACCATCTTTCATGAATAGGATTTTAAATTATAATTGTTTTTATATTATTATAATTATTTCATGATCATTTTATTTCATATTATATAACCATATTAGATGCAAAAGAATCATAACATTCAGGACAAATCACAAATGATAAGGCAACTCACACATGAAACAATAAGAATAATGAATGATTATTACGAAGCAGATTAAAGGATGTTATAAAATTATTATCTGTGATATTTTAAATATTTATACTATTAATTTATTAAGTAATAACATATTTAAATCCACTATATATGGGTTTAGATCATGTTCAACATAAATTAAGTGTGAGGTAAGAGATTTTATCTTAATTTCCTTTCATTGAAAAAAACATATATGTTAAGAACCAATTTATTTTATATGGTGATATAATACACCTCTTACATGTGATAAAATTATTATTTAATAATTCATGGACTTTTATGTTTCAAAAATAATTATTAAATCCACAGATATTTTCCATGAAAATTATGATGTGGTGTAGAAATTAAAAACTCAATTTTGTTTATTTTGGTTTTATTACTTCGTTATTTTTTTTATATTATAGGCTTATGTGTGAAATAAATTATTAATTTATATTGTATAATATATGCATGTTTTATGTGGATTTTTATTTAATTTACATAATATTATCCTTGATTAATTTTCACCATAATTTCACAAACATTGTGAGGGTTAATTCTAGAATCGCATATTAATTAGGATTTTTTATGCCTAAAAGTCCATTTATAGAAATTATTTGACCATTTCACAATAAAACAATTTAATTTTCTTATAATGATTTTATTATTAATATTTCCATGTAATCATACCATTGCTTCAATATTTTTCAATTAATATAATTCTTGGAATGTTGTCAGGAAAATATGACATCATTTCACTCTTCAGTATTAAATATAATTTCATCCAAAAACATGTTTTAAAATATTTATGTTTTGAAACATGTTTTTTAAATTTTCTAAATTATTTCTTAAATTAGTTTTTAAAATTTTTTATCCAATAGTTTTGAAAGGAGTATTCTAATCATTTTTAAACTAATACATGTTTGGATTTTACTAAATATGTGAAAAGATTGTTTTATTGATTGTGTACAACATGAACCAAATTTCTAGCCGTAATGAAGAATAAAGGATTCAATGATTCATTTATATTTTGTAATAAATATTTTCAAAGAACACTATTTCAAAAATATTTTGTGAAATTATGGTTTTAAAAAATGTTTTTTCAATATCAAAAGCATATTATCCTCAAGAATTTTATTTATGATATTTTATGGTATTTATATTCATCAATGGAAATGTCTCTTTAATTTACATAGAATCAACTAGGGATGTTTTTTATTGAAAAAATACTTTCATAGAATATAGATAGTTTATGATTATTTTTACTAAGGACTGTATTGAAATTCACATTGTTGACTTCTTTTATTGTTTCCATTAACATTCCCTTCAAACATTTACTTTCATGTGATCATTGCACATTTAATTTCCCCTAAATATATATAGTATTTATCATTTATATGATTATTTCAGAAGTCATATATAATTTTTACATTAGGTGTTCATTATGATATGATTTTAGTTAATCTAGGGAAATATTGATAAATCGGTATTATTTAATCAATATGAATATTCTTTGGTAGGTAACAGGGTTTATGAATTAAATAGACTATATAATATATGATTTATGATAAATAAATGTATGACCTGGGTGGAACCCAATTATAGATAGCCCCACGATTCATCAATAGTATCATGGGATAAATCAATTGGAAAGCCTTGGTTAAATGGGATTCTACCCATTAGTTTTAAACTATATTGAGGATAGTTATAGATGGTAAATGAATCATGTTCCTGAGAAACATGAAATCCAATAATTAACCATTTAATTCATTAAATAAATCAGTTTTTAATATATATGATACTTTTACACTTTTATTGTCTATGGATACAATTCATTGAAATTTTATTGATTGGATTTTCGGTGTTCTGTTATTTTACATTCTATATTAAATAGAGATTATCTTAATATCTAAGATAATTTCACAATGTTTTTCACTGTAGATTCATTTCATTATTCTCATATTCATTTAATTGTATGTGAACTCAAATATTTACCCTTTCATGTTGACTTTTCTTATTTATTCATGATATATTCTAATATATATCAACATTGCTTAGAATTTGAGATCACCCTTCATTCTTTCCTTTCCTAAGAATCCATGAAGCTTTATACCTATAACAATCCAACCCAGTCCAACCAGACCAGTATCCTAAGTTTTCCAATTATAGTGTGGGTCAAAATAGAGATAACTAAAACTAGCCATGAATTTATGCTAAACAATACATAAATCTATATTAGAATGTGAAATAAATGAAAGATACAACATAACCAAAATGGTTAACCCATAAAAACACAACATTTATAGATATCATGTATCCATATGACCCTGTGTGACCTCTAAACAATCCTAAAACAAAATAAAAATGGAAATAAAATACTTCATTATATATAGATCTCTTAACTTTTCCATAATTAAGAAAAAAAAAGTCTGCATCCCTCCCGAGTTAGATGTACGGTGTGAGAAAAAGATCCCAGTAGGATACGACCCAATAAAAGTATAAAAGTTATAATAAAAAGAATGAACATGTAAAAACATTAATAAAAACGGTTTTAGAATTATTTATATAAGAAAATCCATTTGAAATCCCATTTTAAATCATTACATGAATTTTCAAAAAATGGATTCCATTTCTTGAAATAAGTATGTAGAGATATAAAAATATTAATATACATGTGTGAATAAATTCATGAAATATACTATATTGTAATAAAATTACATAAACAATAGTGAACCTAAGATCCAAGATTTAGAATATGGGAAAATATATACTGAAAACACCAAATCCAAAACAAGTAAAAAAGATAGATTTGAACTATCATATATATCTTCCATTCTAAAACAACATATATAATTTTACCTCCTAGTGGTTTTACAAACAATAACGATACCTATATATCTATATTGACATAACCCAGCTTCCCACTGTGAATGTTTTTCCAATTTCTTTTTTAGGTCCCATGCTCACATTTTTATAAACCAATTTCAAATCATGTAAAATTTTCTTCAGGGTCTAAAAATACAATTCCATTTCCAATGAATGAAAAATATTTTTTCAAATCCAAACCCCTTATATAACATAAACTCATTCCCTTTTAAATTTAAATACATTAAATTACATTTTTAAATCTCAATAAATTAATAAGGACAAGAAACAATTCATGGAATCGTAATATTTTTACATATCCACCTACATCACGGGCAAAGAAAACCTATACTCCTTTGACAATAAGGATCAAAAACCATGATATTTTCTTACAGATGAAAAGGAACGACCAAAGACTGAAAATGAATTGATAGAAATCACAATATAATTACCAATACTTATAAAAAAAGTATTACGTCTACAAAAAAGAGGGAAACTAAGATAAAAGCTTACACATAGTGATGGTGTGCCTAACCTAATTGATCAATCACTAAACCGATTGTTCTAGAGAAAAGGAAGGCACCCAAAAACTACTAAGGTATGGGATCTTAACAAGGGGAGAAGGCTACAAGATAGAATGATGCCTAAAATACTTTATAGTTATTAAAAAATTATAATTAGAGTATTACCTAAACAATAATACCTTTAAATGAAATAAATTAATTTTAATTCAAGTTAAGATGAAAACATGACACCTCATATTAAAAACAAGAAATATGACATTACACGATGTGTATCCCTTTCATGATGTGTATCATTATCCCACAATATAATCATGTTCAAAATCTCTATCCTTCCATCATTACATGGTGAGTAATTATATTACACATTATGTAATACCCATCAGACTATAGAAATTACCAATGAATAATAAAAAAATAAAATAGACCTATGAATTCACCATTACCAGTATCCTCAAAATTCGGGGTTGAAATTACTCACCAAATGAAAAAGGGAATCCAAAAGGAATGATCATAACTTAACAAATATAAATTTAATGGGGTGTTACAATCCCCCCATAATAAAATATTTATATCCCCCCTAAGAGGTTATTAGACTATATCCTCAAATTGAGTAGGCCATTGTTGCTTCATCAATAAAGCATTCTCATTGTCTCAAGGTGATTCTATCCACACTTTCATAGTACTCAAATCCAAGGAATAGTTTTTCTATGTAGTATCTTATCCTAGTGATTCATAATATGAGATGGTTGATCCACCAAAGTTGTATCAGTCTCAAGAACAATATTCTCCCATCAAACCTCATGGGAAGGATCTTGTATATAAACCCTCAAATGGGAAACATGAAGCATTTTATATAAAGAAGTAAATCCATAAGATGAAATAAACCAATAATGAACCCTCCCTACTCTCTAAATGATCCCAAAGGTCCCACAAACCTCAATACCAATATATATATATTACCCAATGGATAATTTCCCATCTGAGTTTAATCAATGTAAAATTACTGATCAACAACCACAACTCTAGTGACCAATTAAGATGATTCCAATAAGATTTTTGGGGACTCCATGTTGTGATACATCCCCTTTGGATCAATTTCACCACCTATGCCATCTCCTAAACAACACTCAGCCAAACCAAGGGCCTCTCTCCCAACTAATCATATTACAATAGGAGATTTACATTAAATCCCATATAAATCCTCATAGTGTGGAATAATAATTTATTCCTAATAAAAACTTTTATATGGAAACATGACCCAAAAAATTACCTTCCCATGATCAACCAAAATCATGCACACAATCATAGAACAAATATTCAAGATCCTGTATAGTTTTTTATGCCTATCCATATACTTATTGGTGATAAAACATCTTCAATTTCAATTGAGAACACTTCACCTACCACAATCCTTTCCATAATATATATGTGAACTTTAAGTCCCAATAAAAAATAACTACATAGTAAATTCCACAATTCGTCTCAATTTATCATCCATAAATGTCCCCAAGATATTACTCTTTATTTTCTTACTATATAAGAAAATAATAGGATAATTTAGTGACTCTTCTAAAAATATCCCATATATAATCCTTCCCAATAAAAGTTTTGGATAAAATAAATGATGAAATCCAAGAAAATCGTGTCACACATCTAAACCATAATGGGTAAACATTGAAAGACCCTATTGGTCTATAGTATTCTTACTTAACTCTTTGATTAGTGAGACACAATGATACAATGTTTGTAATTGATATCCTCATCCCCAGCCACCAATACCTAGATCCCACATCATGGTAAATCATTTTACAACAAGCGTTCATGGACCGAAAACACTAGTTCCCAATCTCTCAAAACTAATGCCTCAAGGAAAATGGAATAACTAACCTTCTACAAAAGATCAAATATCTATTGGGAGACCAAGAAAAAACACAATATGTCTCCCTATAATTTTGTATTTCTCTTATGTATCGACTCTCAGTGTCGTTTTTCTGATCTATTATTAATCACTCATCAAAATATGATTCAACTTTAATCAATTATATGAAAACCTATGCACAACCCACCTTTTATACCAATCTAATCTCAGTAACCAGAATCATCAATGACCATTGTTCAACTAAATCCTTCATGACTTGTGTTGATAAATTTCTACTCAGTGCATTAGCCACCACATTCCATTTAACATGGGTACATACAATATCATATTCAATGTTCTGACAATACTCAAACCAACATCTATTTATTTAACTCTGATTATTTGTATGAGAATACAATTCCTTAACTTGTATTGAGAATATATCGTAAAGTGATCTCCAAGGAGATAGTGATGCCATATTTTGCACACATGCATAAAATATTCTATCTCAATATCATCAATAAGGTAGTTCTTATCGTGAGTGAGTAACTAGAGTGATCAATATGACCCCATATTTTTCCCTTTCATTAGTTCACATCCCAAACATGAACTAGAAGCATCATTGAAATCATCAAAACTCAAACATTGTCCACAAATATTTTCAGTATCAATTGTGAGGCCCATATCAGAAGCTACCTTACAAAGAAAAATAACATCCTAGATCCATAACTCCCACTTTAAATGAATACCATACAGATGATGTTCTATTAGAGTATTAAGAATGATATAGAATTAGTATTTTTCATCCTCCTCTAACATTTATTACACCATGATATAATCTAATAAAACCTCAAAAAATGATACTAAGAACTAATTTATGATTCAGTTCATCAAATCCACAAATGCTACAAGTGCCTTAGTGAGTCCTAATTGAATTTCCAGAAAAATGAAATTCCCTTGTCGACTCTAAAACATTTTCTTATGTATATAATATTATTAGAAACATACCAGTTGCTAACCTAACTACAATTAATTCTTAGAAAGCTGAATATGCCCCCAACTTATTAAATATGTCATCAGTTGTGGGAAATGGATAATTGTTTATACCCATCACAAAATTTAACTTTTTATGATCAAAAAAAGTATAAAACTTTTTCCTTCCTTCATAGAAAAGAGTACAGATGAATCCCATGATAACACACTAGGTAAAATAAATCATTTCACCTCTAGGTAGTCAACCTTTACAATATGTTTCACAAACTCAGCAGGTTTCATTCAATATAATGGATGATCAATAGACATCCTTTTATGTAAAAATTCAGTTGTAATATCAACCACTCTTTAGGTTGTCTATCCAGAAAAATAAATTGGAATGACTTTACGGTACGAACACACAACTATAGGTAGTTGAAATCCAATGAATGGTTAAATTTTTTTAGAAAAAATCTTGTAATTATTTCATGATATTTAACCAGAAATGGAATAATCTTTCATTCCCTTCGTGATCTAGATTCCAAATCACCATGAAAACATGAATGACCTCTTTGGTAGACAAGAATTTTACCTGACATAGATATAAATCTTTCAATTCCTTTATGCTAATCATCCAGTCCATCTTAATAATCATGTCAAATATGTGAAGATCAAGAATTAAGAATTTCTTATTGCACTAAATGTATTTAATCACAACCCAACACATGGGAAAATTGAAACATTGTTCATACATCATTCTTAAAGGTATCTAATGATCATAAAAGAACATCATATTATCGGAATGCAAATGCAACACAATAACAAAATTTGATTATATAAAATAATGTGTAGCACTGATGTCAATCAATAACAACACCATATAATATAATATAAAAAAGAACCTATAATAGTAGTTGTAAATATTTAAGATTCCCTTAGAACATGATCATATTTATAATGTCATCCGTACATATATATTTGGATATCCCACATGGCTTGATAATTTTACCCACTACAGACAGAGGCATCAACATATTCCTTGAACATCTTGGTGGGTGTGGATCATGTGTTTCAACTTTAGAAAATTTTATCAAAAAAAAAATTTAGATGGACAGATCACCCAAAAAAATATGAAATGTTTTAAGACCCTCTATACATTGAGGCCTCATATGAACATGTCTCTCGTACTAGTAAAAATGAACTTGTTGCTTCCCTATTGAAGCTAATAAAACTATTACTATGGAGAATAGAAAACTATTGCGTTTCTTTTTCTGACCAGAAGTAGAACCCTAGCTCACTTCCACACCCAATAAACATCCACCTAAACCTATCATTATATATATGTATACCTCATCCAAAGAATCCTCGTCCATTATCTCTAAAAATTATAAAATTAAATAAGACAATCATTGACCAAACACCATCTCTACTCCCTATAATGTACCATTATGCATTTAGGTAACCATTGGTGACATTTTCCAATGTTAGTTGCACCAAATCAAAAAAGCTAGTGGAGTACTCTCGAATAGTATGTTGCCTTTGCTCCAACATTAGAAACTACTGGGTATTTGTTTCACATAAATTCATAGGAAAAAACTTGTGATTAAGGGACTTCTTAAAATAAACCCATTTAGTACCTTCAAGCAAAATAGTTTTCACTATAGAACTTCATATTATTATTCCATGTTATTTGATCATATATGTGGAAAACCCCACTGAAGAATCCACAGAAATATTCAAAATGTGGAATATCCTTTAAATCCATTCAATAAACTCCTATAAAACATGTGGCCCTTTATCCCCATGTATAATTGCCAGATGATTCATTTTAAATTTTAAATATGGTCCACTGATCGACCTGGGTTGATAGAACCCATAATCCCCATAGTATTCATGGTATGGATCACTGATTCAACTAATGATGGTAACATAGGAGGATCTAGCTATGGGACTTTCATTATGTCTTACCCTCTTGTATTTGGAATAGATCTTCTAGGTTCATGTTTTTCAAACAAATGAAAAGAACAAACTATCCATTAGAAAAATCCAAATACATCCAACCAAAAACAAAAAGACTAATTAATTCATTAAAAACAAGAATTTAAAGTAGTTTTGAATCCAAAAATGAAATGGAAACACATATTTAAAAGAACATTTCAATCTAAATAAACTCCCAGCAATTTTTATTTGAATTACCTTACACAAAAAATGTCCAAAAAAATTGAAAATATAATAATTTAAATAAAGTTACCATACAATTTATTCATGTAACCCAAAAAACAAGGTCCAGGACATAATACATATTTTCTGACCACCCATGGAATGCATGGGTTCTGTAATGGGAGTGAGAGGTATGTGCCCTTTTTTTTAACCGACTGCATGAATTTTGAAGATCATACTCTTATCTACCCAAGACAATGAGACAAATAATGATATTCCTACACACTTAAGGCTGAGTAAACCTTCAGATTTAAAATTCTAACATACCAAATCTATCCAATGATACTATTATTTCAATAGTTCCCATAACATGGTGGGGTAAAACAGAGATGACCAAAAATCGTATTGAATATATGAAAATAAATGCAGACAAACAAAGTACTTTGCAGAAAAATACGAAGGGTAAAACAATGCCTAACAAGATAAACTAAGTGAACATAAAAAGTTTAGACCAAATTTATCATTTTGATTAAGCATCACCCCAAAACAATTCCATAACAAAACAATAATGTAAATAGAATCATGTGTGGTAAAATGTTCTCTTCTATTTACTTGAGTCATTAAAATTTATTTCTATATCTTCCCACATGAAGAATTAAGGTGTGATGAATATATCCTAGTATGATAACACACAAAAGATCTATAGATGTTAGAATAAAAATAATTTATAGGTCTAATAATTAAAACAAAATAGTTTTACAGGATTGTTTTTTAATCCATATGAAATCAATTTTTTAATCCTTACTTCAAATTACCAAATATTCCTGAGAAATACAAAAAATGTAGGTAGAGATAATAAAAGATAAATATACATGTGATCAAAAAATCCTGAAATCTATTATCATGTAATAAACAACTAGAAATAATAATGATCATACTAGGGATTATCTAGCCTATGAGAAATTACATAATTGAAACTCATAAGACCAAATAAGGAATGAAGTTGTGTCTGAACTTACATTGAGGTATTCTATTGACTATCTACATATTTGAGGTTACCTCCTAGTTGTGTCACACACACTAATGCTACCCATGTCTCCATGTCTAAATACACATGGTTCCTTTTGTGCATTGTTTATCAATTTTTTTTTTAGAAAAAGTGATCAAAATTTTATAAAACAATTTCAACTCTCTGAAAAAAAAAATCACGGTTTGTACATCCATTTTCCATTTCAAATCAAGGAAATTCCATTTTCAATGAAAACCCCCATTTCATAGATAAACCCAATACATTTTAAATTTAAATACATTCAATTTTAATTTTAAATACCATGGAATTAACATAAAAACCATTTAATTCATGGAATTTGAAAATTTTTATAGATCCACCTACCTCGAGAGGATAAAAAACAAAACCAAATTTGAAAACTAGGATTAGAATCCATGAGATCTTGACCCAGAAGACAAGGTATGACCAATGACTAAAAATATTTTGACAGAAAACATTAACAAATTATTATTCACAATAATAAAAAGTACCACAACCAATAACTAGTGTTAAATTTATAGAAATGCTTATCTGTTGAAAAGAAGCATCTAACCCTATTGATCAATCACAGAACAGATGGATCCAAACAGAATGAAGGCACCATAAATCGCATAGGGCATGATCACTGGCTGAGGGGAGAAGGATTTAAAATAGAATGAATCC
Source organism: Viscum album (assembly GCA_963277665.1). Taxonomy (NCBI): domain Eukaryota; kingdom Viridiplantae; phylum Streptophyta; class Magnoliopsida; order Santalales; family Viscaceae; genus Viscum; species Viscum album. Next base: position 539,116,795 of record OY728130.1, on the reverse strand, counting down.
TAAAATCCCATAGACACTCTAAAATACATATCTCTATAAATTTCACAAATATTAATACATTTACAGGTCATGAATAACTTCTAATTCTTATTATGATGAAATATACATCACCTAGAATTAAAAATAGGATTTTCAATATTTTAAAATGTGTAAACCTTTCACAACATGTATCATTATTTAGGTTCATAATCTATTCCACTACATTTTTCATGTTGCTATTACACACCATGTAATCCCATTAAACATCGTATAACATCCCAATTAACAATATAAAAGCACTATTAAAATATGAAAATAAAAAAATAGTGACATCACCATTAATTTTATTATCCTAATTCAAGGATGAAAATACATTCCAAAAGAAAAATTGAAACCCAAATAAAGTATCAGAACATACCTGATTTATTTTTAAGGTGTTATTACACTAAAAAAGATATGCACGAATATAATATATTGAATAATGATATTCCCCTGAACTGAAATTATGTTATAATTTTTGTATTAAAATGTATTATGGTAACATTATATGTATCAAGTTTACCAAACACTAATAAAAAATGTATCCCTTTAGGATTTTTTTACCAGTATATTTTGAAAATGTATTAATGATGGAAACTTCTTTGGTATATTTTAGTTACTGTCACTACATTTAATTAAGTAATATTAATGAAAAATATGGTTGAAAATAATTTAAAAAAATCATTTTGCAATTAAAATAAAAATTTTTGAAAATAATAATAAATATAGTCTTGGAAGAAAAAATTCATCAACAAGTGATGAAATATGTTTAACATTTCATAAAATCTTTTTCTCAATAATTATAATTACCAATGAGGGTAAAATGAAAGTAAAACATTATAAGAACCCATATATAACTATCTTTTAAGAATTTAGATAGATTTTTTTTTATAATGAGCACACAATCCCCCTACATGTGATTCATTCATAAACTGTCACTATTAAAAAAAGATTACTCCATAATCCATTACCCAATGTCTTATGTTTTTTTATATGCATTGTTAAGAGAATTTATAAAAAATTGGGATTTATTAAACATAATTACATTAAAATTGTTAATAATTATCTTACAATATATAATTACCTTAAAATTTCTAATCAACTATCCATTAATAATTCTTCATTAACTTCATTATTCCAGTTAAAACTGGTTTATTTCCCTATAATTTTTTGTTTTTACAGATCTTGTATTTGTAAAAATTTAATGGTTACATAATCATTAGAATATTGTTCATGTTATTTTTATAATATTTATTTAATATATACCATTTTATTAAAATTAATTTAAGTTGGTGATGAAAAATGAGTTACATTTATTCTTAGAGATTGAAATCCACACATACCCATGAGTAATATATTAATTTTTAAAAGAATGGTAAAAAATAATATATATTTTTAGATTCATAATAATATAACATATATCATATTCAATCATTAAATCTATCCATATGAAATGATATGTTTATAAGGAATGATAAATAAATCACATCACATTATGGAGATGGTTGTCCACACTTGTGTGTGAAGAAAGACATAATTTATTTTGAGAGAAAAAGGTAAATGAAATTATATGTAACATTAACATAAAAGGAATTTTTTATATTAATGATAATTATTTAATCATGTTTCTATGGTAATAAATTTTTTGGTTGGGTTTGAATAAGAAATAAACATAAATGGATTTGGTGATGATTATTACCCCTTCCATGAGAAACCTCCAATGAATATCATCATAAGCATCCTTTTGTTGGTATCTAAAGAATATAAGAACCTATATAATATTTATGGGGATTTATAGAAGTTATTCATCATAAATTTGGATTATATGAGTTACTAATTAATTTTTTATGATGATAGCAATGGTGGTTCTATGTTATAAATGTGGTGGTTTAATAACTTGAAAATACTGAGTGTATTATAATATAATAAATTCATAATCATGGGAAAGTGGCACAGTGTGTCTATGGAATCTAATAAAATATATTTTATGGCCTCCATCCACAAGTTTATATATATAATTACATTATATTTTAAACAGTTTATTATAGTTAAACACCCATTTAATTTTTTTAGACACATAAACAAATAAAATGATTTCCATAGTAATAATGAATTACCTCTAAGACCATATTATTATAATTCATTCACTACCAAAACCATATTAGTTTTCATGGTTTACTCCATACACTATCTTAGTAAATAGAGTCCTTTACTGAACATGGTTCACTCCCGGGTTCATTCTTTCTATATAATTTGATATAAATCTTTACCAAATTAATTAGAGAGAGATACAGGTTTCAACAATAATGTAATAATATCTAAAAATATGTGTAACAAAAGAATATAAATCAATCATCATATAAGAACCCATAAAAATAAATGGGTTTCATAAACATTTCAACTTTTCATAACTAAAGGAAAAGAAACAAAATTCGTAAACATCATGCACCATAAACAAAAACCGTTCCCAACAGAGTATGAATTCTATTCTTGGATAATATCCACATTAAGTAATTATTAACCCTAATGGATATCAATATAGATTGAACATATTTTTAAAAGACCCTTTTAAATCATTTCTTGAGGGGAATATCGTTTCAAATTTGGAAATTATTTTTAAACCCTAAAACATTTAAAAGACATTTTTAAATTAAAATAACATTGATAACATATAATTTAATCTTTTAAAACCCATGTTATTTATCTTTGAAAATTTTTTCCTAGTATATTCTTAAAATATTATTTAATAGAATTTTCAAAAACATATTTAGAAAAACTATTTTTTCAATAAAACAAATATCTATCCTATGAGGTAATAACATTATGTTAAACATAAAATATTATGAAAATATGGATATTCATGAAAAAAATTTCAATGTGTATTATATAAACCTTGTGAAATAATGTCGGTGCATAATATAACTTGTGTCTCAATGATTGCAGACTGAGGAAAAATTGCCTTACAGATTTTTTAATATTTAAACAGTAAATACCATGAAAAATAGATAATAAAACAGATATTTAAATAAACATAAATTTAAGGATATGTAGTATATATTACATTAATGGGTAGTCTATACACCCCATAAAATATTTGAGTTCTGAATTTTACATAAGCCTCACATAAATAAAAGTGTGGTTAGAAATCTATTTTGCTTATATCTTGATTTCCTTCATTATAATTCAAAACTCATGTATAATAAATATAATATTATCATACATCTACTATAGAACCATATTCTTATATATATAGTACCATATATTATTTAATTATAAATTAATATTACTCATTTATTAATAATTCCATGTTAATGTAATCTTTCGTGTAATAACAACTTTGTTTTTCATAAATATTTTAACTTTTCATTTGAGGTACTCTTACATAGATCATGATTTTCTAAGACCCATAATGTTAATCCTAATATCAATATAATATATATTCATTATATGTGTATTTATGGTTATTTATAAAAGTTATATTTTAAAAATAAAATACACCACCCATGGAGATAGTAGGTCATGCGTACTTATGAACACTATTATCATATTCATGTAGGATTAAAATAAATAAAATTATTAGTATATTATCATTGCAGAATAAATTTTATTTCATAAAAAACACATTTTTTTTAAATCTTTAATACATTCCATGTAAATCTTGAATGAATCACATCTCTTCATGAGGTAATAGTCTGCTAAACACATGAACAATGGTATTGTATTTAGTAAGAATATAAATCATGATTGAATATGTATGTTAAGAATAATAATAATATAATAAAAATATATTATATATATAATATAAAACCAACATTTTTCAAACTCTTAAAGTAGTTAATTGATGAATGAATAACATCAGTTTGCAAGTCTAAATTCCACTGAATACATGAACGATGATTGTGTACCAAATTTGATTGATGTCAGTGAGGTTTTTGGTCATAAAAATAACATAAAAACATATAAATATATTTAATATACTAATTAAATTGTATAAACATTAAATTAAAATAATTTAGTTTTTTTAGTAAGAAATAAAACAAAAAATGTATGCTGAAGAATGTTGCCTCTTCATTGAGTATCTCCTTTTTTTGGGACCAAATGACTTCCATGTATGGTTTTAATCACAATAAAGAACACTAAAATGAATGGATGGATGTTGGGAAGAGATTTTTACCAGATTTTTATGACCCAAAAGAGGTTTTTATCTTTGAAGAAATGATAATGAGTTGTTCCCTGTGTAATGATAGCGGATGAGATCTCCTGTAATTTCTCTTAATAATAAATTAATATAAATTAATCTCAAATTCCAAATAGATTAGTACATATCAATTTAAACTTTTATTATTATGAGGAATTTTAAATATATTATTCAAATAAAAATTATTTATGTTTTTTCTTAATTTATACCCTTATATTATGTCTTTAACACATTCAATTTTTACACTAACAACATGGATTTGTATTCCATAAGAGTCAATATTTTTACAATATAGTTTAAAAAGAATCAGAAATTAATCGTGGATAACATCTCAAATTGTTTCCAAATAAATTTTATGAATTATATATTATTTTGAATTTTATTTAATTTAATAAAATATAATATATTTTAAAATACCTTTTATATATGTTTTAACTCTATTCATTAATTTTAATTTTACAAAAATAAAAAAAATGTATAATCAAAAAAACTATTTTAATAAATATTACATATGTCATGCCCTAATAGAAAAACTTATTTATGAAAAAAAATTATCTCAAATTTAATTTATTTTAATAGTTTTAATATCATTTATTTTTTCCATTACTTTAATAATTACCACGTCATCGTTGTGATATCATTTTACATAATTTATTTTCCTAAAATTGTAAACAAATATCCATGATTAAGATAAATATATTATCATTCTATATAATATTTATGGTTTATCATATATTCTTTATAGACACATATTTAAAATTTTATACTTATTAAAATATTAGTGTGGCATGTTTGAATTTTTTTATTAAAATATTGTAAGTATCATAATGTAATATAATTTGATACAAGAGTTCATAAATTAATCAAATAGATTATTTTTTTCATTAATTACACATCCCATAAAATTTTTGTTGGTTTTAGTATAAGTTTATTATCATCTTGATAATTAATTTCAACATAAATTACCTTATTTACCCTTAATAATGGTAAGAAAATTTCTAAAAAAAATATTTATTCAAATTGTCTAATAAGAGAGACATATTTACTAAATTCATGCACTATAATTTAATATATATAATCAATTTTTCAAAATTCAAAACCCATAAGTTTATAAAATTAATTTTAAATTAATCTTGTATATATTGTGATAATACAAGATTTTAAAGTGAAAAAGTTCATGATATTAGAATGTTTTTATATCAAAATAAAATGTGAAAAATATTAAAGTGATATAAATAGTATTATTGATGTATAATATATATAATTTTACATAAGAAATTTTAAAATATAATTCTCAATATATATTATTTACTTAAAATGTTTGTTTTCATTTAAAATGGCATATTTTATATAATTTTTAAAAAATGAATCTTATCAGAAAAATACAAAACATTCAACCAATGTAATTGTTTATTTTATACCAAAAAAACTAACATTTTTTTAAATAAAATTTGAAAAATTTGAAAAATTCTTCTTAATAGAATTATTCCATTAAAAGGAGGCAAAACTAACTTTTAGAAAAAAAAATATTGTTTTTTATACATATAATTGGATAGCTTCTTATATTATGCATAGAACACTTATTAGGTAAATTTCAAATAAAATATTGAATTTAAAAAATATAAACTAAATTAAAATAATAAATTTATAGTGATTAACTTAATTTATTATGATAATATCCTTTGTGGTATAAAAATTAATTTTCCATAAAAACATATCTATTATTACCTACTGGTTTTTATCATCATTTTTAATAAATTGGTAACCCAATAAGTCATTTTATAATTAATTTATTCATATTTATTCCCATAGTTCCTATGGATAGGTGATAACTATCATAATATTAATTTTATATTCTTTTAGGTAACAGTCAGCCTTGAATTTAACAACAATTATCAAGTAAAATCAATGTTATGTGAAAAATAATATAAAATCAATGTTTCATATAATTGAACCTAAAATTTAAATTATGTATAATTAAATATACCATATAAAATAAATTTTTTAAAATTAAATTTCATAAAAATATATTGGTGTTCAAATGTCAATCCTTATGTCAACATTAGTTCTTACATAATAAATATTTGTCAAATAATTCTATAAAATTTAAATTTCTCTTATAAAATTGAAATTTGGGATTCTTGTATATAATTTTCCACATAAAAATAAAAAATGGAAATATGTAATAATATATTTTCATGGAGAAAAGGAATATGAAAAAAAAATATCCTTAATGAATAAATATCTCTATCAATAAGATATATAATAATAACAAATATATATACATGTAATATTAAAAAAGTGATGAAAAGAGAAAATCACATCACAATGAATTACATAACTAATAAAAATAAACACTATATCTTATAATTTAATTTTAATATAAGTGAATGTAAATCATCAATAAAGTATACCTATGATAATCGATGATGTCTTGTGACCCTCTCATAGAGATATATTACTCTACTATGATTTGTATATGTCTAGTTTTCACACATATCAAAAGGTCTTCTGAATGTAAAATTCCATCATCATTACTTTTAGGAAATAAAATCAATGCTTTTTAATGTTTTTTCAAAGACAATTCCATATGTTTTTCATGAATATATTTTTATATAAATCATTTATATTGTTATCACATACTACACCCATTATTAAAACCCCATTTCCATTTTAAACCCATATTTCTATAATTTCAAATAAAACACATCATATGTATCAAAAAACATATCTGAATAACTATTTTATAAATCATTTATAAATCCATTAAAGATAAATTTATCCTCAAATTGATTTAAAATCATTAATTTCTTCAATTAAAATAAAATGAGAGCCTTTAATGAAAATTAATACTACATGATTGATAATAGAATTTGGAAAAAAAATTAAAAATCAATGAAAACATCATTTTTATAGAAAATGGTCACGCAAGAGGAATTGGACTACTCCTCACAATCCTTAATAAAAAAGGGATAAATTAAAATAACAATCCAATCACTGATGTATAATTATTTATTTGATATTAAATTCTAAAACCCCTTTCCAAAAAATGCTAGATCTAGAATTCAAACCAATGTGGATAGAACAATAATTTAAATATAGGAAAACTGATTTAAAGGATTCAAAAAATATAGGATCGAAATAGTCATGTAGATTCTCAATTACAAGAGGTGGTGTGAATTTTAAGTTTAAAAACATTCATTTTTAAGATTATGGAAAACTATGTTTAACAAAGTTAAACAAGATAAATTTATAAGACCTCTTTTAGATCTTCTAAACAAACATTCTTAGTTCCAAAAATATGGTTCCATAAATGAAATATAAAGAAAGTATACAAGGAAAATATTCTTCCTTAATGTGTATAGAATCATACTTATCAAAGTATACAAAAGTACAAGACTTTATAAGAAGGATATATATTCTCCTTTTATCAAAAACATAGCAGGTATAAACTTGAAACATAAACTAGTAACAAGTATGAAATCTTTTAACCCAAAGAGTAGGGTATCCAACAACCTTGGATAATGTTCCTAGTATTTATAATTTCAAAAAATTCTATCTTACCCACACCATGGTAATCCCTCAATAGAAATATCAAAATCTATATTTCTATCCCCGCAAGCCCTAAAACTTTATGTTTGTCGACACCTCTGTCTTCCTATCCCTAGAAGTCCTCAAACATTAAGGTTGTCTACACCTCTGTCTTCCTATACCTATAAGCCCTCAATTTTACGCAGCAACAATTGGAGTTCCACAAATAAATCTGAATAATATGTTCAGAATCATACAAAGAAAATGAGAATCAGTTTCTCTAGAAATCACTTCATTTGCATGCAAACTAGAGAGTTATGGAATTGTTTTTTTTTCAGTATTATGATCTCATTAAAATGGGAACCAATTTATAGCCACATTTCTAACAGTTGGCTCCCTCCTCTAATGGTCATATATTTCCATAAATCTTAGAGGGATTTATAAATGTGTCACTCAAACATTGGTTATTTAGAAATAGATTGTATGACATCATTTCACAATGAGTATATGGAAAATGAAATTGCTTAACCAATTTATTTTTCGGAGTCTATAGAAAAGTAATGATTGAAGTCAAAGGAAAAATAATTTTCTGAGTCTAAGGAAAAATAAATTTCAGATTCTAAGGGAAAATAATGTTTGGAGTATAACCAAATAAACATTTTGGTACTAAAATCATGGATATTCAGATTTTTTTCCATGGAATTCAGAACCTGAATTCTGTAGATTTTGGAGTCTGAATTTTAATGAATTCAGAATCTAAATTTTGAAGAATTTGGTTTCTGAATTCTAAGGAATTTTGATGCCAAATTATGAGAAATTTAGGGTCTAAAATCTATGGAATTCGGATTCTGAATTCTAAGGAATTCAAAGTCTTAATTCATATGAATTCAAAGTGGTAATTCAGAGGAATTTGGAGTCTGAATTCTGAGGAATTCGGCATCTGAATTCTCTGGAATTCAGAGTCTAAATTATGAGGAATTCATATTCTAAATTCTATGGAACTCAGAGTCTGAATTTTGTCGAATTTGGAACTTGAATTTCATTGAATTCAGAAGCAGAATTTCATAGAATTCATAACTTGAAAACAGAATACACTATATCCAAGAAAATGTAGGATTCTGAGGTTTTCGATGTGAAAACGAATTTTTCCTTTGTAATATAATGAGTAATATTTATAGAGATGATAATATGAAAATTAAATCATAGGTAAGGATAAAAATTTTACATAGAAAATGGAAATTTTCAATATAGAATAAAATTTTACTTATTAGAATAATCCTTATAGAAAATTTAATTTGCGTTAAAATAAATTGTTTGGGATTTTCAGAATATAAAGGAATGGAAAATTTATAAGGAAACCTTAATGACTCAAAAATTTCCCCATTTTTTTAAAGAATTAAAATCTTTACGGAAAATAATATATGGACTATGATTTTTTCTTTATAGACATAAAAGATAAACTAATCTATATTTACTTATGGATCATGGTAAAAATGACTGACTCCTTCTTATGTTTTTAAATCCCTAAGGATCGTATTCTTGACTTCTTTAGAGATATTTTTATTTTTCTTGTATAAGGAAATAGTTTTTGAAAAAACTCCCCCTTAGATAGACTCTACCCTTACTTAGGTAATTCCCTTCTTTCCATAGTATACTTTGTATCATTCATTTCTCCCCCTTTGTTTATTTAAAAAAGGAATTAAAGGAATGAAAAAAATGTGGAACCTGAAATATTTGTACTATACAAAAGAATATATGAAGAACAACCAATATTTCATTATGATTGAAAAAATTTGTACAAGGAAGACAATAGAACAAAATATCAGATAGGGAAAAATCATCCTTCTTTATCCTTCGGTATTATCTTCTTCACAATGGATTTAATCTTCATAAGCTCCCTATGATTCTCTCTAATGTGCTTGATCAACTGATCTTGATCTTCATTTTTCTTCTCCAAAGCATTGATTTTTTATTCCCGAGCCATAAGAATTTTTGCTTGAGTCTTCATAATATCTTATTGCTTACTATTCTTTTTTTTCAAACTCAATTATGATATCTCTTTTCCTTTTACAATTTAAAGAGACTGATTAATCAAATCATTGGAATCCTGCTTTCGGGTTGTTTGTTTAAGACTAAGATTCTCATTAAAACTTGTAGTGGGATCTTTGATCTTTTTATGTTTAGTATCAAACCCATACATCACATTATCTTAAAAATCATCAAAAACTCTCAACTCTTCAATTTTCTTCTTTGACCACTTTTTAATATCTATACATGACCTCTTATGAGGATCATTCCCGATAAAGAAGGATTTGAAATTGGCCTCAAGCCTGAATTACATCTCCAAAATCATGGTAATAGAATGTGACTAATTGTATGAGTGATGAAGAATCTACCATCTTGAGTATATACATGGAAACAATAGAATAGTATCAACTAACTTCTACAATGATTACACTAGATTGTCATGTCCTAGAGAGGACGATTCCAAATCAGATTCTTGGGTTAGTGAGGATTATTTTTCTATCTCTTCTTCTTTCCTATTGGATGAACAACCAACATATTTCTTTTCCACCACATCTTTCCTTGGTGTATCAACCAACACCTATTTTCCCTTATCATATCTCGGAATTATCTATGCTTCATTTGGAGATCCATGTTCACTATCTGATAGTCTAACTATTTTATCTTCCTCAACATTTTATATTTCATCATCTACCACTAGGTCGTCTAGTTGAACAAAATCATGATTGATGTTTTCATCAAATATGGTTTACTCGCTTCTTCTTACACCTCATCATCATTTCCTTGGGAAATAATTTTGGTTGATTCAGCCTGAGAAGTTAGGATTGACAACTTTTCAGAAGGACTCTCATTCTCAAGATATTCTTCCACTTGTAATATCATATCATTTGTATCATAACTTCCTTCCTCTTCATTTTTTTTAATTTCTCTTCGTGAACTATTTCTTCACCTTATTCTGGATTTGGAATCCTTATTTTCTTTCCTGAAGTAACTGAGAATGATTCTTGCGGAAATGATTCCAGTACTTAGTCTTGTTCAGAGTCTTTCTTAGTGTCTTCGAGAAGATCTTCAACTATTTCAGCCGCTGACATCTTCTTCTTCTACTTATTTATCTTTTTAAATTTCTCAATATCCTAAGTAGTCTTAATCATCTAGTATTTATCTTCAGTAGGTTCCAAGACAAAAATAGACTCCCCTTCCTTCATATTCTTCTTGTCTTCTCTCCACTTGGAAACCACTTCAACCAGATAAATCTTTATCTTCTTAGGTTTAGGAGGTGGATATTGTGTTTCTTGAACTTTAGGATTTTTTTCTTTCACAACTGGTTCCTTCACCTTTCTCTTCTTCCCACCTTTTTTGGAAGTCTCAGCCACTTCCAATTTCTTTGATAATGCTTTGAATTCATATTTAGAACAATCATTGAATTCTCCAGATTCACTTGATAATCCAACATTCATTCTCCTCAGTGTATCATCACCCAACTACATAAACATAAAATTCCATTGCTTAGAGCTACATGAGATTTTGAATGACTCTAGACAAACTATAATATTAGAAAGAATTACTAAATACTGATGATTTGTGATTTGAGAGTCCCATTCTTGATATTCATGATTGTAATCAAGACATACTTCACAAAATTAATTTCCCTAAGGATCACCAAAAATTCCAGAATGTAGATATCACTCTTCTTTAAGGATTCCTTGTATCCTTTTCTCAGAATAAGATATCTCAGAACCCATAACTCAAGAATATAGAAAATTATATAAAGAATAACAACCTTTGGAGTATTAACTTCATTCAAACCAAGGCACTCAAGATCCTTATCCTTATCAATTGAACCTAATACATCTAGAAGATTGTGATTACATGACTCATATTCACCTTCATATGGGATTAAAATTACATTTGTAGTCATACTGTAGGGAATGGAATAGGTTTTTCGATAACACTTAAAAAAAACTTTTCTCTTACATCATCAATAAACATACGGACTCATTGAATTCTACTAGAAACTCCAGATAAATCTGATCTTGTGCCTCTGGTTTGGGTACACATAAGCTCTCCCATCCATTTAACTTTATATTCTTAGAAATAATAGTCATAAATTGAAAAAAAACTTCATATCTACAAACATATCTTTTTATATCTTCCATTCAGATATTCCCTTAACTGAAGACATTTTTTCTAAGAAGAAGCTTCCAAAGACATTCAGAATTAAAAAAACCAAGAAATTTGGAATGAGACATACGTAAAGAAGTAGGGTTTCAACAAAAAAATGTTTAATAATTAATGTGAACCAACCATCAAGGGGCCTTTATATAGGCATTTGAGGCGACGATTAATATTCCGAAAAATTTCCAATGGTTGAAATAATCTTGATATGATTTGACGGTTGAGATGAAAACCAAAGAAGGATTTCGGTAGGATCCGATATTTTGAGGTTTTTAAGGTATAACATTAAGATATAAGGAAAAGAGAATCCGAAAAAAGTTTCAAACAGAATAAAAATACCAAAAAGTAAAAACATTATTATGGAAATTTATGACATGAAATATACCTTCCAGATTTCTCATAAAAACTATTAGTAATAAGGATAATTTTTCTTGAAGACCTATATATTACCAAAATTTTAATTACAGAAATGTTACTATGAAGACATTAATTATGAGAAAAAGATTTAGTACGTAAAATTTTAATTACCAAATATTTTTGAAGATGAGAAAAAATATTTGACTACAAAAACGTTTTTGACTACGATAAAAAAATTTGACTACAAAAAACATTTTCACTACAAAAAATATTTGACTATGAAAAATAAATTTGAATACAGTTTTTTTGACTATGACATATTTTTTACAAACAGTCAATTGTACTTCTCTAATTAAAAAGAGTTTCTTACTGTAAGGATAAGGGTTTCAAAAGAGAGTTAATATGGAATATTACGTTACGATTAACATTGCTAACTTTTTGTAATACATTCAAATCTATCAGAGGATAAAAATATTTTGTGGAAATATTAACATGTCGATCTTTAATTCTGATAAATTGAATAGTGATGTCTCCTTTTTGTGTGTGATCCCTAAGAATGTGATGCATGATGTATATGTGTTTTTCACAAGAGTGATGGGAAGGGTTTTTTCTTAGGTAATTAGAAATAGTGTTATAAAAAATATCTGTGTTTTGGTAAAATTTAGGCCATAGACTGTTTATTTGTGTTGCATCCACGACACATGGTAACATAAACATCCAAATGCTATATATTCAACTTCAGCAGTGGAAAGTACTACTAACTGTTTCTTTTGGAAAGACCAAGAAACTAATGAATCTTATATGAAATGGAAAGTTCTAGATGTACTTTTCATATTCATTATACAACCACCAAAGTCATCATCCAAAAATATTTTAAAAAAAATCATTTCCAGAAGTATGAAAGAGTCCTAAGTGCACGATTCCCATTAAATAGTGAAATATTCTTTTCCCTGCTTTTAAATGATATTCCATGGGATTTGATTGATATCTTGCACAAATGCATACTAAAAACATTGAGTCTGGATGACTAGAAGTTAATTATAGTAAATTTCCTATCATACCTCTAAATTATGTTTGATCTACTACTTTTCCAACTTCGTGATGATCAAGATAATTTGAGGTACCAATGGGAGTACTTATACTTTTAGTATTATCAAGTAAACAAAATTATGAAGATATTTTATATATGTATGTTGGGATATATATGTTCTTCATAGTTTTTAAAAAATTTGAAAACCTAGAAAAAATGTTAACACACCCATCATACTCATTTAAAACTCATATTTCATTATATTTTTAGAACGAATTAGTTAATGATTACTAAGTCGAACCCTATATAATGGCATCAACATAAAATTAGAAAAATCAAAACATTTTTCTTATATTTATTTATAAAATGGGTTGGATCAGCAGTTCCCTTAAAATAATTGTTTTGTAATATAAATCATGTAAGTTTATCATACTAGGATCTAGGGGATTGTTTGTATCAATATAATGCTTTGGTAAGTTTTTAAACGCATTCGGGATGTTTTGTGCCTTCAACACTCGTATTTTGATCAACAAAAACCTCATATTTAACAAATCCATTAATGAAAGCACATCTTACATCCATTTAAAAAATATTGAAGATAAAGAATGTTGCAAATGTAACGCCCCGACCCCAGTTACCCAGATTCAGTTCATTATTACATAGCATTAGCATGATCAAAAAGAAATCATGTCCCGAAGGACAAATCAGTTTATTATTATTGGAAACATGATTCATACATAAGTTCAACTTTATAACTTGAAAATAAATACAACACTAATTTATTCCATTAGAAACATCCATGACTCATTGATTATGCCTAAAATTCACTCATAATTAACTTCTTCATGTCCTGGGAAAATGAAACATTAGAAAGGGGGGATCTCAAATGCTCAGTAAGGGTAAGCAATATAGTGGAAGATAACATAAATATTAGGCATGGTGAATAATTGAAAACCCATGCCTTTACACGTAATAAACATTAAAACCTTTATGGTAGGAATATGAGTTGATTAAATAATGCCTTAATAAAACAAAGGTAGGTGTATTCTACTAGTTGAATAACCACATGTACCATCAATATTATTTTCATAATGAAGGAATGTATAATGTTGTACATTCTGACACATTTTTCAATGCCTCGGACAAGACGTCTAAAAATGATTAAGGCCTCGGCCAAACCAATATATCAAATTGGGAAAGGCCTTAGTCAATTCCACGTCTAGTTGTCTCTTGAGACCAACTGATGCATCGAGGAGCTATAGTGGGCTCCACTCATCACATACTAATTCCAATACATTCCTCATATGAAAAGGCTGAAATATAACCTAAACATTCGTATAAAAACTGGAATACGAAATGTCAATACATTAACCATAAACCATGAATAGATTAAAAATAACACATCCACAGTCAAACATATCACCAAACCTTCAATACAATATGGAATATTTGTATCATAATGAATCTACTTCAAACAAGTATAAAATCCATCCAAGGATGTTGAAGTAAATGAAATCAAAACTATTTGAGAGAAATATATTTTTCTTTTTTGAAATCATTTAAAGATACATAATTATAAAAGAAAACATTTGTTTTGAAAATATTCCTTTAAACATGTAATGTAATCTTCGACGATGTTATAATGATGGAGAATAACTGCACTCGCCGTATAATTTAAAAATACATTCTTACCTTAATTTTTTCGATAAGGTCACAAAGTACATTGTTTGGAAAATGAATAAAACATTACTTTAAAAACATATAAGATCAAATAAAGGTATAAATGAATTTAACCCATTGATTATTAAATAGAAAAAATGTTTTCAAATATATTTTTACTAAACATGGATGTGGATTGTAAAGAGGTCCCAGTAGATACTTACGTAAAAAAACCAAGGATAATAAAGAGATTGTAGAATTAACCACTACCTTGTAATTTTCCTTGGTTGAGGGTAAGTTAACCTACAATATAATATTTAATTCATTGTTATTAAGTTATACAAGAACCATATACCTAAATATGATATCATATATGATCTTCTAATACTGCTTTGTTAATAATATTTTGGTATTATCGTCATTTCAGGTGTTAACTAATTTGTTGTCCTTTATATTTTTTGTTTCATAAGACGTGTTTGTTATGGATAGGATGTATTTGATTCATATTCAGAATGATATTGAATTCTTAAACATTATTTTTAATCATAAAATTAAAATTATTCTCGAATGATTACGATGGGGAAATAAATCTCATCGTGTTCGTGGAGACGGTAACCCTACGTACGCATGAGCGACAATATCATTCTTTTGATTTAAAATCATATGTAAATAGATATTATATCATATATACAGAATCATTAACATGTTATATATATTATTTACATGAATTATACATCATTATTATACCCATCCAAAAAATAATGTATTAAATAAAAACTACACCCCGACGTTGAGATGGTAAGCCATATGTACGCACGTACGGTGATATGTCATTCATAGGATGGATAAAAAAATGTATATGGTTGTACCAGATTTATAATAACATTTCAGTATATATAAGATACTAGAGTTATTTTTTAAGAATGGAAACAACAAGGAAAGAAGAAGGGGAAGAAGAAAAGAACTTGAAGAGGTGATAAAATATTACCTTGTCTTCGAGTTCTTCATTTTGATTTGATCGAAAGGGCTCCATAGGTTGGATTTATGACTAATGAAACGCCTCTAAGATGAATAGAGGTCAGTTGAGAGGATATTTGGGTAGGGTTTGGCCGAGGCAAATGGCTTTTAAGGTGTGAATTTGAGAGAAGGGGAATTGCCCTTTTATAAGAGGGGTGAGGGGAACCTTAGGAAAAGATTGAAATATTATTTTATAATAAAATCATTTTCGGTTTCTAATGGATGAAGAATGATTTATTTCGAGGCTATGGTGGGTATGGATTGCAAACCACTCAACCAATAGGTTTTAGACAGGTTTGTGTCACTAAATTAACCTTATCTTTTAGATTTAACTCTTAGTTAATTAGTTTGACATTTACCATATCTCTTTGTATTTTTATATTATATGGTTAATAAGCATACTATTAACATACAAGAAAACATAAAGTGGTATATTAATGACATATAAAATATTATTTAAGACATTTTTCTAAATGTTAGATTTTTAAGAATATAATATCAATTAATAATATAATATTTTTAAAAAAAAATTGAATTATGTCAATTTTGAAATTATTTAGTAAATGATTTTTGTTAAAGTCTTAAAAACCTTATTACTTCAAAATAAATTCATATTTCTAATCATAACATGTCATATTAACCTAAAAATTAGTGTAATTCGTTAAATGTCTCAAATTACATTTATTTGGATATTTGTAATATCAATAATTTTAATATTTCATTTTTAAGGTAATTACTGTGTCATCATTGTGTCATAAATAAATTAAATTATTTAATGTATGAAAATTATAAATAAAATTTCATTATATAGGAAATAATTTTATCTTTATAATGAATATTTATAGTCTAATGTATCGTATGTATAGCTCTATATTAAAAATGGTTTAGTTATTAAACATTGATTTTAACTCTTTTAACTCTTCTTCAAATAAAATAAGAATAAATGTCCTAATATATTCCAACTGGTCATAAAGAACCATATATTATTAATAAGGTTGTTTTTGGTCGAATTACACTTATCCAATAGAATTAGGACTTATGTTAGGGTAAGGATAATATCATTTTTACCCTTAATTACCCTATTTAATTTTAACCGTGGTAATTAAAAGTAAAAGGTTACTATTCACCAAAAATTATTTTCTTCTTATTAGACCACATTTTTCTTACTGATATCAACCATGTCTCTCATCATTTTGAAATTCCATTCACAGAAGTAGTAAAATTATGTTTTATGTGAATTTGTTAATTTTTCTATGAGGTAGGTAAAAGACGGTGAAAAGTTCAATAAAATTACATATATATAATATTATTACAAAATGAATCCAATGAATTACATTGATCATATATAGGTATTATTTATCTATTTTAAGCTAAAATAAATTCAAATAAAATAATAAATTATTTAAAAAATCTGTTATAAACAATAACGCGATGTTTTTCACTATTCATCAAAAATTGAAAGTTTTTATAAAAATACCAAAAATTCTCTCTAAGATAATTTTAATTTTACAAATTCAAAAATGAAGTCCATTTTGAAAAATAAAATTATTAAATTTCTAAAAGTGGGTATTACTATTCATAATGGCTAGTTTGATTGGTCGCGGTGTGTTAGAATCTCGAATTTTTGTATAGTGCTTGTTATTGAATTATTCAAAGGTAAACGTATCGTGGAAGCTTGGGGTGTTACATTCTCCCCTCATTCAAATAATTTCATCCTCAAAATTTCTAAAATATTATTGCATAAAAAGAATCAGGTGGTTCTTCATCATATGTTCGTCGGGTTCCCACATTGCCTCTTCCATCTTATGGTTTCACCATAGAACTTTTACCAGATGAGTCATTAGGTCTCTCAACACTTGTTCACTTGTATCAATAATCTTGATAGGCTCTTCACAGTAAGAATGTTCAGGTTCCTATTCTAGTACTTCATAGGTGAGTACATGTGTTGAGTCTGGAATGTATTTTCTTAACAGTTATACGTGGAACGCATCAGGAACCTTGAAGATACTTGGATTCATTTCCAAAAAATATGCTACAACTCTAATTTGTTCTATAATTTTGAAAGGTCTGATGTAACTAGGACTCAATTTACCCTTATCACCTAAATGTATAGCACCCTTCCATGAAAATACCTTCAAGAAAACATGATCTCCAACCTGAAATTTCAAATCCTTCTTTCAGTTATCATCATATCTCTTTTGCCTACTTTGGGATAATTTGATGTTGGTTTGGACTACCTTTACCTTTTCCACCATTTCCACAACAAGTTCTGGGCCTACGAGTTTTCTTTCACCAACATCATCACAACAAGTTGGTGTGAAACATCTCATTTTGTATAACGCTTTATATGGTGCCATCTGAATACTTGATTAGAAGCTATTGTTATAGTAAAATTCTTCCAGAGGTAAATATTGATCCCACATACCTTGAATGTCAAGTTAGCATGCCCTCAACATGTATTCTATGGTTTGAATAGTCCGTCCTGA
This sequence comes from Viscum album, assembly GCA_963277665.1. Taxonomy (NCBI): domain Eukaryota; kingdom Viridiplantae; phylum Streptophyta; class Magnoliopsida; order Santalales; family Viscaceae; genus Viscum; species Viscum album. The sequence continues at coordinate 539,098,299 of OY728130.1, read as the reverse complement.
TTTTCCATCAGTTTGAAGGTGGTAGGGAGTGCTCAAACAAAGTTCAGTATCCAAGGATTTCTGAAGACTTTTCCATAATATTGATGTAAAATGGGGATCACAATCAGAAACAATCTATAGGGGCACTACATGAAGTCTTAAAACATCATTAATGTACAGTCTTTCTAAACATTCTAATGGTAAATCTTATCTTATAGCAAGAAAATGTGTTGTATGGTAAGACGATCAACAATGCCTCATATTGCATCACTTCTTCTAGGATTCTTGGGTAGCCCATTATAACGACCCATACTTTACATACATTGTTAATACTTCAAAATTGAATCACACTTATTACAAAATATGACAAAACCACAAAGGACCGTATAGGTATAGTGTCTTTAGAAACTGGGAAACATAAACAACTGGTTCATAAATCTTCTACAGTGTCTCCCATTTATTTCATCTTATCTAGGGTCCCTTTTAGCATATTCTACTTAATATCCATCTTCCTGACCTGGGTAAAAGAAAACATAAAAGGGTGAGCTCAAATGCTCAGCAAGGGCAAATAAAGGAAATAAAAATCATATCATATCTTTTTGAAAATCAAAACCTGCAAAAGAGATCATAATATCTTAACATGGAATAAATCATAGAAGTGAAAATGAGATCCCCATAATCATAACATAAAACTTGAAACTTTGTGGCATGCACACATAATCATGGAAAATCATTTCTTGTTAGTCATGACTCATTGCCAAGACTATCTTAGTGGACAAAGTCCCTTTCTGAACCGATTTCACTCCTCGTTTCAGTCCTGTATCACTGAACCGAAATAACCTTCCGTTCCAGCCGTGTCTATATCATGAGATATAAAGTCTTTTCCCAATGCATTGGAGGGAGATATAGGTCCCACCCATCTTATAATGAATCCTTTCTTATGTGTGCCACATAATCATAAAACATACATCATCACATAACACATGTAACAAAAATGGGATTCTTGAAACATCATGACATCATAAATAAATTCATATAAGATAAATGAATTCATAAAAATAATTTCATCACAACATGATCAAATCAATGTAATAATAGGGATAAAAATAGAACCCTTTATTATCTTAGATGGAAAATAATTTTGATAAAACACTTGAACTCCATTCTTGAGGAAAATATCCTTTCTTCGTCAAAAACATTTTTCCTTTCATAACATGTCATACAACTTTAAAATAAAAGAAGTTGATTAAAAATAAACTTGAAAACTTGTAAAGGAAGCTTCTTGGAAATAATGTTTTAAAAATCCATTCATGTCGTATAAGTTAAAAAAAACATTCTTCGTACTTTTGTCGGAAAAGTCAAAAAGTACCTCATACGAAAAACGACAAAAGATTCCTTTCGTATCTTTTACTAAAAACTCACCGAAGGGTAAAATTGGATATAAACTATTGTAGAAGGATGGAAATAATATTACATATTCAGGGAACATGGATGTGGATGATAAAATACACCCCAGTAATTACCAAAGTAAAAACAATCTCGGATAAAAGTGAGATTGTGATATTTTCCCTTACCTTAGGTCCGATTTGCTTTGTTCATGTCCGAATCTCCTGTATAATGGTTTAAATAATGTTATTGACTTATTCCAGAATCATACATATTGATATGATATCATATAGGGTCATATTATTAGCTTCTTGTTAGTAATATTTCATTGTTACTTGTTACTCGGGTCTTTATAACGTTTTGTTCTTATGCGTGTTTTGTCGAATAAATTCTTATTCTTATCTTTAGGTTATAGATAATTCATTTCCAGAATGGTATTAGTGTAGTATATACCATATTCATTCATTCAATTCATTTATATAATCATTATGAAATGAAGATCATGTAGAACGAGTCGCATCACATCGTGGAGACGGTATTCCGTACGTACGCACGAGTGATGATATCGTTCCTATGATCGTGGAATTGTATTGGAGTATATATATATTATTTCAGTATCAATATTACTTCATAATAATCATATATAGTTACTCATTACACCATTATACCCATCCTTGTAAGGTGATGGTGGAAAATAGATTACACCACGGCGTGGATACGGTATTCCGTACGTACGCACGCGCGGTGATTTCATTTTTCCGTAGGATGGATAGAAGGTGAATTAGGGTTGTTTCATATTTATAATAACATATCAGTATGTAATTAATACTGATTTTATTACTTTATCATGAAACAACTAAAGAATAAGAAGTTGAAGAAGAAAGAAATTGAAAAGATCGGTAATGGATATTACCTCTTCTTTGGAACGCCTCTTTGAATCCCCCACTTAAGGAACTAAGATTGGTCTTTGGAGAAGACCAGGACCTCTAGGATTATTCTAGGGAAGTGGAGAGGAGAAAATGGCAGGGTTTGGCCGAGCTTGAGTGCTCAAATTGGTGTGAGGAGGAGGGGGAGGAGGTGCCCTTTTATAAGGGAGGAGAGGGGCACCTTAGGAATATCTCAATATATTATTTTATATTAAAGTCAAAATCGGTTTATAATGGTTCCAAAGGGTCTTATTTCGAAGCTAAAGTGGGGATGGGTCGAAATCCTATCAACCAATAGGATTTAGACAAGTTTAGGGTATTATTTTAACCTTATCAATTAGATTTAACTCTAAGTTAATTAATTTAACTTTTACCGTGTCTTTTTGTTTTCTTTCACTATATGGTTAATACACTTACTATAACATGCCAAACGAACCCCAAATTGTTTATTATTAATATATATATATCCTTATCTAAGTCATTTGGCTGAACCTTAGATTTTTAGGAATAAAATAACAATTAATAATATAATATTTGATTTAAAAACTATTTTGTGTCAATTTTGACACTATTTGATATATGATTTTTTTGAAAGTCATAACAGAATTATATGTTCGAACCAAGTTGATTAAATCAACACTAATATATCATAGTAACCTAGAAAATTAGTGGAATTCATAAAAAGTCTCAAATTACATTTATTTTGGTATTTATATTATCAATTTTTTCAATATTTCATTAATAAGATAATTATTGCATCATCTTTGTGTCATAAATAAATTAAATTATTTGATGTCTAAAAATTACAAATAAAATACCATCATGTAGGAAATCTTTTTAGCTTTCTAATGAATATTTACAATCGAATTTATCTTATGTATAACCCCATATTAAAAAATGATTTACTTATTAAACTTTGATTTTAACTATTTTAACCTTTCTTTAAATAAATTAATAATAAATGTCCTAATCTAATCCAAGTGGGCCTAAATGGTCATATTTTATTCCTAAGTTTGTTTTTGGTCGAATTACACTTGTCCAATAGAATTAGGACATGTGTTAGGGTAATATTGATATCATATTTACCCTTAGTTACCCTATTTACTATTAACCGCGGTAAAAATAGTAAAAAGTTACTATTCACCAAAAAATTATTTTCATCTCATTGAACCACATTTTAGTCCTTGATATTAACCGTGTCTCTCGGATTTTTGAAATTCCATTCACAGAAGCGGTAAAATTAATTTTTATGCAAAATTCAGTTTTTAACCTACCACTTAGTGGTTTCACTATTCATCAAAAATTGAAAGTTTTCAGAAAAATACCAAAATTTCACCCTAGGATAATTTCGATATTCTGAGTCCAAAAATGAAGTCCATTTTGAAAAATAAAATTTATAAAATTTTAAAAAGTGGTTATTACTATTCATAACGGCTAGTTTTAATAGCATATTGTTGTTTAGTGAAACTCGGTATTGCGTACGACGCAAGCTATCGAGGAAGGTCGCGAGTGCGTGAAAAGCAAGACAAGCAAGTGTTGTGTAGAAAAAGATTCCTTTGATGGTTTATATAACATAAAAGTCTCGGGTGTTACATTCTACCCCCCTTAAAAAGAATTTCGCCCTCGAAATTCGTCACTTTGTAACAAACAAATGAGGATACTTCTCCCACATCATATCCTCAAGCTCCCATGTAGCTTCTTCAAGTTGGTGGTTCCTCCATAAAACTTTCACCAAGCGAGTGGTCTTGTTTCGTAGGACTTTTTCGCTACGATCCAGAATCTCTATCGGCTGTTCTTCATAAGAAAGATCTTGCTCCAGCGGTACAACTTCTGAGCTGAGTACGTGTGAAGGATCTGGTGTGTACTTTCTCAAGAGAGATACGTGGAACACATCGTGAACTTGAGAGAGATTCGGTGGAAGCGCCAATCGGTAAGCTACCTTCCCAACACGATCCAGTATTTCAAAAGGACCGATATATCTAGGGCTCAACTTCCCCTTCTTTCCAAATCTCATAACCCTCTTCCAGGGAGATATTCGTAAGAACACTTTATCATCCACTTCAAACTCTAGGTCTTTTCTTCGGTTGTCGGCATAACTTTTCTGTCGACTCTGAGCTGCTCTTATGTGTTGTTGAATAGATCTGACCTTTTCTGCCATTTCATCAACGAGATCAGGTCCTAATAGCTTTCTTTCCCCAACTTCATCCCAGCAAGTTGGAGTCCTGCATTTATTTCCATAGAGAGCTTCATAAGGAGCCATCTGAATACTGGAGTGAAAGCTATTATTATAAGAAAATTCCACCAAAGGTAGGTGTTGATCCCAACCTCCTTTTAAATCCATAGAGCAAGCTCTCAACATATCTTCTAGGGTTTGAATTGTTCTCTCGGACTGACCGTCTGTCTGGGGATGATAAGCAGTGCTAAAACTCAACTCTGTATCCAGAGTATGCTGAAGACTTCGCCAGAACTTCGAGGTAAATCTCGGATCCCGATCAGATATAATAGAAAGTGGTACTCCATGCAATCTTACCACTTCCTTTACATATATCCTGGCAAGCTGATCTAGATAGAAATCCTCTCTAATAGCAATGAAGTGTGCAGACTTTGTAAGACGATCAACTATGACCCAGATAGCATTATTGCCTTTGGATGTTTTAGGAAGTCCTGTGACAAAGTCCATAGTGATGTTTTCCCATTTCCATTCGGGTATGGGTAATGGTTGTAACATCCCCTTAGACTTCTGTCTCTCAGCTTTAACTTGTTGACAAACCAAGCATCGAGAGACATATTCAGCAACATCTCTTTTCATGCCATCCCACCAGAAGTAATCTTTCAGGTCCCTATACATCTTCGTGCTTCCAGGATGAATAGAGAATGACGAACTATGAGCCTCATCCAGCAGCTCATTCTTTAATTCGGGGATGGGAGGAACGCAAACCCGATTCCTGAACTTTATTATCCCATCACAATCAAGGTTGATTTCAGGAACATTTCTCACCTTCTTTTGTAACTCGACATCTTCTTTCTGTACCTCTTTAATCTTCACATGTATAGATGGTTGAACATTCATTTGAGAAAGATAAGATTTTTCCCCTTCCATTATAATTCCAAGATCCATCCTTTGTAAATCCATAAATATTGGATCTTTTGTGATCCTCATCATGGATAAACTAGCATGGTCTTGTCGACTTAATGCATCTGCCACCTTGTTTGCTTTCCCAGGGTGGTAATGGATTGAGCAGTCATAATCCTTAATCAGCTCCAACCATCTTCTTTGGCGCATATTCAGCTCCTTTTGTGTGAAAATATACTTTAAACTTTTATGATCAGTATAAATATCACACCTTTCACCATAAAGGTAATGCCTCCAAATCTTTAATGCAAAGATTACCGCAGCCAACTCCAAATCATGTGTTGGGTAATTTTGCTCATGGATTTTCAACTGTCGTGAGGCATAAGCTATCACCATATCATTTTGCATAAGAACACACCCCAATCCCTTCTTGGATGCATCACTGTAGATCACAAACCTTTCTCCACTACAAGGCAGTGTGAGCACAGGTGCACTGGATAACCTTCTTTTCAACTCCTTGAAATTCTCTTCACATTCCTCTGTCCAGACAAACTTAACTCCTTTCCGAGTCAACTTGGTGAGTGGATTAGATAATCGTGAAAAATCTTTTACAAAACGTCGATAATATCCAGCCAAACCAAGAAAACTTCGGATCTCAGTTACTGTTGTTGGTCTTGACCATCTTTCGATAACCTCTGTTTTTGCTGGATCCACAGATATCCCCTCTTTTGAGATTATGTGACCCAAAAATGCAACTTTTTGAAGCCAAAATTCACACTTGGTAAATTTGGCATAAAGCTTCTCCTTTCTCAGGGTCTTCAATATAATTCTCAAGTGATCTTCATGCTCTTCCTTGCTCTTTGAATAGACAAGAATATCGTCTATAAAGACTACCACAAATTGATCAAGATAGTCTCTAAAGACTCTATTCATTAGATCCATGAAGATAGCAGGGGCATTAGTAAGACCAAATGGCATCACTATAAATTCATAGTGTCCATACCTTGTACGGAAAGCCGTCTTTGGTATATCCTCCCTTTTGACCCTTAATTGATGATACCCTGAACGAAGATCAATCTTGGAAAAGTATTGAGCTCCGTGTAGTTGGTCAAATAAGTCATCAATGCGTGGGAGAGGATATTTGTTCTTCATAGTGATCTTGTTAAGTTCTCGATAATCAATGCAGAGTCTCATTGATCCATCTTTCTTCTTAACAAATAGAACAGGTTCTCCCCAAGGTGACGCACTAGGGCATATGAATCCCTTATCAAGATTCTCTTGGAGTTGCTTCTTCAATTCCTGCAACTCAATTGGGGCCATTCTATAAGGTGTCTTTGAAATAGGCAAAGCACCCGGTACGAGTTCTATTGAAAACTCAACTTCATGATTTGGTGGAAGACCCAGTAATTCCTCCGGAAAGACATCATCAAACTCCCGTACAATGGGCATATTCTTAATCTTGAGTTTCTCACCAACTATTTGAGATAAATAACCTTCATTTAGTGGAATCAATACCCATAAGATGGAAGAAATTTCCACTGGAAGGTTATGTTCATCCTTGCATTGATAGACGATCGTAGGTTGATCTGGAATATGAAATGTGACTTCCCTTCTTTGGAAATTGATATGAGCTCCATGTAGAGAAAGCCAATCCATGCCAAGAATCACATCAAATTCCACTAAAGGAAGGATCACAAGATTTTCAGGAAGCACTTTCCCACAAACTTCGATCGGAGAAGAATTATAAACTTCTGATGCGATTGATGTGCCATTAGGTGTTGTCACAGCTAACTCAACATCTAATTGTTGAGGTAATACGGTGATACCCTTAGAAAATTTTTCAGAAATAAAAGAGTGGGTGGATCCAGAATCAAATAAAACATTTGCTACTTTAGAGTGGATGGTAAGTGTACCTTTCACCACATCGTTATCGTACTCCACATCGCTGATAGAAATTGCATGTGACTTTCCTTTGTCTTTAGCCTTAAGAGTTTGTTGACGTCGACAATCATCATCAACCCTTGGATTTGGGCATTGATTGGCATAATGCCCCATCTCCTTGCACTTGAAACATTGAAGTGTAGTAGGTTCATTTTGTGTATCCCTTCCTTTGTTTGCATCATTAGACATCTTCTTCCCATTATCACGGCATTCAAATGCCCGATGACCTTCCTTTCCACATTTAAAACATTTACTTGTCCCTTTAAGACAACTCCCTCCATGTTTCTTTCCACACTTTGAGCATAAGGGAAAGTTCATCTTCTTTTCCGTGTGCTCTTTAGATTTTTCTTTGAATTCCATCTTCCTCTTCTTATCAAACCCATGTGACTGATGGGTAACTCCAATCTCCATCTCGACTTTGAGAGCACATCGAACGATTTCCTCGTAGCTATTGAAGTCCCTTATGGCTAACGCCCTTCGAAGACTTGGTTTTAAGCCACTAAAGAATCGGTCGATCTTACTCTCAGGTTGGATAATAATACCAGAAGCGTACCTTGAAAGTCTTGTAAAATTTGCTTCATAGGTACTAACAGATTCATCATCCCTTTGCTTCAGTTCAAGGAACTCTTTCTCCATCTTTGTTCGGAGAATACGAGGGAAGTACTTGTTGAAAAATAAGTTCTTGAACTCGTCCCATTCCATAGACTCAATTTCATCCCTTTGCCTCGTATTCTTAACAAGATTCCACCATTGATCCGCATCTCCTTCCAAACGATACACTGCTAGGATGACTTTATCATGCTCAGAACATTGAAGAACTGAAAATATCTTTTCAGTAGTACTAATCCATTGTTCAGCAACTAATGGATCAGTAGACCCGCTGAAAGAAGGTGGACGCTGCCTCATGAAGGATTCAACAGAATGTTGCTCCCTCCTTTGCTCATTTGGAAATCCTGCATGATTCATAGCTTGAGAAAGTTGTGTGAGCATGGCTACAAGATTTTGCATTCCAGCTCCCATATCGTTTGGTTGCTCAGGGGGACAATCATTGCATTGTCCATCGCATTCCGCATTAACACGGTTCCTTCGGGTTCCAGCCATTGACTAAAACCAAGAAGAATAGTGTGAGCAACACTAATTATAATAGGAAACCCCATAATTCAAGAATAAAATTTTCATGCTTATGGTCTTATCCTAGGTTATTCATGGCCATTTCTAAGATTGTGTTCTATGCTTAGACTTATCCTTAGGGTTCTTACTAAGGCTTTCACATCCTAGTTTCCAAAGGTTGACTATACCTTTCCTCTGATACCAACTATAACGACCCATACTTTACATACATTGTTAATACTTCAAAATTGAAGCACACTTATTACAACATATGACAAAACCACAAAGGACCGTATAGGTATAGTGTCTTTAGAAACTGGGAAACATAAACAACTGGTTCATAAATCTTCTACAGTGTCTCCCATTTATTTCATCATATCTAGGGTCCCTTTTAGCATATTCTACTTAATATCCATCTTCCTGACCTGGGTAAAAGAAAACATAAAAGGGTGAGCTCAAATGCTCAGCAAGGGCAAATAAAGGAAATAAAAATCATATCATATCTTTTTGAAAATCAAAACCTGCAAAAGAGATCATAATATCTTAACATGGAATAAATCATAGAAGTAAAAATGAGATCCCCATAATCATAACATAAAACTTGAAACTTTGTGGCATGCACACATAATCATGGAAAATCATTTCTTGTTAGTCATGACTCATTGCCAAGACTATCTTAGTGGACAAAGTCCCTTTCTGAACCGAGTTCACTCCTCGTTTCAGTCCTGTATCACTGAACCGAAATAACCTTCTGTTCCAGCCATGTCTATCTCATGAGATATAAAGTCTTTACCCAATGCATTGGAGGGAGATATAGGTCCCACCCATCTTATAATGAATCCTTTCTTATGTGTGCCACATAATCATAAAACATACATCATCACATAACACATGTAACAAAAATGGGATTCTTGAAACATCATGACATCATAAATAAATTCATATAAGATAAAGGAATTCATAAAAATAATTCCATCACAACATGATCAAATCAATGTAATAATAGGGATAAAAACAGAACCCTTTATTATCTTAGATGGAAAATAATTTTGATAAAACACTTGAACTCCATTCTTGAGGAAAATATCCTTTCTTCGTCAAAAACATTTTTCCTTTCATAACATGTCATACAACTTTAAAATAAAAGAAGTTGATTAAAAATAAACTTGAAAACTTGTAAATGAAGCTTCTTGGAAATAATGTTTTAAAAATCCATTCATGCCGTATAAGTTAAAAAAAACATTCTTCGTACTTTTGTCGGAAAAGTCAAAAAGTACCTCATACGAAAAACGACAAAAGATTCCTTTCGTATCTTTTACTAAAAACTCACCGAAGGGTAAAATTGGATATAAACTATTGTATAAGGATGGAAAAAATATTACATATTGAGGGAACATGGATGTGGATGATAAAATACACCCCAGTAATTACCAAAGTAAAAACAATCTCAGATAAAAGTGAGATTGTGATATTTTCCCTTACCTTAGGTCCGATTTGCTTTGTTCGTGTCTGAAGCTCCTGTATAATGGTTTAAATAATGTTATTGACTTATTCCAGAATCATACATATTGATATAATATCATATATGGTCATATTATTAGCTTCTTGTTAGTAATATTTCATTGTTACTTGTTACTCAGGTCTTTATAACTTTTTGTTCTTATGCGTGTTTTGTCGAATAAATTCTTATTCTTATCTTTAGGTTATAGATAATTCATTTCCAGAATGGTATTAGTGTAGTATATACCATATTCATTCATTCAATTCATTTATATAATCATTATGAAATGAAGATCATGTAGAACGAGTCGCATCACATCGTGGAGACGGTATTCCGTACGTACGCACGAGTGATGATATCGTTCCTATGATCGTGGAATTGTATTGGAGTATATATATATTATTTCAGTATCAATATTACTTCATAATAATCATATATAGTTACTCATTACACCATTATACCCATCCTTGTAAGGTGATGGTGGAAAATAGATTACACCACGGCGTGGAGACGGTATTCCGTACGTACGCACGCGCGGTGATTTCATTTTTCCGTAGGATGGATAGAAGGTGAATTAGGGTTGTTTCATATTTATAATAACATATCTGTATGTAAGTAATACTGATGTTATTACTTTATCATGAAACAACTAAAGAATAAGAAGTTGAAGAAGAAATAAATTGAAAAGATCGGTAATGGATATTACCTCTTCTTTGGAACGCCTCTTTGAATCCCCCACTTAAGGAACTAAGATTGGTCTTTGGAGAAGACAAGGACCTCTAGGATTATTCTAGGGAAGTGGAGAGGAGAAAATGGCAGGGGTTGGCCGAGCTTGAGTGCTCAAATTGGTGTGAGGAGGAGGGGGAGGAGGTGCCCTTTTATAAGGGAGGAGAGGGGCACCTTAGGAATATCTCAATATATTATTTTATATTAAAGTCAAAATCGGTTTATAATGGTTCCAAAGGGTCTTATTTCGAAGCTAAAGTGGGGATGGGTCGAAATCCTATCAACCAATAGGATTTAGACAAGTTTAGGGTATTATTTTAACCTTATCAATTAGATTTAACTCTAAGTTAATTAATTTAACTTTTACCGTGTCTTTTTGTTTTCTTTCACTATATGGTTAATACACTTACTATAACATGCCAAACGAACCCCAAATTGTTTATTATTAATATATATATATCCCTATCTAAGTCATTTGGCCTAACCTTAGATTTTTAGGAATAAAATAACAATTAATAATATAATATTTGATTTAAAAACTATTTTGTGTCAATTTTGACACTATTTGATATATGATTTTTTTGAAAGTCATAACAGAATTATATGTTCGAACCAAGTTGATTAAATCAACACTAATATATCATAGTAACCTAGAAAATTAGTGGAATTCATAAAAAGTCTCAAATTACATTTATTTTGGTATTTATATTATCAATTTTGTCAATATTTCATTAATAAGATAATTACTGCATCATCTTTGTGTCATAAATAAATTAAATTATTTGATGTCTAAAAATTACAAATAAAATACCATCATGTAGGAAATATTTTTAGCTTTCTAATGAATATTTACAATTGAATTTATCTTATGTATAACCCCATATTAAAAAATGATTTACTTATTAAACTTTGATTTTAACTATTTTAACCTTTCTTTAAATAAATTAAAAATAAATGTCCTAATCTAATCCAAGTGGGCCTAAATGGTCATATTTTATTCCTAAGTTTGTTTTTGGTCGAATTACACTTGTCCAATAGAATTAGGACATGTGTTAGGGTAATATTGATATCATATTTACCCTTAGTTACCCTATTTACTATTAACCGCGGTAAAAATAGTAAAAAGTTACTATTCACCAAAAAATTATTTTCATCTCATTGAACCACATTTTAGTCCTTGATATTAACCGTGTCTCTCGGATTTTTGAAATTCCATTCACAGAAGCGGTAAAATTAATTTTTATGCAAAATTCAGTTTTTAACCTACCACTTAGTGGTTTCACTATTCATCAAAAATTGAAAGTTTTCAGAAAAATACCAAAATTTCACCCTAGAATAATTTCGATATTCTGAGTCCAAAAATGAAGTCCATTTTGAAAAATAAAATTTATAAAATTTTAAAAAGTGGTTATTACTATTCATAACGGCTAGTTTTAATAGCATATTGTTGTTTAGTGAAACTCGGTATTGCGTACGACGCAAGCTATCGAGGAAGGTCGCGATTGCGTGCAAAGCAAGCCAAGCAAGTGTTGTGTAGAAAAAGATTCCTTTGATGGTTTATATAACATAAAAGTCTCGGGTGTTACACCCATGGAAAATTCCATCATAATATTATCCCATTTCCACTCAGGTATTGGAAGAGGTTGCATGACCCCTCCAGGCTGTTTCCTTCCAGCTTTCACTTATTGACAAACCATACATCTTGACACAAAATCAGCAATCTCCCTCTTCATGTTATCCCACCAAAAATATTCCTTCAAATCTCTATACATCATAGTGCTACCAGGGTGTATAGAGAAATTGGATCTATGAGCATCATCTAACAATTCCCTTTTTAGATCATGTATATCAGGAACACAAAGACTCTTCCCAAATTTCAAAATATCATATTCATATATAATTTCACTCAATATCCAATCATTCACTGCTTTAATATTCTTTTGAAACTCCTTGTCATTGATCTGAGAACTCTTTATCCTTTATAGTAAAGATGGTTTGGCATCTATTTGAAAAAGCATTGATTTTTCATCTTCCATGGTTATTCCCAAATCCCTCTTTACTAGATCCATGTATATAGGATCCTTTACAACTCTCATTGTGATAAAAACTCAATGATCCTTTCTACTCAAAGAATTTTCCACCTTATTTTCCTTTCTTGGGTGGTAGTGTATAGTGAAATCATAATCCTTGAGTAGTTCATTCCATCACCTTTGCCTCATGTTGAGTTCTTTTTGAGAGAAAATATACTTCAAACTCTTATGATCATTATAAATCTCACATTTTTTCACCATATATATAGTGTCTCTATATCATCAATGTAAACATTACATCTTCTAACTCAAGATCATGAGTAGGATAGTTTTGTTCATGAATTTTTAGCTATCGTGATGCACAAGAAATAACTCTATCATTCAGCATAAGGACACAACCAAGTCCTTTCATTAAGGAATCACTATAAATTACAAACCCATCATTCCCTAATGGTAGATACAATATAGTAGCATTGAATAATCTTCTCTTCTATTCTTTAAAACATTATTCTTACTCTTTTTCCAAACAAATTTAACCCCTTTACGTGTGAGCTTGGTTAATGGGTTAGCCAATCGGGTAAAATTCTAGACGAAACATCTATAATAACCTGCTAAACCAATAAAACTATGTACCTCATTTATACTTTTCTATACAAGAAATTCATGGATTGCCTTTGTCTTAGAAGGGACAACAAAGATTCCATCCTTAGAGAAAATATATCCAAGAAAATAAATCACCTGAACCCAAAATTCACACTTACTAAACTTCCCATATAATTCATTTCTTATAAGGGTTTTAAGAATGGTGTCCAAGTGATTTTCATGATCTTCCTAGATTTTGGAGTGTACTAGGATATCATCAATAAATACCACTACAGTTTCATCAAGATATTCCTTGAAAACTCTTTTCATTATATCCATGAAAATAGAGGGTACATTAGTCAGCCCAAAATGCATTACGGTAAACTCGCAATGCTTGTACCTAGTTCGAAATGCCGTTTTTGGAATGTCTTCCTTCTTCACACACAACTAATGATATCCAAATCTAAGTCTAGTCTTTGAAAAATATTAAACTCTATGAAGTTGGTCAAATAAATTATCAATGTGGGTTAGGGTATACTTTTTATTTATTGTTATAGCATTGATCTCCCTATAGTCAATGCACACCCTCATAGATCTATCTTTCTTCTTAACAAAAAGAACAGGGGCTCTCCATGGAGAAACACTAGGGATAATAAACCCTTATTACTCAATTCCTCTAGTTGTTTCTTTAGTTCCACTAATTATATAGTGGCCATTCTATAAGGGTTCTTTGATATGGGCTATGAACCAGGAATTAAATCAATAGAAAACTCAATTTCTCATTCTGTAGAATGTTTAGGTAAATCTTCTAAAAACACAGCTATATATTCTTTCACAATAGGTACATCCTCTATTTAAAAATTCTTCTCCTCACCCATAGTTATTTCATCCTCTTCCTCTATAATAATTGAATTTAGTTGACCTATTGGGGGAGGATCTATATAAGAATGATGTGGGGATGTTTCTGCTCTAAAGATAAGGTGTTCTTTATCATTGTCATAAAAAAAATCATAACTTCCTTCTTATTATAATAAATTTTTGCATCATGGTCTGAAATCCAATCCATTAAAAGTATTATATCAAATCTAGTCATGGGTATAACTATGAGATCAGCTAATAAATAACATTTATGTGCCTTAATAGGGACAGATTCACAAAACGTTGTTACAATGATACATCCCTTGGGAGTTTTGAATGAAAAATCCCATATTAAATCAAATGGGAAATATCTAATTTTCTTAGAAAATTGGGAAGATATGAAACAATGCAATGGTCTAGAATAAAATAAGGCATTGGCTAAACTTGAGGAAACCATTAAATTACCTTCCACCATGTATTTCGGAGCTTCAACCTCAGTAGTAGTGATCGCATAAGCATGGAATTGACCCCTTGACCTTTTCTAATGTAAGTTTCCTTGGGGATTAGGACATTCACTTGCATAATGTAACACCCTGAGATTTTAAGGAAAATATTCTTTTAATTTCATTAATGTCTTGTGTTGTATGCTACACCAAGATTACCTTGCGCTATATGCAACACCGTATTAGCTTGCAGTATACGCAACACTACTCTTGGATCGTGTTACACACAATTTTGATAATAGTTATTCTACGCAACATTGAGTATATATATATATATATATTCAATGTATAAATTAAATATGGTTGGATTCTGTTATACGAAACAATGAAGGATTCTTTCACAACACGCAACCCTGACTTGGCTTGCATTACACGCAATCGCGACCTTCCTCGATAGTGTGTGTTGTACGCAATACCGGGTTTTACTAAACAACGATATATTATTATAATATTATTATGAACTAGCCGTTATGAATAGTATTAACTAAATTTTGAATTTTATAACATTATTATTCATCTTACACATTTTCTAGTACATGTTATAAGAAAAAAATAAATTTTTCGGGTAAAATAAGTATTTTTCAAAAAATGCAGTTTTGTCACCTTTTGATGGCGCACCCACTTTAAATATAGTTTTTGACATGTTTATAAGTTCAATTTGACAAAATAAAATTCTTATTTGGAATCAAGAAATAAAAATTTACTTTGGATAAATTTTTTGTATTATTCTGGTTACTTTCATATTTTGATGAATAGTAAAAACACGCTATATTTTAATGAAAAACAACTTTTTTCATCGTAATAATTTAAATGGTTAAATTATAATATTGAATGGTTTTAAAGTATAAATAGAATATATTTTTACCATTTAATATAATTTATGTCATTATCATTGATTTTACATTGAATTCATAGGTTAAATCAATTCAATCTTTTGCAATGTTTTAAACAAAAACCCGTTTTCATTCGACAACGGGATTAATTTAAATTTAATTTCTGCAACTTCTGTGTATTGAATTTGAAAAAATGGATTCCATATTTGGAATCAGTGGGTCCAAATTATGTTAATAGGCTAATTTTTATTTTTGAGAATTATGAATAGTAACTACGGTAAATTTTATTTACCGTAGTTAAAGGTAAATCGGGTAATTAAGGGTAAATATAATATTATAGAATTACCCTAACACATGCCAAAATTCTATTGGATGGCTAAAAGTAAACCCATATCAACAAAGGGTCGGATTTGATTAATTTTATGGACTTTTGACCATGAAAATAATTTAATTATTATTAAAACCAAAGAAAGTGACAACATGTCACTCTCTTAAATCATATAAGTATAATAATTTTAATTTATTGATAAACATCATAAAACTTTGAAAATGAATAGTCTCCAGAAATCTAATAAAATTATCTACATCATGATAATTTATTTAGAATTTTTAGGGATTAAATAATTGTCATTAATGGTGATACATTAATGAAACGGAAATTATTTATTAAGTGGAAAATAAGTATTATAGTTTTTATTGAAATAATAATACAAATTAAAAGGCCCAAAAACCTGAAAAAAACTTATTGGTAGTGTATATATACACCTTAATCATCCAATTACCTAATATATAACCGTTTGGATCCTTATAAAAGTGATTATGACACTTATATTATTTTATTTTAAATGATGCCAAAGTTGTCACCTTCATAATTTAATAAATATAACAATTTAAATATTGTTATTTTAAGATGATAAATTAGAGTAAAAATATTATTGTGAAAGTAATAGATTTATCTTCATCATATGATTTTATTTTAAATTTTTATGCAACAAATAATTATATTAAATAATTATACAAAAGTTTTGTATTAATTATTTTATTAAGAGATAAACCAAATAAATGGTTTTAAAAATAATAAAATAAATATTATATGAACTATTTAATGTGATCCACTAATTTTATAGATACATATGACCTTTTATTAATATATTAAAGCTTTTAGTTCTAACATATCTTCTGTATATATGTTATTTAAATTCAAATAAATGAATAGTGTCAAAATTGACACTATTGTTATTTTATAAAAATAACATATTATAAAATTGTTTAAAAATCACAAAAATATTTAAAAATTATAAATTTAAATTTATATGGTCTATAATGTTATGAATTAAACAATTATGGAAAATTCACAACAAATAAGTAATTATTTGTTATAATTTTAAATTTAGAATTTTATTACCACAAATAAACTTAAATAGATTAAATTAGGATAAATCAAAATGATAAGGTTTAAAATAAGATCCAAACATGTCTAAATTTGATTTGTTGATGATATTACAACCCTATCTCATCTAATATTCGGATATGAGTCATTTTTGGAGGTTTTTAAGTGGGGTTAGATTTATTATAAATTAATATTATTAAAAATTCCAAAGGTGCC
Organism: Viscum album; assembly: GCA_963277665.1. NCBI lineage: Eukaryota > Viridiplantae > Streptophyta > Magnoliopsida > Santalales > Viscaceae > Viscum > Viscum album. The sequence continues at coordinate 539,081,245 of OY728130.1, read as the reverse complement.
CCTCTCCTCCCTTATAAAAGGGAACCTCCTCACTCTCCTCCTCACACCAATTTTAGCCTTCAAGATCGGCCAAACCCTGAAAAATTATCTTCTCTACTTCCCTAGAAACATACTAGAGGTTCTGGTCTATTTAAAGACCAATATTAGTGCCCTAAGAGGAGGTTTCAAAGAGGCGTATCGAAGAAGAGATAATTTTTTCTCCCGATTCTTTCAAGCTTCTTTCTTCTTCAACTTATTCTTCTTTAGTTGTTTCATTATAAAGTAATAAAATCAATATCACTAATATACTGATTTGTTATTATAAATATGAAACAACCCCATTTCACCTTCTATCCATCCTATGGAAAACAAAATCACCAGGCGTGTGTACGTACGGAATACCGTCTCCACGCCGTGGTGTAATCTATTTTTCCACCAACACCTTACATGGATGGGTATAATGGTGTAAAGAATAACTATACATAGTTATTATAACATCATACTGATTATGATATATTTTATCATCCACTCCACTCCAATTCAATAATTATGGAAACGATATCATCGTTCGTGCGTACGTACGGACTACCGTCACCACGACGCGAGGAGATTCATTCTCCATGTTAACCATTTAAGAATGATTATAAAGTATATATAAGAAATAATAATAAAATATATGACATTATAAAGCTACTGGATTTATGTATATATGTATTTCATCTACTTAATTCCATTCAACTCAATAAGGAAACGAAAACAGTGTTCATGCGTACGTACGGCCTACCATCTCCATGAACGGTGTATTTCTTTCCATTTATAGATCTATTATATATATGTATATTCTAAATATATATTAGATATAAATCATGCTTTATATTATGTAATTATGTAATCGTGATCTAAGTAATCATATGAATAATTACAAGTCAAAACACGGACAACAAATGAAACGATTTTACCCAAAACACTCTTTAACATGGAATTTACAAAAGAACTGGTAATATAAAGTCATAAGTGAACCATATATGATATCATAACAATGAATATGATTCTGTAATAATTCAATGACATTATTTAAATCATTATACAGGAGTTTCGGATACATATGAAGCATATCGGACATAAGGTAAGGGATAATTTTGCAAATCTCATTTTTATCTGAGATTGCTTATACGTAAGTATTTACTGGGGTTATTGTTATCATCCATGTCCATGTTTTATAAAAGTGTTTTATGTATGTTTAAATTAATTTTTACCCATTTTTACTTTTACTACATGGTATGTAAGGAATCTTTCTTTTGTTTACATTACGAGGTGCTTTTTTGACTTTTTTGGCAAAAGTACGAGTAGAATGTTTTTTTAACTTATACGGCGTGAATGGATTTTTACGATTTTTATAAAGCCTTATTTTCAGGAAGATTCCTCCAAAATATTTCATTACTATTTTCAAAAAAATCCTTTTATTTTAAAATTGCAAGACATTTTGTGGAAAGATATTGATTTTGAAGAAGAAAGGATATTTTCCTCAAGAATTCATTTCAACTGTTTTATCAAAACCATTTTTCAACTAAGATGAAATTATTTCGTATGTGTATGTTTCAAGTATAATGTCTCTATGATTAACATGGTTTCACTTTTCTTATTATGAAATGATATCCATTTATTTTATATGGATTATGTGATGATGAGATGATGGTTATGAAACCCATTTTATTCGTTGGGTTATTAAATATGATGTATGTTTATTTTTTGGCACAAGTATGAATGATTTCATTATGATATAAGTGGGAACTATATCTCCCTCCAATGAATTGGGTAACGATTTTATATCTCATGAGATAGACATGGCTAGAACAGTAAGTTAATTCGGTTTAGTGTTACATGACTGAAACGAGGAGTGAACTCGATTCAGAATGGGACTTTGTCCACTATGATGGTCTTGGCAGCAATGTCTTGGCTACTATGGAAATCATTACATGTGCTTAATAGATTCCACAATTACATGTTTTATTCCCATTCTATTTTATCATGGTTTATGTTCCATTATGGTCTATGCCTTATGTACTTCCATATTTTATGTCGTTGCTCAAGATTTTAATGTTTAAACATTATGTTCATGTTTTTAAGTTCCAATGTATATGGTATGTTTTATTTTATCCATGCTTACCCTTACTGAGCATTTGAGCTCACCCTTTTTATGTTTTCTTTTCCCCCAGAATCAAAAGAAAGGTTTTAGGTCAGGAAACAAAAAGTAGAAGATCTTTATGGGAGATGTTGAAGATCTTTCACCACGATTAGAAGATTACATTCTGAGTTTCCAAAGACACTAAACTATTACGATCCTTGTGTGTCTGTTATTGTTATGTATTAGGTATTCCGCTAAAGTAATGTAATATCCATGTTCTTCAAGCTTTGGGTATCTACATTTGGTATCAGAGGAAAGGTTTAGTCAACCTTTGGAAACTAGGATGTGAAAACGTTAGTGATATCCCTAGAGATATTTCTAAGGTATGTCTAGGGATGTACCTAAGGATAAGAATACGTATAGGATATAGTCCTAGAACTATGGTAACGATCTTCTAATTTAACCTAAGATGTTAGATATTGAGGGTGCTCCCCCTTTACTATGTTGTTTTCCCTAGCATGATTTTTTCTTCTCACACTATTCTTTTTGGGTTTTAGAAAATGGCTGGAAACAGGAAGATTCGTGATAATGGAGGATATGACGGACAATGGGATGATTTTCTTCATGGGAAACCAAATGAAACGGGATCTGGAAGTCCAAACATCGTTATTATGCCTAATCAGCAATCTCATAATATGATCAATAATCTCAACTTTGGTAAGTTTCCCGACTCAGATAATAAGAGAAAGATGGAGTTTCATGATGATCACAAAGGAAATAAAGTTCAATTTCCCTCATGTAAATCATGTGGGAAGAGGAATCAGGGAGATTGTTTCAAAGGAACTGGATGATGCTTTGGGTGTGGAAAAGAAGGACACAAAGCCAGTAAGTGCAAAGGAAAAGGTTCAGTTAACACCATAGACAAGGATAATGGTATTGCTACGACATCAACAATGATTAGATGTTTTAAATGTGGAATGTACGGGCATTATGCAAACCAATTCCCTAATGGAAAATCTCATGAAGAGAATCAGCATGGGAATATGGGTAGTATTTATGTGGATGATGATGAAGAGACTAGAAATGATATATGAGCTGAAAGAAGTGTTGAAGCTCAGTCAGTTGTTTTAGAAGGTAGTGGAATGATTGTATGTTTATCGAGAGTTATGTTGTATAGTTAATGGTACTATGGAATAAAGAATCATCTAAGGATTGTTACACTATTATTTTTCCTAAAAGTATTTGAAAGTATATGTTGAATTGGACCAGTAACCATGAAATGTTATTCAGATATTTTTGTAAAGTAGATGATATGCGCATAATGAAGGAATAAGAAGACAATGAGATGTTTGATTGTATTCATGAGCTCATGATTGATATAAGGACTAAGTGATATCATGGTTTGAGTATATCACTACGGGAAAAATGGGTATCTGCGACGGGCTATTTGCGATGGGGATAAATCTCGTCGCAAATAAGTAGTTATTTGCGACGGGATAGCTTTCCTCGTCGCAAAAGGACTGGCGTGCTTTGCCCGCCAAATCACGGGAAGGTTAGTTGCGACGGGCGGTTACCGCCCGTCGCAAATAACCGGCAGCGGTAAAAGATATTTGCGACGGGAATATACCCCCCGTCGCAAATAGTATGTTGGCAGGTTGTTATTTGCGACGGTTCCCGTCGCAAATGACTATTTACCCGTTGACCGTATTAAATGCGGGCTAAGGTATTTGCGACGGTACCCGTCGCAAATACACCCGTCGTAAATAATCTAACCTATAAATACCCCCCCATCCGTTTTTTTCATTCATTCTCAAACACCATCTTCTAGTTCTCTCAAAACTCTATTTTTAGAGTTCAGCGTTTCTTAAGTTTCATTTTTTTTCCGGAGTTGATGTTGAAGTTTTCAACAGCGATCAGAGATCAACCTCAGATCCATTTTAAAGGTATTTATATTCATTTTAATTTAATATTTATTTTAAATTTTTTATTAATTTCAATTTTTCTTAATTAGTTTTAATTTAATTGTGTTTAGATTGTTTTGTTACTTAATAAATTTAAATTATTAGTATTCATTGTTCATAGTTAATGGTAATTAGGAATAATTAGTAATAATTACCAATAATTAGTAATAATTACCAATAATTAGTAATAATTAGTAATAATTACTAATAATTAGTAATAATTACCAATAATTACCAATAATTAGTAATAATTAGTAATAATTACTAATAATTAGCAATAATTCGAAACAATTAGTAATAATTACCAATATTTAGTACTAAATAGTAATAATGAGTAATAATTACCAATAATTAGTAATAATAACAAATAATTAGCAATAATTATTAATAATTACCAATAATTAGCAATAATTATTAATAATTACCAATAATTAGCAATAATTATTAATAATTACAAATAATTAGTAATAATTACAAATAATTACCAATAATTATTAATAATTACCAATAATTACCAATAATTAGTAATAATGAGTAATAATTAACAATAATTAGGAATAATTACTGAAAATTAGCAATAATTACAATTAATTACCAATAATTAGTAACAATTACAAATAATTACCAATAATTAGTAATAATTACCAATAATTAGTAATAATTACCAATAATTATCCATAATTAGTATTAATAACCAATAATTACCAATAATTTGTAATAATTGGTAATAATTCGAAGTAATTACCAATAATTACCACTAATTACCAATAATTAATAATAATTACCAATAATTAGTAATAATTAGTATTAATTAGAAATAATTAGTAATAATTACTAATAATTAGTAATAATTACCAATATTTAGTAATAATTACCAATAATTAGTAGTAATTAACAATAATTAGTAATAATTACCAATAATTAGTAATAATTACCAATAATTAGTAATAATTACCAATAATTAGTAATAATTACCAATAATTTGTAATAATTAACAATAATTAGTAATAATTACCAATAATTATTAATAATTAGGAATAATTAGTAATAATTAGGAATAATTAATAATAATTAGTAATAATTAGGAATAATTAGGAATAATTAATAATAATTAGGAATAATTAGTAATAATTAGTAATAATTAGGAATAATTAGTAATAATTAGGAATAATTAGTAATAATTAGGAATAATTAGAAATAATTACCAATAATTACCAATAATTAGTAATAATTACCAATAATTAGTAATAATTACCAATAATTAGTTATAATTACCAATAATTAGTTATAATTACCAATAATTAGTTATAATTACCAATAATTACCAATAATTACCAATAAATACCAATAATTACCAATAATTACTAATATAATTTTTTTCATAAATATTAATTATATAATAATAACATTATTAAATTATTAGTATATTTTATTATTAATATTAAAATAATATAATTTTCTATATTATATACAATTTTCTTTTCATCTGTGTGTTTTCTGTCTCCACATGTAATATTTGCATTCTTTTTCAAAATTATCAACCTACTCGCCAATGGAGAGGTGAAGGTGAATGCAAATATTACATGTGGAGATAGAATGTTAAACACACAGATGAAAGGATAATTGTATATAATATAGAAAATTATATTATTTTAATATTAACAATAAAATATACTAATAATGTAATAATGTTATTATTATATAATTAATATTTATGAAAAAAATTATATTAGTATTATTAAAATAATAAAAAAATCCATATCATATTAAAATTATCAATATTTGTAACATGTTTTGCTTTATTCTCAACATATTAAATCTTTGCTTGAGTGTTTTTTCTAAAAAATTATTCAAAACCAGTTATGCTTTTATATTTTATAGAAAAATATGGAACAACGAGGTCGTCAACAGTCATTATTAGATGACCGCATATGGATAAATCAACATAGAAATCCAAACGGTTCTGGTTTAAATATAGTATATATAGAGGGTGTGGAGACTTTTTTATCATTTGCGGCATCAAATCCAGAATTTGTTTCAGAAGGCAAAATAAAATGCCCTTATAGAAAATGTTCATTGAGAACATTTGACACGTTTGACAAAGTGGGGGGACATCTCTTGCGTTTTGGTTTTCAACCAGATTGTGTTTTTTGGTATCAACACGGTGAATGCAGTTCCAGAGTAGGTGATACCAACTGGATTCTGGATCCATCCCAGTTTCAAGATTTAGTACATGATGTTGCAGGATCATCTGTTCAACATACAGAAACTCCGGCTGATATAGATTCAAATCCTGAGTTGGCACCGTCTGAATTTTATGAGTTGTTGAGGTCTGCTGAGGATGCATTATATCTTGGCTGCAAGATAAGCAAATTAGAAGCAGTTGAAAAATTTATGGCTATCAAATCAGATAACGGAATGTCAAACACCTGTTTTGACCAGTTATTTTCATTGCTTAAAACATTGTTACCCGAAGGAAATGTTTTGCCTGAAAATTACTATGAGAGTAAGAGGCTGGTTCGAAATTTGGGACTTACTTGTCAGAAGATTCATGCATGTTCAAATGAATGCATTTTATATTCTGGGGAAAATGAGTCGTTGGATAGTTGTCCCACATGTGGGCAACTGAGATATAAAGAAGGGCAACATGGGAAGTCTGGTTTGATTCCTGTAAAAAAGTTGAGATATTTTCCACTTACATCCATACTTCAGCGTTTATTCATGTCTAAGAATACACCGATAATGTTGTCATGGCATAAAGCGAATATTTCAACCGATAAAAGTTTGAATCATCCAGCTGATGGTGATTCATGGAAACATTTTGATAGAGTGCATCCATCCTTTTCTTTAGAAGATAGAAATGTTCAACTGGGCCTTTCCACTGATGCTTTCTGTCCGTTTGGATCTTATGGTAGTCAATATTCATGTTGGCCTATTTTTTTAACTCCGTACAATTTACCTCCATGGATGTTGATGAAGGAGCCATATATCTTTTTGACTTTACTAATTACAGGACATCTAAAGAAAAATATTGATGTTTATTTGAAACCATTTATTGATGAATTAAGTTTATTGTGGATTACTCGTGTCAGTACATATGATGTTGCTATGAAACAGAATTTCATATTGAGAGCAACATTGATGTGGACAATTAGTGACTTCTCGGCTTATGGGATGTTATCTGGCTGGAGTACACATGGTCAGAAATCATGTCCTTACTGTATGGGAGAGAACAAAGAATTTATGCTCATTCATGGAAAGAAACCTTGTTATTTTGACTGTCATCGCAGATTTCTACCAGCTGATCGTCCTTTTCGCAGAAACAGATCTCATTTCAGAAAAGGAACAATTGAAAGGGATGGACCTCCAAAAATGATATCAGGTTTGGAGTTAAAATAAATTGTATTTTCATTACATCCCATCATTTTTGGTCCCACAATAAACCAACAGAAAATTTCTGGTTTTGGTAAAGAACACAATTGGATTAAACGTAGCATATTTTGGAATTTTCCATATTGGTCTGATTTGTTGGGCTGCCACATGTTGGATGTCATGCATATTGAGAAGAACTGTTTTGATAATTTGTTTCATATAGTTTTGGATACGCCAGGAAAGAGAAAAGACAATGTAAATGCACGTTTAGATCTTGCCCAAATTTGCAGGCGTCCAGAACTGGAACTGTTTGAGAATTTCAGAACAGAAAGGTTACTGAAACCAAAAGCATCTTATACACTGTCTAAAGAAAACCGTTTATTATTTTGTCAGTGGATTACATATTTGAGACTTCCAGATGGTTGTGCTTCCAATTTGGGTAGATGTGTAAGTAATGGTCATATTACTGGATTAAAAAGTCATGATTGTCATGTTATAATGGAAAGACTTCTACCCATTGGATTAAGAGGTCGTTGAATTCGGTGATTTGGGATTCTATAACAGACATGTCTCATTTTTTTTGGGAAATTTGTTCGACTACAGCAGATTATGATGCTCTATGCAAACTTGAAGAAGATTTTGTTGTAATTATATGTAAACTGGAAAAAATATTTCCGCCGTCTTTCTTCGACTCAATAGAATATTTGATGTTACATTTTCCATATGAAGCCAAATGTGGAGGTCCAGTATAGTTTTGATGGATGTACCCATTTGAAAGATGCATGCAAAAATTGAAAAGAAAAGTACGTAACAAAGCATATGTTGAAGGATCTATTGCAGAAGCTTATTTGCAAGAGAAAATATCTTTTTTCTACTCCCATTATTTTTAATCTGAGTATCCTTCAAAACACAACCGAATGGGACGGAACGAGAGAAATATTGATGAAATCGACAATCAATTATCTGTTTTCAACCAGCCAGAGCTTGGTTTTGGTGGAGTTTATGAATGCTAGCTTTCGGATGATGAACATCATAGAGCTCATATGTATGTTCTGCTCAACTGTGAAGAGATGACATCAGTTGTACTGTAAGTGTTTATATCACTTATTCTATCATTTTTGTTACAGTAAATAACTTTGTTTTTTATAGGTTGTATGATAATCATATCAAGAAACAAATTACACAAATTACAGAAGCTGCTCTTGAAGAACGCCGATAGAAAAATTTCTCTCAGTGGTTTCAAAAACTGGTAACATAATTTCTTTATCTTTTAGCAACTCATTCAATGTACAGTTTACTATATTGATAATTATTTCACAAATTTTCAGGTGTCTCGACATGCTGATAAAATTGACAAACGACTATGTATATTGAGTAACCCACCTTCCAAACTTGTTAAAACTTATAATGCATATGTGGTGAATGGATTTCTATTTCACACACATGCATATGGGGAATCAAAAAAAACAATGAACAATGGAGTTAGCTTGAGAGGATATCATCATCGAGAAAATGAAGTTGAATTTTATGGAATACTTGATGAAATCATTGAACTCTGTTATCTTGGACAACATTACATAACCATGTTCAAATGTCGGTGGTTGGATACAGAGAGAGGCGTGCATGTTCATCCGACTCATGGAATCATCGATATTAAATGTAAAAGTATTCTCACAGTAAATGAACCATTCTCATTGGCTCAACAAGCACATCAAGTTTATTACTCAAAGTACTGTGCTACATCAAGAGAGTTGACTAATTGGTGGAGTATAATAAAAAACAAAATTCGAGACAATCAGTTTAGTCAAAGTGAATGTGCTTTCACTGATATGAAAATAATTGAAGTTTTTCAAGAGAGTACTCAAAATCAATATTTTACAAAGAGACATGAGTATCGATGACGACACCCCACATTTAAGAGTCGGTGATAACGATGATGTTAATAATGTCACATATGAATTTGAAATGGTAAGAGATGAAGCAACTGGAACTCGAATGAATATCAATGATGTTGAGGAGGAATATGAAGATGACATTGACATATATGAAGATGATGATGAAGATGAACACTGATAGAATTTCATGGTAGTTATATACAATCATAACTAATATATATGTATATATAATAGTAATTATCAATTATTTTCTAACAACATTAATATTTTCTATTTCAGATGGATGACGACACATTTCATGAGTTGGCGGATGCTGACCTGCCTTTCGATGCGGATGAGTTGCTGGCAGATGACCCTCATCCTGCAGGCGCTCCAAGGAGTACACGGAGGGGGCGTGGTCTTGCAAGATTGATGATTCCTGACCCCGTCCCTGAGCGACGTCCACGTCTTGGGTTTGATCCACACACACGGAGATGTAATAACCTGTGTGATAACCTGTGGATTTGACTAAGATTTCATTAATCTATTCACATAATAAATGTTTATTATTTTTACAGTTTTCCGCATAGAGTTGTCGGACAGGGAAGCGCTATTTTGTGAAACTATTTCTCTCAGCCTTGGACCACATGGGAGCAGATTTCCATTGATGTGCAGCAGTCCATGTTCGTCCATTGGTTGGTATGTACGTAAATTAATAATTTTTATTTTGAAAATTATTTCATTTCTAACTTGATATTTTGATTTATTTGTAGGGTTTATGGTATCCGATTGAGGATACCATGCATGACGCCATCCACGAGGCATGGGAGGTGGCCATGCGTGATCGCTTTCGTCAGTTTTTTCACAATTTAAGAAAAGCTACCACGAAGAAAGCAGGAGTTTCAGTTTTTGATGAGTCATGTAGAGTACACCGACCAGAGTACATTTCATCCCATGTTTGAGATGGATTATGTGCGCACTGATTGAGTGATGCATTTCAGAGGAGATCATCGGTGGGGAGGCAGAATCGGGGGAGACAGGAGGTGACTCATCGAGCTGGGAGTCATACTTTCAGTACTCATAGAGAGCATCTGATACGTACATTATTTATAAATATTTTATATAACTATAAATATTAACAGTTTATTTTTTATTCTTATAGGCTGTCGAGCACCCCGATATTATGGAGTACGACATATATCGGAGGATGTATAGTGATCCTGCTATTGGGGAGCTCAGAGGTGATCGTCAGCATCACATCGTGGTCAGTATTATTTGTTTTCAAGTTTAAAAATTAACTGCATATAATATATTCACAATTTTAATTTTAAATTGAAACTACAGGAGTCATATGAGGCCGCAGCGTCACATACCCGGCCTGAGAGTCAGGCCGAGTCATCAAATCAGAACACTGGCCGTCAGTTTGATGAGGCGGCATGGATGCAGGCCACCCAGTATGCCTTCGCGAAGGGCCGATTAGTTGGTATTAGCTCTCGACTGACTCTCGGAGATTATTATGGCAGTGCTGCGATGTTGGCATCCAGCTCGAGAGGAGCTCGTGCATCTTCTTCTGCTATACAGTATGAGGATCAGTTGCGATCTTAGGCTGCACTGATAGAGAGTCTCCGATAGGAGCAGGAGCAGATGCGTCAGCAGCAACAGCACCATGAGGAGGAGCGTCGACGCCAGCAGCAGCGGTACGAGGAGCAGATGAGTCGGTGGCAGCAGCAGCATCAGGAGCAGATGGAGTACATGCGCCGACTCACTCATGCTTTAGGGATGGAGTTTCCTCCACCAGCATCTGCAGATCCCCCCCTCCCCCCCCCCCCTCCCCCCCCCCCCCCCTCATTCAGATTAGAGTTTGTTTTTATGTTATAAAATTTGTTAAATCAAAATATTAATTTTTTTTCTATTCGTAGTTTCTGTCTCATTATAAAATATTAATAATATTATATTTTTAAATAAAAATATTAATATGAATAATAATATTATTTATATTTTATAATATTAAATTATATATATATATAAATTTTATAATATTATAATTTAATTATATTTTTTTGTCATATTAGAATTATTTTAATATTTGAATGTAAAATAATTCTATTAATTTTATATTAATTAAAATAACTTATTAATATTTTATTATTTATAATTATAATTATAATATTATTAAATTAATTAAAATCATTTATTAATATTCTATTATTTTTTATTTTTGAATTATAATTCTATTATTATAATATTAATTAAAATAATTTATTAATATTTTTTTATTTTTGAATTATATTTGGATTATTATTATATTAATTAAAATAATTTATTAATAATTTATTTTTTTTTATTTTTATTAGTATTTGCGATGGGATACAATGCCCGTCGCAAATAGTATTATTATAATATTGATTAAAATAATTTATTATTATTTTTTATTTTATTTTTTAAACTAATTGCGACGGGCCCGTCACAATTATTTTTTTTAAAAGTTTTCACAAATATATGGTCTAATATTTGTGACGGGAAGAATCTCCGTCGCAAATAATACCTTTATCGACGGGCCCATCGCAAATAATTGTTGTTGTGATGCCGTTTTCCGCGGCGGGCTATTTGCGACGGGACCCCGTCGCTAAAGCCTATTAGCGACGGGATCCGGATGCAAATAACCCGTCGCAAATGCCATTATTTCCAATAGTATAGAATTTTGAGGATTTTGGTATGTCGAAAGTGTTAACTTTTAACTGCATTCATGTTTTCACTAAGGTTCAATGGGTATTCATTTTTCAAGAGAATACATGATTAAAGCCTTCGAATGTTTGTAATGTCACCAACAAGACATATCTTATGATATATGGGGATCAACGATGGTATTAACAAGCTTCTTATATGAAATCTCTGGTAATCATTTTCACTATAATATGAAAATGGACTTCAATATTATGGATAAGCCTAAAGATTGGAGTGGATTATGTTTGACATAGGTTAGTATTGTTTAAGCATAGAACCTTTTTTCGATATTATTGATGGGATGATATAGTAATGTTGTTTTAGAAAAAGGCCAACCTGCAGGACGGGCGACAGTCCATCGCGTCGGACAAGGCTGTGGGAATCGAACCCACAACCGAAGTGCGACTGGCCTTTATCACCTACCACTGGCCTACAGGAAGTCCTGGTTAGTAGAAACTAGTTTTATTTTATTAAGCGGTATGATATATGAAGTATAAGTTCATTTTTTGAACCATATATGATTAATAAACCATAAGATGGACTTATAACTTTTGCTAAACTTTTGTTTGAAAGAGATGGAATGACCCATCATTCTATCACATGATCTGCTAACACATCACGAATAACAAATTCAACTTCATTTCTTTAAGGGATGAAGTGGAAATTGATCAATTCATGAACAACAGTGAGATTGTACCAAAATCATGCAAGTATTTCTTTTAATTCATCAACTTTAGGAAAATGATCTTGAAAACCAAAAATGTTGTCCTAGTTCCCTTATATCCGATGAATCAGATGGTACCTTAGATCATCACAAATCAATATCTTTGTGATTGTTGGCTTTTTCATAGCCATGTTCTCTACCACTCTCCATCAGAACTTGATGGTTAGATTTTTCTTCCATATCCATATTTTCACCTATGTTCTCCTACGTGGAAACCCAGTGATAAGTTAATTTGGGTAACCGTTACATTTCATACTTTAGTTTTTAAAGCCATGTTTTGGTATTCCTTTTTACGATGTGGGTTTCTGTTAAACAAACTTTTGAGTAGTAAACCATTTATAACCCCGATGAATTTTGAGGGTGAAATTCATTTTAAGGGGGGTAGAATGTAACACCATGAGATTTTAAGGAAAATATTCTTTTAATTTCATTAATGTCTTGTGTTGTATGCTACACCAAGATTACCTTGCGCTATACGCAACACCGTATTATCTTGCAGTATACGCAACACTATTCTTGGATCGTGTTACACGCAATTTTGATAATAGTTATTCTACGCAACATTGAGTATATATATATATATTCAATGTATAAATGAAATATGGTTGGATTCTGTTATACAAAACAACAAAGTATTCTTTCACAACACGCAACCCTGACTTGGCTTGCATTACACGCAATCGCGACCTTCCTCGATAGCGTGTGTTGTACGCAATACCGGGTTTTACTAAACAACGATATATTATTATAATATTATTATGAACTAGACGTTATGAATATTATTAACTAAATTTTGAATTTTATAACATTATTATTCATCTTACACATTTTCTAGTACATGTTATAAGAACAAAACAAATTTTTCGGGTAAAATAAGTATTTTTCAAAAAATGCAGTTTTGCCGCCTTTTGATGGCGCACCCACTTTAAATATAGTTTTTGACATGTTTATAAGTTCAATTTAACAAAATAAAATTCTTCTTTGGAATCAAGAAATAAAAATTTACTTTGGATAAATTTTTCTTATTATTCTGGTTACTTTCATATTTTGATGAATAGTAAAAACACGCTATATTTTAATGAAAAACAACTTTTTTCATCGTAATAATTTAAATGGTTAAATTATAATATTTAATGGTTTTAAAGTATAAATAGAATATATTTTTACCATTTAATATAATTTATGTCATTAGCATTGATTTTACATTGAATTCATAGGTTAAATCAATTCAATCTTTTGCAATGTTTTAAACAAAAACCCGTTTTCATTCGACAACGGGATTAATTTTAATTTAATTTCTGCAACTTCTGTGTATTGAATTTGAAAAAATGGATTTCATATTTGGAATCAGTGGGTCCAAATTATGTTAATAGGCTAATTTTTTTTTTTGAGAATTATGAATAGTAACTACGGTAAATTTTATTTACCATAGTTAAAGGTAAATCGGGTAATTAAGGGTAAATATAATATTATAGAATTACCCTAATACATGCCAAAATTCTATTGGATGGCTAAAAGTAAACCCATATCAACTAAGGGTCGGATTCGATTCATTTTATGGACTTTTGACCATGAAAATAATTTAATTATTATTAAAACCAAAGAAAGTGACAACATGTCACTCTCTTAAATCATATAAGTATAATAATTTTAATTTATTGATAAACATCATAAAACTTCGAAAATTAATAGTCTCCAGAAAGCTAATAAAATTCTCTACATCATGATAATTTATTTAGAATTTTTAGGGATTAAATAATTGTCATTAATGGTGATACATTAATGAAACGGAAATTATTTATTAAGTGGAAAATAAGTAATATAGTTTTTATTGAAATACTAATACCCATTAAAAGGCCCACAAACCTGAAAAAAAACTTATTTTTAGTGTATATATACACATTAGTCATCCAATGACCTAATATATAACCGTTGGGATCCTTATAAAAGTTATTATGACACTTATTTTATTTTATTGTAAATGATGTCAAAGTTGTCACCTTCATAATTTAATAAATATAACAATTTAAATATTGCTATTTTAAGATGGTAAATTCGAGTAAAAGTATTATTGTGAAAGGTAATAGATTTATCTTCATCATAGGATTTTATTTTAAATTTTTATGAAACAAATCAGTATATTAAATAATTATACAAAAATGTTGTAGTAATTATTTTATTAAGAGATAAACAAAATAAATGGTTTTTAAAATAATAAAATAAATATTATATGAACTATTTAATGTGATCCACTAATTTTATATATACATATGACCTTTTATGAATCTATTAAAGCTTTTAGTTCGAACATATCTTATGTATATATTTTATTTAAATTCAAATAAATGAATAGTGTCAAAATTGACACTATTGTTATTTTATAAAAATAACATATTATAAAAAATTTTAAAAATCACAAAAATATTTAAAAATTATAAATTTAATTTTATATGGTCTATAATGTTATAAAGTAAACAATTATGAAAACTTCACAACAAATAAGTAATTATTTGTTATAATTTAAAATTCAGATTTTTATTACCACAAATAAACTTAAATAGATTAAATAAGGATAAATCAAACTGATAAGGTTTAAAATAAGATCCAAACATGTCTAAATTTTATTGGTTGATGCGATTAAAACCCTATATCATCTAAGATTCGAATATGAGTCATTTTTGGAGGTTTTTAAGTGGTTTTAGATTTATTATAAATTAATATTTTTAAGAATTCCAAAGGTGCGCCTCTCCTCCCTTATAAAAGGGCACCTCCTCACTCTCCTCCTCACACCAATTTGAGCCTTCAAGCTCGGCCAAACCCTTCCAAATTATCTTCTCCACTTCCCTAGAAAAATCATAGACGTTCTGGTCTACTTTAAAGACCAATCTTAGTGCCCTAAGAGGAGGTTTCAAAGAGGCGTATCGAAGAAGAGGTAATTTCTTCTCCCGATTCTTTCAAGCTTCTTTCTTCTTTAACATCTTCTTATTTAGTTGTTTCATTATAAATTAATAACATCAATATCACTAATATAATTATTTTTTATTATAAATATGAAACAACCCCATTTCACCTTCTATCCATCCTACGGAAAACAAAATCACCGCGCGTGCGTACGTACGGAATATCGTCTCCACGCCGTGGTGTAATCTGTTTTTCCACCAACACCTTACATGGATGGGTATAATGGTGTAAAGAATAACTATAAATAGTTATTATAAAATCATACTGATTCTGATATATTGTATCATCCACTCCACTCCAATTCAATAATTATGGAAACGATATCATCGCTCGTGCGTACGTACGGACTACTGTCTCCACGACGCGATGAGATTCATTCTCCATGTTAACCATTTAAGAATAATTATAAAGTATATATAAGCAATAATAATGAAATATATGACATTATAAAGCTACTGGATTTATGTATATATGTATGTCATCTACTTAATTCCATTCAACTCAATAAGGAAACGAAAACAGCGTTCATGCGTACGTATGGCCTACCGTCTCCATGAACGGTGTATTTATTTTCATTTATAGATCTATTATATATATATATATTCTGAATATATATTATATATAAATCATGTTTTATATTCTGTAATTATGTAATCATGATCTAAGTAATCATATGAATAATTACAAGTCAAAACACGGACGACAAATGAAACGATATTACCCAAAACACTCTTTAACATGGAATTTACAAAAGAACGGGTAATATAAAGTCATAATTGAACCATATATGATATCATAACAATGAATATGATTCTGTAATAAGTCAATGACATTATTTAAATCATTATACAGGAGTTTCGGATACATATGAAGCATATCGGACATAAGGTAAGGGATAATTTTGCAAATCTCATTTTTATCTGAGATTGCTTATACGTAAGTATTTACTGGGGTTATTGTTATCATCCATGTCCGTGTTTTCTAAGTGTTTTATATATGTTTAAATTACTTTTTACCCATTTTTACTTTTACTACATGGTATGTAAGGAATCTTTCTTTTGTTTACATTACGAGGTACTTTTTTGACTTTTCTGGAAAAAGTACGAGTAGAATGTTTTTTTAACTTATACGGCGTGAATGGATTTTTATGGTTTTTATAAAGCCTTATTTTCATGAATCTTCCTCCAAAATATTTCATGACTATTTTCAACAAAATATTTTTCTTTTAAAATTGCATGACATTTTGTGTAAAGAGATTGATTTTGAAGAAGAAAGGATATTTTCCTCAAGAATTCATTTCAAGTGTTTTATCAAAACCATTTTTCAACTAAGATGAAATTATTTCATATGTTTTTGTTTCAAGTATAATGTCTCTATGATTTACATGGTTTCACTTTTCTTATTATGAAAAGATATCCATTTCTTTTATATAGATTTTGTGATGATGAGATGATGTTTATGAAACCCATTTTATTCGTTGGGTTATTAAATATGATGTGTGTTTATTTTGTGGCACAAGTAAGAATGATTTCATTATGAGATGAGTGGGACCTATATATCCCTCCAATTCATTGGGTAAAGATTTTATATCTCATGATATAGACATGGCTGGAACGTTAAGTTAATCCGGTTCAGTGTTACAGAACTGAAACGAGGAGTGAACTCAATTCAGAATGGGACTTTGTCCACTAAGATGGTCTTTGCAGCAATGCCTTGGCTACTATGGAAATCATTACATGTGCTTAATGGATGCCAAAATTACATGTTTTATTCCCATTCTATTTTATTGTGGTTTATGTTCCATTATGGTCTATGCCTTATGTACTTCCATATTTTATGTCGTTGCTCAAGATTTTAATGTTTAAACATTATGTTCATGTTTTTAAGTTCCAATGTATATGGTATGTTTTATTTTATCCATGCTTACCCTTACTGAGCATTTGATCTCACCCTTTTTATGTTTTCTTTTCCCCTAGGATCAAAAGAAAGGTTTTAGGTCAGGAAAAAAAAGTAGAAGATCTTTATGGGAGATGTTGGAGATCTTTCACCACGATTAGAAGATTATGTTCCAAGTTTCCAAAGACACTAAACTATTACGATCCTTTTGTGTATGTTATTGTTATGTATTAGGTATTCCTCTAAAGTAATGTAATATCCATGTACTTCAAGATTTGGGTCTCTACACATAATGTCCCGTATTTCTGCAATTTTATCACTGAAAATTGGTAGATTCTTTATTTCCCTCACAATCACCAGCAAGAGGCCTTTTTGTCCACATTTGTAGCATACTACTTTTCCTTTTAGACAGGCACCAGGGTGATTCCCTCCACAATTATCACAGGGAATAAATTCAACTCTTCCCGTCTTCCATGTTTCCTTATATCCTTTCCCATAGTGTTCAGTAGGTCTCTTCTTCTCTTGCTTTTCTTTAAAGTTATAAGACTTATAGAACTCCTTTTCTATATTGATATAACATGAGCCAATATCTTCGTACGATGAAAAGGATTGCGATAATAATGCTCCATAGAGAAATTGTTTTAACCCATCAAATAAATGGACAATATTACTTCTTAGATTACATATATAATCTACAGCATGCCTTTCTAATCTTGTAAAGTTAGCCTAAAACTTTTCAAAATTATCATCCTCATTTTTCCTCAGACTCAGAAATTTCCTTTCCATATCCGCTCGATGGTCACGAGGAAAATATTTTTCTAAAAAAAGTTTTTTAAACTCCCTCAATTCCATACTTGAATATTCTTTATCCTCCATGGTGTTATTAATTAATGACCACCATTGATCTGGATCTCTGGTGAGGCAATAAACTTCCATGACAGGTTTTTCTCTTCTGCAACTCCCCAAAGCATGAAATATTTTCACTAAGGAAATTATCCATTATTCAACTAAGAATGGATTTGTATACCCATTAAATTTTAGTTTTTTTTGTCTCATGAAGCGGTCTAAAATTTATCCTCGGCATTTTGGATCAGGGTGCTCCATACAGGTAAGGTTATTATTCATAACCTGTGTGAGTTGTCCCAGTATGGTGATAAGCTGACCAGCACCAGTTGCATCACCAGCTCCGCTATAATCATTTTGAATATGAGGGAAATCCCTACATGGAGTAAGTTCATTGATATGGTTCCCACTCCATTCACTGGGCGCCATTTTTAAACAATGGAATAACCTAGATTAGTTTATGAATCGAAATACATAATTCCATACTTGTAAAACACATAAAATAAATTGAATAGTTTATGGATATAATCCATAATCATAAAAAAAAATTCTTTGAGGAAGTATATACTCATAAACCCTTCATAATGGTTTGTAAATAAAAATACAATTATCCTAAGCAAATCCCCCGGGAGTGTTGTAACCAAGAGTGCAGCAAGGCTTGTTGTCGTGCACCAGTTCCCATTTGAGTCTAGCTCAAAGAGGTGTTTTTGGGTTTTACCCCTAGGTACATATGTGCCAGAGCCGCCTCTACCTACTCATATCCAAATAGGGATGTATTTCTTAGAAAAATCACAAAATATATACAATACTAAAATTCTAGGAAGTTATTCTATACAAATCCTCAAAGTCTATCTTAGGATAATGTGCTCTAATTAGAGTTTATCTAAATCTAGTTTCCAAGGTTTGTACTAAACTTCCTCTGATACCAACTACAATGCCCCGAATTAAAATTACCTAGAGTCGGTGCAATATTACAAAGAATTGGCATGATCACAAGGAAATCATGTCCCTAATGAATGATCAGTTTAGTAGTATTGGAAACAGGATTCATATATAAGTTCAAATTTACAACTAAAAAATAAATACAACACTAATTTATTCCATTAGAAACATCCAAGCCTCATAGATTATTCCTACAATTCACTCATAATTAACTTCATCATATCCTGGAAAAATGAAACATAAGAAAGGGGTGAGCTCAAACGCTCAGTAAGGGTAAGAAATACAGTCGAAGATAACATATATATTAGGCATGGTGAATAATTGAAAACAAATGCCTTTACAAATAATAAAAATAGACACATTTATGGCAGGAATATGATCTGATTAAATAATTCCATAATAAAACATAGTCATGGGTATTCTACTAGTAAATAACCACATGAACCATCAGTATTATTTTCAGAATGGGGGAATGTATAATGCCGAACATTCTGAAACATTTGGACAAGGCCTTGACCAAGGCCTCTAAAAATGATTAAGGCCTCAGCCAAAACCATATATAAAATTGGGAAAGGCCTCGGCCAATTCCACCTCTAGTTGTCTCAGGAGACCTACCAATGCATCGAGGAGCTATAGTGGTCTCCACCCATCACTTACTAAGTCTAATACAATCCTCATATGAAAAGGTTGAAATATAACATAAAAATTTGTATTAAAACTAGCATATGAAATGTAAATACTTTAACCATAAATCATGAATGGTATAAAAATAACACATCCACAATCAAACATATCACAAGACCTTCAATACAATATAGAATATTTTTATCATAATGAATCGACTTCAAACAAGTATAAAATACATCAAAGGATGTTGACATAGATGAAATCAAAACTATTTGAAATAAATATATCCTTTTTTTAAATAATTTAAAGTTACATAATTATAAAAGAAAACATTTATTTTGAAATTATTCTAACAAGATTGTAAGGGTATCTTCAACGATGTTATAATGACATAGAATAACTACACTCACTGTTTAAGTTAAAAAAGACATTCTTACCTTAATTTTATTGAAAAGGTTGTAAAATACCTTGTTTGGAAAAGGACTGAAAGATTCCATTAAAAACATATAAGTTCAAATAAGGGTATAAATGACTTTAACCCATTTTCTAGTAAATTTTAATAAAGTTTTGAAATACATTTTTAAGAAACATGATGTGGATGATAAAGTGGTCCCAGTAGATACTTACTTAAAAACAACCTCAGATAATAAAGAGATTGTATAATTAAACCTTACCTAGTACTTTTCCTTGGTTAAGGGTATGTTAACCTCCTATATAATAGTTAAATAATTTTTATTAAGTTATAAAAGAACCATATACATAAATATGATATCATTTATGATATTCTATTATTGATTTGTTAATAATATTTTAGTATTATCATCATTTCGGGTGTTAACTGATTAGTTTTACTTTATATGTTTTGTTACATAAGATGTGTTTGTTATGGATAGGATGTATTTTATTCATATCTAGAATGTTATTTAATTCTTAAACATTATTTTTAATCATAAAATAAAAATTATTCTTCAATGATTGTGATGGGGAAATGAATCTCATCGCGTTCGTGGAGACTGTAATCTGTACGTACGCACGAGCGACAATATAATTATTTTGATTTAATATCTTATGTAAATAAATTTTATATCATATATAAAAAATCATTAACATGTTATATTTATTATTTACAACAATTATACATCATTATTATACCAATCCAAATAATAATGTATTGAATAACAACTACACCACGACGTGGAGGTGATAAGTCGCACGTACGCACATACGGTGATATTTCATTCATAAGATGGATAAAATAATGAATATGGATATACCATATTTATAATAATATCATATTATATATTAGTTACTTGAGTTATTATTTATGAATGGAAATAACAAGGAAAGAAGAAGTGGAAGAAGAACAGAACTTGGAAAAGGTGATAAAATATTTACCTCTTCTTCAGGTTCTTCCCTTTGATTTGATCAAAAGGGCTACTTAGTATAGATTTATGACTAATGGAGGACCTCTATGATGAAAGGAGGACAGTTTAGAGGATATTCTATCTGGTTTTGGCCGATCCAAATGTCTTGGAAGGTGTGAATTTGAGAGAAGTGGAAGTTCCCTTTTATAAGAGGATTGAGGGGAACCTTAGGAAAAGATTGAAATATTATTTTATAATAAACTCGTTTTCTATTTATAATGACTCCAAATTGATTTATTTGGAGGATACGGTGGGTAAGGGTCGCAAAACACTCAACTAATAGGTTTGAAACAGGTTTGGGTCACTAGATTAACCTTATCTTTTAGATTTAAATCTTAGTTAATTAGTTTGACATTTACCATGTCTCTTTGTATTTTTATATTATATGGTTAATAAACATACTATAAACTTCCAAGAGAACCTCAAGTTGTTAATTAATGACATATATAATATTATTTAGGACTTTTGGCTGAACCTTATTTTTTAGCAATAGAATATCAACTAATAATATAATATTTGTTTTAAAAACTCAATTATGTCAATTTTGGCATTATTTAATAAATGATTTTTGGTAAAGTCCTAAAAACTTTATTACTTCGAAATAAATTTATATGTTCAATTATAACATGTCGTAGTAACCTATAAAATTAGTTTAATTCATCAAAAGTCTCAAATTATATTTATTTGGATATTTATAATATTAATTATTTTAATATGTCATTATTAAGGTAATTATTGCGTCATCACTGTGTCATAAATAAATAAACTTATTTAATGTCTAAAAATTGTAAATAAAATATCATTAAGTAGGTAATATTTTTATATTTCTAATGAATATTTTTAGTCTAATTTATCTAATGTATAACCCTATATTAAAAATGGTTTAGTTATTAAACATTGATTTTAACGCTTTTAACTCTTCTTTAAATAAAATAATAATAAATGTCCTAATATAATCTTAATGGATCTAAAGGATCATATTTTATTCCTAAGGTTGTTTATGGTCGAAATACACTTATCCAATAGAATTAGGACATTTCTTTAGGGTATGAATAATGTCATTTTTAAAGTTAATTACCCAATTTACTTTTAATTGTGGTAAATAAAAGTAAAAAGTTACTATTCAGCAAAAATTATTTTCATCTTATTGAACCACATTTTTCTTATTGATATCAACCGTTTCTCTCAGATTTTTGAAATTCCACTCATAGAATCGGTAAAATTATGTTTTATGTGAATTTACAAATTCTCCTAGGAGGTGGGTAAAAGACGGTGAAAAAATCAATAAAATTATATATATCTGATTTTATTACAAAATGACTCCAATGAATTACATTAAACATAAATATGTATTATGTATCTATTTTTACCTAAAATAAATTTAAATAAAATAGTTAATTATTTAAATAAAATGTTGGTTTTAAACAATAACGTAGTGTTTTCACTATTCATCAAAAATAGTAAGTTTTTAGAAAAATGCCAAAAATTCACCCTAAGAAAATTTTGATATTCCAAATTCAAAAATTAATTCCATTTTAAAAAATAAAATTTATAAATTTTCAAAAAGTGGGTATTACTATTCATAACATCTAGTTTTATTTCTCTCGGTGTGTTAGAATATCAAAGTTGCGTACAATGCAAGCTATTGCATTATTCAAAGGGAAATGTGCCATGAAAGCTTGGGGTGTTACAGAAAATGCAAGTAAAATACAAATAGATTCAAGTCTAGTGACTAAAGAGTAGGTTTCCTCATTTTCTATCTCATCTTTTTGATTATTGAATTTCGGAACTAATCTTTCCTTTTTTTACAATGATTCAATTTTCATCACATTTATCTCTGAATACCCATTTTACTCCAATAACATATGTTTTCTTAGGTCTTTCATCAATGGTCTGGAATTTATTCCTTTTAAATTCATTTTGCTCATATTTCATGGCTCTAATCCAACCGTTATCACCAAAATCTTCATAAGTGCTTTTTTGTTCTAATTAGAAAAGGAATTCTAGATGTTCTACTTCATTTCATAAAGAACTTCAGGTCATCACAGGTTGATTTACGTCACCAATTATACTATCACTGGGATGATTCTCAGTAAACATCTGATTCGGGTTTTGTAAAACAATTTCATGAACAAATGATATGAAATCTTCTAGGGTAAATGATTCAGAAATATTTTTTTGAAAATTTTCCTCATCAGAATGATCTTCTATCAACGGTTGAAAATCAATTTTTTAAAACACATCTAAACATGTAGGTTGAGGATGTTTAAAATCTAAAGGATCAGTTTCATCATATTTAACATGTACTATTTCTTCAAAAGTACAAGTATTTTTATTAAAAACCTTATAAGCTTAGATGTTTTGGAGTAGCCTAAGAATATTCCTTCATCAAATTTGGGTGAAAATTTATGTAGATTATCTATAGTTTTTTGAATGAATATTTTTCAACCAAATACCTTAAAGTATAATGTCTATGTTTTTTACCATTCAATAACTCATAAGGGATTTTATTAAAAAAAGTTCTAATCAAAACTCGATTTATAGTATAAAAAAGTACTTATTACTTCAGCCCAAAAGTGTTTAGGTATATAATATTCACACAATATGATTCTAGTTGTCTCTTAAAGATTTGATTTCTTTTTTAAACAATAACATTTTTCAGGTGCTCTTAGAACAGAGAAGTTATGAGTAATTCCTTTTTTACTACCAAAAGTTTCGAAATTAGAATTTTTACATTATCCTCCATGATCACTATGAATAGTTATTAGTGGAAGGTTTTTCTAATTTTTAACATTGTCTCTAAAGATTTAGAAATTAAAAAAATCTCCATATTTCTTTACTAGAAAATAGACCCATGTGAATCTAGTGTAATCATCAACTAATAAAAATACATAATATTTTCCACTAAAGCTTCCATTTTGTGTTGGACCAAAAAGATCCATATCAACTAACTACAATTTATTATAAGTTGAGACTTCATCAATTGATTTAAAACATAATTTATGTTTCTTTCCAAATTAAGATGTATCACAATATTTTGAAGAAACAAATCTATTCTCTGGTAGATCTTCAACAATTATTTTCATATAGAGTTTGCATAGGTTTATAAGGATACAATTTCCAGATCTTCTATTCCATAATAATTCTTAATCATCCATTACACTATTCAAAGGTAGACCTTGGATCCTATAGTCTCCTATGTTTAGTGGGTTTACATTCTCTTTCCTGTGGGCATAAAGAATTAACTCTTACTTAGAATTGTGTACTAATAATTTTTCATTCCTAAAATTCACAAGGAAACCATCATCACATAATTGACTTATTCTAATGAGGGTGTGCTTAAGACCCTTAAAAAATAAAACATTTTAAATCAATGTCTTTCTAAGAAGAACAATGTGACATATACCAATATTTTCTCCTTGATCATTATCTCAGATAGTTTCATTTCCTCCTTTCAACTTGATAATATTTTCAAAAAAAAAATTATTAACATTCATATGCCAAGAACATACACTATCCATGTACCATGTATTGATGTTGGTAATATCTTTTTTTCCTAAAAATGAGAGATTTAGAATTTCAGAATCCAAAATTTGATGGATCTGGACATTTAAAAAAGAAAGATTTTAGATATCCAAATTTTTGTAGAAAATTATTCTTTTTGAAAACCTAAAGACTGGATTTTTTTAACGAACAAATTTTCACCTAACTTCCACCAAACTTTCATTTAGTGTAGAATAGAGAACTTTGAGGAACAAAATAGATATTAATAAAAATTGGTTTCAAATAGGTTTAACCAAAACCAGAATGATTATTTAAATGAAGAATTTGTAAATAAATATTTTCAAAAATTTCCTTACCATAGTTAAAGTTTGACAAACACTTCTTCACAAAAAATATTTCTGACTTTAGTTTTATAACCATATTTTTATCCTCAAAAATATTAATTTTTGAACAAGAGTTAGTCTCTAAAATATATTTCTTAGAAATTACATTTTTATGTTCCTTAAAAAGTTTATCCTTCTCAGAATTAACTACCTCATGAGTTTTGTTAATACTATCAAAATAAAACATTTTCTTATCAAGATCATTATAAAGATATGATACTGCTTTGTTTAAAATAGATAATTTAGAATTTTCTTTTCCAAAAAATTTCTTCAGTTTAGAATTTTCATTCTCAATAAGTTTAGGAAACCTAGACACTTCTTCGTTATAAGGTAATGTATTATCATTAATGAGGAAGACTCAACATCTGAAGATTCATAATATATATCATAATTATATTTTTTATTCAATGATACATTAGTGATAGATTCAGTATTGTGTACCTTGGCCATTAGATAATGATTTTCAATGGGTAGCTAGGCTTGTAGACCAAGATTCCTCTAACCAGAAGATACATACTTTGAGGATTCATCTATAGAGTCTCCACCAAAATCACTCCCGGTATCATTGGATTTCAAAAAATTATTATATTTAGCCTTGTAATAAATTGATATATTTCTCCCAGAATGATTTTCCTTTCTCTCTTTTTTCTTAAGCAAAGGAAAATCAGACATGATATTCCCTGCTCTTTTGCATTCATAACAAGTGACTTTTGAGTCTTTCTTGTATTTTCTTTCATTCTTCTAATATCTATATTGAAAGAAATTTTTTCCAAATATCATGTTCATTATTTTATCATGATTAACAATCTCATTCTAACTATGTTCACATTCACTATATTCAGATAAAATAGTGACTTTCTTAGACTTAGATATTGTAACCCTTTCATGAGTCTTTGATTTAGTATTAGTAAAGGCTATTGTTCCATTTCCATTTTTCTTCATATTCATCTCAGCATCTCTTCTCAATCTTGTCTCTTGTTGTAAAAGAGTTCCAAATATCTCGTCAAGATTAATTTGAGACACTTTTCTATTTTTATCAATAACTATTCTTTTGGTTTCCCACTAATTTGTCATGATATCTATAATATTTTCCACAAGAACTTCATCATCTAAAACATTCTCACGCATAGATTGTAGGCTATTAAAATTTTTCATAAAACATTGTTGTAACTTACAATCTAGTTCCCCATAGGGAAATATAAATCCATTATATTCAACTCTAAGAATATCTCTTCCAGTCTCAATCACTTTGGATATACCAAAATGTGTAACTTCCAATTTCTTCAAGATACAATTTTCATCTTCACAAGAAGAAATATGAATTTATATCTTCCTGGTCATGAAACACAACAAATTATTATATACCTTGTAGTTTAGTTGGTATTTTAATTTTTCTTGATTGGTAAAGGTTCTATCTTCTTTTTTAGGAATTTAGTAATCTTCAGTAAACATGACAATGATTTCCACTCCAATATTAATGACAAAAGTCTACATTAGATCTCTCTAATACGCATAACCATTTCCATAAAATATTTGTAGTCTATAAGTATTTAGATTTTCAATCAAACCAATATTCATTCCTACCGTTTTATAAGAAAAATAATAATTAAGCATAAAATATGAATTTGGCATAATGAATTATAGAAAAATATAAAAAAAATTAAAATTAAATTTTATAAAAATATATTGGTTTTCAAATTTCTATCTTTATGTCTCCATTAGTTCTTACATAGCAGATATTTGTAAAATGATTCTATAAATTTTATCATATTAAATGGAAACTTGGGTTTCTTGTAGAAAATTTTCCACTTAAAAATAAAAAAATAAATATGTAACAATAAATTTTCATGAGGAAAAATAATATTAAAAAAATATCCTTCCTGAATCAATATCCCTATTAGTAAGATATATAATAATAACAAATTGATATACATGTAATATTTTAAAAGTGTAGAAAAGGGAAAATCACAACACAATAAAGTACATAACTAATAAAAAACACTATATCTTATAATTTAATTTTAATATAAGTGGACCTCAATCATCATTAATTTCTACCTAGTATAGTCGATGACATCTTGTGAATTTCTCATACAGATATATTACTCTACTATGTTTTGTATATATCTTGTTTTCACACATACCAAAGTTTCTTCTGACTCTGAAATTTCATCATCATTACTTTTAAGAAATAAATTAAATTCATCAGAAAGTTTTTTCAATGAAAAATAAATTTATTTTTCATGAACATATTTTTATATAAATCATTTATATAGGTAACCAACATTGTAACCATGTTTAAAACCCCATTTCCATTTTAAAATCATATTTCTTTAATTTCAAAAAATACATCATATGTATCAAAACCCTTATCTATAAAACTATTTTTTTTAAATCATTTATATATATATATATATATTAAAGATAAATTAAACCTCACATGGATTTAAAATTATTAATAACCTAAATTAAAATAAATGGAAGGCCACCTATCAAATGGACTACTACTGGATTGACAATAGAATGTGGAAACTTTCTTAAAAAGCTATGAAAACTTCATTTCAATCATAAAATGGTTAAATGAGAGGAGTTGATATATTCCTAAATATCTTATATCAGTAAGGATAAATTAAAATAACAATCCAATCACCCATGTATAATTTTTTATTTGATATTAAATTATAAAACCCCATTAATAAAAATTCTAGATCTATAATTCCAACCAGTGGGGATAGAACAATTATTTTAATAGAGGGAAACTGTGGTAAAGGATTCCAAAACTATTGAATTGAAATAATGATGTAGACTCACTATTACAAGAGGGTTTAATTGTACGTTTAAAAACATTCATTTTTAACCTTATGGAAAACTATGTTTAGTAATGTTAAACAAGATAAATTCTCATAATCTCTTTTAGTTCATCAAATCAAACTTTCTAGGTTCTTGAAATATGGTTCCGAAAATGAAACATAAGGAATGTTTACAAGGAAAATATTCTACCTTAAGGTATATAAAATCTTACATATCAAAGTATACCAAATTACAAGAAAGTATTATAAGTTTATACTTTTTCCTTTGCCAAAAACAGAGCAAAAATAAACCTGAAACAAAAACAAGTAACAAGTATGAAATATTTTAACCCAAAGAGTAGGTTATACAACAACCTTGAATAAAGGTGACTTGATTTATACATTCAAAAAAGTTTGTCTTACCCACACCAGGGTAACCCATTGATAGTAATATAGGAATACATATTGTTATCTCCATAATCCCAAAATCTTTAAGGTAGTCGGAACCTCTGTCCTCTTATCCTTGGATGTTTTCAATCTTTAAGGTATTCTGCACCTTTATCTACCTATCGCCAGAAGACCTTGATTTTACACAACTAAAATCGGGGTCACACAAAGCTGTCTAAATAAGATATTTAGAACTGCACAAAGCACGATAGTCTATATCTCTTGAAATAACTTCATAAGTATGAAATATCTATAGTGATGGAATTTTTTTTCTCAATATTTTGAGATCTTTGAAATGAGCTCTTATTTATAGGCACTTCTCCAACAGCCGGGTCCCTCATCCAACGGTTATATTTTTCCCTAAATCTCGATGGTACATATATATAGGTCACTCAAACAATGGTTAGTTTGAAATATATTGTACAAAATAATATCACAATGAGTATAAGGAAAATGAAATTGCTTAACCAAATCTATTTTTCAGAGTTTAAGAAAAAATAAGGTACTGAGTATAAGTAAAAAAAATTAGGAGTCTAAGGAAAAATAATGTTCGGGGTCAAAAGAAAAATAGCATTCAGTGTCTAACTAAATAAATATTTAGAAACTATAAATCATGGATATTAGGATTATGTTTTCCAAGGAATTCAGATCCTAAATTCTATATATTTAGAAGCCTGAATTCCAATGAATTTTGAATATAAATTTTGAGGAATTCAGTGTCTGAATTCAATGGAATCCGGAATCTAAATTTTGAGGAATTTTTTGTCTAAATTATGAGGAATTATGAGTCTGAATTCTGAGTTATTTGGAGTCAGAGTTCTTAGGAATTCGGAGTCTGAATTATAAGGAATTATATGTCTTAATTCTATGGAATTCGGAGTATGAATTATGAATAATTTGGAGTCTGAATTCTAAGACATTTAGAGTCTGGATTCTATGGAATTTAGAACCTAAATTTCAGAGATTTCAGGACCTGAAAATAGAATAATCTATATCAAAAGAAATGTAGGATTATATGGTTTTAGATGTTAAAACGAATTATTCCTTAGTAACAGAATGAGTTAGATTTAGAGATATTATAATATGAACAATTAAAACATAGGTAAGGATAAAAAAAATTAGTTAGAGAATGGAAATTTTCCTAAGAGAATATAAATTTTCATTATAATAATAATCCTTAGGGAAAATATAATTTTCCTTAAAATAATGCGTTTTTTGATATTCCAAACATATAGGAATGGAAATTTTATATGGAAACCTTATAGACTCAACAAAAACACTCCCACATAGGTCACATTTTCTTTGTGTAACTACACATAGATTTCAAATTTTCGATAATGCCTTTAAAAACTATAATCCATCTCCATGATAGCCTGGTACATCAAATAAAATTATAGTGGATTCATCCAAGAGATGGTCTACAAAGACTAGACACAACCAGTTACAGTGGAAAAATATATTTTGGGATCAGTATATCCACCAGTATTGTAAAGTGTGGCCCCTTCTAGTTTTGGTGGACACAAAGATTCTTATATTTCACCATCCTTGTACACCCAAACCGCTGGATTTGGGCCTTGTACAATTTACATAGGTTACCCAAACGCACAACACAACCTTCATAGAGGTCATAGTCCAACATTATTTCCACCATAAAATTTCAAAACCCATTTTTTTGTACTAATATTCTCAACCTCCTGTAAAATAGAAATTATCCAATGTTTTTCACCAATTAAAACAAACATGTGACCCTAAAGGAATCATAGATATATTGGTTAATATTTCATTCCACTATGCTTTCTTATATAGTTTTCATGAAAAATACAGTCCCATTATGTTTTTATATGTTCCTTAATCATGAATGATATGTGATTAAACATCATGGACATTAAATTATATAATTATTATATAAACCTGTCAATCATAACAAATAAATATTATACAAATTCATGATTTATACATCATAAAAAGGATTTCAGTTTTTCACATAGAAATTATTGAGCATAGTCTTTCACAATATTTGATCCAAAACATTATTCCAAAGTTTTAGCTATATCTAATCTTTTATTAGGGTCTATGGACTAAATAATAAACAACATTGTATCGAAAAAATATTGATCAACTAAAGGATTAGATTCAGGGATGATATTTATATATCCTCCTAAAGTATGTTAAGGATATCTATGAGGGGGAACAATACTATTGAAAATAAATCCTAGGATAAAAATAAATTAAAAATTCAAATATTAATGTAAGAGAACAAAAATAATGTTGAATGAAAAATATGTGAAAAATAATTTAAATTAATATAGATACAATTTAAAAAATATATAATATCATATAATTTTTTATTGTTCAAGGTTATATTAAACAGTTTTCAAATCAATGGGTGAACAAATATGGTATCATTATATGGTTAAAATATAGAAACCTATTTTGACATTATAATTTTCAGAAATATTAAAAAATAAACCTATACATGTTTGAAGCATTCCGGAATGAGGATCATATTTATCACATGTTGTTTATCCCACACATCATAACATTACTCCCTATAACTTCAATAAAAATTATTATTTATTATTATAAAACACATAA
Organism: Viscum album; assembly: GCA_963277665.1. Classification (NCBI taxonomy): domain Eukaryota; kingdom Viridiplantae; phylum Streptophyta; class Magnoliopsida; order Santalales; family Viscaceae; genus Viscum; species Viscum album. The sequence goes on along the minus strand of OY728130.1, from coordinate 539,050,075 downwards.
AAACACATAGATAAATAAAACTACAATAGAAAATTTTCATTTAGTAATATCATGAAACTTGTAAAGCATTATTAAAATGATTATTATAAGAACATTTAGTATAGAAAGGAAAAAATTTAACAAATAGATCTTAAATATTATTAGATGAGAATTCGTTACATAATATAATCATCCATGCTTTATTTATATAGTTCTTGTATAATTGGAATCATGGAAACATAAAAATATTAATTTTATGATATCTACATCTTCTCCCACATAATTATTCATAACATCCATATTTCATATATATATCTTAAAGTTTACCATTCTTAATATCCTAAGGAAAGGAATCATAATAATGGGTGAGCTATGATTCTTATTAAATGTAAACAAGGGATATAGTAATGATAAAATAATAATAACATTACTGTAATGGTATGAGAACATGGACATATCATTTGAAACTCATACCCTACATTACATAGATGAACATATTGTTTCATGTAATAAATCATGGATGTTTATCAGACATGATTTTCATGTAATCCAAGAACATAATCCATGAGACCATAACATTAGAATTATAAATATATTTTGGGCATACACATCATATAATAAGATATATTTCAAGGATACCCACCATGAAATTCGTAAAATGTATTTCTTAGGAAAACAATGGATGTACTAGTATGGGTATTGGGGAAAACATGTATGCCCTATATTAGGCTTTAGAGAACCTCTCATGTACCCTCATTATATTTGGGCATCAAATATCCTCTTTTTTACATTTTATGATCATATATAGTTAATCATTATCCAATTAATTGGAGGAAAATATAATAGTTTCTCCCAAAATCCCATATTGAAAATTATACATTTATATTCAATAAAATCATTAAAAATATCATTACCCTTATAAATGATATTTTTTCTTACACAATTCATCATAACAAAACCCATTTGAAAAAAATTTGTCTTCCTAAATATTTTTTATTTTAATCATATCATAATAAATTTAAATTAAATAGGTTTTTTATAAATTTCTCATCATAATCATAAACTATACATAGAAACAATAAGTATGGTCTCATTAAATAACCCCTAGTACTAATTATGAAACATCATATGATATAAACATATATATAATATTGTTTTAAGTATCACAAGTAAAATTTTTGGGAAAATATTACTTTAAATTTAGTATCAATTATTTTAATTTGAATATTTTACTAAATATTAATGAAATCCATTTATTTGAAGAAACTCATTAAAACATGAAAAATAATAATTAATTTATTAAGTTCATAGTGTGTTGGGAAATTTTTTATGTACCATATTTGTTAAAGGAAAACATTGAAATCACGGATTTTTTAAAAAGTTAAAAATTACCTCATTCGGAAGACAACAAGAGGAATTGTTTTAAACCATATTGAAAACAGTTAATAATTGTTAAAAATAATATAAAAAAATCCGTATAAAATAGTAAAAATATTATTTTAATTTATTAGAAAACATATACAATGAATAGAATTTGTTTTCTAATGATGTTTGAAATAGAGTGTCTTTTCCATAAAAAAAAATTTGTACTGTTAATTATATAATGAGAGTAAAATTAATGTAAGATATAAAATATATATAAATAAAATTATTATAAGAAAATTAAATATTTTTTAGAGACATAGATCATAATATTTCTTTGGGGAATGAATAATCATTCAATTATGATAAATATAGAAATTATATAATAAAACACATACCACGTTGGTAACATTTGGAACAAAAACTCATGAACTAGAGAACAATATAGGGATATGAATATAATTATAATTTTTCTAAAAAAATCACCAAATACATTCATGAAAACACTATAAAACACATAATAGAAATAAGATGTCAATATGGAATGTGTCTCATATAGTTAAATGTGAGATGAAAATTCCTTACCACATTGGTATATTTTTAATCATTATTACCATGAATGAAATTACAATATATGGATATTTATATCCCATTTTTTTAAGAGAATAATCATAAATGTCAATAATGGAAATTGTATACTCCACATAAAAGAAACAAGTGGATAATATGTTGTGTGTCTCATATAATTTTAAATGAAAAAAAATCCCTTAAATTAACTCTCATCATTCTTCATATGTGTTTGATCCTTATATATAATAAAAAGACCTATTATACATATATTTTATAATAGTAACCATACATATCATACTATATCATATTTACTTATATCCTTTTAAAAAAATTAACAAATCATTATTCAAGTCACTTTTGGAGTAAATAATGGTTGTGTTTTTTGTGTATGGTTTAGTTTTGTAGATTTTTTATGTTTACATATATTATATATAAATAATCTAAATAATGTTACTGAATATATTAATATCATATAAATTTATTATATACCTATTTTGGGTCATATGTTATTGTATCATATCCTTCCGTGTATGTTCTTTTGTATATTTCAGGATTAATTATTTGGTTTGAACATTAGTTAATGGCCATTTTGGAGGTTTTTGGTATGAATGTATGTAGTCCAATATTTAAGGTATGTATTAGTCTATATAAATACAATTGAAACATTAAATTGATATATTACTATATCAATAAGTAATTTATACTAATTTTATGTCATAAATATCATAAGGAAATATTCTATGAGAATTTTATCATTTTTCCATTAAAAAATAAAATGAATTTTTCCTCATTTATTTCTAGCAGCTTCCCATTATAGGAGACATACCTATCATAATTACCAATTATTTGAGAGTCTACCAACATACAAAATATAATTATACCACCATTATTTGTATTGTTAATTTAATGGTAAATATATGATTCATCTAGATTCAATTAATAATTTATCTATTTTTATCAAATATTATTTTCATTCAAGCTAATATGAACTATATTAAAATAATTTTTTCTATTTTATTGTTTTTATTATTCTATTCTACAGTGACTGATGGATACAGATGGTGGTATTCTACCAATATATTCTTGTTTTTCGAAACAATTTATATAAAAATATCGGTGTTTATATAGTTTATCCACTATTTAAAAATCAAATCTTCTATAAATTGCTTCTGATTTTTATAAACCCGAAACTTTTTTGTTGAATAATGATTATAGAATTTTTATGGGTCATGATATCTAGATGGATCATGAAAAAATATATGTGAACTATCACCTTTATTAGGTTTGACTATGTCCCTTAGAAATTATGTTTCTCTTATGACCAAAACACAACTAAGTTGTCATTGGCTTGTAATTTTCTAATGAATTGTTATGAATGAAATAAATAAATGAGATGTGGTAAGGACCTACCCATGGAGAACTTTATTATTTATAGATAAATAAAATTTAATGTTAATGGTATGACTATTTCACTTCACCATTTGTAAAAAACATAGTGGAATTTTTATTTCACATTTCCCATTTTTATTAAACTTCAATCATTAGAAAAAAATATTGAATCTAATTCATAATAGGAATAAGAATTAGCATGGTCCAAAAGAACAATTTTCATGATTAAATTTTGTGATGAACATGAAATTACCTTTTACTTATTTTAAATAAATTGGAATGAAGTTCAACTATATATACTAATAACCAATAGACATTACATTTCATATTACATACTAGTAATTAAAGGTCATATTGTTCCATGATTTTTTTTAAATTTATGGATATAGTTTTCCTTATAGTATATATATAATAAAATTCTAGGGCATTTATCAATGTTTATTTAGAATTATTGAAAATTATTCTCTTTAAATATTATTTTTAATTATAGTACATGATGCTCAATGTTAATTTCTAAAATTGTGAATTTTGAGGGACATTCTGAAATTTTCTAAAATAAGAAGTATCAAATCAGTGTATTTTGAGAAACCCTTGCAAGATTGGTTTTAGTAGTTCAATTATTACATTTTATGTTTTTACTAGCACATTTTTATATTTTATATTCATAGATATGATTATTTACAAACATACATGGTGGTTTCTTAAAGAGTCACAGTCACACCCTGTTCAGGCTATTGATTAGTTCTCATAAATCTGTCATTGAAATAGGTTGGAATAATGGAAAGATACCAACAATGTAATAATTATTTTCTATAATATGATGGAATGTGGAAGTATATAACTAATCTATATCTCATGATTCCTTTAGTGTATATCTTTTTTCTATTTTTTAAAATGTGTACTATATGAACTATGTATACCTACTTCATTTTCCACTTACTCCAGATCATTTTCATATAAATATGACATCATTATTTTGTATATTACAATGAGTGTGATTTATTTCAGTTAATTTATAATTGATGTTTTTTATGACTATTTTAATTTTTACATTTCTTTAAATGTTTTATATTTATATTTCATAGTTGTGATCAACTCGGATAAAGACGATCTAGACTTCAAACTATAATATCATCAACCATCACCTCTAGTCAACATCCTCTAGAATATGAGGATTAATGCTTGGGGAAATTTTTATAACTAGGTTTGATTATATATTGGTAAAATAGTTTTGGGTTGATACAAGTGGTTTCATAGTAACGCATAATTTTTCTTAGTAGTGAAACTAACCATGAATGGTTTAAAAACAAGATCCAAAAAAGTGGGTTAGGGTCAGGATTATGTCTTCATACCTTTTCTCTATAGATAAACCATAACTTGAGATTTCTTCCTTCCAAAGGTTATGGAACCCTTCCTTGTAAAATTGGAATCAATCCATATGTGTTTCACGGTGTTTTGATGCATGATTCTTATGGTAATCCCCTATTTATCATAGTTTTTCTTGATTTTTCAAAGATCTGTATTCCTCCATTTATAATTTTCTTAGATCTCAACTAATTTAGATTGATATATTGTTTTTAATGAAATTAATCTGCATATTTGTCCATTTTTATGATAGGGGAATAGATTTGTGGTTGGTTTTTGGAGATTCAACCTAGTTTGGTGGGTTTTTTCATGACATTATTGGTTTTATCCAAAATTCACGAGGTAAGTGGATTCACACTAAGCTCGAAATTCTAGAACATGAAATATATACTTCATATTGACTTTTTTTCTTTAAAAAAATTGTAAAATTTTTGTAAATTTATTGAGAGAAACCCTCTTCTTTGACAATTTTTGGAATTGTGGAAATTGGGTGTTTGTTGAATGTGGTGATGGTATCATGATTTTAAAATGATGATTTAAAAATGATTGACTTGTTTTTATTCATTGAAAAGTGGATTTCAATAAAAGGATAGTATTATAGAAATGTTTTGACAATTATGTTTTTTATATGTGGTTAGATTAAATGGTTAAGCTTGTCTTGAACAAGATTGATGCCGGTCATGACATACCGCCATCAAACGTATGGGTTATGGATGTGAAGTTCCACCATCAATGGGAAAACCATTAGTTTTTTGTTTTATGGTTGATAGACTATGTGTAAATGTAAAATTAAATGGGTATAATAACATAAAATTGATGAATGGTTAAATAAATTGGCATTTGTTTTCCATTGAAATTTCATTGTTTGGTAAAAACTTTTTTTTATGAAAAATGATTTATATTCTGATTTAAAATATTTTCATCTATGTTATATCATTTGTTTTCTATAAATGTGCTAACTTTTTCTATCAATGTTGTGTGATTAGGGAATTAATTTAAGGAAACCCTAATAGTTTTCATGGCTCACACCATCATTGGAATATTAGTGATTCTATAGATATTGTATATCATGACACGGGTCAAGGTAATTCATCACACATATTTGTTGTTGCTTCATTATATGTGGGTTTTATTGTGGTATTTGATCATGGATCATGTTTGGAATTATAAAATCAATGACACTGGAATTTTTGGGTTTTTGTGGGTTATGTATTCTATGTTGTAATTTGATTTTAGTTGACTTTTATTGTTATACCTTATTGTATTTTGGGATTGATATGAATTGTATAGCTTGAGTTTCTTATCATTTATATAATGAATTTTGTAGTGGTTTATTTTTTATATGCTTTATTGGGATGTTTTATTTCTCATTGGGAAAATCGTACCCTCCCCACTTTTATTGAACCCCATGTCATTCATTTGCAGCCTTTAGTGACATGGTGATGTCACTTAAGGAATGTAATTTCCTTCTTCCGTCTCAAGACAATGAGGAGGGTGACATGTTACAAGTGGTATCAGCCTGTTTAGTCCCTGACTAACATGTGGCCTTTAGTTCTCTCAATTATGGGGTTGAATTTCATTAGATTCAATTCCTTTTGTTGGGTTAGTATAATGTAGTATGATTTTAAATATATGAAATGTAGTGAATAAAAAATCATATATATCCTTTTAATGTTGAACATTAATTTACTAGGGGGTTGGGAACATAATTGTTTTGGAGACACTTACAGTAATTAGAATATCATTTTTATGGGTCTATCCAAATATATGAGAATTATATTTATTAGATAAATGACATCCCACTATGAGTGCATACTTAATTTTGAGTAATGATTTATTAATCCATGCAAACATGTCATTTTTTAAAAATGGTTAATTTTTTTTTCCAATTTGAGATTTGGAAAATGTTAGAAATGGTAATTTTAGAAATGGTTTCATTTTCAAAGGTATGGTGGAACTTTCAAAATGGGTTGATAAATAAAAATGTTGAAGTTTTTAAAGAACTATTTTTATTGTTGTTATGTAGTAGAAATTAATATTTATAAGCCTTTAGTTTCTAGAGAGTGATAGTTATGATGTTTTCCTATATATAGAGAATGGAACATGGTAGGTGTTGTAGAAACCAACTAGAAGAAGTTGGTAAGAATATTGTTTTCACCAGATCCATGGGTGAACCATTAGCTAGTTTAGATTACATTTCATGATTTTTAGGTTGTGTATAGAGTGAAACCGAGTGTTAAACCATGTAAAATGGATCATTTTTTCTAGTTCATGAAGAATAATCTACCAGATTTTTGGGGCCACATGGAACCAAAAAAGAAAGAGATGTGGATAAATAGTATGAATTTAATCTTGAAATTACTTGACAATGTAGAATAGTTGAATGTAAATCTGGAGACATATATGCTGGAGGACCTTCCACAACAAAGGTAGGACCTAGAAATTCAAGCTATGATTGACCAAGGACTTGTAGGGGATTATTTTGAATAAATTTTCAAAAAATAATTCTATCATCATATGTTTATGATTTAAATAACGATATGTTTATTCATATTTAAACATGAGAGCCTCTCATTTACGGAATACGAATGTAAATTCATGAAGGTAGTCTATTTTTCACAAGAAGCTGGTGCTAGTGCATCCCTGAAGGTAGACACTTTTTAATTAAGTTTAAGGGAGGATATATGCTCAAAATTCTTTGTTCTATGTATAATTTAATATTATGAGATGGTTAATAGAGTGATGGTTGATGAATAATATATCTTAGTAGGAACTTGTTGAGTGATCAGGTTTATACCTATAGGAAATAGTGGAAACTCAAATGTTGGGAGAAAGAAAAGTATTGACACCTACTTACATGGTAGTGAAATGGATCATAAGCATATGACTAGAGAGTTAAATATTACCCCTATATCCATGAGAAATAATGTAGTCTTATAATTTGGTTCTTTAAATCAGATGAAGAATGATTTTATGGCACCACCAAAACTTGCCACAACAATAACAAGATGGGGAATCTTTAACCCTATTTTCACAGTGCTCTAAGGTCATGTTTTAGGAACACTTCTCATGTCTCACAGATTTTGTATGCTTAAACCGGATAAGGGATGAATAATAACTATCATCAATAGATCATATCTATCCATGGGTATTCTTGGAATACAATGACTTGTAAACCAGGTAAATATAATCAAGGATATATCAAATAATTTTCCATCAGAATCAAATTATATAGATATAAAAAGGTGATTATGGATGATCCATATTAACCATTAACGATGTGAGGTAAATTTTTTTATATTATACCCTTATAAAATATTTCTTTGATATGGTTGATTCCAATTCTATTTTTTATTCTCATGATGTTCATTTACTAGATATAAATTTTGTGATGATTCCTTCATTGATGAATCTTCAAACTCCTTTTTCAAAGAGAATGTCAAGACACTGTGGGTATATCGTGTTTTATAATTATTTATTGAGTTGAGCTGAAATGGTATTTATCAATGATTTATATGGATATCTATGACATAATCCTGGGTATGTATTTTTTGAAAAAATTCAACTCTGAAATTGAATTGTATTCCTGACATGTTGGTTTTAAAACAGATGACATAGTCATGTATTTATCCAAATTTGACCACAATGTAAAGGCATTTTCCATGACATTTTTAGAACTAAATAATAAAATTATATAATAAAAGATATAATCATTGACTTTGGAATTGATTGAAGAGTTCAAAAATATCATGTTTCGAGTATTGGTTAATCAGTTTTTGGATGCCTTTCTAGAGAATTTCAATGGGATTCCACCCAAAATAAAAGTGGGGTATACGATTGATATGCATTTAGGGACTACTATTATTTGTATTCTATCTTATTGGATATCACTAATAGTGCTTTGGGAACTAAATGTGTGTTTATATGAGTTGTAATGAATGGGTTCTTTCGAACTATCATGTCTTATTGGTAATCAGTGGTCTTGTTTTCCAAAGAGATGGATGGAAATCATCTTTTATGTGTGGATTATAATAAGATTAGGAAAATAATGATAATGAATAGGTATCAACATCAATGAATTGATGATCTTTTTGACCAATTGAGGTGAACTCAGGGGTTCTCTAAAATTTACTTGTTATGAGGACATCACAAATCGTTGGTTTAGAAAGAAGATTTTTCAAAAACATCATTTAGGAGTAGATATTTCCATTAGTAGTATGTGTTAATGCCTTTTGGTAAAAATAATTCACTAATGTTTTTTATGGAATTAATGAATTAGATATTAAATAGGTACCTTTATTATTATTTTATTGCTTTTTTTGGATAAAATATTATTGTATCCAAGGATAATGGATATTCATCTGAAACACTTGGTGATATTGTTGGTAATATTTCATGATCATCAGTGTATACCAAACATTAAAATTGTGAATTTTGGATATAATAGGTATGTTTCTTTATCCATGTAATATCATAAATAGTCATTTCTTTGGATCCCTAAAATATTAAGTTTGTTATTTTTTGGAAACCACAAAAGAAAATCATGAAGATACATACTTTCCTTATTAAAGATGATTTTTTTAGATGATTTTTTTATGATTTCTCAGGACTAGATTAACCTATGAAAGAATTGAAAAGGAAACATTTTACCTTATAATTGGACTAGGGATTTCATATCTCTTTTCAATAGCATAATAATATCCTTACATCATCATAAATACTTATTTTATAGAATAAGAACAAAGGTATAGGGTGTTCTATTATGCTTCGAGATATAGGTTGGGATGTGTTCTAATATAGGGATACCATGTTGTTTTTATGGTAATGTAAGTTACGAATACAATAGAAAAACTACCCAACAAACAATTTGGATTTACCTATCGTAGTCTAGGATTTAATGAAATGGAATCATTATGTAACATCCCAGGTAAATAAAGAATAAAACATTTTCATATTTATTAATATTTACGAATTAAATATTAATTTTACTCTAAAGGGGTTGCAATGTTCGATAGCATACCTGATACGCAATAAAGAGTTTCTTTTAAATCTTACGTTGCCCACTAGTAATAAAATAATATTATTTTAAATGGTAGTTAACACGTAGCCGTTGTATTGGAGGGGATGAATAGAAATAAATAAAATATTATTTTATATGTTTGTTAAATTTTTTTACATTTATCCAATAAAGTATAAAGACTCAAAGTACAAAAAGAATTCAATTTTAGGCATATATACTCTAATATTCACTAAAGGTCCACTAATCACCTTTTGATGGAGAACCATCATTAAATATACTTTTGGTCACTCTTATACATTATATTGGACCAAATAAAATTCTTCTTTAGAATTGGGACATCAAAATTTACTTTGTGTAATTTTTTGGTATTTTTCCGATAAAGTTCATTTTTTAATGAATGGTGAAAAATGTTGTATTTTAATTAAAAACCTATTTTTAATCTAATTTATTTACATGATTATAATATCTTTTGAATTGGTTTTAAAGTGAAATTAGAATATATTTTTACCATTTAATCCAATAGTGGTCGTTGGAATTAATTTCAGTTTGAAATTGGACTTAAACTAGTGTCAATCTTTTGATATATATTGTTTCATAAAAACACGCTATTTGTCATGACAGCGGGAATTAATTATTAAATTAATTAATATAACTTATATGTTTAGAATTTTTTAAAATAGACATCATTTTTGAATTCGGAATATCAAATATAGCTTAGGGTGAAGTTTTGGTATTTTTCTGAAAAACTTCAATTTTTGATGAACAGTGAAACCCCTAAGTGGTACTTAAAAAACTGATTTTTTGTTTAAATGAAATTTTACCACCTCTGTGTTTTGAATTTTAAAAATCCGACATTCATGGTTGTCATTAGGAAGTAAAATTTGGTTCAATGGGATTAAAATAATTTTTTGGTGAATAGTAACTTTTAAGTTTTTAATCGTGATTAGAGGTAATTAGTGTAATTTAAGGTCAAAATAATGTTTTAATAATATGAAATGACCTTGACACATGTCCTAACCTTATTTGATAAGTGCTTTCCGACCAATAAAATCCATGGGTCAACTTGGGGACCCCATGGAGCCACTTTCGTAGGAAAATGACATTAATAACTTTTTATTTAATGTTAAAATAAAGATGTCACAAACATGTGTTGTTTTACTAAAACAATTTTTAAATGGGGTTATACAAGTCCTATTTTTGAATATAAATATTCATTAGAAATATAAAAAGATTTCCTACATCATGATATTTGTGTTATAATTTTTAGACATTAAATAAATTAAATTATTTATGACACCATGATGATGCAGTGATTACCTCATTATTTAACGATTTAAATAAAATGAAAAGATAATGTAAAATCTAAGACCTAAACTTGTCAAAAACCTATTGTATGGGTTTATTTAGAACTCTTATCACCTTATACTTGAATGATATAATTTTGGACCTTTAAAATCTGAAAATAATTTTATAATAAAGTATCCTTTTATAACTTTCCAAGAGTGCCCCTCCTCTCCTCTTATAAAAGGCCCCCACCTCTACCACCTTAACCACACCTCTCAACCCTTTGGCTCGGCCAAATCCTGACCATTTTGTCTCTAAAAATTCCTCTCTTACTCCTAGTAGCCTCACTTTGGGTATAAGTCTTTCCAAGGAAGCCTTTGAGCTCAAATAAAAAAGAGTTACCTGATTTAAAGGTAGTGTCTTCTCTTGTGTTGTTATGTTTTATTTTGCTTCTCCAACCACCTAAACTCATTTTATTCCTTTATTTTGTAACAACACCAGTATCTTCAATATAATAGGATGTTGTTATGAGAATTATTAGAGCTAAAATTACACACACATTCATCTAATGGTTAAAGAGCATACTATTTCCGTGGATGGTGAATTTCTGCCTCACGAAACGATGATTGTTCAATATTCTTCTAACACCTTCAAAGGTGGCCATTAAGATGACACTATATTTATATATGATATATAATATGTTTATGTTTTCCTTAATCTTCTTTATTTTTCATTTATGGCATACCTTTATGGGTTCCATTATGGGTATACGTGATATCTTCATTTTAGGAAGTGCGGACTATCGCCCCCTCAATGTGATTTGATTCGTTAATGCCATACGTGGGATGTATAAAGGATGGAGTTAATGATATTATATATGAAATTATACTGTAATTATAATATACCTTTATATAATTATGATTCCATTCCATAAAATATGAAATAGAAATGAAACTAGTGTTCATGCATACGTACGGCTTACCGTCTCCATGAACGGTGCATTTCATTTCTTACCTCTAAATGTTATGTAATATTATAAATGCATGTATATACTGGATATATATGATATATATGATATCTAAATAATGAATATAACTCTGGATATAATGGATACATGAACAACTTGTAATTATAAAGAGTTTATTTTTTACTAAAGTTCCAATGATCGTTAAAACGACCGTTATTAACATAAATAATTACAAATTGTACATGACATGGTAATAAGTGATATAAAAGGAATAATGAAATTGAAAAAGGTTCTTAAGAAAGTAGAAATTAACTCAAGTTTATTATTTAGGAGATTAAAGAGCAATCGAGTCACGTCGGACACAAGGTAAGGGAATTCATCTCAATCTCCATTAATTGACGCATATTTTGTTTTATACACAACTTTCTTTTATACGGTGTATAAACCCCTTCAAATTTTACGCTTATTCAAAAGGAATATTTTTTTTTATATGAAGAATTTTACTAAATGACAAAAGGAATGTTTTTTTGTCGTACGTATGCGGCGACAATGACTTCTCCACCGCTGTGACCATTATTTGAGTTTCGGCTTCCTCTACAAGCCATAACCTTTTTTTAAATGAAAAATAAATACCATGTTTTACTTCTCTTTTATTTTGGTATTGAAAATGGTTTTGATATATTTTTATTATATCAATGTGTTGTATTTATATCTTGTGAGTGAAATGTGGAAATGTTATGTTTCCTTTATGCATGTTTTATGTGATATGATTATGTTATGGTTCTTGGGAGTTGTTTATGAATACGGGTGGTTCCGTGATAAACTAAGGGAAGGTGAGCCCGATATAGCTCTCCAATGCATTGGGTAATGCGAAGGAGTTAAACGTTAAGGTTTCTCTGAAGAGATTTAGGGAATATACTGTGATCAGTATTCCAAACATAACCATGAGGGTTACTCCATATGTAAGAATGTTATGAATTCCTCAAGTTACCTTTATGTCTTATGATTTCTATGATTTATTCATGATTTGATGAGGTATGTTAAAATTCTTATGTTTTATGAGTAAAGTATGATTTCATACATGGACTAATGTTTTCATTTCGTACTTTTATATCCCTTACTGAGCCTTTTATGCTCATCCCAAGTTTTTGAAATGTTTTTCATAGGACTTAATGTGGAATAGGGTCAAGGATGGGATCTAGGAAAAGTCATGTTATCTAAAACATGGAACTGAACATGTTTATTTTTAAGAGTTTTTATTTTATGGAAACTTAGTAGAAGTGTCTACTTTTTAATCTTTTGAGATGTAATAGTTATGTCCTAATTCTCTAAAAATATAAACCTGAAAAGATCCTCAATGTGAATTATTAATTTAATTAAATATTAAGTAAGGTTTAAGGCTGGGGCCTTATAAATTACCTCTTCATGATAAATTTATAGTGTTCACATATCATATATTCTTGAAAAACATTTCCCCTAAAAGGGATTTTAATCTAAGATGGACATAATAGATGGAGTATCTCCAAATTCATAACATTGAAATTATGTATACATCAGGTAATGGATATTTGGGGTTTGATTCATTAGTTAGAAATTATTATTATCATTTAGAAAAATATCCTTCAGATAAATGTAATCTAATGTCTGGGATTGGAGACACACTTGTGGAATGGGATGATTGAGGTGAACTTGTGGTTTTCTTTTCAGTTTCATTCATTCCTAATATTGTAAATATAGTTAATGATTCACGTACTTCTAATTTATAATATTTTTCTATGAGTTCAAAACAAAAAGATTTGGTGACCATTGAGGGATGGAGGATGGATGGTTTTCCAATGTTGAGATTTAGAAATAAGATGGTTGCACCTATGGATTTGCATAATAAACATATTCATTCTGATCACAATTCATGATGGCATGTCCCTCTTCGAATATAGAAGATATCAAAGGTGTTTAAATAACATTTTGGGTCAGTACATCCTTTCCATGAAAAGGGGAAGCTTCCCCATGAAATACCTAGGAGCACCAATCTCCCCCAACAGCCTCTACATCCAGGATTTTGATTTCCTCGTCTCCAAGTTTATGGATCGTATCCACAACTGGAAAAATAGATTTATTTTGTTTTGATGGAGGATTGATCTGATCAACAGTGTTCTTATGGACACCTTGGTCCACTCCCTCTCTGCTATTAGAGTCCCCAAAGGTGTTATAAACAATATTGACATGCTTCGGTTTGACTTTATTTGGGACCCTAAGGCTGAGGGAAAACTCTATTAGACCTCCTAGTGCGGGGTGGTAAGGCTTGCTAGTGTCGTAGGAATCAATGTCTGGAGTTATAAAGCCACTATTATATACATGAATTCCAAACTAGTGTGGGAGGTCTTGGATTGACGCACTCTATGGGGATAAACAATTCACGACTACCACTCTGGAACCCTGTCATCGGGAATTGCCCACAGCTCTCCTTTCTAGTTGGTCATATCTCCTCTGATTTCGTTCATCCATCCTCACTTGCACTGGCTCATCGGGAAGAGAGACCTCTATTTTGGGCATCAGGACTGGGTCGGGGGTGTCCTTGGCTTTCCAGGTTGTCCCTCCCCCTTTATCTCTTTCGGGGAGGCCAGCTCGTATCCGGCCCTCATCAAGGCAGTGCTGAATGAGATCCAATGTGAGGTTTTTGACATCATTGATCTGAGCTTAGATCCTGATCACTATGTATTCACCCCATCTTCCTCATGGTATTTCTCCTCAAGATACTTCTATCGAATTTAAGATATTCCTATTCATACTGAGAATTGGGAAGACATCCTTTTGTCCAAGTGCATTCCCTCGAAATAAATTTTTCTTCTATGGCAGATAAGGAACAGAGTGATACTGATGGAAGATCATATCAAGCGATGTGGCATCCCAATCATTTCTAGGTGCTCCTTATATGGATACCATTAGAAGGAAAGTGTTGGTCATATCTTCTTTGAGGGGGAATGGGCTAGGGAAGTATGGGGATACTTCGGGGTGCTTACTGCACTACATGTTCCTGATATGGCTGATCGGCCATTCCTGAACCAATGGTTCCATGGCACGGACGAGCAGGGTCTCGAGAAGATGGATCATTCTATTTTCCTCCATGCGGGCTACTTGAATATTTGGCGGGCCCACAACAAATCTAGGTACAAAGGGACCCTTACTACCGGTCATTCCCTCATATTGAGAATGACAAACTAACTCATTGATCTGGTCAGGCTCCTCGACAACTGGGGAGACGTGCCCACTCTCCACTATCTCAAGAAATACTTCCTTTATGTCCTTCTCAGTTCACACAATACCAATGGTTATTGGGTTCGCTTGAACCCCTCATAAAGAGGCCTTAAACTCAACACAGACGGGTTTTGTAATATGGGAGCTCTTCGTATGGTGGAGTTGTCTGCGACCACTCTGGTGCTGTCATCCTGGAATTCTCATCCCACCATGTTCAAGGTTCCTCTCTTTAGGTAGAGGATAAATATTTTCATTCAGGCCTAACCTTGTGCCACCAAATAAATTTTGTTATTATGGATACTAAAATGGATTCAAAGATCCTTCACAACGACCTAAATGGTAGGGGCCCCAACCCATGGTCCATCAACTACACCATCAGGAAGTGAAAAGGTTTTATCAACAACAACACCAATTCCATACTCACATGGAATGAGGGGAACCGAGTTACGGATCATCTTGCATCAATTGATGTCTCGGGTTCGGAGAGCATCAACTTCCGCAATTGGCAGACCTTGAAACTCGAGGGGGTCAACTTGATTAGAGGGTACACCCTTGGCCATCATTATTTCAGGCCCCCATAGTCATCATGCTTTTATAGTCCATTCTCCATGGCCCTCGTTCTTTCCTATAATAAAATAAAATAAATAAATGCTGGTGAAGAAGGAAGAGCATCAGTGACCATTAGTTATGTTGTAGAATTTACCTATTCCTGTTTGGAAATGGGAGAAGATATCCATGTATTTTTTAACATTCTGCTAATGAAATTTTGGAATCTTGTTTCCATATGGGTGATATTGGATTGGTTGATAATGTAGTATCGTTTATTCACTATTTCATAATCTCATACTGTGGAGGACATGTTGTAAATATACATATGGGAAGTGGTAAAGATCCATGGAATACAATTTTTTATAGCTTCATATAGATATTTTAGGATTACATCTCATTTTGGGAAATATTTATAAAAATCCATTGAAACTCAGTTGACTAGGAGTATGATGCATCATCCTCATATTGGTGGGAAATCTAAAAGTAATATATAAATGTTGGAAGACACGATGTGGTCTTGTGTATAGGATTTTGGTGGCTCATGGGAAGATAATTTATAATTAGTGGAGTTATCATATAGCATGATTTGTTTGGCCTCAATACATATGGATCCTTTGGAATAATTTTATTGTAATTTTATTAATTATCCTCTTTTTTGGGTGGAAATATGTGAGACCTCACTGGTTGGTCATATCCTTTTCCATGAATTAATGAAGAAAAATAAGTTGATCAGGAAACTGATGGAGACAACTCAAAGGTGTATGAAATCATATGAGGATCATCATCGATTGTAGTTATCATTTGAGGTTAGTGATCATGTGTCTAGAGGATCTATCCTATTCATATACATCGTCATTTCATAATTTTGGTTATGTTATATCCTTGATGCATATTCCCTATTGATATAGTTGAACTGGTTGGTGATTTGGAATATCGGTAGGCTTTTCCCTCATGGTTCAGTATGGTTCAAGATTTGTTTCATATATCTTAGTTGAAAAGGTATTAACCAAATCCCAACCAAGTAATTTCATGAGATCAAATTGACATTGATTCATATTCTTCACCCATTCATGTTTTAGTGTGGATTGTGGATAAGAAATATAATTTCATTTAGGGAAAAGGATTCATTCTAGTGTTTTTTGTGGAAACATTATAATATTCTTGAAGAGAATTTGGAAAATGAAAATGAAATGAAAGATCAATTTCAAGAACACTTGTATAAAATTGAGTTTTTTCTTCATTTGGGGGAGAAAAATTTTAATAGCTGGGATAATGTAGCACCCTGGTGTTAAGTAAGTAACCCTTCATTTATTTTTTTAATATAAAGTGTTTGGGTGAAATTTTGGAGGTCTTGTAAACCATTTGGAATTTAGTTTTTTGATTATTTTATAAAGTTTCATAGTTTCTACATACTTTTTTGAAGCCTTGAAACTCCTACAAGAAGTTTTGAACAGTAAGGCAAAGGATAAGGGGAAGGCTCACTAGTATGGAAATGGTTTTTTCAAATAGATCGACCAACTAGGAGAAACCGTTCAATGTGGGACATTGATATTTTTCATAGTTGGAGAACAGTTTATCTAACCAAGTGGGAAAACCATCTGAATAGATCATTTAGGCAATGGTACTCCATAGTATGTGCACTATTTTTCCTAACTGTGTGACTAATTTTGTTCGGTATATAAGAAACATCCTATAAAAGTGGATTTGGGATGAGATTAATATTTAACCCCTAATTTTTTCTCCATATCGATCTTAACTTGATATTTCATCCTCAAAATGGTTGTGGAAACATTATCCAATTAATTGGATGTGATTTCGAGTCATATTTTGGTGTATTGGAGCCAGATTCCCTTGGTATGACATTGATTATGGTAGTTTTTCATAGTATTTCATAGATATACATTCCTATTTCTATTAGTTTCATAAACCTATGCTGCTACTGATATTTATAAAGTTTTTAGGAAAATCATTGTTATAGTTGGCCTTATTGATGATAGGATAGGATATCTATGTTTGGTTTTTTGAAATTCAACATGGTTTTATGGTCATTTTTCTTGTCATTCATTTTTTCCCTAATATTCATGGTAGGTTTATTTATTCTTGGCTCCTCTTGCTAGAACATGAAAATGTAATTTAAAATTGATCTCTTTTATTAAAATTGATAGTGAATTTGTTTTGAATTATTTAATGTAAACCCTCTTTGGTGACAGTTTATGGAATTGTGGAAATTGGATGTTTTGTGGAATATGCTAATGGAAACATGATTTAAAATGATGATTTTATAATTATTGATTGGTTTTCGTACATGATAAAATTTTTTTCAATAAAACAGTGGTTTTACATAATTTTTTTGGAATATATGTTTTTGGAATGATGTTGGATTAAATGGTTAAGTGTGATTTGAATGGGAAGGATCTTGGTCAAAAGTAGCACCATTAGAGGTACGGGTTTGGGATGTGAGGTTCCACCATCAATGTTGAAACCCAATATTTTGTGGTTGTGTGGTTGTTTTTTTTTTTGAGAGTGTGTGTGAAAATGTTAAATGGAATTAGTATTCTAACATGAAATTGATAAATGGTTATATGAATTCATTTATTTATTCCCTTGTAATTGAAAATATTCTAAAAAACTATTTATACATAGAATTATTATATATTATGATATGAACATTTTCATCTATTTTATAGATATTTTTTTATATAAATGTTTTATCTTATTCTATCCAAGTAGAATAAATGGGGATTTCAATTCTGGAAAACCTATTGATTTTCGTTAATCACCCTTGATATGGAAGGTTTTTGATTTTATTGATATTGTCTGTCGAGGTACGGGTAAAGGTAGATAACCACACTTCTTTTATGGTGCATCTTGAAACTTGGTACTATTTTTGGGATTAGATCATAGGGTATGTTTGGAGTTATGGAGATATGGCATTGGAGTCATTGGGTTTGGTTGGTTATGTCTTCTAATTTATAAATTTATTTTAGTTATGTTTCACTATGGTACCTTGTTATAATCTGGGATAGATATCAAGGATATGGATCGAGGTGTTTTACAGTGTTATCATGTAATAGGTAGTGTTTTATTTTGTTATTGAAATTTTGGTTTGGTTGTATTATTTATCCAAAGTAATATTGACCATCACATCTATTTATTCCCTTGTCATTCATTTCTAGCATTGGGCACCTTGGGGATGTCCCTTAAGGCCATGTAAAGTCCTTTTTCCATCTCAATCCAATGAGGAGGGGTGGTATGTTACACTATGAATGTTTTTGAATCATTCAATGATCAAATCCCTAGGATATTCTAACACACATACAGGAAAAATCCAAGTATCATGGAATGGGTTTTACTGTCAAGTTCTATGAATATTATAGTTCTACAAATGTCACCATTGGGTGACGAGCATGCCTTATGGAATTATTATCCTTATGAATTTCTATTTATCACTATTCCAATGATGGAATGTTATTATTTTTCCCATGAATCTTTATTTTCTAATGGGTGTTCTTATGTCATTCATATTTCATACCAAGTCTACATTAATCCATGTATAACCTATAGTATTTCTTTTGTACCTTGGTTGGTGTATTTTTTTATACTAAAGTTTCACATAATAAAATGACAAATAATTGGATACATAATGTGTATGGACCAACCTAATATTATTTACCCACATATATTGATTATTAAACTTTATCATACTAATTATTTCTTGTTTGAATAATTTACCATTTTCTTCATCTGATAGAACATTAGTGGTTAAAATTTGATGGAGGAAAATTTCAATTTAAAAAGTTTATGTACCACTATAAATTAGAAATAATTTTTCATATAATTAAAAAATCAATAAAGGATGGTTTCAATAACATGAGATGGCTATTTCATGTTATAAATTTAATATAATTAATACCGTGTGAATTGTAGACGCACTTAAATGAACAATGTTACATGTATACATAAAATCACCGAACTATAATTATTTAATGAAATGGTTTCCTATAAATAGGTAATAAAATTTTAACAAAAATTGAATTTAACATAGTAACATATAATTTACACTATATATTATAACATATACTACAATATTTTCTCTTCACCCATACCTAACCATACTAGTTAGTGTTTGAGGATTCACTGATGTTCTATTATGATCTTTTAAATTACCAATACCAAGATTTATGAGAAAGAATAAGGGTTTTTACTACTTAATATGAAGTCTTATACCATTAATATTATTTTATGTTTTATCATTCTATAATAAAATCCATTTTTGAGGTGTTTTTTTCATTTTATAAATATTCCACAATAACACCTTTTGTCATGAGCCAATAGGGTGGATAAGAATATACATAATCTAGGCACTAATTATTTGTTTTTACTGTATTTCTCATGGTTCATTCAAACCAAGTAGGGTTCTCTATGACCTTATCCTACTATAGTGGAGAATTTATTAGAGATTCAGCATCATCAACCTCATATTATCCTAGCGAGGGGGGATAGTCTACTGAGTCTTAGTGAGAGGACAAATTATATATGTTAGAATCTAGATATTCCTCCAGAGTGGACGTTCAATATTACCATTTATATGATTCATTAATCTACAACATAGTGGTGGGATAACCAATATCTGGTAGTTTAAAATCAGAAGATAACCTTGATTGATTTTTATTGTAGTATTTATGTTTACATATATGTGAAGAAACGTTGATCCAAAGGATATATGTATTATATAAATTGTGGTTTGGGAAGCATGTTTCTTATCAACTATTCAACTCGCATTATGGAGGAGTAAAATTTTTCACCATCTCTTTCTTGTGATGTGTTTACTAATGCATGGCGGCGCATGGATGAGCCTAAGAAGGCCATCCAATTTCTTTTTAATTTTTTCATAGTGCTATTGTAAATAAAATAGTAAACCATGTTCTAAACTCTATGAATAACCATAGGGAAAATTTATATATTAGACATGAAATTTCAATTCCTATATATGGAAACAATTCATCTGGATGTAGGATGTGTCATTTTGAGTATTCCCCTAATAGAATCATTTTTTAGAGTTTGTTCCCAAGAATACATGTTACATTTCATCAGTGTGTGCATCAATAATATAAAAATCCAAATTGTCATAAATATTAATTGGAGTGTCAATATTGTTTAATTATGAGACATATGTAGTGGTTTACATTATCTTTACTCAATGGTTTGCGACATAGGGTTGACTACAACACTAGGTTTCAAACTCGGACTAGAAAAATCATGTTACGAATATACCTTGGCTGATACAGTCTTATCAATCCACGTTGGTAGTCATGTCCATGGTAGTTGTACTATTGACCTGAAGTTCTTGCAGGGCTAACCCTGATAGGGTTGTCGGGTTGGGACTCACGGTTATGCAACAGACAATATTAATACATTACAACATACACCAGAGGAGTAGTGTTCATAGTCCTCTATAGTGTTAGGTATGATTTTAGATTCATCTACATTATTATCTTCTATATTTTATTTAGTAACAACACATTCCTTTATATATTTTTGTATCAGGAATTGTCTTGGGCATTAAATTTAGCACATCTTTGGAGTGGTTTTTGTTGATACTCTATTGGGAGTGATATCATAAAGAGTTTTACAATTAAAATATTTACTACTTAGTATTATAGTATATCATTTATTATGGGACCTATTAATCATATAGTTGATAGTAATTGATGTTATTTTTTGAATGGGCTGGTTGGTTCCCTATAGAGCCTATGTTGAATGTTTTTATAGGTGGGTTCCATTTAATCACTAAAGTGTGGTATCTATATTCATATGGATGAGTTTTATGTATAGGTGATCAAGATAGACTTGAGAATCATGGGATGGGTAGAGTGATATCCCATATCTATAGAATGTTTATGTGTGATCATGTGACCCATCCGATTGAATTTCCTCTTAGGGTGGATCGTTCAGTATCGTTATCACTATTTTTTTGGGTTTACCTTATTTGAGAGAGGTAGAGTTTACCATTGATCTAATAATAGTAGTGGTACCATTATCAATTTCTTCTTGTTATATATATAATTCCATGATTCATAAACTAAATAGATAGTTTGGGGATCTAGAATCCACATGGTTTATCTAAACTAGTACCCCTCCTTGGGGATCATCTATTCTTTTCACCGAGGTGGTGGCTGGAACCCATAAGTATTACATTGATTAATGATAGATAAATCATCATAAAATTATGTAATGGTATAAAACTCCTCATATATATGACCACATTGATCATATATGGGGTTCTTGGGTCTTTTAAAAGAATGAATTTAGGATGGGATGTAATCATTTATGGGTTAGACCATAGATAAAACATATATAATATTCTATTGATGATATGGCTTAAATGACTGTTTTGTAATTTTATTTTGTCTCAGATATGCACTGAATGTTTTCATGGCTATTATCAATCGATTTCTCAGCCCATATATAGATATTTTTTGTGTTTTTTCATGGAAACAATCTTGGATTGTATATATACATGACAAAAATATTGGAAAACATTATTATATCCTTTTTATAACAATTAGGGATAATTGTTTTTATGACTTTATCATGAAATTCCTCTTTTGGATTGATAATGTTCACTACATGGTTCATGTTATATATTAAAAAGATGTCTCTTTTGACCTTTAGAATGGGGGAGTAAAAGAATCATGTGAAGAACCAAAGAGAATATTTTATGTTACATGTTTTGTAGAAAGATATGTATTTTATTGTAATGTAATTTTGGATTTATCATTCCATCAAGTACATCTTAGAAGACTAGAATGGATGGAGTCTGAGATTCATAGGGCCCAAATTTTGTAGAAATTTCACTTTTTATTCTAAGGGAATACATTCTTGTATGCCAATTATGATCATACATGAGCATTCAATAGGATATAACATATATTCAAATGAATGTGTATTTGGTATAGGAGACATTTTGATTCCAATATATTGATTTAGGTAATATGGGTCTTGGTAGATGGATCATCATTAGCTTAGTTATCTGATGTGCATTTTTGAGATAGCAGTAGTGGTTAATTACTTCCATTATTGGATGCATTATGTAATGAGAGAGTATATTTTTTACCAATGGAATATAGATGTTTCAAATAAATAATTACTCAATGTGATTTTATTCTCATACAATGAAAATGGGTTTTATATATTCAATTATTTTATTTTTAGCACTCTCATTCACTAGGGAAACAAGAAATTTCAATGGATTATATTAGAACAAAAGAAAAAACCTGTCATTCATGAAGCAATTAGTGACTGAAAAGGGTTGAAACTTTTCTATTAGATTATTTTGGATATAGGGTATCTTTTTAGTGTTAAATTTAAATATAGAAACTAGAAATTTGAGGCAAGTGTGATTATTCCATCCTATAAAATTTTTATGCCTTGGAAATTCATGGATGGTATATATGGTGGCATAATTGTTTTAAATTGTATATTAAATTGATGCATCATATGAATACACATAATTTTCCCATAACTATATCAATTATTATATAGTAGGATAAATGTATACATTTTTATATTTTATATTATTTATTATTATTTTATAATCATCAAAAATAATAATATATGTTTGTTTTATTAAATTCAATATAGATAGATTATATAGTATCAAAATACTTATCCATATGTCAAAACTGGTGCTTAAAGTCCCAATTGGAATAAATCCATATATTGATAATCCCAAGAACACATTCCTAGTGTCTATATTGACTTTTTTTGTCAATATAAATGGATTACCATGCCATTGAATCTAATTATTAATGCATAAACTTGTCACTATTTTTTTCCAAATCATCCCTCATATGTTTCTCAATGGTTTTATTTAATTTGAATAAGCATTTCAATAATGGATTTGGGGGAATGTAAGTAATAACAACTACATAGTTTTATTTATTTACATCATCAAAGAAGAACATTAATGCATTATTTAATAACATTAATTTTTTTCAAATAAATTTATGGACCCTTTACAACAATGACCCAGGATTCTAATATATTATTTCCTATATTTAAATTAAATATGATTGATGGATTTCTCTACATGAAACATGTAACACAAAAGAAAATTTGATGTGTTTATATCATTAGAATAATTCCATTCAATTAATATATATATATATGAATATGTGTAACCTAATTATGAAATATTTGGAAATATATGAATTAATGTTATTTCATTAAAATATGCTTTATTTTTTTTGTTACGATGTTAATAATTTTTTTTCTTACACTTTTTATTAAAAACAAAGTATTTTATTCTTAAAATAAGATTTTAGTTCAATATATGATTGATTGAAAATTGAAATCATTATTACTGATTAATAATGAAAATATTAAATAATATCCATTTTATTAAAATAATACAAAAGAAAATAGGGGATGCATGAGTTTATCCAAGAATACATGGACTCATGCCTAGAAGAATAGAGAAAAGAGATCAAATATCATAGTCACTATAGGAATACTCATAATCGCCATCCCAATCATATTTATAATCAAAAGGAACTCGGGACTAGGTAACCATATTTGGATTCAGATGTGAGTATCCTTTCCTCTGTCTCTCATTCCTAGGAGGAATAGGTTAGAACCCTTCATCATCCACAAAAACATCTTTCTCTTTGGATAAAGTATGGCTGTATGTTTGTTTTTTGGGTAATCATCCCCTACATCATCCCACATTCCATGGATTCCCTTTATTTCACGTAATTTAGTAATTTCATTTTGAATATCTAAGATACTTATTTTTTCAATTATAGTTTGTTTCCCTTCAAATGCAATACAAAAGTCAGGTAGCTCAACTACTAAGTTCATGTTGCCCTCATCTTTGGTATTCACTCTAGGATAAAGAACCAAAACCATGGCCAAGTCTAGCTCATATCTAGCCAAGTCTGGCCTAAATTTACCTATGTCATGAACATGCACTCTCTATTATGTCTCCTAAGATACTTGAGGCTCTTGTTCTAGTTTATTAAGAATATCTTTAACTTCCTATGTTACACTGGTATTAATAAAACATTTTCCATGTTTCTTTAATGTAGTTCCCTTCACTAACAAAAATATCATTATTATCTATTGTCTTCTTCTTCAACATCTTCTTAGAATAGTCCTCATTATTCCCTTTTATATAAAAAATAGAATACAATTTTTTTACAGAACTATTCAATGAAAAAGACAATAATGTGAAATTCTATATTTAAATCATGTAATCTCTCATATTTGACTTTTAGAGAGAGACATTATTCAATGAAGACTGAAAATATTATGAATGAAGAAAGAATGTTGATATACTTCCACTAGGACCCTAGAATAATGAAAATATTTTTAATCCTTTGTGTTCATATACATTTTTATTAAAATTTCCATAGTATAAGAAATGTAAAAAATTATCTTAGGTTTCCACGGGTGTCATGGCTTGTCTCCTGGGGACCGTTTCGTGACTACCCAAATCCCACCTTCTATAGGACAGGGGTTGATGACTAGCACTAAAAGGAATATCCCTAAAAAATGGGAAGGTGTTCCCTTTAAACCTATAAACACACATTCCAAGATTACAATGACAAAAACCCAAGTAGTAAAACTGTAGTAGTAAAAAGGTGTGTACATAAAGTAAAAAGGGTGATTACTATAAGTAAAGGGGAATGGAATACAAGACCAACTAAAATGTACAGTATCAACTGAAAAACAACTCTTGGAATTGTCTGCTAAGGTTCCCACCTTAAGGGTAGGTACAACTCATGGTCGTCCATCACTGCGGCATGTCACGTCTAGAGGTCCACCTCCGAGAACTGTCTAGTCCTAGCTCCCAAACCTCATTCAATGTTTTATTTCATCTGCACAAGACACAATAAGGTGCGGGAAAATCCCATGCAGGGGTGAGTATAACAATACTCAGTAGGGACCCCTAGACCCCTGAAGGTCTCCCAGAGTTCCACTAAGTAAATACCACAAAGCAAGACCTCAATAGAAAATCACAAAGAAATAGTATTCTCACACCAGGTATACAACTCAGTGATCAAGAATATAGATGATTAGTCTTGACCTATATAATCTTATTCCATTTAGAAGTTTGACAACTAATCCTCATAGATGTTATTATATTATCGATACACTCTTAGACATAATTCAATATTCTATGATGGGACACTTTAAGGCTAGTCCTCATCGGGTCACACTACTTCGGATCCTCACAAGGTCTCTAAAATGTTGATCCACATAGGTTCGTGAAATGGGGATCCAGAAAGGGGCACTGGAATGTTGATCCACACTAGGTCACTGGAATGTTGATCCAAAGAAGGTGGCTCACTGCTGATCCACACAGGGTTACTAAATGCTAATACTCAACAAGAAGCTCTAAAACTTGTCCACTTTGGGTACCTACGATGTTGATCCACAGAGGGTTGCTATGATGCCGATCTACACAGGATCGCTAATTCAATGACATCCAGTAAAAGGGTTCCACACACCCGATGTTCTCAAGTTTCGTATAATTTGATTCATGAAATATCGATTATAAATAAACCTCTACATAGCTCCAAAAATGAGTATCCTAAAGGACTACCATGTCGTAAGGGTTTTAACGTGACAGACGACGTGTTAGTCGGATGCCCGGTCTGTGAGTTATAATTGTTTTAGTACCGAGGGTCAGGTTGGATTCGGGTTTGATCCAACCCGGCCGTACTCCATATTTCACCAAAATTCTAGTGAAGTATATCAAAATTATCGTCTCTCTACAAGGATCCCAGCGCCATAGACGGTTCGTCAAAAGGATGTCTTGATTTCATGTTATGGTATTTTATGTGATAATAGGCCTGGATGGGTCCTTGTCATGGTCCGGCCCGACCTGCTAGAGGGTGGGGGTAGCCCGACCCGCAAGGGGGGCGTACCCTAGCCTACAGGGTGGCACCGCCCTACCTGTGGGAGGGCACAACCCACCCCGTCGGAGGGTGCATCCCTACCCATATGAGGGCACAACTCAGCCAGAAGGGGGAACGAGTCAGCCTGTAGAAGTGTGTGGGGCCTGCCCTAGCTGGCATGGTGGTGAAACACTCTCACCTTTTCACCAAATGGATAGGTTGTTCAGGATCTAAAGTGGTGATTCCCTGTTGCGCTGCCTGGTCCCCATGGGACCCATTAGAAGTGGGTCCCTGCCTTTGCCTACAGTGGCATGTGATAGCGCGTTGCACTGCCCCCGCGGTCGGTTGGTGTCTGCCACCCTACTCAACTTCCATGGAGTAAAATTAATGGCCTCCTCCTCCCATGGAACATGATGTCACGCTATCCTAGTAGTTGGCTAGTGTCGCACCGACGATCTTTGGCAGGCCACTGAGTAAGCTTTGGTGGTCCGTTTGTCCATTTGATCGCACCTATGGGCTTTCTGGGTGGTCTCCTTCACTTTGTGACCCTCATATTTGGGTTCAGTCCAACCCAAAAAATCACCCAGTTAGAATTCCATGACTGAACAAGTGGCGGAGGGATCGAGCCTTATTCGTTTGGCCTGCACCCTCAGTGTTAAAATCTTATCAAGGGAGATGATAAATGATTCAACAACTCTTGAAATTTAAACAAGACAAAACCTGACCCGATGATTCATTGGTGTGCATTCTGTGTTTGATGATGTCTTAATGTTCATCGACCCTAAAGCAACCCTGCAATGATGTCCCTCAAATGAAAATCTTCAGATTTTATTTATGAATATTTGCTTCGTCAAGATACTCCTCCAAAATCCTTCTCTCTCAATAATACCGCTCCATTTTCCAATGAATTCAAAAATATAGAGACGATGAGAATTAACCTTACAACACATAATTAAGATAGGTTCATTAATTGGGGCACTTAATGAACCACTTTAATTACATGTATGGTGGTTTCACTTTTTTGTGTAACTGCGCATTTAATATCCTGCATTAAATGCCAGACCATACCTTGTGGTCCCTGACACCAAATCCTAAATATAGAGGGATTATACTTAAAATAAATTAGATTTATTTTTATTATTCCTCCAAGAAAAAAGAAAAAACCAACATCCTCTCCTGACCCACTGCGGTCGTGGTTAAGTCTCCCTTAAAATAATCTTAGCAATGTGAGTTCAACTATGCCCTCAGATTTCAATTCCGAGCACCGGTTCAAAATTTAGGATTTACCACTCGCACATTTACTGAACATACATTAAAAAACTTTGAAATTCTAGTCCAGTAACACCAGGCATCGGAATAAAATCTCATCAGATTTTGCAGACTTGGAATAGTTCCATATAATTCAGAAAATTACACAGAAAATTTGGGTCTTTACATTCTCCCCACCTTAGGGATATTCATCCCCAAAATCCATAACATATACTAAGGAAACAAATTGGGGTACTAAGCACGAATCTGAGCTTCCCACTCCCAGGTTCCCTCTTAGATGTTCCCCTTATGCCAACAAATGTGAACCGGAGGTATCAATTATCCATGAAGGACCCACTCCTGTCGATCCTCAATCTCCACTGGAACCTCCATAATCATCTCCCCATCATCAATGTCTTACTCTCCCTAGTCTATAACGTGTGATGGATCATGCACATACTTCCTCAGCTGTAACATGTGGAACATTTCATGCACCCGATGGATCTGTAGGGGAAGAGCTGGGTTATATGCCACCTCACCGACTCTGCTGAGAATCTAAAAGGTTCTGATGAACCTCAAAGATAGCTTTTTTCCTCAGCCAAACCCTTGAAAATCTCATTGAGTTGATACCCATAGGAAGACATGGTCTCCCTCTTTGAACTACAAATATCTCTATCTCCTATCAACATATGACTTACACCTTCTATGTACAGTCTTCATCCACTCCGGTATGATCTACAACTTCTCAGTGGTAGCACATAAAAACTCTTGACACATAAGTGATGAATCCCTAGGGTCTGTCTAGCAAAGAGGTGATATGCATGGTTAAACCTACGAGGACTCAAACGGTTCCATACCGATAGTGGAGTGATAGTTGTTGTTGTACCTGAACTCCACCAAAGGTAAGTGATCCTCCCAACTATGACCAAAATCTAAAACATGAGCATGAATCATGCCCTATATTATCTAAAAGATCTACTCCATCTTATCATCCATTTGATGATGAAATGCAGTGCTCAAACATAGTTTCATCTTGAATGCCTCCTACAATCCCTTCCACAACCGAGATGTAAAATGTGCATCAAGATCATAGATGATCACCCATAGAACCCCATGGATCCTTAATATCTTCTATATGTAGAGTTATCCCAATCCCTCTACTGATCTCTACTCTTAGATGGGTAGGAAGTGGGCCGACTAGGTGAGTTGGTCAATGATCACTCAGATAGAATCGTGGCCCCTGGACGTACATGCTATCCCTATCAAGAAATACATATAAATGTCATCCCACTTCCACTACTTCACCTCTAGTGGCGGAGCTATGCCTTATAGAACCTGATGCTCAGCCTTCACTTGCTGACAAATGAAGCATCGTGAAACAAACTCTGTCATTGCTTTCTTCATCCCTGGACACTAGTGCAAATGCTGGAGGTCATGGTACATCTTTTCCATACCAAGATGTACCTCCATAGGGGATATATGGAACTCCATCAAAACCTCATCTTGTATCTCCACTGGTACCATAGTGGATCCTCTGAAGATAATATCATGCTCCCCACCTTCAGAACATCCATCAGGTTACTGTCATGAGGATATCTGAGCACATCGAGACTCGCATTCATTGTCCCCAAACATTGCCTCCCAGACTCACTGAAGGAGTGGGTGAGTGAATTTCATAGACAAAAGGTAAAATCCTCCATCTCTATCCACAAAAGATGCCTAAAACATGGCTAGTTCCTCTATCGCCTCACTAAGCAATTGTAGACCAGACCTCATACTGAGTGAATCTGCTACCATGTTTCCCTTCCATTTAGTATTGGCTATATCAAAGTCATAGTCATGGAGGAACTCTAGACATTTTTGTAGTCTCAGGTTCAGGTATATTTGTGAGAAGATATAATTGAGACTCTTGTGATCAGATTAAATAGTGAACCGTTCACCCATCTAGTAGCAATGCCATATCTTCAGCAAAAAGACCACTACTGCTAACTCCAGGTCATTGGTAGCAAAGATCTGCTCATGTTGTATCAACTGTCATGAACCATAAGTGATCAATACTATCTCTTACATTAGGTCACATCCAAGTCTGTTCTCTGATGCGTCGCAGTAGACTACATACCCAACACCCTCTTCTAGTAGCCTCAAGATGGGGTAACTCGTCAGTCTCTACCTTAGCATCTGAAAACTCTACTGGTATATATTCTTCCACACAAAGGGTTGTACCTTCTTCATCAATGCTGAAAAGGGTTCCTAAACTCTAGAAAAGTCATGTAAGAACCTCCGATAGTACCCAGCCAACCCTGATAAACTTTGAACCTTGGTCACACTCGTGGGTGGCTCCCATGAAAGCAGAACCTCTAACTTTTTCGGATCCACTGCAACTCCAGCCTCCAAGATAGTGTGTCCTAGAAATTGGACCTCCTATATCCAGAACTACCACATTAGGATCTTACCATGATTTTGGTGCTATTAGAGTATATCCATAACTATATGCAGATGATAGGCATGCTCCTCCTCTGATGCCGAGTATATCATGATGACATCGATGAATACCACCACAAAGCGATCGAGGTATGGATGAAATATCCTATTTAAGAGTCCCATGAACACAGCTGAGGTGTTTTTCATGTAGAATCGAATAACCAAGAACTTAGAGTGATCATACTAACATCTGAAGGACATCTTCTACACATCCTCATCTCATAACTTGAGATGAAGATAGCCTGATTTGAAGACTATATTCATAAACCAATTAGCTTCCTTTAGCAGATCAAAGTGATAATCAATCCTCAGTAGTGGATACTTGCTCTCCATGGACACCTGGTTTAGGAACTGATAATCCACACGAGGCCTCAAAATCCCATCTTCCTTCTTGGAGAACAAAACCAGGACTGCCATGGAGAAACATTGGGCCTTATTAACCCCTTCCTCTGCAATTCATCCATCTATACTCGTAACTCACGAATCTCTGTGAGAGACATCTGATATGATGGTGTTGATATAAATGTCATTATAGGGTATAAGTTGACATAAAATTCCACCTTGCTGGAAGGAGGTAGTCCTGGAACATCATTAGGAAAGACACCAGCATACTGGTCCACCACAACATGATAGCTCGGACTCACAACATCAACTACTCTGAGGGTAAAGCTAGCTAACTGATGTGTGATCAGATGCACTGTCTTCCGGGTTATACCATCCTATACGGAAATGGCTCCCTTCTCACTGGTTAAGGAAAACTCTGTCCCATCCTCACGGACACACCGCACATTTCCCCTAATGCAGTCAATCTAGGCATGGATTATAGATAACCAGTCCATTCCAAAGATGACGGCATAAGGCCTAGATGCTGCAACTAGAAGATCCCAGCCGAAGATCTCACCAACTAGAGTAAAATCACACTACTGAAATCATTGTGTTATCGTCGAATCCACTCTTGTAAGAGTCTCTAGACATAAGGATCGAGGCAACGACTCCACTGGAATCTTCATGCTCCGAACAAGGTTGGTGGAAATGAAAGATTGACTGGATCCTATGTCTATAAGTAATGCAACTAAGGTAGAGTAGACATAGATCACACCTAGAATCATCTCTAGAGATCCATGGTTATAGGTATCAGCTACCTAGAGCTAAGCTCATCCCTTTCCACCAGCTCTATGTGGTTGGGGTGGACCACTAGGGGTTGGTGGTGGTAGAACATTGAATCACCACCCACTGCCTGCTACATGGCCAGATCCTTTGCCACATCTTCCAATTTTTTGTGGACCTCCCCGCTCAAATCTCTACCTCTACCTCGGCAGTCACTCGACCATCTTCTAGTCATCCATGGGGATGGTCGAGTAGTCGTGAGCCATGTGACCCCGCCCGCCACACGTGATGCACAATCTGTTCCTCTGTGGGCATGCTCTACCTTGTATGCCTCACACCTCCGACCCTACGTCCCAAGGTCATCCACTATATGGTCTAGTCCACTTGGGCATCTATGTCAACTATCAGCCGTAGAAGACTTTGATACGTGTCTCCCGGTGGTGGGTCTCGCTATCGGTGTTTGCTTTGCAAGGAATCTCTCCACCATGAGTGATCTCTCTATCACTCCAGCATGCATCGGGAAGCTAAGAGATACCATCGATGATTTGATCTCCTGTTAGAGTCCCTGCTTGATGGTCCGGGCCCTAATGAAAGGGTCATGCACCATGTTGGTAGAGTAGCACGAGAGGATGGTAAACCTTGCTGAGTACTGGGCAGTGTCCAGGCTACCTAATGTAAGTGTAGAAGCTTTTATATACACATTGATCATAGAGTTTCTAGAACAAACTCTACCCAGAAAAGTCCCTAAAAATCTTCCATGGTGAGGATCGTCTCATTGAGTATCTGAAGAATCAGGAACCACCATATCCCCATTGTGCACTAAAAAATTATAGAAGCTAGAATCGCCATATTGTTGGTTGGTTTTCCATCCAAGCGAAAAACTCTGGTCACAGCCTCCAGCTAGTCCTCAGCCACATGCAGATCTGTCTCGACTCAGAACCTTAGAGGCCTCTTCTGCTAAAACTTGTGCAATGCGCTTAGTCGGTGTTCACTCTCTACTAGAGGTTCGGGTGGAATCTAAAACCCAATGGATGGTGGTGCTTCTGATGCACCACCCCAAGGTGATACAATAGTAAGAGGGCCTTGCACCGAAGCCTCGTCACTCGGTGGGCCGTCATCGTGTTCTCTCTTAGGAATCCTGGATGGGTGTTTATTGATGCCCAATTCCATCAAAGAGTCTAGAAATATAAAAAATGGAATCCATAAGAAAGAAAAATGGGGGAAGTACATAAAAAAGTCCGTATTTTTAAGGCATGATTATTTGGCCACCTTAGTCCATCCAAAGCTCTGTCATTGCACAACATACATGTGTGCCTCTAATATGTCACACAGCCCAATTCCTCACCCCCATATATTGTGCAACCTACTTGGTAACCCACTTAATTTTTCACCTAGGGTCAAATATTTTTCTATAAATCGACCCTTGGGGCCCTCATCTGTACAGACGAATTTCCTAGAATCTCAATTACTGCTCTGGTCACACTAGTACTTCTCCTCAGTCTTCTAAAACATTCAAGGTGGTTTTTTAACACATTTAGCAGTAGATTTAAGGGAGGATCATTGTAGTTGTTTCTTTTAAAAGTTTTAAGACCATAACACTTGGATTCCTAAAGCACCCAAGCTCCTCAAATCAGAAATACTTGCACGTAGCCCATTCCTCCAACACGAACTTGAGCACCCAACATATGGGATCACTTGTGAATATTCTTGAAGGATTGAGCTAGGTCTCGAACATGTATTAAGATACAGGTTGTTCGTTGCTTAAATGAACATCAGGTTGTCGAGGTTTACATGCATGCCCATACTTGTGTGTTGTTACCTACTTGGGTTCCCCTCTTTGATTTACTTATTCTCTTCAGTTTAGAAGTCATCAATACTTCATCAAACCCATTCATGGAATGGGTTCTTCTTCCTTGGATCCCTTATCTAAAAGGGATTTTTTTATTACCTCCACCAAAACCTCATGACTTTTCAAACATTTGGGAAAGTCACATCAGCGTGTCTTTTATTTGGCTTTGTATTTCCACAGTCAGTGGTTTCCCACATTGTTTTCACAATGAGGATAGGATTCATGGACTTTATGTGGGATTTTATATACATAGTCACATGGACCTTTCACCAAAAAATAGTGTTGGGAAGCTCCTGGTTTGTAGGAGGGTTGGGTCCTGGCCTCACCCTTCTCGAAGAGATATCCCGAAACCTCAGGTCTCTAGTAGGGTAAGATACAGTTCTTACCTACTTTTCCTTTTAAAAATAAAGGAGAAGCCTCCCTTCCCCTACCAGGATCAATTTTAGGGAAACCATCTAGGCGTAAGCCCCTATATTTTCTTGTAGGAGGTAGCATCATTTCTTCTCCTCTCTTATTTGGTTCCAAAGACCAGAGGAGAAATGGGAACAAGGATATTTGTTACCCTTTCCCTCTCCCATTTGGCTTTGTCAACATGGGAAGCTATCCTAGTGTAATCCCCTAACCTTCATCCCTTCCTCCTTACATTGGACCCTTGTCCAATGTAAATATAATATAGGGAAGTCTCATCGCCTCACCCTCTTCCACTTTCGCATCTACCTCATCCACCCTCGCCGTCATAGGTGTGCCCTCTTCCATCAGCAGAGAAAGAAAAATTTGAAAGTGAAACTTTCATTGTTGAATATTTCACATCTTCTGGTATCTCACACTAAGAATCACTCGTGTGGGCTTAGAGATTTGTGATGATTTCAAAATTTACACAAACACTCATGAAGGAATCAACTATGAGAACACGGATTCCTGTTCAAAATGGGATACGTAGGAAGCCCATTTAGGTCCCGAGCTCACTGGATTTCCTCTTCATGAATTTAACTATAATTCCCTTAATTTGGGAATACTCCTTAGAAATAAGCCCCATATTAAACCCCCAAAATCATTAAGGAATCATTTTCCAGAAGTAATACCAAACTCGTTTCTCTTAAAGAACTATACTCTCCTATGAGAATAATTGATCTATGAGGGATTTGATTCCCATATATGTGGGATACGTAGGAATCCTCCTTGAGGTTCAAACCCAATACCCACAATCAACCATGTTCTCCTTGGTCCATATTCCCAATAGGGTCAAATCTTACTAGAAAACCCATATCCTTTCCATGTTCCCTGGGTTTTTTAACATAAGTCCCACTCTAAACATTGACTAAAAATATTCTACTTATATCTCCATACCACATGACATTAAACTATATGGCTAGGTCCTTATCACATGACCTTAAAAGGTATGATGTGTCCCATTCAGTGGCACCAAACTATGGGGGTTCGGATTCCATTTACAAGGATACATAAGTAGCCCATTTTATAGGCGCTATCCCAAAATCAAACCAAACATTTGTCTCCATGGATGAAAATAAATTTTTGAGTTCCCCACTTAGTGGCTTTAAAACTAGTATCATCCCAATGATTATTAAAATAATCTCTAATAAGTATATTAGAGGATACCATTTACGGAAGAACTCAAATACATATGGATATTTCTATTAATCAAGAATCTTGAATGCATACTGATGATTACAATATTTTCACAGGCTAAATAAATGATTTAAAATTACTTGGGTTACTTATGATATACTTGGTGAATTAATTAGGATTCATGAAAATATCTTAAATTTACACAGATGTTCTTGGAGTAAAAAATAATTCCCCTCAAAAGGCTTTGATGATTCCAACCTTCCATCTTCTTGACCAATGCACATTCTAAAGTATCGTAATGTTCTAACATAACAAACATCTTCCTTTGGAAAGCAGGTCCCCTTTGGATAATGAATTTTTTGAGGTTTCTAGTTCCATAAATAAATCCAGTTGAAAGCTCTGGGAAACAGTGATTATTGAAACTAGAACACACGTTTCAAGGAACTATGAAACAAAAATGGTGAACCCTACAAGAATCCTTAACCAAGTTAATAATGTTATCCACCTCTTACGTCCCTATAAATTTATAAATGAAGGCCAGACAAAGGAATCAATCACACATGTATCTATCTAAAAATATGTTTCTTTAATGGAATTTGTTGTTGTATTCTTGTTTTTCTTCTCAAAATTTCCTTCATTCAAAAATTGGCTTTCTATAGGACAACATCTGTGAACTTCCTGACTGCTGCTCAAGCAAGATCTCCATCCATGGGAAGGATGTCATCACCAACCCAGCGTCTTCATCTTTGGGTCTCTAATGTGATAGTAATGGAATATCACTGACATGGTACAATCCCAAAATTAGAGGCTTCCTGTCAAGCCCTCCAGGTTAATAAAAATCCCTGATCATCTTTCAAACAAAGACAAATGATAATGAATCAGACGGTTCCAACCACTATCTTTAACCGGTTCAGGTCCTTATCCCCAGAATGCAACAATCAATCCCTCCCATACTACATGGGAGGTGGATCAAGATACCACTCAAGGCCTCAATAAAAGAATTCATGTGTCCTTCCTGAGGACTCCCACCATAAGTCACCACCAGAATCGTGTGGTAGTGAACCACAAACATGATGGGGGTGTTGCCTCTTGACGTTCACCCCAAGTCTCTCAGACTTGGGCATGCAAGACGAACCACCAGGGACAACATCTGGTCAATAGGGAGGCATGTTCTCACATATTCCTCCTTTGAAGAAGTCTGTCAACTTAACATGATAGAAAAATATGAACAAGCACATACACCTGTTCATCCTAATTTTGCTGCTCAACATGATTATTTGGAAGAAACCCAATAATCCCACCAGATAAATCTAGTGGAGTACTATGAACAGGAACATAAACCTTCTAACAAGTTATCAACTAGTTTGCATGCTTGTCTGACTGAATTTAAAGAATCCTTCCTATCTAATGTGGTGGAAACTGGTAAATAGGAACATTCACCTGTTTATAATCACCAATTCTGTTAGTAGTCTCATCTTCTAGTATTGAAAGAATCCTATCAACCATACTTAATGGGAAATATCTAGAAGGCACATAATCCTACCATTGTTCATCAAACCTGTAAAGAGTCTCGTTTGGTAGCACCAAGAGAATTCATTCGGAAAGCTTCAACAAAAACTTTGTGTCAGACCCAACTCTCCACCCACATGCATGAGTACTGTCAATACCCATTGATAGTAAAAGGGGCACAGGAGCAGGCACATCCACCTTCTCCAAATACAGAATGGACATATATTTTCATCCCAGTTGCTGATATCACCAAACATATATTATCAATGGTGAAAGGGTAGACACAAATCTCTATCCATATTCTCAAACCATGCATGGATATTAAAACAAATTATTCAATAGTATTAGGGGAACAAACAAATAAATTTGTCCCCACACAAGGGATGACACATTGGTATGCCATCCCAGAGTAGTTACACACCTCCTTTTTATTCTAGGAGGGTCTGGGGGATACTTCCTGTATCATATGGACAATAAGATCCAAAACATAAACCCTTTACAATTAGAGGTAATTGGTCTGTTCTGGTAACCACTCCAAGGTAGGCACATACACTTGCCCATGATAACCACTTTTCTAAGCATCTGTCCCAATATAAGTGTAATAGAACGTCCAAGAATAAGTCTCACCAAGAACAGTTGTAAATTCCCAAGTCAAGCTACGACTTGGCACATCTTAATGCTGGAGTTCTTGAAGCTCTCAGATATTTATCTATTTCAGCTCAAGATTCTACCCTCTCATTACCAAATTTTGGGAGTGGTAGTTGAAATTCTGATGTTTCTCATCGGATAATTCATCATGAAGGATTGATTCATGAAAATGTGGTCAATCTGGAGGGTTTATCTCCAGATGAGATCCACAACAACCCTCCAGGTGGCCAAAAGACCAAGGATCAATAATATTTATCCCTTGATATAATCCATCATGGTGATCCTCCCCATGATGGAATTCATTGTGAAAGTCCTCTCCGCAATAGTATTTCTCATTGTCAAAATAGATTCATAATTTAGAATGTAGTGACGAGAAATCCATCTTATCGTGAGGCACATTCCAACATAAGGCCAGTCATGTCTGATGCCTTGTCATTTACAGGTGAAACACTTTCTCAACCAGAAGACATCTTAAAGGAAGATTCATTCTTCAAACCTCCCCTTGGGTAATTTGTCTTCTAATATAGAGAATTCACATTGGTCATACCAAGTGGAGAAACATCTAGTGATAGGCGATGATGATATATTAAATATGATAAAACAATTGGCCAAAGGAGAAATACCAGTCATGTTATGGACTTTGGAAAATTCTTCGTATAACGATCTAGAATTGATGATAGAACATTGCATTCATGAAATCCACCCAAACATATGGAAAACTATTTGTAATTTAGAAACCAAATTATTATCATATGATGAATATCAAAATTGTGTAAAGGTAATATAAGGGTTTCAATGCCAAATAGACTTGGAATATCTCTTTGTTTCCCAACATCCAAATGTTGAAAAAATAGCAGAGAACACTTCAGCGTGCATTTCTGAGTGCTCTAAAAAGTCTATGCCAATTAATTTATGATTCCCCATCTAGTGTTCTTATCAGAGGATAGGTTGAATATGGATCATTTCATTACACTACACTCTAAAATCAGTAATGTCTACCAAAATTGGAATCATGAAATTTTATTACCCATGGTCAACCCCAATCAATATATTTTGTATGTAATCAAATGTATGCTCAAGAATAGGCCTCAACCAGTTCTCATCAGAGTCAGGCCTAATGAAAAGAAGTTTTTGAGTTAGTTTTACATCAAGAATCTGTGAATCTTGAGCAGGTGTCCTATTTAGAGGATGCCAGTAGTCAGAGAATTCAAATGTCTGAAATAGCACAATGATTTCTGAAACAATTTATTTAAGTGGTTGTTAGATTATCCACATAGAAAATTTCCAAACCAAAATTTGCAAAATCATAAGAGCGGTTGTACAAATTTCAGCCATAGTAGTTAAAGAATCACCACATCTTGAAAGGATGAGAGATCATTTAATTAAACCTTCATATTCGTTCAAAAAAGTTCAAAGATTTGAAGAAGATGAAGAAGAAGAATAGGAACAGCCCCATCCTATCAGGCTAGGGGATTTTTCATGTAGAGACCCAAAGCTTGGCATACATGGACATTACATTATGTTTGCGGAATACTTAATAAATGACAAAAACAGATTCCCAAAGACCATATTAGTTTAGTGTCTTTGGAAACTCGGAACGTAATCTTCTAATCATGGTGAAAGATCTTCAACATCTCCCATAAAGATCATATCCTTTTGGTTTTCTTACCTAAAACCTTTCTTTATATCATGGGGAAAATAAAACATAAAAAGGTTGAGCTCAAATACTCAGTAAGGGTAAACATAGAGAACATAAAACAATCCATAAACATTTGAATGAAAAAACTTGAACATAAAATCTAAACATTAAAATCTTGAGCAAAGACATAAATCTTGGAAGTACGTAAGGCATATATCATAAAAAAACATCAATCATGACAAAATATCATGGGAATAAAACATGTAATTGTGGAAAACCATTAATCACATGATATGATTTCCATAGTAGCCAAGGCATTTCTTCCAAGACCATCTTAGTGGACAAAGTGAGTTTCTGAATCGAGTTCACTCCTCGTTCCAGTCCTGTAACACTGAACCAGATTAACTTACCGTTCCAGCCATGTCTATCTCATGAGACATAAATCTTTACCCAATGCATTGGAGGGATATATAGGTCCCACTAATCTCATAATGAAATCATTCTTACTTTTTCCACTACATAAACATAAACCATTCATCATAACCCAAAGAATAAAAATTATTTTCATTAACATCGTCCCATCATAACATAATCCATATAAAACAAATAGATATCATTTCATCATAATAAAAGTGGAACCATGTAAATCATAGACACATTATACTTGAAACATACACATATGAAATAATGTCATCTTAGAAGGAAAATGTTTTTGATAAAACACTTGAAATGAATTCTTGAGGAAAATATCCTTTCTTCTTCAAAATCATTTTCTTTTCACGAAATTCCATGCAATTTTAAAAGAAAGGGATTTTGTTGAAAAGTGTAATTAAATACTGTAGAGAATGATTCATGAAAATAAGGCATTATAAAACCGTAAAAATCCATTCATGCCGTATAATTTGAAAAAAAACATTCTTCTCGTACTTTTGCCGGAAAAGTCAAAAAGTACCTCCTATGGTAAAGAAAAGAAATATTCCTTACATACCATGTAGTAAAAGTCAAAAAAATGGGTAAAAAGGACTTTAAACATACATGAAACCATTTTTAGAAAATAGGGACATGGATTATAAATATAACCCCAGTAAATACTTACGAATAAGCAATCTCGGATAAAAATGAGATTGTTAAATTATCCCTTACCTTATGTCTGATATGCTTCGTATGTATCCAAACCTCCTGTATAATGATTCAAATAATGTCATTGACTTATTAAAAAGTCATATTAATTTTTATGATATCATATATGGTTCACTTATGGATTTATATTACCCGTTCTTTTGAAAATTCCATGTTAAAGCAGCGTTTTGGGTAAAATAGTTTCATTTATCGTACCTGTTTCGACTTTTTGTTCTTGATATTATTACTTATATCCTGATTTACTTAATTCCAGAATGTAAAACATGATTTATATATAATATATATTCATCATATACAAATATATATATATATATATATATATATATATGATAGATCAATAAATTGAATGAAATACACCGTTCATGGAGAAGGTAGGTCGTACGTACGCATGAACACTGTTTTCGTTTACTTGTTGAATTGAATGGAATTAAGTAGATGACATACATATATATAAATATATATAAATATAGTATCATTATTATGTCATATATTTAATTATTATTCATTATATATTCTTTATAATCATTAATTAATGGTTAACATGGAGAATGAATCTCATCGCGTCGTGGAGACGGTAGTCCGTAAGTACGCGCGAGCGATGATATCATTCACATGATCATGGAATTGTATTGAAGTGTATGTATAATATTTCAGAATAAATATCAATTTACAATAATCATATATAGTTATTTATTTTCACCATTATACCCATTCAAGTAAGGTGGTGGTCGAAAACAAATTACACCACGGCATGGAGACGGTATTTCGTACGTACACACGCGCGTTGATTTCATTTTCTGTAGGAAGGATAGAAGGTGAAATAGGGTTGTTTAATATTTATAAATATATATCAGTATATTAGTGATACTGATGTTATTAATTTATAGTGAAACAACTAAAGAATAAGAAGTAGAAAAATAAATAAACTTGAGAGAATCGAAAGAAAAGATTACCTCTTATTCGACGTACCTCCTTTAAGCTTCCTATTAAGGAAGTAGAGTTGGTACTTTGAGAAGAAAAGAACCTCCAGAATGTTTCTAGGGAAGTGGAGAAGAGAAATTGGTAGGGTTTGGCCGAGCTTCAAGGCTCAAAAGTGTGTGAAGAGAAGATGGAAGGGGTGCCCTTTTTATAAGGGAGGAGAGGGGCACCTTTGGAAAAACTTAAAATATTATTTTATAATAAATTCATATTCAGTTTCTAATAGCTCCAAACAGATTTATTTTTAATCTAAGGTGGGTAAGGGTCAAAATCCTCTCAACCAATAGGTTTTATACAAGTTTAGGTTACTATTTTAACCTTATCATTTAGATTTAACTCTAAGTTAAATAATTTAACTTTTACCATGTCTTCTTGTTTTCTTACACTATATGGTTAATAAACATACTATAACAAGACAAATGAACCCCAATTGGTTCATTATAAACATATATATCCTTATTTGAGTAATTTTATCGAACCTTATATTTTTAGGAATAAAATAACAATTAATAATATAATATTTGTTTTAAAAAACTAGTTTTGGTCAATTTTGACACTATTTGGTAATTGATTTTTGTGAAAATCATATCAGTATTATTAGTTCTAAAAAAGTTAATTAAATCAATACTAACATGTCATATTAACCTATAAAATTATTTTAATTCATAAAAAGTCTCAAATTACATTTATTTGGGTATTTATAATATCAATTATTTTAATATTTCGTTATTTAGGTAATTACTGCATCACCATTGTGTCATACATAAATTAAATTATTTAATGTCTAACAAATTATACATAAAATACCATTAGGTATTAAATAATTTTATATTTATAATGAATATTTATAGTAGAGTTTATCTTAGGTATAACCCTATTTTAAAAATGTTTCAATTATTAAACTTTGATTTTAACTATTTTAACTTTTTTAAAATAAAATAATAATAAATGTCCTAATCTAATCCAGGTGGACCTAAAT
Source organism: Viscum album (assembly GCA_963277665.1). Lineage (NCBI taxonomy): Eukaryota > Viridiplantae > Streptophyta > Magnoliopsida > Santalales > Viscaceae > Viscum > Viscum album. Next base: position 539,008,266 of record OY728130.1, on the reverse strand, counting down.
GATAATATTATATTCCTGAGGTTGTTTTTGGTCGAATTATATTTATCAAGTGGAATTATGACATGTGTTAGGGTAATAATAATTTCATTTTTACCCTCAATTACACTATTTACTTTTAACCGTGGTAAATAAAAATAAAAGGTTACTATTCATAAAAAATTATTTTTATCTTATTTAACCACGTTTTACTCCTTGATATTAACCGTTTCTCTAAAATATTTGAAATTCCACTCAGAGAAGCGGTAAAAATATGTTTTATGTAAATTTTTAAATTCTCCTAGGAGATGGGTAAAAGACGGTAAAAGTTCAATAAAATTTTTATATATTATTATAAATTGACTCCCATGAATTACATTGAAATTATATAGTTATTATGTATAAATTTTGACCTAAAATAAATTTAAATAAAATAAATAATTATTTAAATAAAAAGTCGGTTTTTAAATAGTAACCCAGTGTTTTCACTATTCATCAAAAATTGAAAGTTTTCAGAAAAATACAAAAAATTCACCCTAGGATAATTTTGATATTTCGAATCTAAAAAAGAAGTCCATTTTGAAAGATAAAATATATAAAATTTCAAAAAGTGGGTATTACTATTCATAATGGGTAGTTCATAATAATATTATAATAATTTCTCGTTTAGTGAAACTTGGTATTGCGTACTACACACGTTATTGACGAAGGTCTTGATTGCATGTAATGAAAGCCAATTCAGGGTTGTGTATAGTGAAAGCTCTGTTTAGTGTTGCGTATAACATAATCAAAACTTTTTCATTTATACATTAAACAAAATCTATACTTAATGTTGTGTAGAATAATTTCCACAAAACGGACTTGAAATTTGTGTATAACACGAGCCAAGAATAGTGTTGCGTAGACTGCAAGCTAATATTTTGTTGCGTATATTACAAGATAATCTTTTATAATAGAAGACATCAAAGAAATTAAAAGTAATATATCTCATAAAATCTCGAGGTGTTACATTCTTCCCCCCTTAAAATGACTTTCGCCCTCGAAATTCATCGGGGTTATTAATGGTTTATTACTTGAGTGTTTCTTTCATAGAAACACACATCGTAAAAAGGAATACTAAAACTTACTTTTAAAAATGAACGTTAGAAACAAAACGGATACCCAAAGTAACTCATCACTTGTGTTCCCACATAGGAGATCATAGGTGAAAATATGAATATAGAAGAGAAATCTAACCATCATGTTCTGATGGAGAGTGGTAAAGAATAGGGCTATGAAAAAGCCATCAATAACAAAGACATAAATTTGTGACGATCTAAGGTGTCATTTGATTTATCAGGTATGAGGGTACTAGGATAGCATTTTTAGTTTTCAAGATCATTTCCCTAATGCTGAAGAATTGTTGAATTAAAAGAAATACTTACTTGATTTTGGTAAAATCTCACCGTTGTTCGTGCCTTGAACAATTTCCACTTCATATCTTAAAGAAATGAAGTTGAATTTGTCATCCAATATGTGTTAGCAGATCATGCGATATAATGATAGGTCATTCCATTTGTTTCTATCACAAAAAGTTTAGCACAATATATTAAATATACATAAGTCCATCTATCTTCATATTAATCATATGTGGTTGCAAAAATAGACTTATACTTCATCTATCATAGCGCTTAATAAAATAAAACTAGTTTCTACTAACCAGGGACTTCCTGTAGGCTAGTGGTATGTGATAAAGGACTGTCGTACTTCAGTTGTGGGTTTGATTCCCACAGTCTTGTCCGACGCGACGGGTTGTCGCTCGTCCTATGGGTTGTCCTTTTTCTAAAACTATACTACTATAACATTCCTGAAATAATATTGAAAAAAAATTTCTATCCTTAAATAATACTATCTTATGTCCAACATAATCTATTCCAATATTTAGTCTTATCCAAAATACATCTTTCTAGTCTCATAGTATAAAGAAAATGATTACTAGAGAGGTCATATACCAAGCATGTGAATACCATCATTTATCTCCCGTATATCATAAGATATATCTTGTTGGTCATATTCCAAACATGTTAATACCTTAATCATGTATTCTTCTGAAACATTAATTACCATAGAACATTATAGAAAACATGAATGTTGTCAAAAGTTAACTCATTCCACATCCCAAAATTTCTATAAACTCAAACCATGATATCACTTTGTCCTTATATCAGTCATGAGCTCATGAATACTATCAAAATTTCATTTTCTCTTTATCCCTTACTTATGCACATATCATATTCTTTACAAAAATATATGAATAACCTTTCATGGTTACCAGTACCATTCAACATATACTTTCAAATACTTTAGGAAAAACAATAGTGTAATAATCCTTAGATGTTTCTTTATTCCATTGTACCATTAAATTACCTATACAACGTAACTCTTGATAAACATACAATCATTCCACTACCTTCTTAAACCATTGACCAAGCTTCAACACTTATTTTATCTCATATATTATTTGTAGTCTCCTCATCATCATCCACATAAATACTACCCATATGACCATGTTCATTCTCTTCATGAGATTTTCCCTTATGGCATTGGTTTGCATAATGCCCATACATACCACATTTAAAAAATCTAATCATTGTTGATGTCGTAGCAATACAATTATCCTTCTTCATGGTATTAACTGAACCTTTTCCTTTGCACTTACTGGATTTGTGTCTTTATTTTCCTCACCCAAAGCATCTTCCAGTTCTTTTGAAACATTCTACTTGATTCCTCTTCCCACGTGATTTACATGAGAGAAAATGGACTTTATTTCCTCTATGATCATCATGAAACTCCATCTTTCTCTTATTAGATGAGTCCGGAAACATACCAAAGTTGAGATTATTGATTATATTATGAGATTTATTATTAGGCATAATAACGATTTTTGGACTTCCAAATCCCGTTTCATTTGGTTTCTCTTGAATAATATCATTCCATTGTCCATCATATCCTCCATTTTCGTGAATCTTCATGTTCCATCAATTTTCTAAAACCCAAAAAGAATAGTGTGAGAGGAAAAAATCATGCTAGGGAAAACAACATAATAAATGGGGAGTACCATCAATATCTAACATCTTAGGTTAGATTCTAAGATCATTACTATAATTATAGGACTATAACATATATGTTTACTTATCCTTAGGGTCATCCCTAGACATACCTTAAATATTTCTTGGGATTTCACTAAAGTTTTCGCATCCTAGTTTCTAAAGGTTAACTAAACCTTTGATCTGATACCAACTTTAGAGACCCAAAGATTGACGTACATGGAAATTACATTACTTTTTCGGAATACTTAATATATGACAAAAACAGACGCCCAAATACCGGATTAGTTTAGTGTCGTTGGAAACTTGGAACATAATATTCTAATCATGGTGAAAGATCTTCAACATCTTCCATAAAGATCTTCCCATTCTGGTTTTCTTACCTAATACCTTTCTTTATATCCGGGGGAAAAGAAAACATAAAAAGGGTGAGATCAAATTCTCATTAAGGGTAAACATAGAGAACATAAAACAATCCATAAACATTTTAATGAAAAAACATGAACATAAAATATGAACATCAAAATCATGAGAAAAGACATAAATCTTGGAAGTACGTAAGGCATATATCATAAAGGAACATCAATAATGATAAAATAGCATGGAAATAAAACATGTAATTGTGTCAACCCATTAATAACATGATATGATTTCCATAGTAGCCAAGGCATTACTTCCAAGACCATCGTAGTGGACAAAGTCCCTTTCTAAATCGATTCCACTCCTCGTTCCAGTCATATAACACTAAACTGGATTAACTTACCGTTCCAGCCATTTCTATATCATGAGATATAAATCTTTACCCAATGCATTGGAGGGAGATATAGGTCCCACCCATCTCATTATTAAATCATTCTTACTTGTGCCACAACATAAACATAAACCATTCATCATAACCCAAAGAATAAAAATGGGTTTCATTAACATCATCCCATCATAACATAATCCATATAAAACAAATGGATATCATTTCATCATAATAAAATAGGAACCATGTAAATCATAGACACATTATACTTGAAACATACACATATGAAATAATATCATCTTAGAAGGAAAATGGTTTTGATAAAACACTTGAAATGAATTCTTGAGGAAAATATCCTTTCTTTTTCAAAATCATTTTCTTTTCACAAAATTCCATGAAATTTTAAAAGAAAAATATTTTGTTGAAAATATTCAATAAATATTGTTGAGAAAGCTTCATGAAAATAAGGCATTATAAAACCATAAAAATCTGTTCATCCCGTATAAGTTAAAAAAACATTCTTCTCATACTTTTTCCAAAAAAAGTCAAAAAGTACCTCGTATGGTAAAGAAAAGAATGATTCCTTACATACCATGTAGTAAAAGTCAAAAAAATGGGTAAAAAGGACTTTAAAAATACATGAAACTATTTTTAGAAAACAGGGACATATATGGTAAATATAACCCCAGTAAATACATACAAATAAGTAATCTTGGATAAAAATGACATTTTTAAATTATCCCTTACCTTATGTCTGATATGCTTCGTTTGTATCCAAACCTCCTGTATAATGGTTTAAATGATGTAATTGAATTATTATAGAATCATATTCATTTTTATGATATCATATATGGTTCACTTATGACTTTATATTACCCGTTCTTTTGTAAATTCCATGTTAAAGCAGCGTTTTGGGTAAAATTATTTCATTTATCGTACGTGTTTCGACTTGTTGTTCTTGATATTATTACTTATATCCTGATTTACTTAATTCCAGAATGTAAAACATGATCTATATATAATATATATTCATCAAATACATATATATATATATGATAGATCGATAAATGGAATGAAATACACCGTTCATGGAGACGGTAGGCCGTACGTACGCATGAACACTATTTTCATTTCCTTATTGAATTGAATGGAATTAAGTAGATGACATACATATATATATACATAAATCCAGTATCATTATTATTTCATATATTTAATTACTATTCATTATATACTTTATAATCATTCATGAATGGTTAACATGGATAATGAATCTCATCGCGTCGTGGAGACAGTAGTCAGTACGTACGCACGGGCGATGATATCATTCACATGATCGTGGAATTGAATTGAAGTGTATGTATAATACTTTATAATCAACATAACTTTAAAATAATCATATATAGTTATTTATTTTCACCACTATACCCATCCAATTGAGGTGGTGGTCGAAAACAGATTACACCACGGCGTGGAGATGATATTCTGTACGTACGCACGTGCAGTGATTTCGTTTTATATAGGAAGGATATAAGGTGAAATAGGGTTGTTTCATATTTATAATAATAAATTAGTATATTATTGATACTGATTTTATTAATTTATAGTGAAAAAACTAAAAAGAATTAGTAGAAGAAGAAAGAAACTTGAGAGAATCGGAAGAAAATATTACCTCTTCTTCGACGCACCTCCTTCAAGCTTCCTCTTAAGGAAGAAGAGGTGGACTTTTGAGAAGAACAGAACCTCCAAATTGTTTCTTGTAAAGTGGAGAAGAGAAATGGTCCGGGGTTGTCTGAGCTTTAAGGCTCAAAAGGGTATGAATAGAAGAGGTAAGAGGTTCCCTTTTTATGAGGGAGGAGAGGGGAACCTTTGGAAAAACATAAAATATTATTTTATAATAAAGTCATATTCGGTTTTTAATATCTCAAAACTTATTTATTTCAAAGCTAAGGTGGGTAAAGGTCGAAATCCTCTCAACCAATAGGTTTTAGACAAGTTTAGGTTGCTATTTTAACCTTATCATTTAGATTTAACTCTAAGTTAAATAATTTAACTTTTACCGTGTCTTATTGTTTTCTTACACTATATGGTTAATAAACTTACTATAACAAGCCAAACGAACCCAAAGTGGTTCATTATTAATATATATATCCTTATCTAAGTCATTTTTCCAGACCTTATATTTTTAGGAATAAAATAACAATCAATAATATAATATTTGTTTTACAAAACTATTTTATGTCTATTTTGACACTATTTGGTAATTGATTTTTGTGAAAATAATATTAGCATGATTATTTCAAAAAAAATTAATAAAATCAATACTAAAATGTCTTATTAACCTATAAAATTAGTTGAATTCATAAAAAGTATCAAATTACATTTATTTGGATATTTATAATATTAATTATTTTAATATTTCATTATTTATGTAATTACTGCATCACCATTGTGTCATAAATAAATTAAATTATTTAATGTTTAAAAATTATAAATAAATAACCATTAGGTAGGAAATATTTTTATCTTTATAATGAATATTTATAGTCGATTTTATCTTGTGTATAACCCTATATTAAAAATGATTTAATTATTAAACTTTGATTTTAACTATTTTAACTCTTTTTTAAATAAAATAATAATAAATGTCTAATCTAATCCAAGTGTACCTAAATGATAATATTATATTCTTAAGGTTGTTTTTGGTTGAATTATATTTATCCAATAGAATTATGACATGTGTTAGGGTAATAATAATATCATTTTTACCCTTAATTACCCTATTTACTTTTAATCATGATAAATAAAAGTAAAAAGTTACTATTCACACAAAATTATTTTTTTCTTATTGAACCACATTTTACTACTTGATATTAACTGTGTGTCTCGGATTTTTGAAATTCCACTCACAGAAGAGGTAAAAATAAGTTTTATGTAAATTTTCAAATTCACCTAGGAGGTGGGTAAAAGACGGTAAAAGTTCAATAAAATTTTTATATATTATTATAAAATGACTCCAATGAATTAAATTGAAGCTATATAGGTATTATGTATTAATTTTGACCTAAAATAAATTTAAATAAAATAAATAATTATTTAAATAAAAAGTCGGTTTTTAAATAGTAGCCCAGGGTTTTCACTATTCATCAAAAATTGAAAGTTTTCAGAAAAATACCAAAAATTCACCATAGGCTAATTTCAATATTCTGAATCTAAAAATGAAGTCCATTTTGAAAGATAAAATTTATAAAATTTCAAAAAGTGGGTATTACTATTCATAACGGCTAGTTCATAATAATATTATAATAATTTCTCGTTTAGTGAAACTTGGTATTGCGTACTACACACGCTATCGAAGAAGGTCTTGATTGCGTGTAATTTAAGCCAAGTCAGGGCTGTGTGTAGTGAAATCCTTGTTTAGTGTTGCGTATAACATAATCAAAACTTTTTTCATTTATACATTAATCAAAATCTATACTTAATGTTGGGTAGAATAATTTCCACAAAATGAACTTGAAATTTGTGTATAACATGAACCAAGAATAGTGTTGCATATACTACAAGATAATATGGTGTTGCGTATAGTACAAGCTAATCTTCTATAATAGAAGACATCTAAGAAATTAAAAGTAATATATCTCATAAAATCTCGGGGTGTTACATTTCACATCTGCAATCCGCTCCTCTACCAAAGTTAGTTTTCTCCCGATTTGGGAAGAAGACACAAGGAGAGCATATAACTAAAATATCTGAGGATTCCCTTTAGGTTAATGTCTGCCAAACAATTCCAGGGAATTCATCATAGAGGAGAAAAAAGTGTCATGTAAGACATAAAGAAATAAGGCCTCGCAAAAACACTGACAAAATTCCATCGATACATTATGCATCAGTAAATGTCATTAACAACACTATAAAAGATCCTCTAATAAATTAGTCAAGTTTAGGGGAATCAGAAGATGAAGTTATTGTCCATAATATGGTACACACTGAGGAAAACGAAAAAGGTGTGCACACTCGAAATCATAGGCTTTCCCAGAATCTTGGTATGGCTTCAAATAACCAACTCCCCCCTCTCCGAAAGGCATCTAACAAGGGGAAAGGAAAAAGTTAGATTGCATCTCACTTTTCCACTAGATAAGGTCAATATTTTTCACTTGAAGATATATTTCCACAATAAGAAGAAAAAAGTATGGAGTTTAAATGACTCCATAAAGAGTTGTTTCAAAATAGAATTTCTACTAGATGTACTCCCTAGGTAGGTCCTCAACTTGAAAATCCTATAGAGGATCCTCAACAAAGAGAATTTTTAGTAACTACATATGCGGATAATGAATTCCTTCAACTGGGTATGCAATCAAGGCAGGATCAAAAACATCTTGATAGGCCTGTTCCCATGGGTTATCCAAGGTAGATATCAGCACCACCATCAGTGGTTTTGTCGGATGTTGCACCGGCTCAATCTCTAGTTGCAATACCTTCACAAGTTCCAGCTCATGTGGATGTTACCCAAATTCTTATGAAAATAATTAAAGCATTTATGAATAGATTCAAATTTGTGGAGGAATGACTTGCACCAATTCAGGCAGAAAAGATATCTTACCCGGAATTTGTGGATGCAATTCCTCCCCCACAAAATTTTGTAAATACCACATTCCCAATTTTTAATGGTTCGTGTGATCCAGAACAACACATAACACATATTATTTCTTATTGTGATCCCATGATGGGAACATCTCAAAAACATGAAGAAGTTATGATTAGCTGTTTTGTGCAGTCATTTAAGGGGCCAACTTTTGTATGGCATACATGTTTACAATCTCGATCATTTACAAGATGGGAAGATCTCCCTCAAAAATTCCTTCTTCAATTTATCTTAACTCTAACAAAAACGACAGCTTTTTATCTTAAAAATTGTAAACAAAGGGAGAATGAAAGTGTTTTAGATTTTATTGCTCAATGGAAAGGATTAACATATTTCTTAAGTCTAACACTACCTCAAGAATAGTTTCTGCCAATTTTTTTGGAAAATCTATGTAATGAGAAACACACATCATTGACCCTTGTGAAATATACAAGAGGGTTTCGAGACCTTACTTCAATCAATAAATATATATAAGACTCTATTATAGAAACTAAGGATAAATATCATGTAATTCCATCAGCTCTAGTGAGGAGGATAGGAAAGGCAGAAGCTGCTACAGTCACACTCAAGTAGGCACATGTACCTGCTTCTACTTCAAGAACTTCACCATGCAGAAGGGATCTGCCTCTTGAGCATCAGTAGCAACGACTACCTTGTCATGATGATCAAAGATATTAAAGGTAGAAATAGTTTCATGAATTGAACAACAAATTTTATGCTTTCTCTAATGAACAAGTTCCTTGTTACTTCATCTCTTCTCTAGAAGACAATTTGGTTCAGTTTCTAAGACCGAAGTAACAAAATAAAGAAGGAGATGAAGATCTTCTGAATTATTTTACCTTTCAACATATGTTATGACATCCCATCCAAGAATGTTTTGATTTCAAGAAACTCTTACAAAAGATAGTAGACTTTGGGCAAGTAAAACAGAAATGTTCATCAACTCATGTTGCATGTGTCACTACTACTGATCTAGATATAGAAGGCGAATGGAAAGAGTTAAAAAGAAAAAATGTGCAGAAAAGTGACGATTGGATGATCTGGAAAACAATCAACCGAACTCATGCCATTTTTAGAAAATGGTAAAAACAACCGATTATGTCTTCTGCCACTCCTACCATAGTAGAACCACCTTCATCAAAAGGTTGTTCCTCAAAAAAAATGAAGAGATTATAAGGATAAAGAGAAGTCAGAAGAAGATGAGCTCATGTCAAGGCAAAAGTTGTCCAAGACCCTGGAAGATTTTATGCCATCTGTTTCAAAAGCACAGGCACTACCCCACCAAACGAAAGAACCATAATTAACCTATCAAGAAGAATCTTCGTCAGATTAAGAATTTATCTTTGGTTATATTAATGTTATTCATTTAAAAGATCCTTATACCAATGGTGATTCTAATTATAATGAGCTAGAATTCCTTGTACCTAATTGGGAAACTAGAGGAAGAGGCCAACGTCAATGATACATGGGTAGACATGGGAATTATAAAAATAACCATTTTAAATATATCCCTGCTCAAACCACATATGTGGTAGAAACTCGTGGAAGATCCCCTCTGAGAACACAATAAGAACAAGGAGATTCTTCCATGTAAGACATGTTTGGTTCTGATATAATTATTTTGGAAGACTGATTAGAAGATAAATTGTCTTATTCTCAAAAAGCGAATAGACCTAGTCGGTCTAATCTGCCAAATGCAGTAGTATTTCCAGCTTCTGATCCGATGTATAATATGTCTACATCAGAAGCATAAACTTCTAAATCACCTAGAAAACCACATCTCCTTGCTGGAAAATGCAGACCTTTGGACCAAAAGTATGATTTCTTGAAACATTTGGCCAATGTACTAGACATGTTATCAATTCGGGAGTCTTTGAATCTATCAAAAGCTCTTCGAGAGGCACCCATTGAGGCTTTGTCAGGTCCTCAAGAGTTTGAAACTGAAGTTGCTGCTGTTGAGGTTTAACGTACAGAGAATGATTTTTTAGAATGTCATATAGTCATATATTTTACAGATAAATATGAAAATGGTGTGGTGCATGGGCATATTAGACCTTTGTATTTGTCTAGAAAAGTCAATGACATGGACATCTGACAAGACATAATTGATAATGGCTCCAGGGTCAAACTCATTCTCATTTGTACACTTCGTCGATTGGGATTGACTGAATATGATTTATCTCTATCCAATTTAATTATGCAAGGGTATGAAAAGAATGAACAAGAAACTCTGGGTGAGATTACAATCCGAACTCAGTTTGGAGATCTTGCGTCTAATTCGGATTTCATGGTTGTTCATCAGGACACAGCCTTCAATATTCTTCTTGGTAGGCCTTACCTGCATCAACATCCATCCATACCTTTGTCATACCACCAATGTATTAAGTACAGTTTCAATGGTCAAATTAGGACATTTTATGGTGACAAGGCTCCATTCAAAATGTGTGAATCTCAATAATTTGAGGCAGAGTGTTATCACACAAAAGGAACGATGTCCATGACCAAGGAAATAACCCATGTTAATGCTCCAAATGGACTATAAAATATCCCATCGAATCCATTTATGCATTTGAGTACAGATTATGTGCTACCCATTGATCAATTTGAAAGGGTAAAACCAAATCCATGCACTTATCCAGTAACTTCCTTAATGTCAATTATGACAACTGATCCTAACCACAAGGGAGAAATTTCTAATTCACCAAGTAGTGATGGAAGCTAAAATGTAGATGTCTTCATTTAATCCACTAAATTACAACAAGACTTCAATTTGTTAATTAGAGTAGAAGAAATTGGATAAATTCAAGAAGAAGACAATGATGTTGCTTCTCAATCCATCATTTCTTATTTATTACCACAGGATAACCCTTTGTCATCAGTAGCGTGAGATATAGTGGCCTCTTCTTCAGGATGTTCAAATACTAAATCCTCCCCTAAATTTGGAAGTTTTACCTTGTCATCTACTATGAAATTTGAAACAGAAGAGGTAACACATAATGAATAAGAAGAGAAATATCTTAGCGATGCTCCTCTAACATTTGAGGAAGGTGTCTCTACCAATGTGGATGAGCTCAGAAAAATAAATATTGGTACAGAAGAAGATCCACACCCCAATCTAATTAGTGCGGCCATGACCTCTAAATAGCAAGAGGTTTATACTAATTTTTCTAAAGAAACATCATGATATATTTTCTTGGAATTATACAAAAATTTCGGGTCTTAATCCTGATATATCCACCCATTATTTGGGTTTTCCAAAAGAACATCTTGGATTCAAGTAGGCAACAAGAAGAACACACCCAACTCATGCCTCTAAAATTGAAGCTGAAGTTGATAATCTTAAAAATTCTGACATTTTCAATGAACTTCAGTATCCCAAATGGATGGCCATCATTGTCCCAATGAAAAAGAAGAATGGAAAAATTATAGTTTTTATTTATTTTACAGATCTTAACTGGCATTGTCCTAAATATGATTTTCCAGTTCCGATTAATTATATTTTAATTGATGTAATGACTAGATATAAAGCTCTTTCTTTCATGGATGGATACTATAGGTATAATCAAATACATATTTCCCCATAGGATGAAAAATCTACATCCTTCAGAGCCCCTCAAGGTGTGTTTTTCTATCGGGTGATGCCCTTTGGCTTAACAAATTCAGGTGCAACATACCAACGTGCCATGCACCATATCTTCAAACCCTTCTGAAGGAAATTTTTAAAATTTCATGTGGATGATTTTGTGGTCAAATACAGACAATTTTCTAATCAATTGTCTATTTTCGAAACTATATTCAATAAACTTTGGCAACACAGTTTAAAGATGAACCCCTAGAAATGTGCTTTTGGGGTAACCTTAGAAACGTTTGTTGGATTATTTGTATTCCATTGTGGTACCAAAGTTGATACTGAGAAAACAAAATCAATCCTTGGTAGGTCACATTTTAAAAAATTTAAAGAATTAAGAGGAATCCAAGGACACTGGGACTATATTCAGCGCTTTATCACTAATTTAGTAGAAAATTGTTTACCTTTCACCAAATTAATGAAGAAGGGAATCACCTACAAATGGACTTAAGACTTCCAAGAATCATTTGATAAACTCATGAAATATCTCTTTAGTCCACTGGTTTTAATTCCACCTTTCTATGGAAGACCACTTATTCTCTACATGACAACTTTAGAGTAATCAATAAGTGTCTTCCTCACCCAAAAAAATGATACTGGAAATGAAAACATCCTTTATTATCTGAGTCGAACTATGATTGATGTGGAAAATCGATATTCAAATATTGAAAAGTGATACCTAGCATTAATTTTTGCAGTTCAAAAATAGAGGCACTACCTACAACATCATTAAGTCCTATTGGTGTCTCATAATAATATGCTCAAATTTATCCTTAATTGTCCTATGCTTATAGGGAGTCTGGAACAGTGGGCATCTATTTTTCAACAATTTGATATCCAGTTTGTGCCTCAAAAGGATATAAAAGGTCAATCCCTAGCTAACATCCTTGTTGATCATCCATCTGCACAAGATAAATCATTTAATACTAAACTTCCGGATGAAGAGGTCTTCTCTATTCAGGATAATTCTTAAAAATGGGAAATGTATTTTGCTGGTTCTTCAATAAGTACAATAGATAAAAGAATGGAAAACCCTAAACTCAACATATTTGGGTTAGGAATTTCCCATATTTCCCTAGAAAAGGAATTATTTCCTTATTCCTTCCTATTACTAGAAGGTGGTACCAACAATGAGGCAGAATTTCATGCTCTCATCACAGGTTTGGAATTGGGCCTTCTAGTGAAAAAGGATCATTTAAAGGAGAAAGGTTACTCAGAATTGGTAATAAAAAAATTAATGGAGAATATTCTATCAGAAAAGAAGATTTAATACCTTTGTGTGATTATGTCAGAGGGTTAATGGCTTAATTTCTCTCAGAGCTGACAATATCTTATGTCCCACGATAACAAAATGCTCAAAAAGATACACTAGCTAATGCAGCTACAGCCTTGGAAGATCCAAATCAGGATGAGACAGTCATTAACATAGCCCATCATCGGGTGGTTTTACATTTTTTAAAATCCATAATAGAGGAAATTAATGAAATTAGGCCTATTTCTGAACCATATGGTCAAACCACAGGATGGGTAACACCCATCATGGAATATCTTCAAAATGGGATACATCCACTAGATAGGGATGAAGAAGAATAGATCCGACAACGAGCAGCCAATTTCACCCTTTATGATAGTACAGACCACCAAAAAATCTTTTAAAAGTGAGGCCTTGATGGAATTCTCTTTAGATGTATTGATATAGAAGAGACTGCAGCTATCATGAAAGAAGTACATTCAAGAGTTTGTGGTGCCCACCAGTTTGGGCATTGACTCTCTGATCAGATCTGAAGGCTTTGATACTTTTGGGATTCAATGATGTAGGATTGTACAAATTTTACTAAAAAAATTCATCCCTGCCAAGTGCATGCCAACTTCATTCATCAACCCCCAGAGTTTCTACATATAGCTAAATACTCTTGGCCATTTTCCACATGGGGAATGGATATAGTAGGGCCTTATCCACCAACCATGACTAAGTAGTTCATGTATATTCCCACTGCTTCTGACTTCTTCTCTAAATAGGTTGAGGCAATACATCTCAAGGAAGTTGGAACCAAAAGAATTGTTATTTTTTTTCAAAACTAATATCATTACCAGATTTGGTGTCCCTCATACTATTTTGATGGACACTGACACCAAATTTTTTTCTGCTGAGGTAAAAAAGATATTTTTAAGAACATAATATCAAATCCAACAATTCATCTTTCTATCATGCGGTGTCCAATGGACAAATATACACCTTTAATAATACCCTATTAAATATACTCTAGAATATGGTGGATAAAGATAAGAAATCATGGCCTGATGAACTTTGGAATTATATATGGGCTTATCAGACAACTACCTGTACTGCTACCCAAGAATCTCCTAATTCATTGGTATAAGGAACTGAAGTTGTTTTGCTAATTGAAATGAAATTTTCTTCCCTCAGAGTTGAAATCTGTGATCATCCATATATAGATGAGAGGTCTCATAAATAGTTCAATGAGTTGGAATGATTAGACAAGAAAACATTTCATACTTTTCATCATCTAGAATTCTATCAAAATAGAATAGCACAAGATTTTAACATGAAAGATTGAATCTGTTCATTTCTTATAGGACAATTGGTATTGGTCCTTAGAACTATAATGATACTAGGAAATAATCTTCCAAAACATGAGCCAAAGTGGGAAGGACCTTATTCAATACATAATTTCTATTCAAATAGAGATTATTCCTTAAACTCAATGGATGGATAGCTTATTACAACTCCATACAATGTGAGATTATTTAAGAAATACATTTTTTAGTTGTGCACATTTCATATCACTACAAGACTTTAAACTACACATTACAATGTCCTCACAACAATACTTAAAACTCCATAGTGCAAATATCCTTACTACAAGACATAAAAATGCATAGTATAATGTCTTAGTTGCAAGACATTAAACATAATAGCCACCATAAGCATCCCTGTTTCATGAAGTTTAAATGTGTAGTATCTCCATCCTTGTCGCATGACGTTAAACTACATTACATCATTTTTCTTTATTGCATGACATTAAACTGTATGACTAATGTTTTCTCTATTTGATGTTAGAATCTTCCATAAGAAAACATCATTTACATCATTGAAACTCCTTAGTATCATATGAGTCCCTATCTTTACAATGTCTTAGTTAGATATTTATAGAGACCCTGTTTCAGGAACTATGTATGGAATTATTATCATTTTCAATGAGATATGTAGAGCTGCCTAAATCTCTAATTTTGGGCTTAGCCATAGTCACAAAATATTCTTATTTTTCTTTTCTTCTCCTGTATATGAATCAGATCTATACATAGTGTTTCCATAATATATATTATTTGTTCCTTATAATATTTTATCTTTAAAGGTTTACCGTTCTCTCAGAATGTGTCAAAAGTCCGCCATTCTTCATGTCAAACTCGATTGTCATGAAAAATGATTGTTTCAAGAACTACGTATGGAATGATTCTCATTTTCAATGAGATACATATGGATGCCTGGATCTTCATTCTTGGTCCCAGCCATGATAAAAAAACCATTTATTCCTTTTATAAGAATCAAACTTGCATAGGGAATGTTTTAAGAGCAACGTGTGATGCGATTCTTTCCCTGAGAAATGCACATAGTGAAACTTGGATTTTATCCATTAAGCCAGATAAAATATGTCTACATTTTCATATCAGTTCATCTTCATTCTTACCACACGATGTTAAACTGCATAGAAATTTAACACCTCATTCTTCACCTGTGTCATATTTATATTAAAGAATAAACCTTTACAACACATTATTTCTCACACCGAGCATAACTCAAGTGGGATTAGGAATTGTGTAAAAGTATTCATTATATAAATAATGTGTTTAAATTTTTTATGGGGTTATTAATGTCTTTAGTTCATGACTTAAAATAGTACAGTATAATGTCCTCGTTGAATGACATTAATCAGCACATCATAATATAAATTAAGAGGAAACAAAGAAAGTCTTCAATTTACATATGAGATAGATGTATGTAAAGGACGTCAAACTCATGGCCAATATTGGTTCTAATTTTTATCATATGCATTAGGCATAAACCCCTTAAATAATTTTCACTCTTAATATTGAATGTTTTCATATATTCATAACCTTTATTATGGTTTTTTGTGACCTAGTTTCTAATATTTAAGAACTCTTTTATTTGACTATGCAGCATGTGCCCATACGAGTCCTTGCAAAAGTTATCTCCATAACATGATTTTCTATCAAAAGATTCCACTATCTGTCTATGCATCATATTCCTTAGTTGTCCTTGCATAAGGCAGCCCCCATAACAAGTTTGTCACATAATGGTAACTTTGTTCTTGGTTATAGTATATTTGTCCCCTTCAATCATTGATGAGAATATAAAATAATTTATATTTTAAAATATTCATTCAAGTATACTTGTCCCATTATCCTTCTCACAATCTGAAAGTATTCAAGACCATTTTTTATATATTTCCATCACCATGTGTTCAATACAATATGAAATAACCTTGAAATCACTAGGCAACATATTATATATTGTTTCCATTTCTAGTCTGAGTTGTATGAACTAAAACTAAAGACACCACAATTCCTACGTTTGGGATAGACCTTCATAGGAATCATATTCCTCTAATTCTTTAAAAATATTGGTTAGAAATACCCTCTCTATATTTAGGTAGCTTTCCCAGTAAACTAAACTCTGTGCTTTGGAAAATTTGAATCTCCATAAGCTTTCTTCAACATTTAGTAGTAGAATTTCAAACTTCAAACTGCTCTTTTGTTTGACTATGTAGCACATTCCCTTAGGTGGCCTTTCATAAGTTGCCAACATAACAGGCATGCCTGTCAAAAGATGCCACTATTTGGCTAGGCAACATATTCCCTAGTTGTCCTTGCATAATAAAACCCCCATAGTGGGTTAGTAAAATAATGGTAACATTTTTTTAGAACATACTTCATCTAATGCCTTTATCCCTTTTATCATATCATCCTTTGGATTCAAAAAAAATCCCCAAATCATAGTTTACCATTTTCCATTCTGTAACTAAACGTGATAGTATATTTCCAATCAAATTGTCATGAAATTTGGAGAATCTCAAACCTTTGGTCAGAGCTAAATAAATTGAGTTAATGTCACACAATTTCCTCAATAAATGACTTAAAAATGCACAGTACAATGTTTTTAATGCATGACAGAAAACTGCACAGCACAATGTCCTCACTACATGACTTAAAAATGCACAGTACAATGTCCTCACTAGATGACTTAAAACTAAACAATATGATGTCAAAAATTCCCCATTCTAATAAACCTAAACCATTCCTCATAAACCAAATTTTTATAGAAATGGTTTTCCTATTCATGACATATGTTTGCATAAAATATCTATTTATTCTTAAAATTCCATTCCTTGGAAAAACCCCCCACTATGTCTTGAGTCACCCAAATCTTATTTTCCCTTGTCTATCAGTAGTAAAATGTTAAACATCAAATATCACTATTTCTTGACTATACATTATGTTCTCTTAGGTGGTCGTGCATGAGTTGCCTACATAATATGATTGTTAGCCAAAAGATGCCACTATTTGGTTATGCAATATATGCCCCCATTGGCCCTGCATAATACAGCCCCCATAACTAGTTTTTCAAAAAAATGGTCACTTAATTCTTGGAAGAGACTCCTCTTATATTGATATAGGTTTTTAAATTTGGTGACCATAAAAATAATGCCTCAATATTCCCCTTGGAAATATATAAATAATATTAAAGCAATTATTATCCATAGAGTTTTTTTTGGGATATAATTTCAAAATTTATGGTCAAAGATATTAGACCATAAATACTATCCATTCATAGTCTAACATGCATGGATCTAAACATTCAACAACAAGAGATGTGGTAGTCACCAGATTGAGAACCTGTGAAGGGAACTCTGAACAAAATTTGATTCCCAGCTCACTAAAATGTACATTTTTGTATTATTTAGGTAATATTGAGAAATAAAAAGTCACGAGATATAATGTTTGTGGGGTAGTCCATATAACCCTATAAAATATAAAACTAATATCGCTAGGTCCCAGGGCTTAAAAAAATTAGACCATCCTTTAAAACTTGATGTAGCTCCAAATCTGACAAAATGATATTGGAATGCACCAATGTTCCCTACTTTTACCTTAGAACGAGATTCTTTTCATTCAGAAAAAATCAAATTCTATGGTTGTAAATACCCAGATTTTCCAAGTAATATTTTTTTTATTATATGGAATTATTAAAATTCTACGAAAATTGATGGCACGTGATTCCAAGGCCCAGTGTGCTTGGAATGAATTTCTGAACATTTTTTCAGGTACGTTTAGTAAACATGTGTGAGTCTTTTTGTAACTTTTGAACCAGTGCTCAGAATTGAAATCTGAGGACACCGTTTAACTTGAAGTGCCTATATTAACTTAAGGATACCTTCACCTAGAACGCAGTAGGTAGATGGTGGAAGTTATTTTTTTGGATTTTCATCGGAGAATTGAAAAAAATAATAACATTTATTTTATTTTTCTTGAAACAACAATTTTGAATATTTGGTGGTGGGGACAACCCAAACTCTGCATTATTGTGAGGAAACCATTGGTATTCTTAGAATTAATAATCCAACAATTAATTGATCTAGTAATTAATTATGTTGTCTCTTCACCTTTCTTGAGGTTTGGGGGAATGTTGGCAAAGGATAACTTTTGGTGGAGAGAAGAACTTGGTGAGAGAACCTCCTCCAACTAAGAGAATCTCCAACAACGAATGAACTAATGTTCAAGGAAATTCCAACGTTACCATCATCATCTTCCTCCTCACAACACCTCCAATGGACAATCGAGGTAGGGTTGTTCTTATTTTCTTCTTTGTGGTTTTATTTTGAAACATTCTCCTTAAAGCTCCATGGTATCGGTCTAACGTGGACGGTGCAGTCTAAACAAATGTGGACTGATCCCTCCACATCATTAATGGTGATGTGTTCTTTGTGGGATTATAAGATGGCAGAGGCACACCCATGCCACCGAAGGAGACTTCGGCCCATCGTCCATAGTGGAGAAAGGTGGCGACCAACACCCAATAGGTTGTGTGAAACTGGGGCAGCATGTCCGCGCTGTTGGTAACAAAGGTGGTTGCGACCTGTTGGACGTGGTAGTGGGAAGTCAATGAACAGAACACCAACCAGCCACATGGAAGTTTGGTGGCAAATGTCCACTCTACCGATTGAGAAAGAGGCCGCGACAGAGTTCGGAGGGCGGTCGGCATCCGACTGGCCACGGGGGAGAAGCGGCGCACGTCTGCGCCACTGGAAGGAGTGCCGACCATTTTGGCCAGCCACATCACGCCTAGTGGGACCCTTCTAGCAGGTCCCACATTCCAGACAGAGATTCCATGTGGCAATGTCAGGTTTTCCAAAACCAAACAGCCAATGGGTCGTTTGGGTGACCTGGGGGAAGCACCTCCCCTCCCAGGTGGCGGCTAGGCCGGACCCCAATACAAGGGGCCACCCTGGCTGTGGGCTGCACCGTGGGCCGTACCTAGTGGGCAGGCTTGTGGTTCCCCATTCGCTGGCTAGGCCGGACCATGGATGAGCGAGTTGGGCCCTCCGTGGCCCATGCTAATTGGGCCGGACCCGGACCGGGTCGGGTCGGGCAGTGTCGGTCGGACTGGACCTGAGCCCATCTAGACCCAGATACTCTATTTTAGTCATATCTTGAGAACTGAGCACCCATTTGATGAACCATCAATGGTGATAGAATCCTTGGATCTATAAGGTCCTTTTTGTATACTACACATGAGTTTAGGATAAATTTATAGTATGGTCAGGTGGGATCGAACCCGAATCCATTCGGGCCCTCAGGACTAAAAGGTTAATAACTTACAGACCATGTATCTGATTGACATGAAGTCTGTTGCATTGGGTCCCTTTTGACATGAAGGACCTTCATGGTACTTATTCATGGGAATTCGTGGTATTTAAAGTATCAACCAAGGTCTTGAGGAAGAGAACCTTTAAGAATCAAGCATGCTTAGTGCTGAAACCCCATGGCTGTTTGTACATGAGAAGACTTCAGATCCTGTGTGGGTCATATTTAGATCATATGTCGGTCATCATACCCAGATCTTGTGTGGGTCATCTTCATATCCTATGTGGGTAATCTCTAGATCCTGTGTGGGTCGTCTTCAGATCCTGTGTGGGCTATCTTCGATCCTCTGTGGGTCAACATTAGAGCTTCTTAACTAAGTAAGAAGATCTATCAATACATCTAATCATATGTATTACCATACTTAAGATATACCTAGTGTGAGATGAGTATTTACCCTTGTGGTATGATTCAGTGTGGTGATACCTTTGTGGTAATCTTTTGTGTGGTGATACCTTTATGGCAATCTTCTGTGTGGCATTGACTTTGTGGTACTTACCTTCGTGCTGATACCTGTGTGGTATTATTCTATGTGGAATAACCATTATGGTAATTACCTTTGTGGTGTCACCTTCACGGTATTCATTCATTCTTAAAATAGTTGTGAATTTGGTTAAAGAATTTGGCCTTGTTTTCCTCATGAACATGATTGGTATAATATACAACTTAGGTATATGTATGGTCATATACCGAAGTAGGGTTGACTATTGTTTTCGTGATTTTTGGTTTATCCTTTGTGGATTCTAAGAGACATTAGGGGGTCTTGGGTTCCCTAATGAGTATCATTATACTCACCCCTATACGAGCTATGCCTACACCTTGTTGTGTATTCTGCAGATGATGGACATCGTTGATCGAGGTCGAGGGTACCAGATCTAGAGGCTACTCGAAGGTGGGAATTAGATGCGGAGATCCGCAGATATGACTATTTGAGAGATGTACATACCCTTTAGGTAGGATCCATGGTGTGTGTTCATAGGATCGGTTTTCAGTTTTACTTGTACTTTTTAGTCAGGTTTATATTATGGACCCTTTACGTACTGTACACACTATTTCTACTATACATTTACTTTGTGCTCGTATCTTGTTGTGTGCTTGGTTGTGTGAGTTTATAGGTTATAAAGGAAATGCCTTCTTGGTTTTTGGGATATGCCTTTCCGGTGTTATTTTCCAGCCCCTGGCCTATGAAAGGCGGGCTTGGGGTAGTCATGGCAAGGACACCAGGTGACGGGTCGTGAAAATTTTATATCAATGGAGTCAGTTCTATTGAAGAACTTTGAATCTGATATTTTATTCAGCAATAGTGTCAAGTGTTATGAGTTTGGTTATCATTTTGGGGAATCTAGTGTTCATGTGTTAGATTATGTATTCATACACTAGGACCCTAACTTCTTATTTTTGACTCAGTGCATGAAAACACTAATTGTGTGTGAGTTTTTGAAAAGTTTTATTTGTGATCACTTTGATTCGGATCACTAGGTACAACTTAATGAATGTGGTGCACCTATTTATTTTTAGGATACCTCCACATAGACATCCAGCCAGGGTTCCAGGTATAGTACGTGATGACATCCCACTGAGTGACGAGGCTTCGGTTCAGGTCCCCCTTTCTGAAGTTGTACCATCAGGTGGTGTACCAGTAGCACCACTACCTGTTGGGTAGTTGATGCCACCATCCCCAATAGTATAGGGTGCACGCCACTTGAGTGTGTTGCAAGAGTTTCAGTGCCAAATGCCACCGAGGTTCCATGGCGATATGGATCCACATGCTACTGAGGATTGGCTGGAGTCCATGGTTAGAGTTTTTTTACTGGTAGAGACACCAGTTGATCTCATCTATGCGGACTTCAAGAGCCTTTTCAGAATAGAGTTCATCCCAGTGACCTTACGCTCAATGCGTATACAGGAGCTTCTCCATTTTTAGTAGAGCAGCATGACCGTGGCTCAGTAATCAGTGAGGTTCACTGAACTCTCACACTACTCCACTGACATGGTGTGGAACCCTTTCTTTAGGGCCCGGACCTTCGAGCAGGGGCTCAGATAATATATTAGAGCTATGATGATTTACCTTAGCATCCCGACATAGGGAGGGGTGTTAGACCAAGCACTCTTAGTAGAGATTTTCTTTGCTGAGCAGTCACCGACAGCGAGACCCACCACTGAACGTCACGTAGCAGAGTTATTTGCAGCTGGCAGCAGACATATGATGTAGAGGACCAATAGGACCAGACATACAGGTGGATGACTGTAGGATACAAGGTCGGTTGTGTGAGGATCTCAATACATAGTAGGACAAGTGAGGAGAAGGAAGTTTTACTCGTGCAGTGGGCAGGGTCACATGGTTCGTGACTGCCCGACTCGCCGTATGGATTACCAGCAGATGGTCAAAAGACCGCCTCGGCAGATGTGAAGATTTGATCGAGGAGGCACGTAGGCAGGAATTGGACGTGGTAGAGGAGCTGGCCATAAAGTAGGTGTTGGGTGGCGATACAAGGTCCTATCACAACCACCTCTAAGTGGTCCACCCCGACCACAAGGAGCAGGTGGACAGGGATGAGCATAGCTCCAGGAAGCTGAGGCCTACGAACATAGCGCTCTGGAGATGATATGAGGTATGATCTTTTTCTATTCCACCTTAGCTACAGTACTTATAGACATAGTTTCCAGTCACTCTTTCATTTCCATAGCCCTCATTCGGAGCTCAGAGATTCTGGGGGAACCATTAGCTCGATTCTAATGGCTAGAGACTCCTACGGGAGTGGATTCAATGATTACACACTGGTGCCGATAGTGTGAGCATACTCTAGGAGGAGAGAGCATCGACTAGGATTTTCTAGTAGCAGCATCGAGGCCTTACGATGTCATCTAGGTTATGGACTGGTTATCTATAGTTCATTCTCACATCGATTATATTAGGCGCAACGTGTGGTGTGTCCGCACGGATGGGATAAGGTTTTCCTTCACCGGTGAAAAGGGAACCATTGAAGCATAGGATGGACTTACCCATAGGAGGGTGTATCCGATCACACATTAGTTGGCTAGACTTACCCTTGTACTAGTTGATGTTGAGAGTCCAAGATATCCTATAGTGGTGGACCAGTACACTGATGGTTTCCCTAATTATGTTCTAGGTCTACCTCCTCACAGAGAGGTGGACTTTTATATCGACTTGTACCCCGGGAAGACACTGATATCTATGCCAGCATATAAGATGTCTCATGTGTATCTTCGAGAGTTGTGAGTACAGATGGAGGACTTGTACAGCAAGGGGTTCATTAGGACCAGTGTTTCTCATTGAGTAGCCTCGATTTTGTTCGCCAAGAAGAAGGATCGGAGTTTGAGATGCTGTGTGGAATATCGACACCTAAACCATGTGATTGTGAAGAACATATACCCACTCCTGAGTATTTATGTTCTCTTTGATCAGCTGAAGGTTGAACGGTGGTATTCGAAGATTGAACTCAGATCAGGATATCACCAGCTCAGGGTACGAGATGAGGATGTGAAAAAGATAGCCTTATGATATCGGTATGGCCATTATGAGTTCTTGGATTTTCCATTCGCCATGAACAACACCCCAGCAGTGTTCATGGTATTCATGAACATGATCTTATATCCATACCTCGATCACTTTGTGGTAGTCTTCATCAATGACATTCTGATATACTCAGCTACAGAGGAGGAGCACGCTTATCATCTACAGATAGTTTTGGACACACTCTGAGAGCACCATCTTTATGGTAAACTCTCGAAGTTCCAGTTCTGGATATGAGAGGTTCAATTCCTAGGACACATTATCTAGGGGTTGGATTTGAGTTATATCCAATGAAGGTTTAGGTTGTTCTTTCTTGGAAGCCACCCAATAGTGTGACTGAAGTGCGGAGTTTCCTGGGATTGGTCGGTTCCTACCGGAGTATTGTGCCTGACTTTTCCATAGTTTAGGCACCTTTATCAGCAATGAAAAAGAACAGG
Source organism: Viscum album (assembly GCA_963277665.1). NCBI lineage: Eukaryota > Viridiplantae > Streptophyta > Magnoliopsida > Santalales > Viscaceae > Viscum > Viscum album. The sequence continues at coordinate 538,984,252 of OY728130.1, read as the reverse complement.
AAACCATTTTGTGGTCATAGAGATACCAACGTAGTTTCCAGGAGCTGAGGTAGAGACTGACGATTGCCCTCATCTTGAGGCTACTGGAGGAGGGCATTGGGTACGTAGTTTACTACGATGAATCAGGGACTGGGTTTGGATGTGTCCTGATGTTTGAGTGAGTAGTTATTGTGTACGGTTCTTGACATCTATGAAAACTTGAGAAGAACTATGATACCCATGACCTGGAGTTCACAGTAGTGGTCTTCTCCTTAAAGATGTGGCAACATTACTTAGTGAGAGAACATTTTATAGTCTACTCTCATCACAAGAGTCACAGGTATATCTTCTCTCAAAGGGACCTGAACATGAGATAGAGGTGTTATCTTGAGTTCCTCCAGGACAATGACTTTGAGATAGTCTATACTCCTAAGAAGGGGAATGTAGTAGCAAATGCACTCAATATGAGATCTGGTATATAGTTTATGAGTGAGGCGACAGAGCAGATAGGTGCTTTGTGGACATCCTACCGGGATCGAGATGGATCATCTTATCTTCAATCTCTGATAGTCACTCCCCCCTCCTTCATCCAGTCGAGGAGGTGAATCTTGGGGACTAAAACTAAAAGGCTCGATGTGCTCAAATATCCATAGGATAGGCACCTGATGGATTTTCTGAAGGTGGGGAGCACGTCATCTTCTTTAGAGGATGTACTATGGTACCGGTGGAACTTAGGGAGGAAGTGTTGAGGTAGTTCTATACATCCCCTCTAGCAGTACATCCAGGAGTGGCGAAGATGTACCAGGACCTCCAGCGTTAGCACTGGTGGCTGGGAATGAAGAAATTTGGAGCACAGTTTGTCTCTTGGTACCCCACTTGTCAGCAAGTGAAGGCATTGCATCAGGTTCTAGCAGGATTAGTTCAGCCACTAGAGGTGTCAAAGTGGAAGTGGGATTTAATTTCCATGGATTTCATGATAAGACATCCACGCATGTCTAAGGGGCATGATTCCATATGGGAGATTGTTGACCGACTCACGAAGTCGTCCCACTTTCTATCTATCAGAGTGGATAGATCAGGTGAGGGCTTTGGATTCCTCTACGTGCAGGATAACGTGTGGATTCATGGGGTTCCATCTATGATTGTATTTTATCGTGATGCATGTTTTACATCCCAACTATATAAGGGTCTAATTGAGGTGTTCGGGACACTACTTCAGCTAAGCACCACCTTCCATCCTCAGACAGATGGTCAGCTAGAGGGGACCATTCAGACCCTTGAGGACATGATGTGTGCTTGCGTCCGAGATTTCGTCCACTGCTGAGAGTATCACTTTCTTTGGGTGGATTTCACATAAAATAACAATTATCACTCCACCATCGGTATGGCACCATTTGAGGCATTTTATGGTTGACATTGTAGATCACCTATGTGCTGGAATGGCCCTAAGGAGTCAGCACTAATGGGACCTGAGATGGTACATGATACCACAAAGAAGGTGCAAATCATCTAGGAGTGGATGAAGTCTGCACAGAGCAGGAATAAGTCTTATGATGATAGGAGACAGAGACCTCTTGAGTTTGAGGATGGTGACTATGTCTTTCTACTGGTCTCACCTCGATGAGGTTTGTGGAGATTTGGCGGGGGCTACAAGTTATCTCCAAGGTTTATAGAACCCTTTCAGGTCCATAGTAGAGTTTGTGAGGTGGCATATAGTTTAGCTCCTCCCCCTTAGTTGTACTAGTTGCATGACATATTCCACATATCCCAGCTAAGGAGATACGTACATTATCCTTCACACATCATTGACTGGGGCGAGCTGGACATCGATGATGGGGAGACGTTTTCAGAGGATCCAGTTGAGATTGAGGATCGATAGGAGTAGATCCTTCGTGGGTGGTCGATACCACTGGTGCACATTTTTTGGTAGCACAGGATCCTCTAGGAGAGAACTTGGGAGCGGGAGGCTAAGATTCACACACAGTACCCCCATTTGTTTTCTTAGTTTGTGATGTGCCTTTCAAAGACGCAAATCCCTTAGGAGGGGAGAATGTAAAGACCCATATTTTTTTATATAATATTCTTTATATTATATGGAATCATTATGAGCCCATAAAAATTGAAGGCATGTGATTCCGAGGCCCAGTATCCCTAGAATGAATTTCTGAACTTTTTTTTGGGTACGTTTAGTAAACGCGTGAGCGGCATTTTGTAACTTTTGAACCGGTGCTCGGAATTGAAATATAAGGGCACCATTGAACACACAGAAATGATAATTTCTTAAGGATAACTTCACCTAGACCAGAGTAGTTCGAGGGTGGAAGTTATTTTTTCAGATTTTCATGGGAGAATTGACAAAAAAAATTAAAAAAATAACTTTTATTTATTTTTCTAGAAACAAAAATTTTGAATATTTGGTGGTGGGGAATACCCAAACTCCCCTTTAATATAAGAAAAACCTTGGAATTCTCCCAATTAATGAGCCAATGATTAATTTATCTAGTAATTAAATAAGTTGTCTCCTCACCTTTCTTGAGGTTGGGGGAAAAATTGGAAATGGAGGGCATTTGGTGGAGAGGAGAATATGGTGGGAGAACTTCCTCCAATGAAGAACATCTCCAACGATGAACGAATCTAAGTTCAAGGAAATGCTGAAATCACCATCATCATCTTCCTCCACATGAAACCTCTTATTGATGATCGAGGTAGGGGTGTGTTTATGTTGTTCTTCGTGGTTTTATGTTGAAACATTCTCCTCAAAGCCGCAAGTTATCGGTCTAACGTGAAGGGTGTAGACCAAACAAACATGGCTTGATCCCTTCATATATTTAATATTGACATGTTCTTTGCAGGCTACTATGATGGTGGAAACACAACCACACTGCTGAAGGAGACTAAATCCTGTCGGTCATGGTGGAGGAAGGAGGCGGCCGACACCCTACCGACAGCGTGGAATCGGGGTGGCACGTCCATGCTGCTGGTAACGAGGGAGGTTGCAGCCCATCGGCCGTGGTAGTAGGAAGTCTATTTTTGGCATGCTGGTCGGCCACACGGAGGTATGGCGGCGTGCGTATGCACCACTGGTTGAGCAGGTGGTCATGGCCCATCACATGTGGCAGAGTAGGGTGACAGTCGGCATGCCGTCCATTTATGTGGAGAAGCGGTAGCCTGCGTCCGTGCCCCCAGATCTGGAGACTATAGCTGCGTGGCTATGTTGGAGGTCAAAGGGAGGCCGTCATCCGACTGGTTGCGGGGGAGCAGTGGATCATGTCCGCATCACTGGAAGGAGGGATGGTCATTTCACATGGCCACATCATGCAGAGCTGGACCCTTCTGGCAGGTCCCACATGCCAACCGGTGGCACAACGTGGCACCACCTAGTTAGACAAAACAGAATGGCCAATGGGCCGTTCGAGTGACCTGGGGGGAGCGCCTCCTCTCCCAGGTGGCAGCTTGGGTGGACCACACAATAAGGTACAACCCCAGCCATGGGCTGGGCCAGGCCTCCCCCTTTGCGGGCTAGGCCGGACCATGTCCCAGCAGGGTCAGGCCTGCCATTTCCCAGGAAAACTGGGCCAGACCCAGACTATTTTAGGTCGGTCTAGATCGGGTTAGGTCGGGTTGGTCCGAAAAGGTCGGACTGGACCCGGGCCAATCTACACCCAGATACACTTTTTGGGCCATATCATGAGATCTGAGAGTCCGTTTGACGAACCATCTATGGTTCCAAAATCCTTGGATCAAGACGGTCCTTTTGGTATAGTCCACTTGAGTTTTGGATAATGTTTAAGTATGGTCGGGTTTGATCGAACCCGAATCCAAATGGGCCCTTAGGACTAAAAGGCTAATAACTTACAAATCGGGCATCCGATTTCCACGTTGTCTATTGTGTTGGGTCCCTTATGACATTAAGGACCTTAGTGGTACTTCGTGGTAGTTAACGTATCGACCAATGGATTGAGGAGAAGATCCTCCCGGAATCAAGCGTTCTTAGTGCAGAAACCTTGAGTCTGGTTGTACTTGAGGAGACTACAGTTCATGTGTGGGTCATCTTCAGATCATGCGTGTGTCCTCATCTCTAGATCTTGTGTGGGTCATCATTAGATCCTATGTGGGTCATCTCAAGATTCTATGTGGGTCGTTTTCAGATATTGTGTGGGTTATCTTTAGATAATGTGTGGGTCGTCTTCAGATCCTGTGTGGGTCATCTTCAATCCTATGTTGGTCTACAGCAGAGCTTCTTGAAAAATTAAAATGATATAGCAATACATCTAATCGTCTGTACTACCATACTTAAGTTATACCAGGTGTGAGCTAAGTCTTTACACTTGTGGTATGCTTCTGTGTGGTGATACATTTGTGGTAATCTTCTATGTGGAGTTACCTTTTTGATGTATAACTTCATGGTGAAACCTATGTGGTATTCTTCTGTGTTGTGTTACCTTTTTCATACATACCTTTGTGGCATTACATACGTGGAATTCATTCCTTTGTGGAACATTTGTGCTTTTGGTTAAATAATTGGGCCTTGTTTTCCTCATGAACGTGATGAGTATACTTGACAACTTATGTATATGTATGGGAATATACCTAAGTATGGTTAATTGTTGTTTCCTTGCTTTGTGGTTTATACATTTTGGATTCTGAGAGACCTTAGGGGGTCTTAGGGTCCCTACTAATTATTGTTATACTCACCCCTGCATGGGCTACACCCGCACCTTGTTGTGTCTTCTGCCGATTACGAACAACGTTAATCGAGGTCAAGGGTACCCGGACTAGAGGTTTCTTGGAGGAGGTCTTTAAAAGAGATGATTTGTAGAGATGACTATTCTGGAGATGCACCTACCCTTCATGTAGGATCTTTATTGGTGCTAGTCGTCAGGTTATAAAGGCAATGTCTTCCTGGTTTTAGGGATATGCCTTTTTGGTGCTAGTCGTCAGCCCCTGGCCTATGGAAGGCGGGTTTGGGGTAGTCACAGCACGGGCCCCGACGAACGAGTCATGACAATGGGGGGATATTTTTGACACCCCATTCCATCAAAGAGTCTAAAAATATGACCAAGGGAATCCATTAGAAAGAAAACGGGGGAAAATACACAAAGAAAAGTCAAGATTTTCAAAGGCATGAGTTTTTGGCCACCTTAGTCTAGCCAAAGCTCGGTCAGTGCACAACCTACTTGCACGCCACCAATATGTCATGAAGACCACTTGTACGCCCATATATGATGCTTAGTATACTTGTATTCCCACTTCCTTTTTCACCTAGGGTCTAATATTTGCCTATAAATAGACCCTTGAGGACGTCATTTGTATGGACGTATTTCCCCGAAGCACAGTTTATACTTTGGTCACCCTAGTACTTCGCCCTAGTCTTCTGAAACATTCAAGGTAGTTTTTCAACACCTAGAGTGCAGGATTTAAGAGAGGATCATTGTACATGAGTCCTTTTAGTCTTTTAAAACAATAACACTTGCGCGCCTAAAGCGCTCAACAAACCTAAATCAGAAATACCTGTGCACCGCCAATTCCTCCCATAGGAACTTGAGCACCCCACTTCTGGGATCACCTTTGAATACTCTTGATGGATTGAGCAAGGTATCACCCAAGTATTAACATGCAGTTTGTTCGTCACTTCTGTTAACATCAGGTCTCCCATGTGTACTTGTGCACCCGTACTTGCCCGCCCCTACCTACTTGGGTGCCCCTCTTAGATTCACTTATTATCTTCAGTTTATAAGCCATCAAGCATTCATCAAATCTATTCATGGAAAGGCTTCGTCATCATTGGAACCCTTATCTGAAATGGATTTGGTTGATACCTCTACCAAAACCTCATATCTTTTCTAGACATTGGGAAAGGCACATCAGCGTGTCTCCTATATGGGTTTGTATTTCTATTGTCAGAGTTTTTCCATAATTGTTTCACAATGGGGTTAGAATTCATGGAGTTTTTATGGGTTAGTATATACACAGTCACATGGACCTTTCTCCCATAAATAGTGTTGGGAAGCTCTCAGTTTAGTGGAGGGTTGGGTCCTGGCCTCTCCCTTCTCGATGAGATGACCCGGAACGCCGGGTCTCTAGTAAAGGAAGATACGATTCATACCTACTTTTCCTTTTAAAAATATCATAGAAGTGTTCCTTCCCCTACAAGGATAAATTTTTGGGAAACCATCCCAGTGTAAGCCCCTAGATTTTCTTGCAGGAGGTAGCATCATTTCTTCTCTTCTCTTCTTCGGTGCCAAAGATCAGAGGAGAAATGGGCAAGGACTTTTGTTACCCTTTCCCCCTCATGTTGGGATTTATCACCATTGGAATCCATCTTGGTGTAAGACACTAACCTTTATCCCTTTTTTCTTACATTGTACACTTGTTCAATGTAAATAGAACAGAGGGAAGGCTCATCGCCTCTCCCTTTTCCATGGTCACCTCAACCTCGTCCACACTAGTTGCCATAGGTGCTCCCTCTTCCATCAACGGTGGAGGAAAATATTGAAAGTTCAAGTGTCATTGTTGAATATTCCACATCCTCTTGTTTCTCACACTGAGCATGACTCATGTGGGATTAAAGATTCATGATGATTACAACATGTACACAAACACTCATGATGGAAGCAACTGCGAGAACTCTGATTCTTGTTCAAACTAGGATATGTAGGAATCCCTTTCAGGGCCTGAGCTCACTGGACATCCTCCTCAAAAATCTAACTCTAATTCCTTTAATTTGGGAATCCTCCTTAGGAATAAGACCCAAATTAAACCCCCAAAATCATTAAGGAATCCTTTTCATGAAGTAATCCCAAACTCATCTCACTCAAAGGACTCTGCTCTACTATGATATTAATCGAACTATGTGGGATTTGATTCCCATATATATGGGATACATAGGAAGCCTCCTATAAGTTCAAACCCAATACCCTAAACCAATCATGTTCTCCTTGGGCTATATTCTCAATAGGGACTGATCTTAATTGGAAAACCATATCCTTTTTATGTTCCATTGGCTAATTTAACATAAGTCCCACACCAAACATTGACTAAGCATATTCTTCTTAGATTTTCATACCACATGACATTAAACTATATGGCTAGGTCCTTATCACATGACCTTAAAATATATGATGTGTCCCATTCAGTGGGGCTGAACTATGGGGTTATGATTCCTTTTACAAGGATTATTATGTAGCCCATTTTTGGGCACGATCCCAAAATCAAACAAATCCTTCATCTCCCTAGATGACAATAAATTACAAAGTTCCCCACTGAGTGGCTTAAAACCTAGCATCATCACAAAAATGATTAAAAGAATCTCTATGAAGTATATTAGAGGATACCATTGATTGAAAACTACGAATACATTAGGATATTTCCATTAATGAAGAACCATGAATGCATAATAGTGATTATAATCTTTTCACGTGATAAATAAATGATTGAAAATTACAAGGGTTACATATGATATACTTGGTGAATTAATAAGGATTCATGAAAATATCATAAATTTACAAAGAGATTCCCGAAGTAGACAATAATTCCCATCAAAAGGGTGTGATGAGTCTGACCACCCATCCTCTCAACCAATACATGTTCTTAAGTATCGTAAAGTTCAAACTTAACAAATGCCTACATTTGGAATGAAGTTCCCCTTTGGATAAATAACTTTTGGAATATTCTAGTTCCCTAAATAAATCCAATGGAAACTGCATGGAAATAGTGATTCTTAAAACTAGAACACACATTTCAAGGAACTAAAAAACAGTGCCTTTGTGGAGGCATCATTAAAGGAAACAGGTGCACAATGGTCAATAAGTTATACCTGGTGATCTGACTCAAAAGAGAATAAAATTAATACATTTCCAAAACACTTGCAATCAGTTTTTTCATGCACCGAGTCAGAAATAAGAATTCAGGGTCCTAGTGTATGGATACGTCGGCTGTCGCACCAACACTAGACACCCCAAACTGAAAAACACTCTAAAAACACTTAACACAATTTCCCAATTAAAAATATCAGAGTCCTAGTTCTTCGGTAGAACCGACTCTTATTATACCACTTCATCATGACCAGTTCCCTGGGGCCTGTGTCGTGACTACCCCAAGCCCGCCTTCCATAGGCCAGGGGATGACCACTAGCACTGAATGGCATATCCCTGAAAAACGGAAAGGCAATGCCTTTAAACCTACAAACACACAGTCCAAGAGTACAATGAGCACAACCCACGTAGTAAAACTAAAATAGTAAAAAGGTGTGCACTGAATGTAAAAAGGGTTAGTACTTTATGTAAATGGGGATAGAATACAAGCCCAAATGAAAAGTACAACAGAAATAGAAAAACTACTCCTGGAATCGTTGGCCAAGGTTCCTACTTGAAGGGTAGTTATAGCTCATGGTCAGTCATCACTACGACATGTCACGTCTAGAGGTCCACCTCTGAGCACCGTCCTCTACTGGATCCCACACCTAGGTCAAAGCTATCTATTGTCTACAAAAGACACAACAATGTGAGGGGGAAGCTCGTATAGGGTTGAGTATAATAATACTCAGTAGAGACCCTGAGACTCCCAAAGGACACCCATAGTTACACAAATGAAAAACCTCAAAGAAATATCTCCATCATAAAGAACGAAGAAAGAATCAGCTCACACATGGGATACAACTCAAAAATTAAGAATATAGATGATTAGTCTTAAGCTATATCATCTTATTACATTTAGAAGTTCCACAACTGATCCACAAAGAATTTGTTCTATTATGAATCCACTATTGGACATAAGTCAGTGTTCCACGATGAACCACTATAATCCTGGTTATCATCGGGTTACGCTATTTCTGGTCCTCATAGAGACACTAGAATGTTGATCCTATCTGGGTTGCTGAAATGTTGATCCACACAGGGTCACTGGAATGTTGATCCATACAGTATCACAAGAATGTTGATCCATATAGTGTCACTGGGTGTTGATCCACACAAGGTCACTAGATGCTAATACTGAACGAGCCACTCTAAAACTGGTCCTTGTTGGGTAGCTATGTTGTTGATCCACATAGAGTCCTTAAGATATTGATCCACACAGGATCAATACATCAAAGATAGCAATCCATAGAGTTCCCTACACCTGGTACACTTGAGTTACATATAATATGCTCCAAGAGATATCATTCATTCCTCGACGTCTACTAAACTCCCCAAAGGAGTGACCCAAAGCACTGTCATGTTGTAAAGGTTCCAATGGGATAGAAAACGTGTGAGCCTGATGCCATGTTTGTGAGTTATAAGCATTTTAGTACCGAGGGACTAGTTGTATTCGGGTTCGATCCCACCCAGCTATACTCTAACTTTATCCAAAAATCATGTGGAATATATCAAAAGTACCATCTTGCTCCAAGGATCCCAGTACTATATACAGTTCATCAAACGGACATCTGGATTTCATGTTATGTCATTTAATGAGATACTGGGCCTGGATGGGTCTGGGTCCGGTCTAACCCGACCCGGCCCAGGTCCGTCCTTGCCTGGTTGGACTGGGTCGCGGTCAGGCCCAGGATAGCCTGCAAGGGGAATGGCCCGGCCCATAGGGGGAGCGCCCAGCCTGCATGAGGCTATGGCCCAGCCCACAAGGAGGTGCCACCCAGCCCGCAGGAGTGCGCAGCCCAGCCCGCAGGAGGGCGCATCCCAGCCTGTAGGGGGTGCAGATTAGCCCGCAAGAGGGCATAGGGCCAACCATAGCTGGCACCAGAGGGGTAACTCCACCATTTTATATAAAAGGATAGGTTGTTGGGGTTTTAAATAAGCAGTGCTATAGGGTGTCGCCTGATCATCATGCAGGGAGCAGGTCCTTGCCTCCGCCTTCAGCGGCGCGTGATGGCATGCCGCACCACCTCTATGGCTGGTCGGTGTCGGTCGCCCTGCTAAACTACCGCGGCTGGCATGTGATGGTCATAGGCTAACCATCGCGGCCTCCTACTGTAGTGCATGATGGTGCACCACCACCACCACAGAAGGCCGGTGCTGACCACCGCCATTTCCTGTCAGCACGGTTTGTCAGAACCGTCATGCCTATGTCGCGCCGACGGTCTTCCGTAGGCCACCGGGTGAGCTACAGTGCTTCATTTTTTCATCGGATCAAACCTATGGGCATCATGGGTCGTCTCTTTTGTTTCTTGACACTCATATTTGGGTTCTTTACAAACTAGAAATTCAACTGTGTAAAACGCAGCGATTGAACAAGAGTCGGAGGTACTGGGCCTTGTTTGTTTGGCTTGTTCCATCCACATTAGCATCGTATCGCGGGAGAAGATAAATGATTCAACAACTCTTGAAATTTAAACAAGAAAAACCTTACCTCATGAGTCGTTGGATAGAATCCCACATTTGAAGATGGGTCAGTGTTCTTCGATCCTAAAGAAAGCCTCTAATGAATCTTCTTAAATGACAATCTTCGGTTCTTTCTTGATGGATCCATTATTCTTCAAGAGACTCCTCTGAAATCCTACTCTCCCAAAAAGACCACTACTTTTTACAATGAATTAAAAAATATAGAGATGATAGAAGTTAACCATAAAACACATAATTAAGAGAGGTTCATTAATTGGTGCAATTAATGAACCTCTTTAATTTCATGTTAGGTGGTTACAAATATTTTTGTAACTGGGCATTTAATGTCTTGCATTAAATTTCCTACCACCCCTTGTGGTCCCCTCCACCAAAACCTAGAGAGAGGTGGGGTATTTAAAATAAATTATATTTATTTTATTAGTCCTCCATGAAAACCATAAAAACCCACTTTCTCTCTCAACCCACTACGGTCGCGGTTAAGGATCCCTTAAGAGAATTTCGGCACTGTAAGTTCAACATTGCCCTTATATTTCAATTTCGAGCACCGGTTCAAAAGTTATGATTTCTCACTCACACGTTTACTGAATTTAACATAAGAAGGTTTAAAATTTTATTCCAGGCTCACCGGGCATCGTAATCAAATGCTGTTATATTTCGCAGCTTCAGAATATTTCCATATGATTAAATCAAATTTACATGGAAAACCCAGGTCTTTACAACAGGTTCTAGGAAATATCTAAAAATGTAATCCAAACATGAACCATGAAATTTTTTATTGATAAAGGATTGAAACAAAAGTCACATTCATGAAGAAAAACATACCTAGAATTATCACAATTAATCTTATATATCATTCATTTTATTTCAGAACCTCTAATAGAAAAATAACATGGAAGAATCCTAAACCCATTTGTTTGCATCACTAATCAGAAAAACCACAAAGAGAAGATAACACGATGACCAAATAATCAATCTTTTAGAATTTTCCTACACTAGGATGAACAATTTGGGATATAATTTAATTCTCACAAAATTTAAATCTGTCATGTATAGCCTCTCTATTGGAAACCTCATGGGTAGTTTCACACTTTTTGACAATTATTTTTGAAGCACCATCACACATAGATATGAAATGTCTTAAACTAGAAATTCCTTCAATATTTAAAAGACACATACTGGGGTTTTTTCCATCTTTTAAGACATATTAAGAACAAAAAAATGATTTATCATAAGTCTTTAACTCAACCTGAGCTGTGGTTTTAGATCGCATCTCCACCCCCATCCAATAAGAAAATTTGAATAGCAATCCATCAAGGAATCCCAACCCCATAATCCAAATTGTGGTTCCTATGAGTTGATATCCCCAAAAATTGGTATATATACATCATATCATCGACCACCACTATATACTTTACTATTATAGACTGTTGGTTGGGAATAGATACCACCGGAGCTCGAGAGTCCTCTATTTTATCTGATCAGGCTGAAGTTAGGTCAGATCCCATAGATCTGCAGGATATGTCACACTCAAATACCACTGCCACATGTTGAATCTCTACCTCAACACACTCCACCAGATGGTGAATATTAACAACACCCACTACTTTCATCGTCTAACAATCAGGTTTACAGAACTCAATTATCTTAAGGGTTGCAACCACCCCACTGAATCACTTTTCGTCGGTAGGTAACCCTATACCAGTAAAAAGAATGGGTAAAACCCATCATGAAGACCAACTAAGAAGGGAGTCATTCTAAATATAAAATCAACACCACCTAATCATTATCTATCCCTTATACCTGACTCTATCATTTTTAGTGATTTATAGAAATCCAGAATAAGAAAAACACATGTTTTAAAATTTTATTTTTTCATTAAAATTGTACGTCAATGTATTATATGATTTTAATTAGAAAATAAAATATGAAATTCATGTTATAAAATTTGATAAAAATAAAATTAATTTTTGGATTATGAAATTCAATATTAGTTTAAGAAGAGTTTTTTTATTTCATTTATGGATATTTATTTTTTAATTAATAATTTAAAATAACATATTTATAAATGACCGAAAATTTTTATGTCATTAGTTTACAGGTGTGATTTGGAAATTCCTTAAAACGTATAAAACTAAAATGTATATGTTTTATAATAGAATTTATGAATTAAAAAATGTAGGATTAAATTTTAAATGGTTATTTTTTGTCAATGAATTTTTAACACATTATAAATTTTGAATTTGAAATTTCATATTGATGAATTATGTTATAATAATATAATTTAATGACTTCCATTTATTATCCATCATTTTAAAATATGAAAAATATTATTTATTTTATTTCTTTAAAATAATTATATTTTTGGTGAATTCTTACAAAATAATGTCTTTGATAAAATAATGTCTAATGGAATTAACTACATATAATCGATATATTTAATATTTTAAAACAATTTAATTGGTCAAATATTTATTTTTGGAATAATATTATGCATTTTAGAGATATATTTTTAATTATTTAAAACTTAATTTTAACATTATAAATATCACTATTTAATCATTGAATAAAATCTAATTTCCATATTCATGAAATTTTGATTTTGGATTTATTTAAAATAAATATAACATTTTTTTAAAATAAAATTATTAATGTCAATAATATCATAAAAATTGATAATATTTTCCCACATTTAAATTTTAAAACTAAAATATACTATTTCTAGGAAATAATTTCCACAAATTATAAGTGCTAATGATAATCTAATTTCTATAAAACACTGAAATTTTATTACATAAAAAGATTAAAATATATAATAAAATAATTTACAACATGCAAAATAATTTTAATTATAATTTCTACTTTTGAAATTAGTTAGTAGTGGTCAAAGTGGAGTTACCACATTAAAGGAAAATTATGGTAAAATATCTTAAACATTATGAAAAGGGATAAGACATGTGAAAAAAATGTTTGATATTGGATAGTGAAGGTTGTATCGACCTTATAACCTACTCAAAACCTTTATCTTCAATTTTTGGGCCCTTCTACTTAAATAATATAGTGATATTACTCATAAATAATGAGTTTTTCAAAAAATTACCTTTTCTTCCCATATAATTGGACACCAACTCCTTCAAATTTCACCTCAAATTTCTATTACAATTTATAATAAAGAATCTACCTAGTCTTTCCTCTCCACCTTCCCCATAATTTTGAACCCTTGGTCTATGTAAAGTACATCTCCATGAATCCTTAGGTAGTAACAGAAGGGAGAGCATCCACTAGAGAGGAAATAATCTCAGCCCAACTTATCTAGTTTATATCTTCTTCTACACTACTAAAATCTCCTCAATCCATGAATATATGATAAAATTAGAAATTTTATTATATTGAGTATTTTTATAATTATTGAATATAAATTTTATACTAATCCTTTATATAATTTTGAAAATTTAAAATTTCATCATATGTTTTGGTGGACTACCACCCAATGAATAATGTGTTGAATTTTCCACCACCACCACAATAGTAAGGTTAAAAAGGATAATTAATTGAATAAATTATATTTTTGTTACCACTAATTCTCTTTTATATTAATAATGTGACATATATATGTTTGATTAACAAGTAATAGTCGTAGTAACATTAACTACCATAAATGCACTAATCGATGTAAATTTTTGAAATTGTATATATTATGGGATAAACATTAAAAATAAATAAGTGTTTTCCAAATATAATAATAAATAAAATAAACCTAAAATTTTATTGAGATCAATTTTTTATTTTACAACCCTTTTGAAAATTACCAACAAACTGATATTGTGATGAAGAAATAAACTAAATAACGACAATTAACTAGAATATGTAAAAACAATATTAAAATTAAATAATAGTATTATAATATATGGGAATTATAAAATTAAATTTAGATGAATATGGTTCTTTGGAATATATCTAATATAATTATATTAATTATTCTGGAATTTCAATTGTTGTTTAAAATTATTTTTTACATGATGCAAGGGTTTCTACCTCAACAACCATTCATTGAGGCATGATTTGATATTATAAACCACTATTAACTTTAATGGTGTAAATAATAAAACATAGATTTATAATATCATTATTTTATATAACATGGAAATATCACTCCCATTTACAATCTTATTATTTTTGGTCTCTGATTGATGTATTCAAAAAAATATGTGTGTCTTTCATTACTCGTTTTGATTTCATGAGTTATAATGGTTCACCAGTAGTTTCTTCTTTATTTAATTTGGTATAATCTATTTATATCATGGTTGATCACTTTTTATTTAAGTAATAATTTCTCTTGAATTATAATCAATCGTGAAAATTAAACTATTTTAAGAATAATTCTTATCTACTTAAAGAATGACTTCACATCCTTATCCATAATTTCCCTTGACTAAAATTTCTTTTCTATTATTATGCAAACACTTTTAAGGAAAAAGTGAGAAACCATGCATGACCTCACCACATCACCAATTCACCACTTAAAATCATACAATCACAATGGATGAAATCCATTCAAGCCTTCAAATGGAAAAACCATCACAGATGGAGACAAAGTCACCAAGAAAAGGTCGAGTAACCATGAACTAGGGGAAAAAACATCAGGAGAGTTGGATACACCACAAAACTGGTAACCTCAAAATCCCACTGATGCGACCATCAACACTAGCCCAAACCCACAAACCCTCTGGAGGACTCTAGTCAGATTCCTCCCAACCCCCTTTCCAACATCTCTGAAGTAGTGCAAACCCAAATCCAAGAGATCACAGCAGATCGAATTCATCCCAAAAAAAACCTCAAAAATCACACCATGACAACAAACACACCCCATTTTCACTGGAAAAATAAACATAGAAAGCAACTCACGTGTACCCCCACAATAATCACTGCAACACCCATCGCCGCCCTCAACCCTGCAAATAGAGACCACAACAAACCAACCAAGGTACCCCAGCCTGTACTCAATGCATCTGATAGAACAACCCTTTCACCGCGGAACTAGAACATGACCCCTTAGATATGAAATGGATTATGACTCCACACCACTGAAGCTGCCCCCACCACTATGGAAGAAAAAGGTAAGGATTGGAAGGCCGAAGCGTGACCCCAATGCTACAGAAAGTCGAGGTCACATGAGATTGACCACACTCCTCACTAGAACACAATCCTAGAGGAGCACTAGAGCTTTCCCCCAACACTATTAAGAATCCTGATCTTGATCCCAATGAAACGGATCGAAACCCCGATTCTGGGTAGAACAGGATCGACCCCATCACCGCAGCGGGTCTCGACACTGATGCACCAGATCAAGACTTTGTCACCATAGAGAAGGACCACGACCCCAACGCCGCATCACATAGAAACCCCACGCCATAGAGAATCTAGAAGCTGGCTCTGAACCCACCAAAGATCTAGACATCCTCGTTGCAGAAGAACACCTAATATTCCACCCTTCGCCGAAGCACCACACCGTGAACACGCCAGGGAGACCGAGGAAGAAATCGCATCCTAGCGGAGGAGAGAGGCGGTGACGAGAAAAATAATATTTAGTTGGAATCCTTACTAAGTTATAACTCACGTAAAAATAATATTTACAATACCATAATTTCAAAATAATATTTTCTTACCATATTTTATGATACGGTATTTCAATAGTGGTGTTTTATAACATTAAATGGGCTCTTCTATAAAACTTTTGTTACTTTGTGGTTGAAAATAATGTTTCTTTTCTCCCATATATGATAAAAATTTCTCATGAAATTATTATATAATTTTATATAGTTATATTTAATATATACCTAGATAAATATCTTTTTTATTTATTATGTTATTCACGTTTATTGTTCCCATAAAATTTTATACTTTTCTATAAAACTAATTTATGAAAACAATCTAATTTATTATCTCTTCTCAATAAAAAACACTATAAATTGTTTTAAATCCATGATTATGTTTTCAAAACCCTAATTATATCATGATGAAACTCCTTGGTTGAATTTTTTTAATCAATAATTTATTTCTATAATTAAACTTTTCTTTACATATAAATATTCACCCATGTGGTAGCTATTTATTCATTCATATAATAGATACTTCTTTATAATTATATAAATTGGATATCAGTGTTCAACACCTAAGATTATTTTTCATAACTAAAAATCACAATTGATTTGTTTCCTTACTATCATTGGAATCCATAGGATTTAGCCATCATTTTTTCATTTAAAAATATTTATGAGACCGACTTAATTATCATGAGATTAATCCAGATTATGATTTACATACCTCATGTGGATCACATAAGAATAATTTTCATTATTTTATAGGTGGTTTTAAATTTATATATACCTCCAATTTGTTAGGTAAGTCTTTTTATCTAAGGAGTTGTTTTGTATTGGATTAAGCACTGTTCATAATCCACTATTAGTATATTTCTACTATATTTGGTGAACAAGTTGTAATCCTAAGTAAATTATGTTATAAGATGGGTGTTCCAAAAATTATATATCCCTATAATGATATATCATGTGATTAAATTTAATGTGGTATGTATTGAATATAATCTCCAATGTCCCCTTTTCAACTACACTTATAGGAATGGGGAGTGAACAAAATCCACAATGTGTCTTCTTCCAATACGTGATGGTGGTTTTGAGAGTGGCCCTAGGAATATGTTAATGAAGGCATATAATAATTTATTATGAAATATTCCATGATTACATGACCTTATTATTTCATTTCTATATTCCATGTTTTCATTCAATTGATCATTCTCTATATGATATCATGATATTAATTTTTACTCTAATGTAATTCATTATTGATATTTTTATTCCTTATATGGGATTTATAGGTCACTTATTTCTTTATATATCTTCCCAAGGATATCATATTCTTCTTTAAAATATCTATGAGATTTATCCTCTGTATGATTAGTTTTATAAAAATAAATTGTATTTGTATTTTAAGATCAATTTCTATGAATAAAATTTCTTAAGGACATTATAGCTCTACATCATTTGATTTTATTTTTAAGAAATATTTTTTTAATGTATATTAAATGGTGGGTTATTAGTAGATATTATTTAGGAGAATTACTTCTATTTTTTCTTAGTATTATGGGACAAAAATTATGTTAAACCCTAGGTATAATCCTAAAAATAAGATGGCATCCATAGTTTTTGGTAACAAATTGAGTTTTTATATTTCCAAGTATTGACATCATTTTCAGGATTCTCCATGTGGTTGAAGGCTCTGAAGAAAAAATCATTATTATGAACATGGTTCGACACACTTGGAGGAAATACATTGGTTGATCGTATTATATTGTAAAAAAACTATGAATGAATGGTTTGAGGGTCATTTAAAGGGATTTTCTTAAGTAGTATGAGAGAATAATATTAATGTAGGAAATAGTGAACTTGAAATATATTGGTCTAAATAATGATAATAAATGCATTTCAATTAATGATATATATTATACAATAAATGATATAGTTTATGGAAATATAGATATGCAATGAAGTAAAATAATTATAGGCTAACATAATGTTACTAAAATGTGATACATATTGAGGAAAATTTTCTATTTTTTATTATGGATACTTAATTTATGATATTTTTTCATCACTAATTTTAAACCACCTAGGATTTTTTATTGGATGGAGCTATATTGAATAAAGTTTAAAATATGTGTGATGGAAAAGTCATTGATTGAATAGATGGTTAACCAGATGAAATGGTTGATGAAATATGACATTTCATATTTATTCCTAAGCAGATACCATAAAATATATTTAACATTGAGAATATTGAACCCACAAATTACGATAATGGTTGATTTTCATGGGATCTTTAATGATGAAGTTGATAAAATACATAATATTAAACATTTTATATGTCAATAATGGGAGAATAATCCCCATGGGAATTTCTTCAACGGGACCGGAAGAATCATTACATGTGGAATAGGAGGGAATTGAGAAACACTATATCAAAATAAAAAGGAGGAAACAATAAAGGTATATTATATTATTCCAAATAATAATCTAATGGTTTAATGTTTTAGATGTAAGGAATTTACAAACTATGAAACCCAATGCACTAATCCATGGGATAAAGTAGACAACCGATAGTAACCACCTCCAATATCATGCGATTAATGAAAACATTATTCAAAAATATCTATTGAGGTATTTATTTCATCACTTTTGATTTATCGGCATCTTTTGTCATGTAGAATTTTACATATTACATTGAACAATAAATAACAATTTTCTGGTGGAATAATTATTATATTCCGGGTATATAATTTATCATAATTATTTTATAAATATTACTCATTTTAGATTTATCACTTTCTGCCATATTTTTATTATATTGGGAATGGATTATATCTTGCTATAAAGTGGTCATAACTTATGGAATATAAGGAAATGTCATATAATATCTCAAATTGACAAATTATTAACTACTAGTGTATAGTTAATTTGAATATATATAGGGAAATTAATCCAATTATATGAGCTTTAAATTATAAGAATGTAATTTATTTACAGGTTAAGGATGTAACGAAAATAGATTTTAATATAAGTTTCCCTCTAATTATGTCATATATGTTTTATTTCATTATCCATAGATAACACTATAAAAAGAAAATATACTATTTTTATATCATTAAAACATAGACCATATCTTAGTAGGTTCCATTAGAAGTAAATGAAATATAAAATATATTAATATATAAATTTATATTCATTATTATGGTTTTTTGTAAAATACATATTTCATTATTATGTTTAAGAATCTGTCTTCATATGTGTTACTCATCTTTTTATAAAAATAAGTATATTATAGTTAAATTGTGATTTTATTGAGTTGTAATATTGAATTATTTATGATAATATAATTAGTGTTATTTAATAATTAGTAATGATAAAAAAATATTATTTTAAAAAGTTATTTTCTTATAATAACACATTCCCATAGTATATTATAATGTTAACATAACTTTTAAATTACAAAATGTATTAATTTATTTTTAAAAAATAAAATAAATAGCATCTTGTTATTTTGAAGAAAAAAATTATGTAATGAAGAATATTATTTCCTATAATGATTTCTTCTAGTTAATATTAAAAAATATTGTCTTTATTAATAACATTATGTATATAACATTTTTATTATATATATATATGAATTATAAATCCATGAATCCTATTTCTATGGATGAATATGTTTTCTATACGACAATTTTTTATCTAAAAACTTTTGGTTTTTAGAGACATAAACTTAATAGACATAAATATTCTATATTTTTATATAAATATTCATGAAATTTCAAAAATACATGTGGTGGACAGTATAGGATTAGAGTATTTGAGATAATATACCCTTTTTTCATGAAATGTCATAGCTATATCCCAAAATAATCTTCACATTTACTACTATTCATGGACCAACCCTTCATAAAACCTTTCTTTAAACATGGGGAAAAACATAAAAAGTGTTATGATCATATGATCATTAAAGGTAATCAAAGGTGACATAAATATAACATAATCATAAGCATATAAGAACCTTAAAATAACATTATAAAAAAAATTAAATTCATTTCATAGATCATAAACACATGACATTACATAACACATGGTTGTTCTTAATACATGAATCAAAATGGAATTAATGAAAATGATTGATGTGAACCTAAAATTTACATTATACATATATTTGTTTCATACATAATTCATAAAAGAAACTAATTTCCTTAGTATTCAAGTCTCTTTGAAAAAATATCATAGTGGAATGGGATCACTCCCCAAACCATTGTAATAGACACATTTCACTCTCGTGGCTTTAATAGTGAATAAAGTCCCTTACATAAGTGGGTTAACACCCCCATTCATTTCCATTTTATATAATGAGATATATATATTTACAAAATTCATTGGGGGGGATATACTTCCCACCAAACACAAAATGAAAATCATATATATTGACTCCACCAAACCAAAAAATTAACATTATTCATATCAGAACTAATGAAAATAAGTTGGTTTCATTAACACTTAATTAAAGAATAATTTATATAAATTAAACAATATCCATAATCATTTTATAATTTCATCATATTAGAACCCAAGAAATGAAGAAGCGAGTTCCATAAGTATTTTTTCAGGGTGTAATCCATCAAAGAGAAATAGGTTTCATAAAAATATTCTAAATAAAGAAAAACAATCAAGATAAAAAATAAAAAAAGGTATCATTAGATCATAACATAACTAAATAATATGTAATATCGAAGGATTTAACTTCAGATGAAATTTTTTTTTAAAAGATGACATGAAATATTTCTTAATGAAAATAACCATTCAAAATTGAGAAATATTTCTCAAATATAAAAAAATATAATCATTTTTAATATCCTTTAATTGATTTTAACCATGGAAACATATATATGAATATTTTATTATAATTCATGACATTTCTGGGGTAATGTAACCTTTCATTGAAAATCAACCATTTAAAACTATAAATTCATAAAATATTTTTTAAATTCATTTATTTGATAACAAACATGAAAACATATAATGGGATCATTAAAAATAATTTAAAACATTTCAATAAGAAAATATCCAATATTTTAAAATATCCTTATTAAAACAATAAATTTAAAAAATGTTTTGTTAATTGTTTTATTTGATAATTACCTTCAAACATATAAAGGAATCATTAAGGATAATTTAGGATATTTCTTAAAAAATAATCTTCCCACATTGAAAAATACATTTTAATGAATGAAATAGTTTCAAAAATGTTTTATTGATAATAATAATGAAAAAATATAAAGTATTATTAAAATAAATTAATATTCATGAAATTTGAAACCATTTTTCATATCATATTTTTTAAAACCATTGTTTCTTTAAAATTTTCTATAAAATTCAATCATTCTTTATTGTTTTAAAATGTCAAAAATAATAATTTTAAAACATATTCAAAAACATAAATAATGGGTAAAAAAATAGAATCTCCATTTGGAAATTTTTTGTATTTTTTTTGAACATTTTTAGAAAACATGGTATTAGAAGAAAACGGATTCTCATCTGAAGAAAGATAAAGTCATTTTTTCTTAAAAAATTATTTTTAACTCATTGGTAATAAAAGAGAGGAAAATGTATGGAAAACATTTATTATCATGCAATATAAAGAGGATAATAAATTTCATGAATGTCCAGAGGAATGTATCTTATTATTTCATTATCAAATTCCCAATCATAAATAATCCTCACAATCAATGATATTATAACATCAAACCTTAACCACTTTAGAATCTTCAGAATTATAGTCCCCAATTAATATAAAAAACAAAAAAAACATTTAATATCATGAATTTAATTAGATTCATGATATAACATGTAAAAGGGGTAATATATACACCACTTAGAACATGGTAGGTTCACAACACAACTTTTTTCCCAGAGAAGACAACTTTAAATAAAAATCCATTACCACATTTTCATAATTTTTATCATAAACCCCTTGAAATAAATGAGATAAAATGGTATGTAAATACAAAAAATTATATGGGTTTTCATTATAAAATACATTAATGTTTATTATATACACAACATATGTGATCCTTATGGTGTATATGGCTTTTGTCTCACAAAAAATAAATGTGAGATGGAAATCTCTAACATTAGGTATTAACATCATCTATATGAATTTAAACCTAATGTACAATAAATCTATGTTAATTATACATATATTAATGAAACATAACTAAATATTTCAAACCATATATGACATACTTACTACCATTTATAACATATATACTGGAAATTCTATGATAAAGTCATGTTTCAAGAAATAACTACTTTGTTTTTCTTGTATGTTTTGATTTTCTATTTTTATTCCTCAAACATTGATCAAGGGTCAATATTTTTTAGAATTTAAAACATAATATATATATATATATATCATATATATTCATTATATATGTATTTATAGTAATAAATAATATCAAGATATAGAAAATTAAATATACTGCTCGTGGAAATTGTAGGTTGTACGCACTCATGAACATCGTTTCCATTTTCTAGAAGGACTGAAATAAAGAAAGGTAACTAATAAATTAAAATTATAGAAAAATTATTATGACTTATTAATAACATATTTTTAATTAGACATGTCTTTTTTATCATTTTTTTAAATAATATGTGATAAACAAATCACATCGCTTAGCGAGGTGGTAGCTCGTTTTACTCTATAGCAAAGCAATTGTGTTCCCATTAGTGGAAAGTAATATGGTATATGTGATATTATTATTAAATAATTATAAAAATATTATAAATATCATATATATATATATATTAAATTAAAAATTATATCCAACTGTGAGAGGTGGTGATGGAAAACTAATAACATTGGTTCATAAGGATGTATCCAGGCATACACATGAATGATGATTTTGTATCTCAATTGAAAGAATAGAAAATTTATATAAGTTATGACATTAAAATATTAACATATTTGTATATGGTTTATATTTATATTGTTATATAATATAATTGAATAATATTTGAATTGGATATAAGAATAAGTAAAAAAAAAATGCATAGTTTCAAAACATTAGCTATTCTTTGGAAAACATCATTTGGTGAGTTCTAAATCAGACCTAGATTTGAATTCGGATAAAACTATGGACATTATGGTGTATTGTGGTACATAATTAGTGGATTTAGGTAGTAATTTTCATAACCAACGTTTTTTTAATTTTCAATATAAGAGGAGAGAGGGTGGTATTTTATTAGTATGTTAGAGGACAGACATGGAATGTTTGAATAGAATAACAAGAACTCGTATTTATTCATATTACACAAAGAAAAAAATTGTAAATTTTGAATAACAAGTAATATTTAAAATCTAAATATGTCCATGAAATTGGTGTTGTAAAAGTATCTAGGAGATTTTAAACCTTATCCTTTTAGTTTAATCCCAATTAAACTTGTTTTAATTTTAACCATATTTATTAATTTTAACTATTTTTACTAGTCAATATGGTAAAAATGAAGTTAAATTATTTGTATTATATGAATTATAATAATTTTAAATGTTCAATACATTAATCTATGTTCCACTCATATATGTCAAATTATTTAATTTATAATCAATCTTCGAGACACAATGAGATAATGGTTTTCCAAAGGGAAATGATTAGAATATTATAACGTGATTATATAAAAAATGAATATGTATTTCATTCCAATGATCAATATTTAATTAATATATTTATATATATATATATATTATATTATATAATTAATAGAAAATTTTTTTATTATTAAACATTATTAAAACAAAATAAATATATTAAATTCATGGAATGAAAAAATATGTTTGAATAAAAATATGTGTTTTTCCCTATTCACTGAAAAATTTATCTTTTCAAAACAATACCAAAACATAACTCCTTGGTAATTATGACTATATTATTATAAAATTAATTTATTATTTTCATATAAAATTTTTACAAATGGAAAAATTTTAATTTTAACATATGTATGGAAAATGTGATTATACAAATTTTTCGAAAAATACAGTTTTCAAGCGTGAAATTTTCTTTTTTGTTATAAAATTCCTAGAAAACACATCAGTTGAATGTTAAAAAATTTATTTAATATATAATTTATAAAAATAATTTTAAAATCAATCAAAATAGTGATTTTTTTAATTTATTGAGATAAAACATGTTTGAGTACATAAAAATAAGTTTTTTTATGAAATTGAGTTTTTTTATATTGAATGGATTTAAATTTCATTCCAACTTAATTAGTAAAAAAATAAATTTATATTGATTTGTAAACCATATATTTTAATATTTTAGTTAATCAAATTCATACAAACCTTTTCTGAGTCTAGGGAATAAGTATCATATTAAATAATAATTTCTTAAAATGATTTAACATTTCACTTAAACCTTTTGTTTCTTGTAACAGAAATATATAATAAATATTTTATGTATAAAAATAAAAAATATGTGTTGTGTATAAAAAATTTCAAAAAAATTAATTTGAAAATAAATATTTAATAAATTCTCAATCTACTACAGTTTTAGTTTAAATAAGTTATATAATTTCACAAAACAATTAATACAATACGAAATTTGTATTTTAAAAGTAGTGTTCAATAATTATAAATTTTAATTAAATTAAATTTTATATTGTTTTTATATTCTTAATATTAAATTAGGATTAGGATTTATTTTTTGATATTTCTAAAATAATTGCTTTTTAGATAAATAGTTAAAATATATTGTCAATTTTCAGAATGGATTTCTTTATTTCATTATCATTATATATGAGGGATCTAGAATTATTTAAAATAAATTAATTTATCAAATATTTATATATGGAATAATTTAATGCATCTAAATGGTTTTTTTATGAATATATCGATCAAAATTTTGAACCTATAAAAAATAATAATTTCATCATAATAAAACATTGTTTAAATATTTTGGTTAATTAAGATATGGATTGATTTGAAATATGCATAACACATAATAATTTTTTAATAAAAATGTTTATTGAATTAAAATGAATAATTTCTATAATAATATCTCGCTCCTAAAATTCATGCTTCGTAACACCCCAAGTTTTTTTAGACCTTTTTTTGAATAAATTAAATTTTCATTAATTACATAAAATGAACTAAGTCAAACATTCCATTCACATGGAAATAAATTTTCTTACAATATGTGAAATATCAAATTAGTGTATGTTACATGCAACACTGACATAGCGTATGTTACAAGCTACACCAACATTTCTACGAAACATCATTTCATAATTATAATTATTTAAATGGGATAATTATAACCTATCCATTAAAAATAGTAATATGAATAGTAATAAATAGTTTTAAAATATATTTTATATTTTTTTATATAAATAAAACATGGTGATAATGAAATATTTGATTTTTGGTAAAGGACTTATATGTTTAAAAACATAGTTTTCTCAAATGAACTGTTTTTTATGTCCTTCTCTGAAAAATAATAAAATTAATTTTATGGTCAGCTAAAAATATAATTTGGTAAAAGAAACATTATTTTAAATTTAGTATGTTGAAATTATCATAGGGTGGATTTTTGGAGTTTTATTGAGAAACATCACTTTTTCATGAATAGTGAAAACAACGAATTTTAATTCAAAAATTGTTTTTCCATATAATTTATTTATTTTGGTAAATTAAATTTTGAATTATATTGAAAGATTAATTTGATAATATTTTTAACATTTAATCCAATGTGTATAATTTTTAACCAACTTCACATTGAAATTGGTCATAAAAACATAGTAAACTTTTGATCATTTTTACTTTGAACCCCTACATTGTCAATACGACTGCATTATTATGTTTAAATTATTTATTCCACATATGTGTTTAGAATTTTGAAATATGGATTCAATATTTTGAATAAAAATATATTATAATATCTAATAAGGTCAAATTATTTTTTGAAAAAAAATATTATTGAATGTGATTAAAGTTAATTACATCGATTAATGATAAATTAAGCTTAATAAAGGACATAACCAAAACCTTAAGGCCCAAACAACCTGTACACTTGTACAACACCCATTTTCTGGAAATATATCATCCCTATAATCAATTTTTGTGGCTATGGACCTTTATTTTATCCTCTTGTAACCTGAAAAATTTGGGTGGAATTATCTCTTCCAAAATTTACAAGAGTGCTACTCTTCCTCCACTATAAAAGGGGTCATTTACTCATAGTTCCTCACACCTCTCAAGACCCATAGATCTAATAAAAGCTTCTAAAATAATCTCCCAAACATCCATACCTTCCTCCTTTAAGTATCCCTTTGAGAAGATAGTCTTCCATGGAAACATTTTGTCGCAAACCAAAAAGAGTTACCTAGTTAAGTGAAAACATCTTTTCCCAAGTCCTTTCTTTTATTTTATTTTTTCACCCTCTCCTATATTTATTCAATTATTGTATAAAAAACCATTATCATCGATATACTAGTATGTTCTTGTTATAATTTTTTAAACTACACATATAAGAACCTCCATCTAATTGATAAATAACATAGTGTTTATGTGTATGGAGGACTACCGCCTCTCTAAACGATTATCGTTCAATTTTTATTTACTGCCTCTCATGTTTCTCATTTTTAAAGAAAATATGTTTTTATTTTTTATATATTTATTTTTTACTTATTTATGATTTTTTAGAACTTTTAAAAAACATGTCTTTTTTACATTTTTTTATATGGTAAATTTGTTGGAGGAAGTGTGGACTACCTCCCCCTCAAAGCGATATGACTCGTTCACACACTACATGGATTATATTAAAGTATGTTTTAATGGAGTTATATTATTTAAGTGATATAATAATTTTAATGGATCATTTATATATATATATATATTTATATATATATATATTTTATTTACCTTATTTTTTCAAAATGAAAATAAAAGTAGAAATTGTGTTCATGCGTTTGTACGATATACCATATCCAAGAACAGTGTATTTCATTTTCTTACTTCTATAATATATATATTATTATAATACACTTATTATGATAATATATGATATTGATATCATGTTTTAATTTTTGGAATCATGATATATGCATAAGTACAAACAATATAAAAAATTTAGACACATACGAAGAACAAAGTGAATATTAACTGAAGTGAACCCATCACATAGGATGGTTAAAAAATTGGTAATATAAGACAATAATAAAACAAAATATAATATCGAATATAAAAAAATGGATCTCTAAATTATCTATGTTAAATTTATATTTATAATACATGTGGTTTCAATGGTCGTGATTAGAGTCAAGACACAATGTAAGGGGATTTGATCTGTCAATTTATTTTTGTGAGTTTCAAGTTATTTTATACACTCATTCCATTTCTATGATATATTTAATTACAATTATTTTATTCTATGTAACTTATAATTAAATTTACATTGATTAACATATCAATTTTATGATCTTTCTTTCATTGGATTAATGTTTCAGTAGTTACTAAATCGGTAAAAAAAATTTGTCTAAATTTTCCATCATTGAGAATGATGTTTAGTTATGCACCCAAATTATATTTTGAGGTGTATATAATATCATTTTATAAATTATATAATTAATTTACTTAATTTCATGATATTTTATGTTTTAATGTTATTTCCTTTTCTTACATGTAGATTGTGATCCCACGTTACCTAATTATAAGGGTTTATTGAGACAATCCCATCTCTTTTTGAGATTATTTATGTTTTGTGATTAGTTCGATGTAATATTATGATCCATCTATCAATAAAACTCCTGATATTCATCAAAAAAAATTTATTCAAGATTTATACATTATTGAAACCATTATTCCACTCATTAATACAAAAGATAACATTTTTTATGTAAAATTTGACCATCTCTGTCTCTTGTTGGAAATTAATTTTTGATAAGATTAAATTTTAATTACAAAATGAAATTTTTAGGAATAGTGGGAAACCATACAAGTTAAAGGCTTAATTTTTTAGGTATAGTATTCAATCTCATATTCATTAATAGTGAGAATTAAAATATTGGAATTGCTTTCCCAATATACCCCCAATGAAGGGTGTGGGCCTTTGATTTTGGGTTATCTTTGAAAAAGTATTCACAATAATTATAAATCTATTCCCATGTTTATATGAACTCCTATATATTTATTTTTATTTCATTGAAGCCACATGCTAAAATAATGTATTGTTTGTAGATCGAGTCCCTTTGATCATTGTTGAAATCACCTCAATGATCACTCTATAAGATTCTTCTCTCCTCGTTATCTAAGGCCATGAGCTAAATGGACTCTTCCAACATTTATTCATTTTATATATAAGGATCAGTAGATGTTTCCTCCAATTTCCCTCTTACACTATTCCAAATTCATCCCCATACTGTTTTATTTAACAATCTCTACTCATGATTTTTTTTCTCTTTTTGAAGAACCATTCTCATCTTATTTCCCTATACCAGGGCCATAACTTCTCTGAATGGATTATGTTTTTATGGTATGATGATTCTAAAACTAGTTTCAATTATAAAGGTTATATGCTTTTGAAACCGTCTTATTTTCACAGGTGATGTTAATGATAAAGTGTTTTTTGAAACCTATTGTTTTCCATAGGTTATGTTTTGATAACATTTTTATCATAGACATTTCGTTTCATTGGTCATGATATGAATATTTATGATATTTTGGAACATTTATGTATGATTTTATTATGAGATAGGTTGGATCTATATCTCCATCCAATGCAATAGGTAATTATTTATATTCTATGAGATATAATAAGATTGTATTTACAATTAACCTTGGATTAAAAGATAGTAATGAGAGTGATCTATAACTACCATGATGGTATGAGGAGTGAACTCATGCTAACAATATGGCCATGGGAGTGAAACATGACTACCAATTTGGTAAGGGGAGTGAACATATACTATCAATATGGTATTGGCATCAATTCCTTAGAAACTATGGAAATCATATTTTATGCTTATGTGTCTACCAAAATTCCAAGTTTTATTCCAATGTTATTATTTCATGATTTATTTTATTTATTTACATATCATTAATATCGCATGAAATTACAACATTTATGTCACGATTATTGTTTATAATCATTGATACACATGGCATGACCTTATGTTTTCGTGGTCATGTTCTCATACCCTTACACTCAATATTATGTTCACATATCTACCTTTTTACTCTTAATGAGAATTGGAGCTCACCCCATTATATTTTTTTATTCCCTTGTCTTATAATGATAGGTATTAGGTTATATGTTTCTTATAAGGGTTATTGACCTGAAGAACCTATAGGGGGTTAACGTAAGTTGCTTATGTACCACTGTTTAGGTTTTTTCTAAAGGTAGTAGACTTGTACATTCTTCATGTGACTATTTGTGTAATGTTTTATGTATTTCAAAAAAGTTATGTAATGTTTATGTATGTCAATATTGGGTCCCCATATTCATAAAATTTAATTTTTCTAATAAAATATATTTTTGTGTCATAGGTCCAAATTCTGAATTGATTTCTACATATAAGAAAGCTTTGATATTATAAAATTATTATATAATTTAAAATAATCACATAAATTTTAATAAATAATTCCCATTGTAATTTTCTTCTTGAAATTAGTTTTTTAATGGTGAATGTGAAGTTCAAACTCTAAGGGTAAACTTTTGTAAATGTTTTCTATCAATGTGACAAATCAAAAAACATATTTAAAACATGTTTGGTATTGGGTGGTGGATGGATTATTGACCTTATCTCCTACACCCAAACAATTATTGGAAATTCTTGGAGACTTTTATGTTTATAATACTTCGATATTGTTGTGAAATAAAGAGTTTTTTAAAATGTTTAATTTTTATCACTTATAAAAGGAGACCGTCGGCAAACAATTTCATTATGCATTCCAAAGACTAGACATAACATAAAATCCTCCCTATAATATTCTAAAAACCATACATCTTCCTTTTAATCCTTAATGTCATCAAAATATAATACTAATTTTAATTAAATATTTTTCTATTGGAGAACATCCAAGGGCATTTTAATACTCTAAAACAGATTTCTCTAGCATTTTATTCATTTATACCCATAAAATACCCTCTAATATTGAATTCATAATAAAATTTATTTTATTAAATGACAATTTTTATCCTAACTATTTAATATAAATTTTATACATTCCTATGAAATCTTTATTCAAATTTAAATTGATGTCCTTTGTGTGTGTGTAATACGGAATCCATGAATGGAAAGCTCAATTTTCTATCTACTCCATTATTTATTGGTTAAAAAATTTAATTAACTAATATGATATTTTTTACACTAAAAATTCTATAAATATAATATTGGTCACTCTATATATGTGAATAATGATAAATGATTGTAGTAATATTTACAAACTTAAGAGGAATTATAAAGGTACCATTGTAAAATTGGATCTTTTTTTGGCATATCCAATGTTATATTCTTGGTTTTAATTGATTTAATTATACAAAAAAAATTATCCAAAATTTTTCATATCATAAATTTATTTTAAATTTTATTTGTCTCAGGTCACCAAACCAATAATGTTATGAAATAATTAACTGAACTGCCATGAGTAAAAAATGTTATTTAAAACAATATTTAAAAAAATACCAATAGATGATAGGTGGGCTATGGAAAATTAAATATAGATGAAGATTAATCATTGGAAAAATTAAAGGATAACAATTTACATAATTATGATTGGAATTTTAATTGTAAATAAATTTTTGACATGGGGTAAGTGTTCCTATATCAACATATAGTCATTGATACATTCCTTGATAATATTCTCCAATCATCATTTCTATGGTGTTACTATAACCTCCATGAATTATTATATCACAAATTATTATTCATCATGGAAACATCACTTACATTCAATGGGTTCCCTTTTATGGTTTGCGATTGATTTCTTCCCTATAAAAAAATGGGTTCTCATAAATTAGTCTAATTTCATGTGTAATAATGTTTCTCCATTACTGTAATCATTCATTTCATATGGAATTCCCTATTTCTATTATGATTGATCAATTATGAATCAAATTAAAAATATTTTTTTAGTTTTAATCATTTTTTTAATTATCTTTTATTAAAAATAATACGTATCCATTTGGAAGAATGTTTATACACTTTTTAAATAATTTTCATTCACTAAAATATTCTCTTTTTAAATTAGAAACAATCATAAGAATTATAAATTTTCTAAATAGTAATTAACAATCATATTTCTTATATAATGTTTTCATATTTTATTTTATGTCATTTTATTTTAAAAAAAATTAAAACATAAAAAGGAGTCTTCTCTACCTCTTTCATTATATGATGGTTATCAACTATCTTTATTTTTTTGTTTTATTAATTACTATAATATTAATAATCATATATAACTGTATATTTTAACATTAAATATATATCTATTTTAATATAATATTAATTTTTGGGGTTATACATGTTTTTATTCACATTAATAATCCAGCATTTAGCAAACCAAATTCATGGAGGAATTCCTATTTCTTATCTGATATGATAAATCACATTTATAAAATTTTATTAAACCATGAATATATTTTAAAGGGAATATAAATTTTATAAATAACTCCATTTTTAAAATTATTACTTTATTGAAAAAACATACCCATTTCCTTATTTTATATATCATATTCAAATAATCATTCTCCCATATAGTGTATTTTTATTTGTTATTCTACCATATCATTACCATGAATTATTTATTTTGGAAAAAAAATGATAAACCCTATGTTTCATTTCAAAATAAGTATTTAAGAACATTGTTTTTTCTATAAAAGACTTTGGAATATTCATGATGTTATTCCCAAGCAGTGCCTTCAGACGGCGTGTGATTCCGAGCACCGGTGTGGCCAGAATTAAATTTTCAGTGCGTTCACTTTGGGAATTCCAAATAAATGGGATAACTACTAAAAATTAATTCGAATTCTAAATCTGAGAGCATGGATGGGTCCAAAATGGGGTGTTTACCCAAGGAACGACATAAAAAAAAAGTCGACGCGGGACATTAGGACCCCTCTCCCATTGATGGAACATTAAATGGATAAATAAAATAATTTATTTATTCATTTAATGGTTAAATGCAAGTATCTCTTAAACTATAGCTCAGATGGAGAAACTGAGGGCACCGTTGAGTCCAGAGTGTGTTGTTTACCCTAGGAGGGTTTTATGTTTTGCGGGCACGGGCGCGGGCCTCAGATTAAAATTTTGAGACCACCGTTTTGCTCGGGAGGTGGTGTTTACCCTATGGGAGGCTTAACCTAGACCTCGTCAAGAGTTATGGATGCGGGTCTTCGGGTGAGCGATTAAAAATTAATTAAAAAATTTAATTCTTTTTTCCCCTTACTTAAGCCAAACCCACCTCCTTATTCCCATCCTTCTCCCCTGGAAAAACCCCCCTCTCACCCAAGAACTTCCATCCTTTTCCACCTCCCTCCTCCGATCAAGGTGGCATCAAGCAGCGGGTGCGGTATCAGCACGTGCGGCGAAGCTCTAGGCTATGACCTCGCAGGTATGCGGTGTTCATTTTGAGTTTTAAAACCTAAACTCCTCTTTCAATGCAAAATATAGTGTCGTTATGCTATCGGATTTTTGAGCGAAGGTTGTGGTTGCGAAGAGGCTGATTCGAGCTTCCAAATGCATTTTTCGGATCAAAAATCTGAGTTCCGGGGAGACTCGGGTGGCCTTTGGAAGTTTTCCTATCAAAATGCAGTTTTTCTGGTGGTAGGGCGGAGCTCTGGAAGCGGCGTGAGGCATCCCAGATTCAGTGGAGGCGGTGGATCCTTCGGGCGGTTCGGCGGAGCGGCGGAAGGCGCTGGCGCGGGGCTCCACAGGCAGGCGACTCTAGAGGACCAGTCGGCTATGCCGGCCGATAGACGCGGGAGACCGGGGTTGCGACGACCCCGGGGCACTCAGTGGACCTGCATTCTGCGGGTTTGTGTTGGAGGAGATGGACCGGCTGCGCCAGTCCGGGCGGTTTGGGGCGGTCCGCGTGGTGAATCGCGGACCGCCAGTTCAGGGTGTGGGTGGATCGGTCGAACCAGCCCGGCCCACCCCTTTTCAATTCTTTGGCATCAATATGCCTCTATATTTCAAACCGTAAGTCAGATTCGCGTGTCGTCAGTGGATACACATTCCTTGAAATGAGAAATAATTTTTGAGATGGACTCAATATTTTTTAATTCCCAAGACGAGGGGCTCAGTGGCACGACACGTACTTTATGTGGATTGGCGTTTTTCTAGGAGTTCTTGTTTTAGATGGAGTGGAAACAGCTGATGTCCATTTTGAGCGTTGTTAGTGGAATTGCGACCCTAACGTCGAGGTGGAAATTTGCAGTGTGGTTTTGGGCGTTGGAGTTGGAGTTGAGATGTGGGCCCCACGACCCATCTTTTAAGCTGCATGTAGCGCTTTACATCTTTTTCATCAGAAGTCTGTTCGGGGTGTGCGAGCAGACAATTTTTGGTGTTTTTTCGAGGGCATTGCAATGTTGCAATATTCCCACTTTAATTCTGCATGGTCATGCGGGCCCCATGAGGACCGTTTTGGGAGTTGGTGGTGATTTCTATCTTTATCACCAGGTGTCCCTTTCGGACAAGTGGATAGTTAATCTTGTGTACTTTTTCTAGAGGATCGCAACGGTGCGATTCGTTCATTGTGATTTGGGACCGAGATGTGGGACCCACGAAGCACCACTCATGTGTGGTACATCGAAATCTATCTTTTTCTCCGGATATCTGTTGCACTCAAGTGGGCAGTCTTTTTGATGTGTTTTCTTGAGGGGATCGCAATGGTGCATTGCGCCTGACTGTTTTCGGGACCGAGGATCGGGACCACAGGACGTCGTTCGGGCATAAAGTAGTGTTGAATGACGTTTACATTATATGTCCATTGGAGAATAGTAAATAGTCTATCTCACATGTTTTCCCTCGAGGATTACAATGGTGCGATCAGTTTGGATGTGCAGAGTCTCTTTCGAGATCTCATTAAATGTGGAAGCATGAAATGCGCTCTGGTGGCAGTTCTTCTTGCTGTGTTCAAAAGAGAACCCTTGGCATGAGATCACGTTCACTCTAGTGTGAGTGAAGTTGATGTCTAAAGAGATGTGGTTGGTCGTGCTAGGGTCGTGGATGAAGCAGTTTGGTGAAATTATGTTTTCGCCCTTCACGTGGACGTTGGGTGTCATGTGCATGATAACCTTCAGGCTAGATATGTGGTATACTCTGGAGGTATATGGGAATTATTGGAGGTACATGTTGTAGTTTGTACATAATAATGTTTGTGCTTGGTTGGGTGATGAGCTGGGGCCACACATTTTGTGGGACCCATGTGTGTGTCGTGTTCTACTTTACGTACCTTTGACCTCTTGCGACATAGAGGGTCCTTCCCGTTCTCGATGGTTTCGACCAGCAGGGTTGAGTGGGTTCCCCCTTGTTCTGTTCTCGATGGTTTGGCCAGCAGAGTTTTTTGGGTTCCCCAGTTTCTTCAGCTATGAGGGTTTTCAGTATCACGTCCCTTTCATTAGATTGCAACATCGTTTATGACTAAGTGCGTTCATACAGTGTGGGTGTTTTCCCACATTCTAGAGTGAGTTGTCTCGGTCCTCTTTGACATTAGAATCAGCGGATTGGAGGATGTATCACCCTGAGAGGCTCGGGGAGATCCTCACATCCCTTCGTATTCCCTGGTAGGGTTCTTTGGGTATCGGTGTGACCAACACATTACGCAAGCATTGATCCTCTACCCAAGAGGTTGTTTCCAGTAGGGTGTGGAGCCCCTAGTGAGCCCTGGGCACAGACTCACTAGTTGTTTATTGAGATAATATCATCCTTCTGTGATCTATCGTGACGTATTTCCCACTACGTGTTCTAGTTACCAGTGGTGTACCATCCAGCAGGGATGGCCAGTGAGGTACCATCCAGCATGGATGGCCAGTCAGGTACCATCCAGAAGGGATGGCTAGTGAGGTACCATCTAGCAGGGATAGCCAGTGAGGTACCATCCAGTAGGGATGGCCAGTGGTGTACCATCCAGTAGGGATGACCAGAGCAGATCCGGGTCTCCCTCCAGTGGATTACCCTTTTGCGGGGCTGGGCAGTGGGAACCGTCAACTTTGAGAAGACCTCTCGACTTTGTGATAGTGACGAGGTGTGGTTTGACTCTCCCCCAAAACTCTCAAGTACGAGGGGTGATTTCCCCACCAAGAAAAATCCTTGTGACACGACCTAAAACATTTCGGGTGAGACAGTGTAGCCTAAAGTGGATATTGTCAAGTTGTGGTGATTTGATCCCCTTGACTTGTAGTTCAGGGCAGACGTATGGATACTGGGCATCGATGGTGTTTACTTCTAGTATTGTTGGCTACTCATTTTCTTGGGATGATCTATGGGACGGATATCCTCTTACGATCTTTTTCGGGTTTCTTGACAGAGCATATATATATGTATACCTTGTACCAGTACCCACTCCTTGGGTTTGGTTACTCTCATTCCAGGAAAGGAAAAGACGTGCGGGGGGTGCCACGTGATTTCCGTGTCTAGGTTCTCTTGGTTGTATGAGTCTACTCTCCTACTATAGGTATCGAAGACTCGATGAGAAGTTTCATCTTCTCATCATTTCTTGCTCCTTGTATTTGGATGATTCTACTTACTTTCTCTTGTTGGGTTGAGCTGATACTCTATTGTACTCTTTACTGCAATCTCGGTTGCACTCCTTTACTTTCCCCTGTTCGATCTACTGCTCACCTCTTCAGTACCTCCTTTCTTGCTCCATCGATCCTTCTGGGAATCCTACTGAGTATTTTTATACTCACCCCTTCTTTGGTTTTTCCCGCACTTGGTGTGCCCTTGTAGACGACGGACTGGTTGGTCGTGAAGTTAGAGGAGCTTAGGAGTTTGGGATCTTAGACCGCGTGCGGTGGTCGTAGTTATGTTCCAGGTGTGAGACTCTCCCAGCTATTTTAATTTTGTTTACATGTTTCCAGGTTGGGCCACTTTTTTGGTTGGGCACATGTTTTTCCCTTTTCCTTTCAGTTTACCTTTAGCACTTGCTTTGTATTGTTTAGAGGTCGATGCACTTTGTGGTTTATTTATCATAGTTGGTACTTTACTTTTATTTTTTACTCTGCACTTCTGCCTTGAGTGGGCTGCTTGTGTGTGTATAGGTACTTATAATATGTCCTCCCCGAGTTTTTTAGCATTCAGCACTTGTCGCCATCCCCTGGCCTATGGAGGTAGGATTGGGGTAGTTGCAGGTCGAGCCCGGGTAGGGTCAGGTCATGACAAAGTGGTATCAGAGGTGGTTCATTCCATGGGATGTTGTTTGGACTTCCCTAAAAAGGAATTGGTTGGAACTTAGGGAAATAGTTTTAACGTGTCTCGAGAGTGGCTCTCAAGCGAGAGAGTTCAGTGATGGTGTGGCGGCTGACATATCCATTCACCAGGACCTTGATAACCTGCTTGTCGACTCGACATGATGAGACACTCGGTGCATGGAAAATTGGTTTGTTCATCACATAGGATTGAGTCTTAACTGTCCTTCTTTAGTCAGATCCCCATTTTTGTTACTGTTATATACATATATGCTCATCTGATCGCGTCACTCCTTGATAACATTCAGGATGTCTCCACGAAGACAGCTATCCAAGATACCAGCTTTGGTTCGTAACGATGACCTTGTGAGCTACGAGACCTCAGTCCAAGACCCATCATGTGTGTCCCTTTCTCCGGGTGGCCCGGTTGCAGCACCCCCACCCGGTGAGTAGTAGACAGCTTCAGTAGAGTAGACTGAGCTTGAGCGCAAGTCGAGAGTGCTCCGTGAGTTCCAGCAACTGAGACCATTGAGGTTCAGTGGTGAGAAAAACCCTCAGGCAGTAGAGTTTTTTCTAGAGACAGTGGTTTTCCTCTTCAGGCTTGCGTAGACACCTGCAGATCATAGGGTGGATTTGGCATCCAGCCTTTTCCATAGATCAGCTAGGAATTGGTGGATTTTGGTGACTCAGTTTCTTGATGAGTCATCACTTTTTTAGGGTGACTTTTAGCTACTGTTCCATGAGGAGTTTTACACATCCTACTTACGCTCCATTCAGATCCAGGAGCTCCTGTAGTTTCAGTAGGTAGGGATGACGGTGACTGAGTATGCGACTAGTTTCGCAGACTGTGCACACTTCTACCCAGACTTTCTCCACGACGGCAACATCCGAGCGCAGAAGTTCGAGTAGGGTCTCCGCAGAGATATTCTTGCTATCATAGTACCCTTGGGCATTTCCACTTATACCGAGGTGCTAGAGTAAGCACTGGTGATAGATAGATTCCTGTCACACTCTACAGTTGGTGTTGGTAGTAGGAACGATGGAGCCAAGATGTTTGTCGCAGCTAGCAGGCTTCGGCAGACAGAACCTCAACGCAGGTTGCTTTATGATAACCGGAATCAGGGGTGTGGTCGTACACCATAGTGGCGCCGGAGGGAACCAGTGCAGTTTGGAGATAGTCGGTGTTATGGTTTCAATGGGAGAGGTCACCTGGTGCGGGACTGCCCGACCAGGCACTCTAAGAATATCAGGCAGGCAGCAGGTGCACCACCACGACAGAGGCAACGCCGTGATCGGAGTAGCGCCCAAAGAGGTGATTCTTGAAGAGGAGCGGGAGGAGTTGGAAGTGGAGGACGACCTTACAAGGTCTTCTCATCACCACCGGGCGGTCCACATTAGGCTCCGGGATCTAACAGTTGGGACCATGTACATCTGCGAGCTTTGGACGTCTACGACCCTGCGGAGCATGAGGTGGAAAGAGGTACGCTTTAATACTCTTCTACTTTTGTTGTATAATTTTTAGACTCTGTGTGAGAAATGATTTTCTCCTTGATCATTGTTTTAGTTATTAACAGGGTGGCGCAGGGCATTGGTGTAACCCTGTGTTGGTAAGGTAAAAGGCGTGGGACCTTTTTCTTTAATCGATGGTGTCGACTCCTTCACTCTCTGAGCATGTAAGAGAGTCTGGTTCGTGGGACATCGACTATGAAATCTTGTGTGACCAGATATCCTTGGTTGTTTCACCATATAGATATTCTGAAAGAGGGAATCATCGAGCTTTATCCCAGGTCCAAACGGTGATTCCAGTCGCAGCGTGAGACGTAGAGGTTCGACCAGGGAGGTGAGCTGTCCCCAAGGTCCTTCGGGCTGTTTGAGACCGTGCAGAGGGATGGAGATATTCCCTACCACCTTTCCCTAACACCAAAGTCTAGAGTGGGAGCATGACATATCCCGCATGGCTTACCTAAGGATATGTGTGTGTTCTCTTATGCACGTCATCAGAAAAGGAAGACCTCGTGTGAACAGATCGAATCCTTTAGTATGTGAGCGATGACAGTGGACTATGCAAGAGTTACATAGGGTACAGGAGAGCCAGGTGTGGGCTTAGTACCCTGGGTTATTCCCTAGTTTGGATTTTTGAGAATGAAAATCTTGAATAATGGAATGATTTAAGAACCTTTTTTTTGCTATAAAATACTTTGGAATATTCTTTATGTTATTCCAGAGCAGCGCCTTCAGACAGCGTGCAATTCCGAGCCCCGGTGTGGCCAGAATTAAATTTTCAGTGCGTTCACACTGGGAATGCCAAATAAATGAGATAACTCTTAAACAGTAATTCAGATCCTAAATCTGAGGGTATGGATGGGTCCGAAATGGGGTCTTTACCCCATGAATGACATAAAACATGTCGGAGTGGGACATTGGGACCCCTCGCCCGTTGATGGAACATTAAACGGATAAATAAAATAATTAATTTATTCATTTAATGGTTAAACCCAAGTATCACTTAAAAAGTAGATCGGATGGAGAAAATGAGGGTACCATTGAGTCTGGAGCATGTCGTTTACCCTAGTAGGGGTGTACGTTTCGCGGGCCCGGGCCTTCTGTGGAAAATGCCACCAGGGGCGTTTTCGTAATTTAGCGGCCTTGGTCGTTAAATTTTATAACTTTTGGACGGGGCCTCAGATTTAAATTTTGAGACCACTATTGTGCTCGGGTGGTGGTGTTTGCCCTAGGGGGGGCTTAACCTCAACCCCGTCAAGAGTTATAGATGCGGGTCTTCAGGTGAGTGATTAAAAATTAATTAAATATTTTAATTCTTTTTTTCCTTACTTAAGCCAACCCCACCTCTTTCTTCCCCTCCTTCTCCCCTGGAAAAACCCCCCATCTCACCCAAGAACTTCTATCCTTCTCCACCTCCCTCCTCCTATCAAGGCGGCATCGAGCGGCGGGTGCGGTAGCGGCACGTGCGGCGAAGCTCCGGGCTACGCCCTCACAGGTAGGTGGTGTTTGTTTTGAGTTTTAAAACCTAAACCCCTCTTTCAATGAAAAATATAGTGTCTTTATGCAATCAGATTTTTGAGAGAAGTTTTTGTTTGCAAAGAGGCTGATTTGAGCTTCCCAAATCATTTTTTGGATCGAAAATCCGAGTTCCGGGGAGCCTCGGGTGGCCTGCGAACATTTTCCTGTCCAAATAGACTTTTTTCGGTGGCAGGGCAGAGTACCGGTGGCGGCCTGCAGTGTCTTGGCTTCAGCAGTGGTGGTGGATCCTCCAGGCGGTTCGGTGGAGCAGCGGAAGGTGCTGGTGCGGGGCTGCTCAGGCGAGCGACTCGGGAGGATCGGCCGGTTGACACGGGAGACCGAGGTCCCGATGACCACGTGACGCGCAGCGAACCCACATTCTGTGGGTCCGTGTTGGAGGAGTCGGACCGACTGCGCCGGTCCGGGGGGTTTGGGGCGGTCCGCACGGTAAACCACGGACCGCCGGTTCAGGGTGTGGGGGGGCCGACCAAACCGGCCCGGCCCACCCCGTTTCGGTTCTTTGGCATTAATATGCCTCTAGATTTCAAACTGTAAGTCGTATTCGTGTGCCGTCAGCGGAGACACATTCCTTAAAATTAGGTAGACTTTTTGAGATAGTCTCGAGAATTTTTAATTCTTGAGATGAGGGGCTCGGTGGCACGACATGTACTTTAAGTGGATCGGTGTTTTTCTGGGAGCTCTTGTTTTGGATGGCGCGAACACATCTGATGTCCGTTTTGAGTGTCGTTAGTGGCATTGCGACCCTAGCATCGAGGCAGAGATTTCCAGTGTGGTTTCAAGCGTTGGAGTCAGAGTTGAGAAGTGGGCCCCACGGCCCATCTTTTAAGCTGCATGCAGCACTTTACAACTTTTTCATCAGATGTTCATTCGGGGCCTGCGAGAAGTCAATTTTGGGTGTTTTTCCGAGGGAATTTCAATGGCACAATCTTCCCGTTTTAATTTCGCACGGTGGTGCGGGCCCCACGATGTTCATTTTGTGAGTTGGCGGTGATTTCTATCTTTATCACTGGGTGTCCGTTTCGGACAAGTGGATAGTCAATCTTGTGTACATTTTCGATAAGATCGCAACGGTGCAATCCGTTCGTTGCGCTTTGGGACTGAGATGCGGGCCCCATGAAGCATCGCTCGTATGCGGTACGACGAAATGCATAAGTTTCTCTGGATATCTATTGCACCCAAGTGAGTAGTCTTTTTTACGTGTTTTCCTGAGGGGATCGAAATGGTGCGATGTGCCCAGCTGTTTTCGGGACCGAGGCTCAGTACCACGGGATGTCGTTCGGGCATAAAGCAGTGTTGAACGACTTTTACGTCCGATGTACGTTGGAGGTGAGTACATAGTATATCTCGCATGTTTTTCTGTGAGGATTAAAACGGTGTGATCTATTTGGATGTGCAGAGTCTCTTTTGAGATCTCATTAAATTTGGAAGCATGAAAGGTGCTTCGTCGGCAGTTCTTCTTGCTGTGTTCGGAAACGAACCCTTGGTGTGAGATCGTGTTCACTCCCGTGGGAGTGAATTTGATGTCTAAAGACATGTGGTTGGTTGTGTTAAGGCCATGGAAGAAGTAGGTTGGTGAAATTATGTTTTCACCCTTCGCTTGGATGGTGGGTATCATGTGCATGATAGTCTTTGGGCTAGAGATGTGGTATACTCTAGGAGTATACAGGAATGCTTGGAGGTACATGTTGTAGTTTGTAACTGAGAACGTTTGTTCTTGGTTGGGATATGAGCTGGGCCACACATTGTGTGAACCCCATGTACACGTCGTGTTCTACTTTACATACCTTTGACCTCTCACGATGTAGAGGGTCCTTCTATTCTTGATGGTTTTGACTAGCAGGGTTGATTGGGTTCTCCCTGGTTCTGTTCTCAATGGTTTGGTCGGAAGAGTTGTTTCGGATCCCCTGTTTCTTTATCTATGAGGGGTTTCAGTATCATGTCCCTTTCACCAGACTACGACATCGTTTATGTCTACATGCATTCATACAGTGTGGGTGTTTTCCCACTTTCTGGAGTGAGTTGTCTCAGTCTACTTCGACAGTAGACTCAGCAGATTAGAGCATGTATCACCCTGAGAGGCCCGAGGAGATCCTCACATCCCTTCGTATTCCCAGGTAGGATTCTTTGGGTATCGGTGTGACCAACACATTACGCAGGCACCAATCCTCTACCCAGGAGGTTGTTTCCATTAATATATTGACCCCCCAGTGATCCCTGATCGCGGACTCCCTAGCTATGTATCGAGATTATATCTTCCTTCCACAATCTATCATGATGTGTCTCCCACTACGTGTTCTAGTTACCAATGTTGTACTATCCAGCAGGGATGGCCAGTGAGGTACTATCCAACAGGTATGGATAGTGAGGTATCATCTAGTAGGGATGTCTAGTGAGGTACCATCCAGAAGGGATGGCCAGTGGTGTACCATCCAGCAGGGATGGCCAGAGCAGATCTGGGTCTCCCTCTAGCGGATTACCCTTTCACAGGGCTAGGCAGTGGGAACCCGTCGACATTGAGATGACCTCTCAACTGTGTAAGAGTGATGAGGTGTGGCTTAATGCTCCCCCAGAACTCTCAATTACGAGGGGCGCTTTCCCCACCGAGACGCGTCCTTGTGACGCGAACTAAAACCATGCAGGCGAGTCAGTGCTGCCCAAAGCAGATAGTGTCATGGTGTGGTGATTTGAGCACCTTCACTTGCAGTTCGGGGAAGATGTGCGGATAATGGGAATCGATGCTGTTTACTTTTTGGACTATTGGCTACTCACTTTCTTGGGCTGAGCTATGGGACAGATATCCCCTTATGATCTTGTTCAGGTTTCTTGATATAACATATATATATGTATACCTTATTCCAGTACCCACTCCTTGGGTTTGGTTACTCTCCTTACAAGAGAGGCGAAGATGCGCGGGGTATTCCACGTGATTTCTGTGTCTAGATTCTTGTGGTTGGATGAGTATACTCTCCTACTATAGGTATCCAAGACTCAATGAGAAGTTTCATATTCTCATCATTTCTATCTCCTTGTGTTTGGACGAGTCTAATTCCTCTCTCTTGGTGGGTTGAGCTGATACTCTATTATACTCTTTACTGCACTCTCAGTTGTACTCATTTACTTTTCCCTATTCGATCTACTGCTCACCTCTTCAGTACCTCCTTTATTGCTCCCTTGAGCCTTCGGGGCATCCTACTGAGTATTTTTATACTCACCCCTTCTTGGGATTTTCCCAAACTTGGTGTGCCCTTACAGACGACAGACAAGTTGGTCATTATGTCAGAGGAGCTTAGGATTTCGGGGGCTTGGACCATGTGTGGTGGTCGTAGTTGGGTTCCAGGTGTGGGACTCTCCCAGCAGTTTTACTTTTGTTTACATGTTACTGGGTTGTGTCACTTTTCTGGTTGGGCGCGTGTTTTTTCCCTTTTCTTTTTAGTCTACCTTCAGCACTTGCTTTGTACTGTTTAGAGGTTGATGCACTTTGTGGTTTATTTATATAAGTTGGTACTTTACTTTACTTTTTTACTCTGCACTTCTTCATTGAGTGGGCTACGTGTGGGTGTGTACAGGAACTTAGGCAAAGGCCTCCCTGAGTTTTTTAGCCTTCGATGCTGGTCACCAGCCCCTGGTCTATGGAGGCAGGCTTGGGGTAGTTGTGGATTGAGCCTGGGTAGGTTTGGGTCATGACAAAGAACATCCAAATTTATTGATTAATTTATCCTCTTAAAATATGTAATTTTCCCTTGTATATGCCTTTAATCAGAATTATGTGACCCCTTATTTCTTATGGATTTCATCATGATTATGATTTATGTACGGTTTATTTACACCATGTGGAATGAATTAGTATGATTTCAATTATGTGATGTGTTTTCAAGGAATAATATATCAATTCAATCAATTTGGTAAAGATTTATATCTCATGAGATGTTATGTACAACAATACAGAATAAACCTAGTCAACTATGGGACATTATTCCAAATGTATGATGCATGGGATGTAATCCCAAACACACTATTTTATTTGATGAATTATCTTATAATTATATATCCCTCCACTACACTAGGTAATGATTTTTATCTTCTGATATGTTATATAGGGGATTCGAGATTGATCCTAGTCTACCAATGGGCATTTTACACTATGATTATGTGAATGCATGGTGAGACCAATCCACTATGGAACATTTTAAACTATAAGATGGTAACCTTGAGAGTAACCATGGATGTTTTTTAAAAATGTATTGTATTATAATTTTACAACATATTATTTTATTCTAGGACTATATGATTTCATTTTGGTATTCCATATTTTCCTGATTTTGATCATTCTCTATATGATATCATGAAATGAATATTAACTCTCTTGTAATGAATTATTCTCATTTTTAAACCCATACAAGGCTTTGTATCTCACATATTTTATTATGTATCTTCCCCGGGGTATGATATACAAATTTAAACGATCTGTCATATTTAGGATCTTTTTGAGTAGTTTTGAATATATTTGTTCTATTTTTTAAGATTATTTTTATATATCTAATCATTTAAACATACTAGAGAACATGACCTATTTATTTATTTTTTTGTAAATATTGTTATAAATAATGAAATAAAGTATTTTTAAGTATTTTGTATCTATATTTACCCCCTCTTTATAGGAATTTTATCCAAAATATAACATACACCCATTGAGATATGAATGTATCCTTATAAAATTAGAACCCATCATGTTAGTATCATTAATAATATTATTAAATATTAAATTAACATAACTTTACCAAAATTATAATACACCAACACCCATATCATTTACAATTCAATAATTTTAATTTAGAATAAATAATTATTAAGGTACAATTTCAATAGAAATGGTATACTGTGGTATTTTTCACTTCCACAAAAACTCTTGGTTTCCATCATCAAAAACATCATAATACTCATTTTATTTCATATCTTGGTTTTATGGTTTATTAATGATTGTACGATTACTGTGAGAATATAGTAAAATGTTAGGATCATTATCATTTTTTCCTAAAACATAAATATTTCTATAATGAATATCATTTAGTAATACTAAGGATGTACCTTGATTATTGTGATGTTGGACATAACAATAGGTTATTATAATGTTTGATTCACTATTATAAATCCATCAAACATATACCATAGAAATTTATTTCCAATTTATGCTCTCTTAAAAATTATTTTTTTCAACTATCAATTTAAATTATGTGTATGGAATGATAATTTATTTATTTTATTAGAAGATTAGTATTTGATTAAAATATAAAAAATATATCCAACTCCATGAG
The DNA here is from genome assembly GCA_963277665.1 of Viscum album. Lineage (NCBI taxonomy): Eukaryota > Viridiplantae > Streptophyta > Magnoliopsida > Santalales > Viscaceae > Viscum > Viscum album. Next base: position 538,939,577 of record OY728130.1, on the reverse strand, counting down.
ATTTTAATTTCTATTTTGCAGTCAATTAATTAAAAAATTAAACATTTTTATACTATTTAGAATTAATATAAAAAAAATTGAAGATTATTAGTTAAATGAAATGATATTTAAAATATAATATATTATTAATAAAACACCATTATTATACTAATGTTAAATGTAAAAAATATTAAAAATTCTAAAATATAATAAAAATTTTAATATAACATCTATGGGAAACTAATAGCAAATACATAAGACTGAATAAGTAGATATAATCATTATTAAATCAGAAAAAATACTCTATCATTTTCATATTTTGAAAATTTACATACATTATCATTGAAAAAAATATGCCTGAGTCGTATTGTGAAATAATAATCCCCAATACCAATATTTAAAATGTATTAATTTTATATTGTTATAAAAAAATCAATAAATGAAAACAATGATTCTACAAAAACAAAACACACTAATTAATTAATTAATTAATGTGAAGTATGACCATGAAAAAATAATGAATTTGGGGAATAATCAATGGTATGATAGATACTAACTAGGGATATCTATATTACATAGAGAAAAAATTTTATCTGAATGAATGGGATGTTAGACAAATGGAGGCAGTGCATTGTTGAAGGGGAGGAAAGGGATAATGTGTAGATTATGAGATGGTGAAAAAGGGAGGTGGTGAATTATTTCCATGATGGGGGGTATGAGGATGGTATTGATTCGGGCAGAGTGAAATGTGATGAGAGTTAGAAATGGAGATGAAATTGGTGATTTTTTAGTCACAATTTCATAAAAATGTCACTAAATAGAGAATTAGTGGATATTAGTTGTGATACAACTTGTGATAATAGATCAAAAAAAAATTATTGTAGAACATCTAATTATTCCATAGAAATTATATTTATATATTTAATTTTTTTATATAAACATAAAACAACTAAACCACCACATGTATCGTATTATGTTATACTGCTTGGAGTCAACCTTAGAAGGAATAAGTATTAAAATTAATTAATAATAAACTAATTAATTGAAATATACATAAAATCTAATATTAATACATTAATATGATGTTTATAGAATTATAATGGAGGAATTAACACCCTTTATAGACAAGTTTCCCACAATGATAAAGATTTCTTTAAATCTGTGATTATTAAATTCTATAAATGATCTATTGGAAATTCAATACACCACCCTTGATTATTTGGATTATGAAAATAATGTGACCCAAATTTCCCACCAAAGTGTGGTTTCCCTATTTTCTATAATTATACAGAATCAATTGCCCATGTTTACAATATATTTTATAAAGATTAGTCGTACTCCATGGTCATTGACCCAGCAACTAACTAGATGTATCCCACAATGGAATATCTATAGAATAGAGATATTTCACATGATTTTTATATAATGGAGAAAATACTTTTTAAAATAAAATTTCATTTTATATTAATTAATTATTTTATGATTTTACAATATGTTTTAATTTTTGGGGTTTCTGCACAATGAAATTGAATTATGAGAAAATATAAACATTATATATGAAGTCCATGGTAGCTCTCTTGGTGTGTAGAAAAATTCAATTATATAAAATAAAATCTAAATATATGGATACATATAATGATCAACGATGTATGATTATATATACTTTATAGTGAAGTATATAACATTTTTATTACATTTTATATTTATTCAAGAAGACATGGATATATTTCAAATAACTAAATATTTCATTCAATTCATGTTATGGGGAATAAATTTAATTGTTATATACCTTCTATGAATTGTTAGGAATTTAACAAGAATCTATACTATTATGATTTTTTTAACGAAATTGCATAACATTTCAAAATTTATTGATTTTGGGATAAAGGATATAACAATTTAATGATGTCAAATTTCATCCCACGAATTTGTTTCTATCATATAATTATTATAGTCAGCAAATCGAAATGTTTTCATCCTAATTGATTAAATTATTTCTAGAATTCAACGTCATGTCCATCCATTCATGACACTACTATTCTGATTTGAATGGAATGATTGAAGAATTATATAAGAGTCTTTAAAATATCGTAAAACAATGATGTCCAATGATACAAATTGACTTATTGAAATCATTGTTGATTTATTGGATTACCATCCCACTACCCATACTTCAACCCAAGTGTATATATATATATATTCACTACTATTTTTTAAAGATATATCCTTTTCATATAGGGTTTAGTTTCTCTAAAAAAATAAAATTTCCTCATTAATTCATGGAATATTAATGATCAAATCATTTTTTTCAATGAACCATAGAAGATCAATTGAATATTATTCCAAGAACAACTCACCCTACATTTTAATTAAAATTTCATAGAATGACTGTTTGGTAAAAAAAATCTATTTATCATTTAAAAAACATAATTTTTTTCTCCATAAAAAACCCCATAATTGTAAAAACCCAAAGTATGAATTTCCTTTATACCATATATAATGTATACTCCAACATATCATAATCCTTGATTACTCAAGATTTAGAGTATATTATGGAATTATCCGATGTTATATTTCATAAAATATACATTGCATAAAATTATTTAGGGGTACATATATCATTTCTATATAACCCAAAAATACATGATACAATGTACTCTTAAAATTACTCTAAACTCTATAACGCATTGTTTTTTCACATGACATTAATTATTATGGTATTTGGATTTATAACTAATTATCATAAAAAAATATGGTATATGGTCCTTATAATATTATATAAAACTGTACAAGAGGTAATCTATTTAGATTAATACCATATTGAAAGAAGTGGAGTATTTCAAATGAAAAAATCCACTTATATAAGAGTCTATTAATTTAATAGTGTCTATTATATTCATTTTATTTTATAATGACACCCATATCTCCTAACCTAACCATTAATTATTATATTATTCTCATTTAGATTGAATAAAATGATGAATATTATTATTTTTTGTCAACTATATTTGTATTTCCTCTTCATATATGATATATAGTCATTCATGGATATAGGTTCCCTTATATTCCATACATTAACATTACATAACATTTGAGGAATACATAATATAATATACATGCAGATTCCCAAATACCCTACTAGTCTAGAGCCTATGGAAACATGTAATCCAAAACATTGATTACTAGGTGAGCTACATTATCTCAAACTATGTTCTTTTAGACTATCACCCTTCTTAGAAACATAGAAACTAATACATATCATCATTCCCATGGGAAGAAAACATAAAAGAGGGGTTATTTAAATTGCTTAGTACAGGTAAAATAGGAGGATATATAAGAATAATCATGAGCATAATGGTATTAGAATATGATCATGAAAATGGAAGATCATACCCTACATATCAAATATCATATACATGAATTATGTCATAATGCTTGGCAGTTCATAAGACATGAATCATAAGGAAATATGTAACCTAATAAAAGAAGGTATAACAAAGGAATAAAACATGGAATTGTGAAAGAAACATAAGAATATATAATAATTTCAACAGTAGTCAAATCATTGATGTTTATACCATAATAGTGGACAAAGTCCTTTACTAAACTTGGTTAACACCCCATTCCAGCCCTGTATTAATAAAAAAATGTTCACCCTCTTTCCACCCATGTTTTAATGAACCGAGTTGGATTCCCATTTAAGCCCTATAATACTGAACCTAGTTCATTTCACATTATATCCATTTCTACCTCAGGATCTATAAATAATTACCCAATAAATTGGTGGGGTTATTGGTGCCACCTATCTCATAGTAAAAACAAACATACATGTGACACAAGATCATAAATACACCTACCATAACCCATGAAATGAAATAGGCATTATAAACAAGTAATAATATCATCACATGTGGAAAGTGGTAGGTTTCATAATTATTTCAACAATAACATAAACCATGAAATGAAGTGGGTTTCAATATCATATTACCCATGAAATAGAAATGTTTTTTAAAATCATATAAACTGTGAATGATAAATGGTTTTCATTTAAATAATAACCTAAACAAATTATACATTGATAGAAATAATATGAATGGAAACATTGAATAATTTCATAATAAATTAATTATTAACACCAATTTATGATATCTTAGATGGGAAATAATTTTTAAATATCTTTGAAAGACTTATGTAGATGAATATATCCTTTCTACAATAAAAACACTTTTTAAAACATAAAACATTTTTCAAAATATTTCTCATGGAAAATATCATAGAAAAATTATAATTGAATCATTTCAAACAATAAAGCATTTTTGAAATCATTTTTCCTTGGAAAATGGGTTCAAATATCTTTTAAAAATATTTTTTAAACCAGTTTTTTTAATGTAATAGATTTCTAACCAGATAGAGAGATTGTAATATTTTTCCTTAAAATGTTAATTTTTTTCCAATGAGTGTAAAATGCTACAAATACATGGGTATATATTGAATAACCAGATGACTAGGATACTCATTAGTGTTCTAGAGAGATGTACCATATTATTTCCTCATAGTAGGTATAAACATAAACAATCTCAAAAGCGATGAAATTGTCTCAATAAACTCTTATAACATCGTAACTTGGGATCATACACTATATATATGAAATGGAAATTACATGAAGTATAAAATATCATGAACGAATTGAAATTAATTATTTAACATGTAAAACGGAAGCATATAAACCTCAAAAAATAATTTAGGTGTATAAGAAAACTTGAGTCTCAACGAAGGCAAATTGATACAAAACTATTTTTTATGGATTTGGTAACATTTGAATCAAAAACCCCATGAAAGAAATATAATAAAATGGATATTTGATTACCAAAAAATTTATGTATAATATACATAGAATAAATTTATGGGTTGTATATACACCATAAAAATGAATGAGTACTGCCCATAGCATATATGTCATGGAAATAATAAGTGAGATGAAATCCTCTTACCATGTGTATGGACTCTCAACGTACTCCTTCAAAAAAACCTATATAATAAATATAAATTTATAATACTTATTTTAAAGAAACATATTCAAATATTTAATACTATATATGAGTTGATTATGACCTTATATTACCCATTTTTCTGCAATCCTATGTTAAGGTTTCACTTCTTGTAATAATCGCATTATTTTTCTCATGTGTCATAATTTTTTATTTCATTAGTCCTTATAAAATATTTTAGTATTTAAATAATGTAAAACATTATATCAATATCATGTATATAAATCATATAATATTATATATAATATATAAGTGTGAAATGGAATACATCGTTCATGGATAGGGTTGGTCATACGTACGCAATAATGATATTTCTATTTAATTGTCATGTATAAATAATGAATGTAAATGAAATATTTGTATATATATTAATATATATATATAATTATTAAATTATCTTTATAATATCATATATTTCATATTTATTCACTAAATAAATCCTATTTTTAGTCCATGCATTGTATGAATGAATCATATCACTTTGAGGGGCGGTAGACCACACATCCTCAAATGAAATTGTCATACTCACACCAAATGGAAAGTAAATAAGATATGTGTTATAAAATGATTAATGAATCATAAATAAATAATAAATATAAAATATAACATATTTAAACATATTTTACATCATAATTTTCACCATGAGAGCCGGTAAAAAAATTTGAACAATCATTGTTTAGCGAGGTTGTAGTTCTCCATAAATATAAACAGTATGTTCATTATCCATCATATGGAGGTGTGTATAAATGTAGGGTCGAAACATAGCATAAAAACATTGTAGTAAATTTATAATACCATTTTTTATATACATTATTGTAATAATGGGATTTGATGGGGTGTATAAGGAAAATAAAACAAAGGAGCTTGAGAGAAGGTGTTACCTCTTAATTGGGTAACTACTTTTGGTTTATGTCAAAAGGATTCCTTGGATTTTCTTCTTCCCAAAATAATCCTTATAAAAGTGATATAGGATTTTGGGGAAATATATTGTCTAAATATTTTCCTATATTAAGAGGCCTGAGTGGTTTGAGGATGTGGGAGAGTTGGCGGCCTTCTATAGGGAAGGAAAATGACTCCATTGTTTTTTTTTTTGAAAAAAAGTTAGGTATACACATGTCATTACATAAAACTGACATAAAAATGGACATAAATAAATATTTTAATGTTTATGGACGAAATATATCCAGGAAATTGGTTTTGGAAAGGTTTTTTTGGTATTTGAGTCCCTAAGATTATGTATTAGTCCCTAATTAAGCTTTATTTGACCTTAATCGCATTGATTAATTTTAATCAATTTTACTAATAATTTTGGTAAAAAAATGATCTAAGTAGTATCTAAATATTATAATGATTAAAATGTTTTATGTCATTTTTTAGAAATTAAATTCATAGAATAGTTCAAATTAAGTTTAATGTTAATCCCATAGACTGGATGAAACATCAGGTCTTTAAAGTAGAAAGAAGATCAAAAGACTATTAAGTTTTTATACTCTATTTCTATGTGAAATTGATTATAATGACCTAAATTGAATTAATAAATTTATAATTTATATAATGTGACCTTCATTAGAATTTACAATATAATTTATCATTAATAATTATTTAAACAAAAAAATAATTTTTTTACTATAAAAGTAGTTTTTTCCGTATTCATCAAAAATGATGTTTTTTCAAAAAAAATACCAAAAATTACCTTAAGCTAATTGCATCATTATAAATTGAAAAATGAAATATATTTTATCCTATTAAACATCTAAATTTATCTCAAATTAGTTATATTATGTTTTTCAAGAGGACATTAAAACTAGTTCATTGTAGAAAACAATATTTTTAAACATAAAAGGGAATTAATAAAAATAAAATATTTCATTCTCAATATCTTTTATTTATATTTAAAATTTGTTATAAATATTTTAAAAATATTCATTAATTTTTATTTTACTAAATTTATTGTATATGTTATAAATATATTATTTAAAAAATTATAACAAAAAATTGATGTTTTGTATAAACATTGTTATTTCGTGTAACGTATGTAAAGTTGATGTTTCATGTAACATATGAAAAGTTTATGTTATATGTAATGTAATCCAAGTTAATGTCATGTTAATGTAATCTTTAACATATTTCATTGTAAGAGAAAATGGAAATTTTATTTATTCTATAAAAAATATCCATAAAAACTCAAGTTCTTACATTATACCCCACCATATAATGAATTTTGCCCTTGAAATTTGTTACTCAGGTAAAAAAAAATGAGGAAACTTATGCTTCATAATATCCTCAAGTTCCTATGTAGATTAATCTAACTAGAAATTTCTATACCAAAGATTGACAAGGTAATTGATCTTTTTTTGTAAAACTTTCTTTGGATGATCCTGAATTTCAATTGGTTACTCCTCTAAAGAAATATCATGCTCTAGTGGTATGACCTCTAAGTTCAGTACATGTGATGGGTTAGTTTTGTACTTACCCAGGGCATATAAATGGAACAAATCATAGACTTGATAGATATTTGGAGAAAGTTCCCAGTGACATGATATCATCTATATATGATCAATAATCTTAAAGGAATCAATATACCTATGGAATAGTTTCCCTTTCATCCTGAATCTCATAACATTTTCAGGGTGGGATTTTTAGAAACACATTTTCACCACCTTCAAATTCTACTTCATGTTAGTAGGAATCAACATAATTTTTTCAAGCATTGAGATTCCATGATATTCATTTGTATGGTTCTAAACATCTCATCCATTTCATCAATAATCTCAGGTCCCAGTAGCTTTCTTTCTCTAACATTATCTTAGCATGATAGAGTTTTACATTTATTCACATAGAGTTCTTCATATGGTTTCATATGAATTCTTGAGTGAAAGAAATTTTTAGGAAAACTCAACTAGAGGTAGGTGTTGACCCCAACCAACTTTGTAATCAAGAGAACCATATCTCAACATTCCCTCTAGGGTTTGAATTGTTCTTTCTTACAGAAAATCTATCTAAGGATGATAAGAAGTGATGAAACTCAATTCTGTATCAAGTTCTTGCAAAAGAATTTTCTATAATTTTGATTTAACCATTGCATGCTGATCTGATACCATATAATATGGTACTCCCTAAAACCTTACAACTTACATAGTGTATATCATTATAAGATGATCAAGAGGGTCGTTGTCTTTAGTAGTGATGAATTGTGTTGAATTGGTAAGTTGATCGACTATAACCCATATAGCATTAAACACATTATAGTTTTTGGGTAGTCTAATGAAAAAATACGTAGTGATGTTCTCTAATTTCCATTCTAGTTTGTGTAATGTATGAAAAATCCCCATTGACTTCTGCCTTTTAGTCTTAACTTATTGGCATACTAAGCACTAAGATAAAAACTCTACAATTTATCACTTCATGTCATCCCAATAGATGTATTTATTAACCTTTTTATTCATCTTTTTTACATCCAGGATGAATAAATATTGGAGAAATATGAGATTACTCCAACATCTCCTTCTTCAAATATGGTATAGAAGGAACACATACACAGTTACTCAACCTTATCATTCCATCCTAATCATGGTTATTCTCAGGAAAATTTCAGACATTCATTTTCATCTCTTCATATCACTTTTGTGACACCTTATTCTTCTCATGGATGTAGGGTGGAAAATTCTATGGATAATTACAATATTATCCCCTTCATTATGGATTTATTTATCCATCCATTTAAAATACAGAAATATTGGATATTTTTTTATCCTCATCATTGATAATCTAGTGTGATCCTTTCAACTCAAAGAATCAATCACCTTGTTCTCATTCCAAGTGTGGAAATGTATTGAGAATCCATAATCATTTATCAAATCTATTCATCTTCACTAGAACATGTTCAAACCCTTATGTGTGAATATATATATATATATATATATATATTGAAATTTTTTTATTAATATATATATATCAAACATTTATACATAATGATAATTCACCCATATCATTAATGCTCAAATTCCCACTGCTAACTCCAAATCATGATTTGGGTAATTTTTCTCATGAATCATGAACTATCATGAAGAATATTTTATGACCATGTTATTATACATAATAACAAAACTTGATCCCTTCCTCTATGCATCGCTATATACTAAAAAATCATCACTACAATTGGGTAGTGAATGAACATATTAACTAACTAACTTTATCATTTGTTCCTTGAAATTTTTCCCAATTTCATCTGTCTAGAAGAACAAGACACCCTTTTGAGTTAAATTAGTAAGGGGATTAGATAGGTTTGTGAGATTATAAACATACCATCAATAATATCTAGCTAAACCCTAAATTCTATGAATCACAGTCACCATGGTTAGTCTAAGTCTTCATTCAATAGCATATATCTTTGATGGATCTACTATTATTCCATCACATGAGATTATGTAACCAAAAAATGAAACCTTTCGAAACAAAAGTTGACATATTGTAAATTTTTTAAATATATTATTATTCCTTATGGCCTTTAGTAAATTTATAAAGTTATATTCATTCCATTACTTTCTCTTTGAATAGATAATAATATCAACTATAATGACTACCACAAACTGGTCAAGGTAATATCTAAAGACTCTATTTATTAAATCTATTAATATAGATTGGGAATTAGTAAGAACAATATACATCACTATATATTCATAGTTTCAATAACTTGAACTGAATATCCCCTTGGGTATATCCTCTTTCATGACTCTAAACTGATGATATCAAGAACAAAGGTCAATCTTGGAAAAGTATTGATCTTTGTGCAGTTGATCACACAATTTATCAATACTAGGGCTCTTATACATATTCTTGATTGTGATCATTTTCTACTCCCAATTATCAATGTTTAGTCACATTGATCCATATTTCCTTTTCACAAAATGAACCAGTTCACCCAAAGGTGACACCCTTGTTAGAATTAATCCCTTATAATGGTTTTTGGGGAGTTCCTCCTTCAAGTCCTCCAAATATTTTTTATCCATTCTACAATAATTGTTTGAAATTGGTGTTGAACTAGGTATAATATATTTTGATAACTCAAACTCATGTTTTGGGGGAATACTGAGAGACTCTTCTATAAATACTTCAAAATGATCTTGGACAATATGAATATCATTGATGATGATTTTTTCCCCAACCAGTTGAGATAAAGAGACCATATGAATGGGAATTATGACCCATACAATTGATGTAATAAACAAAGAATGATCATACTTATCATTACATTTATGGTTGATCAAAGGAGTATTTTAAATATCAAATGTAATTTCCCTTCAATTACAATTGTTTTTGGATTTACACATAGAAATCCTATCCATTCATAAGATAACATAAAATCCAACCAAAGGAAGAGATAAAAAATTTACAGGAAGCACATACCCACAGACATCAATAAGAGATGAATCACAGACTTGAGAAAAAATTAACATACCATTTAGGGTTGGAACTGATAATTCAACATGTAATTATTTTGGTAAAATCTTAACATCCACATAAAATTCATTATATATGAAATAGTGGGTATATCATTAATCAAATATGACATTAGCAATTCTATAGTGGATGGTATGTTCACATTTCATCACATCACTATTAAAACCCTTCTCAGAAATAGTCATTGAATACAATTTACACTTATCCCTTGGATTAAGAGGCTTTTATCATTGATTATCATAGCCAATCCTCAGTTAATAATGGTTAGCATAATTATTATTATTCCTACACTTATAGAACTGAATTGTTGGAGGTTAATTCTATACAGTTTTCTCTCCATTACGATTTTTAGCTAACTTCATCCCATCATTTCAAAAATAAAATATCTTATGCACTTACCTTCCACAATGAAAACATTTAATAGATACATTAAGGAAATTTCCTTAATTATTCTTCCAATAAATTGATCATAATTGTAATCTTCTTATCTTTATGGTTTTTTTATTTTCCCTTAAATTAAATCTTCATTTTCTGATCAAAACCATGTGGTTAATATGTGAATCTTCCTTCTGTTTCAACCTTAATTTCAAAACACTCAATATCTTTGTATATACAAAAGTCTCTTTTTTTCCAGCACCATTCTGAGATATGGAATTAAGCCATTTAAGAACCTATCAAAGTTTCTTTTGTCTTGGATGATAATTTATGAAACGTACTACACATGTATTGTTAAATTATCCTCATAGGTACTGACAGATTTGTAATCCATTTGATTCAACTAAAGGAAACCTTTCTCTAACATGGTGTAAAGAATATGAGGAATGTACTTATTAAAAATATGTTATTGAACATGTCCCAATCAATGGATTCAATATCATCTTATTTCCTCATATTCTTGATAAGAGTCTTCCACTGATATCCTTCTAAATCTAACTTATTAATAAGATGAATGAATTTCACATGATTTAAACACTAGAGAATAAATAATATCTTTCCTGTAACACTAATACATTGTTCAAAAACAAGTGTATTAGAAGAACCTCAAAAATATTTTTGGTGTTTTCTCATAGAGGACTCAACATAATATTTATCCCCCCTTTGTTCATTTTGAAATATACTATTATTTATATATTGGGAAATGTGTGTGAGCATTGAAATGGGGTTTTTCAATCTAGTTCCCATAGAATTCAGTTTCTCTTGAGGAAAATATTTGCATTTTCCTTTAAAATCACCATTTATATGGTTAATTGGGGTTCCCTCCATTGACTAACACCTAAGCATTGAGTAAGAAATAGTTATAATATCGAGGAACCACATAATCATGAAAAGTAACTTATTGGATATCTATATTATGACACCGCCCATAATCTATAGAAACTTGTTTTATCCTAAGTTATTCATACTAAACATAAAATTAAATCCTTCATAATGGTTTGTGTACTATTTTTTATTTAACAATGCATATCCATCGGGAGTTTCAAACCACATTATAAAAAAGGTGCATTGTCTTGTATCGAATTACCCCGATTCTGGCTCGAAACATCATGTTGTAGTTGTTAACCCTTGGTAAAACTCTTCCATATCCACATCCACTTATATATTCTAGACAGGGATGTATTTCTAGAAATCCACCCACTCTATCCCATACCAAAATTCTAGGAACTTTTTCTATACTTTTCCTTATACATAGACTTATCCTTAGGTATGTACTTAGTGTTATCACGAGGGTTTTTTCTTCCTAGAATTCAAAGGATAAGTAATGATTTCCAATGATGCCAACTATTGGGACCATAGATATTCTTACATTAACGATACAAAACATTTCTGAAATACAAAAAAAAATTACAAACAGATGCCCAAATACTATACTATTCTAGTGCCTTTGGAAACATGGGAACATAAACACTGATACATAAGTTAGATACATTATATCCCATAATATTCTTATTTACTAAAACCCTTCTTATACACATCAATCATAATACATATCTTCAAACCCTATAGAAGGAACCATAGAAAGGGGTGAGATAAAATTCTCAGTATGGATAAAAAAGGGATATAAGTAAGCATAATAGTGATTATAACGTTATGAGAACATGATCATGAAAATATAAGATCATACCACTCATATAAAATATCATATACATGAATCCTAGAATAAATCGTGTCAGTTCCCAAGACAAGAATAATAAATAAATAAAGATCAAAATCCATTAAATAATAACCTAGGAATAAAACATGAAATCGTGGCAGACACATAATAATATATAATGATTTAAATAGTTGTCAAGGCACTAATTATGAGACCATATTATTGGAAAATTTCCATTACTAAACTGGGTTCACATCCTCTTCTGACCATGTATAACTGAATCGAGTTCACCCCACCTTCTAACCATGTATTATTGAACTGATTTCATTTCCCATTCAATCCTCATAATATTAAACATATTTTATTTCTAATTATATACTTTCTTATATCATGAGATATAAATATTTAACCAATTCATTGGAGGGAGATATAAGTCCCACCCATCTCATAGTGTAATCATGCTTACATGTACTGCAAGATAATAAATCATCATATCTTAACCCATGAATTTAAATGAGTATTATAAACATGTAATAAAATAATAACCTATAGAAATTTATAGTTTTAATTATCATTTTATCATGAACATATCCCATGAAAATAATAAAGTTTAAAAAAAATATAACTCGTGAAAGAGAAACTATTTCAAAAGAATATGAACCCTGAAATATAAATGGTCTTCATAGATATCATGCAATCAAACCATAATCCATTTAGATAGAGAATATGAATGTAAAATTTGATTAATTTATTCATAAATTCATGAGTAACACCATTGTATGTTATTCTATATGGTAAATAATTTTCAAATATCATTTTAAAAAATCATTAAGAAAATATCCATTCTTCCATGAAAAATCATTCTAAAACATAAAACATTTCTCAAAACATATTCCTTTGAAAATAGCTTTGAAAATATATAAAAAGTAATTGAAAATAATACATAATTTTTAAAATGATTTTTTCTTTGAAAATTAGCTTCTAATATCATTTGAAAATATTTTTTAAAATGAGATTTTTTAATATAATAGATTTCCGATCGGAGAGATACTGTCAGATTTTACTTAAAACATTATATTAAGTACCATAGAGTGGAAAAAGGGAACTATTATATATATATATATTGAATAATTAGAGTATATGGAACCTCATGAGGGTTCTTGATATATGGGTCATAATATTTCATTATAGGAATCATAAACATAAACAATTTCGAAAAGTGATTAGATTATCTAAATAAACTCTTGTAACATGGTAACATGGGATCATACTCTAAATTTAATTAACAAAAATAATATGAAGCATAAAATATCATTATAGATATTAAATTCATGATATTACATGTAAAATATATGTATATACACCTTCATAGATAATTTAGGTGAATTAAAAAACACGAGTCTCACTGAAGGCACATTGAGACAAAACTATTTTACCGATTTGGTTACTTTTGTAACCTAAACCCCATGAAAGAAATATAATAAAATGGATATGTGAATAACAATAAATTTAATTATAATATAAATATAATACAATCATGAGAATTACATATACAACGCAACATGGAATAGTGATGAACATAACATGTATCTCGTGGAAATAAAAAGTTAGATGAAATACCCATACCATGTGTCTTGACTCCATCGTACCCATTAAAATTAACTGTATAAAAAAAATTTATTAATAATATTTTATATAACCATATTTATATATATAATACCCCATATTTTTTGATTATGAACTTATTTTACTCTATTTTTAACAATCTTATGTTAATGAATCACTCGGAGTAATATTCGCTTAATTCTTTGCATGTGTCTTAATTTGTTATTTCATTGCTCCTTAAGATTTATACCATGATTTAAGGAATTTAAAACATGAAAGAAATATAATTTATATACAGAATATAATAATCTATATAATATATAAGTATGGAATAGAATACACTATTCATGTAGACTGTAAGTTGTACGTACGCATGAATGTTATTTCTGTTTAATTATTTTTTGAAAGATAGAATGTAAAATTACTATACGTATATATATATGTATGTATGTATATATAATTATTATATAGGCTTTATGATATCTTATATTTCATATATACTTACTAAAATTATCATTAATATAGTTCATGTAGTGTATGAATGAATCATATAACTTTGAGGGGTGGTAGTCCTCACTTCCTCTAACAAAATTATCTTATTAACACCAACTTCAAAGTAAAAATAAATGTGTTTTAAAAGGAATATTTTTTTTTAAAATAAATACTAAATATAATAAATAAAATATATAAGTATAGTTTACATTATAATTTTAATCATGAGAGGATGTAGGTAAAATTGAATAATCATCGTTTAGTGAGGTGGTAGTTCATAGTACAGATAAATATTATGTTTGTTATCCATTAAATATAAGTGTGTGTAATTTTAGGATGAAACCATATAATAAAAAATAATATTATATTTATGATACTATATTTTATATGCAATCATGTAATAAAGAGAGTAGAGGGGGTAGAGAAAGAAAATCAAAGAGCCCGATAGATGAAATTACCTCATAATCGGGTAACTCCTTTCCAATTATGCCAAAAGGATTATTTGGATTTCATTCTACCAAATATAAGTCTTATAGGAGTAATATAGGATTTTTGTGAAGTGTATTGAAAATATCTTGGATTAAATTAATAGGATTAATAGGTGTGAGGATGTGGTACATTTGGTAGCCTTTTATAGCGATGGAAAAGGACTTACATTGAATGTTTGAAAACATGTTAGGTGTACACGTGTTATTAGATAGAAAATGTCATACCGATCCAAAGAAAATAATGATTATATGTTTTATGGAATAAATATTTTCATAAAATGGGTTTTGTACATGTTTCTTTGTAATTTTGGCCCCTAAGATTAATGTTTAGTCCCTAATTAAGTTTAATTTGGGCATAACCATTGTGATTAATTTCAATCACTCTTACTAATCAATTTGGCCAATGATGAAAAAGATATAATTAGACCCTAAATGTTATAATAATGAAAATATTTATTTTTATTGTTCGAAATTCAATTCAAATAATCCTAAAAATTAATATTAATGTTAATCCTCAGTATGGTACAAAAGCACACGTCTTTAATGTAGAAACAAGTTCACGTGTTTATTATGTTTTTATATTCCACTTTAAAATGAAATTGATAATGATGACCAAAATTGTATTATTAAATGTATAATTGTTCTATTGTATCTTAAAAAATTATTATATAATTTAACAATAATAATTATTTAAACAAAAAATGTAGTTTTTAACTAAAAAGTGGCATTTTTTACTATTTATCAAAAAATGGTGTTTCTATGAAAAATCATAAATAAAACCACTAACCAAGTATAGAAATTATAAATTAAAAAATTAATTTTAATTTATCCAATTTAATTTATAAATTTCTTTAAAATTAATTGTACTATTGTTTTCATATAATGACATTATTATTAGTTCATTTGAGAAAACAATTTTTTAAACATAATAGTACTTTAAAAACCAAATCATCCATTGTGAATACATTTTATTTATATAAAACAATTATTAAAAATATTTTAAAACAACTGATTAATTTTTATGTTACTATGTTTATCATATTGTTTTTAATTATATGATTTAAATAATTATAACAATAAATTATGTTTCTTTGAAACATCATTGTTTCATGTAATGTATTCCATGTCGATGTAACATATAATGTACCTATATTTTATTCCATGTGATTGGAATGTTTCACATAGTTCATTGAAAAATATAAATGAGAATTTATGTTATTTTAGAAAAAAAAGGTTAATTAAAACTCTAAGTGTAACAATGGATCACTAATCCTAGTCACATTCACAAATTTAGTTTTCACCCATCATTCTTTTTTTAATATTTTAAGTATTTCACCATTAAATTATTATTGTTATTTTAATTTATCTCAATGGGGTACCCTTCATTTAATTTCATTTTCCCTATTCAGGATCCAAAATATTTATATATACCTTCAGAGAACCAAATTGTAAACAAATTCTGGGATGTCTTAAAAATCACCAGTGGAAATGGATAATTGCACCTTAAGCATGATTCCATGAATTCAAAATGTATTACACTAACAGTGAGGAACTAAAAAATTCATGGGGAGACTATTTATAATGAAATATAGGCCAAGGGTAATTCATAAATCCTATAAAAAATTATTAAATACCAATCCCATAGGAGAACATATCATAAACCTATATGAAAAAATAAAAACAAAATGGGACACTATAGTCTAGAATATAGTGTACTAAATGGTTGGGAAGTTACATAAAATAAAAATAAATGGTATAAATAGATATAATGATTTAAGGTAACAATAATTTAAATATAACATTACATCATGGTCATATAATCTTTTATAAAAAATAATGAAAGATGGCATTAGTGGCATCAAACCAAACACACGTTATCATAAAATCCAAATATGAAGCCATTATAACCTTCTACACCTAAAACACAAGTCCAAATACCATGAAAAAATTATTCCTAAATCTAAACATCAACATATACCCTTTTATATAGAATCCTTGGAAATGTATATGTGTAGTGATGGATTCTAACTCCTAACTAAGATCACAATTCTCACCTCAATATATTGATTATTGTTGTAATACTTCTTATGACCAGTGCATGAGGATGCGATGAAAAACAATTTATACATTATTTATATTTATTGATTCAAATTAAAATATAACAATTTTAATCACCCATCATTACAACTCCAATATATAATATCGATTCAATTACAAAATGAATACCTTTTAAGGTCTATATTCTTAGAGAACTTTATAAAATCATTTACTTAAAAAACCCCATTTCTTTCTCATCATATTATAAATTTTCTCATTATAACTTGAAATTAGAACTCCAAAATATGCCTTCAAAATCAATTTTATATTATTTATTTTTAAAACCATTAAATTTATATCTTATATATTGTCATTATTTTAAACATTGTAAAATATATTCAAAATATGGGTGAACGGAGACACTCAGAAATGGTTAAAAAAGGAATAATCAATTACTTATCATATGTATATATAAAATTAACATTTGGATATTATAAATTGATCATAACATAGTAAACATAACCAAAAATTCATTGACTATTAATCATGAGATTATTCCCAAAGGATATTCTAAAAAACACAGATTCTTAATAATAGTTTATAATCATTAGTAATTAATCATGAGACATGAGATCATATCATAAGAATATAGAATATGTTTCTGGAATAAAATAAATACATAATCATTAGCATATAAATCATATGTATATGATTATAACTATTTAATTCGGAACATAATATGCCTGAGATAACAACCAATGAAATATCATTGGATTGGGAAAATCATTTGTTTCCTTATTGAGCTAGGGAAAATCTCCAATATAACTTCTTGGTCTGGGGAAAGCGACATGTGTATCCTATTGGGCTTTTGATTTTTACTCCTAAAAACTATTAGGCTTGGTATAGTCAATAATATACCCTCTTGTTATTGGGATTTCTCCATGTGTACCCCTTTTTCCTAGGAAAACCTCTTGTGTTCCCATAAACGTGTGATTCCTCTTATGTACCATATTGATCTCATGAGGCATATAACATTAACCATTTTATTTGTGGGATATAACAGACCCACCCATAAAATAATTGATAATATCTCATAAGGGTATAGGTCCACTCATCACTCCCCCTTTCATAAATTATATAAAAGGATATAAGAGCTTCCATCATGTATTCATTCATTAATTAACACTTGAGAATGAAATAGGTTTCTGGAACACATCACTAATATTTCATCCTAAATAGCCATACTGATAATAAAAGTGGATAGTATAAAAATTCCATTACCCAATCATAAAATTACAATCATTAATCAATTTTTACATGTGTGAAGATTTTAAAAAAACTTCTTTAAAAATATAACTTCAAAAATAAAAAATGAATTTTATTTTCCCTTTTGAAATTTCAAAAAAAAAGTGCTTGAAAATTATAAATTCTATTTTATTTGAAACAAATGTCAAATTATAAATAAGTATTTATAATTACAAAATAAATTATGTTATGAAAATCCATTGAATCTATAAATATTTAAAAAATATTCCTTTCACACTTTTCTTATAGAAGTAAAAAATAACACGTATGAAAAATGAAAAGTTGATTCAATTAAAAAATTTGTAAATTATGTCATATTTAGTAAAAATATAAATTAATAAATATTTAAATTTCAACATTATATCGATCATAAATAAATTTACAAATATGGATTTTCTAGAGAAAGGCTCGTGGATAAAAAGGGGAAACTAGTTTTAGTTTTCATTAAAACACTATTAATTCCAATTAAAAAACTTAAATAAGAAGTATTGATAATATTTGTGAAATCTATTAAAATAACTAGAGTAGAGAAACTATGTAGGTTTTATGGTATTATAGTGCCAAAATTTCAGAAAAAATAAATCTAAAACTCTAAAAATACTAATAAATGTTTTTTGTAACATATATACAAAAAAATTAATATTTAAATCAAAACAAAAACAAATAACTAATGAAATATGGGTTTTTAAATACCTATTATATAATAAAAAAATCATAAAATACAATCATGTTTTTTATATACAATTAAAAATATAAAATAAATGGTGAATATGGAATATGTATAAATGAATGAAAACTGAGACATGAGAAAAAAAATGATGTATTATAACATTTTAATTAGGAATGCATAAATGAGTAGATTATGTTATATAAAATTTATATCACTACAAAAAAAAGAGAATATAAGATAAACTATCATAGTTTACATATAACATATACATTTCATAACATAGTCCAAATAAAAGTGATATATCCTAATAGATGGAAATTTAGTTTCAAAGAACCTTACCTCACAATTCCTCTTGGTTGAAAACATTATAACCTATAATATAATAAATTAAGTGTTATGATACATATATACCAAAAATATATTAATAGTCATATTATTATATATCACTCCCTTTTAATTTATTATCACACATTAAATAGTAATTCTTTGTTAAAATAATTATATTGTGTTGACTCTTTAGTTTTCCAAGCATGAACTAAAATTTCACATGGAATGCTTAAAACAGACCTACTTCAAAAATGATGAATTTATCAAAAGGATTGAATTTATAGGTAAATATAAATTTTAATATTTCCTATGTATAATTCATAAAAACAATTATTTTTAATTTCATAACAATACAATTGAAAATTTTATATAATAATTTATGACATGCACATCATAACAATGGTCATGTAGGTGGTTAAACAATCCTAAACAATAACATCATTTAATTATTTTTTAAGAAAGAAAAATGTCATATTATAAGGATAATATAACATTTAAACAAGATTAATAATTTCACAAATATTATATTTACACATTATATTGTGTTTTACAATGATCCACATTGGGAGGTGATGAAAAAAGTTTACCACTTCAAGGTGGTAGTAGTTTTCAAAAACACAAGGATAAGGATTCCATTTTCCAATAGATTAAAATAATGAAAAAAATAATAATTTAACATTATTTAATCACTAATATATTCCAAATAATATTTATATATATTTTAAACAAAAATATATAATCTTATATGAGGGATGGTAATGAAAATTGAAAAAAATCGCTTCATGAAGGCAGTAATATAAGAATTAGAGAAATTGAAATTTAATACTAAATTATAAGGATACTATCATTTGAGTGAAAAAATATGGATTTTTGTATGGGTATTTAAGAAACACAAGAACAACTATAATGTGAGTAGGAGTGTTATTAATTTAATTCTATATATATGTTTTTTTCCCAAGGATTTTATGTTGTGAGGATAACTTAGTAAAAGATGATTTCTTTTTTAAGTGAGGGTCGGGGCATCCATGTATATACTATTAGGATTATAAAAATTTAGTGACTTTTTCAAGGGAAAGAATAACCTAATGGAAAAAATATTAATGAATTGATATGGTAAGTTATAAATAAACTTAAAGAACTATATTTATATAGTTTTATCAACTTTTCAACAAAAAAACATATTGTTTGATTACCTTATTATGCCTTTTATCCCATACTATGTTGAAACAAATTTAAAAAGGTAAATCTTGGTTCTAGAAAAACTACAATAATATGTATTACATTATTTTATTATGTTAATATTAAATATTGAATCCATTTTACAAGATTCAATTTATATAACAATAAAATATTAGGTTAAAATATGTTTTAGTAACCTAATAAAAAATAGTCTTTACCAAATTGTCCTTTTTATACCTCATAGGGATTTAATTACAAAATAATTAATAATTTTGATTCTAATTAAATTAATTGATTTATTTTTAGTTAAAGAAGACATATTTTTCTATCAGAAAAAATGAAAACCTAAATCAATATTTTGACTACATTATAAAAATAGAATAATTATAAATAGTTTTTATTCAAATAAAAACTACAGATAGATTTACTAAAATTAAAACCTAGATTTCTATGTTCAAAGTTATATTTTTTTAATTACATTATAATTATTTTTAAAAATATATTTACGCTATAAAATGATTCATAAAATGTTAATGCGTTATTATTTCAAGATAATGTCATATGATTCCCTTATTTTCCAAATCAGTATATTTAACTATTCATCCCAAAGAAACAATTTTAGAAAATACCAAAAATATCACATTATGATAATTTTGAAATTTTTAATTCAAAAATAATTATTATTTATTAGAATTTCAAAATATATATTTATTAAAATAATATTCCAACTAAAAATATATTATATTAAATAAATACAGATCATTTAGAAAAATCATTTTTATTTGGTCTTAAATAATGAAATTACAAATTATTATATTTTATTAATCATTCTATGGATGTTATAAATATATTTCAATAATAATTATTGAAATTTTACCATATAATTTTATTTATATTATTTTCATAACACTAATAAAATCAATAAAAACATAAAATTCAACATCATTGTTCAAAACATTTTCTTCAGAATCAATTTTAATATTTATAAGAATTTACACCCTCTTATAATGTAAATTAATTTATCTACATAGTAATAACATCGATTTTATAAAGTAGTAATGGATTATTCAATTATAGTCATTTTTTGTACATAAAAATTTATCAAACACATTAAATTTATGAAAGTGGAATTATTCTAAAATCATTGGTTGTTGAAATATTCACCCTTAAAGAAATTCCAACATCACAATTTTATTTATCACACAATAATAAAAAATTTAAATGGGTATCCCTGTTATTTTTAATACTAAATAAGATATATTATTCATAAAATATTTGTTAGGACTAGGAAACTTGACTTTTACCCTTATAATAATCATATCTCATATGTTATATTTCTTCCCAACCATTTAATCCAAATACCCATCATGAAGATGTCATAAGACTAATATAATGAAAGTAATTTTGATTGGGTGTTCATATTAAGCCTTTAATTAATTTAGATAATATATTATGTGATATCTCTACAACTTAAATTTATGTAGCCTCTTTGATTATATATCCAATCTATTCAAAAAATCACATCATCATTTACTAAATAGAGAATAATAAGATTTATAGTAATAACATTCATAGAAAAACTACTAGAAAGGGGTAAGAGTCAAATGTTTCAATAATCACAAAAAATGTAACATTAAAAGATAATTGGTTATTTAATAAATTAATTAGTGACTGATTATCCATAGAAAATTTCATGAAAAAAACTGAGTTTAAATCCATAATCAAATAGTGAATTTTTTGTTCCTAATGGGATGACAAGTTTACGTTACATTACATCATTATCATGAAACAATTTACATTTTTTAATTATAATTTCATTTATTTTAAATTCATAGGAGGATTATGATGTTATTTATTACCATTAACCATTATTTTGGTACACCTTCTAGCATATTGTCAGTGAACCTTATAATTAAGACATTGCAGTGTGGGTGGAACCATATAAATCACTATTCCTTCTTCAATTTTATTATATAGATATTTAAAATAACCTTATAATTTCAATTATTGATGAATTTATACTTAAAATTTTAATCATTTACCACTTACATGGAAATAGAATCATCCATTCTTTATCCCAACTTTTTTTATAGTCTCTATGATGTATTTTCATTCATCCATGAAACTCAATTTTTATCTTATTTGATATTTTTGGGGATAGCTATCATGACACCCTCCCTCCAAAGATACCCCTTCTAGGCTGTAAATTAAGAAAGGGAGATTATGAACCCCAATTCCCACCTCTAGTAGGCCCTAGGGTGGAGACCAACACTAAGGCTACAAAATTCTCACAAAATGGGAGGTATAACCATTTTTAAACTAATCATGATTGGGAGATAAAATGTATTAAACCCGAAACAACACCAAGATATATATAAAATAAAATAAAAATCCATACCACATGATTATTTCAAATAAGAAAATTAAAAATACACTTAAAATCCAAAGTAAAATCCAAAAATAAAGATATACAATGAAACAATAATTACTCGAAAGTTTGAGCTAGTACTGCCCAGCACAGTCCCCTTAGTCCTCCTGTAAACCTGAATGAAATTTTATATATGTAGTTTGAGAATACAAGTATAGTTAGTAGTAAAACCAAAGTCTCCCATGCACAATTGATATAATCCTATTAATTCTCCCGTGAGAAAACAATAGAAGCAACAAAACATAACAAGGTATATTAACCATCCCCACCTCAAAAAGAAATGCTATCAAGGTAATGAAAATTTGGTAGGGTAATATAGTGATCACATTGATGATAGGGTACCATGCACCACATTCCCACGTATTATCCATTCTCACACCCTAATGAAAAACATCATGATGTTCCCACCTCTTTCAAAGGAACCACGTCACAACCTGCCCTCACACACCTGTGCTGCATAACACATCACATCCCACCTGTACACACCTGTGCCACATACCACATCATGTCCTGCTCAAACACACCTAAGCCACAAAACCACTTATCTCCTGGAGACTCATGGGAAAAATACTATATCACATCCCACCTACATACACCTAGTAGATATCCCATGTATTCTCGAAGACACCTCAAAAACATAACATGCCTCATCCTCTAGATGCCTGGAAAACACAGTTCCCCCGGAAATATTTTTTCCTTGTAAACCACAACCTACCTGAGGAATATTGGGCTATCACCACCTAAAAGAGGGATCAAGGAAGTGCAAGTGGCCAATCATCCATCCTCCAACTGGGATGTTAGTAAATACACTCTCCCCCATGACAAAGGGTGTGTGTGGAACAGGGTGCTCAACTAGGGTGGGGTGAGTATAGAAATAAAAATGGAAATAAAGTGTTTATATATATAATTTTAAACACTCAAGCCCAACCCATGGGGTTATCCACCAAAAAACTACTCAAGATACCACCACTACTGCTACCTCTAAATGGACAACAACACCCTACATGAAACAAACCCAATTCACACCCCCATACAATTCATATAACTAATTATCATCTTTTATTAAAAAATTAATTTATTCATTCCATCATAACATAAGAGACTAATAAACCCAAGGTGCCATAGGAATCACAACCAATGTAATCTCAAAATGTGAAGATAAATATAAACTAAATTATATTACCATTCCACTCCATTTAAAACCATCCATACTATAACATATACTCATCTTGAAATTGGAGTGAATATTTTTTCATGATACTCATGGAGATAACTGAGGGGAATTAACCATACTAACCACTGCCATCATCATTCCTCAATGTCATCCCACCCAATCCATAATCATAAGAAAATCAAACCCCCAACTCACAAATGAACTGAGCAACACGTCTCACTATAACCATTATCAACCACCCAACTGTACAATAAAATCACACCCATCTCATCAAAATAATAGATATTGAAAAACTTGAAGGCAGCCTCACTACACAACACTACCCACCAAATCTACAATCAAACTATATCTCAACCTGAGCTTCCATTAAACCACCTGAATCACCCCACATCATGCAGGCATTCCCAAAACCCTACTACCACCCAATTCCAAACAAACTGACACACAGAACACCACCACACAGACCAAGGTAAATCATATTCTGATATTCCCATTAAATATCTTGTTTTTAATTCAGGTTTTATCATATAAACATTTTGATCATAGGGAATCCATTTATTATTTTAGTGTATGTGGTAAAATGGATTTTTATAATGGAGGATTAATTGTAAACAAACAACATTCATTCTATAATCTAGTTGGATCACAAGAAAATACCCCCAACAACCTTGATTTTTAGTAGGCATACATCATATACAATTCACAATAACAAACAAAAACAAATTACAATAAGATTATAAATCACCATCCCCAACCCCTGCATATTGATCTTGGCTAGTTTAATTATAATCGTTAATTTTAATTCAATCGTGTTTCAAGAAAAATTTATACACCCAAACCACATGATGAAAAACTTAAATAGTGACGTAGGGATTCCTACTTGGAAGAGGAATCGACCACCAATTCCTTATTTTCATGAACAAGGGGACACACATGCAGCATGAAAAGACTCCCTGGAAAAAGTGATCTGAAGTCTAAAAATAAAACAGATGACTCTACAAGGATTAAAGTACTATGGAACACCAATATAAAAGGAAAATGTAGAAGAAATAGAATATCTCAACTTTAGAAAACCTAGATACTAAATCATGGGAGAAACTATTTTGAAAATCTAATAATGGTGGTTCTTGACCAAGACCATGTAGTTTGTATGGTCAAAAGAAGATTAAAGTTTTTATAATATTTATACTCTTTGAAATAGCCCCAAAAACAATTACATATAGTATTCAACTCATTAAGATTCAAAGGAAATTTGAATGGGATGAAACTAGAAAAATTGCAAAAACTAGAAAATTGAAAAAATGTTGGAAATGAATCACTATAAGGTGATTCACTAGTGCAAGTCACTAATGCGAGTCACCAATGAGACCCACCATTAGACAATCTATTGGTGGATGAGTCAATATTAGGGTACTCACTATAGGAAGATCTACTAGTGGATGAGTCACCATTGGGTTACTCACTGTTGGATGAGCTACCAGTGGATGAGTAATCATTAGGAAAGTCAACTTCATTCAACTAACCATTAAGAATTTCACTATCAGATGACTCACTAATGGAGACCTACCTTCGTGACCTACTATTAGTGACTCACCGTCACAACTCACCATCATGACTCACAGGTGCGAGTCTCCATTCTAACTCACCCGTCCTAACTCCCAGGTCCTGAATCACCATTGTGAGACATCGGTACAAGTAACTATAAGTATGTACCATTGGAAGAATTGTAAAAACTTGTAATGTGTTGGATTAAGTCACCTTGACCTCCCAGAATAACTCAAACATCATGTTTTCACAACGAAATGGACTAGAGAGGTTCAGTATATTGCATCAGATACCTCTTGAAATATTCCCTCCCTAGAGAATTTAGAACAAACCCCAGAATGAAAATATTAAAACAAACTGCCACCTTGTGAGATACCTATTAAGGACCTTGATACACAAGGAACACTTCTAACTACAAAACACATCAATTTTTAATGATAAAACACCCAATGTTGTTTGAAAGCTGGAGTGGAAACATCCACATCCATGAACAGCTCCTCCAACATCTGTTAACCAAATAAACCAAAAGACACACCACACAAGAACAACAACCACCTTGTCTGAACACTTAAACCAGGGAATTCCATCCTCTATGTCAAGATACTATCCACTCTGGGTGCCACTAACTACACTACAAGGGTTTAATCGCTTCAAAATTAATGTGTCTCGATTATTTATTTGGTCCTCCCCTCTTCACAAGTCTGGACATTATCACACATTGACGAACACAGAAACAACCCTTATTATAACAATCTATGTACATGCATTACATCTCAAAGAAAAATAGAAAACGTAAAAACTCAAAACAACTCTGCATACTGTGCTTTCATTTTCACTTCTCGATCCCATTTACTCTCCTCCAGACCACCATGCCTCCTGAACACATGAACCAAAGGAATAGTCCATCTTTTCAGCACCTTCCCCGGATGATCTTGGATCTCTACTGGCCACTCCATGTTCTTCTCTTCATCTTTGATATCCAACTCCCCCTAGTATATGACATGGGAGTAATCATGGAGATACCAAGGAAACTGAGAGATGTGTAACATGTTGTGGATTGTCTCCAACTATGGCAGTAGATCCAACTAGTATTCCACCTCACCAACTCAACCCAACACCTCAAAGTGTCCAACGAACTTGGGAGAAATCTTACTACCTTTTTCAAACCTTCACTACACTCTTCAAGGGGAATCATTTAATACCACGTGATCTCCAACCTTGAACTCTAAAGGCCTTATATTGTGATTGTAATATGACTTCTCATGGTTATATGCTACTTTAATCATCTCATAATCAATCTAAACCTTCTCTATTCTACTCTACGCTACATCAAGACCAAGAACAGTTGTCTCCCCAACCTCTATCTAGATAAAAGGATAACAACATGCCCCCCCTAAAAAATCATCAGATGGATCCATGAAAATGGAAGGGTGATAGATGTTATTATATGAAAACATTAAAAAGGGTAATTTTCATACCCAAGGTCTACCAATGTCGAAGGCACATTCTTGAAACATATCCTCTAGCTTCTGGATAGTCTATTCTACCTACCCGTATTCTTATGGACGCAATACAGTGATTCCGCATAACTGAGTGTCAATGGAAAGCTAAAATCCCATCTAGATTCATGAGGTAAAACATGTATCCCAATGTAATACAATAGATATTGAAACTCCATGATTCCACACCAACTTATCCAGACACCTCTTTGCCAAGGAATCCACTTCCCCTAACTCCTTAACCACCTAGAAGTGGGCCAATTTCATCCGTTGATGCACAACTTCCCAGATGGAATCATATCCTCCATGATATCTAGGTAACCTTGTGAATAAATACTATGATATTTCTTCACACATCCTCTCGGGGACATCTAATGGATGAAAAAAAATCTCTATGAACATGGTGATACGCCTTCACCTACTAGCACAGTAGGCAGTTTTCCACAAACTACGACATTGCCTATTTCATCCTATGCCAGCAAAATAGATCCCTCATGCCACTGTAAATATTAGAAACTCTTAGGTGTACCACTAAGGGTGATATTTGAATCTCAAGAAGGAATACCTTACACATCACCACTAGAAAAAATAGTCTTCCATAGAACAACTTCTTATTCTGACTATCCTCTGACCATCCCTCCGGAGTATTTCTTTAATCAACCTGATCACGCATCACCTCTACCTTGAGGTCTCCCCATTGAGACTCTTACGCCTACATAATCATAAAATTATTCACTATCATTTGTAACAAACAACCTATACCACTATCCTATCCCACAAAAACATTATGGGATATAATATCCTCCATTGACTTCCAAGCATTTGCAGATTCCCAAACTACCTCTTAATGTAACTTCCTACTCAAGGCATCATCCATGAAATTCCCCATTCCTTGGGTGTAGGAGATTTCAAAATCATATTCCTGAAGGTACTCCTTCCACCTCAAATATCTCAAGTTTATATATTTCTATGAAACGACTAACCTAAAACTATTGTGATATGTGAAAAACACAAAGAAAATCCCAATGAGGTAATGTCGTTATAACCTCAGCACAAATACGATTACTGCTAGCTATAGATCATGGGTGGAATATTTATGTTCATGGGGAAACAAATTCCTTAAACCATAAAAGATCAAGACTCACTACTACATCAAAACGCATCCCAATCCCAAATGGGTATTATCACAAAACCACTAAAACATCATACCCTTTTCAATAAATTGGAGTATTTAAGTATTGACCAACTTCCCCTTCACATATTCGAACGTTGCCTAGAACTGTTCACCCCTCATAAGTACATGTTCTCTCCTGATCAGAGCAATCAATAAAGCATAAACATGAGTGAAATTTGGTATAAATCACTGTTAATAGCCTGCTAGACTGAGAAAACTATGATCCTCTTCAACATTCTGGGATGCTCGTAGGGAGCAACTTCTTCCACCTTCGATGGGCCCACTGCTACACTGTGTTGTTATGGCACATGCCGAAGGAAATGCACTTCTCACTTTCAAAACATACACTTAGGCAACATTCCATAGATCTAGTGGTGTCAAAGGACATACAATATGGTCATGAGTTGCTTAGTATACTCCTCATATAACATCAAATACATCATGATTTCATCAATGAATACAACAATGAAACAATCCATGAACTCATGTGATAAAAATTTCTTAATCCCCATGGTCATGGTGGGTGTGTTCATAACACTGAACAGAATGGATATGAACTCGATGTACCCATAACTACATCTAAAAGTAGTATTTGAGATATCATCATCATTCACACTCAATCAGTGATATTTTGACCATAGACCTATATTAGAAAACCAACTCTCCCCTCTCAGATGGTTTAAAAGATTTTCTATCCTTGGGAGATCGTAATGGTTCTTGAAGATCACCTAATTCAACATCTGGTAGCCTATGCACCATCATACACTACCATCCTCCTTTTATGAGAACCACACTAGAGGACCCCATGGTGACACAATGGGCCTAAAAATACCTTCCACATTAGATCATCTATTTGAATCCACAACTCCAAGAACTCAAAAGGTTACATCTGATAAGGATCCATTGAAATTAGAGGAGCACCAGGCTAGAGGTGTATCTCAAACTCAACAACACATTGAGGGGGTAGAGTCACAACCTCCTCAGAAAAAAAATCTAAGAAATCCCCAAAAACCCTAGGGATATTAGTGTCTACTACTTCCACTGATATCTCATCCTATAAGGAAAGAAGAGGCTCAACATTCTGACATCCTACCTGAAAACTCCACTCACTGAAGAAAGCCACACATTGACCATCCACGTTTAAAAAAAGACTCTACCCTAAAAGCATTTGATAACAGCATGAACAAATTACATCCAGCTGATAATGATAATTACATCATAAGGTTTCATCTATTGAAATAAGTGATCCCCATAGGACATATGTGGTTCCATCATAATCATACACCCTCGATACACATCAAAAATGATGGTTTGACTCTCGACTAGTGCACTCAACACCAGGGGTATGGAAAGCTTCTCTACATCTAGTCCAAGATAATATGCTAGACTAGGTGAAAAAAAAAGAGTGTGAAGAACCGAAATCGAAAAAATCACAAGAAATGGCACTAAAAAGATGATTTTACCATAAAATATCTATAAATATTCAAGAATTGTTGCCTGTCGAAGAACATGGTGTGATCCCTTCTTGTGGTAGACCTCCTCACGGGTGAGTCTACTCAATCACTTCTATATTCATAAAAACCTCTAGGTTTGTTGGAAATTTAAAGTGGGTAAATTTATACTAGATATAAGGTAGAAGTGCCTCATCTTTGAGTCTCACATGAGAATCCTCATCTGGGAAGAGATCTGGGGGAAAAAGACATCCTTGAACTCAATCCACATCTCTCATACAGACAAACTCACATAATGGAGGGATAGTAACTACATCCACAAATCAGATATCATGGACAATTAAAGGAACAAAACTCATAATGCCTTCTCAAAATTGACCCACGTAATGTCATTCCCCTTTCTCTAAACTAGGTATAGTGCCCACCACTGATAGGATATACCCCGCATCTAGCTCACTTCCAAAGCTACCCAGTACTCCATAGTATTCTGGATCAAACTAATGGGGATCTCAATATCCTCGAGCCAACTCTCTATATCAATATGTAAAACACTAACCATGTACATTCCCAGGTTATGCCACTAGAAATAACTTAACACTATCTTCCACTAGTCATTATCCTCCACTAGATCAAACCTCCACCGATCAACCAAATCGGCATGCTGATCCTCAACTACCCGAGCTACAAATGGACAACAATCGTGTTCCATAGATGAAAATATAAACAAGGAATCCCTAGTCCCAAATAGCATAGAATTTTAAAATTTATTTTAACTCATTTAACTCTTTTTTCCATTTAAAATTCCCTAAAACCCCCAAATTAAAAAAGTAACACTAGTCATTATTATGAATTTACCCTTCCAAGGGTCTCTACCCTGCAAATAGTATAGCCTCACTTGGTCTTTCAATAGGCTCAAAGTGCTTTCAACGGATCCTGGGGGGATCTAAAATTCCATGTCCTAGTTGGTATTACCTGGCATATTTCATGCACCAGGTTCGCCTATCACTATTTCCCTACCAACCCATGAAAGCCTCATTATTCCTAACTCCAAAATCACTCATATCTCTCAAACATCACATCTAATACCATTATATCATGACCTCCTCCCTCCAATAATACCCCTCCTAGGATAGAAATGAAGAATCGGAGATAATGAACCTTGAGTCCCACCTACAGTAGGCCCTAGGGTGGAGAGAAACACTAAGGGTACACAAATCTCACAAATTGGGAGGTATGACCATTTTTTAACAAAACAATATTAGGAGATACAATGTATAAACCTCGAAAATATTCTAACAAATATATTAAAGTAAAAAAAAAATCCATCTCACAAACATTTTTAAAATTAAATATGTACTAATACAAAAAATATCAAAAGTATGTACCAAATCTAATGTTATGAAATGACACAACAATTGTCCCAAAGTTCGAGCTAGTAATGCATAGCATTCTACCAGTAGTTTTCCTAGACACCTAAAAGCTATTTTAAATATGTAGGGTGAGCATAAAAGTATAATCTATTGGAAAACCAATCCATATCATGTAAAATTGAGAGAATAATACTAATGCTCTCATTAGAAAATAATAGAACCAACAGAACCTAACAACATATACTAACCATCCCTACCTCACCAAGGCATGATCACCATGTAACACAAATAAGGTAAGGTAATATATTAAGGACATAAATGATAGGGTAACTCTCACCACTTTCCCACCAATTATATACTCTTTGAATCTAACAAAAAACATCCTGGTGCTCACACCCCTTCCGAAAGAACCATTTCATAACTCGCCCGCACACAACTAGGCTGCATACCACATCACATCATGCCCACACAATCCTGGGCCACATACCACATCTGATCCTGCCCTCACACACCTGGTCCAAACAACCACATATCGCATGTAGACACCAAGGCCACATACCACATCAAATCCCACCCATAAACAGCTAGTCCAAAACACATATCATCCCAAAGAAACCTATGAAACACAACTCACTTCATCGTGAATAATGATGGGAAACACAACTCATGCACACACACCAGGGCCTCATGAACCACAACTTGCCTAATGAATCATGGGATATCGATGCCTGGAAGATGGATCAAGGAAGGGTGGGTGGCCATCTATCCATTCTCTAATCTGGATGTTGGGAAATACACCCACCTCAATGAAAATGGGGGTGTTCGAAACATGGTGCTCAACTAGGGTGGGGTGCATATAGAAATCACAAAGGAAATACAATGTGTGTGTGTGTATATATATATAATATGAATCACTAAATCCCAAGACAGGGGTTTTTAGACCCAAAACCAACTCATGATACCACATCTACTGCAACCTCTAGATTCACAAAAACACATAACTTATCACAAACCCAATTCTTACCCCCAATAGTTTCTTCTAACCAATTATATTCCTTTTATAAACAATTCATTTATTAATTACATCACTACCCAAACAAAAACAAAACACAATCTATAATAAAAAAACATCTAATGTCATCTCTTGAGGTGAAGATCTATATAAAATAACATGTCTTCTCATTCCTATCTGTTTAACGCCATCCATACTATAACATATACCAATCATAAAGAAAAAGGATAAGCTTTATGCATGTTACTCATGGAGGAACCCCAGACAAATTACCCATACCAACCACTTACATCATCATTATTATATTTCAATCCACCCAATACATCATCTCAACTTGAACAAATCTCAACTCACAACCATGCCTAGTAACACATCTCACCACATCTATTCTTGGCAACCCTATTGTATAATAACACCACACCCATCCCATCCACCAAATTAAACGTAGAACAACCTGATGGAATCCCCCATGAAAAACACTTAACAACTATTCTACAATAAAAAATATCTCAAACTGAGATTCCATTGCACCACCCAAACCACCCCACATCACACAGCCATTCACACACCCCTACTACGTCAAAATTTAGAAGAAACCAACAATCATCACGCCACCACATAGAACAGGGGAATTAGTATTCATATTTAACCTAGAATTACTCATTCAATTACCTCTTGATAAAGTTAGGGGTTATCTTAGAAATAGTGTGATCCTAGGGAATCCATTTATTAGCTAATTGTACATGGTTAATAGGTTTTTCATAACGGTGGTACGATAGATTAAAAACAAAATGCATTCCTAAATCTATTCAGAGGACATGAAAATGCCCCCAATGACCATGATTTTAGATTGGGATATATCCCATACAATTCATAGTAAAAACAAAAAAAATAACAAGCAGATCATACATCACTTTCCAAATCCCCTGTATATTGGTATAATTGGTATAATTTTTTTAGTTAATAAAAATTCAATACTGTTATCAAGAAACATTGATACACCCACACCACATGATGTACATATAAAATATAGGTGAAAGGAAACCTACTTTTAAGAAGAACCGGTCATCACTTCCATAAGGCACTAATACAGGGGGTGTGCGGGCAGTTGTAAAATACTCTTGGGAAAAGGAGATCCAAAGGCTATAACATAAATACACAAATACATGGGGAAAAACTGTTTGAGGCACATAAAGAGAAAATAAAAATGCACAAGGAATAGAATATAATGGCTTTATAAAGGATAGATCCAAAATTAAAAAGAGAAAAAGTTTTTAAAATCCAATAAAGGAGGGTCCTAAGAAAGACCATGAGGTTTGGAAGAACAAAGGATGACATGGGTTTCATGAATATAGATATGATTTGAAATGGCATTGAAACCCATTATATATGGTATTTAACTCA
Source organism: Viscum album (assembly GCA_963277665.1). NCBI lineage: Eukaryota > Viridiplantae > Streptophyta > Magnoliopsida > Santalales > Viscaceae > Viscum > Viscum album. The sequence goes on along the minus strand of OY728130.1, from coordinate 538,905,838 downwards.
TTTAGAATATAAGGAAACATAAAATGGATGAAGCTGGAAAAAATGTAGAAAATGAAAAAAATGAAAAACTGTTATAAATGACTCATCGTTAAGTGAGTCACCGGTGTGAGTCTCCATTGCAAGTCACCGGTGCGAATCACCAATGGATGAGCTACTAGTGGATGTGTCACCACTAGGTGACTCGCCATTGGACGAGCTACCAATGGAGGAGTCACCATCGAGTGAATCATTATTGGAAGAGTTATTGGTGGACGAGTCAATGTTGGACGAGTCCCTATTAGTCGACTCACCATCGGGCGAGTCACTATTGGATGACTCACTACTGGTGACCTAGTTTTATGATCTACTTTCATTGAGTTATAGTCATGAAACACCAATGAAAGTCACCATTTGGAATTACTAGTCACGACTCACTATTCTAAAATCACTATCGCGAGTCTCCTATCCGAGTCACTATCTCCACCTACCATTGAAAAAACTATAAAAATATAAACAGTGTTTGATTAAGTCACCTTCACCTCCCATAACACCTCATTCAAATAATTTCACTATGTAATATACTGGATAGGTCCAATCCATGACAATATAAAAGATTCTTATTATTATTCAAAGCATGAGATATCTACCTATTTGAAATAATAATATTTTTAATCCCATAACCAATGTCATTTATTTTTCTTATGATTTCAGTCAGTATGTTTTTTGTTACAATCATTATTAATGAAATCCCCCTAACACAATTCATCAATTAAATTAAAAAAAAGAATTTATGTCATCAATAATAAATAAATTTAAAAATAATATCATTAACAATATTTGTCCTAATATTTCATACCCAATAAAACATAAATTTCAACCCATGATACATTTAAATTAATTATGACACTATAACTGTCATTACATTTATCTCATATATCCTTATGTTTTACCCTCCAATCACCCAAAATAATAAATATATATATCTTGTAATATCTCAACATATATGAGTAATACAAATTATAGAAGCATATACTCTTTAAATTTACATTCATCATATCCCCCAAAAAACAATGATCACATAACAATCATCGTATACCATATTCATATATACCTCCAACATTTATTAAAATTTTCCTAAAATAAACTCATTTCCAATATAATTCACCTATATTTATTACACAAGACTATCTATAATGCTCAAAATATAATCCCAAAAGTTATTAAATCATTTCCAAAATCAAACATAATAACCAGAATATCGAAGGGTGTAAAAACCTGAAGATTATTGAATTTTTTAATGACATCAAAAATAAAGTAACATTAAACCCAAATAAACATCCCAATAAAAATAATTTTAAAAATAAGGGTTAAATATACCCCAATGACCTACTATAATCTAATAAACACCTCCAAAAATATTTCTAGTCTCCTTAAAATTATATAAAATAAAACCTAAAATGTATATTTATGCCTTTAGAATCAAATACAAACTTATCAATCCATAATGTTACCCAAAACACATAAATTATCATCATCTATGAACTTCATGACCAATAATTAAATCTAATTACTGCCTTGATACTAAATATGATAGCCCATTTCCTACATAACTAGATCTATTTTAAAAACATATTTCTTTTCCTGCATAAATTAATACCAATAATAGAGACCCAAAATTAACCAACCATAATTAAAACATAAAAATTTAATATTGATTAAATTTCATAACTAATACCTTTCTAAGATTAATGGTTTAAATAAATAGAAAAAAATCATTATTTTACAAAAAAAATGTATTTATCATCAAATATAAATTTTTGCAATTATAACGTGATCTTATTGATTCATAGTATTTCATCTATTTATTACACAAAATTGATGAAAAATGATTCCCATCTAGATATATCTTTTATTATATCCTTCTCCATATCCTATTTTAACGTAAATATACAATTATTCAACTCAAATGATGAGTATAAATAAAAAATGGCATTATAAATCAATGATTATAAGTGATATTTTGATAATAAAATGGGTATGAGAACATAATCATAACTATTATAAAAAATTAACTAAAAAATTGACCATTAAAAAGGATAAACTGCATGAGGAATTGTAAAAATGAAATACAAGATTCATGAATGTGTGGAATCCTTAATTAACAATCATGATATATGTGATAATAGCATAATCATATGGAATATTCATGTATAATAAAAAAATAATACGACGATAAGAATAGAAATCATATTTCTATGTTTCTCACTATGGCATTAATTTTATAATAGTAATTCAACAAAAACCGATGAACCTTCTTCCAAATTTGTTTAACCATCAATGTACCTTATTGGTATTGTGGTAATCACCCATTTACCTTCATAGGTAAGGGAAAACTTCCCATTTAACCTATTGGTCATGGAAAACCTACCATTATACCCACATCGATATTGGAAAATCAACTTCATATCATCGCGGTGTTAGACTAGTCACCCATGTATCCTATTGGGATTTGGAAAAACTCGCATATACCCTTTAAAATGGGACATTGTATAGTCTACCCTTTTTTCTCCTGATATAAAAATAATTCATTCTATATTAGAGGTATTTAAAGGTCCCAACCACCATGTAATATAGAAATCACATTAAGGGTTATGGATCACTACACATTACCAATTTCAATAATAATTAGAAATAATATAGTTTAATTCATCATTCCATCGTAGTGTAATTAATCCATGAAAATGAAATTTGTTTAGATAAAACATCATTTGAACTTTATCATCTTAATACATCCAAACAAATGAAATTAATTTTATCATAATACCATAACACAATTAAATAGTAATAATAAATAAAGGATATTGATGTAAATACAAAAAATATATTAAATTATTAAAAATATTATTTGAATATCTTGAATAAATAACCTTTTCAATTTTTAAATTCTAAAAAATTAAAAAAAAAATATAATGTAGTTTTTATTGAAATATATTATAAAATTATAAATGAATCTTCCTAAAAAAGAACAGACATCGTGAATTAATAATTTGTTCATGTTTTAAATGATAATAAAATAATTACCCTCAAAAATTAGTAAAGGAAGTCATAGATGACCCACTGTTAATGTGAAAAAAAATTGTAATGGTTTCCCCCCCCCCACGGTTTGTTACATTGTCATTTTTAAGTGCTTGAGGAGTTCAAGGGGGGTTCCTGGAGTAATCTGTCGAAGGTGAAGGTGTAGCAGGACTTCTGCATGAAATAAACATCATTTAACTGTATTATATGATGTGAAATTTAGTTTCACATCTTGTCTAGGGCTTCATTATGACAATTAATAAATCAGGTATTTTTAATAAAATGGTGACATGTATTTTGGAAGAACATGGAATCCCAAGATTTAATGATGTGAAAGGGGATTATAGGTTCTGTAATCCCCCAGTGTTGTGAAATTTTAAAGGTTTCAACCACTCAAGTATTCCATAAACCCTATGGTAAGAGGATATTCTCTCTTTATAGATGTTATATGACCTTTTTCCTTCAATTTTTAGAGATTACATCTGACGAGGAATGATCCATGGGATCCTGTATTTGATCCATAGAGTATTTGCCTCTCTTTATCGTCCATTTTATTCCATTCATATCATGGGGATTCACTTTGGTGATGTTGTTTTTGTTTTGGGTCTGTGTTGGGTTTTGTTTTCTAGTCATTGGGTGTGGTGTATGTTGATCTGCAATTCCTCCTGATGCATTTTTGGTTTATGGGATTTCTTATTAATGCTATGGTGCATACAAAGTCAGCAACGATTCTTTGAGGTATGTTTTCCCTCATTTCTCTTCATTGTGTATCACGAGTGATGGGTTTATTCTTTTTTACCTATGGATTGTAGTAGTACTAGCTTAATTAAATATAATGAAATTATTGAATTTTAATTTAAGGGTATTGGGTATTTTTATATATGTTTTTTCATCTTTAATATTATTGTGATAATATGGATTGTACGAGCTTAATGATCCTATGAAAATTGTTATCATTGTGGGATTTTTTTGTGATGGATATATGTGGGTTATGATTGTTTCATTTTTTGTAATTTTGTTTATATCATCTTTAAAATGGAAATTGGATAAAAACTTATATTTGGTTAATAAGTTGGTTTCAATAAGATATTTAGTTGTCTATTAACTTCCCTAAAATTATGTGGACTATGATAAAATCCACTTTTCAATTCATTAAATGAGTTTTGATATGTTGCGAAATTTTTTTATGCTTTTCGGATTGTGAAGATTTATTATAATGGTTTTGGGGGGGGAATGTGGTTGTTTGGACATGAATTTGGTTCTTCAAAGTAACATTTTTGGGGTTTACAGTTTTATTGTGATTTATGGGTTCATTCTACTAGATGTCTAGTCAGTGATGGAATAAATTGTAGTTAAATAATGTCTGAAATGGAATGGTTTATATTGGTTTATGGGATATGAAATTTTCCAATGGAAAATTTATTAATGGGTTTTGTGATTAAATGTGGTTGATGTGAAAGAATATGATTATTGGGTGTTAAGTGTGGATTAAATGTAAACATGCATTGGATTATCAGGCCTCTTCACCTTCATAAATGATTGTGGAAAATACAAATAAATCCATTCAGAGGTGTTAATAAAGTAGATGATGGTGTGAGTCGGTTGTTTATTTCAAAACCTATAGGTTGGGCATTATAATTTGATAATATATATATACACACTAATATCTTCCTTTTCCTTTCTATATGTACCCCCCACACAATGAGAAATATGTTCCAAACACCCACATTATCACATGGGGGGTTCATTCAAAACTTCTTGGTTGGAGGATGGTGGGTAGACCACCTACTCTTCCCTACTCCCTCTTCCTGGTGAAGATGTCCCATCGTTATTTGGGTGAGTTGTGATGTGGTGTCCCTTATGTCTCTAGGATGATTTCTGAAAGTGCTTTCACTGGTGTCATTGAGATGAGATTTGATGTGATGTGTAGGGGTTTCTAGTCCATGTGTGTGTGGGAAGTGATTGATGTGGTGTGTAGTTCAGGTAGGATGTGCTATAGTGTGTGGCCCCGATGTGTCCGGGTTGGATGTGATGTGGTATATTCAGAAGATATGGGACTTCCAGGAATTTTGTTGTTACGATGTGAGAATGACTAATTAGTGGGAAAGTGGTGAGGGTACCATTTCATCAATTTTATTTATATTATATTATATTTCATGGATTGTGTTATTTAGTGAGTTTTCCATTGTGAGGTTGGGGTAATGGTTAGTCAACATATTAGGTGTTTTTTGTTCTTCTATTATCCCATGGGTTCCTTAGTAAGCTCATTCCACTTATGAATGAGATACTTCATTTTTCTCACAAAGTATACCTGTATGATCACCCTGCATATATAAAACTATATTTAGGTTTCAAGGAGGGTTAGGTGGACAGTTATGGACATTACATAGCTCAGACCTTGGGATTGTTGTTGTGTTACTTCTCTAGTTTTCTTTTTTGGTACTTAATTAGAGTATTTTATTTTTATCAGTTCTAGTTATACATTAATTGTGGAATGGTTTTTTGTTTTGTTTTTATTTATATTTTATGGATTTGGTTTGGTTGAAATATCATATCTCTCTAACTTGAATCCTTATAATGGGTAATGTCGCCCATATCATGATATTTTTACATGCAAGGTGCTAGTCTCTAACTCCGGGCCTACTAGAGGGGGACTTAGGAGTCATTATCTTCCCTTATTCATTTCCATCCCCGGAGGGGTATCATTAGAAGGTGGGGTTGTGACATAATGTTACTTTCAAATTATTGTAGAGGTAGTCAATAATAGTATAAAATACATTATACAATATTATAACAGTATATAAGTACATTAATAAAATTATTTGGATGAAAAAAAATAATGGAAAGTCAAATTTGACCTACCCAAAATGGGAAATATTATTTTATTTTTATTAAAAAAATTATTTTAATCTTTTTGAATACCAAAAAAGTGAAAACAGAATAAATATATTGAATCCCTATATAACCATATATTATTAGATAATATACAATGTTTAGATGTTTAAAAATTGATAATTTCCATCTATATAAACTGGAACAAAATCATTCCTTATATACATTGTTATTTTAACATTAAACTAATGATATTTGGAAATAATTTTTAAAAAAATCATGAAATATAAAACATTAGATGGTTTTTTAATAAAAAATTGTCACAAAATAATAAAAAAATCCATTCATGGTAAATAATTCCAAGAAATCAAATATATCATCTGGATATTATAGAAAATCTCTTTAAAAAATTGGAGATGAAAAACCCTTAGGATGACTTGTAACATTTAAATTAGAAATCCATAAATGAAATGATTATTTTGAAAACATTTTAGTCCAAAAAGGGAAAATATGGAACAATCAATTATCTATCAGAATAAATAATAATCATGGTATTATTTAGTCCTCCAAGAAGCAATATTACCGAATGAAAGTAAGTTGAGTTAGAAATTCCATTAACATGGACTCTGGTATGACCAAACACATTATACTTTCTTATATAGTAAATTTATAATTAGTGTGAATACATATCAGAATAATAATCATACATATATTACTATATATAATTTACTTATACTTTCATATTACACATATAAGATTAATTATTTTCTAAAATCCATATTTTTTTGTTAATTATTTAGTTTTCCATACTTGTTCTAAATCGATGGTTCAAGTCATTACAGTATGTTCATTATTCCAAAATCCTTTTAATATTTATATAAATATATGTATATGTATATGTATATATATATTAAATAGTTTTGGAGTCTCATATACACTTTATGGAACCTATGTTTAAATTTCTCATGGAATGATTTAAAATTCCATTTGTTGGTGTTTGCTGAGTGTGAAAAATGATTTAAATATATTTGATAATATAAATTTAAATATTACCACATGATAATTATTAAATCATATGATTTTTATTATTATTACATATTATTAAAATTATTTATCAATCCTTGTTTTTTACATAAGCATTAAATTAATGTTCATATAGTTAATATAAAAAATCCAGAAGAAGAAAACATTATAAGATTTGAATGAGTGGGAACATGTTATTTTATAATGATAATATCACTTTTAGAGAAGTGTAATTATGCTATAAATATCATAATATTTTATTATATATACTTTTATAATAATCCATGATAGGTGGTGATGTATAATAAATTGTATCACTTCATGGAGATGGTAGTTTTCACATACACATGTGTGATGTTTCAATTTATTAATACATAAAAATATAGTTTGGTAAAAAATAATTTATATATTATTAATATTTATTAAATCATTTATATTAATTAAATAAATATTTTTAACCAACACCAAGATATTTTATTGAAAAATTAAAAATTTCACTTCATTGAGGCAGCAGTATGAACATATACCTGAGTGAATGTTACGTTTTTTATTAGATGGAAAGGAGATACAAATTGATTTCAACATTTTCCAAAAAATATTACATTAATTATAATTATATAATTTTGTTTTTCTGGTAATAGATGATTTGGATTGTTATTATGAAGAATGAAACATGAAAATGTATAGTAAAAACATATACCTTTTCCTTGAAAAATATCATTTAAAAATTAATAAGGATCTGTGGATGGGTATTTTGGGAAGACCATATCCTTTAGAATGTGAATAATAAATTTTATAGGGTGTTTTGGATGATATTTTTAATGATATTATTTTCAAGTGGTTTGGAGAAGAGATAAGAGGATGTAACCTTTTATATTTGTTGGATGTGTAACCCTTTAAAATACCATAATTCCTTAAACAATACTATATCATTTAGTTGAATAGTGAAAAAATAGATACATCCTAGAATATATAATAATTTATGATTTAAATAAACATATTAATATAAATTGATAATATTTTTAGTTTCATTTTTTGATTATTTCTTAGTTTAACAACATCATTTTGGGTTTTAACCCTTACCATACTGACATACATTTTACACTAGAAACTATTTATTATGAAAACAATAAATGATACATACTACATAATTTTAAAAATATGACCCAATATATTGAATACATTTTATAAGATAGTATTTATATTGTATTGAAAATTATTTTAACAACAGTTTTGTGTAACAGTATTGAAAATAGTGTCTACAGGAATGCCATTTTTCATAAAATTAATTTTATGCTGAATACATATACGAATATGATTCACAAGGAATTAATTGTATTAATTATAGTAAGAAGATATTTAATTGAAATTAATATAAAACCAAAACTAAATTTAACCTATTGAATAGTAGGTTAATAGAGATGAACCCAAAAATATTTATTCTATTAGAAACATTACATTGATTTCCTAATTATAAAACATGGATATCTATGTTAAAATATAATTTTTAAATGAATTAAATTAATTATTGAATATTTATGTGGTATTATTAAAGGTATTTATAATCATTAAAATTTTTCTATTTCATGATAATTTCATAAACTTATTATATTAGTAAAATTGGTATTTTTCATAATTCACCCAATAATCAACTATTTAATAAAAATTACATGAATTAACAATAAAAAAATCCCAATATTATAAATTTAAAAATGTTGACCAGTTGTAAAAATTAAACCACTAAAATTTATCAATTTATATTTAAAATAATTCATCCATATTATATAATAAAAAAATTAGTTATGAAAAATTAATTTAACCTTCCTTATAGTTGAATAATCATTATATATATGCTATTTATTTATTTTAATAATTATTATTGTAATTTTATCACTTCATATTCTTAAAATAATTATCTCATACTTATTAAATATAAAAAAATCATAATTCATCTAAACAGATTAAAATAGTTTTGTAGAAGAAATTTATTTTTCACAATTGACTTTCAACCCTTTTACAATGTCTTTTACTTCTGGATATAAAAAAGTCTTTATTTATTTATATTAGAAATGAAATTTTCAATTATGTTTTGTGTTTCATTCATAAAAATCTATAAAAAATATCAAATATATTGAATATAATGTGGTTATAAATCTATAGGTGTTATATACTACCTTTATGGGGTTATACATGCAAAATTTTGGTTCAGGAAAGTTGTACACAGGCAAAACATGAGACTAAAAATATAAAATATGATTCACATGCAATAAAAGTCCACACATCATAGAGAACTATCCAAACCTCTAAAACACTGACCCTTGCCTATATCAACTAGTGTAGGAAATAAATATTCCATATTAACCTTTCATTGAATCCCATATATGAATAAATCGTTAAATACTGCCATGATCATATAGAAAACATCATATTGAAATTCATCACAAAAGATCATCCAATACATACAAAAAACCCATCACATGAAACATGAAATTTTAGATTTTAATATTATTATCCAACCATAAAAAATTGGTTGAATTATCCAATCATGTTATATTATCATAGAATCAAATCATTTTAACTAGTCAACACCAGATGTTGTTTGGGGAGGGAATCACATTAGCTAACATAACTCGAGAGCTAAACCACATAATCAAGATATATGACTGATGGATAATAACATAATCAGAATTCATAAAATAAAAAATCTAATGATTTATTCAAAATATATGAAATATCATATATGAAAAAATATTTGATCATCGTAAGGTTCCATTTCAATGTCTCATGTCCACAATTATAAACATGAAGTTTCCTTGTAAGGGTATCTCAATAGAAGGCCCCATAAAAAGATGCCCATTACAAAAATTATAGAGGTCTTATGTCTAATATTATTTTCTAAACACATATAACATGTAATCTAGATAGGTTATTTTAGTACCTAATGTCTCATGAAAATCAAATCATCTTCACAGTATAAGGTCCCATGAAAATATCTCATAAGTCCACACAATTACTAAAGGTGAGAAATGATTCCACATCATATAACACATTACATACCACATCACAACCCATAATCCCTTCACACAAGACACTATCAAAACCATCAAGATAAATATATTAATAATTAATTGATAATAACATCACAAAAACAAGAAAAGTAAATAGCCTAGCCTATTGCATAACATAACCTCTAAAGTGTATAAATACCACCAGGATGACCAATATAATTATAAAAAAACATCCAATATAAGTTATTTATACTATAAATGTTCTTGATTATGAATCATTTAAATGTTAGGCATTCGTCACCCAAACCTATATGTTAAACTAAAATGTCACCAATGCCTTAGTTAATCCTGAACAACTCACTTCATTCCTAATTAACATAAGATGTTATACCCATGTCACACCATTGAATCTTGTTTGTTTACATAAATAATTGAAAATTATTCCCATACCTACCATCTGAGGGATAAATTTTATAAATTCATACCCACACAAATACTTTGATACAAACATATAAAAATTATTAGCCTAATCAATTGCCTTCTTGCATATGAATCCACACAGCCAAATATAAAAGTCATATCATACAACATACATCCCATGAAATCATATATCATAATGAAATAGGGATCAAACTAGGACTTAAAATACAAAACCCCAATAAAAACATGATCTTTTAAAAATAAGGCATTATCCCCTCTCTTATCAGATCATATAGGAAAAATCAAATCTAAAACCAAGCCCTTATAAATTTCTAAGGAATACATGATAAATTTCATCCTTATAACCCATATTATGAATTAAACACATTCATTTTTAACTCCTTAAATTTCCCTCTTCAAAATTCAAATTTAAACATTCTTTATATTTTCTAAAAATTTACTTTAAATATGATTTCAGGACCAACACATTAAGTCTTCACTTTCTTCATGAAATTTTATATTTTACTGTTACCTTTGAAAATATATATTTTGTTAAATCTGGTGTCCTAGTAAAAACCATTTTTAGTTTAATTAAATGATTATTTTTCGTAATGCGTATTAAAAAACATTATATTACATATTATTTGTTGTTCTGCATAAATCTAATGTAATATTGTCCTAGAGTATACATCACATTGATAAGAAAATAGATGTTCCCTGCTATGATGATAACCTTGAGGATTTAGGCTGATATTCTAAAATAATATTCGGAGTTTGTATAATGTACTATGATCAGTCACATCATACGTAGACTATTAGGTGCAAGTAGTCATAAGCATACGAGGTTGTTCTCATTAAGTTCTCACTTCATAATCTCCAAGACATGAGACCACTAGAATAAGCCCACTAGTAAGAATTTAGAATTTTTTTTGTGTAATCAAATATTCATATCTACAAGAGAGTGTAATGATCCTTATACTTTAATCTTTATATTAATGCAAGTTATAACTCAATTACATAGATGTATTACATAAACCATGATGATAATAGTCCATGGAGAAGTTGGATATATTGGGTGTTTCACGGGTGACATGACATCATTGAATTTGTTGATGAAGTATTTTCCCCATACATCTCTATGGAATATGAAATATCAGCTCTTTGATTGGAATAGAAACATCACATTAAATTCCATTTCCATGGTGTAAGGACTAATTTATTTCACATAGTTCAAGAAAGTCATATGGATCATATTGTTTGGTGACATGATTATGAAACATGTTTGATGAGATATTTTCATAAAGTGATTATATTATAGAATGATCATTCATACGGGGTTGTCGATGTTGTGACATTATTTTATTTCTCTTCAATTCCATGACCCATTTCTAGATAGTAATCTGTGAATTTAGGCAAGTCTGCCAAATTCCAATGAGAAAGAGTCCAATGGGGTTACACAATATGTGTTTCTATGGATCTAGATTATATTATATTTGAGTTTAAATAATGGAAGAAAATTACATTAAATTCCTAAGAAAAAACTATATTTGAGATTAATTAATTGAATAAATTTTACATTAATGTAATAGGAATATTTTTATTCAAGTTATATGGTTCACCTAAATTAAATAAATATTTATTCAATAGAATCTGAATAAAATATTTATTTTATTTATATCATATTTTAATTAATATTTATTATCTATACTGTGATTAATATATTTATATATGAATAAAATATTTATTTTTTATTAAATAAATGATAGAGGAGATTGAATGGACCAAGACCAAGTCTAATGGAAAATAAAAATTAACAATACAGTTACATATTGTTTTTTATTGGGAAAGATAGTGCATGGAATAATAGAATAATAATATAATTATTATTATGTGGAATGGGGTTTATTAAAGGTAATACATGTTATTTCATGAATGATATGAAATTAAATTATACAATAACATAAATCCTGACTCAATAAATAGATAGCTATGACAATTGTGTACATATCCAAAATTAAAAATAGAAAATCATTACACACAATGAATTCTCACTCAACTCATCATAATCTCTATCTAGAATGAATGATAAGTGTAGTAGAGGTTTCATAAATGTCAGAGAAGGAACAATTAAGAAAGAACAACCCAATACATTTAACATTTTATCCTATTAACCATATATTGAGTGGTGTTTCTTAGATATCATATAACCTCATGTGTTCACCCCTATATGGAATCCATCCTTTGATCCTCACATTGAAATGAAGGTAATCTAAAATGATCCTTTCAGACAATCAACATTTAATAATGAATATTTTTCTTATGCTTAGTTATTTATTTCATCAAATATTTAATAAATTAATTATCAATTTTACATGAAATATCCTTGCTCTTGGTTTCAGAAATTGTAATTAAAAGAAAATTTTATATATCGACCACTTTCACACATTTCTGCTACACCTAAAACCATCAAGTGGTATCAGATCAATCATGTTTAAATTTATTATTATTTATTTGATAGTTGATCTATGCACAATTGTCATTAGATTTTAATTTCATTTTTTTCTTTCATTAATATGATTTTAATTGACATGTTATCATAATTTTAATCATGTTAATTAATTGTTTCATTTTTTGAATGTATTAATAATAAATTATGAACACCAAGAGTTTCCATCAGGAACTGCCAAATCATTGGATAGGAAAACCGGGTACATGACGTGCTACTGGGGCACACACCGTATACCCATGCACATTGTATCCAGATGTGAAAAGATATTAATTACACATTGTGCTTTTATTATACATTGTGTGTTGACTGGGAAAACCTCTCACGTGTCAAGAGGATACATGGTGTGTAGATAGGATTTATAGAACATGTAGTCCATCCAAGTTAACATGTTGAATACCTAGGCATCTGACATGCATATACGGAAGCCAAGGTACATGGTGTGTAGCAACATGTATGTTATATGTAATCACCCATTAATGGAAAAATATTAAAAGTAAATTAAATTTTAAAATTTCAGCATTAAAACCTTATATTAATGATTGGTACACCATTCTGTGTTTGGAAGTTTAAAAATGATTTCTTAAAAATATTAAATACTCAATTAATTTATTTTAATTAATATTTCATTATTGGTAATGCAGTTTATTTTCCACAATCTCCATTAATGATGGGTATCTCCCAATAATATTGGATAATCATTATGGTGAATGGGGATTTATTAATTAATTAATGAAAGGGTATTTATCTTAATTAATACATGAATGAATAATGACATGAATGATGGTTTTTTACTTTTTCATTTTTCTTGAATGTATAACCATTAATGAGAATGAACCAGACCTATGTTTGTGTTGGTTGTTTCAATTTAATTTATTGTGTGAGATTTCAATTATATAATATTAAGTTAAAAAAATGTCCTATGACTAATCCCACCCTCCGTTATTATTCTTGAAATACATTTCCAATTATATTTATATAACCACCTTTAACCAATCATTTGGTTACCTCATAAAGGTTTGTAATTAATGGATCATCCCAAGGCACATGGTATAGGTCCGTAATGTAACCATAGTGATGCCTACCAAAGTGATACACATGTGGACAAGTAGAACATGTATTATCCTCTTGTATAATGGTTCAAATCGTATAATTAATTTTTCCTATAAGCATATTAATATTTATGATATCATATATCATCATATTTTGTCATCATATATCATTATTGTTATTAATATTTTGTTATTACCCTAGTTTCAAGTGTTAGCTACTTCAATTTCCTACGTATGATTTTTCAGGAATGGCTAGGTTTTTTTCCTAGGATATAGATCCAATATGTCCCAAATGATATTAAGTTTATAGACATTATATTCATTCACTATAAATAAATTATAATCATTGTTGAATGGTAAAAATTGAAACTGAATTACATTCCGATATGGAGACAGTAGTCTGTATATACACATGAGCGATGATATCATTCCCTTATTGGTAAAAAGGTAATTAAGTGGAAGGAATATTAATTTTTTATAGAGTTAATATCATGTCATAATTATCATATAGATATATTATTTCCATCATTATAAAAACCATGTAAAGTGGTGATTAAAAATAGATTACACCAGGGCGTGGTGATGGTAAGTCATATATATGCACGCACATTGCTTTCATTTTTCATTAGGTAGATAAATTATGGAATATGGTTTGAACATTTTCATAGTAAATTATAAGAATATTTATGATACATGAGTTATTTTTTATCATGGAAAAAACATATGAACAGTAAATAGAGGAATACAAAATCATCAATGATGATAAGGACAATTACATAGTCTTTAGAAAAATTCATTTCAGATCCAGGGTTGTACTTTTTTTAGTAATAGGAACAACATATTTTTTTAAGGATTTTGGGAAGATAAATTTCTAGGGTGTTAGACAATTTATATGGCTCAAAGAGGTGTGAAGAAGTGAGGTAGGAGGCTCCCATTTATAATTTATGTGAGGGAAACTTTTGGAAAGTCTTTAAATATTAAATTAATATAAATTAATTTTAAATTAAAAATAACACAAAAGTGATTTTTTTCAAATCTAAATATATAATTTTTTTTAATCATATCAACCAATAATATTTAGACAAATTTAGGTCACATTATTACTCCTATTTTCTGGTTTTATCCCCTATTAAATCTCTTTAACTCTAGTGAGACAACAAGAATTTTTACACTTTACAGGTCAATATTTGTAACAATAATATGAAAAACTAACATAAAATAAATCATTGATAATATTTTAAAACTTACCTCAAACAGTTGAAATAATTTTGTTTATTTATCTTTTATATCATTTAATAAAATATTATTTATTTTAAAATATCATTAATGTCAATTATGCCACTATACATTACATTGATATAAACAAAAATAAATTATAAAATTCATCTTTGAACCAAATATTTAAAAAAATTACCCAAATATAGAAATTTTATAGAAACATAATGTATGAGATTAATGATTTAAATTATATTTTTTATAATATATATATATATATAATATTTTATTTGATATTTCCATTAATTAAACAATTATTGCATAATCATTGTGTAAGCCTTTAAGTTTGTTAACTATTTCCTAAAATTAAAAATAAATCACCATGATAAAGTTAAAAATTTGATATTTTAAATTACTATTTATAGTCTATGATATATTCTGAGTAACCACATATTAAAATTCTAATAATTATAAAAACTATGTATGGAATATTTCACTTGCCTTCAAATAAAATACTATAAAAGACTTAATGTCTTCCAAGTGGATAGAGGAGGAATTAAAATCATTCTGATGATGGTTTTCATCAACACCCTCTAACCAAAAAATATTAGGGCATGTGATAGTGTAATTTTTCAATAATTATAATATGATATTTACCCTTAATTACCCAATTTACCCTTAACCATTGTAAAAAATAACTACAGTTACAATTCATATTGAAAACAAATAAAATGGAATTATTCACTAAATATTGACCTTATAATTCCAAATAGGGTATATATTCTTAATAATTCAAAAAGTAGAATCATATAATATTAATTTAAAATTAATCTCATAAATGGGATGAGTATATGGTTTTTAATGTGAAAATATTTCAAAGATAGAATTTTTTATCCAAATTCAATGTGAAATTGATTCAAACCTCCTAAAATTGATTAATGGATATATAATGGTCTAATTATACTATAATAAAATTAGAAATATAATTTTAAACCATAAATTATTTAGTAAAAAAATCTATTACCAATTAAAAATCAGTAAGTTTTTCACTACTAATAATAACATGAAAATTATCAATTAAATATAAAAAAATCCCTAGTAAATTTTAATATTACTATTCCAAAGAATAATTCTATTTTTTTCAAATGTAATTTATAAATTTATAATAAACTAATATTAAAACCACTTCGCCAACAAATGGCTGTGAAACAGTCTTTTTATAAAAATCCAACTTTTATGAGTAAAATATGATTTATTCTTATATCATGTATGGAAAACAGATAGAATGAATAATAAACATTATATTTAATATGTCATATATATTTATAAATATATTTCATTAATATAATCCAAATATATTTATTAATTTATTTTATTGATATAAAAAACACTTTTTTGCATTTAAATATTTTTTTAGCAAAATATTTCCATTTATATTACAAACAATTTCATTTTAATTTATAAATAATTGGTCACCAAATAATTAATTATATTGAAATATGTAAACTATATTTTAGAAATTCAATAAATCATATTAATTCCATACATTCTAACAGATAGGTTATAATGGTAACATTTAAAAAATAATATTTAGTTACTCATTTATGTTCTATGTGGTGTATCACGTATGATGTTGTGTGTAATATTAAATTTAAAGAACTCAATATATTATATTATATATGAAAGAAAAAATTAGAACAAGAAATATATGATAAAAAGTGGGTAATGTGTCATGAATCATCCCCCGAGCCCTTATTGTGACAACCCCATGCCCATCCCAAATAGGTGAGGGTTAGGCGATTAGCACTGAGTAGGAATATCCCACAAATGGGATGCATATTCCTATGTAACTGTACACATGCACCCATCTCTATGACCAAAATAACGAAAATGAAATACTAAGTAAACACACATTCATACCTCTAACATACCAACAACAGTGTATGACAGTGCAAATACTAAAAATAAAAGGGGGCCAGAATACAAGACCAACAAAAATGGAATGTACAAGCTCTGGAATCTCATCCTTAGAAAACCCTCAATGAAGGGTAGGAATAGAAATTTCTTTTTGAAGTCACTGAAGAACACGTCATTTTTCAGACCTCTCTCTATTCCCCTAGGCCCCTGGAGAGGCATGGTTTTCCCATCTCGGGCTACTTTGTGTGGGATAACCCTACTCCACTAGACGCAGCCCTCCTGGGAAGAATCACCCTTGTCTGTGCAGTCACCCGATCATGTGGCTAGCCATCTCCCCTAGTCAATTCGGTCGGTCCACATACCCCACCTACTCTCGTGGCCTCTCTGCCACCACGAGACCCCACAGATGCGGCCACTTAGCCACGTCTCTCTATAGAAGTCGATGTGGCCTCCTGTCGTGGCTCTTATCCTATTCCTATAGCATACGCCACCATAGGCTCCTATATTGGTGTTGTCCCACTAGACCACAACTGTGCGTTCAACTAGAACCCAACCTCCCACTGGGCAGCGCGCTGCCTCACTACTGACCAACCACTCAGCGGCTCGTCGTTTGTCGTGCACTCCACCATGTATTGCTGCCTTCTTTTTGTACTCTCCTCACACCTATGCAATGGAATTGCAAATCAAAACCTTTTTCCTCAGATCATTGTGCCATGTATCATGGGTGTAATGATTGATTATTTGCATAGTATTTAAAAGGTCGAAGAATGAACAAAGAGCATGGTATATTTTGGGGGTCTATTGGGGACATGATCACCCAATGGATGGATCTTTGCCTTGTTCATTCGTTCTTCATTTGTTCATGTTAGTAGGATCATGAAGAAACCAACAATAGAATAACCTCCAAGATCTATTCCCATTATTCCCACAACAAATATCCCTCTAAGAAGAATGATCGAATTGTAGATCAACATATTTGTGGGTTGTTCTACATTCATTATTTGATTCTGAAAAGGGGAAATGAAATCACCAAGAGATAAAAACCCTACCTCAAAGATTGGATCATTCGTTGATGAAGAGATGAGGCCCATGTCGTCATCGATCCTTGATATACTGTCATTTGTCGTTGGGAGAGAGCTTCCTTCTCATTGCCTCAGGGCAATTCCATGTTTATGATGAATACTGAAAATTAATATAACATGTATTATTAAATAGGGAAATCTCCACTACTTCAACAAGTCACATAAAAACACAATATTTTTATTAAATATTTTAATGATGTTCACCTCCAAACACTAAATTTCACCCCTAAAATGCCTCGACCTATGTTAGGACCTACCAAAGGAAAACACCACCTTATGAACTCAACGTTGGTCTTTAGTTTCCAATTTGAGTTGCTGTTTATATGTTAATAAGATTTAAATATAAATTCCATTTTTATGTAATTATTTTATTTACAGTTTCTCCCCTAGTGACTTTTTCTATATATGACCCGTGATAACCAATGTTAGTTCATTCCTAGGTTAAAGCCACTGGTCGGATCTCAACAGTTCCCTCCAATTTCTAATTGGGGAATTCATTTAAGAGTCATATCACTTTATTATAAAATTCATTCATTTATACTATTAAAAAAATAAAATTCTTAAAAAAATCATTCCGAGCACCCTAGGACTTAGAATCAAAATATGTCTTAGCGCCTGGTCCCAGAATATTCCCAAATAATTTCCAGAAACAAATTTTGAAAAATACAAGTCATTACATTCTTCCAACCTTAGGTATTTATGTTCCCAAAAGCCAAACCAAGGGAAAATCAACAAATAGTTGAGGGTACTGAGCAAAAATATGTGTCTCTCACTCCCAAGTGTTCTCCTGTAGATTCTCGCGCAGCCACCGAATGTGATCTAGAGGAATCTACTGGCCATAAAGGATCCTCTATTGTCAATCCCTGATTTCCATTAGGTACTCCACAAGATTCATCCAATCGTCAATGTCCAGCTCACCCAAATGGATGACGAGCAATGGATCATGCATGTAACTTCTTTGCTACGACACATGGAAGACATCATGCAACCTAGGAAAATACTAGGGTAGTGCTAGGGGTAATCTACCTCGCCATCTCTACTCAGAATCTGAAAAGGAATAATGTACCCTAATCAAATATCTTCAATCCCAATTGATTTTATACCTACAAAAACAAATGGTATCCCTCATCTAACTCCAATGTCCTTTACCACCTATCATCATAGGAGTTTTGAGGGCACTATGCTATCCTCATCAACTCCTGGATGACCTGGACCTATTATGTAGTTTCCTGCACCAACTCCAGGCCCATCAGTGCTGACTCTCCTCAATTTTTTCAGCAATATAGTGACCTATAGGGTATCTTTTAGATGTAATAGAATTATTACATACCAATGGTGGAGTGATATCTGTTGTTTTACATGAACTCCACCAGTGTTAGGAGATCCTCCCAACTACGGCCAAAGTCTAGGATACAAGCACTTAGCTTGTACTCAAGAACCATAATGTTCCTATCCATCTGAAAATCCATATGGGTGTAAAATTTTGTAATCAATAGAAATTGAGACCCAAAAACCGCCTAAAATCATTTCCGCAACTGAGATTTAAATAGAGCATCACGATCATAGAAGATCGCCAATGGGACATCATGTAGTAAAATTGTCTCCTACATGTAGAGGCATCTCAAGCACTCGATTTATATCTACTCATGGATCAACAGGAAGTGGGATGACTTGGTATATCTGTCAATTTTCACCCAGAAGGTATCATTACCCATGGACGTGCATGGTAAAACTATCAAAAAGTCTATTGATATTCTGTCCCACTTCAACTTTGGCACCTCAAGTGGTTGCGTCAAGCCCGCTAGAACTTGGTGCTCATCCTTCACATGTTGGAAAGTGAGGAATCTTGAAATGAACTCTTCCACTACCTTCTTCATACCTGTCCACCAGAACTGATGTTAGATGTCTTGATAAATATTTTCCACTCATATTTGTACCAAAAAAGGGTACATATGGAACTCTCTCAAGGCCCCCTCCCCCAATATCACTTGTACTAATGTGGGTCCCCTAAATATAACTATGTGCTCCCCACATTTCAAATATCCATCAAGTTCATGCCCCGTGGACATCCGAGCATGTGTATCCTCACATTCAATATCTCAAAGATATGCATCCTTGACTCATTATAATAGTGGAGGTGTGACAACCATTGAATGGAGGAAAGCTGCTCCATCTTCATCCACAGTGGATATCTGTAAAGCCTCCAAATACTCTAAAACCTCACTCAGTGAATGTAAGTTGGATCTCATACTATGTTTATTTGCCTCTAATTTCCCATTCCTAGGAGTATAGATAATATAGAATTAAAATTATTTCCATAAAACCGGCCATAATCTTTGTCACAAGTTCAAATACTTAGGAGAAAAGATATACTTAAGACTCTTGTGGTTAGAGAAGATGGTAAACTGCTCGCCCATCAGGTTGTGTCACCACATATTCAATTGAAATATTACCACTAATAGCTCAAGATCATGGGTCATGTTAATCTACTCATGCTTTCTGATCTAGCACAAACCATTGGAAATCACCTCTTACCCCTACATTAGGACACAACCAAACCAAGTCCTCAATGCATCACAGAACACCATTTACTCAACACCCTTCTCTAGTAATCTCAATATGGGGGCCCTCATCAATATCAACCTCAGCTCTTGAAATGACTGATGGGACTTCTCGGTCCACACAAAATAATTCCCCTTCCATGTCAAGGCCTTCAAGGGTGAATCTACCCTGAAAAAGCCAGGTAAAAACCTCCATCGGTACCCATCCAAACTCGGGAAACTTCGTACCTCGGTAACAAACTTGGGTGGATACCAAGAAAGCACAATTTCAATTTTAACAAGACCTATTTATACTCATTCCTCTAAAATGATGTGTCCTAGAAATTGTACCTCCTGAATCAAGAAATGAAACATTGAGAGATTCCCAAAAATCCGGTGCTCTTGATATCTATCAACGACCACCCACATGTGTATAGTGTTCTCCTCCTCGGAATTCAAGTACACGAGGATGTCATCAACGAAGACCATAATGAACTTGTCTATGTAATGCTGGAAGATCATGATCACGAGTGCCACGGAAACTCCTGTGGTGTTCTTCACTCCATACGACATTAGTATACACTTGTAGTGGCCATAACAACATCTGAATTCATTATTCATACTCGATTCAAGAAAACATATGTTGCATTGAAAAAAATGGTACATGAATCATATAGGATATAATTTGTTCTCGAGTCCTTTTGTTAGTGTCATCTCACCAGTTACACTCTATTGAAAATGGTATATCTTGATCTATTTCAGGATTCCTCCATGTCGGCCACCTGCTAGGATTACAATGCATTATCCCGATGATGATCTGCATAGCAATGATGCATCAGTACAAGGACTAGTACTGGTTATAATACCCTCGGTTAGTGTACCAGTGATACCACCACCCAGAGATAAGTATTTACTACCAATGTTACCAATAGAATATGAGTGTGGGATGAGTGTGCTTTATGAGTTCAAGAGACAATGACATCCTACATTCATGGGTGAGAGAAACCCCCACATAGCTGAGGATTAGCTAGAGGTGGTTACTAGTATATTCTTCCAATTGAGGATGCCTCTCAGCTAGATGAAAGTTCTTGAAGAAAAATAAAACACAGGAATTACATAACAAAAGAAACATAATAGGTAAACCATAAATGAAACACATGAAGTAAAATCAATATTGTCATCTCACACAGGTACAAATCTAAAGCACGGAGAGAAGTATTTCTAGTAGTAGTCCACCAAATCTCCCACACTTTATGACACTAGATGTGTCAATGGTGCACAGAGGATTGATAGCTCATGGAGAATTGAGGGTGAATAGAGTGTCGATGGTGAACGAAGCGCTGATGGCACACCAAATTTTGATGGCGCACAGAATGTCAATGGTGCATAGAGAGGTGGTGGCATTCAGGAAGTCGATGGTGAACATATTGCCCATTGTGCAAGGATAGTCGATTGGGTAGAGAGTATTAAATGTTCATCGAGCTTCAACCATATACGCTTTTATTATTGTGATATCCCCATGTATGCTATTTTAAATCAGAAAACCACTTATGTTCCCATAGACATGTGATTCGTCCTATGTACCATCTTGATCTCCTGAGACATACAACATTAACCATTTAATTGGTGGGATATAAAAGACCCACCCATCATATAATTGAAAACGTCCCATAAGGGTATAGGTCCACTCCTCATTCCCTCTTTCATAAATATTGCAAAAGGATATAAGAGCTTCCATCATTAATTAATTCATTAATTAACACATGAGTCTGAAATATGTTTCTAGAACACATCACTAAAATGCCACCATAAATAACCATACTAGGAATGGAAGTGGATAGTATCAAAATTACATTACCCTATCCTAATATTACATTCATTAATCAATTTTTACATATGTTAATGTCTTTTAATTAAAATTATTTAAAAATATAATTTCAAAAAATAAAAAAGAAATATACACTACTACAAAAATGGGCAAGGGAAGTGCTACCCCTTTATCAGTGCTAAAAAAAGCACTGATAAAGGGGACACCTTTATCAATGCTATTTTTAGTAGCGCTGATTAAGGGGAGATTTATCAACGCTTTTTCCTACCGGTGATAAATTTTATGTTTAAAAAAATCATGAAAAATAAATTATTGTTATATAAGTATATTTATATTGATATAAATATAATATATATTTTTTAAATATTTTTTAGATACGTATAAATAGACTATTAAATTTAATAAATAATAAATTAAAGAAAATGGCTTTAAAATATTTTAAAAAAATTATTAGTTAATAATTAGCTAATTATTATCGATTAAAAATCATTTAATAACAATTTGAGGACACAAAAAATTAAAACAATTAATAAAAGATCTAAAATAAGTTGAAAATGTAACTCAAACTTCAAACATCCATAACTTTTGATCTGGGTGTCCGTTTGAGCTCTACAGCATATCAAATCAAAGCCTGCGACGAGCTCTACACGCTAATGACCCAGGAAAAGCCTTTGTCACATTTTTTAGGACAAAAAAGTCCCATAAGGCCTCCAAAACTGAGTTTTTAGTCGGGATACCCCGATTTGTTAACATTCAAACAGGTATAAATTTTGATCCGGATACCCGTTAGCCCTGTACCACATATCATATAAAAATATTGTTTCATTTTCTTCAATTTGACTACTTGTGGAGTTGAAACAGTCTTCTTTATTATAAGTTATGATTATTTTAACATTCTATGGTTTTTCAGATACACATATATTTGTATTTATTTGTAAATATATGTGTGTGTGTGTGTGTGTGTGTTGTATATATGTATGTATGTATTTATTTATTTAATTATAAACACACATAAAAACATATTTCATAAATGTATTTAATATTAATCTTATAAGTATATATTAATATACAAATAAATATATGGAAAAAAAATTTAACTAAAAATATATATATAAATAAATAAATAAAAATATATATTAATATACGAATGAATATATATATATACTAATATATGAAAAAAAATATTTATATTAATATGAATCTATATCAATATATGAATAAATATAACTATATATATATATATAAATAAATATATTTATCATCAAATAGAGAAAAAAAAATAGATTAGTGGTAAAGGTGCAACCGCGAAAGGAGGAGGTTGCGGGTTCGAGTTCGGGTGGAAGCGCAAAGGGGTGAGCACGTGTGAGGATGCGCGGGAAGGGCAGCGTGCGAGAGACCTCCTAGTGATGATAAAGGCGGGGTCAAGCGCTGTTAAAAGCTCTCCAGTATTTTTTAATTATTTTTTATTTTATTTTAATTTTTTTGACCTTTATCAGTGCTTTTAAAAAAGTGCTGATAAAGGTCAATTTTATCAGCGCTAAAAAAAGCACTGATAAAGGGGTCTTTTATCAGTGCTTTTTTTAGAACTGATAAAAGGGACATTTATCAGTGATTTACGGAGCGCTGATAAAAGGGACCCCCCTATATTAGCGATGAGCTTAAAAACACTTTTTTAGCACTATTAAAGTCCGTTTTGAGTGCTGATATAGGTCATTTTTGTAGTAGTGATATTTTTCCCTTTTGAAATTTTAAAAAATATACTTGAAAATTAGTAACTCTATTTTATTTGAAAAAAAAATGTCAAATTATAGAGGACGATTTAGATATTATAAAATACTTGATGGTAGGAAAATATATTGAATCCATAAATATTTAAAAAAAATTTCTTTCACACTTTTGTAGTGGAACTAAAAAACAAACCGTTTGGAAAATGAAAAGTTTATTTCATTATAATGTTTGAAAAATATGTCAAATATAGTAAAATAAATTCATAAATATTTTAATATCTACATAATATCAATAAAAAATTGACGAACATGGATATAGAGGAGAAGGGATCATGGATAAAAATGAGAAACTAGGTATGGCTATTTTTAAAACATTTTGAAAGCCTTTTTAATTAATAATAATTAAATATTAATAGAGTGTGTGAAATCTCATGAAATAATTAGAGTAGAGAAATAATACATGTTTAATGAGATTGAAGGACCAAAATATAAAATAATTAAAACTGAAAAACTTAAAATACAAATAAAAAGTGAATTGTAAAATAAATACCCAAATAATGGTAATATTTTAATCAAACCCACAAAAAATAAATAATGAAATATGGGTTTGTAAATTTATATTATTTTTGTGAATAAAAATTAAAAAATAAAATCATGATTATTATATAAAACACAAACTATAAAATAAATGATGAATATGGAATATATATCAGTGAAAGAAAGCCGATTCATGAGAAAACATGACGATATTTCATAACATTTTAAATTGGAAAGCCTAAATGATTAGATTATATTGAGTTAAATTTATATAAACAGAAAATTCAGTACATAT
This sequence comes from Viscum album, assembly GCA_963277665.1. Classification (NCBI taxonomy): domain Eukaryota; kingdom Viridiplantae; phylum Streptophyta; class Magnoliopsida; order Santalales; family Viscaceae; genus Viscum; species Viscum album. The sequence continues at coordinate 538,880,802 of OY728130.1, read as the reverse complement.
AAGATAACCAATCATATTTTATATAACACTTAGACTTTTCAAAAGATAGTCCAAATAGAAGTGATATATCCTAATAGATGTAAAATTAGTTTTAAAGAACCTAACCTGTGAATTCCTTTAGTTGAAAACATTATAACCTACAATATAATAAATTCGGTATTATGATACATATATTCCAAAAATTTATAAATAGTTATATTGTTATATAGCATTCCCTTTTTATTTATTATCACCCACTTAATAGTAATTTATTGTTAAAATAAATGCATTGTGTTAACTCGTCCATTTTCCACGCATGTACTAAAATTTCATATGGAATGCTTAAAACATTCCTTCTTAAATGATTATTCAATTTATCAAAAGTATTGAATTTATAGGTAAATATACATTTTAATATTATCATTATGGCAGGGAGAATTTGTCGGTAGCTGTTTGGGTGTGTCTTCCAGGCCTTCCAATTCCTCTTCAAATTCAGTCGATCCTCATAACTGTTGGTGATTCTTTTGGCTTGTTTCTCTGTTCGGATGAAAGGACCTATTCTCTCCTAATCGTGCCTGGAGATGGACCTTATAGTGAACTTTCCTCCTCGGGTGCTAGTACGTGTGGGGAACGACCTTCAGTAGTGGAATAAGATCCATTACAAATCTACATCGAGATTCTGCATGGCCTGCGGGCTTCAAGGTCATTCTGAAAACTTCTGCAGGAAGAGTTGGTCGGCACCTAGACCTTCAGGCGTGGGTTCTCGGGGTGATCAAGTGGTCGGTTCTCTGATAATTTGGCATTAGGGGTGTTTTTTTATTTTAATGGGTTTAGGGTAAAAAAAATTAGGGAAATGGGGCATTTGAGCACCATATGAAGTGGCGCTCAAAGGATGAGGAGGCCGAATGCCACTTCAAGTGGCCCTCGGCCATTTCGGCCAACCAACTCTTCAATGCCACTTGAAGTGGCACTGAAGGGATATACTACCAACGAGCAGTGCCACTTGAAGTGGCATTGCTCCTTTGATCCCTCTCCATTCAGCGCCACTACAAGTGGTGCTGAAACCTTCCCCCTACCTATAAATAAGGCCGCTTGCCCTCCCCATTTCCCACCTCCTCACTTCCCCCTCCCCCCTCTCAAAGTTATTATCTCTCTAAAAATCTCTGGTTTCTTTGGGCTTTGTCTTTCTAGTTTCTCTGCCTGTATAGCTACGTATCCACAAGTTTGAGGTAAATCTTTCTTAAAATTTATTTAATATTTTGATTTAATAATTTTGTTGTTTAATTTATAGAATTAGTTTATAATATTTATATTATACAAATAGTATAGTTTTTTAAAATGTAATTCGGTAATGAAATGATTATAGTTAGTTAATTAATTAAGTAATTATAATTAGGTAATTAATTAATTATAATTACGTAACTAATTAAATATAAGTAGGTAATTAATTAATTATAATTAGGTAATTGATTAATTATAATTAGGTAATTAATTAATTCTAATTAGGTTAATAATTAATTCTAATTAGGTTAATAATTAATTCTAATTAGGTTAATAATTAATTCTAATTAGGTAATTAATTCATTCTAATTAGGTAATTAATTAATTCTAATTAGGTAATTAATTAATTATAATTTGGTTATTGATTAATTATAATCAGGTTATTAATTAATTGTAATTAGGTTATTAATTAATTGTAATTAGCTAATTAATTAATTCTAATTTGGTTACTATTTAATTCTAATTAGGTTAGTAATTAATTCTAATTAGGTTAATAATTACTTCAAATTAGGTAATTAATTAATTATAATTAGGTTAATAATTAATTATAATTAGGTTAATAATTAATTATAATTATGTTAATAATAAATTCTAATTAGGTTAATAATTAATTCTAATTAGGTAATTAATTAGTTCTAATTAAGTAATTAATTAGTTCTAATTAGGTAATTAATTAATTATAATTAGGTAAGTAATTAATTATAATTAGGTAAGTAATTATTTTTAATTAGGTTAATAATTATTTGTAATTAGGTTAATAATTATTTGTAATTAGGTAAATAATTATTTCTAATTAGGTAATTAATTAATTCTAATTAGGTAATTAATTAATTCTAATTAGGTAATTAATTAATTATAATTAGGTAATTAATTAATTCTAATTAGGTAATTAATTAATTATAATTATGTAATTAATTAATTATAATTAGGTTAATAATTATTTTTAATTAGGTTAATAATTAATTATAATTAGGTAATTAATTAATTATAATTAGGTAATTATTTAATTCTAATTAATTAATTATAATTTAGTTATTAATTAATTATAATTAGGTAATTAATGAATGATAATTAGGTTATTGATTAATTATAATTAGTTATATTAATAAGCGAAGTAGTTATATTAATCAGCTGAGTAGTTATATTAATTAGCGAAGTAGTTATATTAATCAGCAAAGTAGTTATATTAATCAGTGAAGTAGTTATATTATTTAGCAAAGTAGTTATATTAATTAACGAAGTAGTTGTAAATTGCTTTTGGAATATACATTTTCATTACATTCTAGGTATGATAATGAATTTAGTTTGCAATCTACCTTGACCTCGGTTTGTAATTGAAGTTATGAACTTGAATTTAGTAGTTGAATATATTTTTTTGCATATTAAGTATTAGGGTTGTCATGAAATGACTACTCTCTTGAGTAAAGTATCCCCGGGTAGAGGGTTTTTGTGTCGGACCACCTACTTTCTTGGAGGCTTGCCTTGTCTAGAAAAGTGAATGGGGTAGGCTATTTGTCGCTCTGGGCTTACTCATGTGGAGATTTTCAATTTCATATAACTCTATGCTTTTACACGATGTGTTTGTGTACCTCATGCATATAATGCATGTGGATATGTATGAATGTGTTTGACTTCTATTTTTGGGTCAATAACACAAACTCTTGGGTTGTGTAAATAGTTTCACATCAATATGGTTTGAACAAATTGATTTCATGGATGGATTAGGATTCCAACAAAAATTACTAGAAGCATGCAAACATAAATTGAATCTTTAATCAGATTTAATTAATAAAAATAGTTTATTTTATTTAAAAAAGATGGTCGCTGCCTATATTTATTGCAACGGTCAAATAATTGAGACAGAACAAGGATGTAGTTATAGTATACATCCAGAAGTTGTTGTGATGCTTGCAGGATGTACAAATTTGGAAGTTGTGCAAAGGAAAATTCATCGGAAGTTAAAACTGGCGAGGAATGATGTGATAGAGTCCATCACATTCAGACATCTCCAATTTATAGATAGGTTTTGGCATATTCCAAATCTGGTAAATGATGATGATGATTGGGAATATATACTTTCATTGGTTAAGTATATACCTGAGAATAAAATGATGGATTTGTATGTCATTGTAGCTATAATGGAGGTTCCATCGACATTGGAAGTTGAACCATCTCAAATTCATGAGACTATGTCATATTTTCCTTCACATCAAGAAGTTCCATCAGCATCGGTAGTTGTTCCATCATTTACATCATCCATAGTTTCAATGGATAGTCCTCCACATACTTTAGATGCATTGGTCGATGAATTTGAGGATGATGACAATTTCGAAGAAGAAGATGAAGAGGAAGTTGAAGAAGAAGAAGAGCAGGCAGAAGATCAGTCTGTGCCAACTCATGTGAGGTTCAACCGACCATTGAACCATCCTCCACTATTGGCTTCATGGTCGACTGAAGGCATGAATTGCTTTCCAGAATTAGATTATTCAGTTATTACTCCGAGTTCATAATTTTCTGGAATCATCGGTGGCAAAAATCTAGTGGCAGATAAAGGTGTTCTATATATTGGCAGAGAGTTTGAGAGAAAAAAAAGCAATGAAAAATGTGATAAAACAGTATCACATTGAAAGACATTACTCATATGTTGTAGAAGAGTCAAAGAGGTCTTACAATTTGATCCGTTGTGACAAATATGAATCGAACTATCAAATGCATCTGTGAGCTATTATTGATAACACTTTTCACAGCTGACGCATCACTTCTCACAGCTGGCACATCACTTAACATAGATTGTTAAGCGATAGTTAACTGCCAGTAGTGAAGTGTATAGAGATTCTGTAGTTTGTTTATTAAATTAGGGAGTGATGCACAACCAATCCATGTTTTGGATTCATTGATCAATGAAGCCAAATAAACATCAGTATTCTTCCAAAACACTACATCAGTAGAAACAACAACAGAAATAACCATAATACATCATTTAAATGCACCTTCACACGACGCATAAATGTTTTCTTATACAGGTACATTCTTTTTTTTTTGAGTTGGTGTTGTTTGTTTAAAGCTACTCATGCAGTGCTAACAATTTAAAGGTTCACATTCAAAAACACAAAACCATTTGAACTATTAAATGAAAATGTCATTAGTCTTTTATAATGAAAGATGAACTTACAATGGCCACAAAACAAAAACGAAGAAACTCTGAACATCTTCTGTAATGACCCAATTTTTTTGAGTAAATTATGTTCCCTAATTTTTGTGGGTTATTATTTTTTCATTTAATAAAATGATTGTAATTAAAATGATATCATTGGGTTTCAACTGTTATATGACCATTGGTCAATAAGACCGTTGGAAACTAAATGTTACAATTATTGTCTATAAATACAAGTGATCTTGATTAATTAATATAAAAAAAAGATTTGATGGCCCCATCCAGTAGTCTCAGGCTGATCGAAACCCATCTGACAGAACTCGGAAATAAGGTAGCACCTTTGGGCTTTGCTCTGGTCCAAACCCAAGACGAACTTCATCGTGTGAAGCTGGAATGGAATCACCTTCGTGAGAAGTTCAATCTAATAGAAATCACTACTCGGGCAATGTTGGCTGAGCCTCCCCAAGATTCTATCACCCTAGCACACCTAACTCTTAGGTCCTATGATGGAGTTATAAGGGGTTATGTAACGAGACCGTAACTGCCTTGTTTAATCCGTTGATTTAAATAAAAATTGTGATTTCTTCTTATGGTGAATTTTGTGAATTTTCAAATGTCCGGATAAGTATAGTATGCATATTATTGGTGAATTTTAGAAAAATAATATTTTTAAAATATTTAGAAAATTATTTTCATAAAATGGAGTTCATTTTTGAAATCAGAGCATTGATATTGGTTAAGGTGAAATTTTGGGATTTTTTTGAGAAAGTTGAATTTTTAGTGAATAGTGCTTGATGAATAGTGTTTTTATGATTACTAAAAAGATGTTTAATTGTTAAATAACTTTTTTGTGAATTTATTTTCAAAAATCTGACAGACATGGTTGTAATTAAGGTGAAAAATGTGGTTCATTGAAATCAAAATAATTTTTGGTGAATAGTAATTTTTACCCCTATGAATAGTAATATGAATAGTAATATGAATTTTAATGTGACCATTATAATTAGTAAAATTTATTATTATTTTTATTTTCATAAGGTTATAAGGTATTGGAATGTTGACTAAATTTCAAGGTGTTAAAAAATGAGTTATAGACTTTGAATTATAATTATTGAATAAACTATGATTTTAATTAATAATTAAATTAAAAATATTTAAAAAATTGTTTTCAAAAAATGGAGTTCATTTTTGGATTCTACACATCGAAAAAGGGTTATGGTAAATTTTTGGGATTTTTCTGAAACGGTTAATTTTTCAGTGAATAGTAAAAATACATATTAGGGTTTTGGTATGTTTAATGATATCATGACTGCATCATGATGATGTCATGAGTTTTTTTGAGGTTCGGTCGACCAAAGGGGATTAATTATTTTATGAGGGGTCCCATGTGACCTAACACCATGGGAAATACCATGGGAAAGCCCATGGTTTTGAGAAAACCACTTGTGAGGTGTCCCTTGAAATTATTAGTGTCACCTCCCTTTCCTTATAAATACCCACCCTTACCTCATTTATTTTTTACTCCCAACTCTCCCCCAATGAATCTCTGGTCTCATTACCTCCCAAGGAGTCCTCCCAAGGTGCCCCCAATCCCTCAAGGTCCTGACCATCGAGTTTTAAGAGTTACGTTTTAAGGTAAGGGATCTCACCTCTCTCTTTTTTTCATGTATTCTCCTTTATGTCATTTATTTTAAGCTTCATGTTCTTATGTTGTGGATGTTCTTTTATATTCATCCTAATATTATTTTCATGTTCACATGATGAGAGACCCTCTCTTTCTCTCATCAATTCATTTTAATAATGTTTAAGTGGCATCGTTAGGCTGCCGAATTTTTGTAAGGGATCCTACCTCACTCTTTCTTTTCATGTATTCTCCTTTATGTCATTTATTTTAAGCTCCATGTTATTATGTTGTGGATGTTCTTTTATATTCATCCTACTTTCCTTTTCATGTTCACAAGATGAGATACACCCTCTTTCTCTCATCAATTCATTTTAGTAATGTTTAAGTGGCGTCGTTAGGCTGCCAAATTTTGTAAGGGATCTCACCTCTCTTTCTTGTCAAGTACTCTTTTGGGATGTCATTTCAATTAAGCCGCATGCCCTTATGTTGTGGTATGTTATTTTATATTCCTCTTACTGAACTTTTCATGATAATATTATGAGAGATCCCCTCTTACTCTTATCATTTCGTTTTATGAATGTTTATGTGGTGTCGTTAGGCTGCCAAATTTTTGTATGGGATTCTTCCACCCATCTCATTTTTCAAGTTATATTTTCATGTAATTTCTTTCAAGTTCCTCTTTTTCATGTTGGGGTATGATCTCTATATTCATCATACTGTTCTAATATGTTCACATGATTAGAGACCCTATTTAATCTCATCAATTCTTTTTTTTTTGAAGTTTTAAGTGACGTCGTTAGGCTGCCGAATTTTTCATAAGAGAAATCTTATTTTTGTCTTTCTTTAAAGTTTTTCATTTCATATGTTAAATCCTTAAAATTTCACTACCATATTCTTATATCCTTTATATCTTGTCCCGCTACTTTTTTATGGATCATTTATGAGTGGGTGACCCATGTCCCCTATCTTTTCAATGTTTTCTAAAACCCTGTAACATAGCTGTTATGCTGCAGAATTTTCGTCTTAAAATGTCTTTATATTTTTCTCAAATTATTTTATTTTATTAAGTGAATACTCAATGATATTTCTCTGATAATTCTATTTACATATATATCAAAATTTTCTATTTTAAATTCTGGTATTTACATACATGAGACCCGCTTTCCTTTTCCATGGGTTTAAAGTAACATAAAGATCACATCTTTAAAGAAGTTTTTAAACTGTTATGATTATGAAATGAAACCCATTTATTTTATGCTATGTGGGTTATTTATGAAATGTTTGATGATGATATATGTGGATCACATGATAATAAAGAAAAATTTAAGGGTGTTCCCTAATAGCGCTCCAATGCATTAGGTAATGATGTAATCTCTAGGGATTACAATTTTAACGTTACCTTGGTGAATAACCTTGGAATTTTTTTTTAAAATGGCACCTTGGGGATGGACCTTGGTGATATGTTCATGATTGTCTAAGTTAAATGTTGTAGCCACATCTTAAAGTTATGAATCATGTTCTTTCCATTATGATATGCCACATGATCTCTTTCTCATGCCTTAAAGCTATTTATCATGACTTTATTGATGTGTATCAAGTTCACATGTAAAATGTTTATCTTGTTTCCATTACTGGGCCTTCTTCTCACCCTTTTCTTTGATGTATTCTCCCAGGTTATGAGATGTTGTAATGAACTTAGGATGAATAATGAAGAAGCCATTGAAGTGTTTAAGAAGAATTTTTTATGTTGTTTTCATGTATTATGTTCCTAATTTCCAAGATACTAGACTTTAAAGATCCTCTGTTTTGTAAGATGTAATGAAAAGTTATGTTATAAAAAAATGGGATGCTATATCTTCACCCCAACACCCCAATATTGGAGACAACAACAGGCCCAATGTGTTTATGGTTCTTTCAATCATTAAATGATAAATTTCATATCTTACATGATAAATTTCATATATTACATGAAATTAATGTTTTTCTATTTGCACATTCAGATGGAGCTTCCACTTTTATCTGGCCAGGAGACGCACGTGTCACGGGATGTGTTGCCACGATGACCTGTTAGACATCTTCATGTTCAGAGAGCGCATCGTTTTTTATCATGAGGCACCACCGAAAGAGGGGGAGATGACTATTACATTAGAGGATGTCGCCTACATGCTGGGGTTACCTATCTATGGACATGCAGTTACAGGTGCCAGTACTAGCGATTGGGCTGCAGTCATACAGAGACTGCTAGGCATTGACGTCATCGGCGCATGGGGTTTCCTCCAGGGTTAGCACTTGCGCATGATGTGGCTTGATCAGCATTTCGACATAATTCCTAATGATGCAGATGAGGAGACACTTCTACAGCACACACGTGCATACATTTTGCGGCTGCTTAGAGGCATGTTGTGTGTCTGCTACTCCACCGCTTTGGTACACATGATGTACCTCCCATTACTTGAGGATTTGGATCAGACGGCTACATACAAATGGGGTTCCGCTATATTAGCACATCTGTAAAGATCTATCTTCACGAGTTGTCAGGCCGGTTCACATCAGATTGTAGGTTTCATGGTGTTAGTACATATGTGGGCTTGGGAGCATTTTCCACGCATCGCTCCTCGAGTTGTCGCACCGCTTTCACCGGAGCTACTTCAATACTGTCCTCGAGGACGATGGTATGTCTACGTCATTACATACAGTTATTTAGTACTTTTGTTATTTTTTTTATAAACTTACCATAGATTACTCTTTTTTCATCAGGTGGAGTCAGTCTCAGAAGTTTGCACATACTCCGAGACATAGTGTGCACAGCATCCGACAGATATTTGACGCCATAGTGCCATCTGATGTAAGTTAAACAATACTTTTTTGTAGGCAATTTTTTTTATCACTATTTTAAGTTATTTCAATATAATCTCAGTAACATTATCATGCTACTATATGACTTATTTTTTGAGTTTACATTTCAGGTTTCATGGACTCCTTATACAGATTATGTCTACACATCACTTCCACTATACTACACAGTTATGGTTGGAGATTGTGCTGCAGTGGTGCCACTCATTCACTTCAACATCATTGAGTGTCACCAACTAGACTGGGTCATGCACCAGTTCGGTTTTATACAGCATATCCACATGGCACCATGACAGTCTACCGAGTTTATAGCATCCCGCCTTTTATCAAATAAACTTTCATTACATTTTACAAAACCGAGGATCTTTAGGGTTTAGTGTCTTGGAAACTAGGAACTTAAAACATGAAAACATAAAACATTATTCTTAAACACTTGAAGGATTCTCCTCATGTTCATACTAGGTTCATTACTGCATCTCATAACCTGGGGACATACATCAAAAGAAAGGGTGAGCAGAAGGCCCAGTAATGGAAACAAGAGAAACATTTTACATGTGAACTTGAGATACTTCAATAAGGCCATGAAAAGAACTTTAAGGCATGAGAAAGAAATCGTGAGACATATCATAATAAAAATAAAATTTTTCATAACTTTAAGATGTGGCTACATAATTTAATATAGACAATCATGAACATATCACCAAGGTCCATCCCCAAGGTGTCATTAAAAACATTACCAAGGTTACTCACCAAGATATCGTGAAAATTGTAATCTCTAGTGGTTACATCATTACCCAATGCAATGTGGCGCTATCAGGGCGCACCCTTAAATTGTAATCTCTAGTGGTTACATCATTACCCAATGCATTGGAGCGCTATCAGGGCGCACCCTTAAATTTGCCTCTATTATAATGTGAGCCACGTATATCATCATCAATAATTTCATAAACAACCCATATAGTATAAAATAAATGGGTTTCATTTCATCATCGTAACGTTTTAAAAACTGCTTTTAAAGACATGATCTTTATGTCACTTTAAACCCACGAAAAGGGAAAGCGGGTTTCATGTATGTAAATCCCAGAATTTAAAATAGAAAATTTTGATATATATGTGAATACCCCTGTAGAAATAATATCTTTGAGTATTCACTTAATAACATAAAATAATTTTGAGAAAAGAGAGAGGCATTTTGAGATGAAAATCCTACAGCATAACGGCTACGTTTCGGGGTTTTAGATAACATTGAAAGAGAGGGGACATGGGTCAAACATTAATAAATGACCCATAAAACAGTAGAGGGACAAAATATAAGGTTTTTAAGAAAATGGTAATGAAATTTTAAAATATACCATATGAAATGAAGAATATTAAAGGAAGACAAAAATAATATTTCTCTTGTGAGAATTTGGCAGCCTAACGGCGTCACTTAAACTTCAACAAAAATTAATTGACAAGTTCAAATAGGGTATCTCATCATATGAACATAAGAGTCCAGTATGATAGATATAGATATAATACCCCAACATAATATAAAAGAACTTGAAATACTTGACATGAAAGTATAACTTTTTAAAAGAGAAGGGTGAAAGAATCCCTCAAAAATTCGGCAGCCTAACGGCGCCAATTAAAACTTCAAAAAAACATGAATTGACAAGGTCAAATAGGGTCTCTCATCATATGAACATAAGATTCCAGTATGATAGATATAGAGATCATACCCCAACATAATAGAAAGGAACATGAAAGACTTGACATGATAGTAGAACTTTGAAAAAGAGAAGGGTGAAAGAATCCCTCAAAAATTCGGCAGCCTAACAGCGCCACTTAAAACTTCAAAAAAAACATGAATTGACAAGGTCAAATAGGGTCTCTCATCATATGAACATAAGATTCCAGTATGATAGATATAGAGATCATACCCCAACATAATAGAAAGGAACATGAAAGACTTGACATGAAAGTAGAACTTTGAAAAAGAGAAGGGTGAAAGAATCCCTCAAAAATTCGGCAGCCTAACGGCGCCACTTAAAACTTAAAAATGATGAATTGAAGAGATAAAATGGGGTATCTCATCATATGTTCATAAAATATCAGTATGATAGATATATAGATCATACCCCAACATAATAAAAAGGAACTTTAAATACTTTACATGAAAATAGATCTTGAAAAATGAGAGGGGAGAAAGAATCTGTTACAAAAATTTCGACAGCCTAACGGCGCCACTTAAAACTTCATAAAAGGAAATAATGAGAGTAAGAGGGGATCTCTCATTATATGAACATAAAAAGGGCATTAAGAGGATTATAAAAGAACATCCTCCAACATAATAACATGGAGCATAAAAGGAATGACATAAAAGAGATCACTTGAAAAGAAAGAGAGGGGTCGGATCCCTTACCTTAAAATGTAACTCTTAAACCTCAAAGGATGGGACCTTGAGGGCTTGGGGGAACCTTGGGAGGACTCCTTGGGAGGTAATTAGACCAGAACTTCATTGGGGAAGAGTGGGGAGTCTAATGGATGAGAGGAGGGCTTGGTATTTATAGGGAAAGTGAGGGGACAAGGCATTAATGGCCAAGGGACACCTCACATGTGCTTTTCTCAAACCCATGTGCTCTCCCTTGGCATTTACCATGGAGTTAGGCCCACATGGGGCCCCCAAAACAATAATTCATCACCCTTGGCCGGCCAACCCTTAAAATATCTCATGACATCATCATGACACAGTTATGATGTCATTAAACATACTGAAACCCTAAAACTGTATTTTCACTATTCACTGAAAATTCAACTTTCTCAGAAAGATCCCAAAATTTCACCTTAATCAAATATCAATGCTCTGATTTCAAAAATGAACTCCATTTTATAAAAATAATTTTCTAGATATTTTTATTTTATTTTTTAAATAAATACACTATTCCCCGAAAATTCATTTTTTCAGAAAAAACCCCAAAAATTACCATAACATAATATCGGTGCTCTGAGTTCAAAAATGAAATCCATTTTATAAAAATAATTTTCTAAATATTTTTAATTTAATTTTTAATTAAAAAACACTATTCACCTGAAAAAAACTAATACTTGAATAATAATTTATGAAACCGCTATTTAACCATTTTATTGAATCACATTACTTAATCAATGTGCCTAGAATATTTTAAAACTTTCTTTAAGTGAGATTACTAATCCATTTGGTAATATTACTAATCCTAATCATAAAATCACTATTCATAATTTATTATTCATCAAAAATCAAGTTGATCTTATTAGACTCCAAATTTTGTACTGAACATAATTGTAGAAGACCATTTTTTTGAAAATCATTACACATTTTTAATTATTTAAGGTTTACATAAACATTTTTAAAATATCCTTTTTCTAAAATTCATAAAAAAATATGCATACTATATTTATCCGGTCATTTGAAAATTCATAAACATCATCATAAGAATAAATCCCAATTTTTATTTAAAACAAAGGATTACACAAGGCAGTTACGGTCTTCTTACATAGCCCCTTATCACACCAGCATAGGACCTAAGTGTAAGGTGTGCTAAGGTGAGAGAGTCTGAGGGAGGCTCGGCCATCATTGCCCGAGTAATAATTTCTATCAGTTTGAACTTCTCACGAAGGCGATTCTGTTCTAGCTTCACATGATGAAGTTTGGCTTGGGTTTAGTCCAGAGCAAATCCCAATGGTGCTACCTCCTTCCCAAGTTCTGTTAGATGGGCTTCGATCAGTCCAAGACTACTAGGTGAGGCCATAGAATCTTCTTTCTATAATAATTAACCAAGATTACTTGTATTTAGAGACAATAATCAAAATATTTTGTTCACAGCGGTCATATTGACCGATGGTCATATAACAGTCAGAACCCAATGGTCTCATTTTAATTATAATCATGTTTATCAAATAAAAATAAAATAAAATAACACATGAAGATAGGAAACAAGATTTATTCAAAATATTGGGCCGTTACAATCATCCCCCCTTAAGAAATTGCGTCCTCGCAATTTTAAAAAATTGGGTTTTGAAATTTCATTGAAAGTCCCACATCGGAAAAAGAGTCTGTGACACCATTACTTTAAAAGAAAGAAAAGGAAGTACAAAGGCCACCCGAGTTTACTCATACTTGGATTCCATGTAGGAAACATGGACATGGAGGAGAAAACAAAGGGTCACATCCTAAAGTAGAGTGATAGAAAACATGATTAGGAGGAAGTTAACCACTAGAAAATCCCAAAATTATGATGTGTGCAAGCGGTCTTTGATTACCTAGTAGGAAACGTAAACCAACAACGTTTTTGTTTTACGTTCCTTTTCATAACTTTGAGGAATTCATTTACAACATAGAACAAAAACATAAGGAAATATATCTACCTTCATGTAGAGTTTCATCCTTTAATAAGTTTCTACCCAAAACTAATCTTTTCTCCAAACTATGAGCATTCAAAACTACTTGGTCTCATCAAAACACAAGAATCATCTTCTAGAGAATCACATAATCCACAAAAGATTAACTATCTATTTCTTTTATCTTTAAACATTATCCCAAAAACCGAAAGGGTAAGGTAAAACAACTCTTCAAAAAGAAAGAATCCCATAGGAATGGAAACTACTTTTAAATCTTCAAAGTTCCATGGTACTACCCAAAGTTCATCATAGTACATTCCATAAATAACGGTCCTTAAAATTCCTCAAAATAAACCAAACTAAGATTGAAACCCAAATACAAGAAGGATTTGATAACATAGTCTCCCAAAATAAACTTCATTGTTCATCTCCAAACAACATCAACCACTCCTAACATCTTATAACAAAAGTATCTAACCTAAACATATTTAACCCAAGATAGGTTAATCATTCCCATAAGTAACCTAAATTACTATAAGTCCACCTTAAATTCATCGATTCTTCAAAATATAAGTCAACCTTACTCCTCAATGAAAATACCGTTGTAATCTATTTACCTCGATCATATAGGGTCCCCAAAATAGTGAACGTCTTCCAAAATAAAAATCATATTTTAATCCCCTAATCATCCCTGTCATATTAATACGACAATCGTCGCATTTCCTATCACATTGGTTGTTGGGACATGTTCTTCCATTTCCCACCATTCACTAAGAAGAGAAAGCATAATTAGGGGATTAAGTACTTAGCCAATAATCATGAAAAGGAACTGAAAGCATATAAGGATAACTTTTAGAAGAAAAGTATACCCTAACTTGTGATCCCCTAGGTTCCAATCTAGGTTATCCATGATCATATATTCTTATGTGAATATTTATTTTATTTTATCTTTGTTCCTTTAACAATGGTTCATACTAAGCTTATGAATTTACCAAAGCATATCCCCCGAGAGTGTCGTAACCAAGAGTGCAGCAAGGCCCGTTGTCGTGTACTAGTTCCTGTTCGAGTCTAGCTCAAAGTGGTGTTTTTGGGTTTTACCCCTATGTACATCTGTGCCAGATCCACCTCTACCTGCTCGTATCCAGACAGGGATGTATTTGCTTGGCAACCCCTTACTCAATACTCACCAAAATACCAGGAAGATTTCCTATATTTTAACTTTTCTATAGGCTTCTTCCTAAAGTTTTCATATCCTAATTTCCACAAATAACTAAACCATCCTTTGATACCGACTATAGCATCCCACCTTTTATCAAATAAACTTTCATTATATTTTAAAAAACTGAGGATCTTTATGGTTTAGTGTCTTGGAAACCAGGAACTTAAAACATGAAAACATAAAACATTCTTCTTAAACACTTGAAGGCTTCTCCTCATGTTCATCCTAGGTTCATTACTGCATCTCATAACCTGGGGACATACATCAAAAGAAAGGGTGAGCAGAAGGCCCAGTAATGGAAACAAGAGAAACATTTTACATGTGAACTTGAGATACTTCAATAAGGCCATGAAAAGAAATTTAAGGCATGAGAAAGAAATCGTGAGGCATATCATAATAAAAATAACATTTTTCATAACTTTAAGATGTGGCTACATCATTTAATATAGAAAATCATGAACATATCACCAAGGTCCATCCCCAAGGTGTCATTAAAAAAATTACCAAGGTTATTCACCAAGATATCATGAAAATTGTAATCTCTAGTGGTTACATCATTACCCAATGCAATGGGGCGCTATCAGGGCGCACCCTTAAATTGTAATCTCTAGTGGTTACATCATTACCCAATGCATTGGAGCGCTCTCAGGGCGCACCTTTAAATTTTCCTCTATTATAATGTGAGCCACATATATCATCATCAATAATTTCATAAACAACCCATATAGAATAAAAGAAATGGGTTTCATTTCATCATCATAACGTTTTAAAAACTGCTTTTAAAGACATGATCTTTATGTCACTTTAAACCCATGAAAAGGGAAAGTGAGTTTCATGTATGTAAATCCCAGAATTTAAAATAGAACATTTTGATATATATGTGAATACCCCTATAGAAAAAAGATCTTTGAGTATTCACTTAATAACATAAAATAATTTTGAGAAAAGAGAGAGGCATTTTGAGACGAAAATCCTGTAGCATAACGGCTACGTTTTGGGGTTTTAGATAACATTGAAAGAGAGGGGACATGGGTCAAACATTCATAAATGACCCATAAAATAGTAGAGGGAAAAAATATAAGTTTTTTACGAACATGGTAATGAAATTTGAAAATATACCATATGAAATGAAGAATATTAAAGGAAGACAAAAATAAGATTTCTCTTGTGAGAATTCGGAAGCCTAACGGCGTCACTTAAACTTCAACAAAAATGAATTGAAAAGTTCAAATAGGGTCTCTCATCATATGAACATAAGAGTCCAGTATGATATATATAGAGATAATACCCCAACATAATAGAAAGGAACTTGAAATACTTGACATGAAAGTATAACTTTGAAAAAGAGAAGGGTGAAAGAATCCCTCAAAAATTCAGCAGCCTAACGGCGCCACTTAAAACTTCAAAAAAAACATGAATTGACAAGGTCAAATAGGGTCTCTCATCATATGAACATAAGAGTCCAGTATGATAGATATAGATATCATACCCCAACATAATATAAAGTAACATGAAAGACTTGATATGAAAGTAGAACTTTGAAAAAGAGAAGGGTGAAAGAATCCCTCAAAAATTCGGCAGCCTAACGGCGCCACTTAAAACTTCAAAAAAAACATGAATTGACAAGGTCAAATAGGGTCTCTCATCATATGAACATAAGATTCCAGTATGTTAGATATAGAGATCATACCCCAACATAATAGAAAGGAACACGAAAGACTTGACATGAAAGTAGAACTTTGAAAAAGAGAAGGGTGAAAGAATCCCTCAAAAATTCGGCAGCCTAACGGCGCCACTTAAAACTTCAAAATGCTGAATTGAAGAGATAAAATGGGGTCTCTCATCATATGTTCATAAAAGATCAGTATGATAGATATATAGATCATACCCCAACATAATAAAAAGGAACTTGAAATACTTTACATGAAAATAGATCTTGAAAAATGAGAGGGGAGAAAGAATCCGTTACAAAAATTTCGGCAGCCTAACGACGCCACTTAAAACTTCATAAAACGAAATAATGAGAGTAAGAGGGGATATCTCATTATATGAACATAAAAAGTTCAGTAAGGGGATTATAAAAGAACATCCTCCAACATAAGAACATGGAGCATAAAAGGAATGACATAAAAGAGATCACTTGAAAAGAAAGAGAGGGGTCGGATCCCTTACATTAAAATGTAACTCTTAAACCTCAAAGGATGGGACCTTGAGGGCTTGGGGGAACCTTGGGAGGACTCCTTGGGAGGTAATGAGACCAGAACTTCGTTGGGTAAGAGTGGGGAGTCGAATAGATGAGAGGAGGGTTTGGTATTTATAGGGAAAGTGAGGGGACAAGGCATTAATGGCCAAGGGACACCTCACATGTGATTTTCTCAAACCCATGTGCTCTCCCTTGGCATTTACCATGGAGTTTGGCCACATGGGGCCCCAAAAACAATACTTCATCACCCTTGGCTGGCCAACCCTTAAAATATCTCATGACATCATCATGACACAGTTATGATGTCATTAAACATATCGAAACCCTAAAATTGTATTTTCACTATTCACTGAAAATTCAACTTTCTCAGAAAGATCCCAAAATTTCACCTTAATCAAATATCAATGCTCTGATTTCAAAAATGAACTCTATTTTATAAAAATATTTTTCTAAATATTTTTATTTTATTTTTTAAATAAATACACTATTCACTGAAAATTCATTTTTTCAGAAAAAACCCCAAAAATTACCATAACATAATATCGGTGCTCTGAGTTCAAAAATGAAATCCATTTTATAAAAATAATTTTCTAAATATTTTTAATTTAATTTTTAATTAAAAAATACTATTCACCTGAAAAAAACTAATACTTGAATAATAATTTATGAAACCGCTATTTAACCATTTTATTGAATCACATTACTTAATCAAGGTGCCTAGATTATTTTAAAACTTTCTTTAAGTGAGATTACTAATCCATTTGGTCATATTACTAATCCTAATCATAAAATCACTATTCATAATTTACTATTCATCAAAAATCAAGTTGATCTTATTAGACTCCAAATTTTGTACTGAACATAATTGTAGAAGACCATTTTTTTGAAAATCATTACACATTTTTAATTATTTAAGGTTTACATAAACATTTTTAAAATATCCTTTTTCTAAAATTCATAAAAAATATGCATACTATATTTATCCGGTCATTTGAAAATTCATAAACATCATCATAAGAAGAAATCCCAGTTTTTATTTAAAACAAAGGATTACACAAGGTAGTTACGGTCTTTTTACATAGCCCCTTATCACACCAGCATAGGACCTAAGTGTAAGGTGTGCTAAGGTGAGAGAGTCCGAGGGAGGCTCGGCCAACATTGCCCGAGTAGTAATTTCTATCAGTTTGAACTTCTCGCGAAGGCAATTCCGTTCTAGCTTCACATGATGAAGTTCGGCTTGGGTTTGGTCCAGAGCAAAGCCCAATGGTGCTACCTCCTTCCCAAGTTCTGTTAGATGGGCTTCGATCGGTCCAAGACTACTAGGTGAGTCCATCAAATCTTCTTTCTATAATAATTAACCAAGATTACTTGTATTTAGAGACAATAATCAAAATATTTTGTTCACAGCGGTCATATTGACCGATGGTCATATAACAGTCAAAACCCAATGGTCTCATTTTAATTATAATCATGTTTATCAAATAAAAATAAAATAAAATAACACATAAAATTAGGAAACAAGATTTATTCAAAATTTCGGGCCGTTACAGAGTTACATTCGATTTTGCTTATTGGTAGACAGACGATAGACTGGCGGCATCATCATGCATTTATATCAAGCTTTGGGACAGGCGTACCCGATTCAGTATCTTTCCACATGGATATACCACAACACACTCTCAGTTATCTAATCAGGGGGATTATACATACAGGTATCGACGTCACACCATCATGCACCTTACACGTTAGGGGATTGGCATTCAACAGTTGGTGTGTTTACTAAAATTTATTATTTTTGTTTAACTCATTTTTGATATTAATTTGAATGTTATTTCATTTGCAGGCAGATTTCATTGGTTATCTTGCACATTCCACACAGCCTTAGGAGAATGCATATATTCTGTGGGATGTAGTTCATCGGGATGTGGTGGCTCTATTCGATCATCTTCGGTTGATACGTGATAGTTTTTTTTGATAAGGAGCCATAGATATATCATGATCCATATCTTCAGGCAGAAGCACCTGAGGATGATGATGTCCCTGCTATGCCTGCGGAGGATGATGCACCGCCACCAGCTGGACGACAGAGACGAGCACATCCGGAGGGGCAGACGTGACAACATCGACATCCGAGAGCAGCTCCTGCAGATGTCGCCACACCACAGAGAGACGATCCGGCCTGACCGACTGATGATTTTGCACAGTAGGGAGACACTTATATACCACATATGGCGTCTCTACAGACTACTATGGACTTCGATCTGGGTGCAGTCACACAACTTATGGCAGCCCCCTCTCCTCCTGATGAGGCCTGCTACAGTACCTCATTTCTACCATTTATAGGAGCTTCAGAGCCATATGACACCCCCATATGATTTTGGGGTGTCCTCCTCACATGGTTTTGGTCAGTCCTCTACACAGCATCATAGGGAGGCACTAGAAGCACGAGAAGAGGAGGAACCCGCAGATAGGACACTAGAGCGACACATACGTCAGACGTGGAGGACGTGAGATTCAGACGCCGCATTGTGGTACCGGGGGGCATCGTCGTTGATGTTTTTGGATGTCATGTTGTATATATGAAAAAACTTATTTACTATGATAAATAATTGTTGTTTAAGACAAATAACAAGAAAATCAAAAATATAGAAAATACAAACTGATTTAAATTAACTTTTATATTATAAAGTTCAAGTACAATAGAAACAAAATTTGTCACACAGACAAAACATCTGATAATTTCTAGAAAAATTAAAAGAAAAACATACATATAGTAAACAAAAAATATTTTACATGACTATTTAAATATTTAAAAACATTACATTTATAATTATATAATAATAAATATATTTACAAATGTAAATTACTAATTAGTAATTAATTAATTAATAATTAAGAATTAAGAATTAATAATTATAATGACGAATAATAATTAATAATTATATTACTAACTAATTAATTATTGTATATTTAATAATTATATTTTATAGGCTTTCAAAGTCACATACTTGAAACATTTTTAAGTTTCAACTAAGTGATTTTGAAAGACTGTAAAATATTTTTTATCGACATTGTTTACGTAATTGGTTTTAATTTCATCTATTTAATATATGTTTAATCCATGTTTTAAGTTTCATTTATACTGGTCATATAGTTTATATTTTATAGGCTTTCAAAGTCACATACTTGAAACATTATTAAGTTTCAAGTAGGTGGTTTTGAAAGACTATAAATTATTTTATATCGACATTTTTTATTTAATTTTTTTATTTTCATCTATTTAGTAAATGTTTAATCCATGTTTTAAGTTTCATTTATATTGGTCATATAGTTTATATTTTATAGGCTTTCAAAGTCATATACTTGAAACATTTATAAGTTTCAACTAGGTGGTTTTGAAAGACTAAATTATTTTTTATCGACATTTTTTACGTAATTTTTTTATTTTCATCTATTTAGTATATGTTTAATCCATGTTTTAAGTTTCATTCATATTGGTCATATAGTTTATATTTTATAGGCTTTCAAAGTCACATACTTGAAACATTTTTAAGTTTCAATTAGGTGGTTTTGAAAGACTATAAATTATTTTATATCGACATTGTTTACGTAATTTTTTTAATTTCATCTATTTAGTATATGTTTAATCCATGTTTTAAGTTTCATTTATATTGGTCTTATAGTTTATATTTTATAGGCTTTCAAAGTCACATACTTGATAAAAATTTAAGTTTCAAGTAGGTGGTTTTGAAAGACTATAAATTATTTTATATCGATATTTATGTAATTTTTTTATTTTCATCTATTTAGTATATGTTTAATCCATGTTTTAAGTTTCATTTATATTGGTCAAATAGTTTATATTTTATAGGCTTTCAAAGTCACATACTTGAATCATTTTTAAGTTTCAACTAGGTGGTTTTGAAAGACTATAAATTAATTTTTATCGACATTTTTTATGCAATTTTTTTATTTTCATCTATTTAGTATATGTTTAATACATGTTTTAAGTTTCATTCATATTGATCATATAGATTATATTTTATAGGCTTTCAAAGTCACATACTTGAAACATTTTTAAGTTTCAACTAGGTGGTTGTGAAAGACTATAAAATATTTTTTATCGACATTTTTTATGTAATTTTTTAATTTCATCTATTTAGTATATGTTTAATCCATGTTTTAAGTTTCGTTTATATTGGTCATATAGTTTATATTTTATAGGCTTTCAAAGTCACATACTTGAAACATTTTGAAGTTTCAAGTAGGTGGTTTTGAAAGACTATAAATTATTTTATATCCACATTTTTTACGTAATTTTTTTATTTTCATCTATTTAGTATATGTTTAATCCATGTTTTAAGTTTCATTTATATTGGTCATATAGTTTATATTTTATAGGCTTTCAAAGTCACATACTTGAAACATTTTTAAGTTTCAAGTAGGTGGTTTTGAAAGACTATAAATTATTTTTTATCGACATTTTTTACGTAATTTTTTTATTTTCATCTATTTAGTATATGTTTAATCCATGCTTTAAGTTTCATTCATATTCGTCATATAGATTATATTTTATAGGCTTTCAAAGTCACATATTTGAAACATTTTTAAGTTTCAACTAGGTGGTTTTGAAAGCCTATAAAATATTTTTTATCGACATTGTATACGTAATTTTTTAAATTTCATCTATTTAGTATATGTTTAATCTATGTTTTAAGTTTCATTTATATTGGTCATATAGTTTATATTTTATAGGCTTTCAAAGTCACATATTTGAAGCATTTTTAAGTTTCTAGTAGGTGGTTTTGAAAGACTATAAAATATTTTTTATCGACATTGTTTACGTAATTTTTTTGAATTCCATCTATTTAGTATATGTTTAATCCATGCTTTAAGTTTCATTTATATTGATCATATAGTTTAAATTTTATAGTCATTAACAATATTGTTGTTATTACCAATTTGTTATATGTTTAACAATATTTCAAATTTATTTATAAATAATTACTTATAACTATATAAACATAGATTAGTAATTATAGATTTAAAATTATTTATATATGTACAAATATATAATTATAAATATATAAGTATAACTATAATTACAATATAATTCTAAATATAATTCTAAATATAATTATACACACACACACACACACACACACACACATATGAATATTAAATATATTTATAAATAAATTTTAAATATATATGTAACAATATTTTCATAATTATATATTTATAAATATATTCATATTTATATAATTATAAATATTTATTTATTAAGATTAGTTTATAATTATATAATTACAAATATATTTTTTATTTAAAAAATATATATAAATAGATTTATATTTATAAATATTTATTTTTAATTATATATATACAAAATTATATTTATACACACACATATATATAACTATTTATAATTATAATATTTTTAATATTTATAGGTTAATATATAAATAAAACACACAAATCGGAAAAAAACCCATATATTTTATATAATATAACTATATAAATAGAAATAAACCATATAATTTTAATTTAATACATATTTTTTATTTACAAAATTTTATATAAATTTATAAATTTATATAAATAATTATATATAAGGTTTATTTCATTATTTTATTATATTATTAAATAAGGTTTATAACTATAGAAATATAAATTTATAATTATATAATTATAAATATAATTATAAATATAATTATAAATAAGTTAACATTTTTAAATACATATTTATAAGTATATTTTTAAAAAATTTATTTATTTTGTAATTATTTATTTAAAAAGGGATCGGGTGCCAAAAAAACCAAACAAAAAAAACAATAAAAGGGAGGGGTGGAAAACAAAAAAAAACAATAAAAAGGAGAGGTGCAAAACCAAAAAAAAAGCAAAAAAATAAGGGTGGGAAAGTGTCCCTTGAAGTGTTGCTAGCCGCCCGAAATGTTGAGTCCCACACCCATTACCCTAATTAATTTCACTCTAATCACATTAAAAAAAAAAAAAAACCCCCCCGTTGCGGCCAAATTTGCCCCGGTTCTCCTGCCTCGAAGGCGCTGTCGGAGGGGGAGGTTTCTGTGGGTCGTGAATCTTCATTCCCATTTCTCAGGTCTCCTGGGCCTACGGATTCATCAGGCAGAGGGTCTGGTAAGAGGACGTCGGCACTGTGGCTTTCTAGCTTGGAATCCCGGGAGGTTCACTCTAACCTAATCATGTGGTCCCTGGCTCTCCCCGGGTCCCCTCCTGCTCTCAGCGGTGTTTCCTCCGACAAGCAAGCCGATGACCGTCCATGGATAAAGATTGACTTTTTCTCATTTTCTCTATCTTCCTCGGATATAGTTTTATCACCAAATCCAGCACTGGTTCTCATTTCTTCACAATTGTCTCCAGTGTTTTTACAGTGTTCCCTACATTCGGAACTGGCTTCGGCGACCCCTACAGTATCTCGTTCTAATTTGGTTCCTGAGGGTGTGTCAATGGAAGTGGTGTCTCGGCGTGTTTCTCCTCAGTGCGCGTTCCTGGTCTCAATGCTCCAAGAGGATGTGGAGCCATGCTTTGCTGGGTCAATTTCTTCAGTGCAACAGAAGATGAGGAGGGCACCTTCAAGAAGTGGATCCTCCTACCAAAGCCGAGCAATATTCGCGAAGGTGTTGTGGCCCCAGTTACATGGTCTAAGGCGAAGGAGGCTACTGCTCGACCCATGTTCTCCTCCCCTGGTGCCCCCTGTTTTAAGCCCAGGAAAATCAATGTGTAATGCTGTCTCGGATAATATCGAATCAGAGAGGGATGGGGGCACAGGCTAAACATAACCTTCTGTCTGCGGAAGCCAAGAAATCTCGTGCCCCCATTGTGGTTATTCTAGAGCCGAAGAAAGACCTCAATAAACTCCCTTGCCTGTTGAAGTAGCTAGGTTTCCAATCGTATGTGCATGGGTTCCGAGTTAACTCCTATATCTGGATTTGTAGGAAGAATTCTTTTATGGTGGAGGTGATCCGCTTTTCATGGCAGTGTATCCACACAAAAGTATCCAATTCGAAAGGCGAGGTGTTGTGGTCCTTCGTTTATAATAGCACTGAGGTACGTGCGGGGCTTAAGCTCTGGAGATTTCTTAATACGTTCTAGCGAGGTTCCTTGCCTTCATTCGTGGGGGCGATTTCAACATTATCAGCGATCGGTCTGAGAAGAAGGGAGGATCCTCCATGTACATTGGTGGGATTTAGAAATTCAGGGACTTCACTGCCTCTGCAAGCCTCTATGATTTGGGGTTCAAGGGGAGCCGCTTTACCTTGGGCAATAATTGGAGGGGTACCAGCCCAATTTGGAGCAGGTTGGAAAGGTGCCTTGCGAACCTTCAAGCCCTTGATTCTTTTGGCCTCACTTCAGTTACTCATGTTCCTCGTTCACTCTTGGATCATTCTCACTTGATGGTGGAGATTCATGCGCACGGGATGCCACGTGGGAGCTAGGCCTTTATTCTAGCTAGCAGCTGCCACCAGACACCTGATTTCTTGCCGATGGTGAGGAGCACGTTGGAGGGAAGAGAGGATGGTGGGCCCTGGTATGGTTTGTCCTACCGCCTTAAACATATGAGGAAGGATATTATGACTTGGATGGGTAAAAGACCAAATGATTGAACGGGGGTGACTCTATCCAAAGGGACATTGATAGGTTGGATAAGGAACTGATGTTGGATTGGAAGGGGGACACGTTCACTTCTCTTTGTGATAAATGTGCCTTCCTGGCAGAGAAACTGATTGAGATTGAGAGGTAGCTCAAGCAAAGATCTCAAGTTTAGTGGCATATGGAGGGTGACTGCAACAGCAGCTTCTTTAACGCTTGCCTTAAAAAGAAAGAAACCACGAGGATAAACATTCTTCTGAAAAATGGTGATTATACGGATGATGTGGACGTTGTAGAATGTTTGGAGCTGGAGAATTTTGAAAGGCTTCTAGCTGGAGCAGCTCATGCAGACAGTGAGATTTATGGTGGTAGCGAGGAAATTGACTCCTTTTTGGAGAGCGTTCCAAGGCTGCTGGGGGAGTGTGAGAATGAGTTGATGATGACAATTTCGAAGGAGAAAGAGATTAAGAAGGCAGTGTTTGAAATTCCAATGGATTGTGCCCCTGGCCGGGATGGATTTCCAGCAGGATTTTATGTGAATGCATGGGACATTGTTTGGCTCAAGCTGGTGGAAGTTTTCCAAGATTTTTTCTGGGGGGAGCTTTCAGTAAGGGCATGAGAGCTTCAAGGGTCGTGCTCATTCCGAAGATCAATGATACCACAAGCATTGGTCAATTCAAATCCATATGCTTGTGTAATGTGTCTGACAAGATCCTGGTGAGTCTCATTGTAAGGATAATGGGTAGACTGATTCCGACTCTGGTCTCTAAGGAACATCGAGGCTTCATTAAGGGCCGCAACAACCAAGGAGCGGTGGGAATAGCTAGTGATCTAGTTAATGATATCAATCGGCGCTTGATTGGATACAATGTTATTTTTCAAGCTGGTATGGATAAGAAATATGAAAAAATGGAATGGTCTTTTATTCCTTGGGTGATGCATAGGTTCGGCTTTTAGGAATGGGCCTACGACCTCTGTTGTTAGTGCTTCTCTACGCCTTGGTTGTCCATCTCACTCAGAGGGAAGTGCATCGACTTCTTCAATACTGTTCGGGGTGTGAAACAGGGAGACCCCCTTTCTCCAAGGGTTTACATTTTGGCACAGGACGCTCTTTCTAGGAACCTTCAGAGAAGAACGACAGATGGTTGTTTGAGGCCGTATGTTGGGCAGAAGGGCAGGGAGGTCATCTCACATGTTATGTATGTAGATGATGTTTTATTCTTCACTAATGGTAGTCGAAGGTCCTTGATTGCTCTCATGGAGATCTTTTCCAGTTATGGCAGGGCAAGCAGATAGATTATCAACTCAGCCAAGAGTCACTTGTATATCTCTACCAAGTGTTCTGCCCGGAGATGCAAGGCCATTCAAGGCATTTTGGGATGTCAACAGAAGATCATTCCCATGATATATCTCAGGGTTCCTTTATATTTTGGGTGGATCAAGAGGGCCCTCCTTGAGGGAGTTACTGACCGAATGATGGGAAGGATCTACAACTGGAAGGGCATATTTCTATCCATTGGTGGGGTTGTAACAGTGATAAAAAACATTCTCTCTTCTATCAAGATGCATATATTTTTCATTATCCAGCCTCCCAAGGGAATAGTGGAAAGGATGGAAATGACCCAGACGACCTTTCTATGGGATGCTAATCAGTCGGGTCGGTGCCATTGGTCCTCTTGGGCCTGGATGGCCAAACCGATTGAGGATGGGGTAGTGGGGCTACGTGATATCATTGCTACCATGTAGGGCATGCTAAAAAGCACAGGGCACATCCCTCTCGACAGGGATAGTGCTTGGTTGGGTTCCTTGAGGAACTTTGTGGATCGGATCATTGGATCATTTGGAGAGGGGAAGTTGGATTTTTTAAAGACAACTGGGTGGGGGAACAAATGTTTTTTTTCTGGATGTCCTACCCAAGATATGACCTTTATGAAAGCCTACAGTCACCCAACGTTCATCAGGTCAGTTTTGAGCCAAGAATAGGAGAATGCATTTGACGGTATATGCATGAATAAAGAAGAGGATAAGTGCAGCTTCATTGGTTCATGCTCGGGTAGGGTCTCCATTTGGGGCTACAGGGAGTGGAAGAGCACGAAGAATAGTCATGGTGATGGAGAGGACAAAATTAGGTGCAAGGATATTCCATCCAAAATGAATTTTCTGCTCTGGCATGTCAAAAACAGAGCACTACCTACGGATGAGAACGTCCAAAATAGGGGAATCCTTTTGGCATCCCGCTGCTTCTATTGCAAGGCAACAAAGAAGGAATCAATGACTCATCTTTTTTTTTTCTAGAGTGAATGGGTGACAGCAATCTGGAGCATGTTTACTCCTCTGGTTTGCTCCATTTTTGAGCATTTCTCATTTTAGGATCTCCGCTCCTCTTGGTTTCTTAGTGTGACAAATAGAGACTCAGAATGAACGGTGTGGTCATCTATTCTTGCATACATTTTCTAGATTATTTGGGAGTCCAGGAACAACAAACACATGGGATCCCAGAGCTCGATCTCCTTGCTTCAGTTGACAGTGAGATCATTGGTATACCATTTGGTCTTGCTATCAAGGATTGATCAACACTCGTCTTTGGTGTGAAACTTTCTGGGATGGTCTCACGCTCCAGGTTTTTTTAGGGGAGGTTGGTCAGATGGCATCCTCCTTTTTGCGGTCTCAAACTAAACGTGGATGGCTCCTGCATGCATGGAAAAATGAGAGGCGGTGGGGTTTTACGTGACTCGGGCCGATCAGTGCATCTGGCCTTCAGTGCATCCTACGGTATGGGTAATTTGCTGGGGGTGGAGGCTCGGGCCCTTCTCTCAGGGATCACTGTTTGCAGGAGTTAGGGATTTCAGGTGTCGGAAGTGGAGTCAGACTCGGATGTTTTGGTTAAATTTGTTCAGGGATGGTTGGATGTGCCTTGGGAGCTGGCTTATATCGTCAGGAGGTGTGCTTTGGAGACCAACCAAGGATAGAACACGCACCATAGTTGGAGGGAGGGCAATTTTTTTTGTGGTTGCGCTTTCGAATATTGTGAGTTCCGAAGAGGAGATCATTATTTATGAAAATATTTGGCACCATTCCTATTGAGTTTTGGTCATTTATGACTGAGTATGCCTTAGGGTTACTTCATTATTGGTCTCCTTGAGTTTCTGGGATGTATTTTTTTTGGCGTTGGACCCTTTTTCCATTTATATAAAAAACAATTTTCAGTCAAGCAGAAACAAATTTCTTAATGCAGGTAGTAATCCGCATGTAAGCATAAGAGATGTTTAAATTTTATAATAAATTAAAAGGATATATAAAATGGTTATACCATTAACATTAAAAATTTAATTATATTTTATATATCGTTTCCATTATTTTATCAATTTTTTATTATATTTGGAGGAGGTTCATGGTGAAAAAAACATGAACATGTTTAATATGATCATGTACGTCTTCCTAGGATAGTATCTTTTGAGTGACAAACTAAGGATTCTTGTATGGGTATTTAAGAAACACTAGTGCCACTACAATGTGTGTGTGAGTTATTACAGTATTTTGATATATATATATATATATATATATTCTATGGAGATCATGTAGTGAGGACAACTTAGTAGAAGAGGTTTTCTTTTATAAGTGAGGGGTGTGGAATCCATGTATATACTATTAGGATTATAATAACTTTTTGTCATTTTCATGGGAAGGTAGATCTGTATGGAAACCATTCAATGATTTGATATGTTATGTTCTCAATAAACATCAAAAATTATATTTACAGAGTTTTATTGATTTTTTTTTAAAAAAATCTTCATGTTTAATTCCCTTCTTATGCCTTTATCCCATACTATGTTGAAAGACAATTAAAAATCTAACTCTATTATAAAAAATATAGAATTAGACTTTTTAGATTATTTTAATATGTTAATCCTCAATATTGAATCCATTTTACATGATTCATTTTATATAATAGAGAAATATGCTTTTAAAATCTGTATGAATAACCTAATAAAAAACAGTCTTTACAAAATTTTCATTTTTAAGCTTCATAGTGATTTAATTAAAAAATGATGAATATTTTAGATTCTCATTGAATTAATTGATTTATGTTCAAATAAGGTAGAAATATTTCTCTTTCCAAAAAAATGGAATCCTAAATCAACATTTTGACTACTTTATTAAAATATAATAATGAACAATAGTTTTTCTTCAAATCAAAATATTAGATAGATTTCATAAAATTAATACATATATTTATATGTTCAAAATTATATTTTTTTAATTACATTATATTTCGTTTTAAATATATATTTACACTATACAATGTTTTATAAAATGTTAATGCATTCTTATTTCATGATAATATCATAAAATGTCCTTATTTTCAAAATCAGTATCTTTACATATTCACCTCGAAGAACCAATTTCAGACAATACCAAAATATCACATTATGATAATTTTGAAATTTTGAATTCAAAAATAATTAAAATTTATTTAAAATTCAAATAATTGATATTATAAAATAATATTCTAATTCAGAAATATACAATATAAAATAAAAAGAGTTCATTTTAAAAATTCATTTTAATTTAGTCCTAAATAATAAAATTAAAAATTATTAATTTTTCTTTAATCATTCTATGGATGATATAAATTTATTTTAATAATAATTATTGAAATTTTATCATTTAATTTTATTTATATCATCTTCATAACACTAGTAAAATCAATAAGAATAAAAAATTCAACATCATTGTTCAGAAAAGATTCTTCAGAATCAATTTAAATAGTTATAAGAATTTAACCCCTTTTACATAGTAAATTAATTTATTTATATAGTAATAACTAAAATTGTATACAATAATAATGAATTATTTAGTTATGGCCATTTTTGTGTAAATCAAAATCCGTAGAACACCTTAAATTTATTAAAGATATAGTATTCTAAAATCATAGGGTGTTTCAATCTTCACCCTTAAAAAATTCCCCGATAATAATTCTATTTATCACACAATAATAAAAATTGAAATGGTTATCAGAATTGTTTTTAATACAACGATGATATATTATTCTTAAAATATTTTTTAGTACCATGAAACTCAACTTTTACCCTGAAATTAAACAAATCCATATGTTTTATTTCATTCCAACCATTTGATCCAAATACCCCTTATGAAGATGTAATAAGACTAATATAATGGAAGTCATTTTGATTGGGTGTCCATATAAACCCTTTAATTAATTTTGATCATATGTAATGAGATATCTATACCACATAAATTGACATTGAATCTTTGAATATATATCCAATCCATTCATAAAATCACATAAACATTTACAACATAGAGTATAACATGATCTATAGGAATCACATTCATAGAAAAAACTACTAGAAAAGGGTAAGAGTCAAATGTTTCAATCATCACAAAACAATTATTAATAATGGATAATTAGTTATTTAATAAATGTTTTAGTGACATTTTATCCTTAGAAAATTTCATGATATAAAACTGAGTGTAAATCTGGATTCAAATAGTAGATATTTAGTTCTTGATGGGATGATGTGTTTACCTTACTATACATCATTATCTTGAATAAATTTACCTAATTTTTTCATTATAGTTTCATTTTTTTCATATTCATAGGAGGTTGTTGATGTTATTTATTATCATTAACCATTGTTTTCGTACACATGGTAGCATATTATCAGTGACCGTATAATTGAAACATTTTAGTGTGGGTAGAACCATATGAATCACTATCCCCCTTCAATTCCATTAGATTTTTTTTATAATATCCTCAATATTTCAATCAATGATGACATTCTGTTTCACATTTGAAAAATTTACCACTAACATGGAAATTGATTCTTCCATTCCCCATCCCAACTTTCTTGAGTCTCTATGATGAATTTTATTCCATGAATTGGTAGTATCATATGAACATCCTTGAAACTCTATTTTTATCTCATTTGATGTTTTTTGGGATAGCTTTCATAACCCCCTCCCTCCAAAGATACCCCACCCCCCAGGGATGGCAATGAAGACATGAAGATTTTGACCCCCGAGTCCCACCTCTTGTAGGCCCTGAGGTGGTGACCAACACCAAGGCAACAACAATCATACAAAATGGAAAGAATTTCCATTTTTAAAGTAAACATGATTGGGAGATAATACGTATTACCCCCAAAACAACTCCATGAAATATATTAAAGAAAATCATGATCCATCCCACATGCATGTTTAAAATAAAACCGCTACAAATACAAATAAACTACAAAGTATGTGCCAAAAGTAATGCTATGTAGTGACCGAACAATTACCCCAAAGTCCGAGCTAGTAATGCCCACCATTGTCCCCGTAGTCCTCCTTGAAACCTAAAATAAATTTTATATGTAAAGGATTAGAATACAAGTATACTTAGTAGGAAAACCAATGTACCTCATGCTAATGCGAGAGAAGCATACTAATGTCCCTCATGAGAAAACAACAGAACAAACCACACCTAACAAGGTGTACCTACCATCCCCACCTCACCCAGGCATGCTCAACAGGTATCACAAATTAGGTAAGGTAATATAGTGAGCACATCAACGATAGCATACCCTGAACCACTTTCCCACAGATTTTTCACTCTCACACTCTAACTGAAAACATCATAATGCTACCTCCTCTTTCGAAAGAACCGCGTCACAACCGTCCTACAAAGAGATTGGTTGCATAACACATCACATCCAACGTGCACACACATGGGCCATATACCACATACAACCTTGTGCACACACACCTGACCCACACAACCTCTTCTCCCCCATAAAAACCTGGACCACACACCACATCACATCCCACTTACATACACTTGGGCCGCAACACATATCATCCTTAAGACACAATGAAAACACAACTCGCCACATCCTGATGACTCCTGGGAAACACAACTCGCCCGAAAAATTTTGTCATAGCAATCCACATCCAACCCAATGAATCTTGAGATATCACCACCTAGAAGAGATATCAGGGAAGATATGATGGCCACCCACCCATTATCCAACTGTGATGATGGAAAATACACCACCCCCCATGATAATAGGGTTGTTTGGCACATGGTTCTCAACAAGGGTGGGGTGTGTAATGAAATCAAAAAGGAAAAAAAGTGTGTATATATATATATATAATTTGAAACACTCAATCACAACCCATGGGGTTATCCAACAAAAATCTACTCAAGATACCACGTCTACTGCTACCTCTAAATGCACAACAACACACAACATGTCACAAACACAATTCATACACCCAACCAATTCAACTAACCAATTATCATCCTTTATTAAACAATTCAATTATTCATTTCATCACTACCTGGGAAACTAATAAATAGAAGATGAAATAGGAATCACAACCAAAGTCATATCAGAAGGTGAAGATCCATATAAACTAAAGTATCTTCTCATTCCCCTCCATTTAAAACCATCCATACTATGACATATATTCATCTTGTAATAGAGGTAAATCTGTTTACATGCTACTCAAAGAGATATTTTGGGGTAATTACCCATACCAACAACTATCGTCATCATTCATCAAAGTCACCCCAACCAATCCCTCATTTAACCAGAAATAACCACCAACTCACAACTGCACCGAGCAACACATCTCACCCCAACCATTCTCATCATCCCTACTATATAATCACCCAACACCCATCACATTCAGCAACATAAAAATAGAACAACCTGACGGAATCCCCAATGCAAAACACTACCCACACATTCTAAAATAAAAATATCTCTCAAGTTGAGATTCCATTACACCACCTGAAACATAGACATCACACAGTCATTCCCAAAAAAAACTACTAAAACACATGTTAGAACAAACACACACACACAAAACACCACCGTACAAACCAAGGTAAATAATATCTATATTTATCAAGGAATTTCTCATTCAATTTCCTAATGTTAATTCAGGGGTTATCATATAAACATTTTGATACTGGGGAATCCATTTAATCGTTGAGTGTTTGGGGTTAACAAGTTTCTCATAACGGCGACTCAAAATTCAACAATCTACTTGCATTCCATAGTATAGATGGTTCATAAGAAAAGACCCCAAAAAACCATGATTTTAAATAGGCATATATCCCATACAATTCACAACTTCGACAATAAAAAAACAAGAACATCATACATCTCTTTCCCAAACCCCTTTATATTGATCTTAGCTGATTTAATTATCATCATTAATATGAATTCAACATTTATTTCATGAAACATTGATACACCCACCCCACATGATGCACAAATAAAAGAGAGACGAAGGAAAACCTACATAGAAGAGAAACTGACAAGCAC
The DNA here is from genome assembly GCA_963277665.1 of Viscum album. NCBI lineage: Eukaryota > Viridiplantae > Streptophyta > Magnoliopsida > Santalales > Viscaceae > Viscum > Viscum album. The sequence continues at coordinate 538,848,165 of OY728130.1, read as the reverse complement.
TTCATTAATGTGGGGGTGCACGTGTAGCGTGAAAAGACACCCCGTAAAACGTGATCCAGAGGCTACAACACAAACACATGACTCCACAAGGAAAAGAGTTTCAAGGTGCACCAATATAAAAGGAAATTGCAAATGGAATAGAATATCTCGTCTTTAGAAATTCCAGATCCCTTATCAATGAGAGAAACAATTTTTAAAAGACATTAAAGGTGGATCTTGACAATTAGAACATATTTTGGAATTTTAAAGGAAGATTCAGGATTTTAGAAGATATCTATTCAATGAAACTGCCCCAAAAAACATTAAATATGATATTTAAATCATTAAAATTCAAAGGAAATGTCAACGGGGAAAACTAGAAAAACTGGAGAAACTGGAAAAATGAAAAACAGTTGTAAATGAATCATCATTAGGTGAGTCACTGGTGCATGTATCTGGTGAAAATTAAAATTAGAAGTGCTTTTGGTTGATGAGTCATTATTGGGTGACTTTCCATTGGGTGATATACCAGTGGCTGAGTCACCATTGGGTGACTCACAGTTGGATGAGCTACCACTGGAAGAGTCATAGTTGTACAAATCATTGTTGGACGACTCACCACTGGGTAATTCACCATTCAATGAATTACTACTGGAGACTGACCTTCATGACCTACCATTAGTGACTCATCATCACAACTCACCGGTGTGAGTCACCGTTCTGACTCACTGGTCCTAACTCATTGGTCATGAATCACCTTCGTGAGTCACCGATACAAGTAACCATCGCTATGTACCATTGGAGGATCTTTAAAAACATGAAAAAATTAGGATAAGTCACCTTGACCTCCCAGAACACCTCAAACATCATATTTTCATAGTTTAATGGAATAGAGAGGTTCATTCCATTACATCAGATACCTCTCAAAATATTCTCACCCCTGGTAATTCAGAACCAAACCCAAAAATAATATATGGGTCCAAAAAACCACCCCTTGAGACATCTTTTAAGGATATTGATACACATGAAACACTTCTAACAAACAAAAACATCAATATTCAATGATAAAAAAACCTTTTCTATTTAAAAGCTGGTGTGAAAACCTCCGCATCCAAGAACACCTCCTCCTATATTTGTTAACCCAACCAACCAGAAGACACACCACAAAAGCACAACAACCACATTGTATGTATAGATAAATAATGGAATTCCCTCATCCTTGTCAAGATAATATCTACTCTAGGTGAAACTAACTCCCTTGTACATGTTTAATCGCATTTCAATTAATGTGTCTCAATTAGGAATCTGGTCCCCCCTCATCACATGTTACAACATTACCACACATTGCGGAAGGTGTAAATAACCCATCTCATAAAAAACAAGGTTCAAGAACTACATATAAAAACAATAGAACAAGGAAAACTCAAAATAACTCTTGGTACCGAGCCTGTATTTGTGCTTCTCACTCCCAAGTACTTTTCTCCATGCCACTATGCCTTCACAACACACAAACCAAAGGAATGGTCCATCAGTGCAGCACCATCCCCGATGATCCTAGAACTCTATTGGATGATCCACATACTTCTCATCATACTCGATATGTGACTCCCCCAGTCTATGACATGTGAGTCACCATGGAGACACAGAAAAATCAAAGAGGTGTGAAACATGTCGCGAATCATATCCAACTATGGTGGCAGTGCCAACTGGTATTCCACCACATTAAGATGACCCTACACCTTGAAGTTCCCAACAAACCTAGGAGAAATCTTACTCCCTCTATCAATTCTCCACTGCCCTCTTTGAGGTGAATACTTAAAGAACACATGGTCCCCAAACTCAAACTCTAAAGGCATTCTTTGATGATCAAAATATGACTTTATCCGGACCTATGCTGCTTTCATCCTATCACGAACAATCTTAAACTTCTCTATCATGCTCTACACTACCTCAAGACCAAGAGGAGTTGTATCCATAGCCTCTGTCTAGCAGAAAAGATAATGACATGACCCCATACAAATCTTCATATATAACCATTCCAATGAAAGAGTGATAGATTTTATTATAATCAAACATAGAAATGGGTATTTATCATACCCAAGACCTGCCAAGTCCCATGGCACATTCATGCAACCTATCATCCAGCTTATGGATAGTCTGTTCTGCCTTCCCATATTCCTAAGGATGGAATGAAGTGATGGTGCATAACTAAGTGAAAGAGGCATGCTAAAAACCCTTCTAGATTCATGAGGTAAAACATGTATCCAAATTTTAGGCAATGGATCTCTAAACTCACTAAAGTCGTACCACCTAATAAAGATACTTCTTTGCTGAGGCATGCACTGCTCCTGAATCCTCAATCTCCAAGAAGTGGGCCAATTTCATCAGTTGATCCAGCACTATTAAGAAGGAATCATAGCCTCCCTAAGACCTAGGTAACCATGTGATTAAATAATATGAGATATCGACTCACTTCATCTCGAGGAAATCTATTGGATAAAAAAATCACCAAGAACTCAGTGATCATCCTTCACATACTAGAAAACTAAGAATTTTTTCACATAATACTCCACATACAATTTCATCATACACCACCAAAACTACTCTCTAAAGACATGCTTAATCTTTGATACTCTTGGGTTTACCACACAGGGTTATTTTTAAATCTCAAAGGGGACTTCCTTGCATATCATGAATAGAACATACATTCTTACATGGAACAAAATCAGATTAAAACTATCATTTGAACATCCCTATGGATCATTTCTGTCGTCAACGTGATCATGCATCTCCTCAACCTCTGTGTATCCCCATTGAGACTCCTTCTCCTGCAACATCAGAGAAGTCTGAATTGTTATTTGGAACAAAAAAACTCTTTCACCATCCTATCCCATTTATAAGTTGATGGATAAAAACTTCTCCATTAAATTCCTAGAATCCAAAGATTCTTGAACAACCTCCTTATGTGACTTCTTACTCAAGGCATTGACCATGACATTCACCTTTCTTAGAGTGTAGGATAACTCAAAATCCTAGTTCTGAAGGAACTCCAACCATCTCCATTGTTGCATGTTTATATATTTATGGTAAAAGACATACCTCAAACTCTTATGATATGTGAAAAACACAAAGAACATCCCAATGAGGAAATTTTTCCACAAAGTCAGCACAAATACAACCACTGCTAGCTCTAGATCATGGGTGGAATAGTTAACTTCTTGGGGATAAAACTACCTAGAACCATAAGAGTTATCTTCTCACTACTATATTAAAATGCATCCCAATACAAGAATGAAAGTATATAAAAAATCCTCAAACATACCACCCTCCCCTAGAAACCGTATTAATATATTATTGACCAAATCAGATAGTCAAACGTTACCTGGCACTGATCACTCCAAATGAATACTTTTCCCTTCCTGGTCAGAGATGTCAATGGAGTTTCAAATCATGATAAATTAGGTACAGATCTCCATTAATAGCCCACTGCACCAAGAAAATTGTGAACCTCTTCCACATTCTTGGGTGCTCCAAAAAAACAACTTCCTTGACCTTTAATGGGACCACTACTAAACCATGTTTTGATGCTAGAAGACTTATGAAATGCACCTCTCATGTCTAGAAATTACACTATAACAATATTCTATAGAGTTGGTGGTGTCAAAGGGCCTGCAAGAGGGACCTGATATGCTACATATTCTCTTCCTATGACTTCAAGAAGATCATTATGTAATCAATGAATAAAATGATGACCGATCCATGAACTCAAAAAATTCAGAGTTCATAATCTCCATGATCACGGTGGGTGTGTTCATAACACTGAATGGAATGGCTATGAACTCAATGTACCCATACCAGCATATGAAAGTAGTCTTTGGGATATCATCCTCTTTCACGCTAAAATGGAGATATCCAAACTATATTTCTATCTTATAAAACCTAATCACCCATCTCAGATGGTAACAATATTGTTTATCCTAGGGGGAGTGTAATGTATCTTGACCATAACCTAATTCAACCTCTGTTCATCTATGCAAAACCATAGACCACAATCCCCCTTCTTTGAGAACTACACTGAAGCAACCCATAGTGACACACTGGTCCAGATAAAGCCCTTCTTTATTAGATCATATATTTGAATCCACAATTCCTGCAACTCAATAGGATAAATTCAATAACGATCCATTATAATCAGAGAAGCACATGGATGTAGGTGTATCTCGAACACAACATCACGTCGAGTTGTTAGAATAACAACCTCATTCAAAAAATCAAATAAATACCCAAAACCTTATGGAATTTAGTGTCCTTTACATCCACTAACAGCTCATCCTTCAAGAATGTAAGAGGCTCCACATGCTGACTTCCAACATGAAATATCAAATCACTGACGAAAGACACATGCTGAACATCCCCATTTGAAAAATAAGTCTTCTCTGAAAGCATTCGATAATAGCATTCACATATAAAAACCGTCAATGTCGAAATAGACATCATATTATTTCATCTATAGTAAGAAGAGATCCCCATGAGACGAATGTGGTACCATCATCATATGACATCCCTAAAACACATCAAAGATGTTGGTTTCACCTCCGATTATCATACTCAACACCAGATGTATGAGAAGCCCCTCTAAGTCTAGTACAATAGAATGTACTAGACTAGGTGCAGCAAAGGAGTGTGAAGAAACTAAATCAAACAATGAATAAGAATGGGTACTAAACAAGGTGATAGTACCTCAAATGATATCTAGACCTTATATAACTACTTCCTCTCAAAGAACCTTGTGGGATCCCCCCTTGTAGTAGACTTCCGGATGAGTGAATCTGCTCAATCTCTTCTGCATTCATCAAAATATCAAAGAATTTTGACAATGTAATGGGAGTAACTACATACTGAATAGAAGGACTAAGTGCCACTTCTAGGAGTCTTTCCTAAGACTCCTTATCCAAAACGATATTTGAGAAAAAACAATGGATATCCTTGAACTTAATCTACATCTCCCATATCTACATACTTCCATGATGGAGGGAGAGTAACTAATTCCACTTCTCAGATTTCATGGTCCTTGATAAGAATTATAATAAAAAATCCTTCTCAAAATTGAACCACGTAACGTCATTCTCCATTCTCTCCCCTAGGTATGGCACCACCATTGACGTGAAGAACCCCACATCTGGCTCAATACCAAAGGAACTCCGTACTATATCGGAGCCCGGATCAATCTAATGGTGATCTCAAGCTCCTCAAGCCATATCTCTGTATCCATGTCAAGAACACTACCATCGTAATTTCCCTGGACTTTCCGTGAGAAAGCATGTAACATTCTATACCAATGTTCATCCTCATCTACTAGATCAACCCTCCACTAATCAACATGATCGGCCTACTGAGCCTAAACAGCCCACGCCACACACGAACAGAGACCTAGTCCCATAACTGAAAAGGTAAACACGAAATCCTTACGAACAAATAATATGAAATTTTAAAATTCATTTTAACTCATTTAACTAATTTTTTCAACCATTTAAAATTACCCCAAAAACCCAAATTCAAATTGGAACACAAGTAATTATTATGCAGGTAACCTTTCTAGGTTCTCTACCCTGTAAATGGTGTAGCCTCACTTGGTTGTTCAGTAGGCCCAGAGTCCTTGAATCAGATCATGGGGGCTCTAAAATCCCATTTCATTACTAGTCTTCCCTGGCCAATTTTACGTACGAATATCACCTAACACTATTTCCCTAAAAACCCAAGAAAGCATCACTGTACCTAACTCTAAAATCACTCATACCTCTCAACCATCATCACAGATAGCATTCTATCATGACCCATCCCTCCAAATATACCCATCCTCGAATGGCAATGCAGAAATGGAGATAACGACCCATCAAGTCCCACCTCCTGTAGGCCCTAGGGTGGCATCCAGCACCCAGGGTATAGAAATCTCGATAAATGGGAGATATTACCATTTTTATGTAAAATATATCAAGGGATAATATATATCAACCCCGAAAAAAATCTAATACATATTTAATAGAAAAAAAATCCACCTCACCAAAAATCTTATAATAAAATAGTTACAAAAATAGATAATATCAGAAGTATGTAACAAATGTAAATCTAAGCTACAACACAACAACTGTCCCAATGTACGAGCTAGTAATGCATAGAATGGTCCTCTTAGTTCTCCTAGAAATCAAAAATATATTTAATATATGTAGGGTTAGAATAAAAGTATACTCAGCAAGGAAAAATAATTCTCTCATGTACAAGTAAGAGAAGAAGAATAATGCTCTCATTAGAAAAAAAAGAACCAATATAATCTAACAGTGATTACTAACATTCCCCACGTCATAAAGGCACGTTAACCAACAAATGCAAATCATGCAAGTTAATATAGTTTGCATATCAATGATAGGGTACTTCTCACCACTTTCCCACTGATTATCTACTCTTGCACCCTAACAAAAAATGTCCTCGTGCTCCCACCCTTTCAAAAAGAACCAAATCACAACCTTCCCACACAAACCTAGCCCACATACTAGATCACACCCCCTGAAGAAACTTGGGAAACATAACACATAACATCCATTCAACACACCTGGGCCAAACAACCACATCTCGCCCGTTGACACCTAGGACACATATCATATCACATCCCGCCCACAAAAACCTGGTCCACAAAAAATCTCATCCTGAAGACACATGGGAAATACAACCCACCTCATCTTAAAGACAGTAGTGAAACATAACTCACCCATAGAAATTGGGGCCTCACAAACCTCAACCTACCCAATGAATATTAGGCTATCACTAACTAGAAGATGGATCATGGAATAGTGGGTGGCCATCCATTTATCCTTCAATAGGGATATTGGGAAACACACCCTCCTCATTGAGAATGGGGGTGTTCGGAACATGGTTCTCAAATAGGGTGGGGTGCATAAAGAAATCACAACAAAAATAAAATGTATATATATATAATATCAAACACTAAAGACCTATATATGGTTTTTTACACAAAAAAACCACCCATGATACCACCTCTACTACTACATCTAAATTCAAAACAACACAAAACATGTCACAATCCCAATTCATACCCACAACCAATTCATCTAAACAATTATCATCCTTCATTAAACAATTCTATTATTCATTCTATCAATACTCAGGAAATTACCAAACACAACCCTCAATAAGAAACACAACCAAAGTCATCTTAGAAGGGGAAGAGCCATATAAACTAAATTATCTTCTCATTCCTCTTCATTTAACACCATTAATAATATAACATTTACTAATCCTGAAGCACGTGGTGAAGCTTTCGGCATAAAACTCATGGAGAAACCCTATGAGGATTACCAATACCAACCACTAATATCATCATTCCTCTTTGTAATCCCTCCTAATCCATAATCTAACCTGCAATAAAACCTAGACTCACAGCCGCACCCAACAATACATCTCACCGAAACCATTCATGCTAGCTCTGTTGCATAATCACACACACCCATCACATCCAGAAACATAAAAACAGAACAATTTGACGGATTCCCCACTACATAACACTTCCCACCCATTCTACAATCAAAAAATCTCTCAACATTATATTCCATTAGACCACCCCAACCACCCCACATCACATATCCATGCCCACAAACCTACTACGTCACAAGTCAGAACTAACCCACACACATCACACCACTACATAGGATAAGATAAGAATATTCATATTTAACAAGGAATTAATCATTAAATTTCCTCTTTTTAAAAATAGAGGTAATATTTGAAATTGTTTGGTCATGGGGAATCCATTTATTGGTCGATTGTACGTGGTTAACATATTTTTTATAATGGAATTTGACTGTCAAAAAACACCATGAATTCCTAAATCTATTTGGTGGACTAGAAAATACGCCCAATGGAATTGATTTTTCAATGGGAATATATCCCATAAAATTCCGTACAAAAACCAAAAACAAATAAGAAGATTATCATACATCACATTCTCAATCCCCTGTATATTGATATTAGTCTGCATGATTGGCTTCGTTATTCCAAATTCAATAGTTTTTTCAAGAAACATTGATACACGCACCCCACATGATGAAAAGATAAAATAAAGATGATGGGAACCCTACTTGTAAGAAGAACTGATCAATACATCCTTAATACGCTGAAGTAGGGGGTTTACAAGAAGATGGAAGAGACTCTATGGAAAATGAGATCCAAAGGCTAAAACACAAATACATGAATCCACAGGGAAAAAATGTTTGGGGCACAGTAAGTGAAAAGAAAAACATGCAAGGAATAGAAGATATAAGATTATGAAGGGCTAGATCCTATATAATTAGGAGAACCTGTTTTTAAAAGCCCTGAAAGGTGGATCGTGACCAAGACCACATGGTTTGGAAGTTCAAAGGATTATTTGGGTTTCTAGAAAATATATATTCTTTAAAATGACCTAAAAACCATTAAATATGGTATTTAAATCATTTGGAATCAAGGGGATCATCAAAGGGTTAAAAATAGAAAAACTATGGAAAATGGTAAAAATATTATTGAAAATAACTCTATGTTAGGTGAGTCACCAGTGTGAGTCGCCATTTTGAGTCACCAGTGTGACTCACCATTGGACAAATTACTGGTGGATGAGTCATCATTAGGTGACTCACCATTAGATGATCTATCGATGGAGGAGTTACTATTGTGTGACCCACTGTTTGATGAGCTACCGGTGGATGAGTTAATGTTAGACAAGTCACTATTGGTCAACTCATCGTCTGATGAGTCACTATCGGATGACACACCACCGGGAACCTACCTTCAGGACATACCATATTTGAGTCATAGTCAGGACTGACCAGTGTGAGTCACCTTTTCGATTTACTGGTCCCAAATAAGTAGTCCTTACTCTCCGTCGCAAGTCACCAGTGCGAGTCCCCATCACCACCTATCGTTGAAAACCTGTAAAAACATGAAAAGTGTTGTATGAAGTCACATTGACCTCCAAGAACACCAAAAACACCATATTTTTACAATATAATGTACTAGAGATGTCTATTTAATTACAATACTGAAGGTTCATGTTATTAGTCAAAGCATGAAATATATTTTTATTTGTAAGAATAGTATTTTTAATCCCATCACTAATTTCATTTAGTTTTCTTAGGAGGCCGGGAAGTATATTGTATATTACATTCATTATTAATGAAATACCCCTACTCAATACTTCAATTAATGTAAAAAACACTAGTGAGGTCAGAAATAATAAATAAATTTAAAAGTCATATCATTAACAAAATCAATCCTAATATTTAGTACCTAATGACCCATCAATTTCAACACATGTTACATTAAAATTAATTATGAAACTATAACTATCATTACATTTATCTCAAATGTTCTTATATTTTATCGTATAATCACCAAAAATAATAAAAATATTTTTTCATGTTATTTATCAACATATTTGAGTAATAAAAATTATCGAGACTTATACTCTTTACATTTAAATTAACTTTATCACCAAAAAACATTAATCACATACAAACCATCATATACCATAATCATACATACCTCCAAAATATATTAATATGTTTATAAAATAACCTTTTTTCCAAAAAAAAAACTTTCTTCACTATTTATTATACTCAGATATCTATAATATTCAAAATATATTCCCAAAAGGGACTAAATCATTTCCAAAGGGAAACATAATTACCATAAAATCAAAGGATGTAAAAAACATGAAGGTTAATGAATCTTTTTGATGACGTCAAAAATACAGTAACATTAAACCCAAATAAAGACCACAATAAAAAAAATTAAATGTAATGGTTACATATACATCAATAACCTACTTAAACCTAATATACACCTCCAATAATTTTTCTAGTCACCTTAAAATCAAATAAAATAATCCCTAAAATCTATATTTGTGCCATTATGATCAAATACTAACTTATTAATCCATAATGGAATCCGCAACTCTTAAATTATCATCATCTAACTTTCTAACATATAATCAAATCTAATGACTACCTTGACACTAAATATGACAGCATGTAACCCACATAACATGATCTATTGTAAAAAACATATCTCTTTACATACATAAATTGATTCCAAACAAAGAGACCCTAACATAACCATCCACAATTAAAACATACAAATTTAATGTTGAGTCATTTTAATATCCTATACCTTTTTATGATTAGTGTTTTAAATAAATAGAAAAAAACATTACATAACCATACCAAGGTATTTCTTATAAAAATGATTTTGTACTAATTATACCATGATCTTATTGATTCATAGTACTTCATCATTCTCTCCCAAATAGTTCATGAAAAATGATACACATAATGATATATATTTTATTATATATTTCTCCATAACATATTTTAATGTAAATATGAAACAGGTCAACTCAAATGATCAGTATATATAAAACATGGAATTATAAATCAATGATTATGAGTGATCATATGATGATTAAATAGGTAGGAGAACATAATCAAAACTTGTAGAAAAAAATTCCAAAAATACATTGACCATTAAAAAAGAGAATCTACATGAAGAATTATCATAAGAAAATACATGATTCATGAATGTGTTGAATCATAAATTAACAATAATGATATATGTGATAATTTTATAATAATATGGTATATGCTTGTAGGGAAAAAGAATGAATTGAAGATATGAATAGAAATCATATTTTTCTAGGTTTATCACAATGAAATTCATTTCATAATTGTAATTCAATAAAAACCCATGAACCTTCTTACAACTATGTTCAACCATCCATATACCTTCTTGGTACTGCAGTAGTCACCCATTTACATTCATAGGTAAGAAAAAACATCCCACTTACCCTATTGGTATTGGAAATGCTACCATTATACCTTCATCGATATTGGAAAATCAACTTTATATCCTTATTATCTTTGGATAATAACACATTTAACCTCTTGGGATTTGAAAAAACTATCTTATACCCTTCAGAATGGGATATTGTATAGTATACCATATTGAGCTCAAGATATATTAGAATTTCATTTTACATTAGATGTATTTAATGGTCCCACTGACCATGTAATATAAAAACCACATTAAGGGTTCTGGATCACTACACATTACAACATTAAATAACAATTATAGAGAATATAATTGAATTCATCATTACTTAATAGCATAACTAATATAGGAAAATGAATTTTTTTATCTGGAACATCATTAGAACATTATCATCTTAATACATCAAAGAAAAGTAAATGGATATTATCATAATACCATAACACCTTTGAATCATAACAATACAAAAAGTATATTGATGTAAACAACAATAATTATCTAATATTATTAAAAATATAATTTAAATATCATGAAGAAATAATATTTTCAATTTATAAATTTTAATGAATTTAAAAAAATCAAATGGTATTTTGATTGAAATGAATTTTACAATTGAAAATGAATTTTCCTAAAAATAAACGGACATCATGAATTGATTATTAGTTCATTTTTTAAATGATAATAAAATATTTTTTTACAAATTAGTAAAGGAAGTCACATATGAACCATTGTGAATGTTAAAACAATATTTAATGGTATGCCCCCCCCGGTCTCTTACATTCCCATTTTTATGTTCTTGAGGTGTTCGGGGGAGGTTCCAGGAGTTATAGATGGAAGATGAAGGTGAATTAGAACTACTATAGGAAATAAACAACATGTAACTATATTATATGATGTGATGGTCGATTTCACATCTTGTTCATGGCTTTATCTTGACTTTTGATAAATCCTAGTTAAATAACAATATGGTGATGTGTTTTATGGAAGAACATGGTATCTTGGGATTACATGACGTGAAAGGGGATACAGGTTGTGTAATTCCAAAATGTTTTACAGTTTTAAATGTTTCTTCCCCTTAGGCTTTCTCAAAACCCATTGGTAAGTAGATATTCTATTGTTCCAAATGTCTGATGACTTTTTTCCATCCCTGTTTGGAGGTTACATTTGAAGGGGATTGATCCTTGGGATTCTTTCTTCGATCTATGGAGAGTTTTCCACTCATTCTCATCTATTTTCTCACATTCATTTTATGATAATTCACTACCATGATGTTATTTTTGTATTGGGTGTGGGATGGGATTTGATTTTTTGGACTTTGGGTATGGTGTAGGTTGATCTACAATTCCTTATGACGCGGTTGTGGTTTGCGTGCTTGTTTATTCACTATATAGTTTATAGAAAGTCAACAACAATTTTTTGAGGTAGTGTTTCACTCATTTCTCTTTATTGTGTATCATGAGGGATGGGTTTGTTCTTTGTTAGATATTGTTTATAGTGGTGCTATCTTAATTAAATATAAAGAAATTATTTAATTGAAATAGAAGTGTAATGGGTATTTTTATGTATGTTTTTTCATCTTTGATATCATTGTGATTATGTGGATTTCACAGGCCTATGAACCCTCTGAATATTGTTTCCATTGGGGGAATTTTTTTTGTGTTGGATATATGTGTGTCGTGATTGTTGCATTTTTTGTGTATTTTTTGATATCAACCTAAAAATGGTAATTGGATAACAACTTATATTTTGTTAACAAATTGGTTTCCCTGTGATTTTGTGTGTGTGATAAAATCCCTAAAATACAGTGGAATGTGATAAAATCCCCTTTGAAGATATGTAAAATATTTTTTGATGTTTTGTGATGTTTTTTCATGATTGTGGGACTACTATGTTTGATTATAATGTGGTGTGTGGTTAAATGTGGTTTTTTGTCTATGTTTTTGGGGTTTCAAGGTGATATTATTGGGGTTTATAGGTTACTTGTGATATATGTTTCCTTTATTCTAGATTCCTAGGTAGGGATATAATAAATTATTTTTAAATAAATTTTGAAATGGAATGGGTGGTATTGGTTAATGGGATGAAATATTTTCAATGGAAAATTTAATGATGGGTTGTGTGAATAAATGTGTTTGATGCAAAATAATAAAATTAATGGGTATTAAGTGTAGAAGAAATGTGGACTTGTAATAGATTATCAGGGTTCTTCACCTTCAAAATTGATTTTTGTAGACACTAATAAATCCCTTTTGATGTAGGAACAAAGGTGATGATATTTTGAGTTGGTAGTTTATTTGATAACCAATATATTGGGAAGGAGTTTTGGATACTATATATATATATATATAATTATATCTTCAATTTTATTTCTATGTGAACCCACCCACATTGATAAATGTATTTTGAGAACCTGCATAGTCACATGGGGGTTTCTTTTCCAACATCATTTTTGGAGGACGGAAGGCTGGCCACCATCTCTTCCCTACCCCCTCTTCCAAGTGAATATGGCCCAATCATCGTTAGGTGAGTTGTGATGTGGTGTCCCTTATGTCTTCAGGATGATTAGTGGTGTGCATTACCTGGTGTCATTAGGACGAGTTAAGATGTTATGTGATGTGATGTGATGTGTTGGGGTTTGTGGTCCATGTGTGTGTGGGTGTGGCGTGATGCGGTTTGTGGTTCAGTTGTAAGCATGTAAGATGTGTTATGGTGTCTGGTCCATTTGTGTCCAGGCGGGGTGTGATGTGGTATATTCAGAAGAGGTGGGAGTGCCAAGACTACTTTCATTACGGGTATGAGAGCAGCTAATTAGTGGGAAAGTGGTGTGGGTACCCTATCATCGATTTGATTTATATTATTTTATATTACATGGATTGCGTTATTTGGTTAGTTTTATTTTGTGATGTAGGGATTATGGTTAGTCTACTAGTTAGGTGTTCTTGGCTCTGTTGTTTTTTCCTTGGTGCATTAGTATTCTCCTTCAACTTATGCATGAGAGACATTGTTTCTTCAATTTAGTATACCAGTATGATCACCCTACATATATGAAACTATTTTCCGGTTTTGAGGAGGATTACATGGACCGTTTAGGAAATTACTAGATCAAACCAAGGGGTAGTTGTTGTGTTTCTACTTTACTATTGTTTTTTGGTACTTATATTAGAGTCTTTCATTTTTATCAGTTCTAGTTACACATTAATTGTGGAATGTTTTTTGGTTTTTCATATATATATATATATATTTAATGGAGTTGTTTTGGTTGATAATTCTTGTTTGTCGATCTTGTTTCTTTATAGAGGGTAATACCTCCCATATTGTGATATTTTTAAACCCCTGGTGCTAGACTCCAACCTAGGGATTACTGGAGGTGGTACTCAAGGGTCCTTATCTCCCTTTCTTCGTTTCCATTCCAGAAGGGGTATCATTGGGGGGGGGGGGGTGGGGGATAGGGAAAAAATATTACATTCAAATTATTGTAGAGACAGTAAATGAATGTAGAAAAAACAATTAGGAATATTATAATAGCATATAAGAATAATAAAATAATTATTTTGATGAAAAAATAAATGAAATAGGAAGATGGACTACAAAAAAGGGGACATAAAGTATGTTTTTATTAAAAAAATATTTTAATTTTTTTAAAACCCAAAAAAGGGAAAACTAAATGAATACATTTAAACATTATATAACCATATATTATAACCAAACATATTGTGTTTTGAAGTTTAAAAACCAATAATTTCAATCAATATAAATTTAAACAAAATCATTCCTGATATAAAGTATGATTTTAACATAAAATTGGTGATATTTGGTAATATTTTTATCAAAACATAATAAAATAAAGAACATTAGAAGGTTTTTTTAATAATAAAATCATGAAAATTATTGAAAATCCATTCATGGGAAATAATTACACCATATAAAATATATCATGCGCATGTTATAAAAAATCTCATAAATGAAAAATTATGAGATGAGAAGCCCTTATGATGATTTTTAACAATTAAATTAGTAATCCATCAAAAAATTGATTATTTGGAAAATATGTTTGTCCAAATTAAGTGTAAGTATTGAATATTCAATTATATGTTAGAAAAAAATAATCATGGCATAATATAGTCCTCCGAGAAGCGATATTACCCTATTAAAGAATGTTGAGTCAGAGATTCCATTACAATAGACTTCATTATGATCAAAAACATTATATTTTATTATATAGTAAATTTTGTGTTATTATGAACCTATATAAGAAAAATAATCATACATATATTAATATATATCATTTATTTGTAATTTTTTATTACCCACATAAGATTAATTATTTTCTGAAATCCATATTTTTTTGGTAATTATTTAGTTTTACACATGTGTTCTAATTTGATAGTTGTAGTACTTACACCATGTTAATTATTTTATAATCCTTATAATGTTCATTAAAATATAAATCATTTGTTTTAAATCGTTTTGGAGTCTAATATACACTTTGGGTAACCTATGATTAT
Organism: Viscum album; assembly: GCA_963277665.1. Lineage (NCBI taxonomy): Eukaryota > Viridiplantae > Streptophyta > Magnoliopsida > Santalales > Viscaceae > Viscum > Viscum album. Next base: position 538,832,812 of record OY728130.1, on the reverse strand, counting down.
GTTTCTCATGGAATGCTTAAAAATTCCATTTTTGGGTGTTTACTGAGTGTGAAAAATGATTTAAATTTATATGATAATTTAAATTTAAATATTACCTCACAAGAATTTTTTAAGAATATAAATTTTATTATTATCATATAATATTACAATATTTAACAATCCCTTTTTTTACCAAAACATTAAAATAATGGTCATGCAGTACATAAAACAATCCAGAATAAGAAAACATTATTACATTTCAATGAGTGAGAACATGTTATCTTAAAATGGTAATATCTATTTATAGAAGCATAATTATGTTATAATTATCATAATATTTTATTTTATATACTATTATAATAACCCATGAAAGGTGGTTATGTAAAATAAATTGTATCACCTCATAAAGATGGTAGTCTACACATACACATTTGTGATATTTCAATTTATTATTATATGGAATGAATGAAAGGTAATAAATAATTTATCTATTATGAATCATTAATCAATATTTTATATTAATTAAAATAATATATTTAACTAAATATGAGATATATAAATGAAAAATTAAAAATATCACTTTGTTGATGCAGTAGTAAGAACATATAGCTGATGGAATGTTACATTATCGATTAGATGGAAAGGATATACATAATGGTATCGATATTATCAAAAAAAATAATTATAGTAATTAAAATATTATATTTATTTTATGTTGGTAATATATTATTTGGATTTTATATTATAAAAAAACATGAAAACAGATGGTTAAACATATACCTCTTCGTTGACTAATATAATTTAAAAACAATAAAGATTTGTGGGTTGGTATGTTGGGAAGAACATATCAATTATAATGCAAGGATGAAATTTTGTAAGAAATTTTGGATGATATTATTTCTATGTTGTGTGGTGAAGAGATAAAAAGAATTTACCCTTGATAAGTGTTGTGAGTGGAACCCTTAAAAATATAATAAATATCAAAAAAATATTATATCATTTGATTGTATGGTGAAAAAAATAGAAACATCCTAGAATATATGATAATTTATGATTTACATAAACACATTAATATAAATTAAAAATATTTTTACTTCCATTTTAAGGATTATGTTTTAGTTTAACAACATCATTATGGATTTTAACCCTTACAGTACAGACATAAATTTTACAAAAGAAACTATTTGTTATTAACAAAATAAATGATATATACTACATAATTCTAAAAATATGATCCAAAGTATTGATTCCATTTTACAATATATTATTTCTATAATAGTTAAAATTAATTTAACAATAAATTTGTGTAATGGTATTGAAAATAATGTCTAGAAAAATTCAATTTTTATAAAATTAATTTTATAATGATGATATGTATGAAGATGATTCACATGGAATTAGTTGGACTAATATTAATAAGAAGATATTTAATTGAAATTTAAAGAAAAAAAAAATAACATGTAACCTATTGAATATAGGATTAATATAGAAGAACCCAAAAACAATTTTTCTTCTAACACAAACATTACATAGAAATCATAATTATAAAATATCGATATCTATGTTAAAATATAAATTTTTAAATGAATTATATTAATTATTTCATATTTATTTTGTATTATTAAAGGGTTTAATAATCATTAAATTAATTATTATTTTTTGGTAATGTCATAAACATATAATATTATTAAAATTTGTATTTTTAAAAATTCACCCAATAATAAATTATTTAATATAAATTTTAAGAAGTGTCATTACGAAAATCATGACATGTTAAATTAAAAAAGGATGTTGAGTAGTTAAAATTAAACCTCTAAAATTTATCAACTTATATTCCAAATAAGTCATCTATATTATGTATTAAAAACTATATTTTAAAAAATTATTTTGTTTGCAATATTTAAATTAAACATCATTATAATTGAATAATCATTATATATATGCTATTGATTTATTATAAAATTTATTTTTGTAATTTTATCAATATAGATTATTAAAATAATTATCTCATACTCATTAAATATAAAAAATTCAAAAATAATCGAAATAGATGGAAACAGTTTCATTAGAAGAAATTAATTTTTTATAATTGACATTAAACCCTTTTACAAAGTCATTTCACTTATGGATATAAAAACATCTTTATTTTTTTTATAGTAGTAAGGAAATTATCAATTATTTTTAGTTTTTAATTCATAAAAATCTATAAAAAACATAAGATATTTTCAATATAAATTTGTTATAAATATTGGGGTGTTATATGGTGTCTTCATGTGTTTATACATGAAAAATTTTGGATCGAGAAAGAATTACACATGCAAAACATCCAACTAAAAATATTACAGATGATGCTCATGCAATAAAATTACTCAAATAATAAAGAACTAACCAAACCAATAAAAAACCTATCCTAACCTATATCAACCAATTTAGGAAATAAATATACCATAATAAAATTTCATTGAAATACATATATGAATAAATCCCTAAATATAGTCATGATCATATAGGAAAAAATCATATTAAAATTAATCACAAAAGCTATTCCAAGACAAAAAACAAACCCACAAAATAAAATATGAAATTTGAGAATGTAATACTATTATCCAACCCTAAAAAAAGGTTGAACAATCCAATCAAGGTATTTTCATATAGAATCATATAATTTCAACTAGTCCAAAAAAGATTTTGGTTTGGGAGGGAATATCATTAGCTAACATTCCTCATTAGCTAAACCACATTATCATGAGATATAAATAATGGATAATAACATAATCATATTTCTTAAAATATAAAAACTAATAAAGTAATAAAAATATATGAAATATCATATATGAAAAATTATTTTATCATGTTAAGGTTCCATGACCATATTTCATGTACACAATTTTTGATTTGATGATTCCTTATAAGGGTATCTCAAAAGAAGACCCCATAAAAAGACCCACCATTGAAACATGATAGAGGTCACAGGTCTAATAATGTATTCTGATCAAATATAAAATGTGATCTGGAGAGTTTATTTCAGTACCTAATGTCTTGTGAAAATAAAATCATCTTCATATTATACGGTCCCATGAAAATGTTTCATGCATCCACACTATTACTGAAGCTGAGAAATGATTCCACATCATATACCACATGACATACCTCCTCAAAACCCATAATCCCTTCACATAGGACACTATCAAAACCACCAAGGTCAATGTATAAATAATTAATTGGTAATAACATAAAAAAACAATAATTTCTAATAGGATAAACTATAATAGAATGTAACCTCCAATGTGTACAAATACCACAAGTATAAAATATATAATTATAAAAAAACATACCATATAAGTTATGTTTACTAAAAGTATTCTTGATTAATAATCCTTTAAATTCTATTCATTCATCACTCAAACATATACGATAAACCAATATGTCAATATGGCCTTAGTTAATCCTGAACAACTCACTTAATTCCTAATTTTCAAAAGACATTATCCCCAAGTCACACCATTGAATCATTTTTGATTCCATATACTTTGGAAATTATTCCCATCCCTACCCTTGGAGGGGTCGATTTTATAAATTCAGACCCATACATGTAATTTCATACAAACATATAAAAATTATCAACCTACTCACTTACCTTAATTCATATTAATCATCACAACCATGTATAAAAGTCACAACATACTGTAGACATCCTATAAAATTGTATATCATCATGAAATTGGGAACATACTAAGTAATAAAATCTAATATCCCAATAATAACATGATAATTTGAAAATAAGGTATTATCCCCACCCTTATGAGATCATGTAGGGAAAATAAAATTGTAGACCCAACCTTTATAATTTCTATGGAAGACATGATAAATATCATCCTTATAACCCATATTATAAAGTAAACATGTTCATTTTTAACTCATACAAGTACCTTCATCAAAATAAAAATGAAAATATTATTTATATTTAAAAAAAATTATTTTAAATATGATTTCATAACCATCACAGTATGCCATCACTTTCTCCATGAAAATTTACATTAATCCATTACCTTTTGAAATCTATTTTGTGTTGGAGTTGGTGTCACAGAAAAATAGTTTGTAGATTTTTTACATGATTATTTTTTTTGAATTGAATATTAATAAAAAAATTATTACATATTGTCTATTGTTCTACATAAATATAATGTAATATTGTCCTAGATTTTACATCACATTGATAAGGTCATAGAAGTTCCTTGCTATGATGATAACCTTGATGTACAAGGAAGATATTCTCAAATAATTTTCTATAGTTGTATAATGTACTATGATGGGAAACATATTACATAGCATGTAAGGTGCAAGTACTCGTAAGTAGATGAGGTTTTTCTCATGAAGTTCTCACTTCATAATCACCAAGATGAGAGACTATGACAATAGACCAACCAGTTGGAATTCGGATTTTTTTGTGTCATTATATATTTATATCTACAAGTGTGTGTGATGATCCTTAGAATTTATATTTATTGTTAATGAATGTTATAAATCCCTTAATTAGATATATTTCATAAACCCTGATGATAATATTTCTTGGATAATTTGGATACGTTGGGTGCTTCACGAGTGACCTAGAATCAATAAATAAGCTGCAGAAGGATTTTTCCTTTACATCAATATATAATATGAAATATCATCCCATTGATTGGAATATAACCATCGAGTTAAATTCTATGGCCATAATGGAAAAGAAAATTTATTTCATATGGTAAAATAAAGAAATATCAAGCATATAGTTTGGTGACATGATCATACAACCTTGTTGATGATTTAATATCACAAAGGGATTATATTACAATGTGATCATTCGTATGTGGTAGTAGATGTAGCGAAATTATGTTGTTTCTATTAGGTTACATGACCCCTTTCTATATATTAATCTTGGACTTTATTCAACACATCCTAATTCCAATGAGAAATAATACTACGGGGTTAAAAAATTTGTGTTTCTGTTGATCAAAATTAAATTCTATTTGAGTTTAATTAATGGAAAAAATTTTACATTCAATTACCGGAATAGTTTTATTCAAGAAATATTGTTCACATAAATTAAATAAGTATTTTTTTTCTCTAGTATGTGAATAAATTTTTTTATTTAATATTATAAATAATATTTAATCTATATATTTTGAATAATATATTTATTTGTGAATAAAATATTTATTTGTTCACTCAATGAATGGAAGAGGAGTTCGAACGGACCCAGACCAAGTCTGGTGGAAAATAAAAATTAACAATACTGATACATAATATTTTTTATTATGAAAGTTGGGGCATGCCACAAGATTATAATAATAAAATTATTATTATGTGAAATTGGGTTTATTAAAGGAAATAAATGTTATTTAATGGAAGGTATGAAATTAAATAATACATTAACTTAAATCCTAACTCTATGAATAGATGATTATGTCTATTATGTACATATCTAAAATTGGTAATTGAAAATCATTTCACACAATTAATTATTGCTCGACTCATCATTCTATCCACTATCAAAAACGATAAGTGCAATATTGTTTTTCAATGAATATAAATGAGTGATCAAGAATTAATAACCCAAGACATTAAACTTTTTGTGTTGTCACCTATATATTGAGTGTTGTTTCTCATAGATCATAGGACTTGATGTAGTCACTACTTGATGGATTACATCTGGTGATCCTCACAATGCACTGATGGTAATCTGAAGGGGTCCTTTCAGACAATCAATATTCCCAAATGAAGAAACTTCTAAAGCCCATGTATTTATTTCATCAAATATTAAATAAATTAATTATTAATTTTACATGAAAGGTATTTGCTATTGGTTTCTGAAATTTTAATTAAATTTAATTTTTATATATTGACCACCTTTCCACATTTCATCTATAATGATATCCATCAAGTGGTATTAGAGTGTTCATAATGAAATGTATAATTATTTATTTGATTGTTGATCTATGAAAAATTTGTGATATATTTTTATTTCATTTTTTTATTTCATTAATATTATTTGAATTAACATGTTATCATCATATTAATCATGTTAATTCATTTTTTCATTTTTTGAATAGATTATGAAAACATAATGAATGACCCGAGTTTCTACTAGGAACTACCAAATCATTGGATAATAAAACTAGGTTACATGACGTGTAACTGGGAAACACATTGTATACTAATTCACATTATATCTAGACGTGCCATGAAATCAATTACACATTGTGATTTTATTACACATCGTGTGTTAACTGGGCCAACAAGTCATATGTCAAGAGGATGCAAGGTGTGTAGCTGGGATGTACACACTATGTAGTCTAGCCATGTTAACATGCCGAATTTTTATACGTGTGACATGGATATACGAAAACCAAGTTACATGGTGTGTAGCTTCATGTACATTTTTTGTAGTCTCCAATTAATGGAAAAAATTAAATTTATATTAAATTTAAAAATATCAGCAATAAAAATTTATTTTTTTGATCAGCACACCATTGTGTGTTTGGGAGTTTAATAATGTTTTTATCAAATTTTAAATGCTCAATAAATTTATTGTAAATAATATTTCATTACTTGGTATTCCACTTATTTTCCTAGAATTCAATTAATGATGTGTATCTCAAAATAAAATTGGATGATCATTAGGATGAATGGTAGTTAATTAATTAATTAACACAAGAACGTTTTTCGTAACTAATAAATGAATGAATACATATATGAATGATGGATGTTTACATATGCCTATTTCATTCATGTATAACCGTTCACGAGCATGACCAAGACCAATGTATATGTCTGTTGTTTTAATTTAATTTATTTCATGACCATTCAAATATTTAAAATTAAATTAAATGATGGAATACAATTAATCCCTATATCCATTATTATGTATGAACTACATGTAGAATTATATTTATGTTACCCTATTGGACCAATAATTTGGTTCCCCTATCGAGGATTGTAATTAATAGAGCATCCCAAGGAATATAGAGGTAATCTAAAATGAAACCAGACTGATTCCTACTCTGGTGATACACATGTGGACAGGCGGAACATAAAATATCCACCGGTATAGTGGTATAAATAAAATAATTAATTTATATTATAACCATATTTATATTTATGATATCATTATTCATTTTCTTTTATCATAATATCATAGTTTTTTTAATAATATTTCTTTATTACCCTTGTTTCGAGTGTTAACTTCTTCTATTTCATATGCATGTTTTCTCTGAAATGGCTAGGTTATTTTCCATATAATATAGATCCAATCTATAAAAAATGATTTTAAGGTCATATATATCATATTTATTAATTATAAAAAATTATAATAATTATTTAATGGTGAACATTGAAACTGAATCGAATCCCAATGTGGAGACAGTAGTTCGTACATACATAGGGGTGATAGTATCATTCCCCTATTGGTAAAAGGGGAACTAAGTAGAAGGAATTTTATTTTTTATAGAATAAATATAATTTCATAATTATTATAAATATATATAATTTCTATCATTATATCCAATCACGTAATGTGGTGAGAAAAAACATATTACACCAAGGTGTGGTGATGGTAAGTCATATATATGCACACACGATGCTTTCATTTTTCATTGGATATATAAAAGATGGAATATGGATTTACCATCATCATAATAAATTATAATATTCTTTATGACAATTTGGTTATTTTTTATCATGGAAACAACATATAAATAGTAAGTTTAAGAATATAAAATCTTGAAGGAGTTAATAAGATTGATTACCTCTTCTTCAGTGAACTTCATTTGAGATATGGGGTTTGAATTTTTTAAATAACATGAACTCCATAACTTGTTTAAGGATTTTGGGAAGATTTATTTCTAGGGTTTGGAACATATATATATATATTGAAGAGGTATGAAGAAGTGAGGTAGGAGTCTCCCATTTATAATTTATGTGGGGGGATCTTTTGGAAAGTCCTGAAATAAAAAATTAATATATAATAATTTTAAATTAAAAATTACTCAAATGTAATTTATTTTAGATCTAAGTATATTATGGGTTGTAATAATATCATCCAATAATTTTTATACTAGTTTAGGGGAAATTCATACACTTAATGTTTAATTTTAATCCCTATTTAATCTCTTTGACTCTCACTGTCACAACATGGACTTTTACACATTGAGGGTCAATACTGTTACAATAAAATTACAAAAAACATTAAATGAATAATTGAAAATATTTTAAACCATACCTCAATCAGCTGACCTAACTATATATATACTTTTAAAATTTTATCTCATTTAATAAAATTTTATTTATTTTAAAATATCATTAATGTCAATTTTGAAAGAATTCATTACATTTACTTTCAAAAAAATGAATTTAAAAAATGATCATAAAACCAAATATTATAAAATATTACTCACATATACATTTTATCAAGAAAAATCTTTTATGATATTAATGATTTCAAATTATATTAATTTTATTATTTATATAATCATTTATTTGATATTTTTATTAATTAATAAATTACTGCATAATCATTGTGTAATCCTTTAAGATTAATAATTATTTCTATAAAATAAAAAATAAATCACCATGATAAAGATAAAAATTTTAGATTTTAGATTTCTATTTATAGTAGAAGATATGTTATGAGAAACAACATATTAAAATTTTAATGCTAATAAAAAATCAGTATGATATAAGTCGCTTTTCTTAAAATTAAAAACTTTAAAAGACTTAAAGTCATCCAAGTGGATCTAGGAGGAATTAAAATCATTCAAATGATGATTTGGGTCAACACACTCTCACCCAATAATATTAGGGCATGTGTTATTATAATTGTCTAATAATTATAATATGATATTTACCCTTAAGTACCCAATTTACCCTTATCCATTGTAATAAAAAATTAACTACAATTACTACTCATATAATAAAAAAATAAAATGAACCTATTCACTAAATAATGAACATATAATTCCAAATATGGAATCCATTTTTAATAATTCAAAACATAGATTTAGATAATATTAATTTAAAATTAATTTCATAGATGGAACAAGTAGATGAGGTTTTAAAGTTAAAAAAATTCAAAATAGTGAGTTGTTTTTTTATCCCAATTCAATGTGAAATTGATTTTAATTTCCTACATTGGATAAATGGATATATACTGTTCTAATTATAATATAAAAAATATATGAATTTACACCATAAATCATTTAGGAGAGAAATTTATTTTTAATTAAAAATTAGAAATTGTTTCACTATTAATAAAAACATGATACTTATCGTATAAATACCAAAAATTAATCCAAATTATTTTTTTATATTCATCATTTAATGAAGATGTTTATTTTATGAAATATAATTCATTAAATTTTTAAAAACTAGATTAAAAACCACTACACCTTCAAATGGATGCAAAAGTGTCTTTTTATAAAAATACATCTTTTATGAGTAAAATTGGATTTGTTCTTATATCATTAATGGAAAACACATAGAATTAATGATAAAAATTATATTAAATATATCATATATATACATAAATATATTTTATTAGCATAATCCAAAGGTCTTTATTCATTTATTTTATTGGTATAAAACACACTTATGTGAATTTGAATTGTTAATTAGAAAAAGATATCCCTTTATATTAAAAAATTCATTTATATATATAAAAAATTGGTCACTAAATAATTCATTATATTAAAATATGTAAACAAAATTATAAAAATTCAGTGAATATTTTTCATTCCATCCATTCTAACAGATAGGTTATAATGGTAACATTTAAATAATAATATTTAGTTTCTTGTTTTTGTTCAATGTGGCGTATCATATATGATATAGAACATAATATTTCTTTTTATGAACTTGAGATATTATATTATATGTCAAAGAAAAAATTATTATTGTTAAACTATGATAAACAATGGGGAATCTGTCACGACTCATCCCCAAGGGCCAATTTTGTGACTACCCCAAACCCGTCTCTAATATGCTAGGGTTTGGCGATGAGCACCGAGTAGGAATATCCCACAAATTGGAGGAATTTTACTAAGTACCTATAAAGATGAACCCATATCCAATCCAAAAATTGCTACAGATAAATTGCTACATAAAAAAGCACACATAGATCTATGATACCAACAACAGAGTAACACATTACAAAATCTGAAAGGTAAACGGTGCTAGAATACAAGCCCAAGCAAAAGGGAATGTACAAGCTCCTAAATCTCATCCATAGAAAACATCACATAAATTGTACGTATAGAAATAGTTGTTTGAAGTCACTAAATAACACCTCATCTATTTACCCTATCAATAAACACCACCTGGCCTTGGTCCACCAAAGAATCCATCAAAGCATTGACCATCTTTACACGACACGACTTGTGCAGGAAAAGCCTATACAGGGGTAAGAAAACCAATACTTAGTAGAGATCATGAAACAAAAAAGGAAAAACACTATTTTCAGCACAATTAAAACACATTAAGTAAACCACAAAGGAAACAAACAAAGTACAGTATATACGGTTAGCTCACATAGGTACAAGTCTGAAGCACGAAGTAAAGTATTTTGAGTTCTAGTCCACATATCACCCTATCACTAAGACTCTATATGTTTCAGTGGTGTATAAAGTGTTGATAGAGAATGAATAATTTATTGAAAACAAATTGTCGATGGTGCACAAAGTGTCGATGACTCACAGAGTGTCGATGGTGAACATAAAGTCAGTGGATCCCAAAGCAGTGATGGCACACGGGATGTCGATGACGCACAGAGCATTGATCAGGCACGGTGTGTCGATGTCACATGGATCATTGATAGATCAAAAATAATCTATGATTTATAAATAATTGATGGGTCAAGATTTCCCTTATATCACCTAGTCACCAAGATCACTTAGTTATATCCAACCATAATATTTCACTCGTAATGCGACTTTTAGGGTAAATCTACATATCAATCCATTATTTCATAAACCACTATCCAGAAAAACACAATTAAATAAAAAGTACCTAATTTTCACAAGGGTCCCAATGTCGGGGAAATCTCATCAAATGGACACATGGTATGAATGATATGAAAAATTTCATAAAAAATGTTTGGGTCAGTATGAATGACCTGACCCGGTTCGACATGGGTCGACCCGAATCAGCCTAACCTATTAGGACAGTGGCCCATGTAGTCTAGCCCACTGGGCCCCTGGAGTGGCCTTGTTCTCCCATCATGGCCCACATTGTGTGGGTCGGACCTTGTTCGCTATACGTGGCCCACCTTGGCTATATCTCCCTGCTCCATGCGATCACTTAACTGCATGGCCACCCCACCCCAGTGTGATCCCACCAATGTGGCCTCTAAGCCATGTATAGGCATAGCTGCCTCTGTGGCCTCCTATTGGGGCTTCTATCAGCCACCTGCAGCCAGCTTCTTTGTGATTTCCTCTTCCGACACGGTCCTAATGGACCATGATTGTGTGCACCATCAGAACCTAGCCTCCCACCAAGAAGTGCACTGTCCTCACCTCCAGACACCTTTTTGATAGCCCATTATTTATCACACCCTCCATTGTGATAAGACGCCTACCTACTGCACCCTCGTCGCACCTCTGTAATGGAATCTTGAGTCACAAACTTCTGTCTCAGATCATTGATCCATGGATCATGGGTGAAAATATAGATCATTCATGTAGGGTTTCAATGAATGAAGAATTCATGTAGAACATGATTGATTTAGGGTGAGGTATTAATCACATGAACACCCAAAAAATGGAACTTGGACTTCTTTGTTCAGTCATGATCCATTCATGTTAGCGGGATCATGAGGAAACAAACAACATAATAATCACTAAGATCTAATCCCTCTAATCCCACAACAAATATCCTCCCACAAGAACGATCAAACTATGGATCAAACTATTCATGGGTTGTTCCACAATCATCGTTTTATTATATGAAGGGGGAATAAATTACAATGAGATCTAGCTCAATGAGTGGATTTGTCGTTGATGAAGAACATAGGTCTTTGTCATCATCGATCCTCGATTCACTAATTTTTTTTGTCAGGATAGAGCTTCCTTCTTCTTACCTAAGTGGAATTCTAGGGTATGGTGATAACACCGAATTACTCATATATGGATTAATAAATTGGGAAACTTCCACTACGTCAACACATAATATTAAAATATATATTTTTTAAAATATTTTATTAATAATTACCTCCAAAAACAAATATTCACCCTCAAACCGCGTCGGTCGAGGTTAGACCCTACCTAACGAAAATGAACACCCTTACGAACTCAATGGTGGTGTCAAATTTCCAATCAGTTTTACTGTTAATGAGGGTACTAAGAATGAATCTGAGCCTCTTACTCCCATGTGCTCTCCTGTAGATTCCCATCATGCCCCCAAACGTGCTCCAGAGGAATTTACTACCCACAAAGGATCCACTCTAGTCTATCCCTGATCTCTATCTTGTACTCATCAAGATTCATCCCATTTTCTATTTCTAGCTCACCCATGTGGATGACGTGAGAAGGATATTGTACATAACTCCTTACCTACGACATAAGGAAGACATCATGCAACTAGTGAAACTAGGAGTATAGATCTAGGAGGCACTTTACCTCACCAACTCTACACATAACCAAAAAAGGGATGTTTGACCTCATAGATAACTTTCCTCCCCAACCAAATCACTATAGTCCCCATAGATGTGAGACTAAAAGAAACACATGTTCTCCCTTTTTGAACTCCAAAGGCCTTTACCTATTGTTAGCATAGGAGTTTTGAGGGTTTTGTTCAGTTCTCAACTGCTCCTGGATGACATGCACCTTCTCCATAGTTGTCTATAACGACTCTTGGCCCATGAGTGATGACTCTACTGGGTCTGTCTAGGAATGTGGTAATGTACATTGTCTCCCATATAAGGCCACGAATGGTGCCATACTGATGGTGGAGTGGTATATTTTGTTATACATGAACTCCACCACAGTTAAGTGATCCTCCCAATTGTGTTCAAAATCTAGGATAAAAGCATGTGGCATGTCCTCAAAAACCTAAATGTTCCTCTAAATTTTAAAATCCATATGGGGATGAAATGAAGTCATCAAGTGTAGTTGATTCCCAAATGCCTCCTACACTCCCTTCCACAATCGAGATGTAAATAAATCTTTACTATCTGAGAATATTATTGATGGGACTCCATGGAGTCGAAATATCTTCTGCATGTAGAGGCCTCCCAAGCTCCCTAATGAGGTGTTCTCATTGATCAATATAAAGTGGTATTACTTAGTAAGTCTGTCAATGATCTTGACCCCTGGAAATTCTTGGTAAATCTATTTCAATATCCGTTGATGTAACACTTGGATGTTTTTATGAAATATTTTTGTAAAATAATTTTTTTTCTTTAGTAATTTTATTTTCACACAATCGTGAGATTAAAAGGACCACAAGACTTCCTTATTATAAAATTACCATTATATCCTAGCTATTAGGTTAGCAGAAATAATTATAAGTAACATATGAAAGTGCATTGTGAACTCTTTGGATATCAATTATTTATGAAAAAATAAAAATCAATTAGATATTTGTATTTTTGAGTGAGTTACTTTTCGTAATGAAATATGTGTTCTTATATTCATCCAATTGATATTTTAGTCATAGGGTGTGAATAAAATCCTATTTGATGTATAAAAACATATTTTTTAAACAATTATTATAAACCAGTGAATGGAGAACCCATTTTGAATTAATAATCTAACACATTAATAATTTTTATATAAAATCATAAACATGTTATTTGTAATCGAAATATAAAAATTTAATTTTGATGAATTTCTAATATTTTTTTGATAACATTCATGTTTGGATAAATAGTAAAATATGCTAAATATTAATTAAAATCAAATTTTTTTCTTCAAGATAATTTATATGGTTAAATTATAATATTGAATGGTCAGGATGTATAAATATAATATATTTTATTACTCAATCTAATGTATGTCATTAGTATTAATTTTACATTGAACTCATAGGTAAATACATTTCAATCTTTTTTAGTGTTTTAACATGAAAAACTTGTTTCCTAATTTCAAAAAAGGGGTTAATTTTAAATTAATTATACCAAAATTTATGATGAGAAATTTTAAAAATGGATTCCATATTTTTTGAATCAGTAGTTACAAATTATGTTAATAGGCTACTTTTATTTTTTGGCATTATGAATAGCAACTTTGTCAATTATTTTTATTACCATGGTTAATGGGAAATCAGGTAATTATGGGTAAAAATAATATTATAAAATTAACATAACACCTGTATAAATCCTATTGGATGACTAAATTAGACTCTTATCATATATTTTTCCAAATTTAATCAATTAATGGCCACTTACATATGAATATGACATAAATGTAATAAAAACAAATGAATGTGTCAAAATGCCACAATCTAATTTTATATAAGTTTATAAATTTTAATATATGGATAACTAGGATATAATTTTAACTATAGATAGTCTCTGGAATGATAATATAATTACCCAAATCATAAAAGTTTATTTACAATTTTTTGATATTAAATAGTTACCATTAATGATGAAACGATAGTGATTGAAAATTATTTTCTTAATAGAAATATCAAATAAATGGTTTTAAAAATATTAATATAAATATAATATGAACTAATTACAGTGCTCAAAAAATTTTATAGGTTCATATGTAATTTTAAGAGTGAATTAATAATTTTGGATCAAATTAATCATATGGGTGGATTTTATATATAGTCAAATAAATGAATAATGTAAAAATTGATAGTATTGAAATTTTCGAAAAATAACATTTTATGAAATTATTTTAAAATAATTAAAATATTTTAAAATCACAATGTCATAAATATAAGGTAGAAAATATTATTAAATACCGATTTATAGAAAATTAACACCATATAATTAAATATTAATAACCATTAAATATTTAAAATTCGATTACAAAAATATAAATTTAACAGAATAACTAATTATAAATTAAGAAGATATGGTTTAAATTTAAATAATAAGTTATCAAAAATTTATTAGTTGATTATATTATAACACTATCTCATATCATCATAGAAAGTGGGACACTTTAGAGGTTCTGGGGTGGATTTTTTTATAAATTATTATTTATGGAGTTTCCAAAAGTGACCCTCACGTCAATTAAAAAAGGTCTTCTCATCCCACAAATCTTCGCTTCATTATGATCATTCAAACTAGGACACCCCCTACATATGTTCCTTATATACTTCCATAATTTCTTTCTAGTGGTTATTTTCATCTAAAAAATAAACTCTATTGCTCTCATAAGTTATTTAGAGGAAGCATATCGAGGAAGAGGTAATCACTTCTACAAATTTTTTCAAAATTATTTCTTCTTAAACATCCTATTCATTAGTCGTTTTGTTATAAATTAATAACATCTAGTATCAATAATATTATGATATGTTTTTATAAATATTAATCAACCATATTTAAGCTTCTATCCACCCTATGAAAAATACAATCACTACGCGTGCGTAGGTACGACTTACCGTCTCCATGCTGTGGGGTAATATTTTTTTCACCACCACATCATTTGGATGGGAATAATGATGGAAATAATAACTATATATAATTATTATAACATGTTACTAATTATAAAATATTATAAACCATCCACTTCAATACCATTCATTAATTTCAGAATTATATCATCACTTGTGCGTACGTACGTCCGACGGTATCCACGATGCGATGTGATTCATTCTACACGATCTTTATTAAAATATTATTATATACACTAATTGAATGAATAAAAATGATATATACTATACTAATATCATTTTTTAAATGATATAATTATAACCTAAAAATATCAATAAGAAATTATTCCACTAAATATGCATAAGAACATAAAGTATTAAATACCCGAATAAAGAGTAATAATGAAATGTTACTAAGAAGTAGATGAATATATTATCATAAATATTATTATAAAAATGATTCTTATTATGGAATAAATCAATAACATTGTTTAAATAATTTTATAGGAGGATCAGATTCATATAAAGTATACCAGACCTAAGGTAAGGGATAACATTGAGAATCTCATTTTTTATCCGAGATTGATTATTTCTAAGTATTAAAGGAATATATTTATCATCCAAATCCATGTTTCCTAAATATGTATTTAAAAATATTCATTATATTTTTCTGTAATTGTTAAATGTAAATTTTACCCATTAGTAAATTTTTACTAAATGGTATGAATGGAATCTTCTGTCGTTTTTGGTACGTGGTACTTTTTAACATTCTGATAAAACTACGAGAGGAATGTTTTTTTAACTTTTATGGTATGAACAAATTTTTACGCTATAAAAATGCCTTATTTACTTTAATATTCCACTAAAATATTAAAATGTTATTTTCACATAAAATTATTTCTTCTAAAATTATGTGGAATTTGGTGGAAGTAAAATGTTTTTCAAGAAGAAATGATATTTTTATCAGGAATTAATTTCAAGTGTTTTTTCAAAATTATTTTCCATATAAGATGACATTATTTAAATAGGGTTATATTTCTATCCCTATTGTTACTATGATTGGATTGTGTTTATGATGGAATGTTATTTAGGAATTCCATTTTTCTTATATGAAATATGATGGAATGATGTTTAAGAAACCCATTTTATTTCATGGGTTATGTTATGGTAATTATTTTTATGTTTTTTTGGAAAAAATAAGAATGGTTTCATTTTGATATGGCAAAGACCAATATATCTCTCCAATGCATTGTATAAATATTTATATCTCATTATATAGACATCACTAAATGGAATGTAAACCTGGTTCAGTAATATAGTGTTAGAATGAGGAGTGATCTCGATTCAGTAATGGACTTTGTCCACTACAATGGTCTCAACAATGTTCCTTGACTAATATGAAATTATTTTCTCTGATTATGTGTGTATGACACCAAATTTCATGTATTATTTTATGAATATTTGGATTACATTTCATTTTGATGATTTATCCCATGGATTGTTTTGTGAGATTTTTATGCAGGATAAGATATTCAAATGTTATGTTCTTATGATAATGATATAAATTATTTTTCCATTGTTTACCCTTAATAAGAATTGGAGCTATCCCTTTGATATGTTTCTATTCCCTAGGTCATGGATAATGGTATTATGTAAAATATTTCAAAAATGTGTATAGTTATAATGAAATAAATAGATGAAAATGTGGATTTATTATGAAAAATTGGGTTATGTTTTCCGTTTTCTAAATACACCTACCCTATATGGTACATGTGTGGTTTTATTATTCTATGTAAAAGTTATTCATCAATGATGATGTAATATTTATATCTAAAGAATGGGCTGTTATACTTTGTATCAGAGGAAAGGTATAGTTAACCTTTTGAAACTATAATGAGAGAACCTTTGTAAGAACCACGAGGATATGTCTAAGTATAGGATACAATCATATCATAGTTCTTTAGAGATGTTAATGAATAAGTTAGAATAAAACATAAAGTTTCCTAAATTGAAATTTTATTCTTGATTATGAGGTTTTCCTGTTATGATTATTTTTTTCTCACAATATGATTCTTGGTTTTAGTCATTGGTTGGAACCTGAAGGAACTGTGTTAATGCTGAATGTGACGGGCAATGAAATGATTGTCCCCCTGAGAAACCAAATGTTCTGGGATCTGGATTAAAAAATCTTTTAGCCATGAAAACAAAAAATTCTCAAGCTATGAATCATGTAGGACTTCCAAATGAGAAACTAAGGGTGAAACATTCTGTTGAGTCCTTCATGAGACAATTTCCACCTTCATTTAGTTGGAAATCTAACCCATTAGTGTCTGAACAACAGATCATACCACTGAGAAGATATTTTAAGTTCTTACACTTTTTCAACATGATAAAATCATCTTAGTAGTCTATTATTTGGAAGGTGAAGTTGATCAGTGGTGGAATATTATCAAGAATATTGATCAAAGAGGTGAAATTGAGTCAACGGAATGATACAAGTTCAAGAACATATTATTCAATAATTAATTTCCTCATATTCATTGAACAATGATGGAGTAGGTGTTCCTTGAACATATACAAAAGGATGATGAATCTATTGTTACCTATGAAGCAAATTTTACAATACTTTCATAGTACGCTTCTATAATTATTATCCAACCTGATTGTAAAATTAATCTTCTATTTAGTGGATTAAAACAAAGTCTCTAAATGGAATTATCCCTATGGGACTTTAATAGATATGAGGAAATTGTTTGATGTGATCTCAAGTTTTAGATGTAGATTAGAGTAACCCATCAGTCATATGGGTTTTATAAGAATACAAAAATGAGATTCAAAGGAAAATATAAAGACCACAATGAATAGAAGACGAGTTTTCCCTTATTCTCAAAGTGTGGAATGAAACATGGATGGAATTATATTAAAGGGACTGGGGAATTTTTTATGTGTGGAAAAGAAGTTCAACGAGAATTTGAATGCCAAAGTGAGGGTAAAAATATCTAAGGATGTGAAAAAAAGGGTACATAAAATGCACCTCCAACACTTCAATGTTAAAAGTGAAAGGAAATGGAGAATTATGCCAATAAATTCCCTAATACAAGGATTATTTATGAGGATCATTATCAAAAATCTCTTTAGGCTGGATACAAAGGAAAGTCACATGGAATCACTATCGATGACATGGAGTATGATAATGATGTGGTGAAAGGTACACTTACCATACACTCTAAAGTATTAAATGTTTTCTATGATTTTGGATCCACAAAATCTTTTATTTATTATGAATTTTCTAAGGTTATCTCCATATTACCTCAATGATTAGATGTCTAGTTAGTTGTGACAACTCCTAATAGAACAATAGTTGCATCAAAAGTTTATCATTCTTCTCTGGTTGAAGTTTGTGGAAAAGTGCTTCTTAAAAATATTGTAATCCTTCCTATAGTGGAATTCTATGTTATTATTATAATGGAATGACTTTCTATATATGGGGCTCATATCAATTTCCACAGAAGGAAGTCATATTTCGTATTCTAGATCAATCTATGATCATCTATCGATTCAAGGATGAATATAACCGTCTAGTAAAAACTTCATCCATATCATGGGTCTTGATTCCATTAAATGAAGGTTATTTATCTCAAATGGTTGGGGAGAAACTCACAATTAATAGTACTCCCATTATACAAAAGTTTGATGATGCCTTTCCGGAGGAATTTCTATGTATTCCACCAAATCATGAAGTTGAGTTTTTAATATAACTCATACCAGGTGATTTTCCTATTTCAAAGATACCTTATTGAATGGAACCATTTGAGTTGTAGGAATTGAAGAAAAAACTCCAAGGGAATCTAGATAAGGAATTAATACTCTATAGTGAATCACCTTTGGGAGAACCTGTTTTATTTGTTAAGAAGAATGAAGGATCAATGTGACTCGACATTGATTATCGAGAACTTAACCAGATCACTATTAAGAAAAAATATATTCTTCACCACATTGATGAGTTATTTGACCAACTATGAGGAGCTCAATACATATCCAAGATTTATCTTCATTTCAGATATCATCAATTAAGGGTCAAAAAAGGAGGATATACCAAATACGACATTCTGAACAATGTATGGACAATATGAATTTATAGTCATTTATTTTGGTCTTACTAATTCCCCCATTTTAATCATGGATCTAATGAATATAGTCTTTAGAAAAAAACCTGATCAGTTAGTGGTAGTCTATATAGATGATATTCTAGTATATTCAAATAGTAAGGAAAAACTTGAAGATCATGTGAGAATTGTTCTGAAGACCCTAATAAAGGGGAGGATTTATGAGAAAATTTTCAAGAGTGAATTTTTTCTTCACAATGTTTCATTTTTGGGTCATAAAATATTATGAGAGGGGATATCTATCGGTCCAATAAAAATAGAGGTTATTGAAAAATGGTCGAGACCAAAAATGGTTACTGAGATCATCTGTTTTCTTGGGTTGTCTGTATATTATCGACGTTTTGTAAAATATTTTTAATTATTTTCTAATCCACCCACCTTGCTGACTCAGAAAAGAGCTACGTTAAATTGGATGGAATAATGTGAAGAGAATTTCAAAGAACTAAAATCAAGGTTATACAGTGACCTTATGATCACAATGCCTTATAGTGGAGAATGATTTGTGATATTCAATGATACATCCATGAATAGACTAGGAAGTTTTCTCATTCAAATGGATATGTTGATAGCTTATGCCTCATGTCAGTTGAAAATCTATGAGAAAAATTACCCAACTCATGAATTGGAGTTAGCCATGGTAATCTTTTCATTAAAGATATGGAGGCATTATATTTAGGGGGAAATATGTGATATTTATACTTATTGTAAAATATTAATGTATATTTCCACATAATATGAGGTGAATATGAACCAAAGAATATGGTTGGAGTTTATTAATGATTATGACTTCTCAATACACTATCACTATGGAAAAAAAAACAAGGTGGCAGAGGTTTTGAGTTGAAAATACCATGATAGATTATCCCTGATGTGGAACACTAACGATCCAATATTTATGGATTTTCAAACAATGGATCATGAAATTTTAATGGAATGAGAGAAATCATATATTTATCAAATGAATGTTCAATAATCTATATAAGTAATGATTAAGGATGCATAGGAGGAAGATTTATACATATAATAGAAGGTGAGAAATGTTCCTGAATTCAACCTTGTTGATGATTAAATAATAAGGTTTTGGATCATGATCTGAATTCATCCAATACAAGAATTAAATAAGGGTGTATTGGATGGGGATCATTGTTTTTCATTTTCTATACACCCGAGAAGTGCAAAGATGTACGTGGACCTAAAAGAGTACATATGGTGGGTGGCATGAAACGAGATGTCACGAAATATTTCCCTCAATGATTGGTTTGTTAGAAAGTTAAGGCTCAGAGACAGAAGTATAGGGGGATGTTACAAACATTACCCATATCGGAATGGACATGGGAAAACATCACTATAGACATCATAATCAGACATCCCAATACATCCAGAGGCAATAATGGTATTTGAGTTATAGTTGATCTCCTTATGAAGATGGCACACTTCATCTATATTTGATTGGATTTATCTCTTGATCAGATTTACAGGATTTATGCAAAGGGAGTGGTAAACTTTTATATTGTACCACTTTCAATTATATCTGAACAAGATATGTGGTTTACCTCAAAGTTATGGAAAAGTCTTCAGCATTCTATGTATACAGAGTTATGTTTAACAACTTTTTATCATCCTCAAACATAGGGTCAATATGACAGGACAATTAAAACTCTAGAAGAAATGTTGTGAGCTTGTTTTTGGGATTTAAATAGTGGTTAGTATCAACACCTACATTTGGTGGAATTTTCCTACAATAATATCTTTCACTCCAGTATTTAGATGGATCCTTAAAAATACCTCTAGGTAAAGAAGTACATAAATCCAATGTTGTTTGATGAAGTTGGGGGAAGAAAGATATTAGGACCTGATATTATTAATGAAATTGAAGGAAATGTTAGATATATTCAAAAAAACAAAAGAGATGCTCATAGTTGATGAAAATGTTATGTTGAGATCCAAAGATAAGACTTAGAGATTGAAGTGTGTGATAAGGTGTTCTCATGAATATCTACCTGAAGCGACTAATGAGATTTGGAAAGAAGGGCATACTGAGCCCTATGTATATCGATCCTTTTGAAATTCTAAATCATCGTGGGAAGGTTGCATATAGATTGGTGCTTCCACCAAATCTCTCTCAAGTTCATGATGAGTTCTATGTATCACTCCAAAGAAAGTATATACTTGATCCTTCACATATATAATTCTTATAAGTCATACCACTGAATCAATATCCTTCATATGAAGAACAACTGATAGAGATTCTAGATCATAGTAGAAAAGTACTACCAAACAAGACCACATTCTTGGTTAATATTTTATGGAGGAACCACCAATTTCATGAAGCTACATGGGAACCTAATGATATTATTAGGTAGAGGTATCCTCATCTGTTTGTTTCTATGTGATGAATTTTAAGGGAGAAATTCTGTTTAATGGGGTAGAATGTAACACCCGAATGTTTTTATGAAATGTATTCATTAAATATTTTTTTCTTCATTAGATTTTGTTGCATGTAATTGTGAGCTTAAATGAACCACAAGATATCCTTATTATAAGATTACGCTTATATCCTAGCCATTAGGTTAACGATAATAATTATAATTATTTTGAAAAATGCATTGTTAATTCATTGAGTGTCAATTATTTATGAAAAATAAAAACCAATTAGATATTTTTATTTTTGAGTTAATTATTTTTTAATTATGTAAAATATTTTTGATATTAATCCAATGGATGTGTTAGTCATCGGTTAAGAATAAAACACTATTTGATGTATATGATCCTATTTTTTAAAATGGTTAATTTAACACTTTTGAGTGGGGAACCCATTTTAAATTATGAATTTGTAAAATTTATAATTTTTATATGACAATATAAAAATTATATTTTGAATAAGGATATAAAAATATACATTGTATTGATTTTTTTTATTTTTTGATAACCATCATGTTTTTGATAAATAGTTAAAATATGATAAATTTTAATTTAAAACAAAATTCATAAAGTTAATTTATATGGTTAAAATATAATATTGAATTGTTTTAATGAATAAATAGAATATAAATTTATTATTAAATATAATTTATTTCATTATAATTAATATTACATTGAATTCATAGGTAAAAACATTTTAATCTTTCTCAATGTTTTAACTTTAAAAACATGTTACCTCATTTCAAAAACAAGATTAATTTTAAATTAATTATTGTATCTTATGTGTTTTGAATATTAAAAAATGTATTCCATATTGGAATCATTAGGTCCAAATTATGTTAATACGCAACTTTAAGTTTTGGGCATTTGAATAGTATCATTGGTAATTACTATTTTTACCATGGATAATAGTAAATCAGGTAATTAAGGTTAAAAATAATATTATAAAATTACCATAACATCTGTAAAAATCCCATCGAATGACTAAATTCAACCCATATCATCGATATTTAGATATGTAATCACTTAATGGACACATACCTAAGAATATGACATGAATGTAATAAAAACTAATGAATGTGATAAAATGTCACAATCCCATTTTATACTTATCTCATTATATATATGTATATTAATTTTAATATACGCATAACTTGGAGATAGTATCGACTATAGATAGTCTCTAGAAATATAAAATAATTACCTATATCCTATAAATTTATTTATATTTTTTTAGATTAAATAATCACTATTAATGATAACACAATAATGATGTAAAAATTATTTTATTAATGGATATATCAAATAAATAGTTTTAAAAATATTAAAATATATTTTATATATAATAATTAATGTGATAAAAGATTTTTAGATGAATATGAATTTTTATAAGTGTATTAAATATTTTGGTTTAAATTTATTCTCGGTTTATATTTTATTTAAAGTCAAATAAATAAAAAGTGTAAAAATTGACACTATTGATTTTTTATAAAAATAAAATTTTATTAAATTATTTAAAAATAATAAAAATATATAAAAATTATAGATAGATAATTATAAGGCTGAATATTTCATCAAATATCAATTTATAGTCAATTAACACCATGTATGAAAATATTTGTAACCATTAAATATATAGAATATTATTACAACAATTAAAATTTAATAGAATAACTAATTTTTAATTAAAATGATATGGTTTAAATTAAAAAAGTAAGTTATTAAAAATTTATTTGTTGATGAGATTATAACCATATATCATATAATCATTTAAATTGTGAGACATTGGTTGTTTTTTACGAGATCTTATTTTTATTATAAATTATTATTTATGGAGTTTCCCAAAGTGACCCTCATCTCAATTATAATACATCACCTCCTCACTCACCTCTTCACATCATTTTGAGCCTTAAATCTTGTCCACCCCCGACCCTCATTCTTTATAAACTTCTCCATTTTCATTTTATATGTTCTATTCATCTTCAAATACAAACTCTAGTGCTCTATGAAGATATTTAGAGGAAGCACATCGAGGAAGAGGTAATATCCTCTACCAATTATTTCAAAATTCCTTCTTCTTCTAATTCATCTTCATTAATTGTTTTATCATAATGTAATAACATAATTATAACTCATATACTGATATGTTATTATAATTATGAAATAACTATATTTCAACTTCTATCAACCCTATAAAAAACGAAATCACCATGTGTTTGTACGTACGGCTTACCGTCTCCAAGCTGTGGTGTAATATGTTTTTCACCACCAACTTACATGGAAGGTTATAATGATAAAAATAATATATATATATATTATTATTATTACATGATACTGATTATTAAGTATTATAAATCATCTACATCAATACCATTCAAAAATTTTGGAATGATATCATCGCTCGTGCATGCGTACAACATACCATCCCCACCATGCGATGTGATTCATTATACATGATCTTCATTAAAACATGATTATATAAATGAATTAAATGAATAAGTTTGATATGTATTATAAAAATATAATTCTTTAAATTATCTAAATATATCCTTAAAATAGTAATAAGAACCTATTCGAAAAAAACATACCTAAGAACATAAAGAAGTTAATACCTGAATAACGAGTAACATTGAAATGTTACTAACAAACAGATAAGAATAGAATCATAAATGTTATAATAAAAATGATTATGATTATGGAATAAATCAAAATCATTATTTAAATAATTATACAGGTGGTTCAAAGACATACAATGAATATCGTACCTAATGTAAGGTATAACTTTTCAAATCCTGTTTTTATTCGAGATAGTTTATTCGTAAGTATTTCCTAGGGTATATTTATTATCCAAATCCATGTTTCCTAAATATGTATTTATAAATATTCTTTTTTTTCTATAATTGTTAATGTAAATTTTACCTATTGAAATTTTTTTACTAAATGGTATGAATGGAATCTTTTATCATTTTTGATACGATGTGATTTTTGAATTTTTTGGCAACTGTATGAGAAGAATGTTTTTTTAATATGTAAGAAAAGAATAAATTTTTACACTTTCATAATACATTATTTCCTTGAATATTCCACGATATGATTACAAGGTATTTTAACATAAAATCACTTCTTCAAAATTTTTGTGGAATTTTGAGGAAGGAAAATGTTTCTGAAAAAAAAAATGATATTTTCCTCAGGAATTAATTTCATGTGTTTTCTAAAAATTATTTTCCATATAAGATAACACTTATTAAATAGGGTTATATTTAATTCCACATTATTATTATTATTATATTTTGTTTATGGTTTAATGTTATTTAGTAAATCCATTTATTTTATATCAATTATGATGGAATCTTGTTTAAGAAATCCATTTTATTTCATGGGTTATGCTATGGTAAATGTTTTTTTGGCACATATAAGAATGGTTTCATTATGATATGGGTGGGACCTATATCTCCATCCAATGAATTTGATAAAGATTTATATCTCATGACATAGACATGATAAGAATGGAAAGTAAATCTGGTTTACTAATACAAGGATAAAACGATGAATGAACTTGGTTTAGTAATGGATTTTGTCCGCTATGATGGTCTCAACAATGAGCCTTAAAAAATATGAAATGATTTTTTATGAATATGTGAGTATTCCATGGAATTTCATGTCTTATGTTATGTCTATTTGGATTACATTTCATTTTTAGGATTTGTCCCATGACATGATATTGTGATTTTTTATATACAGAATTAGATTTTCAAATGTTATGTTCTTATAATAATGATATGAATTATATTTCCATTGTTTTCCCATAATAATAATTTGAGGTCACCCTTTCATTATATTGTTTTCCCAAGGTCATGAATAAGGGTATTATGGATGATGTTTCAAAAATAAGTCTTATTATGAATAAATAAGCGGGAGACAATGTGGATATTTTAGGAACAAGTTTGTTTCCCCAATCTCTAAAGACACTAAAACTATTCAGTCTGGCGGTGGTTTTATTATATTATGTAATAAATATTTTTCAACGTTGAAGTAATATATATATATATATATATATATATATAATGGACTGATATAATTTATATCTCATCCCCCTTACACTCTGGCACCAAAATTGGTTATGTCATGCCTGCTAGAACCTGGTGCTCATCCTTCACTTGCAGGCACTTGAGGCATTTAGAATTGAACTCTTCCACTGCCTTTTTCATCCCTATCCACCAAAACTGATATCAGTGGTCAAGATACTTCTTTTCCACTCCTTGATGTACTACCAATGTTGATGTATGGAACTCCCTCAAGGCCTCCCCCATAATATCACCAGTACTAATGTGTGTCCCCTGAAGATAACGATATGCTCCCAACTTTTTGAATATACATCAAAGGAATTCTATATGGACATTTGATCACATGAATCCTCACAATCTGTATCTCTAAACTGTGCCTCCATGACTCATTATAATAGTGTAGGGGTGACTACCATCTAATGGAGTCATTCTAATCCATCACCATCCACATGGATATGTGTAACATTCCCTACTACTCTGATACCTCACTCAGTAACTACATGATGTATCTCTTACTGAGGGTATCTTCCACTACATTCCCCTTCTCAGAACTATAGAAAATCATGAAGTCAATGTCCTGGAGGAACTCCAACCATTTTCTCTATCTCAAGTTCATATCCTTAGGAGTGAATAAATACATGAGACTCTTTTGGTCATATTTGATGGTAAACAGCTCTCCCATCATGTAGTGTCACCACATATTCAATATGAAGACTACCACTAGAATCTCATGATCACGAGTCATGTGGTTTTTCTTATGCTGCCTCAACTGGTGCGAACCATAGGCATTCATTTGTTACCTCTAAATTAAGACACATCCAATCCTGGTCCTTTATGTGTCACATAACACTATATACTCAAAACTCTCCTTCGGTAATCTCATGATGGGGGGGCACTCATAAATATATTCCATGGATCTTAAAAGAACTACTGGAACATCTCTTTCCACACAAAAGGATGATCCTTCCATATCAAAGCCTTCAAGGGGGATGCAACCCTGTAAAATCTAGGTAAAAACCTCTAATAATACCCATCTAATCCTTGGAAACTTCTCACCTTAGTAACACACTTGGGTGGATCCTAAGAATGAAAATCTTCAATTTTCACTAGATCTACTATGAATACATCCTCTAAAATTATGTTTCCTAAAAAGTGGACCTCCCTAATACAAAATTGAAACATAGAGAGCTTCACAATAATATGGTTTTCTCGATGTGTGCCCAGGACTATCCTCAAGTGTATCAAATTATCCTCCTCAGATGCTGAGTATAGTAGGATGTAATCAATGAAGACCACAATGAAATGGTCTATGTAAGGCTTTAATATCATGTTAATGAGTCCCATGAACACTCTCATGACATTATTCATACCAAAAGACATCAATATGTAATAATAGTGGCCATACTGATATCTGAATTCTGCTTTCTGACTTAGTACATGATAACATTTACTGCGAGGAAAATAATGGTACATAAATCATATAGGTTAAAGATTGATCCCGGGTCCTTCTTTAGTCAGTGTCATCTCACCTGGTATACTCTATTGACTATGGTAAAAAATGATCTATTTTAGGATTCATCCACACAGACAGGCATCTAGGATTCAAATGTGTGATCACGATGATGATCCTTATAGCGATGAGGGGTCGGTACAAGGACCCATACCAGATATAGAACCCTCTGGTGGTGTTATATTGATACAATCATCCAGAGATAATTAGTTACTAATAGTTTTTTTTCAATATAGGATGAATGTAGGATGAGTGGGTTGCATGTGTTCCAGTGGCAATGACCTCCCAGGTTAATGGGTGATCCATACCCCGAAGAAGCTGAGGATTTGATGGACCTGGTTATGCATGTATTCCGGAAAGGGAGGACTTCTATCGACTAGATGTAAGTCCATGAAATAAATGAATCACAATAATTACATCACAAATGAAACACAATAATTACACCACAATGGAAACATAGAATGTACAGTTGATATTTCTAGCTTATACAGGTACAAGTCGAACGCATGAAGAGAGGGATTTCAAGTTGTAGTAAATAAATATCCCATTATCTATGAAACTAGATGAGTCAATGGTGAATGGATCATTGATGGTTAATGGAGAATCGATGGAACATGGAGTTTCGATGGAACACATAGTATCGATGGCATAGGTAGTATCGATATAACATAGAGTGATAGTGGTGCTTGGAGAGGTGATGGTGCCTAGGATATCGATGGTTCACAGAGTGTAAATGGAACACAGTTCATCGATGGGGTATAGATCATTGATAGTTCACATATCATTGACAGGTCAAGTAATCCCCCAAGTCACATAATCACCAATATCACATAGTCATAACCAATGACTTTATTCTGCTCATAGTGCATTTGTTCCCAGTAAACATACCCCTCAAACCATTAGGTTCTAAACCAAAATACACAAAAACACATATAGAGTATCTAAAATTGTTGGTATGGTCTAAAAGTTTCCAAAACCGAAGACTACTTATCAAATGGACAAATATTTTTAAAGATATAACTATTTTAGTAAATAAGATCTCGTACGGTCTAGGTTTTACCCGAACCTATCAGCTGTTGGGCTACATGATCCATCTCACTAGTCATCCTGAGTGGCCGAGTTCACCCAGCCCAACCTAGGTCGTGTGGGCCATCCCTGTTCTTCCAGACGAGGCCTACCCTGGACGCGTCTCTCTAGTCTATTTGGTCATCTGACCACTTGGGAATTCGGCTCCATCGGCCAATGCAGTCGAACCACATTTCACATGGCCGGTCTGTGTTCCCCACCTAGTCTCATAGCCATCCCATAGATGCAGCCTCTGAGCCGCATCCTGCCATAGCTGCCACTGCAACCTACTACTACTGCTACGGTCTCCCACTCACTGCATGTGCCTCTGCAGGCTCCTCCTCAGGTGCTATCCTAATATACCACTGTTTTGCGCCCCACCCGGACCCGACCTCCCACCAGGACATGTGCTTCCCTCACCTCCAACTACTCTACTAGCGGCCCATCGTTCTTTGTGCCCTTCTCTGGGAGCCACTGCTTATCTGTTTCACTCCCATCGCACCACCACAATTTCCTCACTAATCACAAACTTCGGTCTCAGATTATTGTGAAATGTATCTTGAGTGAAATGATAGATCATTTTCTTAGGGATTAAAAGGGTGAAGAACATATGAAGAACATGATAGATTTAAGGGGGAGGGATTAAGCACCCGAAAACCCAAAGAATGGATCATGGATTTTTTTGTTCAGCCTTGATCATTTCATGTTTTGGTGATTAGAAAGTAACATATAGAAAAATAATCCCCAAGATCCACCCCTTTTTAACATGAACTAAATATCCTTCTTGCAAGAACAATTGAACTGCAGATCAACCTATTTGTGGGTTGGATACTGTTCAATGTTTTATTCTAATAGGGAGAAAAGAAATCATGAAGATATTGACACCCTACCTCGATGGTTTTATCGGTAGTTGACAAAGAATGAACGCCTATTTCGTCGAAGAACCTTGATCTACCATTGTTCCTTATCAGGATAGAGCGTACTTCTACTTTCCTCAAGGGAATTCAAAGGTTATGGTGATAAACCTGAATTCCTCAAACATGGCTTATTGAAATCGGAAATTTCCACTATGTCAACACGTAATGTTCAAATAAAATATTTTAATTTCCTATTTTATTGAATTTCACATTCAAAAACTGACATTCACCATCAACCTGCGCAGGTCAAGGTTACACCATGCCTATGAAAAACACCCACTTACAAACTCAACAATGGTCTCAGATTTGTAATACGAGTTACCATTTATGTGTTATTAATATTTTTTTAGAAAAATTATTTATGTTATTAATTTATGGTTACACTATTGTTGAGTTTTTCTATAGATGATCTAAACTGAACAGTGTTAGGCCACACCTAGGGTAAATCCACTCCTTTTAGATTAATTTTTCCCTTTAATTTTATATTCGGTAACTCATTTAAGAGTTATTTTACTTTTTCAGAAATTTTATACGCATGTGCTATTAAAAACATAATAATTTTGAAACAATTGTTAAGGGAACCCCTTGCCTCACAATAAAACACTGTCTTATCACCAAGTCTCAAAAATTTCACTAATAATTACCAAAAATAAAATTGTGAAAATCCAACTCATTATAGGATGATAGTTATTTTACCTTGAATCTACATGTTGAACCCCCCCACCCCTAATAAAAAGATTGAAGGGAGATGAATGTTGGTATGTGACATACATGGATGGGATATCCCCCTTCATCTAGTCAAATTAATACATGGGATGAAAGGGGGATTCCATAATATGAACCAATGAAATTTACCAAAAGGACCATTATATAAGCAATATCACTTGTGTCCATTGTGGAATTCCTTATGAATTCCCTTGAAATTCCATAAAAATTGGGTATTTTATGTACTAACCGTGGATTAAAACCCAAAAAATTCTATTATCATGATAAAAAACACCTTATGGAAACCACTTAATTGTTCCCAAGGGTGATGTTTTAGAAGACATTTTCTAAATTGTGAACCTATGATAAATTCTATAGCGATGCTTCATAGTGAGTTTATGGAATCATAGAAGAAACCCCTATTATAGTGAAAGATATTCAAAATAGTTAATCCTAATTTGAAAAATATGGATAATGGAAAATTTTATCACAATTTGGCATGAAATACCCTTTAAAACAAAAAATGGGATCTTACATAGAACCCCACTTACATCTTTACCAATTTTTTTTAGTGTGGCCATCTTACCTAGGTAGAATTTCACCACCAACACTCTATAACAATATGATAGATTTTTATTGAATTAACAACCATGAAATATCCCAAACATCATTATAAACATGATTAAAAAGATAATTCCATCATATGAATCAAAAAATCCAAAACCATCCATCCCCCACATGATGTAAAAAATGAAGAGAAACTCATATCAACAACACTATAATCAAAATGATTATACAAAAACAATACCATATTTTTAATCATAATAGATAATTTATAGTGGTCCCCATATAAAAAAATCCACATTCCTTAAGAAATAATTTACTACTAACTCATCATGAGTTGTCTTGATACCCAGAACATGCTTTTGTAGTGAGACGGAAAACCTAAAAACACACTATTTTCCTAAGGCCTTATTAAGGAATCACCTAGACTTCAACCAATAAAAAAATTATTTTCCACATTTCATGAACATAATTTCCCCAAATTTTGATTATAAAGACTCTTGTATCCCCAATCCAATCACCTAAGCTCCCCAATTCCAGTATCACCAAAAAAACTAAGGTGGTGATCAACTAACCCTCTCAATCCAAAATCTAAAAAAATAATTACTTAATTATTCATTGGCTATATTCCAATACATATTTTATAGACCCACTATCTATGTTCTATACATACATGATATTCTATAAACCATAAGAATCAATTTAAAAACAATCAATCGATCAAATCCTTGAAACCATGAGTACCCAAATTTTATTACCTAATACTAACATAAACATATATTTATCTAGTAAAAAAGAAAAATATCATTAAAAACCATGGAATTCCCCCGAATAAATAACTAATAATTTTTAGAATCTTCTTAAAACTATTGTATACTAGTTAAAATCAGTCTACACAAGCACCCCGCTCAATTTTACCACACTGAAACTAACAATTCCACACCCAAAAACCTCACTTGTGTCATCTAAAACATACATGAAATAAGATATCTAAATAAAATTATACATTTTTATCACCACAAATCTTTATCATATATTAAGAAAACACATCTATCTTGGATACTTCTTACCTATATTGAAACCAACTAAAATCATTTTACACACACCAAAACACAACGACGTTTTTATATGCATTATTACATCAATGTGTGTGTATGAAAAACAGAAAAAAAATCCATAGACTACACATTCTATTCTTATCCCCAAAACTAATAATATATTAAAAATCCATTTTCAATTGAAATTAATTAAAAAAACCACATTCGTCTAATTGTTTTCAAAACATTAAAAGATACCAAATCATTAAAAAGCCACAATATCTGTTATAAATTTAATGTGTAAATTTATTTTATAACCACTTTATGAATTCTTCATGCCACCACATCTATTTTATTTCTTAAACATAGTTTCTCTCCAAAAAAACTTCTGAGTAATTGTTTCCCTACGGGGACTGCATATTCACCATCACTAATACATCAATGAATCCCCTACAATCCTTTTTAATATGATTTAACAATATAATGCATTTAATAACTGATCAAATATATTATTTATAATTTCTATTAAAAAGGATATTCATTAGGAAAAAATTTAAATAATATTTCCATAATTGGGTGCATTTTTTCCTAATATTTCAATTGGGATGTTGCATGAATAAGGGAACTATATTCACATTAAGCACTATGAAAATTCCTAGTCAATATCAATATGATGTTGAGATTCTCAAAAGAATTAATATGGATACTATTATCTCATCATTAGAGCCACACGGTAACACTTTAGTGTAATAAAATTTCGACAAGACTTTCCTATGTGATGGAAAACCAAAAAACTATAAGAGAAAATGGAATAAAATTTAGCAATAAAATACTAAATATAAATGAATAAACAGACTATATGATGAATATGAAGAAATATAGTAGTACAAGAAGAAATAATGTACAAAAAGAATCATAACATAAAAAATATATAGCATATGGTCTATTTCACATGAATAAAATAGGAAGGTATCTATAATGACATCTAGAATATGTAATATAATCATACCCAATAAAACCTATTATTCACAAACTATAATGCCCTAACTAGTTATCTAGTTCCATGCGATCCATATTCCTAATAGATAATCAGATGTTCCTCTATTATATATAAAAACCAAAGTCATATATTTTGGAAAGTAATTAATCTAATTACCCAATTGGATTTTCATACTCTCTTCAATAGACTAAGTGTTGTTTTGATATAGTTTCTATGAATAAAAAACATAGAAGAGTACAATTAGTTCTAAAGAAACACACACACCTTGAAAAATAACACTAGATGAACACACACTAATATACTCCAGGTCATCATGAACTAACTAGCCCACCATGGAAGCTAGTCCAACCTACATTGGAAAATTATGATAAAATATTTTTCCAAGCCACAAAATATGGAATAAAATCTATGATGGAAGCGTAATAGAAATTTTTGGGAATAAAGAAATTAGATCAATAAAATTAATTGAACTAGATAGTCTTGGTAATAAAATATCCCCATAAGGTGCATGAAACTGATCCAAGGAGGGGAAATTGAATGCTACCATATCATATTGGCTAAACATGGGGTAAAATTCCATGGCCAAGACTCATATCCACTATGTAACAACATATGTGTTCTATGGTGGGTTTATTATTTGAAAAAGTACTCTATAAGCTAAACAACACCAACATGAGGTAGGTTACATAGGTAATAGAATATCATGAGCATGTAAAATAGGTTAAGTTAGGATTGAATCATGATATAAAACCTATTGCATTATCCGAACTATATCCTTCGTGTATGGCCCCATGCAAGCCTCTGAAGTCCAATGACTTTTATAGGATATAGTTTGAGGATGGAGTCTCAATATTTTCCTGATATCATAGTACAAACCAATCTAAAAAAATAGGGGTATATAACCCAAAAAATGGATATGTTTAGGATATATCAGTTGGAATAATTTCAACATGGTTGAAAAATCCACTTAGTGTATGGTCTCATGGTCCTATATCAATCCTCCAACCTCTCACCCAAGATTTGGTATCATTACACATAACATAACTCATCATGAATCTCATCACAATAATCCTATCATTTAGGATGTGGAAAAAATTTAAAATTTATAGATTATTAAACAAGTTATAGGTTCATCACATAATCATCCAATGTCAACATGTTATCAAAAAACTCAATTTAATCCCATAAGTGTATGAATAGAAAAAATGAAATACCATAATATTCTCCCAAACCAACAAATACAGTTTATCAACACTATTCATTTTCACAAAATATGATCCTTCAAAAATGGTGTATTTTCCGTCAAAACCATTATGTTACACTGTTACACCCCCCCAAATCCTTAATGTACCTTGAAAATATCAATTAGGGGTTTATTTTGTTAATGGTATAACACTACCAATATCTACTAAAGTGTATGTTATTAATTCACACCCATATATATATTTATATCTCTGACCACATTAGGGTTAGTTACATCAATTTCAACCCACCTAAGAACATTCAACCCAAAAGAAAATCATTATTAACCAACTAACACACCAACATACATGCCAATTGATGAAATGATATGTAATAAAATAAAATTGTAAGGAAATCCCATGAAATCATGAATCATAATGAAATTAAGGCAAATACTAGACATCAATATCTGGTATCACAATAAACAATGATTATTTTGATATTAGGGTGTTTTCCCCACCCCTCTGATGTCAAATTGACTAAAAAATCTTAAATCTTGACTCACTGGATATCCCCTAAAAACCAATTACAAATTTCATTTATAACCCATTTAAAAAATTCATCACATCTCATATTTACTCATTCTAGGATCTTGGACCATATCCCAATGTAAATATTATTTAGAAACCTCTCATTTGATTTTAAATTCTATTACAAAACCATTATATGAAATAATCATATTCAGTTGGTAATTCAATTTTAGAAAATATATTTTAGAAATGTTTTTTAAACCATTTTAAATACACATTATATATGAAAACCCCATCAATTTGGTGAATCCAAATCAATCAATGATGAAATCTATACAAAAGAATACCAACACATGTTTATTCAATATTCCATGAAATAAATTTTATGCAAGATATGTTGTACTTCCTAAAAATTATTTCAACTTAAGTCATAAAACATTATTGGCTGATAAAGTCATGTTAAAACTCTAGTAATGTTTTTAGTGATAAATAACTTCCACAATATCACTGTGTAATTATGAGGTGCATTAATTAAAAGACCATATACATCTATAGACCACTCATAAATTGATCAAAGGCTTGTACCAACCCATTTCAAGTACATGAAACCCAATTACATTAATATATACTGTTAAATTATTATAAAAAAATTGAAATTTAAATCTCATTATGGAATTATTTACACTAAACTCACCATGTGACAAAACCTCACCAAAACAATGAGTAATGAGGTTCATTCCACTCATCACACATACCCGAACCTATACAACCCAGAATAATGATTTTATTTAAATCAGATAATGGAAATTGAATATAATTTCGCTAAAACCAAGAATATTAATCAATTATTATTAAAAATAATAATATTGGAATCATCATTTCTTTTTGGGACCACCTCTACAAATTTCCAAAAAATATCCAAAAAATTGAGATGATTACACTATGCTTTGGTTAGATAATCTCCCTAAATCACGTCACCCCATGCCACAATTATTGAAGGCGATTGAGAGATCCTTCTCCTTCCCGGTGATGAACCCTAGTTGATGCCCAATGATGATTTCCCCCCCTTCCTGGTGGAGGGATGGGGGACGTTGCATTGGCTCCATCGCCCCCGGCGTCGCGGGTGGCGTTTGTTCCATTTTAAAACCCTAATTTCCTTCCAGAATTTCCGTCGATTTCCCTAAGCCCAAAAGTTCCAGATCTTCATCATGGCCCCCCTCAGATTTTGATTTCTTCATTTTAATTCTCTGATGCATCAAGCCTCTTTGATTTGACACTGGTTTCTTGTTTTTCTCTTCGAAGACCTTCCATTGATGAGTTTGGGATTCTTGATACTCGTCACCTGATGATTCGATTTGGCTCGGAGGAAGGATTAATTAGTGCCTGGTCCAGAGCTCCCTGCCAATGCAGCAGATGAAAATGTTTCCTTCTCCGATGGTCGTTTGATCTCTTTATGAATTAGGATACTCCTTCAGTAGCGATCTGGGTAAGTCTGCCTAATCTTCCCTTACCTTTTCCAAATCCCTCGATAATTTTTATGCTAGGGAATTTGGTTGGTCATTTCCTCTGCTCAGATGCTCGCACATCTTCTGTGAGTCATCCAGTTAATCCGCATTTTTGTGTTGAAGTGGATTCCTCGAAGCCCTCAGTCAACTGGATTTGGATTGCTATTGGCGAGGAGTTCTGATGGAGGCATGTTGTTGTGTTTGAAAATTGGGTTGACTAATGTTAGACCTGTTGTCGTTTGGGTTACTTGGCTGGTCACTATCGTCGTGGAGCCAGAAGTAGGAGGTCGGCTGCTTCGGTGAAGAGGCCTGGTGGGGTATCTAGTCAAGGACAGTCGAGTCCTGATGCAACTAAGCATGGAAATTCTGTTCGTTTGGGTGAGGCATATATGGGGAGACAGACATGTTCTTCACCTAATCCGTCCATTTCTGTGGTGTTTGATAGGTTTGAAACATGATCTCTCTCTGCATAATGGTGTGGATTATACTGACAAGTATGAGGCTGTCCCTGGTTTTGGAATTGGAGGTAAGCTGGTAGCACATGCTTTTGCAGGGGAGGTGTTGTAGCATGGTAAAATCCTTATTGGTTAGTTTACTGTAGGAAGGGTTGAAATTGACCTGATCAAAGCCGGGAATGATGAACAGAAGGGGAAAGAGGTGGAATTGTGCTCCATTGATGGGCAAGATCTTGATGCACTTCCTATAATAATGCCCCTCAATCTGTGGACTGGTCCTAATTCTGGAAGTGGGGGAGAGTTGGGAGTGCCTACTAATTCAGGGGATGTATTGCAGCATGGGAAAAATATTACTGGTCAGGATGATGCAGAAAGGGATGGTTGTGGAATGAACAAAGTTGGTGAGGCTAAGAAGAAGGAGGGAGAGCTAGCTTGGAGTTCAGTTGATGGGAATGTTTATGATGCACCCCTGTTTGTCTAGCTGATAAGGATTCTCAGTTGTAACTAACTTCTGATAGTGGTCTACAGATCACAGTTGATACTTGCAATCGCTTTCAGGAGTTGGGTCAGAATGAGATGAATGGGTGCCCTCAAATAAAGGACGGTCACAACATGCAGTTTGCTAAAGAGGATGCTTTGAGGAAGGAGCTGGATATTGGTACTGTTGTTGTGGAGTCTCCACGATGTTTGGCTAAGATTGATATCAATTGGAAATATGAGTAGATCCAGACCCTGACTAAAGCTTTTCAAGAGGTGGAAATTACTGGGAAATGGGGTGATGTCTCGGACAGTGACAAAGAAAATATTTGTGATTTGGCCAGGACTTCCTTTAGTGATGTTGTCAAGGATGGGGAGAAAAAATTTGGAAATGAGGGAAATCCCCTAGGTAAAAGAAGAATGAGGAAGGGTTATTATGACTTTCCAAATATGGTGTCAACTAGGTCCTCTATTAGGAAATCCTCTAAGGAGTTTTTATCCTTAGAGAAGCTGAAT
Organism: Viscum album; assembly: GCA_963277665.1. NCBI lineage: Eukaryota > Viridiplantae > Streptophyta > Magnoliopsida > Santalales > Viscaceae > Viscum > Viscum album. Next base: position 538,795,140 of record OY728130.1, on the reverse strand, counting down.
CTCATACGGAAGTATGCGATGGTCCTGAAGCACTATGACAGCTCTGAATGTGAATCAGCTACTACAGAGGACGTCATATGTCATGGGTGTGGAGAGGGGTATGAATTTTGTGACATGTAACTGGTTTTTCTTTCTTGTTGTACTTGTTCAACGTACTTTTCCTTTCTTAATAAATGGTCAGAGGCTTTACCTCTAACTGAGATTTTCTGGTAAATCATCTCCCTAAATCTCGATATAAGAAAATCAATGTCTGTGGTCGATAAAAATGAATAATAAGAAGTTATTGGACATAGATCAGACCTCACTTCAAGGTGGTGAAACCCTTCCAAACAACATAAGTCGAAGGGATATAATGGCTGATAAAGGGAGGGAAAAATATGTTCCAAATTTTAAAATCAATCATATAACTCCAAGGGATCTCAATGAGGTTCAAAAGTCAGAACCCATTAAAAAATAATGATACAAAATTTATAAAAAACTGCAAAATGGTGCATTTTTTTAAACATATGAAGAACACTACAACAACCCATTTACATGATCATGTTATGGTCTGACCAAATAATAACATCCCAATGATTTTTTCTAGAGTTGATCCAAAACAATAGGGCCAAACAGTTAGTTTATGACTGATGGTTTCCTAGAAGAACAAACATGTTTTAGTGTAACCCCTTCCAAAATTATATAATTTGAATTCCCTCTATACTCCACATTTTTCAAAATAATAATTTTATCCATATAAAATCCTTGAACTAAAAAAAAATCTTATACAAGGTGGTATTTACATTTTTTCCCAAACCATGGTATAATATACATACAACATGAAAAATCAGAATCTAATATACAATCCTAACAATAACAAAAGACTCTTTATTATGGTTTCATCTTCCTCCTTCTATATAACTTCATAAAAAACCCCCAATCTCACTCCAGGTGACCATTCACATAACTAAAACCTTAAAAAAATCCCATAAATAAATTAAAACTTCATCGTCAGTCTCATTCCATGATCATAATCATAAATTATATTTTTAATTTTATGAATGATGGTAAATAATCTCACCAATAAAAAAACAAATAATAATTTTATTATTACACTATTTATAGAAAAATAACATAAAAAAATTTATTATGTATTAATTCTATGTTTTATAAAATAATGTATATACTGTTTCTTACTTTAATAGAATACATACCAATTTCCAGATCTCAAATCGCATTCATAGTAAAACATTTCACACTAATATTATTCACCCATCAGTCCTAACACATGGGATCTACAACTTAAATTAGTTATTCATTTATTAACACATATTTTGAAAAATATTTTCACTCCAATTCATGAAGAAAAAATTTTCATTAAAATTATTTTAACTAGATATATAGTGATTTATTAAAAACTTATGCTGTTACAATCAAAAAAATAGATATTCATATCAATTGAATCTATACAATTATATATAATTCCAATTTTTGGGTCCAATGTTATAAAATTTTATCTATCACAGAATATATACCTATACTATATACAATACATTACATAAATATTTCAATTAATAGAAACCATTCATAGACATTTTTAATGAGAATATTAATTCCAAAATAACCAATTTATAATTGTATTGATATTTATTCCATATATTTATCTTCTGTAATTCCATTAAAATGAATCAATTAATTGGAAGTAAGGAATCATCAACCTTGTACATCTTAAATACTATTTTAAAAAATTCTAACATCTAAATCTGACCAGTAGTGGTCCTTAGCATGTTTATTCAATGGTATAGTTAATTTTTTATCCTTTGAATGTGGTTAGTAATTTTTTAAACTAATTTATTATTCCCCCAAAAATCAAATTTAATTCCAATATATATATATATATATTAATTTACATTACTCCCCATCCCATTATTCAGTTATTTGAAAATAGTTATTAATACTTTCAATTCTACTTTTATGGTTGAATTATTCCACTTATATTCGATTACTACAACTAATGATATATTAATTCAGGTCAAGTGACTTACTCTCATTGGATAAATAAACAATATCCCTAATTTTTCACTAGGGCACTCACGTATAAGCATCACCATAATTCAGTATAAGAACTATGAAATAAAATTTGGGGCCTATATATCATGATTTAAATAAAAAATGAATCAATATATTGTGAAATTAATTTTAATTTATCGCATGATATGAATCCAACTTTTGGCCTTTCCACAATGCCTAAAAAATCATTTTTATTTTATATCCCGTGAAATATGTCTTTAAATAAAAATAAATTTATGAATATTTTAAATTTTAAACACAACCTCCTTGTCAGGTATATCACCTCATTTTTAAAAAATTTATACAACCTAAAACTATATGATTTTTTTGATTTTCTAAATCCCCAAATAACAGAGACATGATAATATTCCATCATTTTCAACATTATGTAATAAAACTAAAAGAGTCATCATACAAATAATGTTGAAACCCATAAAGGGTGTTCTATGAAATAGTAGTGTCTTCCCATGGAAATAAATTCCTCCTATGTATTCTGAAATGTGGAACTAAAAAACACAATGTCATGTAAATCTAGGGATCTCTTCTTGATAAAACTTTGTATAGGCCAGTGAAAAAATGTAATATAAAAGTAAAATAAGGATAAAGAATTTAACTTTAAAATACCATATCCACCCCAAAATTTTGAATGAAAAGTGTCCCTTGGAAATTCCCTAAGGGTGTTCTTAGTTCCTATGGTATTGAATATAGTGTTATTGAATCAATGAGAAGACATTGGGAATGATTTCATAGAAGGATTAAAATAAATCAAGCAGTGGAATTCTTCTTGAAATCTATCATATTCGTCCACATATTAGGCTCCCATGAAAAAATGAATAAACATTATTTAAATATATCTAGAAAAAATTAATCCACAATTATATGAAATCAAAAAAGTTATATTAAAAATTAAAAATAATAATAATATGGTTCCCTATATATAAAAACTTTATATGTTAGTGGATACATGTGCAATCTGAAATTTTTAATATAATTCAACATAAAATCCAAATCATAACCTCGTGACCCAATGCCACTCTCAATAATCTTAATGGTTTCTTATTTATGAATTAATAAAGGGAGAAAGAGAATAATTTTGGGACTTGAATAAAAAATAACATACAAAAAAATACACAGCCTATAGTGATCAACTAGTAATGGTATAATCGACTTATAAATGCATAATATTATTTCATTAAGGATTAAAAGAATTAAATTTGATAGATTTTTCTTTTTATAAATTTTATACTAGGTAATTAATATATTGTAAAAGGACCTATCAACATTCCCAACACCATAGCCAATGGACATGTTATTTTCTTCCTTGGAAACCTAGTGTTAGATATATCTAGTAAAATGATTTGATCATAACCCTTATGAACTAATAGGGAATAAGATATGTACCTCCAACTTTCCATTGACAAATATATTATGCCTTCATTACCCTCATTTTGGTATCCCCATTTTTAATACGTAAAATTTAAAAGATGACACATTTTTCTTCCTAGTTTTGACATATATTTATTTGTATTTTCAAGGTAAATGATAGTTAAGATCAACCATTTTGTAGGATGAGTATTTAAGCACCACCTTATATTGATATAAGTTATTGGAATATATTTTTCCTAAAATTAATATTTTTTTGATAGCTTGATTTACAAGAATAAATTAATTAAAAATTATATGAAATATTAGATAATAAAATCATAATATAATAAAACCCATCATAGAGAAAATAATTTAGTCATTTCCAAATTTTCATAGAATATGATTACGAGTACCTAAATTTTAAAATTGTAATTTCTCAATTATATATATTTTCACAAACATTATCATTTTTATTTGAAAGAAAAATTTAAAATTTTTGGAATTTCAATTTTAAAAGTGTAATTTAATTTGGAGATTGAGAACATAAAAATATCATTAAGATGGATGTTTGTGATTTTTTTAAAATTATTTGATTTTTATGAGAATAGTGAAAATGCATATTTTTATAAAAAATGCAACTTTAATGAAATTTTATTAAAACAAGATTGACGTAATAGCTTCTAAACAATTATTTATAATATATATATATATATATAATAAGTAACATACGTTATTTAAAAATACTATGGAATTTTCAGTATCTATGTTCAATATTTTGGATACATGAGTAATATTGTCGTGCAAAAACTATTTTTATTCACTTTTATGAAACAAAATTCATAATATATAGAAATTAAATCAATAAAATTAATTTTATATTTTATATTTAATATTATATTATATTAAATTCCACATTAATTTTTAGGAATAAATATTAAAATAAATAGGTTAATTTTAACTCTTTTGATAATGGAGAGAATTATATTTTATAATATATTTTAATTTAAATAATTTAATTTCTATCTAATTTTTTAATCAAATCTATTCCATATAATGAATATAATATTTTTTCACTATATATATATATATATATTTATGTTGACTTAAATGTAATTGATAATTAGTGTTATATAAAATTATGTACTCGTAATGGTTAAAATAACATATTTTATAAAAAATAAAGTTTATATATATATACAATGATTTATTTTAAATGTTAATTTTAAATTTAGTTAAATTTTTTAAAAAATTGTACTCTTATTAGATATAGGTTCATCCCACCCATGTATTTTAACTGGGGTTATTTTATTTTTATAAAAATGTATGATAATTGGGTAAGAAATAGATACCCTAATAAAAAATTTTAAAATTACAAATATAAGAGTAAATTACATAAAACATGTTTAAAACCTGAGTGAAGGTTTTGTTTAAGTATTTTTCTCAAACAATATCACCCCAAACTTCATAATTTCTCACTTTCTTATCCATTGATAATGGAATAGTGTCATTTATTATTAAAACACAATGGGTGTTTACAATGTGACCCTTTCTTCTATTATAAATGTGGATCACTTCAACTCTCACTAAAATATAGATAACCTCTGATGTTTCCTTGATCCATAGACCAATATCCCATTAATATAGGTAACTTTCATGATATAAATCTCTAGGTGACCATATGTCATCCTAATCCTTTAATTTTATAAGATACATTCAGTGTAATGTTAAAGGTACCAATGTGGGTATTACATAATCCTTGTCATTCTATTATTATTCACTCCCACACTTAATGTTATTAAACATAGTTTTATAATTACCCCAGATGAATTATTATAAAGAATTTTTATTACAGTAGTGGAACAATCATATTCTAACATTTCAATATACATTAAAAATAAAAAGTGTTTTGATTATGCATTGTTGTGGACTTCTTCTTCCACTATGATATGTATTCCATTTTTAACATGAAATATCACCCATTGTGTTATAATTAGTTCTTATTAGATCAGTTTATCCAACAGAATTATTTTTGTTATAGAACACTATCATGGATGAATATGGATTAATTAATACCAATGTTATTAAATGTCAGTAATAAAATAACGACTTCATTATGGTTATGAAAATTTTATAATATTTATTTATCCTATAACTAATATACCATATTTGATCACTGCAATGACAAAAAATATGATATTTATTCAATGTTAAATAAAATTAAAATTAATAATTAGAAGAAATATAATATATAAATTGAATATGATAATAAATGGTCGAGATTAAATCATATATATATATATATATATATTACTAATGTACCTAAAATTGTATCTAATAAAATAAATTTTAAAATCTCATATGTTTTGAAATTTTTTAGAGAAAATAATTAGAGATGTAAGGGTTTCATGTGTCAATTTTCGATCAGAGGATACAAAAATTATATTATCCACCATGATTCTATTAGAATGTTCTATCTATATACCTGTTAATATTTTTTATTAGAATAATTTCAATATTTATTCAATTTATTTTTATTTATTTTAAAATAAATTCATCATTGGTATTTTATTAGAATGGTTGAAACATTGTAACTTTATGTTATAACTCAATTTTCTTCTATTGGTTTATGAACTTTCTTATTAAATGATATTTTTCAAACCATGGATTATTCAACCAAATGAATACTATTAATTTTATCTCATTAATATTTTATGGGGTTATATAGTTATACCTTGTAACCTCATTATAAAAGGATTCATAACTCAATGATTTTGATATTTAAATGGGTTTCTAGGTTTCAATTCATATTTCATGATATTTTAATTTTGTTTTAAATCAATTATCATTTTTATGTCCTATTTACCTCTTTTTTTATATTATATCATGAATTTTCATTCATTTGGGTTATTTTATGTTTAATATCTTTCACATTTTCCTTCATGAGTTCATATTTAAATATTACTCATGTCATAAGGGTTCTTTTCTAAATATCAGTTTAAAATTGAGATAAATACAATGTAAATTCCCATCTCTAGAATTTATAAATTCTATCCTTCTAGAATCACAATCATTATCTTACATTATAATTATAATTGGTCGTATTTTTCCCCTTATAATATATTTTAAAAAACATTTATAATCATTTAAAGTGATTTTATTTTCATAAAAAAATGTTTTAAAGATATGAAAATAGAATATTTTTTTAAGAACATATTTTATCATTCACACCATATTTTATGGATACCATTATATTTATTTCAAAAATTTAAAAATTTAAAATTAATCAATCATAACTATATTTTTGAATGTTTAGCAAGAATATGAACTTAATTTTTTCTATATAGATCATTTAAAAAAAAGAATCTATTTTCGCATTTCCATGAGAATGTATATTTTAGTTACATTTATCATTTCATCTGAAATGTTATGTCATAATTTTTAGGTTATCAAATAAAATAATGGTTATACAAGTTTTCTAAAATATTACTTTTTTAAAAAATTAAAAATATTAAGGGTATATGTTCATTATTATTTTATTTGTTCTCAAACAATGAAATTTTTTTTCCATCAAATTCTTTTTCCTTTAGAATATTTTATTCTTGATATAGGATATTATTAAACTGATACCATCTATTTTCATTCATTGTATGACTTTTTTATTTTCCTTTACTTATAGAAGAATTTTTTTAACTATCCTTCTCTTGTATAGTCATCCATTGTGTGTATATTTGACTATCCATTCAATTATTATCCCCCATGAATACTGCATATTTATATCATATTAGTTACATGATATGAGCTAGTTTTAATTGATCAATTGATTAACTACATTATTTACATTATTTTATATCCTTTTTTATATAGTGTAAATAATATAGTTCATTAATGAATATTTTCAGAAAGTGTTATCAAATCTATTTTTATCCCTATTAACCTTCCATAGGTATATTGGGTTCCAAATACTGATTGAAATAAAAATGATTTACATATTTAAAACCATTTTAATTGGATGTGAAACCCATTTTCTATACATGGGTTCAATATAATGTAATGAATGAAAAATATTATTCTTATCCTGGGTACTTTATGATATGATGAATTATTTTCATGGAATTTGGACGCATAATAATTGATTAATATATGGTGTTGACCTATTTCAATACACATTGGACTGGTTAAATATTTATAAGGTCTAACATTAATATTGAATAGTTTGTTTTAGCTCTTTATTTGTGTGGGAACTGATGGTGTGGCCAATGAATATGATGTTCCCTACCAATATTTTTTATCACACTTTTTAAGTATCGTAATGTCACGGTCTTCTAGATATGGTTTATTAAATAATGTCTCCCCACTGTTTTTATTTATGAATATTACCTAATGAAATTATTTATATTATATTATTTCATCAGTATAACATCCCTATGCATCGTTATTAAACCCATATTCACATTTCACTCTCAATTGTGATACTTGATTGTTTTCATTAATGTTTAACCTTACATTATATCTGATCAATGGTTATTATTATGTCTACTCTCCCTCAGATATAAAGCTGAGTATTGCACATTGGAGTCTAAGATGTTATTTTAATATGGTTCACTTGTGGAGAAATGTGGACACTTTTTTAAAATATTTTTCCTATGAAACAAATTCTCAAAGAAACTAAAGAAATATATTATTTCCTTTCAATGAAAATAGTGTGATATGAAATATTAATGTTATATTTTTAAATGAGTTTCTTTGAAAATATCACTTAGTTCAAAATATTATTTTAAAAAATATTAGTTTTTAGCACCTAATCCTAGAGTGAGGGTTTGGGGTGCCACCGTTTTCATCAATGAAGTGATTAGTTTTTTTAACATTAATTTACATATTTTTATGGAATAATTCATGAGAGGTTTAGTGAAAATAGTAGTGGTAATTCTATAGGAAAATTATAATCAGATGAAAACATTTTCATATTTTAGTAATTCTCATCTTTTTTGGTTTTGGAAAAAAATCATTTTCTAGATAATACATGTCGATGTAGTATCTAGTCTTAAAGAAACCACTAGTAATAACACTAATAATAATGGATTGTGTATTAACTCAATCATCACCATCCAAATGTTCAAGATTCCTAATTTTAAACCTATATTGAAACTATATGGGATATGTTACAGTTAATTCATATTCTCGCTAATGAACTATAATAAAGGATTTGATTATGATCTCAGCTATTTTTGATTGAGAAAAAAATAAAAATATTAATGTGGACAACTAAGTGTTGAATAATGATATTCGTATGTTGAAAAATATAATCATATTTTCAAAATGAGGATTTCATTGGAGAATACATATTAATATGGATGTTTTCATATTTATATATTGTATATTATCATAAACATTTTATTTTTAGTATTGGTTTAAAAAGGGATCCGTGAATTGAATATGAGGATGGTATGTATCATAGATTCAGTATTTTTTATAACCAAATGTGCAATTACAATTAAATAGTTGATAATTTTATATTATGTATATTATTTAGGATAAGGTAAATTTCCTAGTCTTACCAATGGTTGTGTGCTGGATATTTTGATATATTGTAATTATTCATAAACATATATATTTTCATTACTGTGTGATTTTTTTCAATGATATTCTGGTATATTCTAAAAGATATATAGTTTATGTGAATCATCAATCGATATTTCTATAGTAGTTTTATGGAAAATGTATGGAAATATATATTAAATTTTATTGAACCCCCTAAAATATAATTTTATATAAATGTTATTTTTTTGTATACTCTTAGTTTAAATAAATGTTTTATGTTGAAATAACAAAGGGTTGATTGATTTCATAAAAATTGGGTAAGAGAGTACTGTTCGAATTGGAATTGGTTATTTATTTTATGAAATATTTTTTATTGATATTTTGGGTTATATTTAACTCATTTTTTATATTTTGGTACATATTACCTCATGAGAGACAATATAAACTAATTTTTATTACATTATATGGTTAATGATAAAATTAATTTTTGTACGACTATATTATCTTTATGCACTTTAATGTCATATATCATTTGATTTTCTTGTTAATGGTACGAAATGGTTAATATATGAATATGGTATATACATACAGTGATATATGAACAAATGAATTATTAATGTCATCCATGTAATGATAAGTACCATGATATATCCTTAAAGATAAAGATACATGTTATTTTAGAAGTTATATACCAAATGATGAAAAGATTTTGAGAACCATTCCATACATTCTTATATGATTAATAATTAATTTTTTTATGATGTAATTTATTTAATGGTCTATAATTCAATGAATTGGTATTTTGGAGTACATTTCTCTATGAATTAGTACTATGTTTAATAAACTATCCCAAATTAATAATAAAACTAAAACAATAAAAGACATATTAGATAATAAATTTATAAAAGAACATGTTATAAGTCATATAAATATATTTTAATCAATTACAAATTCTTATGAACTTGGATCTAGAATACTTCAGGTTTTACGTTATAATTTTTTAATAAAACCAATTGCCTGTTATATATTTCATTTTTATTAAACAGAAAATTTATAAATTTAAATATTGAAACTAAGAAAATAAAATTAATTTTTAATTTATAGTTTCAATATTATCTTAGGTTGAATTGTTTATATTTTTCTAATATAATTTATTATTAGATGACTAGTGAAAATACTAATTTTTCTAAAAAAAATCATTGTTATGAAATTATATTAGCATAACAGTTTTATGAAATTTTATGAAACCTTTTTATATTAAAGATATATATTTAATATATAATATAAATCATTTATAATTTTTTTTTGAAAATATAAAATTTGGGTTTATCATTTTGAAAACATTAGTAATATTTTCCTCTTAAAACTTTTTTTATTCTATTATGTTAACAATTATTCCTATTAACATTTATAAATAAAATAAAAATTTGAATTCCTATTTTATATTATATTTTTCATATTATGTAGGAATATATATTTCATTTTAATCTTTAAAAATTGATTAATAAGATTAATTATAATTATAATGATAATGATTAAACAATTATTTTCAAGGATTTTTTATTTATATTTTTGTTTTTTATCAGATTAACTAATATAATTTATTTTACATAATTAATATAATGAATTTTTTTACAAAAATAATATTTATATTAACAAGATATTATTATGAAGATAAAAATAAAAATGTTTAAGAACTCATAATGGAAATACATAATTTTTCATAATTTTTTCAAAATATAATGTGCATTAATGTAAATAGTAATTTTATTTTATTTATAAATTTAATTAGATTAAATATAGATTAAATTTAATTTAATCCCAAATTAATTTAGTAACATCAGTTACTGTAGTTTTTTCTAAAGAATGAGTTACATTGGAAAAAAGTAGTCACCCATATAAAAATAAAGAAATAAGGCCTTAATTTTTTATTGATTTTTGATAAACCCCCTTTCAAGGGATGAGGGGGAACCCTTACAAGGCCCGTATGCTCAGAGATTACATGGCCCGTAGGCTTAGGAGATTACATGACCCAATGGTCTTAGGGAATTCAACCAGACTATCTACAATGAACTGCCCCTCCCCAGTATCTGCATCTTGATAGTAGCTCTCCACCTTTGCATGACCATCTGGCTAAGCTTCCCGTGCAAACATAGGCAGTTACCGATGGCATATCCACACACTCTCATTCTAAAAATCCATTTGGCTCTTCTCTAGTGAGTGCACCTGCTCTGAATCCTCTTCTGGGGCTGCTACTTTTTTGTACTGTGTCTGGGGCCTGCATTCATGTGTCCCGAAGTCCTTGGGCCCTAAGGCCTTAAGGTGGCATGAAGGCCTTGATAATAAACTATCCCGAAGGCCTTGGGTGGCCTGAAATCCTTGCATGACCCGAGGACCAAATTGGGGCCCCGAAGACCCAGATGGATGAATAGTTCCAGCTGCTACAGTACTGAACATTGTCTACTACATTACTACTACAGTACTGCTATAGTTACCTGGAAATATGCCTCCACCTGGATTTGATCTCGGGTCTCTTGGATGCACCTAGTGAGTCCTCACCAATTGGGCTGAGGCTCTTGTGCAAAAATAATGAAATATAAAGTAATAATATAAGAATAAATTACTAGTAGAATGTTTAAATCGTGTTGGAAAATACTTGGGTAGAGACATACAAACTAATAAATAAGCCTCAAAACCACATTTCTCTCTCTTATTTAACACATTTACTATTAAATAGTGGCATTCATACTATGAAAAATACTAGTGTCTCATAAAAGAATTTTTATTCACTTATAAAAGGGGATCAATACTACCCTCTCATTGTTTTAGAAACCCTTCAAAATGATCTTTACAAATTACCTAATTTACATCAACTAAAATCCAATCTCACTACCTAAATCCCATGTTACCCATAAATTATTATAATTATTTAATATATAGGGGCACTATCAAGAGAAATTTCAATATCCTAATTTGAGTATTAATTAATAACAATCCTTTTCATATGATTCTACCCATTTTGAAACTAATCTAAAGATAGTTATATAATGAAATAAATAATATTAGTATACTACATTTTTATTATAATCTAATAGGAATTATTATTTATACTGTTTATAGTTACAAAAAAATTCAACATCGATCGCACATTTGTGTGGACAACCACCTACATAAAGTGTCATCTTCTTTTATTCACTAAAAAATAAAATTACTAGAAACAATATTGAAAATATATAATGGTGGTAAACAATATAAAAAAATTATTATTATTAAGTGAAAAATTGTAATCTATAATCATCTCCTCTCATTCAGTCATAAATGAATATGTCATCCCTACATTAGGTTGTCTACCGTCTCACCGAAGTAGCATTTTTTGTTTTTGATATTGATTTTTACTAACATTACAAACCTATTTACATTTTTTTCAATGACATAAATCATATAATTAATTTTTTATAATGATATTATACTCATATTTAACCATAGACACCCATTGAGTTACAATGTTTATTTGTTTGGTCAGTTTGACATCATGAAAGAATGAATATATAAAACACTATCAATCGTGATTATGGGAACATAAATAAAAATATTATAAAATTTTTTAATGAAAAATATTTATGACATAAGTTTTAAAAAAAATTATATTATTCATCAATATTATCATTAAAATATAATCATTAATCACTAAAAATCTGAAATAACTCATCATTGATTAATGTTTCACATGAAATAGAAGCCTTTATAAAAATTAATATTATAAATAAATCATTGGGTGATTTAAAATTATTAAGTTTACAATTATTTTAAATACCATCTATAATCAATGAAATTACTAAAATAACCTAACACCAATTCAATTTTCACAAGAAATAACAAACATAATAAATAATTATAAAAAAATTAAATTAAATTTGATAATAAATTATACATAATGATAAAATGTAGGTTAATAATAGCCCTATAAATGTATATAAAAATATAATTATATTATTTTGAATGTGTTCCATATGAATAGAGTGATTCCTGGATATGATAAGGGTTTCTTCTCTCACATTTGAATCGCTTGAAGCATACAATTTATTTTCCCCCAATATTTAACGAAAATGATTTATATACTTCCACATTAATATTTTCTATCATGATCGACTAAATAATAGAATTTAATTTTTCATCTAAAATAAAATCCATCAATGTTTTTTTCCAATGTTTCTTACATAATAAGGGAACATACAAACTCAATGTTTTTCCATTCAGTTAAAAAATTTGTTATTGAACTTCATTATTAAAAGAATGATTTAATTTACCTAATGAATACATTGTATAATATCTATCACTTATTTTTTGGGTTTCTCCAATTATTCCATATTACCCTCATTATCAAAATATAATTATAATAACCACAGTCTTTATTAAACAATAATTCATGCTTTATTACATAACAATACCTTTAATACAACCCTGAAGATTGAGGAGTCTAGTGTCATGGGTAATTTGGTGAATTACATAAAAAATATGGAAAACAAAAAATTAATTTAAAAAAATTCTTAACATGATTTCAAATAAAAATAAATTGGATAACCCAAGAAAAAAATAATAAAAGGGTAAGCCACTCATCTCAGTAAGGGAATAAATATTGAAAAACATGAATAATATTTTACATGATAGAAGGTATGTATATCATTTGAGAATAAAAGGAGTGAGAATACTAAACTTGAACAATGAGAAATTATATACCATGATATCATTAATGAAACATGTTAAATGTGGAAAAAACATAAAATAATTCATCTTTAATATAGGCCAAGGATAACTACCAAGAAATCATGATGGAAAAAGTCCCACAAAGGAATCAAGTAACACCCAAAGAAATTACAATGTTATGATTTTAGAATAAAATTAATTTTGTTTCAATCTATCATTATACGTGACACCTTGTTATGTTTATTCTATACAAAACATGGGATTAATATGCATGAAAAACTGAGTTTTACCCACTTCCCATGAAACACCTTTTTTAAAAATAAATTTTGACACACTTATACATTTTATTTTTGTAAAAAAAAGTACATTTATGGATTTTTAATATGAAAATAATCTTAAGGTGTCTTTGTGTTATTTTTATAGAATGTTTCATTTTTTGACCAATAATGAAAAATGATGCATTTTAGTTAAAAACTTCTTTTTTATTTAAATAATTATTAGTGATATATTATATTTTAAATTATTTTTTAAATTATTAATAGATCAATGATACATATATTAATCTATTTTAGGTAATTTTATTCTTTTTTATATTTAAATTATATATAAAAACATATTTAACATTTGAACATTTTTACATTAAAATCCAACTTTCTAACCACGTTTATGGAATTATTGTAAATATTAATTTTCATTCTTATGGGATTAGAATTAAAAAAACACACATACAAGTTTTAATCAGTATAATATTTATGTTCAAATATGATCAACATAAATTTTGACCAAAATCAGTAGTGGAAGTCATTAAAATTAATTACTACGATTAAGGTAATATTAAGCTTAACATGGGACTAATCCATAATAATACGGGGGAAATGACCTGAAAACTTGTCAAAAAACCATTAGATTAGCAGAGTTTGACTACATCCCCTTTTGGATCAAATTTTATAGGATATTGGGATATTATTAAATGGATGAGCCCTATATAAAAGGTTTAATAAGGAAATAGACAAAAAATGAAATTTCCTTACCTTTATCATTTATATATCATTGAGATATTTAAAAAACATTATATTTTCATTTATACATATCATTTTATGTGATAAATGGTAACTATTCTCATAATAATTTATAATAATTTTTTAATTATTATTTAGTTACTTAAAATGATTAATAAATGCCAATGTATTAATTAATTTGGTAATAATTAATGAAATTAAAAAATACAATTAAAATTAAAAGTGAAGTAGATTGATTTGATATCGTTTTTAATTATTTTTTTACTAATCATATCAAGTTACATGTATTTCTACATAATATTTTTTTAATTCTAATATTTTTTTGAGATTTTAAAATTAAAATTATATAAATAATGTAAATATTTTAATTATTATTTTATAAAAAATTGAAATTTTATTAAATTATTTAATATTAATAAAAAACACTATATTATTCCAAGTTATTTTTAAGTGTCAAAAAATATTAAATACATTCAATTAATGGTTCAATTGTTCTTTTATAATTAACATAGTGACATATGAAATGTTAATAGATTGTTAACATGGCCTGAGTTTATGCGATGTTTTAATGTATCACACACACTTATTTTAAAATTACTTTCCAAAAAACATGGGTTTTTAATTTTATAAATTATATAACATATTAAAAATTAATTGTATCTACATTTGATAATAAATTTTACTTTATTATAATATCAATGGATAAATTAACTAGGATATAAACGAAGATACATTAATAAAATCCAAAATGATAAAAATAGAGAATCATATAAACTAAGGAACAAAAATTTTACAATGAATTTTTTTTGTATGGTGAAGTTTTTATCAACCACTAATACCATTTACTCAATTATTTATCAATTTTGGAGACATATTTTGTATGGTTGACCTACCATTAATTAATACCTTCTGGTATTTAAAAGAGTGCCCCTCCCACTTACTTATAAAAGGTCTCTATCCCTCCCACTTCCTTACACCACTAAAATAACATAAGATTTGCCAAGACCTGATCAACTCACTTCCCAAAATCCCTACCTTCCTCTTATAAGCCTCCCTTTTAGAATAATTACATCCAAGGAAGCCTTTTGGTACCATTCAATAGGTTTTAACCAATTAAGGTTTAATATCTTTCCCAAAACACATTAGTTCTATTTCCATTCCTCACTCCATAAAATATTATTATTCCACGATTATTTAATAAAGAAAATATAAAAAATATACTTTTATTTTTTTTATGAAAATAATTCTACCTGCACCTACACATAGTTCCATCTGATGGGTAATTAACATACTATTTATGTGTATGACGAACTATCATCTCATGAAATGATGATTTTTCATTATTACTTTAGTGAATATCAATGTGGGAATTTTGATAGAAACATGGTTTATATAATATATATATATGATATTTATTATGTATTTATGCTTATTTAATTCTATTATCACACACACCATTATACTTTTCACTTGGTAAAAATATGGTAACATCGTTTGTGGAAGTGTGGACAACTGCACCCTCAAATCGATGTGACTTGATCACACTATACATGGAACATATAAGAATGTATTTAATTAAAATATGTAACAAATATGATATATATTTTATATTAGAATTATAATATACCTATATATCATTTATCTTTCATTCATCTAATAAAACCAAGAGATGAGAGTTGTGTTCATGCAGAATTATGGCCTACCATCTCTATGAATAGTGCACTTCATTTCATATCTTCAAATATTATGGACTATTTTAAATACATTTATACTGAATATATATGAAAATAACATAGTGTTTTATATTCAGGATATGATTAAATTATGATATTTTTAACACTAATAATGAATAACCAGAGAAAAAATACTTTAGAAAACTAGTCAATTAACATCTAAAATAATGATCATAAAGAGTGATTGTTAACAAATGGGTAATAAGATATTATGGGAAGATGATATATGGTAACATAAACATGAGTATAATTTTTTTATAATTTATAAACATATTTTAAACAACTATACAAGAGGATAAAGTCCACACATGAAAAATATATTTTGGTAAATGAATTCTTATCTCACTTATATTTCTATGATACATACACCATTATCACCACATGACTCATTTTTATAGTGTAAAAAATTAACCATTTGATACAAAAAATAATGAATTAGTTTATTAAAAACATATTAAAACATTTAATTTTATGGTAATATCTTTTGAGTCTTCCAATTCATATGATACCACAATCGTAATAAATTTTGAATCTATTTACATTCCATTGAGACTTATTTATTATTATTCCACACATCACTTTTATGTGGTGTATATACTTTTATTTGACTTGTTATATCATGAATCATATTATTCCTCTGATTTATAATGATTTAATTAATTAAATGAGATATTTGAATTATATGTTTCAAAGTTGTATGGTACATTTTACAATGAATATGATTATTTTCCTCAAGAATATTTTAATGACATTTTAATAGAATTTCCATTCATCAACATCAACAACCCATGTTTTTTACATTTCCTCCAGTGGTGAATTATTGATAATGCCATATTATTTATTCAATATGGATATTTTATGTTAAGGAATATTATTTATTAATTAAATTAATTAATCATCATATTAGTAATGCATTGAATTTAGTATGTGATGGGGCGGGGCCTGCTATATCCCATAGATGTGTCAATAGGTTTCATAACACAACTACATATGGTTTTAGCTGATGCATTACCCATTTATTATATTTTTGGCATTACATATTAATAGTTATTGGTTCTTTTCATGAATCCTTTCCAATATTATATTATTTTCATGAATCCTTGAAAGTATTATATATATAGAATTATGACTCAATAATATGTTCTTGATATCCATTATTGTGAATTCCATCATTATTTATTATGTTATTTCTATTCCATGTGATTATTCAATTAGTTAAAATATCCATGGTTATGTTCTAATCTTGGATTATTGAATAAATTAGATTTGTTTCCATAATCTACCTTGACATGTTGTTTTATTCTCATTTATTCATTATTGGTTTCACATTAAGTACCCTTACTGAGAATTTGAGCTACCCTTACTATGTTTTATTTCCCAAGGTTATAAAGAAGAATCCTTTTAATATGTTTCAAGGATGATGTTTATTTAATTTTACTATGAATCATTTTTGTATTTTCTATTTCGTAATTTATTATGGGTATCATGTATGTAATTTGGATTTCCAAGACAGATAAACTAACCAGTCCTTCAGGATTTGATTCCTTGTAATAATTCCAATGTAATTAAATAATGCTTCAGCTTTGGGCTTCTGTGGTTGGGTCATTATTGTTGGTATCAAAGAAATTATTGTAGAAACATTGGGAACTAGATTTATTAAACATAAATTATAGAACATAACCCTAAGGTATAATTGGGGGAAAACGATATAATAACATCCTCAAATTTTTTTAAGGTATAGATATGTAGGTATTCAAAGAAATACATCAACATTTAAATACTATAAGTTGTTGTGGTTCTGGTAGAAATTTATTAAGGAGTATTATTTATGAAAAGGTGAGGTTGGACTAACTCAGTGTAAACTGGTACATGGAAACAGACCTAAATACATACCTGGTTTGACAATCCTAGGGTAGAAACTTAGGATAGTTCACATTTCTTTTACCTTTTTTTATGAATGATTTTGAAGTATAATCATCCAAAAAGAAACCACGTTTATGATGTTGATATTAGATACACATAAATTTATTAATTTTTGTTACACCATATTTAGAGTTATACAAATTTCATATTTTTATGTTCTAGTCCATTATATGTCATTGTTCAGAAATGGAACCTATAAGGAACAATGGTATCATTACTCTTGGGAAATATAGAGATTTTCATGATGAGGAAATCGATAGATATGGAATTAGAACTCAGAATATTATGGAAATATTAGTGAAAAAAAATTATACTATGACACATAACCATTCCCGGATAGAGAAACATATTACACAAAAGACACTCTTATATTGGATTTCTTTATAAGATAAAGGCCCCCATACATTAGTGGTACAACTGATCAAATTACTATTTTTCAATGGATTAGGTCTTTGGAAAATATTTTTTTTTGCATTGGGATACGGTGAAATGTAAAAGGTTAAGCTTATAGTGTATTGTCTCAAAGAATATGTCAATGATTAGTGATGATTGATACAAAATTCAAAGGAATAATATGGGATAGAACATGGGGATTGGAAATCATTTAAAGAGACATTATTCATTAAATACATCCCTCATGAGAAAAAATTAAGATGTAGAGAAAGGTCATTAGTTTAATTAAAAATGTGGAATAATGATATTTGGATTATGATACTACCTTTGTAATGAGAGTAATGTATGATACTGATTTCATACCCAACACGAAATGCAAGATTTATCATTTATTTGATGGACTTAATCCATGTCCTCAAAGGGCACTATTGTCGCAAACCATTTATTACTAAAATGAAATTGTTTTATGGGTTATCAAGATAGAGAATGAATTACACAAATATTATATATTAAATGGGAAGAAAAATAATAAGTGGCTAATATAGAATGATATGGATAATGGGAAAAGGGAAAAAATATTTTCATACGTGTGATACTTATGGAAAGAAACACCTTTGTACGAGCTTAAAAAGGAAAGAAGTTTGAATCATGTGTGTAGAAAAATGCCACAATTCTCATGATTTCATGGGAAATAAAAAATATCTATAAAATGTTCAATTATCGTAATATAAGGATATTGGAAACTATACCAATGAACTCCGTAAGAACAAATATAGAATACCCTCAAAGAAGATATGTGATCATGGTCATGTATATGATATTAACATAACTGATATAAAATTATTAATGTATTTATATTTTGATCTATGAAATATGTTTTAATAGTATTTTTTGATTATGTTATCATCAAATTATTTATAAAATTGCTAAGGATTTTACTATTTTAATTTTCAATACATATATGAGATTATCTATTTAATGGTACTATGACATGCTATTTGGTGGAAAGTGAGGCATTTGGGAAAACACATAACTGAAGGAAATATAAATCATGATATGTTCATGATGTTGAGACAATGATTTTTGGATAATAACATGATTAATATGGATAATGTAAATTGGATACTACTAACAACAATGGAATTTTTTCTAATGTGTTGGATCACGATCTTTTGGAAAAGATAAGCATTTATGAAATGGATTAAGTTGATCTTTAGATCTGATTTTTGAGGTTCATGTGTTACATCACCATATGATGCAACCTATTCTAAGATATGAAGTATATATAGTTCAAGCCACTATAAAAGGATAAGATTGTGTTTATAGAAACATGTATTTACTTATATACTAGGAGTCTGAATGAATCTATCAAATCTAGATTGAAATGGTCTTCAACTTAAAATGTTTTCCTATTATAATCATTTTTATAATATAAATCTCCTTTATTAAAACATATATTTTATCATTTTGTGGTCAAAAACTTTTAGCTAAATAATATCCCAATCACTCTCCATCAGAACATGATGGATTAATTTCTCTTCCATGTCCTAGTTTTCAGAAACATTTTACTAATTGAATTCTTGGTTTTGTCGTGACTTTAACATTTTAATTTACCTTTTTTTAATAAAATGTGTTATTAATCCTATTTACAATGGGGGATTTTCAACTATAGTATTTACAAATATCAAACTCTTGATTATAAAGATCAAGTTTAAATTATAAAGAAAAACATAGAAAAGGTGGGGAGAATGTAACACACCAATACAATAAAATGTTTTCATTTTAGAATAATATTTTTCTATCTTTATTTATAAGAAGCACTTTTTTATTATTATTCTATATAAATCACTAGATTATCTTGCACACACAACCAAGTTATACCGCATTCTAATAGTGTATGTATTTTAGAAATAAAATTTGAAACATTTATAAATATTATTTTTCAAAATTAAATTATTTTTTGGATTCAAAATATTAAAATTATCTTAAGGTTATTTATTGTTATTTTTCTAAGCAGTTTCACTTTTAAAAAAAATAATGAAAGTACTACATTTTAGTTAAAAAATAAAATTTTGTTTAAATAATTATTAGTCATAAATTCTATTTTAATATTTTTAAAGTTTAAATTGATTAATTATAAATTTATTAATCCAAATTATCTCATTGGAGTTATTTTTATGTTTAAATTATATATAAAAACATGTTTACCTTTTACAAGTTTTACATTAGAAGCACTTTTTCTCACCTTGTATGCATGATTAATTTTAATCTTAATTTTCATACTTCTATGATTTGAATTATGAAAAAATATATAAACAATTTGAAAATATATAATATTTTTAGTCTAATAATATCCACATAATTTTTGACCAAATTGATTAGTGAAAGTGATTAAAATTAATTATGGTGATGATGGTAAAATTAAGATTAACAAGGGACTAAATTGTAATCATAAGAGCCAAAATGGAATGGAAACTTCTACAAAAACTATTTTCTACCAATAGTTTGACCACAAACCTTTTTGTTTAGAATTATACGGGTTAATTTTATATTATTAAATGGAAGTTCCCTATATAAAACGTTATGTAAAGAAAGAGACAAAAAACACAACTTTCCTTACCATTAACATTTACAAAACATTAAGATATGTAAAAACATAATATTATTGGTTATACATATACTTTTAAAATATAATTTTTTCAATGTTATCATAATAAATTATGATGAATTTTTAAGGATGATTTAGTTACTTAAAATTCTTGTGAAACACCATTGTATTAGTGATTTTGTCCACATTTAACTAAATTAAATGATAGTATAACTATTAAATGAGAAGTAGATTGATTGAATTATTTTATTTAATTATTTTTTAAATGAATATATAAGGATACAAAGTATTAAATGTAATATTTTTTAATTAAAATATTATTTTTATATTTTAAAATTAAAACTAAATATAAAATTCAAGAATATCATAATTTTTATTTTTTAATAAATGACATTTCATTAAGTGATTCAAAAATAATATTTTTATTAAAAATCAACAGCAACACCAAATTTTACAGATAGGATTAAAAAACAAAATTGGAACTTAGACAAATCGAATCTGAAGCCATCTAAAATAAGAACCCTCAAAAACCACTTAGAATCGAACCCACACCTCAAATCAGAACTGCATCCACCATACCTCGTTCAGATCTGAGATGCCGCATCATTCGAGGTCGCCTCCCGAAGCTCCACTGAGACTCATTTTAGATAAGAAAAATGTATCATGATGCTTCTTTTGACGTACATCGTTCTATTAATGGAACAATTGATCTTTAAAAATTAACATATTGACCCATATAATGTTATAAATTTTTTTTTTCACTCGGTTTGAGTTTAAGTATTGTTTCAGCACATCAAATGACCTTGTTTTAAAATTAATTTCCAAAACACTTGGGATTTTTATTTTATAAAGTGTATATGAAATTAATAATTCAATATAAATATATATACATATTCTAATATTTATCACTTTTTTTTAGTTTTTATGTTTAAATTACATAGTTTTAAAAAATAGTTGATTTAATAAAAACCAATATGATAAAATTAGTAATCTTAGAATCTAAGGAAGAAAATTATTAAAATGCACATTTTTTATGGTATAATTTTTTAATAAAACTAATTCACATTTAATACACTATTTATCCCTTTTTGGGACACATTAGGCATGTTCGGAATCCCATTAATGAATACCATTTTGTATTTACAATAGTTCCACTCCCCCTTGCATTTAAAGGACACCACTCCTCTCACTTCCTCACACCTCTCTAACCACATAGGTTTTTTAGGATATGATAAATTATTTTCTCAAAACCCCTAAATACATCCTTTAATACCCCCATTTTGGGTCATGTAATCCATTTAATCCGTTTGGCATAAACCAAAAGGAGTTACCTATTAAGAGGTAACATCTTTCATTAAACTCATTTGTTTTATTTCCATTCCCCTCTACCTCAAATATTTTTATTCCATGATTATATAATAAAATAGGTATCATAAGTATACTATGATGTTTTTTGGTAATTAAATTTACCAACACTTACACACACTTTCATATAATGGGTACCAAAAATACTATTTACATGTACGGAGAACTACCACATCACAAAACGACGGTCGTCCATCTATCCTTTAATGCCTCTAATTGTGGACATTGTGATGGGAAATTGGGTTATATATAATAGATAAGATATTTATAATGTATTTTTTCTACTCTAATTCATTTATAAAACATACCATTATACTTTAAACTTTTTATAAATATGATAACATCATTTGTGGAAGTTTGGACTCTACACCCTCAAAGGACTGCGACTCGTTCACACTATACATAAAATTATAATGGATGGTTTTAATAAAACCATGTAAAATATATGAATTTGATATTATAATATAATTATAATACAATTATATATCAATTACTATTCAATATTTTAATACAATAGATAAATTAATGTAGCGTTCATGCGTATGTATGACATACCATCTCAATGAACGGTGCACTTCATTTAAAATCAAAAATATTGTGGACTATTATAAATAAATATATAATGAATATAAATGACAATTAAATCATGTTTTAAATTATTGATATGATAAAATAACAATCTATATAATAGGATCAATAAATAATAAGTCAAATCATACTTGAGAAACCAAGCAATTAATAAACGATATAGTGATTATAATGAAATATTTTTACCAAATGGGTAATAATATATAATTAGAAGTTGATATATGATAATATAGCCATTAATAATATTATGGTATATGTTAGTAAAATATTTTATACCACTATACATGAGGATAAATAACACACATCAAAATAAAGGCTAATGTAAGGTATTATTGCGTCACTTCAAATTCTGTTAGGCTTATGCCATTAACACAACATAGATGATTTATGTAGTGCACCTTCTTAATATTTTGATATAGTAAATCTTGAATTATTTTATTATTATTATATTTGGATGTTTAATTTTATTATCATTACTTTGGGTCCTTCTAATTCATATCTTACCGTAGTGGTAAGGGATTTCATCTCAATTTACATTCTATTGAGACTTATTTATTTTTATGAACCCCTTAACTTTTATATGGTGCATATACTGCCATTTTTCATGTTATATCATGATATTATTTATTCAATATGTATATTTTTTATAAGGAAAATTATTTATTAATTAAATCAAATATTCTATATAAGATGAATGCATTGAATTCAGTATGTGATGAGCATGGGCCCACTATAGCTTCTTGATGCATAGGTAGGTTTCATGAGACAAACTAGAAATAGTTGTATGCAGGGTCTCACCCATTTATTATATTCTTGGTAGGAATCCTTGATGGTAATAGATTGAATTAATTAATCCTTAATAATATTATATTCTTTGTATGAATCCTTTATTTTATTAGATTCATGGAAAGGAGCCTTGATGATGAATTTTACATGTCCATCATTATACATTCCATCAGTATGTATTTAGTTATTTCTATTCCATGTGATTATTCAATTTGTTATAATATCCATGGTTATGTTTCAATATTATATTATTTATTAAATGGACTGTGTTTCAATTACATACCATTCAATGTTGATTTATTCTCACTGTTTCATTATTTCTTCTATTTTACTAACTTTTTCTGAGCATTTGAGATCACCCTTATTATGTTTTATTTCCCCAGGTTATGAAGAGGAATAGTTTGAATAAGTATCAAGGATTCAGTTTATTTAATTGTATTATATATTATATTTTTATTTCAATTTCCCAATGTATTATGGGTTTCACATTTGTAATATGGAATTCCAAGAATGAAAAACCAATCGATCCTTCGGTATTTGATTCATTATAACAATTATAATGTAATAAAATAATTTCTCATCTCCATGATTTTATGGATGAGTAATAAAAAATAATATTTACTCCTTTTCCCAGTATGACCTCTTTTAGACTAAACATTACCCAATTATTCAGAGTTATATATAATTCTAGGTTCACCCGTTACATTCATTTCATCTTCTTATTAAGTGTGGAACATATATCATGCCACATGGATTCATTCGTCAGCATATTTTGATCCAATCATAATTAGTGTGGAAGAAATTATTTTATTCAAATTTTAAATAAGTATAAATGTATAAAAGTGAACAACCGTGGTTGGAAATGGGCATTGTATTCACCACACAATTAATTTGGCATTGAAAATCATGGTTAAATTTTTCCAGCATAACGACGTCAGATAAAAACCCCTAAAAAGTTATGTTGAGAGAAAAATAAGTAGCTCACCATTTGTAAATAATTCAGAAGTAATAGGTAAATGTAAATACATATCCCACCAATAGTAATTAGAAATATAAGGCACAAGATAACAAAGAAACATGAATAAAGAAGAGAAGATGAGGATTCCTTACATGATTGTGTGACACAAAATGCTTGGGAGGGGATTATTGAAAGATTGTAGGCACCTAGGGAAGACTCTATAGAGGGTAGGAAATATTTAATACATCCTCCATGGATTTTATATGAAGAGAAATGGGATATTGGGTGTGTTTATATATGAAATGTTTTTAGATTTTTATAATATTTTTCAAACATATGTATTTGGACTCTAAAAATAAAAAAACAAAAAAATAAAAATCAATCCCATTGTCTATTCCCATAATTTCTAAAAATATAGAGTGTTTTTAATTATTTTATAAGTTCATGAATTGAACATAATTAAATAGTAAAAATTCTTTTTTGGAACCGAGTCATACTCTTTAAGAAAGGATTTTATCACATTTAAATATATTAATGGATTTGGAGGATACATAATAGCTTTATAAAAATAATAAAATAAATGGAAAATCACACAATTTTAAATAGAAAACAATGATTTTGTCATCTAGTCCATTTAATGTATTTATTATATCAGTTTTGGGTCATTATGATGTCATAATACAATGTATATTTGTATAGAATTTAACTTTTACCCAAAAATTTGACTATCATAGAAAAATAAAAAAATATAGTATTGAATAATTTCAATATTTTGATTTTAGAAAATAATATTCATTTTATCAAAATAATTTTCTAAATATTTCCATTTTCATTTTAAATATAACAATCCACAGTTATTGAGAAATAATAGGTTTTATTATAATAATAGTTTTCAAAACATTATATAAACTACATTTGAATCCAAAAATATTATATGATTATTTCCCTTTACTAAACACTGTTTACTAAAAAAATTATAAAAAAATTATTTATTTCTATAATACATTAAATTATCAAAATAAATTCCTTAATCAAATTTGAATTGTAACATCCTAGGTATATAAGGAATGTAAATTTTTTATATTTATTAAAATTTCTGAATTAATTATTGATTTTAATTTAAAGGGTATTCTATGTTTGATGGAATAACTGATACACAACAACATGTTTCATTGAAAACTTACGATGCACACAACGTTGAGTTATACTGAAAAATATTAATATAATATTATCATTATAAATGGTAGTTAACACATAGCCTTTGTATTGGTGGGAGTGAAGAAAACTAACCATATTATGATTAAATATATTTCATAAATGCTTTCACATTAACCCAATAAATTTTAGAGGCTTCAAATAAGAAAGAATCAAATTTTAAGCATAAGTACTATAATATTAATTAAAAGGTCAATTTAACACCTTTTCATGGAGAACCCTATTTAAATAAAGTTTTGGTTACTTTTATATGTTATATTAGACAAAATAAAATTCATATTTATAATCAGGACTTCAAAATTTACTTTGGGTAATTTTTTGGTATTTTTCTGATAAAATTCATTTTGTAATGAATAGTCAAAAATATTGTATTTTAATTTATAAATGCCTTTTAATCTAATTTATTTATAAGGTTAGATTATCCTTTTAATTTGTTTAAAATTCTAATTGTATTATGTTCTTACTATTTAATCCAATTTTGGTCATTATAAGTAATTTCACTTTGAAATTGGACATAAATAAATGTCAATCTTTTGATAGTTATTATTTCATAAAAACACGATTTATGTTTTGACAGCTAGAATTAATTTTAAATTAATTTATTCCACTTATATGTTTTGAATTTTGAAAAATTGATTCCATATTTGGAAGCTAGAGGTACAAATTGTGTATATTGGTAACTTTTATTTTTAGTCATTATGAATATTTACTTCAGTAAATATTTTATTTACCATGTTTAAAGGGTAAATTTGGTAAATAAGCTTTAAAAAAATCATATTATAATAATATTAAATTAAACTAACATAAGTTTTAATCTAATTTTTTGATACCTTTTCGACCATTGGAATCCATGGTTCAATTTTGGGACCCCATGGAGTCACTTGGTTGTGATAATTACCCTTTATATCAATTAATTTAGAGTAAAGACAAAAATTACCTAAACACATATCTTTTAGTAAATCATTTCTTACATGGGGTTATATAAGTTATGAATTAGACTATAAATAATGATTTAAAAGCTAAAAATATTTACTACATCATGATATTTATTTATAATTTTTAGACATCAGATAAATACAAATATTTATGACACAATAATGATGTTGTGTTTACCTCATTAATGTTTGATTTAAATAAATAAGATTATAAATATTACAAAAATATCTGAAAACCTGTACAATTATTATTGAATGATTTTATTTCAAACATGATTCATCTTATATTAAACTTTAATATGGTTTGGACCTATTGAAACAGAAAATCATTATATAATAAAATAATATATTTAAACATTCCTAAAGAGCCCCTCCCCCCTTATAAAAATCCCTCACTTCTAACCCATTCCTCACACTTATCAAGACCCTAGGATCATCCAAAAACATCCTAGTTAATGTACCTACATCTCTATACTCCTCCTAGAAGACTTCTCATAGGAATAAAGCAATTCAATTAAACCTTCTGGTCCAAACCGAAGAGAGATACATGATTTAAAGGTAACATCTTCTCTTATGTTCTTTGTTTTATTTGACTTCCCCAAACCCCTAAATTCATTTTATTTTTTTTAATTTATAACAAAAAATTTATCCTCAATATACTTGGTTGTTTTTATGAGATGGATTCTAACTACACTTATACACACCTCCATCTAATGTGTAAATAACATACTGTTTCTATGGATGGTGAACTACTGCCTCACGAAACAAAGATTGTTCAATCTTGTCCTATCACCTTTTATGGTGGTCATTAAAATGGAAATTTATTTGATTGTGATATATATTATATTTATATTTTATCTATACATATTTATTTTTATTTTATATCATACATTAATGGTTTCCATAATGGGTAAATATGATAATTTCATTTGAGGAAGTGCAGACTATCGCCCCCTTAAAGTGATATGACTCATTCATGCCATATGTGGAACATATAAAGGAAGGATTTAAAGAAATTATATATTATATTATACTTTAATTATAATATAATTATGTTTAATTATGTTTTTATTCCATTAAAATATGAAATAAAAATAAAAGTTGTGTTCATGCGTACGTATGACTTACCGTCTCCATGAACGATGCATTTCGTTTCTTATCTCAAAATTTTATGTACTGTTAAAAATACATATATATATATATACTGTATATATATGATATATATTATATCTAAATCATGAATATAATTTTATAGTTAATTGAGTTTTGACCACATGAACAATATGTAATTATAAGAAGTTCATTTTTGACTCAAGTATCAAATATCGACCAAACGACCATTATTAACTTAAATAATTGCATAATGTTTATAACATAGTAATAACTGGAATAAAAGGAATAATAAACATGAAAAATTTTCTTAAGCATGTAGAAATTAACATTAGTTTATTATTTAGGAGATTAAATAATGAACGGGTCAATTAAGACAGAGGTAAGGGGTTTCTTATCTAACATTTAATTTCATGAGATTTCCATTGTTCACCACTTATTTATTGCATGTGGTGTATTGTATACTAGAATTTGATAAATATTATCCTGATTCTATTTATATTCATGGTATTATATGATTCATTTGATGGTTACTAACTTTTGGTCTTATGACTCGATTGATTACAACATGGTAAGGGGTTTTCATCTCACTTTTTATTCCCTTGAGATTCATGCTTTATGTTTCACTATTTTCTTTTGAGTGGTGTATTTAATACCCATTATTTTATTCATTTTGTAAAATAATTTAATTTATGGGTATTTATATCTTCATTGTATGATCCTTCTCTCATGGGGTGTATGTTTCATAAGTTACCAAATCGGTAAGGGAACCTTTCACCCTCCTCTTTTTAAAAGACATCTTTTTATTGTGTATTTTAATTTACATATTCATATGTTGGTATATGTTCTTATATATAATTATTGTTGTAAATTTTATTTCCATGTGATGAGAGACCCTTTTGTCTCTCATAAATTCATTTTATGAAAATTTAATGTGATGCTGTTAGGCTGTCGAATTTCTGTAAGAGAACTTTTAAACACTATTTCAACTCTATGGGTTAAACTTATACTTCTTGATTATGTCATTCTATGAATATGTGTGAATTAAAAATGATTGTATTACACTTAATATCCACTTATATTGGGTGTATTATTATTTTTCACACATAATTATATCATTGATTTGTCCTTAATCTAAGGATATGATCTTTGCAAGGGACTTTGTCTCAATTTACAATCCATTGAGACTTATTTGTTGTTATACACCAATTCACTTTTATATGGTGTATATACTTACCTTTGACATATTATATCATGAATCTATTTATTATCCTGATATTATAATCTTTTATTAATGTTATTCCTCATTTATTTGTATTCAAGCATCACTAATTTGGTTAGGAAATCTTTAACTAAAATATCATTTTAAATGTTTCAAAGATTTTTTCTTCTAAAAATTTCTCATTAATGTAAATATTTTACAAATGGTTTTAAGGATTTATTTAAATGGAAGTTAATTTTTTGAAATTAAAATTTCTTTCACAATCTTCAAATTTGTATGGGACACTTTGATTCAAAAATCTCTTTATTAAACATTTTAAATAGTTTTAAAAAATGCTTTGATAAAGCATTGATTATGTAAATATCTTGAAATTATATATTATGATTGTAATACGGAAATTTTATCTTTCCTTTATGATTGTTTTATGTGTTATGAATATGTTATGGTTATTTGGCGTTGTTTATGCATACAGGTGGTTTCGTGATAATCCTAGGGCGAGTGAGCTTAAGATAGATCTCCAATGCATTGGGTAAAATGATAGAGGTAAATGTTAATGTTTATCCTAAGATATTTAGGGAATATAATGTGATGGGTATTCCAAATTTAACTCCCAACATAGATGTAAAATATACAGTGTATGTTTGATATGGATGCCCCAATTTACCTTTACGATTTATTATTTTTGTGTCTTATTCATAAATATTATGATTTTATGAGCTATGTAAGGATTGAAAAGTATGGTTTCAATGATTTTTATTTATTGATGTGTTAATGTTTCCTTTCCTTATTTTATAACCCTTATTGTTCTTTTTTATACTCATCCCATGTTTGGAAATGTTTTTCACAGACTAAAATATTAATAGGGAAAAGGATGGGATCAAGGAAAATTTATGTTGTCTAAAACGAGGAACTAGACATGACTCTTTTTTTCAAGAGTTTTTATTTTATGAAAAAATGGAAACTATGTAGAAGTGTCTACTTGGTAATATTTTTGAGATTTAATGTAATAGTTATGGCCAAATTATCTAAAACTCTAAACCTTAAAAGATCCTCAATATCAATTATTAATTTAATTCATGATTTTGTAATGTTTTATGGCTAGGTACTTATAGTTTGTATCAGAGGCCAGTTTACATAACTTTAGAGGTTAGGATGTTATTTAACCATAAGTGAAATAACCATAATGGTTAGCATATTATTAAGAGCCATAATTATTTTAGATAAATTTAATGAGTTTAAGATACCTCATAAGATATTATATAATGATTTTACTGATATACTGACACTTTCATTTTTGGTTTTAGTAAATGGATGGATCTAGCGAGAACCAAAGTAACAATGGGTGTGAAGAAAACTATGACCATTTTCTAAATGAGCAACTCAATGAAATGGGATCTGTAATGAGAACTCTTGTGGTTATTCACAACCAACTATCTAGAGTCATGATTGACCACCTGAACCATGGTGATTTTTATAAGGCATCATATTTGCGAGAAACAAATCCCTACATATGTTATGGTAATAATCATAAATGTAAGTATGTTAAAAAACCTATGTGTCAAGGATGTGGAAAGAAACACATAAGAAAATACTTCAAAGGGATGAGAAGATGCTATAGATGTGGGAATAAAGGTCATAAAGAAAGAACCTTCCATGTAAAAAGGAAGCATCCAATTGACTATAAGAAAGGGAATGAAGTTATTTCTGAGGGATCAATTGAATGTTTTAAATGTGGTGTGCATGGTCATTATACAAACAGATTTCCTACGAAGAAGTTTCAGGAATGGGATCACCAGAATCGTAAAAATATATGTTTACCAATACCTAATGCCATTCTGGTTGAGGATGAAGAAACTAAGAATGGCCAATGAATGTTATTGAATATTTCATAACATTTGTTTTCATATTATTGAATCTTAGGATATGATTCATGATTTTTTTGTAGGAAAAAAGTATTTCAGAATAAGTTGTTAAGAAATGGTTAATGGATCATGAAGAACATTGAATGAGTAAGAAGTCAATATATAAGGGATTCAAGAGTTATGGTAGATTTTAAGATGATGAAATACTTAAAAGAATTAATGTGCTTTTGAGGATGTGATTACATTGTATGTGTAACATCCCAGGTAAATAAAGAATAATACATTTTCATATTTATTAACATTTATGAATTAAAAATTAATTTTACTTTAAAGTGGTTTCTATGTTCGATAGCATACCCGATACGTAACAAAGAGTTTCCTTGAAATCTTACATTGCACACTAGTAATAAAATAATATTATTTTAAATGGTAGTTAATACGTAGCCATTGTATTGGAGGGAATGAATAGAAATAATTACAATATGATTATATATGTTTGTTAAATTTTTTAAATTTATCCAATAATGTATAAAGGCTTAAAATAAGAAAAGAATTCAATTTTAGGCATAGATACTCTAATATTCACTAAAGGTCCACTTATCACCTTTTGATGGAGAACCTTAATTAAATATAGTTTTGGTCACTCTTATACATTCTATTGGACCAAATAAAATTCTTCTTTATAATCGGGACATCAAAATTTACTTTGTGTAAATTTTTGGTATTTTTCCGATAAAGTTCATTTTTTAATGAATAGTGAAAAATGTTGTATTTTAATTCAAAACAACTTTTTAATATAATTTATTTACATGATTAGATTATCTTTTTAATTGGTTTTAAAGTGAAATTATAATATATTTTTACCATTTAATCCAATAGTGGTCGTTGGAATTAATTTCACTTTGAAATTGGACTTAAACTAGTGTCAATCTTTTGATACTTATTGTTTCATAAAAACACGCTATTTGCTCTGAAAACGGGAATTAATTATTAAATTAATTAATGTCACTAATATGTTTTGAATTTTGTAAAATGGAAATCATTTTTGAATTCAGAATATCAAATATATATTAGGGTGAAGTTTTGGTATTTTTCTGAAAAACTTCAATTTTTGATGAATAGTGAAACCACTAAGTGGTACTTATAAAAACTGCTTTTCCGTTTAAATGAAATTTTACCACTTCTGTGTTTTTAATTTCAAAAATCCGACATACATGGTTATCATTAAGAAGTAAGATGTGGTTTAATGGGATTAAAATAATTTTTTGGTGAATAGTAACTTTTATGTTTTTAATCGCGATTAGAGGTAATTAGTGTAGTTTAAGGTAAAAATAATGTTTTAATACTATGAAATGAAATTGAAACATGTCCTACCCTTATTGGAAGTGTCATGTACGACCAAAATAATCCATGGGTCAACTTGGGGACCCCATGGAGCCACTTTGGTAGGAAAATGACATTAATATCTTTTTATTTAAATTTAAAATAAAAATGTCACAAACATGAGTTGTTTTACTAAAACAATTTTTAAATGGGGTTATACAAGTAATATTTTTGACTATAAATATTAATTAGAAAGATAAAACGATTTCCTACATCATTATATTTTGTTTATAATTTTTAGACATTAAATAAATTAAATTATTTATGACATCATGATGATGCAGCGATTACCTCATTAATGAACGATTTAAATAAAATGAAAAGATAATGTAAAATCTAAGACTTAAACTTGTAAAAGACCTATTGGATGAGTATATTTAGAACCCTTATCATCTTATCCTCGAATTATAACAATGTTGGACCTTTAAAATCCGAAAATCATTTTATAATAAAGTAAACTTTTATAACTTTCCAAGAGTTCCCCTCCTCTCCTCTTATAAAAGGCCCCCACCTCTACCACCTTACCCACACCTATCAATCCTTTGGTTCGGCCACGATCTACCCATTTTGTCTCTACACATCCCTATCTTACTCCTAGAAGCCTCACTTTGGAAGAATTATTCCCAAGGAATACTTTGAGCTCAAATAAAAAAGAGTTACCCGTTTTAAAGGTAGTGTTTTCTCTTGTGTTATTTTGTTTTATTTTTCTTCTCCAACCCCCTGAACTCTTTTTATTCATTTATTTTGTAACAAATACAGTATATTAAATATAATAGGATGTTTTTATAAGAATAATTCGAGCTACACTTACACAAACCTTCATCTAATGGTTAAAGAGCATACTGTTTCCGTGGATGGCGAATTTCTGCCTCACGAAACGATGATTGTTCAATATTATTATAACACCTTGAAAGGTGGCCATTAAGATGTCACTATATTTATATATGATATATAATATGTTTATGGTTTCCTTAAGCTTATGTATTTTTCATTTATGGCACACCTTTATGGTTTCCATTGTGGGTAAACACGATAATTTCATTTTAGGAAGTGCGGACTACCGCCCCTCAAAGTGATTTGATTCGTTAATGCCATACGTGGGATGTATAAAGGATGGATTTAATGATATTATATATGATATTATACTGTAATTATAATATACCTTTATATAATTATTATTTAGCTCCCTTAAAGTATGAGATAGAAATGAAAGTAGCGTTCATGCGTACGTACGGCTTACCGTCTCCATGAACGGTGCATTTCATTTTCTTATCCACAAATGTAATGTACTATTATAAGTACATATATATACTGGATATATAGGATGTATGTTACATCAAAGTGATGGATATAATTCTGGAATTAAAATATACTAACCTCTCATTTAGTTTTAATTCCATTAATATGACATAGAAATGAAAGTAGCGTTCATGCGTACGTACGGCTTACCGTCTCCATGAACGGTGCATTTCATTTCTTACCTATAAATGATTATGTAATATTATAAATACATGTATATGATGGATATATATGATATCCAAATCATGAATATCATTCTGGATATAATGAACCTTTGACCACACGAACAACATGTAATTGTAAGAAGTCCACTTTCGACTTAAGAACCAAATATCGACAAAACAAACATTATTAACTTAAATTATTACATAATGTTCATAACATGGTAATAAGTGATATAAGAGTAATAATGAACTTGAAAAAGGTTCTTAAGGAATTAGAAATTAACTCAAGTTTATTATTCAGGACGTTAAATAACGATCGAGTCAAGTCGGACCCGAGGTAAGGGAACTTCTTAACCCAATTTCCATTATTTGGGTTAATCTCCTACTTTCAAATTATTTCATGATATTACTATGTTATATCTTGTATTTTTACTTTATTTATGTGTAATTATAGTTAATACACATAATAGATCTATTTTATTTAAAAAATGATCTTTGTAAGGGACTTCGTCTCAATCTCCTTTCATTGAGGCATATTTCGTTTTATACACAATTTTATTTTATATGGTGTATAAACCCCTTTGACTTTTACTTTTATACAAAAGGAATATTTTTCTACGAAGCGTTTTTTTAAACGACAAAAAGGAATGTTTCTTTTAACATACGCGGTGACAACGACCTTTTCCACCGCCGTGAGTATTATTTGGTCTTTGGCTTCCTCAACAAGCCGTAATGTTTTTAAAACAAAATAAATACCATATACTCTTTTATATATTTTGGTATTGAAAATGGTTTTTATAATGGATTTGTTATGTCAATATATTTAAGTAATATATTGTGATCAAAGTGTGGAAATTTTTTCTTTCCATTATATTTGTTTTATGTCTTATGATTTTATAGTGGTACTTGGACATTTGACGGGTGGTTACGTGATAAACCATATGACGGGTGGTGCCGTGAATACCAGGACAGGTGGTTACGTTATAACCTCCAATGCATTGGGTATGGAAGTCGGCCGTATGGCTATTACATTAAGTGATATGTGTGGACGTCGACCGTATGATTATTCCATTTAAGCATGTTTATGTCCCAAGTTACCTTTATATGTTATGTGATCTTTATATGGATTTTATGGTAATATTTTGGTTACAAAAGGGTAAGTAATGATCTTTTATTCAGTGAAGAGTTTTTACTACTTAATAAAGGTTAAAATTATTACTTTGATAAATTATACATGGTTTACTTGTTGATTTGATAAACTAACAGTTTTCATTCTTTGTGTATCCCTTACTGAGCTTTTTATGCTCACCCCAAGTTTTTTTTTGAAATGTTTTTCACAGGACTTAATGTGGAATAGGGTCAAGGATGGGATCAAGGGAATGTCATGCTATCTAAAACATGGAACTAGACATGTTTCTTTTTAAGAGTTTTTATTTTATGGAAAATTATTAGAAGTTTCTACTTTGTAATCTTTTGAGATGTAATAGTTATGTCTTAATTCTCTAAAAATCTAAACCGTGAAAATATCCTCAATGTGAATTATTCGTTTAATTCAATATTAAGTAAGGTTTAAGACCATGGCCTTGTAGTATGACTTTTTATAGTATGTGTAACCCTGATGTTTGATATAAGAAAATTTTCTTCATGAATAATTATATTTTCTTTTAATGAGTAATGGTGGAATTTTATTTTGGAAGAATATATGTTTTTAATATGGAAATATGGTGATTTGGGTTATTTATGGAAATAATTAACCTATCATAGAGAATATGTGATTTGGTTAATTATACTTCAGTATGAGACTTCAATAGTATCCGATTTTATTTGGAGATAAATGTTATGATTTACTGTTGAAGACTATGTGATTAAATCCTTTTGAGTTTTGGGTTATAATCTTAGTTTTAGTTACATTAATGAATTTTAAGGAAATTTATTTATTGAATCGTCTTTTCTGAACTTTGGGTATTGTTTGTCGAATTTTGGGGATTAAGAGTAGTATTTCTATTTATAATGTATTATCTATTTTGGGGATTATATGGTCTTGTACTAAAGGTTTTGGTTTTGGTTGATGTCTAAAGATAGGGGAAATATATAGTTCATATTTTTTGGATTATATGAATATATAGAAGTTGATACTAGTGCTTTTAATGTGAAAAGGTTAGTTTGAATACTCTCCATTTGGAGAAAAGATGAGTTTGTGGTATAAATTTAGTAAAGGATGAAAGTCAACATGACAAGTAAGTATTTTTCCTTATGTTTTTAGTTAATCTCATAAATAAATTACTCAACTTTATGAAAATTAACTTAAAAAAAAATTCAGTTAGATTTTCCTACCAGGGAATCAAAGACTATTTTACCCATCCCATGTTTGTGATTTTCTTGTGGTTAACATTCTTCTAAAAATGTTTTCTACCACTATCCATCAAACCTTGAGGGTTTGATTCTCTTTCATAGGCATGTTTTCTTACATGGAATCCTAGTATGGGATATCTCAAGTGACCTTTGTATTTTTCTTTAATTATTTTAAAGTGATATTTTTATTGACTACTTTTATGATGTGGGACTTTCAAGGAAGTTTCCAAGCCAAATTTTAAATTGTGATGACGCAATTCCCAAAAGGGGGAAGGATGTAACATCCCAGGTAAATAAAGAATATAAATTTTTTATATTTATTAAAATTTCTGAATTAAATATTAATTTTACATTAAAGGGGATGATATGTTCAATGGCATACCTGATACGCACCAACATGTTTCATTGAAAACTTAAGTTGCACACAACGTTGAGTTATACTGAGAAATATAAATATAATATTATTATTTTAAACGATAGTTAACGCATAGCTATTGTATTTGTGGGAATGAAAAAAACTAACCATATTATGATTAAATTTATATCTTAAATATTTTTACATTTATCCAATAAATTTCAGAGGCTTAAAATAAGAAACAATCCAATTTTAAAAATAAATACTCTAATATTCATTAAGAGGTTGATTTACCACCTTTTGATGGAGAACCATCAATAAATCCAGTTTTGTTCCCTTTTATATATTATATTTGACAAAATAAAATTATTTTTTAGAATGGGGACATCAAAAATTAATTTGGGTAAATTTTAGGTATTTTTCGGATAAAATTCATTTTTAATGAATAGTTGAAAAAACTATATTTTAATTCAAAACTGCCATCTAATATAATTTATTTATATGTTTAGATTATATTTTTAAATGGTTTTAAGGGTAATTATATTATGTTTTTACTATTTAATCCAATTTTGGTCATTGGATGTAATTTCACTTTGAAATTAGACATAAATAAGTGTCAATATTTTGATAGTTATTATTTCTTAAAAACACGCTTTTTGTATTGACAATGGGAATTAATTTTAAATTAATTTATTCCACTTATGTGTTTTGAATTTGGAAAAATGGATTCCATATTTTTAATCCCGAGGTCTAAATTGTGTAAATAGGTAACTTATAATTTTAGATATTATGAATATTTACTTTAGTAAATATTTTATTTACCATGGTTAATGGGTAAATCAGGTAAATAAAGGTAAAAAAATAATATTATAATAATATTAAATTATCCAAACATGTGACCTAATACAATTTGTTGTTACATTTCTGACCATGTGCATCTTTGGATTGATTTTGGTATCCCATTGAGCCACATGGGAGTGATAATGACACTTTATATTAATTAATTTAAAGTATTGACAAAAATAACTTAAAGATATATCTTTTAGTAAATAAATTCTCACATGGGGTTATATATGTTATCTCTTCAACTATAAATATTCATTTGATAGATAAAAATATTTAATACATCATGATATTTCTTTTATATTTTTTTGGACATCTTATAAATAAAAATATTAATGACACAATAATGATGCAGTGTTTACCTCATTAATTATTGATTTAAATAAATAAGATTATAAAGATTAAAAAAATATACAAAACCTGTCCAATTTTTATTGGAAGATTTTATATTTAACATGAGTAATCTTATCTTTTACGTTAATAAGTTTTGGACCTTTTTAAATTGATAATCTCTATATAATAAAATAAATTTTTTAAAATTTCTAAAGAGCCCCTCCTCCACCTTATAAAAATATCTCACTTCTAACCAATTAATCACACTTTTCAAGCCCCTTGGATCATACACCATCTGTCCAATTATGCTCCTTACATACCTCTCCTCCTCTTATAAGCCTTCCCCTAGGAAGAATACATTTTAATTAAACTTTCTTGTTCAAATCAAAGGGAGATATCTGACTTATAAGTAGCATCTTCTCTTAAGTTCTTTTGTTTTATTTTACTTATACAACCCCTAAACTATTTTTATTAATTTATAATATAACAAAAATAGTATCCTCAATATACTTGGTTTTTTATGATAATTATTCTACCTACAATTACACACACCTCCATCTAATTTGTAAAGAACATACTGTTTCTGTGGACGACGAACTACTATCTCACGAAATAATGATTGTTAAATTTTCTCCTATCACCACTTATGATAGTCATTAAGATGGAAATGTATTTACATGTGATATAAATTATATTTATATTGTATCTATACTTCTGTATTTTTCATTTATATCATACCATTATGGTTTCCATAATGGGTCAATACGATAATTTCATTTGAAGAAGTGCGGACTACCACCCCCTCAAAGTGATATGACTCATTCAATCCATATGTGGAATGTATAAAGGATTGAGATACTGAAATTATATATGATATTATATTGTAATTATAATATACCTATGTATTATTATGTTTTTATTCCATTTTAATATGAAATATAAATGAAAGTGGCGTTTATGCGTACGTACGGATTACCATCTCCATGAACGGTGCATTTCATGTCTTATCTCCAAATGTTATGTAATGTAATAAATAAATATACATACTAGATATATTTGATATATATTATATATAAATAATGAATATAATTTTATAGATAATTTATTTTTGACCACATGAACAACTTGTAGTTATAAGAAGTTTAATTTTGACTCAAGTACCAAATATCAACCAGCGACCATTATTAACTTAAATGATTGAATAATGTTTATAACATAGTAATAAGTGATAAAAATGGAATAATAAACTTGAAAAAGTATCTTAATAAATAATAAATTAAATTCATTTTGTTATTTCGGAGAATAAAGAATGAACGGGTCATGTTAGACACGAGGTACGAGGTTTCTTATCTCACTCTTAATTTCTTGAGATTTCCACTATTCACCACTTATTTACTGAATGTGGTGTATTTTGTACTATAATTTGATATATGTTATCATAATTATATTTATATTCATGGTATTATGTGATCCATTTGGTGGTTATCAACTTTTTTTCTTATGACTCGATTGATTACAACATGGTAATGAGTTTTCATCTCACTTTTTATTCACGTGAGATTCATGCTATAATTTGTACTATTTAATTTTTAGTGGTGTATTTACTACCCATAATTTTATTCTTTGTGTAATATAAATTAATTTTTGGGTATTTAGATCTTCATTGTATGATCCTTCTTTCCTGGGGTGTATGTTTCATAAGTTACCAAATTAGTAAGGGAACCTTTCACCCTCATCATTTTAAAAGACTTATTTTTGTCATGTCTTCTAATTTACATATTCATATGTTGGGATATGTTTTTAAATATCCTTATTGTTTTAAATTTTCTTTCCATGTGATGATAGACCCTTTTATCTCTCATCAACTAATTTTATTAAAATTTAAAGTGATGTCGTTATGCAGTCGAATTTCTGTAAGAGAACTTTTAAACCCAATTTCAATTCTATGGGTTAAACTTATACTTCTTGATTATGTCATGCTATGAATATGTGTGGATGAACTCTGATTGTATTAAAACTATTATCAATATATATTGGGTTTATTATTATTTTTCACACATAGTTGTGTCATTGATTTTTTCTTTAATTTAAGGATGTGATCTTTGCAAGGGACTTTATCTCAATTTACATTCCATTAAGACTTATTTGTTGTTATACACCAATTCACTTTTATATGGTGTATATAATACCCTTTGACATATTATATCATGAATCTCACTATTATCATGATATTATTAGCTTTGATTAATGTTATACCTCAATTATTTGTATTCAAGCATCTCTTATTTGGTTAGTAACTCTTAAACTAAAATATCGTTTTAAATATTTCTAAGATATTTTCTTCTAAATATTTCTCATTAATGTACATGTTTTAAAAATGGTTTTAAGGATTTATTTATATGGAAATTAATGTTTTGAAATTAAAATTTCATTCAAAATATTCAAATTGTAATGGGTCACTTTGATTCCAAAATCTCTTTTTTGAATGTTTAAAATGGTTTTGAAAAATGTACTGATAAAGCATTGATTATGTCAATATATTGAAATGATATATTGTGATTAAAATATGGAAATTTTATCTTTACTTTATAATTGTTTTATACATTATGAATATGTTATGGTTATTGGGAATTACTTACGCATATAGGTGGTTCCTTGAAAAACCGTGGGCGAGTGAGCCCGAGATAACTCTTCAATGCATTGGGTAACACGATAGAGGAAATCATTAATGTTTATCCTAATAGATTTCAGGAATACATTGTGATGTGTATTCCAAATGTTACTCCCAATGTAGTAGTGAAATATATAACGTTTGTTTGATATGGATGCCACAATTTACCTATACGATTTATGATTTCTGTTCGTTATTCATAAATATTATGATTTCATGATTTATGTTAGGATTGAAAAGTATGGTTTCATTTATTTGTATTTATTGATCAGTTAATGTTTCCATTCATTATTTTATAACCCTTATTGAGATTTTTATGCCCATCTCATGTTTTGAATTTTTTTCAGAGGACTTACAGAAGAACAGGGTCAAGAATGGGATTAAGAAAAATTCATGCTGTCTAAAACATGGAACTATACATGACTCCTTTTTTCAAGAGTTTTTATTTTTTGAAAAAAACGGAAACATAATCAAAGTGTCTACTTTTTAATTTTTTTGAGATGTAATTTAATATTTATGGATTAATTCTCAAAAACTCTAAACCTGAAAAGATCCTCAATGTGAATTATTAATTTAATTCATGATTTTGTAATGTTTTAAGGTTGGGTCCATACCTAAATGTTATAAAAAAACAGCTTGTGTTTTGTTCTATCAAAATTAAAATCATGTATATAGTAACATAATTAAGATGAAAATATATTCATTATTCTATAAAAAAATAATTTATATAATCATATTTATAGGTTCTTGATACATATCCATTTAATGCACTAACATACTACCAAACGGTAAGATGCATGAATGTGATACTTTTATCGGGTGGATTGACATACATGGTTTGGGTTGTGATCTTGATGAGCATGAAAATATACCACAAACAAATTTCTATAATGATTAATTTTATGGATTTCATCATGGTATTGATTATGGGAATATTTTTGTGATTCTATCTCCCTCAAAAGATCATATAAATTGGATTCATTGGGTTCAATAATAATGGGTGAGGCCATCACTTAGTGTCAATTGGATTTTTTAAATCTCTATATGTATACTAATTATTTTACCATTATTAAATATCTATATTATCAATAGTAATGATAATAATGGTCTTTTAAATCTAATATGATACAATAAAACCAAAGGATTTCACATTTTTTCTATCGTTATTTTACATAATAAGTAATATAATCAAAATACAAGAGGGGATTTTGTTTATAACTGTTATAGTCATCATAATCACCCCCTTACGAGATTTATACACTGGAATTTTTGATTTCCCACACTAAAATATGAGAGTAATTATGCTTCATCACTTTCTCTAGTTCCCACATCGCTTCTTCATGTATTTGGTTTTTCCATAGAACATTAACCATGTAAATTTAATTATTTAATAAAGCATTGTCACTATGATCTATGATCATCACCGATTTATATTCATATGAGAGATACTTATCCAACAATACGAACTTCATGTGGAGTACAAGTGTGGGGTCTGGTATGTATATCCTCAATATGGATACATGGAATACATCATGTACCTAATATTGGTTAGGGGTGAGTGATAGTCGACATGCCAATGCTCTGATGGATCGAGGATGTCAGTGGGTTTGATTTATCATGGAATAAGCATTCACTTATATCAAAATATCATGAATTTATCCCACAATAATATATGAAGGAATACTATGTCTGTAATATCAATCTTTAGGTATCTTTGATGTTTTTTAGAATATCTATTATTTTGACTCTATGCAGCCTTGATGTGTTTTTTAATGGTCTAAAAGTTTTCGACCATTTCCTCAGCCAATTCAGGACCTAATAGTTTTCGTTCCCTAGAATCATCCCAGAGTGAAGGTATTTTCGCCTCTTCCCATGATGGGATTCATATTGATCTATTTGGATTTCTGAGTAGAAACTGTTATTATATGATAAGTTGATGAAATGAAGTTAATGGTCATATCCATCTTTTATGTCAGTGAGAATGCTCCCATAAAAAACTCTAGAGTTTAGATAGTTTAGTGAGATTGGACACACATTTGGGGGTGATAAGACATTTTGATGTTCAACTCAAAATTTAGAGCATGATGGATACTTTTCTAGATAATGGATGTGAATCTCAAATTTTTATATGATATAATTGATAGTGGTACTCCATATTGCCTTAAAACTTATTTAATTTATATCTATTCAATTTGATCCACTATGAAATCCACTCAAATCACTATGTACTATGCAGTATTTGTACGACAATCCAACACAAACCATATGTAATTTTTCACTATTTAGGTATTCAAAATACCTATAACAAATTACATGGAGATGTTTTCCCCTTTACATGTATATATGTGAAATTATTGTTTCATACCCTTACCTTTTCCCCTTTCCTCATTCACTAAATTATATAGTAGACATCATGATGTATACTCTGTGATCTTTATAATTATATTGTCCCATAAATAGTTCTCTCAGATATCT
The DNA here is from genome assembly GCA_963277665.1 of Viscum album. Taxonomy (NCBI): domain Eukaryota; kingdom Viridiplantae; phylum Streptophyta; class Magnoliopsida; order Santalales; family Viscaceae; genus Viscum; species Viscum album. The sequence goes on along the minus strand of OY728130.1, from coordinate 538,751,892 downwards.
TGATACATCTTTGTGATACCAAGATGGAATGAAATGGATGGAAAATTTTCATCATCCAACAAATCATTCCTTTACTCAGGATTTGAAGGTACACATAGTTGTGTCCCAAATCATTAAAATCTATATTCATTAACATTGAACATTGAATATTTACATTTTCTTATTGTTTACACATTCATCTAAATTCCAAAATTATGTATTTGAGCATCCATTATCTCCTCCAAAAAGTATGGTTGTGAAATAATTTGTGATAGGATTGATGATGTTCCCTAATTTTTTATTCTTGTTTCCACTATTTCCATATATATGAGGACCATCTCCTTCTTAATTTTCATCCATGATAGATTTGTTGGATCCATTCAACATAGAGGGTCTTTCACTTTATTCTCTTTCCCAATATGGAGGTAAATTGAGTATTCATTGTCATTTATCAAGTATAACCATATTCATTGGTTCATATTCATCTCTTTCTATGTGAATATATACTTGATAGGTTTTTAATACATATATATTTCACACCACTCCTCAAAGAGATATTGACCGCATATTTTCTATGAAAATATCCCTTCAACCAAATCTAGATCATTTTTTTCTTACTAAGATTCATGAACATTAAACTTCCTTAAATCTTTGGATATCAGTTTTTCATTTTTCATTAACACACATCTAAATCCCCTCATAGAAGCATCACTAAATACAATGAAATGATATCCACATGTGGGTATTTTTCTCACATGTGCTGTGATAATCCCCATTTAAAGCTTCATGATTTTCACTTCACAGTAATCATTCCATGAAACATGAATCCCTTCCACTTTAGAGTTTTTATTGGGTTTAATAATCCCAATAAATATCTCAAAAATCAATGATGGTACATAGAAAATACAAGGAAACTACAAATAACTTCCAAAGATGTTGGAATCACCCTTCGTTCAATTGCTTCTGTCTTTGAAGGGTCTATAGATATCCATTTTCTTCTGATGATATTCCCCAAAAATGATACTTCCTTTTAACATACTCAAATTTTTTATACTTTTCTTAATGCATCTCCTTTCTCATGCCCTTTTTTCACAGTGCTCAGGTTCTCCTCATAATCCTCTTTAGACTTGGGGAATATAATAATATAATATATAAAGACTACTAGTTTTTTTGAGCTAAACTTTAAATACTCTATTCATCATTTCCATGATGATTTGTATAGAATTCATGAGTTTTAAATTCATTACTATGAACTCATGGTGTCCGTAATTTGTATGAAAATGGTATTGGGGATATCCACCATTTTCACCATAACATGGTAAAATCCAAACTAAAAATTGGCCTTGGAGAAGTATTCTGATCCACATAGTTGAACAAATAATTTATCAATCAATAGTATACGATACATGTTCTTTGTGATTATCTTGTTGATATTGGGATTATCAATGCAAAGGCGCATTGACCCATCATTTATTATGAAAAAATGTTCTGGAAAACCCCATGGTGATGCCCTTCGGCTTGTGAAAGTTTTATCTAGATTCTATTTTATCTATTTATTCAGCTCCTCATGATCAGAAACATCCATTCTATATATATTCTTGGATAATGGTAACACATTGTGTATAAGATCAATTGAAAATTTAGCATCTTGACTAGGTGGAAGACTGGATAATTCCTCAAGAAACACATTAGTGTATCCCCTCACAATGGTCATGTATTCAATAATGATTATTTCTCTAGAAGAAACCAGTTTATATAGATATTATTTATCATATGGAAATTATAATCATTCTTGAGATATTTGTGCTTAATAAGATTCATCCTCCACCATTCACTTGTATTGAATTAGGGGATGATTCACAATATAGAGATTGATTTACTTATGACGAGAATTTACGGTGTCTCTTTATCGGGAAAGCCAACCCATTTTGATAATTGCATCAAATTATAAAAAAATAAGTTTGAATTGTTTATCTTGGAATTTCAGACCACAACTCTTGATAGGGGATGATATATATACTTAGGTTGAAATAATTTAACCTTTGTGGGGATGTTTTAATAGTTCTACTAAATATTAATGAATTGAAGGAATGTGTATAATGAGAATAAAAAATTATGTATGTTATTTATGAATGTATAACTAGTGTACCTTTATGCTATTCAATTTAAGGATGCCCATAAGTAGTTGTGAGGAAAAAATATCTCCCATTCTACAGTGGAGGTTTTTGGTTTTCTATGAAAACCCTTGGTTTAGTGATTTGGTTAGAATGGTACCCTAGTTATTTGCATTTGAAGCAATGAAAATTGCACTAAGGGTTTTTTGTATCAGTACTTTCCTACATCCAATTAGTAGGTTTATAATATTAGTAATCATTAGTTGTGTGTCATTTATACCCGCATCTAATGTATCTCCATTTCCCCCATAGGCAATTTTTTTGGTGATTCTTTGTGCACCATGGGAAAGTGGGATACTGAAATTTATTAGAACCATTAGATTTCACCATCAGAATATTATAATTGAACTCTACCTTTGAATTATTATTCATGTGATACACATTAAATTCTATGATCTCTATTTGGAATTTGATGGTACATTGGATAATTTTCACATAGCTATCAAAGACTCTGATCGTCAGTGATTTTCATAGACCAGGTTTTGGCCTATCAAAGAAGTCGTAAACTTTGATTTCATAGGAAAAGACAATGATAGAGGCATATCAAAAATGTAATAGGATGTTTTCATTTTAAACCAATATATATTATTCTTTATTTTTCTTTAGGGAAATAAAATTCCATTATATTTTACATTGGATATTATGAGGAAAATATTTATCAAAAAACATTTTCTGGAATTCGTTCCTCTCCTTCACTACAATCACTTACTTAGGCTTCATATTTTTTTATCAATGTAAACCAATTTTTATATTCTCCCTTCATATGTCACACAATAAGAATAACCTTGTCTTTCTAAGAACATTAAAGGATGGATATGCTCTTCTCAATGAAATTTATCCATTTTCCATGATTAAGAGATCATATAATACATTAAAAGTTAGAGGTCTTTTTCATATAAAGACATACATTGATGAATGTTTTATTTTATGGGTTTTGGACACTCCTCTTTATTTAGGATTATATTCCAATCTGGAGTGATATGAGGGATTATAATCATAAAGTTCACGATTCCCACTCCCATTTGGTTGGGGATCTCATTGGGGACATGATCACATTACCCTTCGCCTCTATTTTCTACCATATTCCTCTAATTTCTAGCCATTATCTTATATTAAATGTAAATTAATGATGAGTACATTTAAACTAATAAACACATAAAGGGTAATCCAATTACATTAATGGGAAAACATATATATTAAATTTATTTCCATAACATATGAATTTATAGGCTTAAATGTATGTTGTCCATGATCTATTTCTTAACATATATTTTAATTGATAATTACTTGTGGACACTACTTAAGAATAAAAAAAGACTATGATGAAATCCCATGAGATTTCAAAACACAAAGACAAGGTTAGAAGAATTCAAAGAAAATAAAAACCATCCAAAGAGCTGTGCGGCATACCTATGTAGAATACCTGCGCGGTAGACCTAGGTGGAATACTTGTACGATAGTATATTTTTTGTACCCCTACGCGGCACACCTACATGGAGGACCTACATAGAGAACCTGTGTGGATACCATTATTTCGACTAGCCCCCATCCATTCCTATAAATAGGATCCTTGGGCACACTATTTCAAGGATGAAAAAAATATGAAAAACTCCCTAAAGCTCCCATTGCGTAGCTCTTTCACCAAGATACATTAAATTTTCTCAGATAACTCTATAAAACACGATAGAAGAGAGAATTAAATGGGACAAGTATGTTTGGAAAGTATTTCAAATAATTTACATAGGTTTGGAACCCCTATGGGAAATACATTCTTCGGTTAGAAGACAAACATACATGGCACACCTACGCATCACTCCTACACATCCCACCTACATGGAACAACTGCACTGCACAGAAACATGAGGTAACTATGCATCACACATGCACGAAGTACCTATGAAACAGAGCTTGGTATAAGGCCTACATACCAACTTAAGCACCATTATTACGTCCATTCATGGTATGTTGTATCCTTCATTGGTTCCCCTATCTGAAAGGGACTAAGTTAAAGACTCCACAAAAACCTCTTGACTTATCAAACCTTTGAGAAAGGCACATCATCAAGTCTCCTATCTGGGTTTGTATATCAGCAGTCAGAGGATTCCCACATTTGTTTCACAATGTGGTTAGGATTTATGGAGTGTCTGTGGGTTTGTATATCTGTAGTCACATGGAAATTTCTCCCAGGAACAGTGTTGGGATGTTCTTGTTTCGGAAGATTAGGTTTTGGGTCCCTACCTCTCCCTTCTCAAAGAGCCAGAACATCTGTTCTTTGGTAGGGAAGGTACGGTTCACAATTTATTTTCCATTCACACAAATGAAATGTCTCCCTCCCCTACAAGGATAAATTTTAGGGCGACCATATTGGTTTAAGCTACAAAACTTCATCCCCCCTTCCGTTCATCGGTCCCTTTTCCAATGTAATGTGAATAGAGGGAAGGCTCATCACCTCACCCTCTTCCTAGGTCACCTCTACCTCATCCACCATCGCTACCATAAGTTCACTATAAGGCCCCAACCTTAAACCTTACTTAATATTGAATTAAATGAATAATTCATATTGAGGATCTTTTCAGGTTTAGAGTTTTAGAGAATTAGGAAATAACTATTACATCTCAAACGATTACAAAGTAGAAACTTCTACTAAGTTTCCACAGAATAAAAACTCTTAAAAAAAATGTCTAGTTCCATGTTTTATATAGCATGAATTTCCATTGATCCCATCCTTGACCCTATTCCACATTAAGTCCTATGAAAAACATTTCAAAAAAACTTGGGGTGAGAATAAAAATCTCAATAAGGGATACAAAAAGAATGAAAACTGTTAGTTTATCAAAACAACAAGTAAACCATGTATACTTTATCAAAGTAATAATTTTCACCTTTATGAAGAAGTAAAAACTCTTCACTGAAAAAAAGATCATTACTTACCCTTTTGTAACCAAACGATTTCCATAAAACCCATATAAAGTTCACATAACATATAATGGTAACTTGGGACATAAACATACTTAAATGGAATAACCATATGGTCAACTTCCACACATATCACTTAATGGAATAGCCATACAGCCGACTTCCATACCCAATTCATTGGAGGTTATAACGTAACCACCCATCCTGGTATTCACGGCACCACCGGTTATATGGTTTATCACGTAACCACCCATCAAATGCCCAATTACCATTATAAAATCAGAAAACATAAAACAAATATAATGGAAAGAAAAAATTTCCACACTTTGATCACAATATATCACATAAATATATTGACATAAAAAATCCATTATAAAAACAATTTTCAATACCAAAATACATAAAAGAGTATATGGTATTTATTTCATTTTAAAAACATTACAGCTTGTTGAGGAAGCCAAAGACCGAATAATACTCACGGTGGTAGAAAAGGTCGTTGTCACAGCGTACGTTAAAAGAAACATTCCTTTTTGTCATTTTGTAAAACGCTTCGTAGAAAAAGATTCCTTTTGTATAAAAGTAAAATTCAAAGGGGTTTATACACCGTATAAAAGAAAGTTGTGTATAAAATGAAATATGCCTCAATGAAAGGAGATTGAGACGAAGTCCCTTACCTCGGATCCAACTTGACTCGATCGTTATTTAACGTCCTGAATAATAAACTTGAGTTAATTTATAATTCCTTAAGAACCTTTTTCAAGTTCATTATTACTCTTATATCACTTATTACCATGTTATAAACATTATGTAATCATTTAAGTTAATAATGTTTGTTTTGTCGATATTTTGTTCTTAAGTCGAAAGTGGACTTCTTACAATTACATGTTGTTCGTGTGGTCAAAGGTTCATTATATACAGAATGATATTCATGATTTGGATATCATATATATCATATATATCCAGCATATACATGTATTTTTAATATTACATAATCATTTAGAGGTAAGAAATGAAATGCACCGTTCATGGAGACGGTAAGCCGTACATACGCATGAACGCTACTTTCATTTCTATGTCATATTAATGTAATTAAAACTAAATGAGAGGTATGTATATTTTAATTCCAGAATTATATTCATCATTTATATGTAACATACATAATATATATCCATTATATATATGTACTTATAATAGTACATTACATTTGGGGATAATAAATGAAATGCACCGTTCATGGAGACGGTAAGCCGTACGTACGCATGAACGCTACTTTCATTTCTATCTCATACTTTAATGGAATGAAATAATAATGATATAAAGGTATATTATAATTCTAGTATAACATCATATATAATAACTTTTAATCCATCCTTTATACATCCCACATATGGCATTAACGAATCAAATCACTTTGAGGGGGCAGTAGTCCGCACTTCCTAAAATGATGATATCACGTATACCCATAATGGAAGCCATAAAGGTATGACATAAATGAAAAATACAGAAGATTAAGGAAGAAATAAAAATATTATATATCATATATAAATATAGTGACATCTTAATGGCCACCCTTTAAGGTGTTGGAAGAATATTGAACAATCATCATTTCGTGAGGCAGAAATTCGCCATCCATAGAAACAATATGTTCTTTAACCATTAGATGTAGGTGTGTGTAAGTGTAGCTCGAATCCTTATTATTAAAACATCCTAGTATATTGAAGATACTGTAGTTTTTACAAAAGAAATTAATAAAAAGATTTTAGGGGGTTGGAGAAGCAAAATAAAACAAGAGAACACAAGAGAAAACACTACCTTTAAAATGGGTAACTCTTTTTGATTTGAGCTCAAAGGCTTCCTTGGGAAGATGTTTTCCCAAATTGAGGCTTCAAGGAGTAAGAGAGGGATGTGGAGAGACAAAATGGTCAGGGGTTGTCTGATCCAAAGTCTTTGTAAGTGTGGGTAAGGAGGTAGAGGTGGGGGCCTTTTATAAGAGGAGAGGAGGGACACTCTTGGAAAGTAAAGAAATGTTACTTTATTTTAAAATGAGTTTCGGATTTAAAGGGTCCCACATTGATATAATTCAAGGATAAGGTTATAAGGGTTAGAAATATACCCATAAAATAGTTTTTTTACAAGTATAGGTATTATATTTTACATTATCTTTTCATTTTATTTAAATCGTTAAATAATGAGGTAATCACTGCATCATCATGTTGTCATAAATAATTTAATTTATTTAATGTCTAAAAATTATAAAAAAAAATTCATGATGTAGGAAATCTTTTTTATCTTTCTAATGAATATTTATAGTAAAAAATATGACTTGTATAACCCCATTTAAAAATTGTTTTAGTAAAGCAACTCATGTTTGTGACATTTTTATTTTAACTTTAAATAAAAAGATATTAATGTAATTTTCCTACCAAAGTGGCTCCATGGGGTCCCCAAGATTACCCATGGATTTTATTGGTCGGCCATGACACATCTAATAAGGGTAGTACACGTGTCAAGTTCATTTCATATTATTAAAACATTATTTTTACCTTAAACTACACTAATTACCTCTAATCGCGATTAATAAACTTAAAAGTTACTATTCACCAAAAAATTATTTTAATCCCATTGAACCACATTTTACTTCTTAATGAAAACCATGTATGTAGGATTTTTGAAATTCAAAACACAAAGGTGGTAAAATTTAATTTAAACGAAAAATCAGTTTTTTTTGAGTACCACTTAGTGGTTTCACTATTTATCAAAAATTGACGTTTTTCAGAAAAATACCAAAAATTCACCCTAATCTATATTTGATATTCCAAATTCAAAAATGATGTCTATTTTACAAAATTAAATACATATAATTTGCATTAATTAATTTAATAATTAATTCCCACTGTCAAAACAAATAGCGTGTTTTTATGAAACAAAAAGTATCAAAAGATTGACACTAGTTTAAGTCCGATTTCAAAGTGAAATTAATTCAACGTCCACTATTGGATTAAATGGTAAAAATACATTCTAATTGAACTTTAAAACCAATTCAAAAGATAATCTAATCATATAAATAAATTAGATTAAAAATAGGTTTTGAATTAAAATACAACATTTTTCACTATTCATAAAAAAATGAACTTTATCGGAAAAATACCAAAAATATACACAAAGTAAATTTTGATGTCCCGATTATAAAGGAGAGTTTTATTTGGTCTAATAGAAAGTATAAGAGTGACCAAAACTATATTTAAAGAAGGTTCTCCATGAAAAGGCGATAAGTCGACCTTTAGTGAAAATTAGAGTATATATGCCTAAAATTGAATTCTTTTCGTATTTTAAGCCTTTATCTTTTATTGGAAAAATGTAAAACATTTAAAAAACATATATAATCATTTTTTAGTTATTTCTATTCATTCCTGCCAATACAACGGCTACGTGTTAACTACCATTTAAAATAATATTATTTTATTACTAGTGTGCAACGTAAGATTTCAAAGAAACTCTTTGTTGCGTATCGTGTACGATATCGAACATAGCAACCCATTTAAAGTAAAATTAATATTTAATTCATAAATATTAATAAATATGAAAATGTTTTATTCATTATTTACCTGGGATGTTACATCCTTCCCCCCTTTTGGGAATTGCGTCCTCTCAATTTTATTCACTTATCAAAATAAGTGGGGGTATTTATCCCTCATAGCATTTTCAGATTCCCATGTTACCTCTTCAACCATATAGTTTTTCCACAAAACCTTTACTTAGTGAATTACCTTATTTTGCAACAATTTCTATCTTCGGTCAAGAATCTGGACTGGTTGTTCTTCATAAGAGAGATTCTCTTCCAACTGAACTACCTCTGGGATAAAAACATGAGATGGATGTGGCATATACTTCTCAACATCGAAACATGAAAAACATTGTGTACCTGATATAAAATCGGAGGTAAAGCCACTCGATAAGCAACTGATCCAACTCTCTCCAGAATTTCATATGGTCCAATGAACCTTGGACTCAGCTTTCCTTTCTTACCAAATCACATCACACTTTTCCACGGTGAAACTTTGAGAAAAACATGATCACCTACCTCAAAAGATATATCCTTCCTTCGGTTATCCACATAACTCTTCTGCCTGCTCTGAGCTGTTCTCATGTGTTTCTGAATCAACTGAACTTTTTCTTCCATCTCTTCTACCAATTCTGGTCCCATCAGCTTCCTTTCACCCACTTCATCCCAAAAAGCTGGAGTTCGACACCACTTCCCATATAATGCCTCAAATGGTGCCATCTATATACTAGAATGAAAACTATTATTATAAGAAAACTCAACCAAAGAAAGATGTTGGTCCCAACTTCCCTGATAATCCATCGAACAAGCACGTAGCATATCCTCCAATGTCTGAATTGTTCGTTATGACTGCCCATCTGATTGTGGATGAAATACTGTACTAAAATTTAATTCAGTACCCAACGATTTCTGAAGGCCCTTCCAAAAGTTAGAAGTAAACCCAGGATCATGATCAGACACAATGTAGAGGGTAACTCCATGTAACCTGAATATCTCTTTAAGATAAAAATGGGAAAGTTGATCTAGGGAAAAAGTGTCTCGTATAGCAAGGAAATGAGCAGATTTAGTCAATCAATCAACAATAAACCAGATTGCATTATTACCACTAGATTTCTTCGGTAATCCCACAACAAAGTTCATGTATATATTTTCCCATTTCCACTCTGGTACTGGTAAAGGCTGCAGCATCCCTTTCGGTAACTGCTGCTCTGATTTAACCTGCTGACAAGTCAAACACTTCACAGTAAAATTAGCAATATCTCTTTTCATTCCATCCCACCAGTAATACTCTCGTAGATCTCTGTACATCTTAGTACTGCCAGTAGGAACTGAAAATGGGGAACTATGAGCCTCACATAACAACTCATTCTTCAACTGTGAATCACTAGGCACACATAATCTCTTCCCAAACCTCAAAACACAATCATTATCAATGTTAAATTCAGGCAACTTACCTTTCTGAACTAGATCTACCTTTTTCTGCAACCCACTGTCTATCTTCTGTGCTTTCTTGATTCTGTCTAATAGAGAATATTTCACTGATACCTGAAACAAAATAGAAGAACATCCTGCACCAAAAACTTCTATGCCAAAGTTCATCAAATCCTTAACCAAAGGATCACATTCCAAACGCAACATTGTTAATGAAGCATTACTTTTTCAACTCAAAGCATTGACCACTTTATTTGCTTTTCCCAGATGGTAATGAATTGTACAATCATAATCCTTGATTAATTCCATCCATCTCCTCTGTCTCATGTTCAACTCTTTCTGAGTGAATATATAGTTTAAAATTTTGTTATCAGTATATATTTCACACTTTACTCCATAAAAATGATTCCACCAAATTTTTAAAGCAAAAACAACACCAGCTAATTCCAAATCATGTGTAGGGTAATTTACCTCATGAATTTTCAACTGGCGTGAAGCATAAGAAATTACCTGATCATTCTGCATAAGGACACAACCAAGTCCTTTCAATGAAGCATCACTGTAGATAACAAACTCACCATTTCTGGAAGGAAGTTCCAAAACTGGAGCATTCACCAATCTTCTTTTCAACTCCTAAAAACAATCATCACATTCTTTTGTCCAGATAAACTTAACACCCTTCCGAGTTAGCTTAGTCATTGGAATAGATAACTGTGAAAAATTTCCAACAAACCTTCGGTAGTAACCTGCCAAACCAAGAAAACTACGGATCTCGGTTACATTTGTGAGTCTTGGCCATTCTTCAACAAATTTTGTTTTAGCAGGATCAACAATTATGCCATATTTTGAAACAATGTGACCCAGGAAAGAAATTTGTTGTAACCAAAAATCACACTTGCTGAACTTTCCATACAGTTTATTTTCTTTTAAGGTTTGAAAGATAACCATTAAATGACTTTCATTCTCCTCTTTACTTTTAGAAAACACCAAAATATCATCAATGAAAACAACCACAAACTTATCCAAGAACTCATGGAAAATTCTATTCATAAGGTCCATGAATACAACAGGTGCATTCGTTAACCCAAAAGTCATAACTACAAATTCATAATGGCCATATCTAGTATGGAACACAGTCTTCAGAACGTCTGCTTATTTTACTTTCAACTGATGGTACCCCGAACTCAAGTCAATCTTCGAAAAATATTGAGCTCCCTGGAGCTGATCAAACAAATCATCGATATGAGGAAAAGGATACTTGTTCTTAATAGTAATTTTATTTAAGGCTCTATAATCAATGCAAAGTCTCATTGAGCCATCTTTCTTTTTAACAAACAAGACAGGAGCACCCCATGGTGATGTGCTAGGTCGAATGAAACCTTTATCTAATAACTCCTGCAATTGCTTCTTTAACTCTAAAAGTTCAACATGAGCCATTCGATAAGGGGGGTTTTAAATTGGCTTAGAATCAGGAACTAAGTCAATAGTAAATTCAACTTCCTGATCATGAATAATACCAGGCAACTCATCAGGAAAAACATCAAGATACTCATTTAGCACTGGCACATCAGTAATCTGAACAGTACCTTTATTTTCAAAAATATGTGCAAGGTAACATTCATTTCCATCTTTTACTAGTTTCTCAAATTCCTGATATGTTATCAAAATCAAGGGTTCATTCTTGTACACAAACTAAAAATCTTTCTGAAAAGAAACCATTTTAGCTCTGTAGTCAATCTTAGCATGATAAACAGAAAGCCAACCCATGCCCAAAATAACATCAAACTCTACTAGAGGAAAAACAATAAGGTTTGCTGGTAGATTCATTCCGCACACAAGGATAGAAAGTTTCTTATAATTCATTTTTGTCTCAAAATTCCCTCCGGGTGTTTTTAACATAAGTTCAGGATTCATATCTTGAGATGGAATTTCCAATTTACTAGAAAACTTCTCAGAAATGAAAGAATGTGGAGACCTTGAATCAAACAACACATTGGCATAATCTGAACAAACAAACAGTGTACCTGATACTACTTCATTCGACAGCCCAACATCTGCTGAAGTAGTTGCAAAGGATTTCACCACCCCTTTTTGCTTGTAGTCTGGCTCCTTTCCCCCAGTTGAGTTCTTCGTTAGACACTCATTTTCATAATGACCCATTTCATTACACTTAAAACATCTTACCCCTGACTTTTCATTTTCTGCTTGATCATCTTCCTTACAGTTACGAGAAATATGACCCGACTTACCACACCGAAATCACTACTAGACTTGGATAAACATTCTCCAGGATGCATTTTACCACACTTCTCACATGATGGATATTTGGTTTTCTTACCTCCTTGCTTATTTGATGAATTATTCCCCTTTTCCTGCCAACTGGACCTCTTATTCTGTTGTTTGTCAATGAACACCTGATCATCGGCAAACTCCATTTCCACCTTCTCCGCACATCGAACAAGTTTTTCATAACTTTTGAACTCACGGGAAGCTAAAGACCTTCGATAATTTGGATTTAACCCTGAGTAAAAATGGTTGATTTTACTATCAAGATCTCGTATGAAGTTTGGAGAATACCTTGCCAGTCAAGTGAACTTTTCTTCATAAGCAACCACTGAGTCATCCTCCTGCCTCAATTCTAGGAATTGTTTTTTCCATCCTAAGACAAACCACCTTAGGAAAATATTTCTCAAGAAACATACCTTTGAATTCTTCCCAGTGAAGATCATCAATATCATCACTATCCCTGATATTTTTCACCATCGACCACCACTGATCAGTTTCACCTTCAAAACGGTAAACAACAAGACTAACCTTTTGATGTTCTGAACACCCCATGACATCAAAAATCTTCTCTAGAACCTTAATCCACCCTTCAGCTAGCACAGGGTCAGATGATCCTTTGAATGATGGGGGATGTTGCCTCATGAAATGTTCCATCACTGACATGTTCCTTTGCGGTTGATCTGGATGATCTCGTGCATGGATACCACCACCATTTATAGCCTCATTCAACTGTTCCATCACTACAAAAAACTGTTCAGTTCCAATTCCAACCATCTCAGGTTGCTGATTTGGAAGGTTGTCTTTCTCCGGACGTCGTCCCAACATAGATGCTTTGTTTCCTCTATGGAAAACCATTCTTAATACAAAAATATCTTAGGCGAAGCAACATGGTAATATTTAAATGCTATATTATTTCAATCATACCATAAATTAACTTATAATTTAACACTTTTCTAACTCCTAAAGTTGTCTAAACCGACCTCTGATACCTACTATAAGGCCCCAGCCTTAAACCTTACTTAATATTGAATTAAATGAATAATTCACATTGAGGATATTTTCAGGTTTAGAGTTTTAGAGAATTAGGACATAACTATTACATCTCAAAATATTACAAAGTAGAAACTTCTACTAAGTTTCCATAGAATAAAAACTCTTAAAAAAACATGTCTAGTTCCATATTTTATATAGCATGACTTTCCCTTGATCCCATCCTTGACCCTATTCCACATTAAGTCCTGTGAAAAACATATCAAAAAAACTTGGGGTGAGCATAAAAAGCTCAGTAAGGGATACAGAAAGAATGAAAACTGTTAGTTTATCAAAACAACAAGTAAACCATGTATACTTTATCAAAGTAATACTTTTCACCTTTATGAAGAAGTAAAAACTCTTCACTGAAAAAAGATCATTACTTACCCTTTTGTAACAAAAATATTACCATAAAACCCATATAAAGTTCACATCACTTATAAAGGTAACATGGGACATAAACATACTTCAATGGAATAACCATATGGTCGACTTCAACACATATCACTTAATGGAATAGCCATATGGCCGACTTCCATACCCAATGCATTGGAGGTTATAATGTAACCAACCGTCCTGGTATTCACGGAACCACCCGCCATATTGTTTATCACGTAACCACTCGTCAAATGTCCAAGTACCATTATAAAATCATAAAACATAAAACAAATATAATGGAAAGAAAACATTTCCACAATTTGATCACAATATATCACATAAATATATTGACATAAAAAATCCATTATAAAAACCATTTTCAATACCAAAATACATAAAAGAGTATATGGTATTTATTTCATTGTAAAAACATTATGGCTTGTTGAGGAATCCAAAGACCATATAATACTCGCGGTGGTGGAAAAGGTCGTTGTCACCGCGTACGTTAAAAGAAACATTCCTTTTTGTCGTTTTGTAAAATGCTTTGTAGAAAAAGATTCCTTTTGTATAAAATTAAAATTCAAAGGGGTTTATACACCGTATAAAAGAAAGTTGTGTATAAAACTAAATATGCCTCAATGAAAGGAGATTGAGACGAAGTCCCTTACCTCGGGTCTGACTTGACTCGATCGTTCTTTAACGTCCTGAATAATAAACTTGAGTTAATTTATAATTGATTAAGAACCTTTTTGAAGTTCATTATTATTCTTATATCAGTTATTACCATGTTATAAACATTATGTAATCATTTAAGTTAATAATGTTTGTTTTGTCGATATTTGGTTCTTAAGTTGAAAGTGGACTTCTTACAATTACATGCTGTTCGTGTGGTCAAAGGTTCATTATATCCAGAATGATATTCATGATTTGGATATCATATATATCATATATATCCAGCATATAAATGTATTTATAATATTACATAATCATTTATAGGTAATAAATTAAATACACCATTCATGGAGATGGTAAGCCGTACATACGCATGAACGCTACTTTCATTTCTATGTCATATTAATGGAATTCAAACTAAAGGAGAGGTATGTATATTTTAATTCCAGAATTATATTCATCATTTATATGTAACGTACATCATATATATCCATTATATATATATATATACTTATAATAGTACATTACATTTGGGGATAAGAAATGAAATGCACCGTTCATGGAGACGGTAAGCTGTATGTACGCATGAACGCTACTTTCATTTCTATATCATACATTAATGGAATGAAATAATAATGATATAAAGGTATATTATAATTCCAGTATAACATCATATATAATAACTTTAAATCCATCCTTTATACGTCCCACATATGGCATTAACGAATCAAATCACTTTGAGGGGGCGATAGTCCGCACTTCCTAAAATGATGATATCGCGTATACCCATAATGGAAGCCATAAAGGTATTCCATAAATGAAAAATACAGAAGATTAAGGAAGACATAAACATATTATATATCATATATAAATATAGTGACATCTTAATGTCCACCTTTGAAGGTGTTGGAAGAATATTGAACAATCATCGTTTCGTGAGGCAGAAATTCTCCATCCACAGAAACAGTATGTTCTTTAACCATTAGATGTAGGTGTGTGTAAGTGTAGCTCTAATACTTCTTATAAAAACATCCTAGTATATTTAAGATACTGGATTTGTTACAAAAGAAATAAATAAAAAGAGTTTAGGGGGTTGGAGAAGCAAAATAAAACAAGAGAACACAAGAGAAAACACTACCTTTAAAACGGGTAACTCTTAATGATTTGAGATCAAAGGCTTCCTTGGGAAGACTTCTTCCCAATGTGAGGCTTCAAGGAGTAAGATATGGATGTGGAGAGACAAAATGGGCAGGGGTTGGCCGATCCAAAGGCTTTGGAAGCATGGGTAAGGAGGTAGAGGTGGAGGCCTTTTATAAGAGGAGAGGAGGGGCACTCTTGGAAAGTAAAGAAATGTTACTTTATTTTAAAATGATTTTCGGATTTAAAAGGTCCCACATTGATATAATTATAGGATAAGGTGATAAGGGTTATACATATACCCATACAATAGGTTTTTGACAAGTTTAGATCTTAGATTTTACATTATCTTTTCATTTTATTTAAATCGTTAAATAATGAGGTAATCGCTGCATCATCATGGTGTCATAAATAATTTAATTTATTTAATGTATAAAAATTATAAAAAAAATGTCATGATGTAGGAAATTTTTTTAGATTTATAATGAATATTTATAGTCAAAACTCTGACTTGTATAACCCCATTTAATTTTTTTTAGTAAAACAACTCATGTTTGTGACATTTTTATTTTAACTTTAAATAAAAAGATATTAATGTCATTTTCCTACCAAAGTGGCTCCATGGGGTCACCAAGTTGACCCATTGAATGTATTGGTCGGCCATGACACATCCAATAAGGGTAGGACATGTTTCAAGTTCATTTCATATTATTAAAACATTATTTTTACCTCAAACTACACTAATTACCTCTAATCGCGATTAATAAACTTAAAAGTTACTATTCACCAAAAATTTATTTTAATCCCATTGAACCAAATTTTACTTCTTAATGACAACCATGTATGTCGGATTTTTGAAATTCAAAACACAAAATTGGTAAAATTTCATTTAAACGAAAAATCAGTTTTTTTTAAGTACCACTTAGTGGTTTCACTATTCATCAAAAATTGAAGTTTTTCAGAAAAATACCAAAAATTAACCCTAAGCTATATTTGATATTCCGAATTCAAAAATGATGTCTATTTTAAAAAATTCAAAACATATAAGTAGAATTAATTAATTTAATAATTAATTCCCGCTGTCAAAAAAAATAGCGTGTTTTTATGAAACAAAAAGTATCAAAAGATTGACACTAGTTTAAGTCCGATTTCAAAGTGAAATTAATTCCAATGACCACTATTGGATTAAATGGTAAAAATATATTATAATTGAACTTTAAAACCAATTCAAAAGATAATATAATCATATAAATAAATTAGATTAAAAATTGGTTTTGAATTAAAATACAACATTTTTCACTATTCATTAAAAAAAGGTACTTTATCGGAAAAATACCAAAAATCTACACAAAGTAAATTTTGATGTCCCGATTCTAAAGGAGAGTTTTATTTGGTCCAATAGAAAGTATAAGAGTGACCAAAACTATATTTAAATAAGGTTCTCCATGAAAAGGTGATAAGTCGACCTTTAGTGAAAATTAGAGTATATATGCCTAAAATTGAATTCTTTTCGTATTTTAAGCCTTTATCTTTTATTGAAAAAATGTAAATCATTTTAAAAACATATACAATAATTTTTTAGTTATTTCTATTCATTCATGCCAATAAAATGACTACGTGTTAACTACCATTTAAAATAATATTATTTTATTACTAGTGTGCAACGTAAGATTTCAAAGAAACTCTTTGTTGCGTATCGGGTACGCTATCAAACATAGCAACCCTTTAAAGTAAAATTAATATTTAATTCGTAAATATTAATAAATATAAAAATGTTTTATTCATTATTTACCTGTGATGTTACATTCACCCTCTCCTAATAAAGGATTAGGAAAACTATGGGTGATATTGTTTAATGTTTTACATCATCTTGTTACTCACCCCGAGCATGACTCATGTGGTCTTAGAGATTTTTCATGGTACAACATTTTCACAACCTTGAACTATAAGAAATATGATTCTTATTCCAATGAATATACATATGAAGCCTTCTCAGGGCCCAAGCTCACTGGATATCCTCTTTAGGAATCCAAACCTAATTCCCTTAATTTGGTCTTCCTCCTTTGGAATAATCCCCCAATTAAACCCCCAAACCATCAAGGATTTTTTTTAGGATGTAAGCCTATAATCATTTCTCTCAAAGAACTGTACTCTCCTATGAGACTTATCGAACTACATGGGATTTAATTCTTATCCACGTGGGATATGTGGGAATCCTTATTGAGGTTCAAACCCAACATTTAGAATCAACCATGTTCTCCCTGGGCCATATTCCCAACATGGTCTAATCATACATGGAAACCCATGTTAATTCCATGTTCCTTGGGCTGTTTTTTGGCATAAGTCCCACACTAAACTTCAACTAAGAACCATTCACTTAGATCTATTTACCACTTGATATTAAACTATAAGGATAGTTTCTTATCACATGACCTAAAAAGGATTGATTTGTCCCATTAGGCGTCGTCGAACTACGAGGGTTCTGATTCCTTTCAAAAGGATACATTGGTATCCCATTTTTTTTGTACGATCCAAATATCAAAACAAACCTTAGTCTCCCTGGATGAAAAAAAATTCCAGAGTACCCCACTAAGTTTCATAAAAACCAGTATCATCATAAAGATGATTAAAATAATCTCTAAATAGTATATGATAGGATATCATTGATGAAGAACCTCAAATAGATTCAAATATCTCCATTAATGAAGAACCTCAAATACATATATATGATTCTATATTTCTTACATGTTAATAATTTATTGAAAATTACAAGGGAAAATTATGTTATACATGGTGAATTAATAAAGATTCATGAAAATATCATAATGTTTTAAAGAGAGTTATAGAGTAGACAATATTTTCCCCCAAAAGTGTGTGATGAGTACGACCTCCAATTCTCTCGACCAATGCACATTATTAAGTATGGTAAAGTTCAAACATAATGAATGTATGAATTTGGAAAGTAGGTCCCTTTTGGATAAAGAACTATTTGGTGTTTCTGGTTCCATGAATAAATAAAATGGAAACCGCCTAAAGGTAGTGATCCTTAAAAAAAGAACACATGTTTCAAGGAACTATGAAACAAAAATGGTGAACCCAACCTGTATTCGTAACTAGGTTAATAATGTTACCCACATTTCTTTCCCCTATCAATTAATAATGGAAGAGTAGACAAATGAATAAATCATGTAGGTATCCATATGAAAGTTGTCACTTTAATGATGATTATTGTTGTTTTCATGTTTTTTATCAGAATTCCCTTCAGTCCAATATGGATTTCTTTAACACGAAATCTGTGAATGTCCCGACTGCTACTCAGGCACAATCCTCATCCATAGGAAGAACATTATCACCAACCGAGTGTCTTCAATGCTGGGTCTCCAATGTGATGGTAAAGGAGTACTGTCATCATGTTACAATCCTAACCTTTTAGGCTGCCTGACATGCTCTCCAGTTCAATAACAATCCACGATCATCCGACCAAAATGATTGATTATCAAGAAGTAGACGGTTCTAACGACCATCTTAAATAGTTTTGGGCCCCTATCCCTTGAACACAACAACTAGTCCATCCCATAAAATAGGTAGGTGGGTCAATAGGTCACTCTGAGACTCAATTCAAATAAGTAGGGTTCCTTCCTAAGGACTCCCACCAACAATCGTTGTCCAAAACATCGTATAGAAGGTAACCCCCAACATGATGGGGGTGTTGCCTTTGGATGTCCATCCAAGGTCTCTCAGACCCGGGCACGCAAGAATAACCACCAGGTACAACTTCTGGTCAATAGGGAGTAGGTTCTCACCTATAACCCCTCCAGTGAAGTACATCAACTTAACTTGATGGAGAACAATGAGCGGACACTTACACTCGTCCGTCATAATTCTAATACCTATCAGACTCTTCTGGAAACAACCCACCAATACCACCATGAAGATTTAGTAGATTACCATTAATAGGAACATACACTGTTTTAAAAATTATCAGCTAATTTTCATGCTCGTCTGACTACATTTAAAGTAGCCTTCTAATCCAATGTGGTGGAAACTAGTAAACAGGAACAAAAAACTGCATAGAATCACCAATTTTTCTAGTAATATAGTCTTCCAGCATGGAAGGAAATCCATCAATGATGATTTAGGGAATAAATACAGAAAGCACTAACACCTTTTAGTGTTCATTAAGCCTTCCAACAATATCATATGGCAGTACTCAGAGAAGTCAGTTGGAAAGCTCTGATGAAAAATCTCGGGCATACCCAACTCTCTGACCCCATACATGAATACTGTCGATACCCATCAATAGGAAATGGAGGACATGAGATGTCACATACACCTACTCCAAATATGTAATGGACGTACATTCCCATTTTGGACACTTAATTAACAAAACACATCTTATCATTGGTGGAACAACATACACAAATTCCTGACCATATTCTGGAAGCATGCCAGAATATTATATAAACTAATTCTGTAGTAATAAGTTAAGAGACACTTAAATCTATCCCTCGCCTTGGATGAAACATCATCACTCCATCCTGGAGAAGATAAAAACCTCTGTTCAAGTCCCAGATGGTCATAGAGCATACTCCCCCATATCGTACGGACAATAGGATTGTGAACATACACCCTTTCCTATTAGAGGTAATCGATCTATTCTGGTGAAAAATCGAAGTAAGTAACATACACCTTCTCATGATAACCACTTCTCCTAGATTATGGGCCAAAATAAGTGTATGAGAAAACCCAAGAAAAATTCTTTCCACACGTGGTGGGAAAATCAAGAGTCAAGATGCAATATGACTCCTCTTAATACTTGAGTTCTTGTAGCCCCGAGACATTTACCTATTGTAGCTCAAGATACTACCCTCTCATTACCAAATTATGGGAGTAATAGTAGTAATTCTGATGTTCTCTCTCTGGAACTTTATCATGATGGATTGCTTCATGAAAATTTAGTCAATTCAGAGAGCCTATCTATATATGAGATCCATGGAAACCCTCAGTGTGGATAGAAGACAAAGGAGAAAGAAGATTTATCCCTTGCTGTAATCCACCATGGTGGTTCACCACATTATGGAATTTACTATGAATTTTATATCTGCATCAGTTTTTTTCATTTTTAAGATAGTTCTATAATTGGAAATGTGGTGATGAGAAAGCTCTCATATCTCCAGGAACATTCAAACTTAAGGAAAGTCATTTATGATGCATTGTTGTTGAAGGGTGAAATACTTTCTCAACCAGAAGATATCTTAAGGGAACTATCATTCTCCAAACCTCCATTGGTTCACTAGTCCTCTAATACAGTAGTGGAAAAAGCGACTGATTCCATTATTTTTAATAAAAAAATCAATAAGCGACCACTTTCGTAAGAAAAAGTGGATAAATCTATAGTAAAATATTAGGAAGATATTTTATACATGATAAAACAATTGGATAAAGGGGAATTACATTTCATATTCTGGCCATTGGAAAATTCTCAATATAACATTCTAGAATTGATGGAAGAAGATTGCATTAATGATATCCAACTCAACTTATGGAAGAGTACTCATCATTTAAAAACCAAAGTATTACCATATGATGAATATAAAAATCATTTAAGGGTAATAGAAGAGTTGCAATGAAAAATTGATTTGGCATCTCTATCAGTTTCCCAACATCCAAAGGTTGAAAATAAGTAGATAACCCTTCAACGTGCATGCCTCAATGCTCTAAAGAGGCCACACCGGTTAATTTTTTATTCCCCATCTGGTGTTCATATCAGAGGATAAAGTGCGCATAGAGAATTTCTTTTCACTCCACTCCAGAATTAGAAAATCCCAACAAAAGTGGTCTCATGAAATGTTATTGGCCATGACCAGATACAATAAACAGATTTTGTATGTAATGAAATGTACCCTAAAAAATAGGACACAACTAGATCTCATCATAGTCAGGCCCAAATAAAGAAAGTAGTTGAGTTACTTTTACATCAAACATCTTTGAATATTTAGTAGGCCTCCATATTAGAGGATATCAGCCATCAGATAATGAAAATTTATGAAATATCATAGCGGTCTTCCGAAATAGGTAATTTGAGTGTTTGTCAGATATTTCACCTACCTAACATCTGAACCAAAATGTGTAAAATTAGAAGAGAATATTCATGAATCTCATTCATAACAGTTCAAGAGCCACCCCACCTTGAAGGGATGGGGGCTCATTTAATTCAACCATAAAATTCATTAAACAATGTTCAAACCTTTGATTAAGAAGTACAAGAATAGCCCCAGCCTATAGGGCTGGGTTTTTTAACATCTATAACACACTCCTCAACGAAAGTACATTTTATCCAAATTAGGGAAGAAGAAACAAAGGGAGCATACAGATGAATTATCCAAGGATTCCATTTGGTTTAACTTCTACCAAATAGTTCCTGGGAATTCATCATATAGGGGAACATATTCTCGTGAAAGATACATAAGGAGACGATCTTACAAAGATACTAACAGAATACAATTAATGCATTATGCGTCAGTGAATGTTATAAACACTATTGTAGAAGATCTTCTAAAAAATGATTCTAATTCAATAGAATAAAAATATGAGGTTATTATATATAATACAGTACAAACTGAAGCAAATGAAGAAGCTGTACATACATGAAATCAGAGGCTTACCTAGAATCTAGGTATGCCTTCAAATAACCAACTCCCACCCCTCTGAAAGGAATCTAATGAGGGGAAAGGAAAAAATTCAGATTTCATCTCACATTTCCACTGGAGAAGGACAATAACATTCACTTGAAATAATATTTCTACAATGAGAATAGGAGATGAAAGAGTTGAAAAGACTCAATACATCGTTACTTTGAAATAGCATTTCTGCTAGACATACTCCCCAGGCAGATTGTCAACTTTCACATCTTGTGGGATCTCCCCAGCAAAGATGATTTGTGGTTACTATATATGTGGATAATGAATTCCCTCCATTGGGTACACATCCACCAAAAATATCAAATAGATCCTTATAGGCATGTTCTCATAAGTTACCCATGGAAAATACCAACATCATAACTAGTGGTTTTGACAAATTTTTCACTAGTTTAAGCTCTAATTGATGTACCTGTATAGGTCCCATATAATCTCGATATTCCTCATGTGATTAATAACAGAATTGATGCATTAAAAAGTTGATAGGAAGCTATGGTAGAACGGTGTGCGCTAGTTTAGTTGAAAACGAAAGATTACCCTGAATGTGTTGATCTAATTTCTCTCTCACCAAATTGTGTGAATACCACATTCCAAATCATTAATGGTTCAGGACATTCAGAAAAAAAACATAAAATATTTCATTTCTCATAATGAACCCATGATGAGGACTCCTCAACAAAATTATGAAGTAATGATTAGGTGTTTTGTGTAGTCATTATAGGGGTCATCTTTTGTATTATATACAAGTTTCCAATCTCGATCAATTATTGGATGGGAAGATCTCTGTTAGAAAGTATGTCTTCAATTTAACTCAACTCTACTGAAGACAATAGTTTTTGATGTTAAAAATTAAAAAAAAACATAAAATGAAAAATATTCAGATTTCATTGCTCAATGGAACAGATTAATGTATTCCTTAAATCCATCACTCCCTCAGGAAGAGTTTCTACCATTTTTTTGGTAAATCTACATGATGATTTATGCACATCACTGATCCTTATGAAATACACATGAGTGATTTTATACCTTGATTCAATTGATCAATACATTGATGATTCCATCAAGGAAACTGAGGGTAAAACTCACGTAATTTCATTGGCTCTGGGAAAGATAATAAGGAATGAATAGGCTGCTACAATCACACTCATGAAAGAACCTATACCTACTTCTACTTCAAAAAATTCATCCTTTTGAAGGGCACCACCTCTTAAGAGTCAAAATAAATGACTGCCTTGTCAAGATGATCAAAGAAATCAAAGGAGGAACAATTTGAGGAGTTAAAGAAAAAAATTTATTCTTTTCAAAATGAACAGGTTCCTAGTTACCTCTTCTTATCTTTGGAAAATAATTTGGTTTAGTTTCCAATGCTGAATAAAGGAAACAAAGAAAGAGATGAAGATCATTAAAATTATTTTCCCTTTCATCAGATGTTGGGGAATCCCATTAAGGAGTGTTTTGTTTTCAAGGACCTCCTACAAAAATTGGTAGACTCTGGAAAAGTTAAACATAATAGTTCTTTAGCCGATGTAGCATGTGTTACTTCTACTGATTCATAGGTAGAAGGTGAATAGTAGGAAGTGAAAAGAAAAAATGTGGAGAAATATGATGATTGGATGATCAGGAAAATGATCAACTAAAATCATTACATTATACGAACATAGTTGAAATAAAAAATTGTGTCTCATACTACTCTTACCACATTAAATTATATTCATCAAATGATATTTACTCCAAATTTCAATCCTCAAAGAAGTGACATGATCAGAAAGAAAAAGATCAGTAAGAAGAAGATGAGATTTTTTCAAGGCCAAATTTGTCTTTGACTCTGGCTAATTTCAAGCTATATGATTCAAAAGCACATGCACTGCCCCACCAAACGACACAACCAGAACTGACCTAACAAGTATAATCAACATTATATGATGAATTGATCTTTGGGCCCATCAACATTATCCACTTAATGAATCATTATTCCAATGGTGATTCTGATTATAATGATCAGAAGTTCCCTATACCTAACTAGGGAACTAGAGAAAGATGCACATGTTGAGGATATAGGGGAAGATGTGGGAATTATAGAAGCCACTATTTTACCTCTACCACTACTCAAATTCTATATGCGTTGGAAACTCATGGGAGGGCCCTTCAACGGGCTCAAAAAGAACAATGGGATTCTTCCATGCATAAGAGATTCAGTCCTGATATGATTATTTTGGAGGAACAAATATAGGTTACACCATCTTTATTTCATCAATTAGATAGACCTAGTTATTATAATATGCAAAATCTAGGAGTATATTCAGTGTATTCTCTGACACAGAGAACGTCCACATCAGGAGCGTCAACTTCCAAGGCACCTACAAAACTACATCTCCATGTTGGGAAATGCAGACCCCTAGACCATAAGTATGATGTTCTAAAATAGTTGTCCCATGTACCAAAAAAGTTATGAATTTTGGATGCATTAAATCTGTCAAAATATCTTTGAGAAGCACTTATTGAGGCCTTTTCAATTCCTCAAGAGTTTGAAACTAGAGTTGATGTTGCTAAGGTTTACTAGATAGAGAATTATCTGGTAGAGTGTCATGTAGTTATATCTTTTATAGGTGAAGGAAAATATTATGTTTTACATTGGCATATTAGGCCCTTGTATCTATCTGGAAAGGTCAATGAGATAGATTTCGGACGAGGCTTCATTGATAATGGATCAAGATTCAACCAAATTCCTATTTGTGCACTTCATCGATTGGGCCTGAATGAATCTAACTTATCTCATTCCACATTAATTCAGGAAGGTTATAATAATAATGAGAAAGAACCTCTGCATGAGATTTCACTCAGAACATAGTTTTGAGATCATTTTTCCTATTCAGATTTCATGGTAGTTTGTTAGGATACAACCTTCAACATTCGTCTTGGAAGGCCTTGGCTACATCAACATGCGACGATACCTTCGTCATACCACATATTAATCAAGTACTATTTCAATGGTCAAATTGAGACGCTGTATGGTGACAAGGGTCAATTAAAAATGTGTAAATATCAATACATTAAGGCAGAATTTTAACACAAAAAGGGAATGAGGACCACAGAAAAGGAGTTAAATATAATTAATTTTCCAAATGGATTGGAAAAGTTCAAAGCACACCCATTCATACATTTGGGTAAAAATTATGTTTTACCTATCAATAAAATTGAATAGGTGAACCCAAACCCACACATTCTTCTTGTAATATCCATAATGTCAATTGCAAAAATTGAGCCTAACAGAATAGAAGAAATTGTTGATTCACTAAGCAGTTGTGAAAACATAAATGGAGATGTCTTCATTTTATCCATTGAACTATAGAAAGGCTATAAATCATCAGTCATAATATAATAAGTAGTAGAAATATTTGTGGAAGATAATGATGTTTATTCCAAATCCATCATCACCTATTTATTACCCCAAGAAAACCATTCATCATCAGTAGGGTCATAAATAGTGGCCTCTTGTTCAAGATGTTCAAATACTGACTCCTCTCTAAACTCTAGAATTTTATCTTCATCAACTAATATGAATATATAATTAGAATAAGTAACACGTAATGAAAAAGAAGAGGAAGATATTAGGGATGATCCTCTAGCATTTGAGGAATGTGTCTCTACCACTATGGATGAGCTTAGCGAAATAAATATGGGTACAAAAAAAGATCTACGCCCCACACTAATTAGTGCGGCCATGAAATATGAAGAGATATAGGAGCATACATAATTTATAAATCAACATCAAGATATATTTTCTTATAATTATATAGAAATTCCGGGACATAATCCTGATGTAGCTACTCATAATTTGGGTTTTCTATAAGAACATCGTGGATTCAAGTAGGAAGCAAGAAGAAAACACCAAACTCATGCCTCTAAAATTAAAGTTGAATTTGATAAGCTTATACAGGATAACTTTTTCAAGGAGGTTCAATATCCAAAATGGTTATCCAACATTATCCTAGAAAAAAATAAGAATGGGAAAATCAGAGTTTGAAATGATTTTAGAGATATTAACTGACATTTTCTTAAAGAAGACTTTTCAGTTCCGATCATAGATTTTTAATTGATGGAACAGTTGACTATGAAGACCTTTTATTCATGTATGGATACATTGGGTATAATAAAATCTTTAAGGACCTAGAGGATAAATAATCTACAACCTTTAAATCCCCTCAAGGTGTGTTTGTCTATCAGGTAATGCTTTTTAGGTTAAATAATGTAGGTGAAACGCTTCAATGTTCCATGCACTATATCTTCAAACCCTTCTTATGGAATTTTTTTGAATGTTATGTGGTGTAATTTGTGGTTAAATCTAGATAACGTTCTGATCAGTAGGATGATCTAGAGACCATATTCAAAAAACTTCAACCACACAATTTGAAGATGAACGCCTTGAAATGTGATTTCAGGGTAACCTTAAGAACGTTCCTCAGCTTCATTTTACATCATCATGTAATCAAAGATGATATCAAGAAATGAAAACCAATCCTTGGCATGTCACCTCCTCATTATTTGAAAGAATTAAGTGGACTCTTAAGACACTTGGCCTATATTCGGCGCTTTATCTCCAATTTGGGAGGAAAGTGATTTCCCTTCACCAAATTAATGAAGAAGGGAGTCACCTATCAATGGACAAATGATTTCCCAGAGGTATTTGATACCCTCAAGAAATATCTCATGAATCCACCAATATTAATGACACTTTTTAGAGTAAGACTACTTATTCTATATGTGACATCTTTAGAGTGATCATTAGGTTCCTTTATTTCCAAGTAGAATGATGTTGGGAATGAAAACATAATTTACTATCTTAGTCGAACTATTCACGATGCATAAACTCGGTATTCATGTATTGAAAATTTCTTCTTGAAATTAAAATTTGTAGTTCAGAAATTGAGGAACTACTAGCAACATCATGAGGTCCAATTGGTATCTCACTATAACCCACTCAAATTTATCCTCAGTCCTGCTATGTTTACAGGATGTTTGGCACGGTGGGTAGTTATTTTGCAATAGTTTTATATCAAAATTGTGCCTCATAAGACAATAAAGGGCCAATCTCTAGACAACTTGCTTGATGAACACCCATATGCGGAAGCTAAATCATTGAATACTATACTTCCTAATGATGAGGACTTCTCTATTTAAGATAATCCCCATGCATGGGAGATGTACATTGATGGTTCCTCCAGAAGTCCAACAGGGAAGATAAAGGAAAACCATAAACTCAAAAAATTTGGGTTAGTAATTGTCCTTATCTCCCCAAAAAGGTAGCAATTATTTATTCAATCTAATTATTGGAAGGTGGAACCAACAATGAGGTAGAGTATCAGGCTCTCATCATAGACTTAGAATTGGAACTTAAGGTGAATGTGAATCACTTGAAAGTGAATGGTGATTAAGAATTGGTAATCAAACAAATAAATGGGTAATATACTATCAAAAATGAAGAGTTAATCCCTTTGTGTGATTACCTCAGAGGATTAATGGCTGAATTTCCTCAGAGCTGACATTAGCTTATGTCCCCCGATCACAAAATGTCCATTCTAATGCACTAGCTAATGCTGGTACAACCCTGGAATATCCAATTCAGGATGAGATAGTCATCAGTATAGCCCATATTTGTGTGGTCTCAGCTTTCTTTCAAACTAGAATGGTGAAAATTAATGAAATTAGCTCTATTTATGAGTCATATATAAATACAATGGGATGAATAAAACCCATCATGTAATATATTCAATATTAATTACTTCCACTAGATTGCATTGAAATAGAAAAGATCTGATGGTGAGTGGACAATTTTACTCTTTATGATAGTCCAGATCACCATAAAATCCTCTATAAACGAGGCTTTGATTGAATCCTCTTTATGAGTATTGATGGAGAAGAAACTACATATTTCATGAATGAAGTACATTCAAGAGCTTGTGTTGATTCCTAGTCTGGGAATAGGCTTTCTGATCAAATCCTATGTCTTGGATACTTTTAGACTTCAATAAAGCAGGATTGCATAGATTTCACATAGAAATGTAACCCCTTCCATGTTCATGCCAACTTCATTCATCGACCCCCAGAGTTGTTACATACATCTAAGTACTCATGGCCATTTTCCTCATGGGTAGTTGATGTCGTAGGGCATTATAATCTTGATACAACTAAGGAGTTCAAAAATATTCTTACTACTACTAATTGCTTCCCTAAATGGGCTAAGGTTATTCTTCTCAATGAATTCAGAGACTAAATCATTGTTATTTCTATCAAAACTAACATAATCACCAGATTTGGGGTCCCTCAAATTGTAATGATGAACAATGTCAACAATTTATATTTATTGAGGTTGAGAAGTTATATCATGAATACAATATGAAATCCATCTATTCATATCGCTATCATGCGATGGCCAATGGACAGATATAGGGTTTCAATAAGACATTATCAATTATACTCCAGAATATGGTGAATAAAGATAATAAATCTTGGCTTGACAAAATTTTTCATGATTTGTGGGATTATTGAAGTACTACTCGTACTGCCACCCAGGTAACTCCTTATTCATTTGTGTACAAAAAAAGTTGTTTGTCCAATAGAAATTCTATTGTATTCACTCTGAATTAAAATATGTGATCAGTTGTCTACCGATGAGAGGTCTTAGAAATGGTTTGATGATCTGGAGCGATAAGATGAAAAAATATTTCATACTTTGCATCATTTATAAGTCTATCAGAAGAGAATAGTGTGAGTTTTTAACAAGAATGCTTTCCATCATTCATTTATTCAAGGATAATTGTTATTGTTCCTCTGGACTCCAATGATACCTAGAAACAAGCCTCTAAAGCTTGAGCCAAAGTGGGAAGGACCTTATTCCATACATAAGGTTTACTCAAATGAAGCATAAGCCTTAATATCAATGGATAGAGAGATTTTTACAACTCCATCCTATGGGAGATTATTAAAGAAATACTTTGTGTAATTGCAGACATTGTCCTTACTGCAAGACTAACAACTGCACAACCCCATGTCCATACTTCAAGACTTAATACTTAACCACACAAAGTCTTAGTCGCAAGATATTAAACTGCATAACAATCATAATCGTCTGCAAAACATGACAATAAAATGTGTAGCATCTTTATCTTTGTCACACAACGTTAAAATGCACGACATCATTTGTCCTTGTCAGATGACATTAAACTATACCACTAAAATCTCCTCTACTTGACATTAGGAGATTCCATAGGAAATCATCATTAACATCATTTCTACTCCTTAGTGGCACATGAGTCCCTCTCTTCCCTATGTTTGAGTCAAATTTTCATAGGGAAATTATTTCAAAAACTATATACAGATTGATTGTCATCTATTTGAGATACAGAGATATTTCTGGATCTCAAATCTTGGGCCCAGTCGCATTCGTGAAATCTTTTTATTTCCTTTTTCTACTCATGTATATGAATCATATCTATACAAAGGGTTCCCTTAAGATACTTTGTTTGATCCTTATACCATTTTGTGTCTTATGTTAAACCATTCTATTAGAAAATGTCAAAAGTAATTATTCCCCATATCAAACTAAATTGGTGTGGGAAATGATTGTTTCAAGAACTACATACCGCTTGAGTCTCATTTATATGATATACATAGAGACTCCTAGATCTCCAATCATGGGACCAGTCATAATATATATAAAAAAACCTTTTATTACTTATATAGGAATCAAAAATACATAGGGAATGTTTAAAGAACTATGTATGGATTTATTTGTTCCCCCATTAAGACACGTAGTGAAACATGGGTATTATCCCTTTGTACAGCTACAATATGTCTTTCTTTTCACATCAGTTCATCTTTATCCTTACCACTTGATATTAAATTTCATGGTAATCTAAAACAATGTTTGTCTTGATTCTTTCACTAATGAGATATGCATTGAGCCTGGGTCTTATTCCTTGGCTCAGCCATCACTTAATCATAGTACCACTATTATTCACTTATTTCACCATTGTGTTAAAGAAGAAGAATTTGTTACCCCCTGTTTCTCATAGCAAGAATAACACACGTGGGATTAAAAATTGGGTAAAAATATTATCTATATAAATAAGGTTTCTCGATTCATTTTAGTGTTATAAATGACCTAAATATATTACTTAAAACTGAATAGTAAAATGTCCTCACTACATGAAATAAAACTGTATAGTACAATGTCCTCGCTGCATGACTTTAAACTGAAAAGCATAATATTGATTAAAATATTTCTCATGTGCATTGATTATAAACCCCTTCCATATTTTACACTATTAATCTTGAATATTTCTAGATATTCATAATCTTACTTACAGTTTCTTGAGACAGAGTTTCTAATATATGAGAAATATTTTTCCTAACTATGCATTATGTTCCCTTAGGTGGCCTGGGATAAGTTGCCTACGTAATGAGAATGTCTGTCAAAATATGACATTACTTGGCTACGCAACATATGCCCTAGTTGGCCCTGCATAATATAACTCCCATAATGGGTTTTTTAAAATGATGGTAATTTTGTGCTGGGTTATAATGTCTCTATCCCCTTAAAATATTGATTACAATATACAAGAATCATCATTTTATAACAGTCATACATGTATATTTGTCCCATTATCCTTCTCTTGATCTAAAAGACTTTAGGACCATAGTTTACACATTCTATCTCTTTGTGTTTAAATCAATATGAAATAACCTTGGATCAATTGACCACATATCATATTGTGTTTCCATTTTTGTTCCTAATTGTATGACCTAAAACTACAAACACCATACTCCCTACGTTTGGTTTAGACCTTCATAGAAACCCTATTCACCCAATTCTTTGTAAATCAAGATTAGAAATAATATATCTCTATTAAGGTACCTTTAATCATAAACCAAACTCTGTGCTTTAGAAAATTTGAATCTCCATACACTTTCTTCAGCCTTTAGCTATAGAGTGTGAAACATCTAAAAGCTCTTTTGCCTAACTATGCAGTACGTGCCCCAAGGTGGCCTAACAAAACATTTTCTGACATAACGGTTCTGTCTGTCAGAGGATAAAAATATTTTTCTATGGAGAATATGACTCAGTTGTCTCGGCATAGTACATCTCCCATAATATATTTGTCAAGTAATGGAAAATTCTTTTTTGGAAAATACATCCACAGATGCTTTAGTCCTTTTCCCATATCATTCTTCAGATCAAAAAATTCCCAAATCACATTTTACAATTTTCAATTCCATACATGAATATGGTATCATGTTTCTAAAAAAACTATCAAGATATTGGGAGAGTCTCATACCTTTTTCCAGAGCAAAAGACCATAAATTAAAGCCACACAATGTCCTCACTACATGAATTAAAACTACATAATACAATGTTCTCACTGTATGACATAAAACTGCATAATTTGATATTAGAAATTATCTTTTCTGATAAATGTTAACCAATCATCATACACCAATTTTTTTTATAGAAATTGGTTTTCCTATTCATGACATATGTCAGCATAGGTAGCCTTTTATATTCAAAATTCCTTTCCATGAAAAAAAAACTTGTTGTGGTCTTGAGTCATCCAAATCTTCTTTTCCCTTATCCATAAATTGTAAAATTTTAAATTCCAATGATTTATTTTTCCAGACTACCTAGTACGTTCTCTTAGGTGGCCTTTCATAAATTTACTGCATAACAGACCATTTAGTCAAAAGATGCCACTATTTGACTATGAAACATATGCCCTGGTTGGCCCTGCATAACATATCTCTCGTAATGATTTTTTCAAATAATGGTAACATAGTTATTAGAGGATAATCCCTTTATATTGATAAAAGTATTAAATTTGGTGACTATAAAAATCGTGGCACAAGATTACCCTTGGAAATATTTAATGAATATTAAAGCAATTCTAAGACACTGAGTCTTGATTGGGATCTTATTTCAAAATTTATGGTAAACGCTATTCGACCGTAAACATTATCCCTTTATAGTCCAACATGAATGACTCTAAACTACAGAAAACAAGAGACATGGTACGCACCATATTTGGAACCCGCAAAGGGAATTATGAGTGAAATTCGAGTCCCACCTCACTAAATGTACATTTTGTATGATTTAGGTTATATTTAGAAATATGAATGTCAAGGGATACAATGTTTGTGGGGTTTTCCACACAACCCTTGTTAAAATAACATTATGCTCACTAGGCCAATTTTTCTTAATACGAAAATTCTGAGAACACCCATTTTTTTCATTATAATCATGATTATCTGACATGAAGGTTTGATGTTTAAAAAATCATCATCATCATCACCTTTAATATTGAAATCAAAAGAAAAAGTGGTCCATAATGAAGATATATATGATTGAGGACAAAATTTATTTTATTAAAATGAAATCAAAGGTACATCCAAAAAATAAAGCCTCTCTATCATGTTTTGAAAGAGACTCTCAACATGACTCCCCATTTGTTGAACAGATTCTTGAGCCTTATCAGCTGACTATTTTTGTTGAGATAGCTAAGAAACTTCAGCCTCTTCATCCTGATGATGTGCATCCTTAGTAGATGAAATGGGGTTTATCCCCTCTAATTGGTTTTAATCCAATGTTTATTTCAATTGCTCAAGTTTTTTATGAACAATGTTCTATTTTTCATGAATATATAACAACTCTTTCATGGATAAATTATATTTTTGGTAGATTTAAATCATCTTCTTGTTATGAAATTCCTTTGCCTCAACCACTACATCTTGGAAACTCTCAATGTTGATAATCCATTTAGCCTTTTAAATATCATTCCATAGATTATACTCCTACTCTCGTTGAAAAATGGACTCTTTCACTGTATCTTAGTCTGATCGATAATTAAATCCACCAAATCATAATATTCAGAATAATGTTGGGAGTTTGAAAATATGGGATAATAGCTCGTCCAAAGGCTTCTTAGTAATTATGCTCCATATATGTCTCCATGTATTTTTATATTCCATTCCAAGAGAATATTTCCTGTCGAAGTATGAATCTGAGTCACTACCATGTAGTAAAATGTTCTCTAGAAACACATCACATACAGAATTTCCTTGTTCTGCTTCTCTCGAAATAGTATAAGCTTCACCTTCTATAGATTTCTGTGCCAACAAGGAAGCTTCAACATCCGATATAATGATGAGAGATGATAATCATAATTTATAAATCAAGATCATTGTCAGTTGGAGAAAAAAATGGAAGAAGAAGAGTATGATCTAGACAACTGATGACATTTACCCAATAATAAGTCATCCACTTGATTAGATTCATCCCCAGTATTCTTAGCTTTAGAAATTTGAGTAGATATTTATTTATAAGGGGAACTCTCATGAGTTTTCCCAATTTTAATAATTAAAGGCTCTTGAACATATCTCGATAGGGGGGGGGGTCCTTTGTGGGTATATCTCCTGCTTCAACAGAATAAGGATATTTTGGAATACCCTATTCCTGTTGAGACTTTGCAATATTTTATGCAGATAATTCTACATTAGGTGATCTTTAATAAAAATTATCAAATAAATAAGAACCATTATTATGAAAGTGAAAGAATGAGAACTTACATCCTTGTAATTCCTCATTAAAATCCCCAAACTCCTTGATGGAACCTGGAATATCAATATTGGGATTATGGGTTTCCATCATTTCCAGAGTATGCAGCTCAGAATGTTATAGCATCCTCACCATTTATGGTATCCAATAGAAATTGGATGATTCCAAAATTGGATCTGTTGACATTTTGTTTAGTTGGTTCTTCTATTGGTACAACATCATTAGATATTTCCAGGTTTTGGGTCAACATTAGTATTTATTTCAGACTGCCATGGGTCTCCATTCCATTCTTCCAAAGCAATAAAAATATCAGAATTGGTTATTGTAGGATCAATTGGAAAAGGAATTTGATCTGATATATGTTGAAAATAAGACTATTATCAATGATTTTAACAGTCATGAGAAATTTATTTCATCATACCATGGCTTTTCTCTCTCTAAGTAGATCTAGGAGTATGTAAAATTGAATATTTTAATGATTTATCTACAATGATTAGAGTTCCATCAACATGAACCTGGGATTCACCTGAGGTTTCATTTTCTAGTCTTGAAGAATCAACTCTTACTCCCTTGGGAGAGGATAGAGATATAGATCCTGTAATAGGATAAATGTGATTTCCAAAATTCATCGAGTAAATTATCATTCCCTTAATATAGTATAAATAATTACTCCTTATGTGAGAACTTCAAGAAAAATATCATCGATCTATTGAATTTATTTTCATAAGATTGTGGAGAAATCATAACACTCTTCTTGGAAGGAGAAACTTGAGGTAATGGATGAGGATTATCCGTCTCCATTACCTCATTCACAATTATTTCTCATGGAGAATGTTCTTCAGACATGGGAGGATCATTAAATGCATCGATGGGAAAACCTAAAGGACCATACCTTGGTGATCTAAGGACTAGTCTAGATGTCCCTTCCATATAGATTCATATATATAAACATCTGATAGCTCTTTCTTGAATTCTGCACTAGTCTGGTGCACCCAAAATGCCATCATCCATTCAGGTTTTACACGTCCTCTAGAAAAACGATCCCAACCTGCTTTCCAACCATTAGACTGATCTTTCTAAGAAGCCCAAAATGATGAATCATAACAATGTGGCATTGGATCTACACATGATCCTTCGTATCTGGATTAAAACCAATGTGATGTAGGATGCAACCAATAAGGATTGTCACTTCATGTACTAGAATGCCACATGCACTAATATTCATGCAGTTATAGTTGGATAATTGAATAAAACAATTATTTGGGAATTAATTATTACTAGATGGAACATGTGTTGAAAAAGATCCTCGACCGCATTGGTGAGGACTTGATAAGTGCATCCAAGAGACCTGAATTCAAAACTAGGTGGAGACATAATTTCTAGGGTACTATAGCAGTAATGTAGTGGGGACTACAGTAGGAACTGTAGAAAGTGCTGGAGATGACATTGTTTGGTACTATAACAGCTAGAACAATTCATCCATTTGGGCTTTTAGGCCACCAGTTTGAGGATTGGGTCCTTTATGGCCTTCGGTCCACGCAAGGCCTTCAGGCCAGTAAGGATTTCAGGTGACCTCAAGGCCTTCAGGCCACCTAAAGGCCTTCGATCCACATGAAATTATTATTTAACTATTATATAGACACTACAAAGAGCATACTCTAGATGAGGATTCATGGAATCCGTATTTTCCAGAGTATAATCTAAGAGGATTTTTCAGAAAGAGATTTTATGTCATTGCCATCGGGACCAGACTGTGCTTGCATGGGAAGTCTATCCGAACAAGCCATGCAAAGGTGGAGAGCTAATATCATGATGACGAAGCTATGGAGGAGTAGTTCCATACATATTCTATATATATCCTCAGACCGAAAGGTCATGTAATCTCTTATCATATGGTCCTTGTAAGGTTTTCCCTCATCCCTTGAAATGGTGGTTATAAAAAATCTATAGAAAGATGGCCTTAAATCCATTTAATAGAACATGGTTAGCTTGTATTTTCCCATGCCCGTACAGGGGTATGTAAGGATATTATGGATATTCACATTGATAAAGAATTAAACCTTTCCATATTATAGAAGATTACATTCAAAAACGTCATAATATATTGGTCTGATTGTCTTTTTCATTTCATTCTGACGATCCATAGCTTCTTCAGTAGAGGTTATCAGATGAACCATTTTCCTACAAAATAATTACCAAACTCCCCCTATTAGTTTGGCATTTATACTTGAGGGAAAAAAATCAAATTTCAATGTAAAGGAAGAAAATAAAATATTATGCAAATGAAACGGTTTGTGAAGGTCCTTCGATGAGGTCTACAATGTAGGTCATTAAAAAATTCTCCTAGTGAAACTCCTTCGACAAATTCCTTCAACATAGATCCATCGCTAAATTAGTTTCACCTTGAGAAAATTTCAAGGAGAAAATGTGAGAGAACAATGCATTGAGGCTAGACAACAGAGCAACTCAGTGAGAGCCGGAAATCTTTTAAGCAAGGATGATGAAAATCACAAAGGATCAAACCTATTTATATCCACCCGCTGATCTCCACGACATACATTCACAAAAACACTATGCTTCATACCTAAGCAAAGTATCTCCATGAAAAACGTTTGTTTTCCAAAAATTAACCCATTGAATTTTCCCCATAATTCTACCTCAGGACTAGACCCTCTTCCTAATCAGATCTAATCCTAAGGGAAGGATTTTGTTGAAACTACATACAAATAAAAAATGACTATGATGAAAGCCCTGGAGATTTCAAAATAGAAAGGTGAGGTTGGATGAATTTAAAGGAAATCCAAAGTCTCCAAAGGGATGCACGACATACCTACACGACATACCTCTGCAGCATACCTGCACGGAAGATCTACACGGCATACCTACGCAGCAGTAATTTTTTGTACCCTTACGCGGCACACCTACGTGGAGGACCTACACAGAAAAAATTCATCATGCCCTATCAATGAAAATGAATAATACCCTTGGGAGACCCATTTCATAGATTTAAAATGTTGGAATATGTTCTAAATATCCAATTGTGTAGCTCTTTCACCCAGATCATTCAAATTGTATCTGGTTGCTCTCTAAAACACGAGGAAAGAGAGAATTAAATGAGATAATCATGTTTTGAAATTCTTCCCCAATTTTTATATATGCTTGGTTCCCCTTTGTGAAATATATTCTTCAGTCATCATACAAACCTGCATGGCTCATCTTCACAACACACTTGCGTGGTTTTTCTACATGTTATAGAAGTGTGGCACAACAACATGGGGTACCCATGTGACCCACTTGCAAAAAGTACCTACGCGGTAGAGATTGGTATAAGGCCTACATACCAATTTAAATACCCATCTTAATGCCCTTAAGGTCAAGGTATCCCCTTCCTTGGTTCCATTAATAGAAAGGGATTAAGTTAAATCCTACACCAAAACCTCCTCACTTATCAAGACTTTGGGAATGGCACAAAAGCGTGTCACCTATTTGGGTTTAAATATCCACAATTAGAGGTTTCCCACATTTGTTTCACAATGGCTTTAGGATTAATGGAGTGTATGTGGGTTTGTATATCTACAGTCACATGGAATTTTCTCCTAGAAACAATGTTGGGAGGTTCATGGTTTTGAAGATTAGGGTTTGGGTCCTGACCTCTCCATTCTCAATGAGTTGGAACCTCATATCTCTTTAAGGGACGGTACAGTTAACAATTTCTTTTCCATTCAAGTGAATGAAAAGTATCTCTCCCCTAACAAGATAAATTTTATTATGGACATCCTAATGTAATCTCCCGACCATCATTGGCACATCCTTTAATTGGTCCCTTGTCCAATGTAAAATGAGTAGAGGGAAGGCCCATCTCCTTGACCTCTTCCTGGGTCGCCTCGCCCTCATCCATCATTGCTACCGTAGGTGAACCCTCTTATACTAGTAGAGGAGGATATGTGTGGGTTAGTTTTTTGAATCTTTTACATCCCCTTGTTTCTCACACCAAGAATAACTCACATGGGCTTAGATATTTGTCATGGTCACAAAATTTTCACCACCTTGAATAATGAGAACTTTGATTCCTGTTCAAAACTATATTCATAGGAAGCCTTCTTAGGGATCGAGGTCACTGAATATCCTAATCCTAAATCCAACACTAATTCATTAATTTGGGCATCCTTTTTATTAATAAGCCCCAAATTAAACCCCCCAAATCATCAGGGCACCCTTTTCAGGAAGTATGTTCAAAATCATTTCTATAAGAGGACTATAATCATCTATGAGACTTATTGTACTACGTGGGATTTGATTCCCATCCACATGGGATACATAGGATGCCTCTTTGAGGTTCAAACCCAAAAATTCAAACCAACCATTTTTTCCTTGGTCCATATTTACAACATGGTCTAATCTTATTTGGAAACCCAAATTCATTCCATGTTCCTCGGGATGCTTCGACATTAGTCCCACACCAAACATTGTATAAGAACCTTTCACATTGATGTCATTACCGCATTACATTAAACTGTATGGCTAGGTCCTTATCACATGACCTAAAAAGGTATGATGTTTCCCATTAAGATGCACCAAACTACGTGGGTGCTGATTCCTTTCACAAGGGTATATATGTATACCATTTTATGGGTACAATCCCAATATCAAAACAAACCTTCATCTTCCGAGATGATAATAAATTCCAGAGTGCCCCATTGAGTGTCTTAAAAACTAGTCACATCATAATGATGATTAAAAGAATCTTCAAATAGTATATGAGATGATACTATTGATAAATAACCTCAAATACATACTAATATCTCTATTAATGAAAAACCTAGAAAACATATGGATGAGTCTAAATTTCATACATGTTAATAGGTGATTTCAAATTCCATGAGAAACTTATGTTATACATATTGGATTAATAAGGATTCACGAATACATCATAAATTTATAAAGCGAGTCTTTTAGTAGGTAATATTTCCCCCCAAAATAATGTGATGAGTCTGAACTCCCATCCTCTTGACCAATGAACTTTATTAAGAATCAAAAATATTAAACTTAACGCACACCTGCATTTGGAAAGCAGGTTACTTTTGGATAAATAATTGTTGGGTGTTTCCAGTTCCAGAAATAAATCCAATAGAAACTTCTTGGAAGCAGTGATTCTTAAAACTAGAACACAGGTTTCCAGGAACAATGAAACATTACTGTATCCTAAATAATGGCTCCTAATGATATTATGGACTTGAAAATGTCGATCCACTGGGAGTGTCAAACTAAGTGTGCAACATGGATCATTGTCGTGCACCAGTTCTTAGTCAATTCTAGCTCAATGTTGTGTTTTTAGGTTTTATACCTATGTACATATGTTTAAGAGACAAATCCACAGGTATAATATGGGTTTAGATTCATTTTATTGATAAGAACTTACCCTTTACTTACCAAAATTTAAGAATATTTTCTTATACTTAGTCTTATACCTAGGGATTTAGCTATATTTTTCTAACCCTAATCCCAAAAATAACTATTTTTTACATTCATACCAACTATGACAACCCTGCTCTTTATTACAAATTAATTCATGATTCATTATGTAATATTACACATAATATAACCTAGAAAATCAATAAGTCTTGTGTATTTTTAAAATAGATACATTTCATAACAATTTAACTATGGAAAAAATATCTTTATTGAAAACTTTATTAACATGCTGACATGTAAAACAACACATGATAACCTGGGGAAAAAATAACAAATGGGTGAGCTATAATGCCCAATATGGGAATAAACATGGGAAAAACTGAATAAGTTAATACATTATAGCCAATATTAATATCATTGGGGAGTAAAAAGAGTAAAAATCAAAAAGATAAACTATAATGTATGATATATCATGATAACATAAAGGAAACATGGGAAATGAGGAAACAAAATAAAAAATTTCATGATTAACATAAGTCAAAGATAACTACCAATATGTCAAGATGGAAAAAGTACCATAAAATATTCATGTTAAAACCCTTTTACAATAATATGTCTCATGAGACTAATCATTACATAATTCAGTGGTGCACAATATAATTCTAGGTGCACCCGTCCCTTTCATTTCATTCTCAAGCATAAGTGTGCAACATAGATCATACATCATGGATTCATTAATTATAATATATTATTAAATTATTAAGGGATGTCTAAGACATGATTTTACATCCCATTAAAAAGTTTTATAAGTGTATAATGGTTAAAACCCTTGATATGATATTGGTATGGTATTCACTATACAATTTCTTTGGCATGGAAGATCATGG
Source organism: Viscum album (assembly GCA_963277665.1). NCBI lineage: Eukaryota > Viridiplantae > Streptophyta > Magnoliopsida > Santalales > Viscaceae > Viscum > Viscum album. The sequence goes on along the minus strand of OY728130.1, from coordinate 538,711,723 downwards.
TCAAATTTCTGCAACATAATTGCATCACATTAATATTCATAAGATGTTTTATGATACTGAATGTGGTCTGTATCCATTATAAAATAAAAATTTAATTAATAGGGTCATAGATTTACATATCACACAATTAAATATTTGAAATATATGGAAAAAGATAAGAATGAAACTTTAAATAAGCAGAGAAGGATAATATCCCTTACATGAGTGTGGGACTCCAAATGATTGGGATGGGAATCTTGAAAGAATGGGGGTTCCTTTTGAGTACTTTATAGTTGTAATTGAAGAATAAGGTCTACTCAAAGAATATTTAGTGAAGTGAAATGGGATATTTGTGGGTTTATATAGGAACTAACTGGGGATTTTTTAACAATTCTCAGACATAGGTTTTGGTCTCAATTTAATAAAATAACCAAACCCCCAAACATTACAATAGTATTCTCTCATGGTTTATAAAAATTGGGAGTGGATTTTATTATTTTATAATGTTAGTATAGAAATTAATAAACTAAAACCCTTTCTTATGTGGAAGTGTGTTATAATCTTAAAAATGATTTTAAAACCTTAAAATATTTTGATCGTTATGGAGGATTCATAAAATTTTTATAGATATAATCCAATAAAAACAAAATAAAATTATTTTAAAATAAAAACATATATTTGGTCGTTTATACCCTTTATATTATTTATTACATAAATGTTGGCTCATTAGGATGTCATAATAAAAACCATATTTTTATACGGTATTTAATTTATACCTAAAAATTAGATTATCCTAGAAAATTATGTCGAAATCACCATTGTATAATTTTGATATTATGATTACAAAAAATTAAATTCATTTTATCAAAATAAATTTATAAATATTTTAATTTTCACTATTTATATAATAGTCAAAATTTATTTATAAATGTTGAGTTTTTTTTTGACAATAAGTATTTTGAAATCCTTAAAAAAATTACATTTGACTCCATAAAAATTATATGATCATTTATATTTTCAAAAATAAATTTTTTTTATTTTTTCAATATAAAAATAATTTATAAGGTAAAAATAATGGGGTACAAATATATTTATAATTATATAGATAATAATTTACATAATAATTTGTATATGGTCAAGATTCATATCGATGTAATGAACTAAGAAATGTTTCACAACAGTGCAATATTAATAGTGTGGTTCTATGGAGATGGTTTGGGTCGTGATCTTGATGAGGTTAAACTTTTCCAACAAATGGTTTGTCTCATTACAAAGTTGTTTACTCTAATATTGGGAATGGTAAAGGGAAAATCCAAGTGATTCTATATCCCTGGTACACTCCGATAAAAGGGTTTCATAGGGTATGATCTTACGGGCTAGGACTTCCCTTCCTTTATCTGTGTCATTTTGATTTGTTAAAATCATATATTCATAAAAATCATGTGATAATTGATCAACAACTATATTATAATTGTCAATGATATTTAACATTCACATATATATATATGGTAGTATTCAATAAAAAAAATTGATTTCATGTTTTTTCTATACCCATATTACATAATATGAAATTTAATTAAAACACAGTAAGAAATTTTCTTTAGAATACTTCTGGTCAATACAATAATTAACATAATGATTATGTTTTGTGGATTAGTTTATTTATCCCAATTAAAATTTCATGATTCATACTTCTTATTAGAAACCAATTTACTTTTATATATTTTATATGACACAATTTTTTTTATTAAATAACAAACTATCAATCATTATTTGTATTTCAAGTTTATTTTAAAATATTTTTTCAATTAAGTGTTTTGATTTAAATATTACATAAGAGAAAATATTTATTTTCCCAATAACATTTTTAAATTGAGATCTCACAAATTTAATAGCCCAATAGACGAATTTTTTTATTCATTATTTATTTTATCTCAATATTTTTATTCCCATTTAGTATTCCATGATACAATTTGTTTTCTCCTTACCTCTATTTTAAATGAATGTTTTATAGTATTATTAATTGTCTTGGTTTTTAGTAATAGTACATTAAAAATATATAAAATTTAATTTATTTTTTAGATTTTATATTTTCATGGACTCTATATGGTTATCTTGACATTAATTTCTATAAAGCAATGATTTCATTTTTGACAACCAATAACTTTTTAAAATGATATAAATTGAAATATGATTAACACTTTAAAAAAATATATATTTTAAAAATGATTCTCTTTTGATAATTCCATTTCAATATATAATTCCATAGCCATTTTCATTTTATATGAAACATTTTCTATAGGTTTTATTAAATTCTAAAATTTATTATTTGTCATATATTTTAGAAAATATATATTCTAAAATTCATTTAGTAGAAAAAGAATATTTCATATTTACATATTAATTTTTTATTTTAAAAATCCAAAAATGTTATTTATATATATTACATTTTATATTCATATATATAATGTTCCATAAATTATATTCAGCAAATTATATCATCCAAATTATTTCTCGGGATGTCTAATGTAATATTTTTCTCATTGGGAGTAAGGATTTATTGCTACCATTGTCAATAATAACCATCCTTTATTTCAAAATTATATTTTTCATCCAAATATTTTCCTTAGAGAGTATTCTATATTTCATTACATTGATTTAAGATTACATAAGAATATTCCCTATATTTATTAATTCATAAATGTATTGACATAAATGTATTACATTAATCTATGTGATGAAAATTACAGAATCTCTATTGTCATGGTTAAAGGGTATTTTCTGACAATGTTTCTAAATATAGTTAGATACACATTTATTTTCCATATATATAATATATTATTATTTTTTATAAATTTTTGAAATATTTTCTTATGTGAATCAATTATAATATATATGAAATCAATTTCATTTACATGGGTTATTAATGAGGTGAGGAATGAGAAACATTTTTATTCTTATGGGTTTTTTATGTTATATTGAATGATTTATTTCCTGTAACATATATTAGAGTATATGAATGATTATTGGGGTCCAATATCACTATAATATGGTTTTGTAAAAACATTATATATCATTAGATATGATTTTGATAGTAAAGTTTACTTGTTTGTAATCATGGGAACTAATTCTGTGGTTGATGAAGGCATGTTTCCAGTACTAATGATCTAGTCACATTTCAATGATACCTTGATGGTACACTCCCATGGATAATGATTGTTTACTAATTATTCCACAAAAATTTTATTCATGAAATTTACATTGGATTATGAATTATGATCTGTTTATTTATTTGTATTTTGATATTATGTAATCCAATTATATTGATATAACTTTCATAGGGTCACTTGTGATATTTGATTGTTATCACCTCAATTTATCCATATCAGGGAACAAATATTACCCATTTGTTATGGTTCTTTTTTCCTAGTATATGATAATTATTGTAGTCAATATGAAGTAATGAGTGGTTCCTTGTTTGGTATGGTTATGGGGAAGTGATCCTGATATTTTAAAATAAATTTTCTATGTAACTAGTCTATAAAGGCACTAAGCCAAAATTTTATACTAGTTTCATAATATTTTGTTGATATGTATTACTAATGGGTAATTTTAAAATATTATATTGAATAATCCCAAATGTTATCAATGATAATTTTTAATGGTATGTGTTTTTAACAATGATAACCACATACCTTTATGAATGAAATGATGAACCTTTTCAAATAATTCATCTAGAATTAAAATTCCATGTTCAATGTTATTGTCCCAAAAAAATTTCCATTTTTCATCACATGAATCATATAATAAATACACCTTATAATTATGTAGGTTGGTAATTTTATAGTTACCTCTAAATTTTCCATTCCCTCATAGACTTGAGTTCACAACAATCAACTACATTCCAATAATTGGCATCCAGTTTTGAATATGGAATCCCACAACCCACCATGCCGTGTAAAATGATATTGTACTCCCTAGAGAGAATATTACCATTCAGTAGCCTCTTGGAATTCTAGGATTATGTCATGTGATTATAATAACATTGTAATTACCTTAGCATAAAATTTTAAACTTGTGAAATCTTTATAAATTTATAAACTATGACCATTATTGCATCATTGCCCTCTTTACCATTTCCCAATGGTGAATAACATAGTTGAATGGAAAATGATAATACCAACTCCATATTCATTACTTCTATTTAAAAATTTTACATAATCTATTTCAGAACCACTATAGTGCGTTATAATCCATTATTCAAGTTTTAATTAAGAACATCCATCTGTACCTACTCTTTCAAAGTCAATTTCTAGTGCACCTCTCCTCTTACAAGACATCCATGCACATCATCACTATCCTTAGTCAAAAAATCCAAAAAAACCAAAAATAAATATCCCAATTTCATTATTAAAAAATGAAATATGTATTCCATAATCACATTGATATCCATAAAAAATATTTCACTTTTAGTTTTATAACATTCTCATGTATTTTTAAAAAATCAAACACAAAACCAGAAGGATTCTAACCTGTCAACCTATATAAATTGATTCTTCATCCAAGTCTATGAAAAACAACTCTATAAACTAATATGACCCAAAAATAGACCAAATTATAACTATAGTGTGGGAAAATACCCTCTTCAATCACAAACATTTTCATATAATGATAAAACAATTCACATAATAGAAGGGAATAGGAACACTAAGATTTTCAATATAATCCCTCACCATTCGAAAATCCTAAATGAGATTCATTATTTATGTAAAAATATCTATCATTATCTCCATAATTAAATAATACAAAACAAAATTGATCTTAAATAGTTATAATGTAAGATCTTCTAATAACTCTGAAAGGATGGAGATCATTAAAAAATAAACTATATATCCCTAAAAAACTAGAAAACTCTATCCCTAAAGGTTTCGAGACATCCTTATAGTATTCATGGATTCCTTAAATTTTCTTATGAACTCAATATGCACTTTGAGACATCAATAACCCGGAATGATAAGATACTGCTAAAGGGAAACCATCACATCCACTCTATTAAGAGTCTAGGTAGAGTTTCTAACTTTGTGATCGAACCAAGAACATTGGTATATAGATAATATATGATTAATTAGAACTTTTTTGTGTGGATAACACTAAAAAACCTAAAAAATAAAAGTAAAAATATTTAATCAACCTAGATAAGAAGAAATCATTTATAATATAATAGATTAAGATGTTATGTTTCAATATCAACTCATTAAATTATGGTACCCAATTAATCAACAATAAAAATTCATGCTATAAATTACATAAAACAAGCATTTAATAAAAATATATTAAATTAAAAACAATTATATTTATTTCAATTGAAAATATCATCAAAAAATAAATTAAATATTTCCTTTTTTAAATAATTTCATAACTAAACAAAGCAGTTTCAAATCCCAAAATCATAACTTGGATGTATTATGAAAATTCATAAATATCAAAATTATATTATTATGTAAAACCAAAAAAATAATGTTCCATGAAAAATATTCAATAATTTTTTATTTATATCTTTTAAAAGTAATACATCGTTGTTATTACTAAACCACTGAAAAATTCTCAGACATTGAAATTTTTTTAATTACTTTGAAAAGAGTCTCTAAAAACATTAGAATTGATCTATACAAATTAAATTATGATTTTATTTCAAAATATTAGTACAATAGAAAAAAATATTTCTGATTCACTATGATACTATTATATAAAAATATCAAATATAATAAACACATGTAACCAAAAGAATTCAAATTGAGAAAGATGTTAATCTAGAAAAAATTACACGGGGATACTATTTGTTCATGGTTTTGTTGAAGGGAATGCAAAACAATCCAAAAACTATGGAAAATTCTAGTAAATAGTTACAAAATCTTCTTTCTAAGATTTTTATAGTTTTCCAGGATACCTAGAATAACCATGTACATCCTGTAATTCATTCGATTTCACCCCTACAAATTTGGAAAACCTCAGAATCATCTATAACACAAAAAAATAATATCAAGTAAAATTAATCTAAATAAAACTATATAATAAGTAAATAGTCAAAACCAAAAATTAAAGACTTACATCACTACATACAATGGTAATTGATTTGATGGAATGATTCAAGACAAGATATATCATCCCAACCCACTACCTAAGTTCCAATAGTTTTCTCTACATTTTAATACTACATAATAAATAATAATGGGTGATCTAACACAATTTCATCACAACCAATCCGGTCCACCCTAGAACCAGGCACCCATATCAGGTCGTGTTAAGGCCAGAGTGGTTTTCTCGATCCCCATAGGATTGAAACTTCTACATTGAAATCAAAAAATATAAAAGGGGAATGATTTAAACAATTTTTTTTAAATCAATCAAGATAATTTTACATGAATTTTGTAATGGTGTATACAAATGTTGTATATCCATACATTTTTTTAATGGTTGGGGCCAAAGCCTCAATTTATTATTTAAAGAAAATACCTCTTTACACTGGGTAGAGGGAGACCCATTACATAGCCCGAAGGCCCTAGGCCAAGTGGCCTGAATACAATGTTTAAAAGCCCATTTTTGGCCCAAAGGACCCCTTAGGGAACATCACTGCTACAGTACCCATGCTACTACAGTACAACCGCCACTACAGTACATGCTACAGTCCCTCCGCCGCTACAGTGTTGCTGCTGCTACAGTTCCACCGCTGCTACAGTACTGCTACAGTGCCCTGCTTTAGTGCTGCTACAGTACCCGAAAATTCACCCCTACCCGGATTTGATCCTGGGTATTTTGGATGCCAAGAAAGAGCCTGTATCACTAGGGTACATGCTCGTTGGAATCCATATATAACCAAATAAAGAGTTTTGAAAAATAAACTAAAAAAATTAATCCACGGTAATAAAGAAATATAAAACTCCCATTAAATATAATAAACCTAAAATATGGTTCCATTATTATAAACAAAGGGACAATATGAAAAATACATATAAGATGTATAAAAATAATATAAATCCACATACAAAATAAACATATACTTTTATCTAATGTAAACAATCAAACATTCTAAATTGGTACTCCATGAATGAATAAAGAGAGGAAGTCCATATTGATGATATTTTATAAAATAAATAATCGTGTTCCTATAAAAAATCTAGTTCAACATGTGATGCATTTTTATGTAGGTTTTGAGAACATAAATATTTTAAATAATTCAAAAACTAATCTATCCAACTTCAATAGATAAATTCTTCTTGAAATGTATTATGAAATATGTTATTTCAAAAAAATTATTATAATGGGAAAATGATATCTGATTTTTAGAAATTTATTCTAAACCAATACATGTCCTTAAAATAAGAAACCCATATTTTTTAACATATTTTAAACCCATAGTTTTTCAGATAATAACTTTATAACTTTTTCAACCCAAAATATAGTAACATAGATAATATAATACCAAATTAAATTTCACAAACACAAACATATGACATAAAAAACGGAGAAATATAAACAAAATGAATAAATGATTTAAAAATTGTTGTGGAAAATGAAAACACTATTAAATTACACAAACATAAGTGTGTAAAAAAAACTATACAACAAATTATGACACAAATGATAAAAATTAAAACACAATAAATTGAAAAATAATTGAAATTCAATAATAATTTTAATATATAAACTTGAATATTCAAGGGAAACTATTAAAAGTTTTAGGGAACTTCATGGATAGTAGTGACATAAAATACATCATGTTTGTGGGCCTGATGAAATCCAAACCAATTTTACTCATGTCTATAGTAATAGAGCGAAAAAATTCAGTTTTTTTTGAAAACCACACTATAAGACACTTTCCAAAGAATAATAATGAAATATTGTTGTATGTGGACCAAGATATCTCATACAAATAATCTTGGTTTCAAACAACATATATTAAATAATAGATATAAAAAATAAAATAATTTAATGAGGTGTATGAAATAAAACTATGACACCACCTCAACACCGGTACCCCTTCCTAAAAGCATCCTCATATTAAAAATTACTTATATATATATATATGTATATAATGTGATAATCACCTAACTTGGATGATCTTAATGGATAAAATTCATACACACACACATGATGGGTCCCACATCAAGGGTGGATTTATAATTAGAAATTTGACTTTATAAAGAACCAACTAAATATAGAAATCTAAACTAGTCATATAATATTAAATATCATTTTAAATATCTATAAAATCAATATTAATTATAAAACAATTTCTTATGATCCCAATAGTCCTACAGAATTTAATTTAACAATCAGTCTTATATCTCCTTCAAGATAATTTTTTTAAATATAACTTCATTTGAAAAATTCCATTAAATCATTAGAAACTAACATAAATTAAAAAAAAATCAGATAATGCTGACATAAATATAATATCATGAGATATGAAATGAGAAATCATAGACACAAGGAATGTATAAATAATCAATAAAATATTAATAGATATACTCATATTATCCCTTAAGTATCATATTCCATATTAAACAACACCCCAAAACATCAATTAAATATATATAACAAATACTTAAAATGCTAAATCTTCTTAGAAACTGTAATTAATTTGAAAAAAAATTATACCTGATATACTATATAAATAAAAGGAATATTAAATATATATGGAAATATAAACTTTTAAATAAATTTCAACTCCCTATTAAAATGAACCATGATATAAAAAATTCCCATTATTTAAAAATCTACTCGGTCTTACAAAACATAAATAATTAAAAATCATAAAAATTATGCAAAACCCATGAACATGTTTCCCCCCCATAAAACAATAATGAATGAAAAATCATACTTCAAACATGTGTAGATTTCCTTAATCCTTTGAACATATTGAGGGAATGACTCAGGGTTCAATTCACACACCATATTATATAAAGGAAAAAAATATTAGTTCAAATCAACTCTTAAAGGTATCAATATTAATGATCTATAAAAATAGAAAAAGAAATAATAAGATGAAATATGGAAGAAATATGAAGATATAACATGGTCTAAGAAGAATCCAAATAGAATCAAAGAAGATAGGGAAAAATTGAGGAGGATGAAAGGGATGGTGAACCTACGTATCCCGTAAAATTGTTTTTCAAAAGGGAGAGGATCTAACCAATTTGTGATTTTATTTTATATGTGGATAGTTTTTGAAATTCATATTCTTAATGAAAATTGTTTTCTATATTGTTTATATACTGGTTTAACAAAATAATAAACTAATAGTTCACCCCATATTTAATAAGTAGTGGAAACATTTATGGTTTTGAAACATTTACAAATAGATAATAAACTATGAGGCCAAATTACTATGAAACATGTTTCATGTTTTGAATATTATTCTATATTATTACAAATAAACTTTCACAAATCATGTTCCATTCTTATGCAACCACTTTCCCATACAAATCAATCTATATTGACCTAAAATTGTAATAAATGTATAAAAATAGACTTATAAATAAATTTGTTTGGATATTAATATTTACTATAGTAAATATTTATCCATAACCAATGTAAATTTTTTATATATATATCTATTAAAATTTTAAAACCATTTCTTATTTCACAAAAAATATATTTTTGAAACATTATAATAATAATTTAATGATATAATTTTATCTTAATTGTCCTATTTCATAATGTTAAACCTTTAATACTAAAACCCATTTCATGATTTCATTTATAACGAATCACTTAAACATGCTGATTATTAACTTCTAACCATATCATAAGGTTATAATGCATGTGTTGTGTATCAATCATAGAAATACCAATCATATATCACAAGTCATAGAGGAAATCAATCTTAGTTTATCATTCATATTAAAAATAAAAATGGACTTCAAGGAAGAATCATATGATAAATGTCCAAGTAGTTAATACTCATTTGGGAGAACATGCTTTATATGTAAATGGACCAATTTAAAATTTTCATATTTGACCCATGTATTTTGACATAAGACTTATAATAACCATAAAATTTCAATAATATGAAATATTTGAAAACATTGTTAGTTAACATTACTCAAATATCATGATTATCAAGGAATTAGTATTTGAGAGAACATGAAATCTATAGCATTAGGGAAAAAAATATACAAAATGGTTTTTAGGAATATTTCTATCCATTTAATTGTAGAAAAACAAGGGCATAAGAATGATGAAAACTTCCAAGGAAAAACTATGTGAGGGAAAAGTAAAATCAATGAGAAAATTATGAAAAACTAGGTTGGAAGAAAAACCTAAATCGCTCATCTCATGATTGAAAAAACTAATTGATCCTGAAATACTATCAACACTAGTTGGATCAACATTAGTTAGTGGTCATAATTTCCAAATCCACATACTATGTTCTAAAAACATTTATGAAATTATATAAATTACAACTGAAATTTCCATCAAATATATATTTAGGCTTACAATGAAAGACACATCCTACTATATATATAATATATAATAAATCAAATAAATAAGTGGTATGCATTCTTATTAAAACTATATACCATCACACCTAATGAGTTTGGGGAGGTTATTAGGGTTAGAATTTCCTTTGGTAACATCATCACTTAATTTTAGGAATGAGATAATTTATTTTAACTGAATTCTATATTTAAAATTTAGTTCATCAGTGATATATGTATTTTTTATGGCTTTATATTAGTATAATGGGTCATGGAATAAATGTTTTTTGATATAGACTGAGGATTATCCTTTATGTGGTTATAAAATACCACCACCTGGATAGAAAAGTCTACCGACCAGTCGATGGAGTGCCACCACCATGAAGGTGGTTCTTGAAGAACCTATATAGTTCTGACTTATAGACTGGACCACTGGGGGCCTACCACTGGCTTTCCGGTGAATCTAGAATAAGCTTCTGTTAAATGTAATCCATTTATTTTTATTCCCTATAATTTCACCAATGTTTGATGCAAAAATTTAACCCTAACCCCATATCTTAAACATTTTTCTTTATCCCTTTATTGTTGACCACAAACATTCATCTCCCATTTATTTTTAAATACTGGCACAATATGGTAATAATAGATTATTATTTATTCTATTGATGTATATGAAAAATAATCTTATTCAATATGATATGTTTATATATTTATTATGAATATATTTTTTATGGGGTTATGATGGTTAATTTTTCACTCAATTAGATATTGGTTTTGGATAAATTAGGTTGGTGTAATATCATTGACTATAGTAAGATCTCTCATTAATGATGGTCATTTTTGGTAGGTTATATTAGATAGATCATAATGAGACATTATAATTCATGAATACGATCTTTTATCTCTATGATAATTATACATTTATGGTGGATTTATGTTCATAGAAAACCTCTATGATTTTCTTCAATATTTGATGTGGAATTCATTATCAGTACACGAATCAACAACATATCTAGTGAATTTTCATCCTCTTTTTTGAAACATATTGGATCTAGTTTATTTAAAATAATATATGAGTTATTCAATTCTTTAACTACATTTTTTATAATATAATATCATTTGATATCTTTTTTAAACCTCTTCATTAATGAAGTGTAACCCGAGTTATGCAACCATGACATTAAAGCAATTTTTTAAAATAAGTGATATTTGATTTGGTCATAGATCATTTAGAGAGTATTTTACCACCTAATAAAGGAGCATAAGGTAGAAATTTAATTACCATATATTTACCTTGTTTAATATTGTTTTATTAATGTGATACTTCTTTGGAATTTCTTATTTAACTAGGCATTATGGTTATCGAATGTGTGTGTGTAGTAGGTGAGACCCTTATATGATATTGGGTTCCAAGAGTATTCTTATATATATTTTTACATATTTTTTATTTTTATCATAGGTATTGTACGATGCTACTAATTATAATGATGAGTTGATATGGTTCTCCTTTACATGATCATTCATATTATGTGTTATCACTATGATTTTAGAGGCATTCCCTTGGTGCTAAGAATATCTGGAATATAATGATCTCATTATACCTTAGAGGGGGGGGGGGGGGGTTTCTCACGACATGGTATAATGAATATGATGGACCAGAACACATTTTTGGGGAATGATGCACATCATATCAGACCCATGGAAGTGACATTAGTGGTACACCAACCTTGTGACCTAAAAAAAGGTGTCGATATGGTCTGATGGTCTTTAGGGACAACATATGATTGAGGTAGAAAAAAGTCATTTTTCTATGATATGACTTGATTCCTTGAGAATCATGATAGATTTCATCACTGATATTGAGGGTATATCATGGTAACTACATTCTTCCATTATCCATCCAATTTGAAACATATATAGGTATGCCTAAGGTTCTTGGAATATTAGTTAGAACAAGAGTGCATGCCTTATGATTATTTATGATACCATTATCATTTATTAATATCATTTCATAAAACTATTATACATGTTCCCATATGTTAAGGTTTCATTGGTGGTATCCTATTAGGTTTTATTGCTCACGCCCTTGACAAGAATCATGATGTACATGTATAATTCATGATTAGGGATCTATTTTGGGAAAATGGACCCGTCTTTGATACATTATTGAGGATTGTGGAGATAGTGGTTGCAATATGATAGTCTATGATGGATATTTTAAATGTTTTATTATATACCATCTTTAACATTTAAAATATAGTATACCTCAACACATAGGATGAATGATTTATTTTTTAAATGTAACATGGGTCGATTTTTTTATTTCATTACAATTCATTATATTATACCTTTATATTAGCAGTTATTATTTATATTTTTAATCCTATGATTTAGGAATATGATTTTTGAGGGTATAATCCCTATACTAACCATGTTTTTACAATCATCTATAGTTGATATCCTCAATCATATGAGGTGGCACACATAAAGCTTTATTCCTCATTGGATCAGACCTGGTGTTTCTTGTTAGGGTGTTGAAAAATGGTATATGAGCCTCAGTTGCCTTTATGTTATTTTAGGATAAAATGGGACATGATAGAAAAGACATAGGTTGTATGAAACATATGTAGGGATGATTTAATTTTTCTATATATTTCCTGTTTAATGGACCTCTTTGTGAATTTTATGGAAGTTTTCATTATTGTTTTATAGGATTATACATTTTTAATGCATTTTTTAGGAATATAAGCTCATATTATATATGTAACATTTATGCAATAAATAGTATATACATAATTTTTTCTTCATTTGTGTTATCTGTTGGGGATATATTTTTCTTCTATAATGTTGTGACATATCAATGTTTTCATTAAATTGTTAAACATGATCATGTTGATGTGATCAGTATATATATGATTGTGAATAATGTACATGTTTAAAGATCATTGGGTAGTTATAGGAGGGATATACCATGGGTTATAGGTATCCTCTTAGGATAATCAATATGTGATAGGAAATACTATTTATAGATATTTCTTAATGGATTTATGTGATTAAATGTTCATTTAGATTATTTTTTTTGAAATTCCACCTCAAGGATTCTTGAATGATTTCATGGGGTATGGTGTGATCCTTAAACCATAGGATATACATGATGATGAAACTAAGCATGTTCCCTCACCTACTCTAGTGGATCAGGTAATGGATCCACTCATTACCAAAGTCTTTTAGATTGTACATGACCATGGAAGAGTGGTATAAAAGACTATTTCTGACTAAAACTAGTAATTATAGATATAGTATCAACATTAAATTATGAGAACTAGAGGACCATAGGATTTAAAGAATATGATAATAATTTTTAATGGAATATTTCACTCCTTTGAGACACTAGTGGGATGATGGGTCAATATAATGGTTAGAAATTTGTGACCTATCATGTGATTGTAGAGTATCAAGGCTCCAGAAAATAGATCTAAGGGTATTTATTTAGAGGCCATAAAGATCCTATTATTTTGTGAATTATTTCCCAATATGTTAAATATGGATCATGGAATTAAATTCAAGGATATTATATAAGTATCCATGACACATCTATATAATCTCATTGATTCACTAATCTAATTAACTTTACATATCCCATGGTTGAAAATGTGGCATAGAATTATTGAGATCAATACTCATCCTCATATTAGATGGTAGGGTAAGAGTTCAGACCTAATTTCATACCCAGTTGTTTTGTGAAATTCCATGACTATTGGGAATGGAATGGAGGAGGATCAAGCAGTTAGTCTTCATCAACCCTTCTGTAATCAATCATGTAGAACTCCAAATGCTACAATGTGTATCACCTCTTGTAGTCATAATAATAATATCGAGTATGAGTGGAAGTTCATTGGTTGGTATTTGTAGATTTTCATGGATTATTTCTCCCTCGTATGTGAATATTCATGGTGATTTAATTACAGAATGATCATAAATTATAATATGTTCTTGATTGAACCATAGAGAATGTGTTTATAGTGTTAAAGGATGTTTTATCCATGATATTTATTGTTTAAAGAATTGAGATCATGTTTCTAAAGACATGAATGATAAATGAGATCTAATCTATAGGGGTCAAGTTTGAATCATTATTAGTTGGCTCATATGAGTATAACATAGTTGAGTCATTCACCTTAGGTTCAAGGCCACAGATCTGAAGCAATCCAAGAGTATACAGTGTGTCATGCACCATATTATGGTACCAAGGGAATGTATATAGTTTATGGTATGGTCTTGATATATAATACACTCTCTACTATATTTTTTTGATATTATTTGATCCCTATCCTTTAAATATAAGATTTTTTTTGTTGAATATGATTTTATGTTAATTATTTGTCATTATTGTCAATCACTTGATAAAATAGTAGGAAATAAAGGGGAGTTTATTTAGGGATACAGAAAGTTACTATAGTAATATATGAATATGTAATTATGTTGGAGTTTAGGATGCTAGAGCTGATTATCCTTAGTGTAATTTTGGTAATTGACAGGTTGATAAATTTTTGAGCCCTAATTGATTGTTATTGGAGATTGCAATAATCTAAAACTCCCAAGGGTTATACATTTTTTTATTGATGTTGAGTGGGAGTTTGACATAGATATATTCGGAAAATAATTTATTTTTTTTGGGATGATTATAATGAATATTTAATTTTTTAATCCCCCATCAGGATCAGGGATATCTAATCATCTTTTACCTTTATTGTGTACTCCTATTTGGACACCTTCCAGGTTGAATCACAAGAAATCCATTTTATAGTGTAATTGAGTTTGAGATTCAATCATTGTACGTGTGAATTATATTTGGATACTCACATACCAAAGGTTGTTAGCAAAGCTTAAGGAACTAAAATTACATATTGGGGTTATGGAATAAAGGAGTGTTATTACACTGAGTACATCATCATGGGATGCAAAAGTTTTTTTCATGATGGAAGATTGTTGTATTCCACTATTCATAGATTATCCAAAGACAAGTAAGGTGATGGTAAAGAATAACTACCCTCTAGTGAGTATTTATGATATATTTTATCAATTTTTGGGATCCCAACGCTTTTATAGTGTTGATATCTAATGACGCTATAAAAAGTTATTTGTTAGAGTGGTAGACCTCATGAAGAGTGTGTTTAGGATAAATTAAGGGAAATATAAGTAATTTATATTGTTTTTTAAGATTATAAATGTATTAGTATTACTCAAATTTCTCATGAATGTGATCTTACACCCATACCATGGCACATTTTTATAGGGAATTCAATGATGATATCTCCACTTACTAACTAGACACATAGAATTTTTATTGACAAATCAATATTTTTATTTTAAAACATATAGCATATCAAGGAATGTAATTATATTAGAATGTGGATTCTAAGTCTAGTATATTAGTATATCAATTGAAATTAGAGTTTTGGATGTCCATGAAATGTCTCTAAAATGTGCATGACATAAGTATCCTTTAAGGATTGTTGGGGTACTATCATCATTTTTTCTAGGACAATTCCTTAGTATCATTACCCATGACTATACTGACAAAGAAATTCCTGATTTTTTAGTGGTTGGATCACTGTATGGATTATTTTCTTGATATAAATAGGAGGTTATATATATATATCTATATTTTATTCTTCCAAATACATGGAGGGAATATTTCATATATTATCATGCAACTAGATTTTTTTGGGAAAGTATTAATATAGTGTGAGTGGGTAATAGATTATGGTTCACATCAGTTGTGATACAAAGAGATGATCTGTCCACATGAGGACATGGATAATTAACTTGTGGTCAATGGTATGATGTGCTAGAAACACTATTTCTTGGTGATATGTTTATTTTCTACAAAGGACACACGTTCCTCTATAACAAAAATCCCACAATAGGATATCAATTTGATGTAGAGGCACTGGGTGGGGTACATATAGATGTTTTACATCATGATATCCTATAAAATATGTAATCGAAATATTTTTTTTATATTATCATATCCATTTGATATAAAAATCCAAGAAGAATTGGGAATAACCTTTAGAGGAATAGTGAAACCTACCAAGACTATTTACCGATTAGATGATAGATTCTTTTGAGGAAAATGGTTCATTTCCATGTTCCCAATTAGTGGTAACATCATCATTAGTATACATGGTATTGGAAAACAAGGAATATTATTCTAAGTTTGATGTGATAGAAAAACATTTTGTACTAGATAACTCATTACCTATATTGTCATTTGATTGTGAAAATAACATCCTAATACATGGGTGTGTTGCAGTATATGGTTCCATCATGGTGTAGGTGATAATATATTTTAATATGTCAAAGATGATATGGAATCATTATATTGAAAAGCTATAAAAATAATTTCACTAGTAGTTCTAGTAGCTACAGATGAGTAGGAAAGTTGATGGATTCATTTCCAAATACCATGCCTAAATGAGGGTAATGGTTGTGTACTAGTGTCCTGGTGGATTCCTCTGGAAACTTCATATTCCCATGTATAATTGGGACGATGGGATGATGGAATATTTGATGTGGTTACCCATGAACACAAGGATCCTTGATGTTTTTGGGTCATTTTTTAGCTAATGAATGTTTCTTGTTTTTATTGATATTTGAGACTCACATAATATATAAGAAGTTAATGTTTTATGTATATGACATTGAATACTACAATGGAATTACTGAGACCATCAAATTAGATAAAGATTCATATTTTAATTTTTTTAATGGTTTTATAATTCCCTTTGAGACTCATCAATGAATGAGATAAAAATATCATCACCTAGAATATAAATTGTCTTAGTGGATAATTCTTATATTGGGGGATATTCTTGGGGCTTTCATTTTAGTTTCTTAGGGGTCATTAGACTATCATTTTATCTCAATTTTATTCCTAAAAAAATTGTCTCCATGATTTCATTCTTATGTAAACACATTTAGATCTTTATCATATTCTATTGTCATTCAACCCTTTATTTCTATGAGGTTGGTAATTGCATATCTTTGGGGGACATTATTGTGTGTGAGACCTCTTTGAGAGTGTTATTTATTCAAAAGAGCTATCATAGATCTATATAGGAAAATGTCATTTTTAAGTCATAAGAGAAGAAAATTAGTTTTTTCTATAGCAACTCAATTTATTTTTATTGTCACTCTAATGTAAGTATTTCTATATTTTTTATAGGAAGGAATGTTCACATCTTTATATATTGGACCCTTTAAGATCAATGATCGAATTAGAATGACTATGTCCCATATGGATCTTACTTATCCCTAACAAGGTATAAATGATGAGTTCAATGTGTCTTATCCAAGGAGAAACATTACCAATCCTATGTATACCATCAACAAAAATGATTCTTAGTTAGATAAGGACACAAAATATATGTAAATCTCAATGATGATTATATACTTGAGAAATAATTTTCTATGAAGGAAGAACGTACAACTTATTTGGATTATATGGTCTAATGTATAGATACATGAGAGGAATTGGGAATGTGAGACTTATGTTTAAGTGCAATGGCATGAGTTTTTTGAGAATAAATTTCGAAGGTAATTTGTGAGGATGACTAGTCATTAGAGGGGAAGAATTGTGATTTCCACATATAGTTTAATATATATCATGTTTTAAATTAATTAACTTTACAATATGATTTTTGGGTCATCTCAATTTTGGGAGTTTTTAGATGATAGGTTTTATCCTGTAGATTTTTAGAATTTATGGATGTATATATATGTTGAGGATTGTCCTTGACATAGAAATAAACTACGACAAGCTAGCCAATAGAGTCTAACGACAATCATGCAGGGTTACTAAAATTATATAGAAAGCTGCAGAACCAAACAACCATTCAATAGTTCTGGAAGAAACAATTTTTCATACCAACCACCCTACAATGGTCAACCCACTGGACAACAAGTGGTTAGTCTTTCCAGTTGGTGAGGCCCTCCATGTGGCCTCTAACACCCCGAGATTTTATGAGATATATTCCTTTTAATTTATTTGATATATTCTATTGTACGATACACCAATATTATCTTGCGGTATACGTAACACCGTATTAGCTTGTAGTAGACACAATAATATACTTGTATTGTGTTACACACAAGAGCGACCTTCCTTGATTTCTTGCATGGTACGAAATATCGACTTTCACTAAACAATGATATATTATTATAATATTGTTATGAAATAGACATTATTAATAGTATAAACAGAATTTTAAATTTTATAACATTATAATTCATTGTAAACATTTTCTAGAATGAGGTATGAGAAAAAAATCAATTTTTCGGATAAAAGAAGGATTTTTCAAAAGATGCAGTTTTGCCGCCTTTTGATGGAACACCCATTTTAAATATATTTTTTGACATGTTTATAAGTTACATTTGACAAATTAAAATTATTACTAGGAATAAGGATATAAAAATTTACTTGTGGATAAATTTTTGATATTTTTATGATAACTTTCATATTTTAATGAATAGTAAAAACATGCTAAATTTTAAATGAAAACAACTTTTTTTATCGAGATAATTTATATGGATAAATTATAATATTTAATGTTTTTAAAGTATAAATAGAATATTTTTTTAACATTTAATATAATTTATGTAATTATAATTAATTTAATACTGAATTCATAGGTAGAAAAATTTCAATCTTTTGCAATGTTTTAACTTTTAAAACCTGTTTTCTCAACAGCGGGATTAATTTTAAATCAAATACTACATCTTCTGTGTTTTGAATTTCAAAAAATGGATTCCATATTTGGAATTAGTAGGTTCAAATTATGTTAATAGGATACTTTTTCTTTTTTGGCATTATTAATTGTAACTATGGTAAATTTTATTTACAACAGTTAAAGGTAAATCAGGTAATTAAGGGTAAAATTAATATTATAAAATTACCCTAACACTTGTATTAATATAATTGGATTATTATATTTCATCCTAAAATAAAATTTTGTCGAAATGGTATCTTTTGGAACCCACATGGATGTGATTAAGACCTTTAATTTATTTTATTTAAAGAAAGTGAAATATGTCTCACTCAAACTTTAATAATTAAAGTGTTTTCAATATATGGTTATAAAGAATATAAATTATATTATAAATAATCATTCGAAAGATAAAAATTTTTTCTTCATCATGGATATTTTTTTTGTGATTTTAAGGAATATATATTTACCTTAATATCTTATACGCTAATGATGAAGAAATTATTTATTTAATGAAAAATAAATAATATAGATTTTATTAAAATAATAATACCCATAAAAAGTACCAGAAACTTTCCCAAAACTTATTGGTCAAGTATATATATACCCTAATCATCCAAGGGTCTACTTGTGGACCATTTTGAGCCTTACAAAATGGAATATGACATTTATATTATTTTATTTTAAATGATGTCAAAATTGTAACCTTCATCATTTAATAATGAAAACATTTTAAAAGTTGTTTTTTTAAGGATAAATTCAAGTAAAAGTATTCTTATGAAATATATTAGATATATCTGCTTCATGTTATTTTATTTTTAATTTATTCTAAAAAAATAAGTCTATTAAATAATAACGCAAAAATGTTGTAGTTATTATTTAATTAAGAGAAATATAAAATAAATGGTATTAAAAATATTAAAATAAATATTATATGAACTAATTAATGTTATATACAAATTATCTATACGAATATGACATGTTATAAATCTATTAAATAATTTTTTTCTAATATATCATCTGTGTGGATTTTATTTAAATTCAAATAAATTAATAGTGTCAAAATTGACACTAATGATATTTTATAAAAATAACATATTATAAAATTGTTTAAATCACAAGTATATTTAAAAATTATAAATTGAAATTTATATTTTATAAAATGTCATAATGTAATCAATTATGGAAAATTCACAAAAAAAAGTTAGTATTTATAATAATTTAAATTTTAGAATATTATTACCACAAATAAGATTAAATATATTAAATAGGGATAAATCAAATTGATAAGGTTTAAAATAATTTCCCAACATGTCTAAATTTTATGTGATGATGAGATTACGACCCTATCTCATCTCACCTTCTAATATATGTAATTTTGGAGGTTTTTATGTGGTGTTTGAGTTTATTATAAATTAATATTTTGGAGGTTTCCAAAAGTACCCCTCTTCTCTCTTATAAAAGGGCACCTCCTCCCTCTTCTCTTCACTTCATTTTAAGCCTTGAAGCTCGGCCAAACCCTGAGAATTACTCTTATAAACCTCTCTAGTTATATTATAGAGGTTCTTGTCTTCTCAAAAGACCAACTCTAGTGCAATAAGAGGAAGTTTAAAAGAGGCACGTCGAGGAAGAGGTAATTTCTTCTACCAACTCTTTCAATTTTATTTATTCTTCTACTTACTCTTCTTTAGTGGTTTCATTATAAAGTAATAACATCAGTATCAATAATATACTTATGTTTTATTATAATTATGAAACGACCCTATTTCACCTTATATCCATCCTACAAAAAATGAAATCACTGCGCGTGCGTACATACGACTTACCGTCTCCACGCCATGTCGTAATCTATTTTTCCACCACCACCATACTTGGATGGGTATAATGGTGGAAATAATAACTATATATTATTATTATAAAATAATACTGATTTTGAGATATTATATAATCCACTCCACTTTCATTCAATGATTATGGGAATAATATCATCGCTCGTGCGTACGTACAGATTACCGTCTCCACGACGCGATGAGATTCATTCTCCAAGTTAACCATTATAGAATGATTATAAATTATAAATAATAAATAATCATGAAATATATGACATAATAATGATACCGGATTTATTTATATGATATTTAATTACTCTCATTAAATTTAATAAGGAAATGAAAATAGTTTTTATGCGTACGTACGACCTACCGTCTCCATGAACAATGTATTTCATTCCATTTATCGATATATTATATATATTATATATCACGAATATATATTATATATAAATCATGTTTTAAATTATGGAATTATTTAATCATTATATAAGTAATCACATTAATAATTAGAAGTCAAAACACGTATGACAAATGAAACGATTTTACCCAAAACACTGCTTTAACATGGAATTGACAAATGAACGGGTACTATAAATTCATAAGTAAACCATACATGATATCATAAATATTATTATAGTTCTATTTCAAGTAAATAATATGTTTAAACCCACTATAAAAAAGACTTGGACACATATGGAAGAAATTGGACATAAGGTAAAGGATAATAATTCCAATCTCATTTTTATCTGGGATTGTTTATTTATAAGTATTTACTGGGGTAATGTTTATTATCCATGTCCATGTTTTCTAAAAATGTTTTCATAAAATTTTTACTATTCTTCAATGTATATTTAAAGTCATTTTACCCTTCTTTTACTTTTACCACATGGTATTGAAGGAATCTTTCTTTTGTCTACCATTCGAGGTACTTTTTGATTTTTCCAAAAAAAGTACTAGAAGAATGTTTTTTTAACTTATAAACCATGAATGTATTTATATAATTTCCTAGAAAATTATTTCCTTGAATAATCCATTAAAAGTATTCTAGTTTATTTTCAATTAACATCTTTTATTTTAAAATTTCATGACATGTTGAAAACAGAAAATGTTTTGATGAAGAAATGATATTCTCCTCATGAACTAAGTTCAAGTGCTTTATCAAAATTATTTCCCATATAAGGTGATATAGGGTTATATTTCTATCTATATTATTACATTTATTTGATTATGTAATGATGGAATTATTTTTATGAATTCCTTTTATCTTATATGGATTATGTTATGATGGCATGATGTTTAAGAATCCCATTCTATTACATTTGTTATGCTATGTTGTATGATCTAGGATTTTGTGGCACACATAAGAATGGTTTCATTATGAGATGGATGGGACATATATCTCCCTCCGATGCATTGGGTAATGATTTATATCTCATGAGATATACATGGCTTGAATGGAAAGTAAATCTGGTTCAGTAATACCGGGCTGGAACGGAAAGTAAACCTGGTTCAATAATGGACTTTGTCCACTATGATGGTATTGGAAGAAATGCCTTGGATAATATGGAAATCATATCACGTTCTTAATGGTTTTCCACAATTACATGTTTCATTCCCATGATATTTTATCATTATTAATGTTCTTTTGTGATCTATGCCTTATATAATTCCAAGATTTATGTAATTACTCATGATTTTGATGTTTTATGTTCTTGTTTTTATTTTGAAATGTTTATGGATTGTTTTAGGTTCTTCATGTTTACCCTTACTGAGCATTTTATCTCACCCTTTTTATGTTTTCTTTTCCCCAGGATATAAAAAAAGGTTTTAGGTAAGAAAAAAAGGGGAAGATCTTTATAAGAGATGTTGAAGATCTTTCACCATAATTAAAAGATTATGTTATGAGTTTATAAAGACACTAAAATAATATGGTCTTTGAGAATTTGTTTGTCATGTATTATTTATTCCAAAAAATTAATGTAATGTCCGTGTATGTAAAGATTTTGGTCTCAACAGTTGGTATCAGAGTGAAGACTTAGTCAACCTTTGGAAACTGGGATACAAATACTTTAGTAAGATCCCTAGAGATATTTATAAGGTATGACTAGGGATGTCCCTAAGGTTAAGTATAAGTATAGGTTATAGTCCTATAATTATCGTAATGATATTATAATGAAACCTATGATTTTAGATATTGAAGGTACTCCCCTTTAATTAAGTTGTTTTCCTAGCATGATTTTTCCTCTCACACTACCCTTTTTAGATGATGGCTAGAACCCGAAGGAACTGTGTTGATCAATGTAATGGAAACTACAATGATTTTCCTCCTGAACAGACCAATGTTATTGGAGATTTAGTGAAAAATCTTATTGATATACTTACACAAGATATGAATCATTCTACACTTTCAAATGACCAAAGAAGGGAACAATATTCTATTGAGTTCTTCATGAGTCAATTTCCACCTTCTTTCAATGGGTCTTACAACCCACTTATTGCTGAATAGTGGATCAATACCATTGAAAAGATATTTTCCATACTACACTTTTCAAAACATGAAAAAGTAATTTTGGTTGTTTACTGTTTAGAAGGTGAAACAGACCAGTGGTGGACTGTAATTAAGAATACAAGGCCTCAAGATGAAATTGAAACCATGAAATGGGACGAGTTCAAGAACTTGTTTTTCAACAAGTACTTCCCTTGTATTCTTCAAAAAAATATGCAAAAGTAGTTCCTTGATCTTATGAAAAATAATGATGAATCTGTTGGTTTATACAAGGCTAATTTTATAATTCTAGCATGGTATGCATCTGGGTTTATCATCCAACCTGAAAGTAAAGTTGATTGATCTTCAGTGTCTTAAAACCAAGTCTTCGAAGGGAATTAGCTATAAGAGACTTCAGTAGCTATAAAGAAATTGTGTGTTGTGCTATAAAGGTAGAACTGAAAGTTGGTGTTACATATCCATCTCATGGTTTTGACAAGAAACGAAACATGCAGCTCAAGGAAAAATCTCAAAACATTGGTGAAAAGAAGATGAATGTTTCTTTATGCTCAAAGTGTGGGAAGAAGTATGGTAGAGATTTTCTTAAAGGGACTAGAAAATGTTTTCAGTGTGGAAGATAAGGTCATCGAGTAGCTGAGTGTTGAATTAATGGGAAAAAGGTATCTAATGAAGTGAATATAGAAAATACTGCAGAGAACGCACCACCAACAGTTCAATGCTTAAAGTGCAAGGAAATGGGGAATTATGATAACCAATGCCCTATTACAAGGGTTAATGATGATCCATATCAACAACCTCTTAAGGAAAAGGAAAAAGGGTAGTCACATGTGATCACTATTGGAGATGTTGATTATGACAACAAAGTTGTGGAATGATTAAGTGTTTATGTAACGTGATTCCAAAATAGTGTTTTGGAATCTCATTTATTGTATCTTGGAATATTAGAATATCAATTTATTGGTTTATTATGGTTTTAAATAAATATATGATACCGGTAACCATGAAAAGTGATTGAAATATTTTTGTAAAGCAGATGATATGCGCATAATGAAGGGATAAGTAGAAAATAATATGTTTAACAGTATTAATGAGCTCATGACTAATATAAGGACAAAGTGATATCATGGTTTGAGTGTATTGATTTTTTTTGGATTTTGGTAAGTGGAATGAGTTAACTTGTGACAATGTTCATGTTTTCACTAAGGTTCTAGGGTAATTCATTTTTCAAGAGAATACACAATTAAGGTATTCACATGTTTGGAATGTGACCAACAAGATATATCTTATGATATATTTGAGATAAATGATGATATTCACATTCTTGTTATATGACCTTTCTTGCAATTGTTTTATTTATACTATGACATTGGATAGAAGTATTTTAGATAAGCCTAAAGATTGTAATGTAATAAGTTAGACATCAGAAAGTATTGTTTAAGTCTTGAACTTTTTTTCGATATTATTTCAAGAATGTAATAATGGTGTAGTTTTAGAAATAGGACAACCTGAAGGATAGGTGACAACCCATTACGTCGGACAAGGTTGCAGGAATCGAACCCACAACTGAAGTGCGACGTGCCTTTATCTGCTACCACTGGCCTATAGGAAGTCCCTGATTAGTAGAAATTAGTTTTATTTTATTATGCAGTATGATTGATGAAGTATAAGTCGATTTTTGGAACCATATATGATGAATATCACCATAGATTAACTTTTGTATATTTAAGATCTTGTGCTAACCTTTTTGTGATAGAGACAGATGGAATGACATAACATTCTATCGCATGATCTTCTAACACTTCCAGAAAGAAAAATTCCACATCATTTCATTAAATAAGAGTTTAATTGGAAATTGTTCATGGAATTACCAACAATGATATTACACTGAAATCAAGTAAGTATTTCTCCTTATGCAATAATACATCAACTTTAGGGAAATGATCTTGAAAATGAAAAAAATGTTGTCCTAGTGACCTCATATCTGATGAATCATATGGTACCTTAGATCATACCAAATTTATGGCTTTTTGATAGTTGTATTTTTCATAGCCATGTTCTCTACCACTCTCCATAAAAACCTGATGGTAATATTTCTCATCCATATATATGTTTTCACTTATGTTCTCCTATGTGGAAACCTAGTGATGAGTTACTTTCGGTATCCATTATGTTTCTAAAATTATTTTTTAAAATTAAGTTTTAGTATTCCTTTTTATGATGTGGGTTTCTATGAATGAAACTTTCTAGTAGTAAACGATTTATAACCCTGATGAATTTTGAGAGTGAAATTCATTTCAAGGGGGGTAAAATGTAACACCCCAAGATTTTATGAGATATATATTTTTAATTTGTTTGATATCTTATATTTTATGCTACACCAAGATTTTCTTGTGCTATACGCAACACAGTATTAGCTTTCAGTATATGCAACAATATACTTGGCTTGGGTTACCCGTAAGAGCGACCTTCCTCGATTTCTTGCATGGTATGCAATACCGAGTTTCACTAAACAATGATATATTATTATAATAATATTATGAACTGGCTGTTATGTATAGTATTAACTGTATTTTAAATTTTATAACATTATAATTCGTCTTACACATTTTCTAGAATGAGTTATGAGAACAAAGTCAATTTTTCTGATAAAAGAAGTATTTTTAAAAAAATGCAGTTTTGCCGCCTTTTGATGGCACACCCATTTTAAATTTAGTTTTTGAAATTTTTATAAGTTCAATTTACAAATTAAATTTATTTATTGGAATAATGATATAAAAATTTACTTTGGATAAATTTTTGAGATTTTTCTGATAACTTTCATATTTTAATGAATAGTAAAAAATGCAAAATTTTAATTAAAAACAACTTTTTTCATCAATATAATTTATATGGTTAAATTATAATATTGAATGGTTTTAAAGTATAAATAGAATATATTTTTACCATTTAATATAATGTATGTCCTTAGAATTAATTTTACATTGAATTAATAGGTAGAAACATTTCAATCTTTTACAATGTTTTATCTTTTTAAAACTGTTTTCTCAACAACGAGATTAATTTTAAATTAAATACTGCAACATCTGTGTTTTGAATTTGGAAAAATGGACTCCATATTTGCATTATGTAGGTCCAAATTATGTTGATAGGATACTTTTTATTTTAGGCATTATGAATAGTAACTACATAAAATTTTACTTACAACAGTTAAAGGTAATTTAGGTAATTAAGAGTAAAAATAATAATATAAAATTACCCTAACACTTTTATTAATATAATTGGATGATTATATTTCGTTATAAAATATAATTGGGTCGAAATTGTATCTTTTATAACCCACTTGGATGTGATTAAGACCTTGAATTTATTTTATTTAAAGAAAGTGAAATATGTCTCAATCAAACTTAAATAATTAAAGTATTTTTAATATAAGGTTATACATAATATAAATTAGATTATATATACTCATTTTAAATATAAAATATTTTTCTTCATCATGGTAATTTATTTGTGTTTTTTTACGAAATATATATTTACCTTAATAGCTTATAAAATAATGATCCAGAAATGATTTATTTTGTGAAAAATCTATAATATATATTTTATTTAAATAATAATACCCATCAAAAGGAAACAAAACATGACTGAACCTTAGTTTTCGATTATATCTAAACGCCAATAATCCAAGGGTCTAATTGTGGACCTTTTGGAGCCTTATAAAATAGATGATGACATTTATATTATTTTATTTTAAATGAGGTCAAAGTTGTCACCTTTATAATTTAATAAAGATACCATTTTAAAAGTTGGATGTTTTAAAAGATAAATTAGAATAAAAGTATTCTTAAGAAATATATTAGATTTATACTACTCATGGTTTTTTATTTTTAATTTTTATGTAACACATCAGTATATTAAATAATCATAAAAAAATGTTGTAGTAATTATTTTATTAAGAGAAATATCAAATTAATGGTTTTAAGAATATTAAAATTAATATTATATAAACTAATTAATGTTATAAACAAATTTTTTATATTAATATTACATTAGGAATCTATTAATTTTTTTTTCTAATATATTCTCTATGTGGATTTTATTTAAATTCAAATTAATGAATACTGTCAAAATTGACACTATTGATATTTTATAAAAATAACATATTATTAATTTTTTTAAAAAATCACAAAGATATTTAAAAATATAAATTGAAATTTATATTGTCTAAAATTTTATAAAATATCTAATTATGGAAAATTAAAAACACATAAGTAATTATTTATTACAATTTAAAATTTAGAATATTATTACCACAAATAAGATTAAATAGATTAAATATGGTTAAATTAAATTGATAAGGTTTAAAATAATTTTCCAACATGTATAAATTTTATTTTATGATGAGATTACAACCCAATATAATCTCGTCTTAGAATTTGAGTCATTTTGGAGGTTTTTAGCTGGGTTTTGAGTTTATTATAAATTAATATTTTGGAGGTTTCCAAAAATGCCCCTATCTTCTCTTATAAAAGGGAACCTCCTCCCTCTTATCTTCACTCCATTTTAAGCCTTCATGATCAGAAAAAACCTGAAAATTATTCTTCTCAACCTCTCTAGTTATATTATATAGGTTCTGGTCTTATCAAAAGACCAACTCTAGTGCCCTAAGAGGCAGTTTAAAAGAGGCACATCGAGGAAGAGGTAATATCTTCTACCAATTATTTCAAGTTTCCTTCTACTTATACTTCCTCTAAATTAGTTTTTTCATTATAAAGTAATAAAATCAGTATAAAAAATATACTTATGTTTAATTATAATTATGAAACGTCTCTATTTCACCTTATATCCATCCCAAAAAAACACAATCACAGCGCGTGCGTACTTACGGCTTACCGTCTCCACGCCGCGGTGTAATCTGTTTTTCCACAACCACCATAATTGGATGGGTATAATGGTGGAAATTATAACTATATATGATTATTATAACATAATAATTATTCTGAGATATTATATCATACACTCCAATACCATTCAATTATTATGGGAACAATATCATCGCTCGTCCGTACGTACAGATTAACGTCTCCAAGGCGCGATGAGATTCATTCTCCATGTTAACCATTCCAGAATGATTATAAAGTATATATAATAAATAATCATGAAATATATGACATAATAATTATAATGTATTTATGTATATTTTATTTACTTACAAACATTTAATTTAATAAGGAAATGAAAACTACGTTCATGTGTACGTACGACCTACCGTCTCCATGAACGGTGTAGTTCATTCCATTTATCAATCTATTATATATATTATATATTAATAATATATATTATATATAAATCATGTTTTACATTATAAAAGTAAGTAATCATTATCTAAGTAATCATATGAATTATTATAAGTCAAAACACGTACGACAAATGAAACGATTTTACCCAAAACACTACTTTAACATGAAATTGACAAATTAATGGGTACTATAAAGTCATTAGTGAATCATATATGATATCATAAATATTATTATGGTTCTGTTAAAAGTTAATAATAAGTTTATACCCACTATACAGGAGTCTCAGACACATATGGAAGAAATTGTACATAAGGTAAGGGATAATTATTCTTATCTCGTTCTTATCCGAGATTGTTTATTCATAAGTATTTACTATGGTTATGTTTATCATCCACGTCCTTTTTTTCTAAAAATGTTTTCATAAAATGTTTATAACTATTCCATGTATGTTTAAAGTCATTTTTACCCGTTTTGACTTTTACCACATGGTATGGAAGGAATCTTTTTTTACCATACGAGGTACTTTTTGACTTTTTCAGCAAAAGTACTAGAAGATTGTTTTTTTAACTTATACAGCATGAACATATTTTTATGATTTCACAGAACATTATTTCCATTAAGCTTACTTTAAAAGTTTTCACTTTTATTTTCAATTAACATCTTTTATTTTAAATTTTCTTGACATGTTGAGAACAAAATTTTTTTTTGAAGAAGAAAGGATGTTTTCCTCATGAACTAAGTTCAAGTGTTTTATCAAAATTATATTCCATCAAAGATGATATAGGGTTATATTTATATCTCTATTATTAAATTGATTTTATTATGTTATGATTGAATAAATTTTATGAAGTAATTTTATCTTATATAGATTTTGTTATGATGTAATGATGTTTAAGAATCCCATTCTATTACATTTTTTTGGAACTATCCCATTCTATTACATGGGTTATGCTATGATGTATGATTTATGATTTTATGGAACAAATAAAATTGGTTTCATTATGATATGGGTGGTACCTATATCTACCTCCAATGCATTGGGTAATGATTTTTATCTCATGAGATATACATGTCTAGAATTGAAAGTAAATCCGGTTCAGTAATACAGGGCTAGAACGACAAGTAAACCCATTTCAGTAATGAAATTTGTCAACTATGATGATCTTGGAAGCAATGCCTTGGATACTATGGAAATCATATCATGTTCTTAATGGTTTCCCACAATTACATGTCTTATTCCCATGCTATTTTATCATGATTAATGTTCCTTTGTGATCTATGCCTTATGTAATTCCAAGATTTATTTCATTACTCATGATTTTGATGTTTTATGTTCATTTTTTACGTTCAAATGTTTATGGATTGTTTTATGTTCCCCATGTTTACACTTAATGAGCATTTGATCTCACACTTTTTATGTTTTCTATTCCCCATGATATAAATAAAGGTTTTAGGTAAGAAAACAAAAGGGGAAGATCTTTATGTGAGTTTTTGAAGATCTTTCACCATGATTAGAAGATTATGTTCCGATTTTCCAAAGACACCAAACTAATATGGTCTTTGGACATCTATTTTGGCCATGTATTAAGTATTCTGCCAAATTAATGTAATATCCATGTACGTAAATATTTGGGCCTCTACATGGAAAATGGAACCATGATGAGTGTTAATTAAATTCACCCACTAGATTTTTAATCCCACTAAAATTCTCCCATTTTTAATAATGAAATATTACTAAAAGCCATCTATTTCAATATATGTTCATCCTCTATTGATTCTTGAGCTCTCCCATTCCTCATACCTAGGTTTTACATCATTGGAAAAAACTTGTGATGCTTTATCTGTAGGTTATCTATAGATCTATAACAAATTTATCTTCTTCTATATAGATATGTTTATTTTTATAATGTATTTTTCTTTTCTACACTAATTTGTTTATGAATTATTCCCTACTTTTTAGATTAGTGATATATTAAGAAAATAAATGATATCTCATTGTCAAAGTTAGTTGTCTCATGAATAATAGATATTTTGGAGTATGTTTTCATATATCAATAATTATAAAAACATATTCATATTTCTTCTCAATGGGAAAACTATTTTGATCATGGATTGATAATGGATAAATGTAAATTAACTATAGAATAGTTTCACTTATACTTTTCTTGTGGAATTATATATCCTTTACTGAAATAATAATGGATCAGAGGAATTGGAGTCCCCTTTTACAATATATCATGGAAATAGTAATATTAAATGGCTCAATGGTGGTTGTAATTCATTAACAACACTTATTACCAGGTAATCGTATTAGGTATACTTTTACAACATCTTCTTTAACTAACAAGAACCCCAGATATTCATTAGTGACATGATTGTGAGATATTCATTGGTTTATAATGGGACTCATTATTGATCCTTTCATGAATATGGGGTTACTTCATAAATAAGATAATGTTATGAAATTTCATAACATTTGGGGCCCTCATAGTGACTTACTTTCTTTATGTGATACTATTTTTTTGTACTACATGTTTTACCATGATTCATATTGATCAAATTTGTGTGTGTGTAGCCCATGAGACATGTATATGATGTTTAATTCCATGTTTTTTCATATATAATTTTTATCCAGGTTTTATTTTGATAACATGTATTATATGATTAAATTTATTATCTTTATAATTGGAAATTCTTTATCATTACAATCACTAATATATTTTGTGTTATAGAATAATTTCTGAAGTATTAACATGGTTCAAAAAATATGTGGGCCAATATGATATGGTTATACATTAATGGGGCTTTGTTAATGACATGTGATGATGATGATGATGGAGATAAAAATAGGGTAGCAGAATAATTTTCTTTATAGAAAAACACATGTCATTGACATTGGAGGTATGACAATGTTGGGCTTGACCAAATGTGTTGATAAGTTATGAATGCTTTGAGTCCTCACCTATGATGGAGATGAGATGTGATGGCCTTATAGAAACATTTGACTCAGTTCCTTGTGTATTCCTATAGATATGTTAATCATCCTTGTAGATATTTCATAAAAACATCATAAATCCTTACAATTAACCATCTAACATGGATCTAAGGATGGTATTGTCTTGGTTTTTGTTGGAATGGTTATTAATAGATTTGTGGCCATATTATTGTATAATTATTTCTTGATAGTATATTTTATTCATGATGTAATTCCCCGACCCCAGTTACCCAGAGTCGGTGCATTATTACATAACATTGGAATGATCACAAGAAAGATCAAGTCTTGAAAGACTGATTAGTTTAGTAGCGTTGGAATAACTAGATACATTAATAAAGTTTACATTACATCATAAAATGAAAACTAAAACAATATAGTCTCTATAGTCCACACTCTTATCCCCTCATACTATCCCTGCAGGTCATTCATAAAATACTTCTTCACATCCTGGGAAAAATAAAACATAGAAAGGGGTGAGCTCAAATGCCCAGTAAGGATAACAATATAGAAGAAACTTTCATAAATAAGAATAAACATTTAGGACAATGTATAACTTAAACAAAAACCTTTTAAAACTTGAACTTCAGCATAATATGGCAGAAATAAAATGAAATAATGCCATATACTTATTTACATGGATATTCTACTAGTTGAATAATCACATGCAATATCAATAACCACTTTCATAATGATGGAATGAATAATGCCAGACTATCATAACCACATAGTCAAGGCCTCGTTCCAAGACTACAAATAAGATTTTGTCAAGGCCTTGTTCCAAGACACAAGTTTTTCTCATGAGACCTACCGATGCAATTTTTTTAGAAGATACTTACGTTTAAAATTGCTCAAATATACTCCAGTGTTTTTCTGAAAACATTATGCAAGATTATGAAAACAAAATAACAAATTCTGAGACTGTTTGACTAATTACAGGCCATGATGGGTCCACGCCCAATCCCTTCCTGTCTACCACACTCGAGAGTCAGGTTTTCTGAAAACATTTTTAAGCTTGTGTTAAATACTTATACATTTGCACTGGATTTTCATATATTTGAGAGAAATATCTCATTCTTTTTTTAAATCATTTAAAAATCACATAATTATAAAAGAAAACCTTTATTTTGAAAATATCCTTATAATCATGCAAGGGAAGCTTCAAAGGTGTAATAACGGCGTAGAATAACCGCACCTGCCGTATAAGTTAAAAAAACATTCTTACCTTAATTTTGTCGAAAAGGTTAAAAATGACCCTGTTTGGAAAACGATGGAAACATTACTTCATAAACTTCTTATAAAAAGTCAAACAAGTGTATAAATGACTTTAAACCATATTCTATAAAATATTAAGAATGTTTTGAAATACATTTTTAAGAAACATGGATGTGGATGATAAAGAAGTCCCAGTAGATTATTACGTATAAACAACCTCAGATAATGAAGATATTGCGAAATAAACCCTTACCAATTTGGTAAATTATGAAACATACACCCCATGAAAGAGGTATCATACAATGAATATGTATATACACATAAATTAAAGTTTATTACACAAAGAATACAATTATGGGCAGTACATACACCACACAAAAGGTAATAGTGGCAATATGGTATGAATCTCACGGGAATAAGGAGTGAGATGAAAACCCCTTACCTTGTAATTTTCATTGGTTGGGGGTAGGATAAAATCCTTTATAATCATGAAATAATTGTTATTAAATTATACAAGAATCATATACATTATTATGATATCATATATGACCTTTTAGCATTGCTTTGTTAATAATATCTTAATATTATTGTCGTTTCGGGTGTTAACTTACTCATTATGTTTTGTTACATAAGCCATGTTTGTTATGGATAGGTTGTATCTCATTCATATCCAGAATGATATTAAGTCCCTAAAAATTATTATTAATCATCAAATGAGAATTATACTTGAATGGATACGATGGAGAATGAATCTCATCGCGTTCGTGGAGACGGTAGTCCGTACGTACGCACGAGCGACAATATCATTCTTTTGATATTAAAATAATATTTAATTGGATATTATATCATATATACAGAATAATTATCATGTTATATTTATTATTTACATGAATTGCACATCATTATTATACCCATCCAAATAATAATGTTTTGAATAACAATTACACCACGATGTGGAGACGGTAAGCCGTACGTACACACGTATGGTGACATGTCATTCAAAGGATGGAAAGAGTTATTAAATATGGTTGTACCATGTTTATAATAACATCAAAGTATATATAATATAATGGAGTTATTATTTTATAATTGTAATAACAAAGAAAGAAGAAGTGGAAGAAAAGGAACTTGAAAAAGGGTGGTGAAATCATTACCTCTTCTTCGAGTTCTTCCTTTTGATTTGATCAAAAGGGATCCTTAGGTTGGATTTATGACTAAAGTAATGACTCTAGGATGAAGTGAGGGAATTTTATAGAGTATTTGGGCAGGGGTTGTCAGAACTAAAAGGATTTTAAGGTGTGAATTAATGAGAAGGGAGAGTTCCCTTTTATAAGAGGGGTGACGAGCACCTTTGGAAAAGCTAGAAATATTATTTTATAATAAATTTATATTCGGTTTATAATTGCTCCAAACTGGATTATTTAAATATTAAGGTGGGGATAGGTAGAAAACCACTAAAAAAATTGGATTTAGATAGGTTTGGGTTATTATATTAACCTTATCTTTAAGTATTAACTCTTAGTTAATTAGTTTCACTTTTACAATGTCTCTTTGTATTTTTATATTATATGGTTAATAAACATACTATATACATCCAAGAGACCCCCAAGTGATCCTATAATGATACACCTATCATGATATAAGTCTCTTGGCCTAACCTTATATTTTTAGGAATTTAATATCAATTAATAATATAATATTTGTTTTAAAAACTCTTTTATGTCAATTTTGACACTATTCAATAATTGATTTTTGTAAAAATCATAACAGAATGATTACTTCAAAAAAAGTTCATTAAATCAATTATAACATGTCATATTAACCTATAAAGTTATTGGTATTTATAAAAAGTATCCAATTACATTTATTTGGGTATTTATAATATCAATTATTCTAATTTTTCATTAATTAGGTAATTACTATATCACCATTGTGTCATAAATAACTTAAAATTATTTAATACCTAAAAATTATAAATAAAATACCATTATGTAGGAATATTTTTATCTTTCTAATGAATATTTATAGTCGAACATCCAACATATATAACACTATGTAAAAATTGTTTTTCTAAAAGGTATATGCTTATGTCATTTTTGTATTTATTTTAACTTAATTAAAATAAAGTGTCCCTATCGCCTACAAGTGGCTCAATGGGGTCCCAAAATCGACCCAAAGATGCCCATGGTCGGACATGTATCCACCAATAAGGTTAGGACACGTTTTAGGGTAATTTATAATTATTATAATATTATTTTTAACCCTTATTTACCGGATTTACCCTTTAACCATGGTAAATAAAATATTTACCGAAGTAATTATTAAAAATGTATAAAAATAAAAGTTAAATATTTACAAAATTGGGACATCCTGATTCAGAATATGGAATCCGTTTTTCCAATTTCAAAACACAAAAGTGTCAGAAATTAATTTAAAATTAATTCCTGTTGTTAAAACAAAAAGCGTGTTTTTAAGAGATAATAACTATCAAAAGATTGACACTTGTTCATGTCCGGTTTAATTGTGAAATTATGTACAATGAACAAAATTGTATTAAATGGTAAAAATATATTATAAATATACTTTAAAACCACTCAAATTCATAATTTATCACTATTAATTATTTCGATTAAAAAAGTGGTTTTTAATTAAAATTTAGTAATTTTCACTATTCATCAAAATATAAATGTTATCCGAAAAGTTCCAAAATTTTACCCTAGGCTAATTTCGATATTGCAAATCCAAAAATGAAGTCAATTTTGAGAGATTAAATTTATAAAATTTCAAAAAGTGGGTATTAGTATTCATAACGGCTAGTTTGATTGGTTGTGGTGTGTGTTAGAACTCGAAGTTGTGTACAACACAAGCTACTGTATTATTCAAAGGGAAGCATACCGTGGAAGCTTGGGGTGTTACATTCTTCACTCCTTAAAATAATGTTTTCCTCGAAATTTCTAGAATATTACTACATAAAAAGACTTGGTTTTTTCTTCATCATAAGTTCCTCGGGTTCCCACGTTGCCTCTTCCATTTTATGGTTTCTCCATAGAACCTTTACCAGACGAGTCATCCGGTTTCTCAGCACTTGTTCTCTCGTATCAAGAATCCTGATGGGATCTTTTCAATAAGACAGATCGGGTTCCAGTTCTAATTCCTCATAGGTGAGTACATGCATTGGGTTAGACATGTATTTCCTCAACAGAGATACGTGGAACACATCGTGAACTTTGGAGAGACTTGGCAGCATTGCCAAACGGTAAGCTACAACCCCAATTTGTTCTAGAATTTTGAAAGGTTCGATGTACCTGGGACTCAATTTACCTTTCTTAACAAAACGTATGACTCCCTTCCATGGAGATACCTTCAAGAAAACATGATCACCGAATTGAAATTCCAAATCCTTCCTTCGAATATCAGCATAACTCTTCTGGCTACTTTGAGCTGCTTTGATGTGGTTTTGGATTACCTTTACTTTTTCTATTGTTTCCTCCACCAGTTCTGGACCTACAAGTTTTCTTTCACCAATGTTATCCCATCAGGTTGGTGTGCGGCATCTCTTTCCGTATAACACTTCATATGGTGCCATCTGAATACTCGATTGGATGCTATTGTTATAGAAAAATTCTACTAGAGGTAAATATTGATCCCACATACCCTGAAAGTCAAGTGAGCATGATCGCAACATGTCTTCTAAGGTTTGAATAGTCCGTTCTGATTGTTCATCTCTTTGAGGGTGGTAGGCAGTGCTCAAATGAAGTTTATTATCCAAGGATTTCTAAAGACTTTTCTAGAATCTTGAAGTAAAACGAGGATCACGATCAGAAACAATCAACAGGGGTACTCCATAAAGTCTCATAACTTCATTAATATATATCCTTGCTAGCCGTTCAAGTGGTAAATCTTCCCTTATAGCAAGAAAATGTGCTGAATTGGTAAGATGATCAACAATGACCCATATTGCATCGTTCTTTCTAGGAGTCTTTGGTAGCCCCATGACGAAGTCCATCGTAATATTATCCAATTTCCACTCAGGTATGGGAAGAGGTCACAATACTCCACCAGGCTGTTGCCTTCCATCTTTCACTTGTTGACAGACCATACATCTTGACACAAAATTAGAAATCTCCCTCTTCATGTTGTCCCACCAAAAATGTTCCCTCAAATCTATATACATTTTGGTACTCCCAGGGTGTATAGAGAAATTGGAACTATGAGAATCATCCAATAATTCCCTTTTTAGATCAGGTATATTGGGAACACAAAGTCTCTTCCCAAATTTTAAAGTTCCTTCTTCATACACAAAGTATCTCAATATCCCATCATTCACAACTTTAATCTTCTTCTGAAACTCTTCATCATCGGTCTGAGAACTCTTTATCCTTTCTAGTAAAGATGGTTTGGCAATCATTGGAAAAATCATTGATGTTTCACCTTCCATGGTGATTCCCATATCCAACATTACTAGATCCATAAAAATAGGATCCATTTCAATTCTCATCATGTTCAAAACTCCATGATCTTTTCTGCTCAAAGCATCTGCCACCTTATTTGCCTTCCCCGTGTGGTAGTGTATCATGCAATCATAATCCTTGAGTAGTTCAAGCCATCTCCTTTGCCTCATGTTGAGTTCTTTTTATGAGAAAATATACTTCAAACCCTTGTGATCAGTATAAATCTCACATTTTTCACTATAGAGGTAGTTCTTCCATATCTTCAAAGCAAAGATCACAGCTGCTAACTCGAGATCATGAGTAGGGTAGTTTTTCTCATGAATTTTCAACTGTTGTGATGCATAGGAAATAACCCTATCATTCTGAATAATGACACAACCAAGTCCTTTCTTCGATGCATCACTATAAATAACGAACCCATCATTCCCCGATGGTAGATTCAATATAGGAGCATTGAATAATATTCTCTTCAGTTCTTTGAAAAATTCTTCACAATCTTTTGTCCAAACAAATTTAACCCCCTTACGTGTGAGATTTGTTAATGGGTTAGCCAATCAGGAAAAATTCTGGACGAAAAGTCGATAATAACTTGCTAAACCAATAAAACTGCGTACCTCAGTTATACTCATCGGTGCAGACCATTCTTGGATTGCCTTGGTCTTAGAAAGATCAATAGAGATTCCATCTTTAGAGACAATATGGCCAAGAAAATAAATCTACTGAAGCTAGAATTCACACTTGCTAAGCTTCCCATATAATTCATGTCTTCTCAGAGTCTTCAAGATAATGCGCAAGTGATTTTTAGGATCTTCGTAGCTTTTGGATTATACCAAGATATCATCAATAAATACCACCACAAAATCATTGAGATATTCC
The DNA here is from genome assembly GCA_963277665.1 of Viscum album. Classification (NCBI taxonomy): domain Eukaryota; kingdom Viridiplantae; phylum Streptophyta; class Magnoliopsida; order Santalales; family Viscaceae; genus Viscum; species Viscum album. The sequence goes on along the minus strand of OY728130.1, from coordinate 538,673,320 downwards.
TTGAAAACTCTATTCATTAGATCCATGAATACAGAGGGTGCATTAGTCAACACAAAAGGCATTACCGTAAACTCGTAATGCCCATACCTTGTTCGAAATGCTGTCTTCGGAATGTCTTCCTTCTTCATACACAACTGATGGTATCCAGATCGAAGGTCAATCTTTGAAAAGTATTTATCTCCATGCAGTTGGTCAAATAAATCATCAATGCGAGGTAGGGGATACTTGTTCTTTATTTTTATAGCATTGATCTCCCAGTAGTTGATACATAACCTCATAGATCCATCTTTCTTTTTAAAAAAATAGAATAGGGGATCCCCACGGAGAAACACTAGGGAGAATAAATACTTTATTACTCAATTCCTCTAGTTTTTTCTTTATTTCAACTAATTCCACAGTGTCCATTCTATAAGGGGTCTTCGATATAGGCCTTGATCCAGGAATTAAATCAATGGAAAACTCAACTTCTCATTATGGAGGATGTCTAGGTAAATCTTCCGGAAACACATCTACATATTCTTTCACAATAGGTACATATTCTATTTGAACATTCCTTTCCTCACACACAGTCATTTCATTCTCTTCCTCCCCAATAATTGAATTTAGTTGAGCTATTGGGGGTGGATCTAGATAAGAATTAGGCGGTGATGATTCTGCTCTAAAGATAAGGCGTTCCTTATCATCATCATCAAAAATCATAACCTCCTTCTTCTTATAATAAATCTTCACATCATAGTCCGAATACCAATCTATACGGAGGATTATATCAAACTCAATCATAGTTATGATGATGAGATCAGCGGATAAAGAACATTTATGTTCTCTAATGGGGAATGATTCACAAAACTTCGTTGCAATGATACATCCCTTAGGAGTTTTAACTGACAACTCCCTTGTTAAATAAAATTGGAAACATCTAATTTTCTTAGAAATCTGGGAATATATGAAACAATGAAATGATCTAGAATCAAATAATGCATTTTCTAAACTTGAGGAAACCATTAAATTACCTGCCACCACGTCTTTTGGAGCTTCTACCTCAGCAGTAGTGATAACATAAGCTTGACCTTGATCCCTTGGCCTTTTATGAGGTAAGTTACCCTGACGCTTAGGAGATTCATTTTCATAATGTCACATCTCCCTGCAATTGTAGCATTGGACATCGATATCTTCCTTCTTCACCTTGCAATCACGAGCTTGGTGCCCTTTTTCACCACACTTGTAACAGAGTCCCATTCCTTTTAAGCAAGTACCGGGGTATTTCTTCCCACATTTACTACAGGATGGTTATTCAACTTTTTCCTTATTCCCTTTATTTCCATTCCCAGATTGATCAGAAAATATCTTCTTCTATTTCTTTGCTTTAAAGTCATAAGACTTAGAGAATTCCTTCTCTATCTTGATAGCACATGAGAAAATGTCTTTGTACGAGGAGAAGGATTGTGAGACTAATGCTCGATGGAGAAACAGTTTTAACCCATCAAAGAAATGATCAATATTACTCCTTGGGTTATGTATATAATCTCTAGCATACCTTGCTAACCTTGTAAAGTTATCCTCATACTTTGTGACATTCTCATCCTCCTTTTGTCTCAGACTCAGAAATTGCTTTTCCATATCTGCTCGATGGTCACGAGGAAAGTATTTTTCTAAAAATAGATCTTTGAACTCCCTCCATTCGATATTTGATACTTCATCATCTTCCTTCGTGTTTTGAATCAATGACCACCATTGATCAGTATCTCCAGTGAGGTGGTAAACTTCCATGATAACTTTTTCCCTTTCACTACTCCCCAAGGCCTGAAATATTTTCTCTAGGGAACTTATCAATTGATCAGCTACTAATGGATTTGTACTCTAATTGAATGTTGGTGGTTGCTGCCTCATGAAGCGATCTAACATTGATCCTCCACTCTATGGACCAGGGTGCTCCATACGGGTAAGGTTATTATTCATAACCTGAGTGATTTGTCCCGGTATGGTGATTAGTTGATTAGCACCGATTGCATTACCAGCTCCACTGTAATTATCTTGAGCAGGAGGGAAATCCCTACATGGAGTGCGTGTATTGATACAGTTTCCATTTCTTCCACTAGGCACCATTTCTAAACAATGGCATAAACTAGATCAGTTTATGAATCAAAATACATAATTCCATACTTATAAAATACTTAACACAAATTTAACTATTTATGTATATAATCCATAATCATAAAAAATGTTTTCTTTGAGGATGTATAGACTCATAAACACTTTATAATGATTTGTAAAGAAAATTAGAGTTATCCTAAGCATATCCCCCGGGAGTGTCGTAACCAAGAGTGCAGCAAGGCCCGTTGTTTTGCACCAGTTCCCGTTCGAGTCTAGCTCAAAGCGGTGTTTTCGGATTTTACCCCTAGGTACATCTATAGCAGAGCCACCTCTACCAAATTATATCCAGACAGGGATATATTTCTCTGAAAACTCACAAAATCTCTACAATACCAAAATTCTAGGAAGTTCTTCTATATTAATCCTCAAAGTCCATCTTAGGTCTATGTTCTATAATCAGAGTTTATCTAAATCTAGCTTCCAAGGTTTGTACTAAACTTCTTCTGATACAAACTGTAACGCCCTGACCCCAGTTACCCATAGTCAGTGCATTATTACATAACATTGGCATGATCAAAATAAAGATCAAGTCTCGAAAGACCGATTAGTTTACTAGCCTTGGAATAACTAGATACATTAATAAAGTTTACATTACATCATAAAATGAAAACTACAACAACATAGTCTCCATAGTCCACACTCTTATCCCCTCATACTATCCCTACAGGTCATTCATAAAATACTTCTTCACATCCTGGAAAAAATAAAACATAGAAAGGGGTGAGCTCAAATGCCCAGTAAGTATAACAATATAGCGAAAACTTTCATAAATAAGCATAAACATTTAAGGCAATGTTTAACTAAAACAAAAGCCTTTTAAAACTTGAACTTCAGAATAATATGGCATAAATAAAATGAAATAATTCCATATACTTATTCACATGGATATTCTACTAGTTGAATAATCACATGCAATATCAATAACCACTTTCATAATGATGGAATGCATAATTCCAGACTATCATAACCACATAGACAAGGCCTCGTTCCAAGACTACAAATAAGATTTTGTCAAGGTCTTGTGCCAAGACACTAGTTTGTCTCATGAGACCTACCGATGAATTTTTTTTAGAAGATACTTAAATTTAAAATTGATCAAATATACTCCAGTGTTTTTCTGAAAACATTATGCAAGCTTCTGAAAACAAAATAACTAATTCTGAGACTGCTCAACTAATTACAGGCCATGATGGGTCCACTCCCAATCCCTTCATATCTACCACACTCGAGAGTCGGGTTTTCTGAAAACATTTTTAAGCTTGTGTTAAATACTTATACAATTGCACTGGATTTTCATACCTTTGAGAGAAATATATATCTCTCTTTTTAAATCATTTAAAAATCACATAATTATAAAAGAAAACCTTTATTTTTAAAATATACTTATAAGAATTTAAGGGAAGATTCAAAGGTCTAGTAACAGAGGAGAATAACCACACCTGCCGTATAAGTTAAAAAAACATTCTTACCTTAATTTTGTCGAAAAGGTTAAAAAGGACCTTGTTTGGAAAACGATGGAATGATTCCTTCATAAACTTATTATAAAAAGTCAAACAAGGGTATAAATGAATTTAAACCATATTCTGTAAAATATTAAGAATTTTTTGAAATACATTTTTAAGAAACATGGATGTGGATGATAAAGAAGTCCCAGTAGATTATTACGTATGAACAACCTCGGATAATGAAGAGATTGAGAAATAAACCCTTACCAATTTGGTAACTTACGAAACATACACCCCATGAAAGAGGTATCATACAATGAATATGTAGATACACATAAATTAAAGTTTATTACACAAAGAATACAATTATGGGTAGTACATACACCACACAAAAGGTAATAGTGGCAATATGGTATGAATCTCACGGGAATAAGGAGTGAGATGAAAACCCCTTACATTGTACATTTCCTTGGTTAGGGGTAGGTTAACCTCCTGTATAATGGTTAAATAATTGTTATTAAATTATACAAGAATCATATACATTATTATTATATCATATATGATCTTTTAGCATTGATCTGTTAATAATATCTTAATATTATTGTCGTTTCAGGTGTTAACTTACTCATTATGTTTTGTTACATAAGCCATGTTTGTTATGGATAGGTTGTATCTTATTCATATCTCGAATTATATTAAGTCCTTAAAAATTATTATTAATCATCAAATGAGAATTAGACTTGAATGGATACGATGGAGAATGAATCTCACCGAGTTCGTGGAGACGGTAGTCCGTACGTACGCACGAGCGACAATATCATTCTTTTGATATTAAAATAATATTTAATTGGATGGTATATCATATATACAGAATCATTATCATGTTATATTTATTATTTACATTAATTACACATCATTATTATACCCATCCAAATAATAATGTTTTGAATAACAATTACAGCATGACGTGGAGACGGTAAGCCGTACGTACGCACGTATGGTGACATGTCATTCAAACTATGGATAGAATACTGAAATATGGTTGTACCATGTTTATAATAACATAAAATTATATATAATATACTGGAGTTATTATTTTAGAATGGTAATAACAAAGAAAGAAGAAGTGGAAGAAGAAAGGAACTTGAAAAAGGCTGGTGAAATCATTACCTCTTCTTCGGGTTCTTCCTTTTGATTTGATCAAAAGGGATCCTTAGGATGGATTTATGACTAAAGGAATGACTCTAGGATGAACTAAGGGAAGTTTAGAGAGTATTTGGGTAGGGGTTGGGCGAACCAAAAGGCTTTGAAGATGTTAATTAATGAGAAGTGGGAGTTCCCTTTTATATGAGGCGCGAGGGGAACCTTTGGAAAAGCTAGAAATATTATTTTATAATAAATTTATATTCAGTTTATAATGGCTAAAAAGTGTATTATTTAAAGTTAAATGTGGGTATAGTTCTAAAACCACTCAACCAATATTATTTATACAGGCTTGGGTTACTATATTAACCTTATCTTTAAGTATTAACTCTTAGTTAATTAGTTTCACTTTTACAATGTCTCTTTGTATTTTTATATTATATGGTTAATAAACTTACTATTTACACCCCAGAGACCCCAAAGGGGTCCATTAATGATACATCTACCATGATATAAGTATCTTGGACGAACATTAGATTTTTAGGAATTTAATATCAATTAATAATATAATATTCGTTTTAAAAACTCTTTTATGTCAATTTTGACACTATTCAATAATTGATTTTTGTAAAAATCATAACAGAATTATTACTTCAAAAAACGTTAATTAAATCAATTCTAACATGTAATAGTATCCTATAAAATTATTGGTAGTTATAAAAAGTCTCAAATTACATTTATTTGGGTATTTATAATATCAATTATTCTAATTTTTTATTAATTATGTAATTACTGCATCACCATTGTGTCATAAATAACATAACTTATTTATTATCTAAAAATTATAAATAAAATACCACTATGTATGAAATCGTTTTATATTTCTAATGAATATTTATAGTCAAAAATCCAACATATATAACCCTATGTACAAATTGTGTTTCTAAAAGATATATGCTTATGTCATTTTTGTATTTATTTTAACTTAATTAAAATAAAGTGTCCCTATCACCTACAAGTGGCTCCATGGGGTCCCAAAATAGATCCAAAGATGCCCATGGTTGGACATGTATCCAAAAATAAAGTTAGGACATGTTTTAGGATAATTTATTATTATTATAATATTATTTTTTAAACCTTATTTACTAGATTTACCTGTTAACCATGGTAAATAAAATATTTACCGAAGTAATTATTCAAAATGTCTATAAATAAAAGTTACCTATTTACACAATTTGTAAATCATGATTCCAAATATGGAATTAATTTTTCCAAATTTTAAACACAGAAGTGGAAGAAATTAATTTAAAATTAATTCCCGTTGTTAAAACAAAAAGCGTGTTTTTAAGAGATAATAACTATCAAAAGATTGACATTTGTTCATGTCCGGTTTAATTGTTAAATTATGTACAATGACCCAAATTGTATTAAATGATAAAAATAAATTCTAAATATACTTTAAAACCACTCAAATTCATAATTTATCACTATTAATTATTTCGATTAAAAAAGTTGTTTTTAATTAAAATTTAGTAATTTTCACTATTCATCAAAATATAAATGTTATCCCAAAAGTTCCAAAATTTCACCCTAGGATAATTTCAATATTGTGAATCCAAAAATGAAGTTAATTTTGAGAGATGAAATTTATAAAATTTCAGAAAGTGGGTATTACTATTCATAACGGCTAGTTTGATTGGTTGTGGTGTGTGTTAGAACTCGAAGTTGCATACAACACACGTTACTGTATTATTCAAAGGGATGCGTACCACGGAAGCTTGGGGTGTTACACATGAAATAAACAAGTCATTGTTTTGGACACATGATAAGGATACATCAGTTGTTTATTATATGGTTTTATTATGAACAATCTACCAAGAGTCTCGATGCACATAAAAAATTCATGATTAGGATGCTTGAAAGGGTAAGGGACTCATGATATATCAATAATTAATGATCATGGAGAAGGTGGTGGTATCAATATAGGGTCTATATAATTTCTACTATTTTATCTTATTTATCAACTTTTATCCTTATATTTTATTCTAACATTTCATAATGGGTGACCATTTAGTTTTATATATGTGACATAGTTCAATTTTCATTTCATTATAAAAAATTATAATCCACCTTGACACTATGATTTTTTTGGATTGGTTTTTTTATTTTAGTATAAGGCTACGGTTACTGAGGTTATTGACCCTCAACTGTCAGTGTTAATACACATTCTTCTAGTCAACAACCTTTTTCATATTGAGTGGTGTGCACATTGTTTTGTGTCTCTCTAGTTGACACCTGGGGGTTTGGGATAGAGATTACACACTCCCATTTATTGTATCATTATCTCGTGTTATGAAGAGTATCAAAAACCTATATATACATCATTTTGACATGTATTAAGGATGAATTAAACTAAATAATGTAAAAATATATTTTAATTGGTTAACCCAAAATTGATTGTTCATAGAGAAAACATAAAAAATGTGTTAATGTTACACTATCCTAAAACTCATCATTATGGTAGTTTTAGGGTTTTTATAGGGGTCACCTAATTTTTGATGTTTAATGCCTCTTATTTGGTTCTACATTAGTGTCTAATAAAAGGAATTAAAAATTATAAAAAACTAAAAGGTTTCTTACATTGTTATTTATAAATAAAAATAACAATAATGTTGATTTTTTTATGCAAAATTGACTTCTTCACCGAAAATTTATTCTCATTAGCTATATCTTTTTAATAATATTTCATATCTTCTACACCCCAACTCTAAAACATATTTTACATACCATATATTATATAAAATTTCATCACTTTCAATGTGATCCTTTATACTTTTCAAAAATGACACAAAATGTTTATATAGTGATGCTCATACTAATGTATCAATGTTGAAGATCATTCTTTGTTCCTTATTCTACTAAGTTATAACCAAATTTTCATGCTGAGATTCTAAATGTAACAAACTCTACCAGATTCCACCATCAATTCTCACAACTAAAGACAAGTCGATTTATTTATTCCTCACCTTAAAACAACACTTCCTTCAAACTGTTTAGAATCAAATGATTAATCTAATTGAAATCATATATTTAAATAATTTCATGATTTATGATTCATAAAAACGTAGTTATATATGAAATATATTACTATCTTGAATAATACTTTTAATCATTTTTCAAAAACATAAATCAATGATCTTAAAAAACTATATTAAGACTTGTAATTTATTACCAATTTAAATCTTTACAAAGGATCCGTTTTTCTGCCATTGAAATCACCACTTGTAATTATTTAGTATAAAACCAAGGAAAATTCCAAAAAAACATATATTTAGTGTAACATTCATATCCTAATTTACATAATATTGTAATTCATATATGTAATTTCCATTACATAGCATAAATCACATTTGTAACCCTTTGTATAACTGAATTTCTTCATGTATCTAAATTTTATAATGTGAAACTTTCACAGACAAGTTTTCCTTAGTCATTACATGCATTAAATAATTTATTTATGCCAATAGATTCACGTAGATGGTCTGGTTTGTACTGATTTCACATACAGAGGTTTTTCATACATGAATTCTTCACATTAAAAAACATACATATATTTCTAGATTCACTTATAAAATAATTTACATATACATAACGTCATGAATTTTATTCCTTAGGATAGAAATCATTATTCATTAATCTATCTATAAAAATTCCAAAACATTTGAAAATCCACAAGTGAGTAATATCCATTTTTCTTAATATATACTACTCTTCCCATTTTCTGAAATACCACACCAATTTTTTGTTGTTATAAATTTTTCCATCATTTACCTATGAAATTATAATACATACGTACATTAAAATGAAAATATATCCACCCTTATAAAAAGAATATATTTCAGTACTCGTACTCTTTGTTTTTTTTGTTATTATCATTAAAAAACTACAAATATTCACGTGTCCTCAGTGTCACTTAGTTTTCACTCTTTTATAATATATTTATGTCCTAGTAAGAGATACTAATTTATTATACTAAATAGTATTAAAATAAACATAAAACTAATAAATTAAGGAGTTAATATATCCATTAATCCTACAAGAGGCATAGATAAGTGTAGCAAAAAGATAATAGAAAAATCATTACACCCCTCTATAAAAAATTTATTGAAAATATTTAATTCATTTAATATCATCTCATGTTCTAAAACAACCATTTTACATTAATGACATTTTATACCATAATGAAAATAAATAAATTCTATGAAAATCTATATTTACATAAGTGGAGAGGGTTTTATTGTCAAACCTATTTGTTGGGGAGGAGTATGTTGAACAACAAGATTAAACTTATTATAATAAAACACTATAATATCTAATAATTTGATCATAATGTCAATTATCATTTTGATTATCTCTAACATATACCTTTTTGAATTATGAGTTTAACAAACATTTCATTGATAATGTAATATTGAATTGCTGTGTGCTCAATACAAGAGTGTTGGAATAGACTCATTTTAAGAACAATAAAACTATTTTTATCATAAAATATTACCATGGATTGGTATATTATTTCTCTATGATCTTCCAATTATTGTATTATCCATATTAATAGAGTATATTCCATTGTAACTACTATATTTTCTTCCTCAGTATTGTTAGGAAAATTTCTCTCTCATTTCACGCATATCCATTAAATGATTATTTTGAATAAAGAAACCAACTCCACTAGTGAAATTTTTATCCACCACAAAACATTAACTTTCTTTTTTTGAGAAAGAGAAACATTTATTCACCTAATCCACATTAAATAAATCCTCAAAACGAAGTGCACACCTAATGCAAATCATGATTCTTTTAACATGCACTGTATTCTCTTATTGTGAACAATATTAGAACCATGATTTTAAAATGGTGACATATACTTTGTTAGTCCATGTATCTATTAAGTATAGTAGTATCTTAAAAAATATTCTATAAAATATATACATTACTGATTTCAATTCGTCACTTTTTCCAAAATTGGTTCCTACTATAATTGAGTTGAAATTTAATTTTTATTATTCAATCCAAACCGTTAATTTAGTTCACAAGAAAACATAATCTGGACCATAAATATGTAAACATCATTTTAAATAACTTATAATCCAAGGAAGTGTGTGTCCCAACATAATATAGATACATCAAACTGAAATTTAATCATTCGAGAAAATATTCCACTGACTAATATTTGTTTCCATAAAAAATAATATCATACACATAAACAATAAAATGGACTACACTTCATATAAAATTTATACATATATGTTATAATATAATACACATCATCTAAACTGAATATTATTTATATAATATACATTTCTATGATACCAATAATAGTTTTTATTTATCTAATCATAGAATTATTTTTTCATCCTAAAAAAATTATGTTCATTTTCACTAGTAAAAAACCCCATAAGATGTTTGAAAACACTTACACCTTCAATATAATATTCTTGAAATATAATTTGAAAATCCATTTAAAATATTTATGATCCTCTTTTCACTGTCATCATTGAGAAAAATCTGATAGATTCATGGAATTATACTAGAAAAAATTTACCTCTACATTAACTCATTTGACTTGAGAATATCCATTGTAGACAAACCATGCTTTATTTCGAATAAAATAATCTGTTTTCAATCAGTTTATTTTTAATGAATGATATTTTTTTCAATTTAGTTATGATTATTAGGTTTATCCATTATCTCCCATGTTTTGTTTTCTATCTGATATATCTCTCCATTCATGGAATTCTTTCTATCCTCGCCCTTAGATACTCTTTTAAAAAAATTTATTCCTTAGTGGATAACAAATATATATTACCTAAATTCATAATAATTCCTATTTATATAGGTGCAATATTGTCCCAAATAATATTTCTTGGATCAACTTACATCCTCTTGGTTTCTATTGGTGGATCGTATGTGAGTTTTTTAACAATATGTATTTCCTTATAATTTGCTTCTGATTATACATCTCCTAAAAGTCTTCTAGTACTTAAATAGTATCACATATTTCATTTTTTTATTCATGTATATAATTCATAAATATATCTATAACAATTATTTTATCTTATCCATTAATAAATTTTAAGTACATATTCTCAATTTTCTTTTATAGTTATTATTGAAGAAAATGTGGTATTTTCTATTCAGTTAATAAATTAAGATGAAACATTCAATATATGATATCACCATATTTATCATGAATTCTTTTTTTATTTGACATGTATAACATTATTCAAAATAAAATTAAATTATTAAAATATAGATATCTACTATTGTATATCTAATATAGTGTCTAATGTTCTCTATGGTTGTGAATTATTCATTTATAACTGTAAAATTAAACATGCACTTGTTTTTCCATGTGGTGACATTGAACATTACCAGAAATTTGAAATTTTATTTACACTTTATCCACCATCCTATATCTATTTTGAGATACTTTGTTTCTAGAGGTGTTTTAATAATGATATGTCAATAATGATTCCATTTTTCTTGGATAGTTTTAAAATAAAATTTTGGTAATATATGTTTAATTTTCAGATTGAAAATTCTTGATGATGCATGGAAACTCATTCACTACATGATGAATCTAATTTATCAAGAAATAATAAATATCTTGTTCTATCTAAATGAAACATAATGCATCACATATTGCTTTATTCATCAATTCTAATTATAAGATACCATTATCCATATCATCCAAAAATGATCACTATACAACACACGTCTTTGAGAACTATTTTAACATGATTTTATTCCTTTTTTTCATTTTTGAATGTATTATATTCTATTTTTACTCTAATGTAGAAATTGAACATGTGTTACCTATTATTTTTTAGGTTGGTAATATAAATTAATTCCATTTTATTTGATTTTTTATCCATGATTTATTGATCTTAATGTCCCATACTTTGATACATCAAATGATTTTATTCATCTACAATGAAAGTCCATGTTCTTTTCTTGCAATAAATTTGATAATTTTTACCTCATATTCTACATACCTTTCTTAATTTCAATATAAATATTTTTTCATAAAAATGTTATATTATAAAATATACCATGAAATTATGAGTCACATAGTTTACTCGCATGAATTTGACCATTAAAAAAAATGACTTATGTACTCATGATTTCACACATAAAAATACTATTTTAAATTTTGAATTTTATTTTCAATTCCTTATCAATGCCAAATAATACATTCCGATTAAATTATCTTTAAATGTCACCAATGGATTAGAATTTATATTCATGTTGGATAAAAACACACTATCAAGGATCCATGTGCATCATTCAGTGAATCCCTAAGAGAAACCTATAAAATATTGTCTGTTACATTGGTATACTTATCTTTACATAAGGGATAAATTACTTTCATAAGTCATACTACTACTTATTATTATTCATATAATGTTTTATTTATTTCATATTCATCTTCCACGAGAGTTTTAATATTTATAAGATGGTTATTATACTATTTATCTTCATCCATTCACTACGTTCTTCTATAATCCACATCTATGCATTCACATTTCTGGAAAACTCATAATTTGTGATGAAAATTAGATAAGGTGAAAAAATAAACATAAAAGTAATTACCCATATTATAATATGGTGATATTATACTTTATTATATATCAAGATCATCAACTTCAAAATATCTATATATATCTACAAATATTGTTATTATGACACCAATGAATAAAAAATGGTCGCTCTTCATTATCAAAAATATAATTCAACTTCATCTAGTGAATATATCACCTTTATTAATGTATTTTTTCCATATAAATAAAATAAATCTTTCTACTGAAATATTTACATGTTTCATTTGGATTTATTCTCCCCTCACAGGATATAAGAATACTATTTATATCATCATTAGAAACTATTGTAATAATTCATTCATCTGAAGTATCCACCATTGAATTAAAGTTTGGTTGAAGAATTATAAACATAATATTCAGAAGTATTTCATATTAGATGACATCTAAAATAACATAGATATCCCAAAAAAATCCATGATACAATTAATTAAATAATCTACACAGTTATTGTAATTTCATTTCAACAAAATCAATCATTTTATATAGAACGTAGTGTTTTTCATCCTTTAATTTGTTTTCCACATAGCTGGTACTTGATTATTTGTCTCAAATAACATTTATAGTAGAATAACCCCTAACCATTATATATATCATATGTGATATATAATTGAAAAATAGATTCTATTTCATTTCATCTTCATCAAGAATATTATTGTGTCACTCGATCATATATATTCCTAAATTATCATAGACCTAAAGAACAACAAAGGTTACCTTGAAAATTTCTAAACAATGATATATAAGATGAGGTCAAATTATATTTATCCACATATTATATTCCCACGATAAAAATACATAATTATTATTTTATTCATATGATTCTAGATCATAAAATTTTCTTAGGGACATATTTTTTATCAAAATATTCATTTCAAGCAACTTATTTAACCAGAACCATACACACCCTAATATGGGATGGATGAATTAAGGTATGAATTTCTATCATACTTCATGCATATTTATCCAATTTAAACATGATAAGTAATAACCTATTGATAAATAATTTACATATATATATATAAAATAATGAAAATAGATAGTGGGAATATATGCTTTACATGGTCACCAAAAAGGGAAATTCCAAGGAGAACACGTCAATAATGGGTTGATATTACAAGGTTTTAACTGTCCTCACTTGGGTTGTTTTATGTATTTGGGAAGAAATAGTAACTAATATCATTTAAAATTCAGCTTCCTTTGATATCCCACCCTATTACATATAATAAATTATAAATGATATACAACACAAAAGTTTCGTACAAGGATGTTTAGAAATAAATACCAACTTGTTGAGTGTGTTGTTACACTAAACCTTCTCCATCCACTTATTATTCCTCTCAAAAACCATATTTTCATTATAATAATTCATTTCCTATATAACAATATTATTCCCCCATATTTACATACTATATCCTCACAAAAAATTCCAAAGTTCCCCTGTGACCCTCTCTATTTTCCAGAACTACCTCGGGATGTTTATATATAGATACTCATCCTCTTAAAATAATGGTGAAGATTATTCATCAATACTTTTGTTTCCCTAAATCCACTCTATGTATCCCTATTTTCAATTAAAAATAATAATTTCTGGAATATTTCAGCCTTAATTCTCAAAAGTAAAAATTTATTTTCCAAATTAATCTTCATGGTGAATTCTTTCCAATAAACATCATGGAATACCTCAACCAAAATCAATCAAAACAACCATATAAAATAATTTTCCCCCCGAAAAAATTACTTCATCATATGTATAAGATATTTACAATTTCAAAATATCATTTTTTATTAGTTCAAAAACAAAAATAAATGTTCACTAATAATACCTTGAGACATGGACTTAATTAATTAATTATATTCTCTAAAAAATTATGAAATTAATTACTTTGAAAATACATCATCGAATTACTTGGAATGGCTCCATGAAAAATACCCCACAAACACCTACATGGTGGGACACAGTTTTTGATTCCCATGTCCAATTTATTTTTGTATGTGATATAACTAAGATATCTAAAATTACATATCTGAATCATAACATAGCTAAATGAAGTCACAAATTCAATGTTTTATTATATGGACCTTAGGTGGTGATTATTGAATATATTCTTCCTTGATTTGCCAAATTTTTATTCATCAATAGAATGTTATAAATTCTTAACTCCTAATAAATTTCACACACAAAGTATTTTCATACATGGAATCTTTTACAATATGAATAAGAAGAAATAAACATATTCTAGTTCACTAGGGTTTTCATAAATTGAGAATCACACAACCAAATTTCCCTTGGAAAATAATTTTCATACCTCAACATGGCCATATTAATTCCTTCATATGGTCAAAACCATAAATTGGACATTATCCCATTTTCTTGAAATCTACTAAACATCCATTTTTTTTGCTAAACACATTTGTATGAAGCTACTAGATGTTGTTTAATAATTCCAAAAATAATTCCAATATATTAGAGAACAGAATTGACAATAAGTAAATCATTATACCAATTTTGGTTCAAACAATTCATCCACATCTCATTGATATAACTCTTGATTAATTGACCATATAAGTATTGTATGATTTTATATGGTTTTAGAAGAATGATGAACCTATTCAATGGCTACTCTAGATAAGGTCATACTATATGTTGTAGTTAAATCTAAAGATACATATAACTTCAAAAAATCTATTAGTGTAGATCGACAATATTACTAATTTAGGGATGTGAATATATTCTAATATAAGATCATTTATCAAAATATTTTTGTGCCTATTGATGAAAATGTGTGATGATGAAAATATAATCCTTCCTTATCAAAATAAAATGTTTCGTTGTAATCATGGCCAGCATTAGGGTTTTTGGTTTTTTGGAATATAGGGATTCTTTATGACTTCATATGATAGGTTTCCCAGCTATATAATGATGGAAACTCAACAATATTATTAAATGAGGTATTTTTTTTATCAAATACCATAATTGGGGTCCTCTTTTAATGAATCTGACCCTAAAACTATTGTGTCTTTCTAATTAGCTAATGAATTCAATATAACTTTTTTTTACTTTTCAACAAAGAAAAAGCATTCTATAAACCATCAATTTTTTTATGTCTTTAAATTCTAGCCCATGTGTTTACTAAATGAACCTTCTTAGTATTTCCTTGGAGGATCATCCAATTGAAAAAGTAATATTTTTTGAATAAGATAATTAAACCACTTTATGGAATAAATTTTATTATATAGATGATGTTCCCTAGTGTTATCATAAATTAGAAAAATGTCATGATCAAGGGGTGTTTCTCTACACATACCATTTGATAAAAAGTTGGATATATATATCTCACATATCTCATATAAAACTTTAATTAGTATAGAATTTATGGTTTAAAAATTTAAACCTTTTCAACATAATCAATGATAACATTATCCCAGAGAAATAAAATATAAGAAAAATAAACCCACCATACATTTCCTATCATTCACTAACATTATAGTTACAGTAAATGAATATATTTACTAATTATTAAATGTATTATATAGATCATTGAAATACTTGTTTAGTAGTCATAAACCTAACAAATCTATCAACACGTGTCTAAATACAATCTATGGAGTAAATGTATTGTTCCTTGAAATATAACCACTAAATCGTTTTGTAATCAAACCATGTAATAATTGTATTAGTCTATAGATCCAATACGAGGTTTCAATTTATCGAACCAAACTATTTACATGGTCAATTAAATTATAAAATAGTCAAAATGGGATTACATGTCTCACTACCACCTATTTCATAATTGTACTAATGGTAGTTGTCATTAAATAAGTGTGAGTATCTTATGATTGTAATATCCATAAATTGATAAATGTCACAAAATTTTGTACTTGTCAATAACATATATGTAATGAAGGTTTGGTTCGATAACTCCATGCGGTATATTGTAATTTATCTATATTGGGCCTATAAGTTCTATAGAATCCACATGCATGATGAATATGATAGTTACAAAACCAATCATATTTTTGGTATTGACCCATTAAACCATAACAAGTAATTTCCTAATATAGAAAAAGTAATAGTGAGTAGTAGGTGAAAAAATCTATTTATTTTCATTTTGAAAAGTTCAAATAACATCATCTTCAATTTTTTTGTTCTCAAAAAATTTTCAAAATATCCACGATATGGAAAATATTGATCATAATACCCTCTAAGAGTGATGATTTTTTGATCATACATGTAATGTCTTGGATTTCTCCATATTTTATTTATTATTATATGGGAATTATTTAGAGACTAGGATCTGGGATGACGTGCAGTTTAGAGGCCCGGTGAGCCCGGAAAAAATGTTTGAATTTAATTAAGTAATTAAATAAAGCGCACGTGTGGTTTTCCTGAAAAAGTGGAATAACACCTGAACTGGTGCTCAGATCAGAAATCTGAGGGCACTGTTATGTTCGAAGCAGTGATTTTACCTTAGCCAAGGCCTAACATCAGACGTCGCAGGTGGGTGGTGAAATCTAGTTTTGGGACATGACTGTAATAAAATATTTAATAAAGACATTTTATTAAATCCTATTGCAGCAAATAACTTTTATATATTAAATAGAGATTTGCGTAGGGGTCCAGGGTTACAATCCTCATAACCCTGAATTTCCCCTGGAGGCTCTGGAAATCTCTATAGGAAACCCCCCAACGCGGCGATGATATTCTTGAAAAATTTCGCTAGCGACAACGACACGGCGACCAAATCTTCACCAATGAACTCCGTGAATCCAAGAAGGATGTTTGTTTTTTGGTTTACTTCCCTGTTCTTGAATCCTACGATGACCGCGGACTAATCCATGAACAGATTTGCATGTAGATCGATCGTATTTATGGGATGGGATTTTGGGGGGATTTTGGGGATTTGATTTCTGGAAGGATGTTTTGGTTTAGTTTAACCTTCTAATGACGATGAACCATGATCGACATGAACATCCGTCAAGGTTCATCCCTCTCGATTTGTTGTGCTTTCCTTCCCCAGTTTCTACTCATTCTTCATGTGCGTTCTACGCATTCTTGGAGTAAATTGATCGTTGTGAATTTGTTTATTGGCGCAATGATCTGAGATTGTAGATCCTAGATCGGGAGGATGGTTCAGAGTTGTGACGACGATTTCAGCGGAAGATTCGGAGCGGATCGAGAGTTATGAGTTTTTGGGCATTTTTCTTCAGATGGATCATTCGAGGTTTATGACCTGATCGAAGGA
The DNA here is from genome assembly GCA_963277665.1 of Viscum album. NCBI lineage: Eukaryota > Viridiplantae > Streptophyta > Magnoliopsida > Santalales > Viscaceae > Viscum > Viscum album. The sequence continues at coordinate 538,655,677 of OY728130.1, read as the reverse complement.
TCTAAAACACACGATTTGGTGTTTGTATTATGGGATGAACCAATACCTAAAGCATCAGGACGAACAGACGAGAGATCAGGGATTTGGAAATCGGCCGAGGCGCGAAGAAGAAGATGATGCTTCTAGAAATTTTCCGACTACATGGCGTGTAGTATGAGCTACATGGCGTGTGTTCGTCGGTGGGCCAACTGGCGTGTACTACTGGAGTACACGGACATGGGTTGGGTACACAGCCAAGGACACGATGTGTATACCCTTCCCCGACCAGATGCACGGGACACCCCGTGTATTGGCACATGGGCAGGAAACATGGATGGACCCCGTGTACGAGCATATAGCTAGGGTACACGAGTGTTTCCTAGTTGATAGGACACGACGTGTGCTCTGACTTACACGCCATGTATATTCTTTCCTACACGACATTAATTTCAGACACGGGTTGTTTACACGGGCAATACCCGAAGTCAGGGAACACGGCGTGTGATCCTTCTACATGCCATGTAGTTGAGTTTTACACAGCATGTCCAGATGACACAATCCATTTACATGGGTAGTACCCAGGGTCAAGGAACACAGTGTGTAACCATAACACACACCGTGTAACCAGTTTTACTTGGCTTAAGCCATTTGTCTTCTAGGATTTGGACTAGATTCCTTAGGGTTCGTACCCTTGGTCTTCCCTCTGAAGGATTCTGGTATCATTTCCTAAGTACAAGAGTATGATCCCTTCAGCAGGACTTCCTGAATAGAGTATTGGAATCCCATCTGTGAGACTTAGAGCCAGATCCTCAATTCATTCCTGGAACACTAAGTATAGTTCTTGGTATCGACGTGACCTACTTTACCCGGGCACCAATCCTCTACTTAGCGGATTAGTTCAGACTAAGTTGTTGGAATCAACCCATAGATATTGGTTGTGATTATCATTTGAGAATAATATTCTCAAGTACTTGTGGAGTGTGTTCTCCTGGAATGAGTACTTTGTATCTCTCTCTTCAGACCTAGGAGTGTGTTCTCCTTGTTACATGCTCAGTGGAATCTTCGAGCTGGATCTCAATGGTTGTTTCACGATGGTCAATCGTGTATGAGTATATCTGGATATTATTGTTATATGTTCTATAATCATATACTGGGTAGAGATGACTGTATATTTCTATTGTGTTATTTCCTTGTCATATTCCTTTGGAGTTTTAGGGAGTCCTACTGGGTATTGTTATACTCACCCCTGCACGGGCTTTTCCTGAACGTGTCATGTCTTGTGCAGACGAGCGATCCTTTGACAGGATTCTAGGTGGACCAGGACCCGACGATGCTCAGTGAGATCAGACAGGCCGATGTGTGTTCCTACGACTACAGATTGTAGTCCCAATACATTTCTTTATAGGTTAGAGTTTGTTACAGACTCTCTTTTTGTGGGATTGTAATTTTGGCCTAGGGTTTTACATTACTGTACTTTACTTTCCTGTCATACTCTGTTGGTTGGGATTTAGTGTATGAATTTCCATTTTAAGTAGTTTATAATTTTAAGCTTTGTGGGATTGGGGATGTGTGTGTGGGTGTACAGGTTTTTAGGTAATGCCTCCCGTGTAAGTAGCATGCCTACTCGGTGGTAGTCAACAACACCTGGCCTATTGGAGGCGGGCTTGGGGAGTTGTGGCTCGGGCCCCATTGGGATGGGTCGTGACAGAGTGGTATCAGAGGTGGTCAGTTATACATTATGACCGAGGGTTTGTGAGTTGGTTTGGGGAAATATTGTTAAGTGTTTCGAGTTCGGCTTTCAGGCCAGGGACCCTAGTGTTGTTGCGGGTGGCTGACGTATCCATACACCAGGACTCTGATAACTTTCTTTTCAACTCAGAACACAAGAACACTAGTTTCGGGGTAAAATAACAGTACATGCATTATATAGGAATGGGTTGTGGTTTCCATGTCCATCTTAAGTCAGCTCTCTAGATACACTCACTGACCGAGATACATCTTGTTCCATTACAGGATTCCTCCGCGACGTGCACCTGGTAGGATCCAGCAGCTCGATCACGAGGATGACCCCCTCAGTGATGAAGCTTCGATACAGGGAACAGATCCCCCAGTTTTACCTTCGGGTGGTGTTCCAGTTATCCCACCACCTGTGGAGTAGTGTTTAGTGTCCTCTTTACTAGTGGAGGAGGAGCACGGGTTGAGTGCACTCCACGAGTTTCAAAGATAGGGACCATTCAGATTTCAAGGTGATCCTGACCCTCAGGCAGTAGAGGACTGGCTTGAGGTAGTAACCTGAGTCTTCTATTTGGTGAGGACACTAGCATATCAGATGGTGATCCTGGCAGTGATCCTTCTACAGGGCTCGACAGGACGATGGTGGAGTTTTGTTATCCAGAATCACGATGAGGCGACTCTTGTATGGTCAGAGTTTGATCATCTCTTAAGAGAGGGGTTTTCATCGGTCACCCTAAGAGTAGTATGTATACAGGAGATTCTTCAACTTCAGCAGGGGACCATGACGGTGGATGACTATTCATTGAGGTTTACCGACCTCTCACGGTACTCGATGGATATGGTAAGGGATCATTACATTAGAGCTCGGACTTTTGAGCGGGGCTTGTGCCGAGACATCCGATCTAGCATCATCCCTATGACCATTCCTACTTATATTGCGGTGCTCGAACGAGCTTTGGTGGTTGAGAGCTTCTTGGAAGAGCAGATACAACCAGTAGTTGTCAGTAGTGAGCGAGCTGGAGTAGAGACCTCGGAAGTAGGGAGCCAATGTCAGGGACCCATGCATGGGAGACATTTTCAGAGGAGATCCTAGGACAAGGTATCTGTCGTACAGGGTTCGCAGGGCACATCCAACCAACCTTGAGAGAGGCGATTCTACTCTTGTGATGGAAGGGGACATCTCACTCGAGATTTTCCAACCCACCATACTACTGACATGGGAGCAGTGGATGGACCACCAAGGCAGAGGCAATGTGTGGAGAAGGCAAATCCGCAGGGCGACAGACATGGTAGAGGAGCTGGGAGAGCAGCTGGAGGTGGTTGGCATTTTGACCTTTTACCACAAACACCCCCAAGAGGTCCACCCCAGGCTCAGGGAGCTGGTGGACAGAGGTAGGGACAACTGCAGGTAGTGGAGGATTATGACCCAGGTACTCCTGGAATGGTTAGAGGTACAATCTGTGTCTTTTCTACTTTGGTTGCTGTACTAATAGACACATGTTCTATTCATTATTTTCTGGATGCTTATCTTGTTCAAGAACTTGAGATTCCAATTGAGCCATTGACTTGACCCTTACGCTTAGAAACACCAATTGGAGAAGATTCATAGATCACACACCTTTGCAGACATTGTGAAATAACCCTTGGAGGCGAGAGTTTTGGTTGGAACCTCTTGGTGGTATCGTCGAGGCCATACAATGTCATTCTTGGTATGGATTGGCTATCCACATTTCATGCCTAGATTGACTGTTTTAGGTGAAGGGTGCGGTGTGTCTTAAGTGATGGAATGATGTTCTCCTTTATTGGTGAAAAGGAGACCCAGGAAGCACATGAAGGACTTGTGCGTAGGAAGGTACAACCGATTTCACATCAGTTGGCTAGTCTAGCCCTTAGTGCAGCAGAAATTACGAGTTTCCAATTTTCAGTAGTAGTGGCTGAGTACTAGAAAGTCTTTCCGAAGGATGTCCTCAGACTACCTCCCCGTCAGGAGATATATTTCTGCATTGAGATGCAACCTAGGGCAACACCGATATCAGCATCATCATATCGGATGTCTCCTGTAGTGCTTCGTGAGTTGAGAATGCAACTGGAAGACTTTCAGAGGAAGGGCTTCGTGAGACCCAGTGTTTCACCCAGGGCGGCCCCAGTATTTTTTTCCAAGAAGGAAGACGGGAGCTTGGGGTTGTGTGTGGATTACCAATGCTTGAATAAGGTGACTGTGAAGAATCGGTATCTACTACCGAGGATTGATGACCTCATCGACCAGTTAAGAGGGACACAATGGTTCTCGGAGGTTGATCTTCGATCAGCCAATCACCAATTGCATGTATGGGATGAGGATAAACTAGAGACTAATTTCAGATGTCTCTATAGTCATTATGAGTACTTGGTGATTCCATTCGGTGTGATGAACTCCCTGACAGTGTTTATGGGATATAGGAATCGAATCTTTCAGCCCTATCTAGATCGGTTCGTAGTGGTCTTCATCAATGATATCCTTGTGTACTCTACATCCGAGGAGGAGCATGCGAGGCACCTAAGGATTGTTCTGGACACACTCCAAGAGAAACAGTTGTACTGGAAACTATCAAAGTGTCAATTTTGGATATAGGAGGTCCACTTTCTGGGACACATTATCTCAACGGATGGTGTAGCAGTGAACCCAGCCAAGGTAGAGGCAGTGTTAGCATGGGAGCCACCCTGGAGCATGACGGAGGTGAAAAGTTTCCTTAGGTTGGCAGGATACTATCAAAGATTCGTTCTTGATTTATCCATTATTTCATCACCCATGATAGCTTTGGCCCAAAAGGGGCATCCTTTCGTATGGATAGAGAGATGCCATCAAGATTTTCAGGAGTTGAGACAGAGTCTGACGAGTGCCCCGATATTGAGACTACCAGAAGAGGGTGTAGAGTACGTGGTGTTCTGCAACGCATCAGGAACCGGGATTGGTTGTGTAGTGATGGATAGGCAAACAATGATAGCCTATGGCTCACGTCAGTTGAGGCCACACGAGCAGAACTATGTGACCCATGATCTTCAATTGGCAGCAGTAGTCTTCGTGCTGAAGATGTGGCGACACTACCTGGTGGGAGAGCGGTTTATCATCTACTCTGATCACAAGAGTCTCAAATATATCTTTTCTTAGAAGGATATGAATTTGAGAAAGATATGATGGCTTGAGTTCCTCCAGGATTACGACTTTGAGATCGTTTATACTCTTAGGAAGGGGAACATTATGGCATATGCTCTCAGCAGGAAATCCAGTTCGCAGTTGTTGGATGAGGCGACGAGGAAATTAGCCTCTTTATAGTTATCATTTGTGGATAGAGATGAGGGAGATTACCTTCAGTCTATGGTTGTTACCCCTCCACTCTTTCAGCGACTCAGGGAAGCAAAGCTCGAGGATGATTTCTGTGAGACTCTACATGCTCAGATATCCGTAGGTGATGCTGCCGATGGATATTCAAAAGGTGGGGAGCACATTGTTCTTTTCAGAGGGCACACAGTAGTACAGTGACGTTGTGGGAGGAGGATCTAAGGGAGTTCCATAAATCCCATTTGGTGGTGCATCCAGGCGTGGAAAAGATGTATGAGGACCTCCGACGTCAGTTCTGGTGGCTGTGAATGAAGAATAGTATGCCAGAGTTTGTTTCTCGGTGCCTTACTTGTTAGCAATTAAAGGCCGAGCACCAAGTTCCAGAAGGTTTATCTCAGCCCCTTGAGGTGCCAGAGTGTATGTGGGATGGGACATCCATGGACTTCATGATGGGTTTACCACGTACGTCTAGTGGAAACGATGCCATTAGGGTGATCGTTGACTGACTCACCATTTCGGGCCACTTCCTAGCCATATAGGAGCAGAGTTTAGTAGAGAGATTGGGACACCTCTACATGCAGGATATAGTTCAACTATATGGAGTGCCCTCAATGATCGTCTCAGATCGTGATGCTCATTTCATGTCCCATTTGTGGAAGGTATTCCAGGAAGCTTTTGGGACTCAGTTACGCTTGAGCACAACATTTCATCCTCAGACTGATGGCCAAACAGATCGGACAATCCAGGTTCTGGAGGATATGATATGAGATTGCATACATGACTTTGGTCATAGCTGGGAGGATCACCTTCCACTGGTGGAATTTTCTTATAACAACAGTTATCATTCCACTATTGGTATGGAACCATTTGAGACTTTGTACGGGTGACCTTTCAGGTCACCACTTTTCTGGATTGACCTAGGAGAGTCAACACTCATGGGACCATAGATGGTGCGAGCTACTACGGAGAAGGTGCAGGTTATACAGGAGCAGATGAAGGTTTCACAAAGTCGGCCAAAGTCTTATGCCGACAAGATATGGAGGCCTTTGGAGTTCAAGGAGGGAGACTATGTGTTCCTTCGGGTCTCACATAAATGGGGATTAGAGTGATTTGGCCGAGGTGGAAAGATATCTCCGAGGCTCATTGGCCCTTTTCAGATTCTGAGTAGAGTTGGCGAGGTGGCGTACCGCTTGGATCTACCTCCTCAGATGGACCTGGAACACAATGTCTTCCATGTGTTGTAGATACGGAGGTAAAAGCATGATCCATCACACATTATCAACTGGGGTGAGCTGGACATTGAAGATGGAGCGAAATTTTCTGAGTACCCAGTGGAGATCGAGGATCGGCAGAGGAAGATCCTTCGTGGGTGATCTATTCCCTTGGTGCGTGTTTGGTGGCAGCATGACAATCTTTAGGAGATCACATGGGAGCGGGTGGCTCAGATTCGTGTGCAGTACCCACATCTTTTTGAGTAGCCTTTGTTTGGATTTTCGGGGATATAAAGCCCTGAGGTGGGTGTGATGTAATTTCTTGGATTTATCCATATTTTATTTATTATTATATGGGAATTATTTTGAGACCAGGCTCTGGGATGACGTGCAGTTTCAAGGCCCGGTGAGCCCGGAACAAATTTTTGAATTTAATTAAGTAATTAAATAACGCGTGCATGTGGTTTTCCTGAAAAAGTAGAATAAAACCCAAATGGGTGCTCAGATCAGAAATCTAAGGGCACCATTGCGTTCAGAGCAGCGATTTTACCTTAGGCGAGGCCTAACATCGGACGACGCAGGTCGGTGGTAAAATCTAGTTTTTGGATGTGATTGTAATAAAATATTTAATAAAGATATTTTATTAAATAATGTTCCAGCAAATATCTTTTATCTTTTAAATAGATATTTGCACAGGGGTCCAGGGTTATAGACCTCATAACCCATAATTTCCCATGGAGGCTCTGGAAAGCTCTAGAGGAAACCCCCCAACGTGGCGACGACATTCTTGACAAATTTCGCCGGCGACGACGACACGACGACCGAATATTCACCAAAAAAAGCCACGAAACCAAGTAGGATGTTTGATTTTTAGTTTCCTTCCCCGTTATTGAATCCTACAATGAACGTGGAATAATTCATAAACAGATTAGCCCGCAGATCGATCGTATTTGCAGGATGAGATTTTGTAGGGATTTTGGGGATTTGATTTCTAGAAGGTTGTTTTGGTTTCATTTAACCTTCTAACGGTGACGAACCGTGATCGACACGAACATCGATCAAGGTTCATCCCTCTCGTTTTTTTGTGCTTTCCTTACATGGCTTCTAAGCGTTCTTTGTGCGCGTTCTATGCGTTCTTGGAGGAAATCGATTTTTGCCCATTCTTTAGTTAGCAAAATGATCCAGGATTGTAGACCCCACCTCAGGAGGATTGTCTGGAGCTACGAAGACGATTTTGGCAGATGATTCGGAGTGGATCGATAGTTATGAGTTTTTGGGAGTTTTTCTTCAGATGGATCGTTCACAGTTTATGACCCGATCGAAGGATCGAAAACACCCGATTTGGTGTTCGTATGATGGGATGAACCAAGACCTGAAGCATCAGGACAAACGGATGAGAGATCACTGATCTATAAATCGGACAAGGAACGTGGAATAAGATGACACTTTTGGAAATATCCCAACTACACGGCGTGTGTTCGTCGGCGGGCCACCTGGCATGTACTCCGGGAGTACACAGACACGGGTTGGGTACACGGCCAAGGACACGGTGTGTATACCCTTCCCCAGCTAGACCCGACTAGATACATGGGATACCCCATGTATTGGTACACGGGTAGGCAACACGGACGTACACCGTGTACGGGCATTCGGCCAGGGTACACAGGTGTTTCCCAGTTGATAGGAAACAAAGTGTGCTTCGACTTACACGCCGTGTATATTATTTCCTAAACGAATTTAATTTCAAACACGGGCCATTTACATGGGTAGTACCCGGAGTCAGGGAACATGGTGTGTGATCCTTCTACATGCCGTGTAGTTGAGTTTTACACAGCTTGGCCCGATGACACAGGCCGTTTACATGGGAAGTACCCGGGGTCAAGGAACACGGTGTGTAACCATACTAAACTCCGTGTAAACTATTTTACTTGGAATATTCCATTTGTCTTCTGTTACTTGGACTAGCTTCCTTAGGGTTCATACCCTTGGTCTTCCCCCAGATGGTTTTTGGTATCATTTCCTACGTAGAGGAGTATGATCCCTTCAGCAAGACTTCCTGAATAGAGTTATTGGAATCCCCTCTGTGAGACTTAAAGCCGAATCCTCTATTCATTCCTAGAACCCTAAGTAGAGTTCTTTGTATCGACATGACCTACTTTACCTGGGCGTCAATCCTCTGCTTAGCGAATTAGTTCTGACAGAGTTGTTGGAATCACCCCATTGCTATTGGTTGTGATCCTCATCTAAGCATCATATACTGATGTACTTATGGAGTGTGTTCTCCCAGAACAAGTAATTTGTACCTCTATCTTTAGAACTAGGAGTGTGTTCTCCTTGATATATTCTCAGTGGAATATTCGAGCTGGATCTTAGTTGGGGTTTCGTGATGGTTGATCGTGTATGAGTATATCTGGATATTCTTGTTATATATTCTGTAAACATGTACTGTGTAGAGCTGAATGTATCTTTCCTTTGTGTTATTTCCCTTGTTGTATTCCTTTGTGGTTTCGGGGTGTCCTATTGGGTATTTTTATACTCACCCCTGCACGGGCTTTGCCCACACATGTTGTGTCTTGTGCAGACGAGCGAGACATTGACATGATTCTTGGCGGATCAGGACCCGACGGTGCTCAGTGAGATCAGACAGGCCGAGGTGTGTTCCTATAGCTACAGATTGCAGTCCCAGTACCTTTATTTACAGGTTTTACTTTTTTACAGACTCTCTTTTCCTGGGCTTGTACTTTTGGCCCAGGGTTTTACATTACTGTACTTTACTTTCCTGTCGTACTCTGTTGGTTGAGATTTTAGTGTATTCATGCATTCCCATTTTTAGTAGTTTTTAATTTTCAGCTTTGTGGGCTTGGAGATGTGTGTGTGTGTGTGTACCAGTTTATAGGCAATGCCTACGATGTTAGTAGCATGCCTAGTCGGTGCTAGTCACCAGCCCCTGGCCTATTGGAGGCGGGCATGGGGAGTTGCGGCTCGGGCCCCATTGGGACGGGTCATGACATTACAGAAGTATCCCTAGATGATGTTGGATTCCATATATAAAAAATAATAGGAAATGTTTTCTATGAACCACTATATAACTAACTATATATTAATTTTGGGATGATGATTGCTAATATATTATAATGTTTTTATAGGATTATATATTTTATAATTCCATAATTTGGATTCAATCTCATCAAATATATGATTTATCGTTTTATGACCATAGAAATTCTTATATGAATTATCCCCAATTTCAATGATCTCTATTAAGACTATATATCTTACTATAATTATGTGTTTAGAGAACATTTGGGGACCAATCCTTTGAAATAACTTGGATATATTTTTTTAAATTATCACTAGTGAATATTACAAGATGTATGATTACCCATTGCTATATTCATTGATTTTTTTTCTATTAATGAGTTTTCCATTAGATTATTAGCTTATGATGATAAAACATACATGGAATGTTTGTCATGATATTGTAATAAAAACGGGGGTTCATTGATGATTCTAAATCTATATAGAGTTATCATATTCATCAATGGTTAAATAAGGAGGGGCAGCCACATTATGTTCATGAGGACCTGGTAGTGTGTTGAGATAATGTCTCCCAAATGAAGCTCGATCATTTCATACATCATTTCAATATATATTGAGATAGCCCCATAAATTATCTAATTTAATGTATTATCCATAATCTAAAAGGTTTTTGAAAAGTAAATATTTTAACTTTTATATAGTACAGACAAATATGTAGAAAAATGAATATTTTGATAAAAATAATTTTTCATTAAAATCAGAAGAGCTATTGAGGTTGAATAAATATATGATTATGACCATTTTAAACATTGTAAATAAATAATTTTTGTCTACATAATGTTGTTATATAGTATATATAAATGAAAATAAATACATGTGAAGGAATATCAACAATGAAATCACACGGATATGAATGAAATTTGGTGGCTAAAAGTTTAATAAAGTGACATGGGACCACATGGAAAAGAGATAAAAACTAAGAGGAGTAAATTAATGAATTCATATATGTTTATGTTTCTCCAAAAAAAGTTATTTTCAACCTATTAATGTTAATTAAAATATATCTATAGAGAAATAGAAAATTTTCTAGTCACAATCACTACAGGGGAAGAGAATTTCAGAATTGTTCACTAATCAAAACATTTAAAGAAATCCTTTGTATAATTTGGAATCAAGTATGACTAAACAAGAAACTAGATTTAACATGTTTGATATATTGATCTGGTTTTTTAATTAAATATAGATAAATAATGTGACTATATACATTTGTATTGTTCACCCATAAAACTAATGATATAGAATTTGATATAAAATAATAAATAAGTCATCAAGTGAGATAGTATAAAATATTTTTTAATCTTATTCATTCTATTATTATACTTAATAGGCTTATTTTTATTTATTCCATGGGTATTAGTTTTTACACATTCACTATGCCACTTCTTATAATCATATTTCCAATGATGGACAATTGAAATCTTTCATCTCCCATATTATACATCATAATTCTCACTTTATATTTCCATGAGTATCTTTGGTTTAAATAATTACCACTTATATTATAGACGAGGGATTCATCAATTCCTTATAACTATCATATTATATGATTCATGGGATTAATGTAACATGTTCTTATGACACATTAATCACTGAGAAATCCATATTTTTTAATAAAATATTATACAATATTATTTATCCACTATGACTAGACCATTAATATTACATCATGATAATGTTATTCAAAAAGAAAAATGATTAATTGAATACTAGTATGATACTTCTACTAAAATACATCATATATTCTATCATATTTTTGGTATTATCTATATAATTATGATGTGAATAATAAAACACCACTAAAGTAAAGGAATTTCATTTAATGGTTCCACCTCAATGGTGTTATTAGATGCTTTATTCTGCTAGTCAAAAATTAATGGATCACATTTAATTTTATAGAATCACATGAAATTATTAATTCATATTCCATGCAATGTTACATATATGTTTAATGTTTAATGCTAAAATTCATTCATTTTTAGTTATCATGAAAAAAAACCTCTAAACCATGATTTTATTTCTTTCCATTAATAAAAATATCCAAAACATCAAAAAATATTGATTAAAATCAAATGATAAACCCATAAATTATGGAACAATTCAATCTAATTAATTATATATTGCTACATTACCAAATACCTCAACCAAATAATTGTTTTGGAATATATTCTTTTTTTCAAAAATGTGATCTTCTCAATTATAAAAATCTCTGTAACACATTCACGCATCCAAAACAATACAATTTAATATGAATGAATAGAGTTCACCAAGAATATAATGTGATTCAATCAATTAATAATTGCTTCCATAAGATGACAAAAAATAAAAAACTAATCATATCTATTTCACATTCAATATACTACATCATTAAGAAGAATCACATGAAACTGTCTTGTTTAAACAATCTACAAGCACCATTATCTAGAAAATCTCAAAATTTAGATTTTCTTACTATCCATATCATCTATTATCTTTAAAAAAGTTTAATTTGAACAACTAAATTAATGTCACTCCTTCAACATAGAAAGGAATACTTATTAAATAGTTATAAACCAATTAGAAAAAACCAGATCTTTGAAAAAGTTACAATGAATAATTACAACATAATTATCCACATCGGTAACCTACATTCTCTTCTAACGTCATCATTCAACTCTTCCAATTATCAATTTTTTAGCACATTAATATTAAAAAATAAAAACATTCCATTCAATAGTGTATGTTAAATGAAACATGAGGCTTAGAAAAAATATAACAACCCAATATATTATAATATATTAAATATTCTAAATAAATTCAATCAATTATATAGTTTGAAATTTAAAAAATACTATGTTACAATGAATTATAGTAGATATTGAGTTTCTATGAATGCTTGTGTTACACATGAGGTCAGGTTTTACCGAACAATAATATATAATTAATATTATTATATAATATAAAAATTGTCACCAACCATTTGGAATGGAAGGTGATAATAAGAAAAAATAGAATATTTAAATATTTTTATTACAAACTTTTAATACCGATATATTTACTATAAAAATAATAATCATTTAAAATAAAACAAAAGTTTACTAAAAAACAAAATTTTCTAAAATAATGTTTCATCATGCCTGGAACACATAAGATAAAATTATTTCATACCTAATACAAAAAATTTATTTGATTTAAGAGAAAAAGTGGCCGCAAATTTGTCTCTCCTCGCGACGATGCCCTAATCGCATGCTCTAGAGCAATACTCCCCCCTCTCGATCGGAGGGGGGGGGGGGGGGTTCGCGTTCACAAGATCATGGTAGGACTAACTTCTTGCCGTTATCTAATCCTGATTACCTCCCCTCTTTTCTGAGGATTCAACTATCCCTAAAAGTCAATGATCTCTTCCAAGGAGCACCATAGCTTTTTCTCTCCTCAACAGAGCTTAATCATGCTACGAATATCTACAATCTTAGTTTGGTAGCTTGGTTTTTTATTCAATGCCCTTCTGTGGATGAATTCAACCATTTTTTCAATTCTTGGGATATTCAAGAGAACGAGGTAGTCGTATTGATTGATAGGAGACCTCTGATGATCTAGTTTGAGACAGAGAATGATTTGATTTCTGCCTGGTCCAGAGCTCCTTGATGATGCCATGGGAGTCATTTTATCTGTTTCGATGGAGCTTTGATTTTCACATGCAGCATGACCCATAGACGATGGAGACTTGGGTGAGTATCCTTGGTCTTCCCCTTTACTTTCAAAACCCATCCATATTATGTGTTATTGGGAACATTATAGGCCGATACCTCTACTCGGATCGAAGAACAGAAGTGGTATGTCACCCCATCTGCCCATAGATCTGCGTTGAGATTGATGTTTCATGGCCACCTGTGAACTTGGTGTGGATCACAGATGGTCAGGAGTTTCTGTGGAATCAGGAGGTGAGGTTTGAATCATGGATGCATAATTGTGTAGATTGCGGACGTTTTGGACATGTGGATGTGGTTTTTCACAGCAACGGCTCCGCTGGTGTTTCACAAGGGATGAAGCAAATGGGAAATAGAAACAATGGTGAACCTACTATGGGTTTTCCATGGTTGAAGGTTCACCTGAGTGGTAGCCAGTCAAGTAATGAAGTAGTTGATGGCTCTCACTTACAGGGAGTGTGTGCAGGTGTGACAGCCAGTGGACATGCAGTAGCTGAGGTGCGATCTTCTGTGAATGTGGTTGGGGCAGTGGACATCAATTAAGGGAAAGTCCAGAAAAAGGATTAGTGGAGGTCACATGAACCAATGGTTAAGCAGGTTTTTGAGAATTTAAATAATGATCTTGGTATTGCATCTTCGCTTACAGTGGATAACTCTGTGTATTTCTATCCCTCACATCCGGATCTTGTGACTGAACAACATTTGGTCTTGGATGCCTCAGATTTGAAGGCAGTGGATTCCTGTGCTGAAGTGCTGCCAAGGCGGGAGGATGATTCTAGAGAAATTGTTATCATGGTATCCACTAGTAACCATTTTCTTGAGCTAGAAAATGAGGAGAGATGTCATGCAGAGGAGGTTTATGCAAGGTAGGAAGGTGGAATGATGCAGTATGATTTCTCTAAGGATGCTACAACTGGAGAAGGTGAGATTTAGAATGTTATGAAACAACCACAATGTCTTGATATAATTGATTCCAACAATCAATTCCAACAAGAACGAGGCTTGGATGAGAGCTACAAAGAGGTACATATCTCTAGAAAGTGTGGAAACATATCTGACAGTGACAAGGAGAAGGATAGTTTTATGGTTCGGCCTTCCTACAGTGATGTTGTTCAGGGTGGGAGGATGAAGGTTCCCGAGAGCAAGGATGTCATTTTTCCCCTCCATGGTAAGGATGAGGAAAGATTACTCCTCTCTTCCAAAGACGGTGTCCACCAGATCTTCTATTTCAATGGAAAGTTAGGCTATATAGTCCTCGAAGGAGTTCCTTTCATAGAAGAAGCTGAATCTGAGAAGGAAATATGCCAAGGTTCTTAAGAATTATGAAATTTCTGAGTGGGAATCAGCTACAGCAGATGAGGCAATTTTTAATGGGTGTGGTGACAGGTATGATTTTTATAATCTGTAGTTTTCTTTTCTACCCTATTGTACTTGCTTGATGATTTTTCTTTCTTAATACATTTTCAGAGGTTTTCCTCTGGCTGTGATTTTGGGTAAAAAATTTATTTGATAAAATAAAAATAAGTTTTTAAATAATAACACCAAAATAATATTTGGGTTTCTTTTTTGTATTTTTCTATGATGTTTCATTTTTTGATTAATAGTGAAAGATACATGATACTAATTGAAAATATCATCTTAATATTAATATTTTTTAATGATATATTATATTTTATATTGGATTTAAATTAAAAAAATAATTTAATGAAACATATGTTAATTTATCTTAGATCATTTCATTCATTTTCATATTGACTTTTGATATAAAAAACATTATAATATTTCGAACATTTTTTATTTAAAAATAAGGTTTGTCATCACATCTAGGGTATTGGTTTTAAATTTGATTTTTAAAATTATGTGAAATCAATTTTTAATAATGGAATGAATATTTTTAATTATAATAATATATAATTTCAAAATATGTAAACTTAATTTTGATGAAATCAATTAGTGGAAACAGTTAAAATTAAATACAACGATTAACGAGAAAACAAGCTTACATATTTGTTAAACATAAAATATATTGTGTAAAAATGACCCAAAACAAATCAAAAAAATCATTGGATGGAGATACTTCAAAAATAATAGTTATATCATATAAAATGGAAAATTATTTGGGCTACGTGATGTGAATAAAATGTGGTTTGAATTCAATCATTTAAGAAATAACATGTGTTCCACTCACCCCACATATAATATGCCACCACTTCACCCCTCCACTTCAAAGCATAAAAACATTAATATAGAAAATACAAACAAAAATAACTTCCAAAAATTTGTGTACTAATCCTATAATCCTTATTTTTGTCATAAATCAGTCCAAAGAAGGTTTTTTCAATCTAAAAGTGAGATGCCCAATGAATAAGTAAGATTTTCTAACAACCATATTTACTTTACTTCATTATCCACATACTTATATTTTTATTATAACATCATGATATAATATACAAGGTATTTTTCTTATAATATGATGTTTTTATAATAAGGGTATGATATAAAACCTCACAATATTCTGTAAAATGGTTTTTGAAATAATATTTCAGGTTTACAGAGAGCCTACCACCTCGCTAATCAATGTAATTCATTTTTCCATTTCCACCTCTCAATGATGGGAATAATGATTAATATAATATTTATATATGAAGTATATTATATTTATAATAATATTATTCTATTATATTTATTATATTACACATTAATTTAAACCTACAATTTTTTGGGAATATGGTAGCATCACTCGTGTGTACGACAAACTACAACCTCATGAAGTGATGTGATTTGTTCCCACATTAATTGGAATGTATTAAGGATGGGTTGAAAAAACATATGTGATATATATTAAATAAAAAATATAATTAAATGATAATATAAATATATATCATTTAATTTAATATGATTATATTTTACAAGAAAATTGAAACAACATTCAAGCATACGTACGAAATACTATCTCCCAAAACATTGTTTTGCATTTATTATAACTAAATGTTATGGAAAAATCTCAATAAATATATCCAAAATATATATGATATATATATATATCATCCTTATTATTCTGGATATGAATAAACTAAATAGTATTCCCATGAACTGTGATGTTCAAGACAAATATTGAATGATAAAACTAGAAAATTAACACCAGGAACGACGGTAATAAAGAAGCATTATTAAAAAAATGGTGATGATATATTATAAAAGGATAATATATGATATTATAAATATTAATATGATTACATAATAATTTAATAATATGTTTTAAACCACTATATAGTAGGGTAAATTAATTCCAAAAAAAAAAACAATTCTTACGGTAAGAGACCTCATATCAATTTCATTTCATTGTTGCATATCGTTTTATTATAAACATAATCACTTTTCTATGGTGAATATATTTTCCCTTTGACATTTAATATCATGTATATCTCATTATTTATGGATTCAAATGTTTCAATTTGAATTATCACATCCAAGGGGATTTGAGATGAAAATTATAAAGTGGAATAAGTTATTGTACAATTTCACTTTTTTTGATTTTGACAATTCTACGAAAAACATATATATATTTTTTTAATTTTTTTTCTTTATAAAATATATTTATTTTAAATATATATAATAATTTTTTATGTATTTTATTATTTCAGGAATATTATAAAGTTTTAAAAAATGATGTTTACATTGAATGTTATTTTATTGTCTGGTGAAATTTTTATAAATCTTTATCCATTAATCTATACATATATTTGATAATAATGAACATTGTTTATGAATGAAATATATTATTAAATATATTATGACTTATTTGTAATTGAATTGATGGATTGGTCCCATATTATAAGATCCCTTGATGAATTTGTGAGTCTCATGGGACAAATCAGTTTTTGAAATTTAAAATGTTTATGATTGTAGTTTTAAACTGTCTATAGGATAGATCTTGGTAGTATAGGATTTCATGTCCCCCAAAATTGTTTTCCAATCATTAATAATTTACATTATTTTAAATTTAGATATTATAATTACCGATGATATTTTTTCTATAAAATTTTCTACATATGCACTTCATTCTCACTTTATTGATTAAAGGGAATGTGTTTCAGTTATTTACCTTACCTTATTCATTATTCTAGTCAAAAATTTTAAATATCTTGTTTGTATCATCATTTACCTTCCCATATTGATTATTTTTTTATATTCACAATAGCTTCAATTCTTCTTAAGCCTTACAAATAATTCTATCTCTACAATACTTTTTCATTTCCTTGGGAATCCATGAAGTGTACAATGATTGATATGGATGGATATAATCAATGAAATTAATCTATAATTGAAGACAATAATGTTTTTAAATTTTTTATTAATTTTTAATATGATATTCATGTATGTTCCTAGTTTATGAAAATTTTTGACACATTCAATCCATTATTATACGGTTCCTTGTATATTATATCAATAAAATGGTAGGAGTAATGGGCTTTGAGCTTCTATATTTGGGGTTCATACAATTGTTATGAGAGAATGTTTAATAGAAACCTTGGGAACTAGATTTTCGAAAAATGTATTGGCTAACATAACCCTATGATGTAACTTTAGTATTTATATATATATGAACATCCTAATGTTTTGGTTAGAGTTATATTATTTGGTTTTCCTTTCATTGCATCCTTGTATGTATAATACAAGAAGATGTTGTTCAGTAACAAATATACTTTGTATTAATAACTATAAAAAGGACATGTGAGGCTTGACCTTAGAATTACTTAGTACATGAAAAAATGCATTACTACACAATTGGTATGGAACTCCCGATGGATATTCATAGATTAATTCACATTTTATTTACAAACCACTATAAAGTATTTTAATATATAATGAAAATTAATTTCCAAAGATAAACCTAAAGTATCAAAGGATTGTGTAATATTTTAGACAAATTTATTCCTTCATAATATTAAGGGTTATCGATACAATCATGGGATAATGTTAAAAAATGGACACTATTTCAAATTAATTAAAAACATTTTTATGTATTATGTAGTAAACATTTCACAATATTAAGTATATTTTGGAAGAAATTCATGGATTTTTTTTGGAAATAAAATGTTTTGTATAATTCCATTACAATTCATATATATTATTTTAATTGAATTCATAACCATTAGGGTTGATATGATCATGAATGAAATGGTAATAATAGTCAAATAATATTATCATACATTGAAAAAATTATGTTGAAAACATTAGTAAAATGGTTATTTAAAATTTCACTTTATTTAAATGATGTCCATTATATAGTTGATAAAATTATATGAATTATATTAATAATGTTTTACAAAACAGAGAACCTATATTCTAGGTGATAGACCATCATGCCTGGAAATACAATGGGTCATGAACCCATGGCCGAATGACGATGCAGGTTTAACACCTACAATTGGCCTACATTTTGTCCTGGTTAATGTGATTTTTTTAGTTAAAAAATGGATACTAATTATTATTGGGGTACTAGTGTTATTAATCTTGAGGTTTAGAGATTAATTTAATTACTAGATTGGTTTTTGATAATATTTCAAGACATATAGAAATACTTTTCACTGTATTATGGATCTTACAATATCTTTATAGAGAATTCTACTGCTTCAAGATTAAAAATTCATTTTTTGATATTCATTATCTAGAGTAATAGATCAAAGAAGAACCAAAGGATGAAATTATTTTTTTGGAAAATTTTAAAATAATTATATTGTTAGACCAACTAGGTTAAATAACCTGATAGGGGGTGAATCATTGTATTTCAGATTAAAACAAATGCCCCTTCGAATCATGTTTCCCCATTAAACAAAACACTCTTCTACTATTATAATGTATAAATTCATGAAAATAAATAAAATTGAACATGAGACGGAACAATTTTACATGGGTCACCCACACCGGGATATGATCAAGGAAAATACAACAGTGACGTGCTGATGTATCAAATCCACAAAGGCCCACTACCAAAATTCAAGGTTCTAGATAGATCACTTATATACCCAAGATCACTAAATTTACAAAGATTAGGTCTAGCTCCCAACTTCCCATGGCTCGCACCATTAATCACATTCTATGGATCACTCTTGGTGAAAAGAATCACCTGCTTCCTCTTCCTTTTCGCACATCTCTAAAAATGATTCACACCCAGTTTATGAATATGAAGATCACGTAATTATGAATAATTACTACATCCTCATTTTTATATAGATTCTCTATTGATGTTCCACTGTGATATTGTTAATCAATACCATTTTACCATAGATTTACTGGTCAATCAATTCTAAATACATGTTCACTACTCACTACATTCATGAATCTTACAACCATTGAGAAACTACCCAATTATTCTCTTGCATATACTTCCATCACTACCCACATAACATTCATGAATCTTAACTCTTTCATAAAGCTCATCTAGTCTTCACAAAGCAACCTTCCTTAACAATTATCATACCCTTTCACAAATCCCACATAGCATTTGAGAAGCTCACTCATTTCAATAGTCTTTTTATAACATTCAGGAATATCATTTTTTTGAAAAATATTTCAGAAGAACATCATGTTAGAACCACCATCGTGAATCTAGAACCATATATTATTTATTTTGGCTCACTGTATTTCTAATGCCGGTAGAGGAATTTTATAGGTTTTCCTCCAATTCGATACACTTCAATATATATAATGACCATTTATTTTTTATCCCCTATATTTTCATGATTTTCCATATCTTCACTAAACACCATATGAATTTCTTATGGGTTAATATTTTAATAATGACTGATAATACAATCAAATATTCACACAATCATGATGCTAATTTTTTATGAAACATACATTCATAAAAAAACCTTCATGAAACCCATTATGAACAAAAATCACGCTATTTCCATATTGATTAAAATGTTTTCAATGAAATAAAAAATTTTAATTTCTTGCCACACTATAAATTTTAGAACCAAAATATTTGGAAAAACCAAGGAAAAAGCATTACCTTATGTACATATTGTTTCTACCACATATAAGTAATAAATTATTTTTATTGATTTTTTTTCAACATATCATATCAACATTATCTATGAAACTCTACAATAGAACATGGAAACATGATTTGTGAAAAACCATAAACCACCCAAATTTTTTTCAATTGTACATTGACATATTTTCCCATTAATATCCCCCTTTGGGTTTGTTGGAAAATATTTACATTTTTGATTCATTGATAATTATTCTTCCATATTATAAAAACATTATATTCTTTTGATTGTGATAGAGATCAATTATTTACTAAACACATGCTCTAAGACCACACAAGACATTATTGGAATAAGAAACTAGATTAGCATGAAAATTTTAACAATGAATCATTTCATTCCAAAAACAATCAACTAAATTTTCTTGATTAATATATTTTATTGATATATATGCGTTGATTGATCTTTTATATTGTTATTGGATATAAAA
Source organism: Viscum album (assembly GCA_963277665.1). NCBI lineage: Eukaryota > Viridiplantae > Streptophyta > Magnoliopsida > Santalales > Viscaceae > Viscum > Viscum album. Next base: position 538,635,161 of record OY728130.1, on the reverse strand, counting down.
ATCCCCCTACATCTTGGATTGGGATCCCATGCTTTAGAATGCTTAAAAATGATAAAGATAAGATCTAATAACAATTAATTGTTACCAATCACTACATGAAAAAAAACTCAATTTATTTCATCATGTACCTAATTCTCATCATGTCACAGAAGGATTGCATTGTTTGTTAAAGGCCTACAACCATTAAAATTTTAAAACTCCTTTTATATCACTGCTCAACCTAGCAGCTTCTCCTAATTCTTGATTAAGACATCTTCTCCCCTTTAATTCCCACAATTTCACTCCCTTTATCAATGAAACTAAAGGTTAAAACATTTTTTCTTCAACAGTGTAAATAATATATATCAAAACAATATAAATGACACACACCATAACATAGGAAGTTTGGTTCCCACATTCACACTTTTTCTTGTGTGGGAAGTTGAATTATCTCCCAGAGCCAATTAATGTTTTTTAAATTCATATTTTGGTAAGGCCTTATTCATCATATCAATATACTATAGTTCTATTAGAACATACACCAATGTCACAATCCATATATCCACCTTCCCCATGAAAAATTGATATTTTTTCAATTATCATATTCTGTGAGTGATGAACTAGATTTTTTCAAACTTTTATGTAACTTGAATAATTTCAATGGATTATGATTAGAGACTCCACATTAACTCCCATATCATATATATCACGCTTCATCCAAAATAACTACATGTATACTTGAGTGGACACAACATGTTACTATTTTATAGTGCTAAACAAATTGAAATCGTGTTTCTTCCACAACTGAAAAATAAAAAACATTCCATGATAAAATGCACAACCAGATATTGATTTTCTATCATTAGCTAATCTAGACAAATCTGTATCTATATATCACAATTACTCATGCTATGATTTTTCATCACACATCAATCCATAATCCATTTTTTTTAAAGTGGGTTCTGGTCAAAAGACCAGAACTTAGAGCTTTATTCAAATAGAAAGAGGCACAAACAAGTTACAACAGACGGAAAGAGGGAAATTTTCTAGAGTCCTTAATAAAAGAAGGAATCAACTCTGGCAGGAGTTCATTCTTCCAAGTGATATCATGAGAGACTGCCATGTTGGAAAGCCCATCAGCGATCATATTAGCCTCCAGATAGGTATGAGTGGAAATAAAGTTGAGGCCATTGAGCGCAGCGAGGTAGTCCATCCATCTGGGGGTGAGAGACCATGAAAGATGGAGATCACCCTTCCAAATGGCTTGCACAATAGTAGTGGAGTCGCTCTCGATCCAGATATTCTTCCAGTTGAAAATCTTTGCATAGGAGACGACATGAATGGTAGCAAGATTTTTTGCCTCCAGCGCAGAAGAATTTCCACAGCTTCCAAAGAGATATCTGAGGATCCGGTCCTGATGGTCTTTGAAAATTCCTCTGCATCCAGTAAGTCTAGGATTTTCCTTTGAAGCTCCGTCCACATTTACCTTAATCCATCCAGGAGGAGGTGCCTTCAAGAAAACTTCAATAGTGTAGCGTGGCTTCGGGAAGATTCCTTTGACACCAATTTGGTGAAGGGTTTCAAAATCTATGACAGAATTGTCACAACATTCTTTTTGGATCATAGCCGATTCCTTTATAGCTAGCAGAATCCTCATTTTACCTGTATTAATATTAAAAGAGTTATTGTTGAAAAAAGAATCATTTCTACCATACCATAGTATATGAAGAAGCTCCACAACAGTAGTAAGAAAGAGATTCTTGATTTGGGGAGATCTTGGGAATTCCAACATTCTTTTCAGTTGAGAGAAAATAAATGTATCTAAAATCCATCTGCACCAAAAAGGTCAAAGATGTAATGAAAAAGGGCCATAGCAGTATCACAAGATAAAAAAAGATGATTGATGTCCTCACGATGATGATTGAATAATATACATTTAGAGAAAATATTAAAGCCATAATATTGCAGGAAAACATCAGTTGGAATTTTTTGATTTGCAATACGCCACATAAGAGTAAGACGAGAAGGCTTGATCCAGGCTTTACTGAATTTGGACACCCAATTAAAATTTTCATCCTAATTAGGGAAGTGATAGCGATAAAATTTTTTAGAGTCTAACATGCCATTATGAGCAGGTTCCCAAACAAGGAGATCCTCATTAGAAGTGAAATAATAATTATCCAAAATCCCCTTGATAGGATTCGAAAGTTGAGAATCAGGGGAATTGATCATCTCCCTAATAGAGCAGTTCGGGGGATTAGGGGAAAAGGTATTAGGCATATCAGAAATGAGAGGGTATCCAGTCCAGTTATCAAACCATAAATTTAAAGAAGAATTCTTACTAACAATCCATCTAGAATTTTCCAAGATAGAGTGAAAAGAAGCTTTGATCGATGGCCAGATAGAAGAAGTCATGTAATTAGAAGAACCATACTTAAGCTTATCAAGGAATCGGGTTTTTGAGGAATCTCATGGAATGAGAGTTATTATGAATGAGGGACCAAGTGAATTTGGCCTGAAGGGCCTCATTAAAGATTTTAAGATTCTTAATACCAATTCCTCCATTTTCAATAGGTTTACAGCAAGTGGCCCAAGAGACCGTTACCAATTTCCTTTCCAGAGTGCTTCCACTCCAGATGAAATTTCTTATAGCTATATTTAATCTTTTTATCATCCCCAAAGGCCATTTGCAGACCATCATGGAGTAGAATAGCTTAGGGACAATAGTGGATTTAACAAGGCAAATTCTTCCAGCCATTGAAATGGATTTACCTTTCCAGGAAGAAAATTGCTTTTGAATTTGATCAACGATGCTATGAAAAAAACAAGCTTTGGGTCAACCCTAGAAAAGGGGTAGACCAAGATAAGTAAAAGGGAGGGATCCTTCCTTAACCCCTAAGAAATTGGTGATATGAGTTTTCCTATTAGAGGGGAAGTTTTTACCAAAGTAAATGAATGATTTTTTCCAGTTAATGGATTGGCCAGAAACCTCCTCATAGTGAGAAATTATGGATTTAAGGTTATTAAAATTTATTTTGTCTCCCTAAAGGAAGAAAATAATATCATCAGCATAGCGAAGGTGAGAGGGAGAATGAAGATTTCTAGAAGCAATGATTGGTTTGATTCTGCCTCCCTCAACATTGAGGGAGAGCAGTCTACTAAGATAGTCTTCAGCGATAGAAAAAATTTTAGCAGAGAGCGAGTCTCCTTGTCTAAAACCTTTGGAGAATTTGAAATATCCCCTAGGTGATCCATTAATAAGAATAGAGATATTGTCTGAGTTGAAGATGATATTAATTTTATTGATAAAGGAATCATTGAAGCCAAAACGGGAGAGGACCTTAAAAATGAAGGTTCAGCCAATCGTATCGAAGGCCTTAGTGATGTCCAGCTTAAGAGGAATATTCTGACCTCTAGTATTTCTGTTCAATAAATTAGTGGATTCTGAGGTGAGGCAAATACAATATTGTATAGATCTGCCTTTAATGAAACCAAACTGGTTCTAGGAGACAATTTTGTTGCTAATATTAGAAAGCCTATTAGCAAGGATCTTAGTAATAATTTTAAAGAGAGAATTTAAGAGGGAAATGGGATGGAAGAGGTGAATTTCATCAGCATTATCAACTTTAGGAATTAAAGTGAGGAATTTAGAGTTGAGAGCATGGGGGAGAACCCCTTTTTCAAAGAAAGATTTAACGAAATTACAAACATCATTTTGAAGGACATCCAAATGTTTTTGATACAAACCATTGTTGAAACAATCAGGACCTGGGGCACTGTCTGGATTTAGACCAAATACACTGTCCTTAATCTCATAATCAAGGGGGATGCAGTTGAGCAAACAGTTATCCTTAGAAGTAACCATGCATGGAATAATGTTTGGTAGGATATCTTTGTTGATGTTAGGACCATTGAAAATGTCAGTGAAGTAGGAAACAACATGATTAGCAATCTGTTCCTCAGAATCAATGAGATTACCCTCAACTCTTAAGATAGAGAGAGTATTATAAGCTTTCCTAACCCGTTGAAGAGAGTTGTAAAATTGGGTGTTTCTATCCCCATCATTGAGCCATTTAGCTTTGAAAATTTGCTTCTTTAAGTTATCTTTAAATTTTAGAGGAGAGATCAATTTTGTAGAGATGTTGATTTCATCCTGGGGGTCAGAATTGAAACTGGATAAAGTGTTATTATTTTGAATGAGAGAAAAATCCTTTTCCAAATCTTGGATATCTTTGTCAATTAAAATAGTTTTATCAGCACACCACTTTTTGAGAATGTTTTTAAGGTTTTTCAACTTAGTGGTGCACGCAAAGGCATCATTGTGATTTCCCATATTAGTACAGGAAGAATTGATAAGAGAGACGCAATCCGAGTCCGAAGACCAGGCCAAATTAAATCTGAAAGGAAAGGAAGGTTTCCGAGAGTTTTGAGGAAAGCTGACTAAGATCAGATGATGATCAGAAGCAAGTTTAGTAAGGTTAGCACACAAGATATGGTTATACTTATCAAGAGAAGACTCATTAGTGAAAGCTCTATCAAGTTTTCTCACCACCACGTGATTGTAGTGATATCTGTACCAAGTGAATTGAGCACCAGTAAGGTTAATCTCAATGATATTATTGCCTTCTATGGAAACTTTAAATTCTCTAGCGGAGATAGAGGAGATGGAGTGGCCAATTTTTTCAGAGGGTGAAAAAATAACATTAAAGTCCCCAACCAATACCCAGGGATCTTGAATCTTGGTACTGATGTCAGAAATCTCCTTCCAAAGAGATCATCAATCAAGGTAATTATTTTTGGCATAAACAAAGGTATTGAAGATGTGAGTGCTATCAAGGTAGTAATCGCACGTCAAAAATTGAGCAGAGAGACTAAATATGTTGACATTTTGTAGAGAGGAGTGATAGAAAATCCAAAGAGAGTCCACATAACCATTGTTATAAGAACCCAAGAAAGAGAAACCAAGGTTACACAGATGCGTGAATTTAGGGGAAAAGTTAACTTTAGGTTCAACAATGGCAATCAGCATAGGACAATGGGTAAAAATAAAACACTTCAAAACATTAAGGGTTCCAGGGTTTGAAATCCCCTGACAATTCCAGTAGAGAATATACATTTTTATTTACTCTTTGGGTCTGACCCCCCTTTCTTTTTATTACCAGAACTTTGACCTCTAGTTTTCCTAGGGGAAGTGGTTTTGTTGGTAGAACAGATTTTATCCTTTATGGCCATAGGAGAATCAGGATTGGCATTGTTACATCCTGCCTTAATTTCAGAATTAGTCAACACACATACAGGATTGATAAATGAAACTGGATTTAAAGGATCCAAGTCTGAAACTGTAGTAGCCACCAAAAAAGGGGGATTTCCATCCAAAATAGAAATCCCCTGATGAAGGGTCACCGAATCAGAAGCTGGATCTATTTCAGAAGGTTCGGAGATTGATGGATTCACATTAACCACAACATTGGAAGGATTCTTCATGGAAACAATGATGGAACAATCTGTATACAAGGCAGGATGGTTACCAGGAACAACAGACTGGACAATTGAAGATGAAGGATTGTTTTTGGCCAATGTCTCAGAGGGAACAACACTAGGTGTTGAATAGATATCCTGCCTAATGAATTCTATCTTTTCAAAAGAGCATTAGTCCTGAAGACATGCAGGTGAAATATCAGACATAGGAGAAGGAAGAGGGATATTGAGCTGGGTTCCAGGAGATGGTCCAACCATACAATTGGTCTCAATCCATAATCCATTGTGAGATTGATATAATGAATTAATCTTTTATCTATAATAAAGATTCATTCCTTAGGATTTATTATATGTCATATGACCTATCTTATAGTATAAAAAAATTATCATGCCTTTTTCTGTGAAGTATTACAGAATGCCAATTATTTTCTTATATTCTATTTAATTAACTATATTTCTTTCATTATCTCGTGATAGTTTCATCCAGCTTTCCATTTTAGTTTTCATATCCTTGGAATTATCCATTTAAAATATTCTTAAAACCTACTTAATATATTGGGAATGAGAGATGAATTGGCCATTCATTCCTTCTGTCACCTGTAAACCAAGAAAAACATCCGTGCACTAATCATTGACATTTTTAATTCACCATTCATGAATCTTGGGAAATAAGTGCACTATGCATCATCAGATCCACCAATTATTTAGTCGTCAAAGAATAATATTGTAATGAACTAACCCCAGACTCTAGTATCTGGTGCATTATTTTAATACATTTTCATGGTTACAAGGAATTATGTCTCAAAGGACCAATCGGATCAGAAGTCTTAGAAAATATATTACATACATGAACATTACATTACAATTTATAACATAAAACACAACATAAATAGTCTTTTATGAATTTCATTATTCACCTATCTTAACACTAAATATCAATCATAAATCACATCATGAAATCATGAAAAAATAAAACATAAGAAAGGGGTGAGCTCAGATGCTCAATAAGGATAATAAATATAGCGAAAGAAATCATAAATAAACATAAACAATGAAGGGATTGTATAAAATTGAAAACCAATACTTTTATTCATAATTTTAAGCATAATATGGTATTAATAAATCAAATAATTCCCTTTAAAATTTCACATGGATATTATAATGGTCGAATAATCACATGCAATATCAATAACTAATCTAATAATGGGGGAATTCATATTGCCGTACATCTGAAACATACCGTCCAGGCCTCAACCAAGGCATCTATAAATAAGTGGTTGTGACCTCATCCAAATCCATATATGAAAATAAATGGGCAAGGCCTTAGCCGAGTCCATATGTAGTTTGTCTCATTAAACCTACAGATGCATCAAAGGGCTATAGCGGGCCCCTCCCATAACTTACTAAGTACAATGCATTCCTCGTATTAAAAGGGTGATACATAACATAAACATGCGTATTAAAACACCCATTAAAAATTTAAATACTTTAACCATAAAATACGAATTGTATTAAAATATCCCATCCATAGTCAAACATATTATAACTCATTCAGTATAATATTGAATATTGTATTCTAATAAATTAACCTCATTCAAGAATAAAATCTAATAAAGGATATTGACATGTATGAAAATAATCAGAAAAAATCATGAAATGAAATATCACTTGTTTTTTCTAGAAAAGTTTTAAAAGTCATAAAATATATCAAATATGCAATTTAAAAGAGATTTTTGTATCAAAATTTTCAAAACAACATTGAAACATTTGAAAACAATTAACATTTTAAAATAATAATTTCCATATAAATAAATACATAAAATTATTTTGGAAACATGGACATTAATTAAAAATATTTTGGAAAAATAAAACCTTAAAACATTCAAAATGATATTCTGGTTAATGAATACCTTCCACAAAAACATAAAATATTCATTTTGATTTTTTTAATGAAACATGGTCAAGTATTATAAATATTTCCTAGTTAATTCTTATACAAAAATAATCTCAAATAATAATTTTATTTTGGAAATTACCATTACCTTTGGTATGATACTCTCCATTTGTGTTCAAAACTCCTATATAATGTTTTTAACATATTAATAACTTATATCAAATTCATAATAATTTTTTTGATTGAGTATATTATTCTTTCATGACTTAATATTAACCGTTTATTGACAATTCCAAGTCAGTGCAAAATTTCGGGTAATAATCACTTTGATTATCGTACGTGTTTTGGCTTATTATTCATGATCATATTTCTTATATCATGATTTAAATACTTTAGAATAGTATAATATTATTTATATATCATATATATTCATAATATATATATATATAATAGTTAGATATATGAAATGGAAGACACTGCTCATGGAGACGGTAAGTCGTATGTACGAAAGAATGTTTTTTCAGTTTTCTTATCATAAGGAATGGAAGTATGTGAATGAAATATATGTATATATATATTATTAAATTAGACTTATTAGGTCATATATTTTATATTTATGCATAATATATATATATATATATATATATAATCATTCATGGATGGTGGACATGGAAGATGAGTCTCATCACGTCGTTGAGATGGTAAGTCATACGTACGCACGAGTGGCGGCATAATTTATGTAATGATTAAATGGTTTGCAATTGCATGGAATATTAATTTTATAGAAATTTTATCATGTTATATTTATTAATTAAGTCATTTATATTCATCATTATACCCGTAGAAATAAAGTATAGATAAAAACAGTTTTCACTACAGTGTTGAGACGGTAGGTCGTATGCATGTACGCATGGTGATATTGTTTTTCATAGGATGGTTAAAAGGAGGAATATAGTTTTACCACAATAATTAAAAAATCTCATCACATATTATATTATGTAGTTATTATTTTAGTACGGTAAAAAAATTTGAATGTGTAAGTAGAATAAGAAAAGAACATTGAATGATAGGATATAATGATTACCTCTTCTTCGGGTGTCTCGTTTTAATTTTCACAAAAGGTGTCCTTATGTTAGTTTTCATCCCAAAAGGTGGATTATAGGATAATGTTATGGATGTTGGGAGGAGGTTTTTCTGGGTTTTGGATGATCCATATTGATTTGGAGGTGTTAATTAAAGAGACGGAGTAGTGCCCTTTTATAAGAGAGGTTAGGGGAACATTAAGAAAATATTTAAATATTAATTTATTATAAATTGATTTTCTTATTATAATAGCTCCTGGGTGATTTAACTATAGTAAAATATGGGTATGGGTATAAATTCTATAGTAAAATTATTTTCAGAAAAGTTTAGGTCATGAAATTAACCATATCTTTAAGGGTTAACCCTTAGTTAAAAAGTTTAACACCTACCTTGTCTTCTTGTATTTTTATACTATAGGGTTAATATAGTTACTATAAAATACCCATATAAACTCAAGTGAATAATTAATTAATATTTTAACATTTTATAATTCATTTGGAAGAATCTTATATTTTTAGGTTTCTTATATCATTTAATAAATTCGTATTTGTTTTAAAACTAATTTTTGTCAATTTTGACACTATTTAGTAATTGATTTTTTGTTAAAGTGATAAAAACAATATTCAAAACAAATGAATTAAATAAAATATAACATGTCATAGGCATCTATTAAATTTATAGATGTTTTAAAAACATTCCAAATACATTTATTTAAATATTTTAAATATCATTTATTTAATTTTTTACATTAATAACCCAAATACTGCATCATTATTATGTCATAAATAAACATAATTATATAATGTATAAAAATTAAAAATAAAATACCATGATTTAGGAAATATTTTTAGTTTTATAATTACTATTTATAGTTTAATATATTACTTATATTTCTCTAATTATAGTTGATTTATTATAAAGAAACATGTTTATGTTATATTTCCCTTTACTTTAAATTAATTATTATAACACGTCATTTTCAGATCCAATGTTCCCCATGTGGTCATAAAAAAGACCTACGGATACTCATGGTCGTCCATATATCATCAAATAGGATTTGGACATGTTTTATTTTATTTTAATATTATTATAATATTATATTTTACCCTTATTTACAAGATTTACCCTTCAACCATAGTAAATAAAAATAATTACTGAAGGAACTATTCATATTGTAAAAAAATAAAAGGTACCTATTTACAAAAAGACGTCAAAGGATAGGGTGAGAAACACATCTCATGGAATAAACCCACATAATCAAGGGATGATACTTTCAATCTATAACATATTAGGTTTAATACTTGGTTATCCATAATCATTACAAAAATTCTATGGGGTTATTATTTACATATCCTCAAAATCTATCTTTGGATTATGATCCCTAATCTAAGCTTTCTAAATCTACTTAAAACTGCTTTGTTAAATATGTATTGATGCCAACTATAATACCATGACCCTAGAAGAACATAGTTTGTGAATAATTTTAATTCATTTCCATGATTACAAGGAATTATGTCCTGAAGGACTGATCATTTTATATGTCTTGGAAAATGGATTATGTACATGAAAATTACATTAAAATTTATAGCATAAAACAAAACATATATAATCCTTTGAGAAATTCATTATTCCCCTAGCCTAACCCTTCATATCAATCATAAAAAACTTATTAGCATTGTGGGTAAATAAAACATAATAAAGTGGTGAGATCAAATGCTTATTAAGGATAAAAAATATAGAGGAATCTATCATAAATAAGCATCAACATTTAATGAAATTTATAAAACTGAACAAAATAATTTTAAACATAATCGACACCATTAAATGGAAAGAATAAATCAAATTATTCCATTTAAAATATTACATGGATATTCTACTTGTTAGATAATCAAATGAAATTTCAATAACTAATCTTGTAATGATTTAATGAATAATGTTAGACATCTGAAACATAACTTGAAGGCCTCGGCCAAGACATCTAAAAATAATTGGTTATGGACTTGTAAAAATCCATATAAAAAACAAAATGTGCAAGGCATCAGCAATGTCAATATCTAGTTTCTCTCATGAGACATACTGATGCATCGGGGGTCTATAGTGGACCCCTCATTTCACTTACTATGTCCAATTCATTCCCCATAGGAAAAGTGTGAAACAAAGCATAAACATTCGTATTAAAATTAACATATGGAATGTCAATAATTTAACCATAAAAAATGAATGGTATAAAAGTATAAAATCAATAGTCAATCATATCATAACTCATTAAATACAATATAGAGGATGGTATTGTAATAAATCAACCTCAATCATGAATAAAATCCAGTAATGGATATTAACATAGATGAAAATAAATAATAAAACCCTTTGAGAAAAATATCCCTTGTTTTTCTTGAAATCATTTAAAAGTCACAAAAATTATAAAATATATTATTTAAAAGAGATTTTTAATCAATGTGTCCCTTACAACATAGAAACTTTTTTAAGGAATTAACATTTTAAAACAATAATGTCCAGGTAAATAAATCATTAAAATCATTTTAAAAACATGGAAAATAATTAAAAAGATTTAGAAAAATAAATCTTTAAAACATTTAAAATTATGTTGTAGTTAAATATTCCCTTGCATAAAAACATAAAAAATTTATTTTGAATACTATTTTATGAAACATGGACATGGATGATAAATATTTCACAGTGAATACTAAAAAATAAATAATATTGGATAATAATGAAATTTCTGAATTATCCCTTACGTTAGGTCTCATACTCTTTGTACTTGTCTGAAACTGTTGTATAATGTTTTTAAATGTATTATAAACTTATATAAAAATCATAATAATTTGAGGATATTATATATGATTATTTTATGACTTTATATTACCAATTTATTAACAATTCCACATCAATGAAACATTTCTCGTAATAATCTATTTATTTTTCTTATGTGTTTTGACTTGTTGTTCCTGATCATATTACGTGGATCATGATTTACATTCTTACAGATTGTATAATATTATTTATACATCATATATATTCATAATAAACATAAATATAATATATATATATATATATATATATATGAAATGGAACACACTGTTCATAGAGATGGTATATTATACATACGCATTAACACAATTTATATTTTCTTATCATATGAAATGGAAGTTAATGACATATATGTACATAAATACATACATACATACATACATACATACATACATACATACATACATACATACATACATACATACATAAATATATATATGTATATTCTTCCAGTAGCCTTAATATGGCAAATATTTCATAATTATTCATAATATATATTTTTTATAGTTATTAAAGGATGGTGGAAGTGGAAGAATAGTTTCATCGGGTCGTGGAGACGGTAAGTCATACATACGCATGATCGATGATATCGTTTCCTTACTGGTTAAATGTAATGGAATTGGATGAAATAATAATTTTAATGAAATAATATAATTTTATATTTATTATTTTAGTCATTTATATTCAGCATCATACCAGTCAAAATAATGTATTGATGAAAAATAGTTTACACCACGGTGTAGAAATGGTAAGCTGTATATAGGCACACATGGTGATTTTTTTTTCATATGATGGGTGAAAAGAGGAATATAGTTGTCCCATAATCATAAAAACATATTAGAGGATATTATATTTTGTTGTAATTATTTTAGTATGTTAACAACTGAAGAAGAGGAATTATAAGAAGAAAAAAACTTTTAAAGATGGGATAAAACAATTACCCTTTCTTCTACTATCTCCTTTTTCATTGTAGAAAAGTACTCATTAAGATGGTGTTTTCTCTAATGGGTGGCCTCTAGGGTGAATTTTGGGATGTGGGTAGGATATTTGTGTAGGCTTTTTCCGATCCAAAGGGTTTTTTGGTGTTAATTAATGAGAAAGAGAAGAGCCCTTTTATAAGAGTGGTGTGGGGAAAATTAGGAAAATATTGAAATATTAATTTATTATAAATTTATTATCAGTTTATAATAGATAAAAAGGGATTTATTTAAATTATACGATGATTTTGTGACTAAATCCGCTCATAAAATAATTTTTAGGCCAGTTTAGGTCATTAAATTAACCTTATCATTTGGGATTGCCACATAGTAAAATAGTTTAACTCTTACCCTATTTTCATGTATTATTATATTATAGGGTTAATATAGATACATTAAAATAAAAAGAGAACCACATGTGAATAATTAATTACATTTTTAACATTATATAATTTAGTTTTCCAGTTATTATAGTTTTAATATTTTTAAATCAAATAATAAAATATCAGTTGTTTTAAAAATCATTTATGTCAATTTTCACAATATTTAGTAATTGATTTATGTTAAAGTAATAAAAACATTATTACTTCAAAAAAATTAATTATATAAAATATTTAATTTCATATTAATCCATAAAATTCATTTATCATACAAAATTTTTCAAAGTACATTTATTTTAATATTTTTAATGTCATTTATTTGATTCTTTCATTAATGAGGAAAATACGACATCATTATTTTGTTATAAATAAATTTAAATATTCAATTCCAAAAAAATAGAAATAAAATACCATGATATTGGAAATAATTTTATATTTCTACTGAAAATTTATAGTTTAATATCTCACTTATATAACTTCAATTACAATTGGATTAGTAATAAGATACGTGTTTATGTTATATTTCCCTTTAATTTAAATTAATAATTATAATATGTCATTTTCTCACCCATGTAGTTCCATGTGGGTCCTAAAATCTACCTAATTATGTTCATGGTGGTCCATATATCATCCAATTGGATTTGGATATGTGTTAGGGTAGTTTTATATTATTATAATATTATTTGTTTCCCTTATTTACTAGATTGACCCTTTAACTATGGAAAATAAAAACAATTACTGAAGTAACTATTCATATTATCCAAAAATAAAATATTCCAATTTATACAACTTTAATCTTATGATTTAAAATATGAAATCCATTTTACAGATTCAAAACACAGAATTGGCAGAAATTAATTTAAAATTAATTCTCGTTTTCAGAACCGGAAAGTGGGTTTTTAAGAAGTAAAAATATCAAAAGAATAAAAAGTGATCATGTCCAATTTCAATATGAAATTATTAAAATCAAACATAATTTTATTATATTATAAAAACATAACCCAATTTAAATTTAAAACTTATAAAAAATATCTTATATCTTTATAAAAAATTTAGATGAAAAAGCATTTTTGAATTAAAATTCTGTATTTTTCACTATTCATTAATATATGAATATTATAAGAAAAACACAAAAAATATATCCAAATTTTTTTACATCCTTCTTCTTAATAATAATGTATTTTAACAAAATTTAATATATAAAAGTGACAAATATTGTATTTAAAGAGGTTTCTCCATTAAAATAATGAAAAATACATTTTTGTAAAATACTTATTTTATCTAAAAAATTGAATTTGTACTTATTTTATATCTAAGAAAAACATAAGACGAATGTTAAAATTATATGGGAAATATAAAATTTAAAATTTTCATAATAATACTCATAACTACTTTTTAAATGGATAGTTTGATAAGTCATGGTGCCCTCAAACTCAGTGTTGGGTGTAGCACAAGATATTTATTTAAAAAAAAGCGTACCATGTAAGATTGGGGTGTTACTACCATCACCAGTATCCTTTTAAAATAAATGATATTAATGTACATATTTTAATCAAATCCACCACAATAAAAATAGAGTATCTTAAAAAACATATCTAGCCTTAAATATCATGCTCTTGGTGCTTGTTTCATCGCATATAACTCCTTCTCCAAATGATAAAATCTGTTCACATTTTAATGAATAAAAAACAATCGAGATGATCTATTTAAACTTTTTCTTCTATAAACCCATTAATAAATTCAGATTAGATATCTATTTGGAAGACATTAATCTTTCTTTTCACTTTTATAGAAAATAATAATCTAATTTTCTCCATCTTTAAAACTGGTGAAAATGTTTCATCAGCATCTATACCCTCTATATTAGAATATCATTTTCCCATTTGTTATCCATTGTTTTGAATCACTACTCCATATTGATTTATCTTATTGTATAATAGACATTTATTCCTGATGAAATTATTATATTTTGTCCTCAAAACAATATCTCATGTATAATTTTTCTCAATTTAGTCAAGCACTTCATTCATATCCTAGACCCAACAGTCATATCCCACTACTTCCTCAAATATTTAAGGCTATAAATGTGATAATAATGGTGCTTTTTGTAGTCTTAATCATCCTTGTCTGCATATGTGCTGTTTGATCACCAATATTGTTCTATCTATCAATTTCAAGTCATATCTTTTATCATGGTATAGATACTCATTTGTTCTCTATCTTTTACTTATCTTAATATTATTACAAATTAGCCTTTGGAATAGTTAGATTAATTTATCTTCTTATCTCTTCAACACTATCCTCCTAATACTAACTGTATATTTTCTGAAGAGTTTTGTCATTGTCTATTATGGTTACAATTTTCATTTTAACTACTATTCTTATATTCTTTTTGTAGAATTTATATTCATTTATTTTCCTCGAGAAGTCATGAAATATCCTATTATATCCATTGTATTTAAACTTCATGTGTTTATCCTTATTGAAAATGAAAAACTTACTTCCAAAGACACAAAAGTACATAAATATTACATTCCTTCCATACCATATCTCATATAGATTCATCTCTTCATTTAGACAAAATAATTCCCTATTTTATGTGTATACTAATGTCATCACTACTACATTCCAAACATCTCTATACGGTCTTTCTCAATTAGAATTTATATATATATATATATATATGTTGTCGATAATTCCTTTTCTTCTCTCAACTAATCCCTTTTTTTGGATTTTTTAATATAAAAACATGGTGCCTTATCCTATAATTCATAAGATAATCCTCCACTTTCATAATTGATAACTCTGTTCCATTATCTATTCAGATCATCAGGATTCATGGACTACCATATTTTAAAATTATCATCGACAATTTGTTATGAAAATAAAAACCTCCAATTTGTTGGTGATGATTTAACCCCGGAAAATTATACTAAAATAAATAATTAAGAGAACATAATATCTTTTCCCCTTAAAATAAGGTGGTGAAATAGGTCTTTACATACCAATATTCACCAACTAAATCACTTCTTAACCTTTTACCTATCTCCTTATATGACTTTTTAATGATCTTCACTTTTTACAAGAATTTTAATGTATGGGTATGATAACATGACAACCTAGAGAGATCATGATAATCATCACATCTCACTCGATATTCCAATGATGTTTGTATTATATTACCAAGACATTTATGCCATAACTTATTTTCTACATCTTTGGTAAAAAATAACATATCCTCTTCCCCACTTACAAGGTTGATATTTCCCTTTTTATGATTTCCTAAAAAATTATTACACCATCATATTTCGTATGGATAAATAATTTCTTTCCAAAGTATATAGAATTTATTAAGTCACCCAGTTAACTTATACATAGCATGTTGTGACTAGAACCATCAACTACCAAGACATCTGCACATCTTATGTCTTCTCCCCAAAACAGGAATTTTCTATAGACAATAATTTTCAAGACTATATGATTACAAAATAGTATAAAACTTTAATTTTTGTATCTAATTTATATCACCAATTCTGTATTTCCTATCATATGAGAGGTTCATCCACTATCAATGTTCCATATTTTAGTGGGATCCGATACTTTAAAATCAGTTTTTGAAACCACTGAATTTCTATCTTTCTTTTTTTATCCATGTCATTGACTTCATACATAGTGTAGATTGATAATATTTATCTTACTCTAAGTATGAAAGACCAATAACATCTTGAAATGGTACAAATCAATTTTTCATTTTATGCTCATTTTATGATACATTGAATTGCTTCTTGTGATCACATTCATTCTGCTTTGTCATATTTCTCTACATTTTTTGTGAATTATCATGCAATGTACCTGAATCCTCAACAAATATAACAATGACCATGAAATTATGTTCAATAATATTGAGTTATGTATGGATTGCTATGATGGGAATATTCCTTTCACTACCTCTTCGATATTGAGTAAATATTTTGTGAGTGTCCTGTCTTTCTAAAATAATATTATTTCATGTGGGGTGCATTCTATTATTGTAATACTTCAATGCTAGTTCCCTCATGCTTTATCTGAATCTATTTATTAATCATTCCCAAATCAATCATCAATCACATAGCATTTTCTTATGGTCTGACTTTAACCGTTACTTTTATCCATTTTCGATCGAGCCTCATCCAAGCCTTGGTCATATAGATTTGACTGTTTCTCTTGTTTGGGTATACCTCTATGCTACACACACATCTTTTTTGTTTCCCTAATTATCTAATTTCCCAACGTAATTATGAGATTCAAGAGTATGCCTGAATACTCAAAAAAATTGTTGGTTGAAGAATTCCTCTTTATGTTTTTCAATATGGTTGATTTGACATTTTTAGTGTTAGTTAAACTATATATATTTCATTTATATTAATAGATTACAATTTTTTACTCTACATAAATTTATGGTCCCTCTATTAATTAAGACATCAATTTTTTTAGTATCTTCATTCAGCATAGACATCTCTTCTTCTGACTAGTATATATAAATCTTGTAATGAGGAACCAATTTGTTGTATTTATTCGTTTTGGATCTCCAAACATCTATTTTCAAAAGAGAGGCTTCTAATTAAACTTCATTGGCAGGTCTTACTTCAACTTATCCTTATCCATTATAACTATCCTCCGTTGTATGGTAATTTCTGATAACATCCATAGTAGAATTTTCTTCATGATCCTTAAAGCCCTCCAACTCTTCTTCCTCAGATTCTTCTGAACTGCCATCTTCTTTTGAAATTAGACTCTCCTTTTTAAAGACTTTTTTTATAAAATTTTCCTTACCTTTCATATATACAAAAAAATATTTGTGGGAATTTCAACTTCATCCACTTCATATTATTTAAAGTACTTGGTGAATCGTTTTTTAAGATTTCAAAACATTTAGGATCACAATAATGAAACTAGTAGTTTCCCTTTGAACTTTCCTTTTCATCATTGATTTTTTGAGGAATGGAATGATATCACCACCTATGTCTCTTCTTCCCTCAGAATATATTCAATGGTTAGATTTTTCATGGCCTTAAATTATAGTTTATTTAACTTCTATTTTTCTACATACTCATTATCTTTATTTCTCATCTATAGTGAAATAATTGAATTGTTCAAGCTATCAAATATCATCTCCTTTGAATCTTTATGTTACATTAAAGAAACTCCTAGATTTAACCGAGGTGGAAGTAATATTAGAATGCACTTAATATTATTTTCATGTTAAATAATTTCTATGAGATGACAGATATCTTCCACATCAACAATTTCTCAGTGAAATAATGCATCAATATACACATTATGGTGCATTTTGGGATCCTCAAACTTCTTCTGTAAAACCTATACCCCTGTTTCTCTTAATTTTTAGTGATCCTTATAAATTTTCACCATAATTTCCCACATAGAATGTATTTACATAAACACCATTACCATTTTATATATTTCATTTGATAGGTCTCCCAATAAATAATTGATTTCATTTTTGTCAACATCCAATTCCCTTCGGTCATTTTCTGATAAACCACCAGTGTTAATATTTGGATCCAATTCCCTGAATAGATACTATAAATACATCCATTACTAATGTTCATATGTAGTTTTATATATGATTCTTCCTTAATTAAAATTTTTTAACATAAAATATCGGAACCCCATTGTGATTGAAAACCTCCATTTCATATACTGAGAGAGAACAAATGACTTTTATCCTTTCCCTGCAACACTAATTATTAGCTTGACTATGTTATATAACCTGAGAGGGGTGTGATTCAGGGTATGAAATATTAAAAAAACAGACCCATTGCATGATATTTTCTCTTTAAACAAAAAACAATTCTCTCTATCTCCATTTTCAATGGTTGAATAGTAATTAAATCAATCACGAGACACATTGATTTTATTCTGTTCAACCACAATAGGCTGCATCCAGGGAGAATACCACAATGATGTTCTGATTTACCAAATACACTATGTATCAAATCCAAAATACAAGGTTCAGAATAGATCACTTCTACACCCTGGCTCACTCCATTTACAATGTATAGAGCCATCTCACTACTTCCCATGGGTCACTCCCTATGTCCCTTTAAATGGATCACTTCTGGTGAAAAGGAACACCTTTTTCTTCAACCTCTAATAAGTAATATAAAAAGGATTCACACTCTATTTATGGACATGTAGGTCCCTTCATTTTCAATGATTAATACATCCCCATATTTAGATATATTCTCTATTGAAGTTCCATTTTATCCTATGGGTGAATACCACATTACTATATATGTATTGGGAAGTAACTTCATAACAGGTTTTTGATGTTCATTGCTTTCTCAATCCACACTAACTTCACAAAAATAACTAATTATCCTCATGAATATACCAAAATTGAGAACCCACTAATATATTGAAGCTCACATTTTTCACGAAGCACAACCCGCATTCACGAACCATCCATCTATCACGAAGCTCGTACATTATCACAAAGATCAATTTTCCTTCTTGAAGCTCAAAAAATTCTGTTTTATTTTTATAGCCATCACAGACTTCCTTTACTCACAAAATATTTTTCAAGAGATACATTTTTTGTACCAAATTTGCGAATAGATAGCCTTTAAATCTTTGTTTTTTCTAACTGATATTATAGTGGGGGCATATGACTATTTATAGTCATTTCATTCAATTCCAAAATTTTCCATCCACATCATCACCATTTCATGATGTTCTACTATTTAGTTTCCAATGCTCCAAATATTTTATAAGCACCATTGGAATTTCTTGTTTACAAAACTTCTAATAGTCACAGAGATTATATTTAAGTCATCTCACATTTGTGATGCTCATTCATAATTACCCATTCCTTCGTAAATCCTAGTATCCTAAAACCCATGCATTTTCCATAATTTTACAAGGATTTAAAGGAAATAAAAATTTTAAAATACTAACCATACTCAAATTTTTAGAATAAATTTTTTTCAAACACTATTAAATGGTGTCACCTTGTCTATATAATTTTCTGTACCACTTCAAGTTCATCCATTCAATTTTCATGGATATTTTTCAACATTTTGTGTCAACAATATCTATGAAACTACAGAAATGACCAGGGTAAAATTATTTAAAAAACAATAGCAAAATAACATGAATATAAACTTGAGGGATTTTTTCGAACATATATTTTCTTGTATTATTAGTTACTAAAATAATTCCTCAAATATAGAGAAATTATCTTGAGATAATATTCTATATTATTACCATTATTTATTATTATATCAATGAATGTTTCCTACCTATAAGATTTATTTCTTTGATACCATTAAAATTAAACTAATCATGTACTTTTGTATGATCAATGACCTCAATCACACTATAAATATCTTCACTTTTTCATCCAATTCTATATCTTCACATTCTACTAATGTTCTTCCACTTGGAAACCTAAATGTGTATTATTCATCATGAACTTTATACTTCTCTTTCTCCCTTATTAATGTGTTATTTTACAAACTCTTTTACTCTATGGGTTATTCAATTTTTTTCAAACATAAATCCTTTTATTTCTATGGTCATGTTTTAATTGTGTGGATGTAATTTATTTAATAGGGGAGAATATAACACCCAGAAATTCTAATAGAATAACATTCTATACAATAGTGCATGTGACACAAAATATAAGGTCTAAGAGGGAATATATAATATTGATTCCTTATAATCAATTAAATATTTTAAATAAATATAATATATTATAATGCTTTCAATTCCAGAAACACGGAGTTAGATGTCATTACACACAACAATGAGTTTCTCCTAATTCTTTCATTAGATGCAAGGCTGAGTTTTATTGAAAAATAGTATATCACTAGTACTATTATTTAATTTCAAAATTATCCATTATCCATTGGAATGAAAGTTGATAATAGGATTAAGTAACATATGAAAAATTTTATTTTACACACATTTATTTTATATCTACTGATTATAAATTAAATTAGATTCATTTAAAAGAAAAATAAATATTTTCTGAAAACATATATTTTCATAAGATACAGTTTAATCAGGCTTTAAGAAAATAATTTAAAATGAATTTAAAACAATTTTAGAAAATATATTTGAAAAATTAAACTTCGTTTTTTAAACACTAAACATAGAAGTTATCTTAGGGAGAGTTTTTGATATTTTTCTGAGACGTTTTAGTTATTGTTGAATGGTTAGAAAAAGTTAGGATTTTAATTGAAAGCTACATTTTTTATAAATAAATTATAATGATGAATTATATTTTGAATTATTTATAAAATAATAATATTTTAATATTAAGTCAATTAATAAAATTTATATCATTTTAATCATTTATGTATATAATTTAGAAATAAAATATTGTTAATATTTTCAACATTTTATCTTTTAAAACCCACTTTCTATTCTGGTCAGCAAGATTAATTTTAAATCAAATATAATCAATTATGTGAATTAAATTTGGAAAAATATATTCCAAATTTTGAATCAGAATAATTTTTAAATTATAATCAGTTCAACTTAATTTTAGTTAATAATATTATTGAAAACATAAAAAATTAATTACAATGAATAATGATAGAAATGAGTTTACTAAGTGGTTAAACATAGAATATATGGTGTATAAATGACCCAAAACATATCCAAAACAATATTTTAGGCCCATTAATCGACCTTATACCATATATAACAGAGAATATACCATTATTGGGGATTGGAGACCAGAAAAACCATGAGTGGAATTCAATCTTTAAAAATTTACAAGTGTGCCACACACCTCACTTCTAAAAGGCCGCATACTATCATCTCAACTGCACACCATAAAAATAATTTATATTGGATATTTACTACCAAAAAACTCCCAAACATCCATATACTAATTCTATAAACATTAGTTTTTTCATAAATAAATCCTTTGATGGGTTTAGTGAAAACCTAATGGAGGTACCTGAAGAAAGAAAAAATTCTCCGACAAATGTCATTATATTACTTATTTCTCAACCTCCTTCAATTTTTATTATAGCATGATGATATAATAACATAATTATATTGTATATATTTTTATATTTTTATATTAATGGTACAAACTACAACCACATATACTTTTATTATATTGGTTACGAAATCATTATTTGTGTGTATGGCATACTACAACTTCACGAACTGATGTCATTTTTATTTCCATGATCACCACTTAAGGATGGAATAATGAAAGAAATTATTTTTTATAAGAAGTATAATATATTTTCTAATATTATTATTATTATTTATTTATTATATAACACAAACCTTCAAGACTTCTGTTTTGTGGGAATATGTAATTGTCGATCGTGTGTACGAAGGACTACCATCAAGTGAAGTGATGTGATTTCTGTATGAAATACATGAAATTTATGATTTATGAGTTTAATAAAAATATTTAATATATATTTCATAAAAAATATAATGGAATTATAAAATAAATAAATATAATTATGTTTTTCTATTGTTCTATTTGAAAAGATAATGGAAATAATTTCCACATGTATGGATAACCTATTACCTCCATAAAATATGTATTTCATTTACTATCACTTAATATTATCGAATATTGTAAATAAAAAAAATATTATATATATTATATTTATATCATGAATATTAAAATGGATATGATATAAATAATAAATATTCCTAAGAACCAACATATTCTTGATAAAGAATAAATGAGAAAACAAATAAGTTAACACTCAAACGATGGAAATAATGAATGATTATTTACAAAATTATAAAAATATAATAATAAACGTTCATATATGATATTATAAATACCAATATGTTTTTCTAATAGGTTAATGACATGTTTAAAACTACTAAAAAGTGTTAGAACACATTTAATCAAAAGGAATCATATAGTAAGGTATTTCGTATCAATTTCATTTCATTGAGGAATATTGTATTATGAATCTTCTAATTTATTTTATATTGTATATATATTATCCCATTGACATGGAATATCATGAATAATTATTATTTAGGTTACATTAAGATTCAATTTGAACAATCTCATCCATTAGGATTTACTTGAAAGGTACCAATTGGTATAAATTATACTAAAATCAAAATTTCTTTTGTGATGGTTAACATTATTTTCAAAAAAGAACATTCTTGTAATAATTTTTTCATTAGACACAAAATTTATTTAAAATATCTATATTAATGTATGATGGATGCAAATATTTCCTAAACTATATGCCATTTTTACATACAATGTTTACATTGAATGTTATTTAATTAATTTGAAAATTATTGATAACCTAGTGTTCATTTCCCAATAATGATATTTTAATATGAAAATTATTTTTATGAATTAAAAATACTATTAGATAAATGTGGTACATTTTCACATAGAGTTATGGGAGGGGCATCAAATTAATATAACCCCATCTCTGCATCAACAGGTCCCATGAGTCAAGTATGTTTTTTAAATTCAATGGGATTATACCATTAGTTTTATATTATATGGATAATATATCTAGAAATTAAATGTTTTCTGGTGCTTGATTCATGAATCCAAATAATAAATCTTTTCCTTTAGTGAGATTTTATCTATTATTATTATTAATGAGATTTTTTTCAATGAAATTATAAATGGATTAATTTCATTCTCATTTTATTGATTAAATGGAATGTGTTTATGTAATTTTACATCACATATTTATTTTGTTGGTCATATTATTTAAATTTAATGTGAGTTTAGTTATTTAACTAGACATATTTAGTATGATTGTTGACTTGTGATAGCTTTCTTTTTACATATTTCTTACTAAGAATTTGATCTCATCCTTAAATTTTTATATTCCCTAGGAATCCATTTTGTGTGAAATGATTGATATATAATAATATTTTAGAAGTAATAAAGATATTTTTTTTTAAAAAAATTATGTTTTAAATTGTGTATTAAAATGAAATATGGACATATTATAGGTATCTAGTTTACAAAGACTAAAAAACTATTTTGTACATTATGATTTAATTTCGTTTATCTTATACCAAGGTAATGATAATAATAACTGGCTAAAAAAATCGTGGGGTGGGGTTTCTATAATTTCATTTTATTCAATATAATTAATTTTCACAACATAAATTTATTCTAAAAAGTTCACACACTATACTAACACACACTTATAGAATTAATTTCATTATAATAATAAAAAATCCCCAAAAATGTAATATATCCTTTAATGTAAAATAAATTAATGAAATTCATATTTTTATACCCCCTAACCTTGATAATAAAAATAAATTTATAGAAATATAGGTGATTGTTTCACCATATAATTTACTCTAATGGATTTATTAAAATCTCCAATCATCATCATCTTTTTGTGAAATATATACATTTTAGTGGATTAGTGAAAACATCTACTATTTCATTCATTTTACAATCAATATAAAGATTCTAAAACACCTTTCTCCACCAGTTAACTAATGATGAGATAGTTTATAAAAATTTTCCATGATAAATATTACTGAACTCAACATCTTGATTAAATAATGACACTCTGATTATCAAATCTTACACATTTTTTGGCCTCTGGGAAGCTTCTCCTCTCCCCTCGGCAACGACTAGCGTTTTCCCATCGGTCTCGCTTCTCATTCCCTCTCTGGAGTGATTTGGTCTCGAGTCGGCTTCCTCTGCATCGTCTCGGCGTAACACGGCTTCACCAGATTCCTCTAGATCATCTCATTGTCCGGAATCCTACGGATCTTCTCGGCACGCAGCCTTTTGATGGTGCGAAGCAGTGGGTTTTCCTCTTGGTTCAGCGGTGTATTCGGTCTCAGTGAAGACATTTCTCACAGAACACCGGATTCATCTCGGTTTGGGTTTGCGCCATCGTGTCTGAGTGCGGCTTGATTCGGCATGGCTTGGTCTATGTGGATGGTGTGTAGTGAATCCGACTTTGGTTCTATCTAGAATGGCCTGACAGCACCTTGGCGTGGCTATGGTGATGGTTGATGATGGATCTGAGTGACCCAGAGGGGGGAGGAAATGGTCTCCAGAGTGTTTGTGGAGTTTTTCAGGTTTGATGGTTTTTTGATGTTTTATTTGGTTGATATGGCTGTGTTTTTTTTGATCTTCTGGTTGTTCTTATTTTTCCGAGTTGGATTTGGTGATGCGCTACTCTTCTAGCATCGGTTCTGCAATGCAGACAATGATGGTGATGTTTTGGTGATGGTTTGAATGGTTTGATGTCATGGTTTAGTTTTGTGGTGATTTTTTGTGGTTCAATTTTATTGGAATGGAGATGCACCTGGATTTGACCACATGGATCAGGCCTCAGAGAGGTTATAGAGCTAGCAATTCGTCATTGAAGTGCTTGACAGATTTGGATATTTGAGAGGGTATGGTGTCAGCCATCGGATCAGGCCTATGCTTTGACACATGACACTTTCTTGCCGTTCATCCTTGCAATGATGGAGAGCTTTATCATGATTTTATGCTGGGGAGGGGTGCTCTATGTTGTCTGTTTGATTTGTATCTCTTGACCTTCAAGTGTGATTTTTTTAAGTCCATGATCTCTATCTGGGTTCTCCCCCTTCTTCCCTTAAAAGGGGGTTTGATTATAATAAAAAATTTGAAGGCCTTTGGGCCATTGGATGGATGATTATCAAATATTATAAGAAGTAAAAACATCACATTCATGTTGAGATCTTATATCCGATTCATTATCCAAATATATTGGGTTTTCTATAGACTTAAAAAACCATTTTCCTCTTCAATAGTAACTTTTATAGTTGATATTTTATTAGTTTTTTATAATGAAACACAATTTTCTTTGAGAAATAAAACTCTACTGGTTAATGGTCATCTATTATCCACATTTCTATACAAATAGATATAAATGTATACAAAACGATTGTTCCAAAAATGTTTTATCATATTTCCATCAATAAATATTGATTATATTGATCTATCTACCTATCAACATTTCATACAAATGAATTTTTTCATTTAGTAAAAATTAAAACTGGGCACAATGTGTAACATCACACATATAACCCAGTTGAAAAAATTGATGATCTGAAAACTCCAATAGTATTTCATAAACTCTCATGATAATAATCCATTACATATTCATACATTGATAACTTATTTTATCCTAATTTATAGGTAAATAATTCCTTTGAATTTTTATTATAATCTATATGAAAATTTCAATACAATAAATTTATTTAAAATGAATAAGTTGGTTGTCATATATATTTATCAACCCATAGAGTAATTTATCTCTCATGGAATTGAAAATTTTAGAATATTATTCCCATACTAATAGAAATACTAAATAAAAAATTCATTTTTAAAATTTTAATATCAAATACATAAGAAAAAATAGTTATTGGCATTTAATTGTAATATCTTAAGTAGAGGTGATTATACACTCTTATATTTATGAATTCCATTGAATTTAAGATTTTTTCAAACAATAAAATACATGATCCCATAAAAGGTTATAAAACATATATATACTTCAATAAATTTCAAACATATCATTCATATTATCTAAGTAATGATCACATTTGTTTCATGATTTATTATTTTTATTACGACTCCATATAAAAAAATATAACTTAAAATCATTTACGGGATCCTGTTTTGTCATTCAATTTTAATAGGAATAATGTTCTATATGATATAAATATGAAAAAACATAATGAATAATCCTTATTGAAATCAATTACTTAAACCTTTGAGTGGTGTTTATACCAAATTCATTCTTTTTTCTCAATACATCACATGGTTCATTTACATTTTTATGGAATGTAATATTTTACAAATAAAATTTATTTTATATTTATTGGGTTTTATGTCTCACATATAATTCTTCAAAATCATATAAAACACCACATTTATACTGTATATTTACTCTTGATCATCCAATGATTTTTCTGTTTGACCTACCTAAACCTGAGAACATAATGAGGTATGTCTTGTTTCCACAACATTTTACTGGTTTCAATTATATATTAATGATCTCCAAAAGTATTTTGTACAACCACATATATTCATAGTTATGGATGAATTTAAAATTTTCATCATCATCATTAGAAATTGTTGAATCAACATCATTAACATGTGGTTCTTTTAAATTACCATTATTATCATAATATACATACATTTTCTCAATAAATTATACTTCAGAACCATCAGATAGATAGATACCTAAATAATATATTATTTCACTAAGTTAATTTAAAATTAATATAAATCTAAAATATTAAAAATATTACCTCTTTAGTTATGGATGAAATGATATCCTCTTTCATTTGGTGGTAAATTTTGAAGCAATCCTTAAAACCCAATGTGTTCGAACGTCACTATTTTTCTACATATTACTATGATAATAGAACTACTTAAAAATACACTATATTATTTCAATAATTTATTATTTTATAATATATCTTATTTATTTTTATTTCAAGGTTTCATCAAAAAATATAATGGTCTTTAATATCACCCACGATAATAATATCTTTCCTCCAGTAAAATTTCTATGTGCCATGATCTACCAATAGAGTAAACAAAATTTCGAATAAATCTTGTTCATATAATAATAATCAACATATTTATTTGGACTATATGGTGTAGTGAGTTAATGATAAATATTATGCTTTCTAGGAAAAGAATTTAATTGTACCCTTATGGATTCAGAACCATTGTCCATCTGCAACTTCTTCAAAGATAAATTTCATTCCATTTTCAACAAATTTTAAAACATTAAAATACCTTCAAGACCTCAAACATACTCCTCTTAAAAAAATCAGTGTAATATCATTTAATTAATCTATAATATAAATAAAATAAATATTTTCACTTGATAATTTCTTTTATATCAGAAAAAAAATATTGAATAAATGTATATAATCGATGAGAATATTAAATAACAAAATTATTGGATGAATAGTTTAAAATCACGTAACACCACAAGAATCCATTGTAATTTTTCTCTTTGAATAATGCAATAGCTTGTGTTGTTCAAACATCGAGTTCTAGCACACCACGACCAATCAAACAAACCATTATGAATAGTAATAACTAGTTTTTTAAATTTTTTAAATTTCAATTTTCAAAATAGAATTTGTTTTTTGGATTCAGAATATCAAAATTAGCTTATGTTGTTTTTGGTATTTTTCTGGAACTTTCAATTTTTTTTATGAATTGTGAAATACACTGTGTTATTATTTAAAATATACTTTTTATTTAAATAATTATTTAATTTATTTAGTGTTATTTAATGTAAAAATAGATACATATTATCAATATATGTTCAATGTAATTCATTGGGGTCATTTTATAATAAAATTAGATGTAAATATTTTTACTGAACATTTTAACATCTTTTAGCCACCTTCTAGACAGATTTCAAAATT
Organism: Viscum album; assembly: GCA_963277665.1. Classification (NCBI taxonomy): domain Eukaryota; kingdom Viridiplantae; phylum Streptophyta; class Magnoliopsida; order Santalales; family Viscaceae; genus Viscum; species Viscum album. The sequence goes on along the minus strand of OY728130.1, from coordinate 538,607,109 downwards.
TGTAGAAAAATTAATTTTACCTATTATATGAAATTAATTTCAGAAATTTGAGAGACATGGTTGAAATGAGTAACTAAAATGTGGATCAATAGGATGAAGATAATTTTTTTTGAATAATGACTTTTGAATTTTATTTACCATGGTTAGAAGTAAATAAGGTAATTAAAGGTAAAAATGATATTATAATTACCCTAACCCATGTCCTAACTCTATTGGATAAGTTTATTTTGACCAAAATCAGCCTTATGAATAAAATATTATCCTTTTTGTGCACTTGGATTAGATTAGTACATTTATTATTATTTAATTTAAAGAAGAGTTAAAAGTTTCAAATTCAATGTTTAATAACTAAACCATTATTAATATATGGTTATAAATAAGATTAATTCAACTATAAATATTCATTATAAATATAAAAGTATTTCCTACATAATGGTATTTTATTTATAGTTTTGAGATATTAAATAATTAAATTTATTTATGACACCATGATGATGCAATAATTACCTTATTATTGAATGATTAAAATAATTGATATTATAAACATTAATTTAACTATAAATTGAGACTTTTGTTGTTTTCCAAGAATTTTCTAGGTTAATAGGAAATTTTAGGGTTTATTAAATAATTTTATTTTGAATTGATAAATTTTTTATGACTTTCACAAAAACTAAATACAAAATAGTGTCAAAATTGACATAAAAGAGTTTTTAAATCAAATACAATATAATTAAATGATATAATTTTCCTAAAAATATAAGGGTCGACCAATGGATTTGGATAAGGGTATATATATCAATAATTTTCCACTTGGGGTTATCTTTTATTTTTATAGTATATTTGTTAACCATTTATTATAATAATACAATAATACATGGTAAAAGTTATACTATTTAACTAAGAGTAAAATCGAAAGGATAAGGTTAATATTGTGACCTAAAAAAGTATAAAGCCTATTGGTTGAAGGGTTTTCAACCCAAATCCACCTTAGACTCTAAATAAATTTTTTTGGAGCCATTATAAACCAAATATGGTTGTATATATAAAATAATATTTTAAGTTTTTTGTATAGTGACCCTCACCTATCTTTTTAAAGGGTAGTCCCCCTTCTCTCAAAATTACACCTCCAAATCTATTTAGATCGGACAAACCCAACTCAAATGTTATCACAACTACACTCAAATCAACATAGTGGCTGTACTTTTATCACAAGCCATCCTAAAGAACCCTTTTGATCAAATCAAAAGAAATCACCCCTAGAAGAGGTTATAATTTCATCACCACTTTCAATGTTATTTTATTCTTCCACTTCAACTTTCTTTGTTGTTTCCATGAGAAAATAATAACTCCAGTACCTTATACATACTATGATTTTATTATAAATATGGTGCAATAGTATTCCTTATTCTATCCATCCTATGAATGTCAAAGTCACCATATGTGCGTACGTACGGCTTACCGTCTCCATGCCATGGTGTAGTTTGTTATTCAAAACTTTATCATTTGGATGGGAAGAAAAATGACTATAATTGTTGTAATTAATAAATATAACATGTTAATGTTTCTTTATATATGATAACACTTCCAATTACATACGAGTTCACCAACAATATAACAGTATTGTCGCTCGTGCATAAGTATAGATTACCATCCCCACAAACGTGATGAGATTCATCCTCCATCGTAACCAGTCAAGAATAATTGTAAATTTATGATTAAAAATAATATTTATGAACTTAATATCATTCTAGATATGAATCAAATACTTCATATCCATATAAAACATGACTTACATAACAAAACATATAAAGGAAAATGAATCTGTTAACACTCGAAATAATTATACAACTGAAATATTATTAACAAAGAAATATTAGAAGATCATATATGATTTCATATTTATGTATGTGGTTCTTGTATAATTTAATAACAACTATTTAACTATTACACAAGAAGTTAACATACCCTTGACCAAGGAAAAGTAAAATTTAATAGTTAATTCAACAATATCTTCATTATCTGAGGTTATTTTCAAGTGATTATCTTCTAAGACCTATTTATCATCCATATCTATGGTTATTAAAAAGATATTTCAAAACAAAAAATATTTCCTACACTATGGGTTAAATTAATTTATACCCTTTTCTAGCTTTTTATAATTTTTTTTGAAAGGAATCATTATATTGTTTTCGAAATGAGGACCTTTATGACCTTTTCGACAAAATTAATGAACGAATTATTTTTAAACTTATACGGTGAGACTGACTATTTTCCACCATTTTTACACCTTCAAAGCTTCCCATAAAAAATTATAAGAATATTTTCAAAATAAATGTTTTATTTTATAATTATGCGACTTTTAAATGATTTCAAAATTGAAAGAGATATTTCTCTCAAATAGTTTTGATTTCTTCTATGTAAACATCCTTTGATGGATTTTACACTTGTTTGAACTAGATTTATTATGATATAATATTACATACTGTATTAAAGGTTTTGTGATATTTTTTACTACGGATGTGTTATTTTTATACCATTCATGGTTTATGGGTAAATTATTAACATTTGGTATTCTAGTTTAAATACAATTTTTAATGATATGTTTTAACCTTTTCATATTGGGAATTCATTGTACATTGTAACTAAAAGATGGAGCCCACTATAGATCCTCGATGCATTAGTAGGTGTCCTGAGAAAAAATTGTGTCTTGGCATAAGGCCTTGACAAAATGTTATTGGCAGTCTTGGAACGATGCATTGACTATGTGGTTATGATGTCATGTATTATGCATCCCATCATTATAAAATTGGATATTACTATTACAAGTGACTGTTTGACTAGTAGAATATCCATGCGAATAAGTAAATGGCATTATTTGATTTTATCTTTTCCATTTTTTTTTCTAAAGATTATGTTTAAAATTATTCTTCTTTAGTCTTATAAATTTCCTTAAATGTTTATTCTTATTTTTTAATGTTTCCGCTATATTGTAATATTTAATCAGCACCAGAGCAAGACCCTTTCCAGGATTTATTTTTTCTAGGATACGATGAAGTATATTATGACAGACCATTAGATATTGTCTAAGGGAGATGAATGTGTTTAAAAGAGACACAAATTTTTTATTTTTCATTTCATAATGTTTTGTAAAACTTATGTTCGTATATAGTTCTTCTATGTTTGGTTAACTAATCGGTCTTTCAGAATTTAATCCCTCGTGATCATGCCAATGTTATGTAATAATGCACCGACTCTGGGTAACTACGGTCTGGGCATTACAGTTGGTATCGGAGGATGTTTAGTACAATCCTTGGAAGAAAAATTTAGATAACTCTTACTAGAGAACATTACCCTAAGATATACTTTGATGATTAGTATAGAAAACATTTCTAGAATTTTGTTATTGTAGAGATTTTGTGTATTTTACATGAAATAAATCCCTCTCTAGATATGAGCAGGTAGAGGCAGCTGTGGCATAAATGTACCTATGATTAAAAACTTTGACAAAGTGTTTCAGGATTTACTTGGGGTATCCTGGTACATGGTAATGGGCCTTGTTTCACTCTTGGTTATGACACTCCTGGGGGATATTATTATGATAATTCACATTTACTATAGGAACCATTATGAAGGATTTATGAGTAAACACTTCATCTATGATTTTTTTTTATGATTATGGATTATATGCATACATTTTTCAATTTATGTTAGGTATTTTACTAGTTTTGAATTATGTATTGCGATTCATAAACTAATCTACTGCTTTCTATTGATTAAAAATGGATCCTAGTGAATGGAATGGAAAACTTATCAAAACACTTAATCCATGTGAGGATTTCCCTCTTAATGAATATAATTATAATGGAGCAGGTAATGAAACTAGTGCTGAATAACTTATTACCATATAGGGAAAACTCACTCAGGTAATGAATAATAACCTTACGCGTATGGAGCACCATGATCCACACATTAGAGGATCACTATTAGACTGCCTCATGAGGAAACAAACACAAACATTCAATGGGACTTAAAATCCATTTGTATCAGAGTAATGGATAATTTCCTTAGAGGAAATATTTCATTATTTGGGGAGTAACAAAAGGGAAAAAGTTGTCATGGTTGTTTATCGCCTCATGGGAGATACAGATCAATGATGGTAATCAATTCAAAACCCAAAGGATGATGATGTATAATCAAATATGGAATATAGGTAGTTTAAAGATATTTTCATAGAAAAATACTTTTCTCAGGACCATCAAGCAGATATGGAAAGACAATTTCTGAGTCTGAGGAAAAAATAGGATGAGAATTTTGTAATGAATGAGGCTAACATTACAAGGATAGAAAGGCATGTAATAGATTATATACGTAACCCAAAGAGTAATATTGATCTATTATTTTATGGTTTAAAACCATTTAATCATTGATTATTAGTCTTATAGTACTTTTCATCATACGAAGATATTTTCTCATTTGCTATCAAGACAAAAAAATTTCTCTAAGTCTTATGAATTTAAAGCAAAGAAAGAGAAGAAGAGATCTGTTGAAGACTCTTGAAATGGAATTAAGTGGAATAAGGGAAATGTAGAATTTCCATCCTGTAGTAAATGTTGTAAAAATACCCCAGTACTTTCCTTAATGGAATTGGAGTCTATTACAATTGTGGTGAAAAAGGCCACCAAGCTCATTATTTCAAAGAAAAAATGAGGCTGTCAATGTTGAATCCTAAAATTATAGAGAAATGGAAAATTATGAAAATTAATGTCCTAATGGCCAAGGAAAATTACCATATAATAGGAAAAGGGAGCTATGCCAATCTTATGCGATCGAAACTGCTAATGTTGAAGCTCTGAATGATGTGGTGGAAGGTATTTTAATTGTTTTCTCAAGTTTAAACATTGCAATATTTGAGTCTGGATCATTAAATTGTTTAATATATTCTTATTTTTTGAATAAAATTAAATATTTCCAATTTTACTTAATAATGGATTTGTCAGTCCGAACTACTAGGGAAGTACCATTGTAACAATGTTTTGAGAATCAGTTCCCATTAGGGCATATAAACATGCTATATCTGTTGATCTCATCATTACACATGTGATTTAATTTGATATAATCCTATGTATGGATTGGATTTTGGACCATGATGAAAATATTTAATGTAAGAAGAAGGAGGTCAAAATTTTTGATGAAGATAAGAAGTACGTTATCTCAAGAGAAGAAACATCCCCATATGATTCTTACCTAGATCCACCCTTATTTGCTCGAATAAATTTAATTATTTGGGAGGAAGAGAGTGAATTAAACTATGGGTGGGAATGGAATGTTCATATAGATGATGTACATATTGTTCAAGAATATGTTGATGTGTTTTAGAGGATTTACCTGGACATCCTCCAGAACGAGAAATTAAATTTTCCATTTATTTTCTTCCTAGTTCAAGGCCCACCATTGGATAATGATGGGTTTGTTATTTAAAGTGAAGCTTCAATGGAATGACTTGGTTGTTTCCTTATGTAGAATGATATAGTTATTTAATATGCATCATGAAATCTAAAAATTCATGAAAAAAACTATCCTACTCATGATCTTGAGTAAGCTGCCCTAATCATTTCTTTGAATATATAGAGAAACTATCTCTATGGTGAAAAATGTGAGATATATACCAATCAAAAGATATTGGAGTATATTTTATCATAGAATATACACAATGAGATGAAAATATAATGGATTTCACTACGCGAGGATTATGATTAAAACATACCCAACCACCCGAGGAAGGAAAATAAGGTGGTAGATTCCTTGAGTAGGAATGATCATGGAGTTTTGAACAAGATGAGAGTTTAAAGGGATCATATGTTCATGGATATATTAAAAATTGATATGGTAATAATCATGGAATATGAAAAATCAAAAAAATTTCAAATGGTTGCCTAACCATCTTTACTAGAAAGGATAAAAAATTCTCAGACTGATGATATGGAGTTTCAAAAGAAAATTAATGCTGTTAATGATGGGAGATTGATTGACATTGTATATGAAAATGGAATTTTTAAATTTGGGAAGAGACTTTGTGCTCCTGACACACCTAATCTAACTAGTTAATTTTTGGGTGATTCTCATAGCTCCAATTTCCCTATACACCATGGTAGCACTATGATGTATAGATATTTGAAGTAACATTTTTCGTGGGATGACATGAAGAGGTAGATTGCAGATTATGTTTTAGGATGTACGGTTTGTCAGTAGGTGAAGGATGGAAGACAACATCCTAGAGGATTCTTGCAACCTCTTCAAATACCTAAGTGTTAATGGGATGATATTATGATGGAATTTGTAATGGTGCTACCAGAGACTCCTAGAAAGAATGATGCAATATGGGTCATTGTGGATCATCTTACCAAGTTAGAACTTTTTCTTTATATAAGTGAAGATTTTCCACTTGAACATTTAACAAGACTATATAATAATGAATTTTTAAGACTTCATAGAGTACCACTATCGATTTTTTATGATCTTGATCTCTATTTTACATCATGATTTTGGAAAAGTCTTCAAATGACCCAAGATACTGAACTTCATTTGAACACTACCTACCTGCCTCAAACTGATGAAACATCAGAACAAAACATTCAAACCTAAAAATACATGTTGAGATCTTTCTCACTTGACTCTCAAGGTATGTGGAATCAATATTTACCTTTGGTAGAATTTTTTTATAACGACATCATCCATTCATGTATTTAGATGGCACCATATGAATCATTATATATAATGGGATGTCGCACACCAACATGTTGGGATGATGTTGGTGAAAGAAAACTCATAATCCTAGAACATGTTGAGGAAACAATGGAAAAGAATAAGATTATCCAAATCCACATCAAAGAAGCTCAAAGTAGGAGAAAGAGTTATGCTGATAACCAAAGGAAGGATTTGGAATTTCATGAAGGAGATTAGGTTTTCATAAAGGTATCTTCAAGGAAGGGTGTTATATGATTCGATAAGAAGGATAATTTAAGTCCTAGTTACATAAAACCTTTTGAATTTCAAGAATGAATTGGAGTTGTAGATTACTATTTAAAAAAGCCACCAATCCTCTCTAATGTTCATGATGTGTTCCACATATCACTATTGAGAACATAAAAGCCCAATCGAACACATTTACTCACCCGTGGAGAAATAGAACTGGAACTCAATCTTTCTTATTGTGAAGAGAATTTCTAGATTCTTTATACCAGAGAACAAGTGTTATGAAACCAGATGACTCGTCTGGTTAATGTCATATGGAGAAACCATAAGATGGAAGAGGTAATGTGGGAACCCGAGGAACCTATGATGAAGAACCACCTAATTCTTTTTTTATTATAGTATTATAGAAATTTCAAGGATTAAATTAATTGAAGGAGGGAAGAATGTAACACCTCAAGCTTCCACAGTACGTTTCTCATTGAATAATGTGATACCTTGCACAGTACTCAACTTCAAGTTCTAGCACACCACGACCAATCAAACTAGCCGTTATGAATAGTAATACCCACTTTTTTAAAAATTTTAAATTTTATTTTTCAAGTGGACTTAATTTTGGGATTTAGAATATCAAAATTAACTTAGGGTGAATTTTTGGTATTTTTATGAAACCATTCAATTCTTGATGAATAATGAAAAAACTACGTTATTATTTAAAAAAAACTTTTTAATTGAATAATTATATATTTCATTTCAACTTATTTTATGTAATAATTGATATATAATACCTATATATGTTCAATTTAATTCACTGCAGTCATTTTATAATAAAATTAGATGTATAAAATTTTATTGAACATTTTAACTCCTTTAACGCACTTTCTAGGCACATTTGAAAATTTGAATAAATCCTAATTTTACCGCTTCTCTAAATTGAATATAAAAAATATAAGAGACATAGTTGACATCATTATGTAAAATGTTGTTCAATATGATGTAAATAATTTTTGGTTAATTGTAAAATTTGAATATTATTTACCACGGTTAAAAGTAAATAGGGTAATTAAAGGTAAAAAAGATACCATAATTACCCCAAAAATGTCCTAATTATATTGGATAAGTGTATATCTACCAAAACTTGGATTAGATTGGGACATTTATCATTATTTTATTTAATGAAGAGTTAAAAGTGTTAAATTCAATATTTAATAACTAAACCATTTTTAATATAGGGTTATACAGAAATTAAATTCAACTATCAATATTAATTATAAATATAAAAATATTTCCTACGTTATGTTATTTTAATTTTAATTTTTAGACATTATATAATTATATTTATTTATGACACAATGATGATGCAATAATTACCTTACTATTGAAAGATTAAACTAATTGATAATATAAATATTAATATAATTGTAAATGGAGAAGTTTGATGTATTCCATGAATTTTCTAGGTTAATATGAAATTTAAGGGTTGATTAAATAATTTTTTTTCCAAGTGTTAAATTTGTTTTGACTTTCACAAAAAACCAAATACTAAATAGCATCCAAATTGACATAAATGAGTTTTCAAAACAAATACTATATTATTAATTTTTATAACATTCATAAAAATATAAGGATCATCCAAAGGAATTAGATAAGGATAGATATATAAATAATGAACCAGTTGGGGTTCACTTGGATTTTTATAGTATGTTTATTTACCAGTTAATATAATAATACAAGAATACATGGTAAAAGTTAAACTATTTGACTTAGTGTTAAATACAAATGATAAGGTTAATATAGTGACCAAAACATATCTAAAAACCTATTGGTTGAGAGTATTTTGACCAAAACCTACCGCATCCTTGAAATAAATCCATTTGGATCCATTATAAACCGAATTTTATTGTGTAATAAAATAATATTTCAAGCTTTTCCTTAAGTGACCCTCACTCTCTTATAAAAGGGTAGTTCCCCTATTCTAAAAATCACACCTCCAAATCCATTTATCTCGTCCAAACCAACTCAAATATCCTCCAATCAACCCTAAATTTAACCTAGATGATATACATTGATTATAAGACAACCTAAAGATCCCTTTTTATCAAATCAAAAGGCAGTACCCAAAGAGGAGGTAATAATTTCATCACCTCTTTCAAAGTTCTTTTATTCTTCCACATCATCTTTATTTATTATTTCCATATCATAATAATAACTCAACTAACTTGTAAAAAATATGTTGTTATTATAAATATTTCACAACTGTAAACATTATTCCATCCATCCTATGAATGAAAAGGTCACCATACGTGCGTACGTACGGCTTACTATCTCCACGTTGTGATGTAGTTTGTTATTCAACACTTCATCATTTGGATGGGTATAAAAATGAGTATAATTTATGTAAATAATAAATATAACATGTTAATAATTTTGTATATATGATATACCATCCAATTACATACGATTTAAACATTAATAGAATGGTATTTTTGCTCGTGCATACGTACAGATTACCATCTCCACAAACGAGATGAGATTCATTCCCCATCACAACGATTCCAGAATAAATTTCATTTTATGATTAAAAATAATATTTAAGAACATAATATCATTATGGATATGAATCAAATACATTATATCCATATAAAACCTGACTTACGTAACAATATATATAAGGGAAAATGAATTAGTTTACACTGAAAACAATGATACTACTGAAATATTATTAACAAACCAAAATTAGAAGATCATATATGATATCATATTTATTTATATGGTTATTGTATTATTTAATAACAATTATTTAACTATTATACATATGGTTAATGTACCGTCGACCAAGGAAACGTACAAGGTAAGGGTTAATTCTCCAATCTCTTCATTTTATGAGGTTGTTTATATGTGAGTATCTAATGGGAACTCCTTATCATACACGTCTGTGTTTCTTAAAAATGTATTTCAAAACATTTTCTTATTTCCTAGACTATAGTTTAAAGTCATTTATATCATTGTCTGACATTTTATAAAAAATTTATAACTGAATATTTCTGTCATTTTCCAAACAATGTCCTTTACGACCTTTTCAACAAAATTAAGGAAAGAATGTTGTTTTAACATATACAGCATGTGTGACTATTTTTTGTAATTATAACAACTTCAAAGATTCCCTAAAAAGTTCATAAAAATATTTTCAAAATAGAAATTTTATTTTATAATTATGTGACGATTAAATGATTTCAAAATTGAAAGATATATTTCTCTCAAATAGTTTTGATTTCATCTATGTCAACATCCTTTGATGTATTTTACACTAGTTTGAAGTAGATTTATTATGATAAAATATTCTATATTGTATTGAATGTTTGTTAAATGTTTTACTATTGATGTGTTATTTTTATACCATTCATGGTTTATGGTTAAAGTATTTACATTTCGTATGCTAGTTTTAATACAAATGTTTAATTTATGTTTCATCCTTTTCATATGAGGAATGCATTGGACCTAGAAAGTGGCAGGTGGATCCTGTTATAGCTTATCAATGAATTGGTATGTCTCATGAGAGAAACTAGTGTCTTGACACAAGGCCTTGATGAAATCTTATTGGAAGTTTTGGCATGAGGCATTGATTATGTGGTTATGATGTCTGACATTATGCATTCCATCATTATGAAATTGGATATTGATATTACATGTGATAATTAAACTAGTAGAATATCTATGTGAATAAGTAAAGGGAATTATTTGATTTTACCTTTTCCATTTTATGTTGAAGCTTATGTTTAAATGGATTTTTTAGTATTATACATTGTCTAAAATGTTTATTCTTTTTTTGAATGTTTCTGCTATATTGTTATACTTTATGAGCAACAGAGCTCACCCCATTCTAGGTTTTATTTTTCCCAGGATGTGATGAAGTATATTATGGCTGACCATCAGGGATAATTTAATGGAGATGAATGTTTTCAAAGGAGACACAATGTTGTTGTTTTTTCATTACATAATGTATTGTAAATCATATGATAGTATCTAGAACTTCCAAGATGCTAAACTAATCGGTATTTTAGGATTTAATCCCTTGTGATCATGCCAACGTTATATAATAATACTTAGACTCTGGGTAACTAGGGTCGAGACGTTACCATTTCATTCTGAGGAAGTATAGTACAATCCTTGTAAGTTAAATTTAGGAGAACTCATATTGGAGATCATTAATCTAAGATAACATTTGAGGATTAGTATAGAAGAACTTTATAGAAATTTGGTGAGGTAGAGAATTTCTGTATTTTCCAATAAATAAATCCCTATCTAGATACGAGCACGTAGAGGCGGCTATGGCACATATGTAACTAGGAGTGAAAAATATGACAAGGAGTTTTGGACCTGACCCCGGGTATCATGGTACATGAAAACAAGCCTTGCTGCACTCTTGGTTAAAACGATTTAAGGGGATATGCTTAGGATAATTCACATTTTCTATACAAACCATTATGAAAAATTTATGAGTACATAATTCCTCTAAGATTTTATTTATTTCTGATTATATTTATAAACCGATCAATTTATGTTAGGTATTTTACTTGTTTTGAATTATGTATTGTGATTCATAAACTAATATAGTGTTTCAATATTTTTAGAAATGGCTCCTAGTGGAATCAATGGAAACCATATCAATGCACATAATCCATGTAGGGACTTACCTCCTATTAGAGATAATTATAGAGGAGTTGGTGATGAAACTGGTGCTGTAAAACTTATTACCATACTGGTTTCACTCACCCAGGTTATTAATAATAACCTTACTCCGTTGGAGAACCTTGATCCACTTCATGGAGGATCAATGTTAGACTGCTTCCTGATGCAATAACCACCAACACTCAATGGGAATAAAAATCCATTTTTAGTTGAGAAATGGATATGTTCCAAAAAAAATATTTCATGCTTTGGGGTGTAGTGAAAGGAAAAATGTTTTTAGGGCAGTTTATCACCTCACGAGAGATGCAGATCAATGGGGGTTATTAATTAAAAACAAAAAAGAGGATTAAGAAGTATCAAAGATTGAATGAAAATCGTTAAAATTAATTTTATTGGAAAAATACTTTCCTCATGACCATAGAGCTGATTTAGAAAGATAATTTCTGAGTGTGAGGAAAAAGGAGGATGATAATGTCACAAAGTATGAGTCTAACATTAAAAGGATATAAAGTCATGCAACAGATTCATAATGTAACCCAAAGATTAATATTGATAGATTCTTTGATGGGTTAAAACCATTTATCCATCAAGTATTAGTATCACAATCCTTCTCACCATTCAAAGATATTGTCTCATTTACTATCAAGACAACGAAATAATTCTCTATGTATTATGAATTTAAAGCAAAGAAAGTGAAGAAGTGATATACTAAACACTCTGGAAATAGAAATAAGGGGATGAAGGGAAATGTTGAATTTACATACAGTAATAAATATGGGAAGAAACACCCTAGTACTTGCCTGAAGGGAATGAGAGTTTGTAACAAATGTGGTGAACAATTCCACCAATTAATTGATTTCAGGGGAATAAAAGGGGATGTTAATGTTAAATTTTAAAATTATAGAGAAATGGGGCATTATGTAAAGAAATGTCCTAAATTCCTAGGAAACATACCTCAGAAAAGGACAATGGAGCAATGCTAAGCTTTTGTGATCCCTACTACTAATGTTGAAGTTCTGAATGATGTGGTGGTAGATAATTTAATTATTTCCTCAAGATTTGTCATGACCCGACCTCGGGGCCTGTGTCGTGACTACCCCAAGCCCGCCTTCCATAGGCCAGGGGATGTCGACTAGCACTAAAGGCATAAATCCTGTTAAAAGGGAAGGCATTGCCTTTATATAAGTAAACAAACACAACAGAGTACGCAAGCCGAAGTAAACACTAAGTAAACTAAGTACAAAAGTAAGTGATGGAAAGTAAATGGGCCAGAATACAAACCCAACTGAAAATACAGTACAACTGAAAAAAAAGTACTGCAGTTGTAAAGTAAATCAGCAACCACCGAGTCGTCCTCCGGCTATCCCACCTGAAGGGTGGGTACAGATGGTCTCCTCAGCTCCCTGGGTCCGGTCATCCGCTCCGTGTATGTCCCGCCAAGTGGTCCACCTCCAGGTACCATCCCGCTCCATTGGACTCTACCTCGATCAGTGCTGTCTGTCGTCTGCATCCAACACAACGGAGTGCAGGCATAGCCCGTGTAGGGGTGAGTATAAGATACTTATTAGGGACCCCGAGACTCCCGAAGGTCACCCAGAATCCAAAAAGGAATAAACCAAAAAGAAATAATACAAAAATTAAGTATCAACCAACACTACTTAGGTATATTCCCATACATATACCTAATTCATCAATTCCAGTTCGGCTCCAACTACCGAGCCCAAGTAAAACCAGTCCACACAGGAAAGCACAACCCAGTCCACATAGGAAAGTAAGTCAATCATATCGATGATAATGATTGAAAGTAAAAACTTAGCTCACACAGGTATACTACTCACGAAGAGGGGTGGAGATGATAGATGTATCCTCTAAATCATCTCCCCTGCCAAACCCACGTAGGATCCAAGTACAGAAGTCTTCGCTGCCGAACCCACGTAGGATCCTAGTATAGTAACCATCACTGCCGAACCCACATAAGATCCAAGTAAAGTTGTCATTACTGCCGAACCCATGGAAGATCCAAGTACAGTTTTCCTCACTATTGAACCCATGTAGGATCCAAGTACAGTCGTCATCGTCATCGCAGTCGCAACCAGCTCTAGGGTTCCCACACACAGCACGCTCGATTCCGGGAGGGTCCACTCCACGATCTAAGGAGGGTCGATACATGAACTATCATAATGTCCAAAGTTTTTGTATCACAAATTTTTGTCTCATCAAAAGGAACTCAACGCGACAGACGACGTGTAAATCGGACGCCCGGTCTGAGAGATATTGGCTTTTCTGTCCCAGGGGCCCAGTTAGAAATATGCATGTTTCTAACCCAGTTGATATCCAAAATCATCTGAAACTCAATTAGAGTATCTCAAAAGGACCGTCTCATCGAAAGAGTCCTAGTGCCGTAGACGGTGCATCGATCGGACGTGCGGTCTTTATGTTAACCTCGTTTAAGTGATTAACGAGCCCGAACCGTTTAGCCCAATGGGCCGACAGGTTGGGTTGAACCAGTTTGATGGGTCCAACCTAGAAGGGGTGTCGAACCAGTTTTAAGGGAATACTCAAGGCGGCCCGGCGCGGCGTGGCTCGGCCTGGTGTAGCCCGGCCCGGCGCGGCGCGACCCGGCTCGTCCTGGTGCGGCCCGGCTCAGCCCGGCCTGGCACGGCCCAGCTGGGCGCGCTGCTTGGCTGGCTCAGCTGGATGGCCTAGAGGATTGACTGAAGCTGAGCGCGTTCCAAAAGATGGGTGGGGGGGGGGGGGTTTCCACCCCGATGACACTGCCCTTCCCAAAACTGGCCGGTCTTCTGTGCACGTGGCCCGCATGGGCGGGCCGCCGGTCCTCCAGCGCGGTGCCCTCCTAGCACCGCGGTCCAGCACTGCCCGACCTGATGATAGGCCGACCAGTCCTCTAACGCGGTTCCCTCCTGGCACTGCTGCTCCACTTCGCCCGGCCGGCCGACGGGCCGACCAGTTCTTCTGCCGAAGTGGCCCACGTTGCGGGCCGTAGTTCATTCTGCACAACTGGTGCGACGATGCCGGTTCCCTTTGTCATGATCCCAGCATGGCGCGATGACGCCGTGTTTTTCCTCTGCCTCCGGTTGCCAATTCCAAAAGAAAAAAGTTCCAGTAGAGGGTTGTCGGGCCGTGTTCGTTCGGCCCACGCCCTCTACGTTAGATCGTATCACATGGGCAAGAATTCACAAGGTACACGAAACATAACGAACAATTGTTTTCTCAATAAAATTGAATAAACACACCCTACTTCATCAAAAGATGACGAGCGTTGGCATTGTGGGATGAGGGTTCATAGACGTCTATGGAGAGCGTCCGACGAGGAAGTGGTGTCTCCCCTTCTTGTCACGGAGAGAAGATTGAAAGGCGTGATGTCTTTGGTGAGTTCCCACTTTGGTGTCTCCTCCCTTGTCGTGGTGGAAGAAGAGGACGGAGAAACTAGGGTCGCCGGGTCGATGTTCTTCGTCAAAGAGTTGACGTTCTTCGTTGAGGATAAAGTTCTTAAAATAAAACTAGAGCTCTCTCCCCAAAATCTCCACACAACATGCCAACCACAAAAATAAAATAAGGCTTCCATTATTTTATAAAAATCATTCCATGCATTCAAATTTACAAAATTAAAACACTTAATTAATTAATGAAGAGTTTCAATTAATTAATTAATGTGTGTGTTGGCATGCAATAAAGAGGGAAAGAGGGAGATTTACTTAATTAAAGGAGGTTAACAAATTTTAAAGGGGGAGTTTATGATAGTTATGGAAATGTGAAGGGTTGGGGATCATGTGGGCCCCACCTCACATTTATCCTCACATGGGTAGTTAGGATATTAGTGGGACCAACCCTAACTTCTCCATGTAGGTTATAACCACTTACAATATAAAAATAAAATTGTTCCACAATTTTATTCACCTCTCAATTAATCCACAAAAATTAACTTCTTCTCCCGTGAAAACACATCTTCGGTAAAATTCTTCTTAAGCAATTACTGGCATTGCGAATTCACCGGTGCCCTGAGATTTCAATTCCTAGCATAGGTTCAAAAGATAGAAAAACCCGCTCGTTCGTTCACTGAATGTACCCGAGCTAAACTTTGGAAAATTATTCCGGGCACACTGGGCCTCGGAATCAGGTGCCGTCAAGAACTACGTACTCGTAAAATCCCAGATAATTTAAGAAGAAAATTTTCCTTGAAATTTACGGGTCTTTACATTACTCCCACCTTCGGGATTTACGTTCCCAAAAAGCTACATCAAAAACTAGGGAAACAAATGAGGGTACTGTGCATGCATATGAGCCTCCCTCTCCCATTTTCTCTCCTTGAGGTTCTCGTGCTGCCAACGAATGCGCACCAGAGTAATCGACCGTCCATGCAGGACCCGCTCTTGTCGATCCTCGATCTCCACCAGGACCTCCACAAAAGTCGCCCCGTCATCAATGTCCAGCTCCCCATGATCAATGATATGCATCGGGTCGTGCACGTATCTCCTCAGCTGAGATACGTGGAAGACGTCGTGCACCCAGTGCAACTGAGGTGGAAGGGCCAGGCGATAAGCCAACTCGCCTACCCTGCTGGGAACCTGAAATGGTCCGATAAAGTGCGAACATAACTTGCCGCCCCGACCAAATCTCCATAATCCACATCGTGGTGACACCTATAAGAAAACGTGGTCGCCATCCTCAAACTCCAGTGGTATCGCCTCCTATCAGCATAGGACTTATGTCTGCTCTGTGCAGTCCTCATCTTCTCCTCAATGATTTGCACCTTCTCTGTCATAGCATGAACCATCTATGGTCCAACGAGTGCTGACTCCCTAGGGTTAGTCCAGCACATAGGTGATCTGCATGGTCTACCGTAAAATGCCTCGTATGGTGCCATCCCGATTGTGGAGTGGTAGTTGTTGTTGTACGTAAACTCCACCAAGGGTAAGTGATCCTACCAGATGCGACCAAAGTTGAGAACACATGCACGAAGCATGTCCTCGGGAGTCATAATGGTCCTCTCAGTCTGGCCATTCGTCTGAGGATGAAAGGCAGTGCTCAGACATATCTACGTCCCAAAAGCCTCCTGCAACCCCTTCCAAAGATGGGATGTATTGCGAGCGTCTCGATCAGAGATGTTAGATGATGGAACACCATGAAGACGTACAATATCCTGAATGTAGAGGCATCCCAAGCTCTCCACTGAGCCCTGCTCTCTGATAGGTAGGAAGTGGGCTGACTTGGTGAGTCGGTCGACGATCACCCAGATGGAGTCATGTCCTCTGGAAGTTTGAGGGAGCCCCGTCACGAAATCCATGGATATCCCGCCCCACTTCCACTTCAGGACCTCTAAGGGTTGCACCAAGCCTACCGGTACCTGGTGCTCTGCCTTCACCTGCTGGCAGGTGAGGCATCATGAAACGAACTCTGCCACAACCTTCTTCATACCCGGACACCAATGCTGTCGTCTGAGATCCTGGTATATCTTTTCCACTCCTGGATGTAACAACAAAGGGGAAGTGTGAAACTCCCTCTGCACCTCCTCCTGTAATGCAACTGGTACCATGGTACGTCCCCTGAAGAGGATGACGTGCTCTCCTCCTACAGAAAATACATCAGGTGCCTTTCCTATGGATATTTGTGCATGTCCCATCTCACAGTCAACGTCCCCATGTTGTGCCTCTCTGACCCACTAAAGTGGTGGAGTAGTGACTGTAGAAAGGCTGCTCCATCTCTATCGATGAAGGATATCTGCAAAGCGGCTAACTGCTCTGTCGCCTCTCCAAGTAGCTGAATGCCCGACTCCTGTTGAGAGCATCAACTACCACGTTCCCCTTGCCAGGAGTATAGAATATCTCAAAGTCATAGTCTTGGAGGAACTTGAGCCATCACCATTGTCTTAGGTTCAGGTCCTTATGTGAGAAGATGTACCAAAGACTCTGGTGGTCAGAGTAGACTGTAAAGTGATCGCCCATCAGATAGTGCCGCCACATCTTCAAGGTGAAGACCACTGCTTATAACTCCAGTTCATGGGTAGCGTAGTTCTGTTCATGCTATCTCAATTGTCATGAACCATAAGCGATCACTGCCCACTCCTAAATCAGGAAACACCCAAGTACGGTCCCTGATGCATCATAGTAAACTACGTACCGTACACCCTCCTCTGGTAGCCTCAAGATGGGTGCACTAGTCAATCTCTGACTCAGCTCCTGGAAGCTCTACTGACATCTATCTGACAATACGAAGGGTTTCCCTTTATTTATCAAAGCTGAAAGTGGTGCTGCAACTCTGGAGAAGTCTGGCACAAATCCTCGATAGTACCCTGCTAGACCTAGGAAACTCTGCACCTCAGTCACACTCCTGGGTGGCTCCCAAGAAAGTACCGCCTCAATCTTCACAGGATCCACCGCAACTCCTACCTCAGAGATAACGTTCCCCAATAAGTGGACCTCTCATATCCAGAACTGACACTTCGAGAGATTACCATAAAACTGGTTCTCTCAGAGTGTGTTCAGTACAACTCGCAAGTGGTAGGCATGCTCCTCCACAGTAGTCGAGTAAATCAGTATGTCATCGATGAAGACTATGAAAAATCGATTGAGGTAATGCTAGAAGATCCTGTTCATGAGACTCATGAACACTGATGGAGTGTTGGTTATGGTGAAAGGCATAACCAAGAACTCATAGTGGCCATATCGACACCTAAAGGTCGTCTTCTGCACATCCTCATCTCGAACTCTGAGCTGATGATAGCTTGACCTGAGGTCTATCTTCGAGAACCATCATGCTCCCTTGAGCGGATCAAAGAGGTCATCAATCCTCGGGAGTGAATACTTGTTCTTAACGGTCACCTGGTTCAGGCGACGGTAGTCGACACATAGTCGTAAGCTCCCGTCTGCCTTCTTGGTGAACAAAATCAGAGAAGCCTAGGGTGAAACACTGGGTTGGATTAATCCCTTTCCCTGCAAGTCCTCCAACTGTACCCATAACTCACAAATCTCAGCGGGAACCATCCGATATGCTGGAGTAGATATCAGGGCTTTCCCGGGGTACATGTCAATATAAAATTATACCTCTCTGCGAGGAGGTAGTCCTGGAACGTCGTCAGAAAAAACGTCCATGAACTGATCCACCACAATAGGAAAACTCAGACTCCACACATCAACTGCTCCGAGAATGAGACTAGCCAAATGATATGTGATCAGCTGCCCTCTCCTTTGAGTAAGTCCATCCTGTGCTACAAAGGCTCCCTTCTCATCGGTGAAGGTGAAACTGCTCCCATATGTGCGGGCATACCGCACTTTGCGCCTAATACAGTCGATCTAAGTATGGACTGTATATAACCAATCCATGCCCATGGTGACGTCGTAAGGCCTCAACGCCGCTACAAGAAGATCCCAAATGAAGCTCTCTCCTCCTAGAGTAATCTCACACTGCTGGCACTAGTGTGTAATCGTCGAGTCTGCTCCCATAGGAGTCTCTAGCCATAAGGATCGAGCCAACGACTCTGTCGAAATCTCCGAGCTCCTAATAAGGGTAGCGACAATGAAAGAATGACTCGCTCCTATGTCTATAAGAACTACAACAAGGGTGGAGTAGACACAGATAGTACCTCGAATCATCTCAGGTGCTCCATAGTCGTAAGCCTTCAATGCCGGAAGTTGAGCCTACCTCTGTCCTCCATCTCCCTTTGGTCGGGGTGGACCTCCTGGTGGTGGTGGTGGTAGAGCCTCAAAGCGTCGCCCACCAACCACTGCTCGGCCAGCTCTTCTACCTCGTCCACCTGCTCCCTGCGGACCACAAAGTTCGAACCTCTACCTCTGCCTGGGTGGTCCTTCAACCGTCTGCTTCTCCTCTGCATGGCCGGTTGGGCAATCACGAGTCATGTGGCCCTGACTGCCGCATGCATAGCACTGCCTGCCTCTCGTATGATTGGATCTGCTGCGTGTGCCCCGCACCTCCGAACCAGTATCGTGAGGTCGCCCACCTGACGGCCTGGTCCACTTGGAACTTTGCGACATCTATCTACTGCAGACTGCAGAAGACTCCGCTACGTGTTGCCCTGCGGTAGGTCTCGCAGTTGGCGTAGGCTCAACAAGGAAGCTCTCAAAAAGTAGGGCTCACTACAGTAATCCTGCCTACGTCAAAATTCTGAGGGAGATCATCGAAGCCCTGATCTCATGCCTCAGTCCCTACTCGAACATCCGGTCCTGGGAGAATGGGTCCCGTACCATGTCTGTGGAGTAGCGCGAGAGGTCGGTAAACCTCACCGAGTAATAGGATACTGTCATGCTACCCTGCAGCAGCTGTAGTAACTCCTGGATGTGCACCGCACTGAGGGTGGATAGAACAAACTCTGAGAGGAAGAGGCTCTCAAAGTCTGTCCAAAGTAGTGATGCCTCATCGTGCACCTGGAACATCAGGCTCCACTATCTACCTATTGCTGCATGCATGAGACTCACCACAAGGATGACCATAAGATCTGCTGGTGTCCCTACCAATCTGAAGACTCAGACAATAGCCTCCATCCAATCCTCGGCTGCCTGAGGGTCCGTCTCTCTACGGAACCTGGGCGACCTCGGTCGCTGAAACTCGTGTTGTGCACTCAGGCGGGGTGCACTCTCCGCTGCTGGGGCTGGTGGTATCAGTGGCCCAGTGGGTAGAGGTACCGCTGGTGCCTCCGCTGTAATGGGGACCTGCACTGAGGCCTCGTCGCTCGGTGGGCTTCCATATCGCACGTAAATGGGAACCCTAGCTGGCTTCCATCGTGGGGCCATCCAGAAAAGAAACAGGTGTGCCACGGTTAATACAGTATAACTGGTGAGCTGACACAATGTAATCAAAAAGAAAACTTTTGAAACACACATGCAATCAATGTTTTCAGGCCCTGAGTCAGAAATCAGAAGTTAGGGTCCTGGTGTACAGATACGTAGTCCGCTACACCAACACTGGACTCCCTGGACTGATAACCACACTCAATACTCTAAACATTATTGCTTCAAAGTGAAGAAATTATTGGAGTCCTGAGTTCTATGGTAGAACCGACTCCTTTGATACTAATTTTTCATAACCCAACCTTAGGGCCCGTGACGTGGCTACCCCAAGCCCGACTTCCATAGGCCAGGGGCTGGCGACTAGCACCAAAGGCATAAATCCAGTTAAAAGGGAAGGCATTGACTTTATATAAGTAAATAAACACAACAGAGTACGCAAGATGAAGTAAATAGTAAGTAAACTGAGTACAAAAGTAAGTGATAGAAAGTAAATGGGCCAGAATACAAACCCATCTGAAAATACATTACAACTGAAAAGAAAGTACAACTTCGGTAAAGTAAATCAGAAAACACTGAGTCGTCCTCCATTTATCCCACCTGAAGGGTGGGTACATATGGTCTCCTAAGCTACTCAGGTTGGGCTGTCCACTCTGTGTACGTCCCGCCATGTGGTCCACCTCCAGGTACCGTCCCGCTCCACTAGACTCCACCTCGATCAATGCTGTTTGTCGTCTTCATCCAACACAATGTAGTGTGGGCATAACCCGTGCAGGGGTGAGTATATGATACTTAGTAGGGACCCCGAGACTCCCAAAGGTCTCCCAGAATCCACAAAGGAAAAAACCACAATGGAATAAAACAAACACGAAGTATCAACAAACACTACTTTGGTGTATGCCCATACATATACCTAAGTCATCAATTCCAGTTCGGCTCCAACTCCCAAGCCCAAGTACAACCCATTCCACACAGGAAAGCACAACCTAGTCTATACAGGAAAGTAAGTCAATCATATCGATGATAATGATTGAATGTCAAGACTCAGCTCACACAGTTATACAACTCAAAAAGAGGGGCAGATATGATAGTTGTAGCCTCTGAATCATCTCCCCTGCCGAACCCACATAGGATCCAAGTACAGAAGTCGTCGCTGCCGAAACCATGTAGGATCCAAGTACAGTAACCATCACTGCTGAACCCACGTAGGATCCAAGTACTGTCGTCATCGCTGCCGAACCAACGGAGTATCCAAGTACAGTCGTCCTCGCTACCGAACCCACGTAGGATCCAAGGACAGTCGTCATCGTTGTCGCAGTCGCAGCTAGCTCTAGGGTTCCCGCACACAACATGCTCGATTCCGGGAGGGTCCGCTCCACGAGCCAAGGGGGTTCGATACATCAACTATAACGAAGACCATAGTTGATGTATCACAAAGTTCCGTCTCGTCAAAAGGAACTCGACATGATAGACGGCGCGTAAATCGGACGCCCGGTCTGAGAGATATGGGCTTTTCTGTCCTAGGGGCCCGGTGAGAAATATGCTCGTTTCTAACCCGTCCAATATCCAAAATCATCCGAACCTCACTTAGAGTATCACAAAAGGACCGTCTCGTCGAAAGAGTCCTAGTTCCGCATACGGAGCGTCGATAAGACGCGCGGTCTTTAAGTTAACCCCGTTTAAGTGATTAATGGGCCCAGCCAGTTTAGTCCGGTGGGCCGACAGGTCAGGTTGACCCAGTTTGATGGGTCCGACCCAACAGGGGTGTCAGACCGATCCGAAGGGAATACTCCAGTCGACCCATAGGGGTGCGGCCCGACTCGGCCCGGCCCGGTGCGGACCGGCTGGGCATGCAGCCCGGCTGGCTAGCCGAGCGGCTCGGCCGAAGCCGAGCGTGTTCCAAAGGGGGGGGGGGATCGTGACCCCCTGGGTTTTCTGCACCGGAAGTGCCAGGCGATGCCTCCCTTACCCAAACCGGCCGGCTAGACCGGCCGGTCTTCTTCGCACGCGGCCCGCATGGGAGGGCCATTGGTCCTCCAGCACGGCGCCCTCCTGGAACCGCGGTCCAGCACCGCCTGGTTGGCCGACGAGCCAACCGGTCCTCTAACGTGGCGCCCTCCTGGCGCCACGAATCCACTTTGTCGGGCTGGCTGACGGGCCGGCCGGTTCTTCTGCCGAAGCGGCCCGCGTTGCGGCCCACGGTTCGTTCCGCACAACCGATGCGACAACGCCGGTTCCCTTCGTCATGATCCCTGCATGGCGCGACGACGCTGTGTTTTTCCTCCGCCTCTTTTTGCTAATTCCAAAGGAATAAAGTTCCAGCGGAGGGTTGTCGCGCCGTGTTCGTTCGGCCGATGCCCTCTGTGTTAGACGGTATCACATGTCCAAGAATACACAAGGTTCACGAAACACAATGAAAAATTTTATTCTCAATAAAATTGGATCAACACACCCTACCTCAAGAAAAGATGACGAGCTTTGGCGTCGCGGGATGAAGGTTCATAGACGTCGATGGAGAGCGTCTAAGGAGGAAGTGGCGTCTCCCGTTTTTTTCATGGAGAGAAGATTGAAAGGCGTGACGTCGTTTGTGAGTTCGCACTTCGGTGTCTCCTCCCTTATCACGGAGGAAAAAGAGGATGGAGAAACCGGGGTCGCTGAGTCGATGTTCTTTGTCGAAGATTTGACATTCTTCATTGTGGATGAAGTTCTTCAAATAAAACTATAGCTCTCTCCCCAAAATCTACACAAAACATGCCAACCCCAAAAATAAAATATGGCTTCCCTTATTTTATTAAATCATTCCATGCATTCAAATTTAAAAAATTCAGACACTTAATTAATTAATGAAGAGTTTCAATTAATTAATTAATGCGTGTGTTGGCATGCAATAAAGAGGGAGAGATGGAGAGTTACTTAATTAAAGGGAGTTAAAAAGTTTTAAAGGGGGAGTTTATGAGAGTTATGGAAATGTGAAGGGTTGGGGATCATGTGGGCCCCACCTCACATTTATCCTCACATGGGTAGTTAGGATGTTAGTGGGTCCCACCCTAACTTCCCCATGTAGGTTATAACCACTTAAGATATAAAAATAAAATTGTTCCACAATTATACTCACCTCTCAATTAATCCACAAAAATTAACTTCTTCTCCCATGAAAACGCATCTTTGGTAAAGGTCCTCCTAAGTAATTATCGACACTGCGAGTTCACCGGTGCCCTCAGATTTCAATTCTGAGCATCAGTTCAAATGATAGAAAAACCCGCTCGTTCATTCACTGAATGTACCCGAGATAAACTTCAGAAAATTATTCCAGGCACACCGGGCCTCGGAATTAGGTGCCGTCAGAAACTCCGTACTCGTAAAATCCCAGATAATTTAAGAAAAAAATGTTCCTTGAAATTTACGAGTCTTTACAAGCTTATCCATTTAATTATTTGATTACAGATCATCTCATTGTTTCATATATTCCTAGTTTTCTAATAAAATTTGATATTTACAATTTGTTTAAACAAGGGAGTTGTTAGTCAAAACTCCCAAGGGAAGTATAATTACAAAAATGTTTTATGAGTCAGTTCTCATTTGGGCATATAAATGTGCTTTATCTGCTAATATCATCATCATACCCAAGATTTAATTTATATAATCCTCTATATATATTGGATTTTGGAAAATGATACAAAAATTTATTGTGAGAAGAAGGAGGTTAAAATTTTCAATGATGATAAAGATTACCTTATCTTTAGAGCAAAAACATCACCATCTGATTCTTATCTAGATCCACCCCTATTAGCTCTAATAAATTCAATTATTGGAGAGGAATATAGTGAAATAACTATGGGTGGGGAAATTACTGTTCATATAGAGGATGTACCTATTGTGCAATAATATGTTGATGTGTTTCCAAAGGATTTACTGAGACATCATCCAGAATAATAAATTGAGTTTTCCATTTATTTAATTCGAAATTCAAGACCCATATTGAATATGAATTATAGAATGGCCACTGTAGAATATTTATAACAAAAGAAACAACTAGAAGATTTGATTTATGAAGGGTTTATTCTCCCCAGTGTTTCTCCACGAGGAGCCCCTGTTATTTTTGTTAAGAAGAAAGATGGATATTTGAGGTTTGTATTGACTACAGGGAGATCAATGCTATAACAATAATGAAAGGGTTTCCACTACCTCCCATTGATAATTTATTCTATAAATTTCATGGAGCACAATATTTTTCAAAGATTAAACTTTGATCTTGATATCATCAGTCATGTGTGAAGAAGGAAGACATTCCAAAAAAATAATTTTGAACCAGGTATGGGCATTATGAGTTTACAGTAATGCCTTTTGGACTGACTAATGCACCCTATGTTTTCATAGATCTAATGAATAGAGTTTTCACAGAATATCTTGATGAAATTATAGTGGTATTTATTGAAGATATCTTGGTATACTCCAAAAGATACGAAGATCAAGAAATTCCCTTCTACACTATTCTAAAGACCTTCAGAAGAAATGAATTATTTGGTAAGTTGAGCATGTGTGAATTATAGATTTAAGAAATTTATTTTCTTTTCCATATTGTCTCAAAGATGGAATCTATGTCGATTCTTCAAATACCAAGGAAATAAAAAAATGGCATGCACCGACAAATATAAATAAGGTACAAAAATTTATTGGTTTAGCAGTTAATTATCGGCATTTCATAGAGAATTCTTCCCTATTGGTTAACCCATTAATCAAGATCACACGTATAGGGGTTAAATTTGTTTGGAAAAAAGATTGTGAATATTTTTTTTGAAGAACTGAAGATAAGATTTGTCAATTATCCTATCATTACTCAACCATCGGGGAATGATGTGTTTGTTATTTATAGTGATGCTTCAAATAATGGACATGGTTTTGTCCTTATGTAGAATGATAGAGTTATTTCATATGCATCACGATAGCAAAAAATTCATGAAACAAACTATCCCACCCATGATCACGATTTAGTAATTGTAATCCTTTCTTTGATGATATGGAGACACTATCTCTGTGGTAAAAAAATGTCAGATATATAACGATTATAAGAGTTTGGAGTATATTTTATCATAGATAGAACTCAACATAAGGAAAAGACAATGGCTAGAAAAAATCTGGGATTATGATTTCACGATACACTACAACCCGAGGAAGGAAAATAAGGTGGCAGATGCTTTAAGCAGAAAGGATCACGGAGTTTTGGACTAGATGAGGGTTGACAGGGATCATATGTTCATAGATCTAGTAAAAATGGATATGGGAATAATTAGGGAATGTGAAACGTCATTACTTTTACAAATGGTTTCCAAACCATCTTTACTAGAAATGATAAGATGTTTTCAGACAGATAATGAAGAGTTTCAAAAGAAAATTAATGCTGTGAACAATTGGAGATTGATGGAATTCGTATATGAAGGTGGAATTTTAAAATTTGGTAAGAGACGTTGTGTTCCTGACATACCTGATCTAAAAATAGAATTGTTGGGTGATGCTCATAGATCCAATTTCTATATACACCACTGTAGTAGTAATATGTATAGTGATTTGATGGAACATTTTTTTTGGGACAACATGAAGAGGTAAATTGTTGATTATATGTCAAGATGTATAGTTTGTCAGTAGGTGAAGGCTGGAAGACAACATCCTAGAGGAGTCATGCAAATTCTTCACATACCTGAGTGGAAAGGGGATGATATTATGGTGGAATTTTAATGGGGATACTAAAGACTCCTAGAAGTAATGATGCAGTATGGGTCAATTTTGATCATCTTACCAAGTTAGCACATTTTCTTACAAAAAGTAATGATTTACCACTTGAACATTTATAAAGTCTATATATTAATGATTTTTTATGACTTTATGGAGTACCCCTATCGATTATTTCTAATCGTGATCCCCATTTGACATCAAGATTCTAGAAAAGTCTTCAGAAGACCCTAGATACTGAACTTCGTTTGAGCACTACCTACCACCCTTAAATTGATGGACAATTAGAACATACTATTCAAACCTTAGACTACATGTTGATATCATGCTCACATGACCTTCATGGTATATGGGATCAATATTTACCTTTGGTAGAACTTTCTTATAATTATAGCTTCCATTCAAGTATTCAGATGGAATAATATGAATCTTTATATGTAATGAGATGTCACACACCAACTTGTTGGATGATGTTGGTGAAAGAAAAATCTTACGCCTCAAAAATGTTGAGGAAAAAACTGAAAAGGTGAAGATTATACAAACCCACATCAAAGCATATCAATGTAGGAAAAATAGATATATTGATAAATGATGGAAGGATTTGTAATTTCATGTAGAATATCATATTTTCTTGAAGGTATATTCATGGAAGGATGTTATAAGATTCAGTAAGAAGGGTAAATTAAGTCCTACGTACATCAGACCTTTCGAAATTCTAGAATGAATTGAAATTGTATAATACCATTTGGAAATTCCTCCAAGTCTCTGTAAATTTCATGATGTGTTCCATGTATCATTATTGAGAAAATACATGCCTGACCCAACACATGTACTCCTCTATAACGAAACAAAACCGGAACCTAATTTTTCTTATTATGATTAGCCTATCAGGATTTTTGATACCAGAGAACAAGTGTTAAGAAACAGGATGACTCGTCTGGTAAAATTCAAATGGAGAAACCATAAGATGGAAGGGGCAACGTGGGAACCTAGTGAACTTATAATGAAGAACCACAAGAATCTTTTTATGTAGTAGTATTATTGAAATTTCAAGGAAAAAATTATTTGAAGGGGGAATAATGTAACACCGCAAGCTTCCAGGATACATTTCTCTTTGAATAATTCAATATTATGTGTTGTACACAACATCAAGTTCTAGCACAACACAACCAATCAAACTAGATATTTGGAATAGTAATACCCGCATTTTGAAATTTTGAAATTTTATTTTTCAAAATGAAATTCATTTTGGGATTTGTAATAACAAATTTATCTTAGGGTGATTTTTTGGTATCTTTATGAAAGCTTTCAAATTTTGATGAATAGTGAAAACACTGTGTTATTATTTAAAACCTACATTTTATTTAAATAATTATTTAATTTATTTAAATTTATTTTATGTCATAATATATACATAATACCAATATAAGTCCAATGTAATTCATTACAGTCATTTTATAGTAAAATTAGATGCATAAAATTTCATTGAACATTTTTACATCTTTTACCCACCTTCTAGGGACATTTGAAAATTTACATAAAATGAAATTTTACCGCTTCTGTGAATTAAATTTCAAAAATCTGAGAGAAATAGTTGATATTAATAATTAAAATGTGGTTCAATATGATAATTTTTTTTGTTGAATAATAACTTGTGAATTTTATTTACCATGGTTAAAATTATATAGGGTAATTAAAGGTCAAAAATGATATTATAATTCCACTAACACATGTCATAATTCTATTGGATAAGTGAAATTCGACCAAAATCAACAATAGGAATAAAATATGATCCTTTTGGTCTACATGGATTATTTTTGGACATTTATTATTATTATTTTTAAAGAAGAATTTGAAGTGTTAAATTCAAATATTAATAACTAAACAATTTCTAATATAGGGTTATAAAAGAAGATAAATTCTACAAGAAATAATCATTATAAATATAAAACTATTTCCTACATAATGTTATTTTATTTATAATTTTGAGTCATTAAATAATTAAATTTATTTATGACACAATGATGATGTAGTAATAACCTTATTATTGAAAGATTAATATATTCCAAGAATTTTATAGGTTAATATAAAATTTTAGGGTTGATTAAATAATTTTTTTTCTATTTCATATAGTTGTTATGACTTTCACAAAAAAAATACTAAATAGTTTCAAAATTGACATAAATGAGTTTTAAAACAAATACTGTATTATTAATTGATTTAATATTCATAAAAATTTAAGGATTTGAAAAAGGAGACAGATAAGGTTATATATATAAATAATGAACCAATTTGGGTTCTCTTTGTTTTATATTGTATGTTTGTTAACCAATTATTATAATTATTCAAGAATACATGGTAAAAGATAAACTATTTAACTAAGAGTTAAATATATAAGATAAGTTTAATATGGTGACATAAACCTATCTGAAAACTATTGCTTGATAGTATTTTCGACCCATCCTCACCATATAGTTGAAATAAATCCTTTTGGAGCCATTATAAACCGAATTTGATTGTGTAATAAAATAATATTTCACACTTTTCCTAAAATGACCCTCACCTCTCTTATAAAAGGGTAGTTCCCCTTCCCTAAAAATGAAACCTCAAAATCTATTTGGATAAGCCAAACCCTACTAAAATATCCTCCCTACTACCTTCAATTCATCATAGAGGCCTTAAATTGATCAGAATCCAACTTGAGGATCCATTTTGATCAAATCAAATTGAAGCACCTGAAAAAGAGGCAATAATTTCATCACATCTTTCAAAGTTCATTTCTTCTACCATTTCATCTTTATTTGTTGTTTCCATACCAAAATAATAACTCTTTTACATTCTAAATAATTTCATGTTATTATAAATATGGTACAATCTTATTCATTATTCTATCCATCCTATGAATGACAAATTCACCATACGTGCATACATATGGCTTACCGTCTTCATGTTGGGGTGTAATTTGTTATTCAACACTTCATCATTTGGATGGGTATAATAATGTTTATAATTGATGTAAATAATAAATATAACATGTTAATGATTCTGTATATATGATATAACATCAAATTACATATGATTTCATGATCAATAGAATGGTACATTCGCTCGTGCTTACGTACGGATTACCGTCCCCATGAACACGATAAGATTCATTCTCCATCATAACGATTCAAGAATAATATTCATTTTAGGAATAAAAATAATGTTAAAGAACATTATAAAATTTTGGATATTAATCATATACATCATATCCATATCAAACATGACTTATGTAACAAAACATATAATGGAAAACAAATCAGTTAACACCCAAAACAATGATACTACTGAAATATTAATAACAAATAAATATTAGAATATCATATATGATATCATATTTTTTGTATGAGGTTATTATATAATTTAATAACTATGATTTAACTATTATACAGGAGGTTAATGTACCCTCAACCAAGGAAATGTACAAGGTAAGGCTTACTTCTACAATCTCTTAATTTTCTGAGGTTGCTTATATGTTGGTATCTACATGGAACTCTTTATCATCCACATCTGTGTTTCATAAATATGTATATCAATTTTTTTTTACTATTTCTTAGACTATGGGTTAAAGACATTTATACCATTTTCTGACTTTTTATTAAAAATTTATATTGGAATATTTCCGTCATTTTCAAAATAAGCTACATTATGAATTTTTCGACAAAATTAAGGTAAGAATGTTTTTTTAACTTATACAGAGAGTGAAGGATTTTTCTGCAATTATAACACATTAGAAGCTTCCCATACAAGCATATAAGAATATTTAAAAAATAAATGTTTTATTTTATAATTATTTGACTATTAAATGATTTCAAAATTGAAAGATATATTTCTCTAAAATGGTTTTGATTTCATCTATGTCAACATCCTTTGAGGGATTTTACAATTGTTTGAAGTTGATTTATTATTATAAAATATTCCATGTTGTATTGAAGGATTTGTGATATGTATGAATATAGATGTTTTATTTATATACCATTCATAGTGTATGGTTAAAGTATTAACATTTCTTATTCTTGTTTTAATACGAATTTTTATGTTATGTTTCAACCTTTTCATATGAGGAATGCATAGGACTTAATAAGTAACGGGTGGATCCCACTATAGATTTCTGATGCATCGGTAGGTCTCACGGGACAAACTAGTGTCTTGGAACAAGGCCTTAAGAAAATTGAATTTTTAGTTTTCAAATGAGGCCTTGAATATGTGGTTATGATGTACAGTATTATTCATTCCATCATTATGAAATTGGATCTTTATTTTACATGTGATTATTCAACTTGTAGAATATCCATGTGAATAAGTAAATACCATTATTTGACTTTATCTTTTCTATATTATGATTATGTTTATGTTTAAAAGGATTTTTATTTAGTATTATACATTTCCTTATACTATTATCCTTGAATATGAATGTTTCCACTATATTGGTATCCTTACTGAGCACATGAGCTCAACCCTTTCAATGTTTTAGTTTTCCAGGATACAAAAAAGTATATTATGTATGACCTATAGGGATAGTCTAAGTGAGATAAATGTATTAAAAGGAGACAAGATGTTGTTGTTTTTCATTTCATAATATATTTTAAACCATATGTTTGTATCTATTACTTCCAAGTCTACTATACCGATTGGTCTTTCGGGATTTGATCCCTTGTGATCATGCCAATGTTATGTAATAATGCACCGACTCTGGGTAACTATGGTTGGGGAGTTACAAATCATCTCCTTTTTGAATTTCAAGAACCTAAATTTTCATACACTATTAATAATATGATGATATAAAAAATTATATACGCATCTAATAACTCTTAAATTGTTTTTACTAAACTAGAAATGTCTTTGATTATGGAATATATTTTCATTCATTAATATCATGTATTGTAATTATCAATATCCTCAATCGAAAACAAGATTACCCATGTTTATTTTCCCTTAAAAAATAAAAATCTATCTTTCATCCTCATCACAAGTTATTAATCAATATAAAAAACATCATATTATATTATAAAAAAATTACACATACATTTTTTTTCAATCCATTAGTACTTAAATAGTTCATTGATTTAAAATTGTCCCCTATATTTTCAATTTATATGAATCCCCTTATCCGGAGATTCAATTAATTTAAAATGATTACTAATCATTATTTCAACTTTTAAATATCCCTCATAAACCTAAAATGTAAAATAATATATGATGTAAATGCAATATTCATCATTTAAGGTCCTTAATTTATTGATTCTATATGTTCCCCATAGAATCATTAATCTCTCTCTTTTACTTTTTATTTATTTTTATGAGTGTTTTCAGAATATTTTTAGACAAATTTTTTGTAGTTAAATAGTGAGACATTATTCAATGAAGAAAACAAGTTAGACACATATTCCAAAATCTTATGTTAAATATTTAACATTGATTTCAACAAAGAGTCCAGAATTGTTAGATTATATCTCTATAATTACTCTTTAAGTTGGTTAACTTCAACTCAATATCTACCACTAATATCATTTAATACAGTAAAAATATTTTTAATCAAGTATTCATCACCATTTTATATTGATAATTATAAATAATAATATTAGTACTAATGAAATTATTACTTTTTATTATAAAATATTTCTTGACTCATTTTATATTCTTTTTGTTTATTAACCTTTTGACATTATTCAAATGATTCAATATGAAAAATAATAATCTGACACTACTTACACAATATTTTACAATCAATTCTTATTTAATTAATTTTTAGTGTCACTATTTATAGAATGTTACACAATAAAGTAAACATTATCAAATTTCAAAATTTCAATGATTGGTATTCTTTTAGAAAAAAATTTATGTTCCCAAAAACATGTCTTCACATATATTTTTAATAGTTAATGATTATTCATTTAAATTTATCTATCATAATGAATAGAA
Source organism: Viscum album (assembly GCA_963277665.1). Taxonomy (NCBI): domain Eukaryota; kingdom Viridiplantae; phylum Streptophyta; class Magnoliopsida; order Santalales; family Viscaceae; genus Viscum; species Viscum album. The sequence continues at coordinate 538,575,001 of OY728130.1, read as the reverse complement.
TTATTAATGATTTATTGTTACATGTTTAATTACTTCTATTTTGTTTCAAATACAATTTGAATAATTTGAAGCACTATTAAAATATAAATAACCTTCTCTTGTATATTCTAATTAATCCTCTTATATATTTGAGTAACAAATTAATTTTTTCAAATTAATCATTCATAAAATATTTATATTTAGAAATTAATTTTTTATTTTTTCATGCTTATTTATATTATTTCATTATAATAATAATATCATTCTCTTGTATTTAAATTTCTAAAATACATTCACTGAGCTCCCACTTAAGAATGAATTGAATTCATGTTTCCTCATCAATTCCTTCATATTATCACATATTAGTAGTGCAGTCCCTGAGATTAAATTTTAATATTATAAAATTTGAACCAAACAAACTATAATTCATAATTTCCCCTACACCCTTTCAACTATTTTTCACTTCATATATAAAAATGAAATTTGTATTCCTGGGATCAGACAAATTAATTATTTTATAATTTCCATAAATCCTTTACAAATCTAATTTTCATGATTTCTTATTTGATTATCTTTTTCTTCCACTCATCTATATCTTTATAATAATAATCTCTATTCAATTTTGGATTGTTTATTTGAGAAATTTCAATAGTTTAATAATTTATAGACTATTGTCGGAGATTTTCCTAATACAATTCATTTTTTATTCTTAATGATCATTGAATTATTGAATTAATTTATAAATGAATAATATAAATATTTTAATATTCTTTAGAATCCTCTTTTGAGAAATATTATTATTTTATACTCTTTTCATTATTCGTGTAATTAAAATATTCTCCCTTATTTTCATTATATTCATCGTGAAAACACCCTCAGTCCCGACTATAAGAAATATAAATTCTATGAAAGTCATCCAATATATATGTATCTGGGTAAGAACATTTGATTTAATTAACTTTTTCATCAAATCTACCCAGAGTATACATAGTATATTTTTTAAACTATTTATAATTTCAAACTCTAATTAAAAACTCAGATGCCTTTAAAAATATAATTAACACTTTTGATAAGGTCTTATACTTTTTGATAATCATAAATCTTGATATGGCCATATTTCATTCTCCAAAATTCATAATTATCTTACTTGAATGTTATACATAAATTCTAAAAAATTTCAAATTTATCACAAATTCTTTTTGATATTGTAATCCTTGTATAATTTAAAAACTTATTTTTTTTATAATATTTGAATATTTAGTGGTTTGAGCGTGATTATAATTTTCTATGAAAACATATCATTGATATTCCATCATCACGAGGTGTAAAAACTGTTAGTAGACTCAAATACATCGGGACTGATTCATTAAAGACATATCTGCTTCTGATATTTCAATATATAATATTCCATCACATCAAATATGGGAATTTGAATAACTGAGTTAATCAAAAAACAATTTTCGATAATGACACATTATGATGAGTAGAAAATTGAAATAATATTTTTCAACTAGGAAAAGAATGTCGATAAGATTAATTTCATGAATGGACAGAGGAATATCACTAATATTTCCATTCCAAATCAATTTTGATAATCCTTTATGTAATAATTTCAATAAAATATGAAGTGGAATAATAGTTTCACAAATATAGTCCCTCTTGGTTAATAAGTTTGTTTTTATATATACACAACTGATATTTCAATGTAGAGATATAGAGGGGATTCAAGTATTGGATTTTGTCCCTAGAGACTCATGATCTGTAAAGTATGATTGATTTAGAGAAACAAGAAGAGTAGTTGCATTATATTTCATTTTTAAATGAGAATCTTGACCATTATGTGACACATGAGTTACCATTAGAACATGACACAATCCTTATATCTCTATTTAATACACCACAGTGGGTTTTCCTTACTTCGGATGAGTTATATGTTCATAACAATGTTCATGAGGTTAACTAATGATAGATTGGTGTAAATATATTATCCTTAATACATTTTAGGAGATCCTTCTAGCGATTTCAATCATAATCATTTCAGAAATAGTTTTTTGGGAATTGGATTCAAATAATAATAGTAATATTTATAAGGATTATAAAAATTCATAATAGACAATAGAAAACCCCAAAAAATATTCCTTCCCTCTATGCCACTCCCTGTGATCATTCAAATTTAATCATCAGTGGTATCAAATTCATCATTATTTGGTGGATCCATGGTATAGTCCCTTTACTCCTTACCAGATTATATTGGAATACTAGTGCAACTAACCATCATCTAGAATAGTACTAATCAATGCATATAGGTTGTTGACTGTTCTGTTGAATATTTCTCTCTATATTCTTGCATGTTCATATCATTAAAAGAAATAATCTCTTTATTGAACCTATTTACATTCACCCGCAATCCTTCAATGAACTATCGGAATAACCACATCATAAGAGAAACTGATACATTAATGTTATGTCGACCAATTATACTATACTGATGATGACATTCTTAGGCTTACTATGTGCCTATAGGTGACAAGTTAAATCCATAACAATGATCAAAGGAAGGGCATGCAGTGTAGTATCCCATATATTTATAGAATAATACTTTCTCATATAGTTTAATATTTATGAAAAATACATAAATTTTATATTAAATTGGACACTTTTTCTAATATTGTACTACATAAAGAACAATCGGTTTCTCTAAAATCATACATTTCACACATAATTGGGTTATACCGAAAAATTATACAATAACAATACTATTATTTTAAATGGTAGTTGATGCCTAGATGTTGTATTGGAGGGAATGAACAGAACAAACAAAAATATTATTAGACATGTTTTTATAAATATTTTTACATTTATCCTATAAAATTTAGAGGCATAAAGTTATAATAAATCCAATTTTAAGAACAAAATACTCAAACATTTTTAAAAATCCGTTTTAAACCTTTTGATGGAGAACCCTTTTTAAATGTAGTATCGGTCACTTTTATATGATATATTAGAAAAAATAAAAAATTTATTTAGAAGTGGGAAGTTAAAATTTTTTTTGGTTGAAATTTATGTATATTTATGATGAAATTCATATGTTAATGAATAGTGAAAAATACTACATTTTAATTGAAAGCTATCATTTCATCTCATTTATTTATATAATTAGATTTTACTTTTAATTTAGTTTTAATGTATAATTGTATTATGTTTTTTAAATTTAATCCAATTTTGGCCATTTGATTTAATTTAACATTGAAATATGACATAAACACATGCCAATCTTTTGATAGTTTTTATTTCATAAAAACCTGCTTTTTGGTTTTGACAAAGAGAATTAATTTTAAATTAATTGCTAAAATTTATGTTTTTTGAATTTGGAAAAATAGATTCCATATTTGGAATCAGATTGTCCATTTTTTTAGATAAGAACCTTTTATTTTTAGGAATTATTAATTGCAACTTTAGTAATTATTTTTATTTACCATAGTTAAAGGGTAAATTTGGTAAATAAGGGTAAAAAAATAATATTTTAATAATATAAAACTACCCTAAAATGTGTCCTACTCTTATTGGATGATAAATGTCATACCATTAGAATCCCTAGGATAAACCTGTGGAATTTGGGATCCACTTGGGTGAGAAAATGACAGGTTGTAATAATTAATTTAAAGTAAAGAGAAATATAACATAAACCTGTATCTTTTTTACTAAAACAAATATAAGGTAGGGTTATATAATTGATATATTCCAATATTAATTTTCATTAGAAATATAATTTTTTTTAATAATTCAAGGAATTTTATTTATAAATTTTCATCATTAGGTAAATTGATTTATTTATTACACAATGATGACTCAATGATAACATTATTAATGAAATATTCAAATAGACGATATTATAAATATTAAAATGAATGTAATTTGAAAATTTGGATTCTATAAACATATTTTATGGATTATTATAAAATTTCATCATAGAGTTAATTACTTTGGTTTAGTGGAATCATGTTGTTTTGACTTTAACAAAAATCAATTACTAAATAGTGTCAAGATTGACATAAATGAGTATTTAGAAAATATACTATTTTACTAAATGATGTAACAGTCCTAAAAAATAATATTTGGCCAACATTCTTATATAGTGTTAAAAATGTAATTAATGATCCACTTTTGGTTCACTTTGTATTTTATATTAACTATAGTAGCCATATATTTTGAAAATACAAGAAGACATGGTAAGAGTTAATGTTTTAAACTAAGGATTAAAGATAAAAGATAAGGTTATTTTTATAACCTAAACATTGCTAAAACCTATTGGTTGAGAGGATTTATACCCATAATCACCTTATATTATAATTATATATATTTTGAGCTATAATAATTCGAAATTCAATTTATAATAAAATAATATTACAATGCTTTCTTAAAGTGCCCCTCCCACCTCTTATAAAAGGCCACAACCTATAACTAGTTGCCTAAAACTCTCAAAACACTTGTATCATCCTCTTCATACTAAAATAATATCCCAACATCCCTACCTTACTCCTAGAAGCCTTAAATATGTATTTATGAAATTCAAGAAAGCATTTTGGCTCAAATAAAATTAAGTTACCTGATTTAGAGGTAACATCTTCTCTCAAGTTCATTTATATTTTTTTCTTTCTCCCTACCCTATGATTTTCATATTCATTGATTAAATAAAAAAATCAGTATCCTCAATATAATATGTTTTTTATTAGTAGTATTCTAACTACCCTTAAATAAAGCTCCATTTTGTGGATAAAAACATTCTATTTTTGTGTACGGCAAACTACTGCATCACGAAATGACGATTAATCAATTTTCCATACCACCTCCCATGGTGGCCATTATGATGAAACTATATTTATATTAGATATATTTTATATTTATATTGTCTCTATTCTTCTGTAATTTTTATTTACAATATATGTTTATTGTTTCCATGATGTGTAAATACGATAACTTCATTTGAGAAAGTGTGGACTACTGCCTCCTCAAAGTGATATGGATCGTTCAAACTATACATAGAACATATAATTGATGGTTTTCTTAAATAAATGATTCATACATTATATAAATATAATACTAGTATTATAATATACATTTATATCATTTGATTAATTTTAATATGACAAAGAAATGAATGTAGCATTCATCCGTACGTATGACCTACCATCTCCCTGAATGATGCATTTCATTTCTTATCTCAAAATACTATTAATATTATAAATACATATATACTCAATATATACGATTTTAAAATAATGAATAATATTCTAGAGTTGATTTAATTTTGACCACACGTACAATTTACAACAAATACGTTCATTTTTGACTTAGGTACCTAATATTGAAAAGCGACCAATATGAACATAAATAATTATGTAATTTTTCTAACAAGATGTTAATTAATATAAAATAAATAATAAACATGAAAATGGTTTTCGAGAATGTATAAATTAACCTATGATTATTTTGCAAGAATATAAAGAATGAACAAGACATGTTAGACTCAATGTAAGTGACATTGTCTGAATCTACTTTCATTGAGGCATATTTGGATAATATACACCTCCTTAATTTATACAGTGTATAATAAACCCCATTTACATTTAATTACATTCAACTTGAATCTTCTTCTATGAATAATTTTAGTAAACTATAAAAAGGAATTTTTTTAACAAATGCAGCGATAACGACCTCTCCACTGCCGTAACTGTTATTTTACATTTGGCTTCCACTATAAGCCTTATCATTTTTAAAAGTAAAAGATACCCCTTATTAAAATTTTGTGTGTTTTGGGATTAAAAATGGTTTTTAAAATGGACTGAATATTTCAATATATTTAAATGAATTCTTGTGATTTCAAATGAAATGTTATTATTGAAATGTTGATATTTGCAATATTTTATTTTTTATGATTATATAATGGTACATGGACATTTGATGGGTGGTTACGTGATAAACCAAAGATGGGTGATTACATGATAAACCAATTATGGGTGGTTCTGTGATAAACCAGGGATAGTTCATTATGTTATTGCCTCCAATTCATTGGTCATGGAAGTTCGACGAATGAATATTCCTTTTAGTGACATGTGTGTAATTTGACCATATGGTTATTCTATTTAATTATTTTTATGTCCCATGTTGCCATTATATGTTATATGTTTCTTTATATGATAATTTATGTTTATATTTGGGTTACAAAAATAGTAATTGATGAGCTTATATTAAGTGAAGTATATTTAATACTTTTTAAAGGTGAAAAGTATTATTTTATGATAAAGTATTTATACTTTTATTGTTATTGAAAGAATAAAAGTTTTCCATATTTGTGTACCACTTACTAATATTTTTATGATAAATCCATGTTTTGAAATGTTTTTCACTGGACTTAAAGAAGAATAGAGTCATGTATGGGGTCATGGAAAATTCATGTTATTTGAAACATGAAACAAAACATGTTTCTTTTTAAAGAGTTTCTATTTTATGAAAGAAATGGATAGTGAGTAGAAGATTCAACTTGTAATATTCAAGTTGTTTTGATTTTTATGACCTAATTCTATAAATCCATAAACCTAAAAAGATCTGTGATATTAATTACAATTCAAATTATATACATAACTCAAAATTAGGAAATGTTTATGGCTGGGGCCATATTATTGGCAATAGAGGTCAGTTTAGATAACTCTAGGAGTTAGAATATGGTTAATAAAATATTAAAAAAATATTTTTATTTTATGGTCATATTGAAATGATATAGCACTTGAAGTATAACGAACCAAGATTGAAAAACATGGAAATTAAATTTATTTTTCATAATATTTAATACATTACACAAAATATATTCCCAAATACCATATTAGTATAGTGTCTTTGGATACTTGGAACATTATCTTATAACTTGTTGAAACATCTTCAACATCTCCCATAAAGAACTTCCCCTTTTGTTTTCTTACCTAAAAAATATATTTATAGCCTAGGGAAAAGAAAACATGAAAAGGGTGAGATCAAATTCTTATTAAGGGTAAACATGAAGAACATAAAACAACCCACAATCTTTTGAACAAAAAAACATGAACATAATGTTTTAACATCTAAATCTTGTGTAATAAAATAAATCCGGGTAGTATGTAAGGCATAGATGAAAAATAAAAATTAATCATGATAGAATAGAATTGTCATAAAACTTGTAATTTTGTTAAGAAATTAATTACATCATATTATTTTCATAGTATCCAAGGAATTTCCTCCAAGACCATCATAGTGGACATTGTCCATTACTGAACTGGGATTACTTGTCATTCCAGCCATGTATTATTGAACCAGATTTTCTTATCGTTCCAATCATGCATATCTCATGAGATATAATTCATTACCCAATTCATTTTATAGATATATAGGTCTCAACCATCTCATTATTAAATCATTCTTAAATGTTCCACAAAAACAAAAACCATTCATTATAGCATAATATGAGAAAAAATGGGTTTCTTAAACATCATTCCATTATAACATAGTTTGTGTAAAATAATTGGATTTCATAAAAATAATTTAATTAAAAAAACTCAAATCAAAGTAATAATATGTATTTAAACATAACCCTATTTAATTAAAGTCAATATATATGGAAAATTATTTTGATAAACCACTTGATCTTAAATCTTGAGGAAATATCTTTTCTTTTTAGAAAACTAATTCTTTTCTTCAAAATGACGTGGATTTTTAAAAGAAAATAATTTAGTTTACAATAAAAATTTAAATTTGTAGATTAGGATTTTTATAAATAATTCATTATAAAGATTTAAAATCCTAATCATTCCATATATGATAAAAAATACATTTTCTCATATTTTTTCTGGAAAAGTCCAAAAAGTACCACTTATAGTAAACAAAAAAAATATTCCTTCTATACCATCATGTAAAAGTCAAATAAGGGGTAAAAATGACTTTAAATATAAATATAATAATATTAAAAATTTTATGAAAACAATTTATAGAAAACATGGATAATAATGACAAATATATCCCCAGTAAACACATACAAATAAATAATCTCAGATAACAGCGAGATCAGGAAAGTTATCCCTTTCCTTAGGTATGATTCATTTTGTATGTGTCTAAAACACTATATAGTGGGTTTAAACATATTATTAACTTATAAAAAAACCATAATTATATTTATTATATCATATATGATTTACATATGACTTTATATTACCCATTTGTTTTTCAATTCTATGTTAATGAAACGTTTTGGGTAATAATCGTATTTTTTATCGTATATGTTTGGAATTGTTATCAATGATATTATTACATAGATCATGATTTATATGACTACATAATTTAAAACATGATTTATATATCATATATATTATGTATATATATAATATATATAAATGAAATGGAATACACCCTTCATGGAGACGATAGGTAGTACATACGCATGAACATTGTTTTCGTTTCCTTATTTAATTTAATAACACACAGACATATATATATATATAGATAAATAATATATCTTTATTATGTCATATATTTCATGATCATTTATTATAAAAACTTGATAATCAATCTTGAATGGTTAACGTGGAGAATGAATCTCATTGCGTCATGGAAAAATAAGTTGTACGTACACACGATTGACAATATTGTTCCTATAATTGGTGAATAGTATTGAAGTGGTTAGTGTATAGTATATCATAATTAGTATTATATTATTATAATCATAAATAGTTATTATTTACACAATTATAACTATCCATGTAATGTGGTACAGAAAAATAGATTACACCACGGCGTTGAGACGGTAAGTCGTACGTACACATGCATGGTGATTTTATTTTACATAGGATTGATAGAAGGCGAAATAATGATGTTTCATATTTATAATAACATATAAGTATCTAATTGATACTGATTTTATTACTTTATAATTAAAAAACTTATTAATAAGAAGTAAAATATGAATTAAATTTTAATGAAACGGAAGAAGAGATTACCTCTTCCAAGATGTGCCTCCTTTAAATTTCCTCTTAGGGAACTAGTGTTGGTATTTCAAGAAGACCAGTATCTCTATAATGTGACTAGGTATGTTTAAGAGATAAATGGTCAGGTTTTGTACAATATTTTAGTCTCAAAATGGAGTTAATAAGAGAGGGATGAGGTTCCATTTTATAAAATAGGATAAGGGAAATTTTAAAATGTTTGAAAATATTAATATATTGTAAATTCCCTTTCCATTTGAAATGGTCCAAAACATATTTAATTCGAATATATGATGATTGTTTTTCAAATAAACATCATCGAATAATATTTTTACAAGTTTTTAATATTTTTTATCCTTATATGTTTGGTTTAACCCTTATTTTACCCTTTTTAATGTTACAGTGATGTCACGTCATTTACACATTGCGGGTTAATGTAAATACCATATCATGTAAAATGGCCCAAAAAAAGTTATTTATGGAATATTTTTACATATATTAACCATTTGAAAGAAGTTTTTATTATTTTTAATTTAATATCATTTAATAAACAGTTTTTTTAATGTTATGAAATATGTCACTTTTGGTCACTATTATACATGACTTTTGTAAAACATTATAGCAACATAATTCCTTATAAATAAATTAATTAACGGATCCCTAATATGTTAATTTAATCTATAAAATTCATGTATGTCAAAAAAATATTAAAAATAAATTTATTTTGGTATTTATAAATTCATTTTTTTGAATATTTCATTAATGAGGTAATCACTACATCATAATTATATCATAAATAAATATATTTATATAATGTCTAAATATTATAAAAAAATACCATGATCTAATAAATCTTGATATATTTGTAATGTCTATTTATAGAGAAATATATTTGTTATATAACCCTATACTAAAATCGATTTAGTAAAAGATATATGTTTCAGTTATAATTTTCTCTACAGTAAATTAATTTTTATAAAATGTCACAATCACATCCATGTGAATCCATGGGGTCCCAAAATCGACCCACAATTTCCCATATTTGGATATATCTCATCTAATAGGATTAGGACATGTTTTAGGATTGTTTAATATTATTATAATATTGTTTTTTACCTTTATTTACTAGATTTACCCTTTAACAATGGTAAATTAATTAATTACTGAAGTTACTATTCATAATGTCCAAAAAATAAAAGGTACATATTCAAACAATTTGGACCTTTTGATTACAAATATGGAACCGATTTTTATAAATTCAATATATATTAGTTTTAGTAATTAATTTTAAAATAAATCTTGTTGTTAAAACCAAAAATTGGGTTTTTAGTAAATAATAACTATAAAAAAATTGACATGTGTTTATATCCAATTTAAAAGTGAAATTACATCCAATGAACAAAATTTAATTAAATGATAAAAATATAATCCAATTAAACTTTAAAACTAATTAAGACATAATCTAAATATATAAATTAATTAGATGAAATGATAGTTTGAATTAAAATGCATTATTTTTCACTATTCATTAAAATTTGAATTTTCTCAGAAAATAAAACAAATTCAAAAAAAGTAATTTTTATGTCCTGGTTCAAAAAATAAGGTTATTTTGTAAAAGTTAACTTATAAATGTGTTAAAAAAAATATTTAAAATGGGTGCACCATCCAAAGGTGGTAAATCCACTTTTTTGAAAAAAACTTGTTTTACCCGAAAAAATCATTTTGATCACATATCATGTTCTAGAAAATGTGTAATATGAATGAAAATGTTATATAAAATTAAAAATTTGGTTAATTCTACTCATAATGGCTAGTTTATAACGCATTAAATTTTAAAATTTTAATAATATATCGTTGTTTAGAGATGCACGATATCTTGTACAACGCAGGCTATCGTAGAAGGTCGCTCTTATGTGTAACACAAGCCATGCCAGTGTTGCATATAATGAAAGATTCATTTGATGTTTTTATAACATAATCAAATAATAGTTATTTTATACATTGAAAAAAAAATCAATACTCAATGTTGCATGAAATTAATTATATCAAAAGAACTTGAAATTATGTGTAACACAAACAAAGAATAATGTTTCATATACTACAAGATAATTCAATGTTTCATATAGCGCAAGATAATATTTGTGTACTATAAAACACAATAAATCAAATAAATTAAAAGAATATATCTCATAAAATGTCAGGGTGTTACATTCTACCCCCTTAAAATTAATTTATCCATCAAAATTCATCTGGGTTATAAATGGTTTTCTACTTGATAGTTTATTTCGTGGAACCCACATCATAAAAAGGAATACTAAAACTTCATCTTAAAATGGAATGTTAGTAACATAAAGATTACCCAAAGTAAGTCATCACTAGGTTTACACGTAGGATAAAATAAGTGGGATGTGAAGACAAGGATATTGAAGATAAATATATCCATCAAGTTCTGATCGATAGTGATAGAGAATAATTTTCGGAGAATGTTAACTACTATAAATCCATAAATATACAATGATTTAAGAGTAAATATGATTCATCAGATAAAAAGGCACTAGGATAACATTTTTTGTATCACGATATTATTCATAATGTTAATAAATTTTTACAGGAGGAGAATTTATTACATGATTTTAGTACAATATTACCATAGGTCATTTCCAAAACAATTTCCACTTCATCTATTATTTAACAAAATGAATGTTAATTCTTCATTCTTTAAGTGTTAACAGATCATGCAATAGAATTATAGGTCATTCCACCTATATCAAAAAAAGTTTTAATCGGTTATCAAATATGAATTAGTCCAACTATAGTGAGATAATATATTAATATAACAAACATAAACTAGAATATAACATACACTATATATAAATGTAAAATATTAAAATCCCTCTAAAACTATAAATATAAATAATTTGAATTAGGTGAACTAAATTAACTTAACCTTTGTCTCTTGTATCAAATTTGGTAGTTCCTGGTCATCACATTAGAAAAAATGTGAATACCTTAATCATGAATTCTCTTTAAACAAGATAATAACCAATATTACCATATAACCTTATTTAAAACATGCATTATATCAAAATTAACTCTTTCCACACACCAAAAATACCAAAAGTTATATATATTCAAACCATGATATCACATTGTCATTATATCATTCATTAGGTCATTAATACTTTCAAACATCTCATTATCTTCTTATACCATCATTATATGCATAAAAGGTTCTTTCAAAAAATATTTCAATCACTTTTAAGGGTTACTAGTACCATATAATTATTAAAAACCAAAATGGGCCAATACATGGATATTCGAATATTCCATAATATTATAAAAGAGATTCAACAACACTATTTTAGAATCCCATTACATAAAAAACATAATCATTCCACCACTTCATTTCCATACTCAACATAACCACTATTAACTGCATGTGATTTTCATCTTTTATTGTCCTTAAATATTTTTTGGAATCAATAATCATCCACAACCCTTGGATTAGGGAATTGAATAGCATAATGCCCCATTTCCGTGTAATTGTAACCCTAATTTGTGGGAGGTTCTCTATTTGGATCATTGTTTTTATTCCCATTACTTTGGTAGTAAAATGATCAATATCCTTCTTTACCACATATAAAACATTTATCAGTCCTCTTAAAAAACTTCCCTCCATGTGTACATCAACACATTGAGCATAAAGAAAAAATAATTTTCTTTTATCCATAATTTTTTATAGTTTTATTTGAATTATATCCTCCTTTTCTTATCATAACCATGAGAAAGATGACAAAATACAATATACATTTTTGTAAGATGAATAATAGGTAGGTACATAATAAAAAATAAATTCATGCCCTCATACCAATCCATGGAGTAAATTTTATCTTATTTACTCATATTCTGGTTAACGTTCCACCACCAATTCGCTTTACCTTCCATGAAATAAGATCCCAACATAACCATTTCATGTTTTGAACAACGAAGAATGAGAAATATCCTTCCAATAGTGAAAATCCATTTCTCTAGAACTATTGGATCAATCGTTCCACTAAAATAAGGCTAATGTTTCCTTATTAAAGAGTCAAGAGAACGGTGTTCCCACATTTGTCCATTTGAGATTGTATCAGGATTTGTCGTCATAAAAAAAATTATTTATTCGTGAACCCATAACATTTGGTTTTTCATGAGGGAAATAATTTCATTTCCCAATGCATTGATCATTAACACGGTTCCTTTGAGTTTGATCAATGATCTAAAACCCAAAAATAATAGTATGAGAGGAAAAAATCAAACTAAGAAAACAACCAAATCAAGGGGGAGTACTTTCAATCTCTAACATCTTAGGTTTAATCCTATGTTATTAATGGTCATTATAATTATTCTAGGACTATAAACTATAGTTATATTTAATCTTAGGGAAATCCCTATACATACCTTAGAAATATCTCTAGGGATCTCACGAAAAGTTTCACATTTTAGTTTCCAAAGGTTGACTAAACCATCACTCTGATACCAAATATAATGACCCAAACATGAAATACATGGACATTAAATTTATTTTTCGGAATACATAATACATTACACAAAATATATTCCAAAAGTTTTTATTATATTAATGTGTATGGAAACTCGGAACATAATATTCTATCTTGGTGAAATATCTTCAACATCTCCCGTAAAGATCTTCCCCATTGGTTTTCATACCCATAAACTTTCTTTATATCCAAGGGAAAGAAAAAATAAAAATGGAGAGCTCAAATTTTTAGTAAGAGTAATCATGGAGAACAAAAAACAAACCATAAACTTTTTAGCATAAAACCATGAACAAAAAATTTTATCATCAAAATATTTAGTCATGAAATAAATCTTGGCAGTACATAAGGAAAATATCGTAATGGAACATTAACCATGATAGAGTAGAATTAGAATAAAACATGTAATTATTGAAACCAATTAATAACATAATATGGTTTCTATAGTAACCAAGGAATTGCTACCAAGACCATCATAGTGGAAGAATGTCCATTACTGAACCAGGTTTACTTTTCATTCCAGCCATGTATTACTGAATCAGATTTACTTTCTGTTCCAGTCATGTCTACCTCATGAGATATATATCATTTTCAAATGAAATTCATGGAGATATTGGTCCCACCCATCTCATAATGAAATCATTCTTAATTTCTCTACAAAAACAAAAAACCATTCCTCATATCATAACCCCAGAAATAAAATTGGTTTCTTAAACATGATTCCATCATAACATAATAAATATAAAATAAATGAATTTCATAAAAATAATTCCACCATAAATACAAAAAAAATAAAATAAAAAAATGTTCAGAAACATAACCACATTTAAATAGAGTCATCCTAGGAGGATAATAATTTTGATAAACCACTAGAACATAATTCTCGAGGAAATATAATTTATTTTTCTAAAACATTTTCTTTTCAAAAAAATCATGTGAAATTTTAAAAGAAAATTATTTAGTTTAAAATACACTTGGAAATGTGTAGAGAAAGATTCATGGAAATAAGGAATTATGAATATGTAAAAACTCTTTCACGATATGTAGATAAAAATTTCTCATCGTACTTTTACCATAAAAGTAAAAAAAGTACCTCATATAGTAATTAAAACCATGATACCTTCCATACCATGAAGAAAAATTAAAAAGGGGTAAAATTTAATTTAAATATACATATAATAATAATAAAAAAATTATGAAAACATTTTTTTGAAAATATGGACATGGATGATAAATATATCCCCAGTAAATATTTACGGATAAAAAATCATGGATAAAAACGAGATTGGAAAAGTTATCTCTTACCTTTGTCCTAATTTATTTCATATGTGTATGAAACTTTTGTATAGTGGGTTTAAACATATCATTAATTTGTAACAAAACAATAATAATATTTATGAAATCATATATGATTTACTTATGACTTTATATTACCTGTTCATTTTTCAATTCCATGTTAAAGCAACGTTCTGGGAAAAGTCATATTATTTATTGTACGTGTTTGGAAGTTTGATTCTTGATATTATTACATATATAATGATTTAATTACTTTTATAATGTAAAACATGATTTATATATCATTAATATTCAGTATATATGTATATAATATACAGATAAATGAAATGGAATACACCGTTCATGGAGACAGTAGGCCATACATACACATTAGTGCTGTTTTAATTTCATTATTGAGTTTAGTGATATATATATATATATATATAAATAAATATAGTATCATTAATATGTCATATATTTCATGATTATATATTATATATAAATTGTAATCATTATTGAATGGTTAACCTGGATAATGAATCTTATCGCATTGTGGAGACAGTAAGTCGTACATAGGCATGCTCGACGATATCAATCCCATAATTGTTGAATAGTATTATAGTGGATGGTGTATAATATCTCATAATTATTATCATGTTATAATAATCATAAATAGTTATTATTTTCACCATTATAACCATCCAAGTAAGGTGGTGGTGAATAATAGACCACCCCATGGCATGTAGACGGTAAGTCGTATGTATGCACACATGGTGATTTTTTTTTCATAAAAAGGATATATGGTGAAATAGTGTTGTTTAATATTTATAATAACTTATCAGTATATTAGTCATATTGATGTTATTACATTATAATTAAACAACTAATAAAGAGGAACTAGATGATGAAATAAATTTGAATGAATCGGTAGAAGAGATTACCTCTTCCTCGACATTCCACTTTAAATTTTATAATAGGTCACTATAGATAGGCTTTTGAGAAGACCCTTACCTATTTAATGTAACTAGGGAAGTTTTTAAAATAAATGGGAAAGGGTTGTCCAAGCATGAAGGCTCAAAAGGTCTGGAAGTGGAGTAGAGGAGGTGCCCTTTTATAAGAGAGGAGAGGGGCACTTTATAAAATTCTTAAAATAATAATTTATTATAAATTAATTTTTGATTTAAAATGGTCCAAGGATTATTTAATTAGAAGATAAGATGATTTTGGTTCAAATAACCATCATCAAATAATTTTTAGGCATGTTTTAAATATTTTTTTATCCTTTTCCTTTTAGGTTTAACCCTTATTTTACCCATTTTAATCTTACTATGATATCATGTTATTTACACATTATGGGTTAATGTAATTACCACATCATGTCAAACGACCCAAAAAAATTCTTTATGACCTATTTTGACATATATTACCCATTTGATCTAATATTATATTTTTTGGAAATTAATATCATTTAATAAACTATTTTATGTTTTAAGTTATAAATTATGTCTCTTTTGGACACTATTCATAATAGAATTTTCAAAAAATTCATAAAAAAAATATTTTTTCGAACCAAAGGTGTTAACACATCCCTAATATTTCATCTTCATCCATAAAATTTGTGAATGGCATAAAAAATTTATAATATTTATTATAATATTTATAAATTCATTAATTTGAATCTTTCATTAATGAGGTAATCAATACATCATAATTGTGTCATAACTAAATATATTTATATAATGTATAAAAATAATAAATAATATACCATGATATAGTAATCCTTGTTATATTTTGGTCAATATTTATAGGAATATGGATCAGTTATATAAACCTATATTAAAATTTATTTATTAAAAGATATATGTTTAGGTTATAATTATCTTTACTTTAAATCAATTTTTTTAAAATGTAATTTTCACATCCATGTGAATCCATGGGGTCCTAAAATTGATTGAAAGATTCACAGGGTTGGAAATATATCATTCAATTGGATTAGAACATGTTTTAGAGTAGTTTAATATTATTATAATGTTATTTTTACCGTTATTTTCCAGATTTACCCTTGAACCATGGTAAATAAAATAATTACTCATGTAACTATTCATAATGTCCAAATAATAAAATGTACCTATTCATAAAATTTGGACCTTATGAATCCAAATATGGAATCCATTTTCCAAATTCAAAACACAGTATTTTCATAAATTAATTTAAAATTAATTCTCGTTGTCAAAACCCAAAAATCGGGTTTTTAAGAAGTAATAACTATTTAAAGATTGACATGTGATTATGTCCAATTTAGAAGGGAAATTACATTCAATATAAAAAAATGAATAAAATGATATAATCATAATCCAATTACACTTTAAACTCAATTAATAATATAATCCAACTATATAAATAAATTAGATGAAAAGGTAGTTTTGAATAAAAATGTAATATTTTTCACTATTCATTAAAATTTGAATTTTATCAGAAAACATCATAAAATTCAAAAAAATTAAATATTTATTTCCTAATTCCAAAACATAAGTTTGTTTTGTCAAATTTATCTTATAATAGTGTTTAAAAATAGATTTAAAAATGGTGGGCCATAAAAAGGCGGTAAAACTGCATTTTGTGAAAAATACTTCTTTTATCCAAAAAATTGATTATGTTTTCACATCATGTTCTATAAAATGTATAAGATGAATTCTAATATTATATAGAAATTAATTTTTTTTAATAATATTCATAATATGTTTTTTATATCCCATTAAATAATAATAATTTAATAATATATCATTGTCTAGTGAATCTTGGTATCGCGTACAATACAAGGTATCAAGGAAGGTTGCTCTTATGTGTACCACCAGCCATGTAAGTGTCTCTTTTAGTCCAAGATTCGTTTGGTGTTATTTATAACTTAATCCAAAAATATTTGTTTTATACATTGAAAGAAATCTATACTCAGAATTGCATGAAATGAATTCTATCAAAATTCTATCAAATTGTATATAACACGAGACAAGAATTATGTTTAATATATTGCAAGCTAACAAAGTGTTGCATATATCCCAAGATAATATTTGTGTTGCATATAAAAAAATACATCAAATAAATTAAAATAATATATCTCATAAAATCATGAGTTCTAACATGAAGATTACCATGTTGATTCATCGAAGATATGTTTGTCTAGAATGGTTTTCCAAAGATGAAATAGGTTCAGAGTGTTGGGAAGGAATATAGAGGGAGATAACCTTCCAAATCAATATCATATGATTTTCAGAATTGGAATTGACTAGTTAGTTGCAGTGATGGAATAGTTGACTCGGGCGATAAATGGTGTGTGTATCCATGCATGAGATCAACCAGGACAACCGTATAATAATATATCAATTATGAAGTATTTCATACGACAACGTCCTCCATAATTAAGAGGATAATATAACCCTATTTATTCGGAAGGGTGGATTAATGAATTGGAAAAGATTTTTGATGTAATAGGTTGGTAAGACAAAGAAACTTTTAGTCTTTCTTCTTATCATTTTGAAGGTGAAGCATATCAGTGTTGGTCAGTGATTAAAAATATCAGAGCATGTGAAGGTATTGACACAAATGGATGGGATGAATTTAAAAATATCATACATGAGAAATATTTTCCTAAGGCTATTAGAATTAGGATGGAAAATAAATTATTGGAATTGATACAAAATGATAATGATTTTGTGGCTAGGTATGAAGAAAATTTCACCTGTTTTTCAAGGTATGCCCAAAATATTTTCTAGGATATTGATAGTAAGATAAATCAGTTTTACTCAGTATTAACAATACAATATCAAAAGGAATTAGCTTTTTATGATTTAAAAATCTATGAGAAACATTCCCGATGTTATTATAAGATAAAAATGAAGTTTTTTGTTGAGCATGTATTCGATGAGAACAAAAAAAATATGCGATCGAGTTGGAAGGCACAAGGGAAAGAATTTATCAAAGAACCCTAGAGGTAAGAAAAAAATTCCAACTTGTGAGATGTGTGCTAAAAATCAACCTGGAAAATGTCTCTCAATGTTTGGGATGTACTTATGATGTTCTATAACTATCCCTATTACTCAAAACTATAAGGAAGATGATCAGGAAGGCAAATAAAAACTAGTGGTGAGATGATTTAGTTGAAATGAGATAGCAAATTTTGTCAATTTGTGTCCAATATTGATTACCAAGGGTGGAAACCATCAACATCAGAAGAATTAGGGCATGGTAAAATTATTTTAAACTACTACGGTTGAAGTGGGACCATCCAATGATGTGGTGACATGTATGTTACATGTTTATTCAAAGTATAGAAACACTCTATTTGAGTATGGATAATCACATTCCTTTATTTCAGAGAGATTTTCAAGTAAATTGGAAATAAATACTCATAAAAGTGATAAAGATATTTTGGTAAAAAAATATTGATGGAGTATTAAAGAAGCTATGATTTATATGAATCTTACTATTATAATTACCGGGATTGTCTTTCTAGAAAATCGTGATGAACATTCCATAGTAGAATTCGATATCATTTTGGGTATGGATTGGCTTTCATTTTATCATGCTAAAATAGATTGTAAATCAAATAAAGTTTTATTCAATGACTTTATACCTTTGATAACATATCAAGAAGATGAAATATTGATTAAAGATGATAGTGAATTTTATTTGTCTCATGTAGTTGAATAGAAAGAAACAGTTTTTATTTGTGACATTCTAGTATTGAATGAATTCATAGGTACTTATCCTGATGAATTACATGGTATTTTTCCCAATTACAAAGATGAATTTAATATAGATTTAGTTCCTTATGAAAAACCTATTTCGAAACAGCCTTATATAATGGATAATGTAGAAAATGGGTAATTAGAAATATCAGTTGCAAGAATTAATTGATAATGGTTTCATTCAAAATAACACTTCACCATGGGGAGATCTAGATTTATTTGGGAAAAAGAAATATAGTCATATGAGACTATGTATTGATTATTGATCCTTAAATATCATCACTATTGAGAACAAGTATTCATTCCCTTATATCAATGATTTTATTGATCGGATTCAATAGAATAGTGCTTTTTGAAGATTGATTTGAGGTCTGGGTACCATCAACTGATGGTGAAGGAGTATTACATTTCAAAGATAGATTTCGTAATAAGATATTTGAATAATGAGTTTTTTTGGGTATTCCAATTGTGTTATCTAAAACACCTCCCGTGTTAATGAATCTCATTAATGAAGTCTTTCATCAGTTTTTTGTTGTGTTTATAGATGATATTTTGGTAGATTCTAAAAGTAGGGAGGAGTATGAAAGTCAGTTAAGGATAGTTTTCTTGCCTTAAAAGAAAAATAACTACATGAAATATTTATTAAGGATGAATTTTGGTTGAAAGAAATTCTTCCATAGGACATGTTATTTTTAATGATGGAATAACCATTGAACCTTCTAAAAAACATTTATTGAACAAAGGAAACGACCAACCAATATCATAGAGATTAATAGTTTTCTTAGATTATAAGTTTATTACTAATGGTTTTTTGAAAACTTTTCTCATTTATCTATCCCACTAACTAATCTCACACATGATGGAGTTATGTTCAAGTGAACAACATAATGTGATGATTGTTTTCAGGAACTGAAAAGAAGATTTGTAAAAGATCCATTTTGGGCACTGACTTCTAGGAGTGGGGGATTTGTTATCTACAATGATGAATCATTTAACAGACTTGGTTATGTCTTAATGCATAAAGATCAAGTAATTTATTATGACTCACGTCAGTTGAAACCTCATGAGTTAAATTACCCTACCCATGATTTGAAAATATCTACTGTTGTTTTTTGCATTAAAAATTTGGAGGCATCATTTGTATGGCGTAATGTGTGATATATATACAAATCACATGTTTTTATGTATATATTCACACAAAAAGAATTAAACATGAGAAAAATTAGATGGCTAAAAATAATCAAGGATTATTATTTCCTAATTAATTACCCTCCAACAAAGGAAAATAATGTGGATGATGCTTTGAGTCCAAATATTAATGCTACATTAACTATACTACATTTTGAACGAGATCCTTTTGGTACTGATTTGATGAATTTTGTATTAGAAGTTGTTGGTGTAAGAAATTCCTCTATTTTGTTTTTGGTGGTGGGAAAATCATATCTATCAGACAAAATTATGCTAGCACAGAAAGAAGATAGTGAGTTGTAGAAAAAGGTACAATTGGTTCTGAAGGGTGTGTTACCTGGATTTAGCATTGGTAAAGAATTTGTTTTGAGGTTTGGAAAGTGATTATGTGTAACATCCCAAGTAAGTAATGAATAATATATATTTTTATCTATGTCTATTTATGAATTATATAGTGTTTTAGAGGCTTAAAATGAGAATAAATCCAATCTTAAGCATGGAATACACTAATATATTTAAAAGATTATTTTACTGCCTTTTGATGGAAAACCATTTTTAAATCAAAATTTTGACAATTTCATAAGATATATTTTTAAAAATAAACATTTTATTTATGGTTGGTACATTGAAATTTACATTGGATAATTTTTTGGTATTTTTCTGACAATGTTCATTTTTTAATGAATAGTGAAAATACTGCATTTTACATCAAAACTGCTTTTTCATCTAATTTAATTATATGGTTAGATTATCTTTTTAATTGGTATTAATGTGTAATTAGAATATTTTTTACCGTTTAATCCAATGGTGGTCATTAGAATTAATTTCACTTTGAAATTTGGCATAAACAAGTGCCAAACTTTTCATAGATATTGTTTCTAAAAAACCCACTATTTGTTTTGACAACGATAATTATTTTTAAATTAATTATTGAACTTTCTGTGTTTGGAATTTGGTAAAATGGATTACATATTTGGAATAAGATGTTCCAAATTATGTAATCAATACCCTTTTGTTTTTGGACATTATGAATAGTAACGACGGTAATTATCTTTAATTATCTTGATTAATTAGTAATCTGGTAGTTAAGGATAATAATATAATATAATTATAATAACAAATGACCCCAACATGTGTCATAATTCTACTTGTTGTGTCATGGCCAACCATGGGATTCCTTTTTCCAAACTTGGGGACCCCATGGAATCACTTTTGTGTGATAATGACTTTTTATCTTATTATTTTTAAAGAAAGTTAAATATAACAAAGAATGTATCTCTTGAGTAAAACATTTTTAATTTTGTCTACATAAATGATCTATTGGAATATAAATATTCATTGGAAATATAAAATTATTTCCTACATCATAGTATTTTTTTTATAATTTTTAGACATTATATAAATTAAATTATTTATGACATCATGATGATGAATCGATTACCTCATTAATGAACGATTTAAATAAAATGAAACGATAATGTAAAATCTAAAACTTACACTTATAAAAGACCTATTTTATGTGTATATTTCGAACCCTTATCATCTTATCCTAGAAATAAATCAATGTGGGACCTTTAAGATCCGAAACTCATTTGAAAATAAAGTAACATTTTATACCTTTCCAAGAGTGCCCCTCCTCTCCTCTTATAAAAGGCCCCCACCTCTACCTCCTTACCCACACCTCTCAAGCCTTTGGCTCGGCCAAGATCTTCTCATTTTGTCTCTCCAAATCCCTCTCCTCATCCTAAAATCCTTACCTTAGGCAGGAAGCTCTTAAAGAAACCCTTTTGGTTCAAACCAAAGGGAGTTACCCGATTTAAAGGTAATGTCTTCACCTGTGTTCTTTTGTTTTATTTTGCTTCTCCAACCACCTAAACTCTTTTTATTCATTTATTTTGTAACAAAACCAGTATTTTAAATATACTAGGATGTTTTTATAAGAATTATTCTAGCTACACTTACAAACACCTACATCTAATGGTTAAAGAACATACTATTTCCGTGGATGGCGAATTTCTGCCTCACGAAATGATGATTGTTCAATATTCTTATAACAACTTCAAAGGTGGCCATTAAGATGTCACTATATTTATATATGATATATAATATGTTTATTTTTTCCTTAAGCTTCTTTATTTTTCATTTATGGCATACCTTTATGGTACCATTATGGGTATACGCGATATCTTCATTTTAGGAAGTGCGGACTACCGCCCCCTCAAAGTGATTTGATTCGTTAATGCCATATGTGGGAAGTATAAATGACAGAATTAATAATATTATATAGGATATTATACTAGAATTATAATATACCTTTATATCATTATGATTCCATTCCATAAAATACTAAATAGAAATGAAAGTAGCGTTCATGCATACGTACGGCTTACCATTTCCATGAATGGTGCATTTCATTTGATACCTCTAAATGTTATGTAATATTGTAAATGCATGTATATACTGGTTATATATGACATATATGGTATCTAAATCATGAATATAATTCTGGATATAATTGATATTTTACCACATGAAGAACTTATAATTATAATGAGTTTATTTTTGACTCAAGTACCAATGATCGACAAAACGACCATTATTATCTTAAATAATTACATAGTGTTCATAACATGGTAATAAGTGATATAAAAGGAATAATTAACTTGAAAAATGTTTTTAAGAAAGTATAAATTAACTCAAGTTTATTATTCAGGACATTAAATAACGATCAAGTCAAGTCAGACCTGAGGTATGGGACTTCGTATCAATCTCCTTTCATTGAGGAATATTTTGTTTTATACACAACATTATTTTATACGGTGTATAAACCCCTTTTAATTTTACGTTTATTCAAAAGGAATCTTTTTTATACGAATTATTGTACTAAGTGACAAAAGGGAATGTTTTTGTTGTACGTATGCGGCGACAATGACTTCTCTGCCGCTGTTTCCAATATTGAGTTTCAGCTTCCTCTACAAGACATAACTTATTTTTTAAATGAAAAATAAATACCATATTTTACTTTTCTTTTATTTTGGTATTGAAAATGGTTTTCATAATGTTTTTATATAAATGTGTTGTAGTGATATCTTGTGATTGAAAAGTGGAAATGTTATGTTTCCATTATGCATGTTTTATGTGATATGATTATGATATGGTTCTTGGGAATTGTTATGAAGACAGATGGTTCTGTGATAAACTAAGGGCGGGTGAGCCCGATATATCTCTCCAATTCATTGGGTAATGCGAAGGAGTTAAACATTAAGGTTTCTCTGAAGAGATTTAGGGAATATACTATGATGGGTATTCCAAACATTACCATGAGGGTTACTCCCTATGTAAGAATGTTATGAATGCCTCAAGTTACCTTTATGTCTTATGATTTCTGTGATTTATTCATGATTTGATGAGGTATGTTAAAGTGATTATGTTTTATGAGTAAAGTATGATTTCAAACATGGACTAATGTTTTCCTTTCATACTTTTATATCCCTTACTGAGCTTTTTATGCTCATCCCAAGTTTTTGAAATGTTTTTCACAGGTCAAGGGAAAGGTACATGAAGTGATGATAGTGTCAAGGAAGTGTCAAGAAAGAATTCATGTTTTATTTGAAATATGTTTCCATTGCTGGGAAAAATGAGTACTATCTTTTATATAACCACTTTGTTTAAATATGGAATGTAATTCATGTTTTATGATCTAATTCTCTAAAACTATAAACCTGAAAAGATACTCAACATGTACTCTTGAAATAACTCATGATTAAGTAATGTTTAAGGCTGGGGCCTTATAGTTGGTATTAGAGGGAGGTTTAGATAACTTTAGGAGTTATAATTATATTAAATTATTATCCAAAAATATTTTTTATGGTCAAATTAAAATGATATATCATTTGAAGATTGCCATGTCTCTTCATCTAAGACATGTTTGTTCAGAATGATTTTCCGCAGAGGAAACAGGGAAGCAGTGCTAGGAAGGAATACAGAAGGAAATGACCTTCCGAATCAGTATCCTGAGATGGTCGGAATTGGAACTGAATAGTTTGTTGCAGTAATGGCGCAGTTGACTCAAGCGACAAATGGTGGTGGTATCCATGCACGAGATCAGCCAGATCAACCGCAGAGGAACATGTCAATAGTGGAACATTTTATGAGGCAACATCCCCCATCATTCAGAGGATCATCTGACCCTGTGCTAGCTGAATGGTGGATTAAATAAATGGAAAAGATTTTCGATGTCATGGGGTGTTCAGACAATAAAAAGGTTAGTCTTGCAATTTACCGTTTGGAAGGTGAAGCAGATCAGTGGTGTTCGATGGTTAAAAATATCAAGGACACTGCTGATATTGATTCTCTTGACTCGGATGAATTCAAAGGTATGTTTCTTGAGAAGTATTTTCCTAAGGCTATTATACTCAGGATGGAAAAACAATTCTTGGAATTGAGGCAAGAGGATGACTCAGTGGCTGCTTATGAAGAGAGGTTCACGCGATTGGCAAGGTATGCTCCAAATTTTATCCGAGACCTTGATAGTAAAATCAATCATTTTTACTCCGGATTAAAGCCAAAATATCGAAGGGCTTTAGCTTCTCACGCGTTCAAGAGTTATGAAAAGCTTGTTTGATGTGATGAGAAGGTGGAAATGGAGTTTTCCGATGATCAAGTGTTCTATAAAAACCAATAGAAGAAGAGACTGAGGTGACAGGAGAAAGGGAATAATTATTCAAAAAGGTATGATGGTTAGAAAACTAAGTTTCCGGTTTGTGATAAATGTGGTAAAAGGCATGTTGGGGAATGTATTCTGAATTCTGGAAAGTGCTACCGATGTGGTAATATGGGATATAAGGCTCGTGATTGCACTAAAAAAGATCAGGGTGATGGTAATACCAAATTTGATTTATAATTAGTGAAATGTTTTAAGTGCAATGGGATGGGTAACTATGAAAATGAGTGTCTAACAAAGAGCTTGAGTGATGGGAAGAAGTTAGACTAAAAGCAGAAAGGGGTGGTGAAATCCTTTTCATCTACTTCAGCAGATGTTGGGCCATCAAATGAAGTGGTATCAGGTACTTTGTTTGTTTTTTCAGATTATGCCAGTGTGTTGTTTGATTCAGGGTCTACACATTCTTTCATCTCTAAAAACTTTTCTAGGAAAATGGGAATAACATCTCAAGAAATGACTCCTGAACTTGTGGTAAAAATACCTGGGGGAAATGTTGAGGCAAAAAGAATTTATAATAATCTTCCTATCCTTATCCGTGGAAAGAACCTACTTGAAAACCTTATTATTTTACCTCTAGTAGAGTTTGATGTTATCCTGGGTATGGATTGGATCTCTATTTACCATGCTAAGATTGACTTTAGAGCTAAAGAAGTTTCTTTTCAGAAAGACTTTCAGTTTTTGTACAAGAATGAACCCTTACTATTGATAACATATCAAGAGGCCGAGAAACTTGTAAAAGATGGAAATGAATGTTACCTTGCACATATTGTTGAAAACAAGGGAACTGTTAAGATTAATGATGTGCCAGTGGTGAATGAGTATCCTGATGTTTTTCCGGATGAGTTGCCTAGAATAATATCAGATCAGGAAGTTGAATTTACTGTTGACTTAGTTTCTGTTGCTAAGCCAATTTCAAAACCCCCTTATCGAATGGCTCAAATTGAACTTTTAGAGTTGAAGGAGAAATTGCAAGATTTATGAGAGAAAGGTTTAATTCTACCTAGTAAATCACCATGGGGTGATCTTGTTTTATTTTTTAAAAATAAAGATGGTTCTATGAGACTTTTCATTGATTATGGAGCCTTGAATAACATCACTGTTAAGAACAAATATCCTTTGCCTCATATCGATGATTTGTTTGATCAGCTCCAGGGTGCTCAATATTTTTCAAACATTGACCTAAGATCGAGGTACCATCAGTTGAAGGTAAAGGAAGAAGATATTCCGAATACTGCGTTTCATACACGATATGGCCATTAGGAATTTGTAGTTATGCCTTTTGGGATAACCAATGCACCTACTGTATTCATGGACCTTATGAATATAATTTTCCATGAGTTCTTGGATAAGTTTGTGGTTGTTTTCATTGATGATATTTTGGTGTTTTCTAAAAGTAAAGAGGAGCATGAAAGAAATTTAAGGGTTATTTTGATAACCTTAAAAGAAAAGAAATTGTATGGGAAATTCAGCAAGTGTGAGTTTTTGTTGCAACAAATTTCTTTTCTTGGTCATATTGTTTCTAAATATGGAATAACTGTGGATCCTGCAAAAACAAAGGTTTTGGAAGAATGGCCAAGACCCACAAATGTAACCGAGATTCGTAGTTTTCTTGGTTTGGAAGGCTATTACCGAAGGTTTGTTAGAAATTTTTCCCGGTTATCTAGACTAATGACTAAGATAACTCAGAAAGGTGTTAAGTTTATCTAGACAAAACAATGTGATGATTGTTTTCAGGAATTGAAAAGAAGATTGGTGAATGCTCCAGTTTTGGCACTACCTTTTAGGAATGAAGAGTTTGTTATCTATAGTGATGCTTCATTGAAAGGACTTGGTTGTATCCTAATGCAGAATGATCAGGTAATTGCTTATGCTTCACATCAGTTGAAAACTCATGAGGTAAATTACCCTACACATGATTTGGAATTAGCTGCTGTTGTTATCGCTTTAAAAATTTGGAGGCATCATTTGTATGGAGTAAAGTGTGAAATATATACCGATAGCAAAAGTTTAAAGTATATATTTACTCAAAAAGAATTGAACAAGAGATATAGGAGATGGCTGGAATTAATCAAGGATTATGATTGTACAATTCATTACCATCCGGGAAAAGAAAATAAGGTGGCTGATGCTTTGAGTCGAAAAAGTAATGCTTCATTAACAATGTTGCGTTTGGAATGTGATACTTTGGTTAAGGATTTGATGAAATTTTCCATAGAAGTTGTTGGTGCAGGATGTCCTTCTGTTTTGTTTCAGGTATCAGTGAAATATTCTCTATCAGACAGAATTAAGCAAGCACAGAAGCAAGACAACGAGTTGCAAAAAAAGGTAGAGCTGGTTCAGAAGGGTAAGTTGCCTGAATTCAATATTGATAATGATTGTGTTTTGAGATTTGGGAAGAGATTGTGTGTGCCTTGTGATTCACAGTTGAAGAGAGGGTTGTTATGTGAATCTCATAGTTCTCCGTTTTCAGTTCATCTAGGCAATACTAAGATGTATAGAGATCTTCAGGAGTATTACTGGTGGGACAGAATGAAATGGGATATTGCTGATTTTACTGTGAAGTGTTTGACTTGTCAACAGGTAAAAGAATAACGACAGTTACCAAAAGGGATGCTTCAACCTTTACCAGTACCAGAGTGGAAATGGGATAATATATCCATGGACTTCATTGTGGGATTGCCGAAGACACCTCGAGGTAATAATGCAATTTGGGTTATTGTTGATCGCTTGACTAAATATGCTCATTTCCTTGCTATAAGAGATAATTTTTCCCTAGATCAAAATTCCCATTTTTATCTTAAAGATATAGTCAGGTTACATGGAGTTCCTCTCTCCATTGTTTCTGATCGTGATCCCAGGTTTACTTATAACTTTTGGAAAGGCATTTAGAAGTCGTTGGGTACTGAATTAAAATTTAGTATAGCTTTTCATCTTTAATTATATGGGTAGTCAAAATGAACAATTCAGACTTTGGAGGATATGCTACGTGCTTGTTCAATGGATTATCAGGGAAGTTGGGACAAACATTTTTCTTTGGTTGAGTTTTCTTATAATAATAGTTTTCATTCTAGTATACAGATGGCACCATTTGAGGCATTATATGGGAAGCGGCGTCGAACTCCAGCTTTCTGGGATGAAGTGGGTGAAAGGAAGTTGATGGGACCATAATTGGTAGAAGAGTTTTCAGAAAAAGTTCATCTGATATAGAAACACATGAGAATAGCTCAGAGCAGGCATAAGAGTTATGCAGACAACATGAGGAAGGATCTCTCTTTTGAGGTAGGTGATCATGTTTTTCTCAAAGTATCACCATGGAAAAGTGTGATGTGATTTGGTAAGAAAGGAAAGCTGAGTCCAAGGTTTATCAGACAATATGAAATTTTGGAGAGAGTTGGATCAGTTTCATACGGAGTGGATTTACCTCCGAGTTTATCTCAGGTACACAATTTTTTTTATGTTTCAATGTTAAGGAAGTACATACCAGATCCATCTCATGTTTTGAGTCCAGAGGTAGTTCAGCTGGAAGAGAATTTATCTTATGAGGAACAACCGGTCAAGATTCTTGACCACAGAGAGCAAGTGTTGCGGAATAAGAAGATTCATCAAGTAAATGATTTGTGGAAAAACCACATGAATGAAGAGGCAACATGGGAATCTGAAAATGCAATGAGGGATAAATACCCCCACTTATTCGATAAGTAAATAAATTGCGGGGACACAATTTTCTAAAGGGGGGAAGTATGTAACATCCCAAGTAAGTAATGAATAATATATATTTTTATCTATGTCGATTTATGAATTAGATAGTTTTTTAGAGGCTTAAAATGAGAATAAATCCAATCTAAAGCATGGAATACACTAATATTTTTAAAAGATTGTTTTATTGCCTTTTGATGGAAACCCATTTTTAAATCAAACTTTTGACAATTTTATAAGCTCTATTTTTCAAAATAAACATATTCATTATGATTGGGACATTGAAATTTACATTGGATAATTTTTTGGTATTATTCTGACAATGTTCATTTTTTAATGAATAGTGAAAAATACTGCATTTTACCTCAAACCTACTTTTCCATCTAATTTAATTATATGGTTAGATTATCTTTTTAATTGGTCTTAAAGTGTAATTAGAATATATTTTTTACTGTTTAATACAATTGTGTTCATTATAATTAATTTCACTTTGGAATTGGGCATAAACAAGTGCCAAACTTTTCATAGATATTGTTTCTAAAAAACCCGCTATTTGTTTTGACAACGGGAATTATTTTTAAATTAATTATTTCAATTTATGTGTTTGGAATTTGGTAAAATGGATTAAATATTTGTAATTATAAGTTCCAAATTATGTAATCAAGACTCTTTTTTTTATATTATGAATAGTGACAACGGTAATTATCATTAATTATCTTGATTAATAAGTAATCTGGTAGTTAAGGATAATAAAATAATATCATAATAATAAAAAATGACCCCAAAATGTGTCTTAATGCTACCGGTTGTTTCATTTCTGACCATGGTATGCCTTGTGCCAAACTTGGGGACCCCATGGAATCACGTTTGTGTGATAATGACTTTTTATCTTTTTATTTTTAAAGAAAGTAAAATATAACAAAGAATGTATCACCTGAGTAAAACATTTTTAATTTTGTCTACATAAATTATATATTGGAATATAAATAGTCATTGGAAAGATAAATCTATTTCCTACATCGTAGTATTTTTTTTATAATTTTTAGACAATATATAAATTAAATTATTTATGACATCATGATGATGCAGCGATTACCTCATTAATGAACGATTTAAATAAAATGAAAAGATAATGTAAAATCTTAGACTTAAACTTTTCAAATACCTATTTTATGAGTATATTTCGAACCCTTATCACCTTATACTCGAAATACATCAATGTGAGACCTTTAAAATCCGAAATGCATTTGAAAATAAAGTAACATTTTATACCTTTCCAAGAGTGCCCCACCTCTCCTCTTATAAAAGGCCCCCACCTCCACCCCCTTACCCACACCTCTCAAGCCTTTGGATCATCCAATCTATGCTCATTTTGTCTTTCCACATCTCTCTCCTCATCCTAGAAGCCTTACCTTAGGTAGGAAGCTCTTCAATAAACCCTTTTGGTTCAAACCAAAGGGAGTTACCCGATTTAAAGGTAATGTCTTCACTTGTGTTCTTTTGTTTTATTTTGCTTCTCCAACCCCATAAACTATTTTTATTAATTTCTTTTGTAAAAAAACCAGTATGTTAAATATACTAGGATGTTGTTATAAGAATTATTAGAGCTACACTTACACACACCTACATCTAATGGTTAAAGAACATACTGTTTCCGTGGATGGTGAATTTCTGCCTCACAAAACGATGATTGTTAAATATTCTTATAACACCTTCATAGGTGTCCATTAAGACTTCACTATATTTATATATGATATAACAATTTTTTATTTTTTCCTTAATCTTCTGTATTTTTCATTTATGGCATACCTTTATGGATTCTATTATGGGTATACGCGATATCTTCATTTTAGGAAGTGCGGACTACCGCTCCCTCAATGTGATTTGATTCGTTAATGCCATATGTGGGATTTATAAAGGATGTAATTAATGATATTATATATGATATCATACTGTAATTATAATATACTATTATATCATTATGATTCCATTCCATAAAATATGAAATAGAAATAAAAGTAGTGTTCATGCGTGCGTACGACTTACCGTCTCCATGAACAGTGCATTTCATTTCTTACATCTAAATGTTATGTAATATTGTAAATGCATGTTTATACTGGATATATATGACATATATGATATCTACATCATGAATATAATTCTTTATATATTGGATATTTTACCACATGAACAAATTGTAATTATAAAGAGTTTATTTTTGACTCAAGTACCAATGATCGACAAAACGACCATTATTAACTTAAATAATTACATAGTGTTCATAACATGGTAATAAGTGATATAAAAGGAATAATGAACTTGAAAAATTTTCTTAAGCAAGTATAAATTAACTCAAGTTTATTATTCAGGACGTTAAAGAATGATCGAGTCAAGTCGAACCCGAGGTATGAGACTTCGTCTCAATCTCCTTTCATTGAGGAATATTTTGTTTTATACACAACTTTATTTTATACAGTGCAAAAACCCCTTTAACTTTTAAATTTATTCAAAAGGAATATTTTTTATACGAAGTGTTTTACTAAGTGACAAAAGGGAATGTTTTTGTCGTATGTATGTGGCGACAACGGCTTCTCCGCCGCCGTTTCCATTATTGAGTTTCAGCTTCCTCTACAAGCCATAACTTATTTTTTAAATGAAAAATAAATACCATGTTTTAATTTTCTTTTATTTTGGTATTGAAAATGGTTTTCATAATGTTTTTATATCAATGTGATGTAATGATATCTTTTGATTGAAATGTGGAAATGTTATGTTTCCATTATGCATATTTTTTGTGATACGATGATGATATGGTTCTTGGGAATTGTTATGAAGACGGGTTGTTCCGTGATAAACTAAGGGTGGGTGAGCTTGATATAGCTCTCCAATGCATTGGGTAATGCGAAGGAGTTAAACATTAAGGTTTCTCTGAAGAGATTTACGGAATATACTGTGATGGGTATTCCAAACGTTACCATGAGGGTTACTCTCTACGTAAGAATGTTATGAATGCCTCAAGTTACCTTTATGTCTTATGATTTCTATGATATATTCATGATTTGTTGAGGTATGTTAAAGTGATTATGTTTTATGAGTAAAGTATGATTTCATACATGGACTAATGTTTTCATTTCGTACTTTTATATCCCTTACTGAGATTTTTATGCTCATCCGATGTTTTTAAAATGTTTTTCATAGGTCAAGGGAAAGGTACATGATGTGATGATAGTGTCAAGGAAGTGTCAAGAAAGAATCCATGTGTTATTTTAAATAGGTTTCTGTAGATGGAAAAAATGAGTACTATCTTTTATGTAACCACTTTGTTTAAATGTGGAATATAATGCATGTTTTATGATCTAATTCTATAAAACTCTAAACCTGAAAAGATCATCAACGTGTACTCTTGAAATAACTCATGAATAAGTAATGTTTAAGGTTGGGGCCTTATATTATATGTACCTTCTAATTCACAGATGAAGAAAGAGTTTTTATGTGAAGCTCATAGTTCCCCATTTTCAGTTCATCCTACCAGTACTAATAAATACAGTGACATTCAAGAGTATTTTTGTTTTGATGGAATGAAATGAGATATTGTTTACTTTACTGTGAAGTGTTTGACTCGTCAACATGTTAAATCAGAATAGTATTTATAGAAGGTATGCTGATTCTTTTTCTAGTTCCAGAGTGGAAATTGGAAAATATATACGTAGATTTTGTATTGGGATTACCAATGACTACTTAAGGTGATAATATAATCTGGGTTGTTGTTGATCAATTGAATAAATATGCTCATTTGTTTCCTATTCAGGATACTCTATCACTATATAATATTTCATGATTTTATATTGAAGTGATAGTAACATTACAAGAAGTTACTATATCTATTATAATTGATCATTATCTGAGGGTCACTTATATCATTTGTAAAGGACTTCATAAGTTATTGGTAATTAAATTAAATTTCAGAATAGCTTTTCATCATTAATCAAATAGACAATCAGAATGAGAATTTTTGACCAAGGAGGATATAATATCTTCTTGTTCAATAGATTGTAAAGGATGTTGGGATAAAATTATTTCTATGGTTCAGTGTTCATATTATAACTGTTTTCATTCCAGTATACATATGGCACCATTAGAAGAATTACGTGGAAAGTGGTTTCAAGCTCTATCTTTTTGGGATGATGTCAGTGAAATGATGTTTTTTGGACCGGAATTAGTAGAAGAGAAGGTTGAAAAGTTTGGTTGATTCAGAAGAACATGATAACTACTCCTAGAATGCATAAATGTTTTCCGGATAACTAGAGGAAGGATCTTTAGTTTGATATTGGGGATCATGTCTTTATTAATATCTCCATGGAAATGTGTGATGCATTTCGGTAAAAAGGTGTAGTTGAGTCTGAGGTTCATATAAACCTATGAAATCCTTGAAAATGTTGTATCAGTTTCCTACATGGTGGATTTACCTACATGTTTATCCCAAGTACATAATGATTTTCATGTTTCAATATTAAGAAAGTATATGCCAGATCCATCTCATGTATTGGGTCTAAAGGTAGTTCAGTTGGAAGAGAATCGTTCTAATGAGGAAAATCATGTACATATTCTTGACTGCATAGAGAAAGTGTTGTAGAATATGGTGATTCATTCGGTAATTTTTTTTGGAAACACCATATAGTTGAAGAGGCAATGTGGGAATCATAAAATGCTACAAGGGATAAATACCCCAACTTATTTGATAAGTAAATAAAATTGTGGGGACACAAATTTCAAAAGGGGGAATGATGTAACACCCCACATATTTATAGAAAAATTCATTCTCAGATCAATTAATATTTATAAAGAAAATATTATTTTTTATTAGAGGAATCTTGTTTGGATAGCATACTCAACACACAACAATGGGTTTCTCTGAAATCCTACGTTGCACAAAACATTGAGTTTTATTGAAACATAATACAATAATAATATTATTATTTTAAAGGGTAGTTAACGCATAGTCATTGTATTGGTGAAAATGAAGAGAACTAAATACAATATGATTATACACATCTGTTAAATGTTTCTACATTTATCCAATATATTTAGTTTCTTAAAATTAGAGTGAATCATGTTTTATGGAATATATAATCTAATATTTTTAAAAGCCCGTTTTACCACCTTTTAATGGAGAGCCCTTTATAAATATTTTTTTCCACTTTTTTATGTTATATTTGAGAAAATAAAAATATTATTTAGAATAAGGAAATTAAAATTTTATTTGGATGAAATTTTGGTCTGTTTTTATAAAATTAATATTTTAATAAATAGTGAAAATATTGCATTTAAATTCAAAACATTCATTTCATATAATTTAGTTATATAATTATAATCTCATTTTAATTCGATTTAAAGTTTAGTTGGATTAAGTTTAAATAATTTCATCCAATTTTGGACATTATATGTACATTCACATTGAAATTGGAAATAAACACATTTAAATCTTTTGGTAGTTTTTACTTAATAAAAACCCACATTCTGTTTTTCAGAACAGAAATTAATTTTAAATTAATTACAATAATTTCTATGTTTTGAATTTGAAAAAATGGATTACATATTTGGAATCAGAAGGTCCAAATTGTATAAATATGTACCTTTTATTTTTGGACATTACAAATAGTAAATTCCTAAATTATTTTTATTTACCATGGTTAAATGGTAAATTAGGTAAAAGGGTAAAAAATAATATTTTAATAATATAAATCAACCCTAAAACATGTATTATTCCTATTTTATTTGATATTTATGACCATTATCATTCTTAAGTTGAACATTTGGCTTTTCAGAGCCACTGGGATGTGAAAATGACATGTTATAATAATTAATTTAAAGTAAAGAGAAATATAACATAAACATGATATATTTTTACTATAACCATTTTAAGGTGGGGTTATATAATTTATCTATTTGACTATAAATATTAATTAAAAATATAAAAAAACTTCTTACACTATTATATTTTATTTATAATTTTAGACATTAAATAATTAAATTTATTTATGACACAATGATGATGTCATGATTACTTTATTAATGAATTATTCAAATAAATGATATTATAGATATTAAAATAAATTTTATTTGAAAATTTATATGTCTTTAAGAAATATTATGGATGATTATGAAATTATATATTTTAGTTAATGCCTCTAGTTTTATGGAATCAATTGTTTTTTACTTTAACATCAATAAAATACTAAATAGTGTTAAAACAGACATAAATAAGTTTTGGAAAAAAATACTATTTTATTAAATTATATAATCGTCTTAAAAATCTAATATTCATAAAACTTATTTTTATAATGTAAAAAAATATCATTAATGATCCACTAGTGGTTCTCTTGGAATTTTATAGTTACCATCGTAATCAAATATTATGAAAATACCAAAACAAATGGTAAGAGTTAATGTTTTAAACTAGGGGTTACTTCAAAAAGATAAACGTTAATTTTATGTGAAATACTTACCTAAAAAATTGTTTTAGATTATTTATACCCATAATTATATTATCCTTTAATTATATTACATTGGAGACATTATAAATCAATAATAAATTTATAATAAAATAATACTTCAAGAATTTCCTAAAGTGCCCCTCCCCCCTCTTATAAAAGGCCAACAACTCAAAACACATACCTACAACTCTCAAGACCCATTTTATTGCCATGAATCTTATCAAATATATTACCAAAATCCCACCCTTCTTCATAGAAGCCTCACAATGGGAAAAATGAAATTTAAGAAAGCCTTTGGGCTCAAATCAAAATAAGTTACCTGATTTTGAGGTAACATCTTCTCTAAAGTTCATTTCATTTATTTTTATTATACACTCATTATGATCGTTTTATTATTATATTACATAAAAATGAATGGATCCTAAAAATAATAGGATTTTTTATGAGAACTATTCAAACTACAGTTACACACCCCTCCATCAAATGGATACGAACATATTGTTTCTATGTACAGAGAACTACTACCACATGAAACAATGATTTTTCAATTATCCCTACCACCTCTTTGGGTGGAAATTATTATGACACTATATTTATATATTATATATATTATATATATATTTTCATTATTCTTTTGTAATTTTTATTTACAAAATACCGTTATTCTTTCAATGATGTGTAAATATGATAATTCAATTTAAGGAAGTGTGGAATAATGGCCCCTCAAAGTGACATGAATCGTTCATTCTATACATATAGAATATAAAGGATGGTTTTATTAATCCTATGATACATAAATTACATTAATAAAATAATGGTATTACAATATACATTTATATCATTTTATTATTATTCAATTTATATGGCAATGAAATGAAAGTAGTGTTCATGCATACGTATGGCCTACCATCTCTATGGATGGTGGATTTCATTTATTATCTCAAAATATAGTAGATATTATAAATTAATATATACAAGATATATATTATAATTAAATCATTTATAATATTTTAGAGATGATGGAATTTTGACCACATGGACAATTTACAACAAACAAGTTCATTTTCAACTCAAGTACCGAATATCGATAAACCGACCAATACGAACATAAATAATTATGTAATATTTATAACATAATGATAAGTGATATAAATTGAATAATAAACGTGAAAAATGTTATAATGAATGTTTAAATTATCCTATGTTTATTATTAATGAATATAAATAATGAACAAGAGAAGTCAGACTCAAGGCAAGAGACTTCACCTCAATCTCCTTTGATTGAGGATTATTTTGAAAATATACACCTCATTATTTTAAAATTAGTATAATAAACCCATTTTATGTTTAATTTCATTTAAAGGGAACATTTTTCTATGGCATCTTTTACTAAATGATAAAAAGAAATGCTTTTAAGATATGCGACGACAACAGCTCTTCAACCGTCATAACTGTTATTTGATATTTGGATTCCTCTATAAGACTTAATGTTTTTAAATGAAAAAGAAATAAATTTTTCTCTTTTTGGGTGTTTTGGTATTAAAAATGTATTTTTAAATGGATTGAATATTTCTATATCTTAAAATTATTTCCTCTGATTTCAAATGAAATGTTATTAGTGATATATGGATATTTTCAATATTTTATGTTTTAAGATTATATAATGGTACTAATACATTGGATGGGTGGTTTCATGATAAACCATAGATTTCTGGTTATGTGATAAACCAGTGTTGGGTGGTTCCATGATAATCCATGTATGGGTGGTTTCGTGATAACATCCAATGCATTGGGTATGGATGTCAGTCATATGGTTATTCCATTTAGTGATATGTGTTGAAATCAACCATATAATTATTCTTTTTAAGTATGTTTATGTCCCAAGATACCTTTATATGTTATATGTTTCTTTATATGGGATTTATGGTATTATTATGGTTACAAAAAGGGTAATTAATGAGATTATATTTAGTGAAGCATATTTACTACATCATAATGGAAAAATATATTACTTTATGATAAAGTATTTATGGTTTTCATGATATACCAAGAATAATATTTTTTCTTCTTTGTATACCCCTTTATCAGTTGTTAATGGTCATGTCATGATTTTAAATCTTTTCAATTTTCTCAAAGAAGAAAAGATTCAAGGATGAGATAAAGGAAAATTAATTTCGTTTAAAGCATGAAATGAAACATGTTTCTTTTTAGAGAGTATCTATTTTAAAGAAAACATGGATAGTGAGTAGAAGTGCCTAAATGTAATATTCAAGTTGTTATGTATAAGTTATGATATAATTTTCTAAATCTATAAACCTGAAATAATCCTCTATGTGAATTAAATGTCAAATAATTCTCTTAACTAAAGATTATGTAATGTTTAGTGTTGGCGAATTAAATGAATGCCATTCCATTTGCTTCATTGGATCCTATTTTGATGCCAGATTCATTATTTAGGAATAGAAAATATTGGAAACCTCTATAATAGGTTGGATTTTAGATTCTTATGTCTATCCAATTTCATATTGAAATTATTTGTGGAAACAAGAAAAACTTTATAAAGAAATTTATTAATCTTTATTACCCATATATTACTTCTCTACATTGTTGTGTGAAATACCAATAGTAATTAGGTGGTTGTTTACTACATCATAGGCATTCCCAATCTCCTCTAAAGAAACAACCATGGTAAAAGGTACACTAGCTTCAATGATATATTTATCTTCACTTGATTAATGGTCCTACCTACCACCCATATAAGTAGAATTTCAAGGATGAAAATCATGCATATCCTGACAACATTGATGAAATAAAATTTCATGAAAATAAAAATCTATAGAAATGATATTTGTAGATTAAAATGACGAATATTTTTAAAATATTCACTCCTAATTTATTTTTATGCATTAAATATCCACCGAATCTCTCAAAAAATTATCCTCCATGAACATATAAGGATAATTTGGCTGAAAAATATATTTATTTTAATAGCCTGTAAATAAATATTCTTGATTATATTTCCAATAATCCTATGGAAATATATGTTCTGAAACTAAATTGGTATTGAATGTAGACATATAGAAATGGAAAATGATAGTGGGTAATGACCCGTGAAAAAATCAATCTACCACCAAAATAATTATAATCACATATAAATTAAGGATTATGGCAGTTAGGATTCCCTATTGATAAGAGTTGTAAATAATAAAATGAATTTTAATTTTTTATTGGATGGTTTAAATTGCGAACCGATAATCAGAATGGAATTTCAATAGGTGGAATAATTCATAGTGAATTTTTTATAATAGGAATGATATTATTGGGACAGATCAGGGTTTTAGATGATATTTTTAGGCTTTCTGTTATGTTTTATGGGTTTTGGAGACTTCTTTCTTGGGTTCATAATTTATTTTTCATATTTTAGGAGAAACCATTTGACATCGAGATGCTAAGGGATTTTTGAGTTAAGTTTCAGCTAATAATTGTTTTGATACATGTTTACCACACAATTAACAAAAATGTTTTGTTGTTTATGGGGAATAAATATGAATTTAAAGAGTTCTTTATACATCATTCAAAGTATATGTAATTTTCTATAAAAAATATTCCATGACTCTTAAGGGGTCTTGTAGGGTTTTTTATGGTTTGTTCATGGTTATGAAAATAGGTGGCCCAATAATGTTAGGGGATTTGGTGTTGAATTTTATGAGGTTCACTTTTGGTGCATGATTTTTATAACCTTTTAGTCTATCCATGTGGGTTATTTGTGAGGGATAATAGAGGTCCATGGTTGGCACAAGATTTGAAAAACCATATTTCCAAACTATGTAGCTACTCGAAATTTCATATAAATAGTTGATTATACAAAAAATACCCCAATTAATATTACGATATTCCACCCCATTCCTAAAATATTTTAGGTACCAGAACCAGGTGATTCACAATCTCCTTCACTAGTCATCGCCCATTTATTTGAGTTTTTTTTGAAAATTCAATGGATTTTAGGGTTTTGTTGATTATTCCACTACATCATGTTGAAATCATAAATTTCCATGGGGGGGGGGGGGGGTTGGGTTAATCTTATATATGGGATCTTAAATGACTTCTACATGTAATTTCAATGTCTTTTATTAATTTATTTTCTATGGAATAGTGTTGGGAGTTAGTCGTGAACCACCCATGGTTGTTATGTGGAATTTTAACAAGCGGTTAGATATTGGGTGGTTGAGATAAGATCGATTGGATATAAAAAATATTGTATGGGAATCAAGAAATCCAATTAAATGACTCCCAACATTTTAATTGTTATTTAATTCTTTTTTAATGAGTTAGGTAGTCTAATAGACTTATCCATAGTATTGTTAATTGTTTTTTCATGTGGTTTTTCCCTTTATCCCATTTACAGTGTTTTCATTCCTTGAATTATGTAATTTTTTATGGAAATTAAATTAAAACCATATACCTTCCATAAATACCATTATATCTATTGATTTTTATTGGACATAATGTACGGCTTCCCATGGGGTTGTCCATATCATTAAATTGTTAGAACGAGCCTATAAAGTGTAAATTTAATGGGTTAAAATCTTTTCTGGATTAAGTTGACAGGTTGGATTGATGAAATGGATTATATATACTTAGTATGAATTGGGAATAAATGAATAAAATATTTAGAAATAATTAATTTGAATTCATTTTTTAAATCGTATATAAAAGATCTTTCATGGAATTGAAATTGTATGACCATTTCCATTGAGTTTGCACCCTATTTTTTGGGTCAATATCGAAAATATATGTTTTTAAATGGTTATTTTTTAAAAAATATGTGATTAAACCCATGTTGTTGATATAAATGGGTTTATTAATGACTTTTAAATTCTAATTGGAAATGGGTGTATAGTTTCCACATTGGTGATATACATTCCTGAATCATCTTGTGGTTTTTATAGAAAGATGTTTTTTGGCCTTGTTTTGCTGTTAACGGTCATGAGGGACCTTGGAAAATGTTAATGGTCTGAAAAATAAATTTTCATGATGTAAAAATTTCATTTTAAGGACTTTATTTCAACATGTAGTATTTTAGGAATGATAAAATGGTTCGATGTCATAGTGATTCTCCATCCATGAATAATGAAATCTATGGATCAGGTGTTAGGATGATGATCCAAGAAATAGTAGTGTACGATTGGATTAGGCTTTTAAAATATGTAAATAAATAATGATAGTATACTCGTACGGTTTATATTATAGGCTTTGGATCTAAAAATGAAACTATACTTGGTGGATTGGGTAAAGGACTGATTCTCTGCCTCTTTGGTTGGGTGATTTACTAAGCATACCGACCCTATTGTATATGTTGACCTAATTCTCATCATATTGCATGTGGTTCTAGAATGATTTTCTAAACACCATATATATTTATTTAAAATATATGTTGGATTAATGTTTCATGAAATACTATTATAAATTATGTTTTTATGATGGTTAGTACAATTCTCTATATACTAATATTTTTGTAAAAGTTATGGGCATTGTTCATATTGATGGTAATATATTGTTGAGATTATTGAATGATTCTATAGTAAATGGTTTCATGGGTAAATGATATTGGTATCATGGATTGACATTTGACGCATTCATGAAGTGTTGACAAATTCTCATACAAAATTTTCAAAAATATAAACTTTGATACATTCTACTCAACTGGGATGAGTTGTATATAATATTATTCTGATGGAAGTCTATGTGGATATAAGGTTACACTCCCAATTACAAGGATTATTATGAATTCCTCATACAAAATAGGTGTAGTGAACCAAGTGGTTCATTATGGTGGGGTGTATATATTTTGTACCATTGTGGGTGGGTTTTATCAGGGTCTCTTTTGTGGAATGGTACTCTCAGGAGTGGTCTGATATGAATATTATTAGAGGGGATGTTTTCCATGGTTACTGTTGTTCGGTTTAAGGTGTGATTTATTCTATTTTCAAGACAATAGATATGGTTTTTTTCACAACATGATGTCATGTGACATTTTTATGGGAGCATGTTTGACCCACATTTAGTAGTAGACTTATGGTTATTAGGATAAAACTCAGTTACTGAAACTAGTGTTTTTGTATTGAGAATTTATTGGTGGGTATATATGGGCATCGTAGCGACTTCTTCCATTTTTGTGGCTTCAGTTATGGGAGTTATTGATTTTTCTCTTTAGAGGGAGACCTAAGAGAGTGGTCTCCCATGTTGTGTGTGTCCTTTAGTTCGTGATGCACATATGGGTTCTTTGTTTAATTGACAATGATGTTTGAATTATGAAGCCCTATATAAGGATTTGGTGCATTAGGTGTCACTATTTTTTATAAGGATCATGTGTATGATAGTATTTCAGCCTTTTGGGTGATTCCTGGAGGGGTAGATTTATTAAGGTGTCTAAACCATGTAATGGATGTACAAGTGGGCTATTCTAGAGGGTTATGATATGGATTAAGAGAACATAGATTCATTGAGGGGATGTGGATATTTTTCATTAGTTTTCAATCAATGGATCACATGTATGGGATTTATTTAGGTTAGTATTAGAGATATTTCTGGTTTGCCTTGATAATAAAAGTACACACCTTATTGATTATGTGGTAAAACATGTGGTTTCTAATGACAGGTAAGCTTATGTGTCTGGCCTAGTTTTCTCTAGAAGCATCATCATGAATAAAGTGACAACAACATTGTCTTTTCAGAATTTTAGAATTATTTTTTTGGAAAAAGTGATTGTGAAAGTGTTTTTGTATCATATAGTTTTCATTATTATTTCTTAAATCACCAAGTGTAATCTTAATTTGGTGAGAGTGGAATTATGGGGAGGTGTGGACAATGAATAGGGATTGAAAGCTAAAGCCTCTTAAGACGAGATTCAATATACTTGGAATCTGGTTTTGTGAAAGATTTATTCAATAGTTGTATTAATTAAGTGTTTTTATGATCATGGATAAATGAAAAGGTGGAAACATGTTATGTCATTTGGATTGTGCATCAAACATTACGAGAGTACATTTATGAGGTGCAAGAGTTGAGCTAATGACTATATGTAATCTAATAACTGATTTTAATGTGATGAGATGCCTATGGGAGGGGAGGACCATGATTATTGAATGGTATATACATGTCCATGTAGATAAAGGTTATAATTTTAATTTTTGAGTATTTTTGGTATTCTTCAATGATATAATTTTGTTCTCTCATTTTAAAGATTATTATTACCAATGTCATAGAATTACCCTTTTAATGTAGATTGGGACGACTATACACCTAGATAACAAATGTTTTTCATTCATTGAAGGGGGAATTATTTAATGTGATATTAGTTAAATGGTTGAATTAGTTTCTTATGGTGCGGTCCCCCATTGTTTGTGCTCAGTATTTCATTGTGTTAAACAAGATGTCGGTGACTTTCATGGGGGAAACTCTAAAAATCCTGAAATCAACTGTGGATGATATTTTGTTCTGTTTCTCAAGTGAGAGTGAGTCAATTATGTATAATTATTTTATTATAAGTGTTTTTTAACATGGTGTGTGGTGTTTTTAGATACTTTGGTAAGTTTGGGATAATTAAACTCTAATGGTGGGGAGTGATATTTTTGACATGGGGGGTGAAAGCCTCATGCCGGAAGGGTTACATGTTTATAGAAGTAGTCATGCTTTGGTCTGGGTGTAAATGAGATGCTAGTAATGAATCAATGAGGAGTGTGGCCAAATTTTATAGGGTTTTATATTAAGAAATATATTATGGAGGATGGTCAAGACTATAATTTTCTTTAAAATTTAGGTGGTTTTGATGAAGGATCTTAAGTTGTTCTTCCATATTTGAGTTGGTGGTGCGGTAGGTAAAAATTAATGTTTTGTGATAGTGGATGATTGACAATAGAAACTCAACTAAAGTGGGGTATTTACTTCATTGAGATTATTAATATTATATTTTAATTCTTATGGTAATTAATTTATTATGAAAAAGTGATGTGGAAACGTGATGATTGTTGGATCTGAGCTCTTTCCAGACGATTCATTTAAGGATAGATTGACTAGGGTTAGCTAGTGCAACATGTTCAATTAAT
This sequence comes from Viscum album, assembly GCA_963277665.1. Lineage (NCBI taxonomy): Eukaryota > Viridiplantae > Streptophyta > Magnoliopsida > Santalales > Viscaceae > Viscum > Viscum album. Next base: position 538,531,253 of record OY728130.1, on the reverse strand, counting down.
ATTTTTGACAGGGATTTTGTGGAAAATATGGTTAATATGTAGTTCATGTTTGGAAGGATGGTATGTGTCCACTCCATTTTTTTGAATATTGGTATTGATGATGATTTTAATTCTCATGGGTGTTTTAGTATTGTATATTGGGATCCTTGTTGGGTGCATTATGAGAGTGTAATATTGACTCTCTTATGATATTTTTTGATTTTATAGGCGTCCAAAATCATGTTTTTGTGTTTATAATGTATTGAATTTATTTGGGATTACCATAGATCTTGAAAATGATCTTTTGATGAAAACATCTGTTTTTTACTTGGATGTTCATGGGTAGGTGTCATTTTATTTATTATGATTTCAAAAATGGAGTTGGTCAGGTTTTTAGAATTATATTTCCACTAGTTGGATGTCATCAATTGGTAGCCTTTTTAAAATTCAAAAACTAAACATGTCTACTAACTATAACATATTATTGAATTCATATTGGTGATATGATTGGATGACCATCAAGACGAAATTTGGATGAGAATTATTATGGTGGGGAGGGAGTAGAATCATGTGTCCGTGCAAGGATTAAATTTAAAATGAAATATGAATTTTGTTTACTAGACCTAATGAATTATGGATCAAAAATCAAAATGGAATTATGAGTGCGGGAAAAAATCAATTTGGTCTTCTGATATGATAACTGATTCTTGTGATATACCTTAGGATTTTAGATAATATTTTCAGGCTTTGGGTTATGTTTACCATATTATGGTGACATCATGGAAGTTTTCATGGTTTGGTAATCATTATTTATGAGAAACAATGAGAAAATCGTAACCATAGGGTGTTATCAATTCATTTAAACTAAGAAAGGTTATGGTACATAGTTATTACATGGCTAAGGGAAATCCATGAAGGGTTCATAGGGATACTAAGTGATCTTAAGGGTGATTTGAGACATGTTTCACAGTCTATGAATTTTTTATGACAAACCATGCACCCTTTCATAGATGAGTACCATTGGGGTTGTCACATATTTGGTTCACAATTTGGAAACCATTCACCCAAACAGTGTGGTGGGTGATGTTATTAGATAGTGGGAGTTGTGCGGTTGGAGCTTACTTTCTTTAACAATATGGCCAAATCACGATGGATGATAGAGGGTTCATGGTTGGAAAATATTTTGTAAAACTATATGTACAAATATATTCATTTCCTTTTATTTTACTAAAAGGTGAATTTTACTAAAATTCACCCTCATGCCTTTAGTATAATCAACCCTTCCCCCCAACTATAGTTTCAAAAACATGGGGTTATGAAAACCCGAAAATCCTCCTCCTCCATTGATTTGGTGTCATGTTCATCAATATTCCATGATGTTTTCATGTTTCTTATGATTCCACCATATCATGGTGGAATTAATCGATTCCAGATGGTATTTTGGTTGTTTTTAAAGAGAGGATCCCATGATGATTTTCATATGTCATTGTATAAAGTTTCATTAAGGGATTTACCCATGAATGTTGTTTTGAGTCGATCATGGACTGAATAGATCCAAATAACTCATACATAAATGTTAAATCTTAATTGGATACTACTTAGTAGATAACAAAATGATCCACATTAGAATCTTTTAGTTATAGTTTTATTGGGGACTTGGAAATTTAATTAACTTTTTCATGAGTGAACTACATATTATCTCACTAATCTCGATATTTCTATCACTCTTCTTTAAAATATCATAGGAATAAAATTTCATCATAACCAAGAGAATAATACATAAAAAGGGTGAGATCATTTTCTCAATAAGGGTAGATAATAGATATTTCCACTATATCATAATAATAACATGAGAGTAATGGTATGACAACATTATTTTAATATTTGATAAAACATAATTTCATATCATAGATCATAAACATGATTAATGGCATAAATCATGGAATCTCATAATGCAATTATCACAATAGAATAAATGTATATAAACAATGTGAGCATAAAATTTGCATAATACACAAATACATTGAATATAGATAAGATTATAAATTCTCAAGAAAAATATATACACGAGGACATTCATAACATGTTTTTCATATTATAATAGTGGTTTTACCTACTTCGGGTTTGGGATAACCTCTGTTGTACCCACCTTCAAGCTTTGTATAACTTCGCGAGTACCCTCTTTCACACATGGGAAAACTGATTGTGTAACCATTGATCTTTTAGAAAATGAATAATTATCTGGTTAATTGGAGGAAAATATAGGTCAAAACCATGTTATAATAAATAAAATTTTGAACCAAATTATCATAAAATATTTTTCATATCATATGCTTTAAAAAGAAATTAATTTCAGAATCTTTTTTCAATACCATAGGCCATGGAAAATTAATGAGTTTCTTAAACATTTAATCATTTAATATCCCTAGGAAAAGATAGATTTTTCATAAAATTCATGACATCGTATACATAAACCATTTATATAAGGAATAAGGATTGTAAAATTGAATTATATTACATGAAAATCTAAAGTAATTCAAAAGGGTTTCATCTCAGATAGACAATGATTTTGAAATAATACTTGAAATATTTCACAAAGAAAATATACATATCATTTTGAAATAATGTATACAAAATTAGTAAATTATGTAATTTTAAAGAAACAAATTTTGTTTAAAATAACCTTTGAAACATATGAAAGATTCTTTATGTCATTGAGTAGTTAGAACATTGAAAATTCTATAAATGGCATACATGTTTAAAGGAATGGTTCCCTTTACATGTTTAGATAAATATAAACATGAATTGGTTAGAAATATAAAGAAAGGTAACTTTTAAAACAATTCTAATATGTAAAATAGGTGATAAAAAATAAAACTAAAAAAATTATACAAGAAAATTAAAACAGACTTGAAAATATTTTTAAAAAACATAAATGTGAAAGATAAAGGGATATCGACCGAAGTGAGAAATAAATATAGTTTTCATTTACTTTTTTTAAAAATCCTTAGTGGGGTGAAGAGAGTAAAATGATCGAAAAATGTATTCTCATGGAATAAATGTAGGTCATGAGATTTTAATATTTTCTTAAGAAATAGTTCATAATGTTTCAACATCCAAAGAAATATAATAAATAATTTCAATAAACAATGAGATTTTGACAACAAACCATCACCACTTTGGTAACTCTTGCATCATATGACCCATGAATAATAACATAAAATTAAACATTAAATATCATAGATATAAAGATATTCATGATCTAAAATTTCATAGAGGAATTATATACACAGAATAATATAATATAGGTGTATAAAAAACATATGTGTTAATGAAGGACAATTGAGAAAAACAAATCCCTACCCTTATGTTTCGACTTCCTTCATACCTATTGTAAACTCATTTATAATAAATATTGGTTTATTATATAAATATTAATGAATAATACTTATATTTATCATATCATATATAATTAAAATATGATCTTTTATTATCTAATTATTATGATTTTTTGGAAAAGTCTTGTTTATGGTAATAACTACTTTTTTAATATGTTTTTTGTTTGGTGTTTTCTATACTCTTACATTTATCATGGATACCCCATATAAAAAATATTAACCATGATATATATATATATAAAATATATTCCTTATATATATATATATAGATTAATCATTTAGATTTAAATATAGAAAATGCAATACACTGATTCATAGAGTCGGTAGGCCCTATGTATGCATGATATTTATTTCAATTTTATCATATGATTGAATGAAATAAATATAAATATTATAAAAATTTATAAATTCATTATATTTTCATATATATCACAAATATTCATTAAAATAATCCATATTTCTATGCATATTGACTGTGAAAAATTAATCACATCACTTTGTGAGTGTAAAGACCCAGATTTTCTGTGTAATTTTTTTAAATATATAGAATTATTACACATCTGTGAAAATTAATGGCATGTTATTACGAGGCCGAGTTTGTGTGGAATTAATTTCTGAACATTTATTAAGGTATGTTCAGAAAATGCGTGGGTGACATTTTCTATCATTTGAACTAGTGCTCGGACTAAAAATATGAGGGAACCATTGAATCTGCATCAATGTGATTCACATAAGGGAGGCTTCAATTTTACCATAGTAGGTTGGGAGAAAAATTTAATTTTGGAAACTTTTGAACTATTATTAATAATAACATGTTTTGTTATTTTATTACTTTTCCTCTATTTCATTTCCTCCAATGGATAAGAAGTGGTGTGAGACCGACAACATGTCATGCCATTAATTGTCTTGAATCCTCCTTGGTTGTAACTGTACTGTTGAAATTTGGGAGGATCATTTATTAAATAAACCTCATAAATTCCATTGGGTGTTAACCACCACTCCCCCTCCTATTTATATGGTGACCGGGGAGGGGTGTTGGCATGACATCACCATGCGACAAAGATCTCGAAATGTACCGTGACCCCAAAAACTTGGAAGATGAGACTGGTTCCATCAAGCAGTGATGAGCGCCACCAAATCATAGACTCATGACAAAGTGGAAAAAGGTTCTTTCGATTGTTGTCTGCGAACATCTAATCCATTTAGGGGGTTTATTGGAAGTTGTCTTTAACGAGTTAATTTATCTACCACTTTTCATCATGTAATGCGGAGGATGCGGGTCAAATGAACAAGGCTCATCCCCTCCACCACTTCGTTCATGATGTGAATTCGGGGAAGAAATTTTCAAACTCAAAGGCAACGTGAAATAGCATTTCATTCTATGATGGAAGTTTCCCAGAACATTCATAGGCGTAGATGACCTAAAAAACATACCAAAAAAGCATTTCTGGTGGCCCGTGAAAGAAACCGTCGGCGCACCCTGTTGGTGGTGGTTGGAGGAGACCCACGACGATTGGCCGACAACAGTGGAAAGTGGCGCATCGTCGTGTGCCATTGAGGTCAAGGGTAGAAAACCCAATCCAGCCACATGGGAAATGGGTCGGTGCCCACAAGCGTCACTAGTGGTAGGAGGAGGGCCGCACTGCCCTGCGTTGTGCCGCTTTTGCATAACTCGGTAGGCCAAATGGCCAATAGTTCAGGTGGTGGGGTAGCACCTCACCGGTTGGAGAAACGGCCCACCAAAAGAGGGGCCAGCGAAACACAACAGTGCACCTTTGGGAAGACTGAGCTGGAAGAGGGCTGAAAAGGTCGGTCAGACCCTTCCAATGGACCGGACCCCCAGCGGGCTGGGTTGGACCCGATCAACAGGCAGGAATCTCCGGTGGGCAAGGCTGGATACTCGGCCTGGCAGGCTAGCGCTAGTGGGCCTAGACCCACTCGGTGGGCTGGGCCAACCACAGCTTGGGCCCATGAACCAAACCGGGCCAACCTCGATGGGATTGACACAGTGAACCAGGCCAACCCTTAACGGACTAGACACAGGCAAAGTCAGGTGGACCCAGGGACCCGTTGGGTCGATCTTGTCTGACCGAGTCGGACTGATCCCAGACCCAACTAGTCCCCAAATAAAGAAACACCCATAACTAAACAATTGGGTATCCATTTGACACCCAGTTAGTGGTGTTGTGATCCCTTTTGGTAAGATAACCCTTTGAAATATTCTAGCAGGACCGACCGAGCTGGGCGGTCTGAGGTGCAATCACCCCCGTTTCACAGAAGGGTTGTAACTAACATACTGGGTGTCTTATCGACACACTGTTTGTGGCATAATGACCATTTTTACATGGAGTCCCCTTAGAGATACAATAAGTGAGTTTTTGTTGAATTTTACGTAAAAATCTACTTGGATTAGACATCAATCAAATAAGGCTGCCATTACAAAAGTTCTCATATCTCACAAATTGAGTGTCTGATTGACGCGTTGTTTGTCACATTGGGACCCCAATGATTGGGAAGTCCCTTGGGTATGAAATTTTTGTGAGTCTTTACTGGTTGAAATATTACTGATTTCTTGAGGTGATGTTCACACAGAATATAGAAATATATGAGCATGAATCCAGTGGTTGTCTATGACATGAAGAAGAAGATGGACCAATGCGGGTCAACAAAAAAAACTCCATAGTGGGATGATATATCTATATGAATAATAATCCATACATCTGCACTATAGAACCTGTGTGGATCAACATCTAGTGACCCAGTGTGGATCAACAACATAACATCCCTGCATGGATTAGCATCATAGCCTCCTTTTGTGGATCAGCTTCTAGCGACCCACTATGGATCAGCATCATAGTGACCCTGTATAGATCAACATGCTAGTGACCCTGTGTAGATCATCATCCAGAGACCCTGTGTGGATCATCTGTAGCGTGACTTGATGATGACCCACCTTAAAGTGGCCCGTCGTGGAACAGCGACTTACGTCCATGAGTGGACCGATATTAAAACAACTTCTTTGGGATCTGTTGTGGAAATTCTAATGGAATAATATGATATATCTTATGAATAATCATTTATATTTTTGAACTCTGAGTGGTATACAAGGTGTGAGATGACTATCACTTTATGCTTTGTGTTTGAGGTCTTACTTTGTGGTTTTTCCATTGTGGAACTCTAGGAGACCTTCCGGGGTCTCGAGGTCCCTACTGAGTAATGTTAAACTCATCCATGGAGGGGCTTCACATGACCCTTGTTGTGTCCTGTGCAGAAGATGAGTAGCTGGGCTGATACCTGAGGGAGCTATGACCCGGTGATACACAGAGAAGACATGATGACATGGAGTGTTGTGGATACGAACTGTACCAACTCTTTAGGTAGGATCCTCGATGGACGATCTAGGATCTATTTACTCTTTTCAGTTGTACTTGTAATTTTTAGTTGAGATTTTATTATAAACCTTTTACATTCAGTAAAATTTTTACTACAGTAGTTTATTTCGTAGTTTATTCTTGTTTTGTTCTTGGAATGTGTGTTTTGTATAGGTTTTAAGGAAATGACTTCCCGTTATAAGGATATTCTTATTCGTTGGTAGTCCTCAACCCTGGACTATGGAAAGTGGGTTTGGGGAAGTCACGGCACGGGCCCCAGGGGATGGGTCAAGACAAAGTGGTATTAGAGTATTTGGTTCTACTGAAGAAATAGGACTCCGATCATTTAATGGAGTAATAGTGTTATGTGTTTTGAGTTTGGTTTTGAGTTTGGGGAATCCAGTGTTGTTGCGGCGGCTGACGTATCCATACACTAGGACCATGAATTCTGATTTCCGATTTGGTGCATGAAAAAAATGATTGCATGAGTTTTGTTTGTGTTTTACTCTTTTATCTCTATGCGTCAACTCGACAGGTATAACTTAATGACCGTGGTGCACCTGTTTCTTTTTTAGGAATCCACCTCATAGATAAATATCCAATATTCCTGAGAGAGTACCCGATGACGGCCCACCGAGGGATGATTCTTTGGTGTAGGGACCACTTATAATGATAGTAGCATCTTGTGTTGTACCAACATCACTAATACCCTTTGGGAAGCTGTTTCCACCAGTCCCACCAGTGGTCGGTGTATGCCAACTGAGCGAATTACACAAGTTCTAGTGGAAGAGGCCTCAGAGGTTCCAAGATGAGATGGATCCATAGGCGGTTGTGGCCTAGATAGAGGATGTGGAAAGATTTTTTTTCCTGATGGGACTCCATCCGACCATATGGTGATCCTAGCTGCTATACATTTCCAAGGATTAGGAGGGAGATGGTAGAGCATAAGGCTCCAGATACACGACATGGAAACCCTCACCTGGGTATATTTTGAGGGTCTCTTCAGGGAGGAGTTCGTTCAAGTGACTCCACGCTATGTGTGTATATGCGATATGCTACACTTGAAATAGATTAGTCTGACCGTGGCCCAGTACTCTACGAGGATCACCAACCACTCGCGCTACTCCACCAACATAGAGCGGGATCCGTTCTTTAGGGCCCGAACTTTTGAGCAGGGACTGCAATGGGAAATAAGATCATCAATGGTATTTTTAAGTGTTATGACTCATGCTAGAGTACTGGAGAGAGAACTCATGGTGGAGAGTTTCCTTGCTTACCAGACACCGACAGTGAGACCCACCACTTGGAGACACGTATCAGAGTCATATGTAGATGGTAGTAGGTAGATGACACAATGGTCCAAGAGGACCTGACCTTCTGGTAGATTACCCTAGGATGTAGGGTCGTCATTGTGGGGCTCACGAGGTAAAACAAGATAGAAGAGGATAAGTATGTGATTCACCTGCGGTGGGCAGGAAAAAATGGCTCGTGACTGCCTGACCAGCTGCACTAATGATGAGAAGATGGTCAAGGGACTACAGAGGAAGAGGTAGATATTCGTTCGAGGAGGTTTTCAGAGATTGAAATGGGGATGAGGAGCAGGTCATACAGCAGGTGGTGGATGATGGTTCGAGGTTCTACCGCCACCACCTCCAGGTGGTCCACCCCGACCATAGAGAGTAGGTGGACAGGGACAAGCTCTACTCCAGGATGCTGAGGCCTACAACCACAACTCACCATAGATGATTCAAGGTACGATCTGTGTCTACTCTACCTTAGATACAATACTTATAGACATAGGTTCCAATCACTCTTTCATTACCATGAATCTTGTTCGGAGCTCGAAGATTCTGATGGAGCTGTTGGATTTATCCTTGCTATTAGAGACTCCTACAGAAGAAGATTTAATGATTACACACTAGTGTCGGTAGTGTGAGATACCTCTAGGAGGTGATATATTCATATGGGATCTTCTAGTAGCGGTGTTGATGCCTTACGATGTCATCTTGGGTATGGACTGGTTAACTACAGTCCATACTCAGATAAATTATTTTAGGAGAAAAGTGTGGTGTGTCTAAAAGGATGGGATAATGTTTTCCTCCACTGGTGATAAGGTAACCTTTGAATCACAAAATGGACTTCCCGGATGAGGGTGCAGCTGATCACACATCACTTGTCTATCCTTATTCTCAGAGTAGTTGATGTTGAGAGGCTGAGATATTCTGTAGTGGTGCACCAGTATGCTGATGTCTTCTCTGATGATGTTCCGAGACTACTTCCTCACAGAGAGGTGGGCTTATACATCAACCTATACCCCAAGATGGCACTGATAACTACACCAGCATATAGGATGGATCCAGTGGTTCTTCATGAGTTACGGGTACATCTCGAGGACTTGAGGAGGAAAGGGTTCATAAGGCCCTGTGTTTCTCCATGGGAAGCCCCAATTTTGTTCACTAAGAAATCAGATGGGAGTTTGAGGCTCAACGTGGATTATCGGCGCCTGAACCAATTGACCGTGAAGAAAAAGTATCAACATCTGAGGATTGATGATCACTTTGATTAGATGAAGGGAGCTCATTGGTTTTTAAAGATGGAACTCAAATCAGGCTATCATGAGATCAGGGTATGAGATGAGGATGTGTTGAAGATGACCTTCAAATGTCGGTATGACGACTATGAGTTCTTGGTTATGCTCTTTGGAATGACCAACACCCCTAAAATGTCAATGAGACTCATGAAAAGGATCATTCAGCCATACCTCAATAACTTAGTGGTGGCCTTCATAGATGATGTCATTGTATACTCTGCTTCAGAGGAGGAGCAAGCATATCATCTGCAGATAGTACTGGATACACTCCGAGAGCCCCAACTCTATGAAAATCTCTTGATGATTTCAGTTCAGGATATGGGAGTTCCACTTTCTCCAACATGTTATCTTGGTGGCTAGAGTTGTAGTTGATCCAGAAAAGATAGAGGCTATGAGATATTGGAAGCCACCTAGAATTTTGACCGAGGTGCATAGTTTCTTGGGGTAGGATGGGTGTTACTGAAGGTTTGTACCTGACTTCTCCAGTGTTGTGACACCATAGTCAGTGTTGATAAAGATGGTATATCCCTTCTTATAGACAGAGAGATGCCATTAGAGTTTTTAGGATTTGAGGCAGATACTGTCTAGTGCCCCCAATTGAGGCTACCTGAAGAGGGCATTGGGTATATATTCTACATTGATGCATCAGGGACCAGACTTGGATATGCCCTGATATAGGATTGAGCAGTGATCACAAGTGGTTACCAACAACCGACACAACCTGAGATGAACTACGCTACCCATGATATGGAGTTAGTAGAAGTGGACTTCTCCTTGATGATGTGGAAATACTACTTGATGGGGAATATTTTACTGTTTACTCTAATAATAAGAGTCTTAGGTATATCTTCTCACAGAAGGACCTAGCCCTGAGACAACAATGATGACTAGAGATCCTCTAGTAATATGAATTTAAGACAGTCTATACTCCTGGGAAGGGGAACGTAGTAAAAGATGCACTTAGCAGGAGGTTTGGTTTACAACTGTTGAGTGAGACGACAGTAAAGCTATCCACGTTGTAGATATCCTTTGGGGATAGAGATGGAGAAAATTACCTCCAGTTTATGACTACCACTTAACCAATTCTTCAACGAGATCGGGAGGCACAGTTTATGGACATTGATTGTGAGGCTTGGAGTTCTCAGATATCCTCAGGACATGCACCTAATGGATTTTATGAATGTTGGGAGCACGACATCCTCTTTAGAGGACGTACCATAGAACATGTGGCACTATGGAAGCCGGTATTGAGGGAGTTTGATATGTCCCCTGTGTTGGTATGTCCTATTGTAGAGAATATATACCAGGACTTACAGAATTTTAACTAGTGGCCAGGGATGAAGAGATAAGTTGCATAGTTTTTTCACGAGTCCTCACTTGTCAGCAAGTGAAGGCCGAGAATTAGGTTCTAGTAAGCTTAGCACAACCACATGAGGTACCAGAGTGAATGTAGGATGGTATATCCATCGCCTTTGTGATGAGGCTACCATGGACATCCCTGGGACATGATTCCATCTGGGTGATCGTTCACCAACTCACGAAGTTGACCCACATCCTACCCATTTGAGAGTAGGGATCGGTAGAGGGCTTGGGATGAATCTACATACAATCGATTGTATGGCTTCATCGGGTGCCATCAACGATCATCTATGGCTGTGGAACTTGTTTTACATCCTTGTTGTGGAAGGGATTGCATGAGGCGTTTGGGACATAGGTAAGTTTTAGCACTTCCTTTCATCATCAGATGGATGGTCAGATGGAGCGGACCATATAGACACTTGAGGTCATGCTTTAGGATTGCATCCTAGATTTTGGCCATAGTTGGGAGGACTACCTTCCATTGGTTGAGTTCTCATAAAAAAATTGATATCAATCCACCATCGGTATGACACCATTTTTGGGCTTGTACATTCGACCATGAAAATCAACTTTGTGCTAGACTGACCGAGGGGATTCAGTAGTTACATGTTTGCGAAAAATGACGGCCAATGATTCAAAATCCTGTTATGCCCGGAATAAATTTCTAAACTTTTTTAAATTATATTCAATAAATGCATTCATGTAAATTTCTATATTTTTAACCGGTGATCAGATTAAAAATATGAGGGCACCATTTAATCCACAACACCGAGATTCTCTTAGGTGAGCTTCACTTCCACCGAAGTAGGTTGGGTGAAAAAGTCAATTTTCCATGATTTTGAAAATTTAATAAAAATAAAATGTTTTGTTTTTTTATATATTTTTCTATTTTTATTTTCCTCCAATGAAAAGGCGGTGGTGGAAGGAACAATGACATTTCAAGCCATTAATTGGCTTGACTCATCCTTGTTTGTAACCTTACCATCAGAATTTGGGAGGATCATTGATTAAATAATACTCATAAATTCTGTGGGGCATTAATCACCACTTCCACTCCTATTTATATGAAGATTAGGGAGGGGTGTTGGAATGAATTCACCAAGAGATGATGCTCTAGAAAAGTACCGCGCCTTCAACAACTTGGAAGATGAGACTGGTTCCACCGAGTAGTGACGAGCAGCACCAAATCACAGACCAACGACAAAGACAAAAGAGGTTACATCGATCATCTTCAACGAGCATCTAATATATGTAGGGGATTTATTTGATGTTTTCCATAATGTGTTAATTTCTCTTCCAATTGTTATCATGTAATGTGGAGGGAGAGGGCCAAATGAACGAGGCTCAGACCCTTTGTCGCTTCGTTCATGATGTGAACTTCATGGAACAATTTTTCCAACTCAACAACAACGTGAAATAGCGGTTCACGCTATGACGACAATATCATGAAAGAGTCCTAGGTTTAGAAGAAATCAAAAATAGACCACCAGAGCATTTCCGATGCCCCGCAGGAGAAACCGTTAGTGCGCCATGTCGGCGGTGGCCGAAGGAGATCTCTGAAAACCAGCTGAGGGCAGTGGAAAGAGGTGCATCGTCACGTGCCATGACAGCCAAGAGCAGATAGCCCTAGTCAGCCATGCAAGACAAGGGGCGGCGCCCGAAGGCATCGCCAGTGGTAGGAGGAGGGAAGCACTGCCCCATGCCATACTACGTTGGCAGAACATAGTCGGCCAAATGGATGACTGTTCATGTGGTGGGGCAGTGCCCTACTGGCTAGTGAAATGGTCCAGAAACCACGGGGCCAGCGGGACACAACAGTCATCCTTCGAGCGGATCGAGCTAGAAGAGGGATGAAAATGTGGGCCCGACCATCCCAATGGACCAGACCCACCAGCGAGATAGGTCAAACTCGCTCAATGGTTCCAACCCGCCAGTGGGCTAGGATGGACCCTCGGGATGGTGGACCAATGCTGGTGGTCCACGAGCCACCCAGCGGGCTGGGACAATCGTGGCCTGGGACCATGACCCAAACTGGGCCAACCCCAACGGGTAAAACATAGTGAACCGGGTCAACCATAAATGGGAGGGACCCAGGTGAGGTCAGGTAGACCCCGGGCCCCGTTGTGTTGAGCTGGTTTGATAGAGTCGGACTGGCCCCAGACCCAACCCCTCTCTGAATAAAGAAACTCCCGTAACTGGTGAACCAAGTGTTTGTTTCACATGCCATTAGTGTCGTTGTGATGCCTTTTGGGAAGTGGTCTCTTGGGCATATTCCGGCATGCCTGACTGAGATGGGTCGGACTGAGGTGCGATCACCCCCATTTCATGGAAGGGACGTAACTAATAGACTAAGCATCTGATTGATACACAGTCTATGGAATTAAAGACCCTTGGGACAAGGTGGTCCTTTGTAGATACACTAAGTTAGTTTTGGGTAAATTTGATGCACAACTCGGGTTGGATCAGACTTCAATCCAATTGGGCCACTTTTACAAAAGTGCCCATATCTCATAGAATGAGTGTCTGATCGACGCGCCGTCAGTCACATTGGGTCCCAAATGATGTGGATGTACATTAGGATATATTTTTTCATGACTTTGTACGGGTTGAGATAAGACCAGTTCCTTGAGGAGAGTTTTATCCAGAATCAAGTGTGATATGAGTGGGAATATAGTAGTTGGTTGTGACATGAAGAAGAAGAGGAACCAATGCGGATGAACAAAAAAAACTCCATATTGGGATGATATAGCTATATAACTAATTATCACTACTTATGAACTGGAGACCCTATGTGTATCTACATCTAGAGAACCTGTGTGGATCAAAAACATAGCGATCTCGTGTTGATCATCATCACAATGACCCTTTGTGGATCAACATCTAACGAACTTGTGGGGATCGTCATCATAGAGACCCTATGTGGATCAACATTCTAGTTATCGTATGTAGATCAGAATCTAGAGGCCCTATGTGGATCAACTGTAGCATGACCCGATGAGGACCCATGTTAAAGTGGCCCATCGTGGAACAACAACTTATGTCCAAGAGTGTACTGATAGTAGAACATGTTTTTTGGGACCAATTGTAGAAATTTTAATGGAATAAGATGATATAGCTTATCACTAATCATCTATATTCTTGAAATCTGAGTTGTATACCTAGTGTGAGCTAACTATTTCTTTATGCTTTGTGTTTGAGGTCTTTCTTTGTGGTTTTCCCTTTTTGGAACTCTGGGAGACCTTCAGGGGTCTCAGGGTCCCTACTGAGTATTGATGTACTCACCTATGTAGGGGCTTCGCCTGCACCTTTTTGTGTATTATGAAGATGACGAGCAGCTGGAATGATACTTGAGGGAGCCAGGACCAGGTGGTACACAGAGGAGACAAAATGACACAGAGTGTTATGGAAATGATCTGTACCTACTCTTAAGGTAGGATCCTCAAGGGAAGATCCAGGAGCTGTTTACTCTTTTCAGTTGTACTTGTACTATTTAGTTGAGCTTGTATTCTGACCCCTTTACATTCAATACAATTTTAACTACATCAGTTTATTTTGTAGTTTCTTCTTATTATGTTATTGGATCGTGTGTATTGTATATGTTTAAAGAAAATTCGTTCCCGTTATATGAATATTCCTTTTTTGTAGTAGTCCTCAACACTGTCCTATGGATGGTGGGTTTGGGGAAGTCACGACATGGGCCCTAGGGGACGGGTCATGACAAAGTGGTATTAGAGGATTTGGTTCTACCAAATAAATAGGACATTGATCATTTAATGGAGCAATAGTGTTATGTCTTTTGAGTTTGGTTTTTACTTTGGGGAGTCCATTATTGGTGCGAAAGCCGAAATATCCATACACCAGGACAATGAATTCTATTTTCTAATTCAGTGCATGAAAACAATGATTGCATGAGTTTTCGTTGGGTTTTATTATTTGATCTCTTAGAGTCGGCTCAATAGGTATAACTTAATGATCATGGTGAACCTATTTCTTTTTAGGATGCCATCACATAGATAACCATCCAAGATTCCTCAGAGAGTACATGATGATGGCCTAGTAAGTGATGAAGCTTTGGTGCAAGGCCCTCTTATAATAATAATACCATCAGGTGGTGTACCAGCAGCACCGATACCCATTGGGAAACCATTTCAACTAGCCCCACCAACAGACAGTGTATGCCGAATGAGCGTGTTTCACAAGTTCCAATGGTAGTGTCCTCATAGGTTCTGAGGTGAGATGGATCCATAGGTGGCTGAGGCCTAGCTGGTGGCTATGGCCAGAGTATTTTTCCTGATGGGACCCTAGCCGACCAGATGGTGATCCAAGCTTCCAGTCCTTTCTAGGGAGAACCAGGGAGATGGTGAAGCCTATGGCTCTAGATACACAGCAAGGAGACCCTCACCTAGGAAGATTTATAGGGCCTCCTCAGGGTGGATTTTGTTCAAATGACTCCATGCTCTGTGCGAATACAGGATCTGCTACACTTGCCGCATGGCAGTCTGACCATGGACCAGTACTCTGCGAGGATCACCAACCACTCACGAAACTCCACCAACATGGTGCATGACCTGTTCTTTAGGGATCAGATCGAGAAGAGACTCAAACATGAGATCAGATCTTCAATGGAATCCCTAATAATTATGACTCATGCTGGAGTGCTGGAAAGAGCACTCTTGGTAGAGAGTTTACCTGCAGAGTAGACACCGACAATGAGAACCACCACTGGGAGAGACGTAGAAGAGTCATATGCGGATGGTAGTAGGTAGATGACACATAGGTCCAAGAGGACCAGAAATTATAGTGGATGACCCATGGATGTAGGGTCAGTGGTGTTAGGTTCAAGAGGTAATGCAGGATAGAAGAGGAGAAGATGGTGATTCACGTGCTGTGGGTAGGGAAAAATGGCTCACGACTACCAGACCAGCTGCACTGACGATTAGAAGAAGGTTGAGGGACCACCAAGGCAGAGGTAGATATTTATACAAATAGGTCCACAAGGATGAGGATGTGGAAGAAGAGAAGGTCATGCAACAAGTGGTGGATTACAGTTCGAGGTTCTACAGCCACCACCACCAGGTGGTCCCCCCGACCACAAGGATCGGGTGGGCAGGGACGATCTCATCTCCAGGATGCTGAGGACTATGATAGCGATGCTCCAGAGATGATTTGCGGTACGATCTATGTCTACTCCACCTTAGCTATAGGACTTATGGACACAGATTCCAGTTACACATTGATTTCCTTGACTCTCAATCAGATCTCAGAGATTCTTATAGAGTTGTTGGATCGATCCTTGCGATTAGAAACTTCTATGAGAGAAGATTCAACAATTAAACACTAGTGATGGTAGTGTGATCTAACTCTAGGAGGCGAGAGCTTCGGCTGGGTTCTTCTAGTGGCGGTGTTGAGGCCTTACGATGTCATCTTTGGTATGGAATGGTAATCCGTAATCCATGATCAGATTGACTATTTTAGTTACAACATGTGGTGTGTCCATGAGTATGGGATCATGTTTTCCTTCATCAGAGAGACAGAAACCTTTGCATCACATGATGGACTTACCTAGAGGGGGTGCATCCAATCACAACATAGTTGGATAGCCTTACTCTCTGAGTATTTGATGTTGAGACTCTGAGTTATCCTGCAGTGGTGGCTAGTATGTTGATGTCTTCTCTGATGATGTTCCGGGAAAACATTCTCATAGATAGGTGGAATTCAACATCGACCTATATCCCAAGATGACACCGATATCTATACCAGCATATCGGATAGATCCCATAGTGCTTCGTGAGTTACAGGTAAAACTCAAGGACTTGCAGAGGAATGGGTTCATAAGGCCCTGTGTTTCTCAATGAGAAGCCCCAATTTTGTTCACCTAGATGAAAGATGGGAGTTTGAGGCTCTGTGTGGATTATCGGCACTTGAACCAAGTGACATTGATGAAAAAGTATCCACTTCCAAGGATTGATGATTTCTTTGGTTAGCTGAAGAAATCTCATCGGATTTCGAAAATAGACCTCAAATCAGGCTATCATGAGATTAGGGTATGAGATGATGATGTATTGAAGATAAACTTCAGATGTCGTAATGGCCACTGTGAGTTCTTGGTTATACCATTAGGAAATACCAACACCCCTGTAGTGTTAATGGGACTCATGAACAAGATCATTCATCCAATACACAATCACTTTGTGGTGGTCTTCATCGAAGAAATCTTTATATACTCTACTTTGGAGGAGGAGCATGCATATCATCTACAGATAGTACTGGATACACACTGAGAGAACCAGCTTTATGGAAAGCTCTCAAAGTTCTAGTTCTAGTTATGGGTTTCCACTTTATAGGAAACATTATCTCAGAGGCTGGAGTTGCAGTGGACCAAAAAAAGATAGAGGAGGTGCTCGCTTGGGAGCCACCTGGGAGTGTGACCAAGGTGCAAAGTTTCTTGTGGTTGGCAGTGTATTAATAAAGGTTCGTACCTGACTTCTCTAGAGTTGTGACACCCTTACCAGCATTGATGAAAAAGGGAAAACACTTCGTGTGGAAGAAGAGATGCCATCAGTGTTTTCCAGATCTGAAGTAGAGATTGACAAGTGCCCCCATCTTGAGGCTACCAGAAGAGGGAATTGGGTATATATTCCACTACAACGCATCAGGGAACATACTTGGATGTGTCCTAATAGAGGATTGAGCAGTCATCATTTATAGTTCACTACACCTGAGACAACATGAGATTAATTATACTACCCATGACATGGAGTTAGTAGAAATGGTCTTCTCCTTGATGATGTGGAAAAACTACTTGATGGTCGAATATTTTACTATTTACTCTGATCACAAGAGTCTCAGGTATATCTTCTCACAGAAGGACCTGAACCTTAGAAAACAACGATGGCTAGAGATCCTCTAGTAATATGACTTTGAGATAGTCTGTACTCATGGGAAAGGGAATATAGTGGAATATTCCCTTAGCAGGAGGTCTAGTTTACATCTGTTGAGTGAGGAAACAGTGTAGCTAGCTGCGTTGCTGATATCCTTTGGGGATTGAGATGGTGCAGCTTACCTCCAGTCTTTGACTGTCATTTCCCCACTTCTTCAGTGAGATTGGGAGGCACAACTTGGGGACATTGATTACAAGCCTCGGTCTGTTCAGATATCCCCAAGACATGCACCTAACATACTTTCTGATTGTTGGGAGCATGTTATCCTCTTAAAGTGATGTACTATGCTACCAGTGGCGCTACTAGAGGAGGTGTTGAGGGAGTTCCATACATCCCCTCTGGTGTTACGTACTAGTGTGGAGATTATGTACCAGGACCACTAGCATCAAAACTGGTGGCCATGGATGAATAGAGAAGATGCAGAGTTTGTTTCAAGATGCCTCACATGTCAACAAGTGAAGTCCGAGCATCAGGTTCCATCAAGCTTAGCATATCCACCTGAGGTAGCAGAGTGAATGTGGGATGGAATATTCCTAGAATTTGTGATGGGGCTTCCACGAATGTCTAGGGGACATGATTACATTTGGGTGATCATTCATTGACTCATGAAGTCAGACCACATCCTACCAATCTTAGAGAAGGGATTACTAGAGGTTTTGGGATGACTCGATGTACAGTAGATTGAAAGACCTCATGGGGTTCCATCGAAGATCATCTATGACTATGACGCTCATTTTACATCCTGGTTATTGAAGAGATTACTAGAGGCATTTGGGGCTCAGGTATGTTTGAGCACTTCCTTTCATCCTTAGACAGATGGTCAGACGAAGCAGACCATATAGACACTTGAGGTCATGCTTCATTCTTGTGTCCTAGATTTTGGATGCAGTTAGGAGGACCACCTTCTATTGATGGAGTTCTCATACAAAAATAGATATCACTCCACCATCAGTATGAAACCTTTTGTGGCCTTGTACTGTCAAAAATGAAAATCACATATATGATAGAAATTCCCAAGGGATTCCATACTTATGCTTCTTCCAAAAATGACGGTGCATGATTCTGAGGCCCGGTGTGCCCATAATGAATTTCAGAACTTTTTTATGGCACGTTCAGTAAATGCATGCATGGAGTTTTCTATATTTTGAACCAGTGCTCAGATTGAATATATGAGGGCACCGTAGAATCCAAAGTGCTAAGATTCGCAAAGGTGGGATTCACTTCGACCACAGTTGGTCAGTGGAAATAGATAATTTTGCAGAATTTTGCAAAATTTATAAAAAGAACATGTTATGTTATTTTATTTCCTTTCCTGTTTTTATTTCCTCCAATCGAATTAGCTTGAATCCTACTTGTTTGTAATCATACAGTTAGAATTTGGGAAGATCATTGATTAAATAAATGTCATAAATTCCATGGGGCATTATCCACCACTCCCCCTCCTATTTATATGGAGCTCAGGGAGGGGTGTTCGCACCGCTTCACCAAGCGAAGAAGCTCTGGAAATGTACCCTGACTCCAACAACTTAGAGGATGAGACCGGTTCCAGTGAGTAGTGATGAGCACCACTAAATCACAGACTGACAACAAAGACAAAATAGGTTCCGTCGATCGTCATTAGCGGACGTCTAATCCAGGTAGGGGCTTAATTTGAAGATGTCTATAACGAGTTAATTTCTTTTCCACTTATTATCATGTAATGCGGAGGGCGGGGGCCAAATGAACAAGTCTCGAACCCTCCCTTGCTTCGTTCATGATGTCAAATTTGGGTAACAATTTTTTCTCCAAATGAAAAGTGACAGTAGTGGGATTGATGACTTGTCAAGCCATTAATTGGCTAGAATCCTCCTTGTTTGTAACCATACTATTGGATTTTAGGAGGTTCATTGATTGTATTATCATCATAAAATCCACATGAAATTAATCACGACTCCCCCACCTATTTATATGTTGTTATGGGAGGGTTTTGGGAATGACTTCACCATGGGATAAATCTCTGGAAATGTATATCGACACCAACCACTTAAAGGATGATACTAGTTTTAGCAAGCAATGATGAGCACCACCAAATCAAAAACTGATGACAATGATGAATGAGGTTCCATTGATATTCATCAGTGGACGTCTAATCCAAGAAGGGGGTTTATATGAAGTTTTATTGGATGATTTAATTTATATTCTTCTTGTTGTCTAGTAATGCGAAGGGCACAGACCAAAAAACAAGGCCTGGTCCCTCCACTGCTTCTTTCTTGATGTGAACTTTGGGAAACAATTTTTCGAACATGACGACAACACGAAATAGGGGTTCATGCTATGACGTTGATATCCTAGATGATCTGTAGTTGAAAATGACATCAAGACAAACCATCAGAGTGCGTCCGGTGGCCTGGGGAAGAAACCGTCGGTGCGCCATGCCAGTGGCAGCTGACAGTGGCCAGAGGGGACCTACATCGTCCAGCCATGGGAAATGGAAACCTGTGTGTCATGGAAGCCAAGGGAGGCTGGCCCGAGCCAGCCACATGGCTCAAGCGGCAGCGCTCGCATGCCCTGCCGACAGCAGCAGCCGCGAAAAGAGTTGGGTGGCAGGAGGAGGGCGGCGTGGCCCCACGTCACGCTATGTTGGTGGGACTCGGTTGGCCAAACGACTGACCGTTCATGCGGTGGGGAAATGCCCCACCAACTGGCGAAATGACCCCACAACTGTGGGGCCAGTGGGACAAAATATTCCACCTTCAGTCAGACCATTATAGATGAATGTTGGCCATACTAGCCGGACGCAGGCTGACCATGCGAGCCTACTAAGCAGGCCAGACCTGACAAGCACACCGGTCTCGCCCAGTGATCCAGACATGCCGGTGGGCCAGGCCGATCCCGTGGCTGGGAAAAAAAGCGATCCGGGCCTGCAAATAGAACTGGGCCATCCATGATGGCTTGAGCAGACCCTTAACTGGCCATAACTGGGCAAGGTTAGGTAGACCTTGAGACCCATTGCGTTAGGAAAGTCAGACCGAGTTGAACTGGTCCCAGACCCAACCGGTCCTCGAAGAAAGAAAATCCCGTAACTGATGAACTGTGTGTCTGTTAGACATGCCGTCAGTGGCGTTGGGATCCCTTTTGGGAAGTAGTCCCTTTGGCATATTATGGTGGGCCTGAACAAGCTAGGCTGGACTAAGGTGTCACGACCCGACACTACCCGGGCTTGAGCTGCAACTACCCCAAGCCCGCCTCCATAGGCCTGGGGTTGGTGACCAGCGCCGAAGGCACAACAACTCAGGGAGGTATTTACCTATGTACCTGTACATACACACACAACACACTTAATGAAAAAGTGCATAGTAAAATAAAATACAAGAAGAGGAAATTGAAATAGCTATATATAAACCACCAAAAGTGAATCGACCTCTAATCAGTACAAAGCAAGATGAAGGTAAACTGAAAAGGAAAAACGAAAAAACACACGCGCAACTAGAAAAGTGCCACAAACCGAAAGCAGGTAAACAAAACAAACAGCTGGAAGGGCCCCCCACCTAGAACCTGACTCCGACCACCGCACGCGGTCCAAGCTCCCAAGCTCCTAAGCTCCTCTGAAGTCACGCTCCACCTGTCCATCGCTGCAAGGGCACACCAAGTGCGAGAAAATCCCAAGCATGGGTGAGTATAAAAATAATCAGTAGGATACCCCGAAGGCTCAAGGGAGAAACAAAAGATGTACTGAAGGGTGAGCAGTAGAGAGAACGGGAAAAGTAAAGGAGTACAACCGAGAGTACAGTAAAGAGTTACAGTAGAGAGTCCAGCTCAACCCAATAAGAGGAAAGAAGGTAGACTCGTCCAGACACAAGGAGCTAGAAAGGGTGAGAAGATTAACTCCCCGTCGAGTCCTCGCTACCTATAGTAGGAGACTAGACTCATCCAACCATGAGAAAATAGACACAGAAAGCACGTGGCATACTCCGTGCGTCTTCACCTCTCTTGGAAGGAGAGTAACCAAACCCAAGAAGTGGGTACTAGAACAAGGTATATACATATACATATGCTCAACAAGAATCTTGATCAAGGTCGTCAGGGGATCTCCATCCCGTAGCTCAGCCCAAGAAGGTGAGTTGTCAACAGTCCCAGAAGTAACACCATCGATGCCCAACATCCCGCACGTTTGCTCCGAACTACAAGTCAAGGGGCTCAAGTCACCGCACCTCGACACTATCCTCTTTGGGTGGTATTGAATCACCTGCATGGTTTTAGGTCACGTCCCAAGGACGCGTCTCGGTGGGGAAAGCACCCCTCATACTAGAGAGGTCCGGGTTAAGTCAAACCACACCTCGTCACTTCCCCGCAGTCGAGAGGTCTCCTCGAAGTCAAGGTCATTCCATCACTGACCTGTACGAACAAGGGTCCCGCTACGATAATCACGGAGGAAAGCCACAAACTAGCCTACTAGAAAGGACTGAGTCTTGAATGTCAACGGGTGTCCCACTGCCCAGCCCTGCTGGAGGGTAATTCATAATATGATATCGGGTGACCCACTGTCCAACCTTGCTAGAGGGTAAACCCTAATAAGATATCAGGTGACCCACTGCCCAGCCCTGCTGGAGGGCAAACCCTAATACATCATCAGGTGACCCACTCCCCAACCCTACTAGAGGGTAGACCTAGAATAAGTCGACAGGTGACCCACTACCCAACCCTGCTGGAGGGTAAACCCTGAACAAGTCAACCGGCGACCAACTACCCAACCCTACTGGAGGGTATACCTGAATCCAGACGATGAGCGACCCACTGCCCAGCCCTGCTGGAGGGTAGACCCTCAAGAGTCATCGGGTGACCCACTTCCCAGTCTCTGCTGGAGGGTAAACCCTAAGAGTGTCGGGTGACCCACCGCCCAGTCCCTGCTAGAGGGTATACCATAGAAGTCAGTGGGTAACCCACTGTCCAGTCTCTACTGGAGGGTAAACCCGAAGAAGTCGATGAGCGACCCACTGCCCAGTCTCTACTGGAGGGTAAACCCAGAACTACTCGGCCATCTCTACTGGAGGGTAAAACACAGGCCAACCGAACACGAAGTGGGTATCATGCAACCACCCAACTCTGGAACACAATTAGGGGAAACCACTCAACCCTGCTGATCGTAACCATCGAGCATAGAGTCAGGGTAAAAACTCAACCCCGCTGGTCAACAATCGAGAACCGAGGGACCCTCTACATTGTGAGTGGCCAAAAGTACGCAAAGCAGAACACGACATGAACCTGGGGCCCACATGACATGTGGTTCCAAGTCAACCCCAACGAAGCACACAAACGTTCTCCAGTACAAACATCCACATGTACCTCCCACTGTTCTCACATACTCCTAGAGTATGCCACGTCTCCAGCCAAAAAGGCCAACATGCACACGACACCCATCGTCAACGCGAAGTCGTAAACATAACAACTCCAACTTTCCATCTCAACGACTGAGGCACGACCAACCACATCTCTTTAACCACCAACATCACTCTTCCCAGGAGTGCATGTGATCACAAACCAAGGGTCCACTACAAACACGGTAGAAGAACCGCCACCGAGGCACCTTTCATATTTCGACATTTAATAAGATTGCGTATGAGGTTCCGGTCCCCTGAACAGATTACACCATTGTAATCCCCATGGAAAAACACACAAGGTAGACTACTTACTCGCCCGAAACAGTCAGCCGGTGAAAAAGGTGCTATTCACCGTAACCAACCCATGTGGGGCCCTCCCCAAGTTCCCGAAACTGAACAAACGGATCACACTACTGCGATCCCCTTGAAAAAACACGCAGGATTGACTACTCAATCACGCAAAATGGACACCCGGTGAAAAAGGTACTATTCACCGTAGCCAGGTCGGGTGGGACCCACACCATGTCCCCAAAAAAGTTCGGGCAAACTGCATCATCGCAATGCTCTCAAAAAAACACGTCAAAAGCACTATTCACTTGAGTGGAACAGATATCTGGAGAAAAAGATACATTCTGGCTTACCGCGCATGAGCGGTGCTACGTGGGACCCGCATCCCGGTCTCGAAACACAACTGACGGATCGCACCTTTGCGATCCTCTCAAAAAAGTACACAAGATGGACTATTCAGTTGTCCAAAACGGTCGCCTGGTTATAGAGATGGAAAATCACCATCAACGCCCAAACGACCCTCGTCGGGCCCACACCATCATGCAGAATTAGAGCGGGCAGATTGCACCATTGCAATCCCCTCAGAAAAACATCCAGAATTGACTGCTCACACGCCCTGAATGGATGCCCGATGAGAAAGTCGCTAAACGCTGCTCGCAGCTCAAAAGACGGGTCCGGTGGCCCACACCTCAACTCGAGATTCAACGCCCGAAACCACCCTTGAAAGCTTTGCCCCGACGCCAGGGTCCCAACACCGCTGACGGTGCTCAAAATGGACGTTAGTCGCATCCGCGCCGTCCAAAACAAGATCCCCTGGAGGAAAGACCAATTCGCTTAAAGACGCATCGCGCCTCCGAGACCCCTCGTTTCGGGAATTAAAAATTCCCGAAACCATCTTAAAATGTTCCACTCGACGCGAGGTCCATGCTGCCACTACTGGCACTCAAAAAAGACGCCTGTAGCTCATGATATCGGTGTCCGAAGTCGGAGGGGAAAAACCCCTTGGGCCGGACCGGCCCGGTCCGGTTGGTCCGCCCTGCTTGGGCCGACCCGCATCGACCGGACAACTGAGCCCGCGGCCTAGAGGCTTCGCGTGGCCCGCCATCACCCGACCGACCAGGGTGGCTGGTCTGCAGCCCCATGCGGAGACCCACGTTTTGTGGGTCTCTGTCCGTCGGGGTCGCGCCGCGACCCCGGTCGCCGCCTCGTACCGGTGGGCTCGGCCCGCCACGCCGCTTGGGCCGCCCGCGCTGAGAGCCGCCGCCGCCTACCGCCGGCCTGCCGAGGAGCCCGCTCTCGCCGACCGCCCTGCTGAGGATCCGCTCGCACCGACTGCCCTGCCGAGGGACCCCCGCCGCCTGGACCCACCGCACGTCGCCGCCTGGACCTCGCCGAACCGCCGGAAAACCCCCCAAGTCTCTCGGAATTCCTGCAAACTTCGTCAGGCCGCTGTAGGCTCCTCCGAACACATATTTCAATTCTGAATGATGATATGGGAAGAAAAAAATGTATACTACAGGACCATGGGATTTTTTAGAAGATAAAAAAACAAATAGACGCTAAAATTGGGATTCAAAGAGGGGTTCGGGATTTAAAACTCAACGAACACCGCCTACCTCATGGGCGTAGCCCGATGCTTCGTCGACCTGTCGGAGTGGCCGCACCTCGCCGGAGTCACCTTGTCGGAGCCGACTCTCCGGAGTGGAGAAGGAGAGGGGAGGATCCTACTAGGGGAGGGGGAAATGAGAGAGAAGAGAAGGGGGGAGGGGGTTAGGTTAATTAAACAAATTAATTAATTTAAACACCCTCCCGCATCCCCGTACCCGAACTGCCGACAGAGTCGGGATTAAGCCTCCCCTAGGCTAAAAACCACGCTCTGAGCACAAAGGCAGTCTCATAAATTTAATCTGAGGCCCCTGTGCAAAATTTATTAAACTTGGCGCCCGAGACCTCCAAATTACGAAAACGCCCCTTGGGCCATTTTTCACTGACGACCCGCGCCCGCAGAACTTATACCCCTCCTAGGATAAATGGCACATTCCAAACTCAATGATGCCTTTAGTTTTCCCATCTGAGCCACCGTTTAAGATATACTTGAGTTTAACCATTAAACGCATAACTTAATTATTTAATTTATCTGTTTAACGTTCCGGAAGCGAGCGAGGGGTCCAAACGTCCCGCGCCGACATGTTTTATGTCGTTCCTAGGGTAAAAACCCCATTCCGGACCCATCCGCACACTTGTATCTCTCATTCAGATCACTGTTTAGGAGTTATCCCTTTCATTTGGTGTGTCCAGTGTGAACGCACTGAAAATTTATTTCTGGCCACTCCGGGGCGTAGAATTGCACACCGTTTGAGGGTGCTGCTCTGAAAAAATATAAAGAATATTCCAAAGTCCTTTTTAGCCAAAAAAGGGTTCTTACATCATTTCCTCCTTCAATATTTTCGTCCCCGAAAAGCAAAACCAGGGAACAACTCAGGGTACTAAGCCCGCACCTAGCTCTCCTGTACCCAGAAGAACTCTTGCACAACTCCACATCACCGCACACAGACCAAAGGATTTGATCTATTCATGCAAGGCCTGCCCTTTCTGATGACGTGCATAGGAGAATGTACACATCTCTTTAGGTAAACCACGTGGTAGAAATTGTGCACCCACTCCAGACATTGGGGTTAGGGCAAGGCGGTAGGGAACCTCGCCATCCCTTTGCACGGTCTCAAACGGCCCGAAGGTTCTCGGGGGTAGCTCACCTCCCTGACCGAACCCCTACATCGCACACCGTGACTGGAATCACCGCTCGTACCGGGTACAAGGCCCGATGATTCCCTCATTTAGAACATCCATATGGTGAAACACCCAAGGATATCTATTCAGGAAAGATTTCACAGTCGATGTACCCCAACCAAGACACTCTTACATGCTCGAAAGGTGAACGAGTCGACACCATCGACTAGAGAAAAAGTTCCACGCCTTTTTCCTTACCAACACAGGGTTACACCGACGCCCTGTCCCACCATGGTAACAACTCAAGAAAGGAGCAGGGAGAAAAATAATTTCACACATAGAGTCTAACCATTCTACTGCAAAAGGTAGAAGAGGTGTAGAGCATACCTTTTACCACCTCATGCTCAGCAAGATCGTAGACATCCCAAAGCTCGCGGATGTCCGTAGTACCAAATGTCAGCTCCCAGAGCCTAAAGTGGAATTCCTAGTGGTGATGGGAAGACCTCGTAAGGTATTACTCCACTTTCAGCTCCTCCTGCTCCAATTCTAGAACCACCTCTCTGGGGTCTAATCCGATCATGGCACTGCCTCCGTCGTGGTGGTGCACCTGCTGCCTGCCCGAAGATCTCTGCATGCCCGGTCAGGTAGTCCCGTACCAGGAGACCTTTCTCATTGAAATCATATCACAGACTCTCTCTGGGATGCACTGGTGCCCTCCAATGCCACTTTGGTGTACGACCACGCCCCTGAGTTTGGTTGTCAAAAAGCCACCTGCGCCGAGGTTCGGCTTACCAACGCCCGCTAGCCGCGACAGAGGTCTCGGCTCCAACGTTCCTGCTGCCACCACCTGCTCTAGAATATGACAGGAAGCTCTCTGTCACCAGCACCTTCTCTAGAACCCTAACATATGTGGAAATTCGAAGGGTACTATGACAATAAGAATCTCTTGGCAGATACCCTGCTAAAACTTCCACGCTCGGATGTTTTTGTCATGGACTGATGCACCCGATTTGTGTATACATTTCCATATATATAATTTACAATAAAAACATGTTTTCAGAAAATATCTCTTGTTTAATGAACATATTCTTTTATTTTGGTGAATATGTTTTCTTTCAGGAGCTTCCTGGCTAAATACACGGATCAAGGGAAGTCTGTGAAAATTTTGAAACTATAAGGCATGTACGTTTATACACGATGTGTACATCCAGATAGGGACACAAAACGAAGGAGGGAGTACACTCCCATGTCACCAGGAAGAAAATACATGCCATGTGTGGTAGCGCTACATGCAGTGTACTACTTTCTCGAAGCGGTGGTTGCCGAAGAAAAGTCCACACGCCCATGTGGCCGTTGATGGAGACACGACGTGTTCCATTTTTACGCGCCGTGTCTACTATTCTAGAAGGGGCTGGTGGCCAAACATATGATACTACACGCTGTGTATGGAATCACTACACGCCGTGTACACTCAACCTCCAGGCGGCGCTGTGTTCAAAAGTCAAAGACGGCGTGTTGGACCACCTGCTAGCGGAGAAATTGGCGCAAAAGCATGTGGATGAAAAGTACACGGCTTGTACCTTCTATACACACTGTGTACATTATTTTTCTATAAAAAGAGGCCTTGTCCTATGGATTGCGGAGTTTAGAACCCATTAGAGGAGAGAGAAGCTCTTCTAACACCATTCCCAAAGACACCGAGGTGCCGTCATTCCACTATTCCACCATTCCACCTTCTGACACCCTACCTCAACGCCTACACGATGAATCCATCAAGTATCACGTGTGTCATTTCTCTCTTGTTTTCTATGTGTAACTAAACCCCTCGTGTTGGGGATGTGGATGATGGGATCATAATTTTTGTGTTGTTTTAATATAGTTGTGTTTGCTCGTTGTAATTCATTTTACTCTTCTTAAACCACTATTTAATATAACTGATAATTCTGAGCCGGACCAAGGGAAGAATTCTCAGCGATTCAAAAGAGAAGTAACGGTGAAAACATCCATGACCATTGGAAGGATTTCAACGATTCAAATAATAGACTGAACGTAATAAACAATTAAGAACACTGACTACCAGACCAAGTAGTCAACTGCTCTAATTCCAAACAAGAGGAACCAGACCAAGGAAATATTGTAACAAAATGAAATTCAGAATGATTGAATTATTATGAACAACACAACCATTTAAACAATCAGTATAAGAACTCCTTAATCACCATAGCCCTGACATGTCTTTTCTTCCAATTTTAAACTCTTTAAATTTAACCATTGTTTTATTTAAAACTATTAATCATTTCTTCAAATTAAAACATTTAGTTTCAATTAAAAACCAAAATAAACTCAATAAACTCTAAATTCTGCATACTTCACCTAATTAAGTATTAACTCAATTGAATTTATGAACGCCATTGTTCCCTGTGGATCAACCCCAAACTTATGGTATACTAATGTTTTAAGAACGGGTAATTAATTTGGGATGCATATAACATCAATCAACGACAAGCGAGACCAAATATTGGCACCGTTGCCGGGGAACATCTTTGGTTTTAGTGCTAAGATTTAAATTGTGTTAATAATTGATTTAAGTGAACATAAAAAAACAAAAATTATCAAAAATATATTTTCTAAATCCCATTTCAAATTTTCTCTTTTACATTTCCCTTTTTACGCCTGGTATTTGTGTTGTGTTTTCCAAAGCTTAAAGTGTATGTTTAGATGTCTTACACTATTTAAAAGCACCGAGTCTTCTGAATTAGTTCCGCTTGACCCAGAAATCGAACGGACCTTGCTTCATCATCGGCGTACACGGACAGAAACTCACAACCAATAACCACAACCCATGGAGAACAAGGAAGAGGGAGCACCAGCCGTAGATGCTGCAGCTGAGCATCAGTACCAGGATCAGCAGCCTCCCGTTGCTGGTTTACCAGAGCAGGCTCCTGGAGAATTCATGGAATTCCTTCCAAGGGATTACCAACAGCCGCCACAACAACTCTTCCCACGACCATACTTCGCCCCTCAGGAGCATTTCATGCAAGCTCCACCCCTTCAGCAACAACCTCCAAGACGTACCCTTATGGAGTAAGGTCTTCATTCAATCCACGGAGCTGATACAGGCATTTTCTGTCCCCCGATCCAGGCTCCACACTTTGAGATCAAGCCTACTATCATGCAGCTGATCCAGAACACAGTCCAATTTGGAGGTCTGGCTAGCAAGGACCCGAAAACTCATCTCTCCAACTTTCTGGAGATCTGCGACACCTTTCGGTACACTGGTGTGTCCGAAGATGCCATCCGTCTTCGCATATTTACCTTTTCTCTACGGGACAAGGAAAAAGATTGGATCAAGGGGCTACCACAACGATCTATCCTCACCTGGGAGGAGCTAGCCCAGGCGTTCGTGTCCCAGTACTTTCCACCATCAAAGACGGTGACACTCTGGAATGAGATCCATAATTTCCAGTAGCACGACTCCGAGTCGTTGTATGAGTACTGGGAATGCTTCAAAAATTTTACAAAAATGCCCCCACCATGGACTCCCACTCTGGATGCAAGTCCAGACCTTCTACGAAGGACATACCAAAAATACCAAGTCCGTGGTGGATGCTGTTGCTGGAGGCATTATAATGCGGAAATCCCCCGAAGAACTATTCGAACTACTGGAATACATGTCAGCAAAAAACTTCCAGTGGCACTCCGAGCGGGGGACTCAAAAGCGAGGTATGCACAATATTGATGCTACCACTATGTTAGCTTCTCAGTTGGACGCTGTGTCCAAGAAAATCGACGCATTGAATCTCAAAGGAGCATCTCAAGTTCATGTATCGAACCATCCAGCATGTGGCGACTATGGTGATAACCACATCATGGGAGAATGCCCGGGTTCGACTGGAGGCCCTTCGACGAGCGAGGTAAGTTATGTTGCCCAAAATCGATGGCCCAACCAGTACCAACCGTACCAGAACCTGGCATGGCGAGATAATCATAATCAAGGCTAGGGCCAATAGCAGCAAAACCCTCTACCCCAGCGACCGCCTAGCTACAATCAACATCACTACTGGAATCAGTTTCTGAGACAGCCATTCCAGCAAGGTTCCTATCAGCAGCAAGGGCACCAGAACTCTCGGCCACAACAGCCACAATAACCACCTCCTCCACCGGCTCAGCAACCACCTCAGCAGGAGAACACTTCAATGTTAGAGGATCTGGTGACTAAATTCATATCTATTGCTGAGACTCGGTTCCAAAATCATGAATCATCGATTCGAGGCTTGGAGAATCAGATTGGCCAGCTGGAAAACAAATTTCAGGAAGGCAACCCAGTACACTGCCGGGAAACACAGAAAAGAACCCAAGGGAGGAGGCCAATGCTATCACCTTGCGAAGCAGAAAAGAATTTCCACAGAAGGAGCCTCCAGCACAGTCAGGTGTACCCACACCCCCTGATGATGAAGAAAGTACCAATACCGACCCCTCCTCTTCCAAAATCCCGCAGAAGGAGGCTTTGCAGAATAAAGGAAAGGAAGTAATCCAACCATTCAAGCCTGCCTTACCCTTTCCGGAGCGATTGAAGTAGAGGAAGCTGGACCACCAGTTCAGCAAATTCATGGATGTGTTCAGGAAGCTACATATCAACATCCCATTTGTAGAGGCCCTGAATCAGATGCCCCCTATGAAAAATTCATGAAGTAAATCTTCTCGAATAAGAGGAAGATAGAGGATTTGGGAGTTATTGCACTAACAAAGGAGTTCTCTGCGGGGGTTCAACATTCTATTCCTCCCAAACTCCAAGATCTAGGTTGTTTCACCATTACTTGTACTATTGGATCTTGTGAGTTTGGGAAGGCCCTCTGCGACTTTGGGGCCAATGTGAACCTCATGCCCCTTGGAGTTTTCAAGAAGCTGGGACTCAACGAGCTCAAGCCTACCCGTGTAGCCCTTCAACTTGCTGATAGATCCATCAAAAACCTGAAGGGACTACTGGAGGACGTACTGGTCAAGGTGGGTAGGCTGATCCTTCCAGCTGATTTCATCATCCTGGACATGGGGGATGACCAGGAAGCACCTCTTATACATGGAAGACCTTTCTTGGCAACTGGGAAGGTACTGATCAATGTGCATCAAGGAGAGCTTATTTTTCAGGTCGGTGATGAAGGAGTTTCCTACAATGTCCTCAAAGCCGTCAAACATGCTTCCTTATCAGAGCATGAGGACTATTATGAAGTGTCCACCATGGTTAATCATTTTAGCGAACAAGGGGATAATCTGGTATGTTCTTTTACTTCAAATAATTTAACTATTCTAGATATTCTATTAGAAGAAGCGCCAGAAGACTTGCATTTCATAGAAGGCCAGAGCGGCCACTATTGTCAGCGTGCAGTTGTTCCTGATAGTTTGGAACGGGACAAGGTGCAACCACTTGTGCCTTCTATTTTAAAGGCGCCTGAACTCGAACTGAAGCCTCTTCCATCTTCTCTCACGTATGTGTATTTAGGACCCAATAAAACTTTTTCTGTTATACTTAACGAAGAACTTTCACAGGATAAGGAAGATGCACTTCTGAAGTTTCTCAAATAGCGGAAGCATGATATTGGGTGGAAAGTCGCTGATCTGAAGGGCATCATACCTACCATTTGCACTCACAAGGTGTTACTTGAAGAAGGTTCCAAACAATCTCGGCAACCACAACGACGTTTGAATCCTCCCATGAAGGATGTTTTAAAAAAGGAGGTGATCAAATTATTGGATGCAGGCATCATCTATCCAATCTCGGATAGTCCTTGGGTGAGTCCTCTCCATGTGGTACCCTAAAAGGGGGATATCACTGTGATTTCAAATGAAAAGAATGAGCTCATCCCTACACACACTATCACGAGCTGTCAAGACTGTGTGGATTACCGGAAGTTGAACGATGCCACAAGAGAAGATCATTTCCCCTTTCCATTCATGGATCAAATGCTAGAGAGACTAGTAGGGCACAACTTCTATTTCTTCCTCGACAGTTTTTCCGGCTACAACCAAATCTCCATTGCTCCGGAGGATCAGGAAAAGAGCACATTCACTTGCCCCTATGGAAGATTTTCTTATCGAAGGATGTCTTTTGGCATGTGTAATGCCCCCGCCACCTTCTAGCACTATATGCTGGCCATCTTCCATGACATGGCGGAACGAATCCTGGAGCTATTCATGGATGATTTTTCTGTTTACGGAAAATCATTCACCATTTGTTTACGACACCTAGAGCTTGTTTTGGAATGATGTGAGCACACCAACCTAGTCTTGAACTGGGAAAAGTGTCATTTCATGGTGCAAAGTGGCATATTCCTTGGCCACAGAATTTCAGAATAGGGGATAGAGGTGGACCCGACGAAGAACGAAGTCATTTCACAACTACCTATACCGACTTCCGTCTGAGCCATCCACAGTTTCCTGGGGCATGCAGGTTTTTACAGGCGGTTTGTCTGCGATTTCTCCAAAATAGCTCATCCCCTCACTAATCTTCTAAACAAGGATTCCATTTTTGAGTTCGATGAGACATGTGTCAGATCTTTTGAGCATCTAAATCAGCGCCTGGTAGAAGCTCCAGTTATGATTTCTCCCAACTGGGATGAACAATTTGAGGTGATTTGCAATGTGAGCGACTACGCAGTGGGAGCAGTCTTTGGCCAACGACTTGACTAGATTTTAGAACCTATCTATTATGCCAGTAGGAATCTCAATGAGGCACATATCAACTACAACACCACAGAAAAGGAGATTCTTACAGTGGTTTTCACATTTGACAGGTTTTGTTCTTACTTAGTGTTGTATAAAGTTATTGTTTATACTGAACATGAAGCACTAAAGTACGTACTCAACAAGAAAGATGTGAAGCCCCAATTGATCCGTTGGGTACTCCTCCTACAAAAATTTGATCTTGAGATCCGAGATAAGAAAGGGAGTGAGAACTTCATTGCTGACCATCTCTCCCGCCTCGAGCTGCCTCAGTTGGAGAAGGAAGAAGATCAGGAGATTAGGGAGGATTTCTCTGATGAGAACCTCTTTTCAATCAACAAATCACCTAGAGCATGGTATGCTGATAGCACTAATTTTCTGTTTACAAGTGTTGTTCACCCCGACCTCTCCTTCCAGCAAAGGAAAAGATTTTTCTCAAATGTGAAAAGGTACTTCTGGGAGAATCATCTGCTATTCCGATCCTATGCAGATGGAGTGATCCGCCGTTGCATCCCGGAGAATGAAGTTCATGGTGACCTGGAGTACTGTCATGCCTCACTAGTAAGAAGACATCATGGGCCAGACCGTACCATAGCAAAGATCATGCAATCTGGATTTTTCTAGCCCACCATGCATAGAGATGCCTGGGCCTTAGTTTCCTGTTGCGATCGGTGCCAGAGGACCGGTAATGTGGGACGTAGAGCCGAGATGCCCCAGCACCCCATCCTGGAGGTCGAGATTTTCGATGTCTGGGGCATAGATTTCATGGGTCTGTTTCCCCCATCTTTTGGAAAAACTTACATCCTGGTCTGCGTTGACTACGTCTCCAAATGGGTGGAAGCCACTGCTATAGATCACGACATAGCCAAGGTAGTCATAAATTTCTTAAAGAAAAATATTTTTAGCAGTTTTGGAGTTCCACGAGTACTGATCAGCGATAAGGGGACCCACTCCGACAACACACTGATGAGAGGAATACTGTCGAAGTATGGTGTAAAGAATCATATGAGGACACCATATCATCCCGAGTCTAGTGGACAAGTAGATCTCTCCAATCGTGAGATCAAGCCGATCCTGGAGAAAATAGTGAACACTTCGTGGAAGGACTGGTCCAAGAAGTTAGATGATGCCTTTTGGGCATATCAGACTGCTTTTAAAACACCACTAGGAATGTCGCCATTCCTCCTCATCTATGGAAAGCCCTGCCATCTGCCAGTAGAATTTTCAACACAAAGCCTAATGGGCCATCAAATCCCTAAATTTTGATCTGAAGGCAGCTGAAGAACAACGGACATTCCAACTGTCGAAACTAGATGGGATCTGATTAGAGGCATACGAGAACGCCAAGTTGTACAAGGAGAAGACAAGAGACATTAACGACTGGATGATTTCATGAAAATCTTTCCAACCTGGTGATCCGGTACTTCTCTTTAATTATTGTCTTCACTTATTACCAGGGAAGTTAAAGTCACGATGGTTGGGACTATTCCACGTTGTCCACGTATTCCATCATGGAGCAGTAGAAATTTCTTGAGATGATGGTCAGCCATTCAAGGTAAACGGGCAGCGGTTGAAATCTTACCATCCTACATAAAACACAGTGGGAACGTTGTCCACCATACTCCTCAGGTAAGCAAGGTAGGTAGGTCGAGCCAACGACCTAAAACAAAGGCGCTTCCTGGGAGGCAACCCATAGGTTACACGCCGTGTACCAATAATAAACATGGCGTGTACGTATCATTTTAATTTGTAATCTTAATAGTATAAATTTGTATAATTACAAATAAATAACTAGGTATGATGTTGATGGAGATGGTAAAGTCACTAGAGTTTATTCAAAACTGTCCCCGGTTCGAATCCTCCTGACCTACCTTCGGCACGGGGTTCCTCCTTTTATTTACACGGCGTGTGTGGTATTTTCCATATATATATATATATATATATTTGTGTGTGTGTGTGTGTGTTTAATAAAACCCATGATGGGGATGGACCGGTTGGCTAGAATCGTAATCCAGTTTCAAAAGACCCGGGTTCGAACCCAGACAACCATTCCATTTCCATCATTTGTTCTTTTAATAAAACCACACGACGTGTACTCTGATATACGTCGTGTGAACCATAATTTTTCAAATATAAATTAAAAACATTTTTCAAATTAGAAATTACATGCGGGTGAAGTTGGCGGATTGGAAAAGTCTCGGCACTAGGTTCAAAAGACCCGGTTTCGAATCGCGCTAATCTCCCCGCTTCACCCCCATCCTTTCCTAAATAAAAACCACACGTCGTGCTTTTATATCTTTCCGTGTGTATAGGCCATAGAGAATAAATAAATATATATAAAATAAATATGAACAACAGAACAACCTTTGCTCCAGTGGTTGAGGGCTTCCATTCGGAATGGCCAATCGCCAGTTCGAATCCCGCCCCAAGCACCGGACCAAAGGTTGTACTACTCTTTTTCTAATTTTAAAATACACGACATGTATTTCCCGATATACGTCATGTATAGGTTTATTTATAATAGAATTTGTAGATATATCTATTTCATTTTAATTATTAATAATAATTATTATATAGTTCACTATAATAATTATATATTTATGTGTGTTGTCTTCATAAAAAAAATTGGGATACACGACGTGTAGTCCAAACATACATGCCATGTACCGTGGCTATATAAGCCATGGTCCACCCAGCTTGAGGCCATGTCACGCGGTCTCCCCATTTCCTCCCCTCTTCCTGTTTTCTTCTCCCAAACGCCACCCGAACCCCCCTTCTCCAGATCCGTTGATTTGGGGCATTTCAAGTTCTGATTCCTCTCACATTGTGATCCTTGATCCGGGTACACCATTCTACACCCTCTGTTTCAAGTTTTTAGAATCATTTAGGGTGTTTTTTGGATTGGACGACCGTTCGGCTTCCGACAGTACATGACCACGAAATGAAGAACACACTCTGTGTACTTCTGTAAATGGCCACACACAACATATTTCGAAATTTGAATATACACGGTGTGTATGTTCGGTACACAAAGTTTCCTTTTCATCGTGCCAGAGTACACCTTTTCACATGGCCTCACACACCATTTTCATGTACACGGCATGTGTGTTTGGTACACGCTGTGTCAGTAATTTTTGTTGGCCCCTCCGTGTTTGGAACATAACACAGCCTCTCACCCCATGTTCCAGAACATGACGTGTGTGGTCGGTACACGCCGTGTCCTTTATATATTCAGCTGGCCCGTGTCTTCCCTCTACATGGCCTCTCACCCCATGTTCCTATACATGATGTGTGTGTTAGGTACACTCCATGTCTTTTAGAGGTTCAGCCGGCCCGTGTCTCACCTTTTACACGACCATGTTCTTCGTGTGCAGTACACACCGTGTCTTGTACCTCCACGACGTGTATTGTTTTCTTTGAACTGATAAAAACATGGCCGTGTCATTTGTACCACACGACCACCAACACTTTGAGTGAACACGACATGTATGTTTGGTACACGCCATGTATGTTTCCATGGTCTGTTATTTACCCTCAGTGTGTCTGTCCAGAGAACACAGGATACTCTCCATTTTTGACTACACGCCATGTACTCTGGAGTACACATCGTGTACTTTTATTTTCCAGTTTTCTCACATTTTCTTTGTTTTGTTTTCGTTCCTTTTTTTCTATTGTTTTGTTTTCTATTTCTTTATATTTCAGGATATGGAAGATCATGATCCTTCGCGTGGGAAGTGGCCAGACTCTGCCATTGAGGGTGAGGAGTCTAGTTTTCATCAGATCCGACTCCGACCTCCTACGTAGACGGACCCAGATGCTCCGGTCTTCAAGCATCCTCCATTGGCCATTCTGCCACCACTCACTCCCTCAGCGGAGGCCGGGACTACTTTTGCTGCTCTAGCTGCCACTTTCCCTGTGGTAACTTCATCAGCATCTGGTCTCTTTTCGAGCACACCTTCCACCGAGCCACCCTCCACTTAGGCCGATCCACCTACAAAGCCTACCGCTGCTGATACACCGGTACCTGGGCCGGAACCTGCAGGTGCTCCTTATCCTTGCACGATATTCCCGGCCACTGACCTCACATAGGACAGGGTCTGATGCTTCTCTCATCGACCGATCCCATTGAGTGACTGGTACCTGGACAGCAGCGTTCCACAGTAGCTCAGTATTTGGGAGGAGTTGGAGGCACTTCTCGGGCACACCTCACTCCTCGATATTTTCCAGGTCAGCACTCCTGTGTTCCGTGATTTATTTTTGGAGTTTTTGGCCTCATTTGAGTTTGATGGAGTGGAGTACCAGGAGACACCTGGCGATGCGGTACCCGTAGTTCGATTCCGACTAGGCGGCTGACGATTTTCTCTTACCATGACAGAGTTTGGCCGAGGGTGCGGATTTTACCCCCATCCTATCCCCCAACCCCCCGTTTCTACCTTGACCCGGCCTGAGCGCTCTGACCTCATTGCCGTGTGGTGGGATATCGCTAAGCCTGACCACCGATACTCCCCCACTTCCCAGAAGAGCACTCTTATAGCCGACCCGGTCCTTCGCATCGCCCACCGGTGCTTCAGCACCATCATTTTCTCCGCCATGAGAATATGGGGATCATGACGGCCATGACATGAAGCTTCTTACCTGTGTCATTCGGCACGACTACCCGGACCTCCCCTATCTCACCGCCTCCTATTTCCACTCCATGATTACCGGCCATCAGGGAAACCTGACCAGCAGATTTTACACCACCCGTCTTGCCCACCACCTAGGGGTATTCGAGCCCTCTTTACCTCATGACTTGTTAGGTTCACCCCAGTGGATGGAATTTCTCATGCTCATTCTCATGGGATTGGTCCGGAAGCAGGGGGTGCCTACATCCTTGCTTAGGCTCGAGCCCCACCACTTGCTGCCCCTCCTGCCCCAGCTGCTGACCCTGCTCCTCCTTCCCCACCCCCTCCAGCTTCTCCACATCACCCACCTCCTACTGACCCCACTTCTTCTGACCTTCCTTATTCTATTCCATCACCCATTCCCCCTACCCACGCACCCTCAGTCGATCGTACCCTTTCCCACCGCCTAGCAGAAATGGAGGAGGTCTTGGGTCGCTTGGACAACCGACAGGTTCAGATG
The DNA here is from genome assembly GCA_963277665.1 of Viscum album. Taxonomy (NCBI): domain Eukaryota; kingdom Viridiplantae; phylum Streptophyta; class Magnoliopsida; order Santalales; family Viscaceae; genus Viscum; species Viscum album. The sequence continues at coordinate 538,493,402 of OY728130.1, read as the reverse complement.
GAGTAGCAATTAGTTCGTATCATCTGCCGCCAGGACACCATTGCACGCCATTTGATTCGTCTGGACAGCCACCCGGACTGGATGGACCAGCTGTTGGCACATATTGCTCATCATCTTGGTGTTCCACTGCCTCCGCCACCAGCCTCTGTCTCCGCTCCTGGCCCATCTGCTGCTGCTCCACCACCATCGCCTGTGCAGGCCACAGATTCTGTTCTACTGACTACGGTGAGCCCTACTGCTACCACTTCTGCCGGGCTAGGGCCTGCTTCTGAGCTTCCTACCCCTAGTCCAGCACCTGTGGCTCCTACTTCTTTAGCTCCCCTTCCCGATGCAGAGTCCGAGCCTCCCACTTCCACGCCTCCTGAGCTGTCTTTACCGACCGTTTCTGTATAGGATGATTCCTCCCCAGAGGCGACCCCATGATAGTGACATTTTTCTTTATCTTATATATCTCTTTTGTCATTTTCTGTTCTTTGATGTTGTGCATGTTTTCTGTTTTCTTTTTTCTCACCAGTCACAGGTATCATGAAGCACCTTGGGCATCACTTTTCATGAGGGGAGTATTTTTCCATTTCAATCTTATTTCTTTTAGGATTTACTTCTTCCACTGCTTTCCCTCATTTTCCCCCCATATCTCCCTGTTTCCCACCCTTTACCTTAGTATTGCACTTTGTGGACCATGTGTAGTATTATGTGTGGGGGAGCATCTATATCTTTCACCTTAGTCTTTTCCCTTAAACTAATCTAAGAGACATCATTATTAGATTCTATGTTTTAAAATGTAAATCAATTGTGGTTAATCATTCTTATAAATGATAGAGTTATCAGTAGGAACTTTTGGAAAGGTTGCATACTTATTTTAGTTATTAAGTATTTTAAAATGATTGCTGATATAGTTTCAATTGCAAATTTTCAACCTTGATTAAATTACATTGATTAGGCTAATCATTTATATGCATGTCATGACCTGATTGTCCCTTTATTATTTTTCCACTCCTGAGAGGTATTATAAACCTTTTTTCGTATTTCTTTTCTAATACACTCTTTCTTGAGAGATTCTTAGGATATGCATCACTACCAGAATTTGCAAGATTTATTTTCAAAACATGAAGAAATTTTTGAATTACATTAAAATGATTGAGGCATTAGATTGTTTCAACCCCTTTATCTTGAGACCTACCCTACATTTAATCTTCGTTAAGCCCATAGAATCCATGAAAATCCTTTATAGGAAGCCACACTACATGCCTATTTCCCTTCCTACCCTATTTATTTTTAAAATTTGCATGATTATTCATTTGAGCTTTAAAGAGGGAGTTGGAAATACATGGCATATTTTGTGCACAACCATGAAAAAAAGTGTGGGGGAGTGCCTCTTGATTATTTGGGGTAGAATGGGTTCCAAACATCTACTCATTGTATTCATAAGTATTTCCCTTGTGTTTTTTATATAAAAAAAAGAAAAAAAAACAAATAAACAAGCAAACAAACAAAAAGGGGACCTTATGCTTATTTTCTCATGAACCCTACTTGCCTAAGGAAGATGGTGACAATTACAAAAGCATTTGACTGGGCTTGTGAAGGTCTCATTTTTAGTGATATTTACTTTGAATATCATACAATGTTGTTTAAAGGAATTATCCTTCCTTTTTCAAGCCTCAGAATTTATTTTCACATCTGAACCTACCAACCCTTAGCCATAGAGACATCTGAACCTTATTGATAAAGCCCTCATGATTTTTGTAATTCAATTTTTCTGAAGTAGAGAGCAAGGAATCTTGTAAACCTATGGATAGAGTGTATATACCATAGATTGAGCATAAATCTGAATAAAAATATCTTGAGTGTGGAGTTTGATTTTGATTGGAAAGGTAAATCATCAAATGGAATGCTTATTTTTGAATGGTTGAAAAATGTGTTGAAAGAGGATGAGAGTAGTTAATTTCATTATATATGAGGCATGATTTTAATATCTTATTAATTTAATTTGTTTGTGTCTTTTAGAATTTTTCCTCAGTAACTTTATCAGTTATAAATTTTATTAATTAAATTCCTTCCTTTTAAAGTATATTCTCTCTTAATTAGATGTTGATATTTTGCTTGAGGGCAAGTAAATGACTAAGTGTGGGGGAATTTGATGCACCCGATTTGTGTATACATTTCCATATATATAATTGACAATAAAAACTTGTTTTCAGAAAATATATGTTGTTTTATGAACATATTATTTGATTTTGGTGAATATGTTTACTTTTAGAAGCTTTCTGGATAAATACACGGATCAAGGGAAGTCTGTGAAAATTTTGAAACTACACGGCGTGTAATTTTATACATGTCATGTACATCCAGATAGGGACACAGACCGAAGGAGGGAGTTCATGCCCATGTCACCAGGCAGAAGATACACGCCATGTGTGGCGGCGCTACACGCCATGTACTACTTTCTAGAAGAGGTGGTTGCTGAAGAAAAGCCCACACGCCCATGTGGCCGTTGATGGAGACACGACGTGTTCCATTTTTACACGTCGTGTCTGCTATTCTAGAAGGGTCTGGTGGCCAAACTTATGATACTACACGCCATGTATGGTGGTGCTACACGCCGTGTACACTCAACCACCAGGCAGTGCCATGTTCAAAAGTCAAAGACGACGTGTTAGGCCACCTGCCAGCAAAGAAATTGGCGCCAAAGCGTGTTGACGAAAAGTACATGGCGTGTACTTTCTATAAATGATGTGTACTTTATTTTTCTATAAAAATAGGCATTGTCCTAAGGATTTCGGAGTTTAGAACCCATTAGAGGAGAGAGAAGCTCTGATACCACCATTCCCGAAGCCACCGAGGTGCCGTCATTCCACTATTCTGCCATTCCACCTTCCAACACCCAACCTCAATGCCTAAACAATGAATCCGTCAGGTATCACGTGTGTCGTTTCTCTCCTATTTTCTAAGTGTAACTAAACCCCTTGTGTTGGGGCTTTGGATGATGGGATCATAATTAGTGTGTTGTTTTAATATAGTTGTGTTTGCTCATTGTAATTCATTTTACTCTTCTTAAACCACTGTCTAATATAACTGAGAATTCTGAGCCAGACCAAGGGAAGAATTATCAGCAATACAAAAGAGAAGAAACAGTGAAAACATCAATGAACATTAGAAGTATTTCACCGATTCAAATAATGGACTGAACATAATAAAGAATTAAGAACACTGACTACCAGACCAAGGAGTCAACTGCTCTAATTCCAAACAAGAGGAACCGGACCAAGGAAATCTTGTAACAAAATGAAATCCAGAATGATTGAATTATTATGAACAACCCAACCATTTAAACAATATGCATAAGAACTCCTTAATCACCATAGCCCCGACACGTCTTTTCTTCCTATTTTAAACACTTTAAATTTACCCGTTGTTTTATTTAAAACTATTAATCATTTCTTCAAAGTAAAACATTTAGTTTCAATTAAAAACCAAAATCAACTCAATCAAATCTAAATTCTACATACTTCACCTAATTAAGTATTAACTCAATTGAATTTATGCACGCCATTGTTCCCTATGGATCAAGCCTGGGCTTATTCTATACTAAAGTTGTAAGAACGAGTATATAATTTGGGATGCATATAACTTCAATCAATGACAAGCGAGACCATGGACCAAGTTCAGGTAAAAGCATGCACGGTCTGCAAAACTAGTCGCGTACTCGGCCACCGTCATCCCTCCCTACTGAAACTGCAGGAGCTCCTGAATCCGAACGGAGTGTAAGTAGGAGGGAAAAAACTCCTCACGAAACAAAAACTGAAAGTCACCCCACGAAAGCGACGACTCGTTATGAAACTGAGTCACCAGACTCTACCAACGCCATGTTGCTCTACGAAAAAAAAAGTTGGCTGCCAAAGCCACTCTCTGATCTATCTGTGTCTGCACAAGCCTGAAAAGGCTAACCACTGTCTCTAGCCAAACCTCTGCTGCCTGAGGGTTTGGCTCACCACTGAACCTCAGCGGTCTCTGCCGCTAGAAATCACAGACTGCGCTCAACCTGCGCTCAAGCTCAGCCTGATCTGCTGAAGCTGTCTGCTGCTCAACAGGCGGGGGTGTTGCTACCGACCCACCTGGAGAAAGGGGCTCGCATTATGGGTCATGGACTGTGGCCTCTTAGCTCACAAGGTCTTTGTCATGAACCAAAGCTGGTATCCTGGCTGGCTGTCTTCACGGAGACATCCTGAATATTATCAAGGAGTGTCGTGGTCAGATGAGCATATATGTGTATACCTATAACAACGACGGGGAGCTGACTCAAGAAGGATAGTCAAAGACTCAATCCTATGTGATTCACAAACCAATTTCCCTTGCAATAAGTGTCTCAGCATGTCGAGTCGACAAGCAGGTTATCAGGGTCCTGGTGAATGGATATGTCGGCCGCTGCACCATCACTGGACTCCCTGGACTGAGAGCTGCTCTCGAGACACATTAACACTGTTGACCTAAATCTCAACCAATTCCTTTTTAAGGACTTCAGAACAATGTCCCAAGGAATGAACCACCTATGATACCACTTTGTCACGACCCGACCCTACCCGGGCTCGAGCCGCAACTACCCAAAGCCCGCCTCCATAGGCTAGGGGCTGGCGACCAGCGCTGAAGGCACAACAACTCGGGGAGGCCTTTTCCTAAGTACCTGTACACACACCCGCAACACACTCAATGAAAAATTGTAGAGTTAAAGAAAAGGCAAGTAGAGTAAAGTGAAACTGCTATATATAAACCACCAAAAGTGCATCGACCTCTAATCAGTACAAAGCAAGCTGAAACTAAACTGAAAAGGAAAAAGGAAAAAACACGCGCCCAAATAGAAAACTGCCACAACCCGGAAATAGGTAAACAAAACAAACAGCTGGAAGGGTCCCCCACCTGGAAGCCGACTCCGACCACCGCACGCGGTTCAAGCTCCCAAGATCCTAAGCTCCTCTGAAGTCACGCTCCACCTGTCTGTCATCTGTAAGGGCACACCAAGTGCGGGCAAAGCCCAAGAAGGGATGAGTATAAAAATACTCAGTAGGATACCCCGAAGGCTCGAGGGAGCAACAAAGGAGGTACTGAAGGGTGAGTAGTAGAGAGAACAGGGAAAGTAAAGGAGTACAACCGAGAGTACAGTAAAGAGTAACAGTAGAGAGTCCAGCCCAACCCAATAAGTGGAAGGAAGGTAGACTCGTCCAGAAACAAGGAGCTGGAAACGGCGAGAAGATGAAATTCCAGTCGAGTCCTCGCTAACTATAGCAGGAAAGTGGACTCATCCAACCACGAGAAACTAGACACGGAAAACACATGGCATACACCGCGCGTCTTCGCCTCTCCTGGAAGGAGAGTAAACAAACCCAAGAAGTGGGTACTAGAAAAATGTATATATATATATACATATGCTCAACAAGAAGCATGAACAAGGTCGTAAGGGGATCTCCATCTAGTTGCTCAGCCCAATAAGGTGAGTCGTCAATAGTCCCGGAAGTAACCCCATCGATGCATAGCATCCCGCACGTCTGCCCCGAACTACAAGTCAAGGGGCTCAAATCGCTGCACCTTGACACTATCTGCTTTGGGCGGAACTGACTCGCCCTCACGGTTTTAGGTCGCGTTAGAAGGACGCGTATCGGTGGGGAAAACGTCCCTCGTACTTGAGAGTTCTGGGTTAAGTCAAACCACACCTCATCACTGCCCCGCAGTCGAGAGGTCTCCTTGAAGTCAAGGTCATTCCATCACTGACCCGTATGACCAAGGGTCCCACTCCGATAATCACGGAGGAAAACCACAGACTAGCCTAGTAGAAAGGACTGAGTCTGGAATGTCAATAGGTGTCCCACTACCCAGCCCTACTGGAGGGTAATTCATAATATGATATCTGGTGACCCACTGCCCAGCCCTACTGAAAGGTAAACCCTAATAAGATATCGGGTGACCCACTGCCCAGCCCTACTGGAGGGTAAACCCTAATACATCATCAGGTGACCCACTACCCAGCCATGCTGGAGGGTAGACCTGAAATAAGTCAATGGGTGACCCACTGCCCAGACCTGCTGGAGGGTAAAACCGGAACAAGTCAACAGGCAACCCACTGCCTAGCCCTGCTAGAGGGTAGACCTGAATCAAGACGACGAGCGACCCACTGCCAATCCCAGCTGGAGGTTAGACCCTCGAGAGTCGTCGGGTGACCCACTGCCCAGTCTCTACTGAAGGGTAAACCCTAAGAGTGTCGGGTGACCCACTGCCCAATCTCTACTAGAGGGTAAACCCTAGAAGTCAGTGGGAAACCCACTGCCCAGTCTCTACTGGCGGGTAAACCCGAAGAATTCGATGAGCGACCCACTGCCCAGTCTCTACTGGAGGGTAAACCCAGAACTTCTTTGGCCATATCTACTGGAGGGTACAACACTGGCCAACCGAACACGGAGTGGGTATCGTGCAACCACCCGACTCCAGAACAAAACCATGGGAAACCACTCCACCCTATTAATCTAAACCATCAAGCACAGAGTCAGGGGAAAAACTCAACCCCGCTGGTCAACAATCGAGAACCGAGGGACCCTCTACATCGCGAGAGGTCAAAAGTACGCAAAGCAGAACACGAAACACACTTGGGGCCCACACGACATGTGGCCCCAAGTCAACCCCAACCAAGCACACACACGTTCTTAGGTACAAACATCCACATGTAACTCATAGTGTTCTCACATACTCCCAGAGTATGCCACGTCTCCATCCAAAAAGGCTAACATGCACACGACACCCATCATCAACGTGAAGGCGTAAATGTAACAACTCCAACTTTCCACCTCAACGACCGAGGCACTACCAACCAAATCTATTTAACCACCAACATCACTCTCCCAGGAGTGCACGCGATCACACACCAAGGGTCTGCTATAAACATGGTAGAAGAACTGCCACCGGGGCACCTTTCATATTACCACGATTAATATGATCGCGTATGAGGCTCCACTCGCCTAAACAGATTACACCGTTGTAATCCCCATGGAAAAAAACGTGAGGTAGACTACTTACTCGCCCGAAATGGCCAGCCGGTGAAAAATGTACTATTCACCGTAACCAACCCATGTGGGGCCCACCACAAGATCCCGAAACTGAAAAAACTAATCAAACCACTGTGATCCCATCAGAAAAACACACAGGATTGACTACTCAATTTCCAAAAATGGACACTCGGTGAAAAAGGTACTATTCACCATAGCCAGGTCAGGTGGGACCCAAACCACGTCCCCGAAAATGGTCGGGCAAACTGCATCATCGCAATGCTCTCGAAAAAACACGTTAAAATTACTACTCACTTGAGTGGAATAGATATCCGGAGAAAAAGATACATTCCGGCTTACCGCGTACGAGCGGTGCTACGTGGGACCCGCATCCCGGTCCTGAAACACAACTAATGGATCACACCACTACGATCCTCTCGAAAAAGTACACAAGATGGACTATTCACATCTCCAAAAGGGTCTCTCGATGATAGAGATGTAAAATCACCGTCAACGCCCAAAAGACCCTCGTGGGGCCTGCACCATCGTGTGGAATTAGAGCGGGCGGATTGCACCATCACAATCCCCTCGAAAAAACATCCTGAATCGACTGCTCGCACGCCCCGAACGGACGCCCGATGAGAAAGTCGTTAAACGCTGCTCGCAGCTGAAAAGACGGGTCATGGGGCCCATGCCTCAACTTCGGCATCAACGCCCGAAACAACCCTGGAAAGCTTCGCCCCGGTGCCAGGGTCCCAAACCCGCTGACGGTGCTCAAAATGGATGTCAGATGCGTCCACGCCGTCCAAAACAAGATCCCTCGGAGGAAATGCCAATTCGCTTAAAGACATGTCGCGCCTCCGAGGCACCTCCTTTCTAGAATTAAAAATTCTTAAAGCTATCTCAAAACGTTCCCCTCAACGCGAGGTCTACGCTGCCTCTGACGGTACGCAAAACGGACACCCGTAGCTCAAGATACGGGCGTCCGAAGTCGGAGGGGGAAAAACCCCTTGGGCCGGACCGGCCCGGTCCGGCCGGTCCTACTTGGGCCAGCCCGCACCGGCCGGCCCGCTGAGCCCCACGGCCCTGTCGCTTCGCGCGAACCATCGTCCCCCGACCGGCCGGGGTGGCCGGTTCGCAGCCCCACGTGGAGACCCGCATTTTGCGGGTCTCTGTCCGCCGGGGTCATGCCGCGACCCCGGTCGCTACCTCGTACCGGCGAGCTCGGCCCGCCGCGCCGCTTGAGCCACCCGCACCGCCGCACTAAGAGCCGCCGCCGCCTGTCGCCATCGAGCCCGCCACCTGCCCTTCTGAGGATCCCGCTCGCGCCGACCGCCCTGTTGAGGAGCCTCTCGAGCCGACCGCCCTGCCGAGGGACCCCCGCTGCTTGGAGCCACCGCGCGCCGCCGCCTAGACCTCACCGGACTGCCGAAATCCCCCAAATCTCCCGAAATTCCCGCAAACTTCACCGAACCACTGCGGGCTACTCTAAACTCAGATTTCAATTCCGAAAGATGCGATGGAAAGAAAAAAATGTATAATACATGACCATGGGATTTGTTCAAAGATAAAACAACAAATCGATGCTAATGTTTGGATTCAAAGAGGGGTTATGGATTTAAAACTCAGCGAACACCGCCTACCTCTTGGGAATAGCCCGATGCTTCATCGTTGACCCGTCAGAGTGGCCTCACCTCATCGGAGTCGCCTCACTGGAGTGGAGGAGGAGAGGGGAGGAGCTTTTTAGGGGAGGGGAAATTTTAGAGAAGAGAGGGGGGTGGGGTTAGGTTAATTAAACAAATTAATTAACTTAAACACCCTCCTACGGCCCCGTACCCGAACTCCAGACGAAGTCGGGGTTAAGACTCCCCTAGGATAAAAACCACGCTCTGAGCGCAACGGCGTTCTAGGAATTTTAATCTGAGGCCCCATTCAAATGTTATTAAACTTAGCACCCGGGGCCGCCAAATTACGAAAACACCCTTGGAGCCATTTTTCACTGACAGCCCACGCCAGCAGAACATATACGCCTCCTAGGGTAAACGACACGTTCCGAACTCAACGGTGCCTTCAGTTTTCCCATCCGATCCATCTTTTAAGAGATACTTGAGTTTAACCATTAAATGCATAAATTAATTATTTAATTTATCCATTTAACATTCCAGAAACGAGCGAGGGGTCCAAACGTCCCGCGCCGACATGTTTTATGTCGTTCCTAGGGTAAAACCCCATTCCAAACCCATCCGCATACTCGGATATTTGATCTGGATAACCGTTTATGAGTTATCCCTTTTATTTTGTGTGTCCAGTGTGAACGCACTGAAAATTTATTTCCGGCCACTCAGGGGCTCTGAATTGCACGCCGTCTGAGGGCGCTGCTCTGGAATAATATCAAGAATATTTCAAAGTCCTTTGTAGCCAAAAACAGGGTTCTTAAAGAGTTGTGATCACCCCTGTTTCATTGAAGGTATGTAACTAACAGACCGGGCATCCGATCAACGCACCATCTATGGCATAAGGACCTTGGGAAAAGACAGTCCACTGGAGATAGTCTAAGTGAGTTTTGGAGGAGTATGACGTACAAATCAGGTTGGATTAGGCTTGAATCCAACCAATTTTTTTTTTGAAAAAGTGCATGTATGTCACATACTTAGCATCAGATTGATGTGTCACCTATCACGTTGGGACCCCAATGATAGGGCTATTCCTTGGGTATGCTTTTTGAGGGACTTTTTACTGGTTGAAATACGAATGATGGTTGGAGGAGCGGTTCTCCCAAAATAAAGCATTATGTGAGAGGGAATCCAGTTGCTGGATGTGCCATGAAGAAGAAGAGCGACCAATGTGGGTCAGCAACAAAAACTCCAGAGTGGGATGATATATCTGTATGACTAATCATCCCTACCTATATACTAGAGACCCTGTGTAGATCAGTATCTAGTGACCCTATGTGGATCTGCAACATAGAAACTCTATGTGGATCAATATAATAGTGAACTTGTGTGGATCAACATCTAGAGACTGTTTGTGGATCATCATCATAGCGACCCTGTGTGGATCAACAACAATTGATGTTGTGTGGATTAGCTGTAGCATGACCCAACGAGAACCTTCCATAGAGTTTCCCGTCATGGAAAATCCACATACATACAAGAGTGGACCTATATTAGAAAAACTTCTTTTGGATCAGTTCTATAAAATCTAATGGAATACGATGATATAGCTTATGACTAATCATCCATATTCCCGAACTCTGAGTTGTTTACCTAGTGTGAGATGACTATTACTTTGTTCTTTTTGTTTTAGGACCTTCTTTGTGGTTATTAATTTGTGGAACTTGAGAAGACATTTTGAGGTCTTGGGGTCCCTACTGAGTACTATTATACTCAACCTTGCACGGGCTTTTCCTACACCTTGTTGTGTCTTCGGAAGACAACGAGTTGCTGGGCTGAGACTTGAGGGAGCCAGGACCTGGCGGTACACGGAGGAGATAGTCAGACATGGAGTGGTGTGGTGACGATCTGTAACTTCCCTTAATGTACGATCCTTAGTGGATGATCCAAGAGTGATTTAATCATTCAGTTGCACTTTTACTTTTTAGACGGGCTTGTATTTCAGTCCCTTTACATTATGTACACTTTATACTACAACGGTTTACTTGGTAGTTTCTTTTTGTTGTTTTTTGGATTATGTGTTTTATATAGGTTTAAAGGAAATGACTTCTAGTTATAAGGATATGCCTTTTCGGTGATAGTTTCTAACCCCTGGCCTATAGAAGGCGGTCTTGGGGTAGTCACGACATTGGCGCCAGTGGACAGGTCATGACAGCGAGGTGGAAGTCTGCCATACCCATGAGCGATATTATTATATTCAAATGGAATTGTATGTGCTATGTTATATTTGACATTATAATTCCATAGGCATAATAATATCATTATTATCAGAGATAATCATTTTGTCCATCATTATACCACGTTTTATTAGGTTGTGATGGAAACCAAATAACATCGATTCATGAGTCGGTGATCCACAATTAAAATGATTGATGGGTTTATTGCTCATTTTATTGATGATTAGATATATTTAGGTCATTCAAGTAAAATAAAAAAATATAATTACATATTTTATACTTTTTTTATTTTTTAATTTTTGAAAAATATTTTAAGGTGCTGGAAGAAGAAAGAACGTAGAAATCAATGTTTTAGAATTTTACCTTTCTTTTAGAGAACCTTTTTTTTGGTTTATAGCTAAAGAATTAACATGAGGGTTTACTAATAAAACTATAGACTATAATATATGGAATATATTGGGTATGTTATAGGATGAAAAAAATTTATCTCGACGTGTGAATATGATAGGATTGATGGTGTCCTTTTAAATTTTGGGGAGATGACACAAATTTAATTTTTGACATGAATAAAGCATACCCAAGTTTTTCACATGACCTAAGAATAAAAACATGTTACTATAGAAACATATTATTTTAAAGAACACATATTTACATAATATATGTGTTGGATGAGTATCTATATCATTTTACCGCTTATCATTTTATTTCAACCCTCTGATAAACCTGTTTTAACCATAATCATGGAAATTTTGTTTTGTAGTTTTTACTATTCATTTTGGAAGAAAATAAATTTGAATTTATTATATATTATTAATTATATTTCTTCAAAATATATAATCCATTTTTATAAATCCATTTATTGAGGTATAAAGTTTTTATTTCAAATTAAACCCCCACCCGTGGTGAAAAGGAAATTTCTTAAATAAAAACCTTTTAAAAATTTTAAAACAATTCATATCAAAATTAAATATGATGTTTCATATAATGAAATATATGGGATTAATTATTATATAATTTATATTTTTATAATTTTTAATACATTTTAACAAAAACAATAACCTAATAAATTCATTAAACACAAATTTTATTTTCAATTAAAACATTTATTTTTACTATTCCACAAAAAATCAATATTTCCTAAAAAAGGAAATTTTTTTACCATAACATAATTCAAGGATATTGATTCAAAAAATGAATCAATTTTTTCAAAAATAAATTTTCTAAATGTTTTCAAAAATTAATTTTAATTTTTGACCAATAAAATCTATACAAATTCATTTTTTAAGAAAAAAATATATCCTTCAATCAGTATAGCCGAATTAATAAAAAATGAAATTATTTTTTATGAATTTTATTTTTTTATATAGAACTATCTTAAATTATTTTTAAAAAATTGGATAATCTTATTAATTCAAACATGTTTAATTTTTAGATAATAACGGTCATGTTTAAATAATAGTATTAATTGGTCTTTGTTATTATTTAAAACATGGTTTTTAATGTAACATAATCTATCAATGTAATTATATTTATCAAAAAATAATTTTTATACTTTTAGCGGTGTTACAATTTACCTACCATAAAATTTATTTTTATCTCAAAATTCATCACTCTCATACAAATAAATGAGGAAGGTCCTGCCTCATCAAATTCTCTAGTTCCCTTGTAGCATCTTCAAATTTATGGTTTTACCAAAAAACATTGAAACAATGAGTGGTCTTTTATCAAATAACATAATCTCTTCGATCCGAAATATCCATAGATTATTTTTCCTAATAATTATCATGATCCACTAGTAAAACCTAAGAGTTTAATAAATGTGATCCATCAGGTATGTACTTTTTCAAGAGAGATACATGGAACACATCATGAACCTAAGAGTGGTTTTTATGAAAGATTCAAATTGTAGATTTCAGTTCGAATATGATCAAGAATGTCAATGGTACTGATATACCTAGGGTTAAATTTTTTACTATTTCAAAATCTCATTAACATCTTTCATATATAAATTCATTGGAATAATTTTTCACCAACAATAAATTCCAAATCACACAGGTAAATGTTAGCAAAAGTTTTAGGTTGAATATTATTTTCCCTTATGTGTTTCTGAATGGATATAACCTTCAATACTATTTCATTAACCATATATTTTCTAGATAACTTTTGTTCTTAAACTCCATCCCATTGTGTTTTATTTATACACATTTTCTTTATAGATATTTATAAGGCACCTTCATTATAATCTATTGAATGATATTGTTGTATGAAAACTAAACTAGAGAAATGTTTTGATCACAATAACCATTCAAATAAATATAAAAATATATCAAAATATCCTCTATGTTTTCAATTATTATTTTATACTGAACAGTTGTTAGAGGATGTTATGTAGTTTCGAATCTCAATTATGTATCAAGAGAATAATGAAGAATTCTCCAGATCATATTAGTAATATTCAGATCCCAATTAAATACAATAAATTCTGGTACTCCACAAATCTTTACCACTTCATTAATGTATATCCTAGAAAGATGATCAATAAAGAAGTTTAATATGATATATATGAAGTGTCATTACTTTGTATATAGATCAACTATAACCCTTATATAATTGTTACCCATAAACGTTTTTGGGAGTCTGATGACATATTCTATAGTTATGTTTTCCCATTTCCATTATCATTTGGTTAGTGGTTATAAGATTCCCTAAAACAATTTTCTATCATTTGTAACTAGATAACATAAAAATCCATGAGATAAAAACACTCTAAAATCTATATATATTTCTCCCCAACAATCATTGGATTCTATATACATCTTTATAATTCCAGGGTGAAGAGATAATGAAAAACTATGGGACTCTTCAAACATTTCCTTTATAAAATCAGGTATGGATGGAACACATACTTGGTACTTGAACATTGTCATTCCATCATAATACATGATAAACATAGAAACATTTAATCCCTTCATTACAGCTCCACATATTCATTCTATGCCTATTTAATATTCATTTGTATAGATAGTTCAATAAATAGTTTAAAAGGTTAATATGTGTCCCCTTTCTTCAGTATATCAATATCCATCCATTGAACATCATAAAATATTTTATCTTTTGTGATCCCTATCAGGGATAATATTTCATAATACATTGGATTCAATGCATTATTCATATATTTCCCTTAACTGAGGTGGTAATGTATTGATAATTCATATAATTTAGAAAGGTCTATCCATCTTCTCTTGTGTATTTTCAACTACTTTTATATGATTGTATACTTTATAATTTTTATATTAGTGTATATATCAAACTGTTCTCCATATGGATAATTTGTGTATATCATTAATTAAGTAATTACTATAACTAAAAAATAATAATGAGTTTAGTAATTTTTATCATGAATCATAAACTTTCAGGATGCATAAGCTATATCCCCATTATTATAAATGAGAAATCATCCCAATCCCTTCGTGGATGCATCAATAACTATTACAAAAAATTATCCCATATAATTTATTGTAATAATAGGTTCACAATTGAACTTATAAATTTTTCTACAATTATTTCAAGAATAAAAAATGAATAGAATCAATCAAGTTTTATGAATTAAAAAATGAACTCCAGGAGAATCATGGAAAGATAATCTTTCCACCAAGTGTGTCATCATAGGGAGACCATATAATTTTTTTGATGAATAATCTATCTATAAAACTCTAAACTGATTATAGGGGATAAACTAGTTAAAAATCATGAACATGTATCATCTACCATGTATTGATGATGTGTTGGATATACTGGATAAAGAATAATAATTTCATGAGAATGAACATTGTTCGTGATATTATCATATGTGGGTTATGAATGATTATATACCTAAAACAACATTCCATACATGGTATAGACACTATGAGTATACTGTTAATCCATTATTTCTTTCAAATTCACATTATATTCACATGGATTTAATGAATGAAGTCTTTAAAGAATACCCTTATTAGTTTTTTTGGAAATATTTATAGATTATATTCTTATTTATTCAATTGGAATGAATGAGAATTAATATCACTTGGGAATTGTAAAAAATACCATGTGGATAGAGAATGTGTATTAAAATTTTAAAAACAATTAATTTTTCCAACAAAAGGATACATTTTTATGTCTTGTGATCTAAAGATAGGCTATATTAGTAGATCCATGAATGACAGTGGATATTAGGAACTGTCTCAAACCAACCATGGTGACTAAGATACTTATTTTACTATGGTCTCTCTATGATGACAGACTTGGCGGAAAGATTATCTTTCCATGATTCTCCTGGAGTTCATTTTTTAATTCATAAAACTTGATTGATTCTATTCATTTTGTATTCTTTAAATAATTTTAGAAAAATGTATAAGTTCAATTGAGAATTTGACATTAAGATTCATTAGAAGAGTAAGAGTCTCTTCTAGAAATAATTCAATAAACTCATGAAATATAATCATATCATCAATGATGAGTTTATCAAAAACCATCTGATATAAATTCCAATTTTTGAATTGGAATCGAGGATTATAAAATGAATATGATTTCTATAAAGAAGTCAATATCTATCTTCACACTAATAAATGGCTATACATTGGTTTGGAATATCAAATATTAAATACCATACATGGAAATTAATGTGGTATTTAAGTAGATAAATAAAATAAATGTATAATATAATGTATAATTCAACCAAAATAATAATAATGAGTTTTGTAGGAATCAAATTCCTAAAAACTTAAACCATTGAATAATCATAGACTTGAGATTCACTCATCATTCCAATGGGGGGGATTTCAGTGATAATTCAACATCTAATCATTTTGATTGAATCTTGAAAACCTTATACAATTCATCATTAATAAAAGGGTTGGAAGACGCAGATTAAATAGTTCATTTGTAGTTCTTGAGTCCATGGTGAGTGAACCTTTAACCATTTGGTTTTCATTACCCTCATTATAAATAGTGATCTCATGATATTTCACCTTTTTTATCTTATTACGAGTTTTCTAATATCGATCATCATTATTAATATTCATAGTTGATAACTTGTTAGAGTATTTTCAAAACACTTTTAAAATTTAACACTAACGTGTATGATATTCATTATTTGTATCATTCTCTTTATTCGTATCATTATCTTACTTTTTCCAATAACACTGGAAATCCCCAACTCGATGATATTTTTTTCCACACTGAAAACATTTAGTATTCACCTTAATAAAATTTCCCCTATTTTTCATTCCATGTTTGGTGAATAAATAAAATACCATCTTCTTCACTTGATGGTTTTTATAGTTTCCATTGAATACCATATTTCCTTTATTATGAAAACCATGAGATTTATTAATTACTCCAATCTCCATTTACAACATTATCTCACATTAGATGATTTTTTCTTTTATACTAAATTATCTTATAGTTTACACTCTTCAGTGTCATGGTTTTATGAAAATGGTTAATCTGTCAACCATAAATTGAAGTTGGATGATAATACCAGAAACATATCTCACAAATTTTATAATTTTTTCCTTATATATTCCAATAGATTCATCATTCATCAATTTTAACTCAATAAATTCCTTTTCTATATTCATATGAATAATAAAAGGACTTTTATTTTTGAATAATAAGTACATATAATCATCCCATTTAATGGATTCAATGTCACACTGTTTCCTTGTATTCTTGGTAAGACTCCACCATTTATCCACTCCCCATTCAAAGATATAGACAACCAAATTGACTTTTTCATCCTGTAAAAATTGTATACTAATTTTTTTCAATGGATCAATTTCTATTCCACTATTGGAAATCAGACCTTTCCCAACACTTCTATACCAGCGGTTTCTAAAAACCGTTGGTATAGGTCCCCTTTCCCAAAAGTTTGGCCAAACTATTGGGAAAGCCCACTTTGAGGCCACCTTTCCCAATGGTTTTGGAAAACCGTTTGGAAAGGGTATGGATTTCCCAACTTTTTGGCCAAACCATTGGGAAAAGTCCACTTTGTGGCCACCTTTCCCAACAGTTTGGCCAAACCGTTGGGATAGGTATACCCTTTCCCAATGATTTGGCCAAACCGTTGGGAAAAGTCCACTTTGTGGACACCTATCCCAATGGTTTGGCCAAACCGTTGGGAAAGGGTATACCTATCCCAACTGTTTGGCCAAACCGTTGGGAAAAGTCCCCAAGAAATCAACCTCCAGAATCAAAGGGTCTATACCAACGGTTTTTAAAACTGTTGGTATAGGTCTATACCAACGATTTTGACAACCGTTAGTATAGACCCTTTGATTTTTAATCAGATATTCTTACCGAGAACTTTATATAAATAAAAATTTAAAATAATTATGAGAATACATATATATTTGTATGTAATTATGCTCAAAAAAGTCATTTTAGGTTAGTGGTTAAGTTGTTCAATGATAAACTATGGGTCCTGGGATCAAATCCCAGCGAATGTTTTTTTTCGAAATACATATACCAACGGTTCCATAACCCTTGGTATAGATTTTCATATTACTTATACCAATGGTTTTCCAAAAACCGTTGGTATAGACCTATCCCAACGGCTTACTTGGCAACTGTTCTCCCAACTGTTGGTATAGGATATACCAACGGTTTGGAGGCCTATACCAACGGTTCCAAACCGTTGGTATAGTTTAGTTTTCCAGCAGTGTTCCTAGAAGTTTGAGGATATATAGGGAAAATAATATAATATAGGGGTTTCATCATGAATGAATCAACATAAGGTTGTTTCCTCATTTTCACAACAGAAAGATCCACATTATTCATAGCCTAATAATTTTTTGATTCATAGAAACATTATTTTGCATCCTATCTCCAAAAACATGTTTTTTCTCTTGAGGTAAATAATTTCATTTTCTATGTCATCCTCGATTAACTAAATTTATTTAGACTCTATCTATTAGATAATACCCAAAAACATAATGTTTGTAATAATAATTATATTGTGAAACAACATAATAATTATATTCAATTATAGGATTTCTAAATTATGAAACCTAATTTTCTATATATAACCCTATAGATTTATTCTAGGGTATTCATTAAAAATATTTAAATACTTAATGATAGATCATAAAGGGTTTGTGTGTTTAATAATCTTTTTCCATTGGAGTGTCAATCTAGGTGCATTATAGGTCTTGTAGTTGTGTACTACGTAATGCTCAAATAAATACCAGAATACCATTTTCGAACATGTTAACCCTTGTTACCTTAGTTCATGAACCATGTAAACCTATAGTATATTGAAAAGGATGTAATTTATTGGAAACCACTCACTCTATACATCTATAATATTCTATTATATTTTCTAATGAATAGAATTATATGTATACTCTTCCTTAGAAATTTCTCTATGGATCTCACTAATGATTTCTCATTATGAATTTCAAAGGATAAATAAACCCTGATCTCATACCAACTATAAAGACATAGAATTATCTTTTAAAAATCTTAAATCCAAATATAAAAATAATTATTACATAACATACTGATACATGACAAATTCATTAATCTCTACTACCTTTGCAAAATTGGAAACATAAAAAACTAGTTCCTAGGTGACCAATATATTATCAAACTAATTTCTTCATATCTAGCACCATTAATAATAATATCATATGTAAAACCTTTATTAATAACATGGTTAAGAAAACATAATAAATAATGAGTTTAAAAGCATTCGTAAGGGTAATAAACGGTGATATTAATGACAAAATAAAAACAACATGAGAATAAGGTTATAAGAACATGATTGTGGCATTTGAAAACCACACCCTATATATCATAGACCTGAATCATTAGTCATGGGTTAAACCATTTATGTTCAATAGAAATTAATTTTAATAGAATAAAATATTGTAATATATAAGAGCCTATGATTGGAAACAATAATATAATTGGGGTATAATCATAATAAAAGAAAATATTATGTCATGGATATCCAAAAATACATTAATATAATAATTGAAATTGTATATCCCCCCCAAAATCCCCAAGAGGTAGTTCCATAAATGTCGGTGGATGATCATACTCATTATAAATCATTCAAGATTTAAGCCACTGTAGGTATCTCTTTCGTTTAAGCCCCTCAGAATCCCATAAAGAGGGTGTTGGATGCTTACATTATTATTAACTCCCCCCTTCGACTTCCATCTTCGAATTCATTCTCCCTTCCCTATTTTTCATGAGGTTCTAATAGAGTTACCAAAAACAAACATGTCAGAGGGATTCATGGTATTAGATTTTTAGACCATATCCTTCGAGGAGGTGCTCAGATTTTAGAAGTTGTAATAGGAGGTTAGTTTTATCATGGAAATACCCCTCTTTCAGGATAAATGATCACATCTCACAATTCATAAATTGATTTCACAAAAACCATTATGACATTTTTGTCACATTAAAATAAAAAATTATATAGATTTATAAATCTATTTAATTTCATTAATATAATTATAAATGTAATATAAATGTAATCTTATATATGGTACAAAATAAAACTTGTTCTGTAAATTTCAAATGTGTCTAAGAAAAGAAAAATTAGTTTGGAAAACCCTTAAGAATTCAGTAATGTCTTAATTTAATTCCAAGGAATGAAATATGATGATAGGTTTATATATATCCCATGACATCATGAAATAAAACGAGAAAAATAAATTCATAGGGAATTAAGTGCACCATATAATGGAAACTATGATTATCAAATTGAATCATGTCTCAAGATAATAAAATTTCGAAAAAGAGATGATGTTCTTAAGTGCACCTATTTTAAAGCCATGTTCATGGGGAATTAAGTGCACCTATTTTATAACCATGTTCTTAACTATTATCTTCATAAAAAAATTAAATTCATTCATTTTATTTTTATTTGTAAGTTATTATTTTTTAATTCTCAGATATTATCAATTTTTATTATTTTACATAGTTTTTTAATGGTGATGTTGATCCTCATCCATTTAATAAAGGATTATACATAAAAATGATTCATAGAAAATTAATATATGTCAAAAAATGATTTATAAAATTACAATATAAATACTTTATTGTTTTAGTTATGATTTATGAAGATTAAATTGGTGATTACTTTATTTCGTAAAATTTATCAATTTCATAAGATTACTTGATAACGATCTATAATATCTATTTCATAATTTCAGAATATTTTTTTTTAAAAATATTCTTTTTTAATATAATATATATTCATCTTATAAATTTTTAAAACCATCCATGTAATATGGTATTGAGAAACAAGCATCCATAAAGAAGCTGGTTGTTCTCATATATGCATGGGTGATGTTTTGGTTTTTGTAATGATCGAGTAGGAAGAAACATAGATAATGATTTATATTTATATAAAAATAAGTATTTAATTAATAACATATTATTAATTAGATAAGATATTGTAACCATATATATGTTGAAGTGAGGGAAAATTAAATACATCATTCATGGATATGGTATTGCACATGTATGAAATAACAACATTTTCATTCTTCTAATGGTTTCAAGGAAGAAATTATTATTCTATTAGAATAATAATAATTATATATTACTATGATAATTATTTAAATCTTTATCAAGTATATAATCTATTTTTATGAATTCTAGGATGAAATAAATAAATAGAAATGAAAATGGAGTGACTAAGAGTAATTATCATACTCCACAAGAAAATTCCAACAACCATTTCATTATTCTATTATGGTTATACCAGTGCCACTAAAACAATGGAATGTGAGTTATGAATTTGGTTTAGTGTAAATTAGACGATCTAAAAATATTTTTTTATAAGGAGACATAGGGTGGCGAATAGAACATTATATAAGTGAATGGATTTTCCCTTTTTAAAATAATAACAACAATATATTTATTTCATTTCCCATTCCATGTCATTTGTCTCCAAAATATTACAAGAATGGTGTGGTGGAAAAACTTATAAAATATGTTACCCATATAATAAAATATGGTGTATGGGTTGGGATTTTTAATCACTTTCCCATTAGTTTTACTTTTTAACTAAATTTATTTTGACTATGGTAAATTATTTTCAAAACACCTTAATTATTTTTCTTTCATACTAACTTATTTATATAACAAAAAGTAAATTTACCAATTTTATATAATTTTTTAAAGAGAAATCAATATATGAAAATCAATTTATAGTATAAAATATAAAAACTTTTAAAAAAATAATTCTAAAATAATAAGTTTATCTAACAAAAATACTTGTAATTGAATCTATCATTATATAAGTTCCAAAATTATAATACTGAGATTGTAAATTAAAAATAACATTTTCAATAAGTAATATTACTTATCAAATAGAAATTTTATTTTCTAAAAGAATACATATTTTTATGTCATTGTTATATCATAATGAAGAAATATAATTCCCAGTATTTATAAAAAATTAATTAAGATTGTTCACCTAAAAACAATTAATTCTAAAATTTACAATAAATTAAATGAGAAAATTCTAAAATGATTAATATAAAAATAAATTTTAGTTTAGGAATTTAAAATTCTAAAACTCATAAAATTTACTTTATAAAAATAAAAGTATAATGAGAAAAATTATTTATTAAAAATATGTTTTTAGAAAAATTTTTCTCCTAATAATAATTCCAATAATTTATAATTACATGAATTTGTACATATATGTTCATAAATTTAAATATTATATATTATCATAATCACCATTTATATTCCATTAATTTAATTTTTCAAACTAAGATTCAAAACACGTTGACCAAAGTTCTCTAAAATAATTATTATTGACATAAAATCTTATTAATTAATTAACATATATATGTTTTTTATTTTTAAATATATTTACATTTATACTATAGTATTTAATCTTATTATAATTTTATAAATGTTTTGTATCAGATATGTCCCAGATCTTTTTAGTTTAGTGGTTTTTATGTTTCATACTTTTGGTCATAGCTTATACTTACAGAATTAAGATCACTAAAATATAGAGGTGTCATAAAGACTCTCTAATATTAGAGAATTTGAATTTCATTGTGTTCTAAGTCATCCTTATCCTTCATCAAGCTATTCCTTTATTTTAAGACTTAAACCAAACAAAATTCAATGGTGTTTTGATCATATGACTCTCAATCAATAGGAAAATGAAAAAAGTAGCAATATAATACTAATAGTGAACATATGTCTTCATCGTGAGACATCATGGAATATTTAGATTTTTAATCTAATGGTTTTCATTTTAGATTCATAATATGTCTTCCAAAATCTGACTATTGGTCCTATGCATTTTGAAATAATAATAATATCATATTCTTGATATGCTAAACTACCGATTAAAAATCAAAATATCATGCAGCCTCATTTTGAGCCCGATTCACATGGGTGATGAAAATAATATATTTTTAGATATTATTTAAAAATACCTAGTAGTATTATTATTTTATTTGAATAAGTTGTTTTTTCATCGTATCCTTGTGTTACTTGAAAGACATAGTTTTTAAGAACCATGAAAAACTATAAATATTTTTTTTAATAAATAACCATTATTACCAAGCTGTTAAAAATATTATAATGAATAGTATTAAAAAAATTAAGATCATGTATTACATAAATAAATCATACTTATAATATTATACTTATTTTTTAGCAAGGTCATTATTTTTTTGAAAATATCTTTTTTACTCAAAAAACATATATTAATAATTTTGTGATGAAATAAAAAATATAATTATTCACACTTTTAGAAAGATTATTTGAAAAGACGAACTTCAATATTTCGAATTAAAATGTAAAAATTATCTTAGGTTTAGTTTTTTCATTAGTCAGAATATTTTAATTTTTTGGTTATTGGTGAAAAGTATTTGTTTTTATGGAGACCTTCATTTTCATTTAAATAATGTATAAGGTTTTATTTTTATAAAATCATTTAAAAAGTGAAATTAGCTCAGTTATGTCATATTTAATCACATATAGGCCACTTTAATCAATTCTATGACAATGTTTTCTATAAAACCATTTTAGGCTTCTAAAACATATCTCTTTGGGAATCAATTTTTTCTTCTATACATGCTTTATTTTTAAGTAAAATTTTTCGATTATATAAATGGAATTGAAAATAAAGAATAATTATTTTAAATATGAATAAATAATATTATATAATATGTTTAACTTATTTTTTGTTCAAAATTAATAGTATCTATTATAAAAAATGACATCCATTTTTTATATTTAAACGATATTACCATTGGATAAAGTCAAATGATAAGGGGAAAATGACATCAAAAATCATACAAATCCCTTTTACTAGAAATATATTTACATCATAACCACTAAAGATTGATAATGACCCATTTTGGAGCCATATAAAATTTTGAAAAAATGGTTACACTTACGTATCATTAAAAATTCTAGGTGTCTCATATAATAATCCAACAAAAGGCAACATACCTTTCTATCCTAATCACTATTCACATACCCTTTCTAACAAAAATGTATTATATAATAATATATCATTATTACCTACACACTTCATATATTCCATAGTTTTATTATGAATCCCTCCTTACAAGGCTATAGGATTTATAGACTATGTGGGGATTCCTTCAAACCTGTCACCTAGCCCAACCTATGGCATGGCCCAAAGGGTGTTTTCGATCGCCATCAGTGGGAAAATAGTTCATGAGACTCAAAAATAACCATTTGTAATTATTTTTTCCATACCATTAAACCATAATCAATAATGTGAAAAACACATCACACGATGAGAAATATCCATGACCTTAGCTGACACAATCCTCACAATTTTGACATTTTACATATATTTAACAAAAAATTAAAGCATCATCATTATGAGAAAAATCAAATATAAAAAAACAAAAAACCAAATTAAATAATAGTTACATAACCTACAATTTACCTCCGCCAAAACCTACATTTAGATGAACACTAGAAACCCAATACGTTGTTGCTTCCACAAAGTTTATTGCATTTTCCTTATCTCACACAACATGTTTGACATACAAAAGATAGTGTAAGTGGGATGTGACAAATATCCTATTAGGATATCAAAAAAAATGATTACATTCCTTAACAATATAAAACTAATAAATATGCATGTTTTTATGTAATGAAATGAAAAAAAATTAAAGGAAAATTTTTAAGGGAATCATGATATGAAATAAAAATGAAAATTAAAGTCTAATATTTTCTAATGGTAAGAATAAAATCACAAGGTCACTGTGGGAAATAACAAAAGAAAAAAATCCATTAAGGGACCATAGGAACCTCATATATATATGACATGGTATATAAGAAAAACCAAAATATCTTCATGCATGAGACACTGTAGGGGAATGCATCCATAGTTCTAGTGGTCTCCAATCATCATCATATGTTTAGTTTTTGTTATAAAATCAATCATATTAGAGGGAAACATTCCATATACTAGATTATATGACTAGAATACTGGTCATAGTCTTCGCATATAGTCTCCTTGGATTATCTTTGTTCTCAATTCCTCTTTCAATCACACATTAACCCCCTCTTTCACATGCACCCACACCCAGCTATATTAGTTCATATGAAAGAAACATTTTCAATAGTAAAATCACTTTTCAATCCATACACACACCAAAACCAATTGAATAATTGATTCTCACCACCCAAATAATTCATATAAGATATTCATATAGAACATCAAGTATACAAAAAGCTTCAAACAATGGTAAAGAATCGAACTGTAACACATGAGATTTTTATGAGAAACATTTTGTTTTTATCATCAAAGTAATCTTTCACTACACACAACACTATCTTGGATTACTTTACACACAATCGTGACCTTCGTCGATAGCTTGCGTTGTACGCAATACCGAGTTTCACTAAACAACGATATGCTAATAAAAGTTTATTAAAACTAGCCATTATGAATATAAATACCCAATTTTTGAGATTTTATAAACTTTAACTTTCAAAATGGACTTCATTTTTTGATTCGGAATATCGAAATTAGCCTAGGGTGAATTTTTGGTATTTTTCTGAAAACTTTTAATTTTTGATGAATAGTGGAAACACTGGGTTACTATTTAAAAACCGACTATTTATTTAAATAATAATTATTTATTTTAGGCCAAAAATGATACATAATACCTATATAATTTCAAATTAATTCATTGGAGTCATTTTATAATAATTTTAGATATGTAAAAATTTTATTGAACTTTTCACCGTCTTTCACCCACCTCTTAGGAGAGTTTGAAAATTTACATAAAACTTAATTTTACTACTTCTGTGAGTGGAATTTTGAAAATCCGAGAGACATGGATAATATCAAGGAGTAAAATTTGGTTCAATAAGAAAAAAATAATTTTTGGTGAATAGTAACTTTTTACTTTTATTCACCACGGTTAAAAGTAAATAGCGTAATTAAGGGTAAAAATGATATTATTATTACCCTAAAACATGTCATAATTCAATTGGATAAGTGTAATTCAACCAAAAACAACCTTATAGATAAAATATTACCCTTTAGGTCCATTTGGATTAGATTAGGACATTTAATATTATTTTTTTAAGAAGAGTTAAAATAGCTAAAATCAAAGTTTAATAACTAAAACATTTTTCATATAGGGTTATAAATAAGATAAATTCTACTATAAATATTCATTATAAATATAAAAATATTTCCTACATACAGTTATTTTATATATAATTTTTATACATTAAATAAGTTAATTTATATATGACACAATGATGATGCAGTAATTACCTTATTAATGAAATATTAACATAATTGATATTATAAATACCCAAATAAATGTAATTTGAGACTTTTTATGAATTAAAATAATTTTATATGTTAATATGAAATGTTAGTATTTATTTAATTAACTTTTTTTGAACAAATCATGTTGTTATGAGTTTCACAAAAATCAAGTACCAAATAGTGTCAAAATTAACATAAAATAGTTTTTAAAACAAATATTATATTATTAATTGTTATTTTTTTCCTCAAAATACACGGTTGGGCCAAATGACTTATATAATGTTGTATATATTAATAATTAACCACTTGGGGTTCGTTTTTCTTGTTATAGTTAGTTTATTAACTATATAGTGTAAGAAAACAAGAAGACACGGTAAAAGTAAAATTATTTAACTTAAAGTTAAATCAAAATTATAAGGTTAAAATAGTAACCTAAACATGTATAAAATCTATTGGTTTCAAGGATTTCGACCCATACCCACCTTATCTTAGAAATAAATCAATTTGGAGCTATTAAAAACCGAATATGACTTTATTATAAAATAATATTTTAAGTTTTTCCTAAGGTGCCCCTCTCCTCCCTTATAAAAGGGAACCTCCTCTCTCTCCTCCTCACACCACTTTGAGCCTTAATTCTCGGACAATACCTGCCAATTTCTCTTCTACAATTCCCTAGAAACATCCTATAGGTCCTGGTCTTCTTCAAAGACCATCTTTAGTTCCCTAAGAGAAGGTTAAGAAGAGGCACTTCAAAGAAGAGGTAATGTCCGTTACCGATTCTTTCAACTTTATTTCTTCTTCTACTTCTTCTTCTTTAGTTGTTTAATTATGAAGTAATAAAATTCGTATAACTAATATACTGATATGTTATTATAAATATTAAGAAACCCTATGTTACCTTCTATCCATCCTACGGAAAAGGAAATCACCGCGCGTGCGTACGTATGGAATACCGTCTCCACACCGTGGTGTAAACTGTTTTCAACCACCACCTTAATTGGATGGGTATAATGATGTAAAGAATAACTATATATGATTATTTCAAAGTTATATTGATTCTGAAATATTATACATACACTTCAATACAATTCCACGATCATGGGAATGATATCATCACTCCTGTGTACGTACGACCTACCGTCTCCACGATGTGATGCGACTCGTTCTACATGATCTTAATTGCATAATGATTATATAAATGATTTGAATGAATGAATATTATATATATTACTCTAATACCATTCTGGAAATGATGTATCTATAACCTAAAAATAATAATAAGAATTTATTCGACAAAACACGCATAAGAACAAAAAGCAATAAACACCCCAATAACAAGTAGCAATGAAATATTACTAATATGAAGCTAATAATATGACAATATATGATATCCTAACAATGAGTACGATTCTGGAATAATTCAATAACATTATTTAAATCAATATACTGGAGGTTCGAACATGTACGAAGTAAATCAGACCTAAGGTAAGGGAAGATCTTTCAATCTCATTTTTATCCGAGACTGTTTATACTTCAGAATTGACTGGGGAATATTTATCATCCACATAAATTTTTCCTAAATATGTAATATTATTTATATCCTACTACAATTGTTTAAATCCAATTTTACCCTTCGGTGAGTTTTTAGTAAAAGATATGAAAGGGATCTTTTGTCGTTTTTAGTACGAGGTACTTTTTTGACTTTTCCGGCCAAAGTATGAGAAGAATTTTTTTCTTTAACATTTACGACATGAATAGATTTTTAGAACATTATTTCCATGAAGATTCCATTAAATTTTTTTAAGATTATTTTCAATCAACTTCTTTTAGTTTAAAATATTATGACATGTTAAGAAAGGAAAAATGTTTTTGAAGTAGAAATGATATTTTATTCTAGAATGAAGTTCAAGTGTTTTATCAAAATTATTTTCCATATAAGATAATATAGGGTTATGTTTATATAACTATTTTTACATTTATTTGATTATGTTATGATGGAATTATTTTTATGATGTCCTTTTATCTTATATGAATTATGTTATAATGGTATAATGTTTAAGAATCCTGTTTTTATTACATGGGTTATGCTTCGATGCATGATTTATGATCTTGTGGTACACATAATAATGGTATCATTATGAGATGGGTGGTACCTATATCTCCCTCCAATGCATTGGGTAAAGATTTATATCTCATGAGATAGACATGGTTGGAACGACAGGTTAATCCGGTTCAGTGATAAATGACTGAAACGAGGAGTGAACTCGGTTCAGAAATGGACTTTGTCTACTAAGATAGTCTTGGAAATGTGTATTGACTACTAAGAAATGATTCGCTATGATTATGTGTGTATGCCACAAAGTTTCATCTTTTATGTTATGATTATTGGGATTACATTTCACTACTATTACTTATCCCATGTTATGATATTATGATCTATTTTACAGGTTAAGGTTTCCAAAATGTTGTGTTCTTATGAATATGATGTGGTTGATATTTATTTTTTTTACCCTTACTGAGCATTTGAGCTCACCCTTTTGTATGTTTTATTTTCCCCAGGTCAGGAAGAAGATTATTATGTAAGATATGCCAAAAAGGGATTCTAGATATGATGAAATAAATGGGAGAAAATGCAGATGCTTTATGAACTAGTTGTTTATGTTTTTCTAGTTTCTAAAGATACTATACCTATAAGGTCCTATTTTTGTTTTGTGATATGTTTCAATAAGTATGCTTCAATTATGAATTAATAACAATGTATGTAAAGTATGGGTCGTTAAAGTTGGTATCAGAGGGAGGTTATAGTCAACCTTTGGAAACTAGGATGTGAAAGCCATAGTAAGAACCCTAAGGATATATCTAAGCATAGAACAAAATCTTAGTGTTATAGAAATGGCCATGAATAACCTATGATAAGACATTAAGTGTGAAATTTTATTCTTGATTATGTGAGTTTCTCATTATAATTAGTGTTTCTCACACTATTCTTCTTGGTTTTAGTCAATGGCTGGAACCCGAAGGAACTGTGTTAATGATGAATGCGACGAGCAATGAAATGATTGTCCCCCTAAGCAACCAAACATTATGAGAGATGGAATGAAAAATCTTGTATCCATGCTCACACAACTTTCCCAAGTTATGAATCATGAACGAGCAAAGGAAGGAGCAAAATTCTGTTGAATTCTTCATGAGGCAGCATCCACCTTCATTCAGTGGGTCTACTGATCCATTAGTGGCTGAAAAATGGATTAGTACCACTGAAATGATATTTTTAGTTATTAAATCTTCTGAACATGATAAATTCATCTTAGCTATATATCGTTTGGAAGGTAAAGCTGATCAATGGTGGAATCTTATCAAGAATACGAGTCCAAGAGATTAAATTGAGTCCATGGAATGGGACAAGTTCAAGAACTTATTTTTCAATAAGTACTTCCCTCGTATTCTTCAAACAAAGATGGAGAAGGAGTTTCTTTAACTGAAGCAAAAGTATGATGAATCTGTTGGTACCTACAAATAAAATTTTATAAGACTTGCAAGGTACGCTTCTGGGATTATTATCCAACCTAAGAGTAAGATCGATCTATTCTTTAGTGTCTTAAAACCAAGTCTTCAAAGGACGTTATCCATAAGGGACTTCCAAAGCTACGAGGAAATCATTCGATGTGATCTCGAGGTTGATATGGAGACTAGAGTAACCCATCAGTCATATGAATTTGATAAGAAGAGGAAAATGGAATTCAAAGGGAAATCTAAAGACCACACTGAAATGAACATGAGTATTCCCTTATGCTCAAAGTGTGTAAATAAAAACAGAGGGAGTTGTCTTAAAGGGACAAGTAAATGTTTCAAATGTGTAAATGAAGGTCATCGGGCATTTTAATGCCACAATGATGGGAAGAAGAAGTCTAGTGATGCGAACAAAGAAAAGGATACACATAGTGCACCTCCTACAATTCAATGTTACAAGTTCAAGGAAATGGGGCATTATGCCAATGAATGCCCTAATCCAAGGGTTTTTGACTATGATCGACATCAACGAACTCTTAAGGCCAAAGACAAAGGAAAGTCAAATAAAATTTCTATCAGTGATGTGGAGTATGGTAACGAAGTGGTGAAAGGTAAAATTACCATCGACTCTAAAGTAGAAAATGTTTTATTTGATTCTGGATCCACCCACTCTTTTATTTCTGAAGAATTTTCTAAGGGTATCACCATATTACCTCAACAATTAGATATTGAGTTTGCTATGACAACTCCTAATGGCACAAAAGTCACATCAAAAGATTATAATTCTTCTCCGATTGAAGTTTGTGGTAAAGTGATTCCTGCAAATCTTGTGATCCTTACTATAGTGGAATTTGATGTGATTATTGGCATGGATTGGCTTTCTTTATATGGAGATCATATAAATTTCCAAATAAGGGAAGTCACATTTCATATTCCAGATCAATCTATGATCATCTATTGATGCAAGGATGAACATAACCTTCAAGTGGAAATTTCTTCCATCTTATGGGTCTTGATTCCACTAAATGAAGGTTATTTATCTCAAATAGTTGGAGAGAAACTCACGATCAATAATATTCCCATTGTACGGGAGTTTGATGACGTATTTCCGGAGGAATTGCCAGGTCTTCCACCAAATCATGAAGTTGATTTTTCAATTGAACTCATACTGGGTGCTATGCCCATTTCAAAGACACCATATAGAATGGCCCCAATTGAGTTGCAAGAATTGAAGAAGCAACTCCAAGAGAATCTTGATAAGGGATTCATATGTCCTAGTGCATCACCTTGGGGAGTACTTGTCCTGTTTGTTAAGATGAAAGATGGATCAATGTGACTCTGCATTGATTATCGAGAACTTAACAGGATCACTATCAAGAATAAATATTCTCTCCCACGCATTGATGACTTATTTGGCCAACTACGTGGAGCTCAGTACTTTTCCAAGATTGATCTCCATTTAGGGTATCATCAATTAAGGGTCAAAAGGGAGGATATATCAAAGACGGATTTCCGTACAAGGTATGTAGACTATGAATTTATATTGATGCTATTTGGTCTTACTAATTCCCCTGCTATCTTCATGGATCTGATGAATAGAGTATTTAGAGACTATCTTGATCAGTTTGTGGTAGTCTTTATAGACGATATTCTTGTCTATTCAATGAGAAAGGAAGAACATGAATATCACTTGAGAATTGTATTGATGACCCTGAGATAGGAGAAGCTTTATGCCAAATTTACCAAGTGTGGATTTTGGCTTCAAAAAGTTTCATTTTTGGGTCACATAATCTCAAAAGAGGGGATATCTGTGGATCTAGCAAAAATAGAGGTTATCGAAAGATGGTCGAAACCAACAACAGTAACTGAGATCCGAAGTTTTCTTGGTTTGGCTGGGTATTATCGATGTTTTGTGAAAGATTTTTCACGATTACCTAATCCAATCACCAGGTTAACTCGAAAAGGAGTTAAGTTCGTGTGGACGGAGGAGTGTGAAAAGAATTTCAAGGAGTTGAAAAGAAGGTTATCCAGTGCACCTGTGCTCACACTGCCTTGTAGTGGAGAACGGTTTGTGATCTATAGTGATGCATCCAAGAAGTGATTGGGGTGTGTTCTCATGAAAAACGATATGGTGATAGCTTATGCCTCACGACAGTTCAAAATCCATGAGAAAAATTACCCAACTCATGATTTGGAGTTAGCTGAGGTAATCTTTTCATTAAAGATTTGGAGGCATTATCTTTATGGTGAATGGTGTGATATTTATACTAATCATAAATGTTTAAAGTATATTTTCACGCAAAAGGAGTTGAATATGCGTCAAAGAAGATGGTTGGAGTTGATTAAGTATTACGACTGCTACATTCATTACCACCTTGGGAAAGCAAACAAGGTTCCAGGCGCATTAAGTCGACAAGACCATGCTAGCTTATCCATGACGAGGATCACAAAAGATCCAATATTTATGGATTTACAAAGGATGGATCTTGGAATTATAATGGAAGGGGAAAAATCTTATCTTTCTCAAATGAATGTTCAACCATCAATACATGTGAAGATTAAAGAGGCACAAAATGAAGATGTAGAGTTACAAAAGAAGGTGAGAAATGTTCCTGAATTCAACCTTGATTGTGATGGGATAATAAGGTTTAGGAATCGGGTTTGTGTTCCTCCAATCCCATAATTAAAGAAGGAGCTACTGGATGAGGCTCATAGGTCTTCATTCTCTTTTCACCCTAGAAGCACGAAGATATATAGGGACCTGAAAGAGTACTTATGGTGGGATCGCATGAAAAGAGATGTTGTTGAATATGTCTCTCGATGCTTGGTTTTTCAGCAAGTTAAAGATGAGAGACAGAAGTCTAAGGGGATGTTACAACCATTACCCATACCAGAATGGAAATGGGAAAACATCACTATGGACTTTGTCAACAGAATTCCTAAAACATCCAAATGCAATAGTGCTATCTGGGTCATAGTTGATCGTCTTACAAAGTTTGAACACTTCATTGATATTAGAGAGGATTTCCCTCTTGATCATCTTGCCAAGATATATGTAAAGGACGTGGTAAGATTGCATGGAGTACCACTTTACATTATATCGGATCGGGATTCGAGGTTTACCTCAAAGGTTTGGCGTAGTCTTGATCATACTCTGGATACAGAGTTGAGTTTCAGCACTACTTATCATCCTTAAACAGACGGTCAGTCTGAGATGATAATTCAAACTCTTGAAGATATGTTGAGATCTTGAAATATGGATTTCAAAGGAGTATGGGATCAACACCAACCTTTGGTGGAAGTTTCTTAAAATAATAGCTTTCAATCTAGTATTCAGATGGCTCCTTATGACGCTCTCTATGGAAAGAAATTCAGAACT
Organism: Viscum album; assembly: GCA_963277665.1. NCBI lineage: Eukaryota > Viridiplantae > Streptophyta > Magnoliopsida > Santalales > Viscaceae > Viscum > Viscum album. The sequence goes on along the minus strand of OY728130.1, from coordinate 538,460,835 downwards.
CCAACTTTCTGGGATGAAGTTGGGGAATGAAAGCTATTAGGATCTGATCTTGTTGATGAGATGACAGAAAAGGTTCGATCTATTCAACAACACATAAGGGCAGCTCAGAGTCAACAAAAAAGTTATGCCGACAATCGAAGAAAAGACCTAGAGTTTGAAGTTTGTGATAAAGTGTTCTTATGAATATCTCCTTGGAAGAGAGTAATGAGATTTGGAAAGAAGGGAAAGTTGAGACCTAGGTATATCGGTCCTTTTGAAATACTGGATTGTGTTGGCAAGGTAGCTTACTGATTGGAGCTTCCACCGAATATCTCTCAAGTTCATGATGTGTTCCATGTATCTCTCCTGAGAAAGTACATACCCAATCCTTCACATGTACTCAGCTCAGAAGTTGTACCACTGGAGAAAGATCTTTCTTATGAAGAATAGCCGATAGAGATTCTGGATCATAGAGAAAAAGTTCTACGGAACAAGACCACTCGCTTGGTTAAAGTATTATGGAGGAACCACCAATTAGAAGAAGCTACATGGGAGCTTGAGGATATTATGAGGGAGAGGTATCTTCATCTGCTTGTTACAAAGTAAAAAATTTCTAGGGTGAAATTAATTTTAAGGCGGTATAATGTAACACCCGATATTTTTATGAGAAATATTTTGTTTTTTTATCATCAAAGGAATCTTTCACTACACACAACACCAGCTTGGCTTGCTTTACACGTAATCGCAACCTTCCTAGATAGCTTCCGTTGTACGCAATACCGAGTTTCACTAATCAATTATATGCTATTAAAATATTATTAAAACTAGCCATTATGAAAATATTTTAGACATTAAATAAATTAATTTATTTATGACACAATCATGTTGTAGTAATTACCTTATTAATGAAATATTAACATAATTGATATTATAAATACCCAAATAAATGTAATTTGAGACTTTTTATGAATTAAAATAATTTTATAGGTTAATAAGACATGTTATTATTGATTTAATTAACTTTGTCAGAACTATTCATGCTGTTATGATTTTCACAAAAATCAAGTACCAAATAGGGTCAAAATTGACATAAAATAGTTTTTAAAACAAATATCATATTATTAATTGTTATTTTATGCCTAAAAATATAAGGTTCGGAAAAATGACTTATATAAGGATATATATATTAATTATGAACCACTTGGGGTTCGTATGGCTTTTTATAGTAAGTTTATTAACTATATAGTGTAAGAAAACAAGAAGACACAGTAAAAGTAAAATTATTTAACTTAAAGTTAAATCTAAATGATAAGGTTAAAATAGTAACCTAAACTTGTCTAAAATATATTGTATTAGAAGATTTCAAACCATCCCCACCTTAGCTTCGAAATAAATCAATTTGGAGCTATTAAAAACCCAATATGACTTTATTATAAAATAATATTTTAAGTTTTTTTCTAAGGTGCCCCTCTCCTCCCTTATAAAAAGGCACCTCCTCCCTCTCCTTCTCACACCACATTGAGCCTTCAAGCTCGGAAAACCCCTGCCAATTTCTCTTCTCCACTTCCCTAGAAACATCCTAGAGGTCCTGGTCTTTTTCAAAGATCATCTTTAGTGCCCTAAGAGAATGTTAAGAAGAGGCGCTTCAAAGAAGAGGTAATGTCTGTTACCGATTCTTTGAACTTTATTTCTTCTTCAACTTCTTCTTCTTTAGTTTTTTCATTATGAAGTAATAACATCCGTATCAATAATATACTGATATGTTATTATAAATATTAAACAACCCTATTTCACCTTCTATCCATCCTACGGAAAACGAAATCACCGCGCGTGCGTACATACGGGATACCGTCTCCACGCCGTGGTGTAATCTGCTTTCAACCACCACCTTACTTGGATGGGTATAATGGTGTAAAAAATAACTATATATGATTATTTTAAACTGATATTTATTCTGAAATAGTATACATACAATTCAATATAATTCCACGATCATGAGAACAATATCATCACTCGTGCGTATGTACGGCCTACCGTCTCCACGATGTGATGCGACTCATTATACATGATCTTCATTTCATAATGATTATATAAATGAATTTAATGAATAAATATGATATATATTACACTAATAACATTTTGTAAATGAGGTATATATCACCTAAAATGAAGAATAAGAATTTATTCGATAAAACACGCATAAGAACAAAAAGCAATAAACACCCGAATAACAAGTAGCAATGAAATATTACTAATAAGAAGCTAAGAATATGACCACATATGATATCATAAAAATGAGTAAGATTATTGAATAAGTAAATAACATTATTTAAATCATTATACCGGAGGTTCAGACACATACGAAGCAAATTAGACCTAAGGTAAGGGAAAATCTCGCAATCTTATTTTTATCCGAGATTGTTTATACTTCAGAATTTATTGGGGAATATTTATCATCTGCATCCATGTTTCCTCAATATCTAATATTATTTATATCCTCCTACAATTATTTAAATCCAATTTTACTCTTAGGTGAGTTTTTAGTAAAATATATGAAAGGAATCTTTTATCGTTTTTAGTACGAGGTGCTTTTTTGACTTTTCCAGCCAAAGTATAAGAAGAATGTTTTTCTTTAACTTATACAACATGAATGGATTTTTAGAACATTATTTCCATGAAGGTTCCTTTAAAAGTTTTCAAGTTTATTTTTAATCAACTTAGTTTTTTTTAAAAATTGTATGACATGTTATGAAAGGAAAAATGTTTTTGAAGTAGAAAGGATATTTTCCTCAAGAATGAAGTTCAAGTGTTTTATCAAAATTATTTTTCATATATGATAATATAGGATTATGTTTCAATCCCTATTTTTACATTGATTTGATTATGTTATAATGTAATTATTTTTATGATGTACTTTTATCTTATATGAATTATGTTATGAAGGCATGATGTTTAAGAATACCATTTGTATTACATGGGTTATGCTATGATGAATGATTTATGATCTTGTGGAACACATAAGAATGGTATCATTATGAGATGGGTGGGACCTATATCTCCCTCCAATGCATTGGGTTAATATTTATATCTCATGAGATAGACATGGCTAGATCGACAGGTTAATCTGGTTCAGTGATAAATGACTGAAACGAGGAGTGAACTCGGTTCAGAAATGGACATTGTCCGCTAAGATAGTCTTGGAAATGAGTCTTGACTACTAAGAAATTATTCTCTATGATTATTTGTGTATGCCACAAAGTTTTATGTTTTATGTTATGATTATTGGGATTACATTTCACTACTATGATTTATCCCATGTTATGATATTATGATCTCTTTTGCAGGTTAATATTTCCAAAATGTTGTATTCTTATGAATATGATGTGATTAATATTTTTTTGTTTACCCTTACTAAGAATTTGAGCTCACCATTTTGTATGTTTTCTTTTCCCCTGGTCAGGAAGAAAATTATTAAGTAGGATATGCCAAAAAGGGATTCTAGATATGATGAAATAAATGGGAGACAATGTAGATGCTTTAGGAACCAGTTGTTTATGTTTTGCTAGTTTCTAAAGACACTATACCTATACGGTCCTATTGTGATTTTGTGATATGTTATAATAAGTATGATTCAATTATGAAGTAATTAAAATGTATGTAAAGTATAGGTCGTTATACGAACCACCTACCTAATTCTTGGATCCTTTCAGAATATTATGGAAAACCGCAATAGTGCCACAAGGGAAACCTATAAAGGAATGTTCTTCATATAAAAATCAATATTTAACTCAAGAAATGAGGTTCCACCCACTTTATGTAATCCATCCCTTTTTAGAAAGATGATCCCAATAAGGAAGAAATTAGGAACTAGGAAAATTTATTAAATGAGAGGAATATTGGATTATTTTTAAGAGATCATAATGATTCGACACCAAATACTTCAATATAATGTGTTATAATGTATCCAAGAGGGAGGGGATATGCACCTAGGGATTTGAAGTTCAAATGGGGTTAGAGTTGGTAGACTTTTCATTAAATTTTAATCATGAAAATGGGTAAATGTTCAATATTTAATTACCTAGAAAGGCTACATGGATTGGAAAAACTATTTTAAAAGAATTGTAGATACAGTTTGTTCACATATGTACAAAGAAGAATAATGATTAATGGTTCTTGGGGGAGGGTGAATGCCTATGTGTCTGATCATGTACCTCCGATAGGCCAACTATTCTGGGTCCATGACCATCCACCCACCCATATGAGATAAAAAATGCCACTATCTTGGCTGCATTGTCTCTTAGATATAGTGCACTATATCTAAAAACTATTTTCCAACTATGTCCCACCGACTATCAGGTTGAAAAACAAATTTATCACATTAAATTAAAGATATATATAAGGAATCAAGATATGAGAAAAATGAAGAAGAAAATATATAAATAAGAAAACATGAATGTGACAATTTGACCCCCCAAGAAAATATTATGCCCTTAGAAAGTCAAATATATTTCAAATCAGAGAAAAAAGGATAGTGTTTTTCAAACCGAGATTTCAACTTCCAATTGTAGTTATCATCATTACCATTTTTCCAAATAAATATAACAAATGATTTTATTTTCCCCCAAATAATATTCTATTGAGGATACAAAATATGTATCAGTCTCTTAGTCATAGACAAGTCAGATTATAGCTCCTATAATTACCAATTCTACACATGACACATGATGAGATAATAAATTTCATATTTGAGACATTGAATATTTCATGAATTGACGTCAAATGAAATAGAAAAGATAACCATCATTCCAAATTATCGTCTATCATAGTAATTTCAAAAGGTCTAACATACCTTGACATTAGTTTCCCCTAAATACCAAGGTGATGGTTACCCAATGAGGGTCCAATTTCAGAAACTCCCAATCACCATTTTGGAATTACATGTCCCAACACCACTGAATAGAATAAGACTAATGGTAGGTATGTTCTATCAGAAAAAATTGTTGATCAATCAAACCTTGTCAGATATCTCCTTCACAGGGCTAAGTCCCAAAAATGTGGTCTCACACACCTATTCCTGGAACATATGTTGTTGAAACAGATAATCATATAGTTCCTTAAAGGGTGTAATCATTATCATGGATTATTAATTTTTATTATAGGAAAATTACACCAATCACATATAGAATTCCCATGATCCTGTGAAATTCCACACACATTCCCAGGGCACGTCTTCCAAGATTTGTTATGCCTGCTCTGTCTGACCGTCTGTTTGAGGATGGTATATCATTCTCACCTTGACATACTAGACCATTTATTTCTCAAGGCCTTACCTAAACTAATAAGTAAAATTGGGGTCCCTTTCCAAAACAATTTATGATGACACAACATGAAACCTCACTATCTCTTGAACATGAAACCTACCCAATTCATCTATTTTAGTGGAATACCTAATCAGAATGAAATGGGTTTATTTTTTTATATCAACAATCACTAATAAAAAATTATTCTATCCCCAATGTGTATAAGGTGTGAAAATTATTAAATCCATATAGACCTCTTCCCATATCAAAGTATAAATGTTTAATGGATAAAGGAAACTAGAGGTTCTTGAGTGTTATTCATTATCCAACTGACATGTAATACTTATGAACATATTGTCTGATATATCTTACCTCATACATAGACACTAGAACTAATGGTGTGAATCATAAAAAATCATGGTGGTCTGGGAATAAATAGAACACTAATATTTATTGCTATCCTGCATCACTACTATCTGCAATGATTATAACAACACAACATATCCCATGAATCAAGGAACTCTATCTAATGAAAAATACCATTCATAGGGTACCTCCCCACCACTTAGAAACTATATATACATATATAATATCTAATCAATAGGATGTTGTTGAAAAATTATATCCATAAGGGAGGGAGTTAGCTAAATAGAATCCATGAATGTATCTCTAATATACTCCTCGGTATTTATGTTCATCCAAACAAGAAGCCCCATCAATGTTCACTCATCACTATACTATTTCAAATATTAAACTATAAGTTTTCTACTTAAATATTCTTAAACCACATTTCCTTTAGCTTGGGAATAAAGGATATCAAAAACTGATCCCCTAAAGGTACTCCAACCCACAAAGCTTCTTCAAATTCAAATCCATTTAAAAGAAATTGTTTTCCAAGTTCTTTTGATCCAAGTAGCCAACAAACTACCCAATGAAGAGATAATGATACTAAACCATTGTGGAATTAATCAATGATGCTAATTCAATATCATGGGTTGAGTAATTATTTTCATTTTGGTGAAGTTTTTTAGAACGATACTCCACCAAATTTTTATCCTACATCGACACACACCCGAGACCCATATGAGAAGCATCACATCCAACCGTATATATATAATTCCTTGTTTCATAATGAACAAACAAGGAGGTTTTCCTCCATCTATTAAACTCCTCAAAGGTTTATATACATTTGGGGATCCAATAAACATTACCCCTTTTTGGTTAAGTGAAGTCATGGGTGAAACATTCTGATAGAAGTATCAAACAAACTGCCTGTAATACCTTGTCAGGTCATAAAAGCTTATGATCTCAAAATAGTTATTTAGATTATCCAATTAAATCACCACTTTAATCATCCCATGATAATTTGAAACCCTACATTAGGAGATGAAATGACCCTGAAACAACACCCCCCTAATTTAGGAGGCCCACATGTTGAACTGAACATGGAGGATATGATCTTTAATAGTTCCTAGGATAATCCTCAAGAAATTTTCATGATTTTACACATTCCTAGAATAGAATAAGATGTAATTAATAAATAACACAAAAAAGTAATTGAGGAACTGGTGGGAAAACATTCTCATGAGGTCCATGGAAACTGATGGATCATTCTTCAACCTGAATGGCATAACCAAATACTCAACATTGTTATAAATACTTCGAAAACTTGTCCTAAGAATAACGTCCTCTCGGCCTCTGACATGGTGATACCCATAATGAAATTGATATTGAAGAAAGACCTTTACCTTTTAATTTGATCATATAATTGATGAATATGGGGAAAGGGATATTTATTATTTATTTTTTCCTTTTTTAACATCTTATAATTGATGAAAAACCAAAAAAATCCATCAGAATTATTTATAGACAGAACTGGGTGTCCCTTGAAGAGATGATTGGGTAAATGAATTCTTTGGTTTCCAAGTAAAACAACTATGTATTTATATACCTTAACCCATTTGGGGGGGGGGTACGATATGCGGGAATAGATACAGGCTTTCCCCCTTGTTCTGAATCAATGGTTAAATCCATGTCCAGCTTCAGAGAAAACCCTATAAATATAATCTGAAAACATCTGGGAACTCATGCACTCTAGGGGCTAATCCAAACTCATGACCACTGCTATTTCCCATTATAAATAGTTATTAAATTTGAAATATAATATTTCCCACCTATAGAAGTGAGCATCCACCACAACCTATTAAGGATCCTTTTTATCCAAGAAAACCCATGAACTTCCATCAGGTGGCACAAAACTCACCCGTCAATGATAATAATAAATTTTATCTCTGAAACTCACTATCCAATACATATATGGATCACATTAATATGGAATATTTCTTGGACAAGGATAATCCTTTCCCTCTTGACCCTAGATAACATGAGTGAACAAAATATACACCCAAAACCCTTATCCATCTTATTACAAATTGATTCCCCCAATTTAATAAGATATGACATATTATTTTTTTGAAAATTTGTTAAATCAAGAAGATAAAAAATATAACAAGTTATAAGAACATATATCAATCATAATAGTAGCTATGGATGATGTGAGAGAATAACACCTCGAACCATTGATGAACATAAATCATATTTCACTAGAAATTGATCCATATAATGAAGGTTGCTCATTTAAACCTGACCTTTAGAATGACTGCTAACCTACAATTCTTCCTTAAGATGACTCTACTGAGAATAAGATCCATCCCTACTTCCGTGACAACCAAAATAAGAATCCCATATCATGGATGGTTATTATTGGTATGAAAATCCCTTAGTGGGTGCCGAACCTATACCACCATGATTTGGGCATGCCACAATGAAAAAATGCTACAAGTGAACCAGTGATATGCATTATGTCAATGTTAATATAGGGATGGAAATGTTTTGTAAGATCCAAATATTTAGTGAAGGTAAGTCCTTGTTAAAATATTTTTATAGACTACCTTTTAGGGAAAAAAGTTGCTTTTATCGAGTTCTTTTTGATTTTTGGAAGTGTTCCTGGGGTGCGAGACAAGAGAAGAGGATTAATGTTTCCCACAATTCATAGTGCATGGCTGGTGCATGGTTAGTTTAAATTGTGTGATAGGACCTGGAAACTGTGCGGCATGGAAACCATTTCGGATAGATGGATAGTGCATGGTTACCACACAATTTTCTAAAACATTTATGAGCCCCTGGAAACCAGGCAGCATGGCTTCCCTGGGATGGATGTAGCCACATAGTTGGCACACATTTTGAAAATTGTGTTGTTAAACCATGCATCCCATAAAAAGTGGGAAATTTGTATTTTCCCTTTTGAATCTATCTCTAACACCATTATTTATGCTCCCATGTGACCCTTCTCTACATGAGGTGATGAACTAGTATCCCTATAACCATCCATGAATGGTTCTCCTTAGATTAATGGGAATTTTGAGCATGTTTGTGTGTGAATAAAAAATAATAGTAATTATAAAACTCATATTCTACCTATTTTCAAGACTGTGGATAATATAATCTATCATCTTCTTCTAAATCCCTAAGACCATCAAATGTTTATAATATTTTAGGATTGGACTTTATTATGTGTTTTAAATTGAATCAAGGGTATATATTAATAATGTTTTCATCAATGAACATGGGCTTGATGGTTTTTATGATTTTTCCTAATGTCTTGAGGTGTTATATTTTTATTTAGTTCTTCTATTTAGATATCATTATGTGTTCTATTTTATTTATTTATGGGAAGTTATTTGAATATTAGATTTGGATGTGAAGGCCTTAATAGACACCATTGGGTTCCTCGATGATGTGAGACCAAATCATGGGCTACCAATGCGGAATGTCAGACACTAGTAAATGGTTAAAAAATTATTATACCTTATGATATGGGTATTATGAGGATTAATTGGTTGTAAAAATGTAGTTTATGAATTGGAAACGTTAATAGACTTATTGAAACAATTTGTATGTTCTCTTTTAAATATGATTGAATAGTGTTGGAATGATTTGATGGCATGTTTAGGGAATATAACAAATTTTATAATTATTGATGGAAAATATTTTTTTATTGTGATAAACTCTTTAAATTGAGTTGTAGAACTAAATTTTTTTAAAAATGTATTTTATAAATGATTTTAAATGGTGTTTGAAATGGGTCCATGGATGCTCTTTGTGAAACTTGTTTAATGTTAGTTTTGGAAGGTTGAAAGGGAAATGAAATCCATTAGAATGTTTTATTTTTTAAATAGTGAGACACATTTTTTATGGGTGTCCTTATGGTGATTTGAATTATGTAAATTTTCTCATGTTTTTAAAAATTATGTGGTCATGAAGGTCTATTGGGACTATTGTCATTGAATTGATCTTTGGGTTAGTGAGATATGACCCATGCCGATTGTTTTTGAATGATAACATAAATATGAAACTAACTAAATGTTTAAAGTTCCTAGTATATGAAATATGATAAGGGGGTGTTAATCATAATGATATAAGGGATTTGTGACTATGGTTTGTGCTGGTTAATATGAAATAGAATTTAAATGATATTAATGTAATTCTGAGAAATTGACAACATTGTCTAAGGGAGTGTTTTATATAATTGAAATTGTTTAATGGGTTACGTAATGTAATTAATAAGTTTTTTTAATGGGATAATTTAAGTGAATGGGTGATCATTATAAATTTATTGGTACATAAAAAGGTAGAATGAGTTAAATGAACTATGCAAGAATAAATGGTAAGTGGTTTAAATTTTTCAAGGCATGAAAATGAATTATGTATTGAATGAATTATGATTTATGAATGTTATATGTATCGTTTATACATGTTTAATGTCCTTTTATATTTTGTAAATGTATAGGGAAGGGTTTTTACATGGCTTAGTGGTGGTGGGATAATGAACTGATGCTCCTCCCATGGGTCGGGTTCAGTGATTGCTCTAACCCACTAAGGAATCCACGGGTTTGGGGGTTGGATTGAAACTTTATGCTCATAATGGATTAATTTGTTGAGACTACCTAGACTGAGTCTCCAGAGAAATTGTTTTGTAATGAATGGTTGGGATGTCATATTGATGCTATATTATTCCTAATTAGTAGTCATGGTGTGGGTTGGAATGTCGGGTTGAGGTTCGATGATTTTCAAACACATGGACATGGCCTGATTACAAGACCGAGTTTCTAGAGCATGTTGATAATTATGATTATTAAATGCATGTTGATTAATAGTGTACATAATCCCATTATGTTGGGTCTAATGATCCCAATGGGACTAGAGATAGTTTATTTGGTTGTTTCCCTATAGAAACAAATGGATAAAATGATTATTTAATAAATTCAAAAATTATGACATATAAAGATATATATAATTCTTCTATTTCCTTGTTTATTTGTCTCACCTATTTACCCACATAAATATTTTTATCGAATTACTACTACTTTAGACACCATTGTTGGTGGTCTACTAAGTTGTACTCACACCCAGATCATGATGCCATGGCACTTGGGTACTTGAGAGGATGCTACTTTTTTCATGTACTCATTTTGGATAGGGACATGGTGTTTGGTTGTCCTTAGTAAGAAATTTTTTAACATGTTTGTAAGAACCGGGATGTGATTCAGGTCTTGAATTATAGAATTTTGTTATTTTAGATATTGGATTAAATTATATGAATGATTAAAATATAGATCATTCACTATATTTGTTCATAGAAAGTTTACATGGATACATATTTTTTATTGTTTAATTCTATTAATTTATTGTTCATGTTGGTTTATTAATCTATTTTTTTACTTATATTGTATATTCACTATGATAAGAGGGTATAGTATCCCCATGTTTCACATTGGGCCTCTGTTGCAAGTCAGAAGCCTCTAGCATGTAGGTAGGTGCACCTAAGGTCATGTGATGATCTGAATTGGAGAACTAGTTATATTTCCATTAAGGTATTGGATGGTACAATGTGTTATTAGAGGAGGACATCAATTGTCTTAATATTTGGTAATGGTAGATGAGATACAAAGATCTTGTCGATGCTTGGTAATGAACTCGTTCCTAGGTTCTGGAATCCCCATGTATGAGGGAAAACCCTTATTGTCTGGTGTAGGAAATTATGTTCTAGTTTTTTATTTTATAGTTGGTTGATATTTCAACCTTTTATGGTGTACTTGGATGTGATGTTACTGATTTATGAGGATTCATCTCTTATCCATACTTGGTGAGAGAGGGTGTCTGGGTTCATGCATCATGTTAGGAACATTGGATAGATAGTGCATCCATATTTTTTCTATGATTGACTTGGGAATGGAATTATGATAAACAAAATGGAGAAACAAATAGAAGAAATTGAATAAAATAATGGGTGATGAAATTTTGGTAAAAGGGTTTTGACCAGAGTAAAATTATTCATTTTGGAAAATGGGGAATTTTTTTCAAATATTATTTTGAACAAAACTGAGATTTCAAAGTTATGGGTTAGTAAAAAGTTTTAAAAATTCTAAATTTTTTTCTACTGTAAATGAATGGTCATGAAATGTGATATTATGGCTTTAAATGGTATAGTTAATTAAGTTAAAAAATGGGATAATAATGGAACCGTTTAGGGACACCAATTGTGGTCATCCCTTCTGTTTGTTGTTCATCATGTTTGTGGGTGGTTTGGGAAGTAAGAGAGCCTTAGTTCCTAGACCTTGAGTTGCATGATGTGAATCCTTTATGGGTTGGGATGTGTCATTTAAATGGATTGTTGCTTGTTTTTCCTCAATTAGGTGGTGAAAATGAAATTGTGTAATGGTATCTATTAATTCAAATGTGGTAACTTGTGTAAGATGAGTCCTTGTGAGTTTTTTTTTGGACCATAATCTTGTGTTTAGTTTTAGGTGCTAGTGTATGTGAGTGAGTATCTCTATAATGGATCCTATTCTTAATGGTTGTTTGGTGCATTAGGTCTAGTGTGTTGGAATGGGGGTATGATTTCCGCCATGGGAAGCCAGTTGTTTGAGGTTTGGTGGTTATGGATTAGAAATAGAATTAATGATTTATACATGGTGTGGCTCTAGATTTATGGGTTAGTATAAGTGTTTTTTTGGATGACTTGTGAGAGAGGCTGGATTGTGTTTCGGTGGTTCTTGGTGCATGTTTCATAGGAAGACGTTTCAAATCCTCACAGTTGCACACAAAGAGTGTTCCTTCTATGGGATTAACCTAGAGTGATATGTAAAAATTTTAATTATTCTGGGATATTCATGTAGAGATGTTTCTAGGAATTGAAAATGTTGAGAAATCAAGGGATGCCTCAAGGGAGGTCAGCATAAGGATTCCAGTGGCTTGGAATGTGAATCACATGTGTTTGCTTCATAGGTGAATTTGATACATGGTGGGTGCCATAGAATTGTGGTAACACATATAGTTTTTTCTTGGACTCAACTCAGGAAAGCACTATGTTGATTACATTTGGTTGTAAGGGTGGTTGTGATGGGTAGGATAATTCATAGACCTAAACATATGGTTTTGTGGGAGTGTGAAGTAAAATGTTATTTCAATATGGGGTAGACAAGGAAAGGTTGAAAAAATTATGATTGGGTGGTATTCCAGATAGTTTTTGTTTGGGTGAGAGGTTGAGAAAGACATGGGTATGATGAAGCTAGTGGAAAGGGTGTCATGTATGTCTCACACAGGCTAGAGATGGGATTGCATTTAGTTACAGGAGAGTGTGATTACTTGATGGTTTCCAATGCGTTTTGGGTAAGGGACACATGTTATAGAATCATAATTTCACCGAGATATGTGTCTTGGTGAGTTGGATGTATGGAAACATGCATTCTATAGAATATAATTAGAACAACCCTAGTAGTGAAAGAAACTATATGGTTTTGTACTTGTCAAAAAGATCATTTTGTGTCTATTGTGATCAATAATACCATGAAAGAAGAACCCAAGTGGTGTGATGATAATGGCGCCAAGAGGAATTTTCGGCGACGCCCTCTTGGAATAGGGACATGAGGTGGAGGTGAGTTTGGTTTCAAATTCAATTCAAGTTTTAGAGTTCTTGTGTAGATAAGACATCAGTGGACGAGAATTCCCAATAACATCAGTAGGTTGGGGAGTCCTCAATGTAATAGGTGATGGAAGTAATGGATAGTCATGGTGGTATTCTTGAAAAAATAATTTTCTTATTTTTCACCAGTGATGATCTTTACCAATATCACAACATTGCCCAAGTGCGTAGAGAAAAATCTTGCTTTACAACTATAAGGTTTACTATGTTAGGTTGGATGTGGCACATAATGAATCATATTATAAATTATCAGTATTTTTTTAAGCTATCGAGTAGTTGCGGGAAGGGTCCCCGGGGAGGACCAGATTTCGATGAATTCAATTGGAGATATTCATAGAATCTAGAAATTAATTCTGTTTGATGATTGTTTTCATGATGCTGGATGACTACATATAGGATTAGGGGTTCATCCAATGATTTTTTTGGGAGCCATAGATATCAAAATAACTTTATGGAAGTGGTGATAATAGTTATCTTATAGTGGGGAGTGATACGATAATCGTGGATTGGTGGAAAAAGTTGAGATGTAGATGTTGTGGCATCCATAAGTGAATGGAAACCCTATGAGGCGCATGTTTGGGTCCCTTGGGAAACAAATTGGGTTTCCCTTGAATGTGGTGATTATCCAAATTGAGAAATGGATTCAGGTTTAGGATATTATTGGAAGTAATCATTGTGGTCATTTCAAAGGTGTGTTGATGGGTTCTGTGTAAAATGAAAATGGTTTAAAGAGTAGATAATTCCATGATGGAGTTGTTTTACTAGATGATAGTGTTGAATTTGGTTGGTATGTAGGATGATGGTGGTATTCCTTAAGTGAAATGATCATCATGTCCATGTAAGGTGGAAACATTCCAATTTCAAAATATTGGAAACCAGTAGAGTGTGTAGACCAGGGATGTATTTACTCAATTACAATAACAGAATGGATGTGGTGGGCTGTTAGCCACCTTTGGAAAAAATTGGAAGGGTAAGTGTGTTTTGGTAATAAGAATGGGATCTGAGGAAGAACCAATTAAACTTCATATTAATATGAAATGTAGAGGTGTCCAATCTGGGTGGATTCAATAAAAGGGATGAATGCTAATGTGGGATGACGCTCTTGTGGATATTTGAATGTAGAGAGATGGAAGATATGTCTTGTAAGTCATGAAGGTCATGTTTATGATCAAATGGTATCATTTTTCGACAATGGAAGTACTCAGTACATGAAAAATTGTGGTGATCGACTGAATCTAATGGTGGGAAGCACCATTAGATTCCTACTCTTTAGTTATTGTCATAATTGGTTGTTCGATTTTGATTGAATTGGGTGGGATCCATCTTGGTGCATCAGTTTTTATGTGATGGGTTATGACTCATATATTGATTGGTTGAGTACCTCTAGATTAATATTTTTTTTGGATTTTTCTATTTTAAAATTCATAAATAAATTGAGGATACTTGTATTTGAGTTTTGGATCGGGTAGGACTCCTTGTGTGGATAAAATTGGGATGTTACTTTGGGTGATATCCTACATAGATCATTGTTAGCGCTTCAAAAGAATTTGGGTGTGATGGTATCAAGTAATTAGGACATGAGATGTGAAGTGGACCAGATATATATTTTTCCAACTGGTTCTTATAGGGTAATATAGTTCCTAGTTGGTATCTCCATGTGTAGTGGTTTAGCGGTGTTACATATACCTTTCTATTTTTCATGGTGTTCGTAATGATGATTTGAGGTGGATACGCCCTAAGGGTGAATTAGATTGTGATTGTGGAACATGATGTATGAAATAGTCTTGGCGTATGACTATTTCCTTGGTCCAAGTGTTGTTTCATGATGGATGAGTCAAGGAAAAACTCATAATGAGAATATTTATTGGTGGGTTAATGGTTTAACCCTTATTATTATTAAGGTATTTTAAATTCATGGAAGTGTGAATAAATGACATACCATTATAAGTTGTGGAGGTTGTAAGATCTCGATCTTTACTAAAGGTACATCACTTTTAAAAATTTTGGATACAAAACTATTTTAATGCTAATGATTTATTTCTTACGATCTTTAGAAATATTGTAAGTGTATCAAGGGTTCCAGACATGAAATAATGAGAAATGTGGCCCACATTTCATAGCGCACAGTTGGTGTACAATTAGTGTAAATTGTTCACCTGTCCCAGAAAACAGTCTGGCATATAATCTATTTCGGCCAGAGGGATATCACACAGTTATCACATGGATTTCAAAACTGTGTCGTTGCCCCCAGGAAATTGTGCAGAATGGATTCCCTTGATTAGTGGTAGCTTCAAGTTTGGCGCATAGTTTTAAAACTATACTGCTAAACTCTTTAACCCATAAAAAGTGATAAATTCTCATTTTTAACTAATGAATCAATTTATTCCTACCCGAATTTTATCCTCCCATTTGACCACCTCTACTCTATGTGATAAACCCACATCCCTCTGACCTTTCTTTAAAGGTTTCATTTCAATTATTAGGCATTTTAAGCAAATTTTGGGGAAAATTGAAGATCTAGGTGAGTCTAACACTCCCCTTCAGTCTATTTTTTGGATTATGGGTTGTAAAATCTATCATCCTCTTTTTATTCGCTAAAACCATCAGTTTTGAAGAATATTCTAGGTTTTTGATTTAGTGGGTGTTTGAGTATTAATAATGGGTAGAGAAGAAGGAATAATTCGTCAATGGACATGAGGTAGGTTGTCTTTATGATTTTTCTCATGGCCTCGATGTGTTATATGTGTTTTTAGTTCTTTTATTTCGGTTCCATGTTTAAAATTGGTGTCTTGGGTTTATGGTAAGTGATTTGTTAATTTTATTGAGGTGTGAGGACCTTCAAAGACCATGTTGGGGTTGTCTATGATGTGAGACCTAACCTTGGGCTACCTATAGAGAAATTCAGAACCTTGTAAATGGTGAAAAATGGTACGAAACCATGATATAAGGGTAATATGTGGGAGAATGGGTAGTAAAATTGTAATTGATTCATGGGTAAGGTTAAGGGGTTTAATGTATCATTATATATATTTTCTTTTAGAATTTTTTTAATGGTGATATAATGATTTGATTGCATGTTTAGGGCCTTGAACTGGTTTTATGTTTATTAATGGAAAATGATGTTTGAAAGTCAGAAATGTTTTGAAATGATGTTTTTTACTCAAATAGATTCACAATGGGTCTTCTATGATATTTCAAAAGGTTTTTTAAATAGGGTAAATTCTCCTCATTGTGAAAATGGTTCAATGGTTTTTTCCATCGGTTGAAATGGAAATGAACGGTTGTGGGTATGTTTTAGTTTTCAAAGATGAAGACTCGGGTTTTATAGATGTCCTTATGATGATTTTAAATAAGTATTTTGACAGGTGTATTACACCAAGAAGTATTTTTAATGTTCTATTGAGACCATATCCAATGAATTAATCTACGGGTTAGTGATATAGGACCCATGACAATAATATTGGAATGATTATAGGGATATGAAACAAAAAGAAGATAGTGCTTAACAAATGACATAACATAAGTTGGTGTCAAGAATAATGATATATTTACTTTCTTACTATAGTTTGTGCTTGTGAATGTTAAATGGTTTGTAAATGAGTTTAATATAATTTTAAATAATTGGTGACATGGTAAAAGGGAGTGTTTGGTATAATGAAATTGGGTTAATGGGTTATGAAATGTAATGGATAGGAAAATTTAATTGGCTACTATAAGGGAATGTTTGATCATTCTAAATTGGTTTCATGTATGAAAAGGGAAAATGGATTACACAATATATGAATGTCAGAATGGTTTACATTCTAAATGATACAAGGAATGAACATGGTTTATGGATTGAATGAATTATGAATTTTAAATGTTATATGTATTGTTTATGCATGGTTCAGTTGTTGTACATGTTGTAAATTGATAAATAAGAATGTGTTCATGGCTTGGTGGTGTTGGGATAAGGTGATTATTATCCTCCCATAATTCGGTTTGGATTGATGCTTTAACCCACCGAGGAATGCACAGGTTATGGAATCATAATGTTGCTATATAACCCTAATTGTTTCATTTTACGAGACTACCATGAATGGGGCTCTATGGAAAGAATTATGTAATGAATGTTTTGGATGTATGACTGAGGCTCTATACTTCCTAACATAAGTTCATTGTGTGGGTTTGGTTGTTGCACTGAGGATCTATGATTCCCAAACACATGGACATGGCATGATTACTAGATCAATGCTCTAGGTATGTTGACAATTATTATTAGTAAATTCTTTTTGATTAGATGTTTATATAATACCATTTTCATTCCACTTATGAACCCAATGTGTCATGATATGGTTTAGTTGGTAAGTTTCCCTAGAGAAACAAATGGCTGAAAGGGGTATTTGATAATTGGAAGATTTTGACATATATAGATATATATATATATTTCTTATGTTACCTTATTTAATTGTCACAATGTTTTACATGAATAATTTTTTTGCATACTATCTAATTATTTAGACAACATTGGTGGTGTCCTATTTAGTTGTACTCACACTTTTAATAGGCCTCCATGGAACTTGGTTACCCTAAAAAATACTTCTTGTTTGCATGTATAGGTGTAGGACATGGACCTGGTGTTTGGGTTTCCTTGGGATGACATGTTGAAGCATGGAGATCAAGACCAGGTTTGGACTTGGGTCTAGGTTTGGAGTTTGTTCTTAGTTATGGACTTGGTTTATATTATATTATTTATTGTATTGTAGATCATTGAAAAAAATCATAGAATGAGTACTTAGTAACTCATTGACTATTTTTTTAGTTTTCCACTTATTGTACATGTTGGTTTATTTATTTATTTCTAATAATTCTATTATGGTGTCAATAGGATGATCATGTATAGTCTCCCCATGTTTCTCTTTAGAACCACGATGCAAGTCGGTATCATTTAGCTAATGGTGATACATACCTGAGGTCATTTGATGACCCAACATGGGGCACCATCTATTGTGGATTACAGTTTGGGGACATTACATGTCTTCACTATATTCCATAGATCCCATATCAATGGAATATAAGTGACCGAACATATTAAACCACAAATAAATGTTCGGGAAGGATGGTATAAAATATTACCTTCCCTATTCTCATCCTCATCATGCTTCTTTCTTTCACACAAATTTCCCCTTATTTAGTTCCCTTAATGATGTTGGTCCAAAGTAAACCAATGTTCTCCTATAGTCAATCTCTACAATTAATTCATAGTCAGCCACCTCAACATTCATCTTCAACTAGAATAGAATGATTTAGAATCAATGCCCAGCAACAACACCATTTTGAGCCTCTAATACTTTATATTTTTATTGTAAAATTCATTAGCATAAAAATAGATGAACTCAACAAAATGTTTGGAATACTTCAAAATAGTCCAACCCCTTGGTGGAGATAAAAAAACTCCCAGTTCTTGGAATAATCCATGGTCATAGGAAAATAATTCTTCTTAAAGATGACCTTAAAGTCCTTCCAACCCATCTTCTCAAGCTTCCCGGCCTGAACTGCTTATCCCCACCACCTTTGATAGGTACCTTCCAATATAAACAAATCAAACTTCAAAATAACCACCATAAAAGTATCATGAAACACATACATCATTTAAATTTTATAGATAAAATTCTTAGCTTCATGGAAATAAATGCTACACCGGAAATATGGAGTCGTATTATTTATAAACACTTGATATTTTTCCTTTTTAGGGCCTAGTTCAGCTTCCGTGACTTAACCTGGACTATGACCCACCCCCTGACCCATTTTAGGGATATCATGAACAAATACCTACAGTAGTCTCTAATCAACTGGTGAGGGAGAACTATTTTCTGCCTCTTCTTAATGTTGTATAGGAAGTCTCTAAGGTGGTCTATTTCAAAATAAATCAGAAAACACAAGGAAAAAATAAACACACCATTCTAAAAAACATTCAGTAGCAAGGAAAAAATTCTTAATGATTCCTTAAGTCAAATAAATATCATGGTGAACTAAGACCTCTTATGAGGTGTGTTTTCCAGAAACCATACTCATGACCATAACATTATTCCCATACAGTCATAGCTCTTGTCTATACAGAATCTCACAAATAAAAAAAATCATAGTAAGAGAGAAACCTCCATTGATTCCCTTTTTTCATGAAATATTACATGATTCAATACAACCAAACACCTGACCTATCCTATGTCATGGCATGAAGGGTATTTCTAATCCCCATGGGCTGTAACCTAGTGATAGAAGGTTAAACATCACCATTTGGAATGATTTTACACATACAATTCAACTATTACCAACTATGTCAACAACACATCATACCATGATAAATATCAATAAAAATAGAATATTCTCAAGTTAAACAAATATCATCTTAAAAAAACTGAAACATCAAAATGGGACGGGGAACCAACTAGACCACAAAAAATCCCAATGTGGAATAAGAGGTCCAACACCATCAATCAACCACCACTAACACTTGAAAGAATAGGAACACTAGAAACCTTATCCACCATCACTACCATTAAACATCTTTCCTTTACATGTTTCATACATAACAAGTTCTTCATACAATTGAGGGTGATCCAAATCCAATTAGTATGTAACCCAAATAAGTTCCATGTCATAACATTATAAGACACTTCAACATGAAATATTCTATGAAAATTAATGGAAAACATTTTAAAGGAAACATTTTAAGGTAACCATGCTTTTAAATTAAAGTGAAAAGTAAATTCCGACTCATGTCGATAGTAAGAATAAAATCACATGATCTCCTAGGGTAATCCTAAAAGGCACTAGAAATAGTGGGACCCTAGGGAACTCATTATACAGTGACATGGTATAGAAACTGTAAACAACAACATCCTCATGCATGATCCACTAAAGGGGACACATCTCAACAAATAGTTATAATGACCCATACTTTACATACATTGTTAATACTTCAAAATTGAAGTACACTTATTACAACATATAAAAAAACCACGAAAGGACCGTATAGGTATAGTGTATTTAGAAACTGGGAAACATAAACAACTGGTTCATAAATCATCTACACTGTCTCCCATTTATTTCATCACATCTATAGTCCCTTTTGCCATATCTTACTTAATAACCTTCTTCCTGACCTGGGGAAAGAAAAAATAGAAAAGGGTGAGCTCAAATTCAGAGTAAGGGTAAACAAAATAAATATCAATCACATAATATTCATAAGAACATAACATTTTGGAAATCTTAACCTGTAAAAGAAATCATAATTTCATACCATGGGATAAATCATAGAAGTGAAATGTAATCCCAATAATTATAACATAAAACATGAAACTTTTTGGCATACAAACATAATCATAGATAATCATTTCTTATTAGTCAAGACTCATTTCCAATACTATCTTAGTGGATAAAGTCCTTTTCTGAACCGAGTTCATTCCTCATTTCAGTCCTATTTCACTGAACCGGTTTAACCTGCAGTTCCAGCCATGTATATCTAATGAGATATAAAATCTTTACCCAATGCATTGGAGGGAGATATAGGTCCCACCCATATCATAATGATACCATTCTTATGTGTTCCACAAAATCATACATCATTGCATAACCCATGTAATAAAAATGGGAATCTTAAACATCATGCCATCATAACATAATCCATATAAGATAAAAGGACATCATAAAAATAATTCCATCATAACATAATCAAATCAGCGTAAAAATAGGGATAGAAACCAAACCCTATATTATCTTATATGGAAATTAATTTTGATAAAATACTTGAACTCCATTCTTGAGGAAAATATCCTTTCTACTTCAAAAACATTTTTCCTTTCTTAACATGTCATACAATTTTAGACTAAAAGAAGTTGAATAAAAATAAACTTGAAAACTTGTAAAGGAAGCTTCTTGGAAATAATGTTTTAAAAATCCATTCATGCCGTATAAGTTAAAAAAAACATTCTTCTCGTACTTTTGTCGGAAAAGTCAAAAAGTACCTCGTATGAAAAACGACAAAAGATTCCTTTCATATCTTTTACTAAAACTCACCGAAGGGTAAAATTGGATTTAAACAATTGTAGGTGGATGGAAATAATATTACATATTGAGGAAACATGGATGTTGATGATAAAATAAACCCCAGTAAATTCCGAAGTATAAACAATCTCAGATAAAAATGAGATTGTGATATTTCCCTTACCTTAGGTCCGCTTTTCTTCGTAAGTGTCTGAACCTCCTGTATAATGATTTAAATAATGTTATTGACTTATTCCAGAATCATACGTATTTTTATGATATCATATATGGTCATATTCTTAGCTTCTTATTAGTAATATTTCATTACTACTTGTTATTCGGGTGTTTATTACTTTTTGTTCTTATGCGTGTTTTTGTGGAATAAATTCTTATTTTTCTTTTTAGGTTATAGATACCTCATTTCCAGAATGGTATTAGTGTAATATATATCATATTAATTCATTGAATGAATTTATATAATCATTATGCAATGAAGATCATGTAGAACGAGTCACATCACATCGTGGAGACGGTATTCCGTATGTATGCACGAGCGATGATATCGTTCCCATGATGATAGAATTGTATTGGAGTGTATGTATACTATTTTGGAATCAATATCACTTTAAAATAATAATATATAGTCATTATTTACACCATTATACCCATCCAAGTATGGTGGTGGTGGAAAATAGTTTACACCACGGCGTGGAGACGGTATTCCGTACGTACGCACGAGCGGTGATTTCGTTTTCTGTAGGATGGATAGATGGTGAAATAGGGTTGGTTCATACTTATAATAAAATATCAGTATATGAGTGATACTGATGTTATTACTTCACAATGAAGCAACTAAAGAATAATAAATGGAAGTAGAAATAAAGTTGAAAGAATCGGTAACAGACATTACCTCTTCTTTGAAGCGCTTCTTTGAGACCTCCTTTTAGGGAACTAAAATTGGTCTTTGAAGAAGACCAGAACCTCTAGGATGTTTCTAGGGAAGTGGAGAGGAGAAATTGGTAGGGTTTGGCCGAGCTTGAAGGCTCAAAGTGGTGTGAGGAAGAGGGGGAGGAGGTGCCCTTTTATAAGGGAGGAGAGGGGTACCTTTGGAATAACTAAAAATATTATTTTATTATAAATCCATATTCGGTTTTTAATAGCTCAAAATTGATTTATTTAAAAGATAAGGTGGGGATGGGTCGAAATCCTATCATAAAATAGAATTTAGACAAGTTTAGGTCATTATATTAACCTTATCATTTAGTTTTAACTCTTAGTTAATTAAATTGACATTTACCATGTCACTTTGAATTTTTATACTATATAGTTAATGAACTTAACATATAAATCCAAGAGACCCCCAAGTTGTTTATTATTAATATATATAACCTTATTTAATTCATTTGACAGAACCTTATATTTTTAGGAATAAAATAACAATTAATAATATAATATTTGTTTTAAAAACTATTTTAAGTCAATTTTGACACTATTTGGTAATTGATTTTTGTGAAAATAATAACAGGATGATTAGTTCTAAAAAAGTTAATTAAATAAATAATAAAATGTCATAGTAACCTAGAAAATTATTTTAATTCATAAAAAATCTCAAATTACATTTAATTGGGTATTTATAACATCAATTATGTCAATATTTCATTAATAAGATAATTACTGCATCATCATTGTGTCATAAATAAATTAAATTATTTATTTTTTAAAAATTACAAATAAAATACCATTATGTACGAAATATTTTTATATTTTTAATGAATATTTATAGTCGAATTTATATTATGTATAAACCTATATTAAAAATTATTTAGTTATTAAAATTTGATTTTAACTATTTTAACCCTTCTTTAAATAAATTAATAATAAATGTCCTAATCTAATCCATGTGGGCTTAAATGGTCATATGTTATTTCTAAGGTTGTTTTTGGTCGAATTACATTAATCCAATAGAATTAAGAAATGTTTTAGGATAATAATATTATCCTTTTTACCCTTAATTACCCTATTTACTTTTAACCGTGGTAAAAAAAGTAAAAAGTTACTATTCACCAAAAATTATTTTCATCTCATTGAACAAAATTTTACTTACTGACATCAACCGTGTCTCTCAGATTTTTGAAATTCCACTCACAGAAGTGGTAAAATTAAATTTTATGTAAATTTGCAAATTCTCCTAGGAGGTGGGTAAAAGACGGTGAAAAGTTCAATAAAATTTTTATATATCTAAAATTATTATAAAATTACTCCAATGAATTACATTGAACTTATATAGGTATTTTGTATCAATTTTTACCTAAAATAAATTTAAATAAAATAAATAATTATTTAAATAGAAATTCGGTTTTTAACTAGTAACCCAGTGTTTTCACTATTCATCAAAAATTGAAAGTTTCCAGAAAAATACCAAAATTTCACCCTAGGCTAATTTCGATATTCCAAATCCAAAAATGAAGTCCATTTTGAAAAATAAAATTTACAAAATTTCATAAAGTGGTTATTACTATTCATAATGGATAGTTTTAATAATATTTTAATAGCATATCGTTGTTTAGTGAAACTCGGTATTGCGTACGACGCAAGCTATCGAGGAAGGCCAAGGCTGCGTGTAAAAAAAAGCCAATATAGTGTTGTGTGTAGTGAAAGATTATTTTTATGAATTATATAACATAAAACTAAAATATTTCTCGTAAAAGTGTCGGGTGTTACATTCTACCCCCCTTAAAATGAATTTCACCCTCGAAATTCGTCGCTTTGTAACAAACAGATGATGATACCTCTCCCTCATCATATCCTCAAGCTCCCATGTAGCATCTTCTAATTTTTGGTTCCTCCATAAAACTTTCACCAAGCGAGTGGTCTTGTTTCGTAGGACTTTTTTGCTACGATCCAGAATCTCTATCGGCTGTTCTTCATAAGAAAGATCTTGCTCCAGCGGTACAACTTCTGAGCTGAGTACATGTGAAGGATCAGGTATGTACTTTCTCAGAAGAGATACATGGAACACATCGTGAACTTGAGAGAGATTTAGTGGAAGCGCCAATCGGTAAGCTACCTTCCCAACACGATCCAGTATTTCGAAAGGACCGATATATCTAGGGCTCAACTTCCCCTTCTTTCCAAATCTCATGACCCTCTTCCAGGGAGATATTCGTAAGAACACTTTATCACCCACTTCAAACTCTAGGTCTTTTCTTCGGTTGTCGGCATAACTTTTCTGATGACTCTGAGGTTCTCTTATGTGTTGTTGAATAGATCGGACCTTTTCTGCCATCTCATCAACAAGATCAGGTCCTAATAGCTTTCTTTCCCCAACTTCATCCCAGCAAGTTGGAGTCCTGCATTTCTTTCCATAGAGAGCTTCATAAGGAGCCATCTGAATACTTGAGTGAAAGCTATTATTATAATAAAATTACACCAAAGGTAGGTGTTGATCCCAACCACCTTTGAAATCCATAGAGCAAGCTCTCAACATATCTTCTAGATTTTGAATTGTCCTCTCAGACTGACCGTCTGTCTAAGGATGATAAGCAGTGCTGAAACTCAACTCTGTATCCAGAGTATGCTGAAGACTTCGCCAGAACATTGAGGTAAACCTTTGATCCCGATCAGATATAATAGAAAGTGGTACTCCATGCAATCTTACCACTTCCTTTACATATATCCTGGAAAGCTGATCCAGAGAGAAATCCTCTCTAATAGCAATGAAGTGTGCAGACTTTGTAAGACGATCAACTATGACCCAAATAACATTATTGCCTTTGGATGTTTTAGGAAGTCTGGTGAAAAAGTCCACAGTGATGTTTTCCTATTTCCATTCGGGTATGGGTAATGGTTGTAACATTCTCTTATACTTCTGTCTCTCAGCTTTAACTTGCTGACAAACCAAGCATCGAGAGACATATTCAGCAACATCTCTTTTCATGCCATCCCACCAGAAGTACTCTTTCAGGTCCCTATACATCTTCATGCTTCCAGGATGAATAGAGAATGAAGAACTACGAGCCTCATCCAGTAGCTCCTTCTTTAATTCTGGGATGGGAGGAACACAAACCCGATTCCTGAACTTTATTATCCGATCACAATCAAGGATGAATTCAGGAACATTTCTCACCTTCTTTTGTAACTTGGCATCTTCTTTCTGTGCCTCTTTAATCTTCACATGTATAGATGGTTGAACATTCATTTGAGAAAGATAAGATTTTTCCCCTTCCATTATAATTACAAGATCCATCCTTTGTAAATCCATAAATATTGGATCTTTTGTGATCCTCATCATGGATAAACTGGAATGGTCTTGTCGACTTAATGCATCTGCCACCTTGTTTGTTTTCCAAGGGTGGTAATGGATTGAGCAGTCGTAATCCTTAATCAGCTCCAACCATCTTCTTTGGCGCATATTCAACTCCTTTTGTGTGAATATATACTTTAAACTTTTATGATCAGTATAAATGTCACACCTTTCTCCATAAAGATAATTCCTCCAAATCTTTAATGAAAATATTACTGCAGCTAACTCCAAATCATTAGTTGGGTAATTTTTCTCATGTATTCTCAACTATCGTGAGGCATAAGCTATCACCATATCATTTTTCATAAGAACACACCCCAATCACTTCTTGGATGCATCACTGTAGATCACAAACCTTTCTCCCCTATAAGGCAGTGTGAGCACAGGTGCACTGGATAACCTTCTTTTCAAATCCTTGAAATTCTCATCACATTCCTCCGTCCAGACAAACTTAACTCCTTTCCGAGTCAACTTGGTGAGTGGATTAGATAATCGTGAAAAAAATTTCACAAAACATCGATAATATCCAGCCAAACCAAGAAAACTTCAGATCTCAGTTACTGTTGTTGGTCTCGACAATCTTTCGATAACCTCTGTTTTTTCTTGATCCACATATATCCCCTCTTTTGATATTACGTGACCCAAAAATGAAACTTTTTGAAGCCAATATTCACACTTTGTAAATTTGGCATAAAGCTTCTCCTTTCTCAGGGTCTTCAATATAATTCTCAAGTGATCTTCATGTTCTTCCTTGCTCTTTGAATATACAAGAATATCGTCTATAAAGACTACCACAAACTGATCAAGATAGTCTCTAAAGACTCTATTCATCCGATCCATGAAGATAGCAGGGGCATTAGTGAGAACAAACGACATCACTATAAATTCATAGTGTCCATACCTTGTACGAAAAGCCATCTTTGGTATATCCTCCCTTTTGACCCTTAATTGATGATACCTTGAACAAAGATCAATCTTGGAAAAGTATTGAGCTCCTCGTAGTTGGTCAAATAAGTCATCAATGCGCGGGAGAGGATATTTGTTCTTGATAGTGATCTTGTTAAGTTCTCGATAATCAATGTAGAGTCTCATTGATCCATCTTTCTTCTTAACAAACAGAACAGGTGCTCCCCAAGGTGACACAATAGGGCGTATGAACCCCTTATCAAGATTCTCTTGGAGTTTCTTATTCTATTCCTGCAACTCAATTGGGGCCATTCTATAAGGTGTCTTTGAAATAGGAAAAGCACCCGGTACGAGTTCTATTGAAAACTCAACTTCACGATTTGGTGGATGACCAGGCAATTCCTCTGGAAATATATCATCAAACTCCCGTACAACAGGAATATTCTTAATCGTGAGTTTCTCTCCAGCCATTTGAAATAAATAACCTTCATTTAGTGGAATCAAGACCCATAAGATGGAAGAAATTTACACTGGAAGGTTATGTTCATCCTTGCATCGATACACGATCATAGATTGATCTGGAATATAAAATGTGACTTTCCTTCTTTGGAAATTGATATGAGCTCCATATAAAGAAAGCCAATTCAGGCCAAGAATCACATCAAATTCAACTATAGGAAGGATCACAAGATTTTCAGGAAGCACTTTCCCACAAACATCAATCGGGGAAGAATTATAAACTTTTGATGCAACTGTTGTTCCATTAGGGGTTGTCACAGCTAGCTCAATATCTAATTGTTGAGGTAATACAATGATACCCTTAGAAAATTATTCATAAATAAAAGAGTGGGTGGATCCAGAATCAAATAAAACATTTTCTACTTTATAGTGGATAGTAAGTGTACCTTTAACCACTTCGTTATCGTACTCCACATCACTGATAGAAATTGCATGTGACTTTCCTTTGTCTTTAGCCTTAAGAGTTGGTTGATGTCGATCATCCTCATCAACCCTTGGATTTGGGTATTGATTGGAATAATGCCCCATCTCCTTGAATTTGTAACATTGAAGTGTAGGAGGTGCACTCTATGTAGCCTTTTCATTGTTTGCATCACTAGACATCTTCTTCCCATCATTGCGGCATTCAAATGACCGATGACCTTCATTTCCACATTTGAAACATTTACTTGTCCCTTTAAGACATCTACCTCTATGTTTCTTTCCACACTTTGAACATAAGGGAAAACTCATCTTCTTTTTAGTGTGCTCTTTAGATTTTCCTTTGAATTACATTTTCCTCTTCTTATCAAACCCATATGACTGATGGGTTACTCTAATATCCATCTCGACTTTGAGAGCACATCGAACGATTTCCTCGTAGCTATTGAAGTCCCTTATGGCTAACGCCCTTCGAAGACTTGGTTTTAATCCACTAAAGAATCGATCAATCTTACTCTCAGGTTGGATAATAATACCATAAGTGTACCTTGAAATTCTTGTAAAATTTTCTTCATAGGTACCAATAGATTCATCATCCTTTTTCTTTAGTTCAAGAAGTTATTTCTCCATCTTTTTTCAAAGAATACGAGGGAAGTACTTATTGAAAAATAAATTCTTGAACTCGTCCCATTCCATGGACTCAATTTCATCCCTTTGCCTCGTATTCTTAATAAGATTCCACCATTGATCAGCATCTCCTTCCAAACGATACATTGCTAGGATGACATTATCATGTTCAGAACATTGAAGAACTAAAAATATCTTTTCAGTAGTACTAATCCATTGTTCAGCAACTAATGGATCAGTAGACCCGCTGAATGAAGGTGGACGCTGCGTCATGAAGGATTCAACAGAATGTTGCTCCTTCCTTTTCTCGTTTGAAAGTCCTGCATGATTCATAGCTTGAGAAAGTTGTGTGAGCATGGATACAAGATTTTTCATTCCATTTCCCATAAAGTTTGGTTGCTCAGGGGGACAATCATTGCATTGCCCGTCACATTCCACATTAACACGGTTCCTTCGGGTTCCAGCCATTGACTAAAACCAAGAAGAATAGTGTGAGCAACACTAATTATAATAGGAAAAACACATAATTAAGAATAAAATTTCACACTTAAGGTCTTATCATAGGCTGTTCATGGCCATTTTTAAAACACTAAGATCGTGTTCTATGCTTAGACTTATCCTTAGGGTTCTTACTAAGGCTTTCACATCCTAGTTTCTAAAGGTTGACTATACCTTTCCTCTAATACCAACTATAATGACCCATACTTTACATACATTGTTAATACTTTAAAATTGAAGTACACTTATTACAACATATAACAAAACCACGAAAGGACCGTATAGGTATAGTGTCTTTAGAAACTGGGAAGCATAAACAACTGGTTCATAAAGCATCTACACTGTCTCCCATTTATTTCATCATATCTATAGTCCCTTTTGGCATATCTTACTTAATAACATTTTTCCTGACCTGGGGAAAGAAAACATACAAAATGGTGAGCTCAAATGCTCAGTAAGGGTAAAAAAACGAAATATCAATAACATCATATTCATAAGAACATAACATTTTGGAAATCTTAACCTGCAAAAGAAATCATAATTTCATACCATGGGATAAATCATAGAAGTGAAATGTAATCCCAATAATCATAACAAAAAACATGAAACTTTGTGGCATACACACATAATCATAGATAATCATTTCTTATTAGTCAAGACTCACTTCCAAGACTATCTTAGTGGACAAAGTCCATTTCTGAACCGAGTTCATTCCTCGTTTCATTCCTGTTTCACTGAACCAGTTTAACCTGCCGTTCCAGCCATGTCTATCTCATGAGATATAAAATCTTTACCCAATGAATTGGAGGGAGATATAGGTCCCACCCATCTCATAATGATACCATTCTTATGTGTGCCACAAAATCATACATCATTGCATAACCCATGTAATAAAAATGGGAATCTTAAACATCATGCCATCATAACATAATCTATATAAGATAAAAGGACATCAGAAAAATAATTCCATCATAACATAATCAAATAAATGTAAAAATAGGGATAGAAACCGAACCCTATATTATCTAAGATGGAAAATAATTTTGATAAAACACTTGAACTCCATTCTTGAGGAAAATATCCTTTCTACTTCAAAAACATTTTTCCTTTCTTAACATGTCATACAATTTTAGACTAAAAGAATTTGACTAAAAATAAACTTGAAAACTTGAAAAGGAATCTTCTTGGAAATAATTTTTTAAAAATCCATTCATGCCATATAAGTTAAATAAAACATTCTTCTCGTACTTTTGTCGAAAAAGTCATAAAGTACCTCGTATGAAAAATGACAAAAATTCATTTCATATCTTTTACTAAAACTCACCGAAGGGTAAAATTGGATTTAAACAATTGTAGGTGGATGGAAATAATATTACATATTGAGGAAACATAGATGTGGATGATAAAATAAACCCCAGTAAATTCCGAAGTATTAACAATCTCGGATAAAAATGAGATTGGAATATTTCCCTTACATTCGGTCCGGTTTGCTTCGTAAGTGTCCGAACCTCCTGTATAATGATTTAAACAATGTTATTGACTTATTCTATAATCATACATATTTTTATGATATCATATATGGTCATATTATTAGCTTCTTATTAGTAATATTTCATTACTACTTGTTATTCAGGTGTTTATTACTTTTTGTTCTTATGCGTGTTTTTGTTGAATAAATTCTTATTTTTCTTTTTAGGATATAGATACATCATTTCCATAATGGTATTAGTGTAATATATATCATATTAATTAATTCAATTCATTTATATAATCATTATTCAATGAAGATCAAGTAGAACGAGTCACATCACATCATGGAGACAGTATTTCATACGTACACACAAGCGATGATATCGTTCCCATGATCGTGGAATTGTATTAGAGTGTATGTATAATATTTTAGAATCAATATAACTTTACAATAATCATATATAGTCATTATTTACACCATTATACCCATCCAAGTAAGGTGGTGGTGGAAAATAGTTTACACCACGGCGTGGAGACGGTATTCCGTACGTACGCACGCACAGTGATTTCGTTTTCCGTAGGATGGATAGATGCTGAAATAGTGTTTTTTCATAATTATAATAACATATCATTATATGAGTGATACTGATGTTATTACTTCATAATGAAACAAATAAAGAAGAAGAATTGGAAGAAGAAATAAAGTTGAAAGAATCGGTAACAGACATTACCTCTTCTTTGAAGCCCTTCTTTGAGACCTCCTTTTAGGGCACTAAAATTGGTCTTTGAAGAAGACCAGGACCTCTAGGATGTTTCTAGTGAAGTGGAGAGGAGAAATGGGCTGGGGTTGGACGAGCTTGAAGGCTCAAAGTTGTGTGAGGAAGAGGGGGAGGAGGTTCCCTTTTATAAGGGAGGAGAGGGACACCTTTGGAATAACTAAAAATATTATTTTATTATAAATCCATATTCGGGTTTTAATAGCTCCAAATTGATTTATTTAGAATCTAAGGTGTGGATTGGTCGTAATCCTTTCATCCAATAGAATTTAGGAAAGTTTAGGTCATTATATTAACCTTATCTTTTGGTTTTAACTCTTAGTTAATTAGATTGACATTTACCATGTCACTTTGTATTTTTATATTATATAGTTAATAAACTTACCATATACATCCAAGAGACCCCCAAGTTTTTTATTATTAATATATATAACATTATCTAAGTCATTTGGACGAACATTAGATTTTTAGGAATAAAATAACAATTAATAATATAATATTTGTTTTAAAAACTATTTTATTTCAATTTTGACACTATTTGGTAATTGATTTTTGTGAAAATCATAACAGAATGATTAGTTCGAAAAAAGTTAATTAAATCAATAATAAAATGTCATATTAACCTATGAAATTATTTTAATTCATAAAAAGTCTCAAATTACATTTATTTGGGTACTTATAACATCAATTATGTCAATATTTCATTAATAAGATAATTAATGTATCATCATTGTGTCATATATAAATTATATTATTTATTGTCTAAAAATTACAAATAAAATACGATTATGTAGGAAAGCTTTTTATATTTCTAATGAATATTTATATTCAAGTTTATCTTATGTATAAACCTATATTAAAAATTATTTAGTTATTAAACTTCGATTTTAACTATTTTAACCCTTCTTTAAATAAATAAATAATAAATGTCCTAATCTAATCCAAGTGGGACTAAATGGTCATATTTTATTTCTAAGGTTGTTTTTTGGTCGAATTACACTTATCCAATAGAATTAGGACATGTGTTATGGTAATAATAATATCATTTTTACCCTTAATTACCCTATTTACTTTTAACCGTGGTAAAAAATGTAAAAAGTTACTATTCACCAAAAATTATTTTCATCTCATTGAACCACATTTTACTTACTGACATCAACTGTGTCTCTCGTATTTTTGAAATTCCACTCACAGAAGCGGTAAAATTAAGTTATATGTAAATTTGCAAATTCTCCTAGGAGGTGGGTAAAAGACGGTGAAAAGTTCAATAAAATTTTTATATATCTAAAATTATTATAAAATTACTCCAATGAATTACATTGAACTTATATAGGTATTATGTATCAATTTTGACCTAAAATAAATTTAAATAAAATAACTAATTATTTAAATAAAAATTCGGTTTTTAAATAGTAACCCAGTGTTTTCACTATTCATCAAAAATTGAAAGTTTCCATAAAAATACCAAAATTTCACCCTAGGCTAATTTCGATATTCCGAATCCAAAAATGAAGTCCATTTTGAAAAATAAAATTTACAAAATTTCAGAAAGTGGTTATTACTATTCATAACGGCTAGTTTTAATAATATTTTAATAGCATATCGTTGTTTAGTGAAACTCGGTATTGTGTACGACGCAAGCTATCCAGGAAGGCCGCGGTTGCATGTAAAGCAAGCCAAGCTAGTGTTGTGTGTAGTGAAAGATTCATTTGATGATTTATATAACATAAAAACAAAATATTTCTCATAAAAGTATCGGGTGTTACAATAGTAGTCTCCAATTGTCATCATATGTTTATTTAGATTAGTAGAATCAATCCTACTTGAGTGAACCAGACCTTCCCCCCCACAATATTACTAGTGTATTAGTTCTACTCTACCCATCAAGTCACCTAGGATTCCCATTATAGTGACCATGGTTTTACTTACATTCATTTTACATAATTATAAATATAGACAACATAAAATCAATACACATAGAGGATCAAAAGGTTTATTTCCTTTTACAAAGTTGTACCATACATAAATTTTACAACATAGAAATAAATATTTATTTAATTCTTTCTTCTATAGATAATTATTGTCCCTTTTATTATCATTATTAAAAGTATTCACCTATGGATATACATAAAATATCGATGTGATAAAATACTAGTAAGGGTATCTGTAATAACATGAATCAATAAAAGATGTGGTAAGAATATTCATTATAATTATAACATAAGAATATGATCATAATCTGGAGGGGAAACATTAAGATAATACATGGAATGTAAAAATGCATAAAAAATGAAACATCACGTCATTATGGTAACTAGTTTACATATTTTTGTACAATTATAGCATCATGTGAACACAAATTTTACATTACTCTTGATGTTCTCCACATTACACAATGCATTAGAGCACTATATAATTACAAGTTCACCTGTCACATCATAACTTTTAAAATATCAATCCTAACACATAGAACATATATCAATATTTAACATTAAAAAACACATGGAATGGAATTAGTTTCACATCATAAACAGTATATTCATAAACATCGGGTTCCCAAATAAAAAATGGAAAATTATACCTAATACAAGCACCATCATTGATGAGTGGGAAGTAAAATGTGTGTTTTCAAAATAATTGTACATTTTGAAAACATTTTGTTTGACATAAACATCAGTTGAAAACATGTATATCCTAGAAAAGGTATGGTGATGAGGAATAAATTATTTATAGGGAAATATCATACTGAAATTTGGGTGAAATTTTGAAAACAAAAGAAGGAGAGTTGGGTTCAAGATTTCCCCTTACCGTATTTTTGAACAGATACATTACATTAATTTCATGTATAATAAGATTATATTCAATAATTAACATTTAAAGAACCTTATAAAAATGTTATTGATTCATTAGGGTATTATTATGTTATTTTTTGGGCTTTTAGATGAGTTAGAGTGTTTAAATTCATTATTCAGGAGTGTTCCTTTTCATAGTTTTCTTGAATGGTTCAATTGTTCACACGGATTGAAGTCCATATAAAACATGTATAAATAGCCAGGATTTCTATTAAATTTTTTAAATGGTATTAAAGGATTTTAAATTATCTTATAAATAATTTGTTTATATATCATGAGGATAAATCAATAGATGAAATTTAATGATGATATTTTGAGGTTAATTTGAGCGGTTTTTGGATCACAATGAACATGATTTGTTTTATCTTTTATTACTATGTATAAAAGTTACTTCAATAGAATAAATGTGGTTAAAAAAATATTAAAATATTTTTTCAACCATTTAATGGTTTTATTGAGAGCATTGAAGGTTTTGATGGAAAATGATGGTGCATCACCCACGATATTGGTACATTGACACATCAAGGGAAATGATTTAATTTTTAATAAATAAAAAAGAGATATGGAGGATTTCAATAAATAATATTACATTAACATGATATCATACCATTATATAAATGATAATAGAGTTATAATGAAATTTGGATAAGTGAAGCTGAAGATAAGTGAAGAAAATAAATGAAATTGCAATGGAATTTGAAAGAAAATAGGGAGAAATTACCTCTTGAATAATTCTCTTGAGATCCTCGACATGGAACCTTGGATTGGTCATTGGATGAGACCAAGAGATCATGGACGTGAGGGAGAGGCCAAGGAATAATTTTGGGTAAAATTTGGACAAGTATTGATGCTTGATGGGTGTGAGGAGAAAAGGGTGAGAGGGGTGGTATTTATAGTAGAGGGGAGGAGTATTACCTTAATATGTAATTCATTAGTTTATTAATTTTCCTCAAGAAAATCAAAAGTGATGAATGAATGAATAAATATAGTAATTATGAAATGTGATATCTAAACGATAGCTATTTACATCATCCACAACTCAAGCATGATGCTGAAATAAATTTATTACCATATTTTGTAAATTATCGACTCTCACTATTCATAAAATATAAAAGTATTTCAGAAAAATCTCAAAACATAACTTTGAACATTTTTAAATGCGTGAAATTAAAAAATGAAATCCATTTTAGGAAAATAATTTTCTAAATATGAGTAATTTAATTTTTTATTTATATCATAATTTATACAGATTCTAAAATTAAAATAGTTTTCCTAGGACATTGAAAAATTAATTAAGGTCTCATATAATTGTCATGTATTCTTAAGAAACAAAGTCCTTATTTATGATTAAATATTCTGTAAATAAATTTTATTTTAATTTATTATATTCATTATTGAATTTTCATTTCTCACAAAATACCGTTAATATAATAAAGTTATATCATAATGTAACTTATAGGATGGATAAGTGTTATTTACACAACCATTGGTATGTTCCTATTCGCATTTCCAATTTATTATTCATAAGGTTCATATTACTATTCATAGTGGTAACATTACTATTCATAAGGGTATGTTACTATTCACTAACAATTATGTTTGACCTATTAGACTCCAAACATCTTACTGATCGTAACCGTGTATGTTATATTTTCAAAATTCAAATCACCAAAGTGGAAAATTATGCATATTGGTCACATAGAATTTATTAGTTCATTTAAGAATGATGTGGAATTGTGTTTTCTAATGTGATTTTATGTGATTTTTATCAATGTGATAATTATAAGAGTTGAATTCAATTGATAAAACTTTTGGTTGTTATATTCTTCCCCCTTTTGAAATTTCACCCTCAAAATTTCATTTTACATAAACAAGTGAGGGTACATCTCCTTTTTTCCCTCCTATAGTTTCCATGTTACTTATTTATACTTATGGTTCCCTTATAACACATTTACATGGTGGGTTGTATTGTTTCATAGAACCTTATCTCTCTTGTCCTAAATCATTACTGATTTCTCATCAAAAGAGATACCATCTTGAAGATTTTCCACCTATGAGTTCATTACATGTGAGGAATTTTTATAAATTTAATCAGGAGTGATAATTGAGACACATCATGAACATGACCCATATTCTCTGGAAGTCCAAGATGACATGACATGATGCTTTTGCGATTTAGGATCTCAATGGAAACAAAATACCAGGGGATTTTTTCCCTTTCCTTCCAAACACAATGACTCTCTTTTATGGTGATATTTGAAGGAAGAATATATCTCCATCATCAAACTCCATGTCCCTTCGATGTTTATCAACATAGATATTTTTTGGAATTTTAAATGATATGATATGATTTCATAAGACAATAATCATCAATATCATATCCTGCAAAATGTCATGTCCAAGTATATTTCTTTTTCCAACTTCATCCCAATATGTTAGAGTTCAAAATCTCTTTCCATACATAGCTTCAAATGGAGGAATTTGAATACTTGACTGGAAGCTGTTTTGGTTTGAGAACAAAACCGGTGGGGGAATATGATCCCATCCACCCTTGAATTATAGTGAGTAGGCTCTTAGCATATCAATGAGTGTCTGAATAGTCTTTTCGTATTGGAAATCATTTTTGTGGTGATATGTCGTGATGAAATTCAATTCAGTACTCATGTAATGTTAGAGACTCCTCTAGAATATAGATGTGATCCATTGATCACAATTATATGTAATCAAGAGTGGATCCCCATGCTGTCTCACCACATCCTTCACATATATCACATAATGTTTCTTAGGAAATAGATCTTCCCTAATAAAAATAAAATGTGCAGTCATAGTGAGTATGTCCACTACAACCCATGTGAGATTATTTCGTTTGGATGTCTTTAGAAGAACTATGAAAAAGTACATGGTGAGATTTTACCATTTTTATATGGGTATAGGAAAATGATGCATCATCCATTTTGACATTTTTCACTCTTCAATAACATTATGATTTCTCAATCATATTGATAAATATTATGCAGTATCCTTCTTTATGTTATCCCACCATAATTATTCTGAGAAATAATTGTGCATACTAGTGCTACCATAAGGAATAGAGTAGGTTGAGCTATGTGCATTGTAAAATAGACCCTAATTTATATCTGGTGATGAAGGCACAAAAATTTGCAATCCAAACTGACTCACATGATCATCGTTGATATGGAACTATTGAATCATCCATTCCATTACTCCGTTTACCTTCTTCTATAACATTGTATCATCACTTTGTTCCTCCTTAGTCTTCATATTGATAGATGGATGGGAAATAATTTGGTAAAGTTAATATTTATTCTCTTCCATTATGATTTCCAAATTCATCCTTTTCATATCCATGAAGATAGGGTATTTCTCAATCTACGTTATGTATAAAGCAGC
The DNA here is from genome assembly GCA_963277665.1 of Viscum album. Taxonomy (NCBI): domain Eukaryota; kingdom Viridiplantae; phylum Streptophyta; class Magnoliopsida; order Santalales; family Viscaceae; genus Viscum; species Viscum album. Next base: position 538,423,705 of record OY728130.1, on the reverse strand, counting down.
ATGTAATTTTCTTCTAGGAGAATAGAATTTCATTTTTGCCTTTCAAGGATGATAGGAAATAGACAAATCTTAGTCTTTGACTAGATCTTAAAATATATGTTAAAGCATATTGATATCATATTGTTTGAATATATACATTAGGATCTTGTTATTATTAAATATGTCACACTTCTCAACATTGAGGTACTTCCACTAGATTTTCTAGGCAAAACTCACAACTACTTGCTATAGATCATGGATCAAGTATTTCTTTCTCAGGGATGATCAACTATCATGATGCATAGGCTATCAAATTTTATTTTTCATTAGTACACATCCCAAGACATTCTTGGTAGAACCACTTTATACCACAAACCATTCTCTACGTTTCGGTAATGTGTGTATAAGTGCAGTGATCTACCTTTTCTTTAGCTATATGAAGCTTTATTCAAATTCTTCCATCCAAAAATACTTTCGTAGACCTTTCCCTGTTAATATAGTTATTGGGATTTACAATCATAAGAAATTACTCACAAAACATTTGTGACACCATACTAATAAAAAATATATGGATTTGTATGACACTAGTGGATCCATGCCATTCCTCAAATGCCTTTGTTTTTTATGGGACCATAGAAATTCTATTAATTGTGATCACATGTCCCAAAAACCTAACATGCTTCATCCAAAAGTCACTCATGTTTAAAATGGCATACAACATATACTTTATCAATGTCCCCAACACAAGCCTTATATGTTCTTCATTTTCCTCCTTGATCATGGAGTATATGAAAAAATATTTGATAAAAAATACCACATATTTGTCAAGATAATCACTAAGGAATCTATTAATAAAATCCATTATGATTGTAGGGGAAATAGTAAGTCTGAATGGAATCACCATAAACTCATAGTGCCCATAATTTTTATGGAAGGAGGACTGCTAAATAAATTATTTTTTCACCTTTTTCTGATGATATCAAGAATGTAGTTTCAACTTGGAGTAGCTTTGTGCTCCTCGTAACTGATTGAACAATTCATCAATCATAGGAAGAGTATTATTCATTATGTTGATCTGGTTGACATACCAATAATCAATACACAACTGTATTTATCTATCCTTTTTATTGACAATGAGAAATGGTGCACCCCGTGGTGATTCACTAGGGCATACAGACCCTTTTTACAAAATTTCTTGAAGATGCTTCTTTAACTCATCTAATTTTGAAGGATCTATCCTATGGGAACACATTGAGATAGAAGTTTCTTATGATATGATTTTTTTTAGAACTATACCTCTTGATCCGGTGGAATTATAGGTAACTCTTTAGGAAATACATCAGTATATTCCATCACAATGGGAATTTCCCCTTGATGGGTAACCTCCATTGACTCAACCATTTGTGCGAGGTATGCCTCTTCATAGGGAATAAAAACCCACACAATTAAATAATTTTTTAAATGAGATTCATGATATTAAATGAATTTTTAGAGGATCATGAGATGGCTCAGAATATGAAAATATATTTCTTATTTCCTGACTATTGATATGTTCCCTCTATAGACAGATCCAATCCATTACCATTATAGCATCGAATTCCACCAAGGTATGTATCATAAGAATAAATAGAAGAATCTTCTCATATACACCAATATGAGTACATTTAAACACATATGATGCAATGATTTCACCACTTTGTGTTTTTACAGATATCTCTACTTAATGGTTTTGGGGCTTCAATTCTATAGTCCAAGAAAACATTCATGATATAAAGGAATGAATACATGAAGAATCAAATAAGGATTTTTTCATTCATTAGTAAATAGTATGTGTACTTGTATGAAATCTTTTTCTTATTTTTATTCCATAGTAGTGATTTAATATTTCTTCCCTTGTTCATTTGATTATTTGGATGCTGATGCTGATTACCCTCGATGACATGAGGTTTAGTGCACTAGCATGCATAGTTCCATTTCTCCCTACATTTTTAGAATTGGACCACGAGAGGAGCTCTCACTATTGGAAAGGGTACTTTTCCCAACACTTGTATACCAACGGTTCAATGTACCATTGATATATGTTTTATTTACCAATGGTTTTCATAAACCGTTGGTAAAGACCTTGAACAAGTGACTTTTCCCAATGGTTTTATGAAACCATTGGGAAAAGTGGGGAAAAAATCACTTCTCCCAATAGTTTGAGGAAACCGTTGGGAAAGATGGGGAAAAAGTTAGTTTTCCCAATGGTTTCATAAAACTGTTGGGAATGATTGAGTTTTCCCAACGGTTTTTAAAATCCTTTCGAAAAATAGCCCCAAATTCTCCAAAAGAAAGCAACGGCCTCCCCACGATTCCAGAACCCTTCCGCTGGTCTCCAGAAGCGATTCCTTGGCAGAAGCACTTCTGAATCCCAACCTCTTCCATCGGATCAGTAGATACCAGGTTAGAATCCTTCCATATTTTATCAAGGATATAGTTCCACCTCTTATAAAACATATCCTTCTATTCTCAATGATTTCGTTATTCCCAATTTTTAGGGTTTTTGTAAAATTTTATGATTGATCCACTAATTGTGTACTCAAATCCCTATATCGGTGTATATTCAATTAATGTTTTCATTACACATTTACATTTATAAGGACATTTTGTCTCTTTATTGTGTTCTAATTTTGGAGATTCATAGTTTTTTTAATCTGCTTCAAATATTATAGATCCATGTATATGAACTAATAAGAAATTGATTGTAATATTTATTGATATTATTTCATGGAAATCACTCCTTTCATTAAGATCATTCTAAACATGATGATCTTGTTCATCTTAATTTTTGTACGCTATGTGTATTACATAACAAGTATGTATCATGTTTCTTTCAATATATATATATATATATATAATGACACACTGTTCACTTATCCTTTGCACAATAGAACATATAGAGTATCTTCTTGAACTTTTCCAAATAGTATGTGGTCCCTAATTAGTACTTCTTCCTTCTTCATGAAACTAATTCACAGAATGTCAAATTCGCAATATTAGTGAATATTAATTTTTCTAATATAACCATTAATCATTCTTCCTTTGACATCATACATGTGTTATTCAATCTCCTTTTTAAAACACAATGACCATTTTCACTTATTTGGGGTACCTCAAAATGCTTGGGAAAATAAGAAAAATGCATGTATTGAATCGTGTTTCTCATATGGTTTCATGGATACAAGTTCATCTCGAAAATCATGACTGTGTGGTTCAAATATCATGGGGACAATGAGATTATTATTCTTCACACAAATGTAGTTTTTTTCTACAACTATGTGTTTTTGTTTTCACTTTTGATTTGGACGAAAGGGGAGCTTTGTGGTCATTAATCATGGTTGTGGGTGGTCATTTAGGATTTAAGATAGTATGAATTCATTTTACTTGATATATCCAATATTATTATTTATTTATGTTCAATTTTATTATCTTTAAAAAGTGATGTTATTTAATAAGTTGTTATTAATGGTTGTAATAATGAAGATATGGTATAAGGGATAATATGGTGTGTATAAGGGTTCACATGGTGTGTATAATGGTTGATGTGGTATTAGTGAACTCAAGTCATTAATTTAAGCCTTCATTCTCACTAGCATGTAAGAAATTGAATGATGTAAACCCATCCTCACATGATTTCTTACCTGAGATAGTGTCCAATATATGGAATACGGGCTTTTGAATTCATCAGTTAACCAGGATCATATATTCCATTTCCCCCAAGATGACTGTACTAATATAACTTTAGGGTAAACTAAATATGGTCATCATTGTACGTTGTATATTATGTGTCCTTCTTGGCCAATACTCACTTTTATGAGGGTGGGGTGCTTTTCACTACCCATTCTGGCATGTGTAGACAGCCATAAAAATGTTAGATAAGTCACAATATTAATTCAGTAATGTTGTTAACATTGACATACTTTATTAAGAATTTCAAATATAAAAATAAATGTTTTTGTCTATACTTAATGAAATTAAATCTTTTTACAGGACATGAACAACCTATTAGTGTAGAAGCATAAAATTTATTCACCCATGGGGAGCGCTTGACTTGGGGAAGTAATTGGGAAATGAAAGGTATGGCCAGGTGTCAAGAATGAGTTATTGAACATGAGTGAATGATTTGGGATGCCTATAACACATGATGGGACCTGAGGCATGTGCCTCTTATAGACCGAATGAAAATGAATATAAATAAATTTTAATTTAATTTATGAGTACTTGTTCTTTACATTATTTTAATATTTCACTACATCGACTAGAAACTTCTTCCTTTATCATTTACTTAAATGTATTTTCTATTAAAGTTAAATCCTAATGAATTGTTTATGACAAAATGACTTATATAAATAATTTTTACAGAATGGACAGAAGTTGTATGAATGAAACCGATCGGATCTCAAGCGATTTTCAAAACAATTTGGAGAGCTTTATAGATTTTTCATTTCACAATGATTCAGATAGTGGTCGCATACACTGCCCATGTTCTAATTGTGTTGGTAGACCTTGGTTGAGCTGTGAAGAATTCAGCTACCACATAACCAAAAATGGTTTTCAAGCAAACTACTTTGTGTGGTAACACAATGCGGAGAAAATGAAATCTCAAATTGGTGATGATCGAAATGAAAAGACTAGAATGGAGAATTTGTTAGATGATCAGTTTCTGTTTATTCGTCATCATGAAAAAGAAAGGATTTCGAATTAAGAAGACTTCGATATGAGCACAGGTGATGCATCTAGTGAAAATGATGATATTGATAGGGTGAACAAATTGAATCATGCTGCCACGACTCCAGTATATCGACAATGCGATAAAATGAAAAAGCATGAATTTTTAATCTGATTGTTTCATGGGAAAACTATGTATGGGATTTCTAATACAATAATCAATTACATTCTTACACTCTTGAAGGATTTACATCTAGATGATGAAGATATTCCCTCAAACTACTATATGGCATGGAAGTTAGTTGAGGAACATGGATTTTTAAGAAACAAAATTAATGCTTTCTCGAAAGATTGAAGTTTATTCTGGGATGAAACTGTTGAATGGAATTGTTGTATAAAATGTGGCACATCCCGCTGGAAGTCAAAATATGATGGAACACCATCCTGTGTTCCACAAAAAGTAATGTGGCACACTACTAGAAAAACAGGTATTTGCGACGGGACATTTGCGACGGGATCCCGTCGCAAATGGCTTTTTGCGATGGGGCCCCGTCGCAAATGGCCCGTTGCTGAAAACGGCGTCGCAACAACACTTATTTACGACGGGCCCGTCGCTAAAGCCTTTTTTTGCGACGGTTATTCTCCCCGACAAAAATAGTACTCCGTATATTTGTAAAAAACTTTTAAAATAGTTTTTGCGACGGGTCCCGTCGCAAATACCTTTTGCGACGGGACCCGTCGCAAAAACTATTTTTTTAAAAAAAATAAAAAACTATTAATAAATTATTTTAATGGATATAATAATACTATTATTTGCGACGGGCATAATATCCCGTCGCAAATACTATAAAAAAAATAAAAAAAATAAATTATTAATAAATTATTTTAATTAATATAATAATAGAATTATAATTCACAAATAAAAATAATAAATTATTTTAATTAATATAATAATAATAGAATTATAACTCAAAAATAAACAATAATAGAATATTAATAAATGATTTAATTAATATAATAATATTAGAATTATAATTATAATTCATAAATAAAAAATATATTAATAAGTTATTTTAATTAATATAAAAATAATAGAATTATTTTACATTCAAATATTTAAATAATTCAAGTATTAGAAAAAAATATAATTAAATTTTAATATTATAAAATTTTAATATATATATATAATTTAATATTATAAAATATAAATAATATTATTATTCATATTAATATTGTTATTTAAAAATATAATATTATTAATATTTTATAATGAGACAGAAACTACGAATAGAAAAAAAATCATATTTTGATTTCACAAATTTTATAACATAAATACAAACTCTAATCTAAAGGAGGGGGGGAGGTGGGGGATCTGCAGATGGTGGTGGAGGAAACTCCATCCCTAAAGAATGAGTGAGTCGGCGCATGTACTCCATCTGCTCCTGATGCTGCTGCTGCCACCGACTCGTCTGCTCCTCGTACAGCTGCTGCTGGCGTCGACGCTCTCCTCGTGCTGCTGACACATCTGCTCCTGCTCCTGTCGGAGACTCTCTATCAGTACAGTCTGAGATCGCAACTGATCCTCATACTGTGTAGTAGAAGAAGATACACGAGCTCCTCTCGAGCTGGACGCCGACATCGCAGCACTGCCATAATAATCTCCGGGATTCAGTCGAGAGCCGATACCAACTACCCGGCCCTTCTCGAAGGCATACTGGGTGGCCTGCATCCATGCCACCTCATCAAAATGATGGGCAGTGGTCTGATCTGATGACTCGTCCTGACTCTCAGGCCGGGCCTGTGACGCTGCGACCTCATATGACTCCTATAGTTGCAATTTAAAATTAAAATTGTGAATATATTAAATGCAGTTAATTTTTAAACTTGAAAACAAATAATACTGACTGCGATGTGATGCTGACGATCACCTCTGAGCTCCCCAGTAGCAGGATCACTATACATCCTCCGATATACGTCGTACTCTGTAATATCGGGGCGCTCGACAGCCTATAAGAATAAAAAATAAACTGTTAATATTTATAATTATATTAAATATTTATAAATAATGTACGTACCAGATGCTGTCTATGAGTACTGAGAGAACGACTCCCAGCTCGATGAGTCACCTCCTGTCTCCCCCGATTCTGCCTCCCCACCGATGATCTCCTCTGAAAGGCACCACTCAACCAGTGCGCACATAATCCATCCCATACATGGGATGAAATGTACTCTGGTCGGTGTGCTCTACATGACTCATCAAAACCTGACACTCCTGCTTTCTTCATCGAAACTTTTCTTAAATTGTGAAAAAATTGACGAAGTCGATCTCGCATGGCCACCTCCCATGCCTCGTGGATGGCGTCACGCATGGTATCCTCGATCGGATACCATAAACCCTACAAATAAATCAAAATATCAAGTTAGAAATGAAATAATTTTCAAAATAAAAATTATTTATTTACGTACGTACCAACCAATGGCTGAACATGGCCTGCTGCACATCAATGGGAATCTACTCCCATGTGGTCCACGGCTGAGAGAAATAGTTTCGCAAAATAGCGCTGCCCTGTCCGACTGCTATATGCGGAAAACTGAAAAAATAATAAACATTTATTATGAGAATAGATTAATGAAATCTTAGTCAAATCCACAGGTTATCACACAGGTTATCACACCTCCGTGTGCGTGGATCAAACCCAAGACGTGGACGTCGCTCAGGGACGGGGTCAGGATTCATCAATCGTGCAAAACCGCGCCCCCTCCGCGTACTCCCTGGAGCGCCTGTAGGCTGAGGGTCATCTGTCAACAACTCATCCGCATCGAAAGTCAGATCAGCATTCGCCAACTCACGAAATGTGGCATCGTCCATCTGAAACAGAAAATGTTAATTTTAGCAAATAATTGATAATTACTATTATATATACATATATACATATTATGATTGTATATAAATACCATGTAATGCTATCAGTGTTCATCTTCATCATCATCTTCATATATGTCAATGTCATCTTCATATTCCTCCTCAACATCATCGATATCCATTCGAGTTACAGTTGCTTCATCTCTTACCATTTAAAATTAATATGTGACATCATTAACATCATCGTCATCACCGAATCTTAAATGTGGGGTGTCGTCATTGATACTCATGTCTCTTTGTAAAAAAGATTGATTTTGAGTACTCTCTTGAAAAACTTCAATTCTTTGCACATCAGTGAAAGAACATTCACTTTGACTAAACTGATTGTCTCAAATTTTGTTTTTTATTACACTCCACCAATCAGTCAAGTCTCTTGATGTTGCACAGTACTTTGCGTAATAAACTTGATATGCCTGTTGAGCCAATAAGAATGGTTCATTTACTGTGAGAACACTTTTACATTTAATATCGATGATTCCATGAGTCAGATGAACACGCATGCCTCTCTCTGTATCCAACCACCGACATTTGAACATGGTTATGTAATGTTGTCCAAGATAACAGAGTTCAATGATTTCATCAAGTATGACATAAAAGTTAACTTCATTTTCTCGATGATGAGATCCTCTCAAGCTAACTCCACTGTTCATTGTTTTTTTCGATTGCCCATATGCATGTGTGTGGAATCAAAATCCATTCACCACATATGCATTATAAGTTTTAACAAGTTTGGAAGGTGGGTTACTCAATAAACACAGCTGTTTGTCAATTTTATCAGCATGTCGAGACACCTGAAAATTTGTGAAATAATTATCAATATAATAAACTATACATTGAATGAGTTTCTAAAAGATACAGAATTTATGTTACCAGTTTTTGAAACCACTGAGAGAAATTTTTCAGTCGACGTTCTTCGAGAGCAGCTGCTGTAATTTGTGGAATTTGTTTCTTGATATGATTATCATACAACCTATAAAAAACAAAGTTATTTACTGTAACATAAATGATAGAATAAGTGATATAAACACTTACAGTACAACTGATGTCATCTCTTCACAGTTGAGCAGAACATACGTATGAGCTCTCTGATGTTCATCATCTGAAAGCTAGCGTTCATAAACTCCACCAAAACCAAGCTCTGACTGGTTGAAAACAGATAATTGATTGTCGATTTCATCAATATTCCTCTTGTTCCATCCCATTCAGTTGTGTTTTGAAGGATACTCAGATTCAAAATAATGGGAGCAGAAAAAAGATATTTCCTCTTGCAAATAAGCTTCTGCAATAGATCCTTCAACAGATGCTTTGTTACGTACTTTTCTTTTCAATTTTTGCTTGAATCTTTCAAATGGGTACATCCATCGAAACTGTACCGGATCTCCACATTTGGCTTCATATGGCAAATGTAACATCAAATGTTCCATTGAGTCGAAGAAAGACGGAGGAAATATTTTTTCCAGTTTACATATACTTACAACAACATCTTTTTCAAGTTTTCCTAGAGCATCATAATCTGCCGTAGCCGCACAAATTTCCCGAAAAAAATGAGACATGTCTGTTATGGAATCCCAAATCACATAATTCAACAGACCTCTTAATCCAATGGGTAGAAGTCTCTCCATTATAACATGACAATCATGACTTTTTAATCCAGTAATATGACCATTCTTTACACATCTACCCAAATTGGAAGCACAACCATCTAGAAGTCTCAAATCTGCAATCCACTGACAAAATAATAAACGGTTTTCTTTAGACAGTGTATAAGCTGCTTTTGGTTTCAGGAACCTATCTGTTCTGACATTCTCAAATAGTTCCAATTCTGGATGCCTGCAAATTTGGGCAAGATCTAAACGTGCATTTACATTGTCTTTTCTCTTTCCTGGCGTATCCAAAACTGTATGAAACAAATTATCAAAACAGTTCTTCTCAATATGCATGACATCTAACATGTGTCGGACCAACAGATCAGACCAATATGGCAAATCCCAAAATATGCTACGTTTAATCCAATTGTGTTCTTTCCCAAAACCAGAAATCTTCTGTTGGTTTATTGTGGGACCAAAAGTGATGGGAGGTAATGAAAATACAACTGATTTTAACTCCGAACCTGATAGCATTTTTGGAGGTCCATCCCTTTCAACTGTTCCTTTTCTGAAATGAGATTTGTTTCTGCGAAAAGGATGATCAGCTGGAAGAAATCTGCGATGACAGTCAAAATAACAAGGTTTCTTTCCATGAATGAGCATAAATGCTTTGTTCTCTCCCATATAGTAAGGACCTGATTTCTGACCATGTGTACTCCATCCAGATAACATCCCATAAGCCGGGAAGTCACTTATTGTCCACATCAATGCTGCTCTCAGTATGAAATTCTGTTTCGTTGCAACATCATATGTACTGACACCAGTACTCCATAATAAATTTAATTCATCAATCAATGGCTTCAAATAAACATCAATATTTTTCTTCGGATGTCCTGGAATTAGTAAAGTCAAAAAGATATATGGCTCCTTCATCAACATCCATGGAGGTAAATTGTACGGAGTTAAAAAATAGGCCAACATGAATATTGACTACCATAAGATCCAAACGGTCAGAAACCATCAGTGGAAACGCCCAGTCGAACATTTCTAGCTTCTAAAGAAAAGGATGGATGCACTCTATCAAAATGTTTCCATGAATCACCATCGGCTGGATGATTCAAGCTTTTATCGGTTGTAATATTCTCTTTATGCCATGAAATCATTGTCGTTGTATTCTTAGACATGAATAAACGCTGATGTCTGGATGTAAGCAGAAAATATCTCAACTGTTTTACAAGAATCAAACCAGACTTCCCGTGTTGTCCTTCTTTATATCTCAGTTTCCCACATGTGGGACAACTATCCAACGACTCATTTTCCCCAGAATATAAAATGCAGTCATTTGAACATGCATGAATCTTTTGACAAGTAAGTCCCAAATTTCGAACCATCCTCTTACTCTCATAGAAAGTTGCAGGTAAAACATTTCGTTCGGGTAACAATGTTTTCAGCAAAGAAAATATCTGGTCAAAACAGGTGTTTGAAATTCCATTATCTGATTTGATAGCCATAAATTTTGAAACTGCTTCTAATTTTCTTATCTTGCAGCCAGGATATAATGCATCCTCAACAGACTTCAACAACTCATAAAATTCAGATGGTGCCAACTCAGGATTTGAAGATATATCAGCCGGAGTTTCTGTATGTTGAACAGATGAACCTGCAACATCATGTACTAAATCTTGAAACCGAGATGGATCCAGAATCAAGTTGGTATCACCTGCTCTGGAACTGCGTTCACCATGTTGATACCAAAAAACATAATCTGGTTGAAAACCAAAACGCAAGAGATGTTCTCCCACTTTGTCAAACGTGTCAAATGTTCTCAATGCACATTTTCTGCAAGGGCATTTTATTTTGCCTTCTGAAACAAATTCTGTATTTGATGCCGCGAATGATAAAAAAGTCTCCACACCCTCTACATATACTGGATTTAAACCAGAACCATTTGGATTTCTACGTTGATTTATCCATATGCGGTCACCTAATAATGATTGTTGACGACCTCGTTGTTCTATATTTCTCTATAAAATATAAAAGCATTACTGGTTTTGAATAATTTGTTAGAAAAAACACTCAAGCTAGGATAATTATAGAGTTTAGATCATACACGACTAAAGCAAACTTTTTATTGAGATAGACCTAAAAATTGACCCTTTAAGAATTAAATATGTTGAGAATAAAGAAAAACATGTTACAAATATTGATAATTTTAATATTATATAAATTTTTTATTATTTTCATAGTACTAATATTATTGGTAATTATTACAAATTATTGGTAATTATTGGTAACTATCGGTAATTATTGGTAATTATTACTAATTATTGGTAAGTATTACTAATTATTGGTAATTATTACTAATTATTGTTAATTATTACTAATTATTGGTAATTATTACTAATTATTGGTAATTATTACTAATTATTGGCAATTATTACTAATTATTACTAATTATTACTAATTATTGGTAATTATTGTTAATTAATACTAATTATTGGTAATTAATACTAATTATTGGTAATTAATACTAATTATTGGTAATTAATACTAATTATTGGTAATTAATACTAATTATGACTAATTATTGGTAATTATTGGTAATTATTGTTAATTATTGGTAATTATTGGTAATTATTGGTAATTATTACTAATTATCACTAATTATCACTAATTATTGGTAATTATTACTAATTATTGGTAATTAATACTAATTATTACTAATTATTACTAATTATTACTAATTATTGGTAATTATTGTTAATTATTACTAATTATTCGTAATTATTACTAACTATTACTAATTATTGATAATTATTACTAATTATTGGTAATTATTATTAATTATTACTAATTATTGGTAATTATTGTTAATTAATACTAATTATTGTTAATTATTACTAATTATTACTAATTATTGGTAATTATTAATAATTATTGATAATTATTACTAATTATTGGTAATTTTTACTAATCATTGGTAATTAATACTAATTATTACTAATTATTACTAATTATTACTAATTATTACTAATTATTGGTAATTATTGTTAATTATTACTAATTATTGGTAATTATTACTAATTATTACTAATTATTACTAATTATTACTAATTATTACTAATTATTGGCAATTAATACTAATTATTGGTAATTAATACTAATTATTGGTAATTAATACTAATTATTGGTAATTAATACTAATTATTGGTAATTGTTACTAATTATTGTTAATTATTACTAATTATTGTTAATTATTACTAATTACTGGTAATTATTACTAATTATTGGTAATTATTACTAAATATTGGTAATTATTAATAATTATTGGTAATTATTACTAATTAGTGGTAATTATTACTAATTATTGGTAATTATTACTAATTATTACTAATTATTACTAATTATTGGTAATTAATACTAATTATTGGTAATTAATACTAATTATTGGTAATTATTACTAATTATTACTAATTATTGGTAATTATTACTAATTATTGGTAATTATTACTAATTATTGGTAATTAATATTAATTATTGGTAATTAATACTAATCATTACTAATTATTACTAATTATTACTAATTATTACTAATTATTACTAATTATTGGTAATTATTACTAATTATTACTAATTATTACTAATTATTACTAATTATTGGTAATTATTGGTATTTATCCCTAATTATTACTAATTATTACTAATTATTGGTAATTATTGGTAATTACTACTAATTATTCCTAATTATTCCTAATTATTCCTAATTATTTCTAATTATTCCTAATTATTACTAATTATTCCTAATTATTACTAATTATTACTAATTATTACTAATTATTGGTAATTATTGGTAATTATTGGTAATTATTGGTAATTATTGGTAATTATTGGTAATTATTCCTAATTATTACTAATTAGTGGTAATTATTAGTAATTATTACTAATTAGTTCTAATTATTGATAATTATTGGTAAGTATTACTAATTATTGCTAAGTATTACTAATTATTGGTAATTATTACTAATTATTGGTAATTATTACTAATTATTGTTAATTATAACTAATTATTGGTAATTATTACTAATTATTGGTAATTATTACTAATTATTGGTAATTATTACTAATTATTGGTAATTATTACTAATTATTACTAATTATTCTTAATTATTGATAATTATTGGTAATTGTTCCTAATTATTAGTAATTAAATGAATAATTACCAATAATTAGGAATAATTACTAATAATTACAATTAATAACATTATTAGTATATTTTATTATTAATTTTAAAATAATATAATTTTCTAATTTATATACAATTCTCCTTTCATCTGTGCGTTTTCTATCTTCACATACAAATAATACATGTGAAGACAACAAACACACAGATGAAAAGATAATTGTATATATATAAAAAATTATATTATTTTAATATTAATAATAAAATATACTAATAATGTAATAATGTTATTATTCCTAATTATTGGTATTTATTACTAATTATTAATATTTATTCTTAATTATTAAAAATTATTACTAATTAATCCTAATTAACATTAACTATGAACAATACTAATAATTTAAATTTATTAAGTAACAAAACAATGTAAACATAATTAAATTACAACTAATTAAGAATAATTGAAACTAATAAAAAATTAAAAATAAATATTAAATTAAAATGAACATAAATACCTTGAAAATTGATCTACTCTGATCGTTCTTCAAAACTTTAATATAAACTCCAGAGAAAAAAATTAAACTTGATAAAAACTGAACTTTAGAAATAAAACGTTGAGAGAAGAAGAAGATGGAGTTTGGGAATGATTTGAAAAAAACGGATGGGGGTATTTATAGGTTAGATTATTTGCGACGGGATTCCCGTCGCAAATAGTGTTATTTGCGACGGTACCCGTCGCAAATACCTTAGCCAACATTTATTACGGTCAACGGTTAAATAGTTATTTGCGACGGGTCCCGTCGCAAATAACCACCTGCCGACATACTATTTGCGACGGGGAAATATTCCCGTCACAAATACCTTTTACCGCCGCCGGTTATTTGCGACGGGAATATTCCCCCGTCGAAAATATTTTTCCCGCGATTTGGCGCGCAACGCGCGCTAGTTCTTTTGCGACGGGGAAAGCAATCCCGTCACAAAAGCCTACTTATTTGCGACGGGTAAATACCCCTGTCGCAAATAAGTTTTTAACGGGGCTATTTGCGACGAGATTTATTCCCGTCGCAAATAACCCGTCGCAAATACCCATTTTTCCCGTAGTGGCACTTTCCATTGATCCCCAGTATCCAGAATCTTTTTATGTCTGATGACATAACAATAAAAATGAGATGGCATGATACTGTGAGAAAGAAGACTAATGATGAGTTGGTTCATCCTGCAGATGGATTTGCGTGGAAGAGATTTGATGCTCGACATCCTGATTTTGCAGTTGACGTGCGTAATGTGAGGCTGGGTCTTTCATGCGACAATTTTAATCCATTTGGGCAGATGCTTACTTCGAACAGCACATGGCCAGTTTTTATACACATTTATAATCTTCCCCCATGGTTGTGTATAGAAAAACCTTTCACTTTCATGAGTATACTCATATCTGGTCCTTCTGATCCCAATATTGATATTGATGTCTACATGCAACCTTTAATAAAAGAGTTGAAACTTCTTTGGGATGTGGGTGTGCGCACATACAATGCATGTTCGAAAGACATATTTCAGATGTGTGTTGTGCTTATGTAGACGATCAATGGTTTTTTGGCTTATGCAATGATTTCTGGATGGAGCACGAAGGGAAAATTGTCATGTCCAGTTTGTATGAAGAATACACGATCCAGAAGACTGAAACATCGTTGTAGTTTCAGTTTTATGGGACATCGACGATTCTTGCCAAAGGAACATCCATATATAATGAATCGTCGAAGATTTGATAATACCATAGAGACTGATGATCCACCTCAGCCTATTTTTGGAACTGATGTACTTAATGAATTGAAAGATTTCAGTTTTTCATTCGGGAAGGGTCAAATGA
Source organism: Viscum album (assembly GCA_963277665.1). Classification (NCBI taxonomy): domain Eukaryota; kingdom Viridiplantae; phylum Streptophyta; class Magnoliopsida; order Santalales; family Viscaceae; genus Viscum; species Viscum album. The sequence continues at coordinate 538,408,466 of OY728130.1, read as the reverse complement.
AATCTAGAAAGAGAAATAATGTTTCCACTGAAACCTGTTACAATTGGAGGAAGAGGATTATCTTTTTTGATTTGCCTTATTGGTCAACCAATTTGTTACATCATTTCTTAGATGTAATGCATTTTGAAAAGAATATATGTGAAATGTTGCTTTCTGTTCTTCTAAATCTCAAAGGGAAGACAAAAGATGATTTACGATATCGGCGTGACTTGGTGGATTGGGGCATCAGACCAGAATTACATCCTGTGCGTATTAGTGAAAATAAATGGCAACTTCCATGTGCTTCTTATGTGATGACACCTACAGAAAAAAACAATTTCCGGAAGTATTAGAGACTATTAGAGTTCCTGATGGCTATTCATGCAACTTATCTAAACGGGTCAATAGAAGAGAGTTGAATCTAAAATCATTGAAGGCTCATGATTATCACGTTCTACTACATGAGTTGCTTCCAATAGCAATCCATCATATTTTGTCCAATAATTTAAGGGTGGATATTATTCGGTTGTGCCATTTTTTAGAGATATTTGTGCTACGAAGTTTTCCAAGTCTTTCTTGCAAAAAATGTTTACAGATGCCCCATTAATTTTGTGTGAGTGGGAGAAAATATTTCCTCCATCATTTTTCACATGCATGCTGCATCCGACTATCCATATTACCACTGAAATACTTCTCGGAGGACCTGTTTCTTTTTGTTGGATGTATCCAACTGAAAGAAATATGTTCACATTAAATTCTTATGTCTGAAACAGAAATCATCCCGAAGGTTCTATCGTGAACGGTTACTTGGCTCAAGAATGTATGGATTTCTGCTCAATGTATTTGTCTGATCTTACTACAAGATTGAACAGACCAATGAGAAATGAAGAAGAACAGTATGAGAAAATTGAACCCAGTTTTCCATCACTTCCTCAAACACGAGGAATTCCTGGATCATAAACATTGAAGACATTAAGCCATGAAGAGCGGGAGATGGCACATCGCACAATTTTGTTCAACTGTGATTTGTTCAAAGACTATATCAGGTAACTAAATTGATAATGTATATCTTACAACTATATCTGTTAAACTATTCATATTTTTTATCTACAGGGAACATAAAAAATGATAAATAGGAAGCATCATTCTTTAGTGTCTGCCTTTTGTTTCAAAAGGACGTCATTTTAATTGAAAAACATCAACTGGCATATGGAAAACCAACCAAACGCATTCGGATTGTGTCGATAATTTAGTACAACGACCGATGGGTCATATGTGACGTGTACGAGTCAACCCTTCCTCAATCCAAGGCGCGGTGTGGCCGCCACCACTCAAATTTTCTTGTCTTTTGTTTCAAAAGGACGTCATTTTAAGTGAAAAACATCAACTAGCATACGAAAAATCGACCAAACGCATTAGGATTGTGTCGATACTTTTTCACAATGATCCATGGGTCATATGTTACGTGTACGAACCAACTCCGCCTTAATCTGAGGCATGGTGTGGCCTGAATCACTCTAAGTGGATCTCTTTTGCTTAAAATGGACAACATTTTAAGTACATACGGAAAACCGAACAAACACATTCGGTTTCTGTTAAAACTATAGGAGAATGATTAATCGGTCATATGTGACGTGTACGAATCAACCCCGCCTCAATCTGAGTCACGGTGTGGCCGGAACCACTCAAAGTGTCTGCCTTTTGTTTCAAAAGGATGTCATTTTAATTGAAAAACATCAACTGGCATATAGAAAACCAACCAAATGCATTCGGATTGTGTCGATACTTTAGAAAAAGGATCCATGGGTCATATGTGACGTGTAGGAGTCAACCCTGCCTTAATCTGAGGCGCGGTGTGGCCAACACCACTCAAAGTGTCTGTATTTTGTTTAAAATGGACAACATTTTAAGTACATACAGAAAACCGACCAAACAAATTCTATTTTTGTTGAAACTTTAGGAGAACAATTCATGGGTCATATGTGACGTGTAAGAATCAACCCTGCCTCAATATGAGATGCAGTGTGGCTAGCCCCACTCAAAGTGTTTGTCTTCTATTTCAAAAGGACGTCATTTTAATTGAAAAACATCAACCGGCATACGGAAAACCGACCAAACGCATTCGGATTGTGTCAATACATTATCAAAAAGATCCATGGGTCATATGTGATGTGTACGAGTCAACCCCGCTTCAATCCAAGGTGCGGTGTGGCCACCACCACTCAAAGTGTCTTCCTTTTATTTCAAAAGGACGTCATTTTAATTGAAAAACATCAACTGGCATACGGAAAACCAAAAAACGCATTCGGATTATGTCGATAATTTATCACAACGATCCATGGGTCATATGTGACGTGTATGAGTCAACCCCGGCTCAATCCGAGTCATGGTGTGGCTGCCACCACTCAAAGTGTCTTTTTTTTTCAAAAGGACATCATTTTAAGTGAAAAATATCAACTGGCATACGGAAAAGAAACCAAACGCATTCAGATTGTGTTGATACATTAGCACAACGATCCATGGGTCATATGTGACGTGTACAAGTCAACCCCGCATTAATCTGAGGCACGGTGTGGCCAGAATCACTCTAAATGGCTCTCTTTTGTTTAAAATGGATAACATTTTAAGTACATACGGAAAACCGACCAAACGCATTTGGTTTCCGTTGAAACTTTAGGAGAACGATTCATTGGTCATATGTGACATGTACGAATCAACCCCGCCTCAATTGGAGATGTGGTGTGGCCGGAACCACTCAAAGTGTCTACCTTTTGTTTCAAAAGGACGTCATTTTAATTGAAAAACATCAACTGGCATACATAAAACCGACCAAACGCATTCGGATTGTGTCGATACTTTAGCAAAAAAATCCATGGGTCATAAGTGACATGTACGTGTCAACCCCGCCTCAATCCGAGGTGCGGTGTGGCCGCCACAACTCAAAGTGTCTCTCTTTTGTTTCAAAAGGATGTCATTTTAAGTGAAAAACATCAACTGGCATATGGAAAAGTGACCAAACACATTCAGATTTTGTTGATACATTAGTACAACGATCCATGGGTCATATGTGACGTGTATGAGTCAACCCCACCTCAATCCGAGGTGTGGTGTGGCCGCCACCACTCAAAGTGTCTGCCTTTTGTTTCAAAAGGACACCATTTTAATTGAAAAACATCAACTGGCATACGGAAAACTGACCAAATGCATTCGGATTGTGTCGATACTTTAGCACAACGATCCATGGGTAATATGTGACATGTACGAGTCAATACTGCCTCAATCTGAGGCGCGGTGTGGCCTCCACCACTGAAAGCGTCTGTCTTTTGTTTCAAAAGGACATCATTTTATGTCAAAAATATCAACTAGCATACGAAAAAGCGACCAAATGCCTTCGGATTGTGTCGATACATTATCAAAACGATCCATGGGTCATATGTGATGTGTACGAGTCAAACCTACCTTAATCTGAGGCACGATGTGGCCGGAATCACCCTAAGTGGCTCTCTTTTGTTTAAAATGGACAACATCTTATGTACATACGGAAAACAGACCAAACACATTCAGTTTCCATTTAAACTTTAGGATAACGATCCATGGGTCATATGTGACTTGTATGAGTCAACCCCACCTTAATCTGAGGCACGGTGTGGCCGGCACCACTCAAAGTGTCTGTCTTTTGTTTCAAAAGGACGTCATTTTAATTGAAAAACATCAACTGGCTTACAGAAAACCGACCAAACACATTCGGATTCTGTAGATACTTTAGCACAATGATACATGGGTCATATGTGGCGTGTACGAGTCAACTCCTCCTCAATCCGAGGCGCGGTGCGGCCGCCACCACTCAAAGTGTCTGTCTTTTGATTCAAAAGGACGTCATTTTAAGTTGAAAACATCAACTGGCATACGGAAAGCTGACCAAACACATTATTATTGTGTCGATACTTTAGCACAATGATCCATCGGTCATATGTGACGTGTAAGAGTCAACCCCGACTTAATCGGAGGCACAGTGTGGCTAGAATCACTCTAAGTGGCTCTCTTTTGTTTAAAATGGACAACATTTTATGTACATACGGAAAACCGACCAAACGCATTCGATTTTCATTGAAAATTTAGGAGAACGATTCATGGGTCATATATAACATGTACGAATCAACCCCGCCTCAATCTGAGACGTGGTGTGGCTGGCACCACTCAAAGTGTCAGCCTTTTTTTTCAAAAGGACGTCATTTTAATTGAAAAACATTAGCTGGCATACGGAAAACCGACCAAACGCATTCGGATTGTGTCGATACTTTAGAACAATAATCCATGGGTCATATGTGACGTGTACAAGTCAACCCCGCCTCAATCTGAGGTGCGGTGTGTCTGCCACCACTCAAAGTGTCTGCCTTTTATTTCAAAAGGACGTCATTTTAATTGAAAAACATCAACTGGCATACGGAAAACCGACCAAACGCATTCTAATTGTGTCGATACATTAGCACAACGATCCATGGGTCATATGTGATGTGTACGAGTCAACCCCGCCTCAATACGAGGTGCGTTGTGTCCGCCACCACTCAAAGTGTCTGTCTTTTGTTTCAAAAGGACGTCATTTTAAGTGAAAAATATCAACTGGCATACAGAAAAGTGACCAAACGCATTCAGATTGGGTCGATACTTTAGAACAATGATCTATGGGTCATATGAGACGTCTACAAGTCAACCACGACTTAATATGAGGCACAGTGTGGCCGAAATCACTCTAAGTGGCTCTATTTTGTTTAAAATGGACAATATTTTAAGTACATACGGAAAACCAACCAAACGAATTCAGTTTCTGTTGAAACTTTAGGAGAACGATTCATGGGTCATATGTGACGTGTACGAATCAACCCGGACTCAATATGAGTCGCAGTGTGGCTGGAACCACTCAAAGTGTCTGCCTTTTGTTTCAAAAGGACGTCATTTTAATTGAAAGACATCAACTGACATATGGAAAACCGACCAAACGCATTCGGATTGTGTCGATACTTTAGCACAACGATCCATGGGTCATATGTGACGTGTATGAGTCAAAACATCCTCAATCCGAGGCGTGGTGTGGCCGCCACCACTCAAAGTGTCTGTTTTTTGTTTCAAAAGGACGTCATTTTAGGTGAAAAACATCAACTGGCATACGGAAAAATGACCAAACGCATTCAAATTGTTTAGATACTTTAGTAAAACAATCCATGGGTCATATGTGACATGTAATAGTCAAACCCGCCTTAATCAGAGGCATGGTGTGGCCAGAATCACTCTAAGTGGATCTCTTTTGTTTAAAATGGACAACATTTTAAGCACATATGGAAAACCGACCAAACACATTTGGTTTCCGTTACAACTTTAGGAGAACAATTCATTGGTCATATGTGACATTTAAGAATCAACCCCACCTCAATCTGAGACACATTGAGGCTGGAACCACTCAAAGTGTCTGCCTTTTGTTTCAAAAGGATGTCATTTTAATTGAAAAACATCAATTGGCATATTGAAAACCGACCAAATGCACTCAGATTGTGTTGATAATTTAGAAAAATGATTCATGGGTCATATGTGATGTGTAAGAGTCAACCCCACCTCAATCCGAGGCATGGTGTGACCACCACTACTGAAAGTGTATATATTTTGTTTTAAAAGGACGTCATTTTAAGTGAAAAACATCAACTGACATACAGAAAACCGACCAAATGCATTTGGATTATGTCGATACTTTAGCACAATGACCATGGGTAATATGTGACGTGTACGAGTCAACCCCGCCTTAATCGGAGGCATGGTGTGACCGGAATCACTCTAAGTGGCTCTTTTTTGTTTAAAATGGACAACATTTTAAGTACACACGGAAAACCAACCAAACACATTCGGTTTCCATTGAAACTTTAGGAGAATGATCCATGGTTCATATGTGACGTGTACGAATCAACCCCACCACAATCTAAGATGCGGTGTGGCCGACACCACTCAAAGTGTCTTCCTTTTGTTTCAAAAGGATGTCATTGTAAATGAAAAACATCAACTGGAATACGGAAAACCAACCAAACGCATTCAGATTGTGTTGATACTTTAGCACAACATTCCATGGGTCATATGTGATGTGTACGAGTCAACCCCGCCTTAATCCAAGGCGCGGTGTGGCCAGTAGCACTCCAGGTGTATGTATTTTGTTTAAAATGGACATCATTTCGGGTAAAAATATATGATATACAAAAAACCGATCAAATTATGAATTGACTTCCGGATTCCACATATAATTGTCATCTAAATTTTAAATTTAATTCTAAATAAATTATGTATGTTTATAATTAAGTTATGAATTCTAATTTAATTATGGATGTGTATAGTTCCAGCATTATATGTTAAATGTGTATGAATTTGTTCTCTATATGTATGTGTTAGTTGGTTATTGCAGGTAAAATAATTGTATATGTATGTGTTAGTTTATTTCAGGTACAATAATTGGATTGAAAATGAGAGGGAACCCACAAAATGAGACCTCGTGGGAAAATTGAAGAGCTGCTGTGCAATTTTCCCAGTATAGGCTATGCCAACGGTTTGAAACCGTTGGCATAGTATCTCTGGGTTTTGTTTTACCAACGGTTGGAACCGTTGGTAAAACACTTTTCCCAACGGTTTAGAAATCGTTGGTAAAGAGGAGACCTTGGGTTTTTCCCAATAGTTTTGCCAAACCATTGGGAAAAACTTTCCCAACGGTTTGGCAGAACCGTTGGGATAAGGTAATTTTTCTCCACCCAATCCCAACGGTTGTAAACCATTGGGAAAATCTTTCCCAACGGTTTGACAGAACCGTTGGGATAGGGTAATTTTTCTCCACCCTATCCCAACGGTTCACTATAAACTGTTGGGAAAATCTTTCCCAACGGCTTAATTCCCTACGGTTTGCAGAACCATTGGTATAACATATACCAACGGTTCTGCAGCCTTTCCCAACGGTTCTAAACCGTTGGGAAATAATGTATTTCCAGTAGTGTCTCCATTTATCCACCCCATTCGCCTGTATTCATATATATTTTTGACACTCTATAGCATGGTGTCCTTTTCTACCACACTTGATTCATTTCCTCATCCCTTTGAGGCAGTTCCCATGATGCCTTTTCCTACATTTTGGAATGTGGTATGTTGAGTTTTCGTTCAACATTTCTCATTATGTCCTCTAGCATGAAATAACATCTTTCTTTTATTATGACTGTAAGTATATGACCATTCTCCATACTCGATAACCACTTTGAGGGAACATCGAACAAATTCTTTATAAATCCAAAAGTCTCAAATTATAGGATCCTCTAGAAGCAATTTTTTTAATCTTCTAATGAACATATACTTGTTACTATAATTGTTGATAAGAAATCCAGAAGTGTTCCTTGAAAGCTTTGCCAACTTCCCTTTGTAGGCCATGAGATATTCTCCATCCTTTTTCTTTAGCTCAATGAATTCTCTATTCATCTATGTATGAATAGTTCATAAGAAATTATTATTAAGAAACATTATCTTAATGTCTTCGCACTCCATCTCTTCAATATTTTCCCTCTTCTTTATGTTATTCATCAAATCCCACCATTGGTCAGCCTCTCCATCGAGTTGATAAACGGCCAAAGTCACATTATGCATCTCAAAATAGCGAAGCATAGAAAATATCACATCCATTGATTTGACCAATTGTTCTGCAAGAAGTAGATCAGAAGATCAACAAAACATAGGTGGTCGTTGCTTCATTAAAAACTCGACAGCTAGTTTCTCCCTATTAGGTGAAGAAGTATGTTCCTCCTTATTCAGGTTACTATTCACTACTTGAGACAACTAGGAAAGCATCGCTATGATGTTTTGAACTCCACATCTATAAGCATTAGGGATGTCATTCGAGAAGTTGTTGCATCATCCCTCAAATGGGTTATTGACACAGTTTCTCCTAGTTCCCACCATTTTTAAAAAATGAAAAGGATAGAATGAATGATAAGTCAATAGTTCATGAATAATTAATTTATTTCATTGTTCAATTAACACTAAAGGTATATCATATGGGATCCCTATGTTTAGAATATCTTCTCGTGTTCATAAATATACTTAGTCTTATCCAAGGGATTAGGTTTTCTAATAATAATTCTCAAATTAACTAAAATATCCTCTAATACAAACTATTGTGACCTTGATTATTCTTACATTACTTTTACATCATATTTAAGTTAAAAAACATAAAATCATTTCACAAATATGATCCAATGGTTTAGTGTCTTGGGAAATCTAAGACTATAAATAACCTTCAAAACATAAACAAAAAATTTATTTAATTCTATCATATCAATAATCTTATTGGACCTTTAATTATCCTTATTACAAGTAGTCAACATATGATATACATAAAAAAGGGGTGAGTTAAAATACTATTAAAAGGATATAAAAGAACCCGAAACAAAAAAAAGGGTGAGAATAGTCATTATCATCATAAACAAGGAATATGATCATAATCATGTGAAGAATCATTCTTATATATATCTTTGTGTGTGTGATAACAATAATATTATTAATTATTATTATTTTTATTACAACTATTTTTTAATTTGGTTTTATAAATACTATACATGTATTTTATGATTTATATCAAATATATATTATATTAAATACATTATTATTATATATTTAAATAAATTATTTATATAGTTAAATAAATATTTATATTATATATATAAATATTTATTTAAAGTATATATATATAAGTATTTTCCTAATATATTTATACAAGGTCTTTAAAAATATATTTTTATAATGTTTTTCAATAAATATATTTATTAATATTTATATTAATAAATATATTTTTATGTATAAAATGTGTTATATTATATAAAATTAATATATTATTATAAATATATTAACAACAATTTATATAAATATTAATATTATATGTAATTAAAATTATTATATATCTAATTAAAATTATATTATATCTAATTAATATGTATATTATATATAATCAATATTATATGTAATAAAATTTTATATTATATATAATTAATATGTATATTATATATAATCAATATTATGTAAAATACAATTTATAGAAAAATATACTTAATGTTTTATGAAATAAAATTTTATATTATATACAATTAATATTATATGAAATACAATTTATAAACATATATATATAATACATTTCAATACATATATTTATTATTATGTACATTGATATATATATATATATTAGTATTTCAATAAATATACATTAATATGAATTTATTTGTATAAATTATATTTCATATGATATTAATTATATATAATATAAATAAATAAACCTATTATATAAAAATTCATTTATTATTATTATTATATAATTTATAAAAACTACAAGCTTTGGTTTTCATATGATATATTTTTTAGATAAATTATATTTATGTATATATTTATATAATATGATTATGCTTTTATATTATAAAATATTAATATTATATAAAATACAATTTATACAAATAAATACATATTAATTTACATAATATTATACAATTATATTTATGTATACATATAAATACTAATAAATACAATCCTATAAATATTTTATATAATATTTCCATATTATGTATTTAAATAAATTTATATATTGTGTTTTAATTATATATATATATATATATATATTATGGAAGTATCTGTTTTTAAACATTGGGGGTTCACAACCCCTTTAGTCTATTAAATTAGCAGGGGGTTGAACCCCCTCAAAATTAATGACATTATAGGGGGTTTTTGAACCCCCTCTAAATTAATGACATTAGAGGGTGTTCTGAACCCCCTTTAAATTATGAAATTAGATGGGGGGGGGGGTTACCCACTTCTAATTTAAGATATTATAGGGGGGTTTGAACCGCCTCTAAAATCCAATTAGATATTAAAAAAATAATGTTAAAAAAATTATAGGGGGTTCAAATACTCTTCTAATTTAAGAAATTATTGGGATCCATAACTGCCTCTAAATTTCAGGATTAGTGAGAGTTGTACATAATCCCATCTAATTTTCAATGAAAAATAATTTAGAGGGGGTTATGCAGAACACCCTCTAATGTTATAGAAAATAAATTTAGAGGGGGTTCTGCAGAACGCCCTCTAAATAACCCCCTCTAATGTACTATTTTTGTTGTTGTGAGTAAAACATGAAAACAAACATTTTAAAAATGAAAACCACTTTCAAGTACTTAAACTCACAAAAACCATTTGAAAACATGGTTTTCAACACCAACACAATTAAAAGAACACATTTACATATCACTTAAATAATTATAAAATATTTTAACTATAACGCCCCAGCCCTAGTTACCCAAAGTCGGTGCATTATTACATAACATTGGCATGATCACAAGAAAGATCAAATCTCGAAAGACCGATTAGTTTAGTAGCCTTGGAAACACTAGATATATTCATAAGTCTTACATTACATCATAAAAAATGAAAACTACAACAACATCTTTTCTTCAAAGTCCACACTCATATCCCTACATACTATCCCTGAAGGTCATTCATAAATTACTCTTCACATCCTGGGAAAAATAAAACATTGAAAGGGGTGAGCTCAAATTACTAGTAAGGATAACAATATAGCAGAAAATTTCATAAATAAGAATAAACATTTGAGGCAATGTATAACTAAAACAAAAGTATTTTAAACTTGAACTTCAAAATATTATGCCAAAAATGAAATGCAATAATTCCATTTACTTATTCACATGGATATTCTACTAATCGAATAATCACATGCAATATCAATAACCACTTTCATAATGATGGAATGCATAATGCCAGACTATCATAACCATATAGCCAAGACCTCGTGCCAAGACTACAAATAAGATTTTGTCAAGACCTTGTGCCAAGACACTAGTTTGTCTCATGAGACTTACCGATGCATTGATGATCTATAGCGGGATCCACCCGTCACATATTAAGTCCAATGCATTCCCATATGAAAAGGTTTAAACATAACATAAACATTCGTATTAAAAATAGCATACGAAATGTCAATACTTTCACCATAAACCATGAATGTTATAAAAATAGCACATCCATAGTCAAACATATCACAAATCCTTAAATACAATATAGAAGTTTTGTATCATAATAAATCAACTTCTAATAAGAGTAAAATCCATCAAAGGATGTTGACATAGATGAAATCAAAACTCTTTTTAGAGAAATATATCTTTCTATTTTGAAATAATTTAAGAGTCATACATTTATAAAATAAAACATTTTATTTGAAAATATTCTTATAAGCTTGTAAGTGAAGCTTTGACGATTTTATAACGGCATAAAATAGCCGCACCCACCGTATAAGTTAAAAAAACAGTCTTACCTTAATTCTGTCGAAAAGGTTAAAAAGTACCTTGTTTGGAAAACGACGGAAAGATTCATTTATAAAACTGTTATAAAAATTCAAAAAAGGGTATAAACGACTTTAACTCATATTATTTTAAATAGTAATTTTTTTTGAAATAATTTTTTAAGAAACATGGATGTGGATGATAAAGAGATCCCAGTAGATTATTACGTGTAAACAATCTCGGATAATGAAGAGATTGTGAAATAACCCTTACCTTGTACTTTTCCTTGGTTGGGGGTAGGTTAAAATCCTGTATAATGGTGAAATAATTTTTATTAAATTATACAATAATCATATACCTTAATATGACATCATATATGATCTTTTAACATTGATTTGTTAATAATATATTAGTATTATCGTTGTTTCGGGTGTTAACTTACTCATTTTATTTTATATGTTTTGTTATGTAAGTCGTGTTTTTCATGGATAGGTTGTATCTTAATCATATCCAAAATGACATCAAGTCCTTAGATACTATTATTAATCATCAAATGAGAATTAGACTTGAATGGATACGATGGAGAATGAATCTCATCGCGTTCGTGGAGACAGTAGTCCGTACGTACGCACCAACGACTATATCATTCTTTTGATATGAAAATAATAAATAATTTTATGGTATATCATATATAAAAAATTATTATCATGTTATATTTATTATTTACATGAATTATAAATCATTATTATACCCATCCAAATAATAATTTACTGAATAACAATTATACCACGACGTGGAGACGGTAAGCCGTACGTACACACGTATGGTGACATGTTATTCAAAGGATGGATAGAATACTGAATATTATTGTAACATATTTATAATAACATCACAATATATATAAGATACTGGAGTTATTATTTTAGAATGGTAATAACCAAGAAAGAAGAAGTGGAAGAAAAAAGGAACTTGAAAAAAGGGTGGTGAAATCATTACCTCTTGTTCGGGTTCTTCCTTTTGATTTGATCAAAAGGGCTCCTTAAGATGGATTTCTGACTAAAGGAAGGCCTCTAGGATGAATTTATGGAAGTTGAGAGAGTATTTGGGTAGAGGTTGGCCGTACCAAAAGGCTTTGAAGGTGTGAGTTAATGAGAAGGGAGAGTGCCCTTTTATAAGAGGGGTGAGGGGCACCTTTGGAAAAGTTAGAAATATTATTTTATAATAAACCCATATTTGGTTTCTAATGGCTCAAAAGTGGATTATTTAAAGGTTAAGGTGGGTATGGGTCGAAAACCACTCAACCAATAGAATTTAGACAGGTTTGGGTTACTATATTAACCTTATCTTTAAGTATTAACTCTTAGTTAATTAGTTTCACTTTTACAATGTCTCTTTGTATTTTTATATTATATTGTTAATAAACTTACTATAAACATCAAATATACCCCCAAGTGGTCCATTAATGATACACCTATCATGATATAAGTCCCTTGGAAGAACCTTATATTTTTATGAATTTAATATCAATTAATAATATAATATTGGTTTTAAAAACTCTTTTTTGTCAATTTTGACACTATTCAATAATTGATTTTTTTAAAAATCATAACAGAATTATTAATTCACAAAATGTTAATTAAATCAATCCTAACATGTCATATTAACCTATAAACTTAGTTTAATTCATAAAAAGTCTCAAATTATATTTATTTGGGTATCTACAATATCAATCATTTTAATTGTTCACTATTATTGTAATTACTACATCACCATTGTGTCATAAATAAATTAAATTTTTTAATGACTAAAAATTATAAATAAAATATCATTATGTAGGAAATCGTTTTAACTTTATAAGGAATATTTATAGTCGAAGATCCAACATATATAAACCTATGCAAAAATTGTTTTTCCAAAAGATATATGCTTGTGTCATTTTTGTATTCATTTTAACTTAATTAAAATAAAGTGTCCCTATCATTTACAAGTGGCACCATGGGGTCCCAAAATCGACCCAAAGATGCACATGTATCCACAAATATGGTTAGTAAACGTTTTAGGGTAATTTAGTATTATTATAATATTATTTTTTAACCCTTATTTACCGTATTTACCCTTTAACCATGGTAAATAAAATATTTACCGAAGTAATTATTCAAAATGTGTACTAATAAAAGTTACCTATTTACACAATTTGAACATCCTTATTCCAAATATGGAATCCATTTTTCCAAATTCAAAACACAGAAGTGGCAGAAATCAATTTAAAATTAATTCTCGCTGTCAAAACAAAAAGAGTGTTTTTAAGATATAATAACTATCAAAAGATTGATACTAGTTTATGTTCGGTTTAATTGTGAAATTATATCGAATGACCAACATTGTATTAAATGGAAAAAATATATTATAAATATACTTTAAAACCACTCAAATTCATAATTTATCACTATTAATTATTTTGATTAAAATAATTTGTTTTTAATTAAAATTTACTAATTTTCACTATTCATCAAAATATTAAAGTTATCCGAAAAGTACCAAAATTTCACCTTAGGCTAAATTCGATACTCCAAATCCAAAAATGAAATCCATTTTGAGAGATAAAATTTCTAAAATTTTATAAATTAGGTATTAATATTCATAACGGCTAGTTTGATCGGTTGTGGTGTGTGTTAGAACTCGATGTTGCGTACAACACACACTATTGCATTATTCAAAGAGAAGCGTACCGTAGAAGATTGGGGTGTTACATTCTCCTCTCCTTCAAATAATTTCGTCCTTGAAATTTCTAGAATACTACCGCATGAAAAGACTTGGGTGGTTCTTCATCATAAGTTCCTCGGGTTCCCACGTTGCCTCTTCCATCTTATGGTTTCTCCACAAAAATTTTACCAGACGTGTTGTCCGGTTTCTCAGAACTTGTTCTCTCGTATCAATAATATTGACAGGTTCTTCGCAATAAGACAGATCGGGTTCCAGTTCTAATTCTTCATAGTTGAGTACATGCGTTGGGTCAGGCATGTATTTCCTCAACAAAGATACGTGGAACACATCATGAACTTTGGAGAGACTTGGCGGCATTGCCAATCCGTAAGCTACAGTCCCAATTCGTTCTAGAATTTTGAAAGGTCCGATGTACCTGGGACTCAATTTACCTTTCTTACCAAAACGTATGACTCCCTTCCATGGAGTTATCTTCAAGAAAACATGGTCACTAACTTGAAATTCCAAATCCTTCCTTCGATTATCATCATAGCTCTTCTGCCTACTTTGAGCTGCTTTGATGTGATTTTGGATTACCTTCACCTTTTCCATCATTTCCTCCACCAGTTCTGGTCCTACAAGTTTTCTTTCACCAACATCATCCCAACAGGTTGGTGTGTGACATCCTTTCTGTATAGCGCTTCATATGGTTCCATCTGAATACTCGAATGGAAGCTATTGTTATAGGAAAATTCTACCAAAGGTAAATATTGATCCCACAAACCCTAAAAGTCTAGTGAGCAGGATCTCAACATGTCTTATAAGGTTTGAATAGTTCGTTCTGATTGTCCATCTGTTTGAGGGTGGTAGGCAGTGCTCAAATGAAGTTCAGTATCCAAGGATTTCTGAAGACTTTTCCAGAATCTTGAAGTTAAATGGGGATCACAATCAGAAACAATCGATAGGGGTACTCCATGAAGTCGCACAACTTCATTAATATATAGTCTTTCTAGACATTCCAGTGGTAGATCTTCTATAATAGCAAGAAAATTTTCTGACTTGGTAAGATGATCAACAATTACCCATATTGTATCGTTCCTTCTAGGAGTCTTTGGTAGCCCCATGACAAAGTCCATCGTAATATTGTCCCATTTCCACTCCGGTATGGGAAGAGGTTGCATGAATCCTCCAGGCTGTTGCCTTCCAGCTTTCAGTTGTTGAAAAACCATACATCTTGACACAAAATCAGTAATCTCCCTCTTCATGTTGTCCCACCAAAAATGTTCCTTCAAATATCTACACATTTTGGTGCTCCCAGGGTGTATAGAGAAATTGGAACTATGAGCATCATCAAACAATTCCCTTTTTAGATCAGGTATACCAGGAACACAAAGTCTCTTCCCTAATTTCAAAATTTCATCTTCATACAAAAAGTCTCTCAATCTCCCATCATTCAGAACTTTAATCTTCTTTTGAAATTCTTCATCATCGGTGTGAGAACTCTTAATCCTTTATAGTAAAGATAGTTTGGCAACCATTTGAAAAAAGAATTGATGTTTCACCTTCCCTGGTTATTCTCATGTCAATATTCACTAGATCCATGAAAATTGGATCCCTTTCAATTCTCATATTGTTCAAAACTCCATGGTATTTTCTGCTCAAAGCATTTTCCACATTGTTTTCCTTCCCTGGGTGGTAGTGTATCGTGCAATCATAATCCTTGAGTAATTCAAGCCATCTCCTTTTCCTCATGCTGAGTTCTTTCTATGAGAAAATATATTTCAAACTCTTGTGATCAGTATAAATCTCACATTTTTCACCATAGAGGTAGTGCCTCCATATCTTCAAAGAAAAGATCACAGCTGGTAACTCGAGATCATGAGTAGGATAGTTTTGCTCATGAATTTTCAAATGTTGTGATGCATAGGAAATAACCCTATCATTATGCATAAGGTCACAACCAAGTCCTTTCTTCGATGCATCACTATAAATAACGAACTCATCATTCCCCGATGATAGAGTCAATATAAAATAATTGACTAATATTCTCTTAAGTTCTTCGAAACATTCTTCACACTCTTTTGTCCAAACAAATTTAACCCCTTTACGTGTGAGCTTCGTTAATGGGTTATCCAATCGGGCAGAATTCTGGACGAAACATCGATAATAACCTGTAAACCAATAAGACTACGTACCTCAGTTATATTCGTAGGTGCTGGCCATTTTTGGATTGCCTTGGTGTTAGAAGGATCAACAGATATTCCATCTTTAGAGAAAATATGGCCAAGAAAAGAAATCTCATGAAGCCAGAATTCACACTTGCTAAACTTCCCATATAATTCATGTCTTCTCAGAGTCTTCTGGATAATGCGCAAGTGATTTTCATGATCTTCGTAGATTTTAGAGTATACCAAGACATCATCAATGAATACCACCACAAATTCATCAATATATTCCTTGAAAACTCTATTCATCCGATCTATGAATACAGAGGGTGCATTAGTCAATCCAAAAGGTATTACAGTAAACTCGTAATGCCCGTACGTGGTTCGAAATGCTGTCTTCGGAATGTCTTCCTTCTTTACACACAATTGATGGTATCCAGATCAAAGGTCAATCTTTGAAAAGTATTGAGCTCCATGCATTTGGTCAAATAAATCATCAATGCGAGGTAGGGGATACTTGTTCTTTATTGTTATAGAATTGATCTCCCTATAGTCGATACATAACCTCATAGATCCATCTTTCTTTTTAACAAAAAGAACAGGGGCTCCCCATGGAGAAACACTAGGGAGAATAAATCCCTTATTACTAAATTCCTCTAGTTTTTTCTTTAGTTTAACTTATTCTACAGTGGCCATTCTATAAGGGGTCTTCGATATAGGCCTTGATCCAGGAATTAAATCAATGGAAAACTCAACTTCTCGTTCTGGAGGATGTCCAGGTAAAACTTCCAGAAATACATCTACATATTCTTTCACAACAGGTACATCCTCTATTTGAACATTCCTTTCCTCACCCACATTCATTTCATTATCTTCCACCCCAATAATTGAATTTTGTTGAGCTACTGGGGGTGGATCTAGATAAGAATTAGGTGGTGACGATTCTGCTCTAAAGATAAGGTGTTCCTTATCATCATCATAAAAAATCGTAACCTCCTTCTTCTTGCAATAAATCTTCACATCATAATCCAAAAGCCAATCCATACCGAGGATTATATAAAACACAATCATAGGTATGACGATGAGATCAGCAGATAAAGAACATTTATGTGCTCTAATGGGGACTGATTCACAAAACTTTGTTGCAATGACAATCCCCTTAGGAGTTTTAACTGACAACTCCCTTGTTAAATCAAATTGGAAATATCTAATTTTCTTAGAAAAATGGGAAGATATCAAACAATGCGATGATCCAGAATCAAATAATGCATTTTCTAAACATAAGGAAACCATTAAATTACCTTCCACCACGTCTTTTAAAGCTTCTACCTCAGTAGTAGTGATAGAAAAAGCTTGGCCTTGATCCCTTGGAGTTTTCTGAGGTAAGTTCCCCTGACGATTAGGACATTCATTTTCATAATGTCCCATCTCCCTACAATTGTAGCACTGAACATTGGTAGCTTCCTTCTTCCCTTTGAAATCATGAGCTTGGTGGCCCTTTTCACCAAATTTGTAACAGACGCCCATTCCCTTCAAGCAAGTATCGGGGTGTTTCTTCCCACATTTACCACAGGATGGATATTCAACCTTTCGCTTCTTCCCCTTATTTCCATTCCCAGATTAATCATCAGATATCTTCTTCTCTTGATTTTCTTTAAAGTCATAAGACTTAGATAATTCCTTTTCTGTCTTGATAGAACATGAGACAATGTCTTCGTACGATGAGAAGGATTGTGAGACTAATGCTCGACAGAGAAATGGTTTTAACCCATCAAAGAAATGATCAATCTTACTTCTTGGGTTACGTATATAATCTCCAGCATACCTTGATAACCTTGTAAATTTAGCCTCATACTTTGCAACATCCTCACCCTCCCTTTGTCTCAGATTCAGAAATTGCCTTTCCATATATGCTCGATGGTCACGAGGAAAGTATTTTTCTAAAAACAGATCTTTGAACTCCCTCCATTCCATATTTGATACTTCATCATCTTCTTCGTGTTTTGAATCAATGAACACCATTGATCATCATCTCCAGTGAGGCGGTAAACTGCCATGAAAACTTTTTCCCTTTCACTAGTCCCCAAAGCCTGAAATATTTTCTCTAGGGAATTTATCCACTGCTCAGCTACTAAGGGATTTGTACTCCCAATTAACGTTGGTGGTTGTTGCCTCATGAATCGATCTAACATTGATCCTCCACACTACGGATCGGGGTGCTCCATATGGGTAAGGTTATTATTCATAACCTGAGTGAGTTGTCCCAGAATGGTGATTAGCTGATCGACACCAGTTGCATCACCAGCTCCACTATAATTATCTTGAGCAGGAGGGAAATCCATACATGGAGTGCGTGCATTGATACAGTTTCCATTTCTTCCACTAGACGCCATTTCTAAACAACGGCATAAACTATAATAGTTTATGAATCAAAATACTTTATTCCATACTTATAAAACACTTAACATAAATTGAAGTATTTATGGATATAATCCATAATCAAAAAAATATTTTCTTTGAGGAAGTATATACTCATAAACCCTTCATAATGATTTGTAAAGAAAATGAGAGTTATCCTAAGCATATCCCCCGGGAGTGTCTTAACCAAGAGTGCAGCAAGCCCCGTTGGCGTGCAACAGTTCCTGTTCGAGTCTAGATCAAAGCGGTGTTTTTGGGTTTTACCCCTAGATACATCTGTTCCAGAGCCACCTCTACCTGCTCTTATCCAGACATGGATTTATTGCTCGGAAAACTCACAAAATCTCTACAATACCAAAATTCTAGGAAGTTCTTCTATACTAATCCTCAATGTCCATCTTAAATATATGTGCTATAATCAGAGTTTATCTAAATCTAGCTTCCAAGGTTTGTACTAAAATTCCTCTGATACCAACTATAATGCCCCGAACCCAGTTACCCAGAGTCGGTGCATTATTACATAACATTGGTATGATCACAAGAAAGATCAAATCTAGAAATACCGATTAGTTTAGTAGCCTTGGAAACACTAGATATATTCATAAGTCTTACATTACATCATAAAAATGAAAACTACAACAACATATTTTCTTCATAGTCCACACTCATATCCCCACATACTATCCCTACAGGTAATTCATAAATTACTTCTTCACATCCTGGAAAAAATAAAACATTGGAAGGGGTGAGCTCAAATGCCCAGTAAGGATAACAATATAGCGGAAACTTTCATAAATAAGAATAATCGTTTGAGGCAATGTATAACTAAAAGTAAAGCCTTTTAAACATGAACTTCAACATATTATGGAAAAAATTAAATGAAATAATTCCATTTACTTATTCACATATATATTCTACTAATCGAATAATCACATGCAATATCAATAACCACTTTCATAATGATGGAATGCATAATGCCAGACTATCATAACCACATAGCCAAGGCCTCGTGCCAAGACTACAAATTAGATTTTTTCAAGGCCTTATGCCAAAACACTAGTTTGTCTCATGATACCTACCGATTCATCGAGGAGCTATAGCGGGCTCCACCCATCACATATTAAGTCCTATGCATTCACATATGAAAAGGATTAAACATAACATAAACATTCGTATTAAAACTAGCATACGAAATGTCAATACTTTAACCATAAACCATGAATGGTATAAAAATAGCACATACACAGTCAAACATATCACAAAACATTCAATACAATATAGAAGTTTTGTATCATAATAAATCAACTTCAAATAAGCATAAATTCCATCAAAGGATGTTGACATAGATGAAATCAAAACTCTTTTTAGAGAAATATCTCTTTCTATTTTGAAATCATTTAAGAGTCATACATTTATAAAATAAAACATTTTCTTTGAAAATATTCTTATAATCTTGTAGGGGAAGCTTCAACGATTTTATAATGGCGTAAAATAGACACACCCGCTGTATAAGTTAAAAAAACATTCTTACCTTAATTCTGTCGAAAAGGTTAAAAAGCACCTTGTTTGGAAAACGACGGAGAGATTCCTATATAAAACTCTTATAAAAAGTCAAAAAAGGGTATAAATGACTTTAAAACATATTCTTTTAGATAGTAAAAATGTTTTGAAATACATTTTTAAGAAACATGTATGTGGATGATAAATAGATCCCAGTATATTATTACGTATAAACAACCTTGAATAATGAAGAGATTGTGAAATAACCCTTACCTTGTACTTTTCCTTGGTTGGGGGTAGGTTAACCTCCTTTATAATGGTAAAATAATTGTTATTAAATTATACAAGAATCATATACATTAATATGATATCATATATGATCTTTTAACATTTATTTGTTAATAATATCTTAGTATTATCGTTGTTTCGGGTGTTAACTTACTCATTTTATTTTATATGTTTTATTATGTAAGTCATGTTTGTCATGGATAGGTTGTATCTTAATCATATCTAGAATGATATAAAGTCCTTAGATACTATTATTAATCATCAAAATAAGAAGTAGACTTGAATGGATACAATGGAGAATGAATCTCATCGCGTTCGTGGAGACGGTAGTCCGTACATACGCACGGGCGACAATATCATTATTTTGATATTAAAATAATATATAATTGGATGGTATATCATATATAAAGAATTATTATCATGTTATATTTATTATTTACATGAATTATAAATCATTATTATACCCATCCAAATAATAATTTATTCAATAACAATTACACCACGACGTGGAGACGGTAAGCCGTACGTACGCACGTATGGTGACATGTTATTCAAAGGATGGATAGAATAATTAATATGATTGTACCATATTTATAATAACATCACAGTATATATAAGATACTGGAGTTATTATTTTATAATGGTAATAACAAAGAAAGAAGAAGCGGAAGAAGAAAGGAACTTGAAAAAGGGTGGTGAAATCATTACCTCGTTTTCGGGTTCTTCCTTTTGATTTGATCAAAAGGGCTCCTTAAGTAGGCTTTCTGACTAAAGGAAGGACTCTAGGATGAAGTGAGAGAAGTTGAGAGAGTATTTGGGTAGAGGTTGGCCGAACCAAAAGGCTTTGAAGGTGTGACTTAATGAGAAGGGAGATTACCCTTTTATAAGAGGGGTGAGAGGAACCTTTGGAAAAGCTAGAAATATTATTTTATAATAAATTCATATTCGGTTTCTAATGGATCCTGTAGAGACCCCGACCCCAGAAACCTCAGGAGTCGGTGCCTTCTGAACATGATGTGTTATATTAAAATAAAACACACTTTGTTAACAACACATCATGTCCCATACAGAGGATTGTGTGCGGTTCTGGTTCTGGGAAACCGGTAACTTCTGAAACAATTCATCTTTTAAAAGCTGATACCTGAAAATTTTAAATCAAAACATAGGGTGAGCATTGAAATACTCAGTAAGGGGTTTAAAAAGAAATTAAAACATTATAACATTCGAAAACATTCTTTTAAAAGATATTAAACACTCATTAAAGGAAAATTATAACATAAAAATGCTCAATCAAGGTTTTCAGGAAGAACATGAAACAATTATGTTAATTCTCGAAGGAATAACAATGGTTGTCATAAACAAGTAGAAAATGTGTCTTACTTAAACATAAATTAAATAGTTAAAAGTAATACATAATCAGAGTTGTGCATATAGGAAACAACTAAATTTTCATATGCTGGTTACTATACTATTAAGTGATAACACCCATCATGCTTCAAGCTTATACCAGTGAAATAAGAACTTTATGAAAAATTAAAGGCATTAGTCGTGTAATAACTTTATCTTGGAAAGAACCTGTTACATAACATGAATTATGTGGCATCGACATTCAATATTGAAAATAATTTCATTTCACCAAGGTCCATCTCCAATGTGTCATAAAAATTTACCAAGGTTATTCACCAAGGTATCAGTGTAAAAGGTCATCTCTAGAGATTAAGTCTTTACCCAATGCATTGGAGAGCTATCTGGGCGCACCCTTGACATGTCTTTTATTATCATGTGAGCCACATCGTTCATGCTTTACTTAAACCGTTTGTATATTCAAGATGTCCCATACCACCTTGAATATCTCATTCATCTTCATTTTTACCCAAGGTGTCCCATACCACTTTGGGTAATCAAATTTCTTAGTTCATTTAGTGATATGTCATAAGCATGCATTACGTACAATAATAAATAATGAACCACCACAAATTTTTCTAATACAAGGCATGATAGGTAACTTTGCAACATGGGTCCATAACCAGTCAAAGGCATACATAGCTTAGTAAAACATCCTTTTCAGAAAAGCATATAAAATAATGATATACTAAATGACGAATCTTTGCCATTATAAATCCATGGAAAAAGGAATGATGAAGGAAAATTCTTGAAATCAGTTACGGTGATAAACAGGCCCTTGAACCAGAATACATATTTTATCATAAACTCTTCAGGGAAATGTTAGATAAACATTTTTAATTAAACATGTCCATTTGTATGTATTAATAATATGTTGGTTTAGAAATTACACAAATCATATCTTAATAAAATCATACCAGCATCAAAGAATAAATTAAGTCCTGTTATTTATAAAAGAATATAATGGGGTTTAGAAATTATTCATATTAATACATATACACGTACCCATATATACCCGAAGTGTGTATAGGGGTTTTACACAATTCAAAAACAAGGTCTATTAAACCCCTTAGGTAACTAAAGGGTTCCAACCATAAATTTCTTACATGGTTGAAAACTAAATCCATATAAGGTTTGTCATAAACATATCCATAGGTATAAAATTTCTGTTTTACAAACATAACTCCACTTAAACCAAAAGAGCATAGTTTGAAAATAAAAATTTTATTTAAAAATAGATACCCAAAATAGGACGGGTTAGGTTATAAAAAAACATTCATGAAACTGTATATATACACAATAAAAAATAAATATAATTTTTTTGGTTATGGAAAACTGTAAAAAAACTGTATATATACCGTATGTAAAAACAATACACAACCCTAGGGGTTTGTATTTGATTAAATGCACATATATACACTGTGTATACCGTACATATGAAACTGTATATATACAATGTACAAATCGATGGATTTGTATTATGTAAATATTCATATATGAACAGTATATACCGTGCTTAGGTTTCTCAGAATAAAAGAAAACAAAGTATATAATCATCCTTACATGTGCACCCTACGAAGGCCAAAACTTCTTGGTGGCAATAAAAACGGATGGGCTTACATCAAGTATATATATATATATATATATGTATACAAATATGTTTATCGAGAGTATATAACAAGACTATTTCCTCCAAAAAAGAAGGCAAGAAATGCAAGGACCCTTACTCATGCATCATGCGGAAGCAAAATCATTGAAGGCCATAAAACCCGATGGGGTATACACTTGGTTTTATAAAGTACATAAACTGTATATCTATACACCAGGGTAAATTGAACGAAGGTTTTTCTTCGAAAGAATGCATGCAAGAATCCTTACTTTGCTTGAAGAGAAGCTCAGACCAGGTGCACCACGCTGATCTTGCTGGAAGTTCATGGGAGGGAAGGAGGAGGAACCACCGCGGTTTCATGAGGCTAGAGGAGTTTATATAGGCCTCGGTATCCAAAGATGACTCGACCCAAGAGGCTAGACCGAAATGGGGAAGACGAAGGAAGAGAGCCCTAGGAGGGGGTGTTCGGAAGTCAAGGGGAGCAGTGCGAGGGAGGAGGCCGAGGCGTCCTTGCGCATGCCTACTAGTCGGGTGCTGCTGCGAGGAAGAAGATGACAGGGGTCGACGTGGTAAAGGAATGGACGACTGGGATTAGATATCTGGGAAGATCGAACGGTCGCGGTGATACGCGGGGCGATCACGCGGCTAAAAGGGACGGACGGTCGAGATCTACACGGGAGTCGATCGGACGGTCCAGGTTGCACGGAGCGCCTCCCACATCAAAACGTAATGCGGTTGAGGCACAGCTTATAATACAAAGCGTACCGGCTTTGGTTCAATAACACGAACACACACACCAGGGCCTTATACAGGGGCCCCATGCGGACTTCGGCCCGACCCCACGCAGCGCGCGCCGCAACCTTACACACGGGCCTGCGCGCGACCTGGAACACCTCTGCATGGCTCGGGACATGGTTTGGACATCCACTGGACGCTTGGGGACCCCGATGGTCGGCACCTTAGGTCCCTTGGGGCTTGGTCTCGGCCTAGAGGGCTTGTCCCTTAAGGGATGCCCTCGGCTTGGCTGGGCCCCAACCTATTTTTTTATTGAAAACTCATTTTAAATTTATAAAATAACAAGTATAAGTATACTTATTTCAAAATAAATTGTAGTGTAAATATGTATAAAAAAGAGAGCTAATTCAATAAAACAAATAGTTTTAATTTAAAATCTAAATCCTTTTACTAGCTTATGTAATATAGTTCATATCAACATAATTTTTTAATAAAAAGAAAATTTATTTAGACTTTCAAAATAACTAGTTTAAGTATTCTTAGTTCAAAATATAAATATATTCACAAAATGAGTCTATATACTATAACAACCAAAATAGTTTTAACTTAAAATTTAAATCCCATTAAAATTTGTATATAAATCTTTTAAAAGATATACCTTTCTTATTTTACATACAAAACCATTATAATTATTCGGATCTTTAAAGAAATTCAAAAAGACCACTAGTTAATTCAAAAATTCATAATTTAGAGCTCAAAAGATATTAGTATTGATACCCTTTAAACATATCTTTTATAAAAAGAATACTAAGTTTTCAATATATAAGTATCCATCAGAATTTTGTGAAAACAAAGGGATTTATTTCCGAGAACACTATTTAAATTTTAAAACTATGATTCTTTTGTGAAACGTACTTTAGACATATTATAATATTATAAAATTATAAGAGCATTAAAAACAAGTTTTAATATAAAGATAAACTTTATCAACGGAAACCCAATGTTTGTTTTCAAAATCCATCAACTATATATCTAACGGTCATATCTCCAAGAGCCATTATAAAAGCAGGGGAATTTTACAAGAATAAAACACTTGAACCAAAATGGATGGCTCTCCTCATACCATTGGTGGTGAGTATGTGTGTCATGGTTCTGGATGTTATATTCTTCACACTGATGGACCCTGAAGACGATGACTACCTGATTACCCAAGTTGTTATTCTTAGTAGTCTGACTGTGGCTGTGTTAGGTCTTGTGCATGGTATTTTCAATTAGTTGGGTCTCGTTGCAATGTAACTTTTAAATATATACCAGTTTACAGTATTCTCCATGTTTTATTTTGTTCCAAGTTCTTTAATAGTACTCAAAGCATAAAACAAGAGACATCATTAAAAGCACAACAAATAAAACAAGATACATTACTAAAAACACAATTTTGTTCACTTGGACCCATTCATAAAACCTGGGGCGTCACATTATCCCCCCCTTTTGAAAATTGCATCCTCGCAATTTATTTCACAACAATACAAGGTAATGCAACTTTCTCACCATCTCCACCAACGTATAGGGTCAACAGGGGCATTTAGAGGAATCCTCGCAGCGAATCTCACATCTTCCAGTTCCCTAATCCACATACACCTAAGACAAGAGGGGTTGCACTTATGTTCTGGGCCTTCAGGCCTCCAGAGGGAAGATCGAACAGTACAAAGTTCTGAAATGTCATTAGAGACCATCGTACGAAGGACTCGCCGAATTATGTCTCGGTCGAGGACATTGAAGCCATAGATGTGGTCAAACAAGCTAAAGATGAGAAGTTGGAGCATATAATCCACACAAAGACTTCCCTCTAACACAGCCTCCTGAAATTTCACTCTGGCCATATAGTTTCGGCCTAGGGTGAAACATAGAAAGAGACCTTCATGGTAACTTCCTCGTCGTTCACGTCCGGCTAGCTGTGCAGAGAAAATGCGGTAATAGATGGAGGCATTCCCTTGGCAGGTGTAGAGAATCTCCGGACGGTTTGTTACCTCAAACAACTACTTGCGCGTTCTTTGAAAATTTTCGAAGGGTTCATACTTGTCCTCACACGTTTTTATTGCAATGATATCCATAATCTCAATGGGAAGGGATAACAGGTGGGTTTTTCCTTTCATCTGAAATTTTTAAGACGGAAATTCAAACACTTGAAAATCATTCAAGGAGAAAATCAAAGTAAATACAAGGAAGGGGAAAGACAAAATTTCTATAAACATACGTTTATTATTATTAGTGCTTGAGTTTCCCTTATCCACTAACTAAACGAACTCCACACAGAGAAGTAAAACTCCCTAACTCCTCGAACCAAACACAGGCCCAACATTCAGGGGGAAACTCATGGGGGCACCTATGACGTCTTATGAGTCTAGCATGAGGGGTGTGAAGTTGATAGACATCCTCATACACTTATCGTCTGCAAGACAGTCGGGTGAACTCGTCTTCTAACCTTTCGAAGTCAAACAACTGACCCTAGAAGCCATAGATTAAAATCTACCAAAGGTAGCCCGCTCGGAGGTCTCTGTCAGCAACAGCTTCTTGAAAAGGTTTATCAATCATGGTGCCAAATCTCTCACCCACTGTGAAAATCTGGAAAAGTCCCTCATGGTACCTTTCCTGACGCACATATGAGGGAAACTGAGTTATCATCATAAGGAGGTAATCTATTCCTACCCCTTGGTGTAACTGAAGCACCCGTGTTGAATTGGATACGTCGTAAAGGTGTTTGCATGTCATGCGGATATGGGCATAGTTTAGAAAGTCCTCACGGCTAGCTAAAGACAAAATGGTCTCTAGGGCCTCTGTGGGAAGAGATAAGAGATTTGTGCCTTTGTTTTATATCTGAAATTTAAGAAAACAAAATTTTTAATAAAATTGAAATACATATACATATATATATATTTGTTTCAGTTTCTAGCTTTCCAGAGTTATCCAAACCGAATCTCTGATACCAACTGTAGAGACCTCGACCCCAGAAACCTCAGGAGTCGGTGCCTTCTGAACATGATGTGTTATCTTAAAATAAAACACACTTTTTTAACAACACATCATGTCCCATACAGAGGATCATGTGCGGTTTGGGTTCTGGGAAACCGACAGCTTCTGAAACAATTCATCTTTTAAAAGATGATACCTGAAAATTTTAAATCAAAACGTAGGGTGAGCATTGAAATACTCAGTAAGGGGTTTAAAAAGAAATTAAAACATTGTAACACTTGAAAACATTCTTTTAAAAGAGATTGAACACTCATTAAAGGAAAATTATAACATAAAAATTCTCAATCAAGGTTTTTAGGAAGAACATGAAAAAATTATGTTAATTCTCGAAGGAATAACAATGGTTATCATAACCAAGTACGACATGTGTCTTACTTACGCTTAAATTAAATAGTTAAAAGTAATACATAATCAGAGTTGTGCATAAAGGAAACAACTAAATTTTCATATGCTGGTTACTATAATATTAAGTGATAACACCCATCATGCTTCAAGCTTATACCAGTGAAATAAGAACTTTATGAAAACTTAAAGGCATTAGTCGTGAAAGAACTTTATCTTGGAAAGAACCAGTTACATAACCTGAATTATGTGGCATCAACATTCAATATTGACAATCATTTAATTTCACCAAGGTCCATCCCCAATGTTTCATAAAAATTTACCAAGGTTATTCACCAAGGTATCAGTCTAAAAGGTCATCTCTAGAGATTAAGTCTTTATCCAATGCATTGGAGCTCTATCTGGGTGCACCCTTGACATGTCTTTTATTATCATGTGAGCCACATCGTTCATGCTTTACTTAAACCATTTATATATTCAAGATGTCCCATACCACCTTGAATATATCATTCATCTTCATTTTTACCCAAGGTGTCCCATACCACTTTGGGTAATCAAATTTCTTAGTTCATTTATTGATATGTCATAATGATGCATTACGTACAATAATAAATAATGAACCACCACAAATTTTGCTAATACAAGGTATGATAGGTAACTTTGCAACATGGGTCAATTACCAGTCAAAGGCATACATAGCTTAGTAAAACATCCTTTTCACTAAAGCATATAAAATAATGATATACTAAATGACGAATCTTTGCCATTATAAATCCATGGAAAAAGGAATGTTGAAGGAAAACTCTTGAAATCAGTTACGGTGATAAACATGCCTTTGAACCAAAATACATATTTTATCATAAACTCTTCAGGGAAATGCTAGATAATCCTTTTTAATGAAACATGTACATTTGTGTGTATTAATAATATGTTGGTTTAGCAATTACACAAATCATATCTTGAGAAAATCTTACGTGCGTCAAAGAATAATTTAAGTCCTGTTATTTATAAAAGAATATAATGGGGTTTGGAAATTATTCATATAAATACATATACACATACCCATATATAACCGAAGTGTATATAGGGGTTTTACACATTTCAAAAACAAGGTCTATTAAATACCTTAGGTAACTGAAGGGTTCCAACCATAAATTGCTTACATGGTTGAAAACTAAATCCATATAAGTTTTGTCATAAACGTAACCATAGGTATAAAATTTCGGTTTTGCAAACATAACTCCACTTAAACCAAAAGAACATATTTTTCAAATAAAAATTTTATTTAAAGATTGATACCCAAAATAGGTCGGGTTAGGTTATAAAAAAAACATTCATGAAACTGTATATATACTCAATAAACAATAAATATAATTTTCTTGGTTTTGGAAAATGGTAAAAAAATGCATATATACCGTATGTAAAAACAATACACAACCCTAGGGGTTTGAATTTGTTTAAATGCACATATATACACTGTGTATACCATCCATATAAAACTGTATATATACAATGTACAAACCAATGGATTTGTATTATGTAAATATTAATATATAAATAGTATATACCGTGCTTAGGTTTCTCAAAATGAAAGAAAACAAAGTATATAAGCATCCTTACATGTGCACCCTACGAAGGTAAAAACTTCTTGGAGGCAATACAAACCGATGGGCTTACATCAAGTATATATATATATAGGTATACAACTTTGTTTACCGAGAGTATATAAAAATAAGATTTCCTCCAAAAAAGAAGGCTAGCAATGCAAGGACCCTTACTCATGCATCACGCGACAACAAAACCATTGAAGTCTATACAACCTGATGGGGTATACACTTGGTTTTATAAAGTACATAAACTGTATATCTACACATCGGGGTAAAATGAACGAAGGTTTTTCTTCGAAAGAATGCATGCAAGAACCCTTACTTTGCTTGAGGAGAAGCTCAGACCAGGTGCACCACGCTGATCTTGCTGGAAGTTCATGGGAGGGAAGGAGGAGGAACCACCACGGTTTCATGAGGACAAAGGCGTTTATATAGGCCTCGGTATCCAAATCTGACTCGACCCAAGAGGCTAGACCGACGTGGGGAAGACGAAGGAACAGATCCCTAGGAGGGGGTGTTCGGAAGTCAAGGGGAGCAGTGCGGGGGAGGAGGCCGAGGCATTCTTGCGCAGGCCTACTGGTCGGGTGCTTCTGCGAGGAAGAAGATGACGGAGGTCGAAGCAGTAAAGGAATGGAAGACCGTGATTAGATCTTGGGGAAGATAGAACGGTCGCGGTGATACGGTGGGTGATCACGCGACTAAAAGGGACGGACAGTCGAGATCTACATGGGTGTCGATCGGACGGTCCCGGTTGCACGGAGCGCGTCCCACATCGAAACGGAACGCGGTTGAGGTGCGGATTATAATAAAAAGCGCGTCGTCTTCGGTTCAATAACACGAACACACACACCAGGGCCATGTACACGGGCCCCATGCGGGCTTCGTCCCAACCCCACGCAGTGCGCGCCGCGGCTTTACACACGAGCCTGTGCGCGACCTATAACACCTATGCATGGCTCGGTACACGGTTTGGACATCCACTGGACACTTGGGGACCCCGATGGTCGGCACCTCGGGTCCCTTGGGGCTTGGTCTCGGCCCAAAGGGCTTGTCCCTTAATGGATGCCCTCGGCTTGGTCGGGCCCCAACCTATTTTTTTTATTAAAAACTCATTTTAAATTTATAAAATAACTAGTATAAGTATACTTATTTTAAAATAAAGTGTAGTGTAAATATTTATACAAAAGATAGCTAATTCAATAAAACAAATAGTTTTAATTTAAAATCTAAATCATTTTACTAGCTTATGTAATATAGTTCATATCAACTTAATTTTTTAATAAAAAGAAAATTTATTTAGACTTTTGAAATAACTAGTTTAAGTATGCTTAGTTCAAAATATAAATATTTTCACAAAATGAGTCAATATACTATAACAACCAAAAAAATTTTAACTTAAAATTTAAATCCCTTTACCAATTTATATATAAATCTTTTAAAAGATATACCTTTCTTATTTTACATACAAAACCATTATAATTATTCGGATCATTAAAGAAATTATAAAAGACGACTCGTTAGTACAAAAATTCATAATTTAGAGCTCAAAAGATATTATTATTTATACCCTTTAAACATATCTTTTATAAAAATAATACTAGGTTTTCAATATATAAGTATCCATCAGAATTTTTTGAAAACAAGAGGATTTATTTCTGAGAAAACTCTTTAAATATTAAAATTATGATTCTTTTGTGAAACTTACTTTAGACATATTATAATATTATAAAATTATAAGATCATTAAAAACAAGTTTTAATATAAAGATAAACTTTATCAACAGAAACCCAAAGTTTGTTTTGAAAATCCAATGACTATATATCTAACGGTCATATATCCAAGAGCCATTATAAAAGCAGGGGCATTTTACAAGAATAAAACACTTGAACCAGAAAGGATGGATCTCCTCATACCATTGGTGTTGAGTATGTGTGTCGTGGTTCTGGATGTTATATTCTTCACACTGATGGACCCTGAAGACGACGACTACCCGATTACCCGAGTTGTTATTCTTAGTAGTCTCGTTGTGGCTGTGTTAGGTATTGTGCATAGTATTTTCAATTAGTTGGGTCTAGTTGAAATGTAACTTTTAAATATATACCATTTTACTGTATTCTTCATGTTTTATTTTGTTTCAAGTTCTTTAATATTACTCAAAGCATAAAACAAGAGACATCATTAAAAGCACAACAAATAAAACAAGATACATTACTAAAAGCATAACATTGTTCACTTGGACCCGTTCATAAAACCTGGGGCGTCACAGATCCAAAGTGGATTATTTAAAGGTTAAGGTGGGGATGGGTCGAAAACCACTCAACCAATATAATTTAGACAGGTTTGGGTTACTATATTAACCTTATCTTTAAGTATTAACTCTTAGTTAATTAGTTTCACTTTTACAATGTCTCTTTGTATTTTTATATTATATGGTTAATAAACTTACTATAAACATCCAATCTACCCCCAAGTGGTCCATTAATAATAAAACTATCATGATATAAGTCTCTTGGTAGAACCTTAGATTTTTAGGAATTTAATACCAATTAATAATATAATATTTGTTTTAAAAACTCTTTTATGTCAATTTTGACACTATTCAATAATTGATTTTTGTAAAAATCATAACAGAATTATTACTTCAAAAAAAGTTAATTAAATCAATACTAACAAGTCATATTGTCTTAAAAAATTACTGTAATTCATAAAAAAACTCAAATTATATTTATTTGGTTATCTACAATATCAATCATTTTAATTTTTCACTATTATTGTAATTACTTTATCACCATTGTGTCATAAATAAATTAAATTATTTAATGAATAAAAATTATAAATAAAATACCATTATGTAGGAACACTGTTTCTATTTCTATGTAATATTTATAGTAGAAAATCCAACATATATAACCCTATGTAAAAATTGTTTTTCCAAAAGATATATGCTTGTGTCATTTTTGTATTCATTTTAACTTAATTAAAATAAAGTTCCCCTATCACTTACAAGTGGCACCATGAGGTCCCAAAATCAACCCAAAGATGCCCATGTATCCAAAAATAAGGTTAGGACACGTTTTAGGGTAATTTAGTTTTATTATAATATTATTTTTTAACCCTTATTTACCGGATTTACCCTTTAACCATGGTAAATAAAATATTTACCGAAGTAATTATTCAAAATGTCTAAAAATAACTGTTACCTATTTACACAATTTGAACATCCTGATTTCAAATATAGAATCCATTTTTAAAAATTCAAAAAAAAGAAGTGGCAGAAATTAATTTAAAATTAATTCCCACTGTCAAAACAAAAAGCGTGTTTTTAAGATATAATAACTATCAAAAGATTGATACTTGTTTATGTTCGGTTTAATTGTGAAATTATGTCCAATGACCAACATTGTATTAAATGGTAAAAATATATTATAAATATAATTTAAAACCACTCAAATTAATAATTTATCACTATTAATTATTTTGATTAAAAAAGTTGTTTTTAATTAAAATTTAGTAATTTTCACTGTTCATCAAAATATTAAAGTTATCTGAAAAGTACCAAAATTGCACCTTAGGATAAATTCGATACTTCGAATCCAAAAATGAAATCCATTTTGAGAGATTAAATTTCTAAAGTTTTAAAAAATAGGTATTACAATTCATAACGGCTAGTTTGATCGGTTGTAGTTTTTGTTAGAACTCGATGTTGCGTACAACACACACTATTGCATTATTCAAATAGAAGCGTACCGTAGAACGTTGGGGTGTTACATTAACTGTGATAATGAATTGAATCATCAACTTTGATATTGGAAACATTTATAATCTGATGAAAAACCACAAATGCACTAGAAGGGGACCATATACATGCAATATCATAATGTAATCATCATGATTAACCATAATAACCATGGATCCATTAATATTTGGGAAACCATACTACTCGATAAAAAGAACCCGATAATTAAGAATAAAGAATCAAAGAACATGTACGAAATTAGAGGAGGACATGATTACATGAAGAGATCTTGAAGATTACACATAAGAATCTACCAAAGGAATGAGGTTAAAGGTTTCCATGATTGAGTGGGATAGACGCCTAGTGCTATAAATCTCAACTGGGGTGATAAATTTTGATTTGGGGTGAAATTTGATTAAGTAAAATGGAAAATTCCCCATTTATAATGACTTAGATAGGCTGCAATGTTTGGCCCCATAGTTTTCCAATCAATTTGGAAACCACACATTTCTGTTTGTCCAAAGAGTAACAATATTGCATAGTTCTTTGGGTAGGGTGCTTGCTTGTGTGGTCGATCATGCACCTCAAACAGACCCATTGATTGGGAATGTTTTTAGTTGTATGATCATGTGGTTGGACGTGTGGAATGGATAGTTACAATGTCTAGGGAACCTAGTCTCTCCTTAGTTGGCCAACTGTAATAACCTTTTTCCAACTATCCACCTCCTTTTGCTGAGTCCAAAAACTCCATTTATCACCAAAAAACCCATTAATTCTAAACATTCATGATAATAACAATAAAATAAACTAAAAACATCAATAATAAAACATTTTGGTGAAATTAGGTATAAGACTAATGATATTCTATAAAGAACATGTCTAATTATAAGAATTTTTATTTTGTTTAATTTTCCCTTCCTCCTCCATAACATTTTTTCAAGTATGACAGTATAATCCAGCAGTATCTAAAATATACATTGAAATTTCTATGTTAATTTAGTGTCTTACATTGATATAATCTTCTATCAAATGGGAAAGAAGATCATCGATCATTTGTACATTGGACTACCACATCATGAACTGATGTTATACATTTTCAATCACCACATCTCACTATGGGATATAATTTTGGATTAAATGTTTATATATGATATTGATGATATTATTATACTTATATATTTAAAATATCACATACACATTAATTTCCATTCCTTGGTATTATGATAATGTTGCACGTGTGTATGGTGGACATCCCCCTCACGAAGTGATGTGA
Organism: Viscum album; assembly: GCA_963277665.1. Classification (NCBI taxonomy): domain Eukaryota; kingdom Viridiplantae; phylum Streptophyta; class Magnoliopsida; order Santalales; family Viscaceae; genus Viscum; species Viscum album. The sequence continues at coordinate 538,374,332 of OY728130.1, read as the reverse complement.
TTATTTTTTCATGGAAACCTTAAAATATTGGTAATATTGATTATTTTAATTAATATACATGATATATTTGATATCTTAATGACACAAAAAATTTGATATATTATTTACCTTTCATTCATTCAATCCTCCTTTAAAATGGTTATATCATACATGTGTACGCACGACCTACCTTTTCCATGAATGATGTATTTAATTTCATGTCTCTAAATTTTATGTATTACTCTAAAAACATATATTTTTAATAAATATGATATTTAAATCATGGTTATAATTATGGAGGTTATGGAACCATGATCAATTTATGAGGACCAAAAATACCAAATCAAAACGTACCTAAAAATCAATTCAGTTACTACCTTAAGCATGATTATGAGAGACATTTATTAATAAAAATTTAAAAATGTTCCTTAGTAAATTATATGTCGTATGATATATATAATTATGGTTATTTAAATAACATATACGACAATCCTATATTTATTATACAATAATTTCTACCTTGTATGGTGTAATTAGAGACTTAAGGAAATGTATTTTTTATCCCAACATTTTTTCTTTGAGTCATATGTTACGCTATAATCCTATCATATTTTGGGAGGTCTATATAGGGAACCATTAACATGTTATATCATGAATGTCACTATATTCATGAAATTTAATGTTTCATTTTTGTGTTAGTGAGTTTAGAATATCATATTTTACCAAATTTGTTTGTTTGTTATGTTACAATCTCACTGTTTATCAGGATTGTATAAGATATTACTTTCAATAATGAAGTATTATAATCTTTTTCTCAAGAATATTATTATTTTTTATTCCTTATAGTTATTACTTTGAAATAAATGTTTTCCATTAATTTTCCACTCTTTATTTATTCTTAATTCTAAAATAATTATTTAAATAAAAACCAACTTTATTTTTCTCTTTTCCTAAAAACCCTTTTACGTCCAAATCCATGTTTTCAACAAAACTGCATTGAATAATGTTGTAATTATCTTTAATGGTTATTTAGTGTTATATTTACCCCTATTATATTTTTTAATAATTTCATTAAAGTAATCTTCATGGCACTCCCCAAAGAAGGCCCAATTAACTTTTTCATAAAGTGTGAGAAGGATAATTAATTTAACATGTATGGCATGAAGGAAATATAAAATATTCATTAAAATTAAATGATACAAAGAATAATTTATATGTTTCCTAGTATGTTTTAAATTAAAAGTTTTATGTAAATGATTTATAAATTTAGAGTTCTAAAAAGTTATTCTCAATGTTAAATGTTAATTTTCTCAAGAAATGTTTGATGTTAAATTTAACGATCATTATCCATCTATAATTACATCATATTTTGTAACATAATATTTAATAGGGATATGATCCAAATTTACCATCTATATTATTTATGTAGAAGGATTATATATATGATTACTAGATATTTATTAAACCTAATCTTTTTACATGGGTTATTCTATGATTAAATGAATAAATTTTCCGAAAATTATTTGTTTTAAATGGGTAATGTTATTATGAAAATTTTATGAAACCCATTTCTTTTCAATAAATATTAAATGAGGAATGTTTTATGATATTATGGAAGGAAATTATATTTTTTATATGATGAGAGGACCCTATATCTTCCCCCAATGCATTGGGTAATTATTAATGTTATATGAGATCAAGGGGTACATGGGAGGTCATCCCAATCCAACATGTGGGTACATGAGAGGTTATCCCAAGACTAAAATATTGTAAATGGGATGTTATAACAAGACTAAAAGAGGGTATATGGGAGTTTATTCCAATCCTGATGTAGGAAAGCCTTTGGTTATCCCATTAAAAACTTTTATCAATTCCTGTGTAGATAGTATTAGTATAATATTATCTGTGATTATATTTATAAAAAAATCTATCACTTATTAAAATGTTATTCCCTCATGAATTATTTACATTGGTTGAATTATTATTCATTTCCTATGAACTTCCATGATTTATTCTATGATATATGTTTATGATATACGATATACATGGTCTGTTTTTTTAAATGTTCAACTAATATTATCAAACTCTTATACTCAAGTAAATATTATTTGGTCAATTATATATCACTCCTTTACCCTATATAATAATATAACCTCACCTTTTAATATGTTTTCTTCCACATGAAATGAATAATGTTTTTAAATATGATATTTCTTATAAGGGTTCAAGATATATTTAAATTAGTTGGAGAATACGTAGTTAACCTATAAACAAGTTATCTATGATTCCAAAATTCCAAATGCACTAGCCATATATGATTATTGAATGGATTGGTAAAGAATTTAATCAATATTCATATATTAAGTTGTAATATTTATATATGATATTTTGGGGTATTTATAGTTGATAGTAGTGCAAGGTTTAGTTAACATAAATAAAATAGGATGAGGGATCTTTATTGAGATCGCATGGGAAATGACTAAGGAATATTCTATGGAAATTTATATTTTTAGGAAACTATCCTAGAATACATGATAAGTATATATAGAGTGGTTTCCATGAAATGTCATCCAGGTGTTGATACTAAAATTTGATGTTTCTTGGGTATTTATGTACACAGGGGTAATGCTCTCAAAGAGTAATTTTGGGCTTTACTCAAGCATGACCTGATACCCAAAAATGGTAATTATTGTTCACATGGTTTGTCAGTCAAGGTATATGTCTTTTGGAAGTATAGAAACTCATTATACAAAAGTAAGAAGGATTTATATAAAGTTAATGAGTATCATGGGTGAAGCCTAAGGTATGGTATGTTGAAAAGAATGTGTCATGATATAGACATCAATTATGTGATTTTTATGATTATAGGGTTTACTACTATGATTATTTTTTCATACACCATGATTATTGCACTTATCCAATTGGTTGAAACTGAAATAAAAAATTTTATATAGAATTTAGAGGGTAATTGAATGATTACCCTCTTTAGTATACAAAAGTGATTTGATATAGAATTAAATATCTTGTTTTTATGCTCACACATCTTTCTCAGTATATAATTTTTGATGAAAGTTTAAATGAGAAATAAAGGGTACAATGCTCTATTTATTTCTTCAATATTAAAAACCCAATATATTCTAATGACTCTATATAACTAGTAGTTTCCAAGAAATGTATCTTTACCATTGAAAACATATTTTATGTTCTCCAATGTTTGGAGCAAGAAATAAAATTTTTGTCACCTTTCTAGTAGAATGTGATGTGGATTAGTGGTCCAATATCATCATAATTACATGGTAACAATATAAAATCACATCCATAGAGTGGGATGATAATAAGAGATTATTTTTCAAAAACTACATCCCTTATATTATTTATACTAACACAAGGAAATAATTCCTTTAGTTATAAATAATGAATGATGAATCTGTTGGTACCGATATGGAAACTTTTGACAATATTTTTAGTTATGTCTTGTATTATCATCATATATGAACATATGGGTGATCGATTCATTATTGTCTTAAAAAATTCTCCAAAGGAAGTTATCATTGAAAAATTACTATAACTATGAAGGAATGAACCTATGTTATTTCAAGGTGGAAATGGATATTGGAGTTACCCCACAATATAGAGGTTTTGATTATAAAATGAAGATATATTTCATTGTAAACTCTAAAATCCATGGAGAAAAAAATATTAGCATTACCTAATTCTAATGTGTGATAATAAATATTGAGGGAATTTTCTTCAATATAAAATAATTTTTTTTATTTCTATGGAAAAGAAGTTTATCAAGCTGTTGAATGTCCAAATGATAGAATATGACAGATAACTTTATGGATAATGAATTTTCTCCAAATATTTACCTTTAAAATATCAAAATCCCAAATGAAAGGAGTTTTGGAACTATAGAAACATGTGATAAAATATAATAGTTAATGATGATGATTGATGATTGTAACCTCTTAATCTGATTGACAAGGGGAAATAACATTCGATCACTATTTCTAATGGGGGGAATGATAATGTGGTGGTGAAACATAAACATAAAATCCACTATATAATGGTTAGTGTTTTAATTGAAATTGGATCAACCTAATCAAAAATATATAATAAAATTTCTATAGGTAACTAGATTCCACCAAAATGATTAGATATGGAATTAGTAGTGAAACCACCATTTCTAAGATGAATGCATCTCAAGTAAATGATTATTATATGTTATATTTTTCCATGAATAATATTCCTGAAAACATTATATTCTTCCTATATCTATATTTGATGTTTTTTGTAGACATGTATAGGAATTATATACAAGATACCCGCATTAATTTTCAGTGGATGGGAAACATTTTTTATTTCAAACCATGTTATGATTATCTTTTAGTGTGATGATGGACATGAACATCTGATATAGATCACATCCATTATATTTTTTTGATTTTTTATATATAAGATTTATTTATTTAAATTATTTAGTTATAAAATCAAAATCATTGATATGTCAATTGTGCAGAATTTTGTTAATTTCATTGTAGAAGAGATTACTAATCACCTACCAATATATGATGTTGAGTTATCTTTAGAACTTTTATTTAGATCCAAAATTATTTAAAATACTCCTAATAGAATAGGATTGATTGAATTATATGAATTGAATAAGAAACTCAATGAGAAATGTTATAAAGAAGTTGTTTGGTCAACTGTGTCACCATGGGGTGTACATATTCTTTATATTAAAATGAAATATGGATCAATGTGAATCTAAAATGATTATCAAGGTCGGAATAAGAACATAATCAAGAAAAAGTAACTCATGCCTATTATTGATGACATAATCAATAAACTAGGATACCCTAAATTCATTTCCTTGATTTACCTTCATTATGGATATAGTCAATTGAGGGTCATAAATGAGGATATGACCAAGAAAAATTGTATACAAGGTATATACACTTTTTATAGTGTGAGTCCATTTGATTCCACTAATTCCTCTGATATCTTCATAGATTTAATAAATATTTTCTTTAAAAATTACCTTGATCTATTTATGGTAGTATTTATAGATGAAATTCTCATTTATTCAAAGATAAATGAACAAAATGATGAACAATTGAACTTTTTACTATTACAATAAGGAAAGATAAACTGTTTGAAATATTTAAAAAGATTTTATTTTTTCTTCAATAGTTTTCATTTATGGGTTATATAATCTCAAGAGAGAGTATATCAATAGATCCATCAAATATGAAGGCAATTAAATATTGTCAATGACCAACCATTAAGACATAAATCTAATGTTTTCATGGTTGATATGGATATCATAAATGTTTTGGGTGGATTTCACATAACAATATAATCCAATCAACATGATAACTTAAAATGGATCTGAGTTTCTCTGGATAGATGAATGTGCGGAAAATTTCAAGGAACTAAAGGAAGGATTTCTAAGTGTACCAATTCTTATATTAAGCTATTGTGGATTAGGGTTTTTCATCAATAGCGATTCATCAAAAAATGATTGGGATGTTTCTTCAGGAATAATTATATGGTTATAAATTACTCCTCATGAAAAATTGATGATTAAGGATAAAAAATAGCCAACTAATGATTTAGATTTAGTTGTGGAATTTTTTAATTAATGATATGGAGGTATTATCTTTATGAAGAAATGATTCATATATATATATACAGCTCAAAAAATATTAAAGCATATATTCAAAAAAATAAAGATGAACAAGAACTATAGAATATGGTTATATATTATTAAATATTGTAAAATCCCAATATATTTCCTCAATGGGAAGGTGAATAATGTGGTTGATTCTTTGGCCTAAAATAATTCCAACAACTTATCCATAATGAAGATAAAAAAAGATAATTTATTTATTTATTTTCAATGTTTTGATATTAAAATAATTATAGAAAGGGGAAAATTATATCATTCTCAAATAATTATTCAAACATAGGTCCAAATAGAGATTAAATATGAGTATAAGGAAGACATAGAGAAATATTATATGGTGAGAAATGTTCATGAGTTTATATTTTATTATGCTGGAATGAAAATGTTTCAAATTTTGTGTCTTCCATCCATACCTGATTTTAATATATATATTAGAAATTATAATAATTCCATATTCTCTATTGATACAGTATGTTTGAGAGCATGAAAATATTTTAAAGACTATTTATGGTGGGATGGAATGAAGATATGTATCAAAAATTTTATATCTCAATGTATGGTATATCAACATGTATTGGATGAGAGACCAATATCTAATATAATGTAACAACCATTACCTATAAAAGAATATAAATGGGAAAAATCACAATTTATTATTTTATCGGAGTCCCCAAAACATCTAATGGATGTAATTCTCTATGTATTTTATTTTATTTCCTTATATGGTATTAACACATAATATATAGTAGATAATTTTTCTATCTGCATTAGTATTCTAGTGTATACATTGATGTGTCATGGTCAAATAGAGTACCACAATACATTGTATATAGCTAGGAACCTAGGTTTAGTTTAATGTTCCCATAATGTCATTTTTAATCTCTCTAGGAAGAGTTAAGCTTCATAACTGTATATCATCCATTAAAAAATAGTTTAATTGAGAGAATAATACAAACCCTAAATAATATTATGAAAACTTTTTCTATGTATTTAAACGTTGTTTAGGATAAAAATTTTCCTCTAGTCTAGTTTTACTATAAAAATATCATTCACTCGAGTATCCACGTAGACCATATGAAGCCCACTATGGAATGAAGTGTAAAAATACAATGTACTATGATGAGAAAATATATTGGGGCCTGAGGTAGTTAAAAATAATATTGAATAATAGATCAATTCATATAAAGACCCATTATATACAAATAGTTATTACTTCAACATTGAAAAAAATAAATTTTATAATATAAAAAACTACGCAAAGACTGTATAGTTTTAATGTCTTTGGAAACTGGGAATCAAGAACAATTGGTTCATAAAACATCCACATTATCTCCCCCTTATTTCTTCATAACTAGGATCCTTTTTTGTCATATCTTACTTAATACTCTTCTTCAAGACCTAGGGAAAAGAATCATATGCAACGTTGAGCTCGAATTCTCAATAAGGGTAAACAAGGTAAGTATCATTCATACCATTATCATAAGAACATGGCATTAGAAAATCTTAACCAACATATAAAAGATCACAATATCATGTCACTGGATAAATCATAAAAATGTAATGTAATCCCAAGATTCATAACATAAGACATTAAATTTCATGGAAGATACACATAATCCAAGAAAATCATTTCATATTAGTCATGGCTGATTGTTGAGACCATCATAGCAGACAAAGTCCATTAATAAACTCCGTTAACTCCTCGTTTCATCCCAGTATGACTGAATCAGATTTACTTGTCGTTCCAGGGAGGTCTATCTCAAGAGATATAAATTATTTTCCAATAAATTGTAGGGATATATAGGTCCCACCCATCTCATAATGAATCCATTACTACAGATTCCCTAAAAACATAAAAAAATTACCACAAGATGACTGAGGAAATAAAATGGGATTCTTAAACATCATTCAATCATAATAGATATAAAAAATGGATTTCAAAAATAACATTCCAACATAAATACAATCAAATCTTATTAATAATACAGATATAAATATAACCCTATTTAAAGTGTTTCATCATAGATAGAAAATACTTTTGAGAAAACACATGAAATTATTTCCTGAGGAAAATAACCTTTCTTTTTCAAAAACATTTTCCTTCCTAAAAATGACACACAAATTTATAAGAAATAATTTTATGTGAAAATAACATTGTATGATTGTATTGGAATATTTATGTAAATAAGAAATTATGAAATATTATAATTTCATTCATTACATACCAGTTAAAAAAACATTCATCACGTAATTTTTATGGAAATGTCAACAAATTACATTATACTAAAAATGAAAAAAGAATCCATTGATACCATTTAGTATAAATTTTAAAATGGGTAAAATATACTTTTAAAAAACAATAAAAGAATAAAAAAAGTATTTTGAAATTGATATTTATGAAACATGGATGGGTATAATAAATATACCCCAGTAAATACTTATGAATATACAATCTCAGATAAAAATGTGATGTGAAAAGTCATCCATTGAATTAGGTATGGTATGATTTTTATATCTCTAAACCTCCTGTATAATTATTTAAAAAATGTTATTGACATAATCGAAAATCATAATCATTTTTATAATAACATATATGATCATATTTTTTTCTGTTTGTCAGGAACATTTCTTTGTTACTCTTTATTCGGGTACTAACTAATTTATGTTCTTATGCATGTTTTGTCAAATAAGTTCTTATTACTCTATTTATGTTATAGTTATAAAAATTAAATAATAACTTTTGTATAATATATACCATATTTATTAATTCAATTCATATATATAATCATCTTTTAATGAATATCATGTAGAATGAATCACATCACATTGTGTAGATGGTAAGTCGTACGTACACACGAGCAATGATATCATTCCAAACATATTGAGTGGTATTGATGTGGATGGTGCATAATATTTCATAATCAGTATCATGTTATAATAATATTATATATTTATTATTTCCATCATTATACCAATCCATGTAAGGTCATGGGGAAAAATAGTTTACACCACCGCGTGGAGACAGTAAGCTGTACGTACGCACTTGTAGTGATTTCATTTTTCATAAGGTCGATAGAAGGTGAAATATGTTTTTTTTCATATTTTAAAAAACATATAATTATATTAGTGAATATGATGTTTCTACATTATAATACAAAACAAATTAAGATGAAGAAGAAGAAAAAAGATGGAAATAATCGGTAGAAAAGAATACATCTTCCTCGACATGCTTCCTCTAAATATCTTCATAGAGCACTATAGTTGGTCTTTGAAGATGAGAAGAACCTATTTAATGAAAATTAGTATGTTGTGTCTTAAAATGGGTAGGGTTTAGCCGAGAACGAATTCTCAAAATGAAGTGAAAAGGTGATATAGGAGGTTCCATTTTTTAGTTGAGGTGAAAGGGCACTATTGGAATCCTCATAAATAATAATTTATAAAAAAAATAAAACCCTACCCAAAAAAGCTCCAAAAAGACCCAATTTAAACGATTAGACGAGATAAGGTGGTAATATCATCAACTAATTAATTTTGGAGAAATTATTTCTTCAATTGAAACCATATCATTTTTTATTGAAACTTTGTGATTCTAATAAATTTTAATTCTGGTAATAACATTATAAATATTTAATTGTTATAAATATTTACTTATATGGAATTAATTGACCATAAATTTTTATTTTATAGCATTTTAGACCTTATAATTTTCAAATTTTAATTATTTAAAAAAATTATGATTTTCAAATATTTTAATAAAATGTTTTTTATAAAATATCAATAGTGTCAATTTTGACACCATTCGTTTATTTTGCTTTAAATAATATCAAAAAAGAATATAAATTCTAACTAAAATATTTAATACAATCCTAAAATATCATATTAACCTAGAAATTTTTTTGATCACATTAATTAGTTCATATTATATATATTTTAATATTTTTAAAACCATTTTTTTGATATTGCTATTAATAATATACTTTTTATATCACTATGGTGTCATCATTAATTGTAAATATTTAATCTCTAAAAATTATAAATAAATTTATGTGATTTGGGTAACTCTTTTATATTTATATATACTACCGATAGTCGATATTATATTGCAGTAATCCCTAAATTAAAATTAATATACTTATATAAAATGATATTGTGACATTTTGTCACATTTATTTGTTTTTATTACATTCATGTCATATTCAAATTTAATTGGTCATTATGATATTAAATCTAGAACAATAGATGATAAGGGTCTAATTTAGTCATCCAATAGGATTTTTATATGTGTTAAGGTAATTTTATAAAAATATTTTTACCCTTAATTTCCCTATTTACCTTTAATCATGGAATTAAAACTAATTACCAAAGTTACTATTCATAATGCCAAAAAATAGAACTATCCTCTTAACATAATTTTTATATAATGATTCTATATATGGAATCCATTTTTCAAAATTCATGAAAAATAATATGATGTAAATTATTTAAAATTAATCTTATTTTTGAAATGATGAAATAAGTTTTAAATGTCAAAACATTACAAAATATTGAATTTTTTTTACATATGAATTCAACATAAAATTATTTATTTCTATTTATACTTTTAAACCATTAAATATTATAATTTAACTATATAAAATATCTTGAGGAAAAAAAGTTTTTTTAATTAAAATTTAGCATATTTTTACTATTCATCAAAACATGAAGGATACGAGTCAAATATCAGAAATTCGTCCAATAAAAATTGTTATATCCCACTTCAATATTAAATGTTTAGGTTGGCATATATAAATTACTGATGTGTCAAATTTTTAATTTAAAATAGTTTCTCCATTCAAAGGTGTAGCATTAATTGTTTTTATGAAATAGGTTTTTATACATAAAATAAGGATTTATTCATACCCTATGAAAGAATTTCTATTTGATGAATATAAAGAATATTTTATTTCATTACCAATATTAATTCACTCAAAAATAAAAATATAAAATTTATTTATATTATTCATAAATAATTGATAGAAAAATATTTCACAATGCATTTAAATAAGTTAGTTATAATTATTCCTACTAACCTAACGTCTAGGGTATAATGGTAATTTTATAATAAGAGCATCTCAAGGTTCGTTGAAACTCACTATTGAATTCTATGTTTGATACTTAAGAATAATAATTATTTAAAGAACATATTTCATAAAAACATCCAGGTGTTACATTATTCCCCCCATAAACTGAATTTTCCCTCAAAATTCATCACATTGAAACAAACAGATGAGGATACCTCTCTCTCATTGTATCCTAAAGATCCTATGTAACTTATTTAAATTGGAATTTCTTCCATAAAACATTAACCAAGTGAGTGGTCTTGTTTTCTTGTACTTTTTCACTATGATCCCTAATTTCTATTGTTTTTTCTTCATAAGAAGGATATTTTTCAATAAGTATGACTTCTGAGCTCAGTACATGTAAAGGATATGGTACGTACATTCGCATGAGAGATATATGGTACAAATCATGAACATTAGAGAGATTCGGTGGAAGAACCAATCAATACAATACCTTCCCAACATGATCTAGGATTTAAAAATGACAGATATACCTTGGGCATAACTATCCCTTCTTTCAAAATCTCATTACTCACTTCTAGGGAGATATTTGTAAGAACACCTTATCACCCGCTTCAAAATCCAGTTATTTTCTTCGTTTGTCAACATGATTTTTTTATCGACTCTGAGCTGATATTATGTGTTACTGAATAGATCTATCCTTTTCTACCATTTAATCAACAATATTAGGTCCTAATAGATTTCTTTCCCCAACATCATCCCAACAAGTTGAAATTCTAAACCTTTTTTCATAGAGGGATTCATATGGAGTAGTCTAAATACAGGAGTGAAAGATACTATTGAACTAAAATTCTATCAAAGGTAGGAGTTTATCCAAAACACCATTAAAATCCAAATAGAACGCTCTCAACATGTCTTCTAGTGTTTGACTTGTTCTCTCAGACTAGCTATCTATTAGAGGATTATATGCAATGATAAAACTAAGAATTGTATCCAAAGCATGCTGAAGACTTTACTAGAACATAGAGGTAAACCTCATACCCCGATCAGATATAATGGAAAGTAATATCCACATGAAATCTTAACAATTATTCTTCATATATCCTGGAATTATCATCATGATAGAAATACTCCCTAATAATAATGAAGTGTGTCCACTTCGTATGGTGATCAACTGCAACCCAGATAGCAGTATTAGAATAGGATGTTTTGGGATGTCCGATGACAATGTACATAGTGATTTTCTCCCATTTACATTTTGGAATTGGTAATGGTTTTAACATCCCCATATAATTCTATCTCAAAGCCTTAACATTCTAACAAGATGAGCATCAATAGACTTGTTTGGTGACATATCTTTGCATTCCATCCCACAAGAAGTACACTATCAGTTCCCTATACGTCCTAGTGCTTCTAGGGTGAATAGAGAATAAAGACCTATGAGCCTCATCCAATATCTCCTTCTTTAATTCTGGTATGGGAGGAGTACAATCTCGATTCTTTATCATTATTTTTTCATCACAATCAATGTTGAATTCATGAACATTTCTCACCTACTTTTTAAGCTCTACATATTCCTTCTATTCCCCCTTAATCTTCACTTAAATAGATGATTGAACATTAATTTGATAATGGTAATATTTATTACATTCCATTAAAATTTTAAGATACATCCATTAAACATCCATAAATATTGAATCCTTCATTATCCTCATCATGGATAAGCTAGCATGGTCTTTTTGACTCAAAGCATCTGGCACCTTGTTCACCTTCTAAGAGTGATAATTTATTGAGGAGTAATAATCTTTAATACACTAGAACCATCTTCATTGGTAGACATTTAGCTGATTTTGTGTGAAAATATACATTATACCTTTATGTTCAGTATAAATCTCACACCTTTCATGATAAAGATAATGCATATATATCGTTAATACAATCATTACCGCAGTTATATCCAAATCATGAGTGGGTTAATTTCTCTAATTGATTTTCAACTACTGTAAGGCATAAGATATCACCATGTAATTTTTCATAATAACACATCTCATCCCATTCTTGGATTAGTAACTCTATATCACAAACCTTTCTCTTCTACCAGGCAGTGTGAGCACATGTGTACTGGCTATCCTTTTTTTAGTTATTTGATATTCTCTTCACATTCCTCCTTCCAAATGAAGTTAACTCATTTTTGAGTCAACTTGGTGACTCGATTAGATAATCCTGAAAAATATTTCACAAAACATCGATAATATAGGGGAAAACCATGAAAAATGGATTTATGTTCCTGTTGTTGGTCTTGATCATCTTTCAATAGCTAGTGATTTTGCTGGATCCACAAATATCCCCTCTCATGAGATTATGTAACCCAAAAATGAAACTTTATGAAGCCAAATTCACAATTTTTAAATTTTTTATAAATATTCTCCTTTCATAGGGCCTTATATATAATTCTCAATTGATCTTCATGTTCTTCCTAACGCTTTGAATAGACAAGAATATCATTTATAAAGACTAACACATATTGATCAAGAGAGTCTCTAAATACTCTATTCATTAGATCCATGAAGATAGAGGGGGTGTTAGTTAAACCAAAAGTCCTCACTATAAATTCATAGTGTCCATACCTTGTAAAAAAATTCATCTTTTTTATATGCTCCTTTTGACCCTAAATTGATGATATCCTAAACGAAGTTCAATATTGAAAATAAATTGAGCTCTATGTAGTGGTTCAAATTAGTTACCAATACGGGGAAGATGATATTTTTTCGTGATAGTGATCTTGTTATGTTCTCGACAATCAAAGTAGAGTCCCACTGATCCATTTATATTCATAAAAAATTGAACATGGTCTCCCCATTGTTATGCACTAGGCTGTATGAATAGATTACCAATATTTTATTTTAGTTTCTTCTTAAATTCATTTAACTCAATTGGGGACATTCTATGAGGTGTCTATGAAATTTGTGTAGCACTCGGTATGAGTTATATTAAAAACTAAACATTCACAATCTGGTGGAAGACCTAAAAATTATTCCAGAAAAAAATCATAAAACTCTAGTACAGTGGGATTATTCTTAATCATGATTTTCTCCCCAACATTTTTAGATAAATAACCTTCATTTATTGGAATCAAGACACATAAAATGGAAGAAATTTGTATTGGAAGGTTATATTCATACTTGTATTGATAGGTGACCATAAATTGATCTAGAAAATGAATTGTGATATAGAACCCCTAGTTTGAGGTATGTAGAATTTTTATGACTTTTTTATGTGTTTACTGTTCATTGTATGAGTTGGGAAGTGGTTTGGAGAGTTTGGAATGGTTTTGAATAAGTTTGAAGGATTTTCTAAGGGCGCAGGGTTTGAGAACGGTTAGGGAAAATTATGCGGGTTTTCCAGAAAACCGTGTAGGGGGAGAAAATGGGGTTCTCATGGCCTACACACATTTTTCTAAACCGTGTATGGAAACCGTGCATGCCCTTTATCTCAAGACAATGGCATGAACACGGTTAGCACATGGTTTTCCAAACCATGTAGACTAACCGTGAGACCACAAAAAATGAGGTTTTTAAATTTGGGCTCCCTTGGGGGTGCCTCATTTCACTCTGAATCTTCTCCCACTCAAGCCTCACTTAGGAGTTTCGGTTATTAAGGGTTGTGGGGGATCTTCCACTCATTTTAGAAGAAATTCAAGGGGGTTTCATGACGGTTTGACGGTGTTTTACCTTGGGTATGTCTCTCCTCTGGGTCTCACGGTTTTCTCTCGGTCTTCTCTTCCCTCACTCTAGGATTTCTTGATCTACCACTATTTCATGTAGATATAGTATTGGGGATTACTTGGGAGATGATTTTATGGATTTTTTATGATATGTATGGGGATCTAGAGCGGTTTCAGTGTTATGTTCGCCGGATTTGGGGTGTCGTTTCTTGTGGGTCGATTTCACCGGAACCCTTAATGTAAGAGGTCTCTCTCTCAACTCCTCTTTCTAGAATTGAATGGATTAGTTTTAAATTGGTTTATTTGAATGGAATTGTTTTTGAACATAATGGAATAAATCTTTTTTGGTGATGATTTATGGTTTTAGTAAAATTTTGAAGTCATTGTGATTTGTTTTGAAAAGTGATTTATATGGTTGAATTTAAAATGATGATTTTAAATTATTGATTTTCTATAATTGTTAAATGGTTTGATGAAAAAATGGGGTTTCAGTAAAAGTAATGTTTTGTTGAAATTGTTTGGTATTGTAACGACTTTTATAGAATTGTTATTCAATAAAGAGGTAGTTTTATTGAATGGGATGACACATTGGTTTTGGAATTAGTGTAATGTCATAATGGTTCTATACATTCATATTGCATTCTAAAAGGATAAGGGTTAGGGGAATCCCCCATTTTGGTTGTGATAGATTAGGGTTAGGGATCCCCCCCATCAAACATTCATATTCCATTCAGGACAGAGAAGGGTTAGGGGTCTCCCCCATCGGTGTTGGGATGGATAAGGATTTGGTCTTTCCCTGGTAAAACATTCATATTACATTCAGGATGGATAAGGGTTAGGGGTCTCCCCCATAATTTTCTATAAGGATTAGTGTTAGGGCTCTCCCCCTTCAAAAATTCATATTTCATTTAGGACGGATGAGGGATAGGGGTCTCCCCCATTAGGGTTGGTATGGATAAGGGTTAGGGATCTCCCCAGTCAATCATTCATGTTCATTTGGGTTGGATAAGGGTAAGAAGTCTCCCCCATCATTGTTGGGATGGTTAAGTGTTAGATTTTCCCCCTATTTGAGTTAGCATGCATGGTTGGCTGCATGGGATTGTGGAATTGTTGGGTATTCCAAAAAGGGATATTGTGACATGGTTTTAATGCTTTCATAGTTATTTTTCTATAAAAATAACTTGCTAGTAAATTTTTTTTAAATTGTACTAGTATTATTTTGGAAATTAATGGTTTTGAAAAGGTGTTTATATTTAGTTATAAATTTTTTTTGTGAATTGTTTTTATATAAAAAGTTTATATAATTGTTGAAAAATCTTCTACCCTAGTGTCGTGAGTAAATAAGTCATTGGGGAAAACCTATTGAGTTTTATACTCACCCCTACATTGGCACTTTGGTTATTTTTCAGATACTATCTTCCAGGACAGGGGAAAAGGTATCGTTTCCCACGTTTTTAGAACCACCACGTGATGTTGGCCAATTAGGAGATTTTAGAGATTGGAGTTTGTTGATCATAGAGTCCCATTATCTTTTGAGATTCTTGTTTCATTTATCCACTATGTACTTTGATAATTGTTTATTCTTCTGCTATTGGATAAATTGATGTGGTTTCGAGATACGTAATGTTGTTGAGTTTCCTTTCATATGTTCATGCATCATATAGTGAATTTTTTTTGTTATGGTTGGTTTGTTTATTGGTTTATTTATTAATGGTATAATTTTCCCCCACTTGTATATGAACCCTTCAAAATTTATTGGCATCCTTTGTCTTCTTGGGGATGTCACCTAAGGTCGAGTAATGACTTGTTGTACTCTGAACAAAATGGTAATTGGCTGGTAATTAAAATGGTATCATTATATTCCATCCTTTATAGTATAAATCAGCAGTGTTCTTAGTCTTGGATTTGGATTTTATTTCCATATATTCCTTGGGTTACAATATTGGATAGGAGTAGGCTTGTTGGAACTTGAAATGTATAGCATAAAAGGTTATAGCTAACCTGTTTATTCTGAAATTCTAGTTACAATGGTGTTGGGTACATTATTATTTCAGATACACATCTAGAATATTGGAATTCTCATTGACATGGGTTTATCCAATGCGATGAGCATGACATGAATTATAGAGGAATGAATTCCCAATATGATTCCATATCTCATTGTGAGTAATGATTTATGATTTTTTGAAAGATATAATTTTTTGAAAAATGAAGAATTGTTTTTCAAATTATTGATTTTAAAAAGATGATATTTGGTGTATTTTGAAAATGGTTGGATTTTCAAATACCATAGTTGATTTTTTTTAAATGACCAAACATGGAAAAATGTTGTTTTTGAAAAACAATGTTTTGATAAATGATGTGATAGAATTTGATATTATAAGCCATCAGTTTCTATAGGGTGATATTGAAAGAGGATTTTTTTTAGAAATGGAACCCGGTAAGTGATGAAGAAACCAATAAAAGAGGCCAGTGAGAATGTGGTTGCAACTGAGCCACAGGTGAACCAACAATTGGTCCAAAGCATCGCTCAGGATTTTCAAACTGTTTAGTTGGGGATGCAACCAGATAAAATGTCACAAACCTTCCTCGGGGCCCGTGTCGTGACTACCCCAAGCCCGCCTTCCATAGGCCAGGGGCTGGCGACTAGCACCAAAGGTGTAAATCCCAATAAAAGGGAAGGTATTTACTTTAGAAAGTAAAAAAACATCACAGAGTACGCAAGATTAGGTAAACACTAAGTAAACTGAGTACAAAAGTAAGTGCTAGAAAGTAAATGGGCCAGAATACAAACCCAACTAAAAGTAAAGTACATCTGAAATGAAAGTACAACAACATAAAATTAAATCAGCGAGTCCAAGACACCCTCTGGAAATCCCACCTGAAGGGTGGGTACAGATAGTCTCATCTGCTCCTTGGCTCTTGTCATCCGCTCTTGTGTATGTCCTATCCAGTTATCCAGGTACCGTCCATCTCCATGAGCTCCCACCTCAGTCAGTGATATCTGTCATCTGCATCCAACACAATGTAGTGCGGGCATAGCCCGTGCAGGGGTGAGTATATGCTACTCAGTAGGGACCACGAGACCCCCGAAGGTCTCCCAGAATCCACGAAGGATAAACCACAAAGGAAAGATAAAATCACGAAGTAACAACCAACTCTACTTAGGTATATTCCCATACATATACCTAAGTCATCAATTCCAACTCGGCTCCAGCACACGAGCCCAAGTACGACCCAGTCCACACAGGAAAGTAAAAATCAATCCACACAAGAAAGAATAACTCAATCCACACAGGATAGCAATTCAATAATATCGAAGATAAAGAATGAAAGTCATGACTCAGCTGACACAGGTATACTTCTTCATAAGGCGATAGAGATGATCAGATGTATCCACTGATTCATCAAAGCTATCGGACCCACAGAGGATACAAGACCAGCTAAGCTGTCGGACCCACAAAGGATAAAAGACCAGCTACTCTGCTGGACCCACATAGGATACAAGTACAGATTCAAATACTGCCGAACCCACATAGGATACAGGAAAAGTAGTCAAGTACTACCGGACCCACATATGATACAAGAATAGTAGTCATCGTCGTCGAACCCACGGAGGATTCCAGTATGGTCGTCATCGCTGCCGAACCCACGGAGGATCCCAGTACAGTCGTCATCGTCGTCGCAGTCGCAACCAGCTCTAGGGTTCTCGCCTAAAGAATGCACGATTCCGGGAGGGTCCGCTCTACAAGCCAAGGGGGTCGATACATCAACTGACACGAAGTCCATAGTTGATGTATCCCAAAGTTCCGTCTTAAAGGAAATAGAAGGGGCGAGGCTCGTGTGGGCCCCACCCCAATAATATCCTATCAAGAGGATTTAGGTTCAAGTGGATCCCACTCAACTCCCACACAAGGGGTTAAAACAATTGGATATGAAATAAAATTGTAACACAATTTTTATTCTACATTAAAATTAATCCATTTTTTTTAACAACTCTTCCCGGGAAAACACAACTCTAGAAAAGGTCCTCTTAAGCAATTACCAGCGCTGCAGTTTCATCGATGCCCTCAGATTTTGATTCCGAGCACCAGTTAAAAAGTTAGGAAAACCTGCTCGTTCGTTCACTGAACGTACCCACGCTAAACTTCGGAAATTGATTCCGAGCACACCAGGCCTCAGAATCAGGTGCTGTCAGAAACTAAAAACTCGTAAAATCCCAAATAATTTAAGAAAAAAATGTACATGGAATTTACAAGTCTTTACATTACTCCCACCTCAGGGCTTTACGTCCCCGTAAAGATACACCACAAACTAGGGAAACAAATGAGGGTACTGAGCACACATCTATGCTTCCTGCTCTCATGTGCTCTCCTGGAGGTTCCCGTGCTTCCACCTGATGCGCACAAGTGGAATCGACCACCCACATAGGACCTGCTCTTGTCGATCCTCGATTTCCACCGGGACCTCTGCAAAATTCACCCCGTCATCGATGTCTGACTCCCCATGGTCGATGATATGCGTCGGGTCAAGCACGTATCTCCTTAGCTAAGATACGTGGAAGACGTCGTGCACCCATTGGAACTGAGGTGGAAGAACTAGGTGATAAGCCACCTCACCTATCCTTCTGAGAACCTGGAATGGTCCGATGAAGCGTGGAGACAACATGCCGCCCCGACCAAATCCCCATAATCCACGCCGAGGAGAGACCAGTAAGAAAACGTGGCCGCCATACTTGAACTAGAGTGGTCTCCGCCTCCTGTAAGCATAAGACTTATATCGGCTCTGAGATATCCTCATCCGCTCCTAGATGACATGGACCTTCTCTGTCATGGCATGGACCATCTCTGGTCCCACATGTTCTGACTCCCCAGGGTCTTTCTAGCATAGAGGTGATCTGCAAGGTCGGCCATACAATTCCTCGTATGGTGCCATCCCGGTGGTGGAGAGGTAGCTGTTGTTGTACGCAAACTCCACCAAAGGTAGGTGATCCTCCTAGCTGTGACCAAAGTCGAGGAAACATGCACGAAGCATGTCCTTGAGAGTCTGCGTGGTCCTCTCCATCTGACCATCCGTCTGAGGGTGAAAGGCGGTGCTCAGGCGTAGCTGCATCCCAAAAGCCTCCTGCAACCCCTTCCAAAGCAGGGAAGTAAAGCGAGCATCTCGATCAGAGACGATAGATGATGGCACACCATGAAGTAGTACGATATCCTAAATGTAGAGTCATCCCAAGATCTCCACTGATCCCTTCTCTCTGATGGGTTAGAAGTGGGCCGACTTGGTGAGTCGGTCGACGATCACCCAAATAGAGTTGTGTCCTCTGGAAGTACGTGGAAGTCCAGTCACGAAATCCATAGATATCCCATCCCACATCCACTGCGGGACCTCCAAGGGTTGTACCAAGCCTACTGGTACCTGGTGCTCCGCCTTCACCTGCTGGCAGGTGAGGCATCGAGAAACGAACTCTGCCACAACCTTCTTCATACCCAGACACCAGTGTTGTCGTCTGAGATCCCGGTACATCTTCGCCACTCCTGGATGTACCGCTAATAGAGAAGTGTGAAAATCTCTCAACACCTCCTCCAATAAAGTAGCTGGTGCCATGGTACATCCTTTGAAAAAGACGACATGCTCTCCTCCTATAGAGAATTCATCAGGTGCCTGTCCTGAGGAAATCTGTGCATGCCGCGTCTCACAGTCAATGTACCCACGCTGTGCCTTTCTGACCCACTGAAGAAGTGGAGGAGTGACTGTGAGTGACTGAAGAAAGGCTGATCCATCTCTATCTATGAAGGATATCGGAAAAGTGGCTAGCTGCTCTGTCGCCTCTCTAAGTAGCTGAATGCCTATCCTCCTTCTGAGAGAATCAGCTACTACGTTCCCCTTCCCAGGAGTATAGACTATATCAAAGTCATATTCCTGGTGGAA
Organism: Viscum album; assembly: GCA_963277665.1. Classification (NCBI taxonomy): domain Eukaryota; kingdom Viridiplantae; phylum Streptophyta; class Magnoliopsida; order Santalales; family Viscaceae; genus Viscum; species Viscum album. Next base: position 538,353,952 of record OY728130.1, on the reverse strand, counting down.
CTCGATCCAACATCGCTATCTTAGATTCAGGTCCTTCTATGAGAAGATGTACCTGAGACTCTGGTGGTTAGAATAGACTGTAAAGCGCTCAGCCATCAGATAATGCCCCCACATCTTCAGAGCAAAGACCACTGCTGCTAACTACAGGTCATGGGTTGTGTAGTTCTGCTCATGCTGCCTCAACTTTCGTGATCCATAGGTGATCACTGCCTTCTCCTGCATCAGGACACACCCTAGTTTGGTCCCTGATGCATCGCAGTAGAATATGCACCCTACTCCCTCCTCTGCTAGCCTCAAGATGGGTGCATTGGTCAATCTCTGTTTCAGCACTTGGTAGCTCTGTTGACATCTATCTGACCACACGAAGGGTCTCCCCTTCTTCGTCAAACCTGTAAGAAGTGCTGAAACTCTGGAGATGTCTGGCACAAATCTACGATAGTACCCATCCAGACCTAAGAAACTCTGCACCTCTTTCACACTATTGAGTGTATCCCAAGCTAGCACTGCCTCGATCTTCGTAGGATCCACCGCAACTCCCGCCTCAGAGATGACGTGCCCCAAGAAGTGGACCTCCCGAATCCAGAACTGACACTTTGAGAGATTACCATAAAGCTGGTGCTCTCGGATTGTGTCTAGTATAACCCGCAAGTGGTAGGCGTTCTCCTCATCAGTAGTCGAGTAGATTAATATGTGGTCGATGAAGACTACGACAAATCGATCAAGGTAAGGATGGAAGATCCTGTTCATGAGACTCATGAACATTGCTGGAGCATTGGTTATGCAGAAAGGCATAACCAAGAACTCATAGTGTCCATACCGACACCTGAAGTCCATCTTCTTCACATCTTCATCTCGAACTCTGATCTGATGATAGCCTGACCTGAGGTCTATCTTCAAGAACCACCGTGCTCCCTTGAGCTGATCGAAGAGGTCGTCAATCCTCGGAAACAGATACTTGTTCTTCATGGTCACCTGGTTCAGGTGACAGTAATTGACACACAGTCACAAGCTCCCATCCGCCTTCTTGGTGAACAATATCGGGGAATCCCAGGGTGAAACACTGGGTCGAATGAATCCCTTGCCCTACAAGTCCTCCAGCTATACCCGTAGCTCTTGAAGATCAGTGGGAGCCATTCGACATGCTGGAGTAGATATCGGGGCTGTACCGGGGTAGAGGTCAATATAAAAGTCTACATATCTATGAGGAAGTAGTCCTGGAACATCATCAGGAAAAACGTCCGCATACTGATCCACCACTACAGGAAAACTCGGACTCTGCATATCCACTGCTCCTAGGTTGAGGCTAGACAACTGATGAGTGATCGACTATCCTCTCCTCTGTGTGAGTCCATCTTACACTGCAAAGGCTCCCTTCTCACTGGTGAAGGTGAACCAGCTCCAATCGGTGCAGACACACCGTACCTTGTGCCTAATATAGTCGATCTGAGCATGTACCGTATATAACCAATCCATTCCCAAGATGTTGTCGTAAGGCCTCGACGCCACTACAAGAAGATCCCAGCCGAAGCTCTCACCTCCTAGAGTAAGCTCACACTGCTGGCACCAGTGTGTAATCGTCGAGTCTTCTCCCATAGGAGTCTCTAGCCGTAAGGATTGAGCCAACGACTCTGTAGGAATCTCTGAGCTCTGAAAAAGGGAAGTGGAAATGAAAGAATGACTCGCTCTTGTGCTTATAAGAACTAAATCAAGGGTGTATTAGACACAGATACTACCTATGAATCATATCTGGTGTGCCGTGGTCGTAAGCCTCCACTGCCTAGAGCTGGGAATGTCTCTGTCCGCCAGCTCCCTGTGGTCGGGGTGGACCTCCTGGTGGTGGTGGTGGTAGAGCCTCAAAGCGTCTCTCAACACCTGCTGCTCGGCCAGCTCCTCTGCCTCATCCACCTGCTCCCTGTGGACCACCACGGTCGAACCTCTATCTCTTCCTGGGTGGTCCCTCAACCGTCTGTTGCTCCTCTGCATAGTGGGGCAGTGATTCATGGGCCTGAGCCACAAACCAGAATTTAGTATCCAAAATTAGACTTGAACCGACCATATTAAAGACAGGATTACATCACCACTGACGGAAAGCCATTCGGAGGTCACACACATGAGTTATGGCTGGTCAAATATTTAATAATAATATTAAATCTATTATTTTCTGAGCACTTCGGGTACCCGATCCAAAAACCCGAAAAATACATCCAATCATGGACTCAAACATTCCGTCTCGAAGTCAAGGTCACACTGCCACTGATGGTTCGTGAAACCGAGATCGCACAAAGAAGTTATGGTCGAATTATGGTTTTGATAACCACAAATAATAATAATAATAATATATTATTATTATTTCATTTGATTGGAAATTATCTCTCTAATCTCATTTGAAATTCACGCTCCATGTGGGTACCACCTCCCTTTATACATATCTTCTTCCTTCTCTTTGTATTTTCCTTTTAATTTATTTCTCTTATTTTCTATCCTCTATCAAATATTATTTCATTCATCTCGATTCTTCACACTCAAAAAAATAATAATAATAAAAATACTTCCCCAAAATCCCGCCCCCTCAATCCAAAAAATTAGTCGCGGATGAAACCCAACCCGCCAAGGGTCTTGTGCCCCCACCGCCTCCGGACAGCTGCGCCTCCTATCCCCTCGATCATATCACTGGACTGACGTACCGGCTGCCTACCTGCGATGTACTACTCGTGTCATAACCTCGGCCTTGCACTTGCATCGGCCACCCCGACTCTGTGCACAAACGAACAACCAGCGGAGGGTCATCATGCCGTGTTTGTTTGGCCCGCGCCCTCCGCGTTAGGCATTATCAATTGGCAACAATCAAACACTTTCTTTCAACTATGACAAGGGTATAATTTATTCAAGAATAAATTATACAAATATCATATAAATAAACACTCATGATTGTGAATAAAACCACTTAAATGAGAAATAAACAATATTTCCCTACCTCGGTAATTAACGTCTCACGTCATTGATTCGTGGAATGCGGAATTGCGGAAGATGGAAGTCTATTCTGTTGATGTCAGGGTGTGTCTGAAGTAGAAACACCGTTGGAGAAATCCCCCACGTTCTTCGTGGAGGAGTCGTTATTCGTTGAAAGTTGGTGTTCTTTGTCAAAAAAGAACACTTCCTTCTAAGTCTTCTCAAGAGTTCCTCCACCAATATTTCCAACCCCCAAAATAATAAAAAGGCTCTCCATAATATAACATGCCATGTAATTCAATCCTTTGATTGAATATTAATTATGGAGGTGATGGGTTTCCATAATAAGGGGAGTTGTCACATTAAATTGGAGAGGTGTTAAAGGGGGGTTAGAGAGAGTTAAGGAAGTTGAGAGGTTGGGACTTTTGTGGGCCCCACATATCATTTATCCACACTTTGAAGAGTTAAACTTCCAAGATAAAAAAATAAAATTGTTCAACAATTTTATTTATTTTAAACTAAATCCCCAAATAATAAAATTCAACCCGCTTAAAACGCAATTGCGGTAAAGGTTCCCATAAGAAATTACTGGCGCTGCAAGTTCATCGGTGCCCTCGAATTTCAATTCCAATATCCGGTTAAAAAGATAGAAAAACCCGCACGTAATTTTACTAAATTTACCCGAAAAAAAGATTGGAAAATTATTATCAGCCACCCTCAACCCGCGCTGGTCAAGGTTAGGCTCTGCCTAAGTAAAACATGCCCCAAAAAACCCGTCGATAATCTCAGATTTTCAATCTGAGTTACCGTTTAAAAGTTATGAATTTTACAATAAAATAATTTTCACTTAATTATTTTATTTGTGGCCAAAAACTAACTTTTTCTGGTGTCCAGTGCCGGCCAAAGTTAGTATCTTCATAAATAAAGCATACCCTCACGAGTTCCGCAGTGGTCTCGAATTTTTAATCCGAGCTACCGTTTGTGAGTAATAACCATTTGAAAAAAAAATAATTTATTTAATTATTTTATTTACGGTTAGGCCATTTTTGGAATTTCTCACAGGAGTCCCGCGTTGACTAAACATAAGTCGCGCCTAGGGTAAACCTGCCATGTTGAGCACAACAGTGCCTTCAGATTTTTGATCTGAGTAACCATTTAATATTTATTCTACTTTTTCAGTAAAAATGCTTACGTGCATTAATTTTAAGCTTAAAAAAACTTCAGAAAATTATTCCGGCCCAGTGCGGGTGGTCTGGCCCGGTGCGGGCGGTCTGGCCTGGCGCGGACGGTTCAGCCTGGTGTAGATGCCTGCGCGATGAGCGAACGTGGAAGGGGGGGGGGGGCACCGCCCCCCTGTTTTCCCGAAACGGCGGCCCCCACGTGGAGGGGCCCACCCTTTGCGAGCCGCCGGGGGTTAAAACCCCCAGACTTTATGAATCCGGCCGGACGTAATGGCCGTATGGTTGTGCCATGTGGGACCTACTGGTCCCGCCTCCTGTAGTGCCGGCGACCGGCGGAGTCCAGCCGCCCTCCTCTGCACCACCGCAGCCTTAGGTCGCGACCCTTGTCCGACCAGCACGGCGCGACGATGCCGCGCCCCTCCGTCGCAGCCCGCCCTTGGCCGCAACTTCTTCCGGCTTCACCTGCGCAGCGCAACGGCGCCGCGATCCTTCGCCTTAACCCACTCTGGCCACAGTTTCCTCATTCCCACGCCGTGCCGTTGCACCGCTCCGCCTCCGTTCCAGGCCACGAAGAAATTTAACAACAAAAGGGGAGGAGGTTCAACTATGTTCGTGAGGTCCAACCTCCTCCCGTTATATTGATAACAGGTGGCCAAAATTAACAATGAACGTCGAAATAATCATGAACATGAAAACAATCCCTACCTCGATTCATGGAGGTTGATCGCTTGACGAAGTAAGGGAATGCCCACTGTTCTGTAGACGTTGCTGCAGAATGACGGCTCTGCTTCGTCAAGCATCGAGAAGAAGGAATTCGAGGTTAGCACCGGCGTTCTTCACGTTCTTCCACATAGAAGATGAATATCTTCAATACTTTGAGTATTCTCTCCCATGTATCCACACAAAAAAACAACCAAAAATAAAATAAGGCTTTTGCCTTATTTTATTACTTTTTCCCACACTTTTACAATTTCAAAAGTTGAAATTACTTAATTAATTAAACTTGTGTTGTCAAAATTAATGTAGGAATAAGTTGGCATCATTAATGTGGAAGAGGAGTTAAGGGAAATTGAAGGGGTGGGGCTCCTGTGGGACCCCCCTCACTAATATCCTATCAAGTGGATTTAGGTTCAAGTGTATCCCACTCAACTTCCACACATGGGGTTAAACCACTTTGATGTGAAATAAAATTGTAACACAATTTTTATTTCACATTAATGTTAATCCATTTTTTAACAACTCTTCCCGAGAAAACGAAACTCTAGAAAAGGTCTTCTTAAGAAATTACCGGTGCTACGGTTTCATCGGTGCCCCCGGATTTCGATTCTGAGCATTGGTTAAAAAGTTAGGAAAACCCGCTCGTTCGTTCACTGAACGTACCAGAGCTAAACTTCGGAAATTGATTCTGGGATCACCGGGCCTCAGAATCAAGTGCCGTCAGAAACTGCGTACTCGTAAAATCCCAAATAATTTAAGAAAAAAATTTCCTTGAAATTTATGGGTCTTTATATAAAAATATTACAATATCTATCAAGGTTGGAAATCCATGTAATTAATGAACGATTTTCCTCACAAGAGGAGGCGTGAACTCTAACACTGAGAAAAAGAACAAGATGAAAACAATTTCTTGCTGACACAGAGAACATCAGAATCAGAACATAGGATTTTCAAAACTTCCTCCATGAGCCATGTTTAATTCGGTATGTTTCTATTATGGCTTTACAAGCCACATCAAGTGGGATTTTAATGCCCAACCTCGAGAATGTCATAATTTCAAGAAGATGGGGCATCTTCAGTGGTACAATCGTAATTATATGAGGTCGGGTGTTCGTGAAACTCCTTAAAAAGGGAAGTGTTTGCATGACAATAATGAGTTGAGCCTGGAATACCGACATATGCTTGGAGTAGAGCAAGTTTTAGTGGATGATCAGTCGGGACCATCTAGAGTGTGAGGTTCAGTTCTTTTACTTTCCACATTTATGAAAGCTTTGTTTGATACAGGTTATTCCTATTCCTTTCTAGATTCTCGGAACGTTGATCTTTTGGATTTACATGTAGAAATGATTTCTTCTATTTTGAACCTACCAACTTCTCTAGGTCAAAGAGAGTATCGAGCCTTCCTTTGTCGATAATGTTGTTCAGTTATGGACGACATTGAATTGGTGTCGGATTTCTCAGTGCTTGAGATTGATGCTTGTGACATAAATCTGGGAATGGATTTGTTGGAGTTTTTTAAGGCCCAAATTGATTGCTATGTGAGAAAGGTGTGTCTTGTGATGAAGGATGTCATTAGAAATATCTTTAGATGGGGGAAGAGTTAAATTTTGGGAGAAACAGATTGGTTGGAACCAATAGTTGGTACTATCTTGTATCAGCTGAGTTTTTGTCTTTGGAATCAATGAAAGAGATCAAGGAAAATAGATTTCATGTAGTTGTGGATCAATTCCCAGATGTATTCAACAATAACATCTCAGGGTTACCACCTCTAAGGGAAGTGGAGTTTATGATTGATCTCCTTCTGAGGAATAGTCCTATTTCCCTTCCATCTTATAGTATGGCACAAATAGAGTTGAGGGAATTGAAAGTGTATTTGGAGGAGCTGGAATGAAAGGGTTTCATTCAGCCAAGTACATCTCCATGGGAAGCATCGATAATGGTTGTGAAAAAAGAAGATATAAATATTCGGATGTGTGTTGATTACGATAAGATTAAACATGTTACGATCAAGAATAGATATTCACTCCCACACATTGATGATATGTTTGATCAATTAATGGAAGCACAATGGTTCTCCATGATTAAATTGCGATTTGGATATCACCAATTGTGAGTAATGAAAAAGGATATTCCGAAGACATTTTCAAAAGTAGATATGGCCACTATGAATATATGGACATGGCTTCTGGTATAACTAATGCACCAATGTCTTTCAGGGATTTGATAAATCAGATATTTTAGTGATATATGGATTATTTTTTTGTTGTGTATTGTGATGCTTCAAGAATAGGGATGGGATGTGTTATCATGCATGGAGATCATGTGGTTACATACTATTCAAGGCAGTTGAGGGTGTATGAGAAGAATTACCAAACATGAGATTTGGGGTTAGCTGTAGCCATCCATGATTTGAAGTATTGGAGAAATTGTCTCTTTGTTGAGAAATTCATTGTGTTTACGGACCACAAAATCTTGAATCACATTTTCCCACTATGATATTTAAATCTGAGACAAAGGATATGGATAGAGTATATCTATATGTTTTACTTTGACTTGATGTATACACCTTGAAAATGTAATTCAGTGGAAGATGCATTGATTAGAAAGTAATATTCTCATTTGGAAAAAGAATCTTTAGATTAATAGATGTAGATATTGTTCATAATTGACATGAAAAGATAATTTAAATACTGTGGTGTTGTTGCAGTTTTCTTTTCAGCTATGCTTGTTCCCGATTTGGTAAAAATGGTCAAAGAGGCAGGAACATCTAATGAAGGATGTATGGTTATGAGTTCAAAACTCAATGGTGGGGAGACCATTGAGGGATGGAAACTTGATGGGAGATCAGTTTTTTGCTTTATTGATCAAATATTTGTATTTATGGAATGTCAGAAATAAATCTTTCCTGCTTACCAACATTTGAGATGGGTTGTACATCCTAGTACACAGAATATTTATAAGGTGTTAAAGATGCAGTTTTGGTAGAGTGGCATGGAAAAAGGTGGATAGGTTTTCCTCATAGTGCTGAACTTGTTAGTAGGTTAAAGAATAACATCAAATAATAGAAGTAATTTTATAGTCCTTACCTATCTCAGTGAGAAAATGGGAGCAGATAATGATGGATTTTGTTATAAGTCATCCAAGAATGGTTCAGAAATACTATTACACATGGGTGATAGTGGATTGACATACTAAGTCGGCCCATTTCATCCCTATCTATGAAACTCATATAGCAAAGGATATGAAAATATTCTACTTCCGATAAGTGGTAAAGAGGCATGTCGTACAAGTTTCAACAGTATCAGACAGTGATCTAAGGTTCATATCTCTTTTTAGGAAATCCTTACAACATGCTCTTGGGACTCAGTGGACTATGAGCATGGCGTATCACCCATAATTGGATGGGATATCCGTGCAGATAATAAAAATGATTGAATAAATGTTACAGGCTTGTGTAATGTATTTTGGTGGCTCATGGGAGGATCATATACCCTTGGTGGGGTTCTCATACAGTAACATCTATCAGGCCTCGATAGATATGGCTCGATTTGAAGCATTGTATCGGTGTACTTGTCGTCCTCCACTATACTAGGTATAATCATGTGAAACCTAACTAGTTGGGCCGATCCTTGTCAAATAAACAACTGAGAAGATCCATTTTATCAGAAAGATGATGGATATGGCTCAAAGTTGTCATAAATATTATGCAGATCACCATAGAATTCCATTTTCATTCTCTTTGGGTGATCATGTCTTATTGGGGATATCTCTAAGGATTGGACATCGTTGTTTTGGGAAGTAGGGAAAGTTATCTCTTAAATACATCGGCCCTTTCGAGATACTGGAATGGGTATGGGAGGTGAAATTTTGGTTGGAATTACCACCATAGTTCATTTCAGTGCATAATGTGTTCCATATCTCAGTTGAAAAAGTATATGCCAGATCATGACCATGTGATTAATTGGGATAATGTTGAGCTATAATGAGATACTTCCTTGGTTCACGTTCCTATATAGATTGTGGATAGTCAATAGAAATTATTTCATAGTAAACATATCAGTTTAGTTGGTATTTTTTGGCTACATGGTCAAATTCATGATGATACTTGGGAGTGGGAAAAAGAGATGACTGAGAAATGACCCGATCTCTTTCCTAAAAGAGATGGTTTTCTAAATTACTAGGACAACAATTCCAATGGTGGGGAGAATGGATCACCCCCCAGTTTGTGGTATGTATCCTTTTTAGGCCTTTTTTGTGTTTAAAGTACATGGGAGGAGTTTGGAAGAGGTTGGGAGAGTTTGGAATGGTTTTGAATAACATTGAATGCTTTTCCAAGGGTGCATGGATTTAACATTGTTAGGGAAAACCATACGGGTTCTCTAGAAAACTGTGCAGGGGGAGACAGTGGGTTTCGCATGGCCTGTGCACAGTTTTCCAAACTGTGCGAGACAACCATGTGTGACCCTTCTCTTGAGGTAGTGGCATGCACATGGTTAGTGTATAGTCTTCCAAATCTTGTGGACTAACAATGCGACCAATTAAATACGGGGTTCTTAAATTGGAGCTCCCTTGGGGGTGAGTCATTTTACTCCAAATCTTCACCCACTCGATCCTCACTCGATCCTCACTTGTGGTTATCAGTTCTCGAGGGTCAGAGGGGCTATTCCACTCATTTTGGAAGTGATTAGAATGGGTTTCAAGGTTGTTTGAAAGTGGTTTCTCTGGGGTAAGTCTATCATCTTGGTGTATCTTTGGTTTCCTCTAGGTATTCTCTTCCCTCTCTCTAGGATTTCCATGTCTACATCTTTTTCATGTTGTTATAGTGTTGGGGTTTCTTTAGGGGTTGATTTTAAGCATGTGGGTGTTAGGGATGGGGATTTAGAATGGTTTTAGTGGTGCATTCTGTGGATTTGGGGTGCAGTTTTTTGTGGGTCAATTTCATTGGAACACTAATGGTATGGGGCTTCTCTCTCAACTCCTCTTGATAGAATTGATTTTATTAGATTAAAATTAGTTTATTTTAATATAGTTTATTGTGAAAAGTTTGTAATAAATCTTTTTTAATGATGATTTTTGGTTTTAGTGAAATTGGGATATATTGGTGATTTGTTGTGCAATGTGATTTAGCTTTTGGAATTTCAAATGAGGATTTTAAATTATTGATTTGCTGGAATTGATAAATGGTTTGATGAAAAAATGTGTTTAAAAAAATGTGTTTTATTGAAATTATTTGGTATTGAAATGACATAGATGGAAATGTTTTTCAATAATGAGGGAGTTTTATTGAAAGGGATGACACGTTGGATTTGGCATTGGTGTAATGGAATAATGGTTGTGTACATTGGTATTTCATTCGGAACGGACAGGGGTTAAGGGTCTCCCCCATCAGTGTTGGGATGGATAAGTGTTAGGGATCTCTCCCATCAAACATTCATATTGCATTCTAGACGGATAAGGGTTAGGGGTCTCCCCCATCACTATTGGGAAGTATAAGGGTTACAACCTCCCCCATTTAACATTCATATTGCATTCAGGATAGTTAAGGGTTGGGGGTCTCCCCCATCAGTGTAGTGATAGATAAGGGACATGGATCTCCCCTCTCAAACATTTGTAATTCATTTGGGACATATAAGGGTTAGGGGTCTCCCCGATCATTATTGGAATGGATAAGGGTTAGGGATCTCCCCCATCAAACATTTATGTGCATTTGGGTCAGATAAGGTAAAAAGTCCCCCCCCATCATTTTTGGGATGGATAAGGTTTAGGGATTTTCCCCTCTTTTAGGTAGCACGAATGATTGCTTTCATGTTTTTGTGGAATGGTTGGGTATGCCAAAAAGTGATATTGTGAAATGGTTTTAAATATTTCTTAGATATTTTTCTAGAAAAATAACTTGCTAGGAATTTGTTAAATTGCACTTGTATGCTTTTGGTTATGAATGGTTTCTGAAACTTGCATATATATATATATATAGATATAAACTATTTTTTTGAGAATTTTTTTAATATAAACTATTTTATAAAATTGTTTCTAACTCTTATATCCTAGTATCATGAGTATGGATGTCATTGGGAAAAACCTAGGGAGTTTTATACTCACCCCTGTATTGACACATTGGTGCTTTTCTAGATGATATCTTCTGGGACAGTGGTAAAGGTAACATTTCCAACATTTTGAGTATTACCTCGTTATGATTGAGTTGTTTTGAGATTTTTGGATCTTGGAGTTTGGGAATCCTGGAGTCATGTTATCTTTAGAGAGTCATGTACCATTTATCTATTGTTGGATATAGTGACTTGTTTTTTAGATACATGAAGTTGTTGTGTTGTATTTCATTTTTTCATGCATCATATATAGAATTTTAGTTATGGTTGGTTGGTTTATTGGTTTATTTATTAAATTTGAAATTGCCCCCCACTTGTATTTGAAACCCTTTTTCATTTATTACCAGCCTTTGACATCTTGGGGATGTCACTTAAGGCCTAGTGATGACTCATTGTAATCTCAAGCCAATGAGATTTGGAGGGTCATTACATATGAATTCCCTTCATTAGAAATTGATATGAGATCCATATAGAGAATTCCAATACATGACAAGAATCACATAAAATTCAACTATTGGAAGGATCACAATATTTGTTGGAATCAATTTCTGAAAAACATCAACTGGAGAAGAATTATAAACTTTTGATGAGACTATTTTGCCGTTAGGAGTTGCCACAACTAACTTAATATCTAATTGTTGAGTTAAGAAAGAGATACCCATAGAAAAATCATCAAAAATAAAATATTGGGTGGATCCAAAATCAAATAAAACATTTGATACCTTAGAGTGGATAGTAAGTGTACCTTTCACCACTTCATTATCGTACTCCACAATGCTAACAGGGATTGCATGTGACATTCCTCTTCCTTTGGCCTGAAGAGTTTGTTGACGTCGACCATCATAAAAAACCGTTGGATTAGGGAACTAATTTTCATAATTAACCATTTCCTTGCACTTGAAACATAGAAGTGAATGAGGAGCATATTGTGCAACCCTTTCACTATTGACATCATTATACATTCTTTACTATCACTTTGGCATTCAACTACCCGATGAACCTATTTTCCACACATAATACATTTATTAGCCCCTTAAAGAATATTACCTCCATGTTTCTTTCCACACCTTGAGCATAAGGGAGAAAACTTTTTCTTTTCAGTGAGGTCATTATATTTTCCTTTTAATTCCATTTTATCTTCATATCATGCCCATGAATAATTGTTACTCCAATCTACATCTCAACATTGAGATCACATCGAAAATTTTCCTTTTACATATTTAATTCCCTTATTGCTAATGCACATTGGAGACTAGGTTTTACAACATTAATTTATTGACCAATTTTACTCCCAGGTTGGATAATAATTATAGAAGTGTTCCTTGGAAGTCAAGTAAAATTTTCATCATAGTTACTAACAAATTCATCATCCTTTTTATTATGTTCAAGAAACTCCTTCTCCATATTTTATTTAATAATACAAGGAATTTAATTATTGAAAAATGATTTTTTGAAATCATTCTATTCCATGGACTCAATTTCATCTCTTTTCCTCATATTACTGATAATATTCCACCTTTGATCAGCTTTGGCTTCCAAAAAATAGACTGATAAGATGAATTTATCATGGTCAAAACATTATTTAATTAAAAATAATATTTTAGTGGTACTGATCCATTGTTAATACACTAATTGATCAGATGACCGACTAAATGATGGTGGATGATGTCCCATGAAGGAATCAATAGAATGTTACTCCCTCCTTTTCTTATCTGGATGTAGTACAATATTCATAGCATGTGAAAGATGTTTGAGAATTATTATAAAATTTTTCATTCTATCTCTCATAAAATTTGGTTTCTCAGGGGACAATCATTTCATTTCCCATCTCATTCATCATTAACATGGTTCCTTCGGGTTACATCTATTGACAAAAACCCAGAATCATAGTGTGAGCATCACTTATTAGAATTGGAAAAGAACAAAATCAAGAATAAAATTTCTAGGACACTTTAGGTTTTATCCTTGGTTATTAATGAACATCTCTAAGACACTAAGATAGTATTGTAACCTATACATAGACATATCATTAGGGTTCTTACTGAGGTTCCCTCATCCTTGTTTCAAAAGGTTATCTAAACCTTTTCTATAATACAAACTATAACGGCCCGTTTATTCATCTATAGATATAACATCAACATTAAAGAATATTAATTACATAAAAGAAAAAATCACACAAGGACCATATAAGTGTGGTGTCTTTAGATACTTGGAGACAAAAACAACTGGTTCATAAAACATCCACATTGTCTCCTGCTTATTTATTCATAAATAGACTAATTTTTGACATATCTTACATAATACACATCTTCAAGACCATAGGAAGAGAAACATAATAATGAGTGATCTCAAATTCACTGTAATGGAAATAAGGTAAATATCATACAAATCATTATAAAAAGAACATAACATTTGAAAATATTATACTGCATATAAATGATTATAATATCATGTCATGGGATAACTCATAAAAATGAAATTTAATCCCAATAGTTAGAAAATGAGATATGAAATTTCATGTAATACACACATAATCATAGAAAATCATTTCATATTAATCATGTTTCATTGTCAAGACCATTATAGTGGATAAATTCCATTACTGAACTGAGTTCACCCCTCAGTCCAGCCTAATATTTCTGAACCAAATTTACATGTCATTCTAGTCAGGTTTAACTAATGATATTTACATAATTACCCAATGAATAAGAGTGAGATATAGGTCTTACCCATATCATAATGAAACCATACTTACCTATTCTACAAAATCATCGAAACATTTAGTATAGCATAAACCACAAAATAAAAAGGATTTCTTAAACATCATTCCATCATAATTGATATAAAAATGGATTTCCTAAATTAAAATTTACCATAAACAAAATGGAATAATAGTAATAAAAGGGAAATAAATATGACCCTATTTAATGAGTCTCATCTTATATGGAAAATAATTTTTAGAAAACACTTGAAATTAATTTCTGAAGAAAATATCTTTTCTTCTTCAAAACCATTTTCCTTATTATAAATTACACACAATTTTAGGAGAAAAATTTTTATGTAAAATTAACCATGAAATTTTGTAGGGGAATCATAATGGAAGTAAAAAATTATTAAAGTGTAAAAATCCATTCAAGAAATATAGGTTAAAGAAACTTTATTCTCATACTTTTGCTGGAAAACTCAAAAAGTACCTCACACCAAAAATGGTAAAAGATTAATTTCATACTATTGTAAAAATTTACCAATGGGTAAAATTAGAATTTAAAAATTATAAAAGAATATAAATAATATATTTAAATAAATATTTAGGAATCATGTATGTTGATGATAAATAAACCCTAGTAAATACTTACGAATAATCAATCTTAGATAAAAATGAGATATACAATGTTATCCCTTACCATAGGTCTCATATGCTTAGTATATATCCAGACCTCCTATATAATGATATAAATAAATTTACTGATTTATTTTATAATATTAATTATATTTATGATAACATTTATGATCATATTATTATCAGTTTTTAGTAATATTTCACGATTACTCATTAATTTGGTATTAACTGATTTATGTTCTTATTCATGTTTTGTCGAATAATTTGTTATTTCTGTTTTTAGGTAATAGTTATATCATTAAAAAAATTATATTAGTATAATATATATCATATTTATTCATTCAATTCATATATAAAATCATGTTTTAATAAAGATCATGTAGAATGAATCTCATCTTGTCATGGAGACTGTAGGTCGTACGTACACACAAGCGATGATATCATTCCAAAATTGTTGAATGGTATTGAATTGGATTGTGTAAAATATTTCAGAATTAGTATCATGATAAAATAATCATATATATTAACTATTTCCATCATTATACCCATCCACGTAAGTGGGTGGTGAAATACAGATTACACCACAATGTGGAGACAGTATGGCGTATGTATACACGTGCAGTGAATTAGTTTTTCATAGGGTGGATAAAGGGTAATTTTTTTTCATATTTATAATAAAATATCAGTATATTAGTTATAATGATGTTGTTAAATTATAATAGAAAATCAATGAAGATTAATTATAAGAAGAAATGTTTTTTATAGAATTGGTAGAAGATATTAACTCATTCTCGAAGAGATTCCTCTAAATCACTTCTTAGAGCCCCAGTGTTGGTCTTTGAAGTTAACCAGAACCTCTAGAATAAAAATAGGGAGGTTTAGATGGAAAGGGGGCCAGGGGTGTCTAAGCTTAATGGCTCAAAATGAATTGTAAATGTGAGGGGGGGGGGGGGTTCTCTTTTATAATTGAAGGGAGGGGAACTTCTGGACACTGCATAAATAATAATATATAATAAAAATAAAACACTAAAAAACCTCAAATGTGTCCTACTTTCTATGTTGAGATAATATATGGTTGTAATATCATCATAAAATAAATTTCTGACAACATTTTCTTTCAATTTAAACCATATCTTTCTTTATTAACAATTAGTTATTCTATTAAATTTTAATTGTGACAATAACATTCTAAATATTTAATGGTTATAAATATTAATGAATATGGTGTTAATTAACCATAAATGGATATTTTATGAAATTTTAGACCCTATAATTATAAATTTGTAATTTTCAATTATTTTTATTATTTTTATATAATTTAATAAAATGTTATTTTAATAAAATATCAACAGCATCAATTTTGACACTATTAATTTATTTGATTTTAAATTAAATTAAAAAAAGATAAATTCAAATCATTAATACACTCTTAACATTACATATTCACCTATAATATTCATAGAGAACATTAATTTTTTCATATAATAATTATTTAAATATTTTTAATGCCATTTTTTCATATTTCTATTAATAAAATAATTTTTATATCACTATTGTGTAATCATTGACGGTAAATATTAAATCACTGAAAATTATATACAAATGTATATAATGTACATAATTGTTTAAGATTTACATATAATATTTATAGTCTATATTATCTCATATTTATCGATATGTTAAAATTAATATACTTATATAAAATGAGATTGTGGTATTTTGTCACATTCATTAGTTTTTATTACGTTCATGTCGTATTAATAGGTTCATATCAATTATGTGATGAATGATTAAACAATCGATAAAAAGGGTCAAATTTAGTAATCTAGTATTATTTTTATAGGTGTGAAGTTAATTTTATAATATTTGTTTTACACTTAATTTCTTGAATTACCATTAACCATGGTAATAAAAAAAATTACCAAAATTACTATTCATAATATCCAATAATAAAATTAGTCTATTAAAATAATTTGGACATACTAATTTCAAAAATGGAATCCATTTTTAAAAATTAAAAACACAAAGTATGTAGTAATTAATTTAAAATTAATCTCATTGTTGAAATGAGGATACAAGATTTTAAAGTTAAAACATTGAAAAGATTAGAATATTTTTACATATGAAATAATTTAAAAATTAAGCCAAATTACATACATTATATTAAATGATAAAAATATATTCTATTTATTCTATAAATATATTAAATATTATAATTTAACCATATAAATCATCTCATTGAAAAAATCTAATTTTAATTAAAAGTTAGCGTATTTTTACTATTCATCAAAATAGTAAAGTTATCAGAAAAATATGAGAAATCCATCCAAAGAAATTTTTTATATCCTTCTTCAAAATAATGTGTTTAACTTGTCATATAAAAATTATTAATTTGTGAAATGTATAATTTAAAATGGGTTCCCCATTCAAAGGTGAAAAATCAGTCATTAAAAATAGGTTTTATACATAAAATAGGGTTTTATTCATCCCATATGAATAAAATATATATTGGATGAATATAAAAAATATATTATCTCATTACGAAAACTAATTCACTCAAAAATAAAAAAACTATAATTGATTTATATTTTTTATAAATAGTTTATTTCAAAAGAATTCATAATGAATTTTCATATGTTCGTTATAATTATTCCCGCTTACCTAACAACTAGGCTATAATGGTAATTTTTTAATAAGGGAATCTTGTAGTTCGTTTCAAATCATGATTTTGTGAAATGAAATCTACTTACGAATAAAAAAATTAAATAAAATATTTCATAAAAACATCCAGGTGTTACAATTCTTTAACACATAATGGTAATATAAAGTCAATATAAAAGTTAGGTTGAAATTCATCGATGTGATCTATAATTTTAAGTTGATGGAATTATTTTTTTAAGAATTTATCCATTGAGTAAGTAAATGTGTTTTTTTAAAGAAGGGAAAACTGATCCCTATGTATTTTTGTACCATTAAAATTCATAATCATATTATGACCAAAGAAAATATTTTGGTTCTGCCACTATGAAAGGACCAGTTTGGGATATGTCTGACATTGGGAGAAGGTGATTCAATGTTGGGGAATTTTTAATCAAATTAATTTTTTTTATCCCAATACATATTAGTATAGTAATGTTTTTTTACTCTTTTTTCTATTTTTCTTATCGCATGAAAATATATGACCAAATGTAATGATGGAACAAGATATGATTATAAGGTTTGATAATCAATGAGAAAAACAAGTCATTAGAATAGAGTTGAAATATTACAACCACAAACCCAATTGAAAATATAACATTTAATGTAGTTTTATAATGAATTAAATATGATTTTACTTTCAATGCAATATAGTCACTTGATGTTGCATGTTTTACAACTCTTAGTTTCATATTTATAGTGCCTCTGAAGAAAGTAGTCATTCCATCCTAAAGGATCTTTGTAAAACCAATAATTTATTATACTAGATAGTACTGTTATTAGATGTCAAATTTCTGCATATGTTCTTCTATTTGACCCCTTTTTTCTTTCTCAGTAGTAGTCTGGCATATTGACTTACTTCTTCTCTGCTTAAAACAGAAATATTAATTTTATATTTCTTTTATCAGTCACAATAATATGTATATTTTTTGGACTGAAAAAAAAATTATTCTTATAGTTCCTTGACACAAAATAATATTCAAGGGTGTATAACAATAATTGTATCTCAATCTTATTCAAGGAACCAAATACTTCACCGAATCACCTTCTTACAATTTTATATAACCGCAAAAATATTTTGTGATTATTGAAACAATGAAAGATCAGATCATTTGATAATCATCACAACTATTCTCCTTTAAAATTTAATCCAATAAATATATATTGTCCACTTCCTTCTTCTTTGACACACAATTATATAAATTAGTGTATTAGTGTTAAATTATCATTATTTTGACCGCAATATCATCCAATGAGTGAATGGGATCACTCATATTCTTCGTAAGTTCAGCCGATATTTAATTAAACCAAATCACACTACACAATCAATAAAAGAATGTTCATACACTAACAAGATACATTGATAATCCTTATATGACGTATTCTTATTTTCTACCCAAATTTAGTCTTAAGTTGATTTATTTAGAATAAATTTATCTATAATTAATGTTACATGTTATGTGTATAAATAGTGGAATATATCTTCTTCCCGTTATTCTGTGATATTTAATTGTCCTCTTCTTCAATTATTTGTTGGATATCTTTTAATTTCATAGCTATTTTTCCATTCAATAGTATAGATAAATCTTTTCCTGACCCACTTTGCATTTGCATCCATGTATGAAGGAATGGAAGTGTAATTCTTTCAACTCCCATTATGAAAACCAGTTACACACTCTCTCAATCTTCTTACAACACCTTCTCACAATCATCATGTGTAAATACTCAAGAACATTGTGAAGCAGTGATATAATTATGAACACTATTTCAAGAAACACTACCCCTCATTCAAGGGATAATCACTCGTCTGTTTATTCATTTTCACAAGCTATAAGACCTTCATATGAAATAATGATAATACCATATTTATTTATATCCAAATAATAAATATGAATTTTATATTTACGTAACTCTGTGTTGTTGTATAACTCATGCATTGTCACACAAAATATTGTTTTGAGTAACACCACAAGTGTGTGTAAAAATGGGTTGAGTTTCTGAGGATATTCTTTTCACATGAGGATGAGATATATTCTTTGTACTAATGAGGATATTTTAAGAACTCCCCATCTTCCAGAATCCTTGGAGGCTCATGGGTCTCCATTCATTTTTCACGAAATTGTATTTCTGAAATATTTCTTTTTCGAAATTATATCTCTTAGTAGAAAATGTGAATGAAAACAACTCTCATCTTTATTTCTCCATATTATTTGTAGGAAACGATATACATAATTTTTACTTCATTTCATATAGCTTTGAATCCAATTTTTATATCACGTCAATGACTCATTCAATGAGACAAGGTTATCAGAAGATGGAAATAACTCCTTATGGGAATCTCCAAATTTAAATTTTGAATTTTAAGGTGATCATTCTTACATGATATCTACTTATTTAGTTTAAAAAACACATAATCATTATATAGTAATTCAATGATACATGAATGTAAAATCTTGAACCCTATCCATGTATAATAGATTCATGAATGGAATCTTCATATTAGTTAAAATTTGTCCAAACCTTTTTCTCTGAGGTTTTGAAAATATGAGAAATATAGGATCCATGCATGAAGCATGAATAATAAAATCAAGTTATTTTCATTCACTAATGTTTATTCTCAATGTGTGGCCTCATCACAGGCTATATCATATAATTGAATGGATGAAATTAGGTGGCCCTTATGTGAGGAGGAAGAGGATGATAGTGTGGTCGGATAGTGATTAGTATATCCAATTTGATCGGATGGAATTTATATGAATGTATATTTTAATATTAGTGTACTATGGACCCAAATATATCATCACACATCAATCTGTAGAATAAGTTTTCCATGGAATATTAATTATAAAATTCCCACATTCCCTTTTAATTGGCTTCGAGGTCAGCACCTGGATACACATCACACACTCACCCAGGCTTTGGCCCTGCATGATTCTTGCCCAACCAATGTATTAATTTGGGCGTATGATATGAGAGCCTTATACATAGGCCCTCCTGCATCATGTGGCCTCTATGAACAACCTAATGTACCTCTTCCACCATGTAGGTCAATATGGGATTTACCACCCACAAGGTGGACCATGAGTCTCTTTTTTTAGTTCATGGGATAGCCCATGATGCATGTAGTATTTCACCACATTTTTGTGCAACACCCAACATCTATTACAAATTAAAAGTTAAATATAGACATGATTTACACCTTTAAATTAATCGACACATCTTCATCAAAGTATATTAATGTAAATAATCATTTTCATGATCATCATTAATTCATATTATTATTCTCTTTTACCAATATACATTACATATAACTCTTCTTCATCTAAATAAATTCCAAATAATAACTTACATTATTGAAAAAAATCTCAACAGAAAGATGTATTTTTAAAATAATATCAGTTCTACATTTGATACAGTCAGAATCCCAATGTCCTAAAAACATTTATATGTTTCTTCAAATTAGAATACATGAGAAATTCACCCAAGATTCATTAACATTGAAACATCTTCATCATATTAGATTCAATGAAATACTACTATTTCATTAAAAACCATTGAAATCCATTGAATATCATAGTAAATAAATAAAACACAAACAAAAAGATGGATCTTAAATTCCCCCATTTTATTTGTATGAAATACCATCAATTTTTTTTCTAAATGATTGGGTCAATATGTGAATCATTATTTTCCCTGTCCAATTTACTTTTTCAAAAATTAATTTCAAATTCTACCCCCGTATTGACAAGAGATATTTGTTCATGGGAAAATGGTATGATTGTATACTTATGAAAAGTGGAATACAACATTTGTCACTATGTCCACTTGATCCATGATCTCTCTTGGAAAAAAATAATTTGATTTTGTTAACAAAGATGTCCATTACCAAATTATCTTGATAACACCTGAAAATATAACTCATAATCTTATCTAAATGGTTTTTACACTATCATTACATCATTAATCTACTTAAATAGAATATAATGTTTTTTGTGAAATATTATCTAGAAACACATGCACTCACTTGAACAAATAGATCAAAAAAATTATAGTGTAACAAGCATGATAAGTGCCCTTGGATCATTTTCATTAATTACAAATTTCTTATTACCATTATTAATTCAATAAATTTCCTTTTTAATGATCTTTATCAATAGTTACCATGTATGATATATTAATTGATACATACATTTTCCATTGACCTGATCTTCAAGCAATTTTTTCAATATTCAGATTTTTTATCAATTTAAATAATGATTCATGAACCAAAATCATCTTTCATTGTTGTTTTCAAACTAAATGAAAAAACTCATAAAAATACTCATAATGATGTAACTCTTTCAATTTTATTTAAATATTTTCTATTTTATATATTACAGTAAAATAGAACATCAAAAGTGACTTACCTGATTGATAAGATTCACAAAATCACTAAGGATGGTCTTCTTGAATACTTGATCTCCAGAATAAAAAATATAATATTAAACTAATCTGATGTCTTATTTATACTTAATGTTAAGTATAATACAACATAGTCTACGAATTTATCAAATATGGTCCTCTATTAAATTTTCATTTGAATATCAATTGAGGAATCATTCAAGGAATTTTAATTGTTTAGCTTTGATATCATGAATTGACAACACTCACTTCAACTCAAGTCCCCCCCCAAATAAAATGATTCACATTATATTCCATTTATTTTAAAAATAAATACTATAAAAAATATTAAGGGAATAAAGTGTATCCTCCATTTCTTATCCATATAAACAAAAAATTTGAGATAGTTTTCTTGACAATGTTACTTCATTTCCTCTATTCTTTACTCATGTACACTGAAACATCTGTTTTGATTTATTTAGTGATAGTATGAATCTGTACAAATTCTTTTGTACTTTTTGTGTATAAATTTTATACTTAACATACTACATAGATGATACATTTGAAACCCTCTTATTAAAAACATATTTATCTAGTATAAATGTTAGAAAACCTTTTTCAATATGACTGACATTATTTCATCTCTCAAAAATAACTTCTTTAACTCAAGTGTTTTCATCTGTTAGTATACACTCATGAAAATTTTCATTATAAATTGGGGTATCTTTTTTAAGTTTACTCTAGCCTTATAATATTCATCTTTCATTTTCCTTATTCATTCCAAATTTTCTATCAATATATCAATCATGTAATTGGAAACTATGGAAGAAAGTTTCATTCTTTCACATGGGTTATTTTGAGGTACATCCTTTTATTTTTTTGTTTTAGATGAATCATGGTCTAACAACGTATTGGATTTAGAATATATTTTCTTTTCAACTTAATTAAAGTATATATTATTTAGAGAATTTTTTTTGTGGAATTATTTTGATTTATTTTCAATGTAGCTTATTCATTTAGAACTATCTTTTGTGGTCTTATTCTATTATCATCTTTGGATACATGTTGAGATAAAAATTTACAATCATTATGGCCACCTCAATTGCATAAATTGTAAATGTTTTAAATATTTAAAATTATGTTTTTAGTATACATATGTTTTTGAATATGTGAATGTTTCTTCTAAATCACTGGATTTCTCCCACTGACATGGCACCACTTTTTTGTTTTAGCATTTTTATGATTGTACCAACCATCATGTACATAATTCATGAATTTTTTATAGCACCATAATTTACCCAAAAATAGTTTTCTTATGATTTATTCAATATAATGGTTTGATTTTTTGTTCATATGTTGTTGGAATATTCGCGGGGAACTAGATTCAATACTCTCTTTTCTATCTATCCAAGCCACTATTGTAAGATTCTCATCAAATTCCTTAATTCATAAATTTTTATCTTTTTTTCCTTCCTATGTTGTTTTTAGGGGCCAATTTAGAAATATTACTGGATGATGGTATCAATCTCATCCCATTCATCAAATATGAAATAAATAGAAAATTAAAAAAAATCAGGATATTTTTATCATGTGGTTTAGTTTTATAACTCTCTAACCCTAAATTTCAGCATTTAGTATAATATACATCTATATTATTCCTTTTGGAAGTCTCAATATGCATCTTCTTATGATTTTCCAACTGTACATCCCAATAGATACATTACATATTGAAGATGTTTTTCTGAGCTTCCATCATAATAATCCCCCTTCACAAGCCTTCTACATTCTTTCAAAACCATCTTTAGGAATTATATCATTTTTATCAATCTAGGAGTATTGTTATTTGACCTAATTGGGTTTCACTCCCATTTTCAAGACCATGAAATATGTGTTATTTTAACATTACACTTCTTGTGTATGTAAAATTTCATCCAAATTAGTTATGAATCCATATTTCTCATCAACTGGTTTGATCCATGAAGAGGAATATATTTCATATTACCTCTTCCTTGATTTAATGTTTCTAACAATTCTGGAAGGATTTAAACATTCTATATTTTTTTAAGAAAGAAAGTTTCTATAACATTATCCTCTTCTTACAGATGAGTAATATCTTCCTTTATATTTTTAATGACCCAAAAACATGAGGGGATACTATTATCGAAAATAATAAATGATATCTATTAATATATAAACTAATATTTCATTAAATGTTTTATATTGATCACCATCACTAATTTTACTTGGATCATATTAAAGATAGTTATTAAATGAAATAACACATACCTCTTTATTGCAAGATGTATAATGTTAATCCTTCTCCTTTAGGGAAGCATGATCCACCTTCCCTTTACATTCAATTCAAGATATATCTTAGTTTTTTTCAAGGCTGGGTGAAATTGAAACCCCCCTTCATTATAAAAGATGTATTCCTTCATCAATTTTTTTTCTTTATTTCTAATATTTATCACGGACTTGGAAAGAATATAAATCTTCATATACATAACTGAATCTTTTCCAAAACAGCAAATCTTTGTTAACACAACAATGAAAATTTTATATATTAAATAGAAAAGATTCAACGTATAAAATCCAATAGAGGGGAACCTAACCTTTAATGTCACACGAAAGGGAATGTTTGAAATATTCCTAACATTGAGAGGGGGTGGATCTCTTTTTTGGAATTATTAATCCAATTAGAATATTTTATACCATTACCTTTTAATCCTGTTAGGATCTCTATTATCTTAATCTCTTTTTGTTATGACTTGAAATTATATGAATTCATGTAAAGCTGAAACCAAATATTTTTAAATGTTATACTACATAATGGGAGTGGATATTCCTTGGAATGTTATTGAAATAATCCCACCACAATACCCTAGGAAAATATTTTTTTATCTCTGAGTACAACAACAATGGAATATCCTTTTAGTTTGAGTTCACTATAGTCAATTAACAGTGAATGTTTTAGATCCCTTGGAATGAAATTTATAATTAATCTGAATATAATCTTCTATTTTGTAAAATTTTCTTTAGAAAGTATCATCAACCAGATGTGATTTTTATTGGATGTCACAGTGCTGCTTTTATTCTTTCACATTGTCACTTTTTACTTGCTCAGTGGAAGTAATAAATAACATCTTACATAATCAAGGTAGAAAACTGAATGCTTCACAATATTCTTCTTTAAAAATTAATAATAATATAAATATTTAATTTAATGATTAGTAGATAATTATTCATGTATATAATTAACATAAAATAATATGAAAATGGTGTATGATAGTTTCATGTTCTCTTTCTTCTTTAGCAATCCATTGACTACATTGAATCACCTACTTCTAAAACTGATGGAATAAAAAAATATTTTTTTTTGATTTTTAAACAAAGAATGATCTAATAATCTTATAATAAAACCAAAATTTTCATAAATAATAATCAACTAAATATAGGTTGGCCATAATATTCTTCTGGACGCACAATAATAAAAAAATTGTGAATTATTTTTAAACTCTCTTTTATTGATAGTCAATGTAAATTGATGAGGGTATTTGTAACATCCAAAGTAAGTAATGAATAATAGATATTTTTATCTATTTCTATTAATGAATTAGATAGTGTTTTAGATGCTTAAAATGAAAATAAATCAAATCTTAAGCATGGAATACACTAATATTTTTAAAAGATTGTTTTTACTACCTCTTAATGGCAAACCATTTTTAAATATATCTTTTGACAATTTTATAAGATATGTTTCTCAAAATAAACTTATTCTTTATGATTGGGACATCAAAATTTACTTTGTGTAAATTTTTGGTATTTTTCTGATAAAGTTCATTTTTTAATGAATAGTGAAAAATGTTGTATTTTAATTCAAAACCACTTTTTAATCTAATTTATTTATATGATTAGATTATCTTTTGAATTGGGTTTAAAGTGAAATTAGAATATTTTTTACCATTTAATCCAATGGTGGTCATTGGAATCAATTTCACTTTGAAATTGAGCTTAAACTAGTGTCAATCTTTTGATACTTACTGTTTCATAAAAACACGCTATTTGTCATGACAGTGGGAATTAATTATTAAATTAATTAATGCATCTTATATGTTTTGAATTTTGTAAAATAGTCATCATTTTTGAATTCATAATATCAAATATAGCTTAGGGTGATGTTTTGGGATTTTTCTGAAAAACTTCAATTTTTGATAAATAGTGAAACCACTAAGTGGTAGTTAAAGAAACTGATTTTTCGTTTAAATGAAACTTTGCCACTTCTGTGATTTGATTTTAAAAAATCCTACATACATGGTTTTAATTAAGAAGTAAAATATTGTTCAATGAGATTAAAATAATTTTTTGGTGAATAGTAACTTTTATGTTCTTAATCACGATTAGAGGTAATTAGTGTAGTTTAAGGTAAAAATAATGTTTTAATAATATTAGATGATCTTGAAACATGTCCTACCCTCATTGGATGTGTCATGGCCGACCATGAAAATCCATGGGCCAACTTGGGGACCCCATGGAGCCACTTTGGTTGGGAAATGACATAAATAACTTTTTATTTAATGTTAAAGTAAAAATGACACAACCATGAGTTATTTTACTAAAACAATTTTTACATGGGGTTTTACAAGTCAGATTTATGATTATAAATAGTAATTGGAAAGATAAAAAGATTTCCTACATCATAGTATTTTTTTTATAATTTTTAGACTTTAAATAGATTAAATTATTTATGACATCATGATGATGCATCGATTACCTCATGAATAAAGGATTTAAATAAAATGAAATGTTAATTTAACATATATGACCTACACCTATCCAAAACTTATTGGATGGGTGGATATCGAACCCTTATCACCTTAACCTCGAATTATATCAATGTGGGACCTTTTTAATCCGAAACTCATTTTAAAATAAAGTAACATTTCTTTACTTTCCAAGAGTGACCCTCCTCTCATCTTATAAAAGGCCCCCACATCTACCTCCTTACCCACACTTTCAAAGCCTTTGGATCGGCCAAACCCTACCCATTTTGTCTCTCAACTTCCCTCTATTACTCCTTGAAGCCTCACTTTGGGCAGAAGGCTTCCCAAGGAAGCCTTTGAGCTCAAACCAAAGGGAGTTACCCGATTTTAAGGTAATGTCTTCACTTCAGTCCTTTTGTTTTATTTTAGTTCTCCAACCCCCTAAACTCTTTTTATTAATTTATTTTGTAAAAACTACAGAATATTCAATATACTAGGATGTTTTTATAAGAATTATTCTAGCTACACTTACACACACCTACATCTAATGGTTAAAGAACATACTGTTTCCGTGGATGGAAAATTTCGGCCTCCCGAAACGATGATTGTTCAACATTCTTTTAACACCTTAAAAGGTGGCCATTAAGATAACACTATATTTATATATGATATAAAATATGTTTATGTTTTCCATAAGCTTCTGTATTTTTCATTTTGGGCATACCTTTATGGTTTCCATTATGGGTAAACGTGATATCTTCATTTAAGGAAGTGAGGACTACCGCCCCCTCAAAGTGATTTGATTCGTTAAATACCATATGTGGGACGTATAAAGGATGGAGTTATGATATTATATATGATATTACACTGGAATTATAATATACGTTTATATCCTTATTATTCCATTCTATAAAATACGAAATAGAAAATAAAGTAGCATTCATGCGTACGTACGGCTTACCATCTCCATGAATGGTGCATTTCATTTCTTACCTCTAAATGATTATGTAATATTATAAATGCATGTATATACTGGATATATATGATATATATGATATATACATCATGATTATAATTCTGGATATAATTGATAAATGAAAAACTTGTAATTATAAAGGGTTTATTTTTGACTCAAGTACCAATGATCGTTAAAACGACCGTTATTAACTTAAATAATTACATAGTGTTCATGACATGGAAATAAGTGATATAAAAGGAATAATGAACTTTAAAAAGGTTCTTAAACTAGTATAAATTAACTCAAGTTTATTATTCAGGAGATTAAAGAATGATCGAGTCTAGTCGGACACAAGGTATGGGACTTCGTCTCAATCTCCTTTCATTGAGGCATATTTTGTTTTATACACAACCTTCTTTTATACGGTGTATAAACCCATTTTACTTTTAAATTTATTCAAAAGGAATCTTTTTTATATGAAGCATTTACTAAACGACAAAAGGTAATGTTTTTTTGTCTTACGTATGCGGCGACAACGACTTCTCCGCCACCGTGACCATTATTTGAGTTTCGGCTTCCTCTACAATCCATACCTTTTTTTAAAAAGAAAAATAAATACCATGTTTTACTTTTCTTTTATTTTAGTATTGAAAATGGTTTTCATAATGTTTTTATATCAATGTGGTGTATTGATATCTTGTGATTGAAAGATGGAAATGTTATGTTTCCTTTATGCATGTTTTATGTGACATGATTATGTTAAGGTTCTTGGGAATTATTATGAAGACGGGTGGTTCCATGATAAAATAAGGGTGGGTGAGCTCGATATAGCTCTCCAATGCATTGGGTAATGCGAAGGAGTGAAATTTTAAGGTTTATCCAAAGAGATTTAGGGAATATACTGTGATGTGTATTCCAAACGTAACCAAGAGGGTTACTCCCTATGTAAGAATGTTATGAATGTCTCAAGTTACCTTTATGTATTATGATTTGTATGATTTATTCATGATTTTATGAGGTATGTTAAAGTGATTATGTTTTATGGGTAAAGTATGATTTCATTCTTATGTATATAATTACTCATGTTTCCTTTCCATATTTTTATAACCCATACTGAGATTTATATTCTCATCCCAAGTTTTTTTTGAAATGATTTTCATAGGTAAGGGGAAAGGTACATGATATGATGATAATGTCAAGGAAATGTCAAGAATGAATCCATGTTTTATTTTAAATATATTTCCATTGATGGGAAAAATGAATACTATCTTTATGTAACCACTTTGTTTATATGTGGAATGTAATGAAAGTTTTATGGTCTAATTCTCTAAAACTCTAAACCTGAAAAGATTCTCAATGTGTAATCTTGTAATAACTCAAGATTAAGTAAGGTTTAAGGTCGAGGCCTTATAGTTGGTATCAGAGGCCGATTTAGATAACTTTAGGAGTTAGAATCCTATTAAATGATTTTCCAAAAATATTTTTTTTGAAATGATATAGAATTTGAAGATTACCATGTTTCTTCATCTAAGAAATGTTTGTTCAGAATGGTTTTCCATAGAGGAAATAGGGAAGAAGTGTTAGGAAGGCATACAGAAGGAAATAACCTTCCGAATCAGCATCCTGAGATGGTCAGAATTGGAACTGAATAGTTTGTTGCAGTAATGTCACAGTTGAGTCAAGCGATAAATGGTGGTGGTATCCATTCACGAGATCAGCCAGATCAACCGTAGAGGAACATGTCAGTGGTGGAACATTTCATGAGGCAACATCCCCCATCATTCATAGGATCATCTGACCCTGTGCTAGCTGAAGGGTGGATTAAAGCACTAGAGAAGTTTTTCGATGTCATGGGGTGTTCAGAAAATCAAAAGGTTAGTCTTGCTATTTACCGTTTGGAGGGTGAAGCAGATCAGTGGTGGTCGATGGTTAAAAATATCAGGGACACCGATGAGATTGATGCTCTTGACTGGGATGAATTCAATGTTATGTTTCTTGAGAAGTATTTTCCTAAGGCTGTTCGACTTAGGATGGGAAAAACAATTCTTAGAATTGAGGCAAGAGGAAGACTCAGTGGCTACCTATGAAGAAAGGCTCACTCGATTGGCAAGGTATGCTCCAAATTTTATCCGAGACCTTGATAGTAAAATCAATTGTTTTTACTCAGGATTAAAGCCAAAATATTGAAGGGCATTAGATTCTCGTGAGTTTACAAGTTATGAAAATCTTGTTCGATGTGCTGAGAAGGTGGAAATGGAGTTTGCCGATAATCAAGTGTTCTATAACAACAAACAGAAGAAGAGACCGAGGTGGCAGGAGAAAGGGAAGAATTATTCAAAAAAGTCTGATGGTAAGAAATCGAAGTTTCCAGTTTGTGATAAATGTGGAAAAAGGCATGCTGGGGAATGTCTTCTGAATTATGGAAAGTGCTACCGATGTGGTAAGATGGGACATAAGGCTCGTGATTTCACTGAAAAAGATCAAGGTGATGGTAAGTCCAAATTTGATTTACATTTAGTGAAATGTTTTAAGTGCAATGAGATGGGTCACTATGCAAACGAGTGTCCGACAAAGAGAACGAGTGATGGGAAGCAGTTAGACTACAAGCAGAAAGGGGTGGTGAAATCCTTTGCAACTACTTCAGCAGATGTCGGGCCATCAAATGAAGTTGTATCAGTTACGTTGTTTGTTTTTTCAGATTATGCCAGTGTGTTGTTTGATTCGGGGTCTACAAATTCTTTCATCTCTGAAACCTTTTCTAGTAAAATGGGAATACCATCTCAATAAATGACTCCTGAACTTGTGGTAAAAACACATGGGGGAAATGTTGAGGAAAAAAGAATTTATAAGAATTTTCCTAGCCTTATTTGTGGAAAGAACCTACATTCAAACCTTATTGTTATACCTCAAGTAGAGTTTGATGTTATCCTGGGTATGGATTGGCTCTCTATTTAACATGCTAAGATTGACTGTAGAGCTAAAGAAGTATCTTTTTAGAAAGACTTTCATTTTTTTGTACAAGAATGAACCCTTACTGTTGATAACATATCAAGAGGCCGAGAAACTTGTAAAAGATGGAAATGAATGTTACCTTGCACACATCGTTGAAAATAAAGGAACTGTTCAGATTAATGATGTGCCAGTGGTAAATGAGTATCCTGATGTTTTTCCTGATGAGTTTCCTGGAATAATACCAGATCGGGAAGTTGAGTTTACTATTGTCTTAGTTCTTGATTCTAAGCCAATTTCAAAACCCCCTTATCGAATAGCTCAAATTAAACTTTTAGAGTTGAAGGAGAAATTGCAAGATTTATTAGAGAAAGGTTTCATTCAACCTAGCACGTCACCATGGGTTGATCCTGTTTTATTTGTTTGAAAGAAAGATGGTTCTATGATACTTTTCATTGATTATAGAGCCTTGAAGAACATCACTGTTAAGAAAAAATATCCTTTGCCTCATATCGATGATTTGTTTGATCATCTCCAGGGAGCTCAGTTTTTTTCAAAGATTGACCTGAGATCAGGGTACCATCAGCTGAAGGTAAAGGAAGCAGATGTTACGAAGATTGTGTTTCGTAGAAGATATAGCTATTATGAATTTGTAGTAATGCCTTTTGGGCTATCCAATTTACATGCTGTATTTATGGACTTAATGAATAGAATTTTCCATGAGTTCTTGGATAAGTTTGTGGTGGTTTTCATTGATGATATTTTGGTTCTAAAAGTAAAGAGGAGCATGAAAGACATTTAAGGGTTATTTTGAAAACCTTAAAAGAAAATAAATTGTATGGGAAATTCAGAAAGTGTGAGTTTTGGTTGCAAAAAATTTCTTTCCTTGGTCACATTGTTTCAAAAGATGGGATAACTGTTGATCCTGCAAAAACAAAATTTGTGGAAGAATGGCCAAGACCCACAAATGTAACTGAGATTCGTAGCTTCTTTGGTTTGTCAGGATATTACCGAAGATTTGTTAAAAAAAATTCACGGTTATCTATTCCAATGACTAAGCTAACTCGGAAGGGTGCCAAGTTTATCTGGACAAAAGAATGTGATGATTGTTTTCAGGAGTTGAAAAGAAGATTGGTGAATGCTCTAGTTTTGGAACTACCTTCCAGGAATGTTGAGTTTGTTATCTACAGTGATGCTTCATTGAAATGACTTGGTTGTGTCCTAATGCAGAATGATCAGGTAATTGCTTATGCTTCACGACAGTTGAAAACTCATGAGGTAAATTACCCTACACATGATTTGGAATTAGCTGCTGTTGTTTTCGCTTTAAAAATTTGGAGGCATCATTTGTATGGAGTAAAGTGTGAAATATATACCGATCACAAAAGTTCAAAGTATATATTCACTCAGAAATAATTGAACATGAGACAAATAAGATTTCTAGAATTAATCAAGGATTATGATTGTACAATTCATTACCATCCGGAAAAAGCAAATAAAGTGGTCGATGCTTTGAGTCGAAAAAGTAATTCTTCATTAACAATATTGCGTTTGGAACGTGATCCTTTGGTTAAGGATTTGATGAACTTTGGAATAGAAGTTGTTGGAGCAGGAAGATCTTATG
Source organism: Viscum album (assembly GCA_963277665.1). NCBI lineage: Eukaryota > Viridiplantae > Streptophyta > Magnoliopsida > Santalales > Viscaceae > Viscum > Viscum album. The sequence goes on along the minus strand of OY728130.1, from coordinate 538,322,293 downwards.
TTTTGTTTCAAGTATCAGTGAGATCATCTCTATCAAACAGAATCAAGAAAGCATAGAAGCAAGATAGTGAGTTGCAGAAAAAGGTAGAGCTAGTTCAGAAGGGTATGTTGCCTGAATTTAACATTGATAATGATTGTGTTTTGAGATTTGGGAAGAGATTTTGTGTGCCTTGGGATTCACAGTTGAAGAGAGAGTTGTTATGTGAAGCTCATAGTTCTCCGTTTTCAGTTCATCCGGGCAGTACTAAGATGTACAGAGATCTGCGGGAGTATTACTAGTGGGATGGAATGAAAAGAGATATTGCTGATTTTACTATGAAGTGTTTGACTTGTCAACAGGTTAATGCATAGCGGCAGTTACCGAAAGGGATGATTCATCCATTACCAGTGCCAGAGTGGAAATGGGAGAATATATCCATGGACTTTGTTGTGGGATTACCGAAGACATCTCGAGGTAATAATGCAATATGGGTTATTGTTGATCGCTTGACTAAATCTGCTCATTTCCTTGCTATACGAGATACTTTCTCTCTAGATCAACTTTACCGTTTGTATCTTAAAGAGATAGTCAGGTTACATGGAGTTACTCTCTCCATTGTATCCGATCGTGATCCCAGGTTTACTTCTAACTTTTGGAAGGGCCTTTAGAAGTCGTTGGGTACTGAATTAAATTTTAGTAAAACATTTCATCCGCAATCGGATGGGAAGTCAGAACGAACAATTCATACCTTGGAGGATATGCTACGAGCTTGTTCTATGGATTATCAGGGAAGTTGGGACCAATATCTTTCTTTGGTTGAGTTTTCTTATAATAACAGTTTTCATTCCAGTATACTGATGGCACCATTTGATGGATTATATGGGAAGCGGTGTCGAACTCCACCATTTTGGGATGAAGTGGTTGAAAGGAAGCTGATGGGACCAGAATTGGTAGAAGAGATGGCAGAAAACGTTCAGTTGATTCAGAAACACATGAGAACAGCTCAGAGAAGGTAGAAGAGTTATACAGACAACAGGAGGAAGGATCTATCTTTCGAGATAGGTGATCATGTTTTTCTCAAAGTCTCACCATGGAAAATTGTGATGCGATTTGGTAAGAAAGGAAATATGAGTCCAAGGTTCATTGGACCATATGAAATTCTGGAGAGAGTTGGATTCGTTGCATACTGGGTGGCTTCATCTCTGAGTTTATATCAGATACACAATGTTTTTCATGATTCGATGCTGAGAAAGTACATGCCAGATCCATCTCATGTTTTGATTCCAGAGGTAGTTTAGCTATAAGAGAACCTATCTTATGAGGAACAACCGGTCCAGATTCTTGACCATAGGGAGCATGTGTTACGGAATAAGGTGATTAATCAGGTAAAGGTTTTGTGGAAAAACCACATGATGGAGGAGGCAACATGGGAATCTAAAAATGCAATGAGGGATAAGTACCCCCATTTATTCGATAAGTAAATAAATTGCGGGGACGCAATTTCCTAAAGGGGGGAAGGATGTAACATCCCATGTAAGTAATGAGTAATATATATTTTTATCTATGTCTATTAATGAATTAGATATTGTTTTAGAGGCTGAAAATGAAAATAAATCCAATCTTAAGCATGAAATACACTAATATTTTTAAAAGATTGTTTTTACTGCCTTTTAATGGAAAACCATTTTTAAATCTATATTTTGACAATTTTATAATCTATGTTTGTCAAAATAAACTTATTCATTATTATTGGGACATCAAAATTTACTTTGTGTGAATTTTTGGTATTTTTCCGATAAAGTTCATTTTTTAATGAATAGTGAAAAATGTTGTATTTTAATTCCAAACCTCCTTTTAATCTAATTTATTTATATGATTATATTATCTTTTGAATTAGTTTTAAAGTGAAATTATAATATATTTTTACAATTTAATCCAATTGTGGTAATTAGAATCAATTTCACTTTGAAATTGGGCTTAAACTAGTGTCAATCTTTTGATACTTATTATTTCATAAAAAATACGCTATTTGTCATGACAGCGTGAATTAATTATTAAATTAATTAATGCATATTATATGTTTTGAATTTTTTAAAATAGACATCAATTTTGAATTCAGAATATCAAATACAGCTTAGGGTGAAGTTTTGGAATTTTTCTGAAAAACTTCAATTTTTGATGAATAGTGAAACCACTAAGTGGTAGTTAAAGAAACTGATTTTTCGTTTAAATGAAACTTTGCCACTTCTGTGATTTGATTTTCAAAAATCCGACATACATGGTTTTCATTAAGAAGTAAAATGTGGTTCAATGAGATTAAAATAATTTTTTTGGTGAATAGTAACTTTTAAGTTCTTAATCGCGATTAGACGTAATTAGTGTAGTTTAAGGTAAAAATAATTTTTTAATAATATGATATGAGCTTGAAACATGTCCTAACCTCATTGGATGTGTCATGGCCGACCACGACAATCCATGGGTCAACTTGGGGACCCCATGGAGCCACTTTGGTTGGGAAATGACATAAATATCTTTTTATTTAATGTTAAAGTAAAAATGACACAAACATGAGTTATTTTACTAAAACAATTTTTACATGGGGTTATACAATTCAGATTTATGATTATAAAGAGTCATTGGAAAGATAAAAAGATTTACTACATCATAGTAGTTTTTTATAATTTTTAGACTTTATATAAATTAAATTATTCATGACATCATGGTGATGCAGCGATTACCTCATTAATAAAGGATTTAAATAAAATGAAATGATAATGTAACATCTATGACCTACACATGTCCAAAACCTATTGGATGGGTGGATTTCGAACCCTTATCACCTTAAACTCTAATTATATCAATTTGGGCCCTTTTATATCCGAAACTCATTTTAAAATAAAGTATCATTTCTTTACTTTCCAAGAGTCCCCCTCCTCTCCTCTTATAAAAGGCCACCACCTATACCTCCTTACCCACACTTAAAAAGCTTTTTTCTCGGCCAACCCCTGCCCGTTTTGTCTCTCCACTTCCCTCTCTTACTCCTTGAAGCCTCACTTTGGGCAGAAGTCTTCCCAAGGAAGCCTTTGAGCTCAAACCAAAGGGAGTTACCCGATTTTAAGGTAATGTCTTCACTTGAGTCTTTTTGTTTTATTTTACTTCTCCAACCCCCTAAAATATTTTTATTCATTTCTTTTGTAACAAATACAGTATCTTAAATATAATAGTATGTTGTTATAAGAAGTATTCGAGCTACACTTACACACACCTACATCTAATGGTTAACGAACATACTGTTTCCGTGGATGGCGAATTTCGGCCTCCCGAAACAATGATTGTTCAACATTCTTTTAACACCTTTAAAGGTAACCATTAAGATGACACTATATTTATATATGATATAAAATATGTTTATGTTTTCCTTAATCTTATGTATTTTTCATTTTGGGCATACCTTTATGGTTTCCATTATGGGTAAACGCGATATCTTCATTTAAGGAAGTGCGGACTACCGCCCCCTCAAACTGATTTGATTCGTTAAATACCATATGTGGGATGTATAAAGGATGGAGTTATGATATTATATATGATATTAAACTGGAATTATAATATACCTTTATATCATTATGATTTCATTCTATAAAATACGAAATAGAAATGAAAGTAGCATTCATGCGTACGTATGGCTTACCGTCTCCATGAACGGTGCATTTCATTTATTACCTCTAAATGATTATGTAATATTATAAATGCATGTATATACTGGATATATATGATATATATGATATATACATCAGGATTATAATTCTGGATATAATGGATACATGAACAAATTGTAATTATAAAGGGTTTATGTTTGACTCAAGTACCAATGATCGTTAAAATGACCGATATTAACTTAAATAATTACATAGTGTTCATGACAAGGAAATAAGTGATATAAAAGGAATAATGAACTTTAAAAAGGTTCTTAAACAAGTAGAAATTAACTCAAGTTTATTATTCAGGAGATTAAAGAACAATCGAGTCAAGTCGGACCCGAGGTATGAGACTTTGTCTCAATCCCCTTTCATTGAGGCATATTTTGTTTTATACACAACCTTCTTTTATACGGTGTATAAACCCCTTTGACTTTTACGTTTATTCAAAAGGAATATTTTTTATACGAAGCGTTTACTAAACGAAAAAAGGGAATGTTTTTTTGTTTTAAGTATGCGGCAACAATGACTTCTCCGCCGCCGTGACCATTATTTCAGTTTCAGATTTCTCTACAAGCCATACCTATTTTTAGAAAGAAAAATAAATACCATGTTTTACTTTTCTTTTATTTTGGTATTGAAAATGATTTTCATAATGTTTTTATATCAATGTGTTGTATTGATATATTGTGATTGAAAGATAGAAATGTTATGTTTCCTTTATGCATGTTTTATGTGATACAATTATGTTGAGGTTCTTGGGAATTATTATGAAGACGGGTGGTTCTGTGATAAACTAAGGGTGGGTGAGCCCGATATAGCTCTCCAATACATTGGGTAACACGAAGGAGTGAAATTTTATGGTTTCTACGAAGAGATTTAGGGAATATACTGTGATGGGTATTCCAAACGTAACCAAGAGGGTTACTCACTACGTAAGAATGTTATGAATGCCTCAAGTTACCTTTATGTATTATGATTTCTATGATTTAGTCATGATATTATGAGGTATGTTAAATTGATTATGTTTTATGGGTAAATTATGATTTCATTCTTATGTATATATGTACTCATGTTTTCTTTCCATATTTTTATAACCCATACTGAGATTTTTATGCTCATCCCAAGTTGTTTTTGAAATGTTTTTCACAGGTCAAGGGAAAGGTACATGATATGATGATAGTGTCAAGGAAGTGTCAAGAATGAATCCATGTTTTATTTTAATTATGCTTCCATTGATGGAAAAAATGAATACTATCTTTATGTAACCACTTTGTTTATATGTGAAATGTAATGCAAGTTTTATGTTCTAATTCTCTAAAACTCTAAACCTGAAAAGATCCTCAATGTGTAATCTTGTAATAACTCAAGATTAAGTAAGGTTTAAGGTCGGGGCCTTATATTATTAGTTCACTTATATTACTCAATGGTGAGGAAAATATTTCATGCATGAAAATCATACCACTCTTTAAATCAATGAATGATATTTCATAAAAATAATACAATACGAATCAGATATGAATAATTCTTATAACATTTATCGATTTTGTCTCAAAAGATCTATTTAAAACCACTTCATATATAAATCATTATTCATTCCTTATGAATACGAATTGGAATTTATACTTTCATTATTACTTCAATTGATTTAATTATCTTCATCTTCACTTCCTTGTAAGAGATCTTTTTTTTCTCAATTTTTCATTCTGCAAATGGTTTAGATATATCAATCCATGAACCACTTATGGATGTGGATCAATTTATCAATTCCTTCATGTCTTATTCATTCAATTACCATCATGTAACCCAATTATATATTGTAAAATATTTCATATAACACATTCACACAATAATTGATAAGGAATCCTCAGGTCCTTTTTCTATGAATGGTATGGTTAAGAACACTCGATCACGATTTGGTCTCCCTGGCAGAAGGGTTTAGTGATTATTCTTTTCTTCGTTCCTGTAGGTCATAAGGCCTTCACATGGAAATATGATAATACTAGATTAGTGTGTATACATAAAATTATTATGAGATAATTTTTAACATAAGTCAGTTTTATTGTATCTCTCATCAATTGTATCATTGATAACATCTTCATAAAACACTATGAGCAAGTGAAAGAATGGTGTAAGTGTCCAAGACTATTTTTCACATTAGAAGAGCACTGGCCTTTTGCAAGAATTTGAAGAGGAATGAAAAACTCCACTTCTTCATTATTCCATGGTGTTTCATTAATCTCCAAGTCTAATTCACATTACAAAAAATGTGAAGATACCCTATTTTTTGGAATGATTGGTCTCAATATAGTACTTGAACGGTTTCAAATATCCATGGTTTTGTACCTCAGTGTTTATTAGACATGATCAACAAAATGTTCACCAACTTTCATGATTTTTTGATGTTGTTTTTTATGTCATGTTGAACACCCATTCATTGAGACAAAGATTTTAGAGTTTTGAAATATCTGAGTGTAATTATCTCAAAAACTATATAAAAATATTTTAGGAATTCATTCCTATGAGATCTCTTGTTTATTGGTTTTAGAAACACATCTTCAGCAAAAAGTCTTATGAAGTTGCATCGATACTCATGATCGAACCATATCCATGCATATCAGATTATTGAATGGAATATGAAACATAGTTTTCATTTGTTCATGTTTTTTCTTGAATATTATGATCATAAAAGCATGACAGGAACAATCCATTAATCTTGAATCATAAACATGATCTCATTTTGATCATCATATTTGATTCTCAATGTTTTTCAGGATCACCAGTTGGGGTCGATCATCGAAAGTCTGGAGTATATTATCCCTCATGTTGGGAGGAAGGAGATGACTTTGTGGAAACCCAATGATCATCTGATAACCTTTGATCTGATAGACATGATATGTCCATATCAAATAATATTGGTGAATAGTGAACCCACATATGGAATTCTTCATCAATCTTAGTTATTTTTTATACACAATGCATTAATGACCCTATTCACCATATCCCTTGGAACTGATATTAGGTTTGGAACTTGGATACACATCAAAAATTTATCCTGCTTCATCCATGTAGGCTTTCGAAACAATATTTTTGTGCCTTTATGCATGCACTTTGTGGGCCTTATACATGGGAAAACCCAAATCTTAGGGCCACTATACACATCCCAATACAACACTTCTAAAATACATCCATGTATTATTAATACCTCATAGGTGGATGAATTTGACACTCTTAATATGATGATGGGATACCTATTGAAATTCTAATGGCTAGAAAAAATTGACAGTATAATATACTTCATCAATTACTTAGAAAAACATATGTATAAACTATATTCCAAATATTATATTCATATTCACCAATTATTCAAAGTACGTTCATGAAAATAAGAATTTTCATGATAATATTTAATTCATAATATTCATCTCTTTTTGTAATATTCATTACATATAACTACTTATCATCCAATAGACACACATCTCATATTCCATGTTTTTGTAAATAATGTGTCACCATAGACATGTTTTTTTAAACATATGATCATTTCCACAATCATCAAAGTTAGAAATGAAATTTCATTAAAAAAGTTGGGTGTTTCATCACATTATATGACTTGATAAATTCACCAATTTTTTTTAACTTTAAAACTTCTTCATCATGTTCAAATATAAGAAATGTTATTATTTTATTAACAAAATTTTACTACAAATGAAAATAAATGAAATAAAATCCAACTCAAACAAAATGGGGGATCTTCACATGAACCATACCTATAATTCCCAATGTGATCCATGTATCACACCTAAGGTAGTATATATGCGATCAATTACATGTAGTGAACAATGAGATCATACCACAAGAACATGATTATTAAAATCTGGAACAACTGTTGGATAATATATATAATTGAGTGAAAGTGATATAAAAAAACAACACTCAAATGGTAATCATTTTGTATCCAAAACAAAAATCTAAATAAGATGTGTTGGAACTTATTGGAATAATGAGGTGGATGTATGTAATGACACAAACATTATAAATACAATTAATTTTTTTGATTTATTTAAATGTCTTATAATGTATTGTGGTTGTTAAATAACATTCACTTTGCTGGACATATTACATACTATTTGAAATAACATTATGAATTATTACCAGTGACGATGTAGGATTTACACAGTTATAATTTGATTAGTATAAATATAGGGTTTTAACAAATCCAATTGACCCAGATAATGGAATTGATTACCTCATCCAATATGATCGTACCCTATGAATCCCATCTTTTAGGGATTATGAGGGATATAAAAGCATTGTGATTTTCCCTTAACCCAAAAATTCTTATATAAAACATCCTATGAATAAGTGAAACTATTTAAAAGAGAAGTTAAAGATTATTGATATCACAACCCAAACCATGTTCATCGAAACACCCCATGAATGTCTCACATTCACACAGCTAACCCTTAAAGAATTTTTGGTGTAATAATATAAATTTATCAAGAATCAATGAATATGAGTATGTACCTGATTTTTATTGAATAATTAATATTTTTTCATCCTATTATTATTAAACTATATTTTTCTGATGCAATATTGAAGAACCCGGTTCTTATTCCTGAGGTACGTGTTCCTTCTTTTCCTTTTCATTATGTGTTTTTGAGAAAATATGGAAAATGGAGAAAATTACAATTCTGTGGGTACGTTCCATGTACTTTTCCACACGCCATGTACTTTGTCTGTGTGGGATGAGTACACATGGCGTGTTGGCCTGTTGGTGATTAAAGGTGAAAAAATGACTACATGTCGTGTACTTTGTATACACGCTGTGTAATCAGTCAGCAGGTGAATAGTAAGGTGGTGGAAGTAGCCTCCAGTGGAAATGTAGTATACATCATGTCCTCCAAAACACACACCGTGTAATAATGTTGATGGATGAATAGTGTGCTGGTGAAAAGTAGCTGCTAGAGGAACAATTAAAAAATTAAAAGTAAACACTGTTTACTTGAGAGTACACGACTTGTAGTTTGTTTTATTATCATAAAATGAGAAGTAGCCTCCTCATTCGACAAAGGAAGCTTAGAACACCAGAGGATCTCGGTAGAGGAGGCCGGACCTTTGAGGAGCTCCTGATTTCATGCTGGAACTCAGATTCTTCCGTCGTCGATCTTATTGGAACCGGGTGGGTAAGAGCTTCCCTCTCCATGAGCCCTTATTTCCAATTATTTCCCAAGGGGAAGTTATTTGATTTTTAATGAGTTAAAATTAATCCTTGATCTACATTATTCTTTGATGTTTCAGGTGGTGTCATTCGTGTATACCGATCAGAGGACATCAAGGTAGGTGGTCTGATGTTTAATTCCTACTGTCCTGTGATTTTTGTGTATCGTTGTGCCATGATCCGATGTTAGGGGTGTCGTGTGGCTGACACCTTAGCTGATAAGATATCTAGAATTTCATAGATAATCTTTTAATAAATATAAGTTGTGGTTTGGGATCATTGCTTGGATCCAGGGCCACCCCGTGGGTTTGTTCCCCCTGTTTAGCAGTTTGGCCAGGATACCTGAGTATGAAAACCCTGCTTTCTATTACAACTTAATCATTCTTTATTACATATAACTTCACTTGATACAGCAAATAATATCGAGAGGTTTAGTGTATTTGGGGCTTAGGATCATTACATAAAAACTTTAAACTTGAAATACAACATCTTTATTGAAAACTTCCTTTACATGACCACTACATTCCTTCATACTTAGCATTGCATGGGATAACCTGAGAACATGCATAAGAAAAGGGTGTGCTATAAAGCCCAGTAAGGGAGTACACAATGAATAACATGTGGAGTTCAATACATGTTTGGCAATAGGAATATCAATAGAGCATAAGAGTAACATGAACATAAAGGCATGATAAAGCATGATAATCATAACATGGAAATGTGGCAACAACACTTAACATTGAATTAGCATGAGCGAAGGCTCATTGCACATGGAGCATGTGTAAACCCTCATTGCACTTGAATCACGAGTAAACCCTCATTGCACTTGAATTAGCATGATTCAACACTCATTGCACATGACGTATCATGATACTATACTTTACCCAATGCATTGGAGCGCTATAAGGGTTCACCCTTCTTAAACATTTCATTTCATGCATAAGTGTGCCACATGGATCATAAAACATGGATTCATAAAACATAATCATTTATTCCATAATAAAGGAATGTGGAATTAATACATGAAACTTTATAGTCAATAAGTAAATGTGCATAAATGTGAATACCCTTGATGGAGAAATGGGCATGGTATTCACTACAAAATGATATTGGCTTAGAAAATCGGTGTGATTTCGGCAGCGTAAAGGCGTCACATAAGAATTCATAAAAATGGTTGATGAGAGAGAAAGGGGTTCCTCATAATATTTACATGTAATGGAAAGTAAGGAGGTCATACAGATACAAGTCCCAACAATTGAAAAGGAATTTAGATTCTTGATACAAAAGTATTTCTTGAATATAAAAGAGGAGAAAAAAGTTCATTTCGGAATTTCGGCATAGTAACGGGTGTAAATGGGAGGTATTTAATGAGAGAGAAAGGGGTATCCCATCATTCAAACAATAAGAGGTCAGTATGGGGGAGGTGCGAAACCATACCCCAACATTCATAATTGAAATTAAAAGGGCAATACAACTTACAGAAAATTGACAAAAATGAGAAAGGAAGAAAAAACCCTTACTTGGAAGTGTTCTTCCAAAGGCTAGAGAGAGGCTTGTGAGAGGATTATTGGGAGCTTGGGGCACCTTGAGAGGATTCTAGAGAGATTAGGGAAGAGGTTGGACGAAATCCAAGGGCATTGAGTGAGGAGGAAGTGGGAGCTTTGGTGGGTTTATATAGGAAAGGTGAGGGAATTCTTTGTTATTTAGGTTGGAGACCCCTTATATTAAAATATTCCAAACCACAAACCATCCCATGGTATTTGCCCATGGTTTCTGGAAAAGGAAAGAGGAAAAAATTATTTTACAAGGCCAAGGTCCGAACTTATTAAAAAATTAGGGTTTCTTATGTGGAGGTGAGTCACACTCCCATGGAAATTAATTTTAAAAGGCAAAGTGTTGAATAAGTCTTGAGGGCTCCATTATTGCTTTGAAAAGTATGTCAAACAAACCCAAAACCTCATTATATTAATGATAAAACAGATATTGGCCGAACATAAGGATTATGGTATTTTATTACATCACCATTGGGTCATTATGATGTCATAAAACACATTATATATTTAAATGGTATTTAATTTTTACCCAAAAATTTGACTGTCTCAGAAAATTATGAAAAATTCACCGTTGGATAATTTCAACGTCCTGATTCCAAATATAATATTTATTTTATCTAAATAACTTTCTAAATATGTGAATTTTCACTTTTAAAATAAAAACCGACATTTATAAAAAATTCACGGGTTTTGACAGAAATATCTTTCAAACCTTAATAAAAATTTTAATTGCATTCATAAAATTATAAGATCATTTATATTTAATAAAAATTAATTTAATATTAATAATAATATTTTATTAAAATATTATTTAATTCAAAAATCCTTTAATTTAATAAAATATAATTCTTAATTAAATAATAACTAAAAACACCATTTGTACTTTTAAAAATAATTACGATGTATCAAAAATGACTAGAAATTATATTAATTATTATATACAAGAATAATGTACATGAACATGGTGCTACTTATTTGTTACATAACCCTTTAAAATAGCTGCATAAGACATAAGGGTAAGGTGTGCGATGGTGACAGACTCTTGGGGCGGCTCAGATAACATCGCTCGAGTGGTAATCTCTATCAACTTCCACTTTTCCCGTAGACGGTCCCGTTCAAGCTTGACATAATGAAGCTCAGCTTGGGCTTGGTCAAGGGTGAATCCCAAAGACGCCACCTCTTTTCCGAGCTCCGACAAATGGGCTTCGTAAGGGGCAATTCTACTAGATGAGGCCATCGCTTCCTTTGTCTGAGTAGAAATGGGTTCGTTAAAGCCTTATATTTATACTACTCAGATGATCACTGTTCAACGGCTATAAAAGTAACGGTCACAAATATTAACGTAAAACTAAATAAGTTGACATCTTATAAAAACATTTTTCATAAAGAAACATTTAACTGGATCAAGAGTGATTTTCCATTAATGAAACTTTGGGTCGTTACAATATTCCCCCCTTAAGAAATTTCGCTCTCGAAATTTTCTTTTTCCCACACTAAAACAAATGTGGGTAGCTCAGCTTCATCATATCCTCCGACTCCCAAGTTGCTTCTTCAAACTTTTGGTTTCTCCACAATACCTTGACGAGGGGCATTGTCTTATTTCGTAGAACTTTTTCTCTACGATCTAAGATCTTCACTGGTTGCTCCTCATAAGAAAGATCATCTTCCAATTGTACCACCTCGGAAGAGAGTACATGTGAAGGGTCTGGTATGTACTTCCTTAAGAGGGATACATGAAAGACATCATGAACCTTGGCCATAGTAGGTGTAAGTGCTAGTTGATAGGCCACAACCCCAACACGATCAAGAATCTCGAAGGGACCGATGTACCTTGGACTTAACTTCCCTTTATTTCCAAACCTCATGACCTTCTTCCACGGAGATATGCGTAAAACCACCAAGTCTCCGACTTTAAACTCAAGGTCTCGTCGAGGATTATCTGCATAACTCTTATGTCGACTTTGGGCTGCCTTGATATGCTGCTGAATGGTTTTCACCTTCTCCACCATTTCTTCGACCATTTCTGGTCCAAGCATCTTACGTTCACCGACCTCATCCCAACATGCCAGTGTTTTAAACCTTTTCCCATACAGGGCTTCATATGGTGCCATTTGGATGCTCGAGTGGGAACTATTATTATAAGAGAACTCAACCAGAGGAAGATGTTGATCCCATCCTCCTTTAAAGTCCATTGAGCACGCTCTCAACATATCCTCAAGTTTTTGGATAGTCCGCTCAGATTGGCCATCAGTTTGAGGATGATAGGCCGTACTGAAGTTCAGTTCATTATTCAGAGCTTGTTGAAGACTCTTCCAAAACTTAGAGGTGAATCCTGGATCTCGGTCAGAAACAACAGATAGTGGTACTCCATGCAACCGTACCACATCCTTGATATATATCCGTGCTAGTTGATCCAAAGAGAAATACTCTTGAATAGAAATGAAGTGTGCAGTCTTTGTAAGATGATCCACAACAACCCAGATAGCATTGTTGCCTTTGGATTTCCATGGAAGTCCAATGACAAAGTCCATGGTGATGTTCTCCTATTTCCATTCTAGTATGGGCAATGGTTGCTTCATCCCATTAGACTTCTGCCTCTCTGCCTTCACTTGCTGACACACCAGGCACTTTGATGTATATTCAGTGATCTCCTTCTTCATATTATCCCACCAAAAGTTTTCTCGGAGATCTCGATACATCTTTATGCTCCCTTGGTGAATAGAGAAATTTGAACTATGTACATCATCCAAAATTTTCTTCTTCAGCTCCGAACATGATGGAACACATAGTCTTTTCCCAAAACGCACAATTCCTTCTTCATTAACATTAAACACTGAGGATTTTCCCTTTTTGATAGCTTCCACTTTTTCTTGGATTCTCGCATCATCCTTTTGATCATCCTTTAACCTTTACAAAAGAGATGGTTGAGAAATAATTTGTGAAAGGATGTATGATGTTCCCTTCTTTATGATTCCCACATCCATCTTCATTAATTCTAAGAAGATTGGATCCTTCTCAATTCTCATCATTGATAGAATCACTGGATCCTTTCTACTTAGGGAATCTGCCACCTTGTTCGCTTTCCCAGGGTGGTAATGTATTGAACAGTCATAATCCTTGATGAGCTCTATCCATCTTCTCTGGCACATATTAAGCTCTTTCTATGTGAATATATATTTAAGACTCTTGTGGCTAGTATATATCTCACATTTCTCTCTATAGAGATAATGCCGCCAGATTTTCAAGGCAAAGATCATCGCCGCCAACTCCAGATCATGCGTTGGATAGTTTCTCTCATGGATTTTCAACTGCCTTGAGGCATAAGATATCACTTTATCATTCTGCATCAGCACACATCCTAAGCCCTTCTTCGAAGCATCACTGAATACCACAAAAAGCTCCCCACTTGTGGGTAAAGTGAGCACAGGTGCAGTGATAAGCCTCTTTTTCAACTCCTTGAAACTTTCTTCTCATTCATCACTCCAAGCAAACTTTACTCCCTTTCGAGTCAGCTTGGTAAGAGGGTTGGACAATCGTGAGAAATTTCTCACAAATCATCGATAATATCCAGCTAACCCCAAGAAGCTACGGATATAGGTTACCGATGTTGGCCTCGGCCATCCCTCAATTGCATCTATTTTGGAGGGGTCCACAGATCTCCCATTGCTTGTGATGATATGGCCCAAGAATGAGACCTCCTTCAACTAGAACTCACACTTGCTATACATGGCATAGAGATTCTCCTTGGGCAAAGTCTCCAGTACAGTTCTTAAATGATCCTCATGGTCCTCCTTGGTTTTGGAGTATATTAGAATATCATCTATAAAGACTACCACAAATTTGTCTAGGTAATCTCTAAAGACTCTATTCATCAAGTCCATGAATATTTCTGGAGCATTGGTGAGTCCGAAGGGCATTACTATGAATTCATAGTGCCCGTACCTTGTACGAGAAGCAGTTTTGGGGATATCTTCCTTCTTCACCCTTACTTGATAATATCCCGACCGCAAGTCCACCGTGGAGAAGTATTGTGCTCCACGCAGCTGATCAAACACGTCATCGATTCTTGGGAGAGGATACTTGTTCTTTATCGTGATTTTGTTAAGTTCACGATAATCGATGCAAAGCTGCATTGACCCATCCTTCTTCTTGACGAAGAGGACTGGTGCACCCCATGGTGATGCACTTGGGCGTATAAACCCTTTATTCAGATTCTCTTGTAGTTGTTTTTTTCAGATCTTCAAGCTCAACAATAGCCATTCTATTTGGAGTCTTGGATATTGGTAGCGCCCCAGGTATAAGTTCAATTGAGAACTCAACATCTCTTCTTGGAGGAAGACCAGGAAGTTCCTCGGGAAATACTTCAGCGAATTCCCTCACAATAGGAATTTCTTCAAGGGTGGTTTCTTCCATGGACTCAATCATCTGAGCCAGATATGCATGCTCATAAGGCAGTAATATCCATGCTTGAGATGATAAATCTAAAGGAGATTCATCTTCCTCCTGACACTTGTAATGAATCAGGGGTCGATTATCCATATGGAGTGTGATTTCCCTCTCCCGACAATTTATGTTGGCTTTATATAAGGAAAGCCAATCCATGCCAAGAATTGCATCAAATTCCACCAAAGGGAGTATGATGAGGTTCGCCGGGAAATTCAATCCACAGATTATAACTGGGGAGGACTTATACTCATGGGATTCAATGATTTCCCCATTTTCCGTACTCACCGACATCTTTACTTCCATAATTAGTGGTGGTGCAGGGATTGTTCTACTAAACTTTTGAGATATAAAAGAATGCGTAGAACTTGAATCAAAAAGTAAGTTCGCTATTCTTGAATGAATAACTAGCGTACCTGTCACCACTTCATTTTCGGGGTTCACTTCGGCAGAAGTGATGGAAAAAGTTCTTCCTTGCTGTCTTAGAGGTTGCTGGTTGCCTCCGATAACCCTTGGATTAGGGCACTGATTTGAAAAATGACCCGGTTCTTTGCATTTGTAGCATTGAACAACTCGTTGAGGTTCGAACGGAGAGTTCCTATCCTCTGTCGCAGCCGCAGGTCCTTCTTGCTGACAGTTAACAGCTAGGTGCCCTTATCTTCCACACCTGAATCATTTTCTTGTCCCCCTAAGGCAATTTCCAGGGTGCTTCTTTCCACACTTTTGGCAAGTGGGGTGCTGTAAATTCTTAGCGTCGTTGGATTTATCCATCGGACCACCATCATTGAAGTCCACCTTACGCTTATTTTCCCCATGATACCCCTGTGATTCTCCGATCTCCATTTCAACCTTGAGGGGACATCGGACAATTTCCTCATAGCTGTCAAAGTCATGGATCGCTAATGCTTTCCGCAAGCTAGGCTTCAGCCCACCAAAGAAGCGGTCAACCTTGCATTCGGGGGTAACGACAAAGCCGAAAGCATATCGTGCAAGCCTTGTGAAGTTTTCCTCGTACTCTCCCACAGATTGATCATCTTTCTTTTTGATAGAAAGGAAGTCCCTTTCCATCTTAAGACGGAGGGTGCGCGGAAAATATTTATCAAAAAACATCTTACGAAATTCCTTCCATTCCAAAGCCTCGATCTCCTCCTTAGGCTTCATATTTTTGATCAACGTCCACCATTGATCAGATTCACCCTCCATATGACAAGCCTCCAGGAGAACCTTCTCTTGTTCATAACATTGAAGGAGAGAGAAGATCTTTTCAATGGAGTTGATCCATTGCTCAACGATCGTGGGATCAGATGATCCACTAAAAGTAGGAGGCCTTTGTCTCATGAAGCTCTCGATAGTGACTTGTTCTTTCCTAGGGGGGGTTGAACGTTCCTCTTGACCCATGTTTCTATTCAAAACATGAGTTATCGGAGAGAGAAGCGTGACAAAGTTCTTGATTCCCTCTCCCATTGGATTGGGCATCTCATTAGTACAATCATCACACTGATCTTCACAATGGTTATTAGCCCGAGTTCTCCTATTACCGGCCATTGGCTGGAATAAAAGGAATGTTAGGGGTAACACATAAAGGCTAATCCAAAGACAAATGTTGATGACTTATAAATAAACTTTAATCTCTTTAACTCATGAGTCTATAGGATTCAATCTAGGATTTTCATGATCTTCCTTCTAACATATATTCTTAGGGAAATTTTCCCCTTAATAAGGGTTCATACTAAGATTGTGAATTTATCAAAACATATCCCCCGGGAGTGTCGTAACCAAGAGTGCATCAAGGCCCGTTGTCGTGCATCAGTTCCCGTTCGAGTCTAGCTTAAAGGGGTGTTTTCGGGTTTTACCCCTATGATACATCTGTGCGAGAGCCGCCTCTACCTGCTCGAATCCAGACAGGGATGTATTTTTTTGATAAACCACTTACATAGTATTTACCAAAACTTAGGGATGTTTTTATTATACTTAGTCTTGTATCTAAGGCTTTACTTGGGTTTCCTAATCCCAAAAATAACTAAACCTATCCTTTGATACTAACTATGACAACCCTGCTTTCTATTACATCTTAAACATGCTTTATTACATATAACTTCACTAGATACAACAAAGAAGACCGAGAGGTTTAGTGTCTTTGGGGCTTAGGATCATTACATAAAAACTTTAAACTTGAAATACAACATCTTTATTGAAAACTTCCTTTACATGACTACTACATTCCTTCGTACTTAGCATTGCATGGGATAACCTGAGGACATGCATAAAAAAAGGGTGAGCTATAAAGCCCAGTAAGGGAGTACACAATGAATAACATGAGGAGTTCAATACATGTTAGGAAATAGGAATATCAATAGAGCATAAGAGTAACATGAACATAAAGGCATGATAAAGCATTATAATCATAACATGGAAATGTGGCAACAACACTTAACATTGAATTAGCATGAGCCAAGGCTCATTGCACATGGAGCATGAGTAAACCCTCATTGCACTTGAAGCACAAGTAAACCCTCGTTGCACTTGAATTATCATGTGTCAACACTCATTGCACATGACGTATCATGATACTATACTTTACCCAGTGCATTGGAGCGCTATAAGGGCGCACCCATCTTAAACATTTCATTTCATGCATAAGTGTGCCACATGGATCATAAAACATGGATTCATAAAACATAATCATTTATTCCACGATAAAAGAATGTGGAATTCATACATGAATCTTTATAATCAATAATTAAATGTGCATAAAGGTGAATACCCTTGATGGAGAAATGGGCATGGTATTCACTACACAATGATATTGGCTTAGAAAATCGGTGTGATTTCGGCAGCGTAACGGCGTGACATAAGAATTCATAAAAATGGTTGATGAGAGAGAAAGGTGTTCCTCATAATATTTACATGTAATGGAAAGTAATGAGGTCATATATATACATGTCCCAACAATTGAAAAGGAATTTAGATTCATGATACAAAAGTATTGCTTGAATATAAAAGAGGAGAAAAAAGTTCCTTTCGGAATTTCGGCATAGTAACGGGTGTACATGGGAGGCATTTAATGAGAGAGAAAGGGGTCTCCCATCATTCAAAAAATAATAGGGCAGTATGGGTGAGGTGTGAAACCATACCCAACATTCATAATTGAAATTAAAAGGGAAATACAACTTAAAGAAAATTGACAAAAATGAGAAAGGAAGAAAAAACCCTTACATGGAAGTGTGCTTCCAAAGGCTAGAGAGAGGATTGTGAGAGGCTTATTGGGAGCTTGGGGTACCTTGAGAGGATTCTAGAGAGAGTAGGGAAGAGGATGGAAGAACTCCAAGGGCTTTGAGTGAGGAGGAAGTTGGAGCTTGGGTGGGTTTATATAGGAAAGGTGAGGGAATTCTTTATTATTTAGGTTTGGGACCCCTTATATTAAAATAATCCAAACCACAAACCATCCCAGGGTATTTGACCATGGTTTCTGGAAAATGGAAGAGGAAAACAATATTTTACAAGGCCAAGGTCCGAACGTATTAAAAAATTAGGGTTGATTATGTGGAGGTGAGTCACACTCCCATGGAAATTTATTTAAAAAGGCAAAGTGTTGAATAAGTCCTGAGGGATCCATTAATGCTTTGAAAAGTAAGTCAAACAAACCCAAAACCTCATTATTTTAGTGATAAAACACATATTGGCCGAACAAAAGGATTATGGTATTTTATTACATCACCATTGGGTCATTATGATGTCATAAAACACATTATATATTTAAATGGTATTTAATTTTAACCCAAAAATTTGACTGTCTCAGAAAATTATGAAAAATTCACCGTTTTATAATTTCGACATCCTGATTCCAAATATAATATTTATTTTATCTAAATAATTTTATAAATATTTGAATTTTCACTTTTAAAGTAAAAACTGTCATTTATAAAAAATTCACGGGTTTTGAGAGAAATGGCTTTCAAACCATAATAAAAATTTTAATTGCATTCATAAAATTATAAGATCATTTATATTTAATAAAAATTAATTTAATATTAATAATAATATTTTATTAAAATATTATTTAATTCAAAAATCCTTTAATTTAATAAAATATAATTCTTAATTAAATAATAACTAAAAACACCATTTGTACTTTAAAAACTAATTACAATGTATCAAAAATGACTAGAAATTATATTCATTATTATATACAAAAATAATGTACATGAACATGGTTCTACTTATTTGTTACATAACCCCTTAAAATAGCTGCATAAGACCTAAGGGTAAGGTGTGCGATGGTGACAGACTATTGGGGCGGCTCGGATAACATCGCTCAAGTGGTAATCTCTTTCAACTTCCACTTTTCCCGTAGACAGTCTCGTTCAAGCTTGACATAATGAAGCTCAGCTTGGGCTTGGTCAAGGGCGAAGCCCAAAGACGCCACCTCTTTTCCGAGCCCCGACAAATGGGCTTCGTAATGGGAAATTCTACTGGATGAGGCCATCCTTTCCTTTGTCTGAGTAGAAATGGGTTCGTTAAAGCCTTATATTTATACTACTCAGATGATCACTGTTCAATGGCTATAAAAGTAACAGTCGCAAATCTTAACGTAAAACTAAAGAAGTTGACATCTTATAAAAACATTTTTCATAAAGAAACATTTAACTAGATCAAGAGGGATTTTCCATTAATGAAACTTTGGGTTGTTACACTGAGGGTATTCCATATCTATAACATGTTTTAATTTTTATTTAGAGGAACTTATATGAATTGATTATTTTTCTTTTGGCTCGGCCCAAATACTTGTTTAACCTGAGGTAAGTGGTTTTTTAGCCTTAGGGAATTGTTCTATTTATCCTAAGGATAAAATTTCATATGTCTGAGGATAGTACTTCTGTGCCAGAGGGAAATACCTCATGCCTGAGGGAAATATTAGTTATGCCTGAGGGAAATCACCTGAGGGTTTTGATTCTGATTTTCCTGAGGGAACATTAATATTTAGATTGAGGGAAATGTTCACTTAGATATTCACTATGGTGTTTTCTTTTGTTATACCTACCAAGCTAAAGCACATGCTTTGTATTTTTATTACCTTCTATTTGTTAGATAGCCTTTTTTGGTTTTTGTTGTGGCACTGTACCGAAGATTGTCGACCAAGGCCGGGTCTCAAGAACATACAACTCAATTATATTGAATTGTTAAATAATAATCAAATGGAAATGGAACTGGTAGCGATAGTTACTTTTCCGTACAACCTGGTTTAATGCATTTTACTATTTCACACTCCTGTTGCACATTTTTCACCGACAGTTGGGCATGGGCTTTTGGTGGTTTCCTACTGGGATTTATTTCTCACACCCTATTTGGGTCATGTCTTGGGTATAAACGGATTATATTTCTACAGGTGTCGATAAGGGAAACGGACCCTATACAGGTATTTGATTGTTGTAGAGGAGTAAAAGAGCATAGGAACGAGCTTAGTCTTGGGATGCTGCTAAGTTCCTGATGCACTATTTTGTTTTTCTTTGATGTACTTGTATTTTCTTTTATTTGATAGTAGTGTATTATGTTTTGACTACTTTCTTAGGCATAAGACAAGTTCCATCATCATATATGTATGACTGCCAGTTTTCTTTCCTTATGTTGTCCATTTCTGTTTTATATAGTTTACTGCTTCTACTATTGTATGATTATATTGTTTTCCACTACGCTACACATTGACAAATGAGGGAATAGTTTCACCACTATCATACCAAGGACCTTACTACTAGTTGGAATCCTCTGGTGTTTGGGGAAATGCTCTTGAGGTCATATGACCAACCGGGTTCGGGGAACCCATTGAGTGGCACCTGGATCTGAGACATTACAAAGTAGTATCAAAGGGGTTCTTTTCATTGACTTACTTTTTGGAGCCTATAGTCTGGGATAAGATGGAATAGGTACTTCGTAATAAGATGTGCCTGGGAGTAGCTAACCAATGTACATGGAAAATACAATTTACCTCATATTGCAATTTTACTGATTTGGTACTTTTATAGTTGATTTTATTTTCACCTTTGGGTGACACACTTGTGCTGTGCTATTTATATTTGTATACTAGGTTCTATTTAGTCGCAACCTGAGGAGATGAGGGTATGCCATCTCTTGCATCATTTCAGCACATGTTAGAGTCACATCCCAAGTATAGTTTCCATGACATGTAGGTGCATTAGAAATTACATGTTGTTGTGAAAGAGATTGTTCTAGAAAAAGCATGTTGTAGTGATAGATGCTTTGATAAAATATCGGCTATTTGATAGGGTATTGGTACTTGTTACGGTTTGGTTGATGGACGCTAAACATTGGTTCTTAAGAAGTATGGGAACTCTTGGAATAAAATTTAGCAGATCATAATCCTGACTTTTTGTTTCATTTTGTACTATACAGTGAACGGTCCGGTGTTAAACATTGATTCATGGGGTGTATGGACCCACACGGATCAAAATTTAGCATACCGATGCTTGAAATTAATAAAAAGGGGCTCCAGAGTAGTTTTTGAGGTGTACTATCCAGAAACCCAGACAACATGGCATGTGGTTCTATGAAAACACGCCATGTACTTTTTTGTTCAGGGTTAAATGAAAATTTTTTAAGTACATGCTGTGTACTGAAAGTACACGCCGTGTAGTTGTTTTCCATGTCATAGGACGTGTAAGTAGAAACACGGGGTGAGAAAACTCTAGAAGGAACATGCCGTGTACCTATAGTACATGCCATTCCATTTTGACCATGTTTCCACCATGTAACAAACAACAATGGTAGAGAAATATTTGTTTATACACGCCATGTCAATGCCGAATATGCCGTGTAGTGTAATTTTGGGGCGCAACCGTGTAACTAACAACACAGGTCGGTGTTACCTCTTCTTGTACACACTGTGTAGTTTTAGCTGTGTACCCGGCTATGTCGCAGACAACCCAGGTTGGTGATTCTTTTCTAGTACACACAGGGTAGATCTTATACACGCTGTGTAGTCTTTATTAAAAGAGTGTCGTGAGACTTAGCCTTGTAGACCCATGAATTCAAGTACACGAAGTTTGTGAGGACAACACGCCATGTGTTCGGGGTGTTACACGACCAGTTCTGACAAAAGTACACGCCCATGTGAAATTATTATGGGAAAACTCCATGTAGTTATTATACATTCCATGTAGTCTTGTTTTTTAAAGCTTGAATGTTTTCTATTCCATGTCCCTTTCTTACATTTCCAGTTCTTAGTCCCTGATGATCTTAAACTAAGGCGTGTGTTTGACGTTGTAGAGTCATGCCGCGGAGACAACCACAAGTTGATCGCCAAGAGAGAGGACAAAATTATACTCTAGAGATGGTAGGACATGGGAAACCAATGGATCCTCCAGTAGAGCCATATGTGGCTCCCACCGTTATACCAGACATGGGTGCTGATGCGCAGTTTCTTGAAGACTTCATGCGGTTCATGCAGACCTTCCTGGGAGCAACGACGGTTGCCACATCTACAGAAGAGTTGACACCTATATTCTAGTAGAAACATTTGCCTATGATTTCTGGGGATGGATGACCATAGTCTGTGGAGTCTTGGCTGGGTTCTATGTAAACTATTTTTGAACATCTAGAGACGCCTCCTAGGGGGTGGGTCAAGCTCACTACATAAATGATGCGTGATTCCACCAAGAGATTGTCGGATGTTACCACTTATACAGAGAATCACCGAGGCATGGAATGGGAAGATTTTCAGGAAGTCTTCTATGAATTTTTTTTCGAGTGTCAGTAAGGGAAGATCAAGCGTAATTGTTCATGAATCTACAGTAGGGCGCAATGTCAAGAATGGACTATTCTGACCGCTTAACCAAGCTACAATGTTTTTCACCTTTTCCAGTGGGTGATGAGCCATTTAGGGATATAATCTTTAAGGATGGTATTTGATATGAAATCCAGGCACTGGGGAATGTTTTCAGGTTTCTTACAGTACACACTATTGTGAACCAGACATTGATTACTGAGCAGAACCAGTGGGAAGCTAATGGTGGGAACCAGGGATGTTCATCACTGATCTCTGGTACTATTTCTACCAGCAAGAGGAAGAGGTAGATGGATTTCTCTCATGGTGGAAGTACTATCCAGAGGAATTCTTTAGGTGGCCTGGTAGTGCGCTACTAGTGTGGAAACAAGGGTCACAAGAGACCTCAGTTGTACGAACTTGGATCTTCATTTTCAGGTATGTCTTTCTTTTTCATGGAGTTCTTGAGAAACGGTAAATTTATGGAAATTTTTTAAGTACATTCCTTGTACTTTCTGAGTACATGCCATGTACTCCCTTACCGTGATAGGCTGTGTGCTGGCCATGTCCGGGCCACACACACGGTGTGTAGGGCTGAAGTGGAGGCCTCTTAAAGCGGAGTATGGAAATGTAGAGTACACACCATGTACTCAAGAAGTACATGCCGTATATGTTTTTCATTAAACGGACCGGGGTCGCGCCTAATCGACATAATAGTATTCTGATATCCCCCATTTGATTGAGAGATGCCGTAGAACCATGGAACTTCTCTGAATCCCCAAGCCTTCATCCGTTCTCTGAATCGACCGTCGTCATTTGAGTTGGAACCACAACGGGGAGTTCTTCCTTCTCCTAGAGCTTCGTTTTCCAATTCCTCATCTTTCTTAAGTTATTGTGGGTTTAATGTTTTGTGCGTTTTCATAGATCTATGTCATTATTAAGAGAATCAAGACTCATAGTTCATGTATATCGATCTCCTAGGATCGAGGTAGCTGGTTTGTGCCTTACCTTTCGATGTCTTTGAGTTTTATGTGAAAATTCCACCAATACCCGTGAACGGGGTATTTCATGTTTACCTTTTTCCCCTTGTGGTTATTCCTGCCTTGCATTCATGATTCATATAGATAAATTGGTAATTATTTTGGATAATTGTTGTGCTTGGATGTTTTTCCCATTCCTTGTTCTTATTACGACCTTTGGGTCTTGTTAGCCTTTGGCCGTTGTACCTGTTTCCATGCCTTGTGACCATATGATAGAATGATGTTGTTAACATGATTGTTTCTCTATATACTGTTTATCTAAGTAGCTCTATAGGTGTACTTTGGTTAGCCAAGTAGATCTATAGGTGCACTTTGGCCTTATAGCATTAATATGCACTGACTGGCATGCGACCGTGAGAATCCAGTGCTATAGACTACAAAGGATAGATAGAGTGAGCTTCCTAGAGAGTCTTAGATATTATAGACTATACTGGGATAGACCAAGTGAGCTTTGTCAGAGATTCTTGGACATTATATACTACAGGGGATAGACCACGTGAGCTTCCCAGAGAGTCTTAGTTATTATAGACAACAGGAGGGTAGACCGAGTGAGCTTCCTCAGAGTGTCTTCATCTTGTCTGAATATCTTTAAAACCTTCCCAATCTATAGAAAGAATTGACTGAGTGAGCTTCCTTAGAGAGACTGCGGTATACCTAAGGCTATAAGAGGATTGACCGAGTGATATTCCTCAAAGAGTCTCTATACCTTGGGGCTAAGTGGGTTAGACCGCGTGATCTCCCTCAGAGAGTCCCTGACTACCCTAGACTATAAGGGGAATTGACTATGTGAGATTTCTTAGAGAGTCTTATAAATTCGTATGAAAAAAAACAGATGGGGTAGGCCGAGTTCACTTCCTAGAGGGTTGTGGTGCTTCTTGGATAGGACCAGAGGGGATGGCTATGAGTACTTCCCAGAGGGTTTCCAGTTTGTGTGTTAGTTGTTACTTCACTGATGCTTGTTGCTCTATGGATTGATCACTGTTGTATATCATCAAGTTACTGGTTACTGGTTACTGCTTACTGTTGCTGCTACTATTTACTATTTTTTATACTATTAGCTGACATTTACTCACTGACTATTAGGCACAGATCTTCGGGTGGTTTCCAATTGATATTTAGTCTCACACCCCGTTTGGGTCATGCTTTTTGGCCCAAACAGACTATGTTGTTGTAGGTATAGATAAGGTCAAGCGCCCATCGACTTCTGGTACTTGATTGCTTGGAGTAGGAGAGCATGGGACCAAGCATTGGCTTGTGATGCTAAGGATCTGTTTACTTTCTTTTGTATTCATTATGGTACTATTGTATTTTTCTGCATTGTGACTTGTTTGGATACATTACTAGACATGTATCATGCATGATTTAATATCTATACATATGTGCTCCAGTTGTTTTCTGATTTAGTCTTCTACTATTTATTATTGTAGGTTATCTACTGCTTCTGCTCTTTCATGTTTATTTACTTCCACTGTGTACTCTTCCAATGAGGGAATAGTTTCCCCACTGTCACACCCAAGGCCCTTGATTCTAGTCGGCAGGCTCTGGCGTTTGGGGAAATGCGGTTGAGGGCATGTGAACAACAGGGTACGGGGCACCTCTGTGTGGCTTCCAGAACTGGGACGTTACAAAGTACTATCAGAGGAATTATTTTCTCTTGATTCACTGTTTTCTAGCCTTTATCCAAGGATAGAACGAATTCGGTACTTGGTAATAAGCTGTGCCCAGGAGTAGCTAACCCGTGTACAGGGAAAAGCCATACTACCTCAGTTTTTTTAGTTTTTTGGTTTTGAAATTTTACGGTTGATAAGATTTCACCTAGAGTGATTCACATAACTTGTGTTGTTATTGTTGTTGCTATTATGGTTCTCTTTTTGTCGCAACCCAATAAGACGAGGTCATGCCATCTCATGCATCATATAGGCATTTGTTAGAAGTCACGTGTCATGCATTCTTTCCATGCCATCTAGGGTGCATTAGCAATTGCATGTTGTTGTGATAGACCTTGTATAGATTATGCATGATGTTGTGATAGATGCTTTGATAGAATATCTACTGTTTGATAGAGGACTGTTTGTATTGTACTTTGCTAAAATGAATGCCAAATTTTGGTTCTTGAGGTGTTGTGGGCACTCTTGAATCGGAAATTGGTGAATCATTGACCTTTTTTCCCTTATATATGACTGTATTGGATGCCATTATTTGATTAGTGGGGAGTATGGGCCCTCACGGATCGGAATTTGGCACCTTCATGCCTTGTTTTTCTGTGTTTCTGGGCTTTGGTTCAGTTTCTGAGCTACTACCCGGAAAAACCCAGAATACACGACGTGTACTTTAGGACTACACGCCGTGTAGTTTCAGACCGTGTCACAGAATGTGTGATCTAGAACATGGGGTTGAGGAAATGTCTTTAGGAACACGCCATGTAGTTTTTATACATGCCGTATAGTTTTGTTCTAGGTACCCGGCCGTGTCACGAACAACACGGGTCAATGTTATGTTCTCCTATACACTCCGTGTTTGTTTTGAACATGCCGTGTAAGGGTCAGCTATGTAGCCGGTCGTGTGAATAACAACACGGGTCGCCGAAACCTTGTCTACTACAAGCCGTGTCCACAGAGAACACACAATGTAGTCCCAGTTTAAGAAGACCTTGTGGGTTAGCCGTGTAAAGAGACTCATGCATGGGAATAGAGTTCAAGTACATTCCGTGTGTGGGAACAACATGCCATGTAGTTTGGGGTGTTACACGACCAGAGGTGGCAGGAGTACACGCCCATGTCTTTGGTTTAAGTGAACATGTCGTGTAGTTTTTATACACGCCGTGTAGTCACGTTTTGTAAAATTGAATGTTTCCTTCTCATGTTCTTGTCTTGTATTATTGTGTTCTTAGTCTTTGATAATCTTGATCTAAGGCGTGATTTTGATCATTTAGAACTATATCTCCAAGACGTCCTCCGATTGTACGTCAGATACCAGATGGTGATCAGACACCGGATATGGTCGATCAGGGACTGCCGGCAGATCCTACTACTGTGCCATCCTTGGCACCAAAATTTATACCCATCACAGGTCCCAATGTGCAGTTCAGGGAGGATTTCTTGAGGATGATACAACCTTTTCAGGGAGCGTCGCCTCCTGCCCCATTGATGGCCGAATTGACGTGGGTCATTTAGCAGTAGCATCCTCCTACTTTCTTAGGGGACAGAGGACTCCAGGCTGCAGAGTCATGGTTAGAGGCCACAATGAGGATCTTTGAACATCTGGAGATACCCCCAGAGAAAAGGGTAATGCTGGCCACTTATATGCTCCGAGACACCTCCAAGACGTGGTGGGAGTTGATGTCGTAGTTGGGGCACCAACAGAGTATGTCTTGGGACGAGTTTCGCCGCACCTTCTATGACTAGAATTACCCAGAGACCTTGACGACCGACTGAGCCCGAGATTTTATGAGTCTGCAACAGGGTACTCTTTCTGTGATGGAGTATTCTTCTTGCTTTACCGAGCTGCAGCGCTTCACACCGATCCCAGCAGGTGATGAGTTGTTCCTTGCTAGGAAGTTCGAGGACGGTCTCAGGTAGGAGATCCATTCCTAGGTGAATATCTTTAGGTTGAATTTGATATCCACTATTGTCAACCAGGTGATGATCACTATACGCAACCTGAGGGATTCTGGAGGAGTGAGCCGGGTATGTTCGACATCCAGAGCTGGTGTTCCTACTACGGATAGTAGGAAGCTCCATAGAGAGTCTTCTCGGGGAGATCAGAGAAGGTGGGATGTATCTTCAGGTAGTCAGGTCGTATGCTACCAGTGCGGTAGGAGTGGGAATACTAGGCCTCAGTGTCAGAGAGATCCTATGGAGTGTCGATCTTGCAGCAAGATGGGCCATCTTCAGCGCTTTTGTCAGATCTTATCACCTTCAGCTGGTGGTAGGGGTTCTTCTATGATCCCGCATTCAAGAGATGCTTCGCTAGTTTCTCACCAGTCTAGGAACTAGAGTTCATCTGTCCGTTTGGGATGAGGTGGAGGTCGCGGCCGTGGCGGTTAGTCACAAGGTAATTAGAAACAGTGGAGTGGATTAGCTTAGAGTGGTCAGCAAGGGACACATGGCCATAGTACATGCCTGACATTCTCCATGGAGCAGACCTACCAGAAGTAGGATCCAGGCCCTTCTACAATTTGAGGTACAATCCTAGTAGCCTCAGTTTTATCATCATCCCTTTTCGATACTGGTGTTTCACATAGTTTTATCTCTTTTGCTGTTGTGGAGAGACATGTGCTCTGTATCTTTTTGTCTATCATCATGTTGACCCCTAACACACCGTTGGGAATGAGGACATATAGCGTACGTCAGTACAGAGAGTGTTCTCTTGAGGTTGTAGTGTGTCATTTCTTATGGTACCTTTATGTCCTAGAGATGACGGGCTATGACGTCATTCTTGGGATGGACTGGTTGGTTCCCTTTCATGAAGTCGTCAATAGCAATCGCCATAGGGTGAGTTTTGTATCACGAGAGGGTGAATCATTCCTTCATAGAGGTGAGTGGGATGTCTAGGTGGGTAGAGCTGGACCAGAGCATCATGGGCTAGGAGGAGTTACAACCCAGATTTCCAGTCTTTATCTAGATTACCAGGGGACTTCACAGTTATAATTTCCAATAGTGGTGGATAGTTTCAGGGATGTATTTTAGAGGAATTTTCATGTTTGCCTCTGGAGCGTGAGGTAGATTTCTCGATTGATCTAGTGTCAGGAGTAGCATCGGTGTCCATTCCTCCTTATCATATGGCTACACCTGAGTTACAGGAACTCAAGAAGTAGTTGGAAGATTTGTAAGCAATTGGTTTCATCCGACCTAGTACTTCTCCTTGGGGTTCACCTATCCTATTTGCAAAGAAGGCAGACGAAACCATTCGTCTTTGTGTGTATTATCAGAAGATGAACCAGTTGATGGCCAAGAACCAATATCCTTTGCCGAGGATCGATGACCTCTTTGATCATCTTCGAGGAGCCCAGGTGTTCTAGAAGATCGATTTGAGGTCTGGGTATCATCAGTTGCACATTAGACCATCAGATATACCTCTTACAGCCTTCAGGATCAGGTATGGTCTATATGAGTATACATTCATGCCGTTTGGTCTCACGAATGCGCCAACAGTTTTTATGGCACTAATGAACCGAGTGTTCCATATATACTTGGATTCCGTTGTGGTAGTTTTTGTGGATGACATCTTGGTGTACTATCACACTCGACATGACCATGCCACACACCTTGAGATCATTCTGAGTACACTGAGAGAGAATCATTTATATGCTAATCTCTTGAAATGCCACTTTTGGATAGATCAGATTCACTTCTTGGGTCATGTCATATCATAGACAAGAGTATCTATGGACCCAGAGAAAGTGAGAGTTGTAGTTTCTTGGGAGCAGCCGAAGAATGTCTTTGAGGTGTGGAGTTTTCTAGGGCTGGCTAGATACTACATGAATTTCATAAATGACTTTTCATGCTTAGCAGCACTGCTGATAGGTCTGACCAAGAAGGGGGTGAATTTTCTGTGTTTTGATTCTTGTGGGTTAGCCTTTCATGAGCTGAAGGGGAGGTTGAAGTTAGCACCGATACTTGTATTTCCAGAGCCGTGAAAGGCCTATACTGTGTACTGTGATGCTTCAGGTATCAGGCTAGAAGCTGTTCTTATGTAGGGAGATGGAGTCGTTGCTTATGGGTCTCGGCAGTTGAGGACACACGAGAGGAACTACCCGATGCACGATCTGGATTTGGCAGCTGTTGTTCATGCCTTACGCTGTTGGAGACACTATCTTCTGGGAGGGAACTTTGTGGTTTTCACCGACCACAAGAGTCTCAAGTATATCTTCAATCAGCGTGATCTGAATCTGAGACAACGTAGGTGGGTCGAGTATCTTCAGTCTTTCAACTTCGAGCTCACCAATATGCCAAGAAAGGGAAACATAGTGGCTGATGCATTGAGCCGGAGAACATAGATCTAGGTAGTTCAGGAGGCCAGCAGTGAGTGGAAGCTTATGGATCTGTTATCTGAGATGCAGTTAGAGGTGAACTAAAGACAGGGACAAACTTTCCTATCTTCGGTAGATTCTACCTCTTCTCTTCTTGATCGGGTATGGATGAGGCAGCTATCACACTCAGAAGGATTTGTCCTGTGGGAGAGTGTGTCAGGAGAGGACCCTCTTCCTGGATGGATAGTGGGAAAGGATGATATCTTGCATTTCTAGGGACACGTATGGGTGCTAGTAGACATACGCGAGGAGCTGATGCAGGATTTTCATTCCTCAGTTTGGGAAGTTCATCCTGGATTCACCAAGATGTATCATGATTTACATCGCCAGTACTGGTGGCCAGGTATGAAGAGAGATGTTTCTGATTTTTTCATGAGATGTTATACTTGTCAGCAGGTGAAAGCGGAGCATCAACGACTGGTAGGGCTGTTACAGTAGTTACCCATTCCCGATTGGAAGTGGAACGATGTCACGATGGACTTCGTGACCAGGTTACCGAGGTCACCTCGAGGGAGTGATGCTATTTGGGTTGTCCTCGACTGACTTACGAAGGTTTCTTACTTATTTCCGATCAAGGAGACCTTCAACATTGATGAGCTGGGATGGTTGTACATCTGGGAGATTATACATCTACATGGAGTTCCACAGTCTATTGTTTCAGACATGGATTCACGCTTTACTTCTCGGTTCTGGAAGGGACTTCAGAAGGCTTTGGGTACATATGTACTTTTGAGTACAACATATCACCCCAAGATTGATTGCCAGTCCGAGCGTACAATCCAGGTTCTTGAGGATATTCTCCAAGCTTGCATTCTGGACTTTGGCAGTGGTTGCACTCAAATTTACCCTACTGGTAAAAGCGATCGATGTAGTACATGTAGGGGTCGAATCCACAGGGAATGAAGAAGTAACCTTGAGATGCTATGATTGTGTGAAGGATGGGCTATGAAGTAGCCAACTTTGGGTTTGATTTTGGATGGTTTTTAAAGAACACTAATAAACCTAAGTTTATTCAATTAAATGGAAATGGGTTGATCTTAGGATTATTCTCGGGGTGGATTGAATGAATTTTACTTCATTAGACAATTTTGGTTTTATTAATTTTTGATGAATCCATTCTTCAAAAATAACGTTACATTCATCATTTTCTAGTTTGGTACTTACTAAACACAATTAATAATCCCGTATACACTTAGAGAACCAAATTCATGATCTCCCTGAGGTATATGGTCATTTAGTAATTGAATTTAGTTTGCTCAAACACAGTAAAGATGAATAGTAGAAATAATTGAAGAATGGATGTCTTAAATTAAATATCCAATTAACAACAATTCGTTCATAAAATAACATTCAATCCAGCCTTTGCATCCTCCTAAGATCATCCCATTAAGGGTTTATCCCTCCATTGATGGTATACTCTCAATGGTGGGCGGAATATGGCTAACAATAATTGGATTGAAAACATTAAAACCGCGGAAATAACGAGCACTCCTCCGTGTGTGTGAATGAAATTCACACCTATGTGTGAACTAATTCACAACAACACAGAGATATCACCGTGATTTGTGATAATAATGTTTTAATAAAAGAAATGGAAAATATATAAGTGAATGAAGTTGATTAAGAAAATAAAGATACAAAAAAGAAACTTACATGGAAATGGAAAACATTACAAAGGAAATTTGGAAGCATAACCTTACAATGAAACAAGCAACAAAAGATGATATGAAAAATATCCACACCTATTAACTTCACCAATATCTCCTTATATAGGCATATTAGGAGACTTAGGTACATCCCCCAACAATTAATTCACCCCCCCAACAATTAATAGAGTCAAATGGAGGGCGAATAATCAAAAGGAAATTGATGTTTTGAATTTGACCCGGAAAACTGTCCAGATTCGTCCACCATATTGACGTGTGAATTCTCAATTGAATAAGGACTAATACGGAGGGGTTGTAGAAGAGAAATATATTCGCCCATGTGTCTTCTAGAATATCTCAAACTTTCAGTAAATTTGGATCATCCGTTTGGAAGTTATGGTCGCAATGGTGGGACAGATTTCTGAGCATTAATGTCGAGTCCACCATTTAAATCTCAATTTCAGATCCCTTTATCATCATGATAAAATCAGAATTAGCTCCGGCCAAAGTTGAATAAAATGATCCTCATATTTTTATATTTCTAATGTATAAATTTTAGCTTCATTGGGATTGGTTTCTGGGCCCCACATTTGTTTGATGGGCCTTAGGCCCATTATGCTTTTTCCAGCAAGTTTCTGCCTTCAGGCACAAAATTATCCATCTTCCTTTGGGATTCATCCAGCGGACCTAAAAGATAAAATGTTCCAAACATAGTGATCAATCATATCCCAAAATTTAAAATTCATAAAATCAATATAATATTGTCAACAAACAAATGAATTATTGGGCCCAAATTTGTATTTTAAACAGGAATTGCATTTTTGATGAGAAATGAAGTTCTATTTATGTAATGCACTAAAAAAAATGTTTATGGACTTTGGAACAATGAATATAAAGATATTAACAATTAATATTAGCCACTTTCAGTGACTAATCACACCCCCCAACTTGAGTTTTTCTAGTCCCGAGAAAAATAAATTACAAATATGAAATTCAAATCCCCTTTTCCAAAAACATTTTAATACACATTGCTCACCCAAATATCTAATACCAAAAAAAAATTATGAAAACCCATCAAAATCATTAAAAAAAAGCTAGGTCCATAAGCATATCCCAAGCCCAAGCCTATTCCTTTGTTCAAATTCATCACCACATTTCATCCAATTCCAATTAAGCATGATAAAGTGTTGTGCATCATAAAAGATATGGGGCCCATTTTATTGTTCAAGGGGAAAAAATGGAAGCACTAGGTGGGAATCACATTAAACCTTAAGATGAATATCCATTTTTTTTTTATTTTTTTTTATTTTTTTTAACCACAATAGATATGAAAAGACTAACTCTGGGCAAGACAACTATGGAGTCACGATACCCAAGTGCCGGACGCCACACATATTGTCAATTTCATGATCTACAATAGAGATATAAAGCATAACTCTGGGCAAGACAACTATGGAGTCACGATCCCCAAGTTCCAGACGCTACAAATTTGGACAAAACATTGCTCTATGTGGTCATTATTTTTTTTGTTTTTATTTTGTTTTTTTGGATACTCAAATTAAACTTAAAGTGACCCCAGAACCCTATGATATAATGAAAGGGACCCAAGAACTCAAATTTACACCCACGATCCAGTAGACATGCATTATGGCATTTTTATTAAGAGGATGAAATTGTAAACATTGAAAAATCACATCGGACAACAACACTTTCCAAAAACTATGCTCATGAACTTAAACATGCATTAAAATCAGAATCAAGGCATGAAAAATTTATTTGATATCCAATTTTAGAGTTTGCAATGTGTGTTATCATGTTTATGGTTAATGGATTTTTTCTTTTCATGCATGTTTTTATTCACAAAAAAATCATTTTTTATCTCCCCCCAACATAGAATGACACTGTCCTCAGTGTTTAAAGAAAAGAAAAGTTAGAAGTGGGTAGGAGAGGAGTTCAAAGATGAAATTGAGAATGATAAACATGGAACAAATTCACCTGGTTTTTAAATTTGAGGTTCATGATGCTCCAAATTACTCCTTTGATCTCTTTGGGGATGTAGGCACCTCCTTGATTGAACATGTATCACCCAAAATAGTTCCTGAACCATAAAAAGAAGGACAAAGCAGACAAAACATACAACACAATGATTTATTTAATTCGAAGTACCATCATTTTCAGGTTTTTTTAAATCAAACTAATGATCCATTGTCTTCTTTTAAATTTCTGGGTAAGGTATTACTCAGGGATCACACCGCGTGACACATATGAATACGGTGCTCCCCTTTCATACCCATCCATGCTCATAAAAGAAGAACATTTCGAGAGTATAATTTTTTTTAACCTACAAAAACATAAATAAAATAAAATAAACTGATGATACATTGTCTTCTTTATATTTTCTGGGTGAGGTATTACTCAGGGATCACACCGCGTGACACGGATGAATACGATGCTCCCCTTTCATACCCATCCTTACTAATAAAAGAAGAACAGGTCAACAATCTATTTTTTATTTTTATATTTTTAAAATATCAAAATGATTTATTTATACTATTTGAAAAATAAATATGATTCCAAAAATATTGGACACATGAAAACCACAGGTTGCCTCCCATGCAGCGCTTTTGTTTAACGTCGTTAGCTCGACTTGTACCCCCCAACTTATCCAATTCCAAATTTCGACATTTTAATTAACCCATCTTTCTCCACTTCAATAAGATTGAGATTGATTATTTTTTTGAAATTTGTTTCATGTAAAATCCTATTTTCTACAATGATTGGTAAAATCCATGGAATGTCTGAAATGGTTGATCGAGTTGAACTTTTATTCTTTACTAAGACATCAATGACCATTACAAAATTATTTGCTTGTTTAGATGAATGAACTAAAACTGCAAGGTCTTTTTTATCACCTATGATGGAATTCTTGTCTGGGGAAGGAAGGATAATGATTTTGAGTTCTGGTGGATTGCAATTTCCTAATAAAGATTGGAAATTTGAATGAAAGTCAGTTTCTTCTCCAAAAAATTTAGAAATAATTGGTTCCATTTTAAAATATGATTAATCCCCAAAAGTGTCTAGTTGAATCTGAGGTCTGGGTATGGGATCAATGTTTGGTATTTCTCCCAATTGTTCAGTGATTTGTGTTTTTGAAAAATCATCAATGGAGAAATATTCAGGACTCTCCATCCACAATGTCAAGTTTCCCTCTTGTGAATACAAAAAATTAGTTTCCTCTTGATTTAAGCACCCATCGACAATTACTTGATTATCTTCAACTATCCCAAATCCAATGGTTGGTTCTTCAATAAATTCATTTGAGGTTTGTGGGAGAAAAGATTCTTGTATTAGTGATGAGGAAGAGACAACCTGAGTGGGAAAGGGTTCCACAACTATTTCAATGCTTTGTAGTTCTACTCTTAAAGATGAAACCTCTGAATTCATTTTATCCATTTTTTCACACAAATGTTCAAGAATTTTTTCAGAATTAGTATTGATAGATGTTTGGACATCATGAACTTCATTATGTTTGATCTCTTCAATCATCCTCGAGTGGTATGGAAATTGATCCTTCAAACAATCAGCATCCCATTGATTGCACATCTCATCTGGTGTGGTGTATTCAATCCTGGTTTGGTCAATATAATTTTCTATCTGAGGTGATTCAAAATATTGATTTTCCAGTTGATTATAGCCTTGGTATATTAATGGGTATTGTTGAAGAAAATCCATTGGAGTTTATTGAAAGTTATTTTTGGGATTCATTGGACACACAGAAATAGAAAGGGGAAAAGAGAAGAGAAATTAGGGTGAGAATAGAGAATTTGCGGGTGAGAAAAGAAGATGAGTGTCTAAGAAAACTTACTTGGGTCCCCGAAAAAGGCGCCAAAATTTGGTTGCTCCCAAATTTACCCTACTAGTAAAAGAGTTCGATGTAGTACATGTAGGGGTGGAATCCACAGGGAATGGAGGAGTAACCTTGAGACGCTATGATTGTGTGAAGGATGGGCTATGAAGTAGCAAACTTTGGGTTTTATTTTGGATGGTTTTTGAAGAACACTAGTAAACCTAAGTGAATTAAATTAAATGGAAATGGGTTGATCTTAGGATTATGCTCGGGGTGGATTGAATGAATTTTACTTCATTAGACAATTTTGGTTTTATTAATTTTTGATGAATCCATTCTTCAAAAATAACGTTACATTCATCATTTTCTAGTTTGGTACTTACTAAACACAATTACTAATACCATATACACTTATAGAACCAAATTCATGATCTCCCCGAGGTATATGGTCATTTAGTAATTGAATTTAGTTTGCTCAAACACAGTAAAGATGAATAGTAGAAATATTTTTAGAATGGATGTCTTAAATTAATTATCCAATTAACAACAATTAGTTCATAAAATAACATTCAATCCAGCCTTTGCATCCTACTAAGATCATCCCATTAATGGTTTAGCCCTCCATTTATGGTATACTCTCAATGGTGGGCAGAAGATGGCTAATAAGAATTGGATTGAAGAAATTAAAACCGCGGAAATAACGAGCACTCCTCCGTGTGTGTGAATGAAATTCACACCTATGTGTGAACTAATTCACAACAACACAGAGATATCACTGTGCTTTGTGATAACAATGTTTTAATAAAAGAAATGGAAAATATATATGTGAATTAAGTTTATTAAAAACATAAAGATACAAAAAATAAACTTACATGGAAATGGAAAACATTACAAAGGAAATTTGGAAGCATAACCTTACAATGAAACAAGCAACAAAAGATGATATGAAAAATATCCACACCTATTCCCTTCACCAATAGCTGCTTATATAGGCATATTAGGAGCCTTAGGTTCATCCCTCAATAATTAATTCACCCCTCAACAATTAATAGAGTCAAATGGAGGGTGAATAATCAAAAGGAAATTGATGTTTTGAATTTGACCCGAAAAACTGTCTAGATTCGTCCACCATATTGACGTGTGAATTTGCAATTGAAGAAGGGAGAATCCGGAGGGGTTTTAGAATAGAAATATCTTCTTCCATGTCTCTTCTAGATGCTCTTAAAAGTTCAGGAAATTTGGCTCATCCATTTGGATGTTATGGTCGAAATGGTGGGACAGATTTCTGAGCATTAATGTCGAGTCCACCATTTAAATCTCAACTTCAGATCCCTTTATCATCATGAAAACATCATAATTAGCTCTGGACACAGTTGAATAAAATGATCCTCATATTATTATATTTATAATGTATAAAGTTTAGCTTCATTGGGCTTGTTTTATGGGCCCCACATTTGTTTGATGGGCCTTAGGCCCATTATGCTTTTTCCAGCAAGTTTCTGCCCTCAGGCGCAAAAGTTTCCATTTTCCTTTGGGATTCATCCAACGGACCTAAAAGATAAAATTTTCCAAACAAAGTGATCAATCAAATACCAAAATTTCATATTCATAAAATTAATATAATATTGTCAACAAACAAATGAATGATTGGGCCCAAATTTGTATTTTAAACATGAATTGCATTTTTGATGAGAAATGAAGTTCTATTTATGTAATACACTAAAAACAATGTTTATGGACTTTGGAACAATGAATATAAAGATATTAACAATTAATATTAGCCAGTTTCAGTGACTAATCAGGCGGTTCTTGGGATAATGATATTCCTCTGGTGGAGTTTGCCTATAACAACAGTTTCTATGCGACTATTCAGATGGAACCTTACGAGGGTTTGTACGGTAGGCCATGCCAATCACCCTTATTCTAGATAGAGATAGGAGAGGCAGCTTTGTTGGGACCTCATCTTGTTCAGGAGACCTCAGAGTAGATAAAGTTGATTCGAAAGAGGATGGCTACAACATAGTCTTGATAGAAGTCTTATGCTGATTAGTGGAGACGACCTCTGGAGTTCAAGGTTGGGGATCAGGTTTTCCTGCATGTCGCACCGAGGTTGGGACACAAGAGGATTCAGAGACATGGTAATATTTCTCCATGGTACGTTGGGCCGTTGAGGTGTTGGAGAGAGTTGGTCCGGTTGGCTATCGATTGTGGTTACCTTAGAGGTATCGGGCTATGCACGACGTCTTCCATGTTTCTCAGCTCTGACGTTACTTTTCAGTCCCATCTCATGTCTTTCAACCCAAGGAGGTTGAGCTGGAAGCGGATGCATCGTTTGAGGATCATCCCATCTAGATTGTTGATCGTAGTACGAAGGTTCTCCGTGGTTGGTCTGTTACTCTAGTATAGGTTCTATGGTAGCACGGGCGAGTACAAGATGAGACAAGGAAGAGGGAGGCCGATGTACGATCACAGTGGCCAGAGATGTTCAAGGTTTCATCTTCTATACCTCGCTAGGGAAATTCAGGGATGAATTTCTTTAAGGGGGGATGTTTGTAAGAACCCATATCTTCATTTTCAGGTATGTCTTTCTTTTTCAATGAGTTTTTGAAAAAAGGGAAAATTCTTGAAATTTTTGAAGTACATGTAACACCCCGACCCCAGTTACCCAGAGTCGGTGCATTATTACGTATCATTGGCATGATCACGAAGGATAAAATATCAAATGAACGATTAGTTTAGTAGCCTTGGAATAACTATATATATTCATAAAGTTTTACAGTACACCATAAAAATGAAAACTACCACAACATAGTCTCCATAGTCCACACTCTTATCCCCTTATACAATCCCTACAGGTCATTCCTAAATTACTTCCTCACATCCTGGAAAAAAAACATAGTAAAGGGGTGAGCTCAAATTCCCAGTATGGATAACAATATAGCGGAAACATTCATAAATAAGAATAAACATTTAAGGAAATGTATAACTAAAACAAAAGCCTTTCAAACTTGAACTTCAACATAGTATGAAAAAAATAAAATGAAATAATGCCATTTAATTATTCACATGTATATTCTACTAATCGAATAATCACATGAAATATCAATAACCACTTTCATAATGATGGAATGCATAATGCCAGACTATCATAACCACATAGCCAAGGCCTCGTGCCAAGACTACAAATAAGATTTTGTCAAGGCCTTGTGCCAAGACACTAGTTTGTCTCATGATACCTACCGATGCATCGAGGAGCTATAGAGGGCTCCACCCGTCACTTACTATATCCTATTCATTCCTCATATTAAAAGTTTTAAACAAAACATAAACATTCGTATTAAAACTAGCATACGAAATGTCAACACTTTATCCAAAAACCATGAATGGTATAAAAATAGCATATCCACAGTCAAACATAACTCATTCGACACAATATGGGAGATTGTATTGTATAATATTAACCTCAATCGAGAATAATGAAGGATATTGACATAGATGAAAATAATCATCAAAACTATTTGAGAGAAATATCCCCCTTTTTCTTGAAATCATTTAAAAGACACACTATTTGTCAAAAATCCATTTAAAAATAGATTTTTGAATCAAAGTGTCCCATACCACATTGAAACTTTTAAAAGGAGTTTTAATTTTAAAACTTTAATGTCCATATAAATAAATCCTTAAAACCATTTTTAAAACATGGAAATTAATGAGAAATATTTAGAAGAATAAGTCTTTAAAACATTTAAAAATGGTTTTTTAGTTAGATCTTCTAACAAAAAGAGAGACACTTGAATACAAATAATTGAGGTAATCAAAACTTTGTAATATCATGAGAATAAAGGGATTCATGATATACTATGTCAAAGTACATTATATACACCACATAAAAGTGATTTGGTGTATAACAACAAAGAAGTCTCAATGGAATGTAAATTGAGATGAAATCTCTCTTAAAGGCCGTATCCTTAGGTTAAGGATAAATCAATGACATAATTATGTGTGAAAAATATAAATACACTAAATATGATTGGATATTCAGTGTAAAACAATCAAAGGACATTCACACATATTCTTGTAAAAACAACACCAATGAATTGGATGTTTATCTCAACAAATCGAGATTGAGTAAAACTTACTCTTATCAAGGTCATACCGTGACTTGAGAATTTATAAATGGAGTGATTATGTGTATAAAAAGTATATCCACATAAAGTGGAGTGGATATTATGACATAATCAAATGCATAGTGATTCCACACATAATCTTGGTGTAAAATAATCAATGAAGTATGCATAAAGCCGAATGAGTGGAAATTGAAATTTCAAATTTCCTTATCGATTTGGTAACTTACGAAACATACACCCATGAAAGAATGATAATACAATGATGATGTAAATATCCATAAATTATAGTATATTACACAATTAATACAATCATGGGCAGTACACACACCAAATGCAATAAATAAGTGGTGAACAATGGAATTCTCACGGAATTAAAAGTGAGATAAGACACCCCTTACTTTGTACTTTTTTCTTGGTCAAGGGTAGTTTAACCTCCTGTATAATGGTGAAATAATTGTTATTTAATTAAAAAATAATCATATGAATTAATATGATATCATATATGATCTTTTAACATTGATTTGTTAATAATATCTTAGAATTATTGTCATTTTGGGTGTTAACGGGTTCATTTTCCTTTATATTCTTTGTTATTTGAGCCATATTTGTTATTAATGGGATGTGTATTATTCATATCCATAATGATATAAAATCTTTAAAAATTATTTTTAATCATTAAATGATAATTAGTCTTGAATGGATACGATGGAGAATGAATCTCATCGCGTTCGTGGAGACGGTAGTCCGTACGTACACACGAGCGACAATACAATTCTTTTGATATTGAAATAATATTTAATTTGATTGTATATCATATATACATAATCATTAACATGTTATATTTATTTTTTACATGAATTACACATCATTATTATAACCATCCAAATAATAATATATTGAATGACAATTACACCACGACGTGGAGACGGTAAGCCGTACGTACGCACGTATGGTGACATGTCATTCAATGGATGGATAGAATACTGAATATGATTGTACCATATTTATAATAATATTACAGTATATAGGAGATACTGGATATATTAATTTATAGTGGTAATAAAAAAGAAAGAAGAAGTTGAAGAAGAAAATAATTTGAAAAAGGCTGGTAAAAACATTACCTCTTCTTCGGGTTCTTCCTTTTGATTTGATAAAAAGGGATCTTTAGGTTGTCTTTCTGATCAAACTAAGGCTTCTAGGTTGTATTGAGGTAAGTTGAGAGAGTATTTGGGCAGGGTTTGGCCGATCAAAAAGGATTTGAAGGTTTAAAGTAATGAGAAGGGGGAATGCCCTTTTATAAGAGGGGTGAAGGGCACCTTTGGAAAAGCTAAAAATATTATTTTATAATAAATTCATATTCAGTTTATAATGGCTAAAAAGTGGATTATTTAAATTTTAATGTGGTTATAGGTCTAAAAACACTCAACCAATAGGATTTAGACAGGTTTGGGTTACTATATTAACCTTATCTTTAAGCATTAACTCTTAGTTAATTAGTTTCACTTTTACAATGTCTCTTAGTATTTTTATATTATATGGTTAATAAACATACTATATACATCCAAGAGACCCCCAAGTGGTCCATTAATGACACAAATATCTTGATATAAGTCTTTTGGAAGAACATTAGATTTTTAGGAATTTAATATCAGTTAATAATATAATATATGTTTTAAAAACTCTTTTATGTCAATTTTGACACTATTCAATAATTGATTTTTTGAAACTCATAACAGAATGATTACTTCTTATAATGTTAAGTAAATCATTCCTAACATGTAATATTAACCTAGAAAATTAGTGTAATTCATAAAAAGTCTCAAATTATATTTATTTGGGTATCTATAATATCAATCATTTTAATGTTTCACTATTATGCTAATTACCGCATCACCATTGTGTCATAAATAAATTAAATTATTTAATGTCTAAAATTTATAAATAAAATACCATTATGTATTAAATCGTTTTATCTTTCTAATGAATATTTATAGTTGAAAATCAAACATTTATAACCCTATGTAAAAATTTTTTTTCGAAAAGATATATGCTTGTGTCATTTTTGTATTAATTTTAACTTAATTAAAATAAAGTGTCCCTATCACTTACAAGTGGCACCATGGTGTCCCAAAATCGACCCAAAGATGCCCATGGTCGGACATGTATCAAAAAATAAGGTTAAGACACGTTTTTGGGTAATTAGTTATTATTATAATATTATTTGTTAACCCTTATTTATCAGATTTACCCTTTAACCATGGTAAATAAAATATTTACCGAAGTAATTATTAAAAATGTCTAAAAATAAAAGTTACCTATTTACACAATTTGAACATCCTAATTACAAATATGGAATCCATTTTTCCAAATTCAAAACATAGATGTTTCAGAAATTAATTTTAAATTAATTCCCGCTGTCAAAACAAAAAGCGTGTTTTTAAGATATAATAACTATCAAAAGATTGACACTTTTTTATGTCCGGTTTAATTGTAACATTATTTCCAATGACCAAAATTTAATTAAATGGTAAAAATATATTATAAATTTACTTTAAAACCACTCAAATTCATAATTTATCAATATTATTTATTCTGATTAAAAAAGTTGTTTTTAGTTAAAATTTAGTAATTTTCACTATTCATCAAAATATGAAAGTTATCCGAAAAGTACTAAAATTTCACCCTAGGATAATTTCGATATTCCGAATCCAAAAATGAATTCCATTTTGAGAGAAATAATTTATAAAATTTTAAAAAGTGGGTATTACTATTCATAATGGCTACTTTGATTGGTCGAGGTGTTTTAGAACTCGAAGTTGCATACAACACACACTATTGTATTAATCAAAGATAAGCATACTGTGGAATGCTTGGGGTGTTACATTCTCCCATCCTTCAATAAATTGTGTCCTCACAATTTTTAAAATTGGGCATTCAAATATAATGGAAAGTCCCACATCGGAAAAAGATTCAACAAAACTATCACTTTAAAAGACAGAAAGAGAAGTACAAAGGTCACCCGAGATAACCTATATTAGGATTCCATGTAGAAAAACATGGATATGGATGATAAAATAAGTGTCATGTTATGATGGAGAGGGATAGAAAACATGATCAGGAGAAAGTGAACAATAAGAAAACCACAAACTTGTGATGGGACAAACGATCATTAGTTTCCCAGTAGGAAAAGTAAATGGACAACATTTTTATAATTTTTTTTAAGATACATTACAAAAATATGAAGAATTCAATTCTGAGATTGACTAAGAACATAAAGAGATATACTTTTTTTGGTAAAGTTTCGTTCTTTAATAAATTCCTACTACTAACTCATTTTTAAATGATGAGTCTTCAAGAAGACTTGGTCACACTGGAAGAG
Organism: Viscum album; assembly: GCA_963277665.1. Classification (NCBI taxonomy): domain Eukaryota; kingdom Viridiplantae; phylum Streptophyta; class Magnoliopsida; order Santalales; family Viscaceae; genus Viscum; species Viscum album. The sequence goes on along the minus strand of OY728130.1, from coordinate 538,279,555 downwards.
ATAGAATAAACTTCTTATAGAATCACATGATCCACCAAGGATAAACTATATATTTACCTTGTCTTTAGAGATTAATAAAAACCAAAATGGTTACTATAAGATCTGATGATCCCCCAAAAGGATATTCCATTAGAGAAAGAAGCACTAATCTTAATTTCTAAAATTAAACCATCAATACCCCAAAGTTAAATAAATACCATTAAATAATCAATTGTCCTTAAAATCCTTCAATATAATCCAAACTAATATTGAAACCCAAAACTTATAATAATGTAGTCTTCTATGTTAAATGGTATCTCCAAATGACATCAATTACTCTTAAAGTAACATACATAAAAGTAATTAACCTAATCGCATCTTCTCTATTATAGGTTAATCATTTCTATAAATAACCCAAATCACTATAAATCCACAATAAAAACATAGATAAAAATCCACCATTACCCCTCAAATGAAATCCAATAGAATTATATTTTACTTGGACATATAGTCTTCCCAACAAAGCGAACATATTCCAAAATAAAATTTATCACTTAATCACCAAATCATTTTCCTATACTAAGGGTATTCATTTGATAAGACATAAGATCCCAAATCAACTTATTATTGATCAATAAAATCATTTAACTAAAATAATAGTCACACTAACCAGGGAATTCACGTAGTCCAGTGGTAGGCGATAAATCCCAATCGCACATTGGTTGTGGGTTCGATTCCCACAGCTTTGTCCGACGCGACGGGTTGTCACACGGTCTGCGTGTTGTCCTTTTTCAAAAACAATATTTTATAACATTACCAAAATGATATAAATTCCTCAAAATAACCATAACATAATTTAACCACAAATGTTATCTCATACCTTGCATTTTCATCCCAAATTATAATAAGTTGTAATTGCCTCAAACCCAATGATCATATAAAACGAAATGGTTATTTATAACTATATTAACAAGAGAAAAGATAATTCATCCTCAAATATCATTTTCACATGGAAAACTGCTGGGTTAAAAATAGAAGAGATAATTATTCCAATGTAAACCCATAAACAAGGAGTAGTAATACTTTTTAAACGTTTCTCCAACCATTTATTTCCCCATAGATTATTCTTTGACCAATAAAATATCATATAGAATAGGGAATTCACTCGGGTAATGGCCAGGTCCCTTACATTTATGGCAAATGACTGTAAATTGACTCTTGGGACGATTTTTATCCTCTTCCATAGTACTCTTCATTTATCTTCGGCAATTCTTCACTTTATGTCATTCCTTCCCGCACGTAAAGTATTTCTTTGTCCCATTTAGACACATTCCTGGGTGTCTCTTTCCACATTTCCTGCATGATATAAATTGATGATTCCTTTCTCCATGGTCTCCACTACCGGAGCTCTTATCATTCATCACCTTTCTCTTCTTTGTTGAGTCCGGGAATTGGTTAATTTATATAATGTTGATCATATTTTTGGAAAATTGATTTGGCATAAAGACGATATCTTTTACGCTTATCAACATTCCATTTTGTTTCTCATTGCCACCATTGTTCCCACCTTGTACATCATTCTCAAAGTCACTATGACTTCCTTGGAATCCATCCATCAACTAAAACCAGAAAGCATTGTGTGAGTAACAGTAGTCATAAAATCATTTAGAGATTAACATGTCACCATATTCTCAATTTGAAACACATTAGGATTACCCAAGGTCATTTACTCTAATCTTATATATAATACTTCAAATCGGTTTGTAAAGAAAATGTAAATTATCCTAAGCATATCCCCCGGGAGTGTCGTAACCAAGAGTGCAGCAAGGCCCGTTGTCGTGCACCAGTTCCCATTCGAGTCTAGCTCAAAGCTGTGTTTTCAGGTTTTACCCCTAGGTACATCTGTGCCAGAGCCGCCTCTACCTACTCGTATCCAGACAGGTATGTATTGCTCGGAAAACACACAAAATCTCTATAATACCAAAATTTTAGGAAGTTCTTCTATACTAATCCTCAAAGTTCATCTTAGGTCTACGTGCTCTAATCAGAGTTTATCTAAATCTAGTTTCCAAGGTTTGTACTAAACTTCCTCTGATACCAACTGTAACGCTCCCACCCCAGTAACCAAGAGTCGGTGCATTATTACGTATCATTGGCATAATCACAAAGGATCAAATCTTGAAAGACCGATTAGTTTGGTAGCCTTGTAATAACTAGATATACTCATAAAGTTTTACATTACATCATAAAAATGAAAACTAAAACAACATAGTCTCCATAGTCCACACTTTTATCCCCTTATACTATCCTTGTAGGTCATTCATAAATTACTTCTTCACATCCTGGGAAAGAATAAAACATATGAAAGGGGTGAGCTCAAATTCCTAGTAAGGAAAACAATATAGAGGAAACTTTCATAAATAAGAAGAAACATATAAGGCAATGTATAACTAAAACAAAAGCCTTTCAAACTTGAACTTCAACATAGTATGACAAAAATAAAATGAAATAATGCCATTTAATTATTCACATGTATATTCTACTAATCTAATAATCACATGCAATATCAATAACCACTTTCGTAATGATTGAATGCATAATGCCAGACTATCATAACCACATAGCCAAGGCCTCGTGCCAAGAATACAAATAAGATTTTGTCAAGGCCTTGTGCCAAGACACTAGTTTGTCTCATGAGACCTAGCGATGCATCAAGGAGCTATAGCGGTCTCCACCTGTCACATACTAAGTCCAATGCATTCCTCATATGAAAAGTTTTAAACATAACATAAACATTCATATTAAAACTAGCATACAGAATGTCAACACTTTATCCACAAACCATGAATGGTATAAAAGTAGCACCTCCACAGTCAAACATAACTCATTCGATACAATATGGGAGATTTTATTGTATCATATTAACCTTAATCGAGAATAATGAAGGATATTGACATAGATGAAAATAATCATCAAAACTATTTGAGAGTAATATCCCTCTTTTTCTTGAAATCATTTAAAAGTCACACTATTTGTCAAGAAGCCATTTAAAAATAGATTTTTGAATCAAAGTGTCCCGTACCACTTTGAAACTTTTAAAAGGAGTTTTAATTTTAAAACATTAATGTCCATATAAATAAATCCTTAAAACCATTTTTAAAACATGGACATTAATGAGAAATATTTAGAAGAATAAGTCTTTAAAACAATTAAAAATGGTATTTTAGTTAGAGTTTCTAACCAAAAGAGAGACACTTGAATACAAATAATTGAGGTAATCAAAACTTTGCAATATAATGAGAATAAAGGGATTCATGATATACTATGTCAAAGTATATTATATACACCACATAAAAGGGATTTGGTGTATAACAACAAAGATATATCAATAGAATGTAAATTGAGATGAAATCTCTCATAAAGGACGTATCCTTAGGTTAAGGATAAATCAATGACATAATTATGTGTGAAAAATATAAATACACTAAATAGGATTTGATATTCAGTGTCAAACAATCAAAGGACATTCACACAGATTCTTGTAAAAACAACACCAATGAATTGGATGTTTATCTCAACAAATCAAGATTGAGTAAAAATTACTCTTATCAAGGTCATACCGTGACTTGGGAATATATAAATAGAGTGATTATGTGTATAAAAAGTATATCCACAGAAAGGGGAGTGGAAATTATGACATAATCAAATGAATAGTGATTCCACACATAATCTTGGAGTAAAATAATAAATGAAGTATGCGTAAAGCCGAATGAGTGGAAATTGAAATTTCAAATTCCCTTATCGATTTGGTAACTTATGAAACATACACTCATGAAAGAATGATAATAAAATGATGATGTAAATATCCATAAATTATAGTATATTATCCAATGAATACAATCATGGGTAGTACACACACCACATGCAATAAATAAGTGGTGAACAATGGAATTCTCACGGAATTAAAAGTGAGATAAGAAACCCCTTACTTTGTACTTTTTCCATGGTTGAGAGTAGGTTAAACTCATTTATAATGGTGAAATAATTGTTATTGAATTAAAAAAGAATCATATTCATTAATATGATATCATATATGATCTTTTAACATTGATTTGTTAATAATATCTTAGAATTATTGTCATTTCGGGTGTTAACGGGTTCATTTTCCTTTATATTCTTTGTTATTTGTTCCATATATTTTATTAGTGGGATGTATATTATTCATATCAATAATGATATAAAATCTTTAAAAATTATTTTTAATCATTAATTGAGAATTAGTCTTGAATGGATACAATGGAGAATGAATCTCATCGCATTCGTGGAGACAGTAGTCCGTACGTACGCACGAGCGACAATATCATTCTTTCGATATTAAAATAATATTTAATTTTATTTTATATCATATGTACAGAAAATTTATCATGTTATATTTATTATTTACATGAATTAAACATCATTATTATACCCATACAAATAATAATTTATTGAATGACAATTACACCACGACGTGGAGACGGTAAGCCGTACGTACGCACGTATGGTGACATGTCATTAAAAGGATGGATATAATACTGAATATGATTATAACATATTTATAATAATATTAAATTATATAGGAGATACTGGATTAATTAATTTAGAATGGTAATAACAAAGAAAGAAGAAGTTGAAGAAGAAAATAATTTGAAAAAGGGTGGTAAAAACATTACCTCTTCTTCGGGTTCTTCCTTTTGATTTGATCAAAAGAGCTCCATAGGATGGCTTTATGATCAAAATAAGGCCTATAGGTTGTATTTATGGAAGTTGAGAGAGTATTTGGGCAGGGTTTGGCCGAACCAAAAGGCTTTGAAGGTGTGAAGTAATGAAAAGGGGGAGTGCCCTTTTATAAGTGGGGTGAGGGGCACCTTTGGAAAAGCTAAAAATATTATTTTATAATAAATTTATATTCGGTTTATAATGGCTCCAAAGTGGATTATTTAAAGGTTAAGGTGGGGTTAGGTAGAAAATAACTCAACCAATAGGATTTAGATAGGTTTGGGTTACTATATTAACCTTATCCTTAAGTATTAACTCTTAGTTAATTAGTTTCACTTTTAAAATGTCTCTTAGTAGTTTTATATTATATGGTTAATAAACATAATATTTACATCCAAGAGATTCCCAAGTGGTCCAATAATGATACACATATCTTGATATATGTCTTTTGGCAGAACCTTAGATTTTCTGAAATTTAATATCAATTAATAATATAATATTTGTTTTAAAAACTCTTTTATTTCAATTTTGACACTATTCAATAATTGATTTTTTCTGAAACTTATAACAGAATGATTACTTCAAACAAAGTTAATTAAATCATTCCTAACATGTCATATTAACCTAGAAAATTAGTTTAATTCATAAAAAGGCTAAATTATATTTATTTGGGTATCTACAATATTAATCATTTTAATGTTTCACTATTATGTTAATTACTGCATCACCATTGTGTCATAAATAAATTAACATATTCAACATCTAAAATTTATAAATAAAATACCATTATGTAGGAAATATTTTTATCTTTCTAATTAATATTTATAGTCTAAAATACAACATATATAACCCTATGTAAAAATTGTTTTTCTAAAAGATATATGCTTGTGTCATTTTTGTATTAATTTCAACTTAATTAAAATAAAGTGTCCCAATCACTTACAAGTGGCACCATGGGGTCCCAAAATCGACCCAAAGATACCCATGGTCGGACATGTCTCAACCAATAAGATTATGACACGTTTTGGGTAATTTTATATTATTATATTATTATTTTTTAACCCTTATTTACCGGATTTTATCCTTTAACCATGGTAAATAAAATATTTACCGAAGTAATTATTTAAAATGTCTAAAAATAAAAGTTACTTATTTACACATTTTTAATATCCTGATTCCAAATATGGAATCTATTTTTCCAAATTCCAAACACAGAAGTGGAAGAAATTAATTTCAAATTAATTCCCGCTATCAAAACAAAAAGCGTGTTTTTAAGATATAATAACTATTAAAAGATTGAAAATTTTTTTATGTCCGGTTTAACTGTAAAATTATGTCAAATGACCAAAATTTTATTAAATGGTAAAATATATTCTAAATTTACTTTAAAACCACTCAAATTCATAATTTATCAATATTAATTATTTTGATTAAAAAAGATGTTTTTAATTAAAATTTAGTAATTTTCACTATTCATCAAAATTTGAAAGTTATCCGAAAAGTACCAAAATTTCACCCTAGGATAATTTCGATATTCCGAATCGAAAAATGAAGTCCATTTTGAGAGATAGAATTTATAAAATTTCAAAAAGTGGGTATTACTATTTATAACGGCTACTTTGATTGGTTGAGGTGTGTTAGAACTCGAAGTTGCGTACAACACACGCTATTGTATTAATCAAAGAGAAGCGTACCGTGGAATTATTGGGGTGTTACAGTACGCATCGTGTACTTTCTGAGTACACAACGTGTACTCCCTTGCCGCGCTAGGCCATGTGCTGGCCGTGTCCAGGCCATGCACACAGTGTGTAGTGGTAAAGTAGAGGCCGCTTAAAGAGGAGTACAGAAAAGTAGAGTACACGCCGTGTACTCAATAAGTACACACCGTGTATTTTTTTTTCATTAAACCGAACGGGGTCACACCTAATCGAAAGAATCGTCTTATTCTAAGTCCTGTTCGACCGAGGGATGCTGTACGACCGCAGAACTTCTCTGAATCCTCGATCCTTCATCCGTTCTCCGAATCAACCGCCATCGATTGCGTTGGAACTGCAGCAGTTAATTCTTACTTCTCCTAGAGCCTTGTTTTCCAATTCCTCCTCTTTCTTATGTTATCGTTGGTTGAATTTTTTTTTTTTTTCTTATATCTACACCATTCTAAGGAGAATCAAGCCTCGTGGTTCAAGTATATCGATATCCTAGGATCTTGGTAGGTGGTTTGTGCCTTACCTTTCGATGTATTTGAGTTTTATGTTAAAATTCCACCAATACCATTGAACGGTGTATTGTGTATTTTCCTTTTATCCCTTGTGGTTATTCCTGCCTTGCTTTCATGCTTGGAAGAGGTAAATTGGTCATGCTTGTGGATAATTGTTATGATTGGATGCTTTTCCGATGATTTGTTCTTATTACGATCTTTGGGTCTTGTTATCCTTTGGCCATTGTACCTGTTTCCATGCCTTGTGATCATAGGATAGAATGATGTTGTTAAGATACTTATTTCTCTATAGACTATTTAGCCAAGTTCCTATGTATGTGTACTTTGGTTAGCCAAGTAGCTCTATAGGTGTACTGTAGCCTTATATCATTAATATGCACTGACTGGCTTGGGACCGTGAGATCTCGGTGCTATAGACTACAAGGGATTGAGCGAGTGAGCTTCCTAGAGAGTCTTAAATATTATAGAATATACGGGGATTGACCAAGTGAGATTCCTTATAGAGTCTTGGACATTATAGACTATAGGGGAAAGACCGAGTGAGCCTCCCAGAGAGTCTTAGTTATTATAGACAATAGGAGGGTAGACCGAGTGAGCTTCCTCAGAGAGTCTTCATCTTGTTTAAATATCTTTATAACCTTCCCAGGCTATAGGAGGATTGACTAAGTGAGCTTCCTTAGATAGTCTCTAGTCCTTGGGGCCAAGAGGGTTAGACCGTGTGATCTCCCTCAGAAAGCCCCTGACTACACTAGACGATAAGGGGAATTGACCGTGTGAGCTTTCCTAGAGAGTCTTATAAATTCATATGACCATACCAGAGGGGTTAGGCTGAGTTCACTTCCCAGAGGGTTGTGGTGCTTCTTGGATAGGACAAGAGGGGATGGATGTGAGTACTTCCCAGAGGGTTTCCTATTTGTGTGTTAGTTGTTGCTTCACTACTGCTTGTTGCTCTATGGATTGATCACTTTTGTATATCATCATGTTACTACTTACTGGTTACTGCCTTTTGTTGCTGCTATTGTTTACTATTTTTTGTTACTATTACCTGCCATTTAGTCACTTACTGTTAGGCACAGATCTTCGGGGGGTTGCCTACTGGGATTTAGTCTCACACCCTGTTTGGGTCACGCTTTTGGGCCAAAATAGACTATGTTGTTGCATGTATTGATAAGGGTAAACACCCTTCGACTTCTGGAACTTGATTTCTTGGAGAAGGAGAGCATGGGACCAAGCTTTGGTTTGCGATTCTAAGCAGCTTTTTACTTTCCTTTGTACTTGTTCTAGTACTATTGTATTTTTCAGCATTGTGACTTGTTTGGCTGCTTTCCTAGATATGTATCATGAATCTTTTAATATATATACATATGTGCTCTAGTTGTTTGATGATTTAGTCTTCCGCTGTTTATTATTGTTGGTTATTTAATGCTTCTACTCTTGCATGGTTATTTACATCCACTATGTACTCAGCCTATGAGGGCATAGATTTCCCACTATCACACCCAAGGCCCTTGCTGCTAGTCAGGAGCCTCTGGAATTTGGGTAAATGCGCTTGAGGCCATGTGAACAACCGGGTATGGGGTGCCTCTGGGTGGATTCTGGAGCCGGGACGTTACATCAGTGCCCTTTTGACCTAGTGGAGTGTCGATCTTGTGGCAATGTTGGCCATGTCCAGCATTTTTGCCGGACATTTCCACCAGTGGCTAGTGACAGGGGTTCTGTATAGACTCCACATGCGGGAGCAGGGCTACCAACTTCTTATCAGTCTGGAAATTGGATTACGTTGGGACGTTCTGGCCGAGGTGGTGGCCATGGCCATGGTAGCCAGACAACAGAATATCAAAGACAACATGGCAGGTCAGCTCAGGGTAGTCAGGCTATATTGTAGGGCTGCATCATTGGGGATGCATATGTAGTGCAATAGACCCAACAGGTGTAGGATCCCAGACCTTCCACAATCATAGGTACTATTCTAGTAGCATCTATTTTGTTTTCATTAATTTTCGATACTGGTGATACAGAAATATTTATATTTATGCCTTTTGTGGAGAGCCTTGGGCTCTGTGTTTCTTATTCTTCTTCTGATATCATGACACTAGACACTCCATTGGGATTTATAATGGATGGTGTGCGTCGGGCCAAGGAGTGGCCCATAGAGATTGGTGGGTGTCACTTTCTATGGGACCTCTATGTCTTAGAGATGATGAGCTATGATATCATTCTTGAGATGGACTGGTTGGTACCCTTTCGAGCCTTTGTAGATTTCTATTGTCGCAGGGTGAGTTTCACGTCACCAGAGGGTGGAGAGTTTATAAACAAGGGAGAATGGGATATCGAGGTGAGCCGAGCTTGACCTGAGCATCAAGGGCGATGTGGAGTAACAACCTAGATTGCGAGTTTATATCTGGAGGACCAGGGAACTTTTTAGAAGTATTTCCATCCAGTGGTTGATCATTTCAAGGATATCTTCCCAGATGACTTTTCAGGTCTATCTACAGAGTGAGAGGAGGATTTCTCGAGTAAGCATCTTCCAAGAGAAACACCAATGTCCATTCCTCTTTATAGTATGGCTACACCAGATTTATAGGAGTTCAAGAGGCAGTTAGAGGAGTTAGAAGCAAAGGGTTTCATCTAACCCAGTACTTATTCATAGGGTTCGCTTGTCTTGTTTGCGAAGAAGGATGATGGTACCCTCAACCTCTGCATGGATTATCATAAGCTGAACTAGTTTACAGTTATGAACCAATATCCCTTACCTAGGATTGATGACATTTTTGATCAACATCAAGGATCACGAGTGTTATCGAAAATTGAATTGAGATATGGATATCATCAGTTTCATGTTAGACCATCAGATATACCGTTTAAAGATTTTTGGAGTAGATATGGTCTATACGAGTACTTGGATAAGTCGTTCGGACTCACGAACACGCCAACAGTTTTCATGGATCTGATGAATCGTGTGTTCCATCCATGTTTGGATTATTTTGTGGTAGTCTCCATGGATGATATCTTGGTGTACTCTCACACTCGACATGACCATGCCACCCATCTTGAGATCATACTTAGTACACTAAGAGAGCATTAACTATATGATTAGCTCTCAAAGTTCCACTTTTGGATGGACCAGATGCACTTCCTGGGTCATATTATCTCAGAGGCAGGAGTTGCAGTGGACCCATAGAAAGTGCGAGCAGTAGTTTCCTTGGAGAATCCTAAGAACGTGTTGGATATATGGAGTTTCTTGGGGATGGATGGTTACTAAAAACGCATTATATAGGACTTCTCCTACTTAGCAGCGCCATTGAGATGTATGTCCAAGAAGGGGGTGATGATCGTTTGGTCATAAGATTGCGAGAAAGCCTTTCTGGAGTTGAAGGGGAGGTTGACATCAGCACCATTCCTGATACTTCTAGAGAAATGGATGAGCTATATAGTTTACTATAATGCATTAGGTATTGGTCTAGGAGCAGTGTTGATGCAGGGTGATCGAGTAGTTGTGTATAGGCCTCGACAGTTGAGGCCACATGAGAGGAATTACCTGAAGCATGAACTCTAGTTAGCTGCAGTTGTTCATGTGTTACGTTGTTGGAGACATTATCTCCTGGGTGAACATTTCGTGGTGTTTACAGACCAAAAAAGTCTTAAATAAATCTTTACACAGCGTGACCTGAATTTGAGATAGAAAATCTTGGTTAAATACCTATACTCCTTCGACTTTGGGCTTGCCTATACACTCTCTAAGGGTAATGCAGTGGATGTTGCACTGAGTAGGAGGACTCTGATACATGCAGTACAAGAGGCCAGTGGTGAGTGGCAACATACAACATTGTTCTCTCAGATGCATTTGGAGGTGCACGATGGTCAAGGGAAAACTTATCTCTCATATTTAGTTGTGACTTCTATCCTCCTCAATAGAGTGAGGATGCGTCAACTATCAGATTCTAAAGGCCTATTTCTATGGGAGTCGGTGGCAGGTTAGGACCCTCCTCCTAGTTGGACAATAACTGATGATGAGGTACTACGTATCCATGGATGAGTGTGGGTTCTAGGGGATATACGCGAGGAGTTGATGCAGGAATTTCATTATTCAGTTTGGGCTGTGAATCTCGGGGTTACCAAAATGTACCGTGACTGGAGACATAAGTATTGGTGGCTGGGTATGAAAAGAGAGATAACTGGTTTTGCTACGAGATGTTCCACCTGTCAGTAGGTGAAAGCGAAGCATCAGAGGCCAGCTGTACTTTTACAGCTGTTACCCATCCCGTAGTGGAAATGGGATGATGTCACGATGGACTTTGTTATTGGGTTGCCGAGGTCACCTCAAGGCAATGATGCTATGTGGGTTGTTGTGAACAGACTCACGAAGGTAGCTTGCTTTTTTCCGATCAAAGATACCTTCAGAATTTATGAGATTAGGAAGTTGTATATCCAATAGATAATACCTCTTCATGTGGTCCCTTGTTCTATCATTTCAAAATGGGCGCCTATTTTATGTCTTGTTTTTGGAAGAGTTTTCAGAGGGCACTGGGTACACAGGTGCTTCTGATCACATTTTATCATCCTCAGACTGATGGCCAATCAGAGCATACGATATAGGTTCTAGAGAACATGCTGTGGGCATGTGTCCTAGACTTTGGGGGCCCTTGGGAGAAGCACATACCACTAGTCGATTCTTCCCACAATAATTGTTTTCAGGAAACTATTGAGATGGAACCTTACAAGCCATTATATGATAGCCCATGCTGATCAACCTTGTGCTGGTTAGAGGCAGGTGAGGCAACTTTACTAGGTCCACATCTCTTACTAGAGACTGCAGACCAGGTCTAGTTGGTATAGAACAGATGGCTACTACACAGTCTTGTCAGAAATCTGATGCTAATCATCGCAGACGACCATTGAATTTCATGGTCAGGTATCTGGTTTTATTATGTGTTTCACCGTGGTTGGGACTCTGGTGGATCAGGAGACATGGTAAACTTTCAATGAGCTATGTGGGACCATTTTAGATTCTATAGAGAGTCGGGCCGGTTTTTTATGGGTTGCAGTTACCATGGAGGTATCGGGTTATTTACGACGTCTTCCATGTATCTCAACTACACCGTTATCACTTAGACCTATCTCACATCTTTCATCCCAAGGAGGTTGAACTTTAGGTAGATGCATCCTTTGAGGAGAATCCAATTTGTATTTTTGATAGGAGCACGAAGGTTCACCGAGGCCGGTGAGTTCCTCTCGTTCGAGTGCTTTGGTAGCATGGTCGTGTGAACGAAGAAACCTGGGACCGGGAGACGGAAGTACGTGCTCAGTGGCCCGATTTGTTCAATGATTTATATTCAACACTATTAGAAGGGAAATTCGGGGATGGATTTATTTATGGGGGGATGTTTTTAAGAACCTGATTCTTATTCTAGAGGCATGTGTTCCTTCTTTTACCATTTCCTTAAATGTTTTTGAGAAAATAAGGAAAATGGAAAAAAATCTCAATTTTTTGGGTACACTACATGTACTTGTCCACACGCTGTGTACATTGGCCGTGTGGGATGAGTACACATGGCGTGCAGACCTGTCAGTGATGAAAGGTGTAAAAACATGACTACACACCGTGTACATAGTATACACGTCATGTACTTAGTTGGCATGCGAAAAATAAGGTGGTGGAAGTAGCCACTAGCAAAATGGTAGTATATTCTGTGTCCTCTAAAACACATGCCGTGTAATCATGACGACAGATGAACAGTGTGGCCGTGAAAATTAGCCTCTAGAGGAACCATTAAAAAAAGTGAAAAGTACATTCCATGTACTTGAGAGTAAATGACGTGTAGTTTTTTTTGTATAAAATGTTTAGTATCCTCCTATTTCAACAGAGGAAGCATAGAATTCCGGAGGAGCTAGATAGTGGAGTCCGGACCTTGGAGGAGCTCCCGATCACATGTCATAACTCAGATTCTTCCACTGTCGATCTTGTTGGAACCGCACGGTTAAGAGCTTCCCTCTCTTTATGCCCTTCTTTTCGATTATTTTTATCAAGGGGATGTTATTTGAGTTTGAATGTGTTAACATTTACCACAGATCTATGTTTTTCTCGTGTATTTCTGGAGGTATTGTTCGTGTATACCGATCAGATGAGATCGACGTAGGTGGTCTGATGTTTAATTCCAATTGAAATGTGATTTTTGTGTTCCGTTGTGCCACAATCCCAAGTTCGGGGTGTCGTGTGGATGAGGCCTTAGCAGATAATATATCTATAATTTCATATATAATATTTTAATAAATATAAATTGTTGTTTGGGATCATTTCATGGATTTAGGGCCACCCTCTGGGTGCGTTCCCCCCTATATAGTCATTGGGCCAAGCTACCGGAGGGTATGCCATATCTATAACTTGTTTTAAGTTGTCCTAAGAGGAACATATATGAATGTATTATTCTGAATTGGGCTCGACCCAATTACCTATTTATCATGAGGGAAGTGGTTGTTTATGCTGAGGGAATTTTTCTATTTAGCCTGGGGGGAATGTTTCATATGTCTAAGGAAAATACACTACTAGAAAAGGGGGCATTGGAGCCCCCCAGACTCGGGCGACCGCCATTGGCGGTCGCTATTGCTCACCATTAACGACCGCCAATGGCGGTCGCTAAGCTGCCTAAAAAATTTCGGGGGGTTTCTGCGCCCCCCCCCCCCCCGCGCCCTCTCCCTCGATCTCCCTCGCCCTAACCCTCCCTCGCCGCCCTCCCTCGCGCCGCCCTCCCCTCCCCCGCCGCCCGGCCTCCCCCGCCGCCCGCCCTCCCCCGCCGCCCGCCCTCCCCCGCCGCCCGGCCTCCCCCGCCGCCCGCCCTCCCCCGCCGCCCGGCCTCCCCCGCCGCCTGCCATCGGCCCTCCGGCCGCCGCCCTCCGCCCTCGGGCCTCCGGCCGCCGCCCTCCGGCCTCCGGCCGCCGCCCTCCGGCCTCTCGGCCCTCCCCCCCCACCCCGGACGGCACCCGCACCCCGGACGGCCCCCGGCGCGCACTCCGGACCGCCCCCCGCACCCCGGACGCCTCCCCGCACCTCGGACAGCACCCCCCCCCCTCGCACTCCGGACCGCCCCCCGCACCCCGGACCCCTCCCCGCACCCCGGACAGCCCCCCCCCCCCCCGCGCGCGCACTCCGGACCGCCCCCCGCACCCCGGACGCCTCCCCGCACCCCGGACATCCCCCCCCTGCACTCAGACACCCCCCTCCGAACCCGGACAGCCCCCCCGCACCCCGGACAGCCCCCCCCCCCCCCCCCCGCACTCGGACACCCCCCCTCCGAACCCGGACAGCCCCCCCGCACCCCGGACAGGCCCCCCGCACCCTGGACACCCCACCCCGCACCCCCGACAGCCCCCCTGCACCCCAGACAGCCCCCCGTCCCCCGCACCCCGGACACCCCCGCACCCCGAACACCCCTGACCGCACCCCTGACAGGCCCCCGACACCCCGGACACCCCTCCCCGCACCTCGGACAGCCCCCCCGACCCCGGACACCCCCCCCCCCTCGCTGCCCGTCCCCCGTCCCCTCACCGCCTCCTCTCCTCCAGCTCCCCGCCGCCGTCGCCGCCCGTCCCCTCCCTTGCCGCACCGCCTTTGGCTCCGGCTCCCCTTCGCTGCCTCCTCTCCCTCGCAGCACCGCCTTCGGCTCCCCTCCCTTTCAGGTTTGTAGCTCAATCAGGTAACATGAGCTTTCAGTTACATTATTATTTTATCAATGGTTCATAAACAAATGGTTAATATTTATTTTGAATATAGTTGATTTGAAAAATGTAAATGTAATAAGTATTGTGTAAATGTTTGTTATACAGATATTATTATGGATAAGAGTTGGATTGATCTTCCAAATCGAACGTCTAGAGAATATTTCAATGGCATTATGCAGTTTATTGACTTCACGAGAGGATTTGAAAGTGGCTATATTAGTTGTCCATGTAGAAAATGTGCTAACAGATATCAATTCACACGAGATACTGTGAGGGAGCACCTTTTCTTTAATGGATTTCTGAAAAATTATAAGAGTTGGACTCGTCATGGAGAAGAATATGTTCGTTGTCAAAATACAGATGCAGCTCAGATGGATGTTGATGCAAGGATGACTGATCCAATGCATGAAATGCTTACTGAAATGGTACGTGGGTTTGATCCTGAAGGCATTGACATCCATAATCTTGAGACCGGTGAGATAAATCTTCGCTCTGGTGCAGATCGTGATTCGAGGAGGTTTTATGAAGTACTTGATGATGCGAAAACAGAATTATATCCTGGATGTACTTCTTACAATAAACTGTCGTTCATCGTGGAGTTGTTGCATTTGAAGACTTTGAACAATTGGTCAGACACATCATTCGACATGCTTTTGGTTTTATTGAAAAAAGTTCTTCCTATTGACGCTAAGATTCCTGAGTCGTATTACTATGCTCGTAAGTTGACAGAGAACTTAGGTTTTACATATGAGACTATAGATGCATGTGCAAACAACTGTATGTTGTTTAGAAATGAAATTGCTCATTTGGATATCTGTACGGTTTGTGGCGCTTCCAGGTGGAAAGAGAACAGGGGAAATAAGACTCATCAAGGTCAGATTGCGATACAGGGGAAACCGATTGCCGTAAAGCAAATGCGTTACTTTCCCCTTAAACCGAGGTTGAAAAGATTTTTTATGTCATCTAAAGTTTCTAATTTAATGAGATGGCATGCAGAAAGAGTTCATGAAAGTGACATGTTAACCCACCCGGCAGACTCTCATGCATGGAAGGATTTTGATAAGAGACATCCCGACTTTGCTAAAGATGTTCGTAATGTCCGATTGGGATTGGCAGCAGATGGTTTCAATCCATTTAAGTCTATGGTTGGTGCAACTCATAGCACATGGCCCGTGGTGTTGGTTCCATATAATCTTCCTCCGTGGCTTTTTATGAAGCAACAATTTATATTACTTTCCACTATTATTGATGGACCTAAAAGTCCGGGGGATAAGATTGATGTTTACCTTCAGCCATTGATTGATGAGTTGAATGAATTTTGGGGCGATGGTGTGATGACTTATGACTGCGAAACGAATGAAATGTTCAAACTGCATGCAGATTTATTGTGGACAATCAATGACTTCCCAGCTTATGCAAATTTATTAGGCTGGAGTACGAAAGGGGAATTTGCTTGCCCTTGTTGCAATAAAAGTAAAAAATCTGTATGGCTTAAACATTCAAAAAAATGGGCATACATGGGTCACAGGCGTTTTCTCCCTCCCCAGCACAGGTTCAGAAAGGACAGAGTTGCATTTGATGGTTCTAGAGAGTTCAGCCCAGCACCAAAGATCATGACAGGAGTCGAAATGTTATCGCAGATTGAGGAAGAAAACATCCGCACGGTATATGAAATTCAGGATTTGGTGGCTCCTCCAGTACGTAATATTCGTGCTGCGGGTAGGCAGCGCAGTCACAATTGGAAAAAGAAAAGTATTTTTTATAGTGTTCCGTATTGGAAAACTAACATGTTGAGGCATAATTTGGATGTCATGCACATTGAAAAAAATGTTTGTGATAACATATTGTGGACCATTTTAGGTGTCAGTGGAAAGTCAAAGGACCATGTTAATGCACGCCGTGATTGGAAGAAATGGGTTTAAGGAAACAGTTGCATTTACAGTTAGCTGAGGGAAACAAGGCATATATGCCTGCTGCACAGTATTCGATGACTACAGAGGAGAAAGAGACATTTCTTTCCATTTTGAAGATGGTCAAGGTGCCTGATGGTTACTCTTCTAATATTTCAAAGTGTGTGAATCTGACGAGCAAGACATTGAAAGGGTTGAAAAGTCATGACAATCACATATTACTTCAGCAGTTGATTCCAATCGCAATTTGTGATTGTTTATCCCCCAATGTTGTTCAGCCCTTGATTGAGATGAGTAATTTTTTTAGACAGCTTTGTTTAAGAAATCAACGAATGAGGGATTTAAAAAGTTTGCAGGACCGAATTGTACTTACGCTTTGTCACTTTGAGAAACTTTTCCCCCCCTCATTTTTCGATGTTATGGTCCACTTAACAGTGCACCTAACTGATGAAGTAATGGCTGCTGGTCCAGTGCAATTCAGGTGGATGTATCCTATTGAACGGTATTTGAGTACATTGAAAAGATTTGTACGCAACAGAGCTCGTCCAGAGGCATCAATAGCCAATGGTTATTTGATGGACGAGTGTACTACCTTTTGTGCAGAATATCTTACGGATGTTGAAACAAAATTAGATAAGCCCTCTCGGATTCATGATGGTCCAGTTGGAGAAGGAACCACATTTGATATGGACAACATCGAGTGGATACAAGCTCATCGATATATCTTGTTCAATACTCGATCAGTTGCACCATTAATGCAGTAAGTATCTTATCAATGTGCTTGTATAACTTTTACATGTTTTCTTTGCATAAGTTGATCTTTTAAACATCGCGTAATCATTTGCAGGAAACACATTAATGAGATAAAAGAAGAGATGCATCGTGCGACTGAGTTGCAAATTCAACAATCTCATTATGCGGCATTTCATGATTGGTTCAAGGATTATGTATGTATAAACTGATTTTCATTATGAGTGAAGTATTAAACAAATTCTTTCTGCATATATCAGTATTGATTTTTATAAATTATGTAGGTTCGTAAGCTGAGGGAGTTAGGGGACCCCACGTTACCTGAAGTATTTATCCAACTGGCTGAGGGTCCATCTATAACCGCTCGTCGTTATAAAGCTATTGATGCTAATGGTTTTCGATTTCGCATTAAAGATGTTGAAGACAAACGAGCAACACAAAACAGTGGAATCGGTTGTCCCTTTGTCGATTCTGGTTATTACTATGGTCAATTGATAGACATCATTGAAGTTGTATACACACACGGTTTGAAGTACATATTGTTAAAGTGTAATTGGGTTGATCCAGTGCGTGGATGTAAAGTCGATCAATATCAGTTTTCATTGGTGAATTTTAACTACATGTTATACAGAAATAATGAACGAGTTGAGAATGAACCTTTCAACTTGACATCACAAACGGAACAAGTATTCTTCGTTACTTTGCCTTCGGATCCAAGTTGGCAAGTTGTTGTCAAAATGTCTCGGCGAGGAGTGTTTTTATTTGAAGAAGATGAACCCGAGACTGTTCCGTTTGTTTACCAACAACTTGATCAACATACCGTAGTTCAACGTGAAGAAGATATTTATTGGGTCAGAGCGGCTGTTGAAGGAGAAACGGTCGATTTACATGCTTAATGAAAGGTATAATTGTTTTCCCGCTATTCAGTAGAATGTCCTAGGATATCATAAATTATCTAATCATTTTATAAATCCTTATAAGTTTTAATCCTCACTTTTGTAAGTTAATTCAGTCATAAATATTTAGGTTGATTAACTTTCTGATTTTTTAAAATTCATTCACAACTAATTATTCAATCCATTTTTTGTTTGATTAACAGTTGTACAAGTTTGATTTATTAAGAACAATCCAATTTATCTTTTAAACACTTTGGACTCATTACTGATATTTTGTATGATTGCAGACATGTCAGGGGAAGAGGCAGAAAATCCACATCATCCATCAGGGGAAGAGGCAGAAAATCCACATCATCCATCTGAGGCATCTACGTCTCAGGGTCGAGGTATGTTTGACAGTCATTATCTATATTATTTATGTAATTAACATATATATATATATATATAACATTTGTCAATTTATATATAAAATTGTTTTCAACAGGATCAGACTCGGCTGCTTCTTCCTCTCGCAGGAGAGGCCCTGGTCGTGGCATATTAGCATGGAATTCCGACACGACGATAGATGTTTCATTTGATGAGGTATTTCATCCCGTGGGACCGAATGCCCCGGCATTTATTCGTCAGCTAGGTCATATCATACGTGACCCACATCGATTTCCATTGACCACGCGTGATTGGGCTTCTATCCCTCAGGACACATTAGATCGTCTATGGAGGGAGGTTCAGGTAAGAAAATAATTTTACTTTATTTTCTATTTATAAATAATACTAATATGTTTGATTATTTTCATTATAGAAAAATTTGAAGGTATGCCCTGAAGAGTTTCGGCCCGTGTGTATGAGCAAATGCCGTAAGCTGTGGAAAGATTATAAAGGCAAAGTGAAGAGGGACCACTGGGTACCAAATGTGGGTGCCCCTGACATTTTGGAAAAAGTCCCGAGAGGTGTCCTCCCGGCTCAGTGGCGTGACTTGGTTGCATATTGTTCTACTGAGGGTGTTGCGGTTTGTATATTAATTATTTTGCTGTATATATATTTTCAAGAATATGTGATTTGTTTGAAATTTTAATGAATTGAACGTAGGAGGTGTCAACACGCCATTCGGAGAATCGAGCGTTGCAGGGACCGGCTCACAGGCTCGGGACTCGTCACGTGTCTCAGATCCGACATGAGGTATATATTATTCACTTTTTAATTTATTAATTAATATGGTTTTGTGTTTATATTCTTTTAATATACAGTTGCGAGGGCAAGGTGCAGCAACTGATAAAATGTCGGTGTGGATAAGGACTCGTGATCGCAATGATCCAGAGGTTGCAGCATTGATAGTAAGTGTCTGTACTTACCAATAATTACATAAATCTTTATATTAACATATATATATTTATATATATTTAAATATTTCACAGGATCAATTTGAAGCTGAGTTAGAACATCTGCCAGAGGACCAGCGACAGCTTCCCATGCGACGGGATGAGATCTTTCATCGCATTATTGGTCGGGACGGGCATGGCTATAGTTTGACCTATGGAGCAGGGATTCCTCGTTCAGTAGTGTCACGTGCTGCGGTTGTCGGTCCTGCTGTTGCTCATATGACACAGCAGATGTCAGATTTTGAGGCACGGCTGCGCGCTTCCGAGGAGACAAATGCGCAATTGACAGCTGAGGTTAGAGCACTGCGGGAATATGTGCGTCGAGCTGATGGTACAGGGGATCATACGACGCAGGTATATAATGTATTTATTTATTTAATTTAAATTATTTTTGTTATTAAAATATTTATAATGTTTATTTGTTGTAGGCACCTGGCCCACCAGAAGGAGGTAACAGTGATGGCAACGCGTGACACACCATATATTCACGAGATATGTTTTTTGTTTTTACTGGTAGGGTTGACATTGATGTACTGTATTTATTCATTTAAGTAATGCATTATTACCATCCATGGTGGTCTTTTAAATATTTTATACACATATTGAGTTTTTGATCAGATAATCTTGAATGATTCTACATTTGAAAAAGTCGAACTAATTCCAACAGATCAATAAATCTGATATTATAGATTATGTATTATCCAATATATTTTTTTATAAATTTTTGTATGGTATCGATAAAAGAAATATGTATTAATTAGATGTTATCACTTTTATTTTTCACTTTTGTAATCAATGGGATGACCTTTGCACCCCCGGAGAGCCCCCCGCACCGCCGTACAGCCCCCCGCACCCCCGTACAGCCACCCCTGCACCCCCGTACAGCCCCCCGCACCCTCGTACAGCCCCCCCGCACCCCCGTACAGCCCCCCCCGCACCCCCGTACAGCCCCCCGCACCCCCGTACAGCCCCCCGAACCCCCGTACTGCCCCCCGCCACCCCCGTACAGCCCCCCCCCCCCCCCCCCCCCCCGCACCCCCGTACAGCCCCCCCCCCCCCCCCCGCACCCCCGTACAGCCCCCCGCACCCCCGTACAGCCCCCCCGCACCCCCGTACAACCCCTCGCACCCCCGTACTGCCCCCCGCACCCCCGTACAGCCCCCCCGAACCCCCGTACAGCCCCCCGCCACCCCCGTACAGCCCCCCACACCCCCGTACAGCCCCCCCCCCCCCCCGCACCCCCGTACAGCCCCCCGAACCCCCCTACAGCCCCCCGAACCCCCGTACAGCCCCCCGCCACCCCCGTACAGCCCCCCGCACCCCCGTACAGCCCCCCGCACCCCCGTACAGCCCCCCGCCACCCCCCGTACAGCCCCCCCCCCCCCCCGCACCCCCGTACAGCCCCCCGAACCCCCGTACAGCCCCCCCCGGACCCCCGTACAGCCCCCCCCCCCCCCCCCCCCGCACCCTCGTACAGCCCCCCCCCCCCCCCCCGCACCCCCGTACAGCCCCCCCGCACCCCCGGAGAGCCCCCCGCACCCCCGTACAACCCCCCGCACCCCCGTACAACCCCCCGCACCCCCGTACAACCCCCCGCACCCCCGTACTGCCCCCCGCACCCCCGTACAGCCCCCCAAACCCCCGTACAGCCCCCCGCCACCCCCGTACAGCCCCCCGCACCCCCGTACAGCCCCCCGAACCCCCGTACAGCCCCCCGCCACCCCCGTACAGCCCCCCGCCACCCCCGTACAACCCCCCCGGACCCCCGTACTGCCCCTCGCACCCCCGTACAGCCCCCCGAACCCCCGTACAGCCCCCCGCCACCCCCGTACAGCCCCCCGCCACCCCCGTACAACCCCCCCCCCCCCCGGACCCCCGTACTGCCCCCCGCACCCCCGTACAGCCCCCCGAACCCACGTACAGCCCCCCGCCACCCCCGTACAGCCCCCCACACCCCTGTACAGCCCCCCCCCCCCCCCCCGCACCCCCGTACAGCCCTCCGAACCCCCGTACAGCCCCCCGCCACCCCCGTACAGCCCCCCCGCCACCCCGTACAGCCCCCCGCACCCCCCCCCCGCACCCCCGTTCAGCCCCCCCGCACCCCCCCCCCCGCACCCCCTGCACCCCCGTTCAGCCCCCCTCACCCTCGTTCAGCCCCCCGCACCCCCCGCACCCCCGATTGTGTCGTTTTCAGCAGCGCGACGCGCGCTGAAATGGCGCGTTGGGGGGTCAAAACCACCCGAACGACCTCCGAATGCCACGAAACCGTACGACAACATCCGGGCGTCAATTGTGAAATGGTCGGCCAGACGGCACCTCATTGGGAGGTGCCGTGTGACCGCGGCGGCCGGAAACGCGTTTCCGGCGCCGTTAAACACCAAAACGGCGTGCGGCGGTCCGATTCGGAGCAAACGTGCTCCGAACGACCTGAAACCGCACGGGAACGATAGGAATATTATTCCTGAGATGCAGGAGGAGGCCGCACGACCATCGGACGTGCGGTGCGCGCGGCACGCCCGATTGTGCCCGTTTTCAGCAGCGCGGCGCGCGCTGAAATGACGCGTTGGGGGGTCAAAACCACCCGAACGACCTCCGAATGCCACGAAACCGTACGACAACATCCGGGGCGTCAATTTTGAAATGGTCGGCCAGACGGCACCTCATTCGGAGGTGCTGTGTGACCGCGGCGGCCGAAAACGCGTTTCCGGCGCCGTTAAACACCAAAACGGCGTGCGGCGGTCCGATTCGGAGCAAACGTGCTCCGAACGACCTGAAACCGCACGGGAACGATAGGAATATTATTCCTGAGATGCAGGAGGAGGTCGCACGACCATCGGACGTGCGGTGCGCGCGGCACGCCCGATTGTGTCGTTTTCAGCAGCGCGGCGCGCGCTGAAATGGCGCGTTGGGGGGTCAAAACCACCCGAACGACCTCCGAATGCCACGAAACCGTACGACAACATCCGGGGCGTCAATTGTGAAATGCTCGGCCAGACGGCACCTCATTCGGAGGTGCCGTGTGACCGCGGCGGCCGGAAACGCGTTTCCGGCGCCGTTAAACACCAAAACGGCGTGCGGCGGTCCGATTCGGAGAAAACGTGCTCCGAACGACCTGAAACCGCACGGGAACGATAGGAATATTATTCCTGAGATGCAGGAGGAGGCCGCACGACCATCGGACGTGCGGTGCGTGCGGCACGCCCGATTGTGTCGTTTTCAGCAGCGCGGCGCGCGCTGAAATGGTGCGTTGGGGGGTCAAAACCACCCGAACGACCTCCGAATGCCACGAAACCGTACGACAACATCCGGGGCATCAATTGTGAAATGCTCGGCTAGACGGAACCTCATTCGGAGGTGCCGTGTGACCGCGGCGGCCGGAAACGAGTTTCCGGCGCCGTTAAACACCAAAACGGCGTGCGGCGGTCCGATTCGGAGCAAACGTGCTCCGAACGACCTGAAACCGCACGAGAACGATAGGAATATTATTCCTGAGATGCAGTAGGAGGCCGCACGACCATCGGACGTGCGGTGCACGCGGCACGCCCGATTGTGTCGTTTTCAGCAGCGCGGCGCGCGCTGAAATGGCGCGTTGGGGGGTCAAAACCACCCGAACGACCCCCGAATGCCACGAAACCGTACGACAACATCCGGGACGTCAATTGTGAAATGGTCGGCCAGACGGCACCTCATTCGGAGGTGCCGTGCGACCGCGGCGGCCGGAAACGCGTTTCCGGCGCCGTTAAACACCAAAACGGCGTGCGGCGGTCCGATTCGGAGCAAACGTGCTCCGAACGACCTGAAACCGCACGGGAACGATACGAATATTATTCCTGAGATGCAGGAGGAGGCCGCACGACCATCGGACGTGCGGTGCGCGCGGCACGCCCGATTGTGTCGTTTTCAGCAGCGCGACGCGCGCTAAATGGCGCGTTGGGGGGTCAAAACCACCCGAACGACCTCCGAATGCCACGAAACCGTACGACAACATCCGGGGCGTCAATTTTGAAATGGTCGGCCAGACGGCACCTCATTCGGAGGTGCCGTGTGACCGCGGCGGCCGGAAACGCGTTTCCAGCGCCGTTAAACACCAAAACGGCGTGCGGCGGTCCGATTCGGAGCAAACGTGCTCCGAACGACCTGAAACCGCACGGGAACGATAGGAATATTATTCCTGAGATGCAGGAGGAGGCCGCACGACCATCGGACGTGCGGTGCGCGAGGCACGCCCGATTGTGTCATTTTCAGCAGCGCGGCGCGCGCTGAAATGGCGCGTTGGGGGGTCAAAACCACCCGAACGACCTCCGAATGCCACGAAACCGTACGACAACATCCGGGGCGTCAATTGTGAAATGGTCGGCCAGACGGAACCTCATTCGGAGGTGCCGTGTGACCGCGGCGGCCGGAAACGCGTTTCCAGCGCCGTTAAACACCAAAACGGCGTGCGGCGGTCCGATTCGGAGCAAACGTGCTCCGAACGACCTGAAACCGCACGGGAACGATAGGAATATTATTCCTGAGATGCAGGAGGAGGCCGCACGACCATCGGACGTGCGGTGCGCGCGGCACGCCCGATTGTGTCGTTTTCAGCAGCGCGGCGCGCGCTGAAATGGCGCGTTGGGGGGTCAAAACCACCCGAACGACCTCCGAATGCCACGAAACCGTACGACAACATCCGGGGCGTCAATTGTGAAATGCTCGGCCAGACGGCACCTCATTCGGAGGTGCCGTGTGACCGCGGCGGCCGGAAACGCGTTTCCGGCGCCGTTAAACACCAAAACGGCGTGCGGCGGTCCGATTCGGAGCAAACGTGCTCCGAACGACCTGAAACCGCACGGGAACGATAGGAATATTATTCCTGAGATGCAGGAGGAGGCCGCACGACCATCGGACGTGCGGTGCGTGCGGCACGCCCGATTGTGTCGTTTTCAGCAGCGCGGCGCGCGCTGAAATGGTGCGTTGGGGGGTCAAAACCACCCGAACGACCTCCGAATGCCACGAAACCGTACGACAACATCCGGGGAATCAATTGTGAAATGCTCGGCTAGACGGAACCTCATTCGGAGGTTCCGTGTGACCGCGGCGGCCGGAAACGAGTTTCCGGCGCCGTTAAACACCAAAACGGCGTGCGGCGGTCCGATTCGGAGCAGACGTGCTCCGAACGACCTGAAACCGCACGGGAACGATAGGAATATTATTCCTGAGATGCAGTAGGAGGCCGCACGACCATCGGACGTGCGGTGCACGCGGCACGCCCGATTGTGTCGTTTTCAGCAGCGCGGCGCGCGCTGAAATGGCGCGTTGGGGGGTCAAAACCACCCGAACGACCCCCGAATGCCACGAAACCGTACGACAACATCCGGGGCGTCAATTGTGAAATGGTCGGCCAGACGGCACCTCATTCGGAGGTGCCGTGCGACCGCGGCGGCCGGAAACGCGTTTCTGGCGCCGTTAAACACCAAAACGGCGTGCGGCGGTCCGATTCGGAGCAAACGTGCTCCGAACGACCTGAAACCGCACGGGAACGATAGGAATATTATTCCTGAGATGCAGGAGGAGGCCGCACGACCATCGGACGTGCGGTGCGCGCGGCACGCCCGATTGTGTCGTTTTCAGCAGCGCGGCGCGCGCTGAAATGGCGCGTTGGGGGGTCAAAACCACCCGAACGACCTCCGAATGCCACGAAACCGTACGACAACATCCGGGGCGTCAATTGTGAAATGGTCGGCCAGACGGCACCTCATTTGGAGGTGCCGTGTGACCGCGGCGGCCGGAAACGCGTTTCCAGCGCCGTTAAACACCAAAACGGCGTGCGGCGGTCCGATTCGGAGCAAACGTGCTCCGAACGACCTGAAACCGCACGGGAACGATAGGAATATTATTCCTGAGATGCAGGAGGAGGCCGCACGACCATCGGACGTGCGGTGCGCGCGGCACGCCCGATTGTGTCGTTTTCAGCAGCGCGGCGCGCGCTGAAATGGCGCGTTGGGGGGTCAAAACCACCCGAACGACCTCCGAATGCCACGAAACCGTACGACAACATCCGGGGCGTCAATTGTGAAATGGTCGGCCAGACGGCACCTCATTCGGAGGTGCCGTGTGACCGCGGCGGCCGGAAACGCGTTTCCGGCGCCGTTAAACACCAAAACGGCGTGCGGCGGTCCGATTCGGAGCAAACGTGCTCCGAACGACCTGAAACCGCACGGGAACGATAGGAATATTATTCCTGAGATGCAGGAGGAGGCCGCACGACCATCGAACGTGCGGTGCGCGCGGCACGCCCGATTGTGTCGTTTTCAGCAACGCGGCGCGCGCTGAAATGGCGCGTTGGGGGGTCAAAACCACCCGAACGACCTCCGAATGCCACGAAACCGTACGACAACATCCGGGGCGTCAATTGTGAAATGCTCGGCCAGACGGAACCTCATTCGGAGGTGCCGTGTGACCGCGGCGGCCGGAAACGAGTTTCCGGCGCCGTTAAACACCAAAACGGCGTGCGGCGGTCCGATTCGGAGCAAACGTGCTCCGAACGACCTGAAACCGCACGGGAACGATAGGAATATTATTCCTGAGATGCAAGAGGAGGCCTCACGACCATCGGACGTGCGGTGCGCGCGGCACGCCCGATTGTGTCGTTTTCAGCAGCGCGGCGCGCGCTGAAATGGCGCGTTGGGGGGTCATAACCACCCAAACGACCTCCGAATGCCACGAAACCGTACGACAACATCCGGGGCGTCAATTGTGAAATGGTCGGCCAGACGGCACCTCATTCGGAGGTGCCGTGTGACCGCGGCGGCCGGAAACGCGTTTCCGGCGCCGTTAAACACCAAAACGGCGTGCGACGGTCCGATTCGGAGCAAACGTGCTCCGAACGACCTGAAACCGCACGGGAACGATAGGAATATTATTCCTGAGATGCAGGAGGAGGCCGCATGTCCATCGGACGTGCGGTGCGCGCGGCACGCCCGATTGTGTCATTTTCAGCAGCGCGGCACGCGCTGAAATGACGCGTTGGGGGGTCAAAACCACCCGAACGACCTCCGAATGCCACGAAACCGTACGACAACATCCGGGGCGTCAATTGTGAAATGGTCGGCCACACGGCACCTCATTCGGAGGTGCCGTGTGACCGCGGCGGCCGGAAACGCGTTTCCGGCGCCGTTAAACACCAAAACGGCGTGCGGCGGTCCGATTCGGAGCAAACGTGCTCCGAACGACCTGAAACCGCACGAGAACGATAGGAATATTATTCCTGAGATGCAGGAGGAGGCCGCACGACCATCGGACGTGCGGTGCGCACGGCACGCCCGATTGTGTCGTTTTCAGCAGCGCGGCGCGCGCTGAAATGGCGCGTTGGGGGGTCAAAACCACCCGAACGACCTCCGAATGCCACGAAACCGTACCACAACATCCGGGGCGTCAATTGAGAAATTCTCGGCTAGACGGCACCTCATTCGGAGGTGCCGTGTGACCGCGGCGGCCGGAAACGAGTTTCCGGCGCCGTTAAACACCAAAACGGCGTGCGGCGGTCCGATTCGGAGCAAACGTGCTCCGAACGACCTGAAACCGCATGGGAACGATAGGAATATTATTCCTGAGATGCAGGAGGAGGCCGCACGACCATCGGACGTGCGGTGCGCGCGACACGTCCGATTGTGTCGTTTTCAGCAGCGCGACGTGCGCTGAAATGGCGCGTTGGGGGGTCAAAACCACCCGAACGACCTCCGAATGCCACGAAACCGTACGACAACATCCGGGGCGTCAATTGTGAAATGGTCGGCCAGACGGCACCTCATTCGGAGGTGCCGTGTGACCGCGGCGGCCGGAAACGCGTTTCCGGCGCCGTTAAACACCAAAACGGCGTGCGACGGTTCGATTCGGAGCAAACGTGCTCCGAACGACCTGAAACCGCACGGGAACGATAGGAATATTATTCCTGAGATGCAGGAGGAGGCCGCACGACCATCGGACGTGCGGTGCGCTCGGCACGCCCGATTGTGTCGTTTTCAGCAGCGCGGCGCGCGCTGAAATGGCGCGTTGGGGGGTCAAAACCACCCGAACGACCTCCGAATGCCACGAAACCGTACAAAAACATCCGGGGCGTCAATTGTGAAATGGTCGGCCAGACGGAACCTCATTCGGAGGTGCCGTGTGACCGCGGCGGCCGGAAACGCGTTTCCGGCGCCGTTAAACACCAAAACGGTGTGCGACGGTCCGATTCGGAGCAAACGTGCTCCGAACGACCTGAAATGAGATTATTTCTTGAATCGAAGTTTTTAAATTATTATAGCACAATGATTTGATATTATATATATATTAAATATATATTAAATATATATTCAAACATTTAAAATATATTATATATATATATATATATTTAAAATATTGTATTTAATAGTATATATATATATTTAAAATATTGTATTTAATAGTATATATATATATATATTTATAGCACAATGATTTGTATTTGAAATATTGTATTTAATAGTATATATATATTATAGCACAATGATTTGATATTATATATATATTAAATATATATTAAAACATTTAAAATATATTATATATATATATATATATATATTTATATTCAATTCAAAAAAAAAAATTTTAAATTTTTTTTTTCTTAGAATAGCGACCGCCATAGGCGGTCGCTATAGGTGCCAGGCAGAGGGCCTTCAGCGACCTGCCGGGCACCTATAGCGACCGCCATTGGCGGTCGCTAAAGGCCTCTAGCGACGAGGCCACAGCGACCGCTAAAGCCCTTTAGAGACCGCCAATGGCGGTCACTAATGGCCTTATATATAGTAGTGATACTTCTGTGCCTAAGGGAAATACCTCGTTCCTTAGGGAAATATTTTATATGCCTGAGGGAAATCACCCAAGGGTTTAGATTCTAATTAGCCTGATGGAAATGTACAGTTTAGATTGAGGGAAATGTTCAATTGGATATTCAATTTGGTGTTTTCTTATGTTATACCTACCAAGATGAAGCACATGCTTGACATTGTTATTACCTTCTATTAGTTAGATAGCCTATTGTGGTTTTTTCTAGGGAACTATACAAGATATTGTCATTAGAGGATAAGTATCAGGAACATACAACTAAATTATATTGAATAGTTAAATAATAATTAAATTGAAATAGAACTGGTAGAGATAGTTACTTTTGAGTACTTCCTGGTTTACTACTATTGCACACTATTCTTGCACATTTTTCACTGTCAGTTGGGCACTGGCCTTTGGTGGTTTCCAACTAGGATTTATTTCACACAACCTGTTTGGGTTATATCGTGGGACCAAACAGATTATTTTTCTACCAGTGTTGATAAGGGCAGGGGACCCTTTACAGGTACTTGATTGTTGTAGAGGAGTAGAAGACATAGGACCGAGATTAGGCTTGCAATGCTGCTGAGTTCCAGCTGCACTGTTTTGTTTTTCTTTATTGTACTTTTACTGTATTGTATTTGATTGAAGTGTATCGTGTTTTGACTGCTTTCGTAGGAATAGGAAATGTTGCATCATCATATATAAATGACTTCCAGTTATCTTTCCTTCTGTTGTCCATTTCTACTTTATATTTTTACTGCTTCTGCAATTGTATGTTTATATTTATTTCTATTGTGCTACACTTTTACAAATGAGGGCATTGTTTCCCCACTACTGACCTAGGCCCTTGCAGCTAGTCGGAAGCTTCTGGAATTTGGGGATATGTGCTTTAGGTCATGTGACCAACCGTGTTCGGGAAAACTGTTGAGTGGCACCTGGATCCGGGACGTTACACAATAAAACACAAATTATATTTTTTGGTATTATTATAATTTAATTTAGTAATTCATTTTGATGACATAATTTATTTTTTATGTAAATAATATTTTAGTACAATACTATTATTTTATAGTGTTTATTAAATATTAATGATCATATTATTTTTACCAATATAATAATATTTTTTATAATGTTTTGAATGTTTTCATTGTCAGAAAAAACCATAATATTTTTGTAAAAGATTATTATTATATTAAAATATAAAATTAAAATATTTAGAAAAATATTTAGAAAAATGGAATTTTTTTCGGGATTATAATTTTGAAATTATCCAATAGTAATTTTCTCATAATTTTATGAGATAGTAGAATATTTGGGAAAAATTAAATATCATATAAATATACGAGGTGTATTATGGCTTCATAATGACCCAAAAATTATGTAATAAAAACTATAAAAGGCATACCTGACCAAATCTATGTTTACCTTTAAAGAAAATATTATTTTATGTTTAATTGAATAATTTTATAAAACCCTTTTGGATCTGCTAAAACCACTAACATATTTTTTTTTGTTTTAATATCATTCATTAAAAGTATAACTCATTTCCACATAAGAAAATGTTTTATTTTATTAATTTTGGCCCATATACATATGAAATAATTAAATCAACACCCATTTTTTAGAAACCATTAGAAACCCATGGGTTGGTATGTGGTATTGGATGTTTTATTGTAGAGTCCAAAACATATATTTCAAAAATGATAAATAATTACACAATCATTTCCTACAAACACCCACTTAGTATCCCAATAATATTGACTCAACATCCTTAAAGCCTACAATCACTTATCCCTACATTCAATACATTCCCCCCAATGTGCCCCCTTGCTCTCAAGAATCCCCTCCAAAGCATTTGGAGTCACAAACTCAAGTAAGGGATCCCGACCTTCTCTTCCTTAATTAAGTTTCATTTTAATCTTATGCCTTCTATTTTCAATTCCAAATATTAAGATATGTCATCCTGTGTCCCAAGTATTTGAATCGTTATTTAAACATGAAAAGATACCCCTTTCTTTCATAACAACCAATTTTTTGAATTTTTTGGTGACACTATTATTTTTTCTAGATTTCACAATGATTTTCCATTCAGAACTATTTCAGTAGTGAATAGAATTCCCATTTCATATCAAGGGTAATTTACTTTATACCCTTACAATTCATGGTCATGGGGCATACATGTATTTACTCCACACTCCTTAATATTTTAATAAATTAGTTCATTTTTTAAGATCTATATGGAACACTTAAGTAAGAGAATGAAATGAATGTGACTGGTATGTCTAGAATTATATAGTTATCCAATGCATTAGGTAATGCGTATTCTCATGATATTTCATAATGAGACATGGTGTGAACATGAATATATTATAAGGCTTTTTATTCATAGTTGATATGCCCATTTCTTAACATGTATTTCCTTATTCATGGAATTCCATTTTTATTACCTTAATAGTATTTATAGCTCACCCCATTCTTATATATGCCCCCAAGTTATCCCGTGCAGTTTTAAGTACAAGCATGTAAAGTATGTTTTCTATAAATATATTGTTTATTTATTTTTAAATTGTTATGTTATGTACCTAATTCTAAAAAGAAAACAATCTTCTAGAACATCCAGATTTTTTAAATAGAAATATTATATAATAAATCAGTAATTAATGTCTAATAAATAGTTGGGTTCTTAAGTGGTTTATCAAGAAAATACATCCCTTCCTGGATACTACAGTTTGATGTGGATCTAGAATAGATGTACATAGCAGTAAAACATGAAAAAAATGTCTTGAGCTAGACTAAAACAAGAGATGGTGCACTATAATAGACCATACTGCCCACCAAGTTTGACAATATCGGGGTATAATCTTCGATTAATTCATAATCTCAAAACAAACTATTATTAATGGAACAAAAAATAACCATATGAATGTATGTAAGGAAGTAGATCAGGGAAAACATATATTGAAGGCTATAAATACATAATTTAAATAAATAATTATAAAAATATCTTATGCCTTTAAGGTAATTGGATTCCCCTTTATTAGTTTGATAGAATAAAAATACTCATACACAATTTTCCCTTTATTCTATCAAATGGCCTAAAAGTGTATGCATTTGGAAAAAACCAAAAAAAATATTATTATGATGACTGCTATTACAATTTTTCCAACCCAATGAAAGTGGGAATTATGTACATTATGACAATACGCTATCAGCTGACTCAGTTTTTGAGTGGAAACCTCGATCGGGATAAACATCCAAATCCCACAAAAGAGGGAAACCTACAATTAAGATCAATATGTGACAAACGATTCTGAAGTTCAATGAATCATCTAATCACTTAATCGTGGAATAATTGATCAACTCTACTGAATATATCTTATCCATCCTTCATTTTTTTTGCAAGAGAAATTTCTTCTGACTGTTTATTTTATGGAGGGAGAAACCGACTAGTGGTAGACATTGATGTAAAATATGAAGCCTATAGAAGCGATTGATGTTAGGGGTTGGAAGGAATTCCAATAACTCTTTTTAGTAAATATTTTCCCCGAACTCTCTAAATTGAATTTGAATGGGATTTCTATTCCCTCATGCTGAAAGATGAAAAATTTATCAGGGCCTATGCAGAGAACAACACAAGACATGCATGATACACCACTATTTTAGTAATTTTCTCCAAATATATGGTTTAAATCATATTGTGTGGGAGAAAACGTATACTACCAAAATACCTGGTGATCTGAGACTTTGATAGCTTTGAATAAATCACCTGATGTGCCCTCAATGAAAAATTAGATATCCTTGAATATCAAGGGTATCATGGGGATATGATGTAGAAAGTAAATTTTCATTTTAGATATCTAATGGAAAAATATAATGGTACCATATAATTTCAACATCCCACTTATTGAAGGTATGAAAAGAAGCACCCTGGAAATTGCCTATGGGGGACAAGGAGATACTCCATATGTAGTAAGGATGTACACCTAGGTAGAATATCATGACATAAGAATCCCAATAATTCAATGGAGGAATTAAATGATCCATTCAACCCTCAGTTATGTTTTCATTTCTGAAAATGAAATAAATTAGGGTACTTTTCGGACCAATGAATTATGGAAAGGGTTTTCAGAGACATCCAACAACCTATAGCGATGAAACAGAATGCTTTTTCCATCATAATTGATGAGGTGGATCCTAAAAATAATTTGTTTATATTTATGCTAGTTATTCATTCATTAATATTGAATATAATTATAGATTAAAGTATTCTGTATTCCTTCATTGCATGAAATATTTGTATAAATGTTCAAACAACACCACATATCAGGGAAGTATATTTGTCAATGAAAATGGAATATAGGGAAATTATTTTTTCCCAAGTATATAACTCCTCTCCAATTACTATTTTTAGGATGAACATTCCACTAAACCTTTTCATACTACCTTTGGTGGTATTTTTATGCAATTTTGGGTTTGAATTTGTTTTACTGATATATAGCCTACTTGAATTTCCATTAGAATAAAATCACTCTCCCTATTTTGAATAAACCCCCAATTCAATACATGTTGGAGGAGGAGGATGAATAGTTGTTTGCACCAATATCTCATGCATTGATATTTTCTCCATTAATATAGCATATCATTCTCCAATAATTGTGTCAAATGAAAAATCATCCTTTACGACATTCTAATTATGATGGAATTCAATGATGTCATTTTCTAAATTTTTTATGGTCATACATTTAGATGAGATGGTGATTTTTTCATTGAAATTATTCCTGGGAAATTACCATTATCCAACACTCTATATAGAATGGATGTTTTGGAATTTGAGGTAGAAAAAAATATCTATCGAAGAATATGTATAAAGGTTTCATACGTCAAAGTGCTCAAACATGTTGTGTACATTTTCTCTTCATCGAGAATAATGATAGATCAATGTGCCTTTTAATTAATTACTGTGATCTCAATAAGATCCTAATAAAGAAAAGGTATCATCATTCATAGATTGATGACTTGTTCGATCATCTACATAGAGCATGGTAATTTTCAATGGTAGACCATTGGTCCGGATATTACCATGTAAGGGTAAAAAAAGAGGATTTCCCCAATGCTGCTTTTGGTACAAGGTATGTATATTATGAGTTCATTGAAATTCCTTATGGACTAACTAATGCTCTAGAAATAAACATATAATTTCGGAATAGATTCACTAGACCATTCCTTGAAAAAAATTGTTAGATTTATTGAATAAATTTTAATATTCCCCAAAACCAAGGAGAAGCATTAGGATCACCTAAGATTTATTCGAAAGACCATGTGAAAAGAGAATCATTATGTCATTTATAGAAAATATGAGTTATAGTTCATGGAAGTCTCATTGTTGGGGAATATTATCATAACAAATGGGATAGATATATACTATTCCATGAGAGAAGTAGTTGAGTTATAAATAAGGCCTACATTTATGACAGATATCCCTAGTTTCCGGGTATTATATAGATATTTTCATTGATTTTTGATAAATATATATTAATTTTAAAACCCACTAACCAAGCTAACTCGGAAGGGAGTTATGTTTTCTATAACTAATGAATGTGAAGAGTTCATCAAGAATTCAATATGGGGATTATCAGAATGCCTATAATCACACTACCCAAAAGTGGATATTTTCTTTGGAATTCAATGATGCTTCAAAGAAGGGCTTATGATGTGTGTTAATGTACTACCACAAAGTCAAAGCCTATGATTTACGAAAATTTCAAGACCATGAATAAAACTATCCAAATCATGATATGGAGTTGACTATAGTGAGCTTGTACTAGAAAATATAGTAAAATTATCTCTTTGTTGAGAAGCATATATTATATATGGATCCCAAAATCCTTATGTATATATTAAAAAATAATGGGCAGAATATGCACCAATGAAGATGGTCAGAGATGATCAAGGATTGTGACTGCTCAATTCACTATAATCTTGGGAAATTGAATAAGGTTTGGCATGCTCTATGTATAAAGGATTTATCAGTTTTACCATTTATGGGAATTGAGAAGGATCTGGTCTTCATAGATTTAGAAAGGATAGAAGTGGGATGCATAATGGATAAAACGTCTTTAATGCTTTCACAGATTATTTCTCAACTATCATTTTTGGAGATAATAAAAGATGTTCAAATAGATGATATGGGAAATCAAAAGTATATAAAATCTATGAAAAACGTTTATTCCACTATACGTAATGCTACTGAATAATTATTGGAAAAATTTGATTCATATATTTGTGTACAATTTAATCATGAGTTAAATTAGGATTTGTTGTATGATGTACAAATATCTAACTTTTCTATCTATCATGGAAGCACAAAGATGTCTCTAAATCTCTGAGAGCACTATTGGTGAGACAATATGGTGATGGAGATCATTGAGTATATATCAAGACGTCTTGTATGCCAATAATTTAATGCAAAAAATAAAAAAAATACACGGGGATGATAAAACCATTACCCATACCTATATAGATAAATGGAAAAACTTTTCCATGAAATTTTACACTACTTATGTGAAGAAATAAATTGGGCGTGATTCAATATGGGTTGTGGTGGATCTTTTTACAAATACATCAAAATTAATTGTTATTCATTGGGATTTTTTACTGGATCAACATGCATGGATATACATTAAAGAAGTGGTAAGCCTACTTTTATTACAACTATATATTATATATGATGGAGATTTGAGATTCATATCCGCATTCTATAAAAGTTTTCAACATGATATAAATATTTATTTGAACTTTAGCAATACATAACACCACCACATTAATTTCCAATCTGAGGATACTATCCAAACACTATAGAACTTGTTGAGAGCATGCTGAAATGGGTATAAAGGGAGATGGGACCAATATCTTACTCTGGTCGAGTAAGGAGATAATAAATATTTCCACTAAAGTATCTATAAGGCTCATTATGAATCTTTTTATGCAAAGATTATCAGAATACCTATATATTGGGATGATGTTGGTGAAAAAAAAACTTCTAGGTCCTGCAATGGTCAACAAAATGGTGGAAAAGGTTAAGACCATTCAACATCACATCAGGGCTACTCAGAGTTGATAGATGAGACATGTTAAAAATTGATAATTATAAAAATATATTGATGTTGGAGACATGATATTCCTCACCATATCTACATGGATGAATGTGATAAGATTTGGTAAGAAGGGAATGCTCAGTTAAAGACACATCACCCCCTTTTAGTTCTTTGATCACATTTGAGTGATTTCCTATAAACTATAACTCTCACCGAACATATCTCAATAAATGACATTTTTGATTATCCCTCTTAAGAAAGTACATTATAGAAGCCTCACATATACTCAATATAGATGTCGTATCATTGGAGAATGTTCTCTCATATGATGAGAAGAAATTGAAGGGCTTATATTCGTGATACATTCTTCAATGAAATAATAATATGCACCATGTAAATGTGTAGTGGAGAAACCACATGTCTGAATAAGTTGTGTGGGAATCATAGGAGGTGATGATACAAAGTTACCATAATCTTTTTTAGTTTCGGAATTGAAAATTTTGAGGGAGAAATTTCATAGGGGGGATATTTTAATGAACCAAGCCGTTATAAATAACATTCACTATCATTATTTATTTTATTTTTTTACTATGTATTATAGTAATAAAAAAACATTCACTTATTTTTTCTTAATATATGTTATTTACAATACCATTATTAAGAATTAATGTTTATAATATTATCATTGAAAAGTGCTCATAATATTAGTATAAATATAGAATTTCACCAAATCCAATTGAATCAGACAAAGAATTGATGGCCTTAACCAGCAGGATCATACCCGAGGAAGATAATTTCTTTGATCTTCCAAGGATAATATGTTCATTGGGATTTTTCCATGAGAAATCCCAAGATGATATCCAAAAATATCATCACGGTCGAAATGTTTTATTAGAGATTTTCAAGCTCATCAAAATCAACGCCCAAACCATGTTTACAAACCACCCCATCAATGTCGTACAATTGTGCACCTTACCGCTAGTGAATTTTCTAATGTATTAAAGGGATATGTATCAAGAGCATAGAAATTTGAGTACGTAAATTATTTTTTATATAATAATGAATATAGTTTAATTCAATTATTGTTACATTATTAATTCATATTATTTATATAGAATAAAAACAAATTATATATTTGGGTAATATTTAAAATTAATTTAAATATTTATTTTCCTTATTTAATGGAATTTTGAAATAAATAATATTTTAATAAAGTTATATTATTAATTAATTTATATAAAATTCAAATTATTATAATATTTTTACAAAGTCAAATGTAATTTTTATAAGGGTTTGAAATATGTAATTGTCAAAAATATAAATATTTCTCAATAAAATTCAATGCATATTTAAAAATTAAAAATTAAAATATTAATTATAACATAATAATAAAATTAATATTTATTTGGAAATAGAATTCCAAAATTATACATAATTTAATTTTTCAAAATTTTATTAGACAATTTATTTATCATGTAAACATTAAATACCATATAAATATACGGTCAGTAATACAACATCAAAATGACACAAAAGTGATGTAATATATACAATAAATGGTATAAAGGACCAAATAAATGTTTTTACATTAAAATATTTCTCTTTTATGTTTATTTTATAAATTCTATAATTCCTTTATTAATCCCCAAAAACCATTAATATATTTATATGTTTTAAAATCATTCATTAATAGTATGACTCCCTTCCAGATATGAAAGTGTATTTTATTATTAAGTTAGGCCCTCATAAATACAAAATAATGAAAATAACTAACCTTTTTCAGAAATAATGGGAAAAACCAATTGGGATGTTTTTTGTTTTGGTTATTTTATAATATAGACTTCAAAATCTATGTTTGAGAAATGATAAAGAATTATCCATTGATGTACTATATAAACCCACCTAAGAACAAACTTATCTAATCTAAAAATACTTTAATTGTGTCTTTACTCTACCCTCTAATATCTAGAGTCATCCCAATGCACACCAATATTTCAAGATTCTTATTCCATGAATTTTTATTCACACTCATGTACGGGATCCTAATATACTTTTATTTATTCCAATTAATTTACTATCTTATCCCTTTTATTTTGTATTCCTAATGTTGGTATATGTTTTTATGGGTCCTCGTTATATGCCACATTATTTCCAAATGATTTGTGTCCTCTTTATCTATAAACAACCAATTTTTGGATTTTTAATGTAACATTATTATGCTGACGAAATTTCCACACAATTTCCCATGCCAAAACAATTGTGAAGTGAATACCATACCCATTTGATATCAAGGATTTTTAACATTTATAAAATTATACATTTTTGACTTTGGGCATACATTTATTTTTTTACAGTCCATTATTCGTGGAATAAAATATGATGACGATTGAATCCATGTTTTATTATCTATGGTAAACACTTATGTATGAGAATGAAATGAAAGTTCCAGGGGCATTGAAAATTATACATCACTCCAATCCATTTGGTAATGTTTATTCTCATGATACATTGTGTTTTGATTGATATTGAACATGATTATTTTATGGTAATTTTTTTATAATGATGTATTGGGGGTTATCCATGACAAATGATTATGATACGGTGTTTTCAGTTGTTGCCGCATTTTCCATGACTCTTTTATGTTACCATGATATATCATGCCTCATGGTTCATATTTCTGGTTCAAATTATATTAATATTAATTTATATTCCTATTTTTCAACATGAATTTCCTTATTCATTTTATATAATTTTTATTCCCTTGATTGGATTTAAAATTCACCAATTTCTTGTGTATGCCCCCAGTTAATCCCATGCAGTTTTAAGTGGGAGAATGTTAAGAAATTCAGAAATAATGATTTTTCCTTTATAAATAGTTATTCAATGTACATAATTACCAAATATAGTAGACTTATAAATCTTTCAGGTGTACTATGTGTAATATTTTATAATAAATCATTAATTCATGTTTATTAAAGACCAGGGTTGTTATAAATCATCCTAGTTTTTTTTGTACTATATTGATGAATTAATGGTTAAACTTTATTTAATTGGGTGAGAATTTGGAACCAATATACTTTTATGTTTCTCTTCAAATAAACATTATTTATTTGATAGCTTATGTTACACATAATACCATGGTTTAAAAAACTGTGAAAATCTATTGATATTATTATTTAAAAATGACCATTATTACCAAGATATTAAATGTGTATGAATTAATAAAAAATAACCCATTTTAAAAAATATGTGGAATATTATTACATAAATAATTCATATTGATATAAAAAGTGTTATCTTTTTTTAAAGACAATATATTCTTAGTTGAGTATTTAAAAAAACATTTTTATTTATTTTTTTGAACATATAATAGAATTAATATTTATAAAATTTATAGAATTTTTTTATGTAAACAAAATAAATTATTGGAATCAATATGAAAATTTTACCATTATATAATATTTTGGGATTTTCCTACAAAGGAATTATTTTCAATGAATATTTAAAAATATATGTTTTCCTTGAAAAAATATAATTCATTTAATGGATTTGTGAAAATATATTTAGTTCTAAAATGTTATTAAATTTAATATTAGATAAATTATATTAAAATTAATTCAATATATCTTAATTTAATCCATTTTATGTTAGATTGTTTATGTTAAAAATTTTAAAACATTATAAACGTTTCCCTTTGGAAATATTCTTTTTCATCACATATAGGGGTTTAATTTTAAATAATAATTTCCAAAAAATGTGAATTGAATTTGGGAAAATATATTAAATATTTTTTATAATGATAATTTATATTATATAATAATGAAAACATCATTTTTGGTTGAAAATAATAGAAAATTGTTTGAAAATAATTTTCGTGGCTATGTTTAAAATGGGTTTCCCAGGAGGTTAATCTAAAATCAACAGGGATAAAATGATGTAAAAACGTCCCCAAAAACCATTTTAGTGATGTGTTATGATATTATATTCAATTTTTTAGAATTTCCAATTTTAGACACATAGAGAATGTGAAAAATGCAGGTCCACATTATTCAATTCCAAAATCTCAAGTGTGTCCTCTCCCCAACTATAAAAGGTCACCTCATATCCCCTCCACATAAAACTCCTAAAACAAATTGGATTGTAAATGACCTAAAAAAATATCCTTCATACATTCCTCCTCATATACCAATTTACTCATTTTGATTATGAATCCATCCCATGATATCCTTAGGTATATACCTAATGAGGTTCTCTAAAGAATAGGTAAAATTTGTTAACCTGTTATTTTATTTTATTGCATATTAGACATATTTTAGTTATTGGAATAATATAATAAATAAAAACAGTAGTAAATACTATATATTAATATTTTTTCATGAATATTTCACGACCTAAATCTGTCATATCTTCCATCAAATTGGAAATAAAAGTTTTGATTATGCATACAACATAATATCTCCTCGCGCACTATTGTTATTTTTTTTCCATCAACACCTATAAAGTATATATAAAAAATTATGGATTTAATATATATATGTATATGATAGTTTTTAATTTTTTATACATTACTAATTAAAGTATCACACAAACATTCTTATTTTGCATTCCTTGGGAATAAAATAACGACACTCATGTGTGAGGGGGTACAACCACCTCGCAATGTGATATGTTTTGTTCAAACATAATATTCACATGGATATTAAAAGGGATTAATTTTGTAAATATTTTTAAGATATATTATCTCATAATGACTATATAAATTATATATATTAATTAATGGAAATATAATTCAGGTGTACCTATGACCTACTATCACTATGAATGGTGTATATCATTTTCAATCACTATAATTTTAGGATTTCTGAAAATAAATATATAATGAATATATATGATATTTTTATAAATGTTTACATACTAGAGATAATGGAATCAGGACCAAATTTTGTTCACTAAAAACAAAAAATCAAAACATATTTGAAAAACCATGTTTTTATTACCCAAAATGTGATATTAACATGGAATTATTAATAAACTACTAATAACATGTTATATGTAAATAATATATGTCTTGATATATATATATATTAATTGACTTTAATATATATATATTAACTTAATATTTATTATACAGGGGTTTCAAAACATATATTAATTCTTTGGAGATATTAAGTGATTTTTGACTCAGTTTGCTTCATTAAGACATATGTTATATTATGCACCTATATTCTTTTTTAATGTGTATATACTCCCCCTTTAACATTTTATATTCTGATTATCTCAATATTCATGATGTTTAATGTTTCATTTAATGTTATTAGTCATGGTTTATATTATTCAAATGTAACAAAACTGTAAGGGTTGGATGTGACAATGTCATCGTTTATTGGGATTGTTTTAGATATTTCCTTTGAAGATGTAATATTATTTCATATTTTATAATAACATTAGTAATTGAATCCTTCTCTGTTAGTTAATTAATAATAAAGTTTTTAACGTAATTTTTTTTTCTATTTATGTTTTCATGACTCAAAAACAAATTTAAAAAACTTATATTTCCCTCTTCATTAGAAACCCATTTTTCTCCAAAATAATTTTTTAATTAATTGTTTTAACTAATGTTTTTTGTTTCTATACTTTGATTAATATTAATTTCTATAATTTTTATGTTTTTTCAAAACTATATAAAAAGATTATTCATGTCATTTTCAATACGTAAACCGTTTGGAATTTACTAAATATTTTAATAGAATCTTTGGTTTAACATGTACAACATGAACATAAATTACCAACATCCAGACCACTCAATATTTTTATAATTCTATATATTTTATATGGTTTCATTTTATGTAAATTTATTTATAAAAAGTTTCATATTTTTTAGAATTAAAATGTTATTTTAAATGTTCAAATTCTCTTCACTCCAATGAAAAGATCCAAGGAATATTTAAAAATCATTTTCTATACATGATGAAATTCTATGATGTTATAAAAGATTTACAAGGGGTATGATCTAATCATTCCATCCTTTCTATCTCTCTTGATGTTTTTTATATGATGATTTGATTCTTATTTAACTATTTCTTTTTAAATGTGTAATTCCACATTGTAATGATGAAATTTTTATGAAACTTATTTATTTTCCATGATTTATGCTATGATGAAATGTTTGTGAAACCCATTTCATATCATTGGTTATGATATAATAACTGTTTTTTGATCATTTATAACAAAAATATATGATTTATTTGACTAGTAGAGGAAATATCTCCCTCCAATACATTAGTAAATGATTAATATTAATTAATATCATTATGTAAAGGGGATGTTATTCCAAGCCCAAAAGAAATAAAACAGATGATTATCCCAATCCTGGAAAAGGTTACACAATAGGTTATTCTAAGAAACAATATGGTAAACTTGTGGTAATACCCAGACTAACATGCTATGAATGTCTTATTGGATATCCCTAATGTAATAATTTAATTTATTGTCTGTATTCCGAAAATCAGTTTCTTATTTCAGTCTTATTCCTTCATGGAATATATAAACTAATTCCTTTATTATTCATGTATTATGAACTAGAATTATTTATTTCATGCAACTTGTTTTGGATCTATGATATGTAGGGTATGGTTTTTAATTATTAATATCAATTTATCATACCCTTATTAATATATTAATATTATTGGATCAATTATATCTCACTTGTTTACACATACTGATCATCTGTTCTAACCCTTTATAATAGTTTTCTCACCGTTTAATGAAGAATGGATTTATGTATGTTATGTCTATAACGGTCTAGATATGAATACATTGTTGGGAGAATAATTATTTCACATGTGAATAAGTTTTTTTGTAAAAAATTTCCCAATTAAACATTACTTAATTGATTCTA
Organism: Viscum album; assembly: GCA_963277665.1. Taxonomy (NCBI): domain Eukaryota; kingdom Viridiplantae; phylum Streptophyta; class Magnoliopsida; order Santalales; family Viscaceae; genus Viscum; species Viscum album. The sequence continues at coordinate 538,237,131 of OY728130.1, read as the reverse complement.
TCATGGATAATTATGTTACATATTGAACATTTATCCACGAAGAAGTAATATTTGTATATGAAAAGATTGTGTATTTATAGTTTATTATTTAAATTAAATAAAATCTATGACTAAAACTAAATGAGATCACATACATATATTAAATGGGAATATGTGTATGTTTTGGAAATAAATTTAGATCATGATAATTAAAAATATTAAGAAAATAAAACTATTTGATTCAACCAAAATAATTTTATAACTTATTTTATTGTAACATTGACTCCATTATTAAGAGTTTGAATTATTCAAATCCTACCATAGTCAAAAGATATATCAATATCTATTTTATAAACAATATTCATAAATTATGTTTTAATATATTAATAATTGAATTTGAATGAAAATGGAGAGAATTATTCTTAATAATTTTTTTAAAAAAATCCTCTAAGATGAAGTTGAATAATAAGAGTATTTGTGTTATTCTTATCAACAAAGAAAAAATAAAATTGGGAGGTTTTCCAGATACTATGGTCAATAAAATACTTTTTTTTGTTTTGAAGAAATTTGATATTCCCATGTTGTTGGGATAAAATATAACTTAGGTTAATTAAGAAAAGAAAGAAAATATACTGTATTTTTTATACATCAATTGATCATACATAAGATATGATATTGTGAATTCATTACTACATTATGAATATATGGAAATATGAATAATAATATGTCATCCCCCATGATTTTTAATGTTAAGGGAAAGGTTCATCTACACTATTCAGTAGATAAATAATGCTTTAATTCTTATAAAAATCATGAGGAATAAGATGATATCTCGAAATTAGTGGGAGTATAATTTTGTTGATTCTATCGTTTGAATAGATTTTTAGTACGTATAAAATACCTGGTCAGTACTAGGATTATGGGTCTAGGATCATAACACTAAAATTATTCCTATGATAATAAATAAGAATATTTTTTTTGTGGGATAATAACCACAATACATCAGGGATGTATTCCACAAGTGGGTTGAAAATGTCATTAACCAAACCTATTATTATATTGTGACACTATATATTTATATATCTAAAAATTAATCAAAATAGATAATGAGAATGAGAGCTAAATCCGGATATAATTATATAATTGTTCAAAGTATAAATATTAAATTGGAATAAAACAATACCCACACTAATTAAATCATCCTATAAATGTTGAAAACAAACTAATGTGATACTTCTAATTGTTATTACTATTGTTCACACCATTACTGGATACTGTAAATTAATTTTTTGTTTGATCATTGTGTTTATAATTTCTTATGTAGTTTGATGTGAATATTTGAAGACTCTTATGAATTTCTAGTCAAAAAAACCCTGAATTTTATTTCATCCAAGACCATAGAGAAAATAGATGTAAAGAAAGTGAGAATGTCCCCATATAAGGAATATGAGAAGTGGAATCCCTATGATTTTAAACTAATCAATGTAGAGTACATCCATGTATGAATTTTGGTTTTTTCTCCCTTAATGAAACATGTGATGAGATATTATTCCTCTTAACTCAAGTGAAAAAAACTAGTCACTCTATACTTAATTACTCATAATGTTAAATCAGGCATAGAAGGGAAACATATGGTCCATGAATCCCCCAATGTAATGGACCATAGATCTACCTTAAGGAATTCATCATATCTATATAATGATAAGGTATAAACAATTCAATTATAAACCATATTGTGGAAATGGCTGAGAAAAAGATGGTAAATAACATCTTTAGCAATTAATGTGATGAAGACTTTGAATTTTCATGTTCTCCTTTGATGAAGTCCATGTATAAAAGAATTTACATGTCAGTAACTTTTATATATAGATATATCAAAATAAGGAAGGAACATATGACCCAATAGAATGATATAAAATCAATTTGGATACTGATCTAGAATAAAAAATATTTATATAAATATTTCCCAATAAATTTTATGTGTAATTAAATATAATAAATTTAGAGCACAATTCAATATTAACATGTTTTCAAAATGAATGTATCAATATGATTCAAGATATAGAGTAAGATAATAAAAACATGATGAAATAATCCATGAATTTGAATATGTAATATTGTTTTAAGTGTAAATGTTGAGGCAATGAATAGTTTTTTTAAACAACATTACAATTTTCTGAATGAAGAGAAAAAAATTAGAGTTATAAAGATAATGAAATGTGAAACTATTTTAAAGAAAAAAATTATAAGAGGATGAGAGATGTATCATCGATAAAAAATTCTTGGAGAATGAAATTAAAATAAATAATTATGAATTATGTCTTTCCAAGTATTCATAATAAGTTAGGAGGAATTTGTCTTCCATACAAACAAGGAAGGATAATTTTATAGGGATTACCCTCTCTAGTGGAAAGAAAAATCTCTGAATATTCATTAATTAACTTATTTCATATTTACAAGGAAAGACTCCATCCAAAATAACATCCATTAGATTATGCTTATCACTGAATGTTGTTCTGAGGGAATACAAAAAAGTTTATAATCGTGGATGAATGAAATTATTATTAAAACAAATATTATTCATGTTGTAGATGGTATCAATTCATAGAGAAGTTAATCAACAATATATGTCTAACCAGCTAATGATGACACTAAAAACCTAAATCTAAGAGTTATAAATAATATAGATAAAAAATAGATCAATGTTGTAATCCAAGGTTAATTATTTATTGTTTTGTCTATAATTTGTTTTGGAAATTTGTGTTTGGACAAATAGAATAATATATCGAAGTAAGAATGAAATATAGATCCCAAATCAAGGGGGAAATGATAAGTTGATTCAAAACTCAGAAAGGATGGACAATGATATGCATAAATAAAAAATATGTGAAACTATTTGAGTTTTCTATAATGTTTTTATTTCCAGTGGTTACATAGAAGAGGATTGACATTATAAATTAATAAAACACACAATTGTATAAAAAGATAATTAAATCCCCTAGAATCTTTAAAAAGGATATAATCCACCTATATATTATATCATAAAAAATTGATAAAAGGTAAATTAATGTGATGTTTTTTTCGGAAGACTAGTGATTTATACTTATCTGTTACGAAGAAAATATGCATTTTTCAAAAAAACAATGACAAAAAATAAAAAAAAAACCAAATTAATGAAAAAGTACTTCTTTTTTATGATGAAACATCATTTATTTTTGAAAATAATATGTATATGTTAGTGTAAATGGTTACAATAAAAATTATGATGTAGGAATATTCCATGATAAAAATTAAGGGACTTAATTATTAAAGGAAAAAAACAAATACAAGGAAAAGTTCCAAACAATATTTTATAACTCAAAATGAATGTATAGTAATTTCTTTTTCTAATCATGCAAAATATAAGTGAATGGAAGATTTAAAATAAAAAACATGTTCAAAAATGAAAAATTTCCTCAGGAAGAATGATCAAGACTTCATGTGACTTTATCAATATATAGCACACTTTGATTTTAGGGGTAATTGTTAGGGAGATAAAACATATCAATACTCAACTTAAATGACATTATAAATATTATTCCATCCCAAAATGTAACATTGAATAAATTGATGAAATAACTATGTTATACAAGTTCTTTTATTGAACATGTTGAAAAGATGGCCCCAAACAAGGAAATAATAATGGTTCTCATTCTTACCATATAAAATTCATATTATGAGAATATTTTTACGAGAATAAATTGTCCTTCCAAAATTAGAGATAAATTATAAATGAAAAAAAAAGTTTAGATAAAATTCTCAATCCTACTACATAACTTGATGAACAAGGAGGTCCATTAAATTCCTTAAATATTTTATTTTATTTTATTCAAAAGATATGGGTAATCAAATTTAATTTTGGTTCTCAAATATAGATATAATGAAATGATGTAATCCTGAATAAATATTCCAAATATGAATAAATAAATATTTTTTATAATTTTTTAAATGGTATTATAAATAATATATGGAGAAAATTTCAAAAATACTGAAGGACAAAATGATATAACATCTAAATAGAAAATTAATATAATTACCCATGTGGGAATAAAGGAAATACATGATATCATAAATAGAAATTAAAGAAGTAAATCCTTACTGATGAAGACATATGTAAATTCTCTATATTATTGTAATATTAAAAACTACAATAACATACTTCATTAATGAAGAAATTGATCAAGATGAAGTTGACTATAATATAATATATTTATCAGAGTGTATCATGAGAATCTTTTGACGTTTATGAAATATATACATATAGAATTTGTGGAATTTAATTTAATTTTTTTAAAAACTATGAATATATATTCATTCATCCCCATTTCTAAATAAATTGGTTATGAATTTAAAAGGTATAATTTTTTTAACAAATGATATAAATTTGATGACACGTGATGTGTTCTTCGGATTTTGGAAATAAAAACTTGCTAGATTTAGAATATTTTTAAATAAATGTGTTGAGTTAGGGAATTAAATTTATTTTAAAATGATTTATAATATTTGAAAAAAATTGATATCAATAGTTTGTATCATCCTTGATACATGTTATCAGACCATGAGGAATAATATTGTAAAATATAAAATTATGAATTATACATTATTTGTTGTAAACAAATACGATTTCAAAATCAAAACCCTATTTTTTTCTACACTGTTCATTGTTAATTTCGGCCTTGAGTGGAATGATATTTATAAAATTTATTCTAGATTATGGGATTCCTTCCACACTTATATGAATTTTAATCACTTTAAATCAGAGAAAGAGAAATGGAAATGAATTTTTTTAACAACAAATATAAATGGGGAGATTGATGAATTAACTTTTTTGTTATATTTTTTGAATTGTTTTTTCAATATATAATGAAGATAAATATCATCAGATGTAATTAAGGTACCATGCTTCTTGTTTAAATGAATATCCATCCAATACAATTTTTTTATTTTTAATAAATCCAGATCGAGTTAATGTGGGAACCAAACATTCCAAATTTCAATTACACCAAAACAAAAATATTCCACCAAAGTGTGGCTTTTTGTTGTGACTCTGAGGCTCTAAAATTTTCAATGATGCTTGGATGTGAGGAAAGATACTATGGGACTCAATAAGATCCATTATATTCTCTATAAATACTGATAATGGTGTGAGTAACTATCAATATTACTATAGAATGGAATGAGGATACTTAATTAAATTTCATATACCAAAATAGTGAAATCATATTTGATTTATATAGAGTAAATAATCCCATGAATCATTCATATTATATAATGTATATAAATATTTATATTTCATATTATTTTTTTCCTTTTTTATTTTGTTTGTGATTATAGAATATTTCATTGATGATTTTTTACATTATTCTATCATTTTTTGACAGAACTTGTTTGTAAAGAGATTGAAGATCTTAATTGGAAAACAAATACGAGATATTGTTGGGGGAAGAGATGATAATATTTCCAAAAGTGTTATATAAGTTGACAATTACAATTAATTTTTCTATTATATTGGATTATAGTTTGTTATATATGAAGCTGAGTTAGAAAAAATATGACGCCTTTTTATTAAAATCACGAAAACTAGCTAAGGTCATGTACTAGAAAAGCATCATCTATTTGATATTCATAAGAATCATCTCTTGATGTGTTTTCATGAAGTCATTATATAATATCCTAAATTATTAAAAATTAAATTAAATTTGTTGCTAAAAAATGGTTTATTATATAATGATGTTATAGAAAACCCATGCACTAATTTTGTTATTCTAAACCATTATATGTTATATCATGTTGGAACTAACAGGATGTTAAGTATCACAATAGTAAGTAATATTACCATTTTACAGTAACCATTATGATTCATATATATTAAGGGTTATGATAAAATACAATTGAAATAGAAGAAATAATGGATGGACCTAACAAAAGGAATCATACCCTAAAAAGTACATTAATCCGAGCTTCTATGGGAGATTAAATCATTAAGATTTTCCAAAGATTAATATTAATCTACGACTCAATAACTAAATCACGAGGAATACATTTTACATGATAATATTAATCATATTGAGTTCATGGACCAAACTATGTTGGTCGAATAACTTGAAGAAATTATTACTGGGATATATCTCAACCATTTGGTGTATGCCAGTGCTTTATAAGGATATCTATCTAGATCATAGTAATATGATTTTTTATATCTTCCATGTTAACAAAAACTGGTATTATTTTTCACTTTTTATAAATACTTTATAAAATATTATTTATTAATTTTGATAAAAAATGGATTTTTACATGAGATATCCAAATTGTATTTTTTTGTAACATATTATCTCAATTAAGACAATATGCTAAAAATTTCATGAATTTTGTAAATATTGTTTTTCAATAAAATTTATTTTCAATTAATTTTATTTTTATTAAATTATTATTTTCAAATAATATTTATATAACTATTAGTCATATATAAAATTTCTATATGTTCATTGCAATTTTTATATAGGCCACAATGTTATTAATATCATAAAAATTAGTGTTTCTTAGTAAATAATGATTTTATAATTAATGTTTAGCTTTATCATATTGATGAAATTAACTTGATTAAATAAACACTATTTCGGATATTATAATTTTGAAATAATCCATTGGATATTTTTTTTTAATTTTTTGAGATATTGAATGTTTGGGTAAATATAAAATATTTCATACATATACAGTTCAAATTAAGAAATAATTATAGCTTAATAGTGATATAATAAGTTTAATAATGGGTATCTATGACCAAAATAATGATTTTATTTTATTATAATTTTCCATTATGTTATTTGATAGATTTTATAACACCTGAATGAATCCACCAAATTGTGTATTGTGTTTTAATATTTTTTAAATTAATTTTATATGAAGAAAGCTCACATTGACAACAGTAGGTATATTATTGTAATAAACTTTCAATGTATAATATTAAAATAATAATAAAAACACATCTTTGGTAGAAACTGTTGGAAAAACCATGGGATTGTTTTTGTTTTAGATTATTTTTTCCTATTGATTCCAAAAAAATTGTTTACAAACTAATAAATAATTTCCCTCCATTTTTCGACAAAAACGTACCCAACCTTCATTTCCCCATCTCTCAAAAACTAGAGATTATGATATTACTCATTACATCCCTCTCAATATTTTCTCATGATCATAAGAATATTCTACCAAAATTTTAGAAGTACCCTCCCAGGCTAAGTGATCTTCTAATTTTCCTCTTTATTTAAGAACATTCTTTGTATCATTCCTTTATATTTCCCAATTTTCATGTTGTAAAATTATTTCAAACAACCATTTTCACATGGTAATTTTTCATAGTTATATATAGACTATCATTTACTATCATTAAACAATTATATGAATATTTATGTACACCCATTGTGCTTCTGAAACTGTCCTATAATTTTCTAAACCAAACATTTGTATAATGAATACCAATCGGCATTTATACTCGAAGGTATTCACAAAGATTTATATATCCTTACATTATTGGGTACATAAAACTATTTAAACCAAACTCATTAATAGTCATGTTAAATTATATGAATGATTCTATTATGATGTATGATCTCTCTGGAAGACAAATTCATGTGCAAGAAATGAATGTGATGGGTTGACCTGAAATTATATTTCCATATAATGCATTGTATAATAAATTAAAATCATGATATACCATTTATTGTTCATGTGAGGTTACACTCTGAACACTATGATTTTATTTTTTAATTTTCATCCTTGACTTATTCTTATAATATTATGATTTATGTGATTTTCACATACATATGTTTCGAAGGTGCTTTAATATTATATCTTTATTCAATTTTAATGTTTATTATTTTCATAAATTTGATATGAAATTAACATTCCTAATTAATATCAATTTTTAATTTCATCATGGTATGATTGTTTTTAGAATTATACCTCACAACATCCTTTCTTGCATCCCCAGGTTATCCGGTGTAGAATTTGAAGATCCATAGATTAAAAGATCATTTTAGCGGTCTTAAAGTAATTTATTTGTATCCAAGAATCATGTTAATGAGATATATACCTAATTTTACCATTAAAATTGGACTGATGGTCTTTTTGAATTATATTAAGTGCATCTTTATATACTGAATCGTGAAGTAAGGGGAATTAAATAAATAAGTTTTCATTGTTGGTATTAGTGGAAAGTATAGTTATTTTATAGGGATTAGAAACAAAAAAACATTAGTGAAAGCCTCTGTAATAATACTATAAATAGGATAAAAAACCATAATTTTAGTACTGTATAGATTTATGGATCTCAAATCAACCAAATACCTATCTGGATACTACACGTTAATGATAAATTGACACAATTTTACATAGGGTTAATGACCCCAAAAAAGAAAGAATTTGGATTGAATCGATCATTAAACGATGCAATCTAGAGTGGACTTGATGAACATGAACTATGAAACTAAAGGGGGTATGATTTGTTAAATTCACAATATCTATACGATCAATTTTGAAGGAAAAAATACCCATGAAATTTTAAGTTATTAAATAAATTATTGATAAAAATGATTGAATTGTAGAAGTTTATAGGTTAGTGAATACATATCACTGATGATTTATCATTTTACTATTAATGGTATTCCATTTATGTGTTTAATATTAAAAGTATTTTCATCAATAATTTTCTAAATTTATTAGACGATGGCCGGAAAAAGAATAACTGGGTCAACAACCAATTTGTGGGGAAATTTAACGATTTCCCAAATTAGATTCCCAAAATAATTTGAGTAACAATTCTGAATATCATGATGAAACATTATCTATTAAATAACAGTTTGAATTGAAAATAAAATGAGGATGAATTACCATACCCTCTTAACAATGATAAGGTTGAAATTTAGATATTTATGAGACAAATGCCTGTAATTTTTAGTGGATCTCTTAAATCCATAAACACAGAAAAATTGATCAAATATATATATTGTATCTTGTATATTCAAAATTCATATAAAATTAAATGTTTTTCTTTTCTATTTATCATATGAATCAAGTTGTTTCTTAATTTTGGAAAAAAATCAAAAATAAGATGCCCGATGGGGAGATCTAAAAGATAGAGTGGAAATAATTATGAAAAATATATATTTTTTATATATTATTTCATCACACTACCAACTAAAAAAAGATCTGTATTTCCTTTGACTCCTACAAAATGATGAAATATCATTTAGGGTGTACAAGGGTAATGTCAGAAGACATTCATGATACACATCCATTGTTTTTATTTCACTTGATTATAATTTTGATAACTTCTTTGGTGTTCTAAATATATGTACACACAAATCATTCGGGATTGAAGACAATGATAGCTAAAAAAAATTGTCTAATGTGACCTTAAATTCATAATATATATTGTTTAATATAATATTTCTCCTAGTTCTAAATATATAAGGAGTATAATGGTTTCAATTATGGTACAACAATGTAGTGATGTTATGGGGAAATGAGATTCCAACTCCTTGCTTGTGAAAATATGGTAAAAAGAATCCATGAAATTTCCAGATGGGGAGAGGAATATTTATAATTTGTGGGGCGGAAGGGAACCCTTATAATGAATTCCAACAAGGGAAACAATAATTATAATGGTTTAAATGAATGGTCTAGTTTACCATCAACCAATTGAAAAATGATTCAAATTCAATGAATACAAAAACTATTTTTATCAATGAACTAAACTAAGGGTTGTCAACAATAACTGATGAAAAACCCACCAAGGATTAAAGATCATGGGAAACCTTATTTCATCCCAACTACAATGGTGTATTAGTAAAACAAAGTCGATTTTTTATACAAGTTATTTAATCAATAATAGTGAATATACAATTTCATTCTAGTTATACATATTCTTTAATTTCACAGATGTTTTGATGAACTATTCAAACAACACCTGATAACATGGATGTAGATTTATCAGTAAAGGTACCAAATTGGTCAATTATTATTTTCCAGGTGTATAAAAAAATATTCTTTCTTCTCATGAAAAATCATATTGATTTTTAAACTGAACTCTTCTTTGTTAAAAACTAGTCAAAAAACCTATGAAGATCATTTTAAACCAAAGATGATAATAAAAAACTACTAAATGAACCTTTTAAAAAATAAAGTAATTTTTCCATTTTAAAATCATGAAATCATGAAATTTATTTTTTTCATTAACAAAAAACACATTTTTTAAATACTAATCTACTTTCTCATGAAATTTTCATTACTACCGAAAATGTTTCATAAAATAATTTATAATAAAACATAATGAACAAAATCAAAAAAATGAGGGTTTCTTAGACAGGTTGAGAACCCATGATAAAAAATATCATCAAAATGAAAATTACATTTTGGAAACATCCTTAGGGTATCGATTTCTCCCTGAATAAAAATATTCTAAAAAAACATGTTTTCATTTAATAAAATATATTTTTGATATTTAACATCAGTTTTCTTTGATCAAAGTAATCACCAAAACCATTGAAAAACTATAAAAAATTGTGAAGAGAATAAAAAAACCTTACGGGACATAAAAATTATTCAATAAATTAATCAATCCATCCGATGAACATGATACCATAAAATAGATTATTCAAAAAACATGATAGTATTTGAGATCAAATAATTGTTAAAATACAACTAAAATAAGTGTTGGACTCACCTATTTTGATAATCCCAAATCATGTTTAAATATTGATCATGATACATTAAGTCAGTTACTAATCCTTTAATCTAAATTTATAATTATATTATTCTGATCAATGTATACTCTTAAGTCTCATGACTTTTCTGCATCAGCTTACAGTTTATACTTATCAAAATATAAGTTCACTGTTAAAGGATACTGGAAAGAGATTTATGTTCATAGTCACCGTTATAGATCATTGTCACTCTACGTCACTGATTCTAGAAGATCACCGTTGAAAATTTATAGTTACTGTCACAAGTCTACTGATGATATGCTTATCAAAGCTCAGAGACAAAGAGTTACTGTCACAAGGTCACTACTGTGACAAGGATTCTGTTAGAAGTTCACTGTCAGAATATTTCTCCAGCCTTCTGTTGAGAACTTCACTGTTCAAGTATGCAGTTGGAAAGGTTACCGTTTAAGTAGTCAGATGTTACAGAACTATCGAATATAATCTTACTGTCAAAGGTCTACAATTGAGCCTACCGATGGAGTTCACTGATAAGGACCAACTGTTTCAAAGAGTAAACAGCTACCGTTACAACGAGTAAACAACTACCGTTACAAGACATCCACTAAGCACAAAGTTCACCATTACAAGCCTATAGTCAATGATCCTACTGATGAAGTTCACAGTTGAATAGTCCACCGATGAAGTCCATAGTTGGAAAGACCATAGTTGAAGTCTACCATGTGACATGAATCTACTACCAGTCAAATGATATTCTATTCTTTCCTTTACCAATTTTATAAATATTACTATAATGGTCATGTCTAGACAAATTAATGCACCTGACCTTATTTAATGTTATTTTCAAGGATATTAGGAGATAGTAAGATGTACGAGGAATACCACACATGGTTAAAACATTTCTCTTATTGGACTCTACTGAACAACAAAACACATATAACAAGAGACTATATAAAAGATACACGAGAGACACAAAATCAGAACCAGAATACCAAAAGGAAGCAGAGAACACTCGAAAACTCATTCAGAAGAACATAGAGCCTCATGAAGATCTATTGAAAGAATCTTCTTCAATCTATCATGGTGTACTGCAAAGAGCTTAACATCCAAAAAGCTTATCATCGCTACATCTGGAAGTCATAACCTGAAAGTTCTGACACTCTATTTTGGAGTCAACTTGCAGAGAAGGACCAAAACTTCATCTCATTCATTCCAACAAGTCTACAGCTGATCTGCCAACACTACAGAGAATTATAAACTCATCCGCACTATCTTTATCTCTACTGTGTTTAAATACTTTACATTTGTGAGCAGTGTGTATGTGTTACACACACTGACTGTTGTACTTGAACTGAGGGATACTGAAAATCCCCATTCTCAAGTCTCTTTATTTTTGTTTCACATGTATTACTATGGAAGAATCCTTGTGTGGCTTGGAAGTTTATTTTCCCATGTAGAACTATGGTAGAGGTTTCAAAACCTAGACAGTTTGTGAATGTTGTTGTAAAGCCCGATATAGGCTGTGTATAACGTTTAATATAATCTCTTGGTGGAAGGTGATCACCAAGTGGAGAGGACTGGGTCTTTTCTTAAGACTGAACCTCTTGTTTAAATTGTTTTGTTCCCTTTTCATTACTCTGTTTTACATCTATCCGTTGTGCTTATATTACAAAAAACATAAATCTGTTTTTACATTCAATCTGATATTTAGTTCTGGTTAGTTTGTATATCTGAGTTGTTTAGTAAACTTGTTTCAAAAGTGGAAGCAGTTCTCATACTAACTCTACTCAGGAGTAATCAGCCTTTGAGAAACCTGTTGAAGAATTAGTCACTTATATCTCTACTACCTTAATTAACTGGGTCGTTTTAATTTAGGGAACTTTAAGGCTAAAAGTTTTTAACAGAAATTTTAAATTGGAACTCAATTCACCCCCCTCTTGAGTATCAACTCCGACCAACATTTGGTATCAGAGGTAACATTGTTATTTATAAAATGGTTTTCAAACCCTCTGTTTTTCAAACTGTGATATTAGTTTTATCTTAAAGATCTTAAATTTCTGTTAGTTCTAAATTTTATCTCTTTAATATATTTTCTAAAATCTAGTTACAGAAAATATAATAGAATGTTCTTCTGCTAACATGCCACCTTTATTTAATGGTGTGAATTATGATCAATGGAAAATCAAAATGAAAATTCATTTGGAAAGTATTGGTTTTGATATTTGGTTTGCTATATAATCAGAATATAAAATCCCCAAAACTTCTAGATCTACCTGGGATGATGCTACAATGTCTGACTACAAAAATAACTGCAAAGCTATGAATACCCTTTACTGCTATTTAGGAGATGAAGAATTTAACCGAATTTCTGCATGTAAAACAGCTCATGAAATATGGGACACTTTGGCTGTTTCTCATGAAGGAACAACCAACATGAAGGAAATGAGATTAAATACTTATACTGTTAAATATGATAATTTTAGGATGAGACCTGATGAACCTATTTCTGATATGTATATTAGGTTTAATGAGATTATCAACACCACGAGTTCACTAGGAAAAGCTGTTCCAGAAAAGGAGAAGATCATGAGAATATTGAGATGTTTGCCTGACAGATGGAGAGGCACTTCTATGTCTATCCAAGAGTCATGTGACATCGACAAGCTACCTGTTAAGGAGTTGATCAGTAAAATAATGATGTATAAAGAGGAACTGAAGGTGAAAAAAGAAGAAGATGATGAACCCATGCAGAAATCTGTGGCATTCAAGTCTACTTCTTCAAAGAGAAAAGACAAGGAGAAAATACATGTACCTATTGAAAGTTCAGCTAGTGAAAATTCAGATTCAGACAGTGATGAAGAAATCACTCAAATACTCAGGAGATTTAAGAAGTTCTATAGGAAGAAGAAGTTTTTCAGAAAACCAAACTACAAGGGTAAGTATGATCAACAGGGTAAGTGGAAGAAGGATTGGAAGAAATCCGACAAGGAAGATGATATCGTCTTCTATGAATTCAAGAGGAAAGGACACATCAAGGCTGCCTTTCCAAAGATAAAATTCAAGAAGAAATATGATTATAAGGACAAGAAGTATAAGAAAGCCATGAAAGCAACCTGGAGTTCTTCATAAGACAACATAAGTGAATCAGAAGCCACTGATTATGAAAAGACTCATGCCAACTTGTGCTTCAGGACTAACGTATCTGAGGTACCTGTTTCCCCTTTTCTAAATGATTATTATTCTGGAAATAATAGTGATTCAGAAAATGATGAAAATATGTCTAAGGATGAACTATTTGAATATTGAAATATACTAGAAGATACCTGCAATGAACTGAAAGATAAATATAAATATTTAATGAAACAACATGCCTTGACTAGAAATATTAAAACAAATCTAAGTGTAGAAAAAAAAGAATGCTCAATTGTTGAAAGAGAACACTCAACTCAATTTATATAATGAAAAATCATGAAATTATATTGATAAGTTCACTTATTGTAGGGATACCTTGACATAGTTTCTAGGAAAACATATTGCACCAAAATATACAACTGGTCTAGGATATCAGCCTGGACAGAGACAAATTAGAAAAACCAAATTTGTTCTAAAATCTGGGCAGTTCACTGCTAATTCTGGATCATCTTTTGATAAACAATTCACTAAAGGACCGAAAAAATTAATTATGTCTCAAAATATGTTTGTTTATTTTAGAAAACCTATAAAGAAAATATGGGTTCCCAAAGTTTTATTGGATAACCTTTCTGGATACAAGAATATCTGGGTACCAAAATTATCCTATGTTTAATATGTTTTGCAGGGAAGTTTCTTAAGGAGTTCCTGTAAGACCCTATGGTATGTGGATAGTGGATGTTCAAGACATATGACAGGAGACTGTTCATTCTTCAAGAGTCTAATTAATTTTGATGGTGGGCATGTCACCTTTGGTGACAATGCAAAAGGAAAAATCATCGGCTTAGGCCAGATTGGTATCCCTGATACAATATTAATTTCTAAAGTACTTTTTGTTTATGGATTAAAATATAATTTACATAGTATATCTCAATTATATGATTATGGACTTAATGTTAAATTTGATAATTATTCATGCAATTTTTTTAATTCAAAAAATGATTTAGTTTTCACTGCATATAGGAATGAGAATGTACATGCTGTTGATTTAAACTCCTTATCCAAACAAAATGCTTCCTCCTTAAATGATTTTCATAAAGAGTCTTGGTTGTAGAATAGAAGATTAACACACTGTAATGTGCACTCACATAGGAAGTTATCGAAAAATTTTTTAGTTAGAGACCTACCTAAATTGGAATTCCGAAATGATAAATTGTGTAATCCCTGTCAAAAGGGGAAACAACACAAAGTTTCTTTCAAACCAAATAAAGAAGTTTCAACTTCTCAAACACTTGAGTTGGTTCACATGGATTTGTTTGGACCATCAAGAGTTTCTAGTCTAAATGGGAAGCACTATGTTTATGTCCTTGTATATGACTTTTCTAGGTATACTTGGGTATACTTTCTATCCCACAAAAGTGAAGAATATTCCTACTTTGTCAAATATTCCAAGTTTGTAGAAAACATTAGTAGACTTATGATTAAAACCCTAAGAAGTGATCATGGCCATGAGTTTGAGAATCATGAGTTTGAATCCTACTGCTCACATAATGGCTATAGTCACAACTTTTCAGCCCCTAGGACACCTCAACAAAATGGAGTTGTAGAAAGAAGAAATAGTACCCTTCAAGAAATTGAAAAAACTATGCTTAATGAGTATGACTTACCTATTTATTTTTGGTCTGATGCTGTAAATACATCCTGTTATGTTATCAATAGAGTTTTAGTTAGACCTATTCTAAAAAGGACCCCTTATGAACTATGGAATAATAGGAAGCCTAAGGTTAATTATTTTGGAGTATTTGGTTGCAAAGTATTTATTCTTAATACTAAAGATAATCTTGACAAATTTGCTCCCAAAAGTGATGAAGGAATTTTTCTTGGTTATTCTGTTTCAAGTAAAGCCTATAGAGTGTTCAATAAGAAAAAAAAATGTGTGAATGAAGCAGTTCATATCAAATTCGATGAGACTGATCCGCATGATCCTAAAACCTCTCTTTGAAATATTGAGGAAGATTTGTCAAATATGAACCTTAATGATAAGGATAGTGAATCCCCTGTAGAAGTATCATGTTCTGGAAATTTTCCAGAATCTGCTCCGACCGATTCTAAACCAACAGACAACTATGAAGAATCTAGATCAACCCTTCCTAGAGGTACTAGGACTCTTAAGAATCATCCTATAGATTCTGTTGTAGGTGATTTAAATAGAGGAGCACAAACTAGAGCTTCTCTAAGAAACCAGGTTGAACATCAAGCTTTTCTTTCCCAGCTTGAACCCAAAAATATTAATGATGCAATCAATGACGAATTTTGGGTAATGGCTATGAAAGAAGAACTAAATCAGTTCGAAAGAATAAAATTTTGGGAATTAGTGGAAAGACCCAAGAACAATTTAACAATAGGCACTAAATGGGTTTTTAGAAACAAAGTTGATGAGTCAAGAAATATAGTGTAAAATAAGGCCAGGTTAGTTGCACAAGGATATAGTCGAGAGGAAGGAATAGACTATGAGGAGACCTTTTCACCTGTAGATAGATTAGAAGCTATTAGGATACTACTTGCCTATGCAGCTCATCTGAATTTAAAACTTCATCAAATGGATGTCAATAGTTCTTTTCTAAATGGATATATAGTTGAGGATGTGTTTGTTGAACAACCTCCTGGTTTTACAAATCCCTATTTTTCGTATCATGTTTTTAAACTATCTATAACTTTATATGGCTTAAAACAAGCTCCAAGAGCATGGTTTGATAGGCTCATCTCTTTTCTTATTTCAAAAGGATTTTCCAAAGGGATATATGATCCTACTCTTTTCATTAAATGTATTTATAAAGATGTTTTGATAGTAATAATTTATGTGGATGATATTATTTTTGGATCTTCTAAAAATTCATTATGTTTTGATTTTTAAAAAATGATGCAAAATGAGTTTGAAATGAGTTCAATGGGAGAACTAAAATTTTTCCTTGGATATCATTTCTTTCAAAATAAAAATGGCATTGTTGTAAATCAAAGTAAATATATTAAGGATCTTCTAAAACGTTTTTCTTTGGATGGTAGTAAAGGTAGTGACACTCCTATGAGTACCACTTGTAAGTTGGATGCTGATGAAGTTGGAGAACTAGTGGATCAAACCAACTACAGAGGTATGATATGGAGTCTACTCTATCTTATAGCTAGTAGACCTGACATAATGAATAGTGTATGCATGTGTGCTCGCTTTGAAGAAAATCCAAAAGAATATCATTTAACTGTTGTAAAAATAATTTTTAAATATCTCAAACATACTCCTAACTAAAGATTATTTTATCCAAAAAGACAATCGTTTGATTTGTTGAGTTATTATAATTCTGATTTTCTGGTTGCAAGTTAGATAGAAAAAGCACCTCTGGGACATGTCACATTTTAGGAAAGTCACTAGTATCTTGGTGTTGTAAGAAGTAGAATTCTGTTGCATTGTCTACTGCAGAAGCTGAGTACATAGCTGCTGGTAGTTGTTGTGCTCAAATTCTGAGGATGAAACACACTTTACTAGACTATGGATATTAGTTCAAACATTTCCTTATAAAGTGTGACAATTCAAGTGCTATTAACATTTCCAAAAATCATGTATCTCATGCTAGGACAAAGCATATTGATGTGAGACATCACTTTTTGAGGGATCATTATTAAAAGGGTGATATCAATCTTGAATTAATTGGCACTGAACATCAATGAACTGATATATTCACAAAGCCTTTTAATTATGAGAGGTTAAATTACATCAAACATGAGTTAGGTTTGATTAATCTCCTCACAGGCGAACCTTATAGCTAGACCTCACAGTCGAACCTGACAGCTAGACCTCATAGTCGAACCTCACAGCTAGACCTCACAGTTAAACCTCACAGCTAGACCTCACAGTCGAACCTCATAGTCAAACCTCACAGTTGGACCTCACATTCAAACCTCACAGTTGGACCTCACTGATATACCTCACCGTTACACCTCACCGATGTACCTCACTGGTACATCTCACTGTTGGATACCTCACTGTTTTTTTGTGAGAATTCGAACCTTTTTTATTCATATTTATTATTTCCATTTTATTTTTTTAAATCCCTAAATGATAAAATCAAAGGCAATGAACATATCTCAATCCACCTTCCTCTCTCAATCGCGAACCTTGCTCTCGAAATTCCTAAACCCTAACCCTTCACCTAATCCCTCAATCCTCTGTTAATATTTATGGCTAGAACAAAGAGACCCCCGACTATCCATGAGGATGTGCCAAGACCAAAGAGGACTCGAGCCGAATCTAGTGGCACTAGTAATACTCCAATGGGACCTGTCAACCCGCATCTGACCAAGAGACAAATCTTTGCTGAGAAGGAGTTAAGTGAAGAATGGATACTGTTGAGAAAGTCATTAGTACTGAAAGTACTAGATTCCCTTGGATGGACCGAATGCTTTGCCAAAAACAATGGACCTTACTACCCGAAGCTTGAGAAAAAATTCTATGAATATCTGATGTTCGAAGAAGAATAGGATGTGCATAAGCTAATGTCCATAGTCAATTTCCATGAAGTTAGTTTCTTGTTTTCTGAGTGGGCTGCATATTTGAGAGTTCCTCATGAAAGAATATTTGATTACTACTCTGGAGTAGCTCCTCCAGACAGTGCTATTTTTGAGTATGAAAAATCTCTAGAAAAACTGACAAGAGATGTAAAATCAAGAAGGATCATTGCAGCTAAGATGAATGGAGAAGACATGCTCTTATTCAAATTCATTCACCATGTACTTAGTTTGAGGAGAGGGGACTTTGCTGTACAGAAGTACCAGGACATATTCCTGATGTACTTACTGAAGCATGGAAAAAAAGATAACCTATGTAGGTTACTGATTGCACAATTGGAGGATATGACTAAGGCAAGTTCAAAGTCCAGTGCCTTATTCTATGCCAAGCTTATTTCAGTTATGCTAAAGGTAAAGGGTGTGGATGGAAATCAAGAAGAAATGATAGTGGCCAAGAATAGTGTCTGTATCTCCAAGGTGATTTTCAAGTTCACGAAAATTAGCTGGAATCCTTGGAAGAAGGCGTGGGTGAATTATGAAGGAAATGTGTATGAACAGTGTGACCCTACTACTCACCCATCTAGGCCAAAAGACAAGAGTGATCCAGGCCTGAAGCCTGATGAGCCAGAACTGGTTTATTCTGATGAGGAGGAGGGTGAAGGAGTTGTGGACCCTCAAAGAGAGAACACCCCTGTTGATGATGGGAGTGATCCTGATTTACCTCATAGTTCTGTAAGGACAGTAGCGTTTGGAGGTGCTATCCCTCCAAAAGAAGTACCAATAAGAGAGACTGTACTAAATAAAAGTAACACTGAGACCACTGAAGAAGAAGAAGAAGCATATCAGAATATTGTCAAGGACACTTCTAAAGAGGATGAGGCAGAGGAACCTTTTGATAAGGATAAAGGAAAAGAGGCTGTTTCTGAAGCTAATGATGAGAACAATGAAGAAGAAGAGCTCAGTTAGAGCCCTCTGATAGATAATATAGACAATATAGTGTCTGATCAGGAAGCAGGAGTGGCATATAATTCCATTGATGAGGGAGTCATTGATGACTCAGAAAAGGATAAGACTCACCCTACTGTTGAACTAATAGACCAAATGGTTGTTGAATCTACTGAAGTTGTAGAGGAAGTTGTTGAGTTACCTAGTGTAGAACAGTTAGAGGAGATTCCTCAGGAGAATTCTCTAAGTGAGGGGGAGCATCTTGGTTCAGTTTCTGTGCTGTATGACATCGAAGGTTGGTCATCAGATCCAGGATACATGGTACTTGGACTCAACTATGGAGATTCTGATGCGGAAGACCAGCCCCAAAGGGATTCAGTTATCCTACCTATTGTGCCTGAAAATTTGGCAACCAAAGAGGACCTTGAGTCATTAAAGGATGAAATGAAAGAAGCACTGAGAGAATCAGTGGCAGATTTGTAGAAAATCCTGGTTGAAGAGATGAGGAGTGTGGAGAAATCCCTGGAGCTATCTTTGGGATGTGCTGTGTCTATTCCAGTGAAGGAAATGATGGATGAAGATAAAGTATTCCATACTCAAATTGAGAGCTGGACAAGAGTTGTGGTTGCTCTAAGACAATCGATTGCTTCATTGACTGCCATGAACATCTCTCAAACCCAAGTGAATGCTGAGATTAGATATATCAAAGAAGTAGTCATGCCGTTTGTGGAAGTATTTGAGGCTTTTAAGACAGCAGTAAAAGATCATTTGAATAGTTATGATTCACTTGTTCAGAAGGTGGTTAGTAATTTGACTTAGTCTTTCAAAGAGATAATAGCCTTCTCGGTAAAACCCCTTCCCTTATCCAGTTACTCTGTGAACTTTGACCAAATCAGGATTGTGATCTAGGAAGAGTTTGCTAAGGCCAGTACCAGTGGCACCTCAGATTCTCATATACTTGCTACCAATAGGAAAGTCAGTAGTTTTGTTCGTGATCACCTGCGGGCAACAACTTCTTCTCAAAAGTTAATTAAGAATAAGGTAGATTCTTACTTTGACAAGGTCTATACCACGCATCAAATGTCCAACCACTTCAAGATCTTTATTGATAATATGAAGTTGCCTCTAGTGACTCAGGAAAGTTAGGGAGTAGGTCAGCAATCTGAGAGATTTGACCCCATATTTGGATAAGTTTTTGGATAATAAAGATGATTTCTTATCTGCTATGGAAATAGGAGGAAGCATTATTATGGATTTTAGAAACCTTATTCTACCCTTTCTCCATGTGGACTCTACCCCTGTCATCATCCCTCCTGTCTTACCTTCATCTCAACCCAGTGGCTCTTCTACAATGTCCCCTACTAAAGCTTTCAGAAGCCTTAATCCACTAATACCTCAACGAGATACCCATTACAGACCCACAGGATCTTCTGTTACTGCCCCTACAGTCATTCCTAGAGCCATTCCTAAACCTGTTGATCCACCAGCTCATCCTCCCTCTTCTTCCTCCAAAGAGAAAGATCCCTTACCTGAGGCTAATATGGATTGAGTCTATTTCTGTCTTTTGATAGGGACTGGTATTCTTTTTGGGTCATGTACTGAACTGTTTATTAATACAAGCCTTCTCAGTTTTCTCTCATTTTTCTTTCTTTTTTCTAATCATAAAGGGGGAGAAATATTGTGATAAATTGAGAAAATATTGTGCTAATTTGAGAAATATTGTGTTAATTTTAGAAATATTGTGCTAATTTGAGAAACATTGTGCTAATTCTAGACTAATCATATGATTGGGGAGAAATATGCTACTATGTTACTATGATACTATGTTGAATCTTATCTGCCTTTCTCTCTGATACCATGTACTAATTTTTTCTGGTTTTACACTCTTATTAATCTCTGATACTTATCATTAATAAATACTGTCATAATTTGTGATTATGAAAAAGGGGGAGATTATTGGACTCACCTGTTTTGATAATCCCAAATCATGTTTAAATATTGATGATGATACATTAACTTAGTTACTAATACTTTAATCTACATTTATAATTATATTATTCTGATCAATGTATACTCTTAAGTCTCATGACTTTTCTGCATCAGCTTATAGTTTATACTTATCTAAATATAAGTTCACTGTTAAAGGCTAATGGCAAGAGATTTCTTTTCATACTCACCATTATAGCTCACTATCACTTTAAGTCACTGATGCTAGAAGATCACCGTTGAAAATTTATAGTTACAGCCACAAGTCTAATGATGATCTACTTATCAAAGATCATAGACAAAAAGTTACTTTCACAAGGTCATTGCTGTGACAAGGCTTCTGTTAGAAGTTCACTGTCAGATTCTTTCTCCAGTATTCTGTTGAGAACCTCACTGTTCAAGTCTGCAGTTGGAAAGGTTATAGTGGAAGTAGTCAGATGTTACAGAACTATCGACTAGAAGCTTACTTTCAAAGGTCTATTGTTGAGCCTACCAATGGAGTTCACTGATAAGGAGCCATTGTTATAAAGAGTAAACAACAAACATTACAAGACATCCACTAAGAACAAAGTTCATAGTTACAAGCCTACAGTCAAAGAGCCTACCGATGAAGTTCACAGTCCAATAGTCCACCGATGAAGTCCACAGATGGAAAGACCACAATTGATGTCTACCATGTGACATGAATCTGATACAAGTCAAATGATATTCTATTCTTTCCTTTACCAATTTTATTAATACTACTATAACAGTCATGTCTGGACAAATTAATGCCCCTGACATTATTTAATGTTATTTGCATGGATATCAGGAGACAGTACGATGTACAAGGAAGACCACACGTGGTTGAAACATTTCTCTGGTCGGCCTCTACTGAATAGCAAAACATGAAAAAAATGAGACTATATAAAAGATACAGGAGAGACACAAAATCAGAACAAGAATACCAAAAAGAAGAAGATAACACTCAAACACTCATTCAGAAGAACATATAGCCTGACGAAGATCTATTGAAAGAATCTTCTTCAATCTATCGTGGTGTGCTAAAAAGATCTTAACATCCAAAAAGCTGATCATCTCTACATCTGGAAGTCATAACCTGAAAGTTGCGACACTCTGTTTTGGAGTCAACTTGCAGAGAAGGACCAAAACTTCATCTCATTCATTCCAATGAGTCTAGAGCAGATCTACCAACACAACAGATCATTCTAAACTCATCCTAAATATCTTTATCTCTACTGTGTTTAAATAATTTACATTTGTGAGCAGTGTGTATGTGTTACACACACTGACTCTTGTACTTGAATTGAGGGATACTAAAAATCCCCATTCTAAACTCTCTTTATTTTTGTTTCCCACGTATAACTATGGAAGAAGCCTTGTGTGGATTGGATGTTTATTTGCCCACGTAGAACTATGGTAGAGGTTGCAAAACCTGGACAGTTTGTGAAAGCTGTTGTAAAGCCCGATACAGGATGTGTATCACTTTTAATATAATTTCTTGGTGGCAGGTGATCACCAAGTGGAGCGGACTAGGTCTTCTCTTAAGACTGAACCTTTTGTTTAAATTGTTGTGTTCCCCATTCATTACTCTATTTTACATCTATCCACTATTCTTATATTAGCAAAAACATAAATCTGTTTTTACATTCACTATGATAGTTAGTTCTGGTTAGTGTGTATATCTGAGTTGTTTAGTAAACTTGTTTCAAAAGTGGAAGCAGTTCTCATACTGACTCTACTGAGGAGTAATCAACCTTTGAGAAACCTGTTGAACTATAATTTACTTATATCTCTAATTCCTTAATTAACTGGGCCGTTTTAATTTGGGAAACTTTAAGCCTAAAATTTTTTAATAGAAATTTTAAATTGGAACTCAATTCACCCCCCTCTTGAGTATCCACTCCGACTAATAATAAGCTTTAGTGCCAAATATTTTTATAACACACATTATAAGATAATACAATGGACATATAATAATTTTTATGGTTTCATAAGAAAGCATAGAACCTATGAAAACAATTTCAAAAAATTCCTTTTACCCAAAAAGGTCATAATCAATCATCTAAAAAAACTGATCATTGTCAGACCTTTTGAATGAATCTAATTTATTTCATTAATAGTAATAAATCATAATAGTTTTTTGAAAATTCAATGTGATTTAATTTTTAAATAACCCTTTCTAATAACCCTTAAAATTTAAATAACCAATATGGCCAACTTTTACATAATTCTATAGATATCATAACCATTACCCAATGCATTAAACAAATATATCAGGATTTTTAATCACCATGAGCTATATTAGGCTCACTCATAATTATAAACAATTTGAATGGAAAAAAATTCATAAAACACATAAAACTTTTCATTTACACAATAATATATATATATATATAATTCTCAACCGATAATAAAAACATATTTTGTTATTTTTTCAATTTTCTTTTAAAACATAATATTTATAACATAAATTATTATAATGATTTAAATACATTGATTCCCTATATGACAAGATAAAATATTGATTTTCTATTTTGTAATAAATTCTAAAACTTACATATAGAAAAAATCAATTTTTTTTAAATCCATTAAAATAATGAAAAAATATGAATATATTTTTTTATTATAATTCAATTATTCAGATCTAAATACATCCGTAAAATAATTTTAACAGTATAAAAATAGTGGAAAATTATCTAGAAAAAATAAATCATTAAACATATTTGAAAGGACTTTTTAATATAGATTATATCATCCCTCATGTATGAATCAACATATATATTCATTATCATTATTTATAGGAAAATTATGTCAAATATATACTTACTTAAGAACCTATATCATTTTTATTATTCTAATTTTTTTTATCGTTAAAATAAATTTAGTTTGCCTCAGATTATTTGACAATATTCCTCTCATATGTCCATAATTGTAAAGACCCCAACCATAGTAACCTAGATTTAGTGATAAATTTATTAAATTTGAATAAGATACGTAGAATCACATATCGAAGGACAGAATAGTTTTGTAGTATTTGTAAACTGGAGACACATAAGATTTCAATATTATGATGGAAAACACACATTGCAACACAATATTTTTTTTGTAATAACAATATTCCCAATATATTATCCTTAAATAACAAATAATAATATAATTCAGGGATCATAGAGGAAGAGAAAACAAATAAGGTTGAGGTTAAATGCTCGTTAAGGGTTATATATAGTATAATCTATCATAAATCATTATGAATATTCAACATAGGAAGGTCAATATTTAAAAACCGCATTATAGTATGGATAGAGTAATTCATAATAAATATGGCATGGTAAATAACTGAAAGTACATTTCATGATATCAATAACTTATAAATAACTGCATCCATAGATAATTTCATTATAAAAATGTCATGGATAATAATTAAAAAAATATAAATAAAGGAAATTACTAATTATTGGATGCCATGTTTCCTATGAACAATATTTCATTACAGTAAAGACCATTCACATTATCATTTAAAACTACTTTGTAAAAACCAATTCAGTTTTCCAACATTATATCTACTGTCAAGACCATTCACATGAAAGTTTAAAACTACTTGGTAGAAACCAAATAAGATTTTCTAACTAATGTTCCTTATGATACTACCGATTCATTGAAGGGATTTCCTATATATGGTCCACACTAGTTCTTTCTTGTCCATAGAAATCATTGTATATTGAATGATCAATTTAATTTTTAAATAACATGTTGTGTAATAATGTATCTGTATTGGAAAAAAGTATTTTTATTTATGATTATTTCCTCATTAAAATTATTTGTAATCCATACAAATGAATCCAATTTATTGTGTCATTAATGTACATACTTAACATAATTTTCTACAATGGATATTTTTTGAGGTGAAAATATTTTAATGCAATTACTGTAATATTTCTTGTGGAAAATGACAATTTTAATTTTGAAATAGTTTTTAAAATAGAAATTTTATGCATTTAATAATGAAATAATCTTCTCATGAAATAACCTTGTAAAATTAAAAAATAAACATCATATAATTAATGTTTTAAGAGGGTATGAAAATCCATTAATACCATAAAAGTTAAAAAAACATCCATTTAAAACATTTTTTAGGAAAAATAATAAAATACATGTTTTAGGAAATTACAGGAAAATTACATTTAAAAATATTAAAAAAGTCAAAAAGTGATTAAAATGAATTTCAACCATAATTGGGGGATAGTAAAAATATTTTTTAGAAAATTTTTTATAAGACGGGCATGGAAAATAAATACCCCAAAGATAAAAATTAAACTTAAACAATCTCATATAAT
This sequence comes from Viscum album, assembly GCA_963277665.1. Classification (NCBI taxonomy): domain Eukaryota; kingdom Viridiplantae; phylum Streptophyta; class Magnoliopsida; order Santalales; family Viscaceae; genus Viscum; species Viscum album. The sequence goes on along the minus strand of OY728130.1, from coordinate 538,211,438 downwards.
TATGATACTGGGAAATAAACTATTAACACATTTCGATTAAATAAAAAATATTCCCAGTGAAATAAATAACTTCAAATTAAATTATAAATTTTGGGATTACGATTAGATTAATTAAACTATATAAATGATGCATTATATACCCCACGTAAACGAGTGAAGTGGTGAATATGGCATGTGTCCCATGGAAATTAATGTGAGACGAAAATATTCGACTTTATATTTATCTTCCTTAAAACATGGTCAATGATTATAAATAATGGGTTTAAATTGTTATAACCTTATTAATATTAATAAAATATTATATGATCCTTTTATTACGTCTTTTCACCTATTCTGTAATAATATTTCAATATTATCCATATTTCATGTGTTAACCACTTAATTTTCCTATGAATTTTTCTCTATGAAGTATCCTTTATCTTTTATGAAATATTTATCCAACATCACCATAAATATACTAATGTTATATATATCATATTTAATCATTAAATATTTTTTTACAACCATTAATAATTTATTATCATAAAAAATTAATATCATCGCATCGCGGATATAGTATGTTTTTTATATGCATGAGAGAAGATATAATTTATAATCGGTGATAGGGTAAATATGTGGGGGTATATTAATTTGAAAAAATTATTATAATTTAATTATAATAATATATACCCAATATTTCCATAATCATTACCATCAAGGTATAGTGGAGATGAAAAACGAAATGCATGGCTATGTGGAGACGTGAAGTTATAGGTACGCATGTGTGTTTCTTTCATTTATCATGGGATGGGTAAACAGAAAAATATTTATGTTTTATAAAAATAATAACAAATAATTACATATATTATACTATATTTATTATTTTGGGTTTGAAAAAACACATGAATAGAAAGTATAAGAAGATAAAAAATTGGATGGGTTAGTAAATATGATTACCAATTATTCATTGAACATGCTTTAGATCTCCCGTAATGGAAAATAGGGTTGGTATTTGGAGAAGAGAATAACCTCAAAAAATTATATAAGAAACATTGCAATAAATATTAGTAGTTTTTTAGCTACAAGGCTCAATGTGGCATAAAGACGTAGAGGAAGGGACACCCTTTTATATTTTAATTGATGTTAACTTTAGGAAGATCTCTAAATATTAAATTAATATAGATTAACTTTTAATTAAAAATTATATATAAGTGATTTTTTAGAATATAATATAATTATTAGTCTAAATTATCCAATCCATAATTTTTAGACATGTTTAGGTCACATTTTGGAAATTATCATTTAGTTTGAAGTCCTTCCAATCTTACCATGACAACATCTAGTTAACTCTTTAAAGGAAAATATTTATAGTATTAAATGAACAACATCCCAAAAACTATGCATGAATGATTTGTTAAACCATATCAAAATCACCTCTAATAATTTGTGATTTTTAGGAATTTTATTTAATTTAGTAAAATATAATTTATTTTAAAATATCATTTATTTCAACTAACACAATATTTATGAAATTGAATTTTGAAAATATAAATACAACATTATGAAATAAAAAATAGATTTAACATATCCCTAATATTTTATATTTGTCTATATGATTATATTTGTGACATTAATTATCAAATGTTGTACTAATTTTAATATTTATAACATCATTGTTTTGATTTTTTCTACCAATTTAACAATTTTTGCATTATTGTTGGGTATGAATTTGAGGTAATTATTTATTATAAAAAATAAAAAAAACTACCATAATCAATAAAATTTATTTTCATTTTAAAATAACTTATAGTAAAATACATCTTCTCGAAAACATGATATAAAAAATGTTATTGTTATTAGAATCATGAATGTGATATCATTAACTCCGCATTAAATAAAATATTATAAACATCATAATCACTTCATAATGGTATAAATCATCATATATATGATCCAATAATTATTATGGAAAAAACAATCTCATCTATTAAAATTTAGGAAATATTTAGGATCATTTTCTAATCCTCTTCATTTTATATTTAACATATGTTATCCAATTTACCATTTACCGTGGTTACAAAAATTGACAAGGTTATTATTTGTGTTGGACAAAAATAAAAGGGACCAATTTAATGAATATTAAAAATAATAATAATAATATTTTATCTAGTTATCAATATTTAAAAAATAAAAAATTATGAATTTAATTTAATTTTAACCCCACAAAATGCAACGAAAAACAGTTTCCTTAAAAAAATTAATTCGTAAGCCTAAAAATGTACTTATACCAAAATACATTTTAATAATAATGAAAATGTAATTAATTGTATTATATATTCCTAGAGAGAACTTAATTAACTTATATAACCAAATCAAATAATAGAAGAACATTTTTATAGAAATAAAATTATATTTTTATAAATATATGTATTTTCACTAATCGTTTTAAAATCAATCTTCTCATAAAATTATAAACAATTAAATATAAGAAAAATATATTATAATGATATAAAAATATGATATTAGTTTTTTAAAATGAAATTAATATTTGATCTATAAATTATTACAATATTTACTCACTCAAAATAATAGAACCACTTTTAATGAAATTATATTTTTTGAAGTAGAAAATGATTTTACAAAATAATATCTTCTTATTCGCAAATATATAATTAATACATTAAAAATTAATATAAAATTATATATTTAATAATATTGTTATTCTTATTCACAAAATCAAATTTAATTTCTTGTTCGTAATTGTTATACGAATATAATAATATTTTGGAGATTTATTAAACATTGTGTTCCATGAAACATATGCTATCAAAGAGAGTATATTTTTTTAGAAACAAACCATGAAATATTGTGGTGTTACATTCTTCCCAAATTTAATAGATTCCAACCTCATAATTTTACATTTTATATGGGAAAAAATTATTATATTATGTAATTTGTTTGTGGAAAACCCACATCATAATTTTTTTAATAAACCATCATATTCAAAACTACAAATTTGTGATGGGTCAAAAGGCCATTGATTTCATGGTAAGAAAATAAAATGGATCCCTTTTTCATTTTTAAATAATATTTTATAGTAGAGTAATTTTTTACTTCTTATATAGAGAATATTATGATTTATTATTTCTTTATATGTAGAGTTGGAGCCCTTAATCAACGTCCACTAAAAATATATATTTTTTTACAATTGATGAGTAGGATTTTTTATTCATGAAGAACAAAAATCAGCATCTAAAAATCAAAAAATTCCACGAAATACTAACAATATATCCCACATTTCTTTATAAATTAACAAAAATAAATGTTCTTAGTACAGGATAAGACAATTCCCCAAAAATAATAAACCATTCAATGGGGAATAATACTTTAATGTCATCTAATTCAACCATAATACAGAAAAACATATATCATTAAAATAATATATATCCTTAACTTTCCTAAACAATTTTTCATCTTATGATTGGAACCCAAAAATAACAAGTATTTGATTATATTTTATTCTATGACAAGTATAATAGTTACCACCAAAAATTTATATTCCATAAACTAATAATCTATAATATATGGTAAATAATTCAATAAATAAATTTAATAACCCGAAATATAAAATGAAATATTATATTCTTTAGAAAGTAAAATTCAATACTAATTCCTCAAATAAAATTCCATAATACTCAATTTAACAAAATCATAAATGGTTTCCAAAATAATGAGTGTCTTCTGAAATAACATAAATCAAATATCACCAAATCAATTTCCAATCCCAGGGTTATATATAAAATATCAGATAAATTATGAAAAACATTGTCATACTAACCATTCCATAACATACTCTAGTGGTAGGTAATGCACCGTTTTCCCTTCATATGTGGGTTCAAGTCACATAGCCATGCCTAATGTACTGGTTATCACCTGACCTGTGACTTGTAATTTATACAAAACTAAGTAAATATAAACCTTACATAAATACCCAAAAACTATGATAATAATATTAAAAAACAACCTTAATATATTAAATATTAATGAAATGATTTATCCTCAAATGTTATCTCATTCATTTCCGTTTTTATTTCAAAAAATATAATAACACATAATTGGGTTAAACTCAAATATCATATATTACATAATGGTTATCCTTAACATTGATCTCAGGTGAAAAAAATAATTAATGGTATTATTACATAAATATCATTTTCATATAAACCAATACTAAATCAATGATTTTTATTTCCACAAATGTCTCTAAAAATTTCCTTAATGTTGATTAAATAAAATAACATAAAACCTCTCAATATTTTTTAACAATATATTCCTATAATAGATAATATATTATTAATCCCATCATGTTTTCTACAATCATTATGTAACTAAAAACATATATTCTTCCAATATCACCAAATATCCTTAGAGGATTCTATATTCTTTCAACCATAACACCCTTGGAATTATACTTCTTTAAAATATTACCTATCACATTTAATTTTATTCCAATTCATTTTGGTCCCCACTATTTAGTACAACCAAAACACTATGTGCCATCATATAACTACAATAATCAAAGTCTATTTTCCAAAATTTTTGAAATATTATTCAATTAATGTATACATTATGAATAATTTTTCACAATGTACGGGTCTTTAATTTTATCCAATAATATCTATGGTGTAAAAAATTTATAGTATTTTATCTTATACTTATACTAATCCTTAATGTATATCATAACCTCATCTTACCTAATATATGACTTCCTAAATCATGTTACCATGGTTTCTACTAACCCTTCACTATATGTAACTATAAAGACCTCAACCCTAGTATCCAAGACACATTGGTTTCTTTATTAAATTGCAATAAGATAAAAGTAATTTATATAACGACCCATACATTACATACATTGTTATTACTTCAAAATTGAAGCATACTTATTAAAAAATATAACAAAACCATAGTAGGACTATAAAGGTATAGTGTATTTAGAAACTGGGAAACATAAACAACTGGTTCATAAATCATCTACATTATCTCCCGTTTATTTGATCATATCAAGAATCCCTTTTTGGCATATCCTACTTAATACCCTTCTTCCTAACCTGGGGAAAATAAAACATACAAAAGGGTGAGCACAAATGCTTAGTAAGGGTAAACAAAAGAAATATCAATCACATCATATTCATCAGAACATAACATTCTGGAAATCGTAACCTGCAAAAGAGATCATAATTTCATAACAAGGGATAAATCATAGAAGTGAAATGTAATCATAACATGAAACTTTGTGGCATACACAGATAATCATAGAGAATCATTTCTTAGTAGTGAAGACTCATTGCCAAGAATATCTTAGCGGACAAAGTCCATTTCTGAACCGAGTTCACTCCTCATTTTAGTCCTGTATCACAGAAGTAGTTTAACATCCCATTCCAGACATGTCTATCTCGTGAGATATAAATATTTACCGAAATCATTAAAGGGAGATATAGGTCCCACCCATCTCATAATGATACCATTCTTATGTGTGCCACAAGATCATAAATCATAAATCAAAGCATATCTCATGTAATAAAAATGGGATTCTTAAACATCATGCCATCATGACATAATCCATATAAGATAAAAGGACATCATAAAATTAATTCCATCATAACATAATCAAACCAATGTAAAAATAAGGATAGAAACAGAACCCTATATCATCTTATATGGAAAATAATTTTGATAAAACACTTGAACTTCATTCTTGAGGAAAATATCCTTTCTACTTCAATTTTTTTCCTTTCTTAACATGTCATACAAATTTAAACTAAAATAAGTTGATTGAAAATAAACTTGAAAACTTGTAAAGGAAGATTCATTTAAATAATGTTCTATGAAATCATAAAAATCCATTCATGTCGTATAAGTTAAAAAAACATTCTTCTCGTACTTTGGTCGGAAAAATCAAAAAATACCTCGTACTTAAAATGACAAAAGATTCCTTTCATATATTTTACTAAAAACACACCAATGAGTAATATTGGATCTAAAAAAATTTAGGAGGATATAAATAATATTACATATTGAGGAAACATGGATGTGGATGATAAATACACCCCAGTAAATACCAAAGTATAAACAATCTTGACTAACAATGAGATTGTGAGATTTTCCCTTACCTTAGGTCCTATTTGCTTTGTACGTGTCCGAACCTCCTGTATAATGATTTAAATAATGTTATTGACTTATTCCATAATCATACTCATTGATATGATATCATATATGATCATATTCTTAGCTTCTTATTAGAAATATTTCATTGTTACTTGTTATTCTGGTGTTTTGTTCTTATGCGTGTTTTGACAAATAAATACTTATTATTCTTTTTAGGTTATAGATAACTCATTTCTAGAATGGTATTAGTGTAATATATATCATATTTATTCATTTAATTCATTTATATAATCATTATGCAATGAAGATCATGTAGAATGAGTCGCGTCACATCATGGAGACGGTATGCTGTACGTACGCACGAGCGATGATATCATTCCCATGATCGTGGAATTGTATTGGAGTGTATGTATACTATTTCAGAATAAATATCACTTTACAATAATCATATATATTTATTATTTACACCATTATAACCATCCAAGTAAGGTGGTGGTGGAAAATAGATTACACCACGACGTGGATACGGTATTCCATAGGTACGCACGCTCGGTGATTTTGTTTTCCATAGGATGGATAGAAGGTGAAATAGGGTTGTTTCTTATTTATAATAACATATCATTATATGAGTGATATGGATGTTATTAATTCATAATGAAACAAAAAAATAATAGGATGTAGAATAAGAAATAAATTTGAAACAATCGGTAACGGACATTACCTTTTCGTTAAAGCGCCTCTTCTTAACCTCCTATTAGGGCACTAATGATGGTCTTTGAAGAAGAACAGGGCCTCTAGGATGTCTCTAGGGATGTTTTGAAGAGAAATTGGCAGGGTTTGGCTGAGCTTTAAGGCTCAAAGTGGTGTGATGAGGATAGGGAGGAGGTGCCCTTTTATAAGGGAGGAGAGGGGTACCTTAGAAAAAACATAAAATATTATTTTATTATAAAGTCATATTCAGTTTTTAATAGCTCCAAATTGATTTATTTTAAAGATAAGGTGGGGATGGGTCGAAATCATCTCAAACAATATATTTTAGACATGTTTAGGTTACTATTTTAACCTTATCATTTAGATTTAAATCTAAGTTAAATAATTTAACTTTTACCGTGTCTTCTTGTTTTCATACACTATATGGTTAATAAACTTACTATAACAAGACAAACGAACCCCAAGTGGTTCATTAAAAATATATATAACCTTATCTAAGTCATTTGGCCGAACCTTAGATTTTTAGGAATAAAATAACAATTAATAATATAATATTTGTTTTAAAAACTATTTTATGTCAATTTTGACACTATTTGGGAATTGATTTTTGTGGAAATCATAACATCATTATTAGTTAGAAAAATGTTACTTAAATCAATACTAATGTCATATTAACTTATAAAATTGGTTTAAATATTAAAAAGTCTCAAATTACATTTATTTGGGTATTTATAATATCAATTATGTTAATACTTCCTTAATAAGGTAATTACTGCATCATCATTGTATCATATATAAATTAAATTATTTAAAGTATAAAAATTATAAATAAAATATCATTATGTAAGAAATATTTTTAGATTTCTAATGAATATTTATAGTCTAATTTATCTTATTTATAACCATATATTTAAAATGTTTTATTTATTAAACATTGATTTTAACTATTTTAACTTTTCTTTAGATAAAATAATATTAAATGACATAATCTAATCCTAGTGGACCTAAATGGTCATATTTTATTCCTAAGGTTGTTTTTGGTCGAATTAAACTAATCCAATAGAATTAGTACATGTGTTAGGGTAATAATAATATCATTTTTACCCTTAATTACCCTATTTACTTTTAACTGTGGTAAATAAAAGTAAATAGTTACTATTCACCAAAAATTATTTTTATCTTATTGAACCACATTTTTACTCCTTAATATTAACTGTGTCTCTCAGATTTTCAAAATTCCATTCACAGAAGCGGTTAAATTATGTTTTATGTAAATTTGCAAATTCTCTTAGGAGGTGGGTAAAAGACGGTGAAAAGTTCAATAAAATTTTTATATATATAAAATTATTATAAAATGACTCCAATCAATTACATTGAACTTATATAGGTATTATGTATCAATATTTACCTAAAATAAATTTAAATAAAATTAATAATTATTTAAATAATAAGTTGGGTTTTAAATAGTAACCGAGTGTTTTCACTATTCATCAAAAATTGATAGTTTTCATAAAAATACAATCAATTCACCCTAGGCTAATTTCGATATTCTGAATCAAAAAATGAAGTCCATTTTGAAATATAAAATTTATAAAATTTCAAAAAGTGGGTATTACTATTCATAACAGCTAATTTTAATAATATTTTAACGGCATATCATTGTTTAGTGAAACTCGGTATTGCGTACAATGCAAGGTTCGAGGAAGGCCACGATTGAATGTAAAGAAAGTCAAGCTAGTGTTGTGTGTAGTGAAAGATTCCTTTGAAGATGTATATAACATAAAAACAAAATATTTCACATAAAAATCTCGGGTGTTACATTCTACCCCCCTTAAAATGAATTTCGCCTTCGAAATTCGTCACTTTGTAACAAACAGATGAGGATACCTCTCCCTCATCATATCCTCAAGCTCCCATGTAGCTTCTTCTAATTGGTGGTTCCTCCATAAAATATTCACCAAGAGAGTGGTATTTTTCCGTAGGACTTTTTTACTACGATCCAGAATCTCTATCGGCAATTCTTCATAAGAATAATCTTCCTCCAGCTTTACAACTTCTGAGCTGAGTACTTGTGAAGGATCAGGTATGTACATTCTCAGGAGAGATACATGGAACACATCATGAACTTGAGAGAGATTCTATGGAAGCCCCAATCGGTAAGCTACCTTCCCACCACAATCCAGTATTTCGAAAGGACCGAGATACCAAGGGCTCAACTTTCCCTTCTTTCCAAATCTCATTACTCTCTTCGAAGGAGATATTCGTAAGAACACTTTATCACCCACTTCAAACTCTAGGTCTTTTCTTCTGTTATCAGCATAACTTTTTTGTCAACTCTGAGCTAGTCTTATGTGTTTTTTAATAGATCTGACCTTTTCTGCTATCTCATCAACAAGATCGGGTCATAATAGCTTTCTTTCCCCAACTTCATCTCAGCAAGTTGGAGTCCTGCATTTCTTTCCATAGAGAGCTTCATAAGGAGCCATATGAATACTAGAGTGAAAGATATTATTATAAAAAATTTACACCAGTGGTAGGTGTTGATCCCAACTACCTTTGAAATCCATAGAGCATGCTCTCAACATATCTTATAGAGTTTGAATTGTTCTCTCAGACTGACTGTCTGTCTGAGGATGATAAGAAGTGCTGAATCTCAAATCTATATCCAGAGTATGCTGAAGACTTCACCAAAACATCGAGGTAAACCATGGATCCCGATCAGATATAATGGATAGCATAACTCCATACAATCTTACCACTTCCTTTACATATATCCTGGCAATATGATCAAGAGAGAAATCCTCTCTAAGAGAAATGAAGTGTGCCGACTTTGTAAGACGATCAACATTGACCCAAAGATCATCATTGCCTTTGGATGTTTTAGGAAGTCTGGTGACAACGTCCATAGTGAGGTTTTCCCATTTCCATTTGGGTATGGGTAATGGTTTTAATATCCCCTTAGACTTCTATCTCTCCGGTGTAACTTACTGACAAACCAAGCATCGAGAGACATATTTAACAACATATCTTTTCGTGCCATCCCCCTAGAAGTACTCTCTCAGGTCTCTATATATCTTCATGCTTCCAAGATTAACAGAGAATGATGAACTATGAGCCTCATCCAGCCGCTCCTTTAATTCTGGGATGGGAGGAACACAAACCCGATTCCCGAAATTTATTATCCCATCACAATCAAGGTTGAATTCAGGAAACTTTGTCACCTTCTTTTGTAACTCTACATCTTCTTTCTATGCCTCTTTAATCTTCACATGTATAGATGGTTGAACATTCATTTGATAAAGGTCATATTTTTCCCCTTCCATTATAATTCTGATATCCATCCTTTGTAAATCCATAAATATTGGATCTTTTGTGATCCTCATCTAGATAGTCTCTAAAGACTCTATTCATTAGATCCATGAAGATAACATGGGCATTAGTAAGACCAAATGGCATCACTATAAATTTATAGTGTCCATACCTTGTACGGAAAGCCGTCTTTGGTATATCCTCCCTTTTAACCCTTAATTGATGATACCCGGAATGAAGATCATCCTTGGAAATGTATTGAGCTCCACTTAGTTGTTCAAAAAGGTCATAAATGCGTGAGAGAGGATATTTGTTCTTGATAGTGATCTTATTAAGTTCTTGATAATCAATGAAGAGTCTCATTGATCCATATTTCTTCTTAATAAACAAAACATGTCCTCCCCTTGGTGACGCACTAGGGCGTATGAATCCCTTATCAAGATTCTCTTGGAGTTTCTTCTTCAATTCCTTCAACTCAATTGGGGCCATTCTATAAGGTGTCTTTGAAATTTTCATAGCACCCGGTATGATTTATATTGAAAAATCAACTTCACGATTTGGAGGAAGACTTAGAAATTCCTCCAGAAAGACATCATCAAACTCCCATACAATGGGAATATTCGTAATCATGAGTTTCCCACCAACCATTTGAGATAAATAACCTTAATCTAGTGTAATCAAGACCCATAGGATGGAAGAAATTTCCACCGGACGGTTATGTTCATCCTTGCGTCGATAGACGATCATAGATTGATCTAGAATATGAAATGTGACTTCCCTTCTTTGGAAATTGATAGGAGCTCCATATAAAGAAAGCCAATCCATGGAAATAATCACATCAAATTCCACTATTCGAAAGATCAAAAGATTTGCAAGAATCACATTCCCACAAACTTCAATCAGAGAAGAATTATAGACTTTTGATGCGACTATTGTACCATTAAGGGTTGTCACAACTAACTCAACATATAATTGTTAAGGTAATACAGTGATACCCTTAGAAAATTCTTCAGAAATAAAAGAGTGGATGGATCTAGAATCAAATAAAACATTTTCTACTATAGAGTGGATGGTAAGTGTACCATTCACCACTTCATTATCGTACTCCACATCACTGATAGAAATTGCATGCGACTTTCCTTTTTCTATAGCCTTAAGAGTTTGTTGACATCGATCATCATAAAAAACCCTTGGATTAGAGAATTGATTAGCATAATTCCCCATTTCCTTGCACTTTTAACATTGAAGTGTAGGAGGTGCACTCTGTGTAGCCTTTTATTTGTTCGCATCACTATACATCTTCTTCCCATCATTGTGGCATTCAAATGCCCGATGACCTTCTTTTCAACATTTGAAACATTTTCTTGTCCCTTTAAGATATCTACCTCCATGTTTCTTTCCACACTTTGAGCATAAGGGAAAACTCATCCCCTTTTCAGTGGGGTCTTTAGATATTCCTTTGAATTATATTTTCCTCTTCTTATCAAATGATTATGACAGATGGGTTACTCCAATATCCATCTCAACCTTGATAGCACATCGAACAATTTTCTCGTAGATATTGAAGTCCCTTATGGATAATGCCCTTTAGTGAATTGGTTTTAAGCCACTAAAGAATCTATCGATCTTACTCTCTGGTTGGATAATAATCCCAGAAGCATACCTTGTAAGTCTTGTAAAAGTTTCTTCATAGGTACCGACAGATTCATAATTCTTTTTCTTTATTTCAAGAAACTCTTTCTCCATCTTTGTATGAAGAATATGAGAGAAGTACTTATTGAAAAAATAAGTTCTTGAACTCGTCCCATTCCATGTACTCAATTTCATCTCTTGGCCTCGTATTCTTGATAAGATTCCACCATTGATTACCTTCACCTTCCAAACGATAAACTGCTAAGATGACTTCATCATGTCCAGAACATTAAAGAATTGAAAATATCTTTTCAGTGGTACTGATCCATTGTTCAGCCACTAATGGATCAGTAGACCCACTAAATGAGGGTGTACGCTGCCTCATGAAGGATTCAACAGAATGTTGCTCTTTCCTTTGCTCATTTGGAAGTCCTGCATGATTCATATCTTGAGAAAGTTGTGTGAGCATGGATACAAGATTTTTCAATCCAGCTCCCATAATGTTGGTTGCTCAGGGGGACAATCATTCCATTTCCCGTCACATTTAGTATTAACACGGTTCATTCGGGTTCCATCCATTGACTAAAACCAATAAGCATAGTGTGAGAAACACTAATCATAATAGTAAAACTACAAGATCAAGAAAAAAATTTCACACTTTAGGTCTTATCATAGGTTATTCATGGCCATTTCTAAAACACTAAGATTTTGTCCTATGCTTCGACATATCCTTAGGGTTCATACTAAGGCTTTCACATCCTAGTTTCCAAAGGTTGACTATACCTTTCCTCTGATACCAAATATAATGACCCATACTTTATATACATTGTTATTACTTCAAAATTGAAGCATACTTATTAAAACATATAACAAAACCATGGTAGGACCGTATAGGTATAGTGTCTTTAGAAACTGAGAAACATAAACAACTGGTTCATAAAGCATCTACATTGTCTCCTATTTATTTCATCATATCTAGAATCCCTTTTTGGCATATACTACTTAATACCCTTCTTCCTGACCTGGGGAAAAGAAAACATACAAAAGGGTGAGCTCAAATACTCAGTAAGGGTAAACCAAAAAATATCAATCACATCAAATTCATAAGAACATAACATTCTGGAAATCGTAACCTGCAAAAGAGATAATAATTTCATAACATGGGATAAATCATAGTAGTGAAATGTAATCATAACATGAATCTTTGTGGCATACACGCATAATCATAGAGAATCATTTATTAGTAGTCAAGAATCATTTCCAATACTGTCTTAGCGGAAAAAGTCTATTTCTGAACAGAGTTCACTCCTCATTTCAGTCCTCTATCACCGAAACGGTCTAACTTGTCATTCTAGCCAGGTCTGTCTCATGAGATATAAATATTTTCCCAATGCATTGGAGGGAGATATAGGTCCCACCCATCTCATAATGATACCATTCTAATGTGTTCCACAAGATCAAAAATCATATATCATAGCATAACCGAGGTAATAAAAATGGGATTCTTAAACATCATTCCATCATGACATAATCCATATAAGATAAAAGGACATCATAAAATTAATTCCATAATAACATAAACAAATCAATGTAAAAATGGGGATAGAAACCGAACACTATATTATCTTATATTGAAAATAATTTTGATAAAACACTTGAACTTCATTCTTGAGGAAAATATCCTTTCTACTTCAAAAACATTTTTCCTTTCTTAACATGTCATACAATTTAAAACAAAAATAAGTTGATTAAAAATAAACTTGAAAACCTGTAAAGGAAACTTCATGAAAATAATGTTATATAAAATCATAAAAATCCATTCATGTCGTATAAGTTAAAAAAACATTCATCTCGTACTTTGGCCGGAAAAGTCAAAAAGTACCTCATACTAAAAATGACAAAAGATTCATTTCATATATTTTACTAAAAACACACCAATGAGTAATATTGTATTTAAATAATTTTAGTAGGATATAAATAATATTAAATACTAAGGAAACATGGATTTGGATGATAAATACACCCTAGTAAATTCTAAAGTATAAACAATCTCAGCTAAAAATGAGATTGTGAGATTTTCCCTTACCTTAGGTCCGATTTGCATCGTACGTGTCCAAACCTCTTGAATAATGATTTAAATAATGTTATTGACCTATTAAAGAATCGTACTCATTGTTATGATATCATATATGGTCATATTCTTAGCTTCATATTAGTAATATTTCATTGTTACTTGTTATTTGGGTGTTTTGTTCTTATGCGTGTTTTGTCAAATAAATTCTTATTCTTATTTTTAGGTTATAGATACCTCATTTACAGAATGGTATTAGTGTAATATATATATCATATTTATTCATTCAATTCATTTATATAATCATTATGCAATTAATATCATGTAGAACGAGTCGCATCACATCGTGGTGATGGTAGGCCGTACGTACGCACGAGCGATGATATCATTCCCATTATCGTGGAATTGTATTTAAGTGTATGTATACTATTTCAGAATCAATATAACTTTACAATATTCATATATAGTGATTCTTTACACCATTATAACCATCCAAGTAAGGTGGTGGTGGAAAACAGATTACACCACGGCGTCGAGACTGTATTCCGTACGTACGCATGCGCGGTGATTTTGTTTTCCGTAGGATGTATAGAAGGTGAAATAGGGTTGTTTCATATTTATAATAACGTTTAATTATATGAGTGATACTGATGTTATTACTTCATAATGAAACAACTAAATAAGAGGAAGTAGAAGAAGAAATAAATTTGAAACAATCGGTAACAAACATCACCACTTTTTTGAAGCGCCTCTTCTTAACCTCCTCTTAGGGCACTAAAGATGGTCTTTACAGAATACCAGGACCTCTAGGATGTTTCTGAGGAAGTGGAGAAGCAAAATTGGCAGGGGTTGGCCGAGCTTGAAGGCACAAAGTTGTGTGAGGAGGAGAGGGAGGAGGTGCCCTTTTATAAGGGAGGAGATGGGCACCTTAGAAAAAACCTAAAATATTATTTTATTATAAAGTCGTATTCGATTTTTAATAGCTCCAAATTGATTTATTTAGAATCTGAGGTGGGGATGGGTAAAACCACTCTCAACCAATAGATTTTAGACAAGTTTAGGTTAATATTTTAACCTTATCATTTAGATTTAACTCTAAGTTAAATAATTTAACTTTTACTGTGTCTTCTGGTTTTCTTACACTATATGGTTAATAATGTTATTATAACAAGCGAAACGAACAACAAGTGGTTCATTATTAATATATATAATCTTATATAAGTAATTTTACCGACCCTTAGATTTTTAGGAATAAAATAAAAATTAATAATATAATATTTGTTTTAAGAACTATTTTATGTCAATTTTGACACTATTTGGTAATTGATTTTTGTGAAAATCATAATAGAATTATTAGTTCAAAAAAAGTTAATTAAAGAAATACTAATATGTCACATTAACCTATAAAATTAATGTAATTCTAAAAAAGACTCAAGTTACATTTATTTGGGTATTTATAATATCAATTATTTTAATATTTCTATAATAAGGTAATTAGTGTATCATCATTGTGTCATAAATAAATCAAATTATTTAAAGTCTAAAAATTATAAATAAAATTTCATTATGTAGTAAATCATTTTAGATTTCTAATGAATATTTATAGTCGAATTTATCTTATTCATAACCCTATATTAAAAATGTTTTAGTTATTAAACATTGATTTTAACTATTTTAACTCTTCTTTAAATAAAATAATATTAAATGTCCGAATCTAATCCAAGTGGACCTAAATGGTCATATTTTATTCCTAAGGTTGTTTTTGGTCTAATTATACTTATCCAATAGAATTATAACATGTTTTAGGGTAATAATAATATCATTTTTACCCTTAATTACCATATTTACTTATAACCGTGGTAAATAAAAGTAAAAAGTTACTATTCACCAAAAATTATTTTTATCCTATTGAACAACATTTTACTCCTTGATATTAACCGTGTTACTCGGATTTTCGAAATTCCGTTTACAGAAGCGGTAAAATTAAGTTTTATGTAAATTTGCAAATTCTACTAGGAGGTGGGTAAAAGACGGTGAAAAGTTCAATAAAATTTTTATATATCTATTATTTTTATAAAATGACTCCAATGAATTAAATTGAACTTATATAGTAATTATGTATCAAATTTGACCTAAAATAAATTTAAATAAATTAAATAATTATTTAAATAAAAAGTCGATTTTTAAATAGTAACCCAGTGTTTTCACTATTCATCAAAAAATGAATGTTTTGAGAAAAATACCAAAAATTCACCCCAGGATAATTTTTTTATTAAAAATCCAAAAATGAAGTCCATTTTGAATGATAAAATTTATAAAATTTCAAACAGTGGGTATTACTATTCATAATGGCTAGTTTTAATAATATTTTAATAGCATATCGTTGTTTAGTCAAACTCGGTATTCCGTACAACACAAGATATTGAGGAAGGCCACGATTGCATGTAAATAAAGCCAAGCTAGTGTTGTGTGTAGTGAAAGATTCCTTTGATGAGGTATATAACATAAAAAAATATTTCTCATAAAAATCTCGGGTGTTACAATTTTACCCCCAATGAACCAAATATTTTAATAGACTTGGTAAACTAGATACATATAATATTCCAATATTATATTTGAAAATAAAAATTAAAACATAATTTTTTTATGAAAATAAAATTATTCCCAATAGAATATAATTTCATGGCATATAGTACTCGAAATCATGGATTTCCACAAAAAAAGAAACAAAATGTAGGAGTGATTAACTATTTAGTAATGGTTATGTACAACGGTAGCTATCATAAATCAACAATAAAAATCATCATGGAAAGGTAAATATCATAACAAAAAATAAAAATCATGTTAAGATAATTCATAATCAATACAGAATGGTAAATAACTGAAAACACATTCTATTTAGTCAATAACATATAATGAAATGCATCTATATATAATATCATTGTAATCATTTTATGGATAATAACTGATATCTTAATGAAGGTATTTAAAAATTATTATATGTCATGTTTTTCAAGAATAAAATACTATCAACATCAAGACCTTTTACGAGAGGGTTTAACACTAATGGATATAAACCAATTTGGTTTGGCATATATTATCTCGACTTTCAAGACATATTATAAGATAGTTTAAAACTAATGGGTACAAACCAATTAGGTTTTGCGAACATATTTTTCTCATGAGCCTACAGATTAATAAATGGTCATTCTAACAAATAATCCCCACAAATTCTAGCATGTCCAAGTTGTTCCTTTTATATAAAATAAATAATTTCATTCATAAAAAATGTTCCTTATCATCAAGTATAATTAATAAGTAAAAGATAAATTTTTATCAATATTTCCCCAGAAAAAATGATCATTAATCATCCAAATTAGTACAATTATTTGTGTCATTAATGTATATCCTTGGTGTAAAATTTGGAAATTTATGTTTCCATATATAAAAATAAATTAATGATATTTTCAGAATATTTCATGGGGAAAATCACATTTTTTTGAAAAATATTTTCTAAATCTTAAAACTATGATTATAATATAAAAAATATTATATGTTGAATAGAACCCAATAGTATTTAATGGATGAATTAAATCATTATGCCATCATGATGGCAGAAAATTTCATACATGTTATGAATGTTGAAAAAAAACATTTCTTTCACACATTTATAGGTAAAATCCTAAAATCAATGATTTCAAAGTTGTCAAGAATATTCATATTAAAATAATATCTAAAATTTCAAAAATAGTTAAAAAATACATTAAATAGTAATTAGATGATATTAAAGACATTTTTTAAAACATTTTAAATAATATAGTAATGTAAAAGAAATATTTCTTCATAGATACATAAAATTAAACCATCTTAAATAGTGATGAGATTGTGAATGAAACCCTTAAAACATTATAATAAATTGAATTATATGACCCATGAAATAAATAACATTAAATGAATATTTAAATACCATGAATATGGGAAGATTCATGATATTATATCAAAGGGGTGGTATATACATACCTGAAATAAATAAGTGGTGAGTAAGGCATGTGTCCCACTAAAATAATGGTGAGGAAAAAATCACATACCTCATGTTCAACTTCTATGACATGTTAAAACCACTTTTATAATGGTTTTATAAATTTAATAACCTTATTTATATGAAAAAAAATCTTATATGATCATTTGGTAACATCTAATCACCCATCTATTAATAATATTTCATTATTACCCCAATTTTGGGTTATAAATTCTCCATTGTCTTATAGATTTTTTGCCTAGAAGGACCCAATTTCCATGAATAGGATATAATTAATAAATATCTAAAATAATATAAATGTAATAAGTTTCATATTTAGTAAGTAAATAATTTTTTAGAGCCACTCCTTAATATTGAATGTAAAATAATAATCACATCGCTTTGTGGATATAGTAAGTTTTTGGTAATCTCATGCAATGATATCATATGTAATTGATTGAAAGGGATATGAAGTGGATTTTATACTAATTTAAAGACTCATTATCACATCATTATTATAATTTTTATCAATAATTTATATCATTAGAACCATCTTAGTAATGTGGTAATGAAAAAAGAATTACACTCTACGTGGAGACGGTAAGCTGTACGTATGCACATCCAGTGCTTTGTTTTTTCATTGGATATATATAATATAGAACACAGTTGTTTAATAATAATAATAACATATTAGTATATTTTATTTATTATTTATTATTTTATAATCTCATAATTATATGAATAGGGTGGACAATGATAAATAAACTTCAATGAATTTGAAAAGACAATTATCTCTTCTTCTTCATGCTTCCACAAGATATCTTTATAGATACACTAAGGTTGGAGTTTTTAGAATTGAAGAATAGCTAGATCATGTAAATAGATATTTTAGAGTGACATTATTATGTTTTTATTGATATATATGGCTGAATTTTGTATAAATAAGTGAATTAATATTTTCCCTTTTATAATTGAATGGAGTAGAACTTTTGGAAGCATTGAAAATATTAAATTAATATAAATTAATGATCAATTAAAAATGAATCAAAAGTAAATAAATATCAGTATATTATGGGGATGGATATGAACTCTATAATACCATAACTTTTAAATATTTTCATTTAACATTCTTACTCTTATCATTAACTTTTAACCCTTATTTAACAATTTTAACTCTTATAGTGATGACATGGTTTTTACTCTTTAAGGTTCAATATTGTCAATATAAAATTACCCAATACCAATTAATTTATCATGGATGATATTTAATATGTAATTATAATAAATATGATGATCATAATATTATTAGGAATTTTATATCATTTCATAAAATAGCAATTATATTAAAATAAAATTAATGTCAATTTTAAAACTATTCATTATATTGACATAAAAATTTATCAATAATATAAGAAAAATTTAAATAAACCATTTAATAAATCACTAATTAGTCAATTTAATACAAATAATTATTGTATGAAACTGATTATATAATATTATATTTAATTTATGATTTTTAATACATTTATTTTATTTTTCATATTAATTACCAAATTACATCATCAATGTTGTTCAATGATTCAACATAAATATTTATTCTCTAAAATTTATTCACAAATTACCTTTATGAATATAATTATTCTATAAAAAAAATTATAGTTAATACATCTTCAGGATTACACCTTTTTAAATATGTTGTTGTTAGTAAAATATGTTATGAGACATCATTGAAGTTTCTTGAAATAAAATATTATAAGTAAAATAACGACATTAAAATGGTAAAAAATGATCCAATATCTAAACCTTGATTTCCAATGAGTGAAATAATGTCTTAGAATAAATTTTTTCCTTGTTTCAGGGTAATTTTCTAGTACTTATAATTTTATTTTGAACCTATATTATGCAATATCCCCTTTAATGTGGAAAAAATAATTAAGGATAACATTTATATTATCCAGACATAGAGGGAAAATATTTAATATCTTAGTTCATTATGAATCAAAATATTGAATTAATTTTTAAAAATGAAAACAAGTTGTAGAATTAAATTGAAAATTAATCCCACAAATTGCAATGAAAACATTTTTCTTAAAAATGCATTTTCAGATCTAAAAATTTTCTAATACAAAAATATTGTTTAAGATTGATTACCATGTAAATAATTAGATTATGTAAAAATAAAGAATTATTAGTGTAATTTTAAGTCATATATGAATAATATAAAAACTTTTTACTATTAACAAATGAAAATTTAATTAAAAAGTATTTTTTTTCAATTCATTATAAAATCAACCTTTTTTTAAAAATCCAAATATTTTAACATATGGTAATTTTAATATAATGATTCAAAAAATGGTATTTGTTTTATAAAATGAAAATACAAATGTTTAAGAAACTTATTAAAATATTTACTCTTAATAAGCAAGGAATCCATTTAAAAATAAATGTTTTTGATGAATAAATTTCTTTTACAAAATTTTATGTTTTTTTCAAAGATAAATAAAAAATATATTAAAAATGAGTTGGAATATTATATTTTAACTAATATGGTTAATTATATTTTCACCAACCAATTTAATGTTACGTTATAATTTCTCTGTAAATATAATAAAAATTTGGGTATCATTTTATCTCGGTGTTACATGCAACGTATGACACTAAATTTTAAATAGGGCACTCCAACATAAGGTCGTAAAAGGACATTTTAAATATATTAGAGTATTTTATGAATAAAGTTTTATCTATTCTCATTTTATTCTACTAAACATTATTGGATAAATGTGAAAATATTTATTAAACAAGTATAATCATATTTTAGATATTTTTGTTCATTACCACCAATACAACAACAAGGAATTAACCACCATTTATAATAATAATAATAATATTGATTTATTTTTCTCTATAATTCAATTTTGTTTGCAACATATGATTTTGGAGAAACCCATTTTTGTGTTTTGGGTACGCTACAGTACATGGTGTCCCCTTTAAAGTAAAATTAATATAAAATTCTTAAATATTAATAGTCATTAAAATTTATTATTCTATAAATACATAGGATGTTACAGGCATAAGATAAGAAGAAACCCAATTTTATGGATAAAATACAATATTTTTAAAAAGTCACTTTCACAGCCTTTTAATGGACAACATATTCTATGTCCATTTATTTGAAAATTAATAAATATTATTTTTAAAAATAAACATCATATTTTAAATTGAAGGATAAAAAATAGTTTATGGTGAATTTTTTATATGTTTATGTGGACTTTAATTTTTTAATGAATAATTAAAAATGTTGAATTTTAATTGAAAATTGATTTCTAATAAAAATTATTTATTTAGTTTAAATAAATATAATTTTGGTTTTAAACTATAATTATAACAACTATAGAACAATTAATAAAATTTGGGTACTTGTTACCAATTTCATATTGAAATTGGATATAAAACCATAGAATTTTTTTGATCATTTTTTACTTCAAAAACCCACAGTGTCATCCTGTCTCTAGTATTAATTTTTAATAACTTTCTTCTACTTCTATGTTTTGAAATCTAGAAAATTTTATTCTGTATATTTAATCATAATAATTTTTAATGAATAATAATATTAACATAGTTTTTTACCAAAAATATTTGTGAATTTTGTTAAAACAATTATAGTGATTATGTTAAAATTAAGATGAAAATGTAATGAACCTTAATCATAAGGGCCATAGTCACTTAGCCACTAGTAAAAAATCCATTTTTATACTTATATATTAAATAAGCCTTAAATTATTTATTTGGGTTGGTTTTATACATTTTTTCTTTATTTAAAAGAATGGGTGCACATAACATGTTTTCAAGAATTCCATTTGTGTCCTTTCCCTTCCTTATAAAAGGCCACCCACTCTCCCACTTCCACAGACCTCTCAAACCACATTGGTTCAACCATGATCATCAAAATTCAGTACAAAAAAAACTACCTTACTACTTGATTCCCCACTTTATGTATAAATTATTCCATGTAATCCCTTTGTTTCAAACCAATAGGAGTTACCTAATTAAGAGTTAACATTCTCCTTCGAAATCATTTTTTTATTCACATTATCCAATCCCTAAACTCATATTAGTTTATTATTCTATAATAATAAAGTATCCTAAATACACTATGATGTTTTTATTTATTGTTTTAAACCTATTGTTAAACACACTTTCATATAATGGGTAATGAACATACTGTTTACGTGTTAGGAAAACTACTTCTTCACAAAATTTTGATTGTTATTATTTATTTTACCATATCTATTGGTGGAAATTATGATATAAAATATATTTATATATGATATTTATGATATTTATTCTTTATTTATTCTTTATTCTTCTATAATTTTTTTATACCGTATCCTTATTCTTCCCATCCTGTGTAAATCTGATAATTTCGTTTCAGGAAGTATGGGCTACTACATACTCAATGGAATGTGATTCACTAAAAAACTATATGAAATATGTTTAATGAATTTTTTTAACCTACACATATATTTCATTTATTTTATTTCATTCAATACGTCAATATTAATAGAGAAACCGTTCATGCATACATATGGCCAACTGTTCCCAAGAATAGTGTATTAAATTTCATACATTTATGTTATATGGGTTATTAGAATACATATATTTTTAATATAAATGATATTTATACCATGGTTTAAATTATAGAAATCACGATATAAGTATTACTATAAAATATATAACCGATTAGGACACAAGTTAAAAACAAAGTGAATATTACCTGAAGCTTAACCTTAATAGGCAATTTTAAACAGGCATGTAATATAATTTCCTAATAAAAAAATATATGGTATTAAATATAATAATATATTTTTTATAATATTAAATTTATTATAAATTATTACTGAATGATTATGATGAGATTCATGGAAGAAAGTAATGGAATTTTATGTCTATATTATATCTATGAGATACATTCCATGTTCCCCACTATTTTATTTTTTCCATGTATATACAACCTATGAATGAATTATATGATGATTATTGTTCAATTTTTGGCTATCTATATATCCATTCTATTATCATCCTTTCATAGGGTTTATGTCTCAAAAGTGACCAAATCAGTGAGATAGTTTTCTCTTAATTTTTATTCTTAGAGACTCATATTTTGTGGTGAACCTACATTCTTTTTTGTGGTTTATATACTTACATTTGATATTGTACACCATGAATATAATTTTTTTTAGGAAATTTTGGGCTTTATGTAATTTCATTTTCTTATTAGTAGATTATGGTTCAAATTTACCAAGTGATAAGTGTTTATTGAAACAATCTAATCCCTTTTCGAGATTTTCTATAATTTTGATTCCATTTTTAGAATATTATGATCAATATCTCATAAAAAATATCTATGTTTCTTAACATATGGTTTCCCACGATATCAACATGTATTAGAAACATTTTTATCTCTATGATAGATAATATAACTATGAATTTTTTAAACTGACTTTACTTCTCCTTTTGGTAAGGAATCTTTGTTCTTTCAAAAACATGATGTCGACAAGTGTTTTAAAAAAAAGTTTATTATTTCCTTAGGATGATAAATGAAATTTATTCCCATGATTTAACTTTCAAACAAAAGGTTATTTAAATAGTAATCCTCTTGTCCTTTACTGATCAAGGAAATTTCTAAGCTTTTTACAGTGAAAAATGAATGTGTGGTATATACAGATTTACCTACCATCATGGTCACCATTCTATTGAAGATTCCTTTACAAAATTAAAATTATATTTTCTTAATTATTATTGTTTTCTAATTTTCTAGAAATTCATTGTTATAATTTCTTTTTATATAAAATGGTTATCAAAATGTTGTAAAGTTCCCTTTATAAGTTATAAATAGAAATGAATTTCAAACATTTTCAAGATCCTTTTACGAATTTTCATGGAAAAGTGGTTTTGAAAAAGTATTCATGATATATTTTTATTATTATATTGAAAAAATTTTCCAAAAAGTTTTCAAATCTTTCTTAATAAGTTTTAATTTTTATTTTCATGAAAATATCTTTCATCACATTTTATGTTATAAATATACTTTTCCAAAAAAGAGAGGATATTTTCCTCATGAAATGTTTTCAATGTATCATTCGATGTTATTATCCATCTAAGATGACATCTGTTGATGTGACTCATGCCCTTATAGGAATTTACTTTGTGGTTCTGTTCATATTCATTCATGAATGGTTTATGTTTTTAGAAATTGAATCTTATGAAACTTGTTTCCCTTACACAAGCTATATTTTTTTGAAACATGATTCTTTTCATGAGTTTTGATTTGTTTAAATGGTGTTGAATTCTATATCATTTCTATTGTTATGATGTGATGAAATGTTAAATTAATCTCGTTTCATTGTATGGGTTATGATTTCATGTTTATTGAACCCATCCCATTTTATCGGTAATGTTATGATGAAATATTTAATATCTTAAGGACCGTATATGAATGATTTAATTATGATATGGGTGGGACATATAACATTCTATAATTAATTGGTTTATGATTTATATATTAGGGGTTAATGATGGGAATCAAGTTGATGGAATGATTCACTATGGGAAGATAAAGAAACCCAATCCCTTATAAGGAATGGATTGTGAATGGGTATGGTGGAGTGTCATGCCCAGTAGGTGTACTGACCATGATATTGGAAGGTGGTGAAACCCAATTCACTATATGAATAAGAGAAAACCTGATCCTCTATTAAAAGACGGGGAATACTACTCCTATACAAGGAATATATTGTGACTAGGGGTGGTGGTGTGTCCCACCCAGTAGGTGAAATTCTAGTGAAGTTCTATTTCATGTAATATAAATACATATAGAATTATAGGGAATTATTTAACTTGAATATTCATGCAAAAATTTCATGTCTTATTCCTAAGTTGTGATTTTATATCTTATGTTCTTTATTTCCATGTTATTCATTTCTTATGAACTATCAAACTCTATTCCATTATTCATGATTACGATCTTTTATATATAGGGTATGATATTCTAATGTTATGATTAAATTATCATAACCTTATGCTCATGTTTATGATAACATGTCTCCCTTTATACTCTTACTATGCAACTGAGCTCATCTATTTTTAGTTTTTCTTACCCGGGTTATGAAGATAAGTATAATGTATGATGTTTATAACAAGGGATTTATTCATGAAGAAACTAATGGGAGATAATTTAGGTTATTAATGTACTTGTGTCTATGTTTCCATGTTTCCAAATGAACTACACCAATTACAGTACATGGGAATAATTTTATATAATGTTTCTAATATTCCAAAAAAAGTTATATAATGTTAAACAATGTCAAGACATGGCCATTATAGTTGGAATCAGAGAGAAGGTTTTGTTAACCATTAGAAACTAGTATGTGTATTGATTAGTGATATCCATGTGGCTATTTGTAATTATATATATTGGTATGTCTCTATGGATAGGGCTAATGATGAGATATTTATTAATAGAGTGTCCTCGAATTTTGGTAATGGATAGAGAATGTGGTTTCCTAGAAATTCATACATGTTTGGATTCTACAAGTGGATGTGACTCTGTAATAGATATACCAAGTTGTTTCAACTCAGAAACTATGTCATAGGATTGTATCAAGGTAATGTGGTACATGATAATGGGTCTTGGTACACACATGGTTTAACACTTCTAGGGGATATACTTTGGAAATTCAAAAGCAATTCATGAACAATTATGAAGGATTTTTATATAAGAGGTCTATGAATACCCTTGGATAAACATATAGAGTCATATATTAAGGATGTTTTCATAACATTGACATTCTTAACATGATTTATAATGATTATGTGGTTTCACACTATGATAATCATTTGTTATTAAAAGCATTATGGTTTTATCAAATGGTGGTAATTAGAAGGAACATGATTAACATTGAAAGTGATGGAAAACCTGCTGATGAGATAAAAAATGGAATGACCACTAGAATGAAGGATTATTTGATTATGGCTAATTAGTTTTCATGGATCATGATCAAAAACATGTTCCTAAACTATCTCTCAGACTCACCAATGAAGATAAGGAAAGAGATTTCTAAGTGTTCAGTTAATGGAGACCATATATTAAATATGATTTGGTTGCCTTTGTTTCAAGAATGTGTAACAAATCACCTAATTGAATGTAATAGTGGAATGAAAAAGTAGTTTTTATGTGGAAATTAATGTCATGAAGAAACTAACTACAAAGGGAAAATGAATATATAAATTATTGAAATGGATGAGAATGTTGGCCTCTCGATGGTATTATTAATTGATTATTTCTTTAAATTTGGATTGTATGGTCATTTTGAACATAAATTTATTATATGGAAGGCACATGAAAACAATCTGCAAGGTGGTACCAGTAATGGTTTTTATACTGACTTTGACGATGCCACTAATTAAATATTAAATGTATGTGTTTTACTATGTGTATTATTGATAAGAATGATTAAATTGAGTTTTTTATATTGTAAAATTTTCTTCATAATTTATATTCTTGGATAGATATATTAGTGAAAAAGTTGTTCATGCTTAAGTAATGGTTTATGAATAAATTTTTATTATAGAAGATTATATGTTATGGAATTCATAGATTATATTACAAAAATTAATAAATATATAAGCATTTTCTAAATAATTTTTCATTAATTATTTTAATGGACATATTGACTTGTGATTTCATAGTAATTTACTATTTTTCTTGAGGTTGAGATATTGACCTTTGGATAATGATATTTTGGATATGAAGAAGTAAATTGGATAGTACCGAATACCCTATAACATAATGATTGATGAGGGGTATATCTCACCAAGGATGAAGATTACCACTTCTTGGATTTAACGAATGCATCCAATAATCATTGGAATAAGGAATCATGCATGTTTTTCAAAATTATTATTTTTTATGATTCAGGTTTTTTTGATGATTATAGGGAATATAAAATAATGGTATTAAAATTTATTGAATGGTACAACCATGTTATAATATATGATATATGTGTGGTCAATGTTATTCTGATTTCATGACTTCTATTCTAATATTTTGGATCTTCACATTTTATAAGTGTTATAGGGTTAACCATTTATAGTGAGAAGAAGTTAAAATTCAAGTGAATTTTATGATATTAAAGAATTATCTCAACACCAAGGATTTATGCATATTTGATAACTTGTTCTGACAACTTTTTTTTATGATAACAAATGATAAGTTGGAAGGCATATAATGGATCACATGATCTCTTAGTACTTCAGGAATGAAAAATTCACCATCCTTTTTCGAGAAGGTGGTGTAGTGGATCTTCAAACATCAAATGGTGAGATTTTAATGAAATAATGGAAGTATATATTTTAAATAAAATTTGTCAATATTATGAAAAACAATCTTGATACCAAAATTTTTATCCTTGTACCTTTTTTCTGATGGATAAAATAATCATTTTTGTAATCATAGATTTATGGAATTGTGATTGTTAACTTTCCCTTGATCTTATTATCTATCAATATTATTATGAAAATGATGGATATATTTATATTCCTTGTAGATGTTATCCCTTCCGACCAATGTTCTCTTATGTGGGAAGCTAGTTATGAGTTACTTCTGGTAACCATTATGGTTCCAACATTAATTTTTTAATGGATGTTTCACTATTCATTTTTACAATGTGGTTCCAATGAATAGAACATTAAGGTATTAAAACTTTTATAACATTGGAAAATATATAGGGAAAATTTCATTTGATGGGCTGTATAATGTGACAGACCAATATTTTTTAAAATATTTTTTAATTAATTTAATCTTTTGAAATTCTTTATTTCACGCAACACTTAAAATAGTGTCTATTTTTTTTTAAAAAAACCAAATTTTCCATGAGTTATATGAAACACAACTTTAATAGGGAACTAAATGAAACACAATTTTTAGTTTTTTCTACATGTAACATTGATGTTAGATTTCATTACAAACAATATTGACTTTCCTCAATGGCTTGCATAATATGCAAGACAGTGTTTTACTGAAAAATAATATAATTTAAAAAACATTTTTATTCAATGTCATAAGATATAACATATCCTTCAAAATTGTATTTATGAAAATGGTTAACTAAAATATCAAAATATATGGTTTACACAAATATTAAATGAATTCGTTGGTTATAAATAAACTATAAATGAATATGAAAAACGATTGAATATAATGGAAATTATTATTATTATTATTGTCATAAAGTTATTTTTATCATAATAAATTAAATTAATTAAAATTATTAATTTATATTACTGTAATATATATTTAATATTCAACCAATTTTTTTTAGATTCATAAAATAGAATTCATAGGCAGAGGAAACGAACAAACCCGATTTTACGGATAAAAAACACTATTATTAAAAAGGATCTTTTACAGAATTTTAATAGAGAACCTAATTTAAATCCACTTTCTGTGAAATTAATAAATATTATATGTCAATATAAACATCATATTTTAATAATAACCATATAAATTATGTGTTGTTTAAATTTTATTAATTTTTTGTAATGTTTAATTTTTTGAATGAATATTAAAAAAACAAAATTTTAATTCAAAATTTCTTTTTCATCTAACTTATTTATATAGTATATTTATATTTTAATTTATTTTTAAAGAAAAATTAGATCAAATAGACCTATTTTAATACAATTTATCTCATATTAACAAATTTCACATTGAAATTTGATATTAAAATTTATCTATATTTTGATCACTTTTAATTTAAAAACATATCGTTTCATCCCCTTTATGGGATAAATTTTAAATTATTATCATCTACATATATGGTTTTATTTTTTAAAAATAGATTTTATATTTGGAATAATCATAATTTAAACTTTATAATAAGTTAAAATTATTTTTTTGCATAAAATATTAATGAATGCAGTTAAAATTAATTACAGTGATTAAGGTAAAATTAAGATCATTAATGGAGTAAACCATAACCATAAGGGCCCAACTAACATAGAAAATTTATGAAAAACCCAGTTTATGGAAATATTTCAACCATAAACCTTTTATTATTTATTTTTAATTTTTGTTTATGAATGTTTTTACGTATAAACATGGGTACACTGAACTTGATTTCAAAAATGCCAAGCATTTACTTCCCATTCAATATAAAAGGCCACCACCTCCTCCAAATACTCACACCTCCCAAACCACATATGACCAGACAATATCATCCCCATACAGTAACCATAAATACTTACACACTATTTAAAGCCTCCCATTTGGACGAAATAATTCCCAGGAATCCCTTTGGTGCAAACCAAATGGAGTTACCTTATTAAGAGGTAACACTCAACCTCCAACTCCATTTATTTATTTCCATTCTCCACTCTATAAACTATTATTATTAATATCGGGTATATAAAACAAGTATAATGTATATAAATAGATATTTTATTCTAGTATTTTAATCTTCATTTACAAAAAATTCCATCTAATGGGTAACAAACATGTTATTTACGTCTACAACTATATATCGCCTCCCGAAACGATGATTGTTTATTTTTATTTTACCGCATGTCATGGTAGACATTATGATGGACATTACATGTATAAATGATAAATATTATATTTAAAATGTCACTATAATTATTCAACTTCAATTATTAACATAGATTTAGGCTTTACATCTTGTTAAAATATGATAATTTCATTTGTGGAGTTGTGGACTACCACCCCCTCAAAGCAATGTGATTTATTTTCAAACTACATCGAATATATTAAAGTTATGTTAAGTAAACATATATAATTTATATCAAATAATAATCTTATAGTTATGATATTATATTCACATCTACATATAAATTTATTTCATTTATATTATTTCTTTTAATATGTAAAAAAACAGAAGCAATGGTCATGCACACATACGACCAACCGTCTCCATGAATTGTGTAATCCATATAACAATTATATATTCAATATATTATTATAATACACATATAATTAACAAAATGATATTTATATCATGGTTTTTATTCTGGAAATCATCATATAAGTATAAGGACCATAGATATAAGAAATTAAGACACATGTAAAAAACCAAGAGAATATTACCTGAAGCATAACCTAAAAATGAAATATTTAACAAGCAGGTAAAAAATTAATATTAAAGTCATATATGGAATTTTATATAATAATGTTTTTATGAAAATGTATTATAATATAAATCAATTTATTATATAATAGATTAGAATGAGTATGACAAGAGTTAAAATAAAAGGTAAGGAAATTTCATTCCAATTATATATATGTAATATAGATATAGTGTTCACCAATCTCTTCATTTTCTATGGTAAATCAAATTCCCAAGAATTTATTACATGAATATTATTATTAAGATTATTTTTATTTATATATTAACTCTATGATATTTATTTCAAGGGTTTTACATCTCAGAAGTTATCATATCTGAAATATTGTTTTGTCTCAATTTTTCTTCTTTGATAATCATGTCTTGGTATGAACCTTGATTATTTTTCAAGGAGTATATATTTATATTTTACATGTTATATCATGAATAAAAATATTTTCTTGATATTTCATCCTCCATGTAATTTTATATTCTTACATATTGATTATGGTTCAATGTTATCATGTGATAAGAGTTTATTGAATCAATCTGACCCCTTTTCAAGATTGTTCATAAATATGAATCTTTTGAAGAAATTTTATATTATATATCTCAAGATAACTAATTAATTATATTATTCATTATGATTCCATGATATCATAATTTATTAGTACCATATTGCCACTATATGATATTTAATATAATCTAAAAATGATTTTATGAAAATCCAATTTTCCTTCTCCTTTCAGTTAGGAATATTTGTTCTTTCAAAACCATGATTTCTATGAGTGTTTTAAAAAATATTTTACTGTTACCCTATGATGTTAATAGAAATTACACCTGTTATTCCTTTTATAAAATGGTTTTTAAAATAAATGAATCTTCATTTCATTTCATGTTCAAGGAACTTATCTAAAATCATTACGATGCAAACAATATGTTTAACTTGTTCGGATTTACGTGAAATATTGATCATCCTTCCATTGAATCTTACCTTACATAATTAAAATGTAATTGTTTATGAAATATTTTTCCTATTATTCTAGAAATTTGATATTTAATATGGTTTTCAAGGGAAATGGTTCTCAAAATGCTTTAAATATCATTTTCATAGTATTCATGGAAAATGGATTTCATAATTCATTAAATATTGTTGATATTTTTTGAGGGAAAATGGTTTTCCAAATTATATAAAAAATCTTTCATAAGTTATCATGGAAAATGTTTTTCAACATTTCTTCAAACTCCTTTTATATGTTTTCTAGGAAAATGATTTTCAAAACGATTTCAATCACGCAATCATTTTTTATATAGAAACATTTTTTCAAAATGTTTTCAAATATTTTATTAAAAGCTTTCAAGTTTATTTTCATGAATTTTTTTTCAAAAGGTTTTATTTTTTATATATCATTTGAAAAATATGAAAAGATATTTTCCTCAATAATGTTTTTACAAAATATCATTCCATATTATCTAACTTCCTATACGACATATGTTGATTCAGTAATTCTATACAAGTAAATTATCAAATGGTTCCATTATTATTATTTATTGAATGGGTTAACTATTTATGGAATGATTCTTTTGAAATTGTTTTCTATTTAATTAGTTATATGCCTTTGAAACATGATTCTTTTCATGGGTAATGTTTTCATTAAATTATTGTGAAACTCATATCTTTTCCATAGGATATTATGTGATGAAATGTTAATGATTCCCATTTAATTTCATGGATTATGATTTCATGTTTATAAAACCTGTAACGCCCCGACCCCAGTTACCCAGAGTCGGTGCATTACTTCGTAACATTGGCATGATCACAAAAGATCAAGTCTCGAAAGACCGATTAGTTTAGTAGCCTTGGAAACACTAGATACATTCATAAGTCTTACATTACATCATAAAGTAAAACAAAACTACAACATCTTCTCTTCATATCCCCTTATTTTATCCCTGCAGGTCATTCATAATATACTTCTTCACATCCTGGAAAAATTAAAACATTGAAAGGGGTGAGCTCAGATGCTCAGTAAGGATAACAATATAGCGGATGCTTTCATAAATAAACATTAACATTTAAGGAAATGTATAACTAAAACAAAAGCCTTTTTAAACTTGAACTTTAGCATAATATGGAAAATGAAAAATGAAATAATTCCATTTACTTATTCCCATGGATATTATACTGGTTAAATAACCACATGCAATATCAATAACCACTTTCATAATGATGGAATGCATAATGCCTGACTATCATAACCACGTAGCCAAGGCCTCGTGCCAAGACTACAAATAAGATTTTGTCAAGGCCTCGTGCCAAGACATTAGTTTGTCTCATGAGACCAACCGATACATCGAGGAGCTATAGCGGGCTCCACCCGTCACTTATTAAGTCCAATGCATTCCTCATATGAACAGGTTTAAACATATCATAAACCATAACATAATTGTATCACATAAAACATGCATAAAGGAAATATAAGATTTCCACCCTTCAATCACAAGATATCAATACAACACATTGATATAATAAAATTTTTATCAAAATCATTTTCAATACCAAAGTAAAATAAAATCAAAACATTGTATTTATTTTTGATTTAAAAAAAGTTATGGCTTGTAGAGGAAGCCGAAACTCAAATAATGGTCATGGAAGCGGAGAATTCGTCGTCGCCGTATACGTACTACAAGAAAAACATTCCTTTTTTTCGTTTAGTAAAATGATTCGTATAAAAATATTCCTTTTGAATAAACGTAAAAGTCAAAGGGGATTATACACCGTATAAAATAAAGTTGTGTATAAAACAAAATATGCCTCAATGAAAGGAGATTGAGACGAAGTCCTTACAAAGATCATTTTTAAAATAAAATAGATCTATTATGTGTATTCCCTATAATTACACATAAATAATGTATAAATAAAAGATAGGACATAATAATATCATGACATAATTTGAAAGTAGGAGATTAACCCAAAGAATGGTAATTGGGTTAAGAAGTTCCCTTACCTCGTGTCCGACTTGAATCGACTGTTATTTAACCTCCTGAATAATAAACTAGAGTTAATTTCTATTTTCTTAAGAACCTTTTTCATGTTCATTTTTTCTTTTATATCACTTATTACCATGTTATGAACATTATGTAATTATTTAAGTTAATAACGGCCATTTTGTCGATCTTTGGTACTTGAGTCAAAAAATAAACTTCTTATAATTACAAGTTATTCATGTGGTGAAATATCCATTTTATCCAGAATTATATTCATGTTGTATATATCATATATATCATATATATCCAGTATATACATTCATTCATAATATTAAATAACATTTAGAGGTAATAAATGAAATGCACCGTTCATGGAGACAGTAAGCCGTACGTACGCATGAACGCTACTTTCATTTCTATTTCATATTTAATGGAATGGAATCATAATGATATAAAGGTATATTATAATTCCAGTATAATATCATATATAATATCATTTACTCCATCCTTTATACACCCCACATATGGAATTAACGATTCAAATCACTTTGAGGGGGCGGTAGTCCGCACTTCCTAAAATGAAAATATCGCGTTTAGACATAATGGAAACAATAAAGGTATGCCATAAATGAAAAATACAAAACCTTAAGTAAAACATAAAAATATTATATATCATATATATAAATAGAGTTAAATCTTAATGGCCACCTTTGAAGGTGTTATATGAGTGTTGAACAATCATCGTTTCGTGAGGCATAAGTTCGCCATTCACAGAAACAGTATGTTCTTTAACCATTAGATGTAGGTGTGTGTAAGTGTAGCTCAAATACTTCTTATAAAAACATCCTAGTATATTGAGGATACTGTTTATGTTACAAAAGAAATGAATAAAAAGAGTTTAGGGGGTTGGAGAAGCAAAATAAAACAAAATAACATAAGAGAAGACATTGCCTTAAAATCGGGTAACTCTTTTTTGATTTGAGACAAAGGCATCCTTGGGAAGGCTTCTTCCCAAAGTGAGGCTTCTAGTAGTAAGGTAGGGATGTTGGTAGAGTATTTGGGTAGAGTTTGGCCAAGCCAAATGGCTTGAAGGTGTGAATAAGGCAGTAGAGGTGGGTGCCTTTTATAAGAGGAGAGGAGGGGCACTCTTGGAATGTAATGAAATGTTACTTTATTATATAATGATTTTATGATTTTAAAGGTCCCACAATTATATAATTCAAGGCTAAGGTGATAAGGGTTCTAAATCTACTCATCCAATATGTTTTTGACAAGTTTAAGTATTAGATTTTACATTATCTTTTCATTTTATTTAAATCGTTAATTAATGAGGTAATCGCTGCATCATCATGGTGTCATAAATAATTTATTTTATATAATGTCTAAAAATTATAAATAAATTATCATGATATCGGTAATATTTTTAGATTTCTAATGAATGTTTATAGTCAAAAATATGACTTTTATAACCCCATTTAAAAATTCATTTAGTAAAACAACTCATGTTTGTGACATTTTTATTTTAACATTAAATAAAAGGATATTTATGTCATTTTCCTACCAAAGTGGCTCCATGGGGTCCCCAAGTTGACCCATGGATTTTCTTGGTCGGCCATGACTAATCCAATAGGGGTAGGACAAGTGTAAAGTTTATTTCATATTTTTATAGTACCATTTTTACCTTAAATTTAACTAATTACCTTTAATCGCGATTAATTAAACTTAAAAGTTACTATTCACAAAAAAAAAATTTTAATCCCATTGAACCACATTTTACTTCCTAATGACAACCATGTATGTCGGATTTTTGAAAATCAAATCACAGAAGTGGTAATATTTCATTTAAACGAAAAATCAGTTATTTAACTACCACTTAGTGGTTTCACTATTCATAAAAAATTGATGTTTTTCAGAACAACGAAAAACTTTCACCCTAAGATATAATTGATATTCCAAATTCAAAAATGATGTCTATTTAACAAAATTACATACATATAAGTTGCATTAATTTATTTTATCATTAATTCCCGCTGTCACAACAAATAGCGTGTTTTTAAGAAACAATATATATCAAAAGATTGACAATTGTTTATGTCTAATTTCAAAGTGAAATTAATTATAATGAACACCATTGGATAAAATTATAAAAATATATTCTAATTATACTTTAAAACCACTCAATAGTATAATTTATCACTATAAATTATTTTGATTAAAAAAGTTGTTTTTAAGTATTCTTCACTATTCATAAAAAAATGGAAGTTCTCAGAAAATTACAAAAAATTCAACCAAGGATAATTTCGATATTACGAATAAAAAAATGAAGTCCATTTTGAAATGTAAAATATATATAATTTCAAAATTTGGTTATTACTATTCATAACTACTACTTTTATTTGTAGCGGTGTGATAGAATCTCAAACTTGCGTACAATCGAAGCTATTGCATTATTGAAAGAGAAGCGTATCGTGGAAGCTCGGGGTGTTACAAAACCCATATTTATTTATGGGTCATGTTATAAGGAATATTTTTCTATCATATGGCATATATGTGAATGATTTTATTATGAGATGGGTGGAACCTATATCTCACTCTAATGAATTGGTTAATGATTTATATCTCAAGATATAATAATGGGGATAAAGTTGATGGGAATGATCCACTATGGGAAAATGGGGAAACCCAATACCATATTAGTAATGGACTATGATTGTGGTGCAGGTGAATCCCACCTTGTAAGTGTAGTCACCATGAACATGGAAGTTGGGGAAACCAGACACACTATGGAATGATGGGAAAAATTGGATTCACTGTGTTAATATGGGGAACCCTAATCCCTTAAAAGTAAATGAATGTTATTGGGGATGGTGGTGTGACCCTCCCATAAGGTGTAGTTCCAATGATGTGCATTAATATGTACTAAAAATGTGTATTGAGTTATTGGGAACAATATCACATGTTTATACCTTCCACAATACCATGTATTATTACTATTTTATGATTTCATGTCTTATGTTATTTATTTCTATGTAATTCATGTCTTATGAACTACCAAGGTCAATTCCAATATTCATGTTTATGATCATGGATATAGAAGGAATGATCTATTAATGTTATGATCATGTTCTCAAACCCCTATTATCATGTTTATTCTTATATGTCTTCCTTTTAACCATTATTAACCTTCTAAGCTCACCCCTTTCTATGTTTACTTCCCCCAGTTATGAAAATATGTACAGTGTATGATGTTTCCAAGAATGACGATAATCATAAAATAACCAAGTGGGAAATAATTTTTCTTTCTAATGTCCCAATTTTTATGTTTCATAGCTTCCAAAGTCACTAGACCAATTATGATATATGGTAGAATATTTATGTAATGTAAAAAATTATTCCTCAAAATTTATGTAATGTTAATGTTTTTCAATATTGGGTCATTATATTTTATCTCATGGTGAATGATTAGTTATCATTGGGAAAGAAGAATGAGAAAACATTAGAGAGATCACTAGGGATATTTCTATGGATATATCATCTAACGTCCCTAATGATATGTCTAAGGATGTGCTAGTGTTTTAGAGAATATCTTAGAAGTTTTGTAATCGATAGAGTGAGTGGATTCCAAGAAATAAATTTCTATCTGAATTCTACCTGTGGATGTTGATTAGGAATAGATGTACCTATGGGTAACAACTTTGAAAATATGTTTCATTCTTGACTCGGGGTAATCCGGTACATGAAAATGGGACATCCTCCACACCTGGTTTAACATTCTTGGGATATATTATTTGGAATATCACAATATCTTCATGATCCATTATGAAGTATTTGAATAGAATATGTCTATGAATAACCTTTTATAAACCTAATGTGTCATATATTATGGAATTTTTCAAAACATAGACATCCTATAATGGACTTTTAAGGATTATGTGGTTCCTATCTATGATAACTATTTCTTATTCAATGTTGTATGGTTTTAGTCAAAGGAGTGAATCTAAAGGAACATTACTAACATCAATTGTGATGGAAAAACTACTGATGAGATGTCAAACGGAATATACAATAGAGTAAAGGATGTAGTGATCATGCCTAATTAGTTTTCAAGGAACATGATCAACAACATATAACATAACCGACATTTGAAATCACCAATGAATAGAAGGAATGAGTTCACAAAGAGTTTATGTAATGGAAACCATGGAAGAAGGAATATATTGTTTCCACTATATCAATAATATAGAATGAATCTATTAATTGAATGTCTTAGAGGAAAAATAATGTATTCTGACTTTGGAAAATAAGGAAACAAATAAAGTAACTACAAAGGGAAAATGAAGAGGTCGGTTAATGCAATGGATATTAATGTTGTCCTCTATTAGGTATTATCAATAGACGGTTTCTTTAAATGTGGAAACTATGCGAATTTTGAAAAATCAATGACATATATGGATGGATTGTGAATGGAATTACCAAAGTGGCACTATGGATGGTTTTCTAATGATTATGAAGATATCATGAATGAAAAGTCAAGGGTATGTGTTGTTTTAATAGTATTTTTCATAAGAATGATTAAATTGAGTTTGATAAATGTATGGATATGATTCGTAATTCATATTATTAAGAAGGGGTACTAATGAATAAGTTAATAAAGAATGTGTTATTTTTTAAGAATAAAATTGGATTATTGAAGTGTATATGTTATGGAATTCAAAGAATATATTAAATGAATCCTAAAATATAAAAGTATTTTATGAATATTTTCCCATTAAGTATTGAAGAGGATATATTGAATGGTGATTTCTGGTTAATATGATATTTTTATATCATTTATATAATTATTATTAGATAATGATATGTTTGATATGTATAATAAAATAGGATAATTTGGGTTTCCATAGATCTGATTATTAAATAACAGTTTTATGTCATCATCAATGATGTTTAAAACTTTTTGGATTTAAAAAATATATCCTGTAATCAGTGGAATAAAGAATAATTCATGTTTTCTAAATGGATTTATTGTAATTCAGTTTATTACAATGTTTCCATGGGAATATATGATGAGCGTATTCACATGTTTGGAATGTGACAACCTACTGATAATTTGTGATATATGGGAAGGTTTAATGTTTAGCTTATTGCAAGAATTCATTCTAATGTTTGGGATTTTCATATTTTGGAAGGCTCATAAGGTTAACTATTTATGGTGAGGCTAAGTTAAATTTGAGTTAATTCTATTAAATTAAATCATTATCTCACCATAATGTATTTATGCATATTGGATAACCTGTTTTGAAAACATTATATTGATGAAAATTTATAATAAATGGTATGGTATATCATGGATCTCATGATCTTTTAGTACTTAAAAAATGAAAAAACCAACTTCCTTTTTGGCAAAGGAGGTCTAGAGTATAAAAGAAAAACAACTAGTGAGGTTTTCTTGAAATAATGAAAGTATATCATTTCAATAAAATATTTAATCTATAGGAGAATTTATTTGAATAAAAAAATGTTGTCTCGGTAACTTTGTTTATGATGGATCAGATGGTCATTTAGGTCATTGTATATTTATGATTATGTGATTGTTAAAATTCTCTTGACCTTATTCTTTATCACTATTCATCAAAAACAGTTTGGTAGATTTATCTTATGTGTCAATGTTTTCACTTACCACCTATGTTCTGCTATGTGGAGAGCTAGTTATGAGTTACTTTGTGTAACAATTACGGTTCTAGCCTTCTTTTTTAATGGATGTTTTATTTTTAATTTTTAAAATGTGGATTTATATGAAAGGAATATTTAGGTATTAAACCTTTGATAATCGATATGAATTTTGAGGGAGAAATTAATTTTATGAGGTGTAGAAAGTAAACCCCCATAGACTTTTAGAAATATATATTTCTTCAACATAATTTATCATATTGATAATTTTTATTTCACGTGACACTAATAATAGTATATTTTAAAAAACATAGTTTATGTTTCTTTATAAAAAACACCATGTTAATAACACACTACACACTACATAAAGTTTAGCTTTCTCTCCATAGAAAACTAATAGTAGTTTACATTACCTGGAAGACTGTATTTCATTGAAGGCTTGTATAACATGCCAGATTGTGTACTACAGATGAATACTATATAATTAAAAATATTATTATTAAATATAACAATATATGACATAGAAATAAATTTAGTATACATGAAATTTGGTAACTGACATATTAAAATTTATGCATTACAAAAATATGAAATTAATTCACTAGTTCCAAATTAATTAGACATTAATAATTAACATGATTGAATAAAACAAAAAATGTTGTAACATTTAATGTTAAAAGTTTCATTATCCAAACAAATTAAAAAAATTACAATAAGTATGTTTTATGAATAATATATATATATATATATTATATTCAAAAAACTATTTCTGAGATTCATAAAATTGATTATATAGGCAAATGATAAAAACAAACCCAATTTCATGGATAAAATACTATTTTTTGAAAAAGATACTTTCATGACCTTTTAATGGATAATCCATTTTTAATAAAAATTTTATAACAATAAATATATTATATTAAAAAAAACATATCTGAAACTGGAACATAAAAATATGGTTAGGGTGAATTGTTGGTACTTTTCAGTGAAGTTTCATTTTTTAAATGAATCGTGAGAAATAGTCTATTTTAATTCAAAAATTCTTTTTCAGATAATTTTATTATTTAGTAAAGTTATATATATATTTTTTCATGTAAAATTATATAAACTATAAGTAAAAATATAAAATTTAGTTAATTGAACTAATATCACATGGAAATTGGATATAAAAACATTGCAAGGTTTTGATCATTTTTACATTAAAAAACCCATTGTTGTCCATCCTACAGTATTAATTTTAAAGAACATTATTCTAGTTCTATTTTTTAAAATTGGAAATATAGATTCCATATTTGTAATCATCATAATTCATCTTGTAAAATAATATCAACTTACTTTTTGAAAAAAAAAGATCAGTGGATGGAGTAAAAAATTTGAACCGTTATTAAGGTAAAGTTAAGAAAAACATTAACAAAAGTTAAGGGACCAAATTTACTATACACATGTATAATAGCCATTATATGACCATATATCAGACATAAACAATCCATTTTTTGTTTATTAGGTTTTTTAGGACTCTGGATAGGTAAAAATGTGGGTACACTAAACTTCTTTTAAAAAATACCAATTATGTCCTTCCCTATCCGTATAAAAGAGCACCACCTCTCCCACATCATCACACCTCTAAAAAAAATAGGTTTAGCAAATTATATACCGAAATAACATTGAAAACCCCTCCAATAATAATTGACAAATCTCTTTGGGTAGAAATACTTCCATGGAATCCCTTTGTTACACACCATAAGAAGATACCCAATTGGGAGGTAACACCCTCCCTCAATCTCCTTTCATTTAGGAAATTCTCCAGTACCAAAACTCTTATTCAACAATTATTTCATAAAAATTATATCAAAAAATATTCTAGGATTATTTAATTATATGGTTTTGAGCTACAATTACACACAATTCCATCTAATGGGTAACGATCATTATGTTTACATGTAGGGTCAACTACCGCCTCACCAAACAATGTCTGTTCATTTTTTCATTATCGAATTTAATGATAGATATTATGATTGAAACTCCATTTATATATGATATAAATGATATTTATAATGCATTTATTCTTATTTAGTTTTTATTTAGAACATACCATCACTTTTTCTTTCTTGTGAAAATACGATAATTTCGTTTGAGAAAGTGTGGACTACATCCCCCTAAGTGCAATGTGATTCATTCAGATAAAAAATGGAATTTATTAAGGACATTTTTAGTGAACCAATATGATATATATGTAATAATTGTGCAACAAAAATGATATTACATACATATATACATATACATATATGGAATTTTATTTCTTTATTTTAATACATCAATAAAATGTAAGCCACATTCATGCGAACTTATGGTCGACCGTCTCCATAAATGGTGTATAAAATTTCATATATCTATATTAAATTGATTATTATAATACACATATAATGATTAAAATGATATTCATATTATTTTTGAATTCCTAAAATCATGATATAAGTATAAGGACCAAATATATTACAAATTAAGATGTAAGCAATAAATAAAGAAAATATTACCCAAGTTGTATAGGATACTTCTTGGCTTCCAAAAGACCCAACATCAAATATGGGTAGGGAAAAATTTCTGGGGGTACTATAATAGTAATGTATAAGGGAACTACAATAGTAATATATTAGTGTCGATACTGTAGCAGCGACAATACTGTAGCGGTGGAGGAACTGTAGATGGTACGGTTCCGACGATGGTACTGTAGCGGGTACTGTAGCCGTGCGGGTACTATAGAAGTATTGTTCATCGAGGGATCCATTGGGCCAAAAACTGGTATTTAAAGCCTTGTATTTAGGACATGTGGCCTTTGGCCTTTGGGCTATGTAATTGGTCTCCCTCTACCTATCCTTAAAAAAGACTATTCTTTAAATAATAAATTGGGGCTTCTGCCCCAACATTTAATAAAATGAAACAGTTAACAAGAGGGTAATATAAAGTCAAAATCAAAAAATATATGGTATTAGATATAATAATACGGTTCTATAAAATATGTATAATAAACCTAAATTTAATATACAGTAGGGTTGAATGAGTACGATGATAGTCAAGATACAAGTTAAAGAGATTTCTTCTCTATTTTATAT
Organism: Viscum album; assembly: GCA_963277665.1. Lineage (NCBI taxonomy): Eukaryota > Viridiplantae > Streptophyta > Magnoliopsida > Santalales > Viscaceae > Viscum > Viscum album. The sequence goes on along the minus strand of OY728130.1, from coordinate 538,169,609 downwards.
TAGTGAGATACATGCCTTGTTCACCACTCAATTATTTTTTATGGTGTATCTTCTAACCACAAATGTAATCTATGATTACAATTAATAAATTAATGGGATTTTACCTATCCATTCTCTGAACTTTTTTTTCTGGGTTATATGTCTCAAAAGTTACCAAATCGGTAAGATAATTTTGCCTAAATTTCCCTTCTTTGAGACTCATATTTTTCCAGGCACCTAAAATATTTTTTGAGGTGTATATACCTACATTTGACATATTATATCATGAATCTCTATATTTTGATGATATTATAATTTTTATGTAATTTTATTTTCGTACATAGAGTGTATGGTTTAAAGTAACCATGTGATATGATTTTTTTGAAACAATGTCATCCCTTGTCACAATATATTATTAAGATTCTTTCTTTATAGAAATATTATGATTAATATATCAAAAAAAACATGTGATTTATCTTATCCTTTAGTCTTTATGATATCTTCATATATTAGTACCATTTGTACACCCTATGAAACTTAATATAACTATGAAAATGTTTTTTTAAACTCTAACTCCATTTCTGCTTTCTATCAATAATCCGTGCTCCTTCAAAGAAGTGATTTATAAAAGTGTTTTAAAAAATATTTTACTATTATCCTACGATATTAAAAGAAAATTTGGACCCATTTTTATCTTTTAAACAAAAGGGTTTTATAAAATTAATCTTTCTATCATTTTCCAGTTGAGGCACTGTTGTCTGCTTTTTACGATGAAAAGGGGTTGTTCGGCATGTAAGGATTTCACCATCAACAGGGAATTCATTCCATTTATGCTACCTTAACATGTATACAATGTTATTTTTAATCAATTGTTTTTCCAAATATTCTGAAAATTCATTTTGATAAATTTTTTCACGGAAAATGGTTTTCAAAACATTTCCAAGATAATTTTGTAAGATTTCATGGAAAATAATATTCAAAACATTTTCAATATCCTTTTTTTTGTTCCAATAATAATGGTTATGAAAACTATTTCATGCACTCTTTCTATGTTTAAAAGGGAAAATGTTCCCCAAATTATTTATGTGTTTATTTATAAGCGTTCCATATTATTTTTAATAAAATTACTTAAAAAATTTATTATGTTTCATAGAGAATTTTTCAAAGAATAAATGATATTTTCCTAAATAAATGAATTAAAAATTGATTTACATGTTGTTTCCCTCTAAGATTAAATCTGTTGATGTAACTCATTTCCTTCTAGGAAATGATCAAATGGTTACAATCATATTATTTCAGGAATGATTTATGTTCTCATGGAATGGTTCTTATAGCACACATTTATCTCTTACAGGTTATATTCGTTTGAAAACCCCTTATTTTATTGGGTTATTTTTTGATGAAATTATTATGTAACCTATCTAATTTCCATATAATATTATATAATGAAATTTTAATGATACACATTTCATTTCATATGATATTAGTTGATATTAATAGAACTCATGTATTTTTATGTGTCATGTTATGATGATGGTTTTATTATCTTATATAACATGTATGAATTATTTTATTATGAGATTGTGGGACCAATATCTCCCTTTAAATAATGGTGTAATGATTTATATCTCTTGATATGATGATTTAAATTATTTCAATGGGCATGATCCACTATGGGAAGATAGGGAAACCCAATCCCTTACAAGGAATGTACTGTGACTAGGGATGGTGGTGTGTCTCTCCCTGTAGGTGTTTTCAGCATAAATATGGAAAAGGGGGAAACCTGATCCACTATGGAATGATATGAAAAACCTGATCCAATATTAGAATATGGAGAAAACTGAGCCCCTATAAGTAAGGGACTGTGACTGGGGATGGTGGTGTGTCCCACGTAGTTTTTTCAGTTCCCATGTAGTTCTTTTAAACGTTTTAGAAATGTATTCTAACCTATAAAGAATCATATATCATGTTTATCTATTCCACAATTCCATGTAGTATTCCTACATTATGATATCATGGCTTATGTTATTTATTTATATGTGAATCAACTATTTTGAGCTGCCAATATTTATGACATTATTATTGTTTTTGATCATTAATATACAATGTATCATCTTCTAATGTTATAATAACATTTTCATACCCATATGATCATTTTTATGCTTATGTATATGACTTTTACCACTAATGAGAATATTATATCCCCCCAATTTATGTTTCTTTCCAAAGGGTATGAAAATATGTTTTATGTAATTTGTGCCTAAGTGGGGTGATCGTCCTAAAGAATGTAGTGGTAGATAATGTTGCTCGCTAATGTAGCATTATTTTTTTATGTTTCCAGAAAAAATAAACCAATTTTAGTCATTGGGTGTCTATTTATATATTTCTTAAGGTATTTTCCAAAAGTAATTTAATTTTAATATATGTCAAGACAAGGTTGTTAAAGAAAATTTCATTCTAATATTACAACCTAATCTCATACATCATGTAATAATTGTTTCGATTTATGTTATATTAAAATGTTATCTTTATGGATCCCATTATAGTTGATAACTTCGTGAATATTGTAATAGAGAATATATTTCAATCCTTTAGGTGTATAGATGTTAGATATAATAGTGAAAATAATATGAGGGTAGATTATATATTCAAGGGGTTATAGGTTATCCAGTCGTTGTCATGGATCCTCATTCACTTTTTTAGAGGTTGTTATTATGATTATATTTCAATGTATTTAGTGTAACAAAAATCATTCAACATTTTTGAGTCTTTGAAAGCAGTATTATTATTTTTGAAGTTTGAAGAAATTATTTTTTATAATCTATGGTATCCTCAAATAAGTACTGGATCAAGTTAGATTCAAACTTTTTCCTTTTGACCATGTTTATGAAAACCATAATAGAAAAACAATAATGAATTATCTTGGAAGAATTGGGGAGGATGCAGATGAGGACCCTATGATTAGTAGTATATCGTTTAGTAAGGGAAAATATTATAGGCTGGTAAGGGATATATATTCATATCTTTGCGTCAGGACTATGTTAGAGTCACTTTGGGGTCAACACATTTAAAGGTGGGTGAATTATTATGGGATTATTGCTTATCACCCTTAAACTATTATACCTTTTTATACATCCATCACTTATTCAGTGAATGGTTATATATTATTTATCACCAACATTTTGTGAACATGAACCTAAAATAATTAAGAACAAATAAATCCATGATTTTTAAATAGTTTCATCCCCAATGTCATTGACTACATCCTTGGTTTATGGTCGTTAGAATCCCATACACACAAATTTCTTTTTATTATCAAATATATATAAAAACTTTATAGGAAAATGTACTCACTTTCCTTACACTGGTTGGGTACAATGAAAAAATTATATTTTAATCAAATTAAACATGATGTGTGCATATACCATCTAAATTAATAATTAGTGTACTTCATGTATTCTTCAATAGAAAACAATATTTCTGATCAGATTCCTCTAACTGTAGAAAACACGGTAATTCAAATATCTCACATCAATCAATGGGAGGTCTAAGATATATATTAATATAAATAGGATGGATCTTCTTTTCCATATTTATTAAGAATAAAAGGAATGTTTTATTGATTTAATTTCTTAATTATTCTTCTTGAACGAAATGATAAGAAACTAAAATAACATTAAACATAATATTCTTCATTATATTTTATTTGATAAACAATGTAAAATATTGATTTATAATTTTGTATTATCAGATCATTTATTCATTATCTAGGAAACCATGCCCACTAACTATTGAATCTCAATGATTATGCATTCACATATATAATTCTTAAATGTTCATTAACTATCTCACATTCAACTTTCCAATCAACAAATTGTTTCACACGAATCCTATATATTTAAATAACATTACCATCACGTAAATAATATATGTATTTGACATATATTAGTAAATCCTAAAATATAGAATGTTTTTAGATTATTTCCTTCTTCATTTTCCCAATAAGTTTATTCCATTAGTCACATCTTATTCATTTTATAACTATTGTGGTTTTTAGGATCTCTTACTTTTCCTTTTATAACCAAGGAGGTTCATGGAATCCATCTTTTTATATTTAAAAATTTTGATAGCCTCTTGGTTCAATGACTTTGAAAAGTAATGATTACCTTTCAGAATCTAAATATCATTCATGTGAAAGAATGTATTTGTGAAACATTCTCTTTATAATGAGAATTTCAATAGAACACGCACTGTAACACCACAAGATTCAATGGTATTCTTTCTCTTATATAATCCAAGATTTTGCGTTGTACACAACATCGTGTTCGGGAACACCAGGACATTTCAAACATGCCATTTAAAAAGCAGTTGTGAATAGTATTAAAAACATTTTGAAATTTTATAAATTTTATTTCTGAAAATAGACTTCATTTTCAATTCATAATTTCATCATTATCTTATGGAGAGATTTTGTATTTTTTTGAAAAATTTCAATTTTTGATATATAGTGAAAAATAGTACATTGTGGATAAATACTGATTTTTTCATTTAAATAATAATTTTATTTCAAATTTATTTTAAAGTAAAAAAATATATATAATACATATATTAGTCCAATTTAAGTCATTGAAATCATATTTATAATTTAATTATAAGTATAAATTCATTGAACATTTTTAACATCTTTTTATACGAATTCTAGCCACATTAGAAGATTAGTAATAAACATTATTTCACCACTTATGTTAATTGAATTTCGAAAATCCAAAAAACATAGTTGTAATTAGAATGAAATTTTGGTCTAATAGGATAAAAATAATTTTTTATTAAACATTATTTCACTACTTTTGTTAATATGAATTTTAATTTTTATAATTGAGTTAATTAATTTGGTTTGAAGTAATAATGTTAATATGATATTAACAAAAAATCATTTATTAAATAGTGTCAAAATTGACATAAATAAAAATTTCAAATAAATACTATTTTATTAAATGATATAACAATACTGGTATTATAAATTTCCCCCAAATAACATATATATTGATTTAATTTCATAAATTTCACTTTTCTTTCATTTCTCATTTTATAGTAACTATATTAACCATATAGTGTAAAAATAAAAGAAGATATGGTTAACGTTAAAAAATTTATCTAAGGGTCAAATCTAAAGGATATGGTTAAATTTAAGACCTAAAATTGTCTAAAACCTTATTTTTAAAGGCTTTTGACCCATAATAATCTCATCGTCTAATTAAATAAATTTGGATCTATTGGAAACTAAAAATCAATTTATAATATATGATCTTCTAAAACTACCCTCACCCATATTATAAAAGAAAACTTATATTTCTATTTAATTCACACCTAAAAACCCCTATGGATATCCGACATCCTTGTGATATCCTATCAAAATAACCTAATATTATATTACAAGATAAACCTTGGTCATAAAGCCATCCAAAGGAGTCCTTCTATGAAAATCTAATGGAGACACCCAAAAAGAGGTAATTATTTTAGCACCTTTTTCAAAGAACATGTATTCTTATACTTTCCCTTTATCTGTTTTTTTTCTACATTAAAGTAATAAATATAGTACCTTCCACATGCTGATATGTTATTATAATTATAGGACAACAATATTCTTCCTTTTACTCATCCTATGAAGAATGATATCACTGTGTGTCTGTACGTATGGGTTACCATCCCCACGCAGTGATGTGAATTGTTTTCCATGTACACATTATTTATAAGAGTATAATTATGAATATAATGGATGTAAATTATAAATATAGCATTATATTTTTTCTTTCAAATTCATATTCCATACAATTCTATACCAATTAACCATTAAGGAAATGTTATCGGCGCCTGTACATAGGTACGACTTACCGTCTCCATGATGCAATAAGACTCATCTTCCACGTTCACCATCCAATATTGATGATAAGAATAAATATTATTAATAATAATGAAATATATGACCTAATAATGTAATTGGGATGATATATATAGGCATATATTTCATTCACTTACTTCCATTCAACATGATAAAAATACGGAAACAGTGTCCATGCATATGTATGACCAACTGTCTCCAAGAAGGGTGTGTTCCATTTTTTATCTAACTAATATATATATTTATATACAAAAAATATATAATATATAAATCATTATTTACATTTTTGAAGTAATTAAACTATGATCTATGTAATATGATCAAAAATAACATTTCAAAACACATATGATAATGAAAGTGATAATTACCCAAATCGTTGATTTAACATTGAAATTATAATAAATTTCTAATATAAAGTCATAATTGAATCATATATGACATCATAAATATGGATATGGACCTAGTATAATTTAATAGTATTTTTAAAAACATTTTATAATAGGATAACTCACCATCAACTAAACGAAATATAACATATGGGTTAATTTCAAAATCTGATTATTATTCGAGGTTGTTTATACATAAGTATCTATTGGGACATATTTATCATCCATATCAATGTTTCTAAAAATTTCTTCATAAAATGTTTTACTATTATACTATTGATGTTAAATTTCTTTTTTTACCCATTGCTTACATTTTATTAAATGTTTTGAATAGAATCATTCATTCATTTTCCTAACGAGGCTCTTTATAACCTATTTGATAAATTAAGGAATCATTTTTTTAACTTATACAGTGCAAGAGGCTATTTGTGGATGCTATGTAGCGTTACCATTTTTATGCTACCCATACAAGCATACAAGTTTATTTTAAAAATAAATGCTTTATTTAAATGTTTCATGACTTTTAAATTATTTATAGTAAAAGGGATATTTCCCTCAATGAGTTGTAATGAATTTATTAAATAATATTCATCTAAGCCAACATCCTTTATTGGATTTTGTACTTGTTTTAATTTGATTTAATATGATAAAATTTTACATACTATATTATAGGGTTTTTGATATGTTGGACTATGGATGAGATATTTTTATACTATTCATAGTGCATAATTAATGTATTAACAATTTGTATACTAGTTTTAATATGAATGTTTATGTTATGTTTCAACATTTTCATTTGAGGGATGATTTGGACTTAGTAAGTGATGGGTTGGTCCTTCTATAGCCTCTCGATGCATTGGTAGGTTTTATGAGACAAACTAGTTTCCTGACACAAGTCCAACATAGAATATTAGTGTATGGTCTTTGCTCGAGGCCTAAACATAGTGGTTATGATGTACAAAAATATACATTCAATCGTTGCGAGATTAGTTATTGATTTTATATGTGATTATTTGACTAGTTGAATAACGATGTAAATGTTGAAAAATAATTATTGGATTTATTCATAACATATTTTTCTAAATATAATTTTTTAAAATGGTTTGGTTTTTGTTTTCTATCATTCCTTAAAAGTTTATGCCTACTTGTGATTGATTCCACTATATTGTTTATCCCTACTGAGGATCTGATCTCACCCATTTCTTATGTTTTATTTTCCCAAGAATCCAATAAATGTTTTTTGATTGATATAAATGGTTAAGCTGGGAGAATAATGGAATTATTAAACCATTATCTATGATGTATTTAATGTAAGAAATTTTAATGTAAAGTTCATGCATGTAATTTATTTTTGAAAACAGCTAAAAATATTTGTCCTTCAGGACATGATTATTCATAATAATTCTATTGTATTTAAAAAATGCACCAGATCTGGGTAACTGGGGTTGGAGAGTTATATTTTGTATTATAGTAATTTAAGCCAAATCCTTGAAAATATTTTTTTTAAAACTAAGATCAGGGATCATAACCCCAAGATAATCTTTGATGATAAGTTCTGAATATCATACTAGAATTTTGGTAAAATAGAAATTAAGTGGGTATTTCTAGAATATAAATCCAAAAATGGATAATATAATGGGATGTAGTTCTGGAACAGATATACCTATGGGTGGAAACTTTGACAAGGTGTTCTGAACTTGACTCTTGGTAACCTGGTACACAATAATGGGCCTTACTGCACACCTAGTTTAACACTCTCAAGGGATAAGTTTAGTATAATTCATATTTTTTTTACAAACCATTATAAATTATATATTAGTAAATATGTCCTCAATGGAACCATATTTATGATTATGGATAATATTTTCATAAATATTTAAATCTATGTTATGTATTTAACTAGTTTTGAATTGTGAATTATGATTTATAACATAATCTAGTGTATGCCATTATTTAAAAACGGTGCCTGGTAAAAGTAATGGGAATCGTATCAATGAAAATATTCCATGTATGGATTTATTTATAAATTATTCAAAATTACATATAATTTTTTTAAAATTATAATGAATCATTTTAACACTAAACGCTTTAATGACCCCTTATTCATAGGCTCGGTGAGCCTGGATAGAACCGTGAACTTTTTTAGTTCATATAAATAGACATGGGAGAAAGATTTTCTATATTTTAAACCAGTGCTCAGATAAAAAATAAGAGTGCAATGTTGATTACGGAATGGCGGGATTCACCGAGAATGAACCAATCCTCGACAGACATTGGTTGAGGTAAAAATTTAATATTCATTCTTTAATAAAAAAGTTTAAAATAAAATAAACATGATTTATTTTATTCTCTGAATTTTCAAACCACTTCTGTGAAATGATGCATAATAGAATGAAACAGAAAACATTGTTTATTAAATGAAATATTTTAAGGACTATGTAACAGAATGTAACTGAAATGATGTTTCATGTTTTGTCCTTTAATGGTTGAGAAAACAATGCAGGATTGTTGGCACAATCCATGTTCTGCTCTGAAGCTCAAGTGGGTGATGATGATGAACGCCAATGACAGACAAACAAATAATCATGGAGGGATAAATGGTGGAAGATTTATTCTCACACCCTTCGAACATGTCATCACTAATAAATGAGTTTCCTAGGTAGGTGTTTTCTTTGTTCTTGAGATTTCCCGTTTCTAATTCTAAAACAACGAACAAGTTTCATCCCTTGAATAGGTAGATATGTAGATCCCTTGTTCTTGTAGAAGGGTAAACATTTCTTGGAAGTGAATTAGGGTTAATTTTTGATAGAAAATAAATACCCTTTCCTCATTTTTCTAAACCTATAGTGAATAGGGTGTGATCCTACATGAATAACACTCAAGCACCTCTAATGTGTAAGTGTTTGTGCGTTCTTCATGGTCACATTTTCAAAATGGAAGCTAGGATATTTTGAGGCCATAACTCTAATGGTGACATCCCTTGGAGGTATAAGGCATAAATAGTGTGAAGAACATACCAACAGAGCAGACCTGGTGGTCTACGGAATGATCCACCAGTACAATGGCACCGACGACCGGGGCTGTGGGCGGGTGGTTGTGCACAAGAAAGAGTGTCGGGGCCCGAGACACGGCAGGTGATCATAGCCACCTGGCCGCATCATATGCTCTACATATGTGTTAACTACACCACATCATGTGATAGTAAGGCCCTAGTATTTTAGACTGCGGTGGAGGTAGCCCTGTGGTGACCTGCCGGAAAGAGGGAGGACAGAGCATCCGGCCATGTCCCTGGAAGACTAGAGCTGGTGCACCCATGGTGAGTTTGGAAGGTGGATGGACACACTAGCTAGGACTGAGCTACCCTTTTGGAAATATTTGTGTCACAACGAGGTTGGGTCAGAATCAGGTCAGGCCATATATGGGTTGGGTGGACATGAGTCGGGTCGGTGGATTCGAGTCGGGTTGGGTCAGACATGACCCAGACCCAACAAACCCCTTTTCTGAAAAATGATTAAAACATTCAAACCCTATGATCGATTAACGATCCATTTATTGTGTTGTGACCCTCACGATGAGGACATTCTTATGGCATGATCTAAGGAGAAATTAATGGATGTTGAAATCAAATTATTGGCTTGATAAATAGATTCTCCGAAAATCATTTGTGCTTTATGTAGGGAATCCTGCTGCTGGCTGAGACCCAAAGACTAGTGACCCTTTTTGGATCAGCTCCAAGAAACTCTTTGTGGAGCAGATCCTAGTGATTCTATGTGGACAAAATCATAGAAATTCTATGTAGATCAACTCATACAGATTATGTATGGATAATCTCCTAGAAACAATAAATGGTTGAGCTCATAGGGACCCTATGTGGATCGTCTTTTAATGACCCTCTATGGATAATCTCATGGAGAACCTAGTCTTGATCATCTCATAGAGACCCTGTGTAAATCATATCCTAGAATCCCTTTGTGGATCAACCCTTAGAGTCTCTATGTGACCTAGAATACCAACATTACTCATCTGGGATTAGTACCTCAATAGTCCAAGGTGTTGAAGATTCATGATCATGCTTCATGGTTTTTTGTGGATAGATTTGCGGTCTTTCCTTGTGGTTGGGTTCCCAACAGATTATTTTTTTACTCACGCATGCATGGGCTCTGACCGCACAAGTTGTGTCTAGTGAAAATGACTGACAACTTGATGGAGGACGTGGTGGCCCAGGACCAGGTGGTTTCTAGTGAGATCAGGCAAGCAGGGCATGATTCTATGGCTTCCTGCAGTTTGTCAATACATACCCATCAGGAGGGTTTTATAGTGTGTATATTGTATGTGATCTCATATATTCACTTTTTTGCAGTTGTATTTTGTTAGTTTTTTAATCTATCCCATATACCATCAGTTTTTACATTTACACTCAGTGGTTTTTTGGTATCATGAAAATTCTATTTTCTAGTTTTCATATGATGTGGTTGTTTTTTGTCATACAGGTACATAGTAATATTCCCCCCAATTGTAGGTTGATTCCTTAGACACTAGTCTCCAGCCCCTATCATATGAGAGGTGGTCTTGGGAGAGTCATGACACATTCCCAAAGGACGGGTCATGAAAAAGTGGTATCAGAGCTGGTCGGTTCTACCTAAAATAATAGGTGTCTTTGTTTTGATTATGGGGAGTAGTGTAAAATGTTTGAGTTCTACTTCAGATTCAGGGAGTCCAGTGTCAGTGGAGCAGCTTAAGTATCTAGACACCTGGAATTTGAATTCTTTATTCGGGATCTATACAAAAAAACACTAGTTGAATGCATCATATTGGAATTGAGTATTTCCAATATGTTATTATTGATTTAGAATCATCTCACCATGTATAATATATTGATTGTGGTACATATTGATCTGATTCGAGAAGCCTCAACACAGACAGCCAGCTAGCATTCTGATACGTGTTTGTGAGGAATTCCCACCAAGCGATGATGTGTCATTTCAGAGACCAGTGCTAGAGAAGGCCCCCATCAGGTGGTGCACTAGTGTTACCACCACCCACTGTTCAACATCTAAATCTAGTGTTACCAGAAGATGACGTATGTAATATCGGTGCCCTAAATTAGTTTCAGTGACAGAGACATCCCATCATTAGGGGAGAGACATATCCTTAGGTCATTGAGGATGGGATGGAGGCAGTGGCATAGGTCTTCCGCTTAGTGAGGATGCCACTAGATCAAATGACGATTCTAGCTACATTCCTTCTATAGGTATAGGGGGGAGATGGTTGAGTTTGATCATTCAGAATCATGATGAGCTGACCCTCCCTTGGGATGACTTTGAGTGAATCTTCTGGGAGAAGTTCTTCCCTGTGACCTTGCACTTAGTGAATATACAAGGGTTGCATCACCTAAACAAGGGAAACATGATAGTGGTTGAGTACTCTGAGAGGTACACAAACCACTTCCATTACTCTAAAGAAATGGTATGTGACTCTTTATTTTGGGCCCAGACCATTGAGGAGGGACTCCGATGACATATCAGGGTGTCGATGATTTCCCTCAGCATTCCCTCTCTGGATAGAGTGCTAGAGGCATCTCTACTAGTAGATAGCTTCCACGAAAAGAAGTCACTGACTATCAGAGCTACCACCAGGTGACAGGTGGATGATTTATCCATGGAAGGTAATAGAAAGATGGCGTAGAGGTCTAAGTGGGAAAGACCATCCAAAGGATGACACTAGGACAGAGGGTCAGTGGTGCGAGGCCACCAAGGCGGTGGGGTCATCAAAGGATTTGGGTGTGCTACACGTGCAGTGGGTAGGGACACATGGCTCGTGACTGCATGAAAGGATGCATAGATGTTCATCAGGTGATCAAAGGACTACCAAGGCAGCGGAAGAGGTTCATGTTTGGGGTCCGCATGATGGAAGACGTGGTAGGGGTGTGGGCTGAATGGAAGGCAATGGAAAATGGTTTGATGTGCTACCACCACCACCCCTAGGTGGCCCAGTAGTGGATTAGGGAGGAGACAGACAGTGGCGGGGCCATATCCAATAGATGGTATCCAATGACCACAATTCTCTAGAGTTGATTAGAGGTATAATTTGTGTCTTTTCGACCTTGTCTTATGTTCTTATAAACACAGGTTCTAGTAAATCTTTCCTTTTCCATGGACCTTGTTCGGAGTTCATAGATTTCTATGGATCCATTGGCTAAATCCTTAAGAATATAGACTATTAGGATTAGAGACTTGATGAATACACATTGTTGTAGGTAGTGAGAGCTTACTCTGGGGGGGGGGGCAAGATATTTTGTAGAAATCTCCTAGTAGTGGCGTCGAGGCCTCACAATTTCATATTTTGTATGGAATATTTATCTACATTCCATGCTCAGAACGATTTTATTTGGCGTAAAGTGTTGTGTGTCTGTGAGGATGGGACCTGGTTTTACTTCACTGATGGGAGTGGAAATTTTTCAGCATCAGATGGAATTTCTTAATGGAGGGTGCATCCAATCAATCATTAGTTGGCTAAAATCACCCTCGGTGCGGTGAAGATAGGATTCTGATTTTTCCTATATTGATGGATGAGTATGAGGATGTCGTTCCTGAGGATATTCCCGAACTACCACCTCACAAAGAGGTAGGCTTCTAAATCAATTTTTTCTTAGGGACAACACCGATATCCACACTAGAATATCAGATGTTTCCTGATGAACATCATGAATTGAGGGTATTGTTGGAGGACTAGTAGTTAAGGGATTCATGAGGCAAAATCTTTCTCATTGGATACCCTGATTTAGTTCTCTTATAAGGAAGAATGGATCCTAATGCAATGTGTGGACATCCCTAGCATGAACCAGGTGACCATGAGAAAAAAGTATCAACTGCTGATAATTGATGACATATTCAGTTAGATGAAGGGTGTGAGGTGTTTATTGATGATAAAACTCATGTCAGGCTATCACCATCTTCAGTTACGAGACAAGGATGTACCGAAGACAGCCTTCAAATGCCGGTATGGCCACTACGAGTTCATGGTGATGCCCTCCTGCATGACCAATTCCCCAATAGAGTTCACAATACTTTTGAAAATGATCTTCTAGCCTTACCTTGATCATTTTATTGAGGCATTCAACGATGAAATCTTGGTGTAATCAGTGTTATAGGAGGAGCACACCACCCACCAGTAGATCATCCTTGATAAACTCAGAGAGCACCAGCATTTTTAAAATATCTCGATGTGCATCTTCTAGATCCAGGAGATCTACATTCCTGGGCTTGTCCTCTCAGAGGTAGGAGTTTTAGTGGATCCAACGAAGATAGAGGTAGTGCTTTCTTGGAAGCCTCACAAGAGCATGACTAAGGTGTGGAGTTTCTTAGTGGTTTTTGGACACTACCAGCGGTTCATGCTCAACTTCTCCAGAGTATCAGCACCCTTATTAGCATAAAAAAATAAGGGACATCCCTTTGGGTGGAAGGAGAAGTGTTAGTGGAGTTTCCAGGAATTTCAGTATAGAATAATGAGTGCCCCCATCTTTAGAATACCAGAGGAGGCTATTGGGAATGTAGTTTTCTACGACGCATCAAGGATCAGACAGGGTTGTGTCCCGATGCGAGAGTGAGTAGTGATCTCCAACAATTTGTGGTAGTTAGGTATCATGAGAATAACTACATGAACCATGTTGTGGAGTTACCAGTAGTGGTATTTTCTCTAATGTTATGGCAGCTCCACTTGATGGGTGAACGGTTTACTGTCTACTCTTACCACATGTGTCTCAGGTATATCTTCTCCTAGAAGGACCTGAACATGAGATAACAGAAATGGGTGGGGTTTTTAAAGGACTAGGACATAAAGATAGTTTATAATCCTAGTAAGGGGAATATGGTGGAATACATGTTCAGTAAGAGATCTGAGTTGCAGCTACTAAGTTAGGAGGTGGAGAAGCAAGCCGGGTGGCAGAGATCCTTAGTGGATGATGATGGAGCATCTTACCTTCAGTCGATGAATGTTTCTCCCCCAATATTAAAAAGATTTAGGGAGGCACAACTTTTGGATGTTCACATCACGGTCCGACAAGCATAGATATCCTTAGGACATTCACCTGATAGATTTTCGATAGGTGGGTCACACCATCTTTTTCTAAGGGCACACCGTAGTAACAGTGGAATTGTATGATGAGGTGTTGAGGTAGTTCCATACATTAACATTGGTGGTACAACTAAGGGTTGAGAAGATGTATTAGGACCTCTTAAATTAGCACTAGTGGTCGGAGATGAAGAATGCAGTAGTAGAGTTTGTCTGAAGATGCCTCACTTGTCAGCAAGTGATTGTTGGGCCCTAGGTTCTAGCAGTCTTGGTTCAACCACGAGAGGAAATAAAGTTGAAGTGGGATATTATATTAATGTATTTTATGAAATGCTTACCAAATATTTCCAGGGGCCATGATTCTATCAGGATGATCATTGATCGACTCACCATGTCAGCTCACTTCCTACACATCCGAAAGAAATGATTCGTAGAGGTCTTAGGATGTCTCTACGTCCAGGAGAATGTGCATCTTCACAGGGTACCTTCAACAATCCTCTCAAACTATTATGATCACTTCACATCCCTGCTGTGGAAGGGATTTCAAAAGTTGTTTAGGACATGTCTAAGAATAAGCATAAAATTTCACCCACACATTTCTAGTCAGATGGAGGCGAGTATACAATCCTCGGAGGACATGCTTCATGCCAGCATTTTTAATTTTGGCCTTGGTTGGGAGGACCACCTGTCACTGGTGGAGTTTTCATAAAACAATAGCTATCACTCCACTATTAGCATGGAACCATTCAAGGATTTATATGAGAGACCATTAAGATGACCACTATATTAGACATACCCAGGGGAGTCAACACTCATTGGTCCATAGATGGTACGAGCTACCACTAAGAAGGTGTAGATCATCCAAGAGTAGATGATACTAAAAAAAAGGTAGAAATCACATGATAATAGGAGACATAGGCCCTTGGAGTTTGAGGAGGGGGACCATTTTTTCTGTATGGTCTCACCCCGATGAGGATTGTAGAGATTTGTCTCGGGCATCATGTTATCTCTGAGGTTCATCAGAACATTCCAAATTGTGGGAAGACTGGGTGAGATGGTGTACCACATAGCCCTACCCCCATTTATGCACCCAGTACATGATGTTTTCCACGTGTATCAACATAGTAGGTACATTCAGATCTATCATATGCCATCAATTGGGGCGAGCTGGACATTGATGATGGGGTGACGTTTGTGGAGTTCTCAGAGGAGATGTATGATCGATAGTTGTGAGTCCTTGTGGGTTCTCAATTCCACTAGTGTGCATTTGGTGGCAGCAAGGGAATCTCTAGGAGAGAACATGGCAGTAGGAGCCTCAAATTCTTGTGCAGTACATCCATATTTTTGTTTAGTCATTGTTTTTTCATTCAAGGACGTAAATATCGATCGTGAGGAGAATTAAATATCATAGAAATTATATGTTGTTATTTTAAAATCATAGTGTTTTCCATCAAGACTAGACACTCTCAATTCATCTAATTATAAGGCCTTTTGAGCCCAGAATATAATTCTGATCATTTTATAGTTTATTTAAATAAAAGTGTGAGTTGTCTTTTTATCATATGAACTGGTAGTCAGATCCAAAATCTGTGGGCACCATTGAACACAGAATGGTGGGATTCAACAAGAATGGAACTATCCTCAACTGGTGTAGGTTGAGGGATAAATTAATTTTTGGACTGTTTAAAGAAATATCTAAAAATGAAATCAACTTGTTTTATTTTATTTTCTGAATTTTCAAACCGTTGCAGCCAAATGACATATAAAGGAATGAAACTTAAAAACATTCATTCATAATGGATACAAGGTGATAAATTCATAACAAAATTTAATTGAAAAGTGGATTCACGTTTTTTCCATTAATGATTGAGAAACAAATGCATGATTGTTGGCACAAACTTGGTTCTACTCTGAATCACTGGTGGGAGATGACGAAGAATGCCAATGACCACCAAAAAATAGATCAGGGAGTGATGAATGGGAAATGCATTCATCTTACACCATTCAAACATATCATCAAAAACGAGTGAGACACTTTGGTATGAGTTTGATTTGTGATTGATTTTCCTCATTCTTCATTCTAAAACAATTAATGTGGATTAACCCACAAAAACATTGATATGTGGATCAGATGATTTTGTGGGATAATACTCTATTCTCTAGTTCTCATCGGTGTTAATTTGTGATTGAAAATCAACCATTTTCCCCATTTTTTAATCTTTTAATGTGGGGGGTGCAAGACGACACGAACAAGGCCTGAGCCCCTCCACCATTTACATCTTTGTGCATTATTCATAGCAACATTTTTGAAATGGCTACAATGATATTTTGTGGCCATAACAGGAACAATGCCATCTTTTGGATGTTGGAGGCATAGATGGTGAAATTAATAGACCAACTAGGGGACCCAATAGTTTGAGAAATGTGGTGTTGGTGGAGGCAGCCACATTCGGGTGGCGGCGCACTAAAAATACCATTGCGGCCCGGGCCACGACGATGTGGAAAAAGTCACCGGCATACGTGACGGTAGTGAGTGGACATGGCCACCCGACCATGTCAGAGGCACCACAGATGTGACAACCACGTCCCATCACGCGAGGGGGTCACTACCATCCATCAGACTATGAAAAAGGCTGCCCTATAGTGACCTATGGGGATGGAGGGTAGATGAAGCATCTGGGCCCATCCCGACCAGATATGAGCCATATCGCCCATGACGGTTTGGGCAGGGTGCTGGGCTACCCTAGTAAGATGACTAGCACCTAGCAGGTAAGACCTACGCCCAATGATATGAGACCCCCAGTGCACTTGACCTACACCCAGCGGGAAGGACCCGCACCCAGTGGTCCGTACCCGCACCCAACGAGCCAGACCAAAGCCGGGCCTGATCTGGGTCGGGTCAGCACCATGCCAGGTCATCAGACCCAGGTCGGGTTGGTGGACCCTAATCTAGGTGCGGTTGGGTAGGTATGATCGTAATGGACCTACCCCTAGACCTAACTTGCCCCTTTTCAAAAATATGACTATAATGTTCCAACCATGTATCTCATTGACGAGTCGTTTGTGGTGTTTGAACCCTCACAATAGGAGGTTATTTTGAAATTTTATAAGGACACTTTAATGGGAGATGAAATATGAATATCGTATTGTGGGGTAGATTTTTATTGAATAAAACTGACATCATACAGTAATCCTACAGCTAGTTGATACCTGGAGACTAGTGGCCATGTGTGGATCAGTTCTTAGTAAAACTATAGGGATCAGCTCCTAGAAACCCAATGAGGATCAACTCCTAGAAACCCTATGAGGATCAACTCCAAGCGACCCTCTGTGGATCTGATTCTAGAGACCCTATATGGATAACCTCCTAATGACAATGTCTATATGTACTCCTAGAGACCTTATGTGGATCATCTCTTAGAGACACTGTATGGATCAGCTCATAGCGACCCGGTGTGGATTAGCTCTTAGTGGTTCTTTTTGACCTATCAGACCCACAATACTCATCTGGGATGAGTACCTCAATAGTACAAGGTGTTCATTTTTATGACTCATAGACTTTATTTAAGTACATTATATTATAAATCTTCAAACTATCTTGTTTCGTAGTCATGATTCTTGATTTTCATTGGGGATTTAATTATGGTCGATCCATTTTGTTGGGGTCCCTCCTGAGTATTTTGTTACTCACTCTAGAATAGGATTTTCCCCTACTTGTTTTGTCTTGTGAAGATGACTAAAAACATGATGAAGGATTTGGTGGCCCATTTCCAGGTGGTGTTTTGTGAAACCAGGAAGGCAGATAATGCTTCTACGACTTTCAGTAGCAGATCTATACATACCAATTATGTGGGGCTTCCAGAAGACTACTTGACTTCGAACGCATACTTTCACTTTTTGTAGTTGTATTTTGTTGGGTTCGTATTCGAGCCAATTTTCCTTCAGTTTGTAATTTTACACTCAGTGGTGGTTTAGTATCATGGTTGTTCTCTTTTCCAGTTTTCTTAGGATTTGGTTGTGTGTGTTCCTACAATTACTGAAGAAAATTCCTTCCACTTGCAGGTTGACACCTAAGTCACTAGTCTCCAACCCCTAACCTGTGGGAGGAATGCTTGGGGGATTCATGACATGGGACTCAGGGTGCTGGTAATTACATTCCCTCCTATGCAATATAATTATAGTTGAGATGGTGACACAACTGGTGTTGAATAGCTTATAACAATACTCAGACAACTGAATTAGGTTATGAATAATAACCTTCCCATATGGAGTAGCACAATCCGCAACACAGAGGACCGATGTTAGAATTATTAATAAGAAAACAACCAAAAAATTTCAATGGGAATACAGATCCTTTCGTAGTTCTGTAGTGGATACATTCCTTAGAAAAAATATTTCCTACTTTGGGGAGTAACAAAAGGGAAAAAATTGTTATGACTGTCTATCGTCTATTATGAGATGTCGATAAATGGTGGTCATTGATTTAAAATATTAAGGATGACTAAGATTTAAAAAATATGGGCTCCATGGAATTTAAGGAATGCTTCCTAGAAAATAAATTCCACTTGATCTACGAGCAGATATGGATAGGTAATTTCTGAGTGTGAGGTAAAAAGATGATGAGAATGTTGAAAAGTTTGAGATTTAAATCAAAAGGTTATCAAGGAATGATAAATACTACATATGTAACACATGAAGTAATATTCATTGATTCTTTGATGAGATGAAACCATTCCCCTAATGTGTATTGGTCTCACAGTCATTCTCATCATAAGAAGATATAGTCTCTTATGCTATAAAGATGGGAATGGAATTATCTAAATCTTATGAAGTTAATTTAATGAAATAGAATATGACAATGGTTGATCAAGATATAAATAATGGGGAAAAAAGAAAGAATGATTTTACCAAATGTCATAATAGTTGGAAGAAACACCCTGGCACTTTCCTAAAAGGAATGTGATGTTGCTACAAATGTGGAGAAAAAGGTCACTAGGATCATAATTGTAAGGGAAAGAAAAAAGGTGTGCAATGTTATAATTGTAATGAAATAAGACATTATCAAAATTATTTTCCAAAGTGTCAAAGAAAATATATCTTAGAATATGAAAAGGGAGAAATGTCAATCTTATGTTGTTACTACAGTCGAAGTGCAATAATTAATGTTTTTCAGTTTTTGGATTCAAGAATTATATTTTTATTATAAGAATAATGTGATATATATAAGGATTTTGTTATAGAAACTTTTGTTTTAATTGAGGATTTAATATAAAAAAAGGTAATCATATATTCTATAGGTTACAATAAGAGAAACATTACATTATTGTAGGAATCTGATGTTACTTTTGATTATGGATATTTAGAGATCTTTTAAAGAGAGTTTGGACAGAAGTATTTTGGATTACTCTAAAGGTTGGAATGGACTAATTTAAATTTTGGATAGTATATTTTAGGATAAAACATTCCTTAATATTATTTTTGTAACATTATAATACTATAGTTTTAGAAAAAGTTCAACCCACAGGTCAAGCGAAAACTTTTCGCGTCAGACAAGGCTGTGTGAATCTAACTCACAACGGAAGTGCGAAAAGGCACTATCACCAACCACTGACTTATAAGAAGTCCCAAAATATTTTTCATTATTTAAATTGTATATGTTAATTTTTAAACCTTATACGATCATGATTAATAAAATATTTTTAAATTTTATAATCTTCTAAAAAGAAAGATCAGTTATTGGTAGGAATTAGTTAAAGCATGAAACTCTACATGTTAAATAGTTATGTTTCTGTGCGTTATTAATATATTATTAAATTAATTATTCAACAATAGGGAAAAGATCTAGAAATTATAAAAATTATATCCTATTCAAATTTCCTATGAATCAAATGGTCCTTTACATCATCGTATATTTATAGCTCCCTAGTTGTTAACTTTATCTTACTAATTTTCTCTTTCACTCTCCATTTGTTCTTGATGGTTACATTTTAATTAATGTCCTTGTTTTACTATAAGAAACCCTTGTATGTGTTATTTAAAGTAACCAACATAATTTCCATTCTTTATTTTAAAATAGAGTCCTCAATAATCAATATTTTGTTGTGGGTTTTCAACAAAGATATTTTCAAATGTTAAACCCCATGTTTTGAATGATGAGATTAAATTTCTAGGATTAAATTTATTGAAGGAGGGGGTAATGTAACCCACATTATTCCACAATTTTATTCCTTTTATATAATTCCAAAGCATATGGTGTACAGAAAACCGAGTTTTAGCACACCAAGACGTATCAAACTTGCCGATTAAAAAGTTTTTATGAATAGTTTTTACAATATTTTGAAATTTTATAAATTTAATTGTTCAAAATAGGCTCCATTTTTTATTTATTAATATGCAAATTAAAAAAGGGTTAATTTTTTGTTTTTTAGGAAAACATTCAGTTTTTGATGAATAGTAAAAAACACTACATTGTGGATAAAAAAAAATGAATTTTTCATTTAAATAAATATTTATATTTTAATTTATTTTATTGTAAAAATATATACATAATAAATATATTAGTCTAATAAAAGTGATTGAAATTATTTTTATAATAGAATTAGATATAAAAAATCATTGAACATTTTGTATATCTTTTTACCCGCCTTCTAGCAGAATTATAAGATTAGAATTATACATTATTTAATGGCTTATGTGAATTGAATTTTTAAAATCTAACCTACATGGTTGTAATCAATAATATATTTTCCATAGTTAAAGGTAAATGGAGTAATTAAAGGTAAAAATAATATAATAATAATATAAAATTACAAAACAGTTGTCCTAACCTTATAGTATGAGTAATTGCCGACCTAGACTACCCATAGGACACATATTTGGCCTTTGGAATCCACTTGTGTGTGATTAATACATTTATAACTTTTAATATTAAGTAAATTTAAAAATATAAGAAACATGACTAATATTGTTAATAGATATTTAATATGATCATTTATAAGTAATCCCTTAGACTATAAATAGTCATTATAAAGATCAATAGATTTCCTATATCACTGTATTTTATTTATAAATTTTAGTCAATAACTAAATAAATTCATTTATGACACAATTATTATGAAGTGATGAACTTATTTGTAAAATATTCAAATACAAGATGTTATTAACATTAAAATTATTGTAAAATGAAAATTTTTACTTCATCTATCAATTTTTTTGTTGACTATGAAATTTTATATTTTTTAATTCATTTGGATCCTAGGAATCATTTTTATGACTTTAAGAAAAAATAAAGTAATAAATAGTGTCAAAATTGACATAAGGGAAATTTAAAAATAAATACTACATTTTAAATGATATAATATTTTAAAAATCAATAGTTCGGCCAAATAACATTAATATTGATAAAAATGTCCTCAATGATCCACTTTTGGTTATTTTGACATTTTATAGTAAATATATTAACCATTTAGTGTACAAATACAAGAAGACATGGTAAAAGATATACTATTTAACTAAGGGTTAAATGTAAAAGATAATGTTAAATTTGGGATGTAAACTTGGATAAAACCTATTGGTTGAGAGTAATGTGACCCATACACATCTTATGATCAAATTTTTTAACTTCGGAGCTATTATAAACCGATATCAATTTATAATATAAGATCTTCTGAAAGTGCCCCTCACCCCTCTTAGAAAAGAACACTTATCCATATCATTAATTCACACCTCTAACCCCATTTGGGTCAGCCAAAACATCCCATTTATTCTAAAAAAATCCATAATATCATTATAGAGGTTTCAATGTTGGGCATAAATCCATCTTCTGGTGTCCTTTTGTGCAAATCAAATGGGGACCCATGAAAATAGGTAATTGTTTTACCACCACTTTTGAATTTCATTTCTTTTGCTATATCCTATTTATCTATTGTTTACATACTAAAATAATAACATCACTACCTTCCAATTTCTGTTATTTTATTTTAATTATGGTACAACCATATTCTTCCTTTTACCCATCCAATAAAAATCAATATCACCATGTCTGTGTATGTACGGCTCACCGCCCCCACACCATAGTGTGAATTATTTTTCATGTATTTTTTATTTATACGTGTATAATGACAAATTTAATGGATATAAATAATAAATATAACAATATATACTTTATTTAAAACTCTTATTCCATCCAATTACATAGCATTTAACTATTAAAAAAATGATACTCTCCCTCATGCATATGTACGGATTATCATATCAAGGACCCAAAGAGACTCATCTTCCTCGTTCTCCATCCAAAATGATTATAAGAATAAATAGTATTACTAAGTCCGGAATATATGAAATGATAATTCTAATTGTAATATATATATATATATATATTTCATTCACTTACTTAAATTCAATATGATCGGAAAATGAAAACATCGTCCATGCGTACGTAGGTCCAACAATCTTAAAAAACATTGTGTACAATTTTATTTATCTATCTATCTTATATATTTATATATAGAATATATATATCATATAAATCTTGTCTTACATTCTAGAAATATTTATATTCTAATTTATGTAATATTATTATAAAATAACAAGTCAAAAAACGTATGATAATGAAAGCGATTATTTCCTAAATTGTTGCTTTAACATTTAAATTATTAACTATTGAGTAATATATTGTTATAAATTAATGATATATGATATCATAAATATGGATATGGTATAGTTATTATTAAATAATATTTTTATAACAATTATACTGGTTGATAACTCACTATCGACTAAAGGAATGTATAAGGTGAGGGTTAGTTTCACAATATCATTATTATTCGAGGTTGTTCATACATATGTACCTACTGGGAAATAATTATCTTCCATGTCCATGTTTTGAAATTTTTTTAATCTTATCATATGTATATATAAAATCATTTTTACAGATTTTTACTTTTTATAAAATGTTATGAAAGAAATATTTTGGTCGTTTTCCAACCAAGGTACACTGTGACTTTTCCAACAAATTAAGGAAAGAATTTTTTTTACCTTGTACAACATGAGCGGCTATTTTCCACGGTTATGACACCTTACAATTTTTAATATTACCTTAATTTGTTACAAGGTTATATTGAAAATTAATTTATTATTTTAATATTTCATTGCTTTTAAATTATTTAATGTAAAAAAGTGATATTTCCGTCAAAGAGTTTTGATGAATTTATAAAATTATTTTAATCTTTTTCAACATGCATTGTTGAATTTTATGGTTTTCTGAAGTTTATTTTTTTGATACAATATTCCATATTGTATTGGAGGTTCTGTGATATGTTTGTCTGTGGATGTGTTATTTTTATACCATTCATGGGTTTTGGTAAAAGTATTAGAATTTGGAATTCTTGTTTTAATATGAATGTGTATGTTATGTTTCAAACTTTTCATATCAAGAATGCATTGGACTTAGTAGGTGATGGGAGGGGCCCAAAATTTCTCCTCAATGCATTGGTAGGTCTCATGATTCAAAATATTGTCTTGGAAAAAGGCCTTGACAAAATATTTGTGTATGGTCTTTGAAGGAGTCCTTTATGTAGTGGTTATGATGTATGACATTATTAATTCCATCATTATGAGATTAGTTATTTATATTACATGTGATTATTTGACTAGTATAATATTAAAGTGAATGTTTAAATGTAATTATTTGATTTATAAATTTAATATTATGCTGAAATTATAGTTTTAAAATTCTTATGTTTTAGTTTTGTACATTTCCATAAACTTTTATTATTATTTGTGATAGATTCAACTATTTTGTTTATCCTTACTAAACATCTGATCTCACACCTTTCTTATGTTTTATTTTCCCATGATTCTAATAAGTGTTTTTTGATTGATATTAAGTATTAATCTAGGGGAATAATGGCATTCAGAATGGATTGTCTATGCTGAATTTTATTTTTTAAATTTTTATGTAAAGTTCATGTATGAAATATATTTTCTAAGACTTATAAATTGATCAGTAATTCAGGACATTATTCCTTGTAATCATCCAAATGTATTAAAAAATGAACTAGATCTAGGTAACTGAGGTTAGTTCCTTACACACACACATACTTTAGTGGTTTTTATAAACATCCCTTCATAAGGAAAATACATTGGAATGCTCTATTTTATATGAAATGAGATCTATCAAAGAATAAGAATGGTAACTCTGTCTGTCACCGCTGTATTTGAAGGAAATATTCTCCTTGTTTATATGATAAAAATTTAATTTTAAGGAAAAATATTACATCCCATGTTTCATGTCATATAGAATAATAGTGGTGAGTCACATTAGATTTTAATATTATTTATTCTTTTGGTAGTTTTTGATTGTGGGTTCCCTTTACATGACACAAATAATCAGAGAATATTTACTTAGTGGTATAATTTTTACTTGAAGATGCTATCATATGCTCATATGAAAATAAAATCACATGGATAAAAATTATTGTATTCAGTTAACTGTATCATAATCTTTATCCATAACCTTAACATATTCCGCAAGCAATCATGCAGGTTTTGAGATCTGCATGGTGATCAATGTCCCAATTTGATTTTACACCAGGATGTTTTTATGAAATATTTTATTTAAATAATTTTTTTTCTTAATTATATTTAATTTCATGAAATAGTGAGCCCAAAATAACCACAAGCCTCCCTTATAATGAAATTACCAATAAATAATAGTCGTTAGGTTAACATGAATAATTATGAAAATGCACTGTTAATTCTTTGGCTATCAATTATTTAAGAAAAATATAAATCAAATAGATATTTCTATTTTGTAGTTATTTAATTTTTAAAATGAAATAAAATATTTCTTATATTCATCCAATGGATATATGATTCATAAGGTTTGAGTAAAACCAAATTTGATGTATAAAAACATATTTAAAAAAAAAGTTTAATGTTAAAACATTGAATGGAGAACCCTATTAAAATTATGAAAATGAAAAATTAAATAATATTTATGACAACATAATAATTTTATATTATATAGGTATATAAAAATTTACTTTGGATGATTTTTTTCTATTTTTCTGATAACATTCATGTTTTGATGAATAGTTAAAATAAGCTAAATTAGAATTAAAAACCACTTTTTTCATAGAGATAATTTGTATGGTTTAATTATTATATTGAATGGCTTTAAAGTATAAATAGAATTAATTATTATAATTAAATATTATATATGTAATTAGAATTAATTTTATATTTAATTCATAGGTAAAAAAAGTTCAATCTTTTCAAATGTTTTAACTTTTAAAACAAGTTTCCTCATTTCAACAGCGGGATAAATTTTAAATTAATTATTATGACTTATATGTTTTGAATTTAGAAAAATTTATTCCATAGTAGGAACCATTACGTTAAAAATATGTTAATAGGATACTTTTATTTTGGGGTGTTATGAATAGTAACTTCTGTAATTATTGTTTTACAATGGTTAAGGTTAAATCAGGGAATTAAGGGTAAAAATAATATTATAAAATAACCTTAAGACATCGTAAAATCTTATTAGATGACTAAATTCGACCCTTATCATCTATATTTATATATTTAATCACTTAATTTCCACATATATATGAATATGACATGAATATAATAAACACTACTGAATGAGACTGAATATTATAATCTCATTTTATATATGTATATTAATTTTACAATAGAGACAAATATGTGCTAGTTTCCACTATATATAGTATATTAAAAGATGAAATCATTAAATACATCGTAAAAATTTATTTATAATTTATTGAGATCAAATAATTACCATTAATGATGACAAAATAGTGATGTGAAAATTAATTATTAATAGAGATATGAAATAAATGGTTTTGAATATATTAAACTAAATATCACATGAACAAATTAATGTGATCCACTAATTTTGTAGCTGAATATGGCATTTTATGAATGTATTAAATATTTTGGTTATAATTTATCTTCTCTTTGGATTTTTTATAAAGTCAAATAAAGGAATATTTCTAAATTGACACTATTGATATTTTATAAAAATTACATTTTATTAAATTATTTACAAATCATAAAAATATTAAGAAATTACAAAGTGAAAAATATGAGGTCTAAAATTTCATAAAATATAAATTTATTTTCATTTAACACCATATAAGTATATATTGTTAACTATTAAATATTTTTGAAATTTATAACCATAATTAAAATTTAATTGAATAACTAAGTTTAAATTAAACATATATGGTTTAAATTGAAGAAATAAGTGGTCCAAAATATATTATTTGTTGATATTACAACCCTATATCATATAATACTTGATATTGGGATACCATTTAGGTCTTTGGGTATGGATTTATTTTTCTTATAAATTATTATTTATGGAGATTCCAAAAATTCCCCTCACCTCAATTATAAAATAACACCTCCTCTCTCAACTATTGACTTCATTTTTAGCCTGAAATCTTGGACACCCCTACCCTATTTACTTTTAAAATTATCTATTCACATTCTAGATTTTATAGTCATCTTCAATTACTAAATCTAGTTGTCTAAGAAGAGATTTAGAAGAATCACGTTGAGGAAGAGGTAATCTCTTATACCGATTCATTCAAATTTCATTCTTCTTATACATCATATTAACTAGTTGTTTTATTATAAATTAATAAAATAATTATCATTAATATAATGATATGTTATTATAAATATGAAACAACCATATTTCACCATCTATCCACCATATGAAAAATGAAATCATTGTGCGTGTGTACGTATGGCTTATGTCTCCATGCTTTGGTGTAAAATAATTTTCACCACCACCTTACTTGAATATGTATAATGATGTAAATAATAACTATTAATTATTATTAAAAAACTAAATTTATTTTGAAAAATTATACACCATCCTCTTTAATACCATTTTTCAATTTTGGAATGATGTCATCGCTCGTGCGTATATACAGCCTATCGTCTCCACAATGCGATAAGATTCATTATATATGATCTTTCTTAAAACATGATTATATACATGAATTTAATTTATTAATATGATATATATTATTCTAATATTATTCAATAAATCATATAAATATATCCTAAAAATAATAATAAGATCGAATTTTACAAAACATGCATACAAACATCAAGTAGTTAATACCCAAATAATGAGTAACAATCAATTGTTACTAAAAAAATGATGAAACTAATATCATAAGTGTTATCATAAAAATTATTATAATTATGGAATAAATAATTAACATTATTTAAATCATTATACCTGATGATCAGGTACAAATTAATCATTTCATACCTAAGGTAAGAGACAACTTTTCAAATCTCATTTTTATTCGAGATTATTTATTCGTATGTTTTTACTGTGGTATATTTATCATCCACATCAATACTTCCAAAAATATGAACATAAAATTATTATTTATATTCATCAATAATTATTAAAAGTCATTTTTACCCCTTGGTAAAATTTTACTAAATGTTATGAATGTAATATTTTTTGTTTTTTGGTACGAGGTATTTTTTAACTTTTTGGAAAAAGTATGAGAAGAATGTTTTTTGACTTATATGACATGAATAAATTATTACACATTCATAATTAAATATTTTCATGAATCTTCCCCTATAATTATATATTTATATTTTTACATAAAATGATTTCTTCTAAAAGTGTGGGGCATTTTGGGGAAGGAATGCGTTTTTGAAGAAAAATGATGTTTTTTTGTAGAATTCACTTCACAAGTTTTCTCAAAATTATTTTGTATCTAAGATTACACTCTTTATATAAAGTTATATATATATCCCTATTATTACTAATATTTTATTATGTTTATTATGGGATGATATTTCGGAAATCAATATGTTTTATATCAATTATGATGGAATGAGGTTTAAGAAACCCATTTTATTTCATGGGTTAAGTAATGTTAAATGTTTGTATGTATTTGTGGAATGTGTATGAATGGTTTCATTATTAGAAAATTGGGACCTATATATCCCTAAAATTCATTGGTTAATTACTTAAATCTCATGATATAGAAATTACTAGAACGAAAAGTAAATCTGGTTCAGTAATACAGGGCTAGAAGGAGGAGTGAACTCGATTTTGTAATGGTCTTTGTCCGCTATGATAGTCTTTGCAATGATCCTGGATTAATATGAATTTATTTTCTATGATTCTATGTGTATTCCATGAAATTTGATGTCTTATTTTATGACTATTGGGAATATATTTCATTTTTATGATTTATCCCATGAAAAGATATTGTGATATTTTATATGCAGGATAAGATTTTCAAATGTTATGTTGTTATGATAATGAAGTGAATGATATTACCTTTTTTAACCTTAATGAACATTTGAGATCACCCATTCATATTTTTATTTTCCCCAAGTCTTGAAGAATGTTATTAAGTATGATATATAAAAAATAAGTCTAGTTATGAAGAAAAAAACTGGAGATAATGTGGATGTTCTATGAAATAGTGGTTTATGTTTCCCAGTTTCTATAGTCAATAAAAATATGTAGTCTTAGCATGGGTTTTTATGTTATGCAATAAATATTATTCAATGTTGAATTAATATCTATATGTAAAGAATGGGCCTTCATATTTAGTATTAGAGGAAACATATATTCAGCTTTTATAAACTCGGATGAGAGAACCATAGTAAGAACTGTAACGATATGTCTAAGTTGAGTTTAACATCTTATCCTAGCATTTTATTGATATTCCTCAATAACCAAGGATAAAACCTAATGTTCCCTAAAATAACATATTATTCAACATTATGTGGTTTTAATATTTTTATTAGTGTTTCTCACAGTATGCTTCTTGGTTTTATTCAATTAATGGAACCCGAAGGAACCACGTTAATACTAAATGAGACAGGAAATGCAATGAATGTCCGCCAGAGAAACCAAATGTTATAAGAGCTAGAATAAAAATATTAGAGAATTAATCACACAACTTTTTCAATCTATGAATCATTTTTGGACTTCCAAACAATCAATGAAAGGATAATTTTTTATGGAATATTTCATTAGACAATGTCTACCTTAATTTAGTGGGAATTTGATCAATTAGTGGATGAACAATGGATCAGTACCACTGAAAAGACATGTTCAATTCTAAAAATTTATTAAAATGAAAAATTCATCTTATAATTCTATCATTTTTAAAGATAAATTGATCAATGGTGCAATATTAACAAGAATACAAGGGAAAATGATGAAATTGAGTCCATGGAATGGGACGAGTTCAAGAACATAATTTTCAATAATTAATTTCCTAGTATTCTCTTTAAAAAGATAGATAATAAGTTACTTGAACTTAATAAAAAGGATGATGAATTTGTTGGTACCTATGAAGAAAATTTTACAAGACTTTAATGTATGATTCTATAATTATTATGCAACCTGAGAGTAAATTGGATCTATTCTTTAGTGGTTTAAAGATCATGTCTCTGAAGGGAATTACTCATAAGAGACATCAATATATATGAAGAAATTGTTCGATTTTATCTCAAGGTTGATATGTATATTGTACTAACACATCAATCATATGTATTTTATAATAAGATAAAAATGGAATTCAAAGGAAAATATAAAGGCCACACAGAATAGAAGATGTGTTTTCCCTTATGCTGAATGTGATGAAGGAATCATGGAGGGAATTTTCTTAAAGGTACTAGTAAATATTTTATGTGTGGAAAAGAAGGTCATATGGAATTTGAAATCCAAATTTATGAAAAATATATCTAATGATGAGATCAATGAAAAGGATTACAAGAATGAAAATCCAACACTTTAATGTTATGAGTGCATGTAAATGGGGCATTATGCCAATAAATTCCCTAATACAATAGTAATTGATGATTATTGATTTAGAAAACTCTTAAGGACAAATACAATGGAAAGTCACATGAAATTACTATCTCTGGAGTGGTGTAAGATAATGAAGTATTGATTGGTAAACAAACCATCCACTATAAAGTGGAAAATATTTTAGTTGATTATGAATCCATCCAATATTTTATTTCTGAAGAATTTTCTAATGGTATTTCTGTATTACCTAAATAATTAGATGTTGTGTTAGTTATGTTAACACCTAATGGATCAACAGTTGCATAAAACGTTTAGAATTCTTCTCCAGTTTATGTTTTTGGGAATGAGATTCCTTCAAATCATGTGATCCTCCCTATAATGGAATTTAATGTGACTATTGGAATGTATTGGCTTTCTCTACATGGACCTAACATCAATTTACAATGAAGTAAAGTCACACTTCATATTCCTGATCAATATATGATCATCTATCAATGCAAGGATAAATATAACAATCCTGTATAAATTTATTCCATCTTATGGGTCTTGATCACAATAAATGAATGTTATTTATCTAAAATGATTTATGAGAAACTCAAGCTTAATAATACCCATTGTATGACTATTTTATGATGTCTTTCCAAAGGAATTTCTTTATCTTCCACCAAATCGTGATTTTTAGTTTTCAATAGAACTCATACAAAATGATATACCTATTCCAAAGACACACATAGAATGGACCCAATGGAGTTTTAAGAATTTAAGAAGTAACTCAAAGAGAATCTTGATAAGGGATTCACATTCCCTATTACATCACCTTGGGGAGTACATATTCTATTTATTATGAAGAAAAATGGATCAATGAGACTATACATTGATTATCAAGAACAAAACATGTAGAGACCCGTATCTTGACGTACATGGACATTACATTACATTTGCGGAATACTTAGTACATAACAAAAACACACACACAAGGATCGTAATAGTTTAGTGTCTTTGGAAACTCGGAATAAAATCTTCTAATCGTGGGGAAAGATATTCAACATCTCCCATAAAGATCTTCTTTTTTTTTATACCTAAAACCGTTCTTTATATCCTGGGGAAAAGAAAACATAAAAGGGTGAGCTCAAATGCTCCGTAAGGGTAAACAAAAGAAAAATCAATTACATCATATTCATAAGAACATAACTTTTGGAAATCTTAACCTGCAAAAGAGAGCATAATTTCATAACATGGCATAAATCATAGTAGTGAAATGAAATCCCAATAATCATAACTTAAAACATGAAACTTTGTGGCATACACACATAATCATGGAAAATCATTTCTTGTTAGTCATGACTAATTGCCAAGACTATCTTAGTGGACAAAGTCCCTTTCTGAATCGAGTAATCCTCTTTTCAGTCCTGTTTCACTGAACCGGTATAACCTACCATTCCAGCCATGTCTATCTCATGAGATATGAAATCTTTACCCAATGCATTGGAGGGAGATATAGGTCCCACCCATCTCTTAATGAATCCTTTCTTATGTGTGCCACAAAATCATAAATCATACATCATTGCATAACCCATGTAATAAAAACGGGATTCTTAAACAACATGACATCATAAAACCATTCATATAAGATAAAGGAATTCATAAACACAATTCCATCACAAAATAGTCAAATCAATGTAAAAATATGGATAGAAACAGAACCCTTTATTATCTTATATGGAAAATAATTTTGATAAAACACTTGAATTGAATTCTTGAGGAAAATATCCTTTCTTCTTCAAAATCGATTTCTTTTCACAAACCATCATGCAATTTTAAAAGAAAGAGATTTTATTGAAAATAGTCATGAAATCTTTTAGAGGAAGCTTCATGAAAATAAGGCTTTATAAAACAGTATAAATCCGTTCGTGCCGTATAAGTTAAAAAAAACATTCTTCGTACTTTTGTCGGAAAAGTCAAAAAGTACCTCTTACGAAAAACGAAAAAAGATTCCTTTCATATCCTTTACTAAAAACTCATAGAAGGGTAAAATTGGATTTAAAAAATTGTAGGTGGATGGAAATAATATTACATATTGAGGGAACATGGATGTGGATGATAAAATACACCCCAGTAAATACATACGAATAAACAATCTCGGATAAAAATGAGATTGTGATATTTCCCTTACCTTAGGTCCGACTTGCTTTGTAAGTGTCCGAACCTCCTGTATAATGATTTAAATCATGTTATTGACTTATTACAGAATCATATTCATTGTTATGATATCATATATGGTTCACTTATGACATTATATTACCCGTTCTTTTGTAAATTCCATGTTAAAGAAGCGTTTTGGGTAAAATCTTTTCATTTATCGTAGGTGTTTTGACTTGTTGTTCTTGAAATCATTATTACTTATATCATGATTTACTTACTTCCAGAATATAAAATATGATTTATATATCATATATATTCAGTATATATATATATATAATAGGTAGATAAATAAAATGAAAAACACCGTTCATGGAGACGGTAGTCCGTACGTACGCATGAACGCTGTTTTCCTTTCCTTATTGTCTTGAAATGGAAGTAAGTAGATGACATACATATGTATATATATACATAAATCCAGTAGCTTTATAATGTCATATATTTCATTATTATTTCTTATATATACATTATAATCATTCTTAAATGGTTAACATGGAGAATGAATCTCATCGCGTCGTGGAGACGGTAGTCCGTACGTACGCACGAGCGATGATATCATTTCTATAAATATTGAATTGAATTGGAGTGGATTATACAATATATCAGAATCAATATTATGTTGTAATAACTATGTATAGTTATTCTTTACACCATTATACCCATCCATGTAAGGTGGTGGTGGAAAATAGATTACACCACGGCGTGGAGACGGTATTCCGTACGTACGCACGCGCGGTGATTTCTTTTTCCGTAGGATGGATAGATGGTGAAATAAGGATGTTTCATACTTATAATAACATATCAGTATATGAGTGATACTGATGTTATTACTTCATAATGAAACAAAATAATAAGAAGAAGTGGAAGAAGAAATAAAGATGAAAGAATTGGTAACGGTAATTACCTCTTCTTTGAAGCGCCTCTTTGAGACCTCCTCTTAGGGCACTAAAATTGGTCTTTGAGGAAGACCAGAACCTCTAGGATGTTGCTAGGGAAGTGGAGAAGAGATTTTGGCAGGGGATGGCCGAGCTTGAGAGCTCAAATTGGTGTGAGGAGGAGGGGGAGGAGGTGTCCTTTTATAGGGGAGGAGAGGGGCACCTTAGGAATTCTTAAAAATATTAATTTATAATAAATCTAACCCCACTTAAAAACCTCCAAAAATGACTCATATTCGAAGCTTAGATGATATAGGGTTGTAATCTCATCAAACAATCAAATTTAGACATGTTTGGATCTTATTTTAAACCTTATCAATTAGATTTAACTCTAAGTTAAATAATTTGACTTTTACCATGTCTTTTTGTTTTCTTTCACTATATGGTTAATACACTTACTATAACATGCCAAACGAACCCCAAATTGTTTATTATTAATATATATATCATTATCTAAGTCATTTGGCCGAACCTTAGATTTTTAGGAATAAAATAACAATTAATAATATAATATTTGATTTAAAAACTATTTTGTGTCAATTTTGACACTATTTGATATATGATTTTTGTGAAAGTCATAACAGAATTAAATGTTCGAACCAAGTTGATTAAATCAACATTAATATATCATAGTAACCTATAAAATTAGTGTAATTCATAAAAATTCTCAAATTACATTTATTTTGGTGTTTATAACATCAATTATGTCAATATTTCATAAATAAGATAATTACTGCATCATCTTTGTGTCATAAATTAATTATATTATTTGATGTCTAAAATTTACAAATAAAATACCATCATTTAGGAAATCTTTTTAGCTTTATAATGAATATTTATAGTCTAATTTATCTTATGTATAACCCCATATTAAAAATGATTTACTTATTAAACTTTGATTTTAACTATTTTAACCCTTCTTTAAATAAATTAATAATAAATGTCCTAATCTAATCCAAGTGGGCCTAAATGGTCATATTTTATTCCTAAGTTTGTTTTTGGTCGAATTACACTTGTCCAATAGAATTAGGACATGTGTTAGGGTAATATTAATATCATATTTACCCTTAGTTACCTTATTTACTATTAACCGTGGTAAAAAAGTAAAAAGTTACTATTCACCAAAAAAATTATTTTCATCTCATTGAACCACATTTTAGTCCTTGATATTAACCGTGTCTCTCGGATTTTCGAAATTCCATTCACAGAAGCGGTAAAATTAAGTTTTATGCAAAATTCAGTTTTTAACCTACCACTTAGTAGTTTCACTATTCATCAAAAATTGATGTTTTTCAGAACAATGCCAAAATTTCATCCCAAGCTATATTTCATATTCCGAATTCAAAAATGAAGTCTATTTTACCAAATTCATAACATAAAAGTTGCATTAATTAATTTTATAATTAAATCCCGCTGTTAAAACAAATAGCGTGTTTTTAAGAAACAATATCTATCAAAAGATTGACACTTGTTTATGTCTAGTTTAAATGTGAAATTACATCCAATGACCAACATTGTATTAAATTGTAAAAATATATTCTAAATATACTTTAAAACCACTCAAATTGATGATTTATCACTATTAATTATTTCGATTAAAAAAGTTGTTTTTAATTATAATTTAGTAATTTTCACTATTCATCAGAATATGAAAGTTATCCGAAAAGTACCAAAATTTCACCTTAGGCTAAATTAGATACTCCGAATCCAAAAATAATGTTCATTTTGAAAAATAAGATTTACTGGATTTCAAAAAGTGGTTATTACTATTCATAACGGCTATTTTTAATAATATTTTTATAGCATATCGTTGTTTAGTGAAACTCGGTATTGCGTACTACACACGCTATCGAGGAAGGTCGCCATTGCGTGTAATGCAATTCAAGTCAAGGATGTGTGTTGTGCAAGCTCCTTTTGGTGTAGCGTACAACACAAGACATTAATAAAATTAAAAAGAATATTTTTTTATAAAATCTTGGGCTGTTACATTCTACCCCCCTTAAAATGAATTTCGCCCTCGAAATTCGTCGGGGTTATAAATGGTTTACTATTTGAAAGTTTCTTTAATAGAAACCCACATCATAAAATGGAATACCAAAACTTGGCTTTAAAAACTAAAGTATGAAATGTAACGATTACCCAAATAAACTAATCACTGGGTTTCCACATAGGTGAAAATATGGATATGGAAGAGAAATCTAAAAATCATGTTCTGATGGAGAGTGGTAGAGAACATGGCTATGGAAAATCCAGTAATCACAAATCCATAAATTTGTGACGATCTAAGGTACCATCTGATTCATCAGGTATAAGAGAACTAGGACAACATTTTTGGTTTTCAAGATCATTTCCCTAAAGTTAAAGAATTTGAATTAGAATAAATACTTACTTTATTTTGGTACAATCTCACTGTTGTTCGTGCCTTTAACAATTTCCACTTCATATCTTAAATAAATGAAGTTGAATTTGTTATTCGTGAAGTGTTAGCAGATCATGTGATAGAATGACGGGTCATTCCATCTGTCTCAAACAAAAGGTTAGCAAAAATTATATGCATAAATCGATCTATAGTGAGATTAATCATATATGGTTCCTAAAATGGACTTATACTTCATATATCATACTGCTTAATATAATAAAACTAGTTTCTACTAAACAGGGACTTCCTGTAGGTCAGTGGTAGGCGATAAAGGCCAGTCGCACTTCGGTTGTGGGTTCGATTCCTACAGCCTTGTCCGAAGTGATGGGTTGTCGCCCGTCCTGCAGGTTGTCTTTTTTCTAAAACTACATTTCTATAACATCCCATCAATAATATCGAAAAAAAACTTCTATCAATAATCACTTATGTCCAACATAATCCATTTCAATCTTTAGGCTTATCCATAATATTGCAGTCCACTCTCATAACATAGTGAAAACGATTACCAGAGATTTAATACCATCGTTGATCCCCATATATCATAAGATATGTCTTGTTGGTCACATTCCAAACATTCAAAGTCCTTAATCGTGTATTCTCTTGAATACCTTAGTGAAAACATGAGTGCTGTTAAAAGTTAACACTTTCCACATACCAAAATCCTCAAAATTCTATATACTCAAACCATGATATCACTTAGTCCTTATATCAATCATGAGCTCATGAATACTATTAAACATTTCATTTTCTCGTCTTCATTATGCGCATATCATCTTATTTCCAAAAAATATCTCAATCACTTTGAATACCACATCAATAAATATTGCAATACTCAATGATACAACATTATTTTGGAATCCCATTACATAAACACTTAATCATTCCACCACATCGTTATCATATTCAACATTGCCAATAGTGATCGCATGTGACTTCCCTTTGTCCTTTGCCTTCAGTGGTTGCTCATGTTGATCATCACTAACCCTTGGATTAGGGCAATTATTAGCATAATTCCCCATTTCCTTGCACTTGAAGCATTGAAGTGTTGGTGGTGCATTCTCTGCAGTGTTTGCTTTATTCACATCATTAGAAACCCTTTTTCCATTACTTCGACACTCAGCTGCTCGATGACCTTCTTTTCCACACTTAAAACATTTTCTAGTTCCTTTAAGACAATCTCCACCATGGTTCTTTCCACACTTTGTGCATAAGGAAACATTCATCTTCTTTTCACCATTATTATGAGATTTCTCCTTGAACTCCATCTTTAGTTTCTTGTCAAAACCATGAGATGGATATGTAACACCAACTTCTATTTCTACCTTGATAGCACAACGCACAATTTCTTCATAGCTACTGAAGTCTCTTATAGCTAATGCCCTTCGAAGACTTGGTTTTAAGCCACTGAAAAATCGATCAACTTTACTTTCAGGTTGGATGATAATGCCAGATGCATACCTTGCAAGTCTTGTAAAATTCGCTTCGTATATACCAACAGATTAATCATCCTTCTGCTTCAGCTCAATAAACTCCTTTTCCATCTTTGTTCGAAGAATACGAGGGAAGTACTTACTGAAAAACAAGTTCTTGAACTCGTCCCATTCCATGGACTCAATTTCATCCCTTGGCCTCGTATTCTTGATAAGATTCCACCATTGATCAGCTTCACCTTCCAAACGATATACTGCTAATATGACTTTATCATGTTCAGAACATTGAAGAACTGAAAATATCTTTTCAGTAGTACTGATCCATTGTTCAGCAACTAATGGATCAGTAGACCCACTGAAAGAAGGTGGACGCTGCCTCATGAAGGATTCAACAGAATGTTGCTCCTTCCTTTGCTCGTTTGAAAGTCCTGCATGATTCATAGCTTGAGAAAGTTGTGTGAGCATGGCTACAAGATTTTTCATTCCAGCTCCTATATCGTTTGGTTGCTCAGGGGAACAATCATTGCATTGCCCATCACATTCTGTATTAACACGGTTCCTTCGGGTTCCAGCCATCGTCTAAAACCCCAAAAGAATAGTGTGAGAGGCAAAAATCATGCTAGGGAAAACAACATAATAAAGGGTTAGTACCCTCAATATCTATCATCTTAGGTTAAATTCGAAGATCGTTAGCGCAATTCTAGGACTATAACCTATACGTATACTTAACCTTAGAGACATCCCTAGACATACCTTAGAAATATCTCTAGGGATCTCACTAAAGTTCTCGCATCCTAGTTTCCAAAGGTTGACTAAACCTTTCCTCTGATACCAACTGTAGAGACCCGTATCTTGACGTACATGGACATTACATTACATTTGCGGAATACTTAGTACATAACAAAAACACACACACAAGGATCGTAATAGTTTAGTGTCTTTGGAAACTCGGAATAAAATCTTCTAATCGTGGGGAAAGATCTTCAACATCTCCCATAAAGATCTTCTTTTTTTTTACCTAAAACCTTTCTTTATATCCTGGGGAAAAGAAAACAAAAAAGGGTGAGCTCAAATGCTCAGTAAGGGTAAACAAAAGAAAAATCAATTACATCATATTCATAAGAACATAACTTTTGGAAATCTTAACCTGCAAAAGAGAGCATAATTTCATAACATGGGATAAATCATAGTAGTGAAATGAAATCCCAATAATCATAACTTAAAACATGAAACTTTGTGGCATACACACATAATCATGGAAAATCATTTCTTGTTAGTCATGACTCATTGCCAAGACTATCTTAGTGGACAAAGTCCCTTTCTGAATCGAGTAATCCTCGTTTCAGTCCTGTTTCACTGAACCGGTATAACCTACCATTCCAGCCATGTCTATCTCATGAGATATGAAATCTGTACCCAATGAATTAGAGGGAGATATAGGTCCCACCCATCTCTTAATGAATCCTTTCTTATGTGTGCCACAAAATCATAAATCATACATCATTGCATAACCCATGTAATAAAAATGGGATTCTTAAACAACATGACATCATAAAACCATTCATATAAGATAAAGGAATTCATAAACATAATTCCATCACAACATAGTCAAATCAATGTAAAAATATGGATAGAAACAGAACCCTTTATTATCTTATATGGAAAATAATTTTGATAAAACACTTGAATTGAATTCTTGAGGAAAATATCCTTTCTTCTTCAAAATCGATTTCTTTTCACAAACCATCATGAAATTTTAAAAGAAAGAGATTTTATTGAAAATAGTCATGAAATATTTTAGAGGAAGCTTCATGAAAATAAGGCTTTATAAAACAGTATAAATCCGTTCGTGCCGTATAAGTTAAAAAAAACATTCTTCGTACTTTTGTCGGAAAAGTCAAAAAGTACCTCGTACGAAAAACGAAAAAAGATTCCTTTCATATCCTTTACTAAAAACTCATAGAAGGGTAAAATTGGATTTAAACAATTGTAGGTGGATGGAAATAATATTACATATTGAGGGAACATGGATGTGGATGATAAAATACACCCCAGTAAATACATACGAATAAACAATCTCGGATAAAAATGAGATTGTGATATTTCCCTTACCTTAGGTCCGACTTGCTTTGTAAGTGTCCGAACCTCCTTTATAATGATTTAAATCATGTTATTGACTTATTACAGAATCATATTCATTGTTATGATATCATATATGGTTCACTTATGACATTATATTACCCGTTCTTTTGTAAATTCCATGTTAAAGAAGCGTTTTGGGTAAAATCGTTTCATTTATCGTAGGTGTTTTGACTTGTTGTTCTTGAAATCATTATTACTTATATCATGATTTACTTACTTCCAGAATATAAAATATGATTTATATATCATATATATTCAGTATATATATATATATAATAGGTAGATAAATAAAATGAAAAACACCGTTCATGGAGACGGTAGTCCGTACGTACGCATGAACGCTGTTTTCCTTTCCTTATTGTCTTGAAATGGAAGTAAGTAGATGACATACATATGTATATATATAAATAAATCCAGTAGCTTTATAATGTCATATATTTCATTATTATTTCTTATATATACATTATAATCATTCTTAAATGGTTAACATGGAGAATGAATCTCATCGCGTCGTGGAGACGGTAGTCCGTACGTACGCACGAGCGATGATATCATTTCTATAAATATTGAATTGAATTGGAGTGGATTATACAATATATCAGAATCAATATGATGTTTTAATAACTATTTATAGTTATTCTTTACACCATTATACCCATCCATGTAAGGTGGTGGTGGAAAATAGATTACACCACGGCGTGGAGACGGTATTCCGTACGTACGCACGCGCGGTGATTTCTTTTTCCGTAGGATGGATAGATGGTGAAATAAGGACGTTTCATACTTATAATAACATATCAGTATATGAGTGATACTGATGTTATTACTTCATAATGAAACAACATAATAAGAAGAAGTGGAAGAAGAAATAAAGATGAAAGAATTGGTAACGGTAATTACCTCTTCTTTGCAGCGCCTCTTTGAGACCTCCTCTTAGGGCACTAAAATTGGTCTTTGAGGAAGACCAGAACCTCTAGGATGTTTCTAGGGAAGTGGAGAAGAGATTTTGGCAGGGGTTGGCCGAGCTTGAGAGCTCAAATTGGTGTGAGGAGGAGGGGGAGGAGGTGTCCTTTTATAGGGGAGGAGAGGGGCACCTTAGGAATTCTTAAAAATATTAATTTATAATAAATCTAACCCCACTTAAAAACCTCCAAAAATGACTCATATTCGAAGCTTAGATGAGATAGGGTTGTAATCTCATCAACCAATCAAATTTAGACATGTTTGGAGCTTAATTTAAACCTTATCAATTAGATTTAACTCTAAGTTAAATAATTTGACTTTTACCGTGTCTTTTTGTTTTCTTTCACTATATGGTTAATACACTTACTATAACATGCCAAACGAAC
Organism: Viscum album; assembly: GCA_963277665.1. Classification (NCBI taxonomy): domain Eukaryota; kingdom Viridiplantae; phylum Streptophyta; class Magnoliopsida; order Santalales; family Viscaceae; genus Viscum; species Viscum album. Next base: position 538,128,957 of record OY728130.1, on the reverse strand, counting down.
CCCAAATTGTTTATTATTAATATATATATCATTATCTAAGTCATTTGGCCGAACCTTATATTTTTAGGAATAAAATAACAATTAATAATATAATATTTGATTTAAAAACTATTTTGTGTCAATTTTGACACTATTTGATATATGATTTTTGTGAAAGTCATAACAGAATTAAATGTTCTAACCAAGTTGATTAAATCAACATTAATATATCATAGTAACCTATAAAAGTAGTGGAATTCATAAAAATTCTCAAATTACATTTATTTTGGTGTTTATAACATCAATTATGTCAATATTTCATAAATAAGATAATTACTGCATCATCTTTGTGTCATAAATTAATTATATTATGTGATGTCTAAAATTTACAAATAAAATACCATCATTTAGGAAATCTTTTTAGCTTTCTAATGAATATTTATAGTCTAATTTATCTTATGTATAACCCCATATTAAAAATGATTTACTTATTAAACTTTGATTTTAACTATTTTAACCCTTCTTTAAATAAATTAATAATAAATGTCCTAATCTAATCCAAGTGGGCCTAAATGGTCATATTTTATTCCTAAGTTTGTTTTTGGTCGAATTAAACTTGTCCAATAGAATTAGGACATGTGTTAGGGTAATATTAATATCATATTTACCCTTAGTTACCTTATTTACTATTAACCGTGGTAAAAAAAGTAAAAAGTTACTATTCACCAAAAAATTATTTTCATCTCATTGAACCACATTTTAGTCCTTGATATTAACCGTGTCTCTCGGATTTTCGAAATTCCATTCACAGAAGCGGTAAAATTAAGTTTTATGCAAAATTCAGTTTTTAACCTACCACTTAGTAGTTTCACTATTCATCAAAAATTGATGTTTTTCAGAACAATGCCAAAATTTCATCCCAAGCTATATTTCATATTCCAAATTCAAAAATGAAGTCTATTTTACCAAATTCATAACATAAAAGTTTCATTAATTAATTTTATAATTAAATCCCGCTGTTAAAACAAATAGCGTGTTTTTAAGAAACAATATCTATCAAAAGATTGACACTTGTTTATGTCTAGTTTAAATGTGAAATTACATCCAATGACCAACATTGTATTAAATTGTAAAAATATATTCTAAATATACTTTAAAACCACTCAAATTAATGATTTATCACTATTAATTATTTCGATTAAAAAAGTTGTTTTTAATTATAATTTAGTAATTTTCACTATTCATCAGAATATGAAAGTTATCCGAAAAGTACCAAAATTTCACCTTAGGATAAATTAGATACTCCGAATCCAAAAATAATGTTCATTTTGAAAAATAAGATTTACTGGATTTCAAAAAGTGGTTATTACTATTCATAACGGCTAGTTTTAATAATATTTTTATAGCATATCGTTGTTTAGTGAAACTCGGTATTGCGTACTACACACGCTATCGAGGAAGGTCGCGATTGCGTGTAATGCAAGTCAAGTCAAGGATGTGTGTTGTGCAAGCTCCTTTTGGTGTAGCGTACAACACAAGACATTAATAAAATTAAAAAGAATATTTTTTTATAAAATCTTGGGCTGTTACATAACAAGATAAACATAAAGAAAAAATATCATCTTCCCCAAATTTATGAATCAGTAGAAAAACTATAAAGAGCTCAATACTTTTCAATGATTGATCTTCATTCATGATATCATCAATTAAGGGTGAAAAATTAGGATATACCAAAGACGACATTCCATACAAGATATGGTAACTATGAGGTTATAGTGATGCCTTTTAGCCTTACTAATGCCCATGTTATCTTAATGGATCTAAAGAATTTAGTATTAAGAGATTATCTTGATCAGTCTATGGTAGAATTTATAGATGATATGTGTAACACCCCAATATTTCATGGAACTTTTCTCTTTAAATAATACAATACCTTGCAATTTGCGCAACATGGAGTTCAAGTGCACCATGAACTATCAAACATCACGTTTAAAAAGCAATTATGAATAGTAATAACATTATTTTAAATTTTTTATATATCCCATATAGTTTTTACATTCATGTTTTTTGTTTTTTAGACATAATATGATGAAAAATTCAATTTTTCAGATAAAAGATGTATTTTTAAAAAAAATGCAATTTTTCTTCCAGTTAGTGGAGAATCCTTTTTCAATCCAATATATTAAAGTTTTATGTATTCAATTTGGTGAAATTAAATTTTCATTTATAATTTGGACATAAAAATTTATGTTTGGTAAATTTTTTGTACTTTTCTGATAACATTCATATTTTGATGAATAGTGGAAAATTCTAAATTTTAATTTAAAACAAATTTTTTAATGGAAATAATTTATAGTGTTAAATTATTCATTTTAGTGGTTTAAAAGAATATGAAGATTATATTTTTACCATTTAATCCAATTTTGTTCATTGGATTTATTTTCACTTTGAAATTTGATATAAACAAGGGTCAATATTTTGATAGTTATTAATACTTAAATACACGTTTTTTGTTTTGACAAAGAGAATAAATTTTAAATTAACTTCTACCACTTATGTGTTTTTAATTTGAAAAAATAGATTCCATATTTGGAATTAGGATGTAATTTTTTTGTAAATAGGTAGTTTTATTTCTAGGCATTATGAATATTTTCTTCAGTAAATATTTTATTTCCCATGGATAAAGGGTAAATCCTTTAAATAACTGCAAAAAATTAAATAATAATAATATTAAATTACCGTAAAATATGTCAAATTCCTATTGGGTGATACATATCCGACCATGGCCAACCTTAGGTCGATTTTGGGACCCCATGGAGCCACTTGGTAGTGATAATGACATTTTATATTAAATACTCAGAAAGGCTCGGAGCATGAGTAGAACCCATGGTCCCCAAAATTTATAATTTTTGAGTAAATATTTTTTATATGAGGTTATATATTTTAATTATGTGACTATAAATAATAAATATAAATATAATAAGATTTACTAGAGTGGGATTTTTTATTTTTAATTTAAAGACATAAAATCAATATATTTATATATGACACAATTATGATGATGTATTTTACTTATTAATGAAACAAACAAATAAATGATATTATAAATAGTAAAATAAATATAATTTGAAAGTTTTTATGCCATAAAATAATTTAATAGGTTAATATGACATGTTAGGGTTGACTAATTGTTTTTTGAAGTATTCATGTTGTTAAGACTTTAACAATAACAAAATACCAAATAGTGTCAAAATTGACATAAAAGAGTTTCTAAAAAAACATTATATTATTAATTGCTTTAGTATTCCTAAAAATATATGGATAAGCCAATGGAATTTAATAATAATATATATGTTATTAATGAACCAATTGGTTTTCTCCTGGAATTTTATAGAATGTTCATTAACAAATTATTATAATAATATAATAATACAAGGTACAAGTTAAAATATTTAACTAAGAGTTAAATCTAAAAGATAAGGATAATATGGTTACCTAAACCTATATAAAACATATTGGTTGAAATTTTTACAACCCATCCTCATCGTAGCATCTAAATAAATAACTTTTGAGCCATTAGAAACCAAAAATGATTTTCTTATAAAATAATATTTCAATCTTTTTCTAAAGTGAACCTCACCTCTCTTATAAAAGGGATATTCCCTTAACTTAATTTCACACCTCCAAATCCATTTGGCTCCACCATACCCTACAAAAATATTCTCCCAACATTCATACCTTCATCCTAGAGGCTATCCTTTGGTCAGAAAGCCAACATCAGGAGCATTTTTGATCAAATAAAAAGAAAGAACCCAAAGAAGAGGTTAATATTTCATCACCTCTTTGATGTTATTTTCTTCTTCCAATTCCTCTTTCATTGTTGTTTTCATTCTAAAAAAATAAATCTAGAATATTATATATACAGTGATTTTATTATAAAATGGTAAAACCATATTCATTATTCTATCCATCATATGAATGACAAAGTCACCATACGTGCGTATGTACGACTTACTGTCTCCACATCGTGGTGTAGTTTGTTATTCAAAAACATAATTATTTGGATGGGTATAATAATGAGTAAAACTGATGTAAATAATAAATATAACATGTTAATGATTCTCGGTAAATGATATAACATCCAATTACCTATGATTTCACCATTATTATAATGATAGTGTCACTCGTGCGTAAGTATGGATTACCGTCTCCACGAATGAAATGAGATTCATACCCCGTTGAAATAATTCAAGAATAATTTTCATTTTATGGTTAAAAATAATGCTTATGAACATAATATCATTATTTAAATGAATCAAACACATCATATCCTAACAACCATGGCTTACTTAAACAAGAAAATAAAGGAAAACGAATTAGTTAACACCGGAAATGGTGATATTACTGAAATATCATTAACCAAGAAATATTAGAGGATCATATATGATATCATATTTATGCGAATAGTTATTTTATAATTTAATTTCAAAGTTTTAACTATTATACAGGATTTTAACATACCATATACTAAGGAAAATTACAAGGTAAGGGTTAATTTCAAAATATCTTTACTATCAAAGGTTGTTTTTACGTAAGTATCTACTGAGACCTATTTATCATCCACATTCATGTTTTCTTAAAAACGTATTACAAAACATTTTTACTATTTACTATACTATGGGTTAAAGTCATTTTTTCCCTTGTTTGACATTATATATTTTGAATGGAATCTTTCTGTTGTTTTCCAAAAAAGGTAATTGATGACATTTTTGATGAAATTAAGGTAAGAATGCTTTTTTAACTTATACGGTGGGTGAGGCTATTTTATGCCATTATAACATCATTGAATATTTTCCATACAATATTATTAGAATATTTTCAAAATAAATGTTTTCGTTTATAATTATGTTAATCATAAATGGTTTCAAAATAGAATGAGGTATTTCTTTCAAATAGTTTTCATTTTGTCTATGTCAACATCCTTTGATAGATTTTAAACTTGTTTGAAGTTGATTTATTATGATACGAATATTTCATATTGTATTGAATGATTTTTGATATGTTTGACTGTGGATGTGTTATTTTATTTCCATTCATGGTTTATGGTAAATGTATTGAAATTTTGTTTGCTATTTTTAATACGAATGTTTCTCGTTTGTTTCAACCTTTTCATATGTGGAATGTATTGGACTTTGTATGTGACGTGTGGAGCCCGCTATAGCTCCAGGGTGCATCGGTATGTCTCATGAGACAATTATAAATTGAATTGGTTTAGGCCTTTCCCAATTTGATATTTGATTTTATTTCTAGGGATTAATCATTTGTAGACTTCTGGGCTGAAGCCTTGATTTTTTTTTCAGAATATATGAAAATATACATTCACTCATTATGAAAATTGTAATGATGGTTCATGTGGTTATTCGACATGTAGAACACCCATGACGATGTTTTACTATGTAATTATTTACTTAGATCATATTCCTGGCATACAGTGTTCATGATTATTATTTTTAAAGGCATGTGTTTTGAATTATTCATCATTGCTAATGTGTATGTTATCTTCAACTTTATTTCTTACCCTTATTGAGTGTTTGAGCTCACCCCTTTCTTATGTTACCTTTTTCCAAGATTCCAAGAAGCGTATTATGATTGTTATATAGTGTTAAGTCAAAAAGAATAATGGAATTCTCAAAGAACTATCTGTGTTCTGTTGTATGTTTAAAATAGAAATGTAATGTTAATGTATGTAATCTATTTTCAAAGACCGCTAAACAGATCAGTCCTTCAAGAATTGATTCCTTGTAATCATGCCAATTTATTAAAATAATTCCCCAGCTATAGGTAACTAGGTTCGGGGCATTTCAATAGGTATCGGAGGAATTTTAGTACAATCCATGGAAACAAGATTTAGATAAACTCTGGTTAGATCACATTAACCTAAGATAGACTTTGATGATTAGTATAGAAGAACTTCCTAGAATTTGGGTCATATAGAGATTTTGTGTATTTTCCAAGCAATACATCCCTATCTAGATACAAGTAGGTATAGGCGGCTCTGGCACAGATGTACCTAGGAGTGAAAACTATGACAAGGGGTTTTGGGATTGTCTAGGGGTATCCTGGTACACGATAATGGGCCTTGCTGCATGCTTGGTTAAGACACTCCCAGGAGATTTGATTAGGATAATTCACATTTTCTCTACAACCCATTATGAAGGATTTATGATTTTATACCTCCTTAATGAATTTTTTATGATTCTGGATTATATCCATAAACTATTCAATTTATGTTAAGTATCTTACAAGTTTTTAATTAAGTATTGCGATTCATAAAATAATATAGTGTATTCCATCATTTTGAAATGGAACCTAGTGTAAGAGATGAAAACTATATCACTCCACGTAATACATATAAGGATTTCCCTCCTACTCAAGAAATTTAGAGTGGATCTGGTGATGCATGTGGTGTTGATCATATTATCATGATACTGAGACAAATCACTCAGGTAATGAATAATAACCTTACTAGTATAGAGCACCCGGATCCACAATGTAGAGGATCATCATTAGACCGCTTCATGAGGAAACAACCACCAACATTCAATGGGACTAAACATACATTTGTATCTAAGAAATGGATAAAGTTTTTAGAGAAAATATTTCATGATCTAAGGATTAGCGAAAGGGAAAAAGTTGTAATGGCAGTTTATTGCCATAAGGGAGATGCATATCAATGATGGTCATTGATTAAAAACACAAAGGAAGATGATGAAGTATATAATGTAGAATAGAGGGAGTTTTAATATATTTTCATAGAAAAATATTTTCCTCATTACCATCGAGTGGATATGGAACACTAATTTCTGAGTCTAAGGAAAAAGGAGGATGAGAATGTCGCAAAGTATGAGGCTACCTTTACAAGTTAATCAAGAAATATGGTAGATTATATACATAACTCAATGAGTAATATTGATGGATTCTTTGATGGGTTAATACCACTTCTTCGTTGAGAATTAGTCCAAAAAAACTTCTCATCGTTCGATGATATTTTCCCATGTGCTATCAAGATGGAAAAGGATTTCTCTATGCCTTGAAACTTTAATGCAAAAAAAAAAGAAGAAGAGATCTGTTGAACACTCTGGGAAAGAAAATATGGAAACATGGATGATGGGAAGAGTTGAGTTTCTACCGTATGATAATTATTGAAGGAAGCACCATGGTTCCTGTCTAAAAGGAAAATGAGTATTCTACAAATGTGGAAAGAAATGCCATATTACTGGTGAATGTAAGGGAACAAAAGTGGCTGTCAATGTTGAAAGCTACAATTGTAGAGAAATGGGACATTATGAAAAATAATTTCTTAAGCGCCAAGGTAACTTACCTCAGAAAATGCCAAGGGAGCAAGGCCAAGCTTATGTTGTTACAATAGATGAAGTGGAATAATTAATGTATTTGTGTTTTTGGATTCAGGAATTATTTTTTTGGTTATATGAAGAATGTGATATATATATAAGGATTATACTATAGTACTTTTTTGTTTTAATTAAAGATTTAATATGATGAAGGTAATCTTATTTTTAGTATATGATAATAACAGAATCATTATGCTATTTTGGGAATCTGAAGTTGTGATTGATTTTGGTATTTCATGACCTTTTAGTGAGAATTTAGATAGAAGTAATTTGGATAGCTATAAAGGTTGGAATGGATTATGTTGAACTTTGGACATAATTTCTTAAGACTATTTTTGGAATATTATAATACTATAGTTTTAGAAAAAGGACAACCTGCAGGTCGAGTGATAACATACAGCATCAGAAAAAGCTATAGGAATCGAACCCACAACAATGTGCGATAAATATTTATGACATACCTCTAGCCTACAGGAATTCCCAAGTTATTATAAATTATTTTTCTTGAAGGTATATGTTTGAAACCTTATACGATTACGATAAATATAATATTTTTGAGTTCTATAATCTTTTGGAGTGAAATATTAGTTTATAGTAGAAATTAGTTAAAGGATGTAACTCTACATGTCAAGTATATATTTTCCCTCTTATTCTATGAATAAATTAATTATTAAACAATAGTGAAGGGATCTTAAAACCAAAAATTCGTTATCCTAATACCTTATATTTTGTTTAACTGATTATATTTTAAATCATCATAGATTGATGGGTTTGAGGGTATCAATTGTACACTTGTTTGTTATTGATGACCTCAATCAATCTGTATAAAGATTTTCATTTTTCATCCAATTATGTGTTTATAATTTCAACCAATGTTCTCTTATTTGAAACACAAACTTGGTGGTGACTTTTTCATTTCCCTTTCCCTCTTATTAAGACTAAATTATATTAAACCTATTCCCGATTTGGGTTTTCCACAAATGTATTTTAAATTTTAATCAATTTATTTTCAAATAACAATTTCAAATTGCAAGGACACAATATATTTAAGGAGGTAATAATATAACACCCCAATCATCAATGGTAAAATTGTTCTTAAAATAATACAATAGTGTGCAATGTATGCAACACCCTATTTAAGTGCACCATGACCTATCAAAATAGCCATTTAAAAAAATCCTTTATGAATATTAAGAACAATATTTTGAACTTTATATTTTCCCATATAATTTTAACATTCATATTTTGTGTTTCTTAGACATAATATGTGGACAAATTCAATTTTTTCACACAAAATAATTAATTTTTTAAAAAATGTATTTTTCCTCCATTTCATGGAGAAACATTTTTAAATACAATATTTTACACTTTTATATATTCAATTTAGTGAAAATAAATTATTTTTTAGAATTGGGACTAAAAAATTTAGGTTGGATAACTTTTTCGTACTTTTCTGATAACTTTCATATTTTGATTAAGAGTGAAAAATACTAAATTTAAATTAAAAAAAATTTAATCGAAAGAATTTTAGTGTTATATTATTCATTTGAGTGGTTTTAAAGTATTTTTAGATTTTATTTTTATCATTTAATCCAATTTTGGTCACTGAAATTAATTTCACTTTGAAATTGGACATAAAAAAGTGTCAATCTTTTGATAGTTATTTTTTTTTAAAACACACTTTTTTTTACAACAGGAATTAATTTTAGATAAATTTTTGCAACTTCTGTGTTTTGAATTTGAAAAAATAGTATCCATATTTTGAATCAGGATGTCCAAATTTTGTAAATAGGTATGCTTTATTTTTAGATATTATGAATATTTATTTCGGTAAATATTGTGTTTACCATGGTTAATGGGTAAATATTGTAATTAAGGGTAAAAATATATTATTAGTATAATATTAAATTACTCTAAAATGTGTCATATTCCAAGTGTATGATACATAGACGACCATGGGAATCCTTGGATCGATTTTGGGACCCCATGGGGCCACTTGGGAGTGAAAATGACATATTATATTAATTAATCTAAAGTAAAGATAAAAATAACAAAAGAAACTATCTTTTGGTGAAACAATTTTTATATGAGGTCATATAATAGATCTATCTAACTATAAATATTAATTAGAAAGATAAAAAAAGTTCCTACATGAGGATATTTTATTTATAAATTTTAGACATAAAATACATATATTTATATATGACACAATAACGATGTAGTATTATCCTTATTAATTAAACTATCAAATAAATAATATTATAAAAATTGAAATAAATATAATTTGAACGTTTTGATTCCATACACGACTTTTATTGGTTCATATGACATGTTAGGGTTGATTAAATTAATGTTTTTCTCTGTAATAATTCTGTTACGACTTTAACAAAAACAAAATACCAAATTGTGTGAAAATTGACATAAAAGAGTTTTTAAAACAAATATTATATTATTAATTGATATAGTATTCCTAATTATCTTAGGTTTGAAAAAATTACATAAATAATAATATATATGTCATTAATAAACCACTTGGGGTTATCTTGTCTTTTTATAGTATGTTTATTAACCAATTTCTATAAAAATACAACAATACATGGTAAAAGTTAATCTATTTAACTAATAGCTAAATCTAAATGATAAAGTTAATATGGTGACCTAAATCTATCTAAAACTTATTGGTTGAGAATTTTTCGACCCATCCCCTTCTAATACACTAAATGAATCATTTTGGAGCCATTATAAACCGAAATTTATTTTATTATAAAATAATATTTCAAGCTATTCCTAAAGTGACCCTCACCTATGATATAAAAGGGCACTTCCCCTTATATTAAGTTCACACCTCCTAAGAAATTTGGATCAGCCATCCCCTTCCAAAATATCGTCCCAATTTTTCTCCCTTCATACTAGTGGCCTTAATATTGTCAGAAATCCATCCTAAGAATCCCTTTTGATCAAATCGAAAGGAAGAACCTGAAGAAGAGGTAAATATTTCACCACCCCATTCAAGTACTTTTCTTCTTCCACTTCATATTTATTTGTTGTTTCCATTCCAAAATAAAAACTCTAGTATCTTATATATACTTGATTTTATTATAAAAATGGTACAACCATATTCATTATTCTATCCATCATATGAAGGACAAAGTCACCAAATGTGCATATGTACGGCTTACCGTCTCCAGGCCATGGTGTAGTTTGATATTCAAACAATTCATTATTTTAATGAGTATAATAATGATTATAAATGATGTGAAATTAATTATAACCTGTTAGTGATTCTGTATATATGATATACCATCCAATTACACATGATTTAACCATAAATATAATGATATTGTCACTCATGATTACGTATAGATTACCATCTCCACAAACGCGATGAGATTCATTCCCCATCTTAATCATTCAAGAATAATTTTCATTTTCTGATTAAAAATAATTTTTATGAACATAATATAATTCTTTATATGAATAAAATACTTCCTACCCATAAGAAACATGGCTTATGTAACCAAGCAAATAAAGGAAAAAAAATCAGTTAACAACCAAAATGATGATACTATTGAAATATTATTTACAAAGAAATATTAGAGTATCATATATGATATCATATTTATGTATATAGATATTGTATAATTTAATAACAATTCTTTAACTATTATACAAGAGGTTAACTTACCATCAAATAAAGAAAAGTAAAGGTAAGGGTTAATTTCACAATATCTTTATTATCCGAGGTTGTTTTTACGTAAGTATCTACTAGGACCTCTTTATCATTCACATCCATTATTTATTAAAAATTAATTTCAAAAATTATTTAATATTTACTATTATATAAGTTAAATTAATTTATACCCTTATTTGAACTTATATGTTTTGATAGGAATCTTTCCATCATTTTCCAAACAAGGTACTTTATGTCATTTTCCACAAAATTAAGGTAAGAATGTATTTTTATCTTATATAGCGGGAGAATCTATTTTCCACCATTAGAACAACATCAAAGCATCCCTTACATGATTATGTGAATATTTTCAAAATTAATGCTTTATTTTAGGATTATGTGACTCTTAAATGGTTTCAAAATAGAAAGAGATATTTCTTTCAAATAGTTTTCATTTCATCTATGTCAACATCTTTTGATGAATTTAAAACTTGTCAGAGGTTGATTTATTATGATAAAAATATTCCACATTGTATTGAAGGTTTTGTAATGTGTTTTATTGTTTATGTGTTATTTTTACACTATTCATGGTTTATGTTTAAAGTATTGACATTTTGTATTCTTTTTTTAAGACGAATGTTTATGTTATGTTTCAACCTTTTCGTTTTAGGAATCTATTAGACTTAGTTTGTGATAGGTGGAGCCCAATATAGCTCCTTAGTGCATCAAAACGTCTCATGAGACATTTTGACAATGAATTGGATGAGGCATATCCCAATATTATATATGGTTTTGGCTGAGGCCTTAATAATTTTTAGACATCTAGGCCGAGGCCTTGACAAAATGATTCAGAATGTCCGAAATTATACATTACCTCATTATAAAATTAGTAATGATTGTTCATGTGGATATTCTACTAGTAAAATACCCATGACTATGTTTTATTATGGAATTATTTACTCAACTCATATTAATACCATAATGTGTTCATGTTTATTATGTATAAAGGCATGTGTTTCGAATTATTCATCATGCCTACTATTTATGTTATCTTCTCTAGTATTTATTACCCTTATTGAGCATTTGAGCTCACCCATTTATTATGTTTCATTTACCCTGGATTCCAGGTAGTGTATTTTGATTGATATACAGGGTTAATCCAAAAGGAATAATGGCATTCTCGGAGAACTATATATGTTGTGTTGTATGTTTAAAATTGAAATGTATTTTTAATGTATGTCATTTGTTTTCCAAGACTGCTAAACTAATCGGTCCTTCGGGACATGATTCCATGTAATCAAGTCAATGTATTAAAATAATGCACCATCTATGGGTAACTGAGGTCATGGAGTTAAAGTTGGTATCAAAGGAAGATTAGAACAAGCCTTGGAAACTAGATTTAGATAAACACTGATTGAAGAACATTACCCTAAGATATACTTTTAGGATTTGTATAGAAGAACATAGTATAATTTAGGTAATATATTGATTTTGGGTATTTTCCAAGAAATACATCCCTGTCTGGATACGAGTAGGTAGAGTCGGCTTTGGCACATGTGTACTAGGGAGGGATAACCTAGACAAGTAGTTTTGTGCTTGACCTGGGGTATCCTGGTACATGATAACGGGCCTTTCTGCACTCTTTGTTACGACAATCCTGGTGGATATGCTTAGGATAATTCAAATTTTCATTATAGACTATTATAAAGTATTTATGAGTTTATAAATCATCAAATAAAACATTAATATGATTATGGATTATATCTATAAACAATTCAATTTATATTATGTGTTTTACATGTTTTTAATTATGTATTGCAATTCATAAACGAATCTATTATATGACATTGTTTAGAAATCAGGATTAGTGGAAGAAAAGGAAACCGTATCCACACACATTATCCATGTTGGGATTTTCCTCCTACTCAAGACAATTATAGTGGAGCTGGTGATGCAAGTGGTGATGATCAAATTATCAATATAATGGGACAACTCACTAAAGTTATGAATAATAACCTAACCTGCATGGTGCACCCTGATCCAAAATGCGGAAGATCAATTTTAGACTGATTCATGACGGAATAACCACAAACATTAAATGGGAATACCAATCCATTTGTATCTAAGCAATGTATAAATTCCTTGGAGATAATATTTCACGCCCTAGGGAGTAGTGAACAGAAAAAGATTTCATCATAGTTTATCACCTCCCTGGAGATGCATGCCAATGGTTGTCATTGATTCCAAACACAAAGGGAGAAACTGAAGTAAAAAATTTGGAATAGAGGGAGTTTAAAGATATTTTTCTTAGAAAAATATTTTCCTCGTGAACATTGAGCGGATATGAAAAGATAATTTCTGAGTCTAAAGAAAAAGGAGTTGAGAATGTCGCAATGTATGAGGCTATCATTACAAGGTTATTAAGGCATGTGGTAGATTATATACATAGCTAATGGAGTAAGATTGATCGATTAATTTATGGGTAAAAACCATTTCTCTGTCGAGAATTAGTCTCACAATACTTATCATCATACGAAGATATTGTCTCATGTACTATCAAGACGAAAAATGGATTCCCTATTTATTACGACATTAATGCGAAGAAAGAGAAGAATAGATCTACTGATCACTCTGAGAAAGGAAATAAGGAAACGGGGAAGAAGGAAAGATTTGAGTTTCCACCCAGTGATAATTGTGGAAGGAAGCACCCTGGTGTTTGTCTAAAATGAAAATGAGTATGCTACAAATGTGGACAGAATGACCATCTTGTAGTTGAATGTTAGGGAAATAAAGAGGCTTTCAATGTGGAATTCTAAAACTGTAGAAAAATTGTCCATTATGGAAATAAATTTACTAAGAACAAAAAAAATACCTTAAAAAAGGACAAGGGAGCAAGACCAAGCTTATGTTGTTACTATAGATGAAGTGGAATAAATAATGTATTTGTGTTTTTGGATTAAAGAATTATTTTCTGGTTATAAGAAGAATGTGATATATATAAGGATTTTACTCCAGTACATTTTTTTCTTTAAGGATTAAATATTATAAAGGTAATTATATTTATATTATGTGACAATAGGAGAAACATTACACTGTTTGGGGAATCAGACGTTGTGATTGATTTCAGGATTTATATACCTTTTAGAGAGAATTTGGATAGAAGTATTTTGGATATCTATAATGGTTGGAATGGATTATGTTGAACATTCTATAGTATTTGTTAATATTATTTTTGGAATATTATAATAATATAGTTTTAGAAAAAGGACAAAATACAGGTCGGGCGATAACCTGCTGCGTCTTACAAAGCTGCAGGAATCGAACCCACACCCATAGTGCGACAAGGATTTATGACCTACCACTAGCCTACAAAAAGTCCTTGGTTATTATAAATTAGTTTTCTTCATGGTATATGTTTCAAACCTTATATGATTAGGATAAATATAATATTTTTGAGTTATATTATCTTTTGTAGTGAAAGATTAGTTTATAGTAGAAATTAGTTAAAGCATGTAACTCTAGATATCAAGTATATATTTTCCCCCTTATTCTATGAGTAATTTAATTCATAAACTTTTAGGAATGGATATTAAAACCAAAAATGCGGTATCTTAATACCTTATGTTTTGTTGAACTTATGATATTTAAATCATCATAGATTAATGGATTTGAGGCCCCTAATTTTACACTTGTTTGTGATTGATGACCACAATCACCCCTGTCAATATTTATATTTTCCCACCAATAATGTATCTATAATTTCCACCTATTTTCTCTTATTATAAACCCTAATTTGGTGGTGACATTTTCATTTCCCTTTCCCTCTTATTAAGACTAAATTATTTTAACCGTATTTCTGATTTGGGATTTCCACAAAGGTATTTTCAAATTTTAACCATTTATTTTCAAAGAAAAATTTTAAATTACAATGACATTATTTATTTAATGTGGGAAGAATTTTACACCCCAAGCTTCCATGGTATATCTCTTTTTAAATAATACAATAGCGTGCATTTTACAAAACACCGAGTTCAAGTGCCCCACGACCTATAAAACTATCCATTTAAAAACAATTTAATAATATTAATAACAATATTTTTAATTTTATAAATATCCCATAAAATATTAAGATTCATATACTGTGTTTCTTAGACATAATATGAGGACAAATTCAATTTTTCAGATAAAAGAATTATTTTTAAAAAAATGCAGTTTTCCTCCATTTAATGGTGAAACCTTTTTAAATCCAATATTTTACACTTTTATATGTTAAATTTAGTGAAATTAAATTCATCTATAGAATTGAGACATAAAAATTTAGTTTGGTTAAATTTTTGGTACTATTTTGATAACTTTCATATTTTGATGAATAGTGAAAAATACTAAATTTTAATTTAAAACAGCCTTTTTAATCGAAATAATATATAGTGTTAAATTGTTAATTTGAGTGGTTTTAAATTATATTTAGATTATATTTTTACAATTTAATCCAATTATGGTCATTGGAAGTAATTTCACTTTGAAATTGAACACAATGAAGTGTCAATCTTTTGATAGTTATTATTAATTAAAAACCCGCCTTTTGTTTTGACAATGGGAATTAATTTTGAATTAATTTCTTAAACTTATGTGTTTTGAATTTGGAAAATTGGATACCATATTTGGAGTCATGATGTAAAAATTGTGTAAATAGGTAATTTTTATTTTTATACATTTTGAATATTATTTCAGTAAATATTTTATTTAACATGGTTAAAGGTTAAATCCTGTAAATAAGCGTAAAGAAGTATTATATTAATAATAATAAATTACTCTAAAATGTGTCATATTACTTTTGGTTGAGACATATTTGACCCTATGCATCCTTGGGTCTATTTTGGGACCCCATGGAGCCACATGAGAGTGATAATGACATTTTATATTAAGTAATCTAAAGTAAAGACAAAAATAACAAAAGAAAATATCTTTTAGTAAAACAAAATTTTTATGAGGTTATATACTTGATGTATTAGACTATAAATATTAATCAGAAATATAAAAATCTTTCTTACATCCTGATATTTTATTTATAATTTTTAGACATAATATAAAAATATTTATATATGACACAATAATGATGTAGTATTTTACTTATTAATGAAAAAAATAAAATAATAGATATTATAAATATTAAATTAAATATAATTATAATGTTTTATGGCATAAAATAATTTTATAGGTTAATATGACATGTTATGGTTGAATAAATTAATTTTTTACTAAGTAATCAGGCTTTTATGACTTTAACAAAAACAAAATACCAAATAGTGTCAAAATTGACCTCAATGTTTTTTTAAAACAAATATTATATTATTAATTGATATATTATACCTAAAAATATAAGGATCGTGAAAAGGACATAAATAATAATATATATTTCATTAATGAACCAAATGGGGTTCTCATGGCATTTTATTTTATATTTAATAACCAGCAATTTTAATAATATAATAATACATGGTAAAAGATAACCTATTTAATTAAGAGTTAAATCTCAAAGATAAGGATAATATGGTAAACTAAACCTATATAAAACCTATTTGTTGAGTGTTTTTAGAGCCATACCCACCTTATCCTCAAACGAATTCAATTTTTAGCCATTTGAAACCGAAATTTATTTTATTATAAAATAATATTTCATGCTTTTCCTAAAGAAACCCTCAGGTCTCTTATAAAAGGGAACATCCCATTCTCTTAATTTCACACCACCAAAGCCATTTATCTAGGACAAAATCAGCCAAAATATACTCCTAACATTACTACCTTCATCCTATATGTCTTACTTTGGTCAGAAATCCAAACAAATGATCCATTTTGATCAAATCAAAAGGAAGAACTTGAAGAAGTGGTAAATATTTCATCACCCTTTTCAAGTTCTTTTCTTTGTACACTTCTTCTTTCTTTATTATTTCCATTATAAAATAATAACTCCAATTTAATATATATACTGTTATTTTATTATAAAAATGGCCCAATCATATTCATTATTATATCCACCAGATGAATGAAAATGTTACCATACGTGCGTACATACGACTTACTGTCTCCACATCATGGTGTAGTTTGATATTCAATCACTTAATTTTTTGGATGGGTATAATGATGAGTATAACTGATTTAATAATAAATATAACATGTTAATGATTCTTTATATATGATATACCATCAAATTTCATACGATTTCATCATCAATATAATGATATTGGCGCTCGCGCATATGTACGGATTACCGTCTCCACGAGCGCGATGAGATTCATTACCCATTGTAATCATTCACAAATAATTTTCATTTTATGATTAAAAATAATGTTTATTAACATAATATAATTCTGTATATGAATACAATACATTCTATTCATAACAAACATGGATTTTGAAACCAAGAATATGAAGGAAAATAGATTAGTTAATACCCGAAATGATGATACTACTGAAATATTATTAATAAAGCAATAGTAGAGGATCATATATGATATAATATATATTTATATAGTTGTTGAGTAATTCAATAACAATGTTTTAACTTTTATAAATGAGGTTAACATTCCATAAACTATGGAAAAGTACAATGTGAGGGTCAATTTCACAATCTCTTTATTATCAGAGGTTGTTTTATATAGGTATCTAATGGGATATCTTTATCATCCACATCCATTCATTCTTAAAAATGTATTTCAAAAAAATTATAATATTTACTAGAATATGGGTAAAAGTCATTTATACCATTATATGTGCGGGTGTGGCTATTTTCCTCCATTATAACATCATCGAAGCTTCCCTTACAAGAATATAAGAATATTTTAAAAATAATTGTTTTCTTTTATAATTATGTGACTCTTAAATGGTTTCATAATTGAAAGTGGTATTTCATTCATATAGTTTTCATTTCATCTATGTCACTATAATTTTATGGATTTCAAACTTGTTCGAAGTTGATTTATTATGATACAAATCTTTCATGTTGTATTGAAGTTTTTATGATATGTTTGACTGTGGATGTGTAATTTTTATACCATTCGTGGTTTATGGTTAAAGTATTGACATTTAGTATGCTAGTCTTAATATGAATGTTTATGTTATGTTTCAACCATTTCATATAAGGAATGTATTGGACTTAGTATGGGATGGGTGGAGCCCACTATAGCTCCTCATGCATCGGTAGGTCTCATGAGTCAATTAGACGTGAAATTGGGTGAGGCCTTTCCAAATTTGATATATGGTTGTGGATGATACCTTAATCATTTTTAGATGTCTTGGCCGAAGCCTTGAATTTTTTTTAGAATGTCCATCACTGTACATTCCCTCATTATGAAAATAGTAATGATGGGTCATGTTGTTATTTGACTAGTAGAATACCCATGGCTTTGTTTTATTATGGAATTATTTACTCAGCTCATATTCCTACCATAAAGTGTTCTTGTTTATTATTTTTAAAGGAATGTGTTTTGAATTATTCATCATGAATAATTTTTATGTTATCTTCTACTGTGTTTCTTACCCTTACTATGAATTTGAACTCACCCCATTCTTATGTTTCATTTTCCCATGAATCTAAGAATTGTATTATGATTGATATGTAGGGTTAATCCCAAAGGAATAATGGTGTTCTCCATGAACTATCTATGTTGTGTTGTATGGGTAAAATTGAAATGTAATTTTAATGTATGTAATCTATTTTCCATGATTGTTAAACTGATCAGTCCTTCAGGACTTGATTACTTGTATTCATGCCAATGTACAAAATTAATGCATTGTTTATGGGTAACTGGGATATGGAATTACAATATTCTAGTCTATTCAAAGTTAAGTGAAGAACATGAAGACCACTTTAGAATTATACTAATTACTATGAGAATGGTGAAGCTTCATTCCAAATTTTCCAACTGTGAATTTTTCCTTTATAAATTTTCATTTTTGGGTCACATAATCTCAATAGAGGAAATATATATGGATAACACAACAAAAGGTTATTGAAAGATGGTCGAGACCAACAATGGTAACTCGGGTCTGAAGTTTTCTTGGTTTTGCACGATAGTATTGATGTTTTGTGAAATATTTCTCATGATTATCTAATCCACTCACCAAGTTAACTCATAAAGGAGTTAAGTTAGATTGGAAAAATGAATGTGGGGAGAATTTCAAAGAACAAAAAAGAAGGTTAATAGGTGCACATATTCTCAAACTACCTTTTAGTGGATAAAAAATTGTGATATATATTGATGCATCCCAGAATGGGATGAGATGTGTTCTCATTCAAAATAATATGGTGATATGTTATACCTCATGGATGTTTAAAATACATGAGCAAAATTACCCGACACATGATTTGGAGATAGTTGTGATAATATTTTCATTAATAATATAGAGGAATTATCTTTATGGTGAATGGAGTTATATTTATAATAATCATAAAATTTTAGAGTATAATATCACACAAAAGGAGAAGAATATGCACCAAAGAAGAAGGTTGGAGTAGATTAAATATTATGAGATCTAAATAAATTATCTCCCTGGTAAAACGAACAAGGTGGTAGATTCTTTGAGTTGAAAATACTATGCTAGATTATCCATGATGAGTATCACGAATGATCCATTATTTATGGATTTTCAAAGAATTTATCTTGAAATTTTATTCTAAGGGGAGAAATTATATCGTTAACAAATTAATGTTCAACCATATATACAACTAAAGATTAAGGAGGGGTGGAAGGAAAATGATGATCTAGAAAAGTAGGTGAGAAATGTTTTTGAACTAAACATTTATTTTGAAGAAATAAAAGGTTCAAGAACCGAGTTTGTATTCCTCCAATACGAGAATTAAAGAAGGAGGTACTGGATGAGGCTCATAGTTAATCACTCTCCTTTCACCCTAGTTTCACAATGTTGTATAGGGACCTAAAAGAGTACTTCTGGTGGGATGTGATGAAAAGTGATGTCGTTAAATATGTCACTTGATGCTTGGATTGTTAGCAAGTTAAGACTAAGAGACAGAAGTCTAATGTGATGTTACAACCATTACCCATACAAGAATTGAAATGGAAAAACATCACTATGAACATTGTCATTTGACACTCCAAAACATCCAAAGGAAATAATGTCTTCTAGGTTATAGTTGATCACCTTACGAAGATGGCACACATAATTTTTATTAGTGAGGATTTATCACTTGATCATATTTATAGGATATATGTAAATGAAGTGGTATGATTTCATGGGTTTCAAATTTCAATTATATCCGATCTGAATATAAGGTTTACCTTTATGTTCTTGAAAAGTCATAAGCATGCTCTGGATATAGAGTTATGTTTTAGCACTGCTTATCATCCCCAGAAAGATGGTCAGTCATAGAGGAAAATTTAATCTCTAGAAGACATGTTGAGATCTTTCTGTTTGGATTTTAGAGGTGTTTGGGATCAAAACCTACCTTTTGTGGAATTTTTATACTATAATAGATTTCACTTCAGTATTTAGATGGCTACTTATGAATCCCTCTATAGAATGAAAAGAAGAACTACAACTTTATACGACAATGATGGGGATATAAATATATTAGGACCAAAACTTGTTGTTGAAATTATTGAGAGGGTCAGGTCAATTCAATAATAAATAAGAGAAGTTCATATTCGAAAAAAACGTTATAGTGATAACTGAAGAAAAGAACTAGAGTTTGAAGTGTGTGATAAAGTGTTCTTACCAATATATCTATGGAAGAGATTAATGAGATTTAGAATGAAGGGAAATTTGATCCCTAGGTATATCAATCCTTCTGGAATTATGGATCGTGATTGGAAGGTAGTTTACCAATTAGTGCTTCCACCAAATCTCTCACAAATTTAGGGTGTTTTTTATGTATCTCTCCTGAGAAATTATATACCCGATCCTTCACATTTACTAAGATTAGAAGTTATATTGATGGAGAAAGATATTTCTTATAATGAAAAAACGAGAGAGATTCTAGATCTTAGTGAAAATTTATACGAAATAAGACCACTCTCTTGGCTAGTGTTTAATGGAGGAACCACCAATTTCAAAAGCTACATGGGAACTTTAGGATATGATTATGGACACGTATCCTCATTTGTTTTTTTCCATGTGAAGAATTTCGAGGGAGAAATTCAGTTAATGGGGGGTATAATGTAACTCTTGGATGTTTTTATGAAATATATTCTTTAAATAATTTTTATTTTTAAGAATATTTCTTTTCACGCAATGATGAGTTTAAACGAACCACGAGATTCCCATATTTTAAAATTAACATTATAGCCTAGGTGTTATATTAGCATAAATAATTATGAAAATGCATTATGTATTCTTTGGCTATCAATTATTTATGAAATATATAAATTAATTAGATATTTTTATTTTTGAGTGAATTACATTTGTTAATGAAAAAAAATATTTTTGATATTAATCTAATGGATATTTTGTTTATAGGGTATAAATAAAACCCTACTTGATATATAAAAAAAATATTTTTTAAAAAAGTACAATTTTTCACTTTTGAATAGAGAACACCTATTAAATTAATAAATTGAAACATTAATAATTTTCATATGACTACATACCCTTATAATTTTCAATCGAGGTATAAAACTTTACTTTGGATTAATTTCTGATATTTTTCTGATAACTTTAATGTTTTAAAACCTCTTTCCTCTTTTCAACAATGGGATAAGTTTTAAATTAATTACTGTAACATGTATATCTTGAATTTTTAAAAATGGATTCAATATATGGAATCAAAAGGTACATGTTATGTTAATATGCAACATTTATTTTAGGGCATTATGAATAATAACCTTGATAATTATTTTTATTACCAGGGTTAAGGGTAAATCGAGAAAATTAAGGGTAAATATTATATTAAAAAATTACATCAACACATGTAAAAACTTTATTGGATGAATAAATTCAACCAATTTCATTTATTGTTCGAAATATAATAATTTAATGGCCACATACCTATGAATATGAGGTGAATATAATCAAAACTAATGAATGTGACAAAATGTCACATTATCATTTTATGTAAATATATAGATTTTAATATATGAATAACTAGAAGAAAATATCGAGTATATAGAGTATTTGGAATTATAATAGAATTACCTACAACATTGAAATTTATTTATAATTTTTATATATTATATAATTACCATCAATGATGAGACAATAGTGATGTAAAAACTATTTTGTTAATCGAAATATCAAATAAATTGTTCTAAAAATATTAAAATAAATACTATACGAAAGAATTAATGTGATGCACAATCATTCAAGGTTCATATGACATGTTTTGAGTTTATTAAATATTTTTTATTGATTTTATCTTCTTTGATAATTTTATTTAATATCAAATAAATGTATAATGTCATAATTAACACAATTTATATTTTTTAAAAATAAAATATTATTTAATTATTAAAAAATCATAAAAATATTTAAAAATTACAATTTGAAAATTTTAAGGTCTAAAAGGTTATAAAATATCCATTTATGTTAAATTAAAACTATATAAGAAAATATTTACAACCATTAAATATTTATAATGTTATTACCATAAATAAAATTTATAGAACAACTAAGTGTCAATTAAAAATTTATGGTTTAAATTGTCAATATATGTTATAAATAATTTATTGTTTAATGAGATTACAACAAAAAATTATCTCATCTAGGAATTTGGTACACTATGGTGGTTTTGAGGTAGGTTTTTATTTTTATGATAAATTATTTTTTATGGAATTTCAAAAAGAGCCCCTCACCTCAAACATAAATGGGCACCTCCTCCCCCACCCCTTCACTTCCTTTTGAGCCTTCAAGCTTGGAGAACCCCTACAGGTTTTTATAATATAATTTCTTATTTTAATTATATTAGTTCTGGTCATCCTCAAAGACCCACTCTACTACCATATGAAGATATTAAGAGGAAACACATTGAGGAAGAGGTAATCTCTTCAACCAATTATTTCAAAATTATTTCTTCTTATACTTATAATTAATTAGTGGTATAATTATTAAGTAATTACATTAGTATTAATAATATACTGATATGTTATTATATATTTGAAACAAACATATTTCAACTTATATCCACCCTATGAAAAATGAAATCACTGCGCGTGCGTACGTACGGCTTACCGTCTCCATGTAGTGGTGTAATCGGGGTTTCAACACAAGTTTTCTTTTATTGGTATAATGATAGAAATAATAACAATATATGATTATTATAACCTGATACTGATTCTTAAATATTATACATCATCCACTTCAATACCATTCATCAATTTGAAAATGATATCATCGCTTGTGCGTACATACGACTTACCTTCTCCATGATGTGATGTGATTCATTATACATGATCTTCATTAAAAAAAGATTATATACATTAATTGAATTAATAAATGTGATATATATTGTAAAAATATCATTCTTGCGAATAGTATGACTATAAATCAACAATATGAATAAGAACTTATTTGATAAAAAATGCATCAGAACAAAAATTAGTTAGTACCCAAATAAAGAGAAACAATGAAATGTTACTAAAAATGGATGAAAATATGATCATAAATTTTATCATAAAAATGATTATGATTATAGAATAAATCAGTCACATAATTTAGATCATAATATAGGAGTTTTTGATACATAAGAATCATATTATACCTAAGGTAATGGATATATTTTCAAATTGCGTTTTTATCACAGATTGTTTATTAATACGTATTTACTAGGGTATATTTTTCATCCACATCCATATTTACTTTATATGAATTTTAATATATTCTTTATATTCATATATAATTTTTAAAATTCAATATTACCCATTGTTAAATTTTTACAAAATTATATGAATGGAATATGTTTTTATTTTTGGTACGAGTTATTTTTTGACACTTCTAGCAAAACCGTGACAAAATTGTTTTCTTTAAATTGTACAACATGAACATATTTTTAAACATTTATAATTAATTATTTCCTTGATGATTACCATGAAATATTACAATTTTTATTTTAACATAAAAATATTTCTTCTAAAATTGTGTGGCATTTTGAAGAAGGAAAATGTTTCTATTGAAGAAATGATATTTTCCTCAGGAATTATTTTCTAGATTTTTCAAAAAATAATTTACCATCTAAAGTGATACTCTTTATATGGGGTTATATTTCTATTCTTGTTACTAATATGATTTTATTCTATTTATCATGGAATTTTATTTAGGAAATACATTTGATTTATATCAATTATGATTGAATGACGTTTAAGAACCCCATTTAATATCATTGGTAATGTTATGGAAAAGGTTTTTAGGTTTTTGTGGAACACTTAATAATAACTTCATTATGAGATGGGTGGAACCTATATCTACCTCCAATGAATTAGGAAATGATTTATTTCTCATTAGATAGACATAATAGGAACAAGATGAAATTATGGTTTAGTAATATAGGAGTAGAACTAGGAGAGCACTTGGTTTAGTAATGGAATACATCCGACATGATGATCTCGATAATGGGAATTGAATAATATGAAATGATTTTTTATGCTTATTTTATATGGCACAAAATTTTATGTCTTATATTTTGAATATTGGGAGTGCATTTCCTTTTTATAATTTATCCCATGAACTGAAATTGTGATCATTTATATGGAGGATAAAATTTCAAATGACATATTCTTAAGAAAATGATATGAATGATATTTTCCTTGAATAACCTTGCTAACCATTTCAGAACACCCTTACATATGTCTATTTTCCCAATATCATGAATAAGGATATTAAGTAAGATATTCCAAAAATAATTCTAGTTATGAATAAATAAGTGGGTGATAATATAGATGTTTTATGTACCAGTTGTTTTTGTTTCCCAGTTTCTAAAGACACAGAACTTATACGGTTCGAGCATGGTTTTGTTATGTTAGGAAATAAATATTCATCCATGATGAAGTGATATCTATATGTATAGTATGGTCTGTTATATTGATGATACCTCAATATATTCAAGCATTGTAATACAATCGAAGATGATCGAAAATGGAATTCATGAGATCTCATACATAAAGTTTGATTTCAAATTGCATAAGCATAGAATCATGTCTCTATATGTATGTATGGGTATCTCACATATGCAATTACATTCAAAAAGAAACCATTATAGATCTGAAAATGTATAAATTTAATTTCCCAAATTTTTCATGAGGTTTTTTATGCTTTGTAAGGGTGCCCTTTGTATCTGTAAATTACATGACTGTTAATTGAGAAATAGGGTAAATAAAAGTTGAAGACGATGCACTATAGTGATCAGATGGTCGACATAATTCAAATAAGATAGAATACATTATATATTGATGATTTAATGAATGATGAAGAATATCATATTTCAAAGTACTTACATATCATAGTTTTCTTCATTAAGACATTTTTTTATAAACATTCCAGTGTCATCTTCCACGTGATCCAATACTAGGTTTGGAACCAGGATCACAGTCGCACATGCGCCAATCATCGGGAAGTGACATACCCTTGTGTTATCACTCAAGAACCCTCTCATGCTCCATATTCACCTGTTATCTCTCTTTTTGTGCTATGAAAACCCAAATATTCCTTCCATTTTAGATTAACAGAATTTACTCATTTTTGAAATCGCATTTACATCGTACGATTCATCATACATTCCTAGGAACCATAATGAAATTCCACAATGTTCTTCATTAATAAACATTTATCGATATGATTTTATTTATCACATACTAGAAAATTGGAAAAAAATACATAAGAATCTCAAATTACGATCCTCAATATCTCCCATTTTACTTTTGACTAATACCAATGTAGAATGGTATGTTAATATGTTATCTTTAATTCTTCTCTCCCTTTTTAATTTAATTTTCATTCCATTATGGATAAAAACTGATAATTATAATGGATTGTATTTTATGAATTATTTATTAAGAAATCATCCATCAATTATTTCAATCTAATCCTAATTTAGAAAATACATATAGAAAATAAGAGGGGATAATTTAGGCATTAATTTTTTTCATTCTCAATTTAGAAATAGATAATAATTGATATATCACAATTTGTTTCATTCATCCGAATCTACTCAATTGTTTCCATTTCTATAATGATTATATTATCAGAATTTATATAATTTATGTTTTTTATATCACATATATTGACAAATTCTAATGAATAATTAAACATGAAATTAATGTACTCTTCTTAATTAATATATTTAAAACATTTAATTGTAATAGGCTGGTAATGTTCATGAAAACAGGTTTGGAAAATCATCAAGATTCTTTTATTCATGCCATTTATTAAAGTAAGATATACCCACTAATATATGAAATAATTTTATTTTGTTTTTTTATTAACTATAGGAAAGTGTGTGAATTTTCGTCTTCAATGTATTTTTTTTGAATAAGTACCTTCCTGTGAAAATAACATTGACTGAATTATAATGATATAGGAACACCTTTAAATAATATCTATTAAGGAGGATCTCTTGATGATATACATCAGAATGGGTATTGACATTATTTGTTATCCAAAATTCAAATTTAGCTACATTACAATTTTTTGATGACATCCATGATGATGACACATTTTTTTTGATTTTTTATGATAGCTTGATCCACTTTATCATGTTTTATCCCTGAGGTTTTGAAAAAGATAATCATCAATATATTAGTAGATATATCAAACCAAGAGGTTGACTTCTAGAAATATTATAATGAATATTTTTTTCTTACAAATATAATAATAAAATTTCTTTAAGTATTTTCTCCCCATTTATAATCATCGCATTCAATTCCCATTAAGTAATGATTAGACACTAGGTAGTTATAAATAAGGTGGATCTCATCCACATTCCATTTAGATAATCCTTGATGATAATTTATTCTCAACCATAAAATCATTTATTATATTTTCTATGTGAGAATGAACTCTTCAGGATGACTCTACTACATTTCTAAATTGTGTTAGGTATCATATAATCTTTTCCTATAAACATTTATTTGTGTGGAATCATATTTATAACACTATAAATCATATAAAATTCAACACCAAAGGATTTCAAAATATTTTTACACATATCCTAATGACATGGAGTAATTAAAAAAATTATATGATAGATTGACATCATTTTTATACTTTCCATATATTACATCAATGATTCATTTATTATGAATTTTTTACTACCCATCAATTTGGAATATCATGTATTCATTTATCATTTTTTTATCCATATCATATTTTATTTTCAATTATAAATGCAGAACATGTTGTAAAATTACTAGTATTTCATATTGAATATGAAAAACATGCATGGTAGTTCAAAATGACTTCTTAAGTGTGATCTTCACACTTCAGTACCTTTATTTTTCTCCTGGGTCATTCTTCTAATTTGTTTATTAAGTCTTCTTACATTCATTGTGACATATATTATTTAATTATATTGATTTATTATGTATCATATTGTCTATAAAAATAAGTAGGTTATTCTTTATGTTGTATCACCATTCATTATCTTTATGTTTTTGTGGAGCATCAGTCTTCATCTGATCAAAATCTAAGGGTGACTTATACATCTTCTTCATTTAATCGTGGGGAATATATTTCATCAAGTTTATTTCCAAGTTAACCATATTTTTATTTTTAAAATTATATTACTTTTCATCTATGTAGAATTATGGAATTCATTAATGACTTATATTTTCTTAACTTTTCATTTTGACAACTTTTATGGAAGATCCCATTGAGATTCTTTAAATATTCAAATTTATTTACAATTAAAATACACTTCCCATTATTTTGGTAAATTTTGTTCATCACTACATTTCAATAAAATTATTTATGCCTATATTTATTTATTTTTATTATGTAATATCATACTATTAATTAGATGATATTTTCCCATATATTTTATAGCACCACTAATAGCTGAAATACATTTATCTCTTCTTTTGAATAATAGTTGGATTAAATTAACTTGTTTGATGGGTCAATTTCCATTCACCCATCTCTAATGTATCGTTAAGAGAACTATTAATTTCGAAGATATCATCTGTAATGGTAGGTATAGTGTTGATAATAATATAAAACTTATTCATCCAATTTTGTGGAGGCTTTTATTAAGAACAGTCACTGCACAGAACCAAATATTAATCATTCTCTATTATTAGAGTTGGATTGTTTTTTCTTAGATATTGGGTTGGATTGATCATTAGAATATGGGAATGTTTTCATTATACTAAATTATAATAATTTTTGGATTTTATTCATTCTTTTATGTTTATATGGTAACAAATATACTAATAAGTACTGTTATTAGTGTTTTTTGAATACATAACATGAAATTATTTTATTGTTATCCATTTGACATATAGATCAATAAATTTAATATTTTAGATGAATTTACCATCTTACACTTATTTTAGTATTACCATACATTTTTTTATCCCATTCATCACTTCCTAATAAATAAATTTCTATTTCAGCTGTCGGAATGTGTCACAATCCTTGATCTTTTTTTCTTTTATCTGAAGTAGATAATTATTTAAATTTGTGATAGGCCTCTATTTTTCATCAAATACATGATAATTAATTTTGAACACCTTAGACTAAAATACATTTTTTGAATTGTATTTAGCAACTAATCTTCACAACGAGAGTATCTGTCTGGTAAGACAACAATCTCTTATTTGTTGTATCCAATGTTTTTGACAACTCAGTATATGATTAAATTATTTCACCAAATTATTTCACTAGATTCATGAAATTTTCATCATTATACAAGATCTATTCCAATCTTCCATTGAATGATACATTAAAAAAATGACTATTCCCTTCAAATAGCTATCCATCATATCATTCAATTTAGTAAATGATTCAAAATAAAAATATTCTAGAATTTGATAAATCCCACAAATGATTGGTTATTATTGGGTTTGATTTGGAAAATATATTTTTGTTTCCCACTCTATATATAGGGACGAAGAACTATATGTCGTTGAACCATTGTCATTATTAATGGTATTAAATTAAAATTATAGATCGTTTACTCTCATTGATGAATAGTCTTACTATGAATTACTAAATTTAGAAATGTACTGATTGCCCTCTTTTCATAAGAGGGATTTGTTCTTAAAAATTCTTAATTCATTATTTTATCCATTATTAAATTTCATGGTTGAGATATAATAATCATGTGAATTTGATATAACTAATATATGAATGAATTCCATTACAAATTGAGGTGAGATATATCAAATATTTAATAAGAATCAGCTAAGAGAATACAATTTGAGCTGCAACCATCTTTGATACAAATTTCTAGAATAACTTTTATTGGGAACACTAACATAGGTTGAATCATTTGGGGGTGATTATTTGTTACTTTAAAACAAAAAATTACTTTTTATTCCTCTATCACATTTTCCAATTAACGCTTCACTTTTATTATTCAACTATATTTAGCATTCATGCACAAAAAATAATAAATCAAAAGGAACATCGAGCTCTGTTATTGAGTGTCTCTTCTACTATTAATGAAAAAAACTTTGTTTTATGCTGGATATTATACCATGACCAAAATTTATTTTTATAATAGAAAGTGAATGAAATTATATGACAATGTTCTTATTTTTATAGAAAATAATTTTTAATGAAAATGTTTACATTAAAGGAAAATATAAAACATATCCGGATGTCCATTTTGAAGTGATCAGTGGAGTAGTTCAAATCTTCATCAATATAATTTTAGAATTATGATTTTTTTTGTTCATGACCATCACTATCCAGTTCTTAATAAGAACCTACCATGAGCCTAGTTTCATAGGATTGAAATGATGACAAGCACAGAATGGAATAGCCTATAGGGATAAATTCCTAGAATTACTAATTCACCCACACATGCCCAATATAATGTAGAAGTGAAAAAGAAAAATAAAAGAAAATATAAAAAATCTTGATATTAAACCAGGAATGAAAAAAATCTAGGTCATTTAAGTGTAAGATGGTGGAAACGAAAAATGCAAAGGGAAAAATATATTCAATTGGAAAATATGTTCCATTATGATAAAAATGGAGAGTAAAATACTGAGAGAGACATGTACCTCAAATCTATTCTACGACCACTATATGCGGTCCACATTATATAGTGTATATTAGCACATGTGATGTCACTACTGACTTTTCTATCATCTTCATAGTACAGAACACATATATATAAATCCCATGTTGGGGTGAGTGTATACATGCCCTTTCAGATTCCTCCAAAAAATAAATGGGAAGAGGTAAGAGAAAAAATGGGAGTGTAAAGATAGTATAAAATAAATAGTGAACATCTTGACCAAAAATTAAGAGACTAAGATAATCCAAACACAAGGCCCCCAGGACATTGTTTAGGTGGACTACATATCATGTAATTTACACTCATAACAGGAGAGTAAACTCATCAAACTATAGTTCTATCAACACATTGATTACTTGAAAAAAACTATGTGTCTCTTTAAACCCTAGAAATAGAGTAATCAAATATGACTTCATTGATATAGATATATATATTCTTGTTGAAAATTAAACCCAAAAAAGAGATAATGGGGATATCAATCTAGAATATAATCCAAAAAAAGTGTCTCCATCAATTCTATAAATCCATAAAAAATGCCCGACAACACACACCTCTCATAGAAGAAACCATGTAGAGTCTCGTGTCTTGACACTATGTTTCATAGTTGAGGGGGAGAAATCATAAGGAAGAGTACATGTTCCCTCATGCATCATGTGGGTTTCTCTTTATAGCTCAAGAACACATTACCTTATCCATAATGGGTTCTAGTCAAGTGTCATAAGGACCCAATCCCTATCCTATAGGCGGTTCCACTCAAAAGATAGAGGACATGTTCCCTTGCTAATGATGGGTTAAACAGTATAGGTCATGGACCTGCACCATGATCTATATGGGGGGTCCACTATGGTGTTACAAGGACATAGTTCCCATATGATATGGGGTTTCACATGGTAGATAGAGGAGTCATACCCAAGTTGATAGGGGATATACTCTATAGGTTGAGGACCTACAACATGATCCATCTAGAGTGTTACACTCTGCTTCAATGAGGAATCTCTCTATATCTATTAGGGGGTTCCACTCTGGTGTTATGTAGAATTGTACCCTATGATATAGGGGGTTCCACATGGTAGATAGAGGACTTGTGACCATGATGATGGTGGGTTGCAATATAATGGACTAAGGCCCTCACCCAGATCAGTTAGGGTGTTCCACTCTAGTTTCAGAAGGACCCGCACCTCCTTTGATAGAGGATTTTCACTCGGTTTATAGTGGAATAATTCCAGGATATATAATGAGGTTCCACTTTATGGTTCATGGGTGTTATTTTTTCTTATCTATACCATCATTGGGCACCACCAAAATAATATTCACTTCTGTAATATATGACATCATATTTCGAAAGACAAAATAAATTGAACCCTCATGTTCTATTTAAAAAACACTAGATATATCCTACTCCCAAGACAAAATCATTTTAAAATCAATGGTGACACAAGAGTTTGATGTTTTCTCAAAAAGAACCATGTGATACACAATGTGATTGGGGAACTAGTATGGGTGTTGTCTCACTCCATAGTCTGGACATGTGCCCAGTGGTAGATGGATCACTAGACCTATAGGGCTACAAGGTGTGTAGGAGTGTTTAAATTGTCTGTATATGCCACATTGGCACCTTTAAATGTCCATTGGTGGTGTCCATGTACCCATACGATATTTTTGTACTTCGGTACATGCTGTTTCCACCCACACAACGATCCACCTGTGTTTTCGGTTGTGCTTTTGTACCCCGGAATGTGGCATTTTCCTTGCAATGCTTGTGTCTGTATTTTCCTGAAGTACACTCTTAGCCTCCAGTATAACATCACATGGTGTGTGGGGTTTCACATGGTAGGTGATATATATAAATCATTGAAACCCTAGCTTCCATAGCTTAGGGACTATATTCAAATTATTCATTGTGATACATGACATGTAGAGATTGTTTTTCAGGGAACATCAGATCAATGCTCGAGCATTCAAATCTAATATTCCGCTAATGGTTTTTCCACCACATAGCCCGAAATAAATGGATTGTGTCTACCTTCATCATTTAAGGCAATCTGGTGGCTATAAAACTGACTCCATAGATTCTATAAAAAAACCACATGAACCTCCACCGTCTGAAACAACTCTCATCAATCTCAGATCTCAAATAAATGCGAAATAGATCATGTAATCTGTGAATTGACCCAAAGTATTTCCATCATTAATGATACATTTATCTCTCATGAAATAATTGTGAATTTTGGGTTCAGATTAGTCTTCATCTCACCATGTAATGTCAAATCATGACCTTACTATCCAAAAAAATGAATGTGAATAGAATTTAGGATGAGAAGGAAGAAAACAATGTTTAATGATTTTTTCCAGGAGTTTTTTGGAAGTGATCATTAATAGGGATATTTGGGGTTTGAAATGAAAGAGAAATTAATAAAATGAAAACATGGTCATATGAAACGTTTTTTATGAGTGTTCATCATAAAGGGGATAATCTTTCTCAATAAATTTAATAAATAATGGATAAATCCATGTATCTAATATTTCAATACGTTAATTGGATTATTTCTTATCAAATAACACACTCACAAATGATTTTAGGATGTTGGTGTGTTTATTGTGTCATGATCTACCCAAAAAATAATCTCTTCATCATTTAATACGATTGGAAAATGGAAGGAGGAGGAGAAGGCTATGGATTCTTTAATGGTTTATATGGCTAAACCTAGGATAATCTCCATAGTATCATACTTATTGATGAATTATATAATGTTAAATTTAATAAATTAACTAAAATAATAATTTAGTTAATCCACTAAATGTATAGAAAATTTCCATTTTATCTAAACACCCTATGATGACCTATTTTAGGTCATTATTTTTGTAAAAATAACATTCTAGACTCAATCATGGTTTTGATTTCTAATCTCAATATATGTTTATGTGTTATCCTGTTTTTAAGAACCTGTTAACAAGTAATATAAAATATATTTATTATATTTGTAAAATTATCATCAATTACACTGGGATTTGGAGTTTCATGTCATCTCAGAACCTATCTCCGAAAAAATATGTATAAAGGTATAAAAGTATAATAAAAAAATGTGTGTCTAAATATTTAGTTATTTCAATTTTTCATCCTTGAAAAGAAAAACTACCAAAAAAACATGAGATATTGAGCTGACATCTAGATCTCAAGATCCAAGGATATCTCTTTCACATTCAGGTACATAAAACCACACAAACAAATGTGATGGTTTGTCCACACAAGGTTCTCTCCTTTCAATCCTTGATCGTCTCTAGGTTCTCTCTAAAAGTGGATCCATCCATGATGTCCATCACACCCTAGTCGATGATGTCCATGGGGTTATACACATATCTGCTCATCTACAACATATAGAAGACATTGTGATCCAAATCCAAATGGAATTGTGTCTCTCAAGTCTCGATAGGTTTAATCCAATATTCCATAGAATATATCAAACATGTATATGGGATTAAGATTACACAAAACACCATCTCCTACCTCATATTTAGTCATGTAAAATCCTCTAGGAAGATTTCCATATAGTCTTGCATGAATGAAGGAATCCAGATTCAAGAAAAGATTAATTAATGAATGGATATACTCTCTGACAGATGAATGATGGGTTGTAGACTCCTCCTCACAGAACCCACCCATCCTTCCATGAGATCTCTCAGACCCCTAATGGTGAATCTTGAATCATCATTTTGAAGGCATATATGTTTTTATTTGTGGTGATAGTATATATGGGATTGGACAGTGGACAACCAATCCATTCCCAAGATAACCGCATATGGTCTCATTACCAACAATTAAATGATACAGAAGTTGTTTTCCTTGTTTAATCTTTAATATGAAGCTAATGGGATAGTGCATCAACTTGAATCTTTAGTTCTCACACCTGATGTACAGAGATAAAGGAATGACTGGAGCCTAAATCAACTATTACAAATTGAAGATTAAATAAAAAATACATCATTCCTTTGATCATATAGTGTAAACTGGGGTCATAAGCCCCCATATCCTGTAGTAATTTGTGCCCATGACCACCAATTCCCCAAGGATGATGTGGGACACCTAGTGGTGGTGGTGGAAGGATCTCATTCATCATCTTCTACCTACAGATCCTCCAACTCCAAGTCTATCTCTGTGTCCCTATAGATCTCCATTCCCTCTCTTTTGAGATCACTAATCATAGTGTATTCTCTTCCATTCTAGTTTATCGAATATATTCATGCGGTCCTCAACATGTTTGGTTGGGCAGCAATGGATAATGTGACCTCTCTTATGATAATCATATCCCCACCCCACTCAAAGATTATATGGTCCTATATGCATCCCATGACCACTTTATGAAGTCTAATCAAGGGTAGGTGTCAAGAATCTATATCATATTGACTAGGGAATACTCTCTATAATATATAACTCATCCCTATAACATCCATTGTGTGCTCTAGATGCATGGAACCCCTTTGAAAGAAGTCTCCCAATCACTAGATCCCACTCTAAAACTTCGAAATAGGTGGGGATACACTACTTCACCACACTGTCAATCATCTCTTTACAAAGTCCTTGCTCAAACTTCTATGATCAGATGTATCCATCGTGGATCATGTCGGGGGAGTGGCTTGTATATTCGGTAAACCATGTTGTGTACATAGTCACTATTATCCCTCATTGATTAAGCTATAGATACTCTTGAATCTGAACTGAGCATGAACATGTGGAGTAGTAATCCTCCTGAAAAAGTTGATGGATGTCGGATATGAGAGTTTAGGCTCACCATTCATCTAGGTAAAAATAATCCACCAACACCCAATTTCTCCTTGGATATGTCTACATACAAATTCATCCACCTAATCTGTTGGTTTATGGATAAGCCTAATGTTATAGGCCACCAACTCTTACGAATCCTCCACTGCCTAGGGATCTTTCTCCTCATGGAACCTTAGTGGAATTTGGTGATGACGCTCATGTTGTGCACTTAGCATGTACACATCCTCATATTTCCCCTGCTAGTATGATATATTGTTCCGTAGGTGGGCTGATTCTACTTATCCACATTGAGGTTGAGTCTCGTGGTATGGACCCTGAAGTGAGCCATTATCACTCATCTAATTGTCATCATGATCAGTAACTAGTAACCTGGATGGTAGTTGTTATGGATGCATCCAGAAAATTTAATAATGATGTACCATAGTCAAATGACCACATATATTTATATATATATAATAGGTATCTAACTCCAGAAGGGGAATACGATACATAATCTTATATGATACATGTAACATTGATCCTTACGACCAATGTATTGGTATTACGAGTCACATGAATGCTATCATGGACCTAGTGAATGGATATGTTAGCTCCTAGTATGATAACTAGGATCCCTGGACCGATAACCACAGTTGAGACACTTTGACATTATTTCCCTAAGCACTAAAACATAATCATTTGGGGAATAATCCAAAAACCTTCCTATGGAATGAACAACTCTGATAACATTTTTAATGACCCATCCTTAACTGCGGAACAACCCACAACTACCCCAAGACCACATCCATATGATAAGATGTCTAGATAAGTACCAAAAGACATATCCTATATGGGATACATATTCCTAATGTACCTTCATGAACACACCTGACCATATCATTGAAGTCGTGCAGAAGAAAAATAAAAGAAAAATAGAACAATCTAGAATGTAATCCAATCATGAAAAAACTCATTGAAGTACAAGAGTATGATAGTTATAATATGATATGTAATGTTGAAAAATAGACACCCAACCTAAAATATGTACTGAACTAACAAAAAGGTAAATTAAAATGCTGAGAGAGCCTAGATCTTGAGATCCAAGCTATGGCCACCATACCGGGTCAAATGAAAACAGTATTCATAAACTCATATGATGTCACCAATGATATATATATCATAGCATAATACACGACATGTATTGGAAAATATCTTGTAGGGTTGAATATATAAATACCCATGTGGATTCCTTAGAAGCTAAAAGGGGTAGGATTAAAAATAATAATAGTAATTGAAAGAATGTAGATAGTAAAAAATGAACAGGTCATCCCAAAAAAATAGAGTATGCTCATCTGAACAGAAGGGTCACAATATGTTGTGAATTTGAACTACATGTCATGGTTTTCCCGCCCATATATATAGAGTAACCTCATCCAACAATAATGAGATCAACACTATAAATAGTTGGACTACCACACTTGTCTCTATAATTCATGGAAGGAGAGTAACCAAATATGTGAACATGGATAAATATATATAAATATATACGCATATATTGTCAATAAAAATAAACATATACAAGATAGAAAGGGTATTTCAATCACATATCTCAACATATGAAAAGTGTTTCCATCAGTTCCAGAAATCCATCAATGATGACCATCATCCCACACGACTTCCAAAAGTAACTATTTGAGAACCACAAATTTCAACTATTTTCCATAGCTGGGGGGACAATATTTAAGTATATGTCCCATTCCCTAGTGAATTAGATGGGGTTCTACTCTACAGGTCAATGACCTATTCCATTATCAGTCAGGGGTGGGGGTGAGTATTGTTTTCATGGTGATCCACACCCTATATGATGGGGAGTTTGTCTTAATAAAAAGAGGATATTCCCCCAAGATGATGGGGGAGGGGGGGGGGGTCCACCCTATAGGTTTTGGACTCATGCCCTAATACATCAGGGTGGTTCCACACTAATTTCACGAGGACTTGTGCCCTATACAATATGGGGGTTCCACTCAGTAGATAGAGGAACCACATCCAAGATAATGGGGGTTTCCACTCTCTTGTTTGAGGACCTACACATAAATCCATTATGAGGGATCCACTCTTGTGCCACAATAACAAGATCTAAATATTATTTGGGGTTCCACCCAATAGATAGTAGAGTCACACAGAACTTCTGGGGTGTTCTACCATATACGTCTAGGAACACTACCCTTATCCATCCTAGAGTTCCAATCTAGTGTCATGAGAACATGCAACCTATCCAATAGGGGGTTCCTATTGGTAAATAGAGGACTCGCACACATGTGTGTGTGTGTGGGGGGGGGGGGGAGGGTCAAATCCATAGGTCGAGGGCTCATGCCCTGATCTATCAAGGGGTTCCTCTACTATTCTATGATGACAAATTTTTTATCTATTATAATGATTCCACATAGTTGATGGAGGACCCACAACATCATCCATTAGGGGGTTCCACTTTATATATCAGTGGGGACTCTTTTCCGGATCACTATCTCAATTAAAATCCACCTAAATAAGAATCACACACTTAAAGAATCACATCATATCTCGAAATCCTAAACCGAGGGAAATGTTTTATTCTACATAGAAAAAGGTTCCATATAGGCTGCCTCTCTGACAAAATTGAAGTCAAAATGATGAAGATATATGTGTTGGAAGTTTCATCGAAAGGAACCAATGGGTAAATGGTGTCTAAGGGTACAAACATGGGGTGTGGTCTTAATCGATCACATATATGTATCCCTGGTAGTACACAGCTCGCATCCCCAGAAAGTTTACATGGCATGTGGGGGTTATACATGGCATGTCTCATCCACTTGTGGTCCTTCCCATTCTCTATGGAGGTGTGTGATTACTCATATTATGTCTTTGTACTTCGATATATAGTGTGCCCATGTACTCTAACACATGGAATGTTCCTCCACATGAAAATGTTTGTTCACTCTCATAGTACACATCATTCTGCCATCACAAGGTCACAAGTAATGAGGGGATCCCACATGAAATGTGATACCTACCGATCATTAAAACCATATAAGTTATAGGATAGAGTATACACATTGACTGTTTATTGCGATACAGAGTGTCTAGTCATGTTTTTCACATAAAATCAGATCTACAATTTGGAATTTAAATCTATTTGTTCTTCTATTGATCTCTCATCCACACTACCCTAAAATTTGTGCATCTAGTCCCGATTCATCGTTCTGGCCAGCCTATGGCTAAAACTAAATTTTTCAGAATCACATGAAGGCCACACAAGCCCTAAATATCCCACACACCTATCATCAGTCTCATATCTCTAATCATTGAGAAACAATATCCATTATCAATGATCCATCCAAAAATCCATCCCCGATTTCTAATCCCTTCATTATTATTAAAAATGATGTCAATTGGAGAGTCTGATTGGTATTATTCCCACACAAAAATATTGAATCAAGAAACCGTGATTATGAACACAAAGAAATTGAGGGGTGAAGGGAAAAACTAAGGTTCATCGATCACATCCAATGATTCATTTCCAATGATTATAAACAAGGATATATATGTTTAGTAATAAAATAATAATTATTTTAACTCAAAACATGTGGGAATGAATGGTTCAAAAAATTTCTCATATCATATAAGGAATTTTTTTTCTCAATCAATTTAATCAATAAGTTAGAATTCAATGAATTAACAATTATTTCTTAGTCATATGATCAATTTCCATATAAGAACATACTTAGAATCTATTGAATGAGCTCATTGTTTTAACTATGTCTTGATCTTTCTTTATCTAAAGTCTCTTCATAATCTGATGTGATATTCCAATGAAATTCGGAGAAGAACGCTCTACATTCTCTCTAGTTTTTTTGATACAGACCCATGGAAAATCTCTATAGAGATGTACTTACATATGAAATTTGTTTTATTAAATTTAATGATTTAGATTAATTAATATTTTATTTAATCCACTAAACATACATCCAATGACAATTTTATCTAAACACCTTTCACTGAATTATTTCATTTCACGCCTAAGGTAAACAACATGTTCTAAACTCATCCTTCATCTCAGATTTCGGATCCATGATTCTGTTTAGGATTTATCCAATTGTCATTATCAATCTTCATGTTCTTAATATAAAATATTTTTAATATTTTCTAAAATTAATTATTGGCACACATATCCACTAAATCACACACCGTCTTAACTATTGGATTAAAAAATATATGTAAAAATTTATAAATATTATAAATAAAAGAATATTTTTCTCTAAAAGAATCCACTCAATAAATATTTCTAATGGAAGTCTCTGTATTAGGGTATTTTGTGGGATATCATAGATATAAAACACTAATAATAAGATTCATCTTATTTTATTTCATGATTCAGAATAATTAATGAATGTTATAGATTGAATATCACAATTCTTTTTCCTGTCCAAAATGAAAATCAAATGAATGAATATTTTCCAGAATTATACTATTCTTTTTAAATTAATAAAACAATATAATATTTTTTATAGTTTCAGATTCTTAAATCATTGATGCACACATAACGATACCTTTTTAATTAAATATTGAATCTCAATGGATACAAATTCCTATACATTGTACATGAATACGCATAAAATTTCATCACTTTAGGTTTTTAAAACCGTTATAGTTTCATGTTAAAAATATAACATTAAAGTGAAATTTATTTCAGAATGAAATTATTTGTACAAAAAGTCTTATTTTCTTTATATTATAGAGTATGTGCACATTATTTCCCTATTACTTCGCATAACTATTTTATTCAATGAGCCCTTTCTTCTTGATTGTGTATCCATATATGTTCTTGGGATCTCTCCCTTATCTTCACATATTAATGATGGTTTGGGAACCTACTATTTTACTATATAAAATCTTGATAACATCATGTTTCATTTTCATTAAAAATTTATGATTTAATTTTTTTCTCTTTGGATTCTTCACATAATAAAATTTTTAGGTTGAACAACCCCTTGCTATTTAAATTTACGGATATCATCCTTCGTATAGACGAGAGTTTAATGTCAATTTTCCTTCACATGAACACATCATATAGACACTATGTATCTTGTAAAATGAGGGATTTCAAAAAATCATCAGTGGATCCTGACTAGGATACATTAGTATTTTAGGTTTGGTTCACCACATATTCTCTGAAAAATTCCATTTCATGGACTATTATAATTCATAGTGTTTGATTCTAGTAATGTTTGTAGTGGAGATTCATATATGATTTATGTAACACCCCACCCCTTACCCATTTCTTTGGGCATAGGCATAAATTCTAAATTTCCATAACTAACATCCTTATTACGACAATGTCTAGAAACAAATTCTAAGGGCATTATAACAATTGGGGGAAAATTTTCCATTTTATAGTAAAATTACAAAACCATAAATATCAATAACCTAGAAACTGTTATATAATTCATTCTAACTATTTA
Source organism: Viscum album (assembly GCA_963277665.1). Classification (NCBI taxonomy): domain Eukaryota; kingdom Viridiplantae; phylum Streptophyta; class Magnoliopsida; order Santalales; family Viscaceae; genus Viscum; species Viscum album. Next base: position 538,088,453 of record OY728130.1, on the reverse strand, counting down.
ATATAAATCAATATTACCAAATAAAAAAATTCCCAAATTACATTAGTGAGCCATATAAAAGTAAAATGAGTAAATTAAAACAAAAAAACTACAGATAACCAAGACATTCCTCAGAAACTCCCAAACAATCTCTAATTTCCAAATCCACAATTAATTTTTAAGGTATTATGATGCATCAGTAAATAAACAACATACCTTAACTTTTCATTTGACTTGATATAAAATATCTGAAAATGCACCAATGTTTCAAAGACGATGGTGAGTATAATACAGATAAGCATTTCCACAAATGAATTCGATACTCATACCATTAGGATAGAGCATGTTGTCAATGTTATATAAAATAATATATATAAAATAATTTATACGAAACAATTCAATGATGTTTATAACAAATCAAAACCATTTTTATTTAAAACATTTTTCCATGGAATTAATACAAAAAATTATTTAAATTCATTTCTCAATCCAATCAAAATTCCCCAGTACCATGTCCACACACACAACCACACACATACACACTAAATCAAGGTGTTACCATTGAAAGTGGAACTTCATGTCCCTAACTCATCCCTTTTATTATCATACTTCATCACCATTATCTATCCTATTCAATTCATATTCAACTAATAATGAAACTTTATATTCCATCCCAATGGTAAAAAACAATTCCACTAAATAAATTATTTTATTAAAAACACTTTTTAAATAATTTTTTGTGAATGAAAACCCAAAAAGGTATTTTAAAATAATCATTTTAAAATGAAATAAAAATTTCACATTCCACAAAACAACCAATTTCAAAAATTCACAAACCATCACTAAAGAGTGATTCCAACAAACAATGAACATAAATTTAAGAATTAAAACCAATATAATAAATTAATTTGAAATAAATACAATAAATTATAACAAGATGATTCAAGATTGAGGCCACCTACCTTGCACCTTATGAGAAAACTAAGAATATCACAAATTGATCAAAAACATATATTAGATCTTCCAAAACCTTACATAGATCTTGTTACTTAACGTCCAAACAATCATATCTAATCCTTATTTACATCACACATCCTGGATGAATTTTAATGAATTAGATATATTAATCTAAGAGACGGATGAAGAATAAATCTAAGTGAAACCACTATGAATGATCACTTTGCGTTCAATTGGGACCTCCAACTCCCCAATATTAACCAACAGATCACTCACAGATCATGGGGAAGGGTCTCTACATATTTTTGGATGAGGGAAAATCATAATAGGTTCATTTTTTTGGGGAAAATGAATTAAGTGGGAAATCCTAATTACGTCCACAATTTTTGGAACTTGTTTTTTATAGTACATAGTTTACAAGGGATATTTAGAAAACCGTGTGAAAACTGTACTCCAAACATTACCTCCAAACACCCCTTACATGGATGGATTGCATAGCTAGACAAATAACTCACCTACCATACTCGTCCCATCGTTTTATCTTTTTTCATTTTCACTTGGGTGGCCGCATGGTTTGGCTAAACCAAGTGCCTACTGTGTGCCTACCTAATGACACATATTCTCAATTTCACAGTTTCTAGGAGGATTTTAATTATTTATTCTAACCATGATAAAATTGGGAAACTATAAAACATCCCCAAAAACATGTCAAATATTATTCAATCCTTCCCAAAAAATAACCAAATAACATTATATACTTAAAATAAATAAATAAGGGGTTATTTACTTGATTCCGGGGGTGATACATTCTCACCGACAACAATATATTTTTCTAGGGATTGTAGAAAACATCCATTGGAATCATAAAGTATGCACCATTTTTAAATCATTAAGGTATCACCCTCCCATATTACATCATATATCATACTATATTTCCCTAGAACCTTCACTAGAATGATTCTTTTCCAACATAATCCTTTCCCTTGACTATTGAAAATCTATACTGGTATGTCAATCTACATATTATCAAGATCTAGTTCAACATGATCCCTGAAAATAAAATAGTCTGAATTACACTAATACTAATTTTATTGAGACACGTGACTCACATTATGCACTGAACGTAATCTTGTTGTTAGAAAAAACTAATATTCCACCTCTCCAACCACATCCAGTATATCGAACTGGCATATGTACTGGGATGATAAGTGGAACTAATTCCCAAAACCTTTATTCTATTTCCTTGGAGAAATTCTGAATAATAAAATATCACTTTCCTCGAATGATAGTGGCTATCGATGATGATCCCCATATTATTTCTAATGATTCTTATCCATATCTATCCCTTTATTGATCAACTGAATCTTCTATGATGTCTCTTGCACTTGTCATCATCCAACAGGTGATGTCTCACCTATCTCAACCATAAAAAGTAAAGAACGACATGGTCATCCATAAAATGCTTAAAAATAATCCATATGTATTGAGGACTGATAACTATTATTATATTAAAACTCCCCTATTGGTACATGATCCTCTCATGAGCCTCGAAAATCCATTATACAACCATGAATAATATCTTCTAACATATTTATTATCCTTTTTCTTTGTCCTTTCATCTATAGATAATACTCCATTCTCATTGTCAACTGTGTACAAAGGGAATTCTATAAGTATTATGAAAAAAGATGCATACATTTGATATTGTGATATGATATTATTAAAACTACTATAACAAACCTCTTTACCACTTCTTTGATATATATGTTAGACAAGTCCTCTATCATATGAAATTAATGAGAAGGGATGAAATGGGATAACATTATAGGTTGGTTCACTATCTTTAATACGGAATCTCATTTCTAAACCATCCTTGGGGGCCCTGTCAAAAAATCTATAGTTATTTGTTCCCAATTCAAAATTGGTATAGGTAATGAAAACAATATACATGCTGATCATTGGTGCTCTTCATTTAAAAACAGATAGGTGAGGCATCTCATAAAAAACTCACCCTCTTTTCTTTTCATGGTAACCCACCAACATTGTGAATTTATTACCTTATAAATCATTCATATTATAGGATGCATAACCCATCTACAATGGTGGTAAGAATTAAGAATTTGTTTCTATGAAGCCATAGGTTCAACCATTTGACCTCGATAAAAAAACACTAATCATTTATACACCATCCATCCAACAATGGTCTCCCCACCATTGAGTTTTGACCATATATTCACACATTATAAATTCAATTAATTTTCCCCTTTATCCTTCTCAACCAAATCTGAAAAAATAACTTAAATGAAAACTAAAACACTAACACATTCTTGATAATTCAAGTACATGTATTCTATCATTGAAATCCATTTCTACTAATTTGAATCATCTTTATTGAATTGACCATATGAAATTTTATAGAATTCATCTTCTACCAACTTTTCTTTTCTAAGTGTATACATCATGTCAAATTAAAAAAAGTAGATATAATATATCGCTTTTATTTTGTCACATTGTCAAATATATTTTTGAGAAATGTGTTTCAAGGTATTGTGATCCATAGACACTATATCATTACCACTAAAGAGATGATGATTCCACATATTCAATGTATGGACCATACCTGCTAAGTACACGTTGGTTTCTGGTTATTAATTCTCATGAATTTGTAACTATCATGATCAATAGACAACAACATGATCTCCCTACATGAGAACACAATCCAACCCAGATCATGAAGAATTATAATAAACCACATAACCCTGTACATATTCCAAAAATATCATGATCAATGTTAAATGTATGGGAAACATTAAACACTTGAAAATAATTCTTACAATGATCATTAAACAAAAATGGAACATTTTTCATTTCAAAAAATGTCACTCATGAAGGTAGTTGTGAAAAAACATGAAAAATGTCTATATTAACTAACATAGACAAATAAACTACATATCTCAATGATAATACATGGTAGTTTCAAAAAGATCACAACCAGTATATTTTATTGATGAACATAAACTCCCCTTTTATAGATAATATGGTCAAGGGAATGTACCACTAGTATACAAAAATACAAAATTTAATGTTTGGAATACAGGTGATGAACTCCCAAGATACTTTTACCTATTGCCTTGTGTTTCTCATGCACAACCATTTTCCATAAATAAACCAATATTTTATCCATAAGACCCCAAAAAAAGATTCCGAATATAATGGAAATATATGATTCATCAATTTTAAGAGGACAAAGAGTGTATTTGTAAGAACCAAATGCATAACCAGTTACTTGTAATGGCCATATCGACTACTGAATTATGTTTTTGAAATATCCTCCTTCTAAAGCATCATTTGGTTAAATCATGAGTTCATTTAAGTTTTAGAAAAAAACTGGGATCCCCTTAATTGATCATATTGAACATAATTGTGTGGAAGTAGATATATATTATTTATCATAACCGGTTTTTGATTATGATAATCTATATTCAAGAAAAGTGTTCCATGCACCTTTATTACATTCACAATTGGTGCTACCCATGGAGACTTAGTATGATGAATTAACATTCTACATTCTAATTCTTCCAACAATAATTTCAATTCCCATAATTTTTTGGGAGAAATTAAATATTATGGATGCGAGATTGGGCTGGTCGATGATAAGATATAAAATGTAATATCCACTTCTCTTTTTGGGGGAATCCCTAACAAAATATTTCAAAAAACATTAGGAAACTAATTACAAACTACTGGGAAAATATAATCCCTAATATAATCCACCTATATCATGATAGACAATGAAAATTGTAATGTGATCATTCCCACCATTGGTTCTAACAATTACATTACAACTACATCTAAATTATAGTCTCCTTGAAAAAGATGGTCATCACCATTCTCATTCATAAAACTAAACCCTCAGGTATAACATATAGTGTGATATTTTAACATTACCAACTAATATATACCGAAGATTATTCCATATAAATCAATCTAAACTGTAGAGAAATACCATCTCAATTCATCCACATCTATTATTATTGATCAATCACTACACCTAAAGGATCAACATTATATTTTACCAAAAATAGTGCGATGTATCAAAAAAAGGTATCATCCCAACATAAAAACCTAGAAGATCCATATAATGAGAAGAAATAATGGAATAGGATGGATTAGTATAATTCAAGGCTAGCATAAGGGTAAAATTTAAAAGAATCATACCTCTCATGGTCAGTAGTCTGGGTTGATCATCTACAATCACATTCTTATCTCCATACAACATCTTACTCAATGATCTTTGTTCTTGATTACAATAATGAGATTGAACTAGTTGAAGAGTCATGGTATTTTAAGAATCAACATCACATCCTCAATTTATCTAAAGAGTGGTATTCTTCTTCCCCATCCCATCTATGTATATGATGTCTGTGAAACATGATATGTGTCCCAAGCACCCGAACATGCAGTAAGTTGATAGTATATCTGAATATTCCCCATCTGATAAAACTTTTGATATTCTCTAGATGATTCTATAAAGTCTCTCTTCATGCGATGAAAATTATTATATTGAAAAAATATGAGATTACTGTTTAGTTCAGGATGAAGATTCACTGATGCAGTCATTTAATTCAGAGTTATCCCACATCCTTGGTAATGTTGGTCAATATTCCTCTAATTCCTAGAAGTATAGATCCCAACATTTCCTAGAGGTATCAATATTGTTTCTCCACCCATATATCCCTACATATCAATTTCTTCCACTATCTCTTTATTGGTTATCTGTGTATAATACATTTTACAGATCATTGCATTATTTGGGTGAATCTTTGGCCTCATCACTGATTCAAAAAACGTGTGCCTTTATGGATGTATTTTAAGCAAAATTAGGTTAAAAGTGGTATAATTTCATGAATTTACCTTCATATTTTATCATTGATCGATTCTCCTATATCCAGATAAAAAATTCCATCATTCTATCAATTCATAACATGTAAGGATAGAAATGTATTTTGAAAAATTATTCAAAATCCCCCCATGCAATGCCTTGGTCTAATTTATCCATAAATACAAAATCCCATGACTAGCCTTCTAGATCATCAATCCTATATGTTTTTAGTTTGAATTTTAGCACAACTATTGAGCCTATGAAAAAAATATTTGATTCATCTTATTCATCCACATGTCCTCATTTTCTTTTTCTAAATTACCCCATTTGATTGGTAGTTTATTATTCAGGAACTGAATGGAATAATCCACTTGTATTATTTCACGCATTTGGTTCCCTCTATCCACATTTTTAAATTCCTAGAAAAATCTGAACTAGATGTTGGTTCACCTCTGGATTAGGTGCAACCATATTCTCAGTAGTCTCTTTTTATAGGTTACAACTATGCCTGACTGGTTATATCTTCTCTAACCAATATTAAAAATAATTCAGTATCAATCTATACAAACTGAAGGATTATTAATATGAAATTCACCATATCACACATATCATAACTATTCTTTCCAAAATTCCACATTTTTTATCTTTTGAACAAATTTTTAACATCCCACCATACTTTTGAAAATCAACCAATTTTCATTCATTTTCTAAAATCAAATCTTCTTAACTAAATTATAAATAATTACATAAAATTAAATAAGATCTCTTGGTGGGAATCTATTTATATTAGTTTATTCCATGATTTTAAAATAAGTTAAACCCATGATATTGGGGTTTCAAATTCTAGAATTGTCTCAAAACACTACTGTACTCAGAATCATGGGTAACTAGATGTATGAGATAAATTGTTCAGTTAATCCTTTTTATGTACTCAATTTCATATCCTGGTGATCCAAGTCATTACTACCATCCCAAATGACAAAAAATAAACTAAATTCAGGAAACATATCATATTACATTGCAGAAACTAAATAAAAAAACCTAAATAGAACAAATGCATCAACTAGAAACCCAAAAACAATATCCAAGATTCAAATCCACATGTAATTTCTAAGATATCATGACTTATCACTATATAAATGCGATAATTTGTTTTTTCATTTGTCTATACATTCACCATTTTCAAACATAGAAAAGTGTCCATGAAGGGGGTGAGTGTAAAACACAGTAATATTTCCCCAAATGAATTTCCTACTAATGATACAAGTATTGAACATGTTATAAAATTTCCTAAAATATTTTATATAAAAAAATTTATATAAATAAATTCAACAATGTTTATAAACAATCAAATAGTTTCAAAGGAAGAAATTTTATTATTGAAGGAAACCTAACAATTCATTAGAATCATATCTCAATCCAATTAGAATAAAACACTATGTGTCAACACACACAACCACAAACACATACAGACTCAATAATTATGTTACCATTAATAATTGACCATCACATCCATTACCACTACCGTAGATGGGGGTACATCATTACGAACATCCATTCTGCTCAAATCACACACAACCATTAATTCTAATTGATAAGCTAAACCGGTTCTTCCCAAAAGATTTAAATAAAAAATAAATTATATTGAAAATTCATTCCACCCAATTTTTCAAGCATAAAAAAAATATCCATTAAAAAATAATCCTATTATAATCACATAAAAATTTAATTTCAACAAAACAATCCATATAACTATTTTCATAGACCACAACTATAGAGTGTTTTCAAATATAATTTCACATAAATTTCACAAATCAAACCAAGAAAAACAATCACCTTGATATCATTATTTCATATTCTAAAAATTGGTTTCAAGACAAAATCCACCTACCTAGAAACGTAGGATAAAATAGAGAACAACACAAATTATTCAACACACTGGATTGTATCTTTGAAAACCACACCTTATATATTTTTCCAGGACATATATTCAATCATATCACATCATTATTGAAATCCCTGATCATGGTTCTATCCCCAACATATTAGACATTTGAATCTAAGAGAGGTAAGAAGAAGAAAACTAATGGACCCCACCAAGAATTGGTAGATACCGAGGAATGTGGAACTCCAATACACAATGATTTGCCAATGGATCACTACTAGATCAAGGGGAATGGTATCCATAGCCATTGTGAGAAAATTAAATGATATGGGGTATTTATAGATAAAAAATGCTTTAATGGGAACAACCAAATTATATCCCCAAACATTGGATATTACTTTTAACAGTGCCCAGTTTAAGTCCATGGTTATAAAGCCATGTAAAAATAATGCTCAAGCATCTACCTCCAAACTCGTCATTCATGGTTTGATTGTATGGTTAGATAAATCTTGTTCAATCTATTTTCTATCATTCTATGACATTTTTCATAGTTTTACCTAGGTGGACTTACAGTTTTCCCAAACTGTGCTCTTACCCTAGGATCCCTTTTATCCATTGCACTATTTCCTGAAGATGTTTAATGGTTTATACTAACCATTCTCAAACAATTAACCTTAATAAATTACCAACAATATTTTCAAAACACCCATAATCTTTACTAAACATAATCCAGTAACATTATTAACTAAAAATACATAAAAATAGTTTATTTAACTGAAATTTGGGGTGTTGTAATTTAAATATAAAAAATGGTATTTTTTAAAAGCATGTTTCCTTCACATGGCACCAAAAATCATATTTTATTAACATATCAGTCTATGAAATCCATCATGAGGTTATCCACATGTTATTACTATGAGAATATCACATTCATAATCTTTCATGAATTTATATAATTTTATCTTCATTTTCATCATCAATTTTAAAATATATTTTGAACAATAGTTCACTCATGGTGATTCAAATGATGCTCGATGTCTCAATATTTTCAGATCTCACCACAGTCTGTCATGGGTTTTTATTGGGATATTATTGACATCAGATATCATGAGTTCAATTTTTTGAAGGTTAATTGAAACATATGTAAGGATACTAGTGTTTCTCGATCCGTGTACAATGGTAAATAAGATAAATATCTAACTACAAAAAATTATAGTGATATTTAGTTTTAATAGTAAAATGTTCATTTCCCACCTTTTTATTCATAAGACTATTACATATCATAAGGGTATGTGTCTTATGGGTTCACTATTTTATTTTTGATTGGGTTTAAGGGTAAATGATTGTTAAAGAACATACACTGTAGGGATTGGACAAAAATGTTATTTCATATCAGACAACATATTTTGGATGTATATATTTCAATTATAAAGGAATATTGTCTTGGTTTGTGGAATTCTATCATCAGAGTAACTTTCATTAATCATATTCTTAAAAAAAATTCATGTTTCATCCCTATCTCATGATAGTAATGGAATGAGCACCCAAAACACTCTTTCACAAACTTCCATATTTGGTTAACTTCACATCCTTGTGAAATTAACCAAGAACCCTCTTACATTCCGTGTTCACCTCTGATCTCTCTATGGGAACAATTCTAGACCAATTTTACTACTTTTATAGTTGGTTTCCTGGATGTCTCTTACTCATAGTTGATCCTACTCCCCATTTATTGGGATTGAGTTGGCCTAGTCAGCAAGAAAGGTTAGACAACATTAATTTAATTCTCAATAATATACCTGTTCATGACTAGGTGCGAAAAATTCCAACCAACTAAAATTCTTACAAAACAATATTCATCATGTATATTATAATTATAATTTACCTGGATATCAACTTGATTTTAGAATCTCGTTATATAAATATGTATATAAATCATTCTTGTGATTTAATGGTTGTTACTCCGAACAAATCTACTACAATAGAAATTTTTTTAACCACTAGAATGTGTTTTTTAAAACATGTATACCAATTCATCAATTTATTAACATGAATCCACATAACTGAATATATCATCAAATAACCTATGAACATTAATTGATAAAACATATCCAAAACATTAAAAGAATATCATTGAACACCAATGAACATCCAAGATATTTTTATATACTAAATATAAATAGAGTTAATATCATTCATTTTTTAACACATTGACCACAAATAAAACATAATTTCATTTTTCGATCATCAAAATAGACTAACTATTCAATATTAGACCATGTTTTAGAAACTACTAATGAGGGACTATCAATTGGGATATATTTTGTCTTAGTATCTCTACATTATAATGTGATTTATTTAATATAGGGGTAAACTATTTTTCTATTTTCCAAATTTCTGTGGCTAGTGTATTTCATGTTTTAGAGTGAATAGTGGGAATATGGACACTTAAGATACATCTGGGAATGATTCTTGATGAGTTTGAGAGATTAATATGATTTTCTATTGTGGTTGGTTATTATAATAACCTATGGTATTTTATTATCATAGATATGTCTTGCATTAACAACATCTCTCATAAAGGTTGGATAACTTTTATTAGTTATTATAGTGATTACTACCAAATGAATGTAGTAATTAGTTAACTTATATGTTATGACTCTATATTTATATTATAATTGAATATCATGAATAAATAACAAGATCAGTTTATTAATGGTTGATTGTTATCACATCCCACATGGTATATTTTATATTTTATAATTTTTTTTAGTTTTTCTAGCTATTATTTCTAACTCTAGTTAATAATTATTAAATTTATATATGGATTATTTCTTTTGTTAAAAAATTGGGAAATAAAATTCAATTCAACTGTAAATTTTTTTCAGAGTGTTGATATCATATTGATAAATTCATAGAGTATAACCCTTTTTTAGTTGATGGTACATAAGTATAAGGTTGAGGATCTTGAGGTGAATTGATTCATATGTATGAGTTTACCTCAATGGGATTCTCCAATATTGTTCATAAATTATGGTAAAAGTAGTCTGAGATGAAGTGTGGGTTATAAGTAGTTGGATCATATCTTATTCATTAACTAGTATAAAGTTATTAGTTCAATGAATTAATTTAATGGGTGAATTGAGAAAATTTCACTATGAGATTATCTATTTTAGATTCATTATCATCTTTTATTTAGGAGATATGAAATCCGTTGTATAGAATTTAAGTAAAGGTAATCATTGTTAGAGATATTTGTAATCTTATTCAACCGAAGTGATACACATTCACTATTCATTGGAATCATTAATATAATATACCTCTATTACATATTATCCTTCGTTATGGTGTCTTATAAAAACATAATGGTATAATATACGACTAATTACATGAATGGGGAGTATTTTTAGGTTTTTTATGCATTCTTTTAGAGCATCAACATAATTCCATGAAATTGATGTGGCAATTATGTAAATGAGAGTTGAATTTTATAAGCCACATCTCTACCGATTATTGGATGGTAGGGAATCCAAATAAAATAGCTGTAGTTATATGATGATAAAAATAAATGATTTTTTTTAGATAAATAATTTCTCTACCTCTGTATGATAACATATTTGGTTCAATTAAGATTTTATCATCTTGGTATAGTATATGACTAGACATATCTTGAAATTGGTGACATGTGAACAGAATTATTTGTAAGATTTATAATTTCTTGAGATAATGGGAAGGATTACATTATTTCCTATTGTTATCTAATCTATCCTATACAAGGGATACCTAGTATAAATTTATTCTATTGGGTTTTTTGGTCGTTATATATATATATGATCATGAGGATTTCATTTATCATTTTCACAAACTAGCCTCAGTCAACCCAGAACTAGTCACATGGGCCACTCCGCGATAAGTCCAGAAAGGCATTCCTGATCCTCACGAGATGCAGAAAATTACCATGAGAATCAATAGAGTAAATAAGGGAACAATTTCACACAAATATATACAATAAGGCACCCAGAAGAAAATATGGACAACCAAATACACATTTATATAAAAATTAAATTGATATAATTTATACAAATAAATGATAGTATAACTAAATGATAAAGCTAAATTGACTAGACCTGATGACCAACTAACTCTATGTGACCTATTTGTTCACTCTCTAACACAATGATACCATTTCACTCAAGGATACCGAACTCAAGCCAAAACCATCACAATGGATAAAAATTTAATAAAACTATAGGCATGAAAATTAAACTTAGTAGGTTACCATAATATTAGATTCCCAATGATATTCCATATAAAATAAATGAAACATTAGTTTCATGTTTGATATAAAATATATAAAAGTGTGTTTTACAAATAAGGATCCATTCTATGGAAACTATTAGACAAAAGGTTTCATATTTTATACAGAGGAATTCCAGAACAATTTCCAAAGATATGAAGCATCAAAATGAAATTTTTTCCAAGAGGGTTGCTTTAAATAAATTAAACATTTAAATAAAACATGCATGATGCTGAATTTATGAACCAAACACAATTTATGCTGATGGTGAGTGTAAAATATCGAACGAGGAAAAGTCACAAAAACATCCCTAGGCACTAGTTCATTGTCGGCCCCAAGTACCTCGTATCTCGGTATGAATGTAACCATAAAAAAATATGTTCTCTTGCAAAATCCCCTAGATGGGAACAAATAATCATAACATATTGGTCTCCAACATCATCACCATAGTATATTTAGTGTTTTCGTCATCAAAATTTCAATGTGAAATAGGGAAGATAGAACTCTAGATCAGTATTATACTGGAACACATCTGCCAACCTAGATACTCAGGTTTCTCTTTAGTGATAAATAATGTTCCACATATCATCAAATAAACATTTCATTTGAAAATTTCATTCCCAAATCATACACAAAAAATAATCCCACAAACATGTTTCACATTTCATTGACAGACCATTAAACCAATTAATATTTTCATAAAATAATATCATGAAGTATAATGATGTTTTTCACATAAAATCCATTAAAATGATATTTTAATGAAATAAACCCACCATTACCATATCAACCTTTATTATGCAGACCAACACTATTTAATAAATCAATTTCCTAGACCATAAAATGGCTCCAAATGATAAAATATGATGTATGCATGAAAACCATTTTTTCAAGAAAAATGTCAAACATGTCATTATGAATTCTTCACAAAAGAGAAAATTTATCAAAAGAAGAAATTAAACTATTAATAAATAGATGTATAAACACCATTTTAAGCAATAGAACATTTATTTAAACCCCTAATAAACTCAGGTTACACATTAAAAACCCATCTAACTCTATAAAGGTCCCAAAATTCCATTTACTTACAATACATGAAAAACAACCTAAAAAATGACACTAACATCATTATAAAACACAACACCACATCGGAACCCACATAAATATCCCCAAAAAATATAGATTCACATGATTCCAATATTTTTCCCAATCCAAATCAATCATTTTATAACACCGTGAACACACAAGAGCCAATAGGACATGTTCTTGAAACTAAGGCATGAAACTTTTAATAAAACAAATTATATTTAAAATTGAAAATGGTATGAAACCAAATTTTCATTCCAAACAGTAATTAATTTAGTTCAAGTTGATCACAAGAATAACAAACCATATGTGAAAACCATCATAACATTTATTTAAACAAACATGGCACACATTTATACGAAAAATCCCAATTTTACATAGAAAAGTTCATAAATAACCATTTCTCACACAGAAATATTATACAAGGGATTTACATAAATAATAAACATGTATATAAGGTGATAAAATCAAGAACAATATTATGCATAAATAATCAGGGACATTTATTTGGAGAACCTTCCTCAAAACCAAGGCGAGATGGAAGCGCGCACCAGATAACACCTTTCGAGATTTTATAAACCATAAACCTATGAATATAATCCACAAGTAAGAAAAATCCCCATAAAAATCATGTGTAAAACTAACCATAAATCTTTCATGACCAGGGGAGAATATAGATACATGAAAAAATAAAAGGAGGGGGAGGAACAAGGAGAAATGAGAAGGAAACTCACATTGATAACTAGAGAACTCTTCATCTTACTTTAAATCCACACCCTTTGAGGAGAGATAATGTATTTTAACACAATTGAGAGGATCATTAGGTCTGGAAAAACCATATATAGATTATTTTGGGGAAAAGAGTAAAAAAATGAATGATTTATGAAAGAAAAAAAATTACCTTTTCAAATCTGGACGATTTGAGAAATCATGAGGAAGTTCACCCTAATCCCTAAAGAATATGAGGTCCAAAGAGGAAACATGGACCATGGGGTCCTCCAAGGGTTTGTGGGATCATGTGAGAGGTGTAATTATGGAAAATTTTTATAAAATTAATATGATATAAAAGAAATAAAATAATTTTGTTAATCGTTAAATTGGCTCACAGGGAGGCCCAATACCTGAATAAATAACCCAAATCCACCATGATTATGAATTATTAAGGGGTCAAAATGGATATAGTTGTTTTAATATATCATGGGAGCCCACTAGGAAAGTGTAATTGGTAAAAAATGTTAAAAATGAACGTGTTATAATTTTTTTTTTAAATCTGTAAATGGGCTCATAGTTTAGCCCAAACCCTAAAGTAACCACTATTTTATCCAAAACACCCAAATAATCTATTGGGAAACCATGACAAGATGATTAGATATATATGGATCATTAAAAATAAAAATTCAACTCACCCAAGACCCATGAAATGAATTGGGATTTCCAACAAATGGGATCAAAACCACGACATGAAAAACAGGGTCTGACAATTCTCCCCACCATTAAAGCTTCCCACCCCTGAAAGCTGTAAAACTTTCCAACTGATTGATCAAGGAATAAGGGTTCCTCATCAACATGATCCTTCATATCATGCCAAGTACATCTAATTTACCATTAACATATCTTAATAATCTTTCCCAAACAAAACATTATTTCACAACCACTAATTGAGAATTAACAGAAATATCAAGCCACTACCTCCACAACCAACACATGAACCAGATTGTTGGGAATTTTCCCAATAATCCAACTATCACCCAAACCAAATATCACTCACAAAATCCATCATTTGGATGGGGGGGTCTGGAATGTACTCCCCATCATTATATAATGAATAAATTTTTAATAATCCTTAAAATAATGATTTACGAGACCTATGGTTGGTCTCCCCACCATTAAGAACTAACTAGAAATGACAAAATGAGAATTTAACATGAACTAGAAATGGGCCTCTCTGACACAAGATAAGAAAAAATCCCCTAGAAAAACCTACCAATCAATGCTAAAAGGAATAAAACATATACCTTTTTACCACCAAATCCCGAATAGAGGGAACAAGAACTGATCCAACACTTTTTTCATTGATCCAGACCCCCACCACTCGAGGAGGGGAGGGTTGGGGACCCAGTAATTAGGCCAATAAAACCATAAAAGAAAAAATATATCTTCCCAAAACTCCCCACATAAAAATAGGTAAAACCAATAATGCACTTGATTCACATAGGTGGTCCACACATGGACATTGATTAGAAACCCACATCCATGAAGGCACAACCATAGACACTGCGTGAGGGTATGTCCACCAAGAAATTTGAAACCAGAGTAAATTCAAAATGACAATGAACCACATTAGAGTCATTGAAACCAACATAACAAAACGGTGTAGGCATGATCTTAGTTGATAACCCCACACACCTGGTGATTTCCTGACTTCATGAAAATCTTCACTATAAGGCATATGGTTGGATCCCTAATGTTTGAAGCATTTTTTGTATCGTAGTTAGGTGATAAAGATCAAAAATCCCCACAAAGCACACTAGTAGAAGAAAAACCCCATCACAAAATAGAAAAATAAGGATACACACTACCATTATCCCACACTATGAACAAGGAACAGAAGGGACAAGTAACACGACTAAACACATCAACACCATTATTCACTATTACCAGAACTAAGAGAATCACCATAATAGGAAGACACATTAATCTGACCCCAAATAGCTCTTTATTCAACTTAATGGGATGAGGGCTCATTCAATGATGTGGATTTCACCCACAGAATGAATCCTTATGATGATCAACTATAAATCTTGCCAACATATACCCATCTGTGGCCACATCTCAACATCCAACATAGCTTTAGAAACCCACGGAACGTTACTACAAAACCGAGCCTCCAACAAGATACCATATCTAGTCACAAAAAAGTATGACTTCTAGTTCAAAAGGATGCATACTGAATAAAAAAACTTCTAATACAGAGGAATTACCATCCACATGACCACCGGTTTATAAGAAAATCCCATAATTTTTTCAGTTCAAAACACTTATTAAAAACAATCTAGCTTGGTGGATTTCCACATTCACTAGTGCTTTTTCATCAAGTCTCACTCACAAAAACATTTATATGCCACCTTGGGCGCCAAAAAACAATTTCATACCAGTAATCCATCCAGATATCCATAAATCCATTCATGTAGACACCCATGAAAACACCAAAGGATAAAACAAAACAACATAATTCAAAAAAACATGTACATTTTGAAGGCACACTAACCACGAAGTCAAAACCACATTTCATATTGAAAAAAAACCACTCTTCAACTAGAAACATTTTCATAAAATCATATCACATTTCATTTTAAACAACTTCTATAACAACCAAGATACTCAAAAACACCCCTTCCCATTTTAAGAAATTTAGCAAGTTCTCTTCTCATAGTCCAATTTCCACAGAGCCCAAGACCCTTCTTAGGAAAACATCAACCAATTAAAACAAATTTCTAAAACAAATTCATTTGATTCAAACACGTTTTAACATCCTATAATACCCCATTTAAAACAGTGTTTCTGAATCACCTTAAAATGATCCAATCTTTCAAAACATTTTACGTAAACACACATGAAGTTGAGATTATGGAAAATCCAATCCGGTTAAATCATTTTCAATTCATTCCAAATATTTTATTCACAAAACCTAAAATTAAAAAACATTACTTATATTAAAATTTGAGAACCAATGTCCACAATTCTCACACAAGTATTTTCAAAATAATTTTTGAAATCAAGAAAAGTCTAAGAGGCCCACATAAGTGAACTAGTGTTGGTGGGTGACTTGACCATGTTGTCAGAGGCCAGATTCCAGACACTTGACAAACATGTAGAGCCTTATCTGGGATATTATCCATATCTACATGGATTTCGTGGCCCTTTCATCTCATAGATACGATTTGTATAACTCCCCTTGTACCATCACAACACTACATAATCATGAATACCCAAATAAAACTTTTAAAATCTTACATCCCATGGAATCCTAAGGATCAGAATGAGTAACAGTTCGTTGCAATCTTCCCAAAAATACCCCTCAAGTACCGAAAATCCTACTACATTTGCCTTTAAATCACCCAAATAAAAAGGAAACTCTAAAAATCAAGGTCCTCTCAGACCTAACCATCTATAATACCATTTTTTCAGGAACCATCATAACTCAACCATGAACCAATTATTTGGGATTCTGCATAGAAAGTCCCTAAAGGCATTCACAATTCTCCTGGGATGGGGTCAAGAAAAAAGGGAATCAATATAGGAAACAATGGATTGATTTTTCCTATATATAAACAATAAGTAAAATATTTTTAATAATAGACAACCCAATACACATTTATATAAAAATTGTTCTGACATCATTAATGCGATAAAATAGAATGTACAAGTGAATGATACAACTAAACCAACCAGACTTGATGACCAACTATCTCCATGTGAACTCTTTGTTCACTCTCCATCACAATGATATGGTGTGTCTCTAGGGGACCAAACACAAGCTGGAACAATCACAAGGGCTACAAAACAAAACAAAACTATACGCGTGAGTATTAAAACTTAGTAGGTTGGCCTGATATTCCATTCTTAATGCACTTCCACCTAAAATAAAAGAAAAACCAATTTCATTTCATAAATAAAATATATAAAAGCATGTTTTCCAAACAAGGTTCTATGCAATGGAAATTATTAGATAAAATCTTGCATGTTTTATAAACAATAATTCTAGAACATTTTCCAATGATATGATAATTGAAAATGAAAAAAAAAAATTAAAGAAGGATTATTTAAAGAAAGTATACTTTTAAATAAATAACATAGGCTATTGAATTTATAAACCAAAGACACTATATTATAATAATAAGTAAAAAATATCAAATGAGCACAAGTCATGGGAACAACCTTAGGCACTCGTTCATTATGGGTCCTAGGCACCTCATATCTCCGTGTAAAGTATCTATAAAAATATTTTTCCTCATGCACGGTCCACTAGCAGGTATTAAATACCCATAACATTATGTCCCACAACATCATCATCATAGTTTTTTTAGTGTTTTCATATTCAAACATTTTATGTGAAATAGGGAAAAAACCACTCTAGATCACTAGCATAATAGTAAATGTATACCCATCTAGATAACCTGGTTTCCCTTCTGTGGTCAATAAAGTTACACATATTATCCAATGAACTTTTCACATGAAAATATCATTCCAAAAACGTACACCCACATACTGCATGCAAACAAGCTTCATATTTCTCTAATGAACCAATAAACCACTTGAAATTTTCATTAAACAATTCCAAGAAGTATAGAGATGCTTTACACATAAAATCAAATAAAAATTCTCTTTTAAGGAAAAAACCAACCATTACAATATCAATCCATATTTGGATGCCCCAAAACCATCTAATAAATTAGTTTCATAGACCATAAGGTGGATCCAAATGATTAAACATAAATTATACCTAAAAAGAATTTTTACAATTAAAATGGAAAACAAGTCTTTAAGCATTCATAAAAAAACAAAATTTATCAAAATATCCCATTAAAATATTCATAAAGTGATGTAAAAACAGAATTTTATGTAACATAACATTAATTTAAACACATAAAAAACTCAGGTTACACATTCAAAACCAATCAATTTCTACAAAGGTTCCAAATGGTCCATTTACCAAGAACACATGAAAAACACCCTAAAACTGATACTCACATCATTATAAAATAAAAAACTATATTTGAAACCAAATATGGAACCCAAAAACCGTGATTCTGATGCTACCAACATTTTTGATAATCCAAACCAATCATTTTATGAAAACTTCAACACACAAGTGCCAACACAACACTTTCCCTCAATTGAGGCATGAAATATTTAATAAAAAAACTATATTTGACATTAAAAATTGTATAATTCAAAATTTTCATGCCAAACACATATTAATGTTGTTAACCCAGGCCATAGACATCAAAAACCATATTTAAAAAATTGCATATCATTTATTTAAAAACTTTTAGTGCATGTCTGTACGAAACACTCCATTTTATACAAAACAAGGCATAAAAACCATTTTACATACCAAAAGATTATCCAAAAGTTGTACATCAATAATAAATATGAACATAAGGTGATAACAGAAAGAAAAATATGAAACTAAAATAATAAGGGATTGTGCTTGGGAGAACCTACCTTAAAACCAATGCGGAATGGAAATGCACACTTGATAACACCATATAAGTTTTATAAACCATAAACCGTTGAATACTAGTCGCAAATGAGAAACAAAACCCCATAAATATCATGGGATACAATAAAACATAGTCTTTCATGGCCAGGGGAGAATATAGAGATATGAAAATTGGAAAGAGGAGAAGGGGAAGAAGAAAAGAGAAGGAAACTCACCTTGATAACTATAGAACTCTTAATCATCCATTAGATAAAAAACCATGGAGGAGAGGGAATGTAGTGGAACTAAATAGAGAGTCTTATTAGGTATGGATGAAAATTATAATGGAGATTTTGGGAAGAAATAGAAAAAATGAATGATTAAAAAGAAACAAATTACCTTTCAAATATAGATGAATTTAAAAACCATGTGGACGTTCACCCTATTCACTGATGAATATTAGGTCCAAAGAAGTAAAATGGAACGTGGGGTGAACATAGGGTTTTGGGTTTAGGGGAGAGGTGGAATGAATGAAAAATGTTTAAAAATTAACACAATATAAAAGAGATAATATATTTTTTAATAACATGAAATGGGCTCACAGAATGGCCCAATACCTGAATAAATAACCCAAATCCAGTATGATTATGAATACTTAAGGGGTCCAAATAGATATGGTGGTTTTAATATTTCAGGGTAGACCAAGTGGGAAGTTTAATAGGTGAGAAATATTAAATAATTAATGAGTTATAGAAGTAAAAAATGTTTTTAA
The DNA here is from genome assembly GCA_963277665.1 of Viscum album. Lineage (NCBI taxonomy): Eukaryota > Viridiplantae > Streptophyta > Magnoliopsida > Santalales > Viscaceae > Viscum > Viscum album. The sequence continues at coordinate 538,068,390 of OY728130.1, read as the reverse complement.
ATATGGAATTGAGCTCATGGTTTGGCCCAAACATTAAAGTAACCACCGTTTTCTCAAAAAAAAAACCCCCAAAAATCTATGGGGAACTCATGGTTGGATGATTAGACATAGATGGATCTTCAAACAAAAATTTCATCTCACCCAAACCCCATGAAATTGATCAACATTTCTAGTATTCTAGATCAAAACCAAAACATGAAAAACTGGGCCTGATAATCATTCTCATCAAATATACCTCCCTTGAGAGGAAGTACCCATCACATGAAATAAAGTAAGTTAAAATGAATCAAAATTTTATTTATTTGTGGAAAATTTTATTTATAGATAAATTTATAGTCTATATTTGAAAAAATATCATCAAGTATTTCCATTCATATGGGGATCTAAATTTATAATAGAGATAATGGATTTGGAGTTGATAGACAATCTATATTCATATATCCAATTCTCCATAGGGATTAAAATGGTTAATTATTATAGTAGGAATACCAAGGGTTAAGTGTTATGAAAATAAAATGATGGAGGTAATTTGATGATCTATTTCCCAAAATATCTTATTAAAATGATAGAAGGGAATTAAATATTGTATATAAAAATGTCTTTCATCTCCTCCTACATATTATGATTTTTAATTTATATCAAGGTATTTTATTCAAAATTTACTAAGATATGTAGTCCCTTTGATATAGAGCCCATTGTATAGAGGAATAGAGATGAGGATGGGAATCACAACATACCAGATATTGTTCTAGTAAAAGCTTCTATAAGAGATCGGTAGATGAGGTAATCTCGAACCTCTTGATAAAAATTATACCATATGAAAACATTAAGTATATATCTTATCTATTTTCCATAAAAAATTATGTCAATATATGATGGTATGAGATTGCTGGAATCAATTTATAATATACTATAATGGATGTTAGTATATGTTGATGGAATATTGAATAATGATGAGTATATTAAAATGATTGAGGTACTTATATAATTATAGTCTGGAAATAATTAATCTACTAAAAAGTTATATCATCTATTAATGATGGGAAATTTTATGTAATTTTCTTCAGTCATCTATAGGTCATCAAATTCTATCATGGGGTATCATATTGATCATTCATAATATTATTTGTGAAGTAATTCGAGTTAATTTATAATTGAATTATTTATGTGTATAATTAGAGAAGAAACCTATTGAAATAATGAATATTTGGATTATATGATAAAACATAATAACTAATGTATTAAGATCATATAGGTTAAATCTTATAGAATAATATCTTTCCATAATGTTTAATGAAATAATTTGATAAAGTACAACATATGATATAGAATAATAGATTTCTTTTTTTGTGATTAATTTAAAATAAATTTGAATTTAGTTTTAAGATAATGTGTTTATTGATGAAGATAATTATAAGATACCATAAATTTATTTTAGTTTTATTAGAGTTTATAATAAAATTTAATAAATATTTTAACATTAAATTATTTGATTTCAAACAATTTTTAGATGATTTTAAAATTGTACAACATAATTTTATGGATGCATAATAATTTTACAAATCAATTTGATTTATTTTTTTACCTTGACTTGAAGTTTTTGAGGTTTTTTCGAAGGATTTGTGAATTATGGTCTAGAGTATTGTTATTATAACATACAGTTATCTGAATATTTGGCTATGTATAAGCTATATTGGCATAATCTACTGTTGAGTAAGAATAAATTTTGGGAATCAATTAGTTATGTATTAAAAATAAGAAATTGTAAATGATTTGGGAGTATAAAAGTTTGTCACATATGAGTTGATGGAGTTATAAAGGCAGTATTTATGTGTAACTCATACTCTCTTTCAGTGTTATTTATTATTTTTATGTTAATGTAATTGTAAATCAGACTCTGGGTAAGAATAACTCAATGTATTTTTACAATATAAGAGTGACTAGAGAGCTACTGAAATTAAATTTATGATGTATTATGAATATTATATGTTTGAAGGGATCAAGTATGATTAAATAAAATACAAAAAAATATTAATATACCAAACACTATGTCTATATAAGATTAATTTTAATATTAGAAAAGATAAATATATATTCTTAAGGAAATTGTATAACTATAACTACATGGTTATTTTTTATTCCTGAAGTTATAAGAATCAAATTTATTCAATGATATCATGATACATGATAAGATGATATTTAGTTTCAAGGAGGATATTACACCATGAGATGATAAATCACACTATAAAATTATTTTATCTATATGATTATTCACACATAGATATGTAGAGTAATTCTTTGTGGAGAATCAAATAACAATGTTCTTAGATGAATTTTACTACATTAGAAGAATTAAATGAGTAATATCATCCATATTTGAAGATATCCTTTTAAGATATTTATAAAGGATAATATTAATAATGGAAATGAAAGAGTAATTTTCATAAATATCTTGATGTTGATTTGAATATGAATTTTGATATTACAAATTAGATATATTATCTATCATAATAGTTTGATTTTTAGAATATATTGAACTAGAAGATAACATTTTCATATTTTAAAAAGGATTCAATATTAAAAATATAGGAATTTCTACAGGATATTTTAGGTTGTTTATAAAATATAATGATTAGTTAACAAAATAGTATTGTGGGATGACAAAAAATTATAAATATAAGGTGTGTTAATCAAAAGACGGAAATCCAACATTGTTTTCATATATTCTCATTAGTTTTGACAAAGAATAAAGACAATGATATTAATTTATATAATGAATTTTGGTCATTATTATATTATTATCAAAAAAAAAACAAATGAGATAGCTATGAAGATATTTTTATATATTCCTATTAATATTGATACTATTATGGAATCAGATATAATATACTTTTTCTAAAGGATACTCATACATAGAATATTGATGACACTTTAAGATGTTAGAAAAGTCTCTTTAAAATAGAAGAAAGGGTTTCTAAATATATCATTAGAAGAGAAATTTATCATTAGATAAGACACATTAGTTCAATATATAAGGGAAAAATTTAGTCCACTCTACATTATGTATTTGTTTATAATTGATATTAGAAGATTGTGTGTGGGTTAACAACCTAAGTATACTCAGGATTAACCAACAAAATGAGATTAAATTCATAAAAATTTGTTTTCCTTGGCGTTTTTTCTTATTTTTCATTCTTTATATATATAAGAATAATGTTTTATTTTTCCAAAAGATATTTTAACATTAATTTATATAGTGAAGAATAGTGAAGAGAAAAAAACTTTTAATTGGATTAAATTCATCAATATTTACCCCCATTTTATGCTTGAACTGATCATGGTGGGAAAAAATAAATATGATTGATGAAGATGTTACATGTCATAAAATAGTGGTTTGAAATGTTTATTATGAAGAATCTTATTATATTAAATTTTCTTAAATACCTTACATTTCATAGGGTGAATTAAAAATTAATGAGACCAGAAAGATTTATTTAAATACTTATTTTATCCAATTGGATGTTGGAGGATTTTACAATGAACTTCTTCACAAGTCTTTTGTATTCCACTAGGTGTCTATATATTTCATTCATCATGAAAGTCGTGATAACATAGGTTGTATACTTCTATATTCATTATGATACAAAATTAGTTATTGAACAATAGAGGTTATTTATATGGGAAATTATAAATTTATTTTGTATTAATGTAATTATTTCATTTTAAGGTGATGTGATCATGATATTTGGATACCATAATGGGCTATAAAATGTGGTGGTAACTAAAATAAATCTATAAAAAGATTATTATTAAAAAACTGATGAGATGTTAGAATTCATAAGTATAAAACATGTGAATAAATTATGAGATTTGTTTGTTATATTTATCTACATATTGGGTAGACCATCTTGTTGGGGTATATATTCAATACAAAAATAAGTTGACAAAATTTAATATATTTGACCAGAAATGAGGATTTATGTGGTTGGTCATGTTTTTTACTTCAATGCAAGATAGAAGAGGGTGTGTCATTAATCTCCATACTAAGAAAAATACAAGGAAACATGGAGAGGGCGTAGTTTAAATATAAGAAAATTTTCCTTTCCTAGGGTAGGAAGAGATAAAATTATTTCTAAAAGTGATGAAATATAAAGTTTTCCACATGTGACCAAGTGTTATTTATTCTCATACATCAGTTAGTTCATCATATATTGAACAAGTGGGTTATTAATGCATCTGGTTTGTGGTGTTATTTAATATTTCAGATACAAACAAAAAAATATTTGATTCCTATCATTGATATGTCTACTTGAGGATAATGGCAGGTTATAATCAATTTTATACATTTTTCTATATTGAAGAACGTGAACTATAATGTTTGACTATTTGCTAATGCATGTATTTTCAAACTAAATTTCTTTCTAGAAACCCTGGGTAGAGCATAAAAAGTGATAAATACATATAAATTTTTGGATAAGAGTGTCACATACATGTTATAACTTTAATAATTTTGATAAATGGATAATGTATGAGGTTTCCCATTATAGGTTTATTACACACCTTTTTTAGGTTTCTATTATTAGTTTTTTTCAATAGTAGTACTTTTTTTGCAACTTTCTAAAGGGAATAACCTTTTTCAATTAACTAGGACAATCATTATTTAAAACAACATGTATTTATCTATTGAAGATAACATGAGACAAATTTTTTTTGTGATTTGTGTGAAATATTATTAGTGATGTTTTATGATATGAATGATCAATCATGTGCTATAATAACTTTAGGTAAGAAATAGTGAACAATGAACACCATGGGTCATATGATTTCCTGGTCAAATGAAATCACAAATGAAATAAATAATTATAAAATCATTTTAATTAAAATCACAGATAATATCACATATCAAAAAATTGAGAGCATTGGTTTCTTCAAAAATATTTCTATTCAATGTTAATTCATGTAAGATAATAAATATAGATAAATCATTAATAATATTCCTTTTTTAGACCCCCATGATCTCTTTATAATATATGAAATCATGGGGACTTACATCAATGAAAGAGTAAGCTAAAAATCATATAAAGGGTATGAATATGACAAAATAATTATATTCAAGAATCAATATGATTAAATGGTTGAGTATTGAAGTTTTTATCACATTATTGGAGTCGAATAATAATCATAAGACTATGAATATTTATTAGAATGGGACTGTAATGTTCCAAATTCATAATAATAACCATATTAAGAATACATAAAGTCATGTTGGTTTATTATGATACTTGAGGACATAGTCCTGTATTATGTATTGTATTTTTATACAGTTTGTAAGGACCATCAATATTTATTATAGTTTACATATTAAAATATATATAATAATTCAATATAGCTAGAACCCAAGGACATTATATGTGGTTTACTTTTTTTCATACTAAGTGGAGGTTAGAGGTGGGTGAGTAGTTATTCAGATGGTTGAGCCAAGTACAAGAGACATTTGTAGACCATGTGGATCATTATAAAATAGTAAAATAATTCCTCAAATATCATTCATAAAAGAAAATGCATTAAAAAATAAAAGGTAAAATTAACTTTCCTAAATTTATAGGTGTAGAGTCTTGAACAATTTAGTATAAGTAAAATTGATACATCATATATTTTTTTCATTATATTATTCATTCATTATAGTCATCTTAAAGGTAATTATTTTATAATTATCACATATGATCACTATGGGGTATACTCAATATGTTATCCAAAATAACATGTAAAAACTATGTATCCTATGTGAAAACCATTTCTCAAAAAAATACTTAATAAAATTGATTCAATATTGTTCCAAAAAATATGTATATCTATGATTCCCACTGACTTTGGATAAATTATTGATTTATCTGTAAATTCTAATTTATCTATAGACACATATTTTACAAATTAATCACATACGAATGAATGATAATGTTAAAATTCCATTGTATAAGATGATTTTTTTGTGCCAAAATTATGTCCCTTGGAACAAATAAAGAAAAAGAATGAAAATAATTTTAAAAGAGTATACAACATGAAGCACCTTCACAAACACCTCTTGATACACGACCACTACAAAGTCTCCCAAAATGATTCTGTGTGAACACCACAAATGTAGTGACAAAAGCCTCTGCGTGTCTAAGAAACTTGATCGGAGCCTCCATGTCCATTGAAATAGAAGTGACAGAAGCATTCACAAGTTCAAGGAACTTGAAAACAGAATCCATGACCACTGGGAAGGTTGTGAACGAAGCCTTCACGAGTCTGAGGAACATAACTATAGCCTACCCGACTGCAGAAAAGGCATGTATGGAAGCCTCAGTTAGTCTGAGAAACTTCATGAATATGCCTTTGATTATGAAGATTGATTTTCTTTGTAGAGATTCCTTTGAGATTTGTGAATACTAATTCAAATAAATACATAGCCCCCCCCCAAATAATAGACACCCCAGCATTTCTCCTTTCACCCTCTCAATTTGTGAAGTACCCTTTAATCTATGAATCAACCAGAAAATAAACCATATGAGGTATTTGAGCATAGATAAAAAACATACTCCTTACTCCATTTTAGCTTCTCTTCAAGTGGGTATTCCATTTTGAAAGCCTATTGGCAGTCTAAAAGGACAGATACCCCTCTGTGAACTCAGAACATCATGGAGAACTCGTTCTTTGTGAAGCACCCTCTAATAAGATGTAGAATTGATGCCTAGGTTGGGTCACTATGCTAATGAATCACTATCCTTTGTGAAGTCTCATCACATCGAGAAGAACTAGATCTTCATGAAGCCCCTCCCTGTGGGGACTTCTTCTACCTAAAAACCTATTTCATTCTACCCGCTAGGAAATTAAGTAGTAATTTCATGGTCCCCCATATGGTTCATCATGTTTCATTATCATGCCTCATGCTTCTTCACATAGGCATGCCTATGGCTATTTATGAATCGCATAGGCACACAAACGTGGACCCTTCAATGGATCACTCCCAACCCCATTAAACTATGGAATTGATGGTTCATTACCTTTACCAATTGTTATTGTGCGCCAGTTACATATTTTCTATGGTTGAGGAGTGAATCCAAATTGTATGAGTTGTAGGATGTTAAAATGCCAAGAATCCACATACTCAACCCATGATGTAAAACCATGATCAACACGTGTTCAGCTATCTGAGGATTAGTCAATAAAGGATTAGCACCTATTCCCTCTCACTATCTCACTCCCATTCTTCTTTGACTCCAAATTCATTGTGGGTGACCTCAGCGAGATCCCTGACACTCAATGATAGGTTTTTCCTTGTACCATGGGAATATCCTCCTCTATTATCGAGCCTCCCTCCTATAGTATGTCCAAATATTCCTCTCACTAGGACTCCCACCACTTAAAATCCCCACACCATCCCTCGAATATCATATTTCATGACATGATTGTCATGCCTGTTTCTACCGCTTGTTTCTCACCCCAAGCATGGATCATGTTAGATTAGAGTAAGCATAATCCATGAAATCGTATTTGGGTCGATTACCATGTGTTATTCTCAAGACCCTATCCACCGAACTATGTGGAAATTGATATCTTCCTTTCATGCAGGGTTTGTAGGAAGCCTCCCCGAGGTCCAATCCCATTATCCCTTTGTCCTGACCACTTTACATTGGTTCACTCTTCGTCCAACATGATTTTAAATTGTATGATGCATCCATAACTATGTGGGTTTTGATTCATCTTGGGTATATTAAAATCATATTCAAGGTTCTATAATAAAAATAGTAAAATGTGTTTCTCCCTCCTAGGGATGTACCCTCCTTTTGTGATATCTTCTCTATATGGGACACATCACCTGGATCCACCTCATAGAGGTGTTTCTATTCACTCATTTAGGTTGTTGTCCTTTGTGTACACCACAACTACATAGCCAATTATCTCGATCATCTAACCAAACATATGCCCCCAACACACTCAATCCATACTCCTCCAACCAAGAGTCCCCCCTTATGATGTCTTGAAAATCATGTGTAAGCCTCAGGCATGTCACTAGATTTTTTTCCATTTTGTACAATCTGAACAAATTCTTCAATTTCTAATATATGTGGATTTTTGTATTTTCCCTTTTTTCTAATATATGTAGGAATCCTCCATGAGTTTCAAACACATCTCTCATGTGCCATCTGGGTATCTACCTCAAGCAATTGTGTCTCAAGAAGATCATTCTTTAACCCATTGGTTCCATTTTCTTTGGGCCCCCATCCATGAATCTATTCTCTCGAGATACCAACTAAGGTGAATAATTGAACCAATTCATGAACTATGTGTACATTGATTTCCTTAAATGGGGATATGTAGAAATCTTCCTTGAGTTTCAAACCCAGCACCATCACCTTCAGACTAGTTCTTTGTTCCATCCCCATTCATTCCATCCTTCAATATTTTATCCATATTCATCATGATTTTATCAATTCCACCACATCCCTGAAAAATAATTCCATTTGTATAGTAGATATCCTTGTGTATTATCCAATCACATTGTTTCTCAGTGTAGCACCCAAGTAGCTAACCATATATAAACCCCTATCATATCACTGTTTTGGGTAGATACCAAGTAGATAACCATGTGTAAACCCCATTCATATCACTGTTATGGGTAGCCCTTGGGAAGCTTACTTTTTTGATTCCCCATGACCATCTCCATCAAAGCACATAGGTTTTAATCCCAAACTTCTAAACAGGGTATGTAGGAATCATCTTAAAGGTTCAATCCCAGCAAATTTTAAATCATGGTTTCCCCTTTTTGTGATCCTATCCTCCCTTTTGTTTTGCCTGTTATGGTGTCCAAATTTTTCATCATGGTGAAAAAACTCCCCCTTTTGGGATATTCCATCCTAGGTCCATCCTTATTGGGTGTTTTGGTCCATCCATTTAGTAAAACTAATATGTATTCCTCTTAGGGAAGTACCTATCTGATCAACTCCCATCATTGTTTTGGTTAATCTGATCAGTCACTGCTAGATGTTAAACTCATGGAATACCCTGTGTCAGACATGGGAAGATGAGGAAAACCTCAGAGACATACCTCCGAAATAAAATTCCTCACCTTTGATGTGGTATTCCTCAGGCATTATCACGTTTGAGAAGTCCTATCATAAGGTAAAATCTTGGTGTTCTAGTGTTTTTGCATCTAGAAGCGCCATTGATACCCAACATGACTACTTCCCTAACCATAGGCTTTTCCCTTACAAGAACCCTTTGTATTTCTGAACAAAAGTAGCTTAATTAACTAGAATACATGAAAAAATAGAACTAGGAAGAGTTTCTTGAACCACATATTAATATATATAAGAGAGAACAAAACTACCTGATGAGTTCTAAGAAGGAATCCACACAAGGAGGAATCTAAATCCCATCTATTAGTTTCAATCAAGGATAAAAAATACATTATGAGGTGATGGATTCCACCCACCAATGGAATGATTGAATACAGGGAAACAATGTGATCATCAGCGAGCGTTCCAACACATGGAATAGTGAGGCACTCCCTAGAGGATAAGTGTTAGAAATATAAATGGTAAAACTGATATGAAATTAATCTCCTATATACAGAGATTATTATTATTTGAGACATCATTATATAAGAGTGTTACTAGATCCAACTATCCAGGTCCAGGTACTACCAATAAAATAGTGGTCCTAGTGTCAAAATCACCAGAAGTTGGTGCAGTTAATCATTGGGCATCCCATCTTGTGACATTGTCAGCGTGGATCTCTTTATACATCCATCGAAGACTGAACGATGATGGGGTATGGGGCATCACTTTCATATTATATATATAGATGTCTGAATATTCCATCATTGTAGGACTGCAGCTATAGTTGCAGAAAACGGATCACCTCCCACCCACATATACAGGGGTAGGGGTAATACAAATTCAGAAATCCCGACCAACTTTGCCTATTTTCATGTAACTACCACACCAACAACTATAGGGATCCCATGCCACATATCACCCGCAATTTTTTTTTTCAAATGATGGTGATTGATACTCTTTTTAACAATATGAATGGGAGGCGGTCATCCTGACAAGGGATATGGTCGGTCATGATATGGAGGCCTATGTTCCCCAGTGGCACCACTTCCCCCAATGGATGCATTGGGAGACACTACTCCCCAATCCAATATTCAATCATTTTGGGATCCTCTCCCTATAATGATCTTATGAATCACTCCCTTATGATCATAAAGTATGTGATGTCTGAGTCCTCTCAGAAACGACATCGTCCGGGGATCCACTATGAAGGGCTCCTACAAGGCCATGAAAATAATGTTAGTTGGTCGTGCAAACCATGGAGCGGGTGATCCGTACCCCTGCATAGCTATTCATAGCTCATATAACCTAACACCATTGCTGGTTGCATGCTTAGGTGGATTCCCACCAAAGGGACGCATCTTCTATGTCATCAGTAGTATGATCCACCACAGATGTGTGTTATCAGCTTCATGTTCCTACAGATTAGGGTCACCACTACAATTAATCAAGATTGAGATCTCAACTACCACCTGGGTAGGTTGGGTTTAATTTTTGGGCTTCTGGCATAAGCAGTAGTCATCACTGGCTGACCCGTGGTGATGGAATTCAGTAAAATGATCATCTCTATACCATGAAGAACCAGAGTGGAGGTCCTCCCCACTCCCATGTTCAGTATGGAGGTCTTCCCCATGATATAATCATCATTCTAGGTGGAGGTCCTCCCAATCATGTCGATACAAGACATGAAGTTTCTCTAAATGCAAAGAGACTCTAGTATGGAGGTTCTATCCATATTTTAGGATATTGATGTGAAATTACTCTTGGAATCATCACCAGCTCAAGTGGAGGCCCTCCTCCCGGTGACATAAACTAGAGAAATAGTCCTCACACCCTATCACCCATCACCATGTTGGTCATCCCCATGTATGTACAAGTTCTATCATAGGGCCTCCCTGCTCCAGTCTTCTCAACCACATATATCCTCTTTGTTTTTAATTAAACATGTTCCTCAGTACCACTAGCACCCCATCTTATAAAATAAGACGTCCTCCCCATGTCAAAGATCTACCCTTCTTTGAATAATCATCCAAGGGATGGATGGTGGGACATCTCTTCTAAAGGAATAACTCGGAAAAACCACATATTGTGGTCAACCCCATCCACTATTTAGAATTTGAAGAGAATTTTTACTCGGTGATGGAGCCTTCACCTTGATCCTCTGTAATGAGGTCCAGGATAGGAACTCAGTGTATAGATTTGTCCTACCGGACAGAAACATGCACAAGATCCATGGAACCCTCTGTATATAAATACTTGAGATTCAGGATTTGGCCCCATCCTGTTATCTTCATGTGAAATCCTTCCTATAATCACTAGGATCATTCTGTACATTGACAAGAGATCACATATAATTATTCTGGGGAATGTTCAATGATGACCACCGGTCTGATCCACTGCCAACGACCGCTACCCCTAGGTGGGATGCAGTGGTCAGAACACCCTCTTAAATATATATGGTGATATAGCTAGTGCATTCCCTAGGAGACATCAAAATATGTAGTGGTTTGTCTGCTCAGGTGGCATACTCTCCATCGACCAGAACACCAGTAAAATGGTCCATGTTCGTGCCATTACCTGTCCCCAAATTTCCTCTAGTTAGTGAATGGTTCAACCAATGGTTGGATATTCAGTCTGAGCCAAGAATTCTGAGGTACATTTTCATTGTGTACTATCTCCCTAAGATGTTCTTACCAATTTCAACTGCAAGCTTCAATATTCCAAAGTCCCTCACCTAGGAAGAGATTGTGTGCTTCCACCAAACCATAGGAACGATGAAATTCCTACTCCATAATCGACAGTTAGATTACCCCACGATCTAATAACACCACTATAATATTTTCTAGAAATGTCGCGTGGGTTAGTTTCCCGCACTCCATGTGGGTTTTCACCCTACGTTACCTAGTTTTCATCAGAATATCTTGAAAAAATGCATCCAGAGATTTACAATGCTCTATAGGGTTGTTAAGGAGGCCTCCCTGCATGTCTAGGCCTGTGGGTGGGGAGAGTATGCTGACCTCTATTTTAGTCATATCTGGCATCAACCTGATTTACTCAGTGTTAAAGAGGATATGTGTTCAGGAGTAGTCAAATTAAACATGGAATTTTCTGAGATATACCCAGAAGGTGTTCTAACACATTTGTTGGAGAGGATTACCCACCCAATGGGAAATAAAACCATATTTTAGATCATGTGGGAGTTATCACTCATCAGTAGAGACATATTCTTGGCTTATGGGATTGTTTGGAGTCATTTCCTCTTAGTAGGGACCTCTGAATGGGTAAATTGTTCAATAAAAATATTAAGCCCTCAGATCCATATGGTTTAGGGCATGCGATGAAAGAGGATCCCAAAAAACACCACACATTTCCCAAATCTCACAAAATAGAGAAGTATCATCGATGAGCTCCTCACTGAGCACACTGTAGAATGACGTCTAGATTCTTGTGCTCCCTGGTATGATCCCAACAATCATCCAATGGGGAAGCATGTGATAACATTGATTCTAATTGAACGATTTCCTTCATGTGATCTCAATAACCCTACCCATACAAACCGAGTAGAGGCGAATTTAATGAAAAAATACCCTGGTATGAATCATCAACTCCACCATAACTACGTGAGAATCCTCCATAGGTTCTAACTAAGTTTTCAATGGCCACTCTGCAGGTTATACCAGCCGCTCTGTAGGTTCCATTGGTGGCCCCTTGGGTTATTTCTGAAGCCACTACAAGATTTTCTCAGCCATCTTACCTTGTTGAAGAACCTAAAAATTATCTGGTAGTCATGAATCCTTTCCAATATAGAAATGCTTGTCAGGATGATCGAATGACAACAATCATAACTCATCTCAAGGCTCTAGAAACTTGAAAGGTGGAAATACCACATGATTTCAATCCATATGAGGCATGGGTGGATTATATGTTAGCACCCCATGGATTTTGGTAACCTAACATATCTCCTATTAATGGTACAGATGATCCACTACAGCATCTGGCCCACTTTATTTCATGGTGTGGACCCATGTTGGGAACTCCATCACAATAGGAGTGTGATAAACTCTACAATTTCATATTGATGTTAGAAGTTCCCAAATATCCCAGGTACATCCAGTTACCCATTTGGTTCATAGCTGGTTGGGAAGATCATCGTGGGAACATTCTCAACTAGATGAGTTCCACCACCCATTAGAATATTATTGTTGACCTCTTCATGTGCAAGAAATAGAATGAATGATCAAGTGAAAGAATTTTTCTTCAATTGGAAGGCCCCAACATATTCATTTGATATGTCGATGACTTAGGAGAAGGTACGTACGATGAGTGTAAGGAATGGAAATATTGGACAGGTTCTTTCTCTCATCACTCAGAACATCTTTGGTGGATTTCAGTATTTCTCGGACCAAGCTCAATGCATATAGGAATCCTTACATCATGCCAAGTCTGCATGTCCTTTTCCTCTCAAAGATTGAAAAAGAAGAGTCATTGAGGCTAATAATGTTGTCATTGCAATGATACGTTCCCTTAGATGGATGGAATTGTTAATGGTAGAGCTGATTCTATAGCCACTCTAAGGGGCACTGCTCAGGCTCAACCATCAACTTTAAATATTTGACCTTGGAATTAGTAGGAACCACTAGATAACACACCACAACTTCCTAGGCCAGAAAAAAGGTTCCATCACCTTGCTGGGCTCGAGCCCCTCATCAAGTCCAGGATCCCAGAGTCCCTTTTTTGGATCGGAGACACCATACCTTCTCATTAAATGAGACCCAAGTCCCCTTCTACTTCCTGTGTTCCTTGATTTTGGGAATCTTGTGGATTCTAGAATCTAGGAGGCCTAAAGAGGTATATCTCATATATATCATCAAAAAATTCTTATGTCAATGATTCCTGAGACACACTCTCATGTAGTGTTATGTGGTCACATTATAGCTCCATGATTATGTCGATAACAAAATATTTAGAATGGGTCTTTCCCTAACATAGGTGGAATGTGTGTATGAAATTCTTGATAGTGACCACGAGGGTGAATAGAAGCATGTATTTCACTGAGTGTCTCAAAGGTATGATGACTAGATAGCAGAAAATATGTTTCTCGAGCCCATGGTATTATCTATTCTAATTTGAATCATCATGAGACATCTTTTGTAACTGTGATACCTCTATCTATTACTTCCACCTCAACATTTTAGTCTTCCACCCCCTGAAATGGGAGGCACTGATAGAGAAAGTGAGAAACAATCCCTCCACTTGTGTGAAATATATCCCGTACTCTTGGAAAATTCATGCCCATAGAAATGGGAATTTCCCCCAGGACCAACCCAAAATGGAAGACTCTTCATGTGACAATCAATATAATTACACAATGAATACCGTGTAACTAGTAATCCCATACATATTTCCTATTAATTAAGACTTCCAAGATGACACCCTAATATCTCTAGCTGACACCAGTGTTGATGAAATCTTGGATATGTGATCCATTATTGTGCGCTAGCCAGTGATTTTGATCAAGCTATGCATGCCACTGAGACTAGAAAATAGGTTCTGTATAAGACTCATCATGCTCAGTCCCCTCATCCTATTTCATGATAACCATTTCCCACATGTTCTGTGATACTCAACCAGATGGATACATCATTAGCGTGTACATCTGAGGTGAGACCATAGTAATTTGACTATAAAACAGTAGTCATTTTTCATGGTTTGACAATTGAGAAGTGAGATACCCCCAGCACCAGCAAAAATCCACTAGTTTAATAAGGAACACCTTCTCCACCTTGTATCACTGAAAGACCTCATGTAAGTATAAATGTTCACCTAACACTCAAGTATGATGTGATCAAGCCCAATTCCATCATTCACGCTAGGTTCTTGATCTTTGAGGCACTCATCATGTCTAAAGACAAGCGTGAATCCCTCATAGAGGGTTTAGGAATCCCCCTATAGTTTAAGATAGATATATATGTCGCAGAATCCATCTATATTGATGAAGTCGAGCATGCATGAATGTTAGGCCATTATTTCATTCTCCAGATAAGATGAAAGTTCTCCTATAGAGGGACACATCCACCCTCAATACATCATCGACCATTTCAATGTCATGGATATATGCCGATGTCTTGTCAACATGGGTTCTGGGTTCAATCACATCCAGACCAAGATGCTCTGAATTTTGGGACCATAAAAAACAGTACTAAGTCCCACAGAACTAAATATTAAAGGTTATGATAGGACAAAATAGACTCTAGCTGGAGCGATCCTCATGATGGCATAGTTCGGTGTCATAGTTCCCAGCACTGAGTTCATGGCTATCTCATAGGACACTTCTTATAATGCATTTATGTGTAGACCTTGGTTCCATTTACACACAAAAATCCCCTCCTTGTATTCCCAATGCCTCATGTACTATACTAAGGGTTTATTGATGATGCTACAAGGTTATGGGTCTCCCTTCACCTAATATGAATCCCTCAACCTAGGTGGTGACTAATATATGAGAAAGGACAAGCAGGTTCATGCTAATGGGGTTGAGCACACTACTACTGTGAAAAACCAGCGGAATGAATTGGATGATATCCTTATTCTCACAAACCACTGGTTGGAGGCCATGAACCCAATCATGGGACACTACTTCTACATTTGTGGAAGATGTGAAATGATCATTCCCATGTATGAGGAAAGCTGGAAGATTACTTTATTCTCCTACAAGAATCACATGAAAGAGATTACAGAAACTCTTACCCCTGAATGGTAACGAGATGTTCACCCCATGGAAATAGAAATTCTTCATACATATTTGTTCAGACAAACAGGGTTAAAACAACTCAAGATGATATTCTACAAAGTAATTTTTATCATTATAAATGACCCATTGGTTCGAAGCCCTGATGGAATGGGATCGACCACTTTCATCGCCATTGTCTCAACAACATAAGAGTTCCCCAATGAAGATTTACCAACAGATCAGGCTAGCACTAGAATTTCATATAGATCATCCAACTCAGAATTATTTCCCCATGACGATGATCATCTCATCATAGAAGATGTAGTGTATTTGGAAGATGCTCCTACCGCATTTGATGAGGGTGTCTCTACCACTGTTGGTGAGTTAGTACATGTAAATCTCAACACTGAGAAAGAAGTGAAACCAACACTGGTCATCACATCTATGTCTGCAGAAGAAAAATAGAAGAATGAGGGTTTCTTGAAGCAACATCGAGATGTATTATCTTGGATCTCTAGTGAGATGGTAGGGTTGGATCCTCATGTCATCATCCACCACCTTGGTCTTCAGATGAACCATTGCGGGTTCAACAAGATTCTTAGAATGATGCACCCTTATCATGGTGCCTTGGTCAAGGCCAAGGTTGATAAGATCATTAATGATGACTTTATTAGGATATTCTACAACCCAAGATGGTTTGTCAACATTTTTCTCATCAAGATGAATATAAGATAGATCATAGTTTGCATCAACTTCTAGGATCTCATTCATCACTTCCCAAAGGATGATTTCTCCTTCCTGTGAGAGAGGTGTTTATCGATTCTACCACTAGATTATCAGATCTCCCCTTCATGGATGGTTATTATGGAAATAATAAAATTTTAATGGACCATGAGGATGAATATTCCACTACATTCATAGCAATGTAATGTACCCTCTACAACTAATTAATTCCTTTCATTTTAAAGAATGCAGGTTCCACCTATATGTGTTCCATGCAACGTATATTCAAGACGATTATCAGGACATTAGTGGAATGGTATGTGGATGATTATGTGGTAAAATCCATTCAATTTCATGACTATCTCAGAGATCTCGATAAATATTTTGACATCCTCATCTCCCGCTACCTAAATATGAACCCCTTGAAGTGTGCATTTGAGGTTACCTCTAGAGAATTTCTTAGACTTTTCAGTTGTTATGAAGGAATTGAGATTGATCAAGATAATATCAAGGTCATAAATCAAGTTCATCCTCTGATAAAACATTTGGAACTCCAAGGATTTCAAGGCCACATAACCTAAATATTCTGATTCTTTGAGAATCTGACTAGAAAGTCTATATCCTTTTCCCATATCATGACAAAAGGTGTTGAATATCAATGGGATGAAGAATGTAAGACCACTTTTGAGGAGATCAGGCAGTACCTTCTATAGCCTCTGGTTTTTATGCCACCCATTTTCAAAAAATTGTGGGTCTTTTATGTGACTGCCTTAGAATTATCTCTTGGTGACCTTCTCACCTAGAAGAACAATGAAGGGATAGAGAACAATTTATAATATCTCAACCACATGTTGATCGATACATAGACTAGATATTCCCATATCAATAAGAGATTCCTTGTGTTGGTATTCCGAGTATAGAAGTTTCAAAAATACTTATATAATCAAAAGTCATAGCTTGTTTCCTATGTGGATATCCTAAAGTACATTATGAACTGTGCCATGATGATAGGATTTCTAGCTATGTGGGAGTTGATCCTTCATCTATTTTACATCAGGTTCATTCCCTTGAATGCAATCAAAGACTATGAAATTTCATAATTTCGGTCCTCCCTTCCACCCTGTAACACCCCATGAATTCCACGGTACGCTTCTCTTTGATTAATACAACAGCATGTGTTGTACGAAACTTCGAGTTCTACCACACCTCGACCAATCAATGTAGCCGTTATGAATAGTAATACCCACTTTTTGAAATTTTATAAATTATATCTCTAAAAATGGACTTCATTTTTGGATTTGAAATATAGAAATTATCCCAGGGTGAAATTTTGGTACTTTTCGGATAACTTTCATATTTTGATGAATAGTGAAAATTACTAAATTTTAATTAAAGACAACTTTTTTATTCAATATAATTAATATTGATAAATTATGAATTTCAGTGGTTTTAACGTAAATTTAGAATATATTTTTACCATTTAATACAATTTTGGTCATTGGACATAATTTTACAATTAAACCGGACATAAAAAAAGTGTCAATCTTTAGATAGTTATTATATCTTAAAAACACGATTTTTGTTTTGACAGCGGGAATTAATTTTAAATTAATTTCTTCCACTTCTGTGTTTGGAATTTGGAAAAATGGATTCCATATTTGGAATCAGGTTTTTCACATTTTTTAAATAGGTAACTTTTATTTTTAGACATTTTGAATAATTATTTCGGTAAATATTTTATTTACCATGGTTAAAGGGTAAATCTGGTAAATAAGGGTTAATAAATAATATTATAATAATACAAAATTACCCAAAAACGTATCTTAAACTTATTGGTTGATACATGTCCGACCATGGGCATCTTTGGGTCGATTTTGGGACCCCATGGTGCCACTTGTAAGTGACAGGGACTCTTTATTTTAATTAAGTTAAAATTAATACAAAAATGACACAAGCATATATCGTTTAGAAAAACAATTTTTACATAGGGTTATATAAGTTGGATTTTAGAATTAAAATATTCATTAGAAAGATAAAACGATTTTCCTACATAATGGTATTTTATTTATAAAATTTAGACGTTAAATAATTTAATCTATTTATGACACAACAGTGATGCCGTAATTACCATAATAGTGAAAAATTAAAATGATTGATATTGTAGATACCCAAATAAATATAATTTGAGACTTTTTATGAATTAGACTACTTTTATAGGTTAATATTACTTGTTAGGAATGATTTAAGTAACATTGTTCGAAGTAATAACTCTGTTATGAGTTTCACAAAAATCAATTATTGAATAGTGTCAAAATTGACATAAAACAGTTTTTAAAACAAATATTATATTATTAATTGATATTACATTCCTAAAAATATAAGGTTCTGCAAAAAGACTTATATCAAGATAGGTTTATCATTAATGTACCACTTGTGGGTATCTTGGATGTATATAGTTTGTTTATTAACCATATAATATAAAAATACTAAGAGACATTGTAAAAGTGAAACTAATTAACTAAGAGTTAATACTTAAAGATAAGGTTAATATAGTAACCCAAACCTGTCTAAATCCTATTGGTTGAGTGTTTTGAGACCTATCACTACCTTAACCTTTAAATAATCCTCTTTTGAGCCATTATAAACCGAATATGAATTTATTATAAAATAATATTTTTATCTTTTCCAAAGGTGCCCCTCACCCCTCTTATAAAAGGGAACTCCCCCTTCTCATTACTTCACACCTTCATAGACTTTTGGATCGGCCAACCCCTGCCAAAATAATCTCTCAACTTCCCTAACTACAACCTAGAGGCCTTATTTTTATCAGAAAGCCAACCTAAGGATCCCTTTTGATCAATTCAAAAGGAAGAACCTGAAGAAGAGGTAATGTTTTTACCACCCTTTTTCAAATTATTTTCTTCTTCAACTTCTTATTTCTTTGTTATTTCCATTATAAATTAATTAATACAGTATCTCCTATATAATGCAATATTATTATAAATATGGTACAATAATATTCATTATTCTATCCATCCTTTGAATGACATGTCACTATACGTGCGTATATACGGCTTACCGTCTCCACATTGTGGTGTAATTGTCATTCAATAAATTATTATTTGGATGGGTATAATAATGATGTGTAATTCATGTAAATAATAAATATAACATAATAATTATTCTTTATATATGATATACAATCAAATTAAATATTATTTTAATATCAAAAGAATGATATTGTCACTCGTGCGTACGTACGGAATACCATCTCCATGAACGCGATGAGATTCATTCTCCATCGTATCCATTCAAGACTAATTCTCATTTAATGATTAAAAATAATTTTTAAAGATTTGATATCATTCTGGATAGGAATAATATACGTCCCATTAATGACAAATATGGCTCAAATAACAAGGAATACAAAGGAAAATGAACCCGTTAACACCCGAAATGACAATAATTCTAAGATATTATTAACAAATAAATGTTAAAAGATCATATATGATATCATATTAATGAATATGATTATTTTTTACTTAAATAACAATTATTTCACCATTATACATGAGGTTAAATGACCCTCGACCAAGGAAAAAGTACAAAGTAATGGGTTTCTTATCTCACTTTTAATTCCATGATAATTCCATTGTTCACCACTTATTTATTGTATGTGGTGTGTGTACTGCCCATGATTGTATTCATTGTGTAATATACTATAATTTATGAATATTTACATCATAATTGTATTATCATTCTTTCATGGGTTTATGTTTTGTAAGTTACCAAACCGATAAGGGAATTTGAAATTTCAATTTCCACTCATTCAGCTTTACGCATACTTCATTGATTATTTTACTCCAAGATTATGTGTGGAATCACTATTAATTTTATTATGTCATAATTTCCACTCCCCTTTTTGTGGATATAATTTTTAGACCTATAATCACTCCATTGATAAATTCTCAAGTCACGGTATGACCTTGATAAGAGTAATTTTTACTCAATCTCGATTTGTTGAGATAAACATCCAATTCATTGGTGTTGTTTTTACAAGAATATGTGTGAATGTCCTTTGATAGTTTTACACTAAATATCAAATCATATTTAGTGTATTTATATTTATCACATATAATTATGTCATTGATTTATCCTTAACCTATGGATACGGCCTTTATGAGAGATTTCATCTCAATTTACATTCCATTAAGACTTCATTGTTGTTATACACCAAATCACTTTTATGTGGTGTATATAATGTAATTTGACATAGTATATAATGAATCCCTTTATTCTCATGATATTACAAAGTTTTTATTACCTCAATTATTTGTATTCAAGTGTCTCTCTTTTGGTTAGAAAGTATAACTAAAATACCATTTTTAAATGTTTTAAAGACTTATTCTTCTAAATATTGACCATTAATGTCCATGTTTTAAAAATGGTTTTAAGGATTTATTTATATGGAAATTAAAGTTTTAAAATTGAAACTCCTGTTAAAAGTTTCAAAGTGGTATGGGACACTTTTATTCAAAAGTCTATTTTTAAATGGCTTCTTGACAAATAGTGTGAATTTTAAATGATTTCAAGAAAAAGGGGGATATTTCTCTCAAATAGTTATGATGATTATTTTCATCTATGTCAATATCCTTCATTATTCTCGATTGAGGTTAATATGATACAATATAATCTCCCATATTGTATCTAATGAGTTATGTTTGATAGTGAATGTGTTATTTTTATACCATTCGTGGTTTGTGGATAAAGTGTTGACATTTCATATGCTAGTTTTAATACGAATGTTTATGTTATGTTTAAAACATTTCTTATGAGGAATACATTAGACATAGTAAGTGACGGGTGGAGCCTGCTATAGCTACTCAATGCATCGGTAGGTCTCATGAGACAAACTAGTGTCCTGGCACAAGGCCTTGACAAAATCTTATTTGTAGTCTTGTCATGAGGCCTTGGCTATGTGGTTATGATAGTCTGGCATTATGCATTCCATCATTATGAAAGTGGTTATTGATATTTCATGTGATTATTTGATTAGTAGAATATACATGTGAATAATTAAATGGCATTATTTCATTTTATTTTTTCCATACTATGTTGAAGTTCAAGTTTGAAAGGCTTTTGTTTTAGTTATACATTGCCTTAAATGTTTATTCCTATTTATGAAATTTTCTGCTATATTGTTATCCTTACTGGGAATTTGAGCTCACCCCTTTCCTATGTTTTATTTTTTCCCAGGATGTGAAGATGTATTTTATGAATGACATGCAGGGATAGTATAAGGGGATAAGAGTGTGGACTATGGAGACTATGTTGTTGTAGTTTTCATTTTTATATTGTAATGTAAAACATTATGAATATATCTAGTTATTCCAATGCTACTAAACTAATCGGTCTTTCGAGATTTGATCCTTTGTGATCATGCCAATGATACGTAATAATGCACTGACTCTGGGAAACTGGGGTCGGGGCGTTACACACCCCCTGTAGATTGGTCATCAAATCAGGATTTCCCATGTTGGAAAATGAACTTCGACCGTGCTTCACCGAGACCTATCAGTCAAAGAATCAATGATCCCATACATAACTCAGAGTGAATGTGTATCATCATCACCGCACCTGAACATGATATCCTTCCCTATTTTTTATTTTTGTTAGAAGGCTACACTAACAATGAGCCCGAGTATCAATCCCTCACAACTGGCCTCAAGATGGCCCTTGAGATTTATGTTCCTGACCTCCATGTGAATGGGGACTTTGAACTTATCATCCAACATATCAATGTTAACTATGTCATTAGGAAGCCATAGTTGGTACCCCTATTAGAGAACACTCACCATATGATTTCCCAATTACTTTATTGGATAGAGGTTACTCATGTACGTCTATCACAGAATGGTGAAGTAGATAACTTGGACAGTTTTACTATATCTCTTACAGAGCATGGCTAGAAAGATCTGATCATCCATGTGGCACACCGAAGGTTCATTTCACACATCACTCTGGATGATGAAGATATTCATAAGGTAGGCCATCTTACCACTAGATCATCCACATCAGGAAATCTAATTCCCCCTGACAGAACATTGGAAGTGACCCCGGATTAAAAAATTCCATTTGTCATGTACCTCCAAAACAAAAATCCCCTAACAGACTAGGATGATTGTGAGAGTATCTGTCGATTCACAATGCAGTTCACCCTCTATAGTGGACCCATTTTTAAGAGAACCTAAACAAATGTGTGTGTTTTTGTGTTCTCTTCAACTGAATTCTAGGAGATTATATTCCCTAGGATTCTTAAGAAGTCCATGTCAGTTCCTAAATAGCACATCAAGTAGGGCCAAAGCTCTCCCAACAGATCCGTTGACCCATATACATATGGTCTAGCATTATCCGTGACTACATCTTGTTCTCCAAATGGTGCCATGAAATCCAAATACATGATAATTCTGTACATATCAAACCAGAGCCTTTCCATTCCACCATGTACTCTTGGCTCATTGTGGTACGAGAACTTGATGTTATGGGGCCATATCAATCAGTGACATCTTGCCAGTGCAGTATCATCCTGGCCATTATGGATTTTATTTCCAAGTGGTTAGAGGAATTTCTATTCAAATAATCCAAGGCCCATTCTATCATTGATTTTGTGAGATCTAATATCATCCAGCAATTTTGTAGTCCCTCATGTCATCCTCACAGATAACAACACCATCTTCCTGGTAGTGGAGCTGAACAAAGTTTACTATAAGTATAATATCCTTTTTAATCACACCTCTCACTATCAAGCGCATGAAAATTGAATGAGAAATATGTTAAACAAAACCCTCTCTATCATTTTCCTGAAGAAGGATGGTAAGAATAAGAAGAGTTTTCCAGAAAATATCCCTAATTCCTTCTTGTCTAAATGGAGAAAGATTCAAAATTCCACCTTGGTGACTCCATAGTCCCTACTATATGGATCATAGGCAACATTTCCCATAGAAATTTAGTTTTCATCACTCTTTACAGTATTCTATGATCAATAGTCATTAGAAAAGGGAGTGGATGTATGACTACCTGAACCAGAATCTTGCAATGGGAATATTCTCTATGCCTTTCAAAGTCCAGAGATAAATGAGAACTATATTACCATATTATTCATTAATAATGATCATATCAATTATTATATTCAAGGTGGCATCATATTGGCTACGATAACACCAATAATACCCAGTTGGAAGCCACTGAAGATGGAACACAAATGGGAGGGACCCTATATCATTATAGGGTTTACCCCAATAGTGCATACCCCCTGGTCGCCACAGATAGTGAGTGTATCAATCCTTAAAAATTCCTAAAGTAGTACTTCACATGAGTGATCCCCCATCCTACATGACACTAAACTACAAGTAGTAAACAAACAATCCAATCCATGATCTATGACCTTAAACTAATATCCTTGTCATACTATTTGACAATAAACTACAAATGGTCCAAGCTCTATGAACATAATACAAGATCCCATTTGTCTGGTATGATGATAAATTTCATTTGGTGGAAATAAAATTTCTTTTAAACTATATTCCCTTAAACTATTATATTTCCATACATTACTTCACAACATTAAACTACACAATCCATCCATTCCATGACATAAAATTTACCTAGCACCCACATCCCACATGTTGATAAACAATGAGTGGTAAACATATATCATGGACTAATATCTTCAATGTTAAAATAATATGTCTCTCATATATACCATAAGACATTAAAGGTCATTGGTACCACCATTTTTTTACACGTCACATTAATAGATATTCACCATTTTTCACATCTGAACGGACCCCATAGTGGCCAAGTCTCATGCCACCAAGTCTCACCATCCATTCTAGGCCAATGTCTTCAAGGATATCAAGTGATAGTTTGATCAAGTACAACATTGTGAATTAGGTCAATGGAAAATGCATAATTTTTTTCCCATTTTAGGTAACATGATATGAATTCTATGTTGTGAACATGTTCAGCAGTTATCCTTTATCGTTATCGCCATTCCCATGGTGTCTGAAATTTCATGCATGGTGATTCAACTTCATTCACCCTTTTGTCCCACACACATGGAAATAACCTAGAAATATACTATCTGAGATCTATGACATTAAGCTAAGATCTCTATCATCCTTATGACAAGACATTTAATTTCATGGAATTTTAATAACTATGCGGGGATTGAATTCCATCATTATGGGGGATGTAGGAATGACAGAAAACTTCGTATTCGAGTCTCACTGAAGGAAACACATATTTTTCATTCCTTATGGCCTCTCATCCTAAGTATATTGGGAGAAAATTGCCTGATGTCGACTTTTTTCCTCATTCATGTCAGGCTTAAAACTACCATGTCATGTGTCCCCCTATAGGGATATCCCCTCTCTGTCCTTACTTTATGACGTTAAACTAAAAAATATCATAAGATCTATATATGGATTCATCCATTCCTTCATAGGATATGTAGACATTCCAACATGTTTTTCCTTTAGGTCAAGTCTAGAAACTTTCTCCATCTCCTTCATTTTCCGTCTGAGTTTAGTCCACTTCGATGAACTCATATGTTATTATATGCACTTCTTTTCTCCTCATTAATATCTGGTTTGCAACAACAGAACAATGTGCCCCTCCATCCATAACATCCCCTTTTAACTTTTGTCTATACCACGTGATTTTAAACTACTTTACAATTCAATAACTCTGTGTGGCTTGATTCCCATCCTCATGGGATATACTAGACTGCCCGTAAATTTAGTCATTGAGTACATCCATGGTCTCTTAATCTCTTCAGGCCCCTTGGCCTATGATTCCCCATTGGTTTTTTTACACAGTGTGGTGTGGACTTCTCATGTCCTCATTCTCATAAGGTACACTTTATAATTCCATAAACATTCCCTTCAGAACCTTTTTCTTCTGCATGTTTCCTTACAATATCACGTTAAACTGCATAGAATTCAAGAACTATCTATGGATTGATTCTCATCCGTATGGGATATGTAGGAACATCCAGATGGGTTTCCTTTATTTCCATCCCCATGTTCCCCATTTTCATCATTACATCATGATATTCCTTTGGTAAGCATGTGGTGTAGTGTGGAATTTTTTCCCCATTCACATCATGTTTCTAATATCCTCACTATATTCCTACAATATGAACATATCCCTTCCATCTATGTCCCAACTATATGACGTTAAAATGAATAGAATTCTAGAACCTGGTGTGGCTTTAGTTTTTCTCTCATAAGATACTTTGGTTTGACCATGAATTTTCTCCCGAGTCCAGCTGAGGCTCAAAAAATTATCTCTTGTGTTTCCCTCATCCATTATTCTTATGGGATTATGTAGTGTGGTGTGGGATTTTGTCCACATTCATGTTGATTCTATAATATCCACACCATGTACTCCCCATATGGGATTTTCCCTTTCATCTAGGTCCTTACCACATGATGTTAACCTACAAGGAATGTTTCCAAAATCCCCTTGTTTTGGGCCCTTTTCCTGAACCTCATCATGGGAGTGTATGGTGTGGAGTGGGGCTTATTTTTCCTTATTCACATCAAGCTATTTTTTCTAAGCCATACCCTTTACCCTTTTGAGACATTCCATTCAACTATATTCATATCGCATGACGTTAAACATCATGGAATTCAATAACTACATATGCCTTGATTCCTACCCTCGTAGGACACATAAGAACACCCTGACATTTCACCTCAGGCCCAACCTTGGGTTCACCAACCCATTTCACCCCTTTACTCTGATGGTCTCTCTGAGTCTTCTACACCTAGTTGAGCCCTTCAACTTCAGCCATGCCTCATAGACATTCTTATTTTCATGGTGGTATTGGACCTAGAGTGTTGAATTATATATGGACATTCTCTCATTCCATTTCCATGCATCATGCCTCAGTTTTCATGGGTATCTCTCATCTCTCACATCTGAAAAGTCCTTCATGTGGTATGGATGCTCAGCCTTTTGTCATGCCTACTATTTTGGGATAATGTCATAGAATATCATGAAAACCATTTCAAATATGTCATGCATCGTGAATATGGGAAGCGGTTGACTGTCACTAGTTTGTTCCCATCCAAGGTCACATGATATGGATACTGTGATTCATATACGGTCAGCAGGTATCCTCTATTGGTACGCCAACATCATTACTCCCAAAATATTGGTTTCATGATTCACATCCCTCTCCCTTTCATCATCTTCAGATAGAGATTTGAAAAAATCTGTGTTATCACTCTCTGAAACTTTGTGAGTTGAGAGAAATAACCAGCATCGTGGGACCATTTGTGACTCCACACCTTGATTCCTTACTGTGTGCTCCGATGTGTTGTAAAGATCTTCTCCACCCCTATTTCCCAAACCAAGCATTCCTCATGTGGGCTTAATGATTTGGGTATGGTTTGTTCTTTTAGGGAAGAACCACACATCCATATGGTATGAGATATACAACCATAAACTAGGATCACTTAAGTCTTTATCGCATTATGTTAAGCTACGCCGTTTACTTCAAGAATGTGTACCGATAGACTACCCAACCATTGGATGTCATTGTTTGGGGAGTAGTTTCACATATGGCAGTGACCCTATTCAATGCCACATTCCAGAACAATATAAGGCATGATTATCACTCTTGTGAGATTTGTAGTGACGCTCAAATACTTTACCTTCAGGTCCAGCCACAAAGTCATGATAATTTTTCTCCCCCTTCTGGGTATGGATTTTCCTCTTCGAAAAGGTACTTTTTGGTGTGAAATTGTTTTTTCCTCATTCACATTAGGTTTCATCATGATTTTATGCTACACCTCTATTACATATATATTTTTAACTCTATAACCATTTATCTAAGACTTCTAATTTCCTAGTTTTCATGACATGAAACTGAGTAATAACTACAATTTTCCTCGCATGAGGGGGCATTTCTCCTTTTGGTATTGTCCATCTGCTATACTATATTCATGAACTATAAGTGGCTTGAATCCCATTCTTATGGGATATTTATTTTCTCTTAGAATCTTTTTCTGTGGTCCATCCAGAACCCCTTTCATCATTCAGGGATCCTGGCACTATCCCACTTTCAAGAAAGGCGCGGTTTGGTGTGGAATTTTATTTCACCATTCATGACAGGTTATGTACCACACCACATCTGTTTTCATTTAGTTTCCCATGTAATTATTGTATGGTGTTAAACTAAAACGAATTTTATAACTTTTTATGGCTTGATTCTCATGCTCATAGGATAAATAGAGAAACTTGAGAATCTCACCTTTGGCCTAGCCACAATTTCATTCACTCTTTTGACTATTATCACCAAATTATAGTCCATGCTCTATGAACTGAAACTATGAGTCCCAATTCCATGTAGCATGACATTAAACTATTGACTATTTCCCATGATATATGACTTTAATCTATTTGTAATGCCCATATTGAATTACGCTAAATTTTTTCATGCATCATACTCACTGTATGC
Organism: Viscum album; assembly: GCA_963277665.1. NCBI lineage: Eukaryota > Viridiplantae > Streptophyta > Magnoliopsida > Santalales > Viscaceae > Viscum > Viscum album. The sequence continues at coordinate 538,040,309 of OY728130.1, read as the reverse complement.
CGCTAAAATTGTGTGCCTCACATCCACATTGTCTTGACATAAAACTTCAAGGTATTATAGTTCCTCATCAGAGAGATCATATTTGAATGTAGGATTGATCTTGATTTAGGAAAACACACACCCCCATTCCTCTTTCAATATGGTGGTGTAGTTTCAAGTGTTATGGACTTCATTTTAACAGCCCATCACCCCATTTCCATGCTGTTTGTACCCTTTATTTTGGATCCTCATCCTCTTCCACATCATAAGGACCCCCCCCCCCCCCCGACAGTATGGATGATCGACATCCTAGATCAACCTACTTTTCTTCGATAATGTACCAAAATATTCCATACAACACTTCAAGTTCTAGCCCAATGTTTCGAATTCAGTCAACAAATTGGGCATCATTTTTTTGGTCTCCATGTTGGGATAATAAGATTTGGATGTTGTGTTATAAACATGGTCATATTTTATTCTCCATCATCATTCCACCCACACCTAATTTCAAATTTTGGGTATTATGATACAAAATATCAATTCTACTATATTTGGATTTATTCCAATTCCCCAAGAATTATCATGATCATGCACTAGAAAATGATGGGAATGTGAAGTTTGGTTGTTTTTAGAAGTAACTTATTTAACTATGTCTCTCCGTTTTCCTCTCAAAATCTCTGAGTGGTCATTCTGACCATGGATGTCCATTTATTGGTTGTCCCACTCCTATTCAAGGTGAATAATTATGTGTTCATCCCTTATTTCTCACACCAAGAAAGACCCTCGTGATCTTAGGTATTGATCAATGATAATTTCGCAGAAATTATAGATATACAGTAATAAAATAAGTTTATGAGACTCATTCATGCAACAAAAATAAGAAATTTAGAATGAATATATGTTTCTGTGTTTGTGAAAATTAAGGGCCCCATGCATTTTCCCCTTTGATAGATGTGTTGACATCTTTGATGAAACATCTCAGCTCCCCCCATCTAGCTTGTGGCCTCAAGGATATGTTGTTTCTTAATAAGATCCCACTCTTATTTGCAGGTTATGGGATGTGGTTCATCAGCCTTGATCCGTGTTTGATCCTAATCATCTCAGATATTATCCATCTCTATTGATGATCACCTCATTAGCTCATCAACGTCTACAAACTATTCCTACAATCACGATATTAGTTTCGATTGGACATTGATGAAAGAAGATTGTTCATTCAAATGTGCCCTCAAAAACTGAACGTCCTGATCAGCCTTTTAATGATTCTGGATATTGACTACTTTCCTCCACTTCCAACCAACTCTGAGGCTGTGATCTTTCTCTCACACCTTCTTTTCAAGGAAATATCAAATGACCATACGGGGGCTTCTTGCAGCCACTCCTCCAACACTTTGGTCTCCCGACCAAGAAATAATATTTCCCATCTGTTTTATCCAATCTTCTTATGGGTTATCATAAATGAAATTCTTTATCAATTTATGTGACCTTCATTGAACAACCATGTTGTTGTTTTCATCAGAAGTGGTCTCATCCCACACCTCTGGGTCAGTGGGTTCATATTTTGTGAATTTTTCTAAACGTTCAACATTAGGATCTTCCTCTAGTTTCCTATTATATAGGACAGGTTCCTCATAAAGTAGGTTTTTACATGATCCCAAATTGATGATTTATAGTTCCATACTGCCAGTCACCCCACCCGTGCCTACAACTGTCGTGATTTGTTTAGCTTGGGTGTCTAATTCCATGAAAATCGGCATTCACCTAAGGAGTGGAGCACTAGGAGTCCCAACTATCCTCCCAAATATGGCCCAAACCATTTGAATAACTATTCATAAAAAAATAAACACATGTTAGTTGGTCGGGTTCAATGGACTATAGATACAGATTGTGTGATATATAGGACTTACAGTGATCAAATAATTGGGTTTTTCCCTTGAGTTTCTGATGTCAGAATCACTGAACAAGGACCCCTGTCTATGGGTGGTATATCTGAAGACCTCAAAAGGATTATTATTGTTATAATAAATCTATTAGAATCTACTCTCACCATTTTCCCACGTACATATCCCAAATCTTTTTCCACTACCATAAGGTAACATGTTTTTTGTGTATGTTTCTCTGGTACAGAACATATGTGTTTTTAGAAAGAATTCTTGACCTGAATAAGTGCCACACTTTAATGGTTTGGAGTTTACATCAAGTGTCTTAGCAAAATAATCCATCTCATATGTTTCAACGTCAACTTCCTCAAATGGGCTCTTCCTATTAGCCACTTCTCCACAAGAGGACTCCTTTGATTCTTCAGGTAAAAGGAAACATTCTCACATCTCAATAGCAGACAGTTGTGGAGGGGATGTTCGATCGAGCAACACATTCACCTAACCATTAATTATAGAAGTGGTGCCTTGAGAATTCAAAAAATCTTCCAAATACTTGATGCATTTTTCCCCTTCCTCTTATAACACCAAAAAACACACCCTTGGCATGGACTATCTCTGACAGATCCATCCTGATATGGTGAATGCGGTACCACATATCATATGGACTGATAAACTCTCTATTGATGTCGCAAGTGTCCCAATTATTTGAAAAACACCATCTAGAGGCATGTCAATATAGCGTATCCACTTCATAGAAGATTGATTAAATATCTAGAAGATCCCTCTTGGTGGCCTCCCATCATTCCAACTCTACTCTTCTCAAAACACCATGTCCACTAATGCTGCTTGTCTCTTGACCAATTCATGCCTTAGAATTATATTCAATGTCACTACCCTTATCGTACCACCATGATGGGTTCTTTAAATTTTCGTTCCCCAACCATGCGGTTGAGGATACACCCTGCCATTAACACATATTGTTAGTTACTTCAACATCTCCACCAAGTAGGTTGCTTCCCAAGTCTTTGCATACTCTTTAACGATCCCATAAATGGTGGTAGTCAGAGGCAGCTCATTCCATATTTTCCCATCACCCTGACTAAACCTATGAAATATCAATTTCATAATGCATGGATGATCATTATGGTGTACCCCTAGGTAGACTTTTAGGGTCTATCTCTCCATGAACCGGAACTGCCTCACAAAGTGGTGCGAGGTATATCACTTGTAGATGGGATCAGAGTCAACCTGTTCCATAATAAATCTACCATATAAGGATATGCGATTGGAATTATGCTACTCATTTCCTCACCAATCATAGGTGAATACTACCATTGATAACTAAAATGAATGGATGTTGAATTCATTCACCTTCCAGACCCTGTTCAGTGAAGGTGGTGTGGTCAACTTGGTTAGAGAGCTCCCCACATCATTTAGGTTGTCTAGATGGAAGTCATAACCATGAGAATAAATAGGGTTTGAGTATTAATAGATAGTCATGTGTGCTGCTATCCATCCATACAGAATGGGAAGCGGCCCTTATACCCATTGTGGTTTGTTCCCCATTTGGATTTTCCTCAATTCCTTGTACAGGTTGTCCTACACCGGGATCCCAAGCATAACGTGTTTCCCCACCACCCACATGGACTCCATAATTAATGTTCTTGGTAATATGACCATGTTTGTATCTCTGACTATAAAAATATACCATATATAATAACTATGATAAATCCAGCCAACCTAACCACCAATTTCTACTCAGTTTTGACATTATACCCGTATGGCATCCATTGGCTATCCTCCCAGATTGACTAGTATGAATTTTATTTTCTTCACTAGGATCCCATGAAAAAAGTGGGAAGCCTTAATTGTAACTATAGAAGAATAAACTCTCCTTAAACATCATTCTATGGTGGGATGTTTAATAATATTCTAAACCAAAAATTGAAATTTTCGCCCCTCACCGACTATTTGTCATCGCCCATAACCATGTCCATCAACACCTTGGATTTCCATGCCATATGTTATGAATCCTATCATGTGTTCTCCATAGAATGGAACTCAACATACTTCACCACCAAAATGGGAATTCCTGATATCTGATGGAGGTCCCAGAGGATGACACTAACCTCCCTGTGATGGTTAATAACAGAATTTTTCCTTGACGACCACTTGCTCAGCAACTCTAACACCATATGTTTTGTCTTGTAGATATGTATTTGTGGATCCCACATAGCTTCATCTGGGCCTACTCACTTTAGTACTACCCTTAATTCATCATAGGATACACATACCCAATAAGACCATGCACAATCTTATAGGATGTTTCCGAACTGGCGTTGGTCCTAATAATTGGTCCTCTCCTTATCTAGGTACCCTAATCATGCCATAAGATTGGTGTGGTACTGTGGGGCTGATACCTCTAGCTACAATTCTTTACCATTGACATTATTTACATGATTATTATGATAGATGGAGAAGATTTGGTTGTGTTCTTTCCATGTATAGATATTAGAAACCTTGAACCACTGTCATTGACCTGACATGCTTTTTAACGAGTAAGCTGGATCATCCCTAATGGATACCGAGAAGAAAAAACATTCCTCGGACCAAAGCAGTAGAGTGGCAGTCTATTACAAATTGGGTAGTTATTTTCCCCTTTCTGTCCACAGCTCCATTTAGGACTTCTGATCCGAGTGGATTCAAAAAGATACTATGATCCCATCATTGGCCACCATATCTTCCTTATTAGTGGCATCTATATGGAACTCCAAAGAAGCTTCTTGGTTGGCCATTTGGCTTTGGGACCTTGTATGTTTTTCTTTCTGTTTCGTAGAGCATGATCGAGAGCTCGATCACAATGTTCGACTGGAAATTTCATTCATGGACCATGTAGTCACAGAGCCAATGGTCTCACTAGGAAATACATAGCAATAAGGGATCAATGTGAACAAGTTCACAAAGAACGTTTGCAATGTACCAATATAGAAAGATTAGTTTTTACTGCATGTTTGCAGAGTTTGGTGTTTCACGATTCGAGAGGTCAAGTAATGGATAGAAGGGATAGATGCAGACAAAATAAGGGTCCACACATATTATTTATAGGTGATGACCTTCTAGGATTCATGAAACTCTTGGCGGCCACAAGCTTCACAGTGTTCTCAACCTACGTCTCACCTCCCCCTCCATGATTCAGGTTCATGATGTGCCTAAATTTTAGTGACTTTCTGTCAAAATCCAACCCTCTCTTTCTCGACGACTCCCATTTTATGTGGTGAAATTAATTGGCACCAAAATTCTATGACTTGTAATAAATCAGGAAAGGGAATGAAAATAATTGTAAAGGGGTCTGCATCGTGATGCACCTTCACAATGTGCTCCCACTTCACAACCACCACATAGCTACCTAGAAGGTTTCTCCATGGCTACTAAAAAGGATATAACGGGAGCCTCAGCGAGTCTGAGAAACATGACTAGAGCCTCCATGACCACCTAAAAAAATTGATGCATAATTATCGAGTCTGAGGAACTTGAACGGAGTCTCTGCAACTGTCATAATGTTATTGACAGAAGCCTTTGTGAGTAAGAGGAACTTGACCGAATCTTTTGTGACCCCCACAACGGTAGGGATAGAAGCTTTCATGAGTCCAAGAAACATAAAGGATCTGCCTCTGATTGTGAATCACATTTTTCATTCTAGTACTTCCCTAGATCATTTTGATTCTCATTGAATATAAATACTTATCCCAACCCCACATCAAAGGATCGACACCCATACCTTTCATCATTCATGCTCTCGATTCACAAAGCACCCTTTTTACTGTGAACCATAGAGAAAATGAACTATCTAAGGTATTTGAGCATTAAGAACCCACTTTCCCCTTGACCCATTTTACAAATGCTTCACATTGGATATCCCTTCATGAAGCATGTTGGACATCAAGAATAAATGAGACACCTTTGGGTACTTGTAACTTCGTGAAGCACTCAGTCTTTGTGAAGAACCCTCCAAGAAGATATAAGCTCCATGAATCGGTAATGTCACTATGCTTTGTGATGACCCTTCAATCATGAATCCCCTTCACTTTGTGAAACCCCTATCTAAGAGGCCTTCTTCTTCACAAACCCCTCTTCTATGCAGCCCCACAATAAAGTATGTAGTAATTTCATGGTCCCCTGAGTGGTGCTTCATGGGGTGTTTCCCTATGTTATATTTCTTCACATAGGTATGCTAATGGCTATTTATTCTTCGCATATCCAAGCTAACAAGGACGATTCATTGAATCACTCCACTACCCAATTAAACTATGAAATTACTGGTTCCTTCCCATCACCATGTTTTAAAGTGCACTAGTTATGTATGCCATTGGGGTGATTTGGGAATCATCATCATCCGAGATGTACGATGTTAATCTTCCACAAATCCACATCCATGAAACATGATGTAAAACTATGATCATTGCATGTATCACCAACCCAGGATGTGTCGAAGAAGAATTAGTGCTAGAAACCTCTCACTCTCACTATATCTCTCCCATTGTGTTTTGTCTCTATGTGTGTTATGGGAAACCTAGGCATATTACCCGACACCCCATTATAGGGTGATGCTTATACGATGCCCATATCATCCTCATACATATAGAAACCATGCTCTCTCATTGGGGATCCCTCCTGAAGTAAGTCCCAATCTTCCTCTCTGTGGGCTATTAACCATGTGCAACCCCACACATCCCTCGAGTTGTATCTTCTATGAAACGATCATTAGTTCGGTTGTTTACACTTTTTTCTAACATAGAGCATGAATAATGTTATCTTATAGTGAGAATATACTATGAAATCCTCTTTGGGACTCTAAACATTTGTAATACCCAAGCCCCTCTCAACCGAACAATGCAGACATTGATCTCTGCCTTCCAATATGTTTACATAGGAAGCCTCTCTAAGTTCCAAGCCCATTATCCCATTGTCCTGAAATTTTCATGTTGGTCCACTCTTCATCCCTCATGTCTTCAAAATATATTCCCCATCCAGAATTACATGGGTTTTCATCCCTTTTAGGTATGTTTGAATCCACTTTGAGGTTCTATCCCAAAAAATGGTAAACTCTGGTGCTCCCTACTAGGGATGTAACATCCTGATGTGACATATTAGCTATAGGGGACACATAACATAAATATTCCTCCTTGAGGTATTTCAATCCACTCATTTGGGTCATTTTTGTATGGGTACACACCGACTACATATCCCATTTTCCAGAGAAGCAAACCATTTTTAATCCCCCATACTAAATACATACTCCTCCAACAAATAGTTCCCCCTTGTGATGGGATACAAACCATGCATAAGCCCCATGAATGTTTCTAGGTTGTGTTTCTTGGTGTACATTATGATTCTCTGTCACAATTTCTGAACTATGTGGACTTTGATTATTTCTCTTTTTAGCAAGTTATGTTTGATTCCTTAGTGATGTTCAATCCCATTTCACATGTCCCATCCCAGTTTCTCCCTTGATATGTTATGTCTTAGGAAGATCATGCCTTATCCTGTTGGTTCCATTTCCTTAGGACGCCCATCCATGCATCCATTCTCTTGAGACGCCTCCTAATCTGACTCATCTCCCCAATTCTAGCACTACGTGGGATTTGATTCCCTACCACCTGGATATGTAGGAATACCCTTTGAGGTTTAAGCATAGTACTATCACCTTAACACCATTTCTCGGTTCCGTCCCCATTCATTTCAAACATTGACATTTCATCCATATTCATCATAATTTTATCCAAGAATCCAAATCTTGGAAACATCATTCCAATGTTATGTAAATATAACCATGTGTAAGACCCATTAATATCTTTGATATTGGTAGCACCCGTGAAGAAAACCATATGTTAGATCCATTCATATCGCTTCTCTGAGTATCACCTGGGTTTCTAACCATGTGTAACCCCATTCATATCAATGCTCTAGGCAGCACCGAGGCAGGTAACCATAACTAATCCCCAAGCCCCTCTACATTAAACTATTTGGGATTTTATCCCTTCCTTTTAAACACAGTACATAGAAAACCTCTTCATGGTTAAATCCCAGCCAATGATAACCCTTGGTGTCCCCTTTCCATGGAACCATCCTCCATTATAATCTTCCCTTTATGGGGTCCAAATCAGTCTTCATGGTGTGAAACCTTCCCATTTTTTGGGAACTGCCATCCTGGGTCCATACTTATTGGGGTTTCTAACCCATGAATCTAGTAAACCATACACGTATTCCACCTAGGGAAGTACCTATCTGATCAACTCCCATTATTGTTATGATTTGTCCGATCCTTCTCTTCTAGACATTAAACTCATGGAAAACTCCATGTTAATCTTCATAACCCATTAAATACTAATAGAAATACATCTATTATAAAATTTCCCACATTCATTATTGGATTATTCAAGAATCATCGCATTTGAGAAGCCATATACTAATATAAAATACATTTTTATAAGTTTTTTAACTTCTAGACATGCCATGGATTCCCAACATGACTACTTCCCTAACCAAAGGTTGATTCCCTAATATGACCCATTAGACTGTCCTAGAAGAAGTAGAATAATTAACTGGTATCCATGATAAGAGGGAACCCAGAATAGTTTCTTGAAGAACATCTTAATCTATAAGGGATATCTAGACATGGCGACGAGTTCTGAAGAGGTTTCCACAAATGGTGAAACAAACATCCGATCATATCTTTGCGATCAAGGAGAAAACATCCCTCAATAGGTGATGGATAGATAACATCTTGGGAAAACCAGAATTTGGGGAAACAACGCAACCATATTAGAGAATTACAATACAAGGTACAACGAGGCGTACCCCAATGGATAAGTGTTGGCGACAAATATATATTTATAACTTTATATTAAATTGACAATATAATAAAAATAATATATATATATATATATGAATAATTTGCAACATATCTTAATGGGTAAAGACCATAAATATTATTATATTTATTTATTTTTATATATTTTATCAAAACAAGTTACATAACCATATAACACATGTTACATCATCATAAAAGTTTCTTCAATAGAAATGTGTTGCCATTAGGAAAATCAAATCTCCTAAAAAACTATTTATTGATAGAGCATAAATAATGAAATAATATGTATATAATTACTGTATTGTGTTTCTTAATATTTATATTTTTTAATGATATTTTCATAAAAAACATCTCTTAATAATTTTTAATACTTTGATATATTTTAAAACATACTACATAAAAATGGGAAACACAAAAAAATTTCAATGAACATTATAAATTACAAAATTTTCTTTAGATCACCAATAAGAATAAATATTGAATCTATAAAAGTATAATAATTGTAAACCAACATTTCTGTAATATTAATTTCACATAATTATGATATCAAGAATGATATAATATTTTTATTAATATTTCATCAAAAAATTAAATTTTTCTTTCAATATTTATTTTTCATTCATTTTTTGGATCCCAGAGCTCTATTTCACTGTAAATATTTTCCTTGGAAAATATTTTTCAAAAATATATTATTCTATAATAGAACAACATTGTACCTAATCTATAATAACACATATTTTTATTTATGAGATTTTATGAAGTAAAATTCAATATAATATATAATATGATATTATTATATCATATCTAATTTATATATATAGGAATAAGGTAATAATAATATTTAAAATATGAAAATATGAAAATGTTAATAAATATTTTGGTAATTAATTAATACATTTATCTAATTTAAATTTTATTAAAAATTATCTATAATTAAATTTATAAATTACATTATACACTATAAAAAAATAAAACATTTCAAAGAACTATAAATTATATTATTAATCTAGGAAAAAACGTTTTGGACATTTATCATATTATTAATATATTATATTGGGTTCAATAACCATAATTTTTATATTAAAATTTTTATGCTGATATTTTTTATGAATTCCCTATCATCAATGTAGAAAATATTTAAATACTATTCAGATGAAACTGATATGTTATATTAACAAGTTTATTTTTGTATCCATGAAATGTTTTATATAGGTAATATTAATAAAATATAAGAGGTATCATATAACCTCAAATAAATAATAATGTAATCAAATTATCTTACAAATATACCTAATGAGTACATTAAATGTATCAATTTTATAACATATAGTCATTCCTAGAATTTATGCTTCTAATGGGTTCTTTATTCATAATTGACTAATTTCCCATCCATAGAAACACCACCTTTAGGGTCAGTCCCCAAAACCTTCAATTTGGATCTTGAGAAAAAACATCCAACATCCGACTCATTGTTTCTCATCATATAGAATGGATTGGGTAAATAACTAAAAAAAACATTCATCTATAATTAATAATGATTTGATGAAATATATTTAACATTGATATCATGATAAAGTTTATTTCCAAATTAATTATGTGTAGTTACACAATTCATTTCATTTCAGTTATCTGTCCAATCATATTTTGAAAATTGTAAGAAACTAAACTAACATCCCTTATATTACAATGAAATTTTTTTTTGACTTCATAAATTTCATTCATTTCATCTTTTTAATGAATCCTTCTTAGGATTACTATTATTTCATAAGCATCATTTTTCTCATTATTCTTCAAAAAATATTGGTTATATTAAAATAAATAAATTTGTTGAGATATCAATAGACACCTTATTATACATAATATAATAATATTTATTCAATTATTTGGGTTTTAATTTATGGTTACTTTTAACAAAGTTATTTCTTTGATACAAAAAAACATCAACTAATTTTTTTGAATGATTCTAAAATCTTATTTTTAAATCCATAAAATTAATATAATTTAGTATTTCTTTTCAAAATTGATGTTAAAATAGTATTTAATATAGAATTAATATATATTTTAATAAACTTTTTAGGAAATTATGATATGATTATCATATTCTACTAGTATTGAATATATATTTTTACTGCATATAATTAAAATAAAATGACTACCCATTAAGATATTTCTAATAAATAATTTATATATAATTTTTCTTAAGCTATATATTTATTGTTTCTTATAATAAAAATCATCAAATATATAACATCATTTAAATTTTATCAAATAATAATTTAGAAATGTCATGTCAAAAATAATTTCTTAGATGCCTCTATTGAATAATAAAATATTTTAAACAACCATTCCTAGAAACCCAAATTGTACGACCCAACATATGGCACTATAATAGATGAAATTTGACCCTAACATACTAATTTTTGATAACTAGTGAATAATAATAACAATAATAATAGTTAATTATTTCCACAAATAAAGACAAAAAACAACACATATGATAAAAAATTTTGAAAATATCATTCAATTGAAAACAATGAACAATAAAAGGAATTATAAGAATATATTCTAGAAATAAAAATAAAAAATTACGTTTTTTATTAATAAAATCCAAATATATGAAAAATAATCACTATTAAATTTATTTACAAAATGTATTGATTGACCTCGAACACTCCTTTAATAAAGAATTATTTTTTATTAATACCTACATCATATGAATAATTTATATACTTGTTCGTAAATGTGCACAACTATGCCTTATTGGAAAAATCTGTAGTATTCCTCATACTGACATGCAGAAATTATTCATGCATGATCAATCCATCATTTGTAAAACAAATGTAGGATAAATAATTTTCATTAAAATTTATTTTCCCAAGAAAATACATATAATTTATTTTTAAAATATAAATAATTAAACCATTTAAAAATATTTATATAATCATTGAAAATAATAAAAATTGGCCCATTACATATTCAATATAGTTCAATAGAAACATTTATTTAAAAAAATTAAAAATCTCACATTATTCTAAAAAATATATTATTCAATATTCTATTGATTTTTAGTAGAATGAAAAATGAAAGTTACTACCATATTATAAGGGAAACTAGAAATAAGAAAAAAATAAAATTTTGTTTCAATCAATAATGAACTTACATTAACAAAAACGATTCACATTAGGTAGTTCAACCCCAACAATTGTTGTCTCAAGACAAACCAAATTGTTCTTTTAAACCATGTACCACAGTTCTTCCCATCAATATAAAATATTTCATTCAAACTATATAACATTAGTTCTAATTATATAAACTAATTTTTAATTACATTTTATAATATAATGATATTTGTAAGATTTTTGTTTTCATATAAATGTCTGATATACACAAAAATGTTATATAATCTATAAAATATAAAAAACACAATATTATAATGAATAAAAAAATTATATACATAAATATTATTATAAAATGACAATGTTTTTGATATTTTCATTAACTAAAATATATTTTCTAATGTCTTTCAAGATTATCAAAACACTAATGATTAGTTACATTAAATTAAAAAAGTCATGATTATTTGTATAAAATATTCGATACACCAATTTTTTAATTTTTTTAATCAAGAATATTTATATACATAAATACAGTGTAATCACTATAGTTAAATAAAAAAGACATATATCTACATAATATTACTCTCGAATTAAAATTATATATCTATATGTCATAATAATTTTATAATTAATCCCAAATAAATTAATTTCTAATAAATGAATGAATAAATTAAACATATATATGATTTAAAATATTATGTAACTTTTTAAACCCAAATAGAAAATAAGAGGGATGAGAGTGATCAAATATTGAAAAGTTTTAGAGAAGGATGTTGGAATAGGTTAATTATAATATACTAGGATTTATTTGATCAACCTCAATGAGATATTATATATATGATTTTATATGCACGTAAAAAAATTTCACATAAATCTAATGTTTATTATACCACTACTATTTATTTGAGCTCATAAAATAGGGAATTATATTGATGTATAACCCATTCATTTATGAATCCCCCCATTTACTATATATCCACAAAAAATATTTTCTTTTAATAATTTTTTTTGATTTGCTTTGTTTTGTTTCCTTCTCTTCATATATTGTATATTATCCCTACTTTGATTCATGGATGATTAACATTATATTTTTATTTTATACACCTCTCTATTTTAGTCATATTTTTTCCTCAGTATTACCTTCCCCGATCATCTTATAATATTGTCAACCATTAAATGGGGGTGATTCTGTAGTATTCATATCTATGGAAGTCCCTAACATTAGAATTGATATCAATTAGGTTGTTCCAGATCCCTTCATCAGTGATTCATTTGGTATATATGGTATGCCCCCAAGAATAATATATTTTTGAATCTTCTTGTTATTGTTATAGTTTAATATTTCATATTCTCATGTTGTTATTCAGGGGTTCAAATGCTTGAAAAGTGCTTTGTGGTAAAACTTAATGAGGTGTTTTCTGAAAAGTTTTTCATCATTGATGCATGGAAATAAACTCCAATTCATCTATACCTTGTTTCCCATTGGTAATGTGTGGAGATGAATTTTTTATATCATTATATGGATGGTTTCATCACCATTCTTCTATAATAGGATATAATTGAATCATTTTTTATGTATTCTAATGGTTTTTGATATGTCTTCTATTACAAATGATTTCATTTTTTTACTAGTGTGTTGATGTTGAAGCTCTCATAGTTCTCTTTTTATTTTATTTCTTGTCAAAAAAAATTTAGAACATGGAATCTATAGAATTTCATAACTCATTAATGTTGTTTCTATTATTATTATTTTATTTATCTAACGTTGCGGGTGAAAATTTTTACTTTTGGTGATTGATGATGTTTTTTGGTGCTCATTAGTGAAGACCTTTCTTATAGTGGAATGAACTTTGTTACTATTTTTATACATATTAGAGTCCTTTATTTCAAGATATGAGTATTTATCATGGGGGTTATTAGATATTAATTACACTATGGTGATTGTAATGTGGTTGGTAACATCAACCTGGCTTTTGGAACTCCCTGACTTGACAATAAACTCATCAGTTCAATTTTTATTGTATTTATTTTATATTGTTAAGTTTTTAATAGAATATTTATTGGTTTTGGTGTTATATTCCCAAATTACTAGATAAAATCTTTATTCTAAAAAATTAAATTAATAGTATTATAGGTAATTTAATCTAGAATAGTTAATATAGGTTTAATTATTATTCAAAAATATAACTTGATTTTTAAAATTAAATCTTCAATTTTTCTACAATGGTGTTGCGTTCACAAATATTTTTCATAAGTCTTTTTCTTAACCATGTGAATAATTCCCTCTCTAAAATCCTATTATGAATGGTTATAACACAAACAAAACTAATAATAAACCATGTAATAAAAAATATAATTCTATAAAACTAGGCATGTAATTTTATTCCACATAGTTATTTAATTATCCACATATCCATTCGTCTACAGAACAAAAAAATAAGGCATCATTTTTAACACCAAAATAACCAAACCAATATGAAGTGAAAAAAATAATAAATCAATGTATCAAAATTATCACCACTAGAGGATATTTTACCCCAATAATGTCATCAGTATCCATCATTAATGGTGTTCTATAATCATTTGTACCACATTAATAACCCCCTACTCCATTTACAAACTCTCTAATACTTCTAGAGAACTCATTTTAATAGAAAACATCATCCCAGAAGATTGTATATCTCTAATTAATAATCATAATCATCTATTCAGTATAGGGAAAATAATGTTCTAAATGATAAATTTCCAATGAAATTAAATGATATTGTATTACTTATGAACCTCTCATTTGTGATGTATGGAAGGAAACATGAATATAAAGAAAAATTTATACAAATTTTGGAACACATAAAACTTCTCTAACAATCCCAACAACATTTAATGACACTATTTAATGAATAAATAGAATCCACAATATCCCATGTTGTTATTGTCCTGATTAACAAGACACTCGCCAGAATACCTAATCTCACCTCATGAACACCAATGAAATTCAATAATGATTCATGTATGAATTATAAAATTTTTATTATATTAAAATAGATTTCATGATTTATTTAATGAAATTATAGGTAATCTACACAACATTAATCACTAAAATATATTTCTATCCTTTCATGACCATAATAAATAAAAATAATCTCATCCCATACTATATTTCATTTAATGGTGCCATCTAAATTGACTGATGATATATAACCTTATAAATAAATCATTATAATTAAAAATGATCCTCCAAATATCTATTACTATTTATGAGAAATTTTTGGATCATATCCACCCATTGTTTTATAATTAATTCTATTTAATTGTTTAGATAATGGTCAAATTTCATACTAAATTTGTGCTACAAAACAATATCCTTCTAATGTCCCATATAGATACCTGATGTGAATCAAGTATAATTATCTGATATAATGGATGTAGTGATTATATAAATCATGATTACATTTTATATAATTACACATGATCCACATTTTTTAACCTAAATCAAATGGGAAGAAAATTTGAAATATTAATGAGTTTATACACCATCACCTAGAATGTGTTTTTCTTATGCAGTTATTATGGTTAACCGATTAAAACATTCAACATGATATTATCTAATTTAATTTCAAAATAGTTATAAGTTTCAATGACCATATTGGTTACTGATTCACCATGATAACCTTTTGATTATTGAAATACAAGGAAAAAGAAAATACTATCTCATTCACCATCTCTACCCACAAAAACTTAAATATACCATTTTGGTATATAATGAAATATTATATATGAATTTTTCACCTAAAGTGATAAGTAACCCATATATGATGTTCAATAAAACCTAAGGGAACCATCATTAAATCAATTAAACTATGTGAAGTACCTAATTTGTTTGTCGGATATATGAAATTCGTCGTTACACTTATAGGTTTCTCTAGAATATAAAACTAAAAAACAAATAAATTTCCCTCTATTATACATAAAAATATCTATCACATGAATAATTAATAAATAATTCAAGATAAAAACTAATATAATGTTATACAATGAAAAATTAACTTATATAGTGTGATACCAAATTAGGTTAATAAAAAATAAATTCACATAAAAAATTAAAATTTATTTAAAACATTCATCATTTTCTTTCTATAAAACATCATAATCATCATAAAATAAGAAGTCACCCATGGGTATATGTTAAGGAAATGTTGTTATTAAAACCTTATAATGGGAGAAATAATAGTAAATAAATGGATATGTGAATCAATGTGAGTGTATAAATGATCATAATAGTCATGAAACATCATGAGTATAAGAGAAAACCCAAATGTACACAACATGGAATGTGGCACATTCATAATATTAAAACATCGTCTATATAACTCAAGGATTCTGACCAAGACATCACAAAATTATTGGGATACACTCCCATCCTTTAGATAACCATTATTGTTTATATGTATATTATATATTTTTAGATTAATATTTGTCAAATTACAAAAGCACATACTTGATAATAAGAAATGTATAGTTACTACTGAAACATGAATACGTAAACTACTATTCCCTAGCTGATCTACATCATATGCATCTATTTTCTTCATAAAAAACCCTTCTAATACAAATCATATATAATAAATTTCTTTAACTCATGGGGAATGTAAACCTATGAATGGGTGAGCTCATATGCTCAGTAATGGTAGACATGGGAGATATCAATATAACATGGGAATATTGGAACAAGAACATGAAAATAACATATAAATACCAATCATTATATATCATAAATAATTAATATTGTTCATGGAATAAAAAATCGAATTTCAAAACACATGAATCATAATGCAATCCAATAATGTGAGCAATGAGAGCATAAAATTGGCATAAGAAATGGATTTTTGGAGTATACATAACCATTAAAATAATCTATAAATGATACAAACTATGACATGCATAGCATGATATTATGGTTCAAACCACCCATGTAACTACTTCAAAAATTGGATAACCTACCATGTACCCTTTTAGGAATTGGGATAACCTGAAATTTACATTCCTTTTGGCTAGGGATAACCACTCATGATCCATATTTTGGGCTTGGGATAACCAAATGTGTACCCTTTAAGATCATAAATTATTAATCACTACCAAATTTTTTTTATATATGTATTACTCATATCATGAGTAAAACATTTCATACATGTGCCACAAGATCATAACTAATTCATCATATCATAACCCATTAAAATAATTTTTTTCAATAATATTACCATCACATCCACAAAGAATGACCACTAGAATAATAATAATGATATATAAGAATTTTATCATTGCATACAGAATGGAAAATTAAAAAATTGCATAAACATATTCTCATCATATATATAAACCATTCAGTTTCACAGAAATAATGGTATCCCTGGATTAAATCCCCAATAATTTATAAGTAACATCGAACTATTTCACCTTAAAAGGAAAATGATTCGGAAAGAAAAATCACTTATAACATTAATTGAAGAAGATAAAATTTAATTACAAATTTTTTTTTAAAACTCAATGTTAAAAAAATATTACCAAATTGTATTATTGAATATAATCTTAATAATTATAATTTAGTATTTAAAAATCATTCGAAAGACTTTTTAAAGAAAGTATCCTTTACCCTGGGATAAGAAATTTTTTTAAACATAAAACATTTTGAAAATATATTTTATATAAAATAAATTAAGAAATAAATTATTTAATATAAAATAAATATAATGGTCTTGACAGTGGGAAATCTTGTTTGTGCAATACAAGTTAAAAAAATGATTCCTCTAATATATTCAGTAAAAACCAAGCGAAGACTGTTTTGAAAAAGACATGAAAATTCCTTAAAAAATATGTTTTACAGCACAAAACATGTGTAATAATATATTTAATAAATAATTTTAGGAATTCAAAAAAATAAAAAAACTAGAAAATATTGTTCTTGAAGAACAATGTTTTCTGAACAAAAATGGAAATAAATATTATTATTCGTAAAAACATCATCTCTAAATTATGAGAACATAAGTAACATAAAATGATGGAAAGCCATTTAGTATTAATAGATAATGAAATTTAATTAAATTACTCTATTTATTGAGAGATTTATAGTTATATTTCATCATTGGAAGAAAAATCATTAATAATTCCTATAAATATTATATTTTAATAAAACTCTTACAATTTTGGTAGGTTTGAATCATAATAAACATGAAATAAAATCATAAAATAATATCTCTAAAATAAGTACATTCACGATAAAATATTTCAATGTTTCAGTATATATCCATCAAATAAAAACTAACGCGCATCACATTTCTTATGTCTCTAAGAAGACAATTTGAGATTAAAATCCATTACTACTTTGGTAAATTTAGAATCGTAAACCCCATGAAATATTTATCATAAAAGGTATTTTTAAAACTCCATAATGGTAATTATAATTAATATAAAATTCCATAATTGGAAGTATAAACACAAAATACAAGAAATATGTGGTGAACATGTCCTGTGTCTCACAAAATGAGAAAAGTGAGATGAATATCCCTTACCATAAGTGTCAAATTCCATCATAAAAATCCAAACCTACTTTATAATAAATATATGTTTATAAAAAATATTTTAAATAAAATTATATATATATATAATACTAATTATTATTGACATATGACCCTTATTACCAGTTTATTAACAATTCTATGTTAATGACACATTTCGGGCAATAACTGCAAACTTTTTCCATCATTGTATATTTATTTTCAAAAATAATATTAATTTTGTAAATAAAAAATCAAAAGACTTCTAAATGTTATTTAAATATAAAAAAATTTTGAGTATAAAATTATTTTTAATGATCCATAGAAGGTATATAATTAAAATGAAATAAACTATTCCCGGACACTGTTGGATGTAAGTAAGAAAGAACATTTATTCCATTTTCATGAATGAAAGAAAGAATTAATGTAAAATAAAATATTACCGTTAAAGAATATTTTTTATGCCATATATATGTTATATTTTTAGTAAACCCAACCCTATCACCTTCCATTTAAAGCATGAATGAATCACATCTCTTCCTAAGGAGATAGTCTATTTACACACGAACAATGTTATCAGATTCTCACACAATTGAATGTGTGAATAAAGAAGTAATTTAAAAATTATAGAAAAATAATAATATTTTCAAAATTATATATAAATAATATATCCATAATTATATCAATATTTGATAGGTGGTGATGGAAAACAAATAACATCGGATCATGAGGCACTTGTTCATCGTACAAGAAAATGATGGTTTTACAACAAATTTGATGGATGTGGTGAATTATTTTGTCCATTATATTAAAATAATAAAATCATATAATATTTAAGATAATAAATTTATTATATCTTAGTGGTTTAACAATAATTAAATGATTTTTAGGATGAAATAAAATCAAACACTCGATTATCAATGTTACCTCTTCCATATCCAACATCTTTTGGTTCTCACCAAAAGGATTCAAATGTTTAATATCTCACAAAAATAAGGAATCTTTGATAAGAGGAGGGAATTTATGAAATTATATTTTCTTATATTTTTAAAAAAAAATTGTTTTAGAAGTGTGAATATGATAGTATAATAGGTTACTTTTTATAAGTGTGGTGAGGGGCACACTTGTAATGTCTAAAAAGAAAAATATATACCCACATTGATCACATGCCAAAATGATACAAAAGGGGAAACTATTGAACCAATAATATAAAATTTAATCATATTACTATAAAAATTATGTTTTATATGTTATTTTTCATTTAAATCCTTTTAGTTTTAGTTTAATCCATCGGTAAACCCAGGTTTTCATTAATTGCAATAAACATTTTTTATAATTTTTAAAATTCATTATCGTAAAAAATAAATATGAAATTATTAGATAATATAACATATTATAATTATAATTTCTGAAAAAATATTCCAAATTCCATTAATATAATTTAAAAATATTAATTTAAAATATCTCCTACCGGGGTGATAAGAAACGATTTTATCAAAGAGAAAATGTTCAAACAATTTAAATGTTTTTATTTCAAAATTCCAAATTAAAATTATTACAACGTCCTAAAAAAGATTTATATATATATATATATATTATAATTGATTTTAATTTTTATTTTTTTTTAAAATAATTCAACGTTTTTAAAATCATTAAAGGAAATGGAAATTCATAATAAAAACTAGTATTTTCACGATTCATTGAAAAAAATTAACTTCATTGATAAATTATAAAAAATAAACATATGATTAATTTGATGTTATTATTTGAAAAATATTTTTAAGCATTAAAATTAATTTTCAAAGAGTTTACAAAATAATTTAATTATAAGTGTCAAAAAAGCAATAAAATCACTTTTTAGAAAGATTCAATTTTTAATCATAAAATTATATATTTTCATATATATTTTATAAAGTTAGATGATTTTTAAATATATTACAAAATATATAATTAAATAATATAATTAAAATAATTCACAAAAAGTTAATTTTTTTTAATTTATTGAGGAATTACTTTTTTATGTTCATAAATAAATGTTTTCTGGAAACATATTTCCTCTATTTTAAAATATTTTTTATCTACATTTTTAATTAATTATACATCAATGAAAAAAATTTATTTACATTTAAGAAGAATATATTTTAGAAAATTTTAAACCAAATTTATCCCTAACATTATGACATATAAGTCATAATTATCATATTAAATAATAATATTTTAATTGTATGTCACATTTTGTTTAAACTCAGGGTTCTGTATAACATGAGATACACTATGTATTTGTTGTAATTAGATATAAACTGAATGTTTCATATAATGAAAATTACAAAATGATTAAATGTTTAGGAAAAAAATCACAAACATTCAAAAGGTTTCACTTCCGAAGCCTCATTCAAAGTTTCTATCCTGATAAAAATTTACCCAATGAATTTTATGGATGTATCATTCCAATCCCACATATGAAATCATAATAAATTATATATTTATTTTTATATAGAGAAAAGCAAGTGTAA
Source organism: Viscum album (assembly GCA_963277665.1). Lineage (NCBI taxonomy): Eukaryota > Viridiplantae > Streptophyta > Magnoliopsida > Santalales > Viscaceae > Viscum > Viscum album. The sequence continues at coordinate 538,019,402 of OY728130.1, read as the reverse complement.
AATGACCACACATTAATCAATAGCCTAAAATGGAAATACCATGATGAAAAATAAATTACTTTAATAAAAATATCATGTATCATATCATATTATAGATTAATTAGTAAAAGGTATAAACATTGACAAAGAAATATGAATGTATTGGGATATGAATAATGGTATTCCATTATCATATAGAAAATTGATTTTACCAAAAAAATTGAATTATAATGATATAGTTAGTGGAAATGAAGGTAATAATTTTTAAAATATCATCTCAAAAGTATTGTAAATTTTTTTGGTAAAACATTACAGTTAAATAAAGGTAAGGAATTTTAAATAAAGAAATAATATCATTAATAAAAGGAGATTATAGCTAAAATAAAAATTATTAATAATTTATTCAACAGAAGGAATTGAATTCGTGGCTGAGAGAGACATTTAAAAAACATTTGGTGGAAATTTTACAAACACTTTTTTTGTTTAAAAATTTGATTTTAAAAATTAATCAATTTATATAAATAAAGTAAAAATTACATTGATATATCCAAATACTAAAATTTTTAAAAACAAAGATTAATAATAAATAATATATTACCTAAATCTCATATAGAGGTATTTTTATATAATATGCTATTATTATTTATTCTTTTTATTCATTTGGGAAGAACATTAATTATAATCAAATTTTTAACATTTATTTAGAATTAATTCCAATTTAATTCACAAAATTCTATAATTTATTTAATTAAAAAAATTATTATTATTTATTTATTTATAAAATTTATAATACCATGTTTCTTAAAATAATTCCATGGTTGTTTCGAGACTAAGATATTGATTGGAGTGGTTTAACAATCACTTCACCTTTATAGATATTATGAAACATGGGTAAAAATTTATATATTTTATATATGTTACACTAACTAGAAATAAAGATCGTGATAATTAATGAAACATTATCATCCAAATTGGTGGTTTAATTGAACATGTAGGATGTTACATATTTTACAGAGAAGTAATATATATATATATTTATATATTATAACCAGAATAATTTTCTAGTAGTATAATAACATTATTTTTTATGTTGAAATATTGATTAAATATATTTGGATATATTTTTTAAAAACTATGAAGGAATAAAATTGTCCAAAGAGAAATAGAATAATAATATTCATAACTATTTTTTCTATAAGCCTCTATTTCTATGTGATTAATGCATTGGGATCAAGGAGAGTTTTTACACTCATACAACCCAAAAAATAATAATTCTTTTTACAGGGAATATTTGAATAATGTATCCTAAATGAGATTTTCTAAAATCTATTATCAAATATCATTTGGAATAGGTACACATATGTGGAGGAGTTGTTTGAGATAAAAATTAATATAAAAGAATTTAATGTTGAATACATGAAATTACAAACTCTTATATGATATGGAAATATTTTTATTTAGATATATATATAGTTTTTATTTTTAAAACCACAGAAAGTAGAAATTAATATTTTCAAATAATATTAACAATCAAAAAAAATAAAGGAAACAAAACTAGTTTTTAATATTGAAAAATAATGTTTTTACATTATATGAAAAATTAATTAATGTTTCCAAATAGATTTAATCATTTTTCTATATTATTAAATATATTTTGATTCCTGAAAGATATTTTTTAAATAATTTTTAATTTGTATCTCCTAAATATGACATAATACATACCATATACAAAAAATGTAATTTTATTATTCTCCCAGAAATTAATGTTCACCCAAATAATACCTAAAAATTGTTCAGAATTAATTATGAGGTTATAATGTAAAATTTAAAATACAATTTATCAAAATAAATTTTAAATCTTTGTTAATTAAATATATTAATAGGATATATAATGCAATGGTAAAATAAATAATGATAAAACCATTTAATAATTAAAATAATTTTTTTGAGTTATATAAATTAAATTATTATATTTCTTTTATTAAGTTATTTATTATATTATTTTCGTATTCATATATTGGTAATTTTTATTCAATTAACATGTTAATTAAACAGTTACCCATTTTTGTGAGTATACTATTACAATGGCCAAGTTAATATTTTAATTACTATAATTATAATGGATTACTTATCCATTTATATGGATATATTTCCTCTTTCTAATCTATTTATATACCTTAAAATATAATTTTTGTGCTTCACATTATTTTATATAAATATTATCTATATTTTTTTACATAATTCTATCATTATATATAAATATTTTCAATCTTATTTTTATTGTGTTTACAGTAAGGGAACTTATAAGAGACCTTGTCACCTCATATTTCTAAGATCTCATCATTATATGTACATGTGTTTTTTAATCCAACTACACTTTATTTATGTTTATAAAATTTATTAATCCATAATTTTTAATTTAATATTTTGAGGACAAAAAAATTTCAATTTACTACATAGCGTATGTGATTCATTGGTAATATAATATCTACCACGTGTCATCAATGTATAACACATGTAAAAGATAATTAAGTTGTTTTCATATTTGGAAAATAATTTTCATTATATATATCACATTTATAAAAAATATCCCCGGAAGTTTTAATTCTTATACTTAGTTTGGAATAAATGGGGTTCTTTAGTTTATTGACATCTTCATATTTCTATGTTATTAAACATTTCATTTAGTTTTTATAATACATCATGATATTATGAGGTATCATATTTCATAGGAATATTTAAATATTATGTAATATCATAAATAGATTCTCATAATGTTTTTGTCTTATGATCAAAATATACAACATATTGATTTTATAAATTTTTTAGATCCAGTTTTTTAAATCATTGGTAGAGAATCATAAAATATATTATGCACTTGGATCGTTTTTGGGGGATGTAATAGTCAATATAGAATATCTCATACATGATCTGTAATCCTAAATGGATATAATTATCTATGGATTAGCATTCTCATATTTATAAACATAAAACACTAATTCTATATTATTGTCACAGGGAATACATTATCCATAAATTAAATCTACAAATCTAATCAATGATTTTAAAATAATTCTTCTATTGAATTTATAAAAAATAAATTTATCAATTGTTGGATTATATACCCTTATTAAATTATTATGAAAATTCTGGTCCCATTAAACAATTATCATTATTTTCATAAAAAAAATTGAATTCATGAATATCTTCAAATATATCCATCTATTTTGCCTCATCTGTATACTTGAGTGAAAAATAATGTTATACGAGGTTATTTATTATTCTATAGATTGATATATACTATCGTTGATGTCCCTAAATAATGATTCGATATTTTTTTGGATATTATAAATTGTTAAATAAGAGTAAAAATCCTTCTAGTAATGAATTTTTATACATAATCTTATTGAAATGATCAATACATGTAGAAGGCACATCCCAAAACATGAAAAGAACATTGGAACTCCTTCAGATAATTTTCTTCTAAATTCCAAATCAACTCTTATTATATATATATATATTGTTAATTGAGTAATAAAACTTCATAAATGGTGATAATTGTTGCATTATGTGTAGGACAACCCACTTTTACACACATAATGTTTTTTATTTAAAATATATTTAGAAAATCCAAAACAATTATGTAAACACTATCCAATTTAAATGTTCATATTACTAATTTTTTAATCATAATGATAGTTTACAGATTTTTTTCGTCAAATTTTATGATACCGACCAACTTTTGGTTTATTTAACAATAATCTTCACCTAGGTTTCCTATAAAATTTCTATATAGATATTGATAAGACAAGGGACATACTATGTGTAACACCAACATTTTATGTGGGTTTATAATGTATGATTTGGAATTAAATAAATGATTTTTTTGAACTATATGATGGTTGAAACATCGTTTTGGATTGTGATAAAGAATTTCATAAGCCTAATATGGATTTTATATTTTTTATCCAAAACTCTAATGTCTATATCCATTGTGTTAGGTGAGGTATCCTTTGTGAGATTTGATATAAAATTGAAAGGGGTCGACGATCAGATTATATGTGAAGCAACATGAAAAGAATTTTGGGATAAATCCTAGACAGAATACCATTATATTTTTTGATGCCTCCATGATGGGAAATATGAAAATTATAAATAACACTTTATATAAGAGTATTTTCTACTTTTGGTAATCATGAACAAATTGTCCAGAGACGGCCCATGATGGGGGGAATGGTGACGGTGCATCTTTCCACGAAAAAAAATCTAAATCAGATGCATTGTTCACCAAATATTTACTAATCCAAATGATAAAAGACTATAGAGTAGATTTCTATTATTAAATACTATTTTTACATAAAATTTACCCTTACTGATCAATTGAAACTATGTTATGATTCAATTTGTCTCTAGATTATCTAGGGGACATCATTTATAACATTGTCCAACCTTCATATAATATATAACATCTAACTTGTATGAAAGAACCATGCCTATCATTGGGTTGATCTAAGGCCTTAGTTTATAAATAATTTCTACTTCGTCTAGGTTTGAATGACTGGGTGGGGAACACTAGTGAGACATTGTTTCCATGAAAAATTTCTTAACACCTCATTTATGATAATCTAATGATCCTATCATGTTTTACACATTTTTATATATTTTATAGAATAGTGATTCCCCACTTTTTTATCAATAACCTTACTTTTGGATCATTGGAATTTTATGATGTCTCAATTTTGTTTCTCTTCGTGACACTTATTTTGTTGAACTATTACCTTCAATCCTAGATATTTCTATCTATAATATTCATTTTTTAACGCTTATGTTACTTTAGAGATGGTTTGTAGGACCTTCAGTGCCATATTTGTTTGGGTGACTACATTCTTGTCAATCGTCTTCCTTAACATATATAATCCAGATGTAGGAATATCACCAACACATAGGACCTTGAATACGATTTATTCAAATTTTGATCGTGTATTCTTGAAGACCTGGATTGATATATATTACATTTAATTATATAAGTGGACCCTGGAATACCATCCATGATATGTTCCTTTAATGTGTGTATCTTATTTAGACCATGATTTGTTGTGAATTCATATAGGTGTGTGTGTGTGTGTTTGTTAAGTATCGAGAAAATTTCTTGATGTGACATTCCATTATATAATATGATATGTATTATTATTCTATTTCATGGACTTTAGAACATTTCTTCATGTATCATGATGAATAGGTTTTTCAGTTTTTTAGTTAGAAGGCTCTTTAAATTAAAACATGTCGTGGTGTTGTGTATCAAATTCTCACAACACCATACAAGATTTTTCCTCATAGGTAAATTGCCAACATCCAAACACATCATACACAACAAGTTTCACATACTATCATATGGGGATTACAAGCACTGACATGGTGGGGAGTTCGATATTCTTATTAATAAAATTTATTTTGTTTGAGTGTTTGATAATAAAAAAGGTGTAATTTGGTATATGACTAACATGAATAGGGTACCAACATAAACCAGGACATGAGGAAAGTCATGTGTCATGTGTTGACAGATATTGACATCCTTTAAAACTATGTTCCAAAGTATGTGAGGCCAATGTTCATGGACTCATTGTTAGCACATAATGACACATGCTATTTGTGAATACATATTTAATTATAAATTTAGTTATAATAATGATATATATAGAAATATATTTATAATCCAATTGTGTTATGAATTTATTAGTGGTTTCCATCATGGTTTATACTAACACCCTGAACAACCACCACAATTAATGAGAAAATTTCATGATTAAGGACAGTGTGAATGGTAAATACCCATTGACAGTGAGCTAAGGGAGCAGTCATGGTGTTCATAAGAGGTACAAGGATGAACTTTAGATGGATACATCAGTGATTTAGTTACTTATCCATCTTCATAACACTCTTTTCTAACCTACAACTTTGGTGGGCGTTGGTTTATTACAGAGTACTAATTAAATTACAATATATTTTGTTTATTTTAAAAAATATTATTAATTTAATATTGCTGTTATTTTTTGTTTTTATTTATTTATTTAGAGGGTATAAGATTAAAATTTAAATAATTACGAGCCTATATTATTGTGGAAAATCCATTACAAACTTAAAGCAATTCAAGTGGCCATGTTGGACTCCCGATCGATCCCGACAATTCAGGATGCGTTGTTATAGAATTGTATCAATGGGTAGTTTTCTATCATTATTATTGACTCTGCATTGGGGAAAGGGATGACGGAATTTTCCATGTGGGACATTATCTGGGGATTTTCATGTGTTCATATCTAGTACATGTATAATAATCCTCTTTGTTATAGTTGATGGGAAACTATTAAAATTATTTTTTATTTATTCATGATTGTCTTCTGTATAGTGGCACATTTTTTTGGGTATTTTAGTGTGATTAGGAATTATGATTAGCAATATAGGATCACATGAAATATTTATATTTTTTACATTCTACATAGTAAAACTTTAATTGAATATCTCCATTGTGAAATCTATTAGGGATATACCCATTTTTTATGTTGAGTAAAATATTGTTTTTTGGGTTCCACATGTTGTTAATTCCTCTATACAACACTTTCCCTTGTGAGGCAAATGATTTGGATTTTAGGAATATTTTTTCCACCAAGAAAACCATCAATATGAATGAATTTATCAACAATAGTCCAACTCGTCAGATAAAGAGAGAGATGTAGACATATGTGAAGATAAGTATTATATATTCTCTCAGAACCACCAAAATGTAACATATTATCATTTTTAAAAACATCTAACCCTTGATTTAATATAATATTGTGTATTATTCCATGTTTTTTAAGATGGTATTTTCCCACTTCAGTGGAAATAATGTTGATTAGATAACTATATGTTAGATGTTCCTTGGAGTTTTGTACCTCAATATCTTTAATCCTTGGGATTATTTTATCATCAAATCCCTATAGAGAGTCTTGAGAACTTTTTTTACATATATGTTCTTTTATAGACACATTTTTTGTAAGTTGTTATTATTTAAATGAATCTTATTTTATTAGATATATAAGAATTTTGTTTTCATATTTCATTAGTGAAATTTTATTTTTGTATATTTGCAGTTCAGTTGTCACAATTGAGTTGAGGATTCTATTAATATGCATATCATTTTTCTTTAAAATATTTTTTTGTAATTTTTTAGTTGAACATGAGCATAATATTAGGTTATATATATATACACACATGTGAATATAAATATTCTTTAGTTATGCCTCACATATCTTTTGTTATGTGTAGTGATCGAAGTGATAGACATTTTATTATGGATAGCCTCATGGGATAACAATGTTGTGATACAAAAAACTACATTCGATCTATATTGATCTAACATCATCAAAAATGTAAAATTTTAGTTTAGAATTTTAGAAATTACTCTATTTAGAATATTTATGGGACCACCAATAACTTCATCCAATGATTCTTACATTATAGAGACCATCCTTATACGACCTCCAGTAGTGATTGGGGATATTTCATGGAAATCTCATCTATCGACTCATGCTATTCATTCTAATGATCTAGCTCAACATATAGTTTTTATGATAGTTACCTTTTAAAGATGAAACATTCATAAGATCACGAAATATAATGATAATAACATCCACCTCTAAGACCAACAAAAAATTTAGTGTATTATATTCCATCAGTATGTGGAGAATTGGATTAAATTCATCAAGAATATTTTTAATCTAATTCAAACTCAAGTGGATTGGATATTAATTATAGTGACATTCATGTTCTAGAGATCAACCAAACGATAGTGTACTACCATGAATAAAACTAGAAGATTAAAGTCAATTACTTATGATTCCATTAAAGAACTAAACATCATATATAATTTCTTGAAAATATCATGTTGATCATTACTATCAGATTATGGAGTTTCATTAATTATATATGAATTTCTGTACATATTCTCCTTATTTCATGATTCTCATACAGTTTTACCTCTTCTTATAACACCCCAACCATAGTTACCAATAGTTGGGGAATTATTTTAATACATTGTTATGATTATAAAGAATCAAATCGAGAAGGAAAGATCATCTTAGTATTCTTGGAAAATAGATTATATATATAAATGATACATTACACTTTAAAACATCAAATAAAACATAAATAATCATCTGATAATGCAAATTGTTTCTAGATTAACCGTACATATCAATCATAATACACTTCTTGGAGTCATATGAAAATAAATCATAAGAAATCGGTGAGATTTGATGTCCAGTAAGGGTAAATAATTCAGCAGAAGCTATAAGATTTTAAAGAAAGATATAAAATAAAAACAACCCACTTTTAGACATAAAATGTTACCATCATATGGTAAAAATATGTCAAAAATTTCCATATAAACATGAACATGAATGTTCTACTAATCGAATAATAATAAGTAATAACTAATTTCAAAATGACAGAAATCATAATGTCGGACATTATATCTACTATGCAAGGCCTTGTGCCAAGAATGTTAAAAAATATTATATCAAGGCCTTGTCCCAAGACACTAGTTTGTCTCATGAGACATACCGATGCATCGAGGTTCCATAACTTACTTTGTCTAGTTAATTCCTTATATGAAAAGGATTAACATAACATAAACATTTGTATGAAAAATAGAATACAAAATTCCAAAACATTTACCATAAACAATGAATGTTTTAAAAATAGCACATATACAGTCGAACAAATCATAACTCATTCAATAAAATATTTAAGATTTTATTTATAATAAATTAACCTCAATCAAGAATAATATCCAATAAATGATGTTTTCATAGTTGAAAATAATCAGTAAAACACTTTTCGAGGAATATCCCATTCTAATGAAATCATTTAAAAGTCTCCCAATTATATATAATGTAATTTAAAAGTGTTTTTTAAATAAAATTTTCCCATACCATAGTGAAACATTTGAAAATAATTAACATCTTAAAACAATCATGTCATTATAAAAAAATCCATAAAATCATTTTGAAAACATGGATATTAATTGAACATATTTTGACTAATAAATCATAAAAACATTTAAAATTTTGAACTAGTTAAACATTAACTTCCATAAAATAATAAAATACTCCATTTTAAAACATTTTTATGAAACATGTATATCGATGATAAATATTTCCCAGTAAATACTTATACGTAATCAATATCAGATAATAATGAGATTAAGGAATTAACCCTTACCTAGTACAATCTATTAGTCAAGGCTATGTTTATCCTCGTGTATAATGACCATAGTATGTTATTAAATTATAACAGAACAATATTTAAATTTATGATATCATATATGATAAATTTATGACTTTATACTACCCATTTAATAAAAATATTCATGTTAAAGTAACATTTTGGGTAATAATTTCTTTCCTTATCATACGTGTTTTAACTATTTATTCTTGATTGTATCACATAGATCATGATTTTCATAGTTAATGAATATAAAACATGATTTATATATCATATATATTTAGAATATAAATATGTATAATATATAGATATATGAAATGGAAACACCGTTCATGTATATTGTAGTCTGTACATACGCATGAATGTTGGTCGTCGAAGGTGAATCTCATCGCGTTGTGGTGACGGTAATCTATGTGTACACCAGAGCGACAATATCTTTCTATTTATGGTGATACAATGTTAAATGGGATGGTATATTATATATAAATATTCATTTACATGTTATTTTAATTACTTACATTAATTATACTCATTACTATACCCATCCAAATAATGTAGTGTTGAATAAAAAACTACCCACACCGTAGAGACGGTAAACCATACATACAAATTCATGGTGCCTTTTTCAGTCATAGAATGGATAGAATAATGCATATGGTGGTAAAATATTTATAAAAAAATATCATAATGTTTAGGGAAGTGGATTTCTTATTTTAGTATGGTAACAACAGAGAATGAGGATGTAGAAGAAGAAAATAATATCGAAAAAGGTGATAAAATAATTACCTCTTCTTCGTGAGTCTCCTTTTTATTTGAAATAAAATTCCCCTTAGTTTGGATTTATTCTCTTGTTAAGGCCTCTAAATTGATGTGGGGGATGTTGGTAGGAGTGTTAGGCGGGTTTTGGTCATGAAAAATGGGTTTTGAAGAGTGAATTAAAAAGAAAGGGAAGTTCCTTTTATAAGAGAGGTGAGGGGAACGTTACGAAAAGTGTTGAAATATTAAATTATTATAAAATAATTTTTTCTAATTGCTCAAAATTGATTTATATCAAGGCTAATATGGGGATGGGATGAAATAATCTAAACAAATTGGTTTTAGACCTGATTAGATCATCATATTATCCTTATCTTTTAGATTTAAACGTTAGTTAAATAGTTTACGTCTTACCATGTCTTCTTGTATTCTTATAGGACAAGGTTAAATAGATATTATATGTTTCCAAAAAAAGATAAATGGGATAATTTATGAAATTTTAACACTATCTATATTTGTTTGAATATCCTTATATTTTTACAACTTTTATAATATTTAACAAAATAGTATTTATTTTAAAATATCATTTATGTCAATTTTGTATCTATTTAAAACATGTTTTTTTAAATGGAAAAAAAACTTGATTTCTTAAAAACAATACATTGAATAAATAATAACATATAATAGTCCCCTATAAAATTTTTGTACGACATCAAAAGTATCAAATCACACATTTTTTTATATTTATAATATCATTTATTTTAATCATACATTAAAAAGGTAACTACTGCATCATCATTGTGTGATAAATAAATTTATTCATATCCTATCTAAAATAAATAAATAATATTTCATGATGTAAGAAGTATTTTTTGATTTATAATGAATATTTGTAGTTGAATATATCTTATGTATAACCATATATTAAAAAAAATTATTTATTAAAAGTTGAATTTAACACTTCTAACTAATCATTAAATAAAATATAAAAATTGTTTTATTCTAACCTAGGTGGATAAAAAATTATCATATTTTTGTCCCAATGTTGATTTCAATCGAAAGAAACTTATCCAATAGAATTAGGATATGTGTTGGGGGTAATTTGTATTATTATAATATTAGTTTTACCTTTAATTACACTATTTACTTTTAACCAGGGTAAATAAAATTCCAAAGTTACTATTCACCAAAAATTAATTTCATCCTATTGAAAAACATTTTTCTTACTGATTAAAACTATTTCAGAAAGATTTTTGAAATTAAATCCACAGAAGTGGTAAAATTACGTTTTATGAAAATTTGAAAATGTGCCTAGAAGGTTGATAAAAGTTGTTAAAATGTTCAATAAAATTTTATATATCCACTGTTACTATAAAATGAATCAAATGAATTACAGTGGATTAATATTTTTATTACGTTTCGATTTTTACTATAATATATATTTTAACTAGAAATAATTATTTAAATGAAAAAGATGGTTTTTATATACTTTGTAGAATTTTTCACTATTCCACAAAAATTGAATATTTTCAGAAAAATACCAAAACATCACCGTAAGTTAATTTTGATATTCCAAATTCAAAAATGTAGTCAATTTCACCAAATTAAATTTTTAGTAGTTCCTAAAATTAATTTTTTTATAGTTCACAAAAGGACAAAAATAGTTGTTGTTTTAATAAAATTGTTTCTATATATATATATATATATTAACAAAATTAATACATTTCATTATAAATATGTTTAATTTATGTGAAAGTATTATAAATTACACTTGAAATCTATTTTTTACCTTTCATATTACAATATTTAGTTTATAAATAAATATATCATTTAAATATTATAATATTTATGTATTATGTCAAAGAATCTTAGTTTTTCATATAACGCAATCCATGTCGGTGTTGCGTGAAACATAACTTATTAAATTACATTAAAGAGAAAATAATATGAAATCATGGGGGGTTACATTATCATATCCTTCAATAAATTATGTCCTCATGATTTGAAATGGTTCTTAGAAAATAAAAGTTTGAAATTAGAAAATACTTATGTGGAAAACCAACATTGGAAATATGGTTAATAATATTTAGTCTTAATAATAGGGAAACGGAAATCAAACAGTCACCCCCAAATTATGATTTCTAATAGTAGAGCATTGGAAGAAATTAGAGACACATAATTTAAGGAAAACGTTAATATTTATAGGGAGTGATTGAGGTCATCAATCACAAATAAGTGAAGAAAAATGGAAAACCGAGGGCCTCAAAACATTAAAAATATGATTATTTAAAGTGTCACATGTTCATCAGAACCTATGGTAATACGATAACATATTTTTCTATGTATAACTTTTTTATGACGATGGATTTTTTTAATATCAAGATAAGAACACAATAAAACATAATTTATTTCACTACATGCCATAAACATAATCTCTTAATTTAGTTATGCTTCGATCTATTTTCATTTAATTTCACACACTATAAAATGAATGTTAAAAAATGATTTATTAACTCTTGAAGCGCATTTGATAAATTATAAGGTCAAAAAGTATTCCTTTAATCCTCTAAATTTTTACTAAAGTCCAAATGGTTAGGTCAAAAAATCCAATAAATTATACTTCAAACTCAAACCAAATATCAAGTGCTCTACTTACTCCATTCCAACCATTAGACTAATACAAAATACTTGTATCCAAACTCTAAGTCAAAAAATTTATATGGGAGGAAAACATAAAGAAGATCTATTTTTCGACATAATAACATGGGAATACCATCATGATGTATTCTTCTAAAACATGGTAACACCCTAAACTACCATAAAACCATATTTAACAAATTCATGCACACTTATTCCTTATTGAATACTAGATATACTCCTTAACTCCAAAAATTTTGTAATCTCCAATGATGATGGAATAAAAAACTATTAATTAGTTCCATAGTAGTCAATAATATAAAATATAAGTCATCACAATCAATCATCTCTTATTCCAGAATCACCACCTCAGAATCAGAACCATATTAAGATTTATCTTTCTGTTAACCATATATTTTTTAAAAAGTTTAACTTGCTATTGATTAACTTTTCATAGTACCGTACAATCTAAAATCAGAAATGAAATTGTATTTTAGTACAATACTTTTTTATTTATATGAATTATATAACCACTCCATCATTGATAAAACACTCAAAAAAAACTAATACTTCCATACAGAAACAATGATACTTTAATTATTCCACGTCAACTGTAGTAACATCTTATGCTTGACCTAGATCCCATTGATTCTTCTAAACATTATTTACATGACTCTTAGGAATTTTTTTCATAATACCCCATTTCAATACAGTTAAAACACTAAATATTAGTCTTCTCTTTCTTCCATTTGCATTCTTTTCCCGGATGATCCTTTTCTCCACACTTATTATAAACACCTAGTCCTTTCAAACAATTCCCATTGTGATTATTTCCCCAATTATCACATGTTGTAAAACAGTTCTTTCCATTCTTCTCTTTATCCATCATTTTTCACAATGATATTTTTTTCACATGCTTCCCTCTGATGTCATAATACCTTGGATATTTTTTTACCTATCCTACTATCATGTGATATTATATCCTCACACGATGAGAATTCTTTAAATATTATTTCCCTTTAAAATATTGGATTTATACCATGAATGACATGATCCTTAATACTCTTTGTATCATGTGAATTTTTTGGTTTAAAATTCCTTCGGTTAGGTGCCATTTTTAGAAAGTGGGAAATACTAAATTAAATAGTGCATAATCCAAAAACTGGTGAAACTCGATACATAAATTGAAACATTTATGCATATCTCATCTTATAACCATAATAATGGTTTCTTTTAAAACAAATTTAATTGTAAATCCTTCACAATGGTTTTTATTGAGAATGTAATGTACCCTAAGAATATCCCCTAGGAGTTTAAAACTCGGTGCCCAGTAGTGCTTGTTGTCATGTATTGGGTTACACCTAGTTAGGCTCGGAACATCTTTCCATAGTAGTTACTCTTTGGTACATCTATGGTAGAACCACATCCACTTGTAGTATCTAGAAAGGGTCATATTTCTCAGAAAATATAAAACAATTCCACATTACCAAAATTCTACGATGTTGTTTTATACTAATCCTCGATGTCTATATGAGGGTAATGTTCTCTAATACATGTTTTTATAAATATAGTTCCCAAGGTTATTTCTAAACATAATCTCACACTAACTTTAATTCCCCAACCCTAGCTACCTAGAGCTGGTGCATTATTTTAATACATTGGTATGATTACATGGAATCATGACCTTAACGTCCGATCAGTTTAGCAGTATTGAAAAATAGATTACATACCTGAATTTTCCATTACAATTTATAACATAAAACAACAGATAAATAATCATTTTATAATTACATTATTTCCCTTGAATAACCTTTCATATCAATAATAATACACTTCTCTAAATCCTAGGAAAATAAAATATAAGAATGGGGTGAGCTCAGATTGTGAGTAAGGGTAAATAATTCGGCAAGAGCTATGATCTTTTATGGAAAAATTTATAATACAATAAAAATACTTCAAAACCAAAGAATGGAACATAATATGGTAATAATAACTCCTAGATTACCACATAAACATGAACATGATATTTTACTAATCTAATAATTACATGTTATAACTAATTTCATAATGAGGGAATGTGTAATTCCAAACATTATAACTACTACATAAAGTCCTTGTGCCAAGAACATTAACAAATATTCTGTCATGGTCCTGTACCAAGACAATAATTTGTCTCGTGAGACCTACCGATGCATTGAGGGGATATAGAGGGCCCTACCCATCATTTACGAAGTCTAATGCATTCCACCTATGAATAGGGAGAACATAACATTAACATTCATATTAAAACTAGCATTCGAAATTTAAAAATGTTAACTATAAACCATGAATGGTATAAAAATATCACATCCACTATAAAACATATCTTAAATCATTAAATGAAATATGGAAGATTTTATTTTTTACAAATCAACCTCAATCAAGAATAATATCCAATAAAGGATGTTGACACAGTTTAGATTAAATAGTAAAACTCTTTTAGAGGAATATCCTTTTTAGGGAAATCATTTAAATGTCTCACAATTATATAGAAAGACATTTAAGATTTATTTTTGAATCAATGTTTCCCATACCACTTTGAATGTTTTTAAAGGAATTAACATTTTAAAACCATCATGTCTATATAAATAAATCATTAAAATCTTTTTGAAAAGAGGGACATTAACTTTTTTTTTTGAAAAATAAATCATTAAAACATTTAAAATGATGATATAGTAAAAGATTACCTTCCATAAAACCATAAATTATTCATTTTGAGAAAAAATTATGAAACACGTACGGAGATTATAGATCTGTCCCACTAAATATTTATACATTAATAATCACGGAAAATAATGAGATCCAAGAATTATCCCTTGTCTTGTACTTTCCTCTACTAAATGTAATGTTTAAACTCCTTTATAATGACCATAGTATGTTACTAAATTATACCATAACCATATTCACATTTAAAATATCATATATGACTTATTTATTACTATATACTACCCATTTTATAATAATTTCCATGTTAATGTAACATTTTGGGTAATAATCACATTCTTTATCATACGTGTTTTAACATGTTATTCTTGATCGTACAACATATATCATGATTTAAGTACTTAAATAATATAAAACATGATTTATATATCATTTAAAATAAGAATATAATTATTTTTAATAGTTAGATATATGAAATTTAAACAGCGTTAAGGTAGATGATAGTCCGTACACACACATAAACATTGTTTCTGTTTTCTTATCGTATAGTATGGAATTCAGTAAACAACATATATTTATCTACATAAATATATATTATTAAACTATAAATATTATTTCATATATCACATACTTTATATATATATATATATATAAATTCTTGAATGGTGATCATTGAAGATGAATCCCAACGCATCATGGAGATAATAAGTCGTACGTATGCACAAGCTAAAATATCCTTCAATTGATGGTGAAACATTGTTTAATTTGATGGTAGATTATATATAAATAATAATTACCTTTTTATATTCATTATTTATAATAATTATACACGTTATTATAACCATCCAAATAATTTAATGTTTAACAATAAACAACACCACGATATGGAGACAGTAAGTCGTACGTACACACACATTGTGAATTTGTCATTTATATGATGGATAGAATAATGAATATAGATTTACCATATTTGTAAAAAAATATCAGGATTTAAAAGGTACATGAGCTGTTATTTTAGTATGGTAAAAAATAGTAAGTAGAAGAAGAAAATAACTTTGAAAATTGTGATAAAATAATTACCTCTTCTTCGATTGTATCCTTTTGATTTGAACAAAAGGACTTCGTAGGATGGATATCTTCTAAATGTAAGGCCTATATATTGAAGTGAGAAAAGTTGGGAAGATTTAATTTCATGGGTTGGTAGAGTCAAATTGCTTTGGAGGTGTGAATTAAAAAGAAATGGAGATTCCTTTTCATAAGAGAGGCGAGGGGCACTTTAGAAAAAGTATTGAAATATTAATTTATTTTAAAATAATATTCAGTTTCTAATAGGTGAAAATTGATTAATTTATTTTAAAATATGAGTATGGGTCTAAATAATTTCAATATATATGTTTTAGACTTGTTTTGGTCATCATATTAACCTTATCGTTCAAATTTATGCCTTAGTTAAATTGTTTAACTCTTACAATGTCTTCATGTATTTTTATTCCACAAGGCTAATATAGTAACTATAAGTTTCCAAATAAACATAAAGTGGATAATTTATGAAATTTTAACACTATAAAATTCAGTTGGAAGAACCTCAGATTTTTATTACTTTTATATTATTTAATAACATATTATTTATTTTAAAATATCATTTAAATCGATTTTGTTACTATTTAATACTTGATTATTTTGAAATTCATAAAAAATTGATTCCTTTGAAAAAAAGAACTGAAACAAATACTAAAATGTAATAGGCACCAATAAAATTAGTATATGGCATCAAAAGAATCAAATAATAATTATTTTAAAATTATAATATCATTTATTTTAATATTTCATTAATAAAGTAATTATTGCATCATCAATGTGTCATAAATAAATTTAATGATTTAATGTATAAAAATTATAAATAAGATACCATGATGTAGGAAATATTTTAATATTTATAATGAATATTTATTGCCTACTTTATATTATGTATTTGCCTATATTAAAAATGGTTTAGTATTTAAAAATTGAATATAATATTTTTAACAGTTCTTTAAAGAAAATATAATAAATGTACTAATATAACCTAAGTGGATAAAAATGGATGATATTTTTTCCCAATGTTGATTTTTGTCTAAAAACACGTATTCAATAGAATTTTGACATGTGTTGGAGTAATTTTATATTTTTATACTATTATTTTTACCCTTAATTACCCTATTTACTTTTAACCATGGTAAATAAAATTTAAAAAAATATTATTCACCAAAAATAATTTACATCATATAAAATAACATTTTAATTAATGATAACAATTGTGTCTACCATATTTTTGAAATTCAATTTATAGAAGAGGTAAAATTTTGTTGTAGGAAAATTTGCAAATGTGCCTTGAAGGTGGGTAAAAGACGCTAAGAATATTAATAATATTTTATATATCTAATATTATTATAAAATGACTCAAATGACTTTTAATGTACTAATATTTTTTATTATGTAGTTATTTTGACATTAAGATATATTATAATTAAAAATAATTATTTAAATGAAAAAGTTCATTTTTATGTACTCTTCGATATTTTTCACTATTCATTAAAAATTATATGTTTTTAGAAAAATACCAAAAATTCACCATAAGGGAATTTTGATATTTTGAATTTAAAAATGAAGTCTATTTCACCAAATTAAAATTTTAAGGTGTGTATAAAATTAATTTTATTGTTGTTCACAAAATGACATAAAAAGTAGTTCTTTTAAGAAAACAGGTTTTCTAAATATATAACTATTTTATTAAAACATACAAATTTCATTATAAATATGGTTTATTTATGTGAAATATTTATAAATAAATTATAAAAATTATTTTTACTATTCATATTAAAATATTTAACTAATAAATAATTATATGGTTAAATAATTATAAAATTAATGTGTTGTTTCAAAAAAACTTAATGTTGTGTATAGTGAAAGCCAAGTCGGTGTTGCATGAAATATTAGATATTAAATTTTTTTTAAAGAGATAATGTAATATGAAATCATGGGGTGTTAAAAAACATGCTAGAAATGATGATGAAAATTGGTAGTAGTTTGAGATATTCCTGCATCCTGAGATAAAGAATAAGTTACAGATTTTAAACCTAACATCATATCTGGAGATATTGTGTAAGGACCATACCATTTAGAAGGGTTATAAGAGGAAGGTGTATTATGATTACATCCAGTGAATAGTTAGCTGGTGAATGAGATTCTTCACACTATTATGGGAACCAATTATAGTAGTAATAAGATAAAATATGGTCAATAGTATAAGGATAGATATTGAATCTGCCCGAGAAGGTATTCCTATATATCTTCTCTATGAGGTTACTATACTAAGTTATTTACTTATTGGACCAGAGGGAATCATAATAATAATTGTAGGAATATACTGTTAGGGTGCCACCGATGTGTTAGGGTTGGGCATCATTGATGTTTTTTCTTGTTGGATTCTAATTTGAGATCAAGGATATTAGAGTATGTTAGGGTTACAGGATCACAAAAAACAATGCAGACTCCCCAAAAATTGATCCCTATAGGGAGAGGGTGTAATTATTTTGCAAGAAATATTTTTTATACTATCAAGCTCTATCTGATGGCGGTGATAAAGACTTTATGGTATATGGTATAGTATGAAAAAACTCTATGTTATCTACCACTTTCATTGATACTGAGACATCCCATTATTTTATCACTACTCATATGGTAATTTTCCTTACATAATAGTTATAATATCTTTGAAGATGATTTCTCTCAAAAAACACTAAGAGAATAATGTATACTATCGACATAGGTGTCTAACATTTCTTATGGAATTTGATGTATATTGGTTTTTTTTATTTCATGATCATAGAGAAGACCAGCATCAATGTGACTTTATGGATTGAATGGATTATGAGGTCTTATGAACACATTAACTGTAATCATATATAGGTATTTATTCCTCTCGAAAGGGGGTATAATGTAATGATTTGTGATTATAGGATGGGAGAATGTAGAGTGGGCCAATATTGGAGTCAAATTAATTCTATTATGTCCCAATTTGTGGGATTACAACTTTTAATAGGATCATCATTAAACCCATCTTCTTCACATCATGGGTTTGAATCTTCTTAAGGATATGATTCCAAGATACTATTAATATTTACCTTTGAATAGGTGGATTGTGTTTAAATTATTACTCATGCCAAGGGTGAATCCTATTTTTATTCCCCCTTATCAAATATTTATAGTTTTTTTAAGAAAATTTATTTTAATATTTGTGACTTTCAAACAAATGGATTCATTAGAAATATAAATTATACCATTGATGGTATGGTTTTGTTTTCTAAAAATTTTTATGGTACTCAACAACTCTGTGTACAATATAGAATGTTGAACGAGGTGATGGTAAAGAACATGTACCCCTAACATGTGTTCAACGATTTCATTGATAATTTACAAGGCTACATTTTTCCAAGATTGAACAACATTCAGGATACCATTATCTATTTTTTTGGTTGTAATATAGACCAAATACATCATTGAGTATCTAGTCTAGGATATTTATGTTCATAGGAATTACATTTAGTTTAATAAATGCTCCGGTGGTGCTCAAACCCCTTGTGAACATGATTATTCACCCATCTCTTCACATGTTCTTCATAGTGTTAATTGAAAATATCCCCATATCTTTATGGACCTTGAAGTAGATTTTCACGAATGTAGAGATATTCTTGAGTACACTTGGATCACATTTTCTTTCTACTTTGTTTTCAAAGTTCCTGATTTGAATTCATGAGGTTCGTTTCCAATGGCATGTTGTATGTGAGTAAGATTTTATTGTGATAAAGAAGTGGTTGATGATATCTTCAGTACTAAAATTTATAAAACCTTTAATGGGATAAGATATATTTTTTGATTCCTCAGCATTTGGATTATAAGCTCCATTAATGTACAATGATCTGGAAATAGCTTGTGGGACTCTCTCGTGGTGACCCGACTAGAAAACATATACCACCCATGAATGGTTACTATTAGATATGGTCAATGATTTGATGTATTAAAGACACTATCTCTTTGAAAATATGAATTTTTCTCTCATAACATAGGCGAAATCATGATATATTATCAGATAGAGACCCAAATTTAGGATGTGAAACTTGGAAGAGTATTTATCGATGTTCAACATAAAGACAGTGTTTGAACCACTGAAATAGTGGAATCTGATAAATTTGATTTCTGATTGGAGGATAGATTTTTCTAAAGAGTGATCAGTAGTTAATTCTAAACCACTGGTTATTATGTAATATTTAGTGGATAGGTTAAAGGCTATCCTGGAGTAAGATATTAAGTGTTTTTTGGTTTTAGAATAGTCATTATGAGATAATATAGGACACATATCATCCTTATAACATTATGATGTGATTTATATCCATGTGAAGGTTTTAGTTTCTTCTACGATCAAGTATGATCAATTTGGATACTCACATGCCTTATAGTGGATTATAGATCTTATGCCAAACAAGAAGTTAAATGACATAAAATTGTAGTTTTGGGGGCCAAAAATGAATAGGGATGTCATTGATTTTTATTTCATGAAATATTACCTACGAGAGAGTAATTTTGAAAAATCAATATCCTCATGGTATGCTTTTCTCACTTTTAGACCCCATGTTTAAATGAGATGATTTCAGGATGGATTTTTTGATAGGGTTTTGATTACCTCATGCAATTTAAATTCCACATTAGATATAGTTGATTGACTAACTAAGGTAGACCATTTCATGAAAATCATGATTAATTATTCTATGGATATTTTGGGAATAATAAATTTCTATTTGATTTTATATCTTTTTGAGTTTCCATACAACATAATATCTGATAGAGAAACTAATTTTAGGTTGTGAATATGTATTTTATTTTAGAATTATTTGGTAAGATAGGTGAGATTAATCATGAAGTATCACCCACAGACATATGGTGAGTGTAGGAGGATAATTTAAATTCTCGATAATATTCATCGAGATTGTATATTATCCTTTTGATGACTATTGTATTAGTTAAAAAATGTGGTTATTTTTAAAATAATAATATTTATTATGTTTCTATGTAGAATAAATCCTATGTGACTCTTTATGGTTTACCATGTCACTCACCATTTTGTTGGCATTATTCTAGTGGGTAAGATGTTGTTGGATCGAGCCTTGTACATAGGTCATTGAATAGAATGTAGATGTTTTGAAATAATATGGTCACCAATCAAAGAATATGTAGATTTTATACCTACCATAGGAGGGGATGAACACATTAATTTATGGATGATGAGTTTTTTATGGTTGACTCCTTATTGGGTGTACCAAAATAATCGTTTGCAAGGGAATATAACATGATGATTCATCAGACTATTTGAGATCCTCAATTTTATAGGGATAGTGGATTAACTCTTGGGTTTTCCTCATTATTACTTTCGTATTCAGGATTTATTCCATATATCAATTCTTGAGATGTACATTCTTAATCACTCCCTTGTTTTGGAATAAAATGATGTTCAGTTAGAGGTGGACACATCAAATGATGTATATTTGATATTTTTAATATACTAAATCAAGCGTGACATACAAGGGAATATAGGACAACTTTTTGAATATTATTGATTCATATATAGGTCTATAAGAAAACATTTTAATTTAATGGCATTATTGTGGGTGCTCTCAAATGATGTTTGGTTTTTGGTTATTTAGGTGTAGCAGAGTGGCTGAACAAGGCCATCTCTCAAAGGAGGATGTAATTTAAACAACATGTCAAGGGTATTTTGAAAGTAAAAAAAATAAAATAAACAAATTATAAGAATAAGTGCTTGTACAATGTTTATAAAATATGATTAATAAGAAATCTATAAAAATATAGTAATTATTATTATTTTAAATGAATATTTGATTAAAAAAGACAATAAGAAATTGTTTTTTATAAAAATATTTTAAAAGGAATAATCAGTCTAAATATACGTTTTCACTAAATTATTTGTCATTATCATTTAAATTATCTTCTATTTAAATAAGGTAGACCATTTCATGAAAACAATGACTAATTATTCTATGGATAATTTGGGAATAATAAATTTTTATTTTATTTTATTTCTATTTGAGTTTCCGTAAAACATTATATCTGATATAGAAACTAATTTTAGGTTGTGAATATATATTTGATTTTAGAATGATTTGGGAACATAGGTGAGATTAATCATGAAATATCACCCACAGGCATATCATGAGTGTAGGAGTATAATCTAAATTCTCGATAATATTCATCGATATTGTATCTTAGAATTTGGATGACTATTATATTAGTAAAAAAATATTGTCAGTTTTGTAATAATAATATTTATTATTATTCTATCAGGATTAAACCCTATATTACTCTTTATGGTTGACCATTTCGGTCACCATTTTGTTGGCATTAGGCTAGTGGGGCAGATGTTGTTGGATCGAGCCTTGTACATAGGTCATTGAATAGAATGTTGATGTTTTGAAATAATATAGTCACCACTCAAATAATATATAGATTTTATACCAACCGTAGGAGGGGATTAAAACATTAATTTCTGGATGATGAGTTTTTTATGGTTGACTCCTTATTGGGTGTACCAAAACCATCTGTTTCAAGGGAAAATGACATGATGATTCATCAGACTAATTTAGAACCTCAATTTTATAGGGATAGTGGATTTTCTCTTGGGTTTTCTTTATTGCTACCTTTATATTCAGGATTTATTCAATATATCAAATCTTCAGATGTACATTCTTACTCACTTCATTGTTTTGGAATAAAATGATGTTTAGTTAGAGCTGGATGCATCAAATGATGTATATTTGATATTTATAATCTACTAAATCAAGCGTGATTTACAAGGGAATATAGGACAAATTTTTGAATATTATAGATTCATATATAGGTCTATAAGAAAACATTTTAATTTAAAGGAATTATTGTAGGAGCTCTCAAATGATGTTTCGTTTTTGGTTATTTAGGTGCAGCAGAGTGGCTAACCAAGGCCATATTTCAAAGGAGGATGTAATTTAAACAACATATCAAGGGTATTTTGAACGTGAATAAAATAAAATAAAAATATTAGATGAATAGGGGGTTGTAGAGTGTTTATAAAATATGATGAATACGCATTATATTAAAAGAAAGTAATTTATTTTTTGAAATGAATATTTTATTAAAAAAGAAAAGAAGAAAATGTTTTTTAGAAATATATTTTAAAAGGAATAATCTATCTAAATATACATTTTAAATAAATTATTTATCATTATCATTTAAATTAACTTCCATTTAACTAAGGTAGACCATTTCTTGAAAATCATGATTCATTATTCTATGGATAAATTGGAAATAAAAAATTTCTATTTGATTTTATATCAATTTGAGTATCTATACAACATAATATCTGATAGAGAAACTAATTTTAGGTTGTTAATATGTATTTTATTTTTGAATGATTTGGGAACATAGGTAATAATAATAATGAAGTATCACCCATAGACATATGGTGAGTGTAAGAGGATAATCTAAATTCTCGATAACATTCATCAAGATTGTATCTTATACTTTGGATGACTATTATATTAGTAAAAAAATGTGGTTAGTTTTATGATAATAATATTTATTATGATTCTATCTAGATTAAACCCTATGTGACTCTTTATGGTTGACCATTTCACTCACCATTTTGTTAGTATTATGATAGTGGGGCAGATGTTGTCGGATCAAGCCTTATACATAGGTCATTGAATAGAATGTAGATGTTTTGAAATTATATGGTCATCACTAAAAGAATATATAGATTTTATACCTACCATATGAGGGGATGAACACATAATTTTATGGATGACGAGTTTTTTTATGGTTGAATCCTTATTGGGTGTACCCATATAATTGGTTTTAAGGTATTATAATATGATGATTCATCAGACTATTTGAGATCCTCAATTTTATTGGGATAATGGATTATCTCTTGGGTTTTCATCATTTTACCTTTGTATTCAGGATTTATTTCATATATAAAAGCTTCAGATATACATTCTTAATCACTCCCTTGTTTTGGAATAAAATGATGTTTAGTTAGAGCTGGACAGATCAAACGATGTATATTTGATATTTATTATCTAATAAATCTAGCATGATTTACAAGGGAATATATGACATCTTTTTTAATATTATGGATTCATATATAGGTCTATAAGAAAAAATTTTATTTGAAAGGAATTATTGTGGGCGCTCTCAAATGATTTTTGGTTTTTGGTAATTTAGGTGCAGTAGAGTGGCTGACCAAGGTCATCTTTCAAAGGGGGATGTAATTTAATCAACATATCAAGGGTATTTTGAAAGAAAAAAAATAAAATAAACAAATTAGAAGAATAGGGGGTTGTAAAATGTTTATAAAATATTATGAATAAGCATTCTAAAAAAATATAGTAATTATTAATTTTTGAAATGAATATTTGATTAAAAAAGACAACAAGAAAATGTTTTTTTAGAAAAATATTTTAAAAGGAATAATCGATCTAAATATACCCTTTCAATAATTTATTTATAATTATCATTTAAATTAACTTCCATTTAATTATAATTACATAATTTTTTAACCTTCGAACCCTACGTGAGATAACATAACCAGAAAGATGATATTTTTTAAACCCTAGGCTAGCTTCAGAACATGCAATCACAAAACCCTGCTTTGATTGATGTTCATAGATTAGCCTATGGTTAGTGGTAAATTATACCACTTATCCACTCTATTAATTATGATTAATTTAGTTTATAGATTATATTTTAAATCTAAAATTTTATCCACTGAGGCCTTGTTTTTCCGATTAGAATCACACTCTCACAATTTACACAAATCTTGACCTTGTGTGTTTTTGTGTGAATTGTTCAATTAGATGATTAGATTAATTAAAATTTAAAACTCAATTAATAGATCATATTAATTTAATTACATTAGATCATTTATTAAAAATAAATTAATAAATATGGTTAGAGGTAGATCAATTACTATGAAAACTACTCTTCTATGGGGAGTGTAGTCATCGTATAAATGTTTTAAATGTGGAATGGTTTAGAAAGGGTATAATACAATATCATTTCTACTCTTGATTCAATATTAATTAAGAATATTAAGATAAGAATAAATTTGACAAAAAACAAAATAAAGGAGAAGATATAAAATAACCACAAAGAAGTTTATTACACAAATAAAATCATTACATCATGAAGATGAAGAAAAGGGCTTCGATTTGGGGATCCTCACTTCAAGAGATTCCCCTCTTAAAATGGTTGGAGAATTTGAGTGAAAAATATTCCTCTATTCCTTCAGTCTCCTAATTCAAGTCTCAAACCCTAAAAATGATAAAAACACCAATTTATATGGTGGAGGGGAGGCTAGGATCAATGTGGTTTCAAGAGTGAATGGGGAATCATGATGAAATATTTTTAGCCAACTTACACTGCCCATTTGACATCCAAAACCTGTGAAATAACAGTTCGTCCAGAATAATAATTTGTGAAAAATTGGGTTAGAGAGATACTCTCAACATTTGGGCCTAATAACAAGATGGATGAAGAAGGTATGGCCACAATATAGAACAAATTTCCAAACTGGAGGTTCTAAACAACCTTTGACCTCATGGTCCATTTAGTCCAAACAAATCCACGATTTAGCTCCAATGTCTTGAACCAAAATTGTATTACATTAAATTAGTATCATAGTTAGTAAGTTTCCAATTCAATTAACAAATATAAAAATATTTATTTAAAAAATACTGCAGTGCACTATAAAGTAAATAACTGGAATTTCCATCAAATTTTCAAATGAATGATCTAATACAATATATTTTATAAATAAACATATATTACACAATGAGAGTAAATTTTATCATTTATTATCAATAAAATATTCAAAAAAAGTATTGTTTATCAACTCCCCCACACTTACTATTTTTCACTCCTGGGAAAAACCTCATATCATGTATTTGAAAAAATTTCGACAATGTATGAAAATTCATATTTCTAAATCCATAGTGAAAATATAGGCAATGTAAGAATCCCTTCAAGAGTCAATATCAATAAATTTTAAATTAATTGTCTCATAAATTGTGTCATAATGAAGTCTATTGAGATTCATAACACTAATAATTGAGAACCACTTCATGGGTCTACCAGGGCACTAATTATACACATGTGTGTGTGACAACCATTACAAGTTCTTAAATCCACCCTTTATTCGGTATATTCATGTCACGTAAAAAAATATTCTTTCCTCGGTTAAATAATTGAATCTGTTCTAAATTTATCTGTAATCTAATTTCATAACCCACTCACATAATTATTCCAGAAAGTAAATCCTTATGCTCCCGATGTAGATATCCACATATTTTTTACATTTCATCACTCCCATCAATTATTTTAGTTTTTTTTCTATTTCACTCGGAAAAAATATAACAATCAACTCTCAACCCTTTTTTGATCTCCCCACAACACTAATTTTAATATTTATAACAAGATCAAACGTTTATGAAGAGTGGTATTTGACTTTTCCATGACACAACCCATATATATATATATTAGGGAATAAAATAGTCGGATAACAGGCACCAATATATAGGTTAATTCAACATAGTAATGAAACCAATCAGAAGAGAAACAAACTTATGGACCATCCAACGGTTTTTTACCTAACATGAACATACCATCAATTGAGTAAGAAAATTTTTTTATTTAATGATTGAGAGAGAATTTATGTGTATAAATCAATGAAATTATTTTCCATGAACAAATATCACAAATAATGATCTCAAAATCTAAAAGGTTTTACAATGACACAACCATTCATATCATTGAAAACTTTATGTTTTATAAAAATAAACCCTTGATGATGAAATCATACTCATGATTATAATTATAACAATGTATTTTACATATGTTTCATTTAATTCCCCAAAACTAGTTACATAGAGTCAGTTTATTATTATGTAACATTACCATGATAACAAAAGATCAAGTTTTGAAAGACAGATTAGTTTAGTAGCCTTGGAAGTACTAGATACATTCATAAGTTTTACATTACATTATAAAATGAAAAACTACAACAACCTAGTCTCCATAGGCCATAATAATATCCCTTAGACTATCGCTACAGGTCAGTCATAATACACTTCTTTGCATCCTGAGAAAAATAAAACATAGAAAAGAGTGAGCTCTGATGCTCTGTAAGGATAACAATATAGTGGAAACTTTCATAAATAAGCATAAAAATTTAAAACAGTGTATGAATAGAATAAAATCCTTTTAAACATGAACTTAAAAATAATATAGAAAAGATAAATGTAAATAATTCCATTTACTTATTAACATAGATATTCTACTAGTCGAATAATCACATGCAATATCAACAACCACTTCAAAAATGATGGAATGCCTAATGCCACACTTCATAACCACATAGTCAAGGCCTTGTCACAAGACTAAAAATATGATTTTGATAAATCCTTGGGCCAAGACACTAGTTTGTTTCACTATACCTACTGATGCACCGATAATCTATATTGGGATCCACCTGTCACTTACTAATTCAAATGCATTCCTCATATGCAAAGGTTCAAACATAAAATAAAAATTTGTATTAAAACTAGCATACTAAATTTCAATAATTTAACCATAAACCATTAATGGTAAAAATATAAAACATCCACAGTCAAACATATCACAAAACATTCAATATAATATGAAATATTTGTTTTATAATGAATAAAATTCAAACATGTATAAAATCCATCAAAGGATGTTGACATAGATGAAATCAAAACCATTTGAGGGAAATATATTTTTCTTTTTTTTTTGAAAAAATTTAATGTTACATAATTATAAAAGAAAACATTTATTTTGAAAATATTCATATAATATTGTAAGGTAATATTCGACAATGTTATAATGGTGGAGAACAACCACACCGGTCGTATAAGTTAAAAAATGCATTCTTACCAAAATTTTGTCGAAAATGTTGTAATGTACCTCGTTTGGAAAACGACTAAAAGATTCCATTCAAAACATATAAGTTTAAAAAAGGTTATAATTGAATTTAAACCATTGTCTAGTAAATATTAAAAGTGTTTTAGAGTATATTTTTATGAACATGGATGTGGATGATAAATAGGACCCAGAAGATACTTAAGAAAAAATAATCTTGGCTTATAAAGAGATTGTGAAATTAGCTGTTACCTTGTCCTTTTCCTTGGTCGGGGTAAATTTAACCTCCTGTATAATAGTTTAATCATTGTTATAATATTAAACAAGAACTATATACATAAATAGGATATCATATATGATCTTCTAAAATTGTTTTATTAATGATATTTCAGGAGTAACATTGTTTCAGGTGTTAACTGATTTGATTTCCTTTATATGATTTGTTACGTAAGTAATGTTTGTAAAGAATAGGATTTATCTTATTCATATTCATAATTATATTATGTCTTTAAACATTATTTTTAATCATCAAATTAAAATTATTTTTGAATGGATACGATGGAGAAGGAATCTCATCACGTTCGTGGAGACGATAAACGGTACGTACACACGACCGGAAATATCATCCTTTTGATATTAAAATCACATATAATTGGATGATATATCATATATAAAGAATCAATATCATATTAAATTTATTATTTACATCATTAATACTCATTATTATACCCATCCAAATGATTAAGTGTTCGAATAACAAACTACACCACAACGTGGAGTCTGTAATCTATACGTACGCACGTATGATGAATTTTTCATTTATAGGTCGGATATAATAATGAATATGGTTGTAACATTTTTATAATAACATCATAGTACAGATACTATACTGATGTTATTATTTTATAATGGAAACAACAAAGAAAGAGGAAGTGGATGAAGAAAAAAAACGTGAAAGAAGTGATGAAATATTTACCTCTTCTTTGGGTTCTTCCTTTTGATATGATCAAAAGGGATTCATAGGCTGGATTTATGACTAATTTAAGGCCACTAGTATGAAGGTAGGACATTTGGGAGGATATTTGGGTAGGGTTGGCCGAGAAAATGGCTTTGAAGGCATAAATTTGAGATAATGGGAAGTGCCCTTTTATAAGAAGAGTGAGGTGCACCTTAGGAAACGATTGAAATATTATTTTATTATAAAATTATTATCGGTTTCAAATGGATCCAAAATGAATTACTTAAATTCTATGCTAGAGATGGGTCAAAAAACTCTCAACCAATAGGTTTTAGACAGGGTTGGGTCGCTATATTAACAATATCTTTTATATTTAACTCTTAGTTAAATAGTTTGACATTTACCATGTCTCTTTGTTTTTTTTATATTATATGGTTAATAAAAATAATTTAAACATCCATGAGAACCCCAAGTGGTTCATTAATGATACACCTATCATTATATAATTATTTTGGCCGAAAATTAGATTTTTAGGATTATTATATCAACCAATAGCATTGCATTTATTTTAAAAACTCATTTATGTCAATTTTGACATTATTTAATAATTGATTTTTTTAAAGTTCTAAAAACTTTCTTACTTCGATATAAATAAATTTAATCAACTCTAACATGTTATATTAACCTATAAAATTTTATTATTTCATTAAAAGTCTCAAATTAGATTTATTTGGATATTTATAATATCAATTATTTTTATCGTTCATTAATATAGTAATTACTACATCATCATTGTGTCATAAATATATTTAATTATATGATGTATAAATTTTTTAAATAAAATACCATTATTTAGGAAATCGTTTTAGCATTATAATTTATATTTATAGATGAATTTTTATTGTGTTTATCCCTATATTAAAAATGATTTAGTTATTAAAATTTGAATTTAACTCTTGTAACTATTATTTTAATTAAATAATAGTAAATGTCATAATCAAATCCATGTGGATCAAAGTGGTCCATATTCTATTCCTATGGTTGTTTTTGGTCAAATTATACTTATCTAATTGAATTAAGAGATGTTTTAGGGTAATAATATATCATTTTTACCCTTAATTACCCCATTTACTTTTGACCTTGGTAAATAAAAGTAATAAGTTACTATTCGCCAAAAAAATCATCTTATTGAACCACATTTTACTTACTGATATCAACCATGTCTCTTGTATTTTTTAAATTAAACTCACAGAAGTGGTAAAATTATGTTTTATACAAATTTGGCTATGCTCCATGGAGGTGGGTAAAAGACGGTAAAAAGTTTGATAAAATTTTATATATCTGAAATCATTATAAAATGACTCAAATGAGTTACATTGAACATATATAGGTATTATGTGTCTATTTTGACCTAAAATAAATTAAAATAAAATAAATAATTATTTGAATAAAAAGTCAGTTTTAAACAAAAACACGGTGTTTTGCAGTATTCATAAAAAATGGAATGTTTTAAGAAAAATACCAAAAATTCACCACAAACTAATTTCTATATTCCTAATAAAAAAATTAAGTCCATTTTGAAAGATAAAATTTATAGAATTCCAAAAATTTGTATTACTATTCATAACAGCTAGTTTCATTGGTCGCAGTGTGTTAGAATCTCAATGTTGCGTACAATGCAAGTGATTGCATTATTCCACGGGAAACATATCGTGGAAGCTTGAGGTGTTAAATTCTTCCCTCTTTCAAAAAAGTTCATCCTAATAATTTCTAGAATATTAATGAATAAAAATATTCAGGTTTTTCTTCATCATAAATGCCTCCAGTCCCCACATTGCATCTTCCATGTTATGGTTTCCCCATAGAACTTTTACTAGACGATTCTTCCGGTTCCTCATAATTTGTTCTCTGGTGTAAAGAATTTTTACAGGCTCTTCACAATAATAAAGATTAGGTTCCAGTTCAAATAAATCATACGTGAGTTCATGCATTGATTCAGCCATGTGTTTTCTTAACATTGATACATGGAACACATCGTGAACTTTGGAAAACATGGCGGCATTGACAACTGGTAAGCTACAGCCTCAATTCATTCTAGAATTTCGGAAGGTCCGATATACCTGGGACTTAGTTTACCCTTCGTATCGAATCGTATAACTCCCTTCCATGGAGATAGCTTTAAGAAAATCTGATCTCATACCTAAAATTCCAAATCCTTCTTTTGGTTATCAGTGTATCTCTTCTGCCTAATTTGTGCTGTTTTGATGTGGGTTTCAATAACCTTCACCTTTTCCATCATTTCCTCAAAACGTTATTTCCATACAAGTTTTATTTCACCACATCATCCCAGCAAGTCATTGTGCGAAATCCGTTGCCATATAACGCTTCATATGGTGCCATCTGAATACTTGAATGGAAGCTATTGTTGTTGAAAAATTATACCAGAGGTAAATATTCATCCTAGAAACCATGAAAGTCAAGTGATCCTAATCTCATCATGTATCCTAAGTGTTGAATATACCGTTCTGATTCTCCATTAGTTTGAGGGTGGTAGGCAGTGCTCAAATGATGTTCAGTATCCAGGGACTTCTGAATACTTTTCCCGAATTGTGATGTATAATGGGGATCACGATATAAAACAATTGATATGGGTACTCAATGAAAACTTTAGAATTCATTAATATATATTCTTTCTAGACATTCAATTGGTAAATATTCTCTTACAGTAAGAAAATGTGCTGACTTGGTAAGACGATCAACAATGAACCACATTGCATCATTCCTTCTCGGTGTCTTTGGTAATCCCATGACAAAGTTAATCATAATATTATAGAATTTACACTCACATATGGGAAGAGGTTGCATGAATACTCCAGGCTGTTGCCTTCCAGTTTTCACTTATTAAAAACCATACATATTGACAAAAAATTAGCAATCTACCTCTTCATGCTGTCCCACAAAAAATGAACCTTCAAATCTGTTTACATCTTAGTGATACAAGGGTGTATAGAGAAATTGGAGCTATGTGAATCATCTAACAATTACCTTCTAAGATTAGGTATATCAGGAACACCAAATCTCTTCCCTAATTTCAAACTCTTGTCTTAATATATGATGTAATTCAATCTCCCATCATTCATTTCTTTAATCATCTTTTGAGACTCCTCATCATTAGTCTGATAACTGTTTATCATTTTTAGTAAATATGGTTTGGAAACCATTTGAAAAATCATTTGAGGTTTCACCATCTATGGTTATTCCCATATCCATATTTACTAGATTTCTGTATATAGGATCCTTTTCAACTCTCATCATGTTCGAAACTCCAGGATTCTTTCTACTCTAAGAATCTGCCACCTTATTTTCCTTCCCCGAGTGGCAGTGTATAGTGAAATCATAATCCTTGAGTAGTTCAAGCCATCACCCTTGACTCATGTTGAGTTCGTCTTGTGAGAAAATATACATCAAAATCTTGTGATCAATATAAATCTCACATTTTTCACCATATAGATAGTGTCTCCATATCTTCAATGCAAATATTATAGCTGATAACTCAATATAATGAGTAGGATAGTTTTGTTTCTTGAATTTTTTTGTGTCGTGATACAAAGGCACTAACTCTATCATTTTTTACAAGGACACAAACAAGTATTTTCTTTGATGTATCACTATTAATAACAAACCCATCATTCCCCAATGGTAGATTCAAGAGATGAGAATTGAATTATATTCTCTTGTGTTATTCAAACCATTCTTCACAATCTTTTTTCCAAACAAATTTAACCCCTTTACATGTGAACTTTGTTAATGGGTTAGCCAACTGGGTGAAATTTTGGTGAAATGTCGATAATAACATACTAAACCAATAAAATTGTGTAACTCAGCTATACTCATCAGTGTTGGATATTATTGTATTGCCTTGGTCTTTGAAGGATTAGCAGAGATTCCATCCTTAAAGAAAATATATCCAAGAAAAGAAATATCCTGAAGCCAGAATTCGCACTTGCTAAATTTCCCACACAATTCAATTCATCTAAGAGTCTTTAGAATAATTCTCAAGTGATTTTCATGATATTAGTAGCTTTTGGAGTATAGTAAGATATCATCAATAAATACCATTACAATGTCATCAAGATATTTCGTGAAAACTCTATTCAATAGATCCATGAAGAAAGAGGGTGCATTAGTCAATCCAAAAGGCAATACTGTAAACTCGTAATGCCCGTACCTGGTTCGAAATGCTGTTTTCAGAATGTCTTCCTTTTTGAAACACAATTGATGATATCTAGATCGAATGTCAATATTTGAAAAATATTGAGCACCATGACGTTGGTTGAATAAATCATCAATGAGAGGTAGGGGAAACATTTTCTTTATTGTTATATCGTCTATCTTTATAGAGTCAAGGCTCATCCTCATAGATCAATATTTTTTCTTGATAAAAATAAACGGGGATCCCCATGGAAACAAACTAGGGTGAATAAATCCCTTATTACACATTTCTTATAGTTGATTCTTTAGTTCCACTAATTCCAGAGTGGACATTCTATATGGTGTCTTCGATACGGGGCTTGAACCAGGAATTAAATAAATAGAAAACTTAATTTTTCATTCTGGATGATGTCCATGTAAATCTTCTGGAAACAAATCAATAAATTCTTGAAAAATAGGTATGTCCTCTATTTGAACATTCCTTTCCTCACTCACAGTTATTTCATTCACTTCCTCTCCAATAATTGAATTTAGTTGAGCTACTGGGGGTGGATCTAGATAAGAATTAGGTGGTGACATTTATACTCTAAAGATAAGGTACTCCTTATCATCATCGATAATTGTATACTACTTATTCTTACAATAAATTTTCGCATCATGGTCTGAAGTCCAATACATAACAAGGATTATATCAAATTAAATCATGGGTATGATGGTGAGATCAGCAGATAAAGAAAATTTATATACCATAATGGGAACTAATACAAAAAACTTTGTAGCAATGATACATCCCTTAGGTGTTTTGACTCACAACTCCCTTGTTAATTAATGTAGAAAAAATATAATTTTCTTAGAAAAATAAGAAGATATGAAACAATGTGGTTATCCAAAATCAAATAAATCATTTGATAAACTTGAGAAAACCATTAAATCACCTTCCACCACATCTTTCAAAGCTTCAACCTTAGCAGTAGTGATAGCATAAACATGGACTTGATCCCTTGGCATTTTCTAAGGTATGTTTCCTTGGTGATTAGGACATTCATTTGCACAGTTCCCCGTTTCTCTACAATTGTAGCATTCAACAGTGACAACCTCTTTCTTCCCCATGCAATCACTAGCTTAGTGGCCCTTTTCACCACACTTGTAACAAACACCCATTCCCTTCAAGAAAGTACAAAGGTGTTTCTTCCCACATTTATTATAGGATGAATAATCAACTATTTCATTATTCCCCTTATTTCCATTTACAGAGTTTTTAGAAAATCTGTTTTTCTCCTGCTTTTCATTAAAGTCATAAG
Organism: Viscum album; assembly: GCA_963277665.1. Classification (NCBI taxonomy): domain Eukaryota; kingdom Viridiplantae; phylum Streptophyta; class Magnoliopsida; order Santalales; family Viscaceae; genus Viscum; species Viscum album. The sequence goes on along the minus strand of OY728130.1, from coordinate 537,984,572 downwards.
ACTTAGAGAATTACTTTTCTGTCTTGATAACTCATGAGAAAATTTTTCATTTGACAAGAAGGATTGTGAGACTAATGCTCACCAAAGAAATGGTTTTAACACATCAAATAATTTATCAATCATACTCCATTGGTTATGTATATAATCTGTTGCAAGCCTTACAAACCTTGTAAAGTTAGCCTCATACTTTGTAACATTCTCATCCTCCTTTTTCCTTAGACACAAAAATTGCCTTCCCATATCCGCTGGATGGTCATGAGGAAATTATTTTCCTATGAAAATATATTTAAACTCCCTTCATTCTATATTTTATAGTTCATCATCTTCCTTTCTATTTTGAATCAATGATCTACATCTCCCGTGAGGTGATAAACTACCATGATAACTTTTTCCCTTTCGCTACTCCCAAAAGCGTGAAATATTTTCTCAAAGGAATTTATCCATTGACCTGATAGTAGTATATTTTTACTTCTATTGAATTTTTGTGGTTGTTTCCTCATGAATCTGTCTAACAATGATCCTCCACATTGTGGATTAGGGTGCTCTACACAGGTAGGGTTATTATTCATAACCTGAGTGAGTTGTCCCAGTATGGTGATAAGCTGATCAGCAACAGTTACTTTACCAGCTCCACAATAATTATCTTGAGTAGGTGGGAAATCCCTTCCTGGATTACATGCATTGATAATGTTTCTATTCCTTCCACTAGGTGTCTTTTCTAAACAATGACATATAATATATTCGTTTATGAATCACAATACATAATTACAAACCTGTAAAATAGTTAACATGAATTGATCTTTTTATGTATATAATCTATAATCATAAAAAATGTTTTATTTGAGAAATTATGTACTCATAAACCCTTCATAATGGTTTATAAAGAAAATGAAAATTATCTTAAGCATATCCCCTGAGAGTGTCGTAAACAAGAGTGCTTCAAATCCCGTTCCCTGGAAATACTTCCCATTCAAGTCTAGATCAAAGCGGTGTTTTCAAGTTTTACACATAGGTAGATCTGTTCCAGAGCCACTTCTACCTACTCATATTCAGATAAGGCTGTATTTCTTTGGAAACTCACAAAGTACCAAAATTCTATGATGTTCTTCTATACTAAACTCAAAGTCTATCTTAGGAAAATGTTCTCTAATCATAGTTTTTCTAAATCTAGCTTACAAGGATTATACTAAACATCCTCTGATTCCAATTATAATGCCCCGAACCCAGTTACCCAGAGTCGGTGCATTAATACATAACATTTCAGGATCACAAAAGTTCATTTCTCGATGCACGGATTAGTTTATCAGCCTTTGAAATACTAGATACATTCATATTTTTATCATTATATTATAAAATGAATAAAAACAACATAGTATCCATAGGCAACACTCATATCCCATAGACTATCCCTGAAAGTCATTCACAATATACTTCTTTACATTCTGGTAAAAATAAAACCTAGAAAGGGGTGAGCTCAGATGCTCAGTTAGGATAATAATATAGTGGAAACTTTAATAAATAAGCATAAACATGTAAGGAAATGTAAGAATAGAAAAAAATCCATTAAAATATGAACATCAGAATAATATAGAAAAGATAAAATTAAATAATTCCATTTACTTATTCACATGGATATTCTATTAGTTTAAAAATCACATGCAATATCAATATCCACTTTCATAATGATGGAATACATAATGCTAGACTTCATAAGCACATAGTCAAGGCCTTGTGCCAAGACAACAAATAATATTTTTTCAAGGCCTTGTGCCAAGATCCAAGTTTTTCTCGTGAGACCTACCGATTAATTGAGGAGCTATAGTGGGATCCACCCTTCACTTACTATGTCTAATGTATTATACATCTGAAAAGGTTCCAACATAACATAAACATTCATATTAAAACTTGCATACAAGATGTCAATACTTTAACCGTCAACCATGAACGATATAAAAATAACTCATCCAAATTCAAAAAAATCACAAATCCTTAAATATAATATGGAATATTTGTATCATAATGAATCGATTTCAAACAAGTATAAAATCTATCAAAGGATGTTGACATAGATGAAATCAAAACGATTTGGGAGAAATATCTATATCTTTTTTTGAAATAATATAAAGATAAATAATTATAAAATAAAAAACTTATTTTGAAAATATTATTATAATATTGTAAGGAATGATTCAACGATGTTATAACGTCATTGAAGAACTGCACCCGCTGTATAAGTTAAAAAAGACATTGTTACCTTAATTTTGTCGAAAAGGTTGTAAAGTACATTGTTTGGAAAAAAACTGAAAGATTCGCTTCGAAACATATATGTTAAAATAAGGTTATAAATGTCTTTAAACCATTATCTAGTAAACAGTAAAAATGTTTTGGAATAAATTTTTAAGAAAAATTGATGTAGATGATATAGAGGTCCCAACAGATACTTATGTAAAAACAATCTCAGATAATAAAGAGATTGTGAAGTTAACCATTACCATGTTCTTTTCCTTGGTCTAGGGTACATTAACATCTTGTATAATAGTGAAATAATTGTTATTAAATAGTAAAATAAAAATTTACTTAAATATGATATCATATATGATCTTCTAATAATTCATTGTTAATGATATTTCAGTATTATCATCGTTTCAGGTGTTAACTGATTCGTTTTCCTTCATATGCTTCGTTACATAAGTAATTTTTTTATGGATTGGATGTATCTTATTCATTTTCATAATTATATTGAGTCTTTAAACATTATTTTTAATCATCAAATGAAAATTCGTCTTGAATGGATACGATGGTGAATGAATCTCATCACGTTCGTGGATACGATAATCCATATATACTCACGAGCGACAATATCATTATTTTAATATTAAAATCACATATAATTGGATGTTATATCATATATACAGAATCATTGTCATATTATATTAATTATTTACATAATTTATACTCATTATTATACCCATCTAAATAATAAAATGTGTGAATAACAAACTACACGACGACGTGGAGACGGTAATCCGTACGTACACACGTATGGTGACTTTGTCATTTATAGGATGGATAGAATAATGAATATTGTTTTACAATTTTTATAATAACATCAATGTATATAGAAGATACTCAAGTTGTTATTTTAGAATGGAAACAACAAACAATGGGGAAGTGGAAGATGAAAAGAACTTGAAAGAGGTGATGAAATATTTACTTCTTTTCAGGTTCTTCGTATTGATTTGATCAAAAGGGCTCCCTAGGATGGATTTATTACTAAATTAAGGAATCTAGGATGAATGGAGGATATTTTAGAGGATATTGGGGTAGGGTTTAGCTGAGCCAAATGGCTTTAAAGGTGTGAATTTGAGAGAAGGGGAAGTGACCTTGTATAAGAGGGGTGAGGGGCACCTTAGGAAATGATTGAAATATTATTTTATAATAAAATAATTTTTTGTTTATAATGGCTCGAAAATGAAATATTTAATTTCTATGGTATGGATCAGTATAAAACTTCTCAACCAATAGGTTTTAGATAGGTTTTGGTCACTATATTAACCTTATCATTTAAATTTAACTCTTAGTCAAATAGTTTGACATTTACCATGTCTCTTTGTATTTTTATATTATATGGTTAATAAACATACAATAAACATCCATGAGATCCCCATGTGGTTCATTAATGATACACACCTCATTATATAAGTCTTTTTTCAAGAAATTTAGATTTTTAGGATAATTATATCAAACAATAATATTGTATTTGTTTCAAAAACTCATTTATGTCAATTTTGACATTGTTTAATGATTGATTTTTGTTAAAGTCCTAAAAAATTTATTAATTCGAAGTAAATATGTTTAATCGACCCAAAAATGTCATATTAACCTATAAAAATAGTGTAATTCATTAAATATTTAAAATTAGATTTACTTGGATATTTATAATATCAATTATTTTAATCTTTCATTAATATGGAATTACTGCATAATCATTGTGTCATAAATAAATTTAATTATTTAATTCCTAAAAATTATAAATAAAATACTATTATGTAGTAATCTATTTTAGTTTTCCAATGAAGATTTATAGTCTAATTTATATTGTCTGTAACTCTATATTGAAAATGGTTTATTTATTAAACATTACATTTAACTCTTTTAACTCTTCATTAAATAAAATAATAATAAATGTCTTATTCTAATCAAAGTGGACCAAGAGGTTCATATTTTATTCCTAAGGTTGTTTTTGGATAAATTATACTTATCCAACAGAATGTTTTCATGAGTTATGGTAATAATAATATCATTTTTACCCTTAATTACCCAATTGATTTTTAACCATTGTAAACAGAAGTAAACAATTACTATGTACCAAAAATTATTTTTATCATATTTAACAACATTTTACTTACAGATATCATCTATGACTCTAAATGTTTTGAAATTAAACTCTCAGAGGTGGTAAAATTATTTTTTATACAAATTTGGAAATGCTCCTATGAGGTGGGTAAAAGAGGATAAGAAGTTCGATAAAATTTTATATATCTAAACTCATTATAAAATGACTCCAATGAATTAAATTTAACATATATAGGTATTATGTATTTATTTGGACCTAAAATAAATTTATATAAAATAAATAATTATTTAAATAAAATGTCAGTTTTAAACAATAACTTAGTGTTTTTCACTATTCATCAAAAATTGAATGTTTTCAGAAAAATAAAAAACACTCACCCTAACTTAAGTTCGATTTTCCGAATCAAAAAATGAATTCCATTTTGAAAGAAAAATTTTATAATATTTATAAAAGTGGGAATTACTATTCAGAATAGCTTGTTTGACTAGTCGTGGTGTGTTAGAATCTCGATGTTGCGTGCAACCCAAGCTATTGAATTATTCGTATGGAAACGTACCAAGGAAGAAAGGGGTGTGACATTTAACATGATAATGAAACATGATATATTTGTTTTTTTATTTGATTATTTGTTCTTTTTTTATATATTTTTGGAAAATCGTAACAAAAAACTGAATAGAAAAAATAGAAAAAATGAAAAATGAAGATCCTAAATAACTACCCCAAAATGTTGTCCCCTCCCCAACACATAAAATAATGAATTTTTCTAAATGTGAACCTATGAGATGATATATGCACATAATATGTACAATTTTAAATTGGAAATGAATATAAAATTGAAAGGGTTAGGAACATCCTGATACGGTCACTTGTTGATAGTGTCATGCAATGTGATGAAATCCATTGCATCAGTTGGAATTAACTTTATGTATTTCTTCAAATGATTCCCATTGACTATAAACATCCTTGATGTGTAATCTTGGGTGATTTCCACTACACAATAAATAAAAACATTATTCAAATCATTAGGACCAAACCACTAGGAACAGAACTTACCAGGCATCAGCTTCATTTGTGAACTATAAATAAGGAATTTCTCTATAACCTGGAACTCCCTTTGATTGATAATTATGTCAAGAGATACATTTTAACATTCTTTGTAGAGTCTTCAGTTCTAATATGATGAAAACTGAATCGCCTCAAGATCTTGAAGTTGAAGCTTCTTTTGGATTCTAGCTTGGGCCAAATCCATGATGCATTTCATTATATCCCAATAAGATCGATTCTCCACATCCATAGGTAGAAGAGACAGTTTCCCAAAAACAATCAGAAATTGGGACATAATAATGGGTGTCTTGAATGATGTCCAATAAGACCACAGTGCATCATCCAGCAGCTTCTCTAATCCTTCCTTTTTGGTTAAACAATTATCTCCAATTTTTTTCAAATCCCTATTTGAAACCTCATCTTTACCATTTGTTTGGGGGTGGTATGGTGTTTTCGTTTTCTGTGTCACCCCATACTTCCGAAGGAGGAAGCCAAATTCCGATTGTTGAATTGTGTCTTGTGGGCAAAGATGATGGCCAACAGTACTCCAAACAACAAAAAAATATGTGTTCTAACAAATTCCAATACAACATTAGAATCATCTGTCTCAGTGTCCATATCCTCAACCCATTTACTCCCATAATCAATAGTTACCAAAACATACAAAAAACGAAAAGAAATATGAAAAGGACCCATAAAATAGATTCCCCATACATAAAAAATATCACAGAACAATATGGGTAGTTTGGGAAACTCATGTCTCCAAGAAATATTTCCTGTGTGTTGGAAATGAGAGAAGGACTAACAAAACACATGAGAGTAATGGAATAATATAGGAAAAATTAATGCAGAGTCTAAGACTTTCCTAGCTATCTATTGGGGTCCAATGAGTCCACCACAATCTAGTGTATGAAAAAAATGTAAAATAGACTCAAACTCATTATTATGAACACACCTCTTAATAACTTCATCACTACACATTCACTATAGGTGTGGATCATCCAAAACATAAAATCATGACTCACTCTTTAATTTTTGGATGTGATGTTTCTTTAAATTTACAGGGATTTTAGATGCAACGAGGTAGTTCACTAAATCATCAAATCAATGATGTGTACCTAATATGGAATAAACATGATCATTGGGGAAAGTGTCTCAAAGTGGTACCCGGTCCAAATTGTCATCCTCTAGTGTGTGTGTAAGCCTAATCATCTAGTATGCAACTAGGTTTTCTAACCCCTTCTTGTTCCTTATCTCAATATCAAATTCATTAAGAAGAAGAATCCATCATATTAGCCTAGGATTTGTATTCGTATTCTTTAAGAGGTACCTCAAAGCTGTATTGTTAGAAAAAAACTACTTTAGAGCCCAATAAATATGAAGGAAATTTATCTAAACAAAATATGATAGCAAGAAACTCCTTTTACGTGGTTGTGTAATTATATTGGGCGGTATCCAATTTCCTCAAATCATAGGTGATCACATATGAATGTCCCTCCACCCTATGATATAAGACAGATCCAACTGCGAATTTAGAGGTGTCACACATTAGATCAAAAGGAAGCTCCCACCATGGAGGCTGTATGATTGGAGGAGTGGTTAGACATTGTTTTATCTCGTTAATGGAATTACTTCGAGAAACATAAAATACAAAATCATAATCCTTTTGAAGTAGTCATTACATTTGAAGAGAAATCATGTTAAAATATTCGAAGAAGAACCAATAAAATATGGTATACCTTATGAAAGATCTAACATCACACACACATGAAGTACAACTTCAAGATGAAATAATATCTACCTTATATCTATTAACCTATATCCCATGTTTTCAAAGTACACGCCCTAATAAAATTCCATGCACTACCATGAAATTACACTTTTCAAAGTTAATGACTATATTATACTAAATAAAAAAATTCAAAACCTTTCCCAAAATAAACATAAAATCATAAAATGAATACCAATACACTATAAAATCATCCATAAAAACTTTAATTCATATCTCAATGAACTAAAATAAAATACTCACCATGCATCTCTGGAAGGTACCTGGGAAATTAAAAAGTCCAAATTGAATCCTCCAGTAGGAAAATGTGCTAAAGAGATATGTTAATATTATATTCTCTTGCTCCTAATGAGTAATAAGAGACTGAAAATAATAATAAAACCCATCCATGAAACAATAATTTGTTTTTCCCAGCTAGTCTCTCAAGCATATGATCAATAAATGGGAGGGGGAATGGTCCTTGCGAGTGGATTGATTATGTTTTCTATAATCAATACACACAGACCAACTATTTTTACCTTCATTAGAACTTACTCATCTATCTCATTTATTATAATAGTAACACCATTTTTCATAGGAATAACCAGAATAGGAATGACCCACTGGGAATCTGAAATGGGATAAATTATACATGCCTCGAGAAAATTTGCAACCTCTTTTTTAACAACATCCAAAAGTGTTGGATTGAGTCTCCTTTTTAGATTCCTAACTTTTTTATCCCCAACTACAAAAAGAATCATATGCATGAAAATGGAGTGGCTAATACCTTATATGTTAGCAAATGTCCACCCGATTTCATTGATGTTCTCCCTCAAAAGATTCAGTTGTTTTTTCATGTTAAAAAGGAAGATTATTAGAAATTATAATAGGTAATCTATCACCACTTAAAATGTATGAGTATTTGAGATTTGGTGGAAACAGCTTGAGTACCAATGAAGGGCGTTATTTATGGATTTAGACATTGAAGGAACCAAAATATGTGCACAAATAAAATCAGTATCAGAATATCAATCATCAAAATCAAAGAATAAAGAAAAAAATCTATCTTCATACTCAATAAAAATTTCATAATCAGAGTTCACATGATCAAAATCAAAATATAAATCCATTTCAAAATCAAATCCAACAGAGTCTTGTGAATTTGAAACTTGTGTGTACGTACACTTAGACATAAAACTAGAACAAATATTCATTATCTTTCTAAGCATAGGATAATCAAATTCCATGGGGATTTTAATTGGTGGAACAAAATGGGAGGAAAATGAAAAATGGTCCTTTGAGGGGTAAATCATAGAGTTCGTAACAATAAATATCACAACCTCATCTACTAACTCCTTGGAAATTGTACCCTTGTTGACATTTATTATATTTTTTTTTAAAATTTTGATGAAGGGCCTACCTAAGAAAATGGGAGCATGAGGACTTACCTGATCATCCTCCATTTAAAGCACATACAAATCTGCTAGAAAGGATATGTATTTTACACAGAGATGTACATCCTCAAGGAATCTTCCAAGATATGGCATACTCTATTCTCCAACTTCACCCCAACTTTCCTCGGTTTCAACTCATCGACCAATAAAGAAGAAAATACACAGTGATATATTTCATTTATGGATGCTCCTAAATCCCAAGGAGAATCAGAAAAGTGCAACCCCCCTATGGTGCATGGGATAGTGAATGTCCCCAGATCCTTTCACATTATTGGAATTGATATATTTTGTGAAATTAGTGATAATAAATTCCATCCAAAATTGATCATATAATTTTCCTTGAATACTCTTTGATTGGTACAAGGTTATTTTAAAAATTTGACAAACCTTGGGATTTTCTTAAAGGATTCATGTAAAGGGATGTTTACCTCCACGCGGTTGAATGTATCCAAAACATCTTTTTTTCATCTCCTATACAACCATGTTTTTGGATTGAACAAATCTATTTGAAAATGGAAGGGTTTTAGGAGGAATATAATCAATACAATTGCTACCTTTATCTTTATCATTTTATTTCTCATTAGTTGGTATAAAATTGGGATTTTCTAGAATTGAGGTGAATCCCGTTTGAATGATAGGTGCATATGTATCAGCTGTTTTCTACACACTTCTCAATGGGATGGCACTGACATTCCCCATGGGATTTTGAGTAGGTTTGGAATGTAGATTTTCAGAATTTTTACTTACCAATTCATTGAGGGTAGTAGAAATCTATCTTTTGTGAGTCTTCAACCACATCTTCTTCAAACCATGAGTATTCAGCTCAGTATGTTGATTAGAAATTTTTGTTTCAAAGGATAATCAATTTAAGAATCTACCATGGTTTTGGGACTCCCTTTTGGTTTACTTTTTGATGGTTGATCATTAAATCACCTTTGGGGTTGTTTGGAAACACTATTTGTAAGGTGGAGGATACAAGAGGTTTTGTTGAAAAGGGGACCTTGGTTGTTGTCCAAAGCCATACCTCGTGTTTAATTGATCCTTCCACAAATGGTTTTAAGTTGGAGAAAAGGAGTCAAGATTCTTTTGGGGATATGGTTGTGGTTGCTGCTGATATGGTCTCTTAGGAAACACTGCTGCACAATCTTCTATTTCTTGTATTTGGGGGAAATAGTATGTTGAGTGGCTAGTATCAGTGCAAATGCCACAAGGGCTTGAAGGAGGGGGTTGGGATGTATTTTGATCAAAATCAACATGCCTCACCATAGTGGTCAATTCATCCAACATAGTATCAATAAAAATATTTTCAAGAGATGATAGACTTACATGATGTACTCCCCTATCATGTGGTGCTCCACGATTGCAAAACTTTTCAGAGTTTTGTTCCATCTTGTGGATAAATTCACATGAAACTGCTAGTGGTTTGTCAACCAATTATCCTCCAGCCGTAGTGTCCACCATGCTCCTATCCATAGGTCTGAGTCCTATATTGATGTATTGTATGAGGAGTTGATCACTGATTTGGTGATGTAGGCAGCTTATAGAAAACATCTTGAATCATTCCAAATTCTCATACATTGACTCCCCATAATAACACCCTGACTGTAGTTACCGAGAGTTGGTGCATTATTACATAACATTGGAATGATCACAAGAGATGATGTTTCAAAATACCGATTAGTTTAGTAGCGTTGGATGTAATATACACATACACATGTTTTAAATTACATCATGAAATGGGAAAACAACAACATTGTGTCCCCTTTGAACGCACTCATATCACTTAGCATATTTCTATAGGTTAATCGTAATATACTTCTCTACATCCTTGGAAAAATATATCATAGAAATGGGTGAGATCATATGCTCAATAAGGATAACAATATAGCATAAACTATCCTAAATAAGCATAAACATTCAAGTCATTTTATATGATTAAAGATAAACCTTTTAAACACATAGTTCTGCATAATATGGAAAAGATAAATAAAATAATTCCATTTACTTCTTTACATGGATTTTCTACAAGTTAAATAATCAAATGTATTATCAATAGCTAATTTCATAATGATTGATTGAATTATTATGGAAATCATAACCACATAGTAAAGGAATCGTTCCCAGACTACAAATAAATATTTTTTCAAGGCTTTGTGCCAAGACACTAGTTTGTCTCACGAGACCTACCGATGCATCAAGGAGTTTTATCGGGAGCCACCAGTCACTTACTATGTCTAAATCATTCCTCATATGAAATGGTTGAACCTAAATCAAAACATTTATATTAAAACTAGCATACGAAATGTCAATATTTTAACCAAAATCTATGAATGGTAAAAACAAATAGCACATCCACAGTGAAACATAACCCATTTAATAAAATATAGAATATTGTATTATAATAAATCAACAAGAATAAATAAAAATGAATAATATTGACATATATGGAAATAATCTCTATAACTATTTGAGAGAAATATCTCGTTTTTCTGAAAAACATTTAAATGTCTCATAATTTATCAAGAATCAGTTTAGAAGACATTATTGAATCTAAGTGTCCCATACCACGTTTAATGTTTTTAAAGGAATTATAATTTTAAAACATTTATTTTGATATAAAAAAATCATTCAATGAAATATTAAACCATGGAAATTAATTATAAATATTTAGAAAAATAAATCATTAAAACATTTAAAATGATATTTAATTATAGATCCTAACAAAATGAGATATGATTGAATTCAGATAATTGATGTAATAACAACATTATAATATCATGTTAATAAAGGTATTCATGATATAATATGTCGAAGTATAGTATTTACACCATATAAAAGTGAATTGGCGCATAACAACAAAGAAGTCTCAATGGAATGTAAATTGAGATGAAATTCCTTTTAAAGACTGTATCCTTATGTTAAGGATAAATCATTGACATAATTATGTGTGAAAAATATAAATACACTCAATTTGATTGGATATTCAGTGTAAATCAATTATACTACATTCCCACATATTCGGGTAAAAACAATACCAATGATAGGTATGTTTAACTCAATAAATGGAAATTGAGTTAAGATTACTCTTATCAAGTTCATATCAATGACATGAGAATTTATCGATAAAGTTATTATGTTTATCAAAAGTATATCCACATAAAGGTTAGTGGAAATTAATATATAAATAAATAAAATGTTATTTCACACATAATTTGGTGTAAAAGAATCAATTATGTTTGCGTAAAACCCAATGAGTGGATATTGAAATTAGAAATTCCCTTACTGATTTGGTAACATATGAAGCATAAACACCAAGAAATAAGGATCATATAATGATGTTGTAAATACCCATAATTAAATTATTTTACACAAAGAATAAAATCATGGTCAGTACATGCACCACACAAAGGACACAATGGCAATAAAGCATGAAACTCATGGGAATAAAAAGTTTGATAAAAACCCCTTACAATGTAAAGTCCATTAGTAGAGGGTATTATAACCTCTTTTATAATGATGAAATCATTTTTATTAAATTATACAATAACCACATACATAAATATGATATCATATATGATCTTATAATATTTCTTTGTTTATAATTTTTCAGTAGTATCATTGTTTTGGGTGTTAGCAGATTTGTTTTCCATTATATATTTTGATATGTAAGTGATGTTTGTTAATGATAGGAAGTATTTGATTCATATAAATAATGATATTATGTTCCTAAAAGGTAATTTTGTTAATGAAATGAAAATATTTCTGGAACATTTGTGATGGGGAATGAAATATCATCACGTCATGGAGACAGTAAGTCATACGTACACACAAGCGACAATATCATTCTATTTTTTGTGAAATTGTATGTAATTGGATGGTATATAATATATAAAGAATAATTAAGATGTTATTTTTTTATTTAATCTTTTTATACTTATTATTATACCCATCCAAACAATTAAGTGTTGAAAAACAATCTACACCACGACGTGGAGATGGTAAGCAGTACGTACGCACATATAGTGAATTTTTCATTCATATGATGGATAGAATAATGAATATATTTTTACCATATTTATAATATAATCAAAGTATTTATAAGTTAGTGGAGTTATTATTTTGTTTTGGAATCTATAATGAAAGAGGAATTGGAAGAAAAAAAGAACTTTGAAAGAGGTGATTGAATTATGACCTTTTCTTCAGGTTCATCCTTCTAATTTGATCAAAAGAGATCCTTGGGATGGAATTCTGATCATGGTATGGACACAATGATAAATTCATGGTTGTTAGAAGGATATTTTTAATGGCCCAGACCTCTCCAGTCTATTACTATGTGGAAATGTGGGGTTAGAGGTGTTCTGGGAGGTCAAGGTAACTTATCCCCAACGCTTTGCCAAAATCTTCCTTTTCGATGAAGCATTTCAATGGTAGACAGTTGTGAATTGTAACATCATGTTAGGTCTTTAGGTAATTTTGATGTTTCTAAATACCCTTGTATTGGAGTAGTGACTTAGGGGGTGTGTTGGGTGAATCTTCAAGGAAAACTAAAGGGTAGTAGCTTTTGCACGGGCTATGCACAGTTTGTCTAAACCGTGTGGCCATATCTTGCATAGTAAATATTGGAGGAAGTCAGTAATGCACGGTTAGCACACGGTTAGTCTAACCGTGTGGCCTAACTATGCGAGTAGTATTTGACGAGGTAGTGGGGACCACATGGTTAGCGCATGGTTTGTCTAACCATGCGAGCAAACCATGCATGCACTTAAACTAGATCATAAAATTGTGGATCTCAACCATTTTTCCTCTAACATGATCGTTTAATCTCCTAAGTGTCCATAACTCAAGATTACCCTCCCATGAAGGTCGGAGAACCTCTCCCAAGTGTTTTGGTGGTGATATGAAGGTATCTCTTGGTGAATCGAAGCCGGTTTCTCAAGTTATGTGATAGTTCTTCTTCGTTCTTCTTCGTTCTTGGTTGGTTTCTTAGATTCACTTGAATCTACTTCTCCTCTTCTCTCGGTTTCATATATCTACGCTCATTATGGGTAGATCTAAGGGTGTCGGTGAAAATATGATTATTTTTGGGCTTTTTTGTGTTAGGATAAGAGATCTAAGGAGGATTCTTGGATAATCAACTTGTCTTTCTTGTGCGTTCTTCGTTTGATGGGGTTTTCGTCAACAACCCTTGAGGTAGGGGATTCGTTGCTTCTATTTCATTTACATGTGACTGTATTGTTATCATGTTTAATCCTACTAGATGAAAATGTAATTTAAAAAATAAATATTTTGATCCAGATAAAGAATTTTATTCTAATCATATGATATTGCCTCTTGTTTTTCTAGATAGTGTGAAATATATGCATGCTTTGCTTAGCTGTTTGTTCATGATAGAAATCGGTAAATAACGTAAATCAGGGTTAATTGATTATTGTTTTGATAATGATAAAGTGGAATGAATACAAAATTGGTTCTTTCTGTAATTTGATGTTAATCAAATTGGTGTGGTAAGCATGTTTAATATTTTTGTGATAACTTACTAGTTAGGTTTCCCGATGTTGGAACCAACCGATAAAAAATATGTTAATTCCAGATTGATTAAAGAATTTGATTGTTTTGTAATTCCTTAGAGGGTTCAGAGTTTCCCTCTTAATTGTGAAATGTTCATATCCCAATTGTTCTAATATGTGGGGGCATAGAGTCCATTTGCTTCTGGAATCAGATGACACCTAGAGTGGTAAGATGCATCAGTTTATGCATGTGGGTGTTGGGGAGGACACCAGGGTTGATGGAATGGGATGGATGTGATTGTTGGATTCTTTCTGGTTATTTGGTAGTTAATCTACTTTACTTTTCCCCAATGCTCAAGGTAGCTGGTCTTTCTTACCCTTCTTCCAAAAGAGGTGAATACATGCGGGGTATGCCACATTCATTCTGTGTTTACCTTCTAATGGGGGGATGGGACTACGCTCTTCCAATAAGCAGCAACGACTCGATGGGTAGTACATCTACTCATCGTGTTGATCCCCTTTGTGTTAGTTGCATAGAATGCTTTTGTAGAATGCCTAGGAATATGGGAAAGTGTTTATGTAATGAATTTTTAAATAAATAGTGTTAACGCTTGGGGTTGGAGTTTTCTGGAACAAAATGATGAGGCTATAATTTTAAAGGGGCAGTGGACTTTGGGTGTGATGCTAATGAAGTTTATTATTTAATGGTTCATTGTTAATTAATTTTTAATGAATTAATTATCCTAATGTGGAATGGAAAAAAGGGAATGAAGTAATCTAATAAAGTTATTTAAATGGTTGTATTCTTATAGGATACCTAGTCTTAAAAGTAGATGCCCTGAGTCTGAGAGACGTTAGCTTCAGTGGTTTCTAAAAATAGGTTATTCCCATAGTGTGGTTGTGAGATATAGTATATTTTGTACATTTTGTGTTTCTATATGCTACTCCACCATGTCAGTAAGGGAAACTAACACCCCGGGGATTCGGAGCCCTGGGGGGTGGGGTGTGTGTTTTCCCCAACATTCTGATGGAAGGGTGAATGGATGACTACCCCTTTTGGCCCCGCTCTCTTCCCTTGTTAGATACTTGTGCTAGTAGTCACATTGGTTAGTTTCCCCATATATGTGTTTAGAGGGTTGTAATTGTTTGTGGTTATTCACACACATATATTCTAGATAAAATATTATATAGACTACTATAGGTGTAACGTGTATAGGCTATGATGGCTTGAGGATCCTTACTCAATGTATGGACTATAATGGCTTGAGGTATAATACCAGAAGAATGATACACATTATGCGAGCTGCGGTGGATCCCGAAATCTTACTGGTTACTTTTGGTTGTGAGGATGATGTAGTTCTTTGCCCAGGTGTATGTAGGATAGCCTCTATGTTGCACGAGGTGCACATTTTGGTGCTTTGCCTAGGTGTTTGCAGGCAAGACTTATTAGAGAGAAATGCTCAGGACGTGCAACGTTGGGGAAAAGTGGAAAACCGGTGGGGAAGTAGTAGTGGGGTACCCTTGATATTCTTTACTATATGCTATATTCTTCTACGTGTTACATAGTGAGAGTATCCATGGTGAGGTTGGGAACATAGTATACCTGCTTATGTAATGAGTTAGTTTCACTTGTTGCTCACTGTACTTTAGCATGCACTATTTACTTTCGCACGAGAGGCTTTCAGGAGGATCCTACTGAGTATACCGCTATACTCACCCTATGTATATATAAAATGTTTTTTAGGTCACTTGGGGAGGGTCAGAGATCATGTTGGTTTCTACTAGCTTGTGGTAAGAGGAGCTGTTCGGGCATGTGGTTGCTGCTATTTTTACTTTATTTTGGGTACTTGTAGTTCTTTCCCCCTTCAGTTGTATTTCTTTTTCATGGAATTAAATATGTGAACTTGGGTTTATTTTATGTTTCAGTTCTATGTTGTAGATGGTTGGTGTCAATCTTATCTCTCTGTTCTACATGTGTTCTCTTAGAGGGAAATGCCTCCCATTTGTGTGTTTATTATACCCTCAGTGCTAGTCTCCAACCCGGGACCTATTAGAGGCTGGAATCAGGGGTCATTATCTCTATTTTCACATTTCTGGACTTGGAGAGGTACACTTTGTGGGGAGGGGGTCGTGACAGATTGGTATAAGTGGTTTGGATGAGGGATGGGATGGAGTTTGGAGTTAGGCACACACGAGGTTGCATGGGTTGGTAGGGAAACTGTGTCATTCATGTTTATCAAGTGAGGTAAACATTGGAGACCGGCTGAGACATAGGTATTTTGGGCCCCCAATGATCTAATATACGGAACATTAAGTTTACAATGGCTACTAAACAAGGTGATAATAGTTGCGGGGTAGATTCCTAGGAAAGGATCATGCAACATTTTTCTTCGTGCCTGTGTTTAAATGGGTAGACCTTGGGATAGGTTAACCTAAAATGAATAAAAGAAAACAATTAATTAATTAATGTTGATTCATCCAAATTCCAGGTTTAGGAACTCTAACATTTATTATTTTATAGGTATGGCTCCAGGTTGACGTCCTCGTCAGGTTTGCACAGAAAATGTCTAGCATGTTGTTTCATTAGATCACTGTAGGGTAGAGGTTGATGATGAAGAGACTTGGAGGAAGACACTCTGAGAGTTTCAGGTCCAAAGTATGTAGAAGTACGAGGGATCCATTTCAGATGGAGTCACGGAGGACTGGTTTCAGATGTTTGTGATAGGCTTCAGTTTGATCCATGCTCGGAAGGAGCACTGGTTGTCCTTAGCTATGACGATGCTGGGTGGAGCTGTAAGGCAGTAGCAATTGTTTTACCTCGGGGATCGTGAGGAGCTAAGGATCTCATGAGAGGAGTTTTGAGACAAGTTTAGAGTCGAGTTCCTTTCTTCGAATGCAAAGGCGTCTAGTCGCTAGGAGCTCCATACCCTTTGACAGGGGAGGTCTACTGTTCCAGTGATTGGAATCCATTTCAGAAACCTTTTACAATATGATTTAGACCTTTTACCAGATGAGGAAGCCAGGGAGATGAATTTCGAGGAGGCTTTGCATCCAGAGATCCAGCTCTAGGTCAGCCCATTTATGCTGAAGACATTTCTTCAGGTGCTGGTGAGGACATAGGTTGTCGAGAAACTTTTGTCTAGGACTAGATCATCACGAGAGGGGGATCTTCATGATCCCTCATGAAGAAGAGTTGTGGTCTGGGGTTCCTGGTTTTCTGGGAAGAAGAGTTTTCGTTCAGCCGGGGGTAGGTCCCAGTCCTTCACATCTCATTTCTCCAGAGGTAGAAACTCTCATGTTTATGCCAAGAGAGAAGGTGCTTGTTTTTCTTGTGGTGGTCATGGCCATCCACAGCAGGAGTGCCCGACCATTCGGAGCAGTCATCATGCACCAGAAACTATGCTCCAGGTTCCTACATTGAGGCAGTTCCATCCGAGGCAGTAACAGCTAGTTGCACCAGCTTTAGATCAGTAGAGGGTAGATGGGGCATGCAGGGGAAAACCCAATGATGCTCCACATCCTCAGAGAGCAGAGAACAACTATGGTGGTGGTGGTCATCAGGGTCAGAGAGGCCATGGAGGGGGTCATGGTCAGCTTCATGCTCTAGCATTACCAGCTCCAGGGGAGACATACATCGTTCGAGGTACCCTTTGCTTGTTTTCTACCTTGGTGTATTCCTTGTTTCATTCAAGATCCTCACACTCCTTCATATCACCTACCCTTGTCCATGCATTGGGACTTGAGGTAGAGATGCTTCCAGTGCCCTTGGCATTGACTACACTAGTTGGAGGTCAAGATGACTTGTTTTAAGTATGTAGAGACTTTGATCTAGTGTTTGGGAAACATCACACTTGGGTAGATTTCCTATGTTTACGAATACAACCATATGATGTCATCCTCAGCATGGATTGGTTGTATTCGGTGCAGGCTGTCATGGATTGGTTCAAGAAAATGGTCAACTTCATTGGTTTAGATAGAGAATAAGTGGTGTTTTTTAGTGAGTGAGACCCTCATATGGGTAATATGCGCATTCCATTCTTATCATCTATTATGGCTAAGATGATGCAAAGTTCATCTGAGGTTCAGTAGTTAGCATTTCCTAGGGTCGTAGAGGAGTACCCTGATGTCTTTCCAGAACAGTTTGTAGCATTACCCCCTCGACAAGAGATCTAGTTGGGATCAAGATATAGCTAGGAGCATCTCTTATCTCTATGTATCCATATAGGATGGCACCTTTTGAGTTACGAGAGCTACGTATATAGCTTGATGGTCTATTACAGTGCAGTTTTGTTCGGATGAGTGCATCACCGTGGGGTGCACCTGTTTTGTTAGTGAAGAAGGCTTATGGTAGTTTGCGGTTGTGTGCCGATTATCGTCGCATAAACAAAGTGACAATAAATAATCACTATCCTATTTCGTGAATTGATGACTTTTCCGATCATCTAAAGGGTGAAAGTTGATTCTCAAAGATCGACTTGTGATCAGGATATCATTAGATGCATGTGAAGGATGAGGATATTCTGAAGACCGCTTTCTGTTGTCATCATGGGCAGTATGAGTTTGTTTTAATTCTCTTTGTCATGCATAATTCTCCACCTGTATTCATGGGATTGATGAATGCTGTGTTCTGATAGTTCCTAGACATCTTCCTGGTAGTTTTCATCGATGACATCAATGTGTACTCCACATATGAAGAGGAGAATGCATAGCATCTACAAACCATTTTGGGAGTCCTTTGTCAACATCATCTATTTGGGATGTTGTCTAAGTTTGTGTTTTGGGATCGAGAAGTATATTTCTTGAGGCATGTTGTGTCCCAATAGGGATTATCTGTGGATCCATCGAAAATTTAAGTAGTTGTGTCTTGGGCATCCCCTGAGATAGTGTTAGAGGTGAGAAGTATCCCAGGCTACAATAGGTGGTTCGTAACCAATTTCTCCCATGTTGAGACCCTTCTAACAGCTTTGACCAGAAATGATCAGGCATTCATATGGACTGATTAGTGCCAGTCATCGTTCAAGTATCTAAAGTAGAAGTTAGTAAGTTCTCCAGTCCTTTGTCTTCCAACTGAAGGAGTTCAGTTTGATGTTTTTTACGATGCTTTACATCTGGGGTTAGGCTATGTTCTCATGCAGTAGAGGTCAGTTGTTTCTTATGAGTCTCGGTAGTTACATCCCCATGAATGCAATTATTCCACCCATGATCTTGAGTTGGCAGCCGTGTTGTTTTCTCAGATGTTTTGGAGACATTACCTCATTGGTGAGCGCATTGTGGTTTTCACCGAACATAAGAGTATGAGTTATGTTTTCCCCCAGTGTGACATGAACATACGACAACATTGGGGGATGGTGTTATTGCAGGAACAAAACTTCGAAATATCATATACACCTAGAAAGGGGAATTTTGTAGCTAATGTACTGAGCCGAAAATCACGTAGTGATGCTGTGGATGAATCCAGTGATTCCTGGAGAGTAATGGAAGAACTGTCAGCATTAAAACTTGATATGGGAGAAGTTCTTAGTCTAGGTGGTCTTTTTCAGATGACGGTATAGTAATACCTATTGTATAATGTAGAATATTCCCAGTTGGGAGATCTATAGGTGGTGGTCTGGAGAGACCGAGTTGTTTGTGGTGAGGCCCCTGATGGTTGGACTGAAGATGAACAACAACGAGTGTTGTATCATGGAATTATTTTTGTTCCCTTCATGAGGAATGAGACTGTTCTCAGAGCATTCCATAGTTCTCCTTTAGAAGTACATCCTAGTGTGACAAAGATGTATCGAGCCTTGAGGAGTCTGTTCTGGTGGCCTGGGCTGAAGCGTGCGGTTGCGAAGATTGTGTCTCAATTTTTAGTCTGTCAGAAGCTGAAGGCTGAACACCGTGTTCCTGGTGGTATTCTCCAGCCATTAGAGATTCCTTAGTGGAAGTGGGAGGACATCTCAATGGAATTTTCTACTAGTTTACCTCGATATCCGGGAGGATATGATGCTATTTGGGTGGTAGTGGATCATTTAACAAAATTGTCCCACTTCATAGAAATCAAGGAGTCAAGCTCATGGGAGGTTTTGTCGAGGCCGTATCTAGAGGAGCTGGTGAGACTTCATGGAGTCCCAATGATGATCATTTATGACCAAGATCCCCATTTTACCTACAGTATGTGAAGAGGTCTCCAACATTATTTCGGTTCTCAACTATGCCTTAGCACTGCTTTGCATCCTCAAATGGATGGTAAGACAGAGCGAACCGTCCAGACTCTTGAAGACATGTTATTCTCTTGTGTTCTTGATTTTAGAGGTTCATGGATGAGGAACTTACACTTGGTGGAGTTTGGTTAAAAAAATAGTTTTCACTCTAACATCGGTATGGCACCGTTTGAAGCCTTGTATGGATGGCCTTGCTGTTATCCGTTGTGATGTACTGGGGTTGAAGAGTCAGCAATTCTCAGAATAGAACTAGTGCAGAATACAACAGAGAGGTTTCAGGTGATACATGAGAGGATAAAGATATTGCAAGATCGTTATAAATCATATGCCGATCAAAGAAGGAGACCCCTAGAGATTAATGTTGGGGATCTTGTGTTTCTGATGGTGGCTCCCCATCGAGGGAAGCAAAGGGTTGTTCATGGATGTAAAATTTCTCTCTTGTTTGTTGGGCCTTTCGATGTGTTAGCTTGTGTTGGACCTGTGGCGTATTGAGTAGAACTTCCCCCCTAGATGAGTCAGATACATGATGTTTTCCATGTATCACAACCCCGTCGTTATCTTAATGACGACTATCACATCATCGATTGGGGAGATATCGATGTGGATGATGATGCAACCTTCAAGGAACAACCTATTGAGATCCAAGAACGCAAGGATAAGGTGTTGCGTGGGTGTTCTATTGCTTTATTTCGTGTCTTGTGGCGTCACAGTGGCTTGGAAGAGAGTATTGGGGAACGTGATTCATAGATACGTGATCAGTACCCAGAGTTGTTTGATGTTTAACTCTTTTCAAGTATCGATGTAATGAATGTTTGAATAAATGGTGTTAACCCTTGGGATTGGAGTTCACTAGAACATAATGATGATGCTATAATTTTAAAGGGGCAGTGGAATTTTTGTGTGATGCTAATGATGTATAATGTGGAATGGTTCATGGTTAATTAATGTTTAATGAATTAATTAACGTAAAGTGGAACTAAAAAGAAAAAGGGTCTGATGTAATCTAATAAAGTTCTTTAAATGGTGGTATTCATATAGGATACCTAGTCTTAGAAGTAGCAGGAATGAGTCTGAGAGACGTTAGCTTCAGTGGTTTCTAAGACTAGGTTACTCCTATATCATGGTTGTGAGATATAATATATTCTGTTCTTTCTGTGTTTCAATACACTACTTCACCCTGTTAGTAAAGGAAAATGACACCCCGGGGATTCTGATCCCTGGGGGGTGTTTTCCCCAACATTCCGATGGGAGTGTGAATGGCTGACTACCCTCTTTGGCCCCAATCGATTCTCATGGTATATACTTGTTCTGGTAGGAATAGCATTTAGTTTCGCCGTATATGTGTGTAGAGGGAAATAATGTCTTGTGGTTATTCACACACACATATAAGTGTAACATGAATAGGCTATTATGGCTTTAGGATCGTTACTTGGTGTATGGGCTGTAATGGCGTGAGGTATAATACCCAACGTATGATACATGATATGTGAGATGTGGTGGCTCCTGTAATCTACCTGGTTTCTTTTGGTTGTGAGGATGGTGTAGTGCTTCGCCCAGGTGTGTGTGGGAAAGCCTTTTTGAGAGAGAATCTCAAGACGTGCGACATGGGGGCCATGCGGAAACCAAGTGGGGAAGTAGTAGTAGGGCACCATTTATATTCTATACTATATACTATATTCTTGTATGAGTTACTTGGTGAGTGTATCCATGGTGTGGTTGGGAACATAGTAAACCTTCTTAGGTAATGAGTTAGTTTCACTTGTTGCTCGCTGTGCTTTAGGATGCTCTCTTTACTTTAGCACTAGGGGATTTGGGGATGATCTTACTGAGTATACCGTTATACTCACCTTATGTATATATAAAATATTTTTCAGGTTAATTGGAATGGATCAGAGATCATGCTGGTTTCTAGTAGATTGTGGTTGGAAGAGCTGTTCGGGATT
Source organism: Viscum album (assembly GCA_963277665.1). Classification (NCBI taxonomy): domain Eukaryota; kingdom Viridiplantae; phylum Streptophyta; class Magnoliopsida; order Santalales; family Viscaceae; genus Viscum; species Viscum album. Next base: position 537,962,296 of record OY728130.1, on the reverse strand, counting down.
GTGGTTGCTGCAGTTTTTACTTTCATTTGCGTACTTGTATTTTCTCCCATTTCAGTTGTAGTTCTTTTTCATGGTATTACAAGTGTGCACTTGGGATTCATTTATATTTTAGTTCTGAGTTGTATTTGGTAGGTTCTTATCTTATATCTCTCTTTCGCATGTGTTCTCTTAAAGGGTAATGCCTCCCATTTGTGTGTTTATTATACCCTCGGTGCTAGTCGCCAACTCGGGGTCTATTGGAGGTGGCACTCGGGGGGGTCATTGTCTACCCTTTCACATTGCTGGCCTAGGAGGGGTACACTTTGTGGGGTGGGGGTCGTGACAATATTTGAGCAGGGTGTGGTTGATAAAAATGACTATGGAGGTTTGAAATTAATATATGGGGAAGTACCCTTTTATATGATATGTGAGGGTAAAATTACAAAAAGCTTGAAATATTAATTTATTATACAATCATATTCTGTTTATAATGTCTCTAAAAGGGTTTTATATAGGTTTAGTCCCCAAATTAACCTTATCTTTTAGATTTAACTCTTAGATAAATAGTTTAACTTTTACTATTTATTCTTGTATTATTGTAATAAATGGTTCATAATATTACTATAAAAAGACATGAAAACCCAATGTGGTTCATTATTTACATTTCTAACCTTATCTAAGTCCATTATCTGAACCATATATTTTTAGAAATATTATATCATTTAATAATATATTAATTGTTTTAAAAACTCATTTATGTAAATTTGGACACTATTGGATATTTTGTTTTTGTGAAAGTCAAAAAAACTTTATCACTTCAAAAAAAATTATTCAACCCTAACAGGTCATATTAAACTATAAAATTAGTGGAATTAATCAAAAAGTTCAATTTACATTTATTTGGATATTTATAATATCAATTTTTTTAATCTTTCATTAATAATGTAATTACTGCTTCATCATTGTGTCATAAATATATTTTATTATTTAATGAATAAAAATTCAAAATAAAATACGATTAGGTATGAAATTTTTATATCTTTATAATTAATACTTATATTCGAATTTTTTTAATGTATATCCCAATATTAAAAATGGTTTAGTTATTAAACATTGAATTAAACACTTTTTACTCTTCCCTAAATAAATTAATAATAAATGTCCTAATATTTTCCAAGCTGATCAAAAGGATTATATTTTATTCATAAGGTTTATTTTAGTCAAAATAAAATTATCCAATAGAAGTAGGATATGAGTCAGGGTAATTATAATATCATTTTTACCTTTAATTACCCTATTTACTTTTAACAGTGGTAAAAAAAATTCAAAAGTTACTATTCACAAAAAAAAAATATTTTCATCCTATTGAACCAAATTTTACTTAATTATGTCAGTAGTGTCTCTTGGATTTTTAAAATTCAAATCACAAAAGTTGTAAAATTGCGTTTTATGAAATTTTGTAAATGTGCATAGAAGGTGAGTAAAAGATGGTAAAACGTTCAATGAAATTTTATATATTTAACCTTATTATAAAATGGCATCAATGAATGAAATTGTACTAATATTTTTATAGTGTATCTATTTTTACATTCAAATAAATTTAAATTAAAAAAATATTTAAATAAAATTCCCCCTTTAGATAACAACACAGTGTTTTTCACTATTCATAAAAAATTAAGAGTTTTTAGAAAAATACTAAATAATCACCGAAAAATAATTTTGATATTCCAAATTCAGAAATGATTTCTATTTTACCAAATTCATAACATTGAAATTCTATTAATTAATTTTAAAAAAATTTCCAATTTTTAAAACCGGAAAGTGGGTTTTTGAAATGTAAGAACTATCAAAAGATTGAAGTGTGTTTATGTCAAATTTAAATGTAAAATTATTTCCAGTGACCAAAATTGGATTACATGATAAAAATATAATATAATTATACTTAAAACCCATTTAGATATATAATTTATAATTTTAAATTATTTTGATTAAAAAAAGATGTTTTCAATTCTAATTTAGTAAATTTCACTATTCATCATAATATGAAAGTTATTAGAAAAACACCAAAAACTTATCTAAAATAAATTTTTATGTCCCTATTCTAGCTAAGATTTATATATTGTCAAATTTAATATATAATAGTTTCAAATATTGGATTTAAAAAGGGGTTTCCATTACATGGCGGTAGAATTGAATTTTTTGGAAAATATTTCTTTATCTAAAAAATTGGATTTTTTTTCTTATATTATGTATAAGAAACACATAATATGGACATTAAAATTATATGGGGTATATAAATTTTATAATTCATTTAATACTATTCATAAACATTTTTTGAACGGCTAGTTTGGTAAGTCATGGTGCGCTCGAACTCGGCGTTGCATGTAGAGAAAGCTATTGAATTAAATTAAAAAAATAACATACTATGAAATCTTGGGGTGTTACATTCTTACCACTTTTGTAAATTGCTTCCTCACAATATTAAAATTGGTCTTGGAAACATCTTTGAATGTCCCACATAAGAAAAAGAGTCAATAAAACAATCACTTTAAAAGAAAGAAATAAAAAGAAGTACAAAGGTCACGTGAGATAACCTATACTAGGATTCCATATAGGAAAACATGAATATAGAATATAAACTAAGTGTCATGTTCTAATGGAGAGTGACAGAAAACATGATCAAGATAAAGTTAACAACAAGAGAACCACAAATTTGTCATGGGTTAAATGGTTATTAGTTTCCCATTATAAAAAGTAAATGGACAACGATTTTTGTTTTAAGATCAATTTCAAAATATTGAGGAATTTATTTCATAGATTCACTCTAAAAATAGACAGATATACTTACTTTTTTATGTATAGTTTCACCATTTAATAAATTTATACCATTAACTCATCTTTTATCCAAATGATTAGTATTTAAGATGACTTGGTCACACATGATGCGCTAGAATCAACTTCAAGAGAATCTCATTATTCACAAAGGATGAACTATATATTTACCTTTCTTTAGATATTAACCAATACTAGATGGTTAGTATAAGATAACATGATCCCCAAAATGGATAATCCTTTAATGAAAGAAATGATAATATTAATTTCCAAAATTAAACAATTTATACCCAATGTTCAATAAAGACCATTCAATAAACAATTGTACTTAAAATTATTTAATATATTCTAAACTAAAATAGAAAACCAAAACTAAGAAGGATTTAATCACATAGTCTTTAATAGTAAATCTTAACATTTATCTCAAAATAACTCCAACTACTCTTAAAGTCTCAAACAGAAGTGTAATTAACAAAATCATATATTCTCAATGATAGATTAATCATTTCCATTAATAACCTGAATCTCTAAAAGAAAAATAGATTCTTTAAAAATTAATAAAATCCACTATTACATCTCAAATGAAATCCCATAGTATTATATTTTCCTTAGGCACATAGTGTTCCCAATAGAGAAAATGTCTTCCAAAATAACATATATCACATATTCACCAAATCATTTTCCTATACTATGGATATCCAGTTGATTAAACATAATATCCCAAATCAATATATTATTGAACACTACAATTGTTTCACTAAAAAGAATTAGTCACACTAACTAGGTACATCACATAGCTTAGTGGTAGATGCTAAATATCAGTTGCACATTTGTAGTGTGTTTGATTATCACAGTTTTGTCTGATGCAATGTGTTGTCGCACAGTCTTCATGTTGTTCTTTTTAAAAAACAATATTTTATAAAATTCCCAAAATGAGATAAATTCCTCCAAATAACCATAAATTAATTTTAAGACAAATTTTATCTCAAACCTCTCAATATCATCTCAAAAATTAATATCTTCTAATTTTCTCACATTCAATGATCATATAAACCCTATGGTTCATTATAACTATATCCATAAAAGAAAAGTTAATTCTTCCTCAAATAGAATTTTCACACAAAAAATTATAGGTTTACATATACAAGATAAAATTAATCCAATGTAATCCCCTAAACAAAGAGAATTAATACTTTTAAATATTTCTCCATCTATTTAATTCCACATAGGACATTTGTTGATTTAATAGTCATTCTATTGAATAGGGAATTGACTCAGGTAATTCCTAGGTCCCCTAAATTTATGGTGAATGACTGTAAATGGATTCTTATGATCATTTATATTTTCTTCTGTAGTACTCTTCATTTTTTCTCAGAAATTATTTACTTTATGTCCATATTTCAAACACATAAATCATTTCTTTTTTTCATTGTGACACTTTCATGGGTTTATCATTATATATTTCTGGCGTGATAGAGATTGAGCTTTCTTTTCACCATAGTCATCATCACTAGAGATCTTATCATTCTATGGATTTATCTTCTTCATTGAGTATAGGAGTTTGTTAATGTATATATTTATTATCATAGTTTTTGAAACCCACTTCAGCATAAACCTGAAATCTCTTATGCCTATGAAAATTCCATTTACTAGCTCATTTCAACCATCATTCCCACCTTGTACAACATGTTCAATATTACTATGACTTCATTAGAATCCATCCATTGACTAAAACCAAAAATTATAGTGTGAGTAACCATAGTCATAAAATCACTTAGAGAATATCATGACACCTTATATTTAATCTAATACACCTTAGGGTTAACCACAATAATTTATTGTCATATATTATTAAAATCCACAGAACGGTTTGAAAAAAAATGTGAATTATCCTAAGCCTATCCCCCAAAAGTATCATAACTAAGATTTCATCAAGTCTCATAGTCGTGTACCATGATACCCTGGTTCAAGGATAAAACTTCCTGTCGAGGTTTTCACTCCTAGGTACATTTTCACCTCAGCCGCCTCTACCTACTCGTATCCATACATGGATGTATTTCTTGGAAAACTCACAAAATATATACATTACAAAAATTTTAGGGTGTTCTTTAATACCAATCCTCAAAATCTATCTTAGGGTAATGTTTTATAATCAGAGTTTTTCTAAATCTATCTTCCAAGGGTTGTACTAAAATTTCTCTCATACTAACTATAACACCCTGACCCTAGTTACCCAGAGTCTAGAAATTATTAAAAAACATTGGATGATCATAAGAGATCAAGTATCAGAAGACCAATTAGTTTAGTAGCCTTGGAAGTACTAGATATATTAATAAGCTTCACATTATATCATGATATAGAAAAAACAACAACATTGTTTCCCCTTTGAACACACTCATATCCCTAATCATATTCTTATAGGTATATCGTAATATACTTCTTCGCATCCTTGTAAAAATAAAACTTGGAATGGGGTGAGATCAAATGCTCGGTAAGGATAGCAATATAGTTGTAACTATTATTAATAAGAATACTCATTTGGGGAAATATATAAGAGTACAACACATGCCTTTTAAAAATAAAATTCATAATAATATGGAAAAAGTAAATTAAATAATTCCATTTACTTATCTACATTGATATTATACTAGTCGAATAATCACATGTAATATCAATTGAAAATTTCATAATGATGGAATGTATAATTCCGGACATCATTACCACATAGTAAAGGCCTCGTGCCAAGACTAATTTTTTTGTCAAGGCCTTGTGCCAAGACACTAGTTTTTCTCATTATACCAACCGATGCATCGAGGAGAAATAGTAGGCTCCAACTGTCACTTACTATATCTAATTCATTCCTCATATGATAAGGTTGAAACACAACCTAAACATTTGTTTTAAAACTATCATACAAAATGTTAATAGTTTAACCCAAAACCATGAATGATATAATAATAGCACATCCACAGTAAAAAATAACTCATTCAATACACTATTAAATATTGTTTTATAAAAAATATACCTCAATCAAGAATAATTAATGATATTGACATGGATGAAAATGATCATTAAAACTATTTGAGAGATATATCTCTTTTTTCTCAAAAACAATTTGAATTCTCACTATTTATCAAGAAGTTGTTTAGACCATATTTTTTAATCAAAGTGTCTCATAACACATTGAAAAATTGACAGGGAATTTTTAAATTAAAACATTCATGTCCTTACAAATAAATCCTTTAAACCATTTTTAAAACATATCCATTAATTAGTAATATTTAGACGAATATATCTTTAAAACATTTAAAATGATATTTTAGTTATAGTTCATAACCAAATGGGAGATGCTTGAATACATATAATTTAGGTAATAAAAACATTATAATATCATGTGAATAAAGGTATTATGATATACTATGTCAAAGTACAGTGTGTACACCATATAAAAGTGAATTGGCACATAAAAACAAAGATATCTCAATGGAATGTAAATTGAGATGAAGTCCCTTATAATGACCGTATCCTTAGGTTAAAGGTAAATCAATGACATAATTATCTATGAAAAATATAATTACAATAAATATGATTGGATATTTAGTGTAAATCAATCAGAGTACATTCACACATATTCTTGTAAAAACAACACCAATGGCTTGGATGTTTAACTTAATAAATGGAAAGTGAGTTAAGAATAATCTTATGAAGTTTATATCGATGACATGAGAAATTATAAATACCGTGATTATGTGTAGAAATTGTATATCCGCCCAATGGGGTGTGTAAATTACTACAAAAATAAATAAATAGTGATTTCACACATAATTTTGGAGTAAAATAATCAATGATGTTTGCGTAAAACCTAATGAGTGTAAATAGAATCTAGAAATTCCCTTAACGACTTGGTAATATAAGAAACATACACCCCATGAATGAAGGGTCATATAATTAAGGTGTAAATACACATAAATTAAATTATATTACACAAATAATACAATCATGGGAAGTACATACACCACACAAATGGAAATAGTGGCAATATCACATGAATCTCAAGGGAATAAAAAGTGAGATGAAACCCCCTTACCTTGTACATTTACTTAGTATATGGTAGGATAACCTCCTATATAATGTGGAAATATTTGTTTTTAAATTATACAAGAACCACATAAATAAATATGATATCATATATGATCTTCTAAAAATTCCTTAGTAATGATATTTCAGTAGTATCACTATTTTGGGTGTTAACTTATTTGTTTTCTTTAATATGTTTTGTTACGTATGTATGGTTTGTTTTTGATAGTATGTATTTGATTCATATAAAAAATGATATTAAGTTATTAAAAATTATTTTTATCATCAAATTAATATTATTCTAGAATGGTTACGATGGGGAATGAAACCTCACCATGTCGTGGATATGGTAAGTCGTACGTACGCACAAGATGCAATATCATTCTATTAGTAGTGAAATCGTATGTAATTTGATTGTAAATTATACATAAAGAATAATTTACATGTTATAATTATTATTTATATTAGCTACACTCTTAATTATATCCATACAAATAATGAAGTGTTGAATAACAAACTGCACCACGACATAGAGACGGTAAGACATACATATGCATTTATGGTGACTTTGTCATTAATAGGATGGATGGAATAATGAATATGGTTTAATCATATTTATAATAACATAATATCATGTATAAGATACTGAATATATAATTTTTTATGGAAACAACAATGAATGAATAAGTGGAATAAGAAAAGAACATCGAAAGAAGTGATAAAATTATTACCTCTTCTTCGGGTGCTTTATATTGATTTTATCAGAAGGGATCCATAGGTTGTATTTATGATCAATGTAAGTCCTCTAGTTTTAATTGAGGGTATTTTGGAGGATATTGTATCAGGTTTTGGCAGATCTAAATGGATTTGGTGGTGTAAAATTAATAGAAGAGGAAGTACCATTTTCTAAGAGAGCTGAGGCTCACGTTAGTAAAATCATGAAATATTAATTTATTATACAATAATATTCAGATTATAGTGGCTAAAAATAATTTATTTCGAGGATAAGGTGGGTATGGGTCAAAATCCTTTCATCCAATAGGTTTTAGAGAGGTTTTGGTCACCATTTTAACCTTATCTGTTAGATTTGACTCTTAGATAAATAGTTTAACTTTTACAATGTATTCCTATATTTTTAAAATAAATTGTTAATAAACTGAATATAAATAGTAAATAGAACCCAAAGCAGTTAATTCTTGAAATATCGAAATTTTTATATGTCCTTTGGCCAAACCACAGATTTTTATAAATATTATATCATATAATAATAGAGTAATTTTTTAAAAACTCATTTATGTCAATTTTGACGCTGTTTGGTATTTTGTTTTTGTTCAAGTCATAAAAACTTTATCACTTTGAAGAAAAGTTATTTAATAAACAATAACATGTCAAATTTACCATTAAAATTAGGTAAATGAATCAAAAGTCTCAATTTACATTTATTTGGATATTTATAATATCAATTATTTTAATTATTCATTAATAGGATAATTAGTGCGTCATCATTGTGTCATAAAAAATGTAATTATTTATGGTCTAAAAATTATAAATAAAATACCATTATGTATGAAATATTTTTATATTTCTAATGAATATTTACAAATGAATTTTTCTTTTGTATAACCCTATATTAAAAATTGTTTAGATATTAAACATTAAATTTATCAGTTTTAACTGTTCTTTAAATAAAATAATAATAAATTTCCTAATCTATTACAAGGGGATAAAAAGGATAATATTTTACTCCTAAGGTTTATCATGGTCAATATTAAGTTATCCACTATAATTATGTCATTTTTAGGATAATTATAATATCAATTTTATCTTTAACTACCCTATTTACTTTTAACCGTGGTACATAAAATTCAAAACTTACTAGTCACCAAAAATTATTTTCATCCTAATCAACCACATTTTATTTACATATGTCAACTGTGACTCTCTAATTATTGAAATTCAGTTCACATAAGTGGATAAATTACCTTTTATGCAAATTTTCAAATGCACCTAGAATGTTAGTAAAAGACGATAAAAATATCAATAAATTTTCTTATATATAATCTTCTAATAAGATGAATTCAATGAATCACATTGGTCAAATATAGGTATTATGTATTTATTTTGACATTAAAATAAATTTAAATTAAAAAAATAATTTAAATAAAATGTCCGATTTAAATATAGCGTAGTGTTTTCCACTATTCATAAAAAATTGAATGTATTTTAAAAAATACCAAAAATTCAACCAAAGCTAATTTTGATACTAAAAATTCAAAAATTATGTATATTTTTCCAAATTCAAAACATATAAGTTTTATGAATTAATTTAAAAATGTATATACACGTTGTCAAAACAAGAAAGGGTTTTTTGAGAAGTAAGAAGTTTCAAAAGATTGATATGAGTTTGTGTCTAATTTAATGTTAAATTAATTCCAATTAGATTCATTATATTAAATGAAAAAAATATAATCTAATTATAATTCAAAACAATTTAAATGTATAATTTAATAGTATAAATTATTTTTAATAAAAAAGTTTTTTTCAATTAAAATTTAATATTTTCACTATTCATCAAAATATGAAAGTTATCGAAAAAGCAACGAAAATTTGTCTAATTATTTTTTAAGTCCTACTTCGAAATAATATGTTTATTTTTTCAAATTTCATATATAAAAGTGTCCAGTATTGGATTTAAAAAGGGTTATCCATTAAAAGGTAGTAAAATTTAATTTTCTGAAAAATACTTTTTTATCTGAAAAAGTGAATTTGTTCTTATATTATTCAAAGAAAAAAATAATATGGATGATATAATTATTTTTAGTATATAAAATTCAAAATGAAGTTAATATTATTCATAAGCATTTTTTGATCAGCTAGTTTGGTATGTTGTGGTATGCTCGAAGTCGGTGTTGTGCATAGCGCAAGATATTAAATTACATTAAAGAAAATAACTTATTATGAAATCTTGGGGTGTTACACCATGTGCATTCTTGATCACTAAGAACTCCTTAATAATTGAAGTGGTGCATGACTCTGGAAAAAATATGTGCAAGAAAATATGTTTCAAATCGTTCCAAAAAGTTACATCTTTATGTTGTAAATAAAACATCCAGTCTTTTGTAGTTCCATCAGGTGAAAATGGTAATTCTATTATTTTTATTTGATCATTATATAAATTTCAAGGTTTTTGGGTTGAGAAAACCAAATTAAATTCTTTATGGTGTTTGTTTGGGTCTTTACAAGATAAGACATGAAACTTTGGAAGAAGTTGAATTAACCCAGATTTTTGTTCAATGTTTGATTCAAGATTTGGGTATTCAATAAAATTTGGTTGATAATTAATATCTCATACGTCAAATTATTAAATGGTACTATTATGTTAATTTATATTATTTTTATCCATTTTTTCTTGCATTATGTTGGATTTAGAAGTGTTTCCAGTTTCAATGTTTGGGAGGGGTGGAATTTTCCCACTAGTTGAATGTTGACACTTCTCATAGACTGAGAATGTTTGATTTGAGCATGAAGGCTACATTCAATCTTAGTGTCAATATATAAATATCTTCAAGATTAGTTAATTGAATAAATCAAATAATAATTAAATTTTTATTTTTAATTATAGTCAAAATAGAAATTCAATGATTGAATTAATGGTCCAAAAAAAGAAGAATAAAATAGATGAAGAGGAGAAAAATTTAAATTGGGTAAAGAAGGAAGAAATAATAGAAGATGATAATAAAATGTTAAATAATATAAAAAATAAAATAAATAACTGTAATTGTTTTAAATGATTACTTTCCTCCCCGTTAATGGAACCAATTTGAAAGGCTTTGTCATCGGTGCCCTCAAATGATGTTCGGTTTTTTATTATTTAGGTATACTAGAGTGGTGACCAAGGTTGTCTTTCAAAGGAGGATGTAATTTAAAACAACAAATAATAGGTATTTTGTAAATAAATTAAAATAAAATAAAAAAATAGAATGATGTGGGGTTTAAATGATTATAAAATAAGAAGAAAATGCATGCAGGAATAAGATTTTATTCATTTTTCTTTTTGTTTTGGAAATGAAAATTTGATTAATAAAACACAACAAGAAAATGTTTTCTAAAATGATATTTTAAAAGGTATAATCGATCTATTCCTACCTATTCACTCAATTATTTCTCATTATCATATAAATTAAAATCCACAAAATTATAATCCCATAATTATTTAACACCAAAACTCTATGGGAGTTAACATAACCATAAAGATTAAATTGCATAAAACTATGGCTAGCTTTGGAACTTGCAATCACAACACCCTGGTTTGATTGATGCTCTTAGGTTAGTTTATGTCCAGTAGTAAATAAGATCACATATCCACTCTATAAATCACAATTAATTAACTTTTGATTATATTTTAACTCTACCAATTTATCCCTTGTGGTCATGTATTACTGATTAAGATCGCACTCTCACAATTTTCAAAAATCATGACCTCACGTGTTTTTGTGTCAATTGTTCAATTTCGTGATTTGTTTCATTTAAATTTAGAACTCAATTAATATATCATATTATTTTAATAACATTATCTCATTGATTAAAAATATATTTATAAATATGGTAAGTGGTAGATCGATTAATAAGAAAACTAAACTTCCATTGGCGGCGTAGTAATTGTAAGAATGTTTTTCATGCTCAAATGTTTAGAAAGTGTATAACCAAATCATGATTCTACTCTTGAGTCCATATCAAATTGGAAGATTATGATAAGAATAAATTTGAAAAAAATAGAAGAAAATAGATGAAATTAAAGAAGAACAATGAAGTTTATTACAAAAATACAAACATTACAACCTGAATAAGAAGACAAAGGATTCGATGAGGGAATCCTCTCTTCAATATCTACAACTATTACAATGGTCTGAGAACATGAGTGAAATTTTTTTTATCTACCTTAAATCTCCTAATTCACATCCCCAATCCCTCTAATTGATCAAAACACCGATTTATAGAGTGGAGGGGAGGCTAGGATCAAAGTTTTTTCTCGTGGGAATGGGGAATATCAGCCTAATATTTTATGCCAACTTGAACTTCCCATGTTACCTCCAAAACTCATGAACCAGCTGTTCTTCTAAAAAAAAGATTTTTTCAAAATTGGGTTTCAGATATCCTCTCAAAGGTTAGAACTAAAAAAACAAGTATGAAGAAGTAATTGCCCAAATACAGAACTGGGGTCCAATTTGGTGAGTCCAGACATCCTTTGACTTCATGGTCCATTTTTTCCAACCCAATGCATGATTTATCTCTAATTTCCTAGAGAAAATATGTAGCCCATTATTTCTGAAACATAGTTACAAAAATCCATGTTCAAAAAATAAATATAATAATATTATCTTCAAAATACTAAAGTGCACTATAAAGTATAAAACAGGAATTTCCATCAAATTTTTAAATGAATGATCTAATCCAAAATATTTTATTAATAAACTTATTTACAACAATGTGAGTAAATTTTATCATTTATTATTATTAAAATATTCAATAAAAATGTGTTTTTATCAGTAATCCCAGTAATACATTTAGGAAGAATGACCATATATAATTACGCTTTATTCCAAAGATGGATTTTCTATGATGGGATGTCCTTAGAGTTGGATAATTATAATACCCTTGTTTTTTATGGGGATTTGATGATACTTTATGGAATTTCTTAAATATCTTATTGATCCTTTTTGTAGTCGAAATATGGGTGAATAATGAGTTTGAGTTTAATGGAAAATTAAATGGGGGATTTTATATTTTTTCAGTACAGAATTTGTAACACAACAACCATGGTGTTCACTATGATGTCTGTAGTGATATTTGGTGTAAAAATGGTAAAAAAGACACCAGATGATGTTTCCATGGTTGTGGACATGGAGTAGTGGGGATTGAACTACTGGCCATATCTTTGGAAACATCAACATTACCATTTTGGCGGTCATGGTTAGGGGAAATAGAGAATCCTCATGGGAACACTATAATGGAATATGTTTCATTTTACCTCTTAAACACCACCAAATATATGTATGGGTTGTTAGGAAGGGCATTGTGAGGGTACAGATGTCCTTGAAATGTCTAGAACAAGAACCATCTTCCTTGAATCTAGACTAATCTAAATGATAAATTATATTATATTAAATATTGTACCGAAGATATATTTTTACTTGATTTAGCCAATATTAATTGATTTATGATTCTCCTTGATGATTCATTATCTACAAAAACTCGTCAAGAAGTAGGTTTTAACCATGTATGGATATTATCCAAGTTCCAATTTCTCCATTTTTGGATCAATATTTCATCTTCATGGGTATGTTTTAGTATTCAATTACTCTATTACTAAATTTTCTTCATGTTTGGGACACATAAATGGGACCTCTATTGATTATTTCATGTTCAAGATGATTTATTATTTTATTATTAGGAATTCATGGAATATGTCTATCATTATTTTTACTCTGTTGATTCATGTATTATATAAATTTGATTCATAACTCCTCTATAATAGTTTCCTTACTATATGATCATTGGTGTTCATTGATGTCACATTGTTGTTTTTCATTATGAATCTTCATTGCTACATCACTTTGTTTAATCATTGATGTCTCTCTATGTAATATTTTTTAAATTAAATAATACATTACTTCAGATATTTTCATTATTCCATGGATTTGATCATGACTCGGTGGACTAACCTCATAAAAATCCATGATGTTTATATATATGATCTTCAGGTTGGAAAATCATTAAATCAATCTTCCATGTATTTGTTGTTTTCATGATTTTTACATTTATTTTTTGAAAAAAATGCTAGGAATATGATTCATGTGATTGTGTGACTATCCCATTAACACCCATCATTGATATAGGATCTTATGATATGTTTGTATCATGGGTAACACATGATAGTTTTTTTGTCATGGCGTTGTATGTGTAGCCTCTACATAAATAGTTTTTGTATGCCTTGATATTTCTTTTCATGATTTGTAATATTTTCCATATTTCATTGCCTATGGAACCATTCTACATGTATCAGGATGATCATGCTTTTCAGTATTATTTTGATGAACCCTTGTATATAGAGTATCATAATGTGAAAAATGAGACATATGATGTATTATTTTGAAATATGAGATAGATCACACACATGTTAGATAATGAAGGTGTAAACCATGGATTTTTATTTCATATATTTCACCTAAGGATGATGCGGGATATTTTCATTTGGGGGTAATTGTGACCTCCAAATACATTGACCATATTTGGTTGGTCTTAATATAATCTTAGGATTATGACCACCATCAGGGTTGGAAGTACAATGTTCCTACTAATGGCCTCTATCATGGTGGTGCAAGTGGTCTTATTAGGGAAATATCATCAAACCAGACTAATCATCATATGGTGAAAACCATATATAGGGATTTGTTCTTATAATTTTAAGTCCATTGACAGATAATAATATATTTACTAGAACCATGTAAAAAATATGGGTCTAGTGATTATGTCTTCTTGTTGGAGCTCACTGTATTAGTGGATTTTAAGTTATGTTCCAACTATTGTATTTACATCATGAACTAAAACATGCTCTTATATATTTACCATGCACCAGAGCTAATGATTTATTGGTTGTGTCTGATTGGGTTTATATACACACCTCACATGGTAATCTTGATGCACATGCATAGTTCATTATCACCGGCCCATGGAAGGGAAAATTCCCCATGATAGAGAGCTAAGAGGGAAAAAATGTGCTCATAGGCCATACATGGAAATACTATAGAGTGGTACTATAGTTTTTTAATCACATATATGTTTTTCTTGTACTCTTGTTTGTCCAATAATTTTGGATGTATTTTGAATATTTTTATGTATAACATGCAGTACAGTCCATGGTACCTGGTTTAACTTGTATTATGATTTATGTTTTGTTTATATTGTTTATTGATTGTTAGGGTATAGTCATCACATAGATAACATTGATACCCATACTTCAAAGGTAAAATACCAAACTTTTATAGAGACATTTCATGCTCATTTACATGTACATTTTGGAATTTTATTGAGTAATTTTATAATGGTATTTACTATGGGGTGTGTTTGGGTAAAAAATTTGAGAATAATAGAAGAATGAAGGATGTGAATGGTTGGTGCCCGGTTTTCCCTAACTGTGCCCCCTGGACTAGCAAACCGTGCATCCTTGGACAAATAAGTTTTTTCATAGTTGGAATGTGGTTATTCAATCTGTTTTCATACTATAATTAATCATTCACTCCCCATGATGAGGTAAATAGTTAAGGCACTCTATTTGGGGAAAATGTGCACCCTGAGAAGAAAACCATGCATACATGATTGTAATGTAACAATTTTTTTTAGTTTTTATTATGCCTCCATTAAATACTATATTCTTCCCCACGTCAAACCCTGACATCATTTCTGGATTTCAAATCCCCTCAGATATATTCCAAGCCATTCTTACCCACATTCATGGTGATTCAATGCCCATATCGAGGATCTACTCCCCTCCAGGTAATATGATCTCATCCTATTTGGTTTTCATTATCCTTCATGTTCTTCTACCATCCATGATGGATTTTTCATTTCTATTTTGGTAAGGCATAGACCATGTTTTGTGGATATTGATATAGGATTTTGTAACTATTTATATATTTATGGGATATTTATTTGTTCCATAATGGATTTTGGTTTTAGATACATTTCTCGCTCAATGTTGTTGTTCTGTTTAAATTTGGGGATATCTTTTGGAGAGTGTTCTTTGTCAATATGGAAGTAGGTGGTCTATAATTAAAATACCAATTTCATTATTTCAATTTTATTATATACTTATATAATTTCTATTAGAGGTATAGAAATTGAGTTCTTACATGAATTAGTTAATTTACTAATTTAATTAATTAGTGGAAATTTGAAAGTGGACATATTAAAATTGTAGACATTGAATATTTAACTTTTGATTAATTATGAGGGAATTGGATTGCTGAATTTAGTAATTAATTTTTCAATTAATTATGGGACAATTGAGATTTTGAATTGAGTAATAAATTGGTGTATTAATTACGGTATATTGGTATTTTTAATTTAATAATTAATTGATGAATTAATTATGGGATTTTTGAGATTGTGAATTGGGATAATAATTAATTTAATTTGATTAATTAATTGATGAATTAATTAAATGTAATGATGTGAATAATTATCTAATGAAACATTAAATGGAATTGATCTGAAAAATTAATTATTTAAATAGTTATTAGATATATGTGATTAATTAATTGTATGATTAATTAATGGAAGGATGTGGATATGAAATTTTCGAATATAGTTAATTAATTGGTGAATTATTTAATGTTTTATTGCAATATATGTGATAATGAAAAAATGAGTTGTAACAAAGGAAATATTATCTGAATGAAATGGGGAATAGTAACAATGGAATTCACAAGTTACTTAAAATGGTGATTTGTAACAATGGAATTCCGAAATTAATTGAAATATAAATTGATACAATTAAATTAAATTATTAATTAATGAATGATGATGGTGAAATTTAGTGATATATTATGTGATACGAATGGTAATTGTAGAATTAAATTATGAAAGTTTTAGTGGTAAAAGTAGAATTCAGTCATGTATTATGAAATAGGAATAGTAAAAATAAAATTCAGAAGTATTTTATATTTCATGTGTCCTCTATAACCCAGGGTTGTTATGTGGTTAAATAAGGAGTAACTGAATAATTGTAAATTATTTACCTTATTTCTTGTATTGTATAAGTTATAAACCTGCATACATTTTTATGACTAGATATTGTTTTTGAAGATATTGGTGGTGGCCTAATGTGTTGTTCTCACACCCTACCTAGTCTACATAATCGGTACCCATATTGATTTCATGGTTGTAGTCTAGGGTAAGAGCGAAGACCCTATGTTAGATGGTTGAGTTAGGCCGAAGCATGGATGATGGAACTAGATGTGGTTTAGGACCCTCTAAGGAGATGTCATTGTCATTAAACTTGAGTTTCATTTTGACAGAAGGAACATACTTTAGAATTGAAAAATCTATTATTTATTTATGATATTGTATTTACATTTTTCATTATATTTTGATATTATACTGTTGAGGTTATACTATATAACTTTTTGGTTATTATTTATTTATTTCAGTTGGTGTATTTTACTGATAAAGAAGTGATAGTCTCCCCAAGATTGATACTAGACCGTCCCTATTAGTCATCAGTCTCTAGAATACAGGGAGACCTGGTCGATGTCATATTACCGACTAGCTCGAGGAATA
The DNA here is from genome assembly GCA_963277665.1 of Viscum album. Taxonomy (NCBI): domain Eukaryota; kingdom Viridiplantae; phylum Streptophyta; class Magnoliopsida; order Santalales; family Viscaceae; genus Viscum; species Viscum album. The sequence goes on along the minus strand of OY728130.1, from coordinate 537,945,070 downwards.
GCTGAGTGTCACCTGGGTTGGGATGTTACAAAGTGGTATCAAAGGAATATTTTCTTTCTTTCCTTTTTTCATAAATTTTTTGAAAGGTAGACATGATACAAAGAACATTCTAGATTTATTTATTAGCTCATTCATGGTTTTATCTAACCTATATATAGGGAGAACCCATGTTCACTTGGTGGGATATTTTTTATTATTGTTTGTTATTACAGTTGAATATTATATCAGCTTGGGTGATTCACTTATTTTGTGATGTGATAATTTTTTTGAGTATTTCTGTAATTTCATTCATGGCCCAGTATAGTATGACAGTGGAGTTTCATGCATTATTTTATGAACTCAGGTTTTATCCTAAGACACATAATTTAAGATAGGAATGGGAAATGGGTTTTGCATAAGTTGATGAACATGAACTATTTTTCCTTTATTATGAAATGGAACTAAAAATGGTAACTAATGTGAAATTTGAAGAATTATAAAATAATACAAGATGAGAGAAATCGGTATCTAATGAGAATTTCGAATAGTGATATTTTTTTACATGATAACCATGTTCTATATATATGATGGTTATGGGTACTGATAGCACCATGGTTTTGACCATGTGGAAAGGTATGGATAAATGACTTATTATTGTTTAATGTGAGGACCGTATTTTGAAATGAACTAAAGTGTGTACTGTGTATGAATATTTGTGTCTGGAATTAGAGTGATATGCCTCAACAATGACGCTAATGGAGATTATGAGATGAGTATTTGGATCGAGATGGTCAACTAGTAGTGGATCTAGATGCACATATAATGATGGGTAAGGAAACAGGAGTGAAATTCCGAGTGAACATTTTTCGCCTCATGTAGTTTCTGCTCAGATTCCCAAAGTTGGTTTTCATGATTATGACTAACATTGCATGGGAATTTCAGTTATAGCACCTTCGATCTTTTAGTAGAATTGGTGGACCTGTGGAAGTGGAGTTCTATATTGAGTCTATCCAAATGATACATGACCTTTTTGAGACTCCTATTGAGAAGAGGGTCAAGTTATCTATATACATGCTATTAAGATCAATGTATCTTTGGTTGGAAATTTAGGATTAGACTGGATAGGTTGAGGGTATGTTTTGGAAAGAATTCTTTGAGTATTTCCTAGATAACTTTTATATTGGCATGATGAGGCATGAGAGTGTAGCATAGCTTAATAGGTTCAAATAGGGGATTATGTTAGTGATGGTCTATGTTGGAAGCCTTGAAAATTTGAAGCTTAGTTTTCATACATTGTTTGGGGATGAGATGACTACGATGAGGTGTTTCTTATATAGACATAAATGTAAGGTTAAGTATAAATTTAACCTCCTCCAGTTAAAGATGTTTATTGAGGTAGTGGATAATTATCTCCTAGGTGAGGGGAACCATAGGTAGGATTCTAGTTTATGACATGTGGTTACCATTGGATAATCAGAAGGTACATCTTATGAGAGCCAGAAGTGTCACTATGAGGGTTTTATATGAGGGATACTAGGAAGTGTGGTCTAGTGGAAGAATCAATTACTCATAACCTTTCCACAATTGTATGTCCTCGGTGTGGTAGATAGGTCAACTGTCATAGAGAGTATTCCATACCACCATTACAATTCTGATTTTGCTAAAATATGGGACATCTATAGAAGTTTTGAAGGAACTCGAGAAATATGGTTACTAAAGGAAGAGCTAGATTTAACCAAGGTGCATAAATGATATCTTTGGCAACATATCATTCTGGTAGCTAAAGTTATACTAGCCATTGATGTAGAGGCATTAGATATAGTACCTCTGGAGAAGAGTTCCCATATTAGCAGGGTGGCGTTGCTAGAGGATCCTAGACTACATAACAAGGGGGGATAGAAACTTTCATGTGATTTGGCAGACATTTTTGGATAGCAAGGCTAGACCATCAACAACGAAAGGTACAATTCTTATAGTTTCAACTATATCCATTTCATTATTTTATACTTGTAACTCTCATTAATTTTTTAAAAACAATTGACAAAGGTTTTATCCTGGAAATATAGTTTTGAGCTGGGTAATAATGGTATATACCCCGTTGGTAGTATGATCTAGAGCGCATCAATTTATTAAAGGTTTGTTCTCTCAATGTTGGGGAGTATCATTTTTAGTGGGATATTTACATCCTAGACATGTAAGTCGATGACATAATTAACGATATGAGATATTTAGTATCATATTGAGCCTACATTAATTTTAAATGCAAGAGAGGGACTTTGACATCTCCTAATGATGAAAAATATATTTACTGTGGAGAGTGGGATATCTTGGAAGGCTGAGTAGGTCCAATTACTCAACAATAATTAGTGATCACAACCCAAGTTTCTATTCGATTAATAAATTACGGAGGAGTGAAACATGGTATCCTTCCTCCCATAGTGGATTGGCCTCAAGAAATGTCTCTAGAATACTTTTTACTGATATCAGTTGAGAGACATGTGGAGTTTATAATAGTGTTGATTTTGGGGGTAGATCGAGTTTCATTTCCACTATATAGAATGAAACCAGCAGTGCGTGAAGAGATAATGAATCATCTTGACAAGTTGGAGGATAATGGATTTATCCATCCTAGTACGTCACTTTGGGGTTCCCCATTTTCGTTAACAAATAAGGCTGATGGGAGTGTTCACTTGTGTTTTGATTACCAGAAGTTGAACCAAATGACTATGTGGAACTCATATCCTCTTCCAGGTATCAATGATCATCTTCCCAAATTGAGCGGAGATTTTGTTTCTTCCAGGATTGACTTTATATAGGCATTCATTGACGGAGAGTTCGACATTATGATATACCATGTAATTTGTTTAAAAGAATGTACGACCATTATGAGTTCTTTGTAATGTTGTTTGGGATGAATAATGCACCAGTAGAGTTTATGGTGTTTAAGAAGATAATCTTTGATCCATACCTAGAAGAGTTTGTAGTAGTTTTTGTGGATTTAAACTTGGTGTACTATAAGAATCAAGATGATCATTTCCAACATCGTGAATGTTTCTTGATTACACGGAGAGAGAATTAGCTACACACCAACCTATCAAATTTTCATCTTTTGATTGATATGGTTCATTTCCTAGGTCATATCATTTAATAATAAGTTGTGTATATGGACCCAAAGAAGGTTCATGAAATGGTTTCTTGGGAGTATCAAAATAAGATTTTCAATATCCATGGATTTTTGTGGTCCTAGATAATATAATAGATTCATCTAGGACTTCAAATGATTGACAGTGCTGCTCTTGAGCATGACCAAGGGGATATAGTTTTATTCATCAAAACCATGTAAGAATTCCATCCATGAGTTGAATAAGTGTATGAAATTAGCTCAAATAATGATACTACTAGAGAAAGGTGATGAATATATGGTGAAATATGATTCTTTTGGGATCAGACATGGACTAGTATTGATGTTGTGAGATCATGTTTTGGAAAATGGGTCCCACCAATTGAGGCAACATGAACATAAATACCAAACACAACAACTTGAGTGGGATAAAATAGGTAATGATTGGATCTATTTGTGACATTTTATGTTGTATGTGATGCATACTATGTATATAGTTCACAATAGATTAATTAATTTTTTTCCATAATGATATTTAAATCTCTCATAACAATGGTCGGTTGATTATATGCAGTCATTTTAGTCAGAGTAGGCCACTCAATAGGGGGGAATTGACATCCTATTTTACAATTTGTTAAAAATCCTATTTGATATAATCCCCCAATTTAAAAACAAGAAAACCCAGTAAATCAAAGTAGAAAATTTATAATATTCAGACTATTTAATTAATTTCATAGATGATTTATTATTTCTCATTTATAAAAATGTGAAAAATTGATAAATTTTGGAAACTAATTATAAAACTAGCATGGTTATAAATACTATCCAAGAATAATTATCAATGTGAAACATAGTTTTCTAAAATATGAGTTAAAACAAAGAAAAATAAATTTAAAAATAGTTTAAATTATATCTGATGGTTGGGTATCAAGAAGAGACCTAGTATTCTCCACTTGGTGATCACCTACCACCAAGAAATTTTTAAATATATAAATCATTGATCCACAGCCTGGATCAGGGATTACACAATAGTATTCAAACTGTCAGGGTCACTAGAAGTCTACCATAGTTCTATGTGGGAAATAAAATAGATAGGTCACAGAAGTCTTCTACTACAGTTCTACATGGGATTTAACTGGATTAAATAGATGTTTCTGTGAGGATCTCATGTATCCTTTAGTTCAGTGAATGAGAAAATGTATGTTTAATAGAAGGAAACCAACACTACTTGAAATGTAGTAGAAAGGGACACAAAAGTGAATGAAATATAAAGATAGAGTTTATAAGGATCAGTGTGTTATGAGATGCAGCTCTGGACTCTTTTGATATAGAAGATGTGAAGCCTAAGTCCTCTTCTATAAACAAACACTAAAACAGAGTGTCGTTGGAGTTCGGTGTTCTATATTCTAAGAAGATGGTATTCTTCACTTTAGTTTTTATTTTTTGCATGTATGATTGAGGCTTTGATGCACAGAAATACTTAGTTAGTTCATATCTTGAAGGAATGACATTGCATAGTGTGTTCTTATTCTTGGTCTAGTATATTAGCTCTTATGATCTTTTTTTATTTCTTATCTTATATACTTCCCATGCGCCAGGATTTCATTTTATTTATGGTATCTTCTATTGGAAGACAAGGACCATGTAATGGTACCTCATACCACTTACATTCTACTGAAATAAGCATTAATGCTATATTCAAACAACATTAATTTAATCAGTAGAATTAAAACACTCAAATATGATCATTTTAAATATTTTTAATAAAATAAAATTGAAATAGTTTGTGTGTGACTCCTCTATCAATTAATTATTGTGTCCGTGACTCCTTATATCGGTTATTCTAGCTATTTTTATCAGTGACTCATTATATTGGGATTCCATTCTGTTGGTATCTCCATGCATCAACGACCCATTTTGGTCTATCAGTGACTCATTCCTTCTATCGATGTCTTAGTTTTATTTTCAGTAGGTCATCTATCGGTGAGTTAGTTTGTATTTTGATGAGAAATTCCTTATTTCAGTGAGACATTCCTTACTTCTGTGATATAATCCTTCTATAAGAGTATCAGTCGAATTATCGTTGGGAAATTTACTCAATTGGTATCAGTGAGTCTGTTTCTGTTATCATTGTCACACTTGTTATATCAATGCAAGTGACTCATACATAGCTATTTTATTTGTCTATGTCAGACTTATTATATTAGTCTTAAATATATATTTGATCATATATAATCATTAGAAAACATATTTAATCTTAACTAAACATTAAAATATCATATTAGTTGGAAATAATCAAAGTGGGGCCAATATGATTTTTGTTTACTAATACCATTTAATGCCGAGATAGGCCAACAATATCCCCCTTTTGGATGATCACAAATCATGGAATTATAAAATAAAATAAGTTTATGAATTATATATTCATTATACTTATCATCCAGCATTTCATATTTCCATAAGCATTATAGATAAATTTCATACATAATCACATGTAAAAATTAATAATGCCTTTTCTTTTTCTCCCTTTATTAATGTAAGGAAAAATGCATCTTCTTTTTCACCCCATTTTGGGATAATCAAAGAGAGTAAAGATATTAATGAATAAAATGAAAGAAGGAAATATGCATAACCAAAATAAGGTTAATGAAAGATCATTGATTTTCATAATCAATGTAAAATACAGTTCCGCATAATAAAACAAAAGTATAATCAAGATACCCTATCAAAAAGAGATCCAAACAAGTCCTTGGGATCTACTTTTCCCTTTCCATTGTTAGAAGGATAAATAGGTGGTTCATTTGATGGAGGATGAGAGACTGGAGGATCTAAATGAATTCTCAAGGGAGGAATTACAATAGATTCAGGAACATAAGGGGAATGGGTAGGTTTGGATGAAGAAAATGTTAGATCTTCTCTATGAGGATTGGACAGATCTAGCTCAAGGCCCGAGAAACTAACATAGACTATAGAGGAGGATGAATTGATGTAGTCAGAGAGGTATCTAGTATGATAGGAGTAATAGCTGAAGCCACTATGGCATCACTATAAACAAGAAAATAAGGTTTCAGGTGATTAATGAAATCATTGATAATCTCAACACCAGGTTCCATGAACTTATCAAAAATCATCCTTCTTCCCAAAAAATTTTTATAGAGTATGTGGGAAGTCCATTAGCTTCCACATTTGTTCCCTAAATTCCTAAGAAACTAGAAGAATCTATATATTCTCCAAAAATATTTTATGTGAAATGTCATTTAGTTTTTTTGTATAAACTCTCTTAAAATAGAAGTCAACTTTTTTATGTACACATTTATAATTTTATAACTCTTTGAGTAGAGCCTGAAAATATCATGAGCAACGTCACAATTTATCATTATCTATTCAAGTGTCACTTGAGCTATTTCACTCAATAGATCTTAAAACTCTTCTATAATCACATTCCTCACTGCCTCAACATCTGTTGAGTGAGATATAGTAGATACAGTGCTAAATAAACCTTGTATAATGTTTATAATATCCTATCACCACTGGGTAAAAATAAGAACAAGGAAGTGGAAAATATTATCCTTATGTCCTTTCATGATTCTTTTAGTTTGTATCCTATACTCAGAGGTCAAACTACATACATTATAAACCTATGAAGGCAACTCATTTTTCATCTTCCAATTATATGTCTCGATAGCTTCAATGAGTGAAATTATTCTGGGATCCACTTGAGAAATAACAATGCTAGAGAATAGATTTTCATCATGTTCTATTATAATTAACTTGGTAATAGGAAAGGAAAATTTATTAATGGTACAGAAAAATTATTCCTTTAAACAGTCAATAATCAACTCTAATGACATAGTCACCTAGAATTTGAACTATTGAAGGTGGAGGAAAAGAAGAAAATGCACCAACAAGAAGTGTCTCAGTCTGTACAGGCTCCTCCACCACTGGTCTCAATAAAAATACTCAATCAGCTTCAGAATAAAAATCAGAATATTACATGCTAAAGACAACATATCCAGGATACCATTTCCATTTAGGAAACAAAAAAGAATTCCAAAATATTGAGCATGTTAACATTAACTTTTATAGTATGAGGATCCCCCTCAACATGAGCTCTTATATCTTGAATCATTACCTTTACTGGATCTCCTCTTACTTGTTGCCCCCCCTCCTCTTGAGATCACCTACTAACATAAAAAACTGTTGTATAGTGACAATCTTATCCCCCATTGCATCACCAACTTAAACTCTTTATTCATCTTATCCTGTAGTATATTTTTATTAGTTAAGAGGTTCTACATTCTTCTCTGGATTCACATTTTCATAAGTCTCACCATTATCATCTTGATCAACCTCTAGATGTTCATGGCCACTATCAATTCCACATCATTATTCATTTATATCATCTCCATCATTTCTACCATCATCTTGTTCTCATTCAACTTCTTATCTCCTGTCAAGCCCATTTCCATTCTTTTCTCTTTCTCCTCCTCCTCCTTCATCATATATAGAATCCTCATCCAATCCATTTCATCTGCTCACATACTCAACAATTGTAGATTATTCAATTTATTCTTCGTCACGTAAAATTAGTTACTTTGAGGGAAGATAAATAGGTGGATTGGGTGGTCCCAAATTCATTCTCCATTGTATTTTATAAATTTCTAGGTCACTCATATCATATATAAGAGATCCTTCCCCTCTACAAGATCCATCTTCCTCTTCTTCATCCTCATCATTAGAATATTCAGATTCTTCATCTTCTCATAGACAAGGATCACCTACATCTCTTCACCTAAATAGATGATCAACATGATTATACTTTTCATAATGTTTCTCCTCATCTACAACCCATTATCTCTTATAGGGACACCGAATAATATTCATTCTTTTCATAATTTCATTATTCAAATAGATTCCATTGCATGTAGATAGAGTCTCCTCATATACACTAACACATCCTTTCTCACTTTTCATGGAAGAAATCATCCTTGGATATAAGTATGAATTATTTATAAAGTACGGCTTTACCATCCCACTAATTTGAACAATCAGGTCTCTTCACTGATTCAACTTATGTCGTTTCATCAAAAAATATAACAAGTATATATCTAGAAACTAAACAGATGTAAATTCCCCTTTATTGGAAAAAATCATTGTATAATTAACATAAACAATAATCTTCTCTCACCATATACCTCTGTAGCTTTTGGACTTTTGTGCTCTTAATTTCTCGTTAGCTACATTAATGATGTCTCAAACCAAAAATGTCAGTTTCTAGTGGAATACTTCTATAAAAGTCATCAAATATTCCTTCATGTTGATCCTTGAGACATTCTTCCCAATACCTAGAAGAAAAATAAATTGTCCTTCTTTAACAACATATTTAATCCAATATACCTCACTACTTCCCAAAAATTTAATAATTTATACAGAACATATGCACAAGATTATGATAGAGTGGAATTTCCTTATTTGAAAACCAGTCCACCCAACCATGGGATTTTAATAACTTTTACAAGAGAGAGTTACCCTTTAATAGACATTCTACAAAAACCTCCTTCACTGGTGTTAACACTCAGTTCTCATGTCTAGAATTTTGAGGCTTAGACATACTATATTATACCTTCTACTTCTAATTTGGTTGAAAATAAACTCTAGATACTCGTTTGAAGATGTACTTCACCCTCACCATTCTAACGGATCAATTTGAAGGATGTGAGGTGAATGGTCGAGGGTAATGGGAAATGGAAAGAGAGTGTAACAGTTAAAGGTGGGGGTGAGTAGTAGTGTGTCTCAACTCGGATTTATATCATTTAAGGCTTATAGATCCCAAATTTTGAAACCAGGTTTGTCAAAATAAATGAAATAGTATCATTCTGGTGAACTCATAAAACAGATAAAATGGAATTTTCTATTGTTGTTAGTATGATAGTATCGGAATAACACTATCAGTTGTTGCATTAAAAATGTGTCTCTATCATCATGACCAAGTTTCAGAATGAAAAATGTGTCGGTTTTGCAATTAAATTGCCTTCATGACATTTTCAGTGTCGGTATGACATCAAAAATCAATTTTTTCACAATGAATAATAAATATATGGTCCTTAAAATTAATCTTCCCAAATTCATGTTTGTGTAGCTCACTCTTTTAGATTTTAATATTTTAGTGAATATTTTAGCTAGCTGATGCTCAGTGCATATAAACTCACATGTTATGTCACCTCTTTGATAAAAATATCTCAATAAGTGATGTCTTATATAAATATTCTTTTTTCTAGAATGAGAAAAAATATTATTAGAGATGTTAACAGTAATTGTACTATCATAGTTTACCGGGACAAGTCTGTATTGATATTAATAAAAAAAATTAAAGTGTTTTTTATCCACAAAATACGAGCACAAGATCTACCAGCTACTATGTACTCAACTTTGAATATAGATAATGAGATACTATTTTTCTTTTTACGATACCATGACACTAGTTACTTCCCCAAAAAGTAACATATTCCAATGGTTATCTCTCTATCTAACTTACACCCACTGAAATCATCTTCAGAATAAATAACCAAATCAAAAATTTTTCCTCTGGTATAGTACAATCCTAAATTTTATGTATACATGAGGTATTTGAAAAAGCATTTAACAACACATAAATGAGATTCCTTAGTATTTTCTTGAAACTAGTACACATACAAACACCAAACAAAATATTAGGCCTACTAGTGTTCAAATAGATAAGACTTCCAATCATACCTCTATAAGTGGTATGATCATTATATTTAGCATTTTCATCAAGGTCTAACGTACATGTGGTACTCATTGGAGTGTCACTACATTTTGTTCTATCAAATACAAAGTTTTTTAAAATATCTTTAGTATATATTCATTAATTTAAAATTATACCTTATTTATTTTGATAAATTTGATATCTAAGAAAAACATTTTATTCCCCCATTAAAATCATATAAAATTCACTTTTCTTTAATTTTCAAAAGTCAACACATAATGACTTATTAGAAGATAAAAAATAATATCATTTACCTAAATTTGAACAAAAAAAACGTATTTAGATAATCATTTTATAAAAATATTAGGATCCACTATACCCTTTGTAAAACCATTGGAAATAATAAAACTACTTATTTTATCGTATGAAGCTCCTGGATCTTGCTTTAAACCATATAAATATTTTTTTAATCTGAAAACATGATTTGGAAAATAAGGGTTTGAAAACCCCGAGGGTTGTTCAACTAAAACATCCTCAACTACACATCCATTTTGGAAAGCACTCTTAATATCCATTTGATAAATTTTGAAATTGAGGTAAGAATCATTGGAAAGTAAGATTATAATGTCCTCATGTCTATGAACTGTTAAAAATTTTACCTCATAGACAATGCATTTTTCTGGACTACAACCTTGTGCAACCAATCTATAATTATTTCATTAAAATATTACCAGCATCATTTACATTGTTTCTAGATACCCATTTGGTGCCTATGTTCAAGGTGTCTTTTGGTCTTTTCTCTAGTTTCCAAAATTTATTTATTTCAATCTGATTAAGTCATTAATGCGTATCCATTACCCAAATATTATCACTTATGGAATCATTAATTCTTTTATGTTTAACACTTGACAAAAAAGGCTTCATGTTCAACTTGGTTTCTCAAAGAATATCTAGTCTATGATTATTTATCAAGATCTTCAACTAATGAATCTAAAGGATGGTTCTTAAGGATTATTGTGGGTATAGAAAAATATGTGCTCTTTATTTTGTGTTCATCAGTAGGTTTAGGGTCACCATTATTAGATTCTGGTGAATTTCTAGAATAGGATGATTTAACAGGTTGTTTTATAGCCAGGCCAGAAAATTTTACATTTATTTACAGATTTGGAAGATCATCCTCAAGACTTTCCTACTAGGTCATGGGTTCATGTTGATATGTTTCACTAAATTTGACATGTATAGATTCTTTTACACATTTGTTTCTTTTATTAAATACTCCATAGTATTTGCAAGAGATTGAATATCTTATAAATATTACTTCATCACTTTTGGATACAAAATTTGCAAGATCGTCTTTAATATTGAAGATGTAAACATTGCAAAAAAAACGTTAAAGTAACTTACTTTGGGTTTCCAACTATTCAATATGTCATTTGGGGTTCTCTTACGAATTGGTTTCATTAATACTCTTTTAATTATATAACAGGTTGTATTGACAGATTCTACCAAAAAATAGATAGGCAAGTCATATTCATTAAGCATGGTACAAGATATCTCTTGTAAGGTTATATTTCTTCTTTCTAGAATACAATCCTGTTGGGGTGTCCTAGCAGCAGAGAAGATGCGACTATATCCACTATTTGAGCAGAAAAATTCAGGCTCTTGGTTTTCAAACTCACGACCACTGTCACTTATTATGTTTTTAATTCTAATTCCACTTTGTTTATCTAATGTTTTAGTATACATAATGAAGTAAGAGAAATCTACACTCCTGTGAGAAAAAATTAAATACAATGTGTATCAAGAAAATTTATCTACTAAACATAGACATAGATATTTCCATTAAGACTATAAATTGTAGTTGGTCTAAACATATATGTACATGAACAAACACAAGAAGCTTAGAAGTTAAAACTTATTTCTTTGGTTGGAAATATATTTTAGGTTTTTACCCTTTTGACAAGGATTACAGACATTGTCATTTGGAATCTAATGTATGGTTTGATCATTAACAATCCCTTTCAAAGTAAAATTTTGATGATAATAAATATTATAATGTCATAATATCTTAGTCAATAGACAAGATTATTTGCAAATGGAACTTAGGTATGTAGAATTTTGAGACACCAAGGAATCTTAGTTTAAAGCATAAAAATTTTCATTTCTAAGAGCAGTAAATACCAATTATTGTTTAGAATTAAATACATTGCAGTAATGATTTTAAAATTTAACATTAAAACCACCATAAAAAACTAAGACATACTAAGACTATTTTACTTTAATCCATCATCGAAATGTACTTTATAAACTTAAACTGAATTAGAGTTTCCATTTTTGCCCAGGGTAATTATTTGTTCATTATAATTTTTAATAAAAGTTACATACCCACCATGAATATTTAATAGATTCATGAAGCATGAATAATATCCTATCATATTTCCTGAATATCCACTATCCAATTGCCATTTACTTTTATATGAGCTCTCCAAAAATTATTCCTACAAAAATAGATTAGACGGGAAAATATTTTGGTGCCCATATTTGTTTGGGTTCAGTAACATTAATAATATTTCCCTTGAGAAGACGCAATTTTTTCAAGTCCTTCCTATAGATAGTTTTTAATGAATTTTAAATATAAATATTATTTTTTACAGAAAAACATAAAAAAGTAGAAGATGTTTCATGCATGGAAACTATAATAAAAATTCTAGAATTATTAATAAAACAAGATTTTTCATATTTAGATAGAAAATTGGTTTTAAAAAAATTTCTTTTACTAGGTTCATAGCCAATTCCACTATTGTGTTTGGGAAAAACATGATTACCAAGAATTGAAATGAAGATATATTTCACATTGGTAATCGTTTGTAATTAATTTTTCAATTTATCATTGGAAAATTTCATCTCATTGTTTTATTTAAGCAATTGATAATGCTTTTCCTCATCTATTGTCAGCTCATATTTAATGGTAGAAAATAGATAATGATATTTGTAAATATTTATATTCATCTTTTAATTCATTCCTAGTATAATAAATGAATTTATATTATTAAAAAATTCCATAAATTGTCATATTTTTATAATCAGATTCATCTCCAAAATAATAAGAATTTTTTACATGAGACTCAAGAGTTACATCAGATGGGTTTGTCATGAATCATATGTTTTCCTTATCACCTTTATCATCAGATAATGATTATGACTCACTAGACCTATCTGGAGAATCACTCTCGGTTTCCATCATTTATATCTTGTATCTTTTACTATTTTCTACATATTAGTTATTATATATTAACATAGGGTAGTCATTCTTTATATTTCCAATTCTCTTACATTAATAAATAACTATTTCATCTAAGTTATCATTCATTTTTTAATCCTTTTTCTACTTTACCATATTATTATATTAACCTTTGTAGTTGGGCTTCATGAGAAAACTATTTTTTCTATAAAACGCTATAAAAATTCTATTTAACTGAGTAATTTCCTCTTCAATATATGATGGTTAATCTTCAGCACTTGTACCTCTAGAATGTGTTGGAATCCGTTACTTTTCTTTATTCTTGGAAGTAGTGGTTTTAAAAGACACTTAAATATTCTTTGGTTCATCCTCTTATTCATTGTTTACCTTTAACTGATCCCCAAACACCATCAACATTACTATTATCTACTAAACTGAAACTAACTGATATCACAGGATTCTCAAATTGATACTGAGGTTCATCTCCATTTTTCAAGTAAACATCTATGTAGCTGCATGATTTTTTCATTGGCATACACTTACTATGTACGATTACGCATTGTATTGAATATATAATTGAACCTCAGATACATATCATAAATGGGTTAATCAGGCATCATCTTGAAATTATCATACTTAATAGTATATTTATTGTGTCTTATTTCAATGATATTAGCGGTTCCTTCTTCTGAAACAACTATGATATCCCTAATTTCATAGTCATATTTATAATCATATATTTTATTAAATTCATCATCTCCTAATGCACAAAACATGACATTCATAGATTTACAATTATCATTATAAGAAGTTTTTGTGGAATCACTCCATATAGTTCTTGGATTTTCTATTATATCATATTTATTTTCTATTACAATATAAATATCAAACCCCATGCTTTCTATGTGAATTTTCATCTTTATATTCCATTGGGCATAATTGGTGCTAATAATGTAGGGTGGTTTGTTGGTAGTAAAATATTCCTTTCTATTATCCATATTGAAGAATGAGCAATTGATTTATATGGATCCATCAATTTGGAACAAATAAAAATTTAGAGATATTTGAAACTCAACTGATATCACAATTGAAAATTTTTAAAATCTTTCAAACAACCTTTGCGAAAAAAGTTTTTTTGGATGAGCACACTCAAGAGGGAGTGAATTTAGTTACTATAATTCTTTTTAAATTTTATTTAAAATAATCCACCAATTTAAAAATAGGACATCCTAGTTAATCAGTGTAGTAGATTTATAATTGTCAGACTTTTCATTTAATTTCATATAAGATTTATTATTTCTCTATTATAAAAATATCAGATATTGATATATCATTTGAAACTAATTTTCTAAACCAAAATAATAATAAATATTATCAATGACTAACGATCAAAGTGAAACATATTTTTCTAGAATATAAGTTAAAATAGAGTAAACTAGATTTGAAAACATAATGGAAAAAAGAGTTTCATTCTCAAACAAGACATAGTCATCTCCACTTGGTGAAAACCTACCAAAAAGATGCGTATATATATTTAATTCTTTGATCCACACCCTAGATTGAGTTTTAATCAATAGTATACAGAATATCCAAGTAACAAGACCTCTACCAGATTTTTGCAAGTGAACTATAATATCCATGTCACATGGGACCTCTACCATAGTTCTACATGGGATTAAATACGGGTAAAAAGATGTTTCTATGAGGATATCTTGTTTTCTTTAGTCAAATGGAGGATATAGTGTGTTTTTAGCCGATGGACCCACACACTACTCAAAATTTTTTACAAATGTATAAAACATAGAAATAAATTAAGAGATAGATTTTATAAGTCTCTAGGTGTTGTGAAATACTGCCCTGGACTCTTCAGATATAGTATATGTGATCCTTGATTCCTCTTCTTAAAACAAACACTAAAATAAAGTGTCATTAGAGCTCTATGTTATGACTTCCATGAATATGTGATTCTATTCCTTATATTTTGATTACATCAATGATTAATGTGGCTTTGATGCACAGAAATCCTCCTCTAGTTCCCATCTAGAAGGAATGAGAGTTCTTACTATGTTCATTATCATGGTATAGTAACTCTACTCGTATGTTCTTTTTTGTCTTTATATTCTTCTATACAACTCATGCACCATGATTTTATTTTATTTCAAGAGTCTTATGTGTGCCAACCTGTACCAGGTGGAGGTACATTGTACCTCGTATTGTCTAAAAAATAGTTATTAATGTTTTATTCAAATATAATTAATTTAATCAGTAGCATTAAAAATCACAAATACGACAGTTAGAAATAATATTTTAAAAAATAAAATTTAAATAGTTAGCCAGTGATTCCTCTATTGATATGTCATTCTGTTAGTGAATCCTATCTATGAGTCCTTCTATTAGTATTAGTGACACATTCTATATATGATTCATTCTAAAGGTATCTCCATGCATCGACGACTCAATGTGTCTGTGACTCATTTTGTTCTATCAGTGACTCATTATTTCTACCGTTGTCTCATTTTTACTTTCTGAGAGTCATCTATCGGTGATCTAATTTTTACTATCAGTGATACATTCCTTCTATCAGTGATACATTTCTTTTTTTGGTGTCTCGATTGAAATTTCTGTGAGACATTTACCCTATCTGTATCGGTGAGTCAGTTTGTGTTGTTGGTATCACAATTATTTTGTCTCTATGAGTGACTCATACATAGCCAATGATTATTTCATTTTCACACTTTTTATATTGGTGTAAGACACGTAGTTGATTTTATATAATCATAATTAAATATGATAAACATAACAAAACATGAAATAAACAAGAGAGTGGTCAATAATATGATAGGGTCCAAGATGATTAGTGATTTATAATACAACTAAAACCAGAGAGGGGCCAACATGTCTTAGGATTTTTATCTAGAGTATATTCTTGAAATGGGGAATAGTTTTCTTGATGAATTATGTAGAGAAACTAATATTTAGGATGTTTAGGTGTCTAGTGTGGAGTTTCATATAGTGAATTTACATGTTGAGATGCATGTGGTGGTTTAGAACAGTCAGGAGAGGACGATGCCCATATCATTTTTAGGGTTGTCTGTACTTTTTATCCGGATAAGAGAAAGGTAATATGATGATCTAGAATTATTGACCTATAATCTAGACCATAAATGTAGGTAAACACCTTTATATTGAAGAATAGATGATTATGAGATCATCTATGTTTGGAATCATGATTCTATGTCCATGATCATACTAGATGAGTTGATACTGGGATTTCATGCCATGATGTGGGTTTTGCATCCATGTGTGACAAAAATGTATCTTGACATATGATAAGTATTATGGTGGTTGGGCATGAAAAAATAGATATTAAGGCTCATGACATGATATTACACCAATCATTAGGTGATTGACGAGCATCAATGACTTGTAAGTCTACTAAAACAATTTCACCTTATTGAATGAAATTAGGGTGACATGACTATGGTCATTGTGGTAGGTCTCATAAGGGAAGACTCATAAGAAATATTCTCTCTAGGAAATTCCTTACCATTTGAGAAACGTAACGCATTTATTACCATTACGTGAGATATTCTCAGTGGATCATATGGGAGAGATTTTTATTTGGGAAATAATCCATAAGCATGGGGTCCCACAAACTATTGTTTCATAATGTGAATCCCATTTTAGATCACACATCTAGAATGGATTATATAATTTTCTTTATATAAATGTTTTATGGAGTACCATTTTTAACCAATAGATAGATGAGAGGCCAGAACAAACTGTCCATGGGATTGAGGATATGATACGACCAGTTTCCTAGTTTTGGGTGTGTCTTAAGAGAATCAATTAACTTTTTTGGAGTTCTAAATTAACTAAAATTATCTTGAAACTATTCATATGTCATAATAAAATGTATTTTATGGGTGTTTATGTCGATTGCCTATGCACTGGATAGAGGAAAGTGATTCAGAGATGTTGGGACCGAGTCTTGTACAAGAGATGTCAGAGCAGATTCAGTTGATTTGGAAGTGTATGACTGTGGATTATAGTATAAAAAATTCATATGTATTACTTTGTGCTCCTCATATATTGAATAACTATAGGATATGAATATAGGGGAAGCTGGAAACTATGTCTGACTAATTGTTTGAGGTGGTAGATAGAATCATGCTAGTGGTATAAGTATTGGATCATTTATTGAGATACATTATTATGAATGATGTTTTACATGTGTTAAAACTATAGTTCTATAACCCATAACATTCTCATTTGATAGATATGGATTATTTATCATGTGAAAGAAGTGTCTGTTGAGGATTATACAAT
Organism: Viscum album; assembly: GCA_963277665.1. NCBI lineage: Eukaryota > Viridiplantae > Streptophyta > Magnoliopsida > Santalales > Viscaceae > Viscum > Viscum album. The sequence continues at coordinate 537,927,673 of OY728130.1, read as the reverse complement.
AGGTGTGTTAGATCGCTGTGAAAAAGTGATGTGTGGAAACATTATGATGATAGTTCATGTATTATAGTAACATGGAAATGTTTGGGGTAATTATGGTACAAATAAGTAGATATAATGGATTAGTGACCCAATATTTTTGAATTCGAATCCTGAAATTCATGGTATTACAGCTCGAGGTTGAACCATGACCATTGCGTGGTATGCCATGAGATCATTTGCATTTACTATTTTCTTTTTTTTTCGAGTACTTATTGTTTCGTTTTTACGTCGAGGTGTGTTTAGGTGATAAATTTAAGAAAAATTGAAGAAAGAGGGAATTTCATGTTTGGAACATATGTTTCCCTAACTGTGTGCCTTAGCCCAAAAGATTGAAACCTGGGAAAAATAGGTTTTGCATGAGTGGTGGAATGTTTTCAAACCATGTTCCCTATTTGGAGAAACTGTGACCCCCCCCCTGAATGAGATTCACATTTAAGGAATAGAGTATGTGGGAAACAATGTGCCCCAAGAAACAAACCATGCATACACAATTTTAATCCCTTGAAAATTAATTTTTAAATTTCTCGAGCCCGAACATTAATCCCTATTTATCCCGAACTAAACCTGTGATGTCTCTAAATGATTTATTATCTTCATATATAGTTTCCATGCCATTCTAAACTATTTTCTCTATGAATTCAAGCCCATATTGAAGATATACACCCTAACAATAAGTGTCTCTCATCCCGTGTTGTTTCCCTTATCCTCCATGCTCTTCTCCCATTCTTGTGGGATTGTTCATTCCTTTTTTGGTAAGATATAAACTTATTTTGGTAGATCTAGATCTTGGAATATTTATCTAGATCTAGAATTAATAGATCATGATTTTTTTGTATATGGGAATTAGTTTTTATATCTGGATCTCTCTTTACAATGTTATTCCTTTATAATTTGGATATTTATATTGGAAAGAGTTCTTTCTCGATCTTGAGGTAGGTGGTATATACTTTATATCCTAATGTAGTTATTTCAATTATGTTTATTTAATTATAAATTTTTTTAGAGGCTTATCAACTGAGTTATTAATTGAATTAATTAATTTGGATAATTAATTTATTGGGGAAAATATGTAATTGTGGATATTGAAATTGTAGATATTGAGTAATTATTTTTTAAAAAATTAAGAGGGAATTGGATTTTTTATTAAGATAATTAACTTTTAACTTAATTATGTGATAATTGAGATATTTAATTGAATAAATAGTTTTTGAATTAATTATGGGAAATCAGGAATGTGAATTGAATAATTAATTTTTGAATTAATTATGGGAAATTTTAGATTATGAATTGGGATAACTATTTGTTTAATTTTATTAATTAATTAGTGAATAAATTAAAGGGAATGATTTGCTTAATTAATTATTGAATTAATTAAGGGTGTCGATGTGATAATCTAACTATCAAATTATTAATGGGATATATGTTATTAATTAATTTTATAAATAATTAATAGAAGGAAGTGAATATAAAATTGTTAAATTTTATTAATTAATTGGTGAATTAATTAATTTTTTATTTTGATATTTTTATGTTTGTGATATGAAAAGATAAATACTAAAAAGGAATTCATAATTGATTGAAATAGAGAATGATATCAATTAAATTAACATGTCATTTGAAATGGGGAATCATAAAAGTGGATTTCACATGTGACTTAAAATATGAATGGTAAAGTGGAATTTAGTTATGAAATGTTGAATGGAAACTATGGAATTCAGTCATGAATTATGAGTTATGAATGGTAAGAATAAAATTCCATTACGAAAGGTTGTATCGTAAGAGTTTCATTCATCCATGTACTAAAAAATATGAATGGTATGAACATAATTGAGATATATGAAATAGTTCATGTGACCAATGAAACCTATAGGGGTTATTTTCTTAAATGGATTAATTGAATAAATTTAAATTGTTGATATTACTACTTCAATTTTATTGTTTATCCAACAACACACACTATTTTGAATGGATATTGTTTTATAATACATTTCTAGTTTCCAACTGAGTTATACTCAATCCCAACTTAGAGAGAATAATTGGTTCCAAAATATATTTTATTGTTGTGGGATAGGTCAAGAGAAAGGCCCGATTTTAGCTGATAGAGTTAGGATAGAGCATGGATGAGGGAAAAAACATTGTTTAGGAACCACTTGCGGTTTTTCAATGCATTTACCATTATGTTTCATTTTTACACTTTGAAAATACTTTGGCATGGAATTTCTACTTTTATGGTAGGATATTGTATTACCATTTTAAGTTATCATTTATACTCGATTATTCATATTATCTTTTATAATTTCATGGTTATTGCATATTTAATTCCATTGGTGTATTTATCAAATAAATAATTTATAGTCACCCCATGATTGATATTAGACTCTCACTATTAGTCAAAAGTCTCTGGAATATAGGGTGTGGATCTTGAGGTTATTTGACCAACTGAATTAGGGTACAAATCTGTGGCACATAATTTAGGTGGTAAAAACTAGTCATTAACCTCTTATGCATGGGGTGGAATACATGATCCCATGTGTCACTCTGAATTTAACCAAATGAAATGGGTTTGGTTGTTACATAGGATGTATGGGAAATGATTAGTTATTTGTATTGAATAATATATCCTTCTTCATAACTAGTCCTGGAGGAATGAAAAATATTGTTCTAAATACTATCACTCTGTATTTAATGATTATAAATTAAAACACCTTTTCGTCCTTAGTGTCTATTGACATATTTTTAAACTCAAATAATATCTCAAGCCCTCCTTCATTATTGGTTTAATTGATGGTTGTGAAATCATTTTGGTAATTTTTAATATCTTATTTTCCATTACTATTTAAACATGAAACATTTAATTGTCAATAAATTTTTATTTTTCTCAATCCTTATCTGGGAAAGAGTTAGTGTGTCACAATATTCTAAGAGAGTGTACTATATTGCATTCATTAATATATTGTTCTGGTATGACCGATTCATAGTCCATGATCAGTTATAATATTCTAGGTTCACATAGGTTCTTTTCCTTATATATATATATATATATATATATATATCAAACTTTATGTTTTGAATAGATCATACTTCCCAAAATATATATAATGCCTCTAAATCATCAATAAAAAAATTAATGCTTCTAAATAAATGTGTTTAATCGTATATTTTTTCTCATTTATCCTCTATTATCACGAGTCATATATCAATACGTTATCATTTTTCATGAGTAGGATACCCCAATCCATTCTTTGAGAGATTATACTGTATCATAATATCCTCCCTAATTTTGACTTGTGTGAGTATTGTTAAAGTGAACAACCTTTTCATGATCATTATCAATATATCCTTATATTGTTTTTCCAAGAAATAACTACAACAATTCAAGCTAAAAAATTATGGGATAGATAATTTTGATAGAATCCTCACAAAGTAATGAAAGAACTCAGCTATTCTAATAAATTTATATATCATTTGTAACCATGTTAGTGTTTTAAATTCTTCAATATCGATTGATTTTAAAATTACAATATATATATATATATTCCCTTATTAAGAATAACATTCCCATAAGATGTCACCTAGTATATAAAAAATTTATAATTGATTAATTTTTAATAACATATTCTACCAAAACATATTGATAGATATCCTTATATATTCTTAATTATCATTACTGATTTTGTATAATGTGGGAACTCTTCAAAAAATAAATCAAAAAATAAAATGTGGCGTCTTCTAAATAAATTATACATCAATACTATGATGGTTCACATAATGTTTGAAATTTGAAAAGGAATCTCTGAAAACTCATAGTGTCTATATGATATATATAAGGTCACCATTTAAATATGTTATTCTATAAACATCATTTTACAATGTTAAGAACAATGATATTTTCATAAGAAGTATAGTTCTCAATATTATTAATGAAATGATTAACCAATCCACGGTAGATGATGAGTTTTTTATGATGTATTTTTTGAGCATTAATTAATCATTATAGAGTAACATTTTACATATTGAAAAATATCATGTGTTAAACCCCTGATGATACGTAAGATCAAATGAGCTCTTATTCAAAATACACATTATGTTTACTATTTTGTAAATAAATTTTATGAAGGGATATTCAACGAATGAAAAATCCAATTCATGGGGTTATTCAAAAGAAAATTCATATCCATGATTCAAATGGTATTTATTTATAATTAAAATGACGATTTCTTTTAAGTGAATCAAAAAAATAATATCAAACATTCATTTCAAAATTATGGTTCTTACATATTATTAATATGGATAATAATAGTCACAACATATTATTATTTATTTGTGTGTGTGTGTTTAAATATTTCAATGAAGGGTGTGTGGTTAGGATTTTAGAGAACTCACAAACATTGTGTTTAAAATATTTTTTATAATCTCAATGAATTATTAATAAAGAAAGAGAAAGTGTTGAATCTATGAGCCATTGAATTAGAACGAGATATGGTGTACAGTTGATTATTTATTCTATATTGTTAAAGTATAGACCACCATTGATTATAAATAATTCTCAGGGACAAAATTTTTACTAATGTTTGTGAGGGAGTGAATGTGTTGGTCTATAAATCTATCTACTCATGGAGGATGAAAAACATCCAAAAGTAAACAGAACACAAGTAGTACGATATCTCTTTAATATATTTATTGTAAAGGGTATTTATATCTTCTGGTTCACTCTAGAAACATTAAATATCACTATTGTCTCTATGTTTTAAACAATTGTCAATGTCAATTAAGAATCAATTTTTGGGGGTGTTATCAATATAATAAGGAGGATTCATTTCCTTAAATATTTTAAATATAGTAAACTCAAGTATTTAATTATATTAGTGCACATGAGGTGAAGTTGTGAGACTCATCTTAAGTGATTAATAAATTTATTTGGTTTAAGAGGTTCAATTAAAATATATATTTCAAAATATTATTTTCCATGGATTCCCCCAACCCAGTGTTAACTAATTAGACTTTAGCCTCTAAAATTGGTTTCGAAGTATCATTGTTCATTTTAAAGTTACTAAGAGTAATTTTTTTTATAAATTGAGATCCTTAATTTTCTAGATAATCAAGTAGTTCATAAAATTGATAGAATAAAATATGATAGTTAGAAGAATATGAGGAAATCATACATCTTTTCACCCACACATGTTGTTAGAGTTGTTTTTATAAAGGGATTCTATCCCAGTATGAATAGTTATATTTTTAAATGTGGATAAAATATAAATTTTTTATTATATGGAAAGGATCAAAATAAAAAATTCATGTCCTTATTAGAAGAACAATATCCCAAATCAGTCATCCTTTAATGAATAAATGATATATTTGATAAATTGAGTCATAACTATGTAGTTCATGTGTAATACAAGGAATCCATGCTTAAAAATTTGTGGAGTGGGTTTGAGTTACATAAAAAGGAATATAATGAATATATTATTGTTATTTGACAATATAAAATGTTATTGATAGTAATATTTGTGGGTATATATAGAATATAGATATTTCCACTGTTGTTCAACAAATGGGAAGCTTTTTTCTAAATAAATTTCATATAAATGTTTCATATTTGGAATAAATATAATATCAAGAAATTGAATATTTTCATTTTATTCTAATATATTATGATATTAGAAAGTAACTATCTTTCATGAATATGTGGAAAAAATGAGATATACTTTGAAGCATTTAAAAAACGAAAAGTCAAAGAAGAAGTTGTATTCAAACCATGTAATCAAGTTGATGGTTAGTATGGGGAATATAATAATCAAATTTTTTCCCTTTAATAAAAGTGATTCAAGAATGTCAAAAAAATTAAAGTGTATAAAATTAGTTAAAATTCATTATTTTCTTGAAATTTTTCATATTTAAAACTATTTAACATAGAATAAGTTTAATGAATTGAAATTAGATGGAGAAAATTATAACATACAAAAATATAAAAAATGAAACAAAAATAAACATCAAGTATCTAAAGAAGATGTTTTTTAGATGTGAATATATGGATGAATAACCTATAATTTTAGATAATAATTTCACAAACTATTCACATGTTTCGAATATATTTTACTCATTTATCATTGATTCTAATGGAAATAAAAGGAAATTACATGATAAGGGGTTAAAAGGAAATTTCTAATCATTTTTTTATATATACATAAATAAATGAAAGAATATAAGAATAATTTAATGGATAAAAACAATGTGGATAAATAAAAATGAGGGCTAGTTAAAAAATAATTATCATATCTTCACAAGATTATGAAGAAAAAAACACCAGGAAGATGAAAAATAAATGAATCTCAAGGATATTGAGGGTATGTTGTCTTTATGGGATTCAAAATTCATGATAAAAATTCTATTTTTATGGTCTTAAAAATTATAAGATCAATTTCAAATAGGAGTTTATGAATTTATTGGATGTTATAGGTGACACATCCCCAATTTTTGAGAAGATGGGTTCCATAATGTAAGTGAAATTTTCGATCATATATATATATATATATGTATCCAGATATTGGTCTTGTATGTATTATATTATATTTTACAATATTGTTTTTGGGAGACATTTTACTATGAATATTGTTTATATTCACACTTAACCATCAAAGGATGAGACAAAGTCATGAAAACCGAATCCCCTATGTAAAAGGGGCCTAGTTTTCAATAGTTCATCGAAATATTAATTATCTAATGATATATTATCTAATTGAATGATCTATTTTCAATTACATTTCAAGTGATGTGGAATGTATGAATGTGAATCCATTACAATTTAGTTTAATATTTTTTTTATGTGTAAGAGTAAAGAATCAAGAGGGATATTTGTTGTGTACACATGGAAAAATTAAAATGAAAAGTAAGATGTTATTAGCAATGAACCAAATATTTCCAATGAAAATAGTTTTGGTTTATTATGAGAATTGGGAAGAATATTATAGAAATAGGATATTATACCAAAAGATTCATTTCAAGACTCTAATAATATGTTATTATATTTTTCAAATGGAATTAACACACTACTAAGACTACTATAAAGCCGGTAGCCTAAGAAGAAGGAATTTCGTGAAGGATGGTTTAGTTGTGTAACCTGACTAACTACCTGATTAATAATAGATGGATAATGGAAAAGTGAGTTATTATGGAGAACATAAAAAGTGATTTTATATGAGGAGATTAAACCTAATGATAATTTAAATATATCCAGATATTTTAAAATTCCTTAAATATTGTGTTAGTCATATAGACGGACTGGGCACGTAATAAAGGATTCCATGAACTAAATTAAATTTCATAAATATAGCATGAAAAGTATTATATTATCAAATTTATAGGGTAATGAATTGGAAAATATGGTGTGAAAAAATAACCCACCCTCAGTAAAGAAGTTAAAATAATGAAGTAAGAAAAGTAAATAGTTGAGGCTAAGTATAGGAAAATAAGTATAGATAATTATTATTAATATAATTTGGAATGAAAATAGAATTATAGGGTTTCAGGAAACTATTAATCGAGATTCATGTTCTAAGGAAAAAAGAAATAACCTCAAAATTTAATTTTTTATAGTTTATTTGGCCTAAGATTTTTATAATTTAAGGAGATGTTTTGTTTTTTTATTACTCATTAGAAAAGGAGTTATGTTTTTAGAGAGTTTTGAAGTATCTTCATGTATAAGAGTGAGTGTATCCTTTACGAAAATGTAGAAATTTGAAATGCGGTAATCAATATAACCTAATCTATTTGAATCTGGAAATTCTAGAAACTTTGGTCACTATGAATGCTGGAGTATGAGGTATTTTAATCACACATATGAATATTGTTCTCGATTATATTAAATATGTTAAAATGTTGAAGATTTTACTAATTAATGTATTACATAAAGGATGTGTTATCTGATTTAACATGAAATGTTTCGACATTTTTTGAGCTAGATGTTGGGTATTTTTTCTAACTCAATGTGAAACAACCAAAAATATATATTTTGATATTTGTATCACATATATTTTTTCAATTCACATCATCAAAAAAAAGGTTAGTAAAATATTTTTTTAATCAAAGGGACAAACATTGTATAAAAAAGGTTTCATATTTAAAGGATCATTTTCATGATTTCCATATGGCATCATACTTCCCACAAATGATTTAGGCTATAATTATGTTTTAAAAAAGGGAGAAGAATATTTTTTTTGGGATTAGATAAATGAGATTATTATACCACTTAAATTGAAATTATTTCCAATAAGGGGAAGAAGAAATAATTAGTAGGAAGACACATGATAACGTTGATTAGTATAAATATTTCCAAAAAAAATTATAATTGTTATATTCATGTTCCATTTATGAATTTTATTCGATGTTAATGATTCCATATTTGTTTAATAATTGAAAGTGATGGTGGTTATTATAGTATTTTTAAAGATTTAATGAACAATTTATAACATCCAAATAATGATATTATTGTTCCCTCTTAAATACCATGGCTGGATAGCTTCAATACATCAACAACTAATTGAGATTATTGTTTCACTAATCATTAATAAAAATAAAATTATTTGTGGGTGATGGAAAATTGCTTAATATTTTTTTTAATGTTTGGTTGAATTGATTGAGAAGGCATGGAATTGGTGATAAATTTTTTATATTTATCTTTTTGTGGAGCAGTATAGCACAACCATAAATTGGGTATACATAATCATGAAGTGATTTTTTGAAACAAAAATTGTGAAGCATATCATTGATCTTCATGAACATAAAAAAATAATTAGTCATGATTGAGAAGATGTATAAATATTAACCCATGGATTATCTACATGGTTATATAAGAAATTGGTTAATGAAACCTTTTTCATGTGTCTGATCCATTTTTATAATGTGTTTTTTACTTCAAAATATCGACATATGTTTTTTGAGGAATACACTTTTGGGGGATCTAATTATGTTCTATAATTTTTCTCATGTGTCTTATATATTGATTTAACCATTATTCTAATACATTTTATACCTTACATTCTATGTAAATCAATAAAATCATTATTAATATAATTTCAATATATTAAATAAATTCAAATTTTGATTAATGTTATTAAATTCTTCACAGATTCAAGGATATTTATCTTTGAATATTATTATGATCCATGAAAAAATAATCAAAGCATTAAACTATAGGTTATTCTTTCAGGATGAAGATATATATTAGAAAAAGGATCCACGAGTTAAATATTATACTTTCGTGTATTTATTTTATTATTGTTGTTTTTATGCCTGTGGTATCTGAAAGGTTATGAAAAATGTTGAGATATGAACCACACCACATTTACAGAATCAATATGGAAATGATTAATAATTACATGAATAAGGAAATTTGACAGGTTTATAGAAATATATTTTGTTTATGAATTAAAATAAGGAAACATGGTATTCTTCAGGTGGTTTAATTTATATTTCATAGCTATTATTCATGTGGGTTTTAATGAGAAATAATTTTTTACATCTTATTACCAATTTAAAAAAAATTATTGTGCCCAAATATAATCATTATGGAATTTATATATTTGGATTAAGGATTATTATATTTCCAAGATAATATCACGTGTATGTGTGTATGTATTTGTGTGTATAAATTTGTAGGTATAAAATAATGGCATGTGGTTGAGATTTGGGAGAACTCACAAACACTAAGAATGATAGAATTATGTGAATCACAATACATTATTATATCAAAGATAGATTGAGATGAATCAAAAATACATTATTGAAAAAATGAGATTTGTTGTGTGCCTGAGTTATTGAAACGGATCATTAAAATGCATAACACATAATATATATTAGAGGATTATAAACTTGATATATTTTTTAAATGTTTCACTGAGTACGCATGCATACCGACTTACCTAACAACACATAGTTGAGGACTGGCATCCAATGAAAAAGAGAATACCCAGAGAAAATCATTGTTTTTTCTTTATAGATAATTTTTAGGATGAGTTTTTTTATATTCGAATGGAATTTGGAATATATGAGGATATTAATGGATGTTTTGTTTTAAATAATTATTAAAGTTATTGATGAATACCTATTTAGGGGTGTGACCATCTGGTTAAGAACTATGACTTTTAGTCAAACCTTGTAAATGTTGTGAGGTTCTATCAGTATTATTTTTCTAAATATTATTCAATTATTTAAGATTCAACTATTTATATTAAGAACTATTAAATTTTTAATATGTTGAAATAAAATGTCATATCAGAAAAAGAGTATACCATTGATCCCCTAGTGATACCCAACCTATCCATGAATTTTTATGATAATATTTATAATTGTTTTCATATATAATCAATAAGTAGGTGACAATTTTCATTAGTGACATACGATTACTGAATCAATCATAACTTGGTAGAAACATTATAACAACAATTATAGATGATTTATCCATTTTCATGTCACACTTCTATGACATAGCACACATAGGTTGTAGGTACATGTAGCTCAGAGTGAATCATTCACTGTCTTGGAATATAATAAAATTAGAATCATAATTACATGTGATATATAAATAATTTTATTCTTAATACATTATCGTGGATCATTTTTTTCTTTTTTTATACCATATGAATTTTTTATATATTATTAATTGATCTTATTTTGGGTTACATAAATATATCCATAGAATCTTAATGATAGATAAAAAATAAAAACATGTCAAAACAAGAGTATACATTAAACAACCTATAAAAAAACTATTAGCAACCTTCAATAGTCTCTTATCCTCAAATTCATTCATCATCATTAACAAGATTTGAACTTTTCCCCCATTTATTAAATAGTATCTCTATTTTAGAGTGAAGAATTAGATTTTAAAAAATAATAATAATATTATATATCATTAATGATCATCCTATAATACATCATGAGTGATAATGATTTATCAAAATTTATAATATAGATAAAACATTAAAATGATCATTCAGCTAACAATTTATAGCCCAATTCTTTTGTTATTATGAAACATGATTATATACCTCACTGAGAAAAATATATAATCAATATATAATACTATAAAACTATACATACTATAATTGGAGTTATGAAATAAAATGGAATTCAATACAATCCTCTCAAACAAAATTGGACAATGATATGAATAAACATATTATAATATTGGATATATACTTATTTAAGACCATAGATAAATTTCCATAATTTTTTAACAATTTTCTATGAATCAAACAAGACAAAATTTTATGGTTTCACCATGTAAAACATTTGATCAATTTATTCATTGTAAAATTCAATTTTTACATTAATCTGATATAACTCAAGATTAACATTTTATAATGTGTTGAACTATGGTAGAGGGTAAGAGGACCATAAATACTGATCCAAATAATAAAAAGTATATTTGATCCATTTTTAATGAATGACTAATTATTAATGAACAATAAAAATTAATCCTGAATTAGTAATATGATAATTGTTATTTTTTATATGTATCCATCACATATATAAATAATACACATGTTTTTCTAAGAAAAAGAACATTAAATTAAGGAAACATTTAAATATAAATGAAACAATTGTTCTCTCAACCTATGGACCAACACTCATATTATATGTTCCAATCACTTAACCCTATAAAATTCTCTACCATGTCTATTTTAGCCTCATGAAAATATTTTTTTTATAGTATGTCATACTCCATTAATAGATGAAATAATTCTTCACCTCGAAACTAGGTTAGTTATGACCCCTTACTCAAGATCAAAATTCCCTTATATTTCTTTCATTTACCTGAGAAAATAATTCATGGAAATTAGTGATAGATGATTCTTATAATCAACGAATTGATTCTATATAAATCCTTGGGAATGAGAAAATCATGAATATCATTCGACATTAACTTTTGAGTATTTCATTTTTTCCAAATATACATTTACATCCATTTGGATTTTCACCTTCCAAAAATGGGACAAGAATTTGAACATAGTTTTCATTCTTTATCATTATCTATTATTTCATATAATGAATTTATTTTTCATAGTTCAAATATTCATTTCCTAAATTCAATTTAATTACATAATTTTCAATTAATCCGTTTTAAATAACATTTTTTTGAGAAACCCAATCCAATTACTTAATTTGTTTCTCCTCTATCTCTAGTGGATCTCCTAAATGGATCTATATCTTGTTTCCTTTGCATTTTTTCTTTGTAAACTACATAAACATGGGTTCAATGATATTTTCTTTATCTAGAATGGGTTCAAGACTAATGTTGGGGGAAAATTCATGTTATTTATAATTATTAATAGGTATAAAAAGAATATAAATATATTAATCCCCAGTGAAAAAATAATTAGTATTCCCACCCCCAATATAAACATAATATTTTCAAACAAACACTCATTGTAATATAAAAATTTACCATTAATTGGAGAATAATACAATAACCAATGAATCTCTCAATGAATCCCATAAAGTAACGATTATTAGTTTATGAGTCTAGATAATTTTCAATTCGTTTATAAGGATATTCCAATATTAAATATTCTTCAATAATAACATTCATTAAACTATTATTATAACTAGTATAAGTGTATTAGGGGTTTTTAAATTTCTTTTATTATTATACTGTTTATTGTTCAAATTATTTTATATAAATCTTATCTACTAATTAATTCATGTTAATTATAAGGAATAATCATACATCCTACAAAATTCCTAAGAATTGAATTTATCCATATATAAAAACCATTTATATATGTATACATTGGTATGGTATATTATGGTATAATACTATATTCCACTCTTAATTACACTAATATACCCAATCGTTTTCACATGAACAATTAAATTTGGTATAGCAATCAATTCCATCATAAAATTTATTTCATTTTCCATCTTTTCATAATGGATTCTCATATTTACCTCTATAATATATAAATATATCTATTTATTTTTATTTTTATGAATGAGATAAAAATATATATATCATGATTATTATTTTGTAAACATTATGAAATATTATTTTCAAATACACGATGTTGTATAGAATAGTTCATAATTATCTATGTGAACAAGTAATGATATATAATCATTCCTATTTTTCTCAAATATCCTTTCATTTTTTTGGTTTCCTTAGGATTAAATATACACATAATTAAAAATATTAAAAAGAGGTTCCAGAATATTATTGGGCCCAAAAATGTCAATTACCATTTTTAAATTTCACATAATCTCTTCTCTCATTATAACAAAAAAATGTCTCCATTAAATTTTAACAATAAACCATAATTATTGAAATATAATTTTTCCTATCATGATGAATAATATATAATAAATATAAACAATTATAGACTAATAATAAGAATATAAAACCAAACTAAATATTTTTGGAAGTCTAAATTTCCAATTCCTTATGAAACAAGTGTGTCATTATTCATCTAATGGGGATATTCAAAAATTAATTTAAATGTATTAAAAAATGAAAATATCATTCAAATAAAGATAAAATATTATCCTAAATATAAAAAATGTCATATTTCTTTCACATTCACAACCATTCCATCATTGACATATATATTTCATTCACCATTATTTTGATTTAATCAACTAAGAAAAACCAGTGCGGACACATTATTGTGAGTAGTTTTATAATAATATATAAAAAAACAACATGTATTGGTGTTTTTTTTACCATAGGATAATTAAAATTAAGTATCATACTTTTCTTATAGTCAAAGCATGATAGTTAAACCATTCCTTTCTTTAATTACTCAAAGAAATATAGATATAATAACTACGATCATTTGGATCCTTCTCTTCTTTATTTTAGGGTATTTTATATATTGTTCCTATAACATTTTTACATGGGTTAATTTTCCTTTTTTCCCTTTGAGGTATTAGATTAATACAATCACTTGGAATTATATTGACCCAATTTTTAATATTTTTTAAAATAATGTGTGAAGTTGTCATTTATGTTCAATGAGTTCTTATCAAATTTATAACTTACATTCAACACATTAGAATATGCTGGACTGGAAATCGAATCCAAATTCTATAACATATTATTGGGTAAATCCACACTGATTTATTTGAGTGCTTATGTAGAATGATATATTTCCATGATGTACTACATTATGTTCTTATTCCCCTAATAATTCATAGATATAATATTTCCCACAAATGCACTACTAATAGAATTTTAATTCTTGAAAATCCATTTTATAAGGACATGTAGGATATATTTTATTGTTTTATTATTTTCATACATAGTTTCAAAGAACTATTTTTTGATGGTGAAATTTATAACCTTCAGAATTCTATTATTTGAATTATCACATGGTTTTCTGTCCCAATTAATTTTTTGGTTCTATAATTAATGATATAAAAGGGATTAAGAACCCTTAAAAAATTTATATGTACATAAAAGTAAGGGTGATTAAAAAATATCATTCTACAAAATAATTTTTTAATTAAACTTTGGGTTGGAGTTATGTTTAGTACTGATATTAATCACAATACATAAAGTCGAACAATTAATAAAAATGTAATCAAAATAAACTCACATTTGTACTATAGAGATTACCCATATAAAAATATCATACAAAGGAGAACCAAATCATTTGACATAATAAAAAAGGAAAATATTTCTTCATTAAATAGAAATATTAATATTTTAATGGTATACAAGGAATTATTATCATATATTTATGATAAAATAAATTTTAAAACAATAACACTCCATTTTGGTTGATTTACTATTAAAATAAAAACTACACACTTGGTACTAATTTACCACCACTTGTGTGAATATAACAAAGTCATGTAAAACAATAGTTTAGTTTTAAAAATAACTAATTTTAATCAAAAACACAAAATCTATTAATGCATAAAAATAAACTATTTTCACCAAGATTGTTTATAGTGGATGAAACTTATTTAAATAAATAAATATCATTTATTAAATATTATTTAAATATTGTATTCTATAGCTGTTCTCAAATATATTTAAAGATCCCCATGATAAATGAAATTTTAAAAACATTATTCAATAAATGTATTATCTGGTGATATGTTCCATCACATTGTGAAGGTTTGATTTAATGTGATTCAATTTTTTCCAAAATTTATTATCTTTCAATGAACACTATAATTGTTAAACTATTGAAATATCAATACCTATTTATACCCAATATAGCACACCACGTAAAATTTACTAAATATATAATAACACAATCACTTATTATTTTTACAAGGTTCACCGCTATTGTGCATGACTACATCCTTTTAGGGTTTGAGTAATGTCATAGAAAGAAATATAAATTATGGTAATAAAGTGAATATATTTTATGATGGTGTCATCCTTATACCCAATCGAAACTCATTAAATCATATATTTTATTTTAATTATTTATGTATATTGGATCCTATTAATTTAAATTAAAGTATCCAATTACACTATTGATTTAAATCACCATCTTATATCTGAAATTTAATTGTGTCTGCTGATAATAACTACATTCTCAAAAAATTCATTTGATTGAAAATATTACTTCTAAATCATCAGTAGGGATGTTTTCATTTTCCTATTATCTCATTCATTAGATGGATTGGCATATATAAGTAGCAGGTTCCTTAATGTTTTATTCTACTTATTTTACATATTATTATCAACAAATAAAATATAAACAATCCATAGTAGAACATTACTATTACATTAATCATCATCATCTTCTTCTCCAATAGTTCATATATATATAATATTTATAGGAAGTGGTATTTTTAGACATGCCAGACTATCATTATTTCCTTTCTATAGGATTATATGGTTTATGGGCATGATTGGGAACGTCTTCACTCTATATTCCTAATCATACTTAACATAGATTATCTAATTTCTATAATATCTTCAACTTCACTCACTATTTATACTAAAGGAGCATTATTTTCACCAACCCAGTATACTTTATAATCATATAATATTACAAGAATACTCTACATCCATAAATAATGAAATTACATAAAACACTCAGAAAATATTTTTAATTAATAGTAGGTAAAATAATATCCTAAAAACATATAAAACCCTCCTTAATTAAAATTCAATAACAAATTTTGAAAATATCACATGGTTCTGTCCCCTAAAATCAAAGGTTGTTCAATAGAAAAAGAAACCATATTCATTTTCTCCATAAAAATTGATTATTTTATAATAAATTGACTCATATAATTTGGAAAGTCAAAAAACTACATCTTATTTTTGTAAAATTACTCATATTTTATATTGATTAATGATTCTAAAATATATTAATATAAAAAGATGAAAATTTTCATCAAGAGGCCTTATCAAGTTAATCTCATTTATTCTACGTAATTCTCTTCCTATGTTGAAAATTAATATCCTAAAACATCATGATACATAATATTTATATACATTAAATCAATTTCCCTGAATTCAAATATATTTTTCATTTTAGAATATTTTCATTCTGTACTTCTTTGTATGTATCTATTGTTCATTCTAATAGAATAATTTACTACATGATTCGATGAATAAAGAAATGTTTCTCTTTTTTATAAGAGATTTTTTCCTTTAGGAAATTAATTTTCCATGTTCTCTAATAATAACCCTAACCCAGTATCCTAGAGTTGGAGGATATTTGTTTATAATGTCATAGATAAAATATATCAAATCACCAAATATTGACCAGTTTAGTAGTTCTGAAAAACAAGATACATACATAGAAGCCTTATTACATTAGTATTTAAACATAGAACATAAAAATGGAAGATAAATTGAAACCTTGATACATATCCAATGATTTCATATCCATAACATAGGTAAGGGAAAAAAATAAAGGATGATCTAAAATGATCTGTAAGGGTTATATACAAAAGAATTCATAATAAGTGAAGCATAATCAATATAGAATATTCAATAGTCTGAGAATGAAAATGAATCCACATATTTTTTTCATAGTGAAAATTTAATGATTATGAATAATTGAATACTAAATGATGGGAATAATTATATATGGTAATAAATTTATCTAAAACATAAAACACTATTTTCAATAACTTTAAAAAGACAGATTAATTCATAGGGTAGAAACACATCTGAGTCTTCTTGGAAACAAAAAAAACATATTTTCACCTATTATTTTATCTCGTGAGGCTCGTCGTTATGTCAAGGGGATTTCTATAATCAGAAAACATCCATGTCAGTATGTAAAAATCATTTAAAAGATATAAAAAGGATTAATGTAATTCATAAAATCAATATTCCTTATCGAGGAACATTAGTGTTGATTAAAGGTTAAACATTATTTCTTAACTCATCAAATAACATTAAATGTAAAAATCATAAGTAAAAAAATGGAATATGAATTAGACAATAATTGTATACATCATTAAATAAATAAAAATATTTAATATAAATATAAATTAGAATTTAATATAATCTCTAAATGGTATTATATACACCACATAAAACTCATAAGGTGCACAATATAAAGTTTTTCTCAATAAAAAAGAGTTTGAGATGAAGTACATTACCTTGTATATGAAATAATTCCACACAAGTAGATAATGTCTTGGATAATAAAATAAGATTAATTGATAAGTTAATTCATAACAATATTAAGATATATTTAGTTATTGTAATTTCATTATGTTCATTTCTAATCATTTTGATGAGTTATATTTTCAAATTGTGTTGTTTTAGGACCATTTTTTGTGTGATTTTAGGGCAAGCTACAATCTGTATAGTTAAGGTAGTTATTGTAAAATGGAGATAAAAACAATAGAAGTGAAATTATATAGTAATAATTAACATAAAAAAGTTTCAATTGTCTCATATATCATTTTTTTATACTATATGATGATTACAAATTCGATAAAACAATACTAATAAATGTTTGGTTTATTTTTTTGTGTTTTTATAACCATCAGAAAGTTATATAAATTTTTAGATTATATGTTTATATATTGGTATAACAACTTAAAAAACTATAATTTTAAAATTATTATCTTATATATCCATAATTTTGTTCTTTTTACTATCCTTTAAGGCGATAATGGAAAATGATAACTCACTATCCACAAAGATGGTGAATCGAAACTTCCCACATGATGTTGTAAATTTTAGAATAAAAATAGGAGAGAATAAATTAAATGATTATTATTACAATTAGAAAATAATATTACTCTATATGTCTAATTTTGTAGTTATCATGGCACAAAGGATAATAGTAGGTGAGGAGAGAATAGGAAAAAAAGAAAATAATTGAGAAAAAAGGATCATTTTTTCAGTTGAATATAATCTCATTGGTAACTCATTAAGACACATGAAAATGGTATTTTTTTAAGACTATCATGTCTTTCAGGTGTGGTAAGTGTAACACCCCACGATTTCATAGTATGTTATCTCTTCAAAAAAACTAAATAAATTGTGTTATACGCAACAACGAGTTCGAGAAAACTTACCAAACTTTTCGTTCAAAAAGCAGTTATGAATTGTATTAATTTATTTTTTAGTTTTATATACTCCATTTTATTTTAACATCTATATTATGTTTTTTAGGCATAATATAAGAACAAATTCAATTATTCATAAAAAAGTGGTATTTTTCAAAAAAAAATGCAATTTTACTGTCTTTTAATGGAAAACCAATTTTAAATAAAATATTTTAAACTTTTTTATAACCAATTTAAAAAAAATCTTTAAAATCGGGACGTAAAAATTCATTTTCGTTAAAATTTTTGTGTTTTTCTAATAACATTCATATTTTGATGAATAGTGAAAATACTAAATTTTAATTAAAAACAACTTTTTTAATTGAAATAATTTATAGTGTTAAATTATATATTTGAGTGGTTTTAAAGTATAATTAGATTATATTTTTATCATTTAATATAATTAAGGTCATTGGATGTAATTTTACATTTAAACTGGAAATAAACATGTGTTAATCTTTTGATTGTTATTATTTCATAAAAACACGCGTTTTGTTTTGACAACGAAAATTAATTTTAAATTAATTTATACAACTTTTTTGTTTCGAATTTTCAAAAATGGATTCAATATTGGGAATTATTCGGTCCAAAATGTGTAAATTGTTAACTTTTATTTTTAGACATTAAGAATATTTACTTCAGAAAATATTTTATTAACCATGGTTTATGTGTAAATCTGGTAGATACGGGTAACAAATATTATTATTATAATATTAAATTACCCTATCATGTTCCATGATACAATTGGTGGCAACATTACCAACCATGGGAATCTTTTGGTCGATTTTGGGACCATGTGGTGCCACTTGAGAGTGATAATGACACATTATATTAATTAATTTAATGTAAAGAAGAAAATGACATAAACATATATCATTTAGCAAAACAATTTTTACATGTTGTTATATAAGATATATTTTTGACTATAAATATTCATTAGAAATATATAATGATTTACTACATAATTGTATTTTATTTAAAATTTTTACATGTTAAATAGTTAAATTTTTTTAGGACACAATGATGATAGAGTAATTTCCTTATTAATGAAAGAATCAAATTAATGTTATTATAAAAATTAAAATAAATAATATTTCAATGTTTTTATAACATAAAAAATTATCTAGGGTAATATGACATGTTATGATTGATTAAATTTATCTTTTTTTGTGTAATCAAGTTATGATGACTTTCACAAAAACCAATTACTAAATAATGTCAAAATTCAAATAAATGAGTTTTTAAAACAAATATTATATTACTAAATTATATAACATTATTAAAAATATACCTTTCTACCAAAGTGAATAAATAATATTATATATTTAATTAATGAACCACTTGGGGTTCTATTTTATGTTTAAAGTAAGTTCATTAACCATATAGTGTATGAATACAAGAAGACATGATGAAAGTTAAAGTATTTAACTAAGAGTTAAATATAAAAGATAAGGATAATATGGTGACTTAAACCTATCTAAAAACTATTGGTTAAGTGTTTTTAGACCCATAACCACCAAATCATAGAAATAAATTATTTTTGTGCCATTAGAAACCGAAAATTATTTTATTATAAAATAATATTTCATGCTTTTCCTAAAGTGACCCTCACCATTCTTATAAAAGGGTACTTCTCATTCTCTCAAAATCAATCCACCAAAGACATATTTATCACAACAAATTTACCACATATCCTCCCAACATCCCTCAAATCAACTTAGAGTCTTTAATTTGTTCATAAATATATCCTACGGAGCCCTTTTCATCAACTCAAATGGAAACACGGGAAGAAGATGTAATAATTTCACCACCCTCTTTCAAGTTCTTTTCTTTTTACACTTTCTCTTTATTTGTTGCTTCCACACCAAAATAATAACCCTAGAACCTACTAAATACTGTGATGTTATTATAAATATGGTACAACCACTTTTTTTTATTCTATCAATCCTATAAATGAAAAATTCAACATATGTATGTATGTACGGCTTATTATCTCCACGTCGTGGTGTAGTTTGTTATTCAAACACTTCATTATTTGGTTGTGTATAATAATGAGTATAACTGATGTAGATAATAAATATTACATGTTACTGAATCTTTATATATGATATACTATCCATTTACATATAATTTCACCATCAATATAATGATATTGTCACTTATGCTAACTTACGGATTACCATCTCCACGACGCGATGAGATTCATTTCCACATTCACCATTCAATGATGATTATACAATATATATTTTTAATAAGTATTTAATAAATGACATTATATTTCTAAATAATAGTTATATATATGTATGTATGCATTTAAATACATACATTTTATTCACTTACTTCCATTCAATAAGATATAAAAATGGAAACAACGTTTATGTGTACGTACGGCCTACCATCTCCATAAAAGGTGTTTTACATTTCATAAACCTATCTATTATACATATTTATATTATAAATATATATTATATATAAATCATATTTTATATTCTAGAAGTATGTAAATCATGATCTAAAAGATATGATCAAGAATGACAAGTTAAACCATGTACGATAGAGAAAGTGATTATTACCCAAAATGTTAATTTAACATGGAAGTCATTATTAAATGGGTCATATAACATCATAAATGAATCGTGTATGATATTATAAATATTAATATGGTTCAGGTATAATTTAATAACAAACAATTTTCATTATACTAGAGGTTAAACGTTCCATCGACCAATTGAAAGTGCAAGGTATGGGTTTATTTCACAAATTATTTATTATCTGATATTGTTTTTACATAAGTATCTAATGGGAATTATTTATTATCAATGTACATGTTTCATAAAATATTTTTCAATAGGATTCTTTTTAAGGGACTTTTTTTTACTAAAACATCATTTTAAATGTTTTAAAGTTTTATTCTTTTAAACCTTTCTCATTAATGTCGATATTTTCAAAATGGTTTTAAGGATTTATTTATATGGACATGAATGTTTTAAAATATTAATTCCTAACAAATGTTTCACATAGGTATGGAACAAATTGATTCAAAACTATCTTTTAAAATATATCCTTTAAAAATTATATGACTTTTAAATGATTTCATGAAAAAGGGATATTTCACTCATGGATTGCTACTAATCATTTTCAACTATGTCAACATCCTTTATGAGATATGATTCTTGATCGAGGATGAATTATTATGATACAAATATTCTATATTTTATTGAATGTTTTATAATATTTTTGACTATGGATGTTTTATATTTATACCATTCATGATTTAAAGTTAAAATATTACCATTTAGTATTATAGTATTAATACAAATGTTTAACTTATGTTTCAACATTTTAATATGAGGAATGTATTGGACTTAGTAAGTGACGGGTGGAGCCGCTATAGCTCCTTATTGTATCGTTATGTCTCGTGAGACAATTTGACATGGAATTGTATGAGGTATTTTATAATTTGATATATGTTTTTTGTTGAGGCCTTAATCATTTTTAAACGACTTTGCTGAGGCCTTGACAAAATGTTTCAGAATGTCTGAAATTATACATTCCCATATCATGAAAAAAAATTGATGGTTCATGTGCATATTGGACTAGTATAATACCCATGACTTTGTATTATTGTGGGATTATTTACTCAATTCAATTTTCTACCATAAAGTATTTATGTTTATTATTTTTAAAGGAATGTGTTTTCAATTTTTCATCATGCCGAATGTTTATGTTATCTTCCACTGTATTGCTTACTTTTATTGAACATTTAAGCTCACCCATTTCTTATGTGTCATTTTCCCAAGATATGAAGAAGTTAGTTATGAGTGACCTTGAGGCTTATCGAGGAGGTTCAAATGTTTCTAATGGAATGAATTAGTGTTGTATTTATTTTCAAGTTGTAAGGTTGAACTCATGTATGTATCTTTTTTCCAAGAATACTAAACCAATCGGTCCTTTAGGACTTGAATCCTTGAATCATGCCAATATTATGTAATAATGCACCGACTCTTGGTAACTAGGGTTGGAGTATTACTGTTGGTATCAAATGAAGTTTAGGACAAAAATTGGAAACTAGATTTAGATAATCTCTGATTAGTTAACATTACCCTGAGATAGACTTTAAGGATTAGTATAGAAGAACTTACTATAATTTTGGTAATGTAGCGATTTTGTGAATTTTCGAAGTAATACATCCTTGTCTGGATATGAGTAGGTAGAGGCATCTCTGGCACAGATGTTCCATGGAGGGAAATCTCAAAAAAAGAGTTTTGGACTTGACCTAGGGTATCCTGGAACAAGATAATGGGCCATGTGGAACTCTTAGTTATGAAAATCCCAGGGGACATGCTTAGGATAATTAACATTTTATTTAAAAGCCATTATGAAAGATTTATAAATAAATATTTCCTCAAGGAAAACATTTTATGATTATAGATTATATGCATATTCTTTTCAATTTACGTTAGTTATTTTTCAATTTAGGAATTATAAATTGTGATTCATAAACTAACCTGGTGTATTCAATTTTTTAGAAATGGCTCCTAGTAGATGGAATGAAAATTCCAGAAATACATAGGATCAAAAGATTATGATAGATAATAGCATTCATTATTTTAAGAAAACATTTAAAAGGTAAACAGTATCCAATGTAATCTCATCATATAAAGAAATATTATCATGTGTTAATATGATAAGTAAATAATTCTCAGAGTCCTATGGATTTGAAGGGAAGAAAGAGATGAAAATGATGGCCGAAAAAAATATTGATAAAGGAATGAGGGGAAAGATGGATTTTCCTATATGTGATAACTGTGGAAAGATCACCTTGGTAAATGCTTGATGATAATGTGAGTTTGTTATAATGGTAGAGAAAAAGGACCCCACGTACGTGATTGTAAGGGTAAGAAAATGGTTTCAAATGTACAATGCTTCATCTGCATGGAGTTGGGACACTACGCGAATCAATGTCCAAATAATTAGTGTATGTCCCAAATGATTCTATTATATAATAATCAAGTTATGATACTACCATAGATGAATATGCATGCCTAGATTTATTATTTTTTTATTAATGATTTATTTAATTTGAGTGTTGTATCAATGTTTCACAGGTTATATGAATTATGAAAATAAATAATGATTTTACTACAGTTTTATTTGATTAAGGATTTGAGATTTTATGGTACCAAGTAAAGTGACACCATTTCAGGTTAATATTTTTGGAAAAAACATGTTTGAAGGAATGTTAAACCATAATATGGTCCTAATACTGAGGTAGTGATTCTAGAATAAGAGATGGGTTTTTTGGAAAATTATATTGGATATTCTTGACTTCATTGGAACTGATTAGTGGTTTTTTCCATCATTGTTGGAATATTGAAAAAAAATGGATATAAAGAATATATCTAGTATTCTATAAATAATAAGGTAGGATGATTGTAATCAATAAGGTTTTTTGGAAATTCGTTGTGTTAACATGTTTTAGAAGAATACATGATGAAGTTATTCATATGTTATTACGTGGAAAAAGAGATCTCCATTTTTTTCCTACCTTATAAATTTTGGACTATGAGTTTGGACAAAAGTATTTTGGATTAGTCTAAAGGATCGAATGGATTATGTTGGGCCTAGCTGGGGGCGTGCGGCGCGCAGGTGGGCAGGCCAGCCCAATACCTCGTTACCCAACAACAGATTTTTCCAACGAGCATGTACCCAAGTGGTACAAGCTCCTGCATGGAATCCAAAAGACCCAGGATCAAATCCGGGCAGGGACTAATTTCCAAGTACTGTAGAAGCACTATATCGGAGTCACTATAACAGTATTGTAGTAGCGGCAGACTGTAGAGACGATGAAACTGTAGTGGCGTAAGTACTGTAGTAGGAACTGTAGTGGTGGCGGTATTGTAGCAGGTATTATAGAAACCTGGCTACTATAGCAGTACTATTCCCCGAGGGGCCCATTGGTCGAAAAAATGGGCTTTTAAGCCTCATATTCAGGCCACTTGGCCTTGGTCCTTCTGGCTATGTAATGGGTCTCCCTCTACCTAGTATAAAGAGGTCTTTACTTTAAATAATAAAATGAGGCTTCAGCCACAACCTTTAAAAAAATTAATTTATAAAGTTTTGGGAAGGGATCTTATAACCAAAAATGTGTTATCTAAATACCATATTTTTTGTTGAACTGATGATATTTTACATCATCTTATTTTGATGACTTTGAGGCCCTAAATTTTAAACTTGTTTAAGTTTCATGACCTCAATCAATCCCTATAAATATTTACATTTTTCAAACAATTGTGTGTCTCTAATTTCCAACAATGTTTTCCCAATCAAGATCATAATTTGGTGGTGACTTTTTCATTTCCCTTTCCCTCTTATTAAGACTGAATTTTATTAACCTAATTTTAGATTTGGTTTTTCCACAAAGGTATTTTTCTACTTTTAATCATTTATTTTTGAAGAAAAATTTCAAATTATGAGGACTCAATTTATTTAAGGAGGGGGAAATTTAACACCCCACAATTTTATAGTACGTTATCTCTTCAAAAAAATTTAATAACTTGCGCTACACGCAACACTGAGTTCGGGTGCATCACGACATACCAAAAAAGTACTTCAAAAAGTGGTTATGAATAGTATTAAATGAATTTTTAATTTTAAATACTCCATATAATTTTCACATCTATATTATGTTTTTTTAGACATTATATATGAACAAATTCAGCTTTTCAGATAAAAGATGTAATTTTAAAAAAATGAAATTTTACCTCCTTTCAATGGCGAATCATTTTTAAATACAATATTTGACACTTTTATTATTTTTAATTTGAAAAAATAAACTTCTTGGTTAGAATCAGGATATAGAAATTTAGTTTGTATAAAATTTTGGTGTTTTCTGATATCTTACATATTTTGACGAATAGTGAAAAATACTAAATTTAAGTTAAAAACATCTGTTTTAATCGAAATAATTTATATTGTTAAATTATAAATTTGATTGGTTTCACAGTATCATTATATTATATTTTTATCATTTAATATAATTTAGGTCATTGGATATAATTTTACATTTAAACTAGATAAAAACAAGTGTTAATCTTTTGATAGTTATTATTTATTAAAAACACGAGTTTTGTTTTGACAACGGGGACTAATTTTAAATTAATTTTTTCCACTTCTATGATTTAAATTTAGAAAAATAGATTCCATATTTGGAATTAGGAGGTCCAAATTGTAAAAATACGAAACTTTTATTTTTAGGTATTATGTAGATTTACATCAATAAATATTTTATTTACAATGGTTAAAGTGTAAATCTTGTAAATAAGGGTAAAAATATATTATTATAATAATATTAATTTACCCTAACATGTGACCCATTCCTATTGGTTGATACATGTCTGAACATGGGCATCCTTGGGTCTATTTTGGGACCACATGGAGTCACCTGAGAGAGATAATGACAATTTATAATAGTTAATTTATTGTAAAGACAAAAATGACAAAAACATATATCTTTTAGTAAACTTTTTTTAAACGGTGTTATATAAGTTATAATTTAGAATATAAATATTCATTAGAAATATTAAATAATTTCCCACATAATGGTATTTTATTTATAAATTTTAGATATTAAATAATTAAATTTATTCATGACATAATGATGATGCATTAATTACCTTATTAATGAAAGAATCGAATAAATGGTATTATTAATATTAAAATAAATAAATTTCCAATGTTTTTATGACATCCACGAATTTTCTAGGTGAATTTAAAATGTTAGGATTGACTTAATGTAGAGTTTTTAAATTAATCATGTTATGCTGGTTTTCACAAAAACCAAATAATAAATAGTGTCAAAATTGACATAAATTAGTTTTTAAAACATATAATATATTATTAAATTATATATTATCCCTGAAAATCTAAGGTTCAAAAAAAGGGATTAAATAATATTAAATAATTCAATAATTAACCACTTTATGTTCTATTGGATGTTTAGATTAATTTTATTAACCATATAGTGTTAGAATACAAGAAGATATGGTAAAAGATAAATATTTAGCTAAGAGTTAATTCTAAAATATAAGGTTAATATGGTGACCTAAACCCATCTGAAATCTATTGGTTGTTTTTTATTCGACCCATCCATACCTTATCCTATAAATAAATAATTTTGGAGCCATTATAAACCGAAAATTATTTTATTATAAAATAATATCTCAAGCTTTTCCTAAAGTGGCCCTCACCTCTCTTATAAAAAGGTACTTCCCCTTCTCTCAAAATCACACCTTCGAAGCCAATTTTCTCGGCCAAACCTTTCCCAAATATCCTCCCAAAATCCCTAAAATAAACCTATAATCCTTAAAGTAATCCTAAAGCTAGCCTAATCAGTCATGTTTTTCAACTCAAAATGAAAAACCCGAAAAGAGGTAATAATTTTACCTCCATCTTTCAAGTTCTTTTCTTCTTACACATCCTCTTTCTTGGTTGTTTCCATACCAATATAATAACTCAAGTACCTCATAAATTCTTTAATGTTATTATAAATATGGTACAACCATATTCATTAATCTATTCATCCTATAAATGACAATGTCAATATACTTGTGTACGTACGGCTTACCGTCTCCATGTTGTGGTGTAGTTGGTTATTCAACCACTTCCTTACTTGGATGGGTATAATAATACATATAACTGATTTAAATAATAAAGATAACATGTTAATTATTCTTTATATATTTTATACCACCCAATTACATATTATTTCACAATCAATATATTGATATTGGCGCTCGTGCGTACGTACGGATTACCATCTCCACGACCAGATCAGATTCATTTCAACATGCACCATTCAAAAATGATTATAAATATATATATTATTAATAAGTATGTGATATATTACATAATAATGATATATAATATATATATATATTTTTTTTTTGTGTGTGTGCATGTGATTACATATATCTTATTCACTTACTTCCATTCAATATGATATGAAAACGGAAACATTGGTTAAACGTACGTACGGCCTACCATATCCATAAATGGTGTTTTCCATTTCATATATATATCTATTATACATATTAATATTATAAATATATATGATATATAAATCATATGTCAAATTCAATATGTTATTAAATAATTATCTAAATGATACGATCAATAATAACTAGTTAAAACGCGTAAGATAAAGAAAGTGATTATTACACGAAATGTTAATTTAACATGGAAATAACTATCAAATGGGTATTATAAATTCATAAATGAATATTTTATTATATTATAAATATTAATATGGTCCTGGTATATTTTAATAACATACTATTTTCATTATACAATAGTTTAAACGTACCTTCGTCTAAAGAAAAGTGCAAGGTAAGGGTTAATTTCACAATCTCTTTATTATCAGAGGTTGTTTTTACGTATTTATCTATAGGGACACATTTATAATCCAGTTCCATGTTTCATAATTGGGTTTTAAGGGATTCTTTTTAAGGTACTTTTTTTACTAAATCATAATTATAAATTTTATAATGATTAGTTTTATTAAACCTTTTTCATTAATGTCCATATTTTCAAAATGATTTTAATGATTTATTTATATGGACATGAATGTTTTAAAATATTAATTTGTTTCAAAAGATTCAATTTGGTATGGGAAACTTTGATTAATAACTATCTTTGAAAATACTTCCTTTATAAATTATGTGTCTTTTAAATGATTTCCTAGTAAAGGGATATTTCTCTCAATTATTTTTACTGATAATTTTCAACTATGTCAACTTCCTTTACGGGATATTATTCATGATCAAGGTTGATTTATTATGATACCAATAATTCATATTTTATTAAAGGTTTTGTGATATATATTACTATGGATGTGTTTTTTATATCATTCATGGTTTGGGGTTAAAGTATTGACATTTATTATACGAGTTTTTATATAAATGTTTATGTTAGGTTTTCGTCCATTCCATATGAGGAATGTATTGGACTTAGTAAGTGATGGGTGGAGCCCTCTATAGCTCCTCGGTGAATCGGTAGGTCACATGAGAAAATTAAATGTGGAATTCTCTGAGGCCTTTCCTAATTTGATATATGGTTTTGGCTGAGGCCTTAATCATTTTTGGTGGTCTTGGATGATCCCTTAACAAAATGTTTAAGAATGTCCGGCATTATACAATCCCTCATTATGAAAATAATATTGATGGTTCATGTTGTCATTGAACTAGTAGAATACCCATGACTATGTTTTATTGTGGTATTTTTTATTCAGCTAATATTCCTGCCATAATGTTTTCATGTTTATTATTTTTAAATGCGTTTGTTTTCAATTATTCACCATGCCTAATGTTTATGTTATCTTTGGATATATTGCTTACTCTTACTGACCATTTGAGCTCACCCCTTTCTTATGTTTCATTTTCCAAGGATAGGAATAAGTTTTTTATGAGTGACTTTCTGGCATATCTAGGAGGCATGGATATTTATAATGGAATAAATTAGTCCTGTTTTACTGTCCATGTTGTAATGTAGAACTCATGTATGTATCTTGTTTCCAAGAATACTGAACTGATCAGTCCTCCGAGACTTGATTCCTTGTATCATGACAATATATTGTAATAATGCACTAACTCTTGGCAACTGGGGTTTGGGAGTTACAGAAAGGGATTCAGAATTTATTTGGGTAGAATTTAGAAATTTTTTAAGGCTTATAGTGTGGGATGAGAAGGGGTTGTGATGGGTTGCACTTATATTGGAGAAGAGGGTTGTTTGTTTATTTTATTCATTTTATTATTATTTTGGACCAATATTATCAATAGATTTTATTCATAGGTGAGTAAATGAATTGGTTCTGGAATGTACTTCTTTAACAATGATATGTGGAACACTTCATGAACATTGGGGAGACATGGTGGTATTGAAAAATGGTAAGCTATAACTCTAATTATTTCAAGTATTTAGTATTGTTTGATATACCTTGGGCACCATTTCCACTTAAAACCAAACCTTATGACACCATTCCATGCAGATAATTTCCAGAATAAATGATCCTTCATTTTAAAATCAAAATCCTCTCACAATTTTTTAGCATAATGCTTTTTTCTACTTTGAGATGCTTTAATATGAGCCAAAATATCATTTCCATATGTTGTTGCTTCATTAATAATTTAATTTCCTAAAAGATTTTTCTCACCCACATTATTCCAACATTTTGATGAATGACATCAATTTCCATGTAGTGAATCATATATTACCATTTGAATACTAAAATGAAAACTATTATTGTAGGAATAATTTATCAAAGATAAATATAAATCCTACATAACATGAAGTTCATGTGATCATGATAACAACATGTATTCCAGTTATTGAATAGTTATTTCTGACTATCCATCCTTTGAGGAAGATATGTAGTAATCAAATTAATGTCATTATCTAATTCCCTTTAAAAACTCATCCATAATTTTGATGTCAAACAATGATACCACTCATAAAAAATTATTATTGGTTCACCATGAAGTCTTAAAACATCAATAATATAATTTCTTGTTATGTTATGAAGAGGAATTTTTTTTCTTATAGTAAATAAATGATCTGATTTAATAAGGATGTCAAAAATAACCCATATCATATCATTCTTTCTTGGAGTGTTTTGATAACCAAATGATGAAGTCCATAGTAATTTCAGCTCACATCCACATAGTAATTGTTTTATTTTTCATGACACATCTAAGAATACGTCTATAAAAATTCACTTATTGTCAAACTAGAATTTTTTACAAATAGACCACATTTTGGGCTTCATATTATCCCACCAAATCTTTTCACTCTTATCACTATAAATCTTTGTACTACCAGGGTGTATAGAGAATTTTGAGAAATGATAATCATATAGTAGTTCACTTTTTTACTTGGGTATTGACGCAACACATAATCTCCTTCAAAATTTCATAATTCCAACCACCTATACAAAGTCTTTCAATATTTTATCCTTATGGGATTTAGAAATCTTTTTGAAATTGTCTCCATTAGATTGATAACATTTTAAATTTTTAAATATTGATGGTTTCACAGTCAATTGAAAAAAATAGTGATGTATCCTCTTCCTTCAATAATCATTTGGATTAGTAGTCCATGATCGTTCTTATTAATGAATATATTACCTTTTTTACATTCCCTTGGTGGTAGTTCAATATGAAATCATAATCATTGAGTAATTCTAGGTATCATATTTCTTAATTTTGAGATATTTCATAGTAAATATGTATTTTAATCTCTTGTTATTTGTATATAAATCATGAATTTCACCATATAGGTAGTGTTTCCATATCATCATAAAAAATACTACATATGCAAACCCAATATCCTAAGCTAGATAATTTTATTCATCAATCGTAAACATCATTTATCCATATGTAATAATATTATCATTTTTCAACGGGACACATCCTGATACTTTTTTTGATTTATCATTGAATATCAAAAACCCATCATTTATTGACGATATAGTCTGAATAGAAGCATTGAATAGTTTTCTTTTCAATTTTTCAAATCATTCTTTACATTATTTTTGCAATAAAAACCTAACCCCTTTACATGGGATCTTGGTTAATGGGTTATCCAATCCAGAACAATTATGAACAAAATATTGATAGTGACCTACTAGACTAATGAAACTACGTACCTTGGTAATGTTTGTTGGTGTATGATATTCTTGTATTGTATTTTTCTTCATAGAATTAACTGAGATTCTATAATTATAGACAATATACAGAAGAAAATAATTCTTTTAAGCTAAAATTCAAACTTACTAATTTTACCATATATTTATTTTCATTTGAGCGTCTCAATAATAATTTTCAAGTGATTCACATGGTCTTAAAATGATTTAATGTATTACATAATCTCATCAATGTATACAAAAAAATCTCAATATTTATTGAATAATGTTTCCATTATATCCATAAAAAATATAGAGTATTTATCATTACAAATACCAATAATTTATACTCATAATGTTCAGACATTGTCCAAAAAAGATATATATGTAATTTCATTACTCTTTACTCAAAAATTATGAAACAAAAAATAAATTTCAATCAATGGAAAATATTTAGATTTTTTTCAATATAGTAATTCATCAATATGAGAATGATGATAACTTTTCTTTTTTATAATAGCATTGATTTCTCTATTTTCAATGCATAGCCTCATAGATACATATTTTTTCTTAATGAATATAATTGGTGATCCCCATAGTGAAAACATAGTGTGAATAAGTCCCTTATTACTAAATTATCTAGTTTTTTATCTAGTTCCCCTAATTCCATAGTGTCCATTATATAAGGAGTCAATGATATTGGAGTGCATTAGTTATTTAATCAATGGTAAAACCAACCTCACGCTCTGTGGGGGTGTCTTGTTAATTTCACATGAAATAAATAAATGTATTCAAGTAAAACAAGTACATTCTAAATTTTAATGATACCTTTCTCTTCACAAGTTTTTGTTTTCTCTCTCCCCCCATAATAAGTTTATTTTGTAGAGATTTTTTGGAAGGATCATGGTATGAATTAGATGATGAAGCATCTGATATAATGATAATGAATACTACATCTTCTTAAAAAACCTTAATTTCATTCTTCCTATAAAAAATTATCAAGTCCTATTTTGGATGAAAATTCATACCAAATATTATATCCACGCCATCCATAGGATTGATGATAAGGTTATAAAATAAATCATATTTATAATCAATAACAGGGACTACCTGACACATAATATTTCCAATGAGACTTACCTTAGGATTTTTCATTGAGAACTCCCTAATTAAATCAAATATGGAATATCTAATTTTCCAAGAAAATTGGGTATATATAATATAATAAAATTATATAGAATAAAAAATTCATTGGGTAAATTTTAGGATAGTATTCAGCTACCTGCGACCACAACATTGTGTAATTGTACTTTTCCTATAGTGATCGCATAATCTTGGACATATCTCCTTGTAATCATCGAGTATATATTCCCCTGGAACATGGAACATTTGTTTGAATAATGCCCCATTTTGTTATAGGTGAATAATTAATCATAATTGATTTGTTTCCTCCCCATGAATTCATTATCCCTATGACCATTTTCTTTACCCTTATAGTAAACTCCCATGCCATTTATGAAATTCCCAAGTTGATTCTTTCCAAAAAATTTACATAATGGTAATTTCAATATTTCCCTATTCATTGTTTATGTTTTACCTTTTTCATGGATATCAAAAGGCCTCTTTTTATATTTATTTCAATTAAAAATATAAGAACTATACATTTTATTTTCTTTTTTGATGTCACTTAAACTATTTCATTTTATGATGAAAATGATTACGAATATAGTGCCTTTAGTGACCTTGCATAAGTCCTTCATACAAGTTATAAATCTTATTTTCATAATCACATATTTAATATATAGAGTACATGGATAGTTTTGTGAAGTTATCCTAACACACATTAATACTACCTTCTTCTTTCTTCTTTGATCTAATTAATTTTTACTTTGTTTTAGTTCGTTTCTCATGAGGGCAGTTTTTATTCTGAAGAATTATTCTTTAAAAGTTATCCATTTCATGGTTTCTATTACATATTCCTCCTTATTATTACAGTTTGATGACGAACATTGACCAGTATCACACTTGAGGGAATATGCCAATAGTACTACATTTTCTCTTTCATCACGTCCAGTTCCCAATATATATTTTCAATGGACATGATCTGTTTCTCAGCTACTAGTGGACTAGTTTTCCAACTACAATATGAGGGATTCTCTTAGAGAAAATGATCGAACATAAGTTTTCTATTGTTATTTTTCAAAACATAATAATTTTTTCCTAATATATTCATTATATTCCGAGCTCCAAAAAAATGTGTTCACTAGTTCAGTGGAAAAATCCTTAAATTTTCTATGGGAATTGATTCCTTTCCTTCCATTATGAGCCATCGCTAAATAATAGAACACGCTGAGTTGGACCATAATCATCATGAATATTTATATAATAAAAAAAATTCTTCTATTGGTAAATGTTGATAAATACTATAAGGAATTAACAAATATCTCATATTGGTTATGATTATTTTGACGTTATGTTTTCAAGGTACATACTAATTATTCTCTGATACCATCTTTATAACCATTGAGCCCAGTATCACAGAGACATTAGTTTTTTTATAATGTTATAAATAAAAAATATCACATCGACAAGGATTAGTTAGTTTAAAATTATTTAACAACAACATATATATACGGTTCTCTTATTACATTGGTAATTAAACATAAATCTTAAAAATGTAAAATAAATTTCTTCAATGACATGTATTCAATGATTCATTCATCATAACATGGGGATGGAAAAATAGTAATATTTCGAGGTTAAAGGCCTATAATGGGTTACATATAGAAGAATAAGTATTAATTAAAGTACAATCATTATGGTAGAAACTATAAAATGAGAATGAAAATGATTCCATATATTTTATCATGGTGAAAATACAATGAATTGTATTAACTGAATGCTAAATAAAGGGTTAGAAAGATTATTGGAAGTAAATTATTTAGAAAATGAATAACTACTATCAATACTATTCAAAATATCATTTATTTATGATGGTTTAAACCCATCTTATTCTTCATGAAATCATTATTCCTAAAAATAATGTTAATTACTACTATCAATACCATCTAAATGAGTTTTTAAAACATATAATATATTATTTAACTATATAAAATTCCTAAAAATCTAAGGTTCAGAAAAACAGATTAAATAATATTATATATGTCATTTATTAACCACTTTAGGTTCTCTTGGATGTTTAGAGAAAGTTTATTAGCCATATATTGTAAGAATACAAGAAGATACGATAAAAGATAAACTATTTAACTAAGAGTTAAATCTAAATAATAAGGTTTGTATGGTGACCTAAAACTATCTTAAATCTATTGGTTGATTAGTATTCAACCCATCCCTACATTATCCTATAAATAAATCATTTTTTTCCATTAGAAAAAGAATATTATTTTATTATAAAGTAATATTTCAAGCTTTTCCTAATGTGACCTTCACCTATCATATAAAAAGGTACTTCCCCTTCTCTCAAAATCACATCTCCGAATCCATTTTTCTAAGAAAAAACTTCCCCAATATCCTACCAACATCCATCAAATAAACCTAGAGTCACTACACTAATCTAAAGTCTAGCCTAATAATCTCTTTTTGTCAACTTAAAATGAAAACCCCGAAAAAGAAGTAATAATTTCACCACCCACTTTCAAGTTATTTTCTTTTACAATTACTCTTTCTTGTTTGTTTCCATACCAAAATAATGACTCCAGTACCTCCTAAATTATTTTATGTTATTATAAATATTTTACAACCATACTCATTATTCTATCCACTATATAAATTAAAAAGTCAACATATTTGTGTATGTATGGCTTACCATCTCCACATTGTGGTGTCGTTGGTTATTCTACCACTACCTTATTTGGATGGGTATAATAATGCATATAAATGATTTACATAATAAATTAAACTTGTTAATTATTCTGTAAATATTATATACTACCCCATTACATATGATTTTACAATCAATATCATGATATTGTCGCTCATGCGTACGTACGGATTACTGTCTCCACTACCAGATGAGATTCATTTCCACATACACCATTCAACAATGAATATAAAAATATATATTATTAAAAAGTTTGTAATATATTACCTAATAATTCTACAAAATATATATATATATATATATATATATATATATATATATTTGTGTGTGTGTATTTAATTACATATATCTTATTCACTTACTTCCATTCAATACGATATGAAAAAAGAAACATTGTTTATACGTACGTAAGGCCTACCATCTCCTTAAACTGTGTTTTCCATTTCATATATATATCTATTATACATATTTTTAATCTAAATATATATTTTATATAAATCATGTGTCAAATTCTATATGTATTTGAATCGAGATCTTAATGACACGATCATGAATAACAAGTTAAAACACATAAGATAAAGAAAGCGATTATTACCCAAAATGTTAATTTAACATGGAAATCATTATTAAATGGGTAGTATAAAGTCATAAATGAAACATGTATGATATAATAAATAAGAATATTGTTCTGGTATAATTTAATAACTTACTGTGTTCATTATATAAGAGTTTAAACGTACCTCCAACCAAAGGAAAGTGCAAGGTGAGGGTTAATTTTACAATCTCTTTATTATCTGAGGTTGTTTTTACGTAAGTATCTATACAAAAATATTTATAATCCAGGTCCATGTTTCATAAAGGGGTTTTTAAGGGATTCTTTTTAAGGGACTATTTTTACTAAAACATCATTATAAATTTTATAAAGATTTATTTTTTTAAACCTTTCTCATTAATGTCCATATTTTCAAAATGATGTTAAGGATTTTTATATCGACATGAATGTTTTAAAATGTTAATTCCTTTCTAAATTTTCATTGTGTTATGGGACACATTGATTCAAAACTATATTTTAAAATACTTCTTTTATAAATTATTTGACTTTTAAATGATTCCCTGAAAAAGGGATATTTCTCTTAATTATATTTACTGATCTTTTTCAACTATGTCAACATCCTTTACGGGATGTTATTATTGGTCGAGGTTGATTTATTATGATATAAATCATTCATATTTTATTCACGGTTTTGTGATATATTTGACTGTGGATGTGTTTTTTTATATCATTCATGGTTTAGGGTTAATGTATTCACATTTCTTATGCTAGATTTAATACAAATGTTCATGTTATGTTTTCAACCATTCCATAGGAGGAATGTATTGGACTTAGTAAGTGATGGTTGGAGCTCTCTATAGCTCTATGCTGCATCAATAGGTCTCATGAGAAAACTAAACATGGAATTCTCCGAGGCCATTCCCAATTTGATATATGGTTTTGGCTGAGTCCTTAATACTTTTTGGTGGTCTTGGTCGAGGCCTTAACAAAATGTTTCAGAAATTCCGTCATTATACATTCCCTCATTATAAAAATAATATTGATGGTTCATGCGGTCATTAGACTAGTAGAATACCCATCACATCAAGGACTTAAGACCGGTGGCTCTTGGGAATTCAATACCCAAACTTATCGGTAAGATCTTGGTGAGAAGGCTAGGTGGGATGGTTGATGGAATGATCAACATGAACCAATTTGGATTTGTCCCTGGGAGGAATATCCATAAGTGCCTATTCATGGCCTCTGAGAGTGTCAACCTCCTAAGAAGGAAATCAAAGGAGGGGAGCTTTGCTATCAAGATTGACATATCGAAGGCATTTGACATGTTGAAATGGGATTTTATCTTGGATGTCCTCATGCGATATGGATTCTCTTCTAGATTTGTGAACATGATCCACGTAATTATCAATTCTAAAAGGCTATCAATTCTTGTGAATGGGGTCCTGAGGGGCTTCTATACTTTCACCCTTGGGGTGAATCCAGGTGATCCACTTTCCATAATTCTTTTTGCACATTCAAAGGATTATCTAAGTAGATGCATCAATGATCTTGGTCATATGGGATGGTACAAGCAGATCAGGGTTGGTGTGAGTGGGAGGGCTCCATATCGCCAATTATATGAGAACGACATATTAATATTTGGAAAAGATTTAAGGATAACCATACACTCAATTAAGGCCCTCTTCAGTCATTATGAGGAGGTGTCTGGTCAGGCCATTAGCTGGGACAAATCTTCTATTGTTTTTGGGAATGGGGTTCCAGTTGGTAAAAAGAACAGGATTGTAAGGTATCTTGCGGTGAGGAGAGGATCAGATCCTTTCCAATACCCTGGGGTCCCAATGTTTTGTGGAAGGGATAAAAGGTGGTATTTAGAAGGAATATCTACTAGTATTACACATCAGCTGTCCAGTTGGATGGGGAAGGTCATGTCACTGGCGGGGAGGGTCTGCTTGGTGAATTCAGTGATCACATCGAAGTTCGTTTATTCCTTCTCCCTTTATAGATGGACGAGAGGGCTTATCAAGGAGCTTCAGAGCATGGTCCGGAACTTTATATGGATGGGGTCTCCGCATTAAAGGAAGCTGGATACCGTGGCATGGAAGGATTATATAAATCTGGTGGAGATGGGAGGTCGTGGGTTAAAGGACCTCCGCCCCTTCAATGATGGCCTGATTAAAAAATTCACATGGAACATGATTACACATGAGGCTGATGATGATTTCCTCTGGAATCAAATCACAAGGAGGCTCCTTAATGGTTATAAATACTATCTTGCCTCATCGGTTTGGGAAGATCTCAAGCATGAATATGGGAAGATAGTGCAGGACACTAAATGGTTGGTTTTCAGGGATTCAACCATGAATTACTGGACAACAATGTGGCTTACACAACCCCTGGGTGATCTGAATGTTCCAATAGCAGCATCCCAGATGTCTATTTTGGACTTCATTTCACAAGTGAAGGATCCTTTTTTTTGAAATTTCTGTGCAGGTGGAAGCTAAAATTAATGGCTATTCTTTTATGGATGTGGATGCATTGATTTGGGTTTATTCAAAAACCGGGTAGTTTAACACTAAGGATTTTTACCAGACAGCCTATGGGGGTTCTTCTACTGCGCCGGTATGGATGCTATGCTTCAAGGCTAGATTCATCCCGCCAGCCAGGTTCTTCTTGATATGAAGATTGTGGAGGAAGAGGATGGAAAAAAATGACATGCTCAAGAAGTTGGCCTGCAAATGGCATTGATATGTTCCATCTTTAGGGCGGAGGAGGATTTGATGCAGCACATGTTTGTGGATTGTAGGCGGGCCAAACAACTTTGGGCCTATATTGAATATCTATTCAGGATTATGGTTGATACAGGCAGACCGATCTTGGAGCTGGTGTCTGGATTTGTGCAGGCTCAATGCAATGACCAAATACAAAATCTTCTCTTGGTGGCAGCAATGGCTGTAATTGCAGATTGCTGGGACGTCCAGAATTGCATGTTGTTTGGAGATGCTCACTCCACAGTACAATAGGAGATGATTGATGTCCATAGGGAGGTTCATGATACCTCCATGGTCCAAGATGGCGCCATGTCTAACAATGTGGATGATCTCCAAATTATGAGAAAGCTCGGTGTTTCGGCTAGGCCGCGCAAGCCTCGAATGTTGAAACATATTCTATGGATTCCACCCATTACGGCTTGCCTCATGGTGAATGTTGATGGGGCTGCGTCGGGCGCACTAGGTATGTCGCGCTATGGGGGAGTGTTCCGGACCTACCGAGGGTTTTTCAAAGGGTGATTCCGCCATTCCATTGGAATTGGAAATGCATTCGAAGATGAAATCTTGGCCATGATATATGCTGTCAGGTACGCTGTCCAGTTTAATTGGAGATGCATATGGACTGAATCTGACTCCCAGTCTATGGTTTATGCTTTAAAGACTAAGACATGTAATGTGACTTGGTGCGTGCTGCCTCAATGGGTTGATTGTCTTAACAAGGTACCCAAATGTGTCTGGAGGTCTCACTTGTCTATCAGGAGGCCAACCAGGTGGCAGATGCGCTGGAAAAGCGGGCACTTATTGATCCAGGTGGAATGTGGTCTTTCACGGTGCCTGATTTTTGTGACCCACTTGTGGTGGATGATAGATGAGGGGTGTTGTACACTCAACTATGTAATAACCCCTTGTATTCCTAACTATTCTTCTCTTTATTTTAATTATATTAGGGTCAGCTTTCACCGGTTCCTGGTCTTTTTGCTTACTGAGCATTTGAGCTCACCCCTTTCTTATGTTTTATTTTCCCAGGATATGAAGATGTTTTTTATGAGTGAATTTCTGGAATATCTAGGATGATTGGATGTTTCTAATGGAATAAATTATTCTTGTATTGCAATCCATGTTGTAATGTAGAACTCATGTACGTATCTTGTTTCCAATAATACTAAACTGATCAGTCCTCTTAGAAATTGTTCCTTGTATCATGAAAATATTTTGTAATAATGCACTAACTCTTGGTAACTGGGGTCGGGGAGTTACGGAAAGAGATTCAAAATTTATTTGGGTAGAATTTAGAAATTTTTTAAGGCTTATAGTGTGGGATGAGAAGGGGTTGTGATGGGTTATACTTATAGTGGAGAAGAGGGTTGTTGTTTTTATTTTATTTGTTCATTTTCTTATTATTTTGGACCAAGATTATCAATATTATTGATTCATAGGTGAGTATATGAATTGGTCATGGAATGTACTTCTTTAACAATGATATGTGGAAAAATTAATGAACATTGGGGAGACATGGTGGTATTGCAAACTGGTAAGCTATAACTCTAATTATTTCAAGAATTTAGAATTGTTTGATATACCATGGGCACCATTTCCCTTTAAAACCAAACCTTATGACACCATTCCAGGGAGATAATTTCTATAATAAATGATCCTTCATTTTAAAATCAAAATACTCTCTCAATTTTTTATCATAATGCTTTTCTCTACATTGAGATTCTTTAATATGAGCCAAAATATCCATTTCCTCTGTCGTTTTTTCATTAATAATTTAATGTCTTAAAAGTTTTTTCTCACCCACATCATTCCAAAATTTTTATGTATGACATCAATTTCCATGTAATGCATCATATATTACCAGTTGAATACTAAAATGGAAACTATTTTTTTATGAATAATCTTCTAAATCTAAATAAAAATCCTACATAACATGAAGTTCAGGTGATCATGATTTCAACATGTATTCTAAATTTTGAATAGTACTTTCTGACTGTCCATCTATTGAGGGAGATAAGTAGTAATCAAATAAATCTCATTATCTAATTCCATTTAAAAACTCATCCATAATTTTGATGTAAAACAATGATACCACTAATAAAAAATTAATATTGTTTCACCACGATGTCTTAAAACATCAATTATATAATGTCTTGATATGTTATCAAGAGGTAAATATTTTCTTATAGTAATTAAATGATCAGATTTCATAAGGAGGTAAAAAATAACCCATATCGTATCATTCATTCTTGGGGTGTTTTGATAACCCAATGATGATGTCCATAGTAATTTTAGCTCACATCCACATAGTAATATCTCGAGTTTTCATGAAACATCTAGGAATTTGTCTCTCAAACTTCACTTATTGTCAAACTAGAATTTTTTACAAATAGCCCACTATTTTGGGCATCATATTATCCCACCAAAAATGTTCACTATTATCACTATACATCTTGGTACTACCAGGGTGTATAGAGAATTTTGAGCAAGGATAATCATATAGTAGTTTAGTTTTTAACTCGGGTATTGATGCAACACATAATCTCCTTCCAAATTTCATAATTCCAACTACATATACAAAGTCTTCCAATATTTTGTCCTTAAGGGATTTAGAAATCTTTTTGAAATTACCTTCATCAGATTGATAACATTTTAAATTTTTAATTAATGATGGTTTCATAGTCAATTGAAAAAGTAATGATGTATCCTCTTCCTTCAATACTCTATTGGGTTAGTAATCCACGATCTTTCTTATTAATACATATATTACCTTATTTTCTTTCCCTTGATGGTAGTTCACTATGAAATCATAATCATTGAGTAATTATAGGTATCATATTTCCTCATGTTGTGTTCTTTCTCTGTAAATATGTATTTTATTCTCTTCTTATTTGTATATATATCATGAATTTCACCCTAGAGATAGTGTTTCCAAATCATCATAAAAAATATTACATTTAATAACCCAATATCCTATGTTAGATAATTGTATTCATCTATCGTATATTTCCTTGATCTATATATAATAATATTATCATTTTTCAAAAGGACACATCCTATTACTTTTTTTGATGCATTATTGAATATCAAAAACCCATCATTTATTGACGACATAGTCTGAATCGAAGAATTGACTAGTTTTCATTTCAATTTTTCAAAACATTCTTCACATTATTTTTGTAATAAAAACCTAACCCCTTTACATGGGATCTTGGTTAATGGGTTTTCCAATCATGAAAAATTATGAACAAAACATTAATAGTAACCTACTAAACCAATGATACCACGTACATTGGTAATGTTTGTTGGGGTGTGATATTCTTGTATTGTATTTTTCTTCACATAATTAACTGAGTTTCTATAATTATATACAATATAGAAGAGAAAATAATTTTTTAATCTAAAATTCACACTTACTAATTTTACCATATAACTATTTTAATTTGAGCGTCTCAATAATAATTCTCAAGTTATTAACATGGTCTTCAAATTGATTTAATGTATTACATAATCTCATCAATGAATACCACAAAAAATCACGATATTTCTTGAATAATTTTCCCATCATATCCATAAAACATTTGGAGTATTTTTCATTACAAATACCATTAATTTATTCTCATAATTTCCATACATTGTTCAAAAAATATATATATGTAATTTCAGTACACTTTACTCATAAATTTTGAAAAAAAATGAATTTCAATCAATGTAAAATATTTAGATTTTTTATTTCAATCCAGTAATTCATCAATACGAGGAAGATGATACCTTTTCATTATTATAATAGCATTGATTTCCCTATTTTCAATGAAGAGCCTCATATATACATCTTTTTTCTTAATCAAGATAATAGGGGATCCCCATAGAGAAACAATAGTGTGAATAAGTCCCTTATTCCTAAATTCTCTTGATTTTTATCCAGTTCCACTAATTCCATAGTGTCCATTCTATAAGGAGTCATTAATATTTGAGTGAATTAGTTATTTAATCAATGGTAAAACCAACCTCACTCTCTGTGGGGGTTTCTTGTTAATTTCAAATGAAATAAATAAATGTATTCATGTAAAATAAGTATATTCTAAATTTTGATGTTATATTTCTCTTCACAAGTTTTAGTTTTCTCTCCCCCCCCCAATAAGTTAATTTTGTAGAGCTTTTTTGGAATGATCTTGGTATGAATCAGACGGTGAAGCATCTGATATAATGATAATGAATAATACATCTTCTTAAAAACCCATAATTTCATTCTTCCTATTAAAAATTTTCAACTCATATTTTTAAAGAAAATCCATACCAAATATTATATCCACGTCATCCATCAGACTGATGATAAGGTTAGAAAATAAAGCATATTTATAATTCATAACAAGGACTACTTTACACATCATAGTTCCAATGAGACTTACCTTAGGATTTTGTATTGATAACTCCCTTATTAAATCAAAAATTGAATATCTAATTTTTCTAGAAAATTGGGTATATATAATATAGTGAAATTATCTAGAATAAAAAATCATTGGGTAAATGTTAGGATATGATTCAGCTACCTTTCGCCACAACCTTGTGTAATTGTGATTTGGCTATAGTGATCGCATAATCTTGGACATATCCCCTTGGAATCATCAAGGATATATTCCCATGGAACATGGAACATTTGTTTGAATAATTTCCCATTTCGTTATAGGTGAATCTTTGAACATAATTTATTTGTATCTTCCCCATGCATTCATTATCCCTATGACCATTTTCATTACAATTATAGTAATCTCTCATGCCATTTAATAAATTCCCAAGATGATTCATTCCAAAAAATTTACATAATGGTAATTTCACTATTCCATTAATCATTATTTATGTTTTACCTTTTTCATGGTTATCTAAAGACGTCTTTTTATATTAATTTCAATTAAAAATATAATAACTATACATTTTATTCTCTATTTTTATGGCACTTAAACTACTTCATCTTTTGATGAAAATGATTAAGAATTTAGTTCATTATGTGTCCTTGCATAAGTCCTTAATAGAAGTTATAAATCTTATTTTCCTAATCACATATTCAATATATAGCGTACATGGTAGTTTTGTGAAGTTATCCTAACACACATTAATACTTCCTTCTTCCTTTTTCTTTGAACTAATTAATTTTCTCTTCGTTTCAGTTCATTTCTCATGAGGGAAGTTTTTATTCTGAAGAATTGTTCTTTAAAAGTTATCCATTTCATGTCTTCTATTACATATTACTCCTTATTATTACAGTTCAATGAAAAACATTGATTAGTATCACACATGAGGGAAGATTCCAATAGTACTACCTTTCCCCTTTCATTATGTCCAATTCCCAATATATCTTTTCAATGGAATTGATCTGTTTCTCAGCTACAAGTGGATTAGTTTTCCCACTACAATATGGGGGATTCTCTTACAAGAAATGATCAAACATAAGATTTCTATTTTTATATTTCAAAACCTAAGAATGGTTTTCTAATATGGTCATTATATTCATAGCTCCTACAAAAAATGTTTTGACTAGTTCAGTGGGGAAATCCTTACATTTTCTCTGGGAATTGATTCTTTTCCGTCCATTATGAGACATCACTAAATAATATAACACACTGAGTTGGACCATAATCATCATGAAAATTTATCCAATAAATAAAAATTCTTCGATTAGTAAATTTTGATAAATACTATAAGGAATTAAAAAATTTCTCATATTGGTTTTCTTTATTTTGACATTAAGTTTTCAAGGTACATACTAATCATTCTCTGATACCAAATTTATCAACATTGAGCCCAGTATCCCAGAGAATTTAGTTCTCGTTTTATAATGTAATAAATAAAAACTATCACATCGACATGTATTAGTTAGTTTAAAATTATTTAAGAACTATATATATAAATGGTTCTCTTATTACATTGGTAATTAAACATTAAAAATAAAACAGAAAAATGTAAATTAAATTTCTTCAATGACACGTATTTAAGGATTCATTCATCATAAACTGGGGAAGGGAAAAAAATATTACGAGGTTAA
Organism: Viscum album; assembly: GCA_963277665.1. Lineage (NCBI taxonomy): Eukaryota > Viridiplantae > Streptophyta > Magnoliopsida > Santalales > Viscaceae > Viscum > Viscum album. The sequence continues at coordinate 537,883,219 of OY728130.1, read as the reverse complement.
AGGCCTAGTATGGGTTACATATAGAAGAATAAATATAATTAAAGAACAATCAGTACGGTAGAAATAATAAAATGAGAATCAAAATGATTTGATACATTTTATCATGGTGAAAATATAATGAATTATATTAACTGAATTTTAAATAAATGGTTCGAATAATTATTGGAAGTAGTTTATTTGGAAAATGAATAAATACTATCCATACCATTCAAAATATAATTTATGTCTGAGGGTTGAAACTCGTCTGATTCTTCATGAAATCAGTGGTGAATTGTTTTTCGGCAACTATTTTATCTCATGAGACCAATCAATATATTGAATAACAAGTATTCCTTTTCTCATATATGATGTTATCATTATTTTAAATGAGTAGAGAATACAATACTCATGAGTAAGATGTTTTTGTATGGAATTGGGTAGAATTTATATGATATTCGAGGCTTATAAGGTGTGAGGGTAATGGGTAGTGAGTGGTTTCATTTTTAATGGAGGAGATGGGTTTTTATTATTTTATTAAATTGATTTTTATTTTGTCTCATTGTAAATAAATAGTATTTATTATTGTCTCGAAGTATAGTAACTATATTAAGTGAGTTGAAAATAATTTTTTCATACCTTCTAAATACATCATCCACGACTCAATAGTCCATTAATTTCTTAATAATGTAATATACCATTAATAATAGTATATCACAGCTCACAAAAAATCAATTATTTTAGAAAAACTTAAAAATTAAACCTAAAAATATTTTGAAATTGAAATTTTTCAAAAAGAAATTAAAAATAATACAAAAATATTCTTTATGTGATTAATTAAACTTTTAATTAAAATAATCATTAATTCGAGAAATACTAATTTCAATATTATATGGGATTTTATGACACTTTGAAAAAGTAAATATGGTCTCATAAAATTATCTTATTATTATAATATAATAAAATTTTATTTTATGAGTATATTTTAAGAAAAAATATTTTAAATAATTATATTGATAATAAAAATGTAGATAAACATTTACATTTCAAAAAAATAAAAACACTGAATTTTTCATTTTTAATACATTATTTACTTATTACATGAAATAAATATATCATATTTTCATTTCTAAGATACCTAAATTTTAATTACACTTTCAAAGGTCAGGTTATAATTATAATAGTCACATTTCATTTCAAAACAATCAAGTTAATCATTAATTGTATATCATGGAAAACAGGTACAAAGAATTAATTTATTTAAAGATATACATACCAAAAAATATTTGGGTGTTATATATGTTATTCCATTCCATTAAAATTTCTTCCTCTAAATTCATTAATGAAAATTTAATTCAAAAATTATTATGGTGTTTATTATTCATTGCATCATTAGGTTCCCACATTGCACCTTCCATTTTATGGTTTCTCCAAAGAACGTTTTCCAGTCATGTCTTATAATTCATCAATTCCTTCTCTCTAGTATCATGAATCTAGATAGGATCCTTAGAGAAATATAAACCAGGTTCATGTATGATTTATTCTTATGAGAATACATGTGTTTAGTCTATAATGTACATCATTAACAATGATATATGGCACCTGTCATTATCACTGGAGAGACTAGGTGTAATATGTAATCAGTAAGATATAACTTCAATTCATTACATGATTTCAAATGTTTTTTGTAACTATGTCTTAGTTATCCTTTCTTATCAAACATTTTTACACCATTCCATGGAGATACATTCAAAAAGACATAATCTCCCACATGAAATTCCTATTCCTTTCTCTATATGTAATAATAACTATTTTTCCTTCTTTAATGTCCTCTAATATGTACCTATAAAGTTATTACCTTTGAAATTTTTTCTTTAATGCATTCTAGTCCTAAAATTTTTATCTCACCAAATTCTTCACAACATTTTGGAGTAAGATATATATTATTGTATAATGCTTCACAAGTAACAATTTGAATACTCAAATTAAAGATATAATTTTGGGAATACTCTATAGATAGAAAATACTGATCCCACATACACTGAAATTCATGTGAGCATGTGCTTAATGAGTTTTCAAATTTTTAATGAGTTCTTTCATTCTGTTCGTTAGTTTGAATGTGATAAGAAGTACTCAAATTAAGATCATTATCCAATTCATTCTAAATAATCTTCTTGAATTTTTATGTAAAATGGGGATCTCATTCAGAAAAAATCAATATAGGTGAACCATAATGTATTAAAAAATCATTAATAAAATGTCTTTTTATTATCTCAAAAGATAAATCTTCTCTTATAGTAAGAAAATGTGCTGATTTTTAATGAAGATCAAAAATAAAAAAAATCTTATCCTTCTTTCTACGGGGTTTTGGTAACCCAGTGTTGATTTCCATAATAATGTCTTCCAAAATAAAAATAAGAATAGGTAGGGGTTTCATGAATCATATAGTATTATCTCACTCAGCCATCACTTGTTGAAAAATTTGATATCTTGACACATAGTCATCGATTCTACACTTCATATTATCCAACTAAAAATATTTCATTTTATATATATACATCATGGAACTACCAAGGTGTATAGGGATATTTGAGATATTATCATCATATAATTGTTCCCTTAATAAATCATTTATTGGTGGAACACATAACCTCATTCCAAATTTTAGATTTCTATCCCCATACATGAAGCCTTCCAAAATTCCACCCTTGATAGACTTAGTTTTCTTTTAAAAGATTCTCATCGTCATATTGATAGGCTTTTTTATTTTCCAATATTGACGGTTTCAAAGTCATTTAAAAAAGGATTGAAGTTTCATCTTTCTTATAAATTACCATATACATCTTTACTAAATCCATGAAAATATGACCTTTCTTAAAGCTCATTTAGGTTAGATGTTTGTTAATTTTTGTTCTAAATGCATCTACAACCTTATTATATTTTCCTGGGTGGTAGAGTGTTGAAAAATCATTATCACTGAGTAACAAGAATCATATTATTTTCCCTTTTTTTAGTTCATTATATGTAAGTAAGTATTTCAAACTATAAAGATATAAATATATATATCTCAATTATTTTACCATAGAGATGGGGTATCCATATCTACATAGCAATGATTATCAAAGCTAACTCAAAGTCATGAGTTCAATTTTTTTTAGGAATTTGGAACTACCATAATGAATATGAAATAGCATTTTCATTTTTAATAATGAAACAACCCATTCATTTATTTGATGAATCACTGCATATCAAAAATCCATCATTTCCAGAAGATAGATCCAAAATCTGGTCATTGAATAATCATCTCTTGAATTCTCCAAAAAATTATTCACATTGTTTTTTTCAAATAAACAAAACACATTAATGTGTGAGATTGTTTAATGGGGTTTCAAATCAATAAAAATATGAACAAAAAACCAATAGTAGCCTAACACAACAATTAAACTACAAACCTCAGTTATGTTTATTGGTTTATGGAATTCATGGATACCCTATGACTTTATAGGATCAATTGAGATTCCATCCTTAGAAAACATATTTCCATGAAAATATATTTCCATGAAAATATATTTCCTAAACCCAAAATTAAAACCTCATAAACATTCCATATAACCCTTTCCTTTTAAGAGTCTCAGTAATGATACACAAAGTGATTCTAATGGTCTTCATTTGATGTTGGTATACCAGAATATCATCAAATAATAACCCAATAAAATCATCAAGATTATTGATGAATATTCAATTAATCAGATCCATAATAATATAGGGTGTATTAGCCCATCCAAATGGAATACTATAAACTCATAATATTCATACCTCATCTGAAAAGTTTTCTTCAGAATGTCTTCCTTCATTACTCATAATTGATAATATATAGAACAAAGTTCAATCTTTAAAAAATATAAATCTTTGTAATGTTGATAAAAAAAACATCAATGAGAGTTAGAGGATAATTACTCTTTATTTAATATCCATTATATTTGTATAATAAATACATATCATCATGGATCCATATTTATTTTTAACAAAGATAACATGGGTTCACCGTAGAGAAACACTATAGGGAATAAATACCTTATTACTCAACTCCTCAAGTTGTTTCACAAACTCAACTAATTTTATAGTGGTAATTAAATAGGGACTATTTGAAATTATTTTTTCATTGGGAATTAAATCAATGTTATACTCATCCTCATTCTCTAGGGTGTTCGAGTAATTTCTCAATAAATACAGCAATGTAATCTAGCACAATAGGTACATATATAAATTGAATATAACATTCTATATACCTATATCATGATTTATATTCCCCTACCCCATTAAGTTCATTGAGAATATCTATAGGGGTGGATTTAGATAATAATTAGATGACAAATCTTACTTTCGGATGATATAGAATTGCACACCTTCCTCGAAAATAAAAATTTTCATCTTCTTGAAATAAATTATCACATCATAATTTAGTACCTGGTCTATATCGAGTATTATACCAAATTCCACAATATGTGTGATAATATGGTCATAAAATGAAGGACATTTATATTTTATAATGGGGACTACCCAATGAATACTTGTTTCAATGAGTATTCCCTTAGGATAATTGAATGAAAACTCCCTTCATAAATTAAACGTGAAATATCATGTTTTTTTGGAAAATTTTATAGATAGGAAAGGCTATGATGATCCAACGGAAAATAAATCCTTTTCAAAATTTGAATATAGGATTAATGTACCTTCTACCACATCATTGGTTACTTATATTTCAATAGTATTGATCTCATAATCTTGGTTGTCCCCCTAGCCTCTTCTATGTTAGATTCACATGGAACATGGGATATTGTTTTGAATAATTCCACATTTATTTATAGGAGAATAATTGAACATCAATAATTTTTTTCTTCCCCGTGTAGGAATGAGCTCAATGACACGTTTTTCATCACTTATAACAAATTCCCAATCACATCACTCATTTCTCAAGATGTTTCTTTCCACAATTTTCACATAGTGGGGATATATTTATTCCCATATTAATACTTGGATCATTACATTTTGAATTATTATCAGAAAAAATATTATTCTCATGATTTCCCATGAATATATAAGATCTAGAAAATTCATTCTCCATTTTCATGGAAGCTAATAAATTTTATTCATATGATGAAAATTTTTGAGAACATAATGCCCTTTAGATAATTTCTTTAACACCATGATATAAATGATAAATATTATTTCAGGAATCATGTCTGTAATATATATCATACATGACTAGTCTTTTGATGTTATCTGAATATTCTGCAACACTCCCTTACACAATTTTCTTTAAAATATTTAATTTTAACTTCATTTTCGTTTTTGGCTCATTAGGGGAGTATTAGACAAATAATGTTTTTTTTAATGTTATCAATTACAAGTCTTCTATTTCTTATTCCTCTTAAGTATTATATATCATTGAACACCATTGATCATAATAACCCTTGAGGCAATATACCATTTTTCTACCTTTTCCCTTTTATTACATCTAAATTCATGTTATATCTTATCAAGGGACTTCATCCATTTCTATGATACAACTATATTAGATGTCCCAAAAAAATATGGGTGGATTAAACCACATGAAATGATCCAAAATAGGTGCATTATTATTATTCATCATATCAGGATTATGTTATCTTAGTATTTTCAGGATCTTTTCACCTCCATCCCCAATTGTGTTGACTTGTTCAGTAGGGAAATACCTGAATTTTATATGGGTATTGGGTCCTTTCATTCCATTATGATACATCATACAACAATGGAACACAATAATTTATCTAATAATCACAATGGAAATTAAGACACAAAAACAATTCTTCTATCGGTGAACATTTTAAAATACAATAATGAATTATCATAGCTCTTGTGCTAGTTATATTTGTTTGAAAATTTAGTTTTTGAGGTTCCTAAAAAGCATGTTGTAATAGTATCTATTAAACACATGACTCTAGTATACTATTCTTGAATGTTACTTTAATATATTGGACATAATAGAAGAGGTCACATCCCCAATGATATGTCATTTTATTTTCCTTGAATAACCATATACATATATGGGTCTCATATTACATTGTTAATTAATCATATGACATAACAAATGAAAATAAATAGCTTCATGGAAAATTATTCAAATATTTCATCATTATAACCTAGAAAAGGAAAAAATAAGATGGCGGGATCAAATTATTTGTAATGGTTACATACTTTAGAATTAATAATAAGTGAAACACATTCCATAGGGCATAATCATTAAAATGACAATTCTTCAAATGTTTTGTCTCATGGGAAATATCAATGAATTGAAGGGATATCTGTAACTGGACATCACTCATGTCTCTATGTCTAAATAATTCCTCTAATATAAAAATTATTTATTTAATTCATGAAATAAACATTCCATATCAATGAAAATAATTATTGAATAAAAGACAAATACATAACATTACTTCCCAATTAATCAAACTACATTATTATCAAACAACATATGTAAAAAATCGAATATGGTTTAGGAAATAATCATATCCATGATATAAGAAATATGAATATTTAAGTAAAATCTATATTAAAATGAAAAATTAACTCACAAGGGATGAATACTCTCCACATAAAATTTATTAGGTATAGAATACCTTGAATGTATAAATGAAATGGAAATTGAGATGATGTTACTGGCCTTATGTCAGAAATTGTTCAGCATTTTTATTTAATTTCCTGGATAAGAAAGTGAGATTCATTAATTAAATAATTAATAACCTATCCAAAATATATTAGATTTATTATAATATTATTATGTTCATTGTTTGTAATTCCGATGAGGTATATTGTTTAATTTTGTTGTTCTGGTAGTGTTTGTTTCATGGTTTTACAGCTGGTTCCCTTGTGTATAATTGTTGGAGTTCATGTAAAATAGGATTAACATTACAAAAGTGAAATTATTTATTATTAATGAACATAAAAATAGTTAAAATTGTCTCATATATCATTTTTAATAGGTTATGAGTATGCATTACTCGATAAAAATTAATGATAAATGTTTGGTTTAATTGTTGTGGTTTTTACAACCATTAAGCACATGTCTCGTTTTATTTATTATGATTTTCTTATAATTGTTCAAGAACATGACAAAAATTATCATATGTACATAAAAATATTATTTAACCATAATAATTTTTTTATTACCATCCTTGATGGAAATAATGAAAAATGAGATCTAATCATCCATGAAGACGGTGAATCTAGACGTCTGAGATGATGTTTTCATTTTTATAATTAATTTAAGAGAGAATATATTTGGAAATGATTATTCCATTAACACAATAAAATAAATTATTTGTGTACTAATGTAGCTATAATGTCTTTTTGAATGAGGGGAGGTGTGTGGATAATAAGAAAAGAAAAGAAATAGACGATTTTGCCTCTCGAATATCATCTCCTTAGGAACCTCATTAATACAATGGGATTTGGTCTTTTGGTAAGACAAGCTAGACTTGGAGGTAGAGAATATTATTGGGAAGGGAATTGAGAATAATTTAGAAAATCATAAATCAATATAATATTTTAGGACAAGGGGTAGTGAGAGGTGTTATTTATAGTGGAGGTGGGTGGTGTTTTTTATTATTCTATCCCTTAATTTATTATGTTGGCCCAGGGCTATCAATATTGTTTATTCTTGTGAATATGAATAGTAAATGTAGAATTTGAGTTCTAAATAATGGATTCATTCCTTATTCATCCATCATCCATGTTTCAATAATTCATTTATTTATATATAATTTAAAAACAATAAATTATTGTATTTAACTATTCACAAAAAATACAACTATTTCAAAAAAATCCAAGTAATTCACCCAAAACATTTTTCAACATGTAGATTCAAAAAATGGACATGGTTTTATGAAGATATGTTTAAAAATATGAGACATTTTATTTTAAATTTAAATAATCATTTTTTCAAAAAATACCAATTATAATATTATATATTATTTTACGACAAATTGAAAAATTAATTATGGTCTCATAAAACTATATTATAATTATAATACAAAAAAATTAAATTTATGAAAATAATTTGTCAAATTATATTGGTTTATAAATCATTATATTAATTTAAAAAATGTAAATAATATTTTACATAGGAATAAAATACATGAACTTGATTTATCATTTTTAAAACCATTATTTACTTATTAATAGATATAAATATATCACATTTTCATTTATGAGATAACTAAATTTTGTTTATAATTTCATAGGTGAGGTTATTATTCTAATATCCACATTACTATTCTGAACTATCATGTTATTATTTAATAGTATATCGAAGGAAGATATACATTAATTAAAATTCATTTAAGAAGAAACAGAATAAGAAATCACGGGGTGTTATATTATTTCATCCAACCAAAATATAGTCTATAAATTTCATTCATTAATAGTTTAACCTAAACAAAGGTGGCCAGTTATTCTTCATATTATCCTCAGGTTCCCATATTTCTTATTCCATTTTATTTTTTCTCCAATGAACTTATACCGGTCATGTTATCTGATATTTCAATACTTTATCACCAGTGTCATGAATCTCGATATGCTTTTCACATTCAGGAAAATCAGGTTCCATTTCTATTTGATCATAGGTGGGTACATGTTTTGGGTCTGACAAGCACTTCATTTTCAATGATAAGTGTAAAAATAAGGAATTTTGGAGATAATTAGATACATTACTAATTATTAATCAATATATCTACTTCATTCCAAAATTTTGATTGGTCGAATTTAACAAGGGTTCAGTTTCCCTTTCTTAGATAATCTTATGAAACCCGCCCATGGAGATACTATTATTAAGTCATGATCTACCTCTAGAAATTGCAAATCCCTTCTTCAGTTTTCAACATATTTCTTTTGCCCTCATTGAGCTTTTTTAATATGATTATGAATAGTGTTTAACTCTACTAGTGTTTCTTCAATATGGTTTGGGTGTTAACTTTTTATCTCAATAACATCATCCCAAAAAGTTATAATTTGACATCTGTTTCCATATAATGCATTAAATAGAACCATTTTAATACTAAAATGGAATTAATTATTATAGTAAAACTCTACCAGTGGAAAATATTAATCCCACATACCTTTAATGTCAAGAGACAATGATCTCAACATTTCTTATAATGTTTAAATAGACCATCTAGACTTTCTATCTGTTTGAGGGTGACACTAAAAAATCAGGGTGATTAGAAAGGTTTTTTTAATTATTAGGGGTTTTAACCCTATCTAAATGCTTTAGTGGTAGTTACCCAAACCACCACTAAAGTGACATCATACTCTAATTAGATTTGGTTTGGCATAATTTTTGGAAAAGTGGGCTTGTGTTTACCAGCAGTTAAATTATAAGGGGTTTTAACCCCTTCTAATTTCACTCTAAAATCCCTAAAATAATATTGATTATTGGTGGTCTTAACCCCCTCTTATCCTCATATCACATATTAGGGGTGGCTAGAACCACCGCTAATTGACTTTCAGTCCACATGTTTAGGGGTGGATCTATATCTGCCTCTAAAATTATTCAAATTTTTATTAATATATTTTCACCCCATGACACAATAGTTTGTACCTAGACACCCCCTTGAAACCCCAATCAAACACTTGGTTTCCAACAGAAATCCCTCCTTAACACCCCACAGACACAAACTGAATCATCCCCTTGAAAAAACTATGTTGCGCAGACACCCGGGACATGCTTCCCCAACACCGTCTAGACACCCCTGACGTCCGGACACGCTGCTCGGATACCCCATAAATGCCTCCAAAACACCACTTGGACCCCCTATTAGCCACTGCCTCGACACACACCCCAGAACATCCCCAGTAGTCAGTCCGCCCCCACGAGTGACCACATACATGTCACACGGACACCCCCTAGAAACCCCAAACACTCCCCTCTTTAAACCCTAGTGGCCAGTGCCTTGGCACACACCCCCGTGCACCCCCCCCCCCCCAATAGTCAGTCTGCCACACTTGTTAGCTAAATCCCCTCAAGCGCGTGCATCTGCATGTGATCCTTTCCCGCAGTAATCCTTTATACTAAAGGAATAAAACAATATACCAACAAAATACATCGTAGACCTCAAACCACTTTATTGTGCCCTATTTCATTTATAATATACAATGTAGTATATTTATATTCATTGTAAAATATTATGTTATTTATGCATTTTTTAAAAAATATTTATAATATATTATATTATTCTATAATATAATATATATTTTTATATAATATTTATATATATTATGTATTTATATATAATTATAATGTATTTGTTCATAAATAAATATAAATATATAAATATATATATATTTCTCTCTGTCTGTGTTTGTGTCTATTTAGTATTTATAAATACATATTTATACATATATTTATAGAGATATTTATATTAATGTGTCTATGAGTGTGTGTTTTTGTATTTGTATAACATTTATAGATATAATATAATTACAAGATATATTATACATATATAATATTAAATAAATTTATACAATATATTGATTTATTTAATTATATACATTTATATTTTATCTTCTTCCAACATATATATACAGAAAAAATTAAATGCATTCATATAATTGGAAATAAATAATATAAATAAATGATATATATATATATATATATATTCAATTAATTTATAATTATTATGCAACTCTACAATATACATAAAATAATTATATAATATGATTAAATTTATTTATAATATAATATTTATATATATAATATTTATATATATATATATAATATAATTAAATAAAAAAATTATATTTATAATTATATTTATGTTTCTATAAATTATGTATATTATTATACATAATCTAATATTGACATATTTATACAAAAATATACAATAGAAATGCATTTATGTTTCTATCTGTAACAATAATAATAATAATAATAAAATAATAATAATAATTATACCTATTTTTATAACTACAATAATAATATATTGTTTTTATAATTTATATATTTTATGATTTATATTATACATATATTATATAGAATACATTTATGTTATATGGTTAAGTGTGTGATTATATACATCTATAATATATCATACATATATATATGTAGGAAAAGAAAACTAATTTCATTCATATAATTGGAAATATATAATATAATAATATGATATATATATACTAAATTAATATATATTTAATATGGTATACTATAATATATATATTAATTATAATATGTATTTATATATTTATATATAATTAAATAATTATAACATAATATATGTAATATAAATATTTAAAATATATATATATATATATATTTAATTTTGTCTATATTATACAGATCTGTATACATAATATAATATAAATTTAGTTATACAAAAATATAAAATATAATTTTATTTAATATAATATATGAATAAGATAAATCATAAAATAATTGTATATTATTTACAAATCCATATATAAATTTTATTAATTTGAATAAATATAGTAATAATATCATTTATATTATGTATATCAAGATTTATAAATGTATACATTTTTTTTTATTTTTATAAGTATTTATTTACAATATATATTAAATTTCCATGTATATAAGTGTGTTTTTAATTTATTTAAATACGTTTATGTAAATGGTTTATAAAATACACTCACACACACACATTCACACACACACAAACACATATATATATTATAAAATTTGAATTTATAGAGGATTTATTTTAAAAAATAAATAAAATTTTAAATGGGGTTTAAAAACCCCTCTAATCAAAGGGCTTTGTAGCGTTTCATAACCCCGAAGAAATTTCATCAATTAGAGGGGGTTAACAACCCTTTCTAATGTCTTAAATTATTGGGTGTTCAAAAACCCCTCAAATGTCATAAATTAGAGGGGGTTCAAAACCCCCTCTTATGTCATGAATTTGAGTTCGTTTTCAGCACCTCTAATGGTATCAATTAAATGGAATTCAAAACCCCATATTATTTCCTAAATTTGATTGGGTTAAAACCTCCTCTAATCTAAGTGATTAGCAGTGTTTCATGAACCCCCTATAATATCTTAAATTCGAGGGGGTTGTGAATGCCCACTATTTTCCTTTAAAAATCTATTATATATATATATATGTGTGAAAAAAAATGTTACATATATATTTCTCCTCTAGAATCCAACAAAATATATGGAGGAAATAATTAATAAATTAGTGGTGGTTTTGATATAACCAGCTCTATACTGAAGAAAAATATTAAGAAAAAAATTCTAAAAAATTTATATGGAGTTTCTTATAACCCCCTCTAAAAATCCAAGCTAATATTCTATTTTTTGTACTGTGATAAATAGTACTCAGATGAAGATTAGGATCCAATTCCTTTTGAAGACTTGTCTAGAAATTGTTTGTAAAAGTAGGGATTTGATCATAAAAATCAATACAGGCTCACCATTAAGTGTTAAATGTTCATTAATATATTGACATTTTTTGTTCTCATGATTTAAATAATATCTTATGGTATGAAAATTTATTGATTTTGTAAGATGATAAAGATTAACCCATATCGTGTCACTATTTTTGAGGTTCTTTGGAAATCTCGTGAGGACCACCATAGTAATGCCATCCCACTTACATCTAGTAATAGGTAAATTTACATTACTACTCATGTATTGTATCTCTCATCCTTTAGTTGTTAAAAAACAAGACATCATCACACATAGTCAGTTATTTCCCTCTTCATATTATCCCACCAAAAATGTTCTTCAAATCCCTATACATATTGGTTCTACCAAGGTATATAGAGGAACATTATATAAGGAAATCATCTAATAGTTCCATTTTTAGATCAGGTATTGATGGAACACATAACCACTTTCCAAATTTTATAATTTCATCCTTATACCCAAAAAATTGCAATATCCTATTCTTAAAAGCATTAACATTCCTTTATTAAATCCCATTATAAAATCATAATATTTTTATCTTTTTCAATAAATATGGTTTCACAATCATTTGAAAAAGGATTGAGGTTTCCTCTTCCTTAATAATTCCAATATATATCTTTACTAAATCCATGAATATATGATCTTTCACAATCCTCATTTAGATTAGAAGTGTATGATCATTCCTTCGTAAAGCATCTTCTTCTTTATTTTCTTCTCCTAAGTGGTAGTGTATTAAAAAAACAGAATATTTGAGTAAATCAAGCCATTTTATTTTCCACATGTAATGTTATTTCTTTGTAAATATGTCTTTCATACTCTTGTGATCCTTATATATCTCACATATTTCACCATAGATATCATGTATCCATATCTTCAGATAAATGACAATTGCATCTAACTCAATATATTGAGTTTAATAATTTTGTTCTTGAATCATCAACTACATTGATTCATATTAAATAACATTAAAAAATTTAATAGGGACACAACATAGTACTTTCAATGACTAATCACTACATATTACAAAGACATAATTTCCTAAAGGTAGATTCAGAATCAGAGAATTTTGTAATAATATTTTCAATTCTTCAAATCATTCTTCTTAGTATCTTCTCCACACGAACATAACCCATTTATGTCTGATCCTGGTTAATGGGTTAGCCAATTGGGATTTATTACAAACAAAATTCCAAATGTATCATACTAAAAAAATGAAACTATATACCTCATTTATGTTTTGTAGTATAGGCTAATATTGGATTTTCTTTTTCTATACAAAATAAACAATGATTTCATCCATAAGGAAAATATGGCCAATAAAATTAAGTTCTAGAAACTAGGATTCATACTTGAAAATTTTATCATTTAACTATTTCCTTAAGAGAGTCTCAAGAAATATTCATAAACTATACTCAATGTCTTCATGTGATTTAGATTATACCATAATTTCATTAATGAATACTAAAAAAATATTCAAGATAATTCTTGAATATTTTTCATCAGTTCCATAAAAACATAAGGTGAATTATTCAATACAAATTTCATTATAATAAACTCATAATGTCCATACATCATCCAAAAATCTATCTTTGTAATGTCTCTTTTATTTACACGCAATTGATTATTCCCAGAACGAAGACCAATATTCAAAAAAAAATTGATCTTAATGAATTTGATTAAACAAATCATTAATGTGAGGATAATTTTACATTTTCTTTTTTGTAATGGTATTGATTTCTCTAAAGTCAATGCACAGCCCCATGTAGAAATCTTTCATATAAATAATGAGAACAATAGCACCCCATGGGGAAACATTGGGAAGAATAAAATACACTATTACTTAAATCCTCTATTTTTATCTTCACTCGAGTAATTACACAATGTATAATATATAGAGAGCATTTTATATTGGTTGTTTATATGGTTTAAATTGATGGTCAAGTCAAACTCACATTTTATGGGGTGTCTAGGTAATTTATAATGAAATAAACCAATGAATTATTGTTAAATAGGTACATCATAAATTTTAATGTTTCATTCTTCTTCCCTAGATGTTATTTTATTTTCTTCCATAACAATTTCAATTACTAGAGATACTAGTAGTGGATATAGATATGAATAATATGATTATAATTATTCCCAAAAGATAATGAATTTTATATCATAATCACAAATCATGATTTAAATATTATTTAAATAATGTTTCACATCATATTTTTTGAGCAGGCTCAAATTGAGGATTATATCATTGTAAATAGTCGGTGTAATAAAATGTTTAGAAAAAAAGATTGTTTTTATTCCATAATGGTGACTTCCTAATACATCATAGTTGTAAAGATATATCCTTTAAGAGTTTTTACTAACTACTCGGTTATTAAATAAAAAAAGAAATATATAATAAATTTTTTTAATAGGATAGTAATAAAAGTGTGTGTTGATCTGGAATCAAATAAATAATTGGATAAATTTGAGGATATAGATAATGTACCTTCTAACACATCATTGGGTTCTTCTTCTTCAGTTGTAGTGATCGCATAAGAATGTCCATATCTCCTTGAACTCTTATATGGTACATTCTATAGAACTTGGGATATTAGTTTGAGTCAAGTTTCATTATAGAGAAATAATTTAAAATAATTGAATTTTTTATTCACCTTGAATTGTATTTCATTTGGATTCAACACAAATGTGGAACGGGTTCCCCCTCTGATTGTTTTATTGATGTATATATTAAGGCCTCACTAAATCATACGCATCATGTTTTCCATCTGTATCTTATTACAAAAAAATACCAATGGTTCCCTCATCCATAGAAGGGTATTAAACCATATTGAAAATAATGAGTTCATCTAGGTTTTCCGGCCCAATGACTCTTGGGGACACATATTGGTCCAGATTGTGGGAGGGCAATCTCCTTACACATTTTTAGGGGGAAATTGTTGCATACTTTGGGATTACATTGTTGATTTATGAGATATTTTTTAAACTCTTCTTAATCCTGATATGGGACTGGTTACTTTAATAAATTATTATAGGTCAAATTCGTTTTATTTACAAAATATTGGGTTCTCTCCGATGAATCAATCTATTTGTATCTGAGGTTATCGATCAATTTCCAAAATGTAGAGGTTTCTTATATGATAAATACGTATAACCAAATGATTCATTATATGATACCATATAATTACATGGTTAATATTTTGAGCAGAATATTGAGCCATTAAAAGGAATCCGACATATCCTAATTATTACCAGAAACAAAACCCACATAGTTCTATTGTCCCATGTAGTTAACTTTCAGGAGAAGATGACATATGTTCAGAAACTATGACATTGAATATTTGAAACCATGCCCTAAGGGGGTTTCCACAGTATAACATGTATAGTGAGAATCAATGTTTTCATAGTGCATTCTTATTGTACATACCTATTGTGGTTTACCATGTCATTATAGAGACTAATAGTGTAGATGATACGATTACTATAACTCCCTAGGATTGAGGGAGCTATGCTCGGTTTCATAAATAGGAAATGGAGAATGATCATTTCATTGCACATGGTGCATGAATTATTCACTTGGACATCATTTAAAAAGAATTATCAAAGGACATTGGTCCTGTAGATACATCTTATGAATCTAGGTAGTGGTAGAAATCAGAGTCATCTTAGTTCATAATGTGTTGATGCGTACACACTAAGGCTTACCTACACTATTTTAGGGGTTTATAGCGCTTATGATATATTCAATTGTACACCCTAATACCATGTGACTTGTTCCAGTTGTGACAAACAAGGGATATAAAATAATCTTTGTAATTACATTGAATTATGTAATTAGATGTAAGGGTTTCTAAGGATGATCAATATTGATATCATACCTCACGGGGAGGTAGACTACATATCCCATATATTACAAGAATCAGATTCATTGTAGTAACATTTATGTTTGGGATTACACATTTCATTTTCTCTATCCCATTATGGAAGTACATATTTCTTAATGAGGTGTTCGTTGTGTTTCCCAAGACCCACTTGAGCTATGATAAGGATGGGAAACAATGAGGATCACATGATCATCTACATGGAACATAGATAAGGAACATTAGGATTCCAACATCCCATGGGGTGTTTGATATGGATCACGGTCCTTAAGAAGGAATCCTATGTATCTTAGTTATGGAAGGAATCAGAGTACTCATATTTAAATTTAGGTTAGGGATTACACACCGAGGCTTACCTATGGAAACGAACTCCTTGCCTAGATGGTGTCACATGACTTAGTTGCCATGTCTAGTGAGCCATCACTGGACCTAGATTGACACATATGGAGGGTGTCACAAGTGTTAGT
The DNA here is from genome assembly GCA_963277665.1 of Viscum album. Lineage (NCBI taxonomy): Eukaryota > Viridiplantae > Streptophyta > Magnoliopsida > Santalales > Viscaceae > Viscum > Viscum album. Next base: position 537,866,429 of record OY728130.1, on the reverse strand, counting down.
GTCAAATAGTCCAAAGGATGTCACATATCATGGCTGTCAAATCTGGTAAACCTCAAGAGAACTGGACGACATATTTAGATAGCGTCATGATCCTTAAATGTCCAACCCATAGGGTTTCATGAGATCTTATTTTTTATGCCCATATGAAAATGTGAGGCTCAAATAATATGAGTGGATGTCGTTTTATGAGTCTATTGATGTGTCTGAATGACGTCATGAGTCTTGAATGATAGACTAAGAGGGTTTCATGAGATCAAAGTGATATCTGAGGGGGGGGGACTCTGTGACTTGATTTGACATGTCTAGAGTTTTTTGTGAGTACCAAATGGTATTTAGAATGAGTTTCTAATGATCTGTGTGACATGACTTGGTTCTTTATTATGGATTTGGATGACATACACAAAGTGCTTCAGGGTCAACGAGTATGTCCTTTTCTTAATTCTTCCACCTCTAATCTCAACTCTAATCCTTGTATTTTGAGGTCCTTAGATTTATACAATATCATTTTTCTTTGGTTCTCACATGATCTAGTGGGATTCTGGGATGTACGTTGCATAACCAAGAAGAGATACCTCACATGATCTATGAAATATCACATTATTTACTTTATTCCTTTCACATGAGTACTCTGACTGTCTGCCGATATATTACATAACACAAAGCTATCTGATAATGTGATCTCCCACTTCAAGATGTTTTCAGAAGTCGAGAGTCGACTCTTCCAGAGTCTGGGAATCATTCATTCAGAGCAGTTGTTAGTGTCCATAACATTGTTCATGTTGGAGTGGGGAATTTATAGGCATCACCATCCTTGTTTTCTAGTTCATTGTGCCGCCTGTCTAGCACATATTTAGGCTAATGTCAGCTAAGGGATCTGGTTCCACATTTCTTTGTGGGTCTCATATGTTGACCGCTCTGAGTGTGTGACTTGATTTTTAATGATCACAAGTATTTTCCATAAATTCCTCCATTATTGCATTATATCCAATTAATGGGGATTTCATTGATCATTTGGATGTGTCGAAGGACTTCTTCATTATCATTTTGACATTCCAATGGGTGTTTTCAAGATCCACATGCCTATTGAAAGGAATCCAGGAGACCTTTTGTTACATGTCTTGGGGTATCATTAGGCAAGGATGGTTTTCCCATGGGTCTCATAGGATTGCATTGTGGACTTCCTTAGGACCGTCGTATAATTTTTAGGGACATCAAGTACCTTCCACCACATCCAAATTTTATTTCATTTTTTTTATGTTACAAATATTGCGAGTCGTGTGGAATGTCATGAGTAATTGTAATGATTATATATTTATTTTTTTATGCGCCCTATGAAAAATATATGTCATATGGGGAGGCTGAAGAATTTCATTTGAAATATTCATTTGTTCATTAATGGTGCATCAAAGGGTTGAATTGATATAACCATGTAATTTAATGTGGCGATGCTGACAAGACAAAGGGATTTTGCGAGATAGGGTAGACATGTCACTGAGGTATTGTTGTGTCTCATGCGTCTCCATGGGTGTGTTTATTGTCTTTTAGCAACCACTAACACCAATCACCTCCCCCCTTTTATATCCCTTGTTTCATCCAACAATGGTTTTTATGTATTGTGAGTTTGTATGAGTAATATCAACGAATTTTACACAATTTTATAGTGATTTTCTACATGATGAATTATGGGTCATATGAAGAGTGTTTAAACATACCATGAATATGTTTATTAGTTTTCCCGTAGATTACCACAGAGTTTCTGGAGCATATATCAGGGTGAGGATGAGAAGCTAAATTGCCTTCATGAGGCGAGTCAGACATGTCTTCGAAGACCAAGAGAGCATCACATGTCTTTATGCGACCTTTAACACCTCTCACCTCCTTCCCTTTGTCTCCTCTGTTTCGTATCTCAATGGTTTATGGTTCAAGAGAGTTGTCTTGGATATCCCCAAGGAATTTTATTCATTCAAGTTAGGATATGGTGGGTGAGATTCACAACCACTGGCGGACACTTTCTCTAGATATCATCCCTCTTTATTATCTATGTCTTTCATGTGGTTTTCCTGGAACATGCCAATGAAAAACCATGCGGCGTAGGGTGCTTGTCTAGATATCACCATGTGTCCAACAGTTATCTAGGGAGCTTCCACAATGGATATAAGTTTCATCGATGGTGTCTTTGTCAGACTTACCATTGGTTTTGATCCATGCGTTGGATCCTTCATGTATTCTACTAACAGTCATGCGACCGTGAATACTTTAGATGATCTTGTAATATGTAGGTCTCAACCATCCTCCTCTTAATTTTCTTTATAGGGGAAATAATACCAAAATTCTGGAATTTCTTCCCTTGTGATTATCATATTGCTAATTTGATGGGAAGAATTAACCCCCCTCTAAGGAGTGATGTCTAAGTGGACAAGGACTCAGTTTTGATGTAAAATATTTCCCACCAGAGTTATTGGTGGTTTTGGGAACCAGTGCTTCAGGTGAAATTTGGTCTACTGGGAATTATTTTGTATTCCGTGAGATGGCCTATATATAGGGGGGGTTGGAGAGCAGTTCATCCCGCTAGCCACCTCCTTTCCATAATTCTCCCAGTTTTACGTCAATAATAAGAACCTACTGTGAACCCTAATCGTGACCCTTGTCACTACTAAAAAAGGGCATGAGAGACCGCCATTGGCGGTCGCTATAGGCCTATAGTGACCGGTTAGTGACCGCCAAAGGCAGTTGCATCAGCTTCGTCGCTATAGGCCAATAGTGACCGCCATTGGCGGTCGCTATAGGTGGCCGAAATACCGGCCTTAAGCGACCGCCTGGCGGTCGCTAAACTGGGAAACTTTTTTTAAAATAAAATTCATACCGAAATAAATAAATAAATATATATATATATTTATTAAATAATATATATATATATATATTAATGAAAATATTTATATATATAATATTAAATAAAATATTCTTCATTTTTTAATGAAATGTACGAATTGTGTTTTTTTTCTTTCATGGTGCAAAATCAGAGATAAAACAAGGTTACAATCATAAAAAATGGAATAAAATTTCAAACAGAATAAACATCAAAATCATTATAAACGATAAACGTGCTTCAACGATCCAAGCTGGTCCATCTATTTCAATCTTCTGCTTTAAAACCTACAATAAGTCAAAAAAACAAAAAAAACAAAACCAACATAAATTGAACATAATTATTCCGTTATTATATACATATAATAAAATTAATTCTAACATCAAATCATGGTTCTATAATAATTTAAAACCCCTAATTTAAGAAATGCTATCATTTCAGGTCATTCGGAGCACGTTTTCTCCGAATTCGACCGTCCCACGCCGTTTTTTGGTGTTTTTTGACACCAGAAATTCTTTTCTGGTCACCGCAGTCAAACAACACCTCCGATTGACGTGATTTCATCCCTAACATTTCACAAATCATACAAAGTCTATTCTCGTACAGTTTCATGGCATTCCGAGGTCGTTCGGGTGGTTTTGACCCCCCAACGCGCCGTTTTAGCGCGCGTCGAGCTGCTGAAAACGACGCAGTCGGCCGTACCGCACACACCGCATTATCGATGGGCGTGCCGTCTCCTCCTACACATCACGAATAATATTCCTAATGTTTTCGTGTGGTTTCAGGTCATTCAGAGTACATTTTCTCTGAATTTGACCGTCTCACGCTGTTTTTGGTGTTTTATGACACTTGAGACACGTTTCCGGTCACCACGGTAAAATGACGCCTACGATTGATGTGTCCTCTACCCGACCATTTCAAAAATCACACAACAACTATTCTTGTGCGGTTTCATGGCATTCCGAGGTCGTTCGGGTGATTTTGACCCCCCAATGCGCCGTTTTAGCGCGCGCCGAGCTGCTGAAAACGACGCAGTCGGCCGTACCGCTTGCACCGCATGTCCGATGGGAATTTCGTCTCCTCTTACACGTCACGAATAATATTCCTAATGTTTTCGTGTGGTTTCAGGTCATTCGGAGCACTTTTGCTCCAAATTCGACAGTCTCACGCCGTTTTTGGTGTTTTATGACACCGGAAACACGTTTCTGATCACCGCGGTCAAACAACAGCTCTGATTGATGTCCCTTCTGCCCGAACATTTCACAAATCACACAACGGATGTTGTAGTATGGTTTCACGGAATTATGTGGTCGTTCGGGTGGTTTTGACCCCCCAAGACACCGGTTTAGCGCGCACCGAGCTATTGAAAACGATGCATTCGGCCGTACCGTGCGCACTGCACGTCCGATGGGCGCGCCGTCTCCTCCTACATGTCATGAATAATATTCATAATGTTTTCATGTGGTTTCAGGTCATTCTTAGCACGTTTTCACTGAATTCGACCGTCTCACGCCGTTTTTGTTGTTTTATGACACCGAAAACGCGTTTCCGGTCACCGCGGTCAAACGATACCTCCGATTGACATGTCGTCTACCCGACCATTTCATAAATCACACAACGGCTGTTTTCGTACGGTTTCATGGCATTACGAAGTCGTTCTGGTGGTGTTGACCCCCCAACGCGCCGGTTTAGCGCGCGCGGAGCTGTTGAAAACGACGCATTCAGCCGTACCGCACGCACCGCACATCCGATGGGCGCGCTGTCTCCTCCTACACGTCCCGAATAATATTCCTAATGTTTTCGTGTGGTTTCAGGTCATTCGGAGCACGTTTGCTCCAAATTCGACTGTCTCACGCCGTTTTTGGTGTTTTTTGACACCCGAAACGTGTTTCCAGTCACCGCGGTCAAACGACACCTCCGATTGATGTGATGTCTACCCGAGCATTTCACAAATCACACAACGGCTTTTTTCGTACGGTTTCACGGCATTCCGTGGTCGTTCGCGTGGTTTTCACCCCCCAACGCGCTGGTTTAGCGTGTGTGGAGCTGCTGAAAACGACGCATTCAGCCGTACCATGTGCACCGCACATCTGATGGGTGCTTCGTCTCCTCATAAATGTCAAGAATAATATTACTAATGTTTTCGTGTGGTTTCAAGTCATTTGGAGCACGTTTGCTCTAAATTCAACCGTCTCACGCCGTTTTTGGTGTCTTGTGACACCGGAAACGCGTTTCCGGTCACCACGGTCAAACGACAGCTCCGATTGACGATCTGTCTACCTGAACATTTCACAAATCACAAAACGGCTGATGTCTTATGGTTTTATGGCATTATGAGGTCGTTCGGGTGGTTTTGACCCCCCAACGCGCCGTTTTAGCATGCGCCGAGCTGCTGAAAACGACGCATTTGGCCGTACCGCGTGCACCGCACGTCCGATGGGAACGTCGTCTCCTACTACACATCACGAATACTAATTAGATCGTTTTAATTTGATGTTAGGTCAATCTGATGTCGTCTTCTATGACTTGGACCGTTAGACGCCCGTTTTGGCTGTTTATGACACCAAAACGGCGTTCCTGGTCACCGCGGGCACACGACACGTCCGATTGACGTGCCGTCTACTCGACCACATCACAATTCACTCACCCTTTTATTTCATATTATTTAATTCCTTTCGGACCTCGTTCGGACCTTTTGGACCCCCCATGCGCGTTTATCAAGCGCGCACAACATTTAAAGAACACATAATGAGCCCTACCGCACAGACCGCACATCCGATTGACATGCCGTCTGCGCGTACATGTTTCGAATAATAATTAGACTGTTGTCATGTGATTTTAGGTCAATACGATGTTGTCCGCTATGATTTTGACTGTTAGACACCCGTTTTGGCCGTTTATGACACCAGAACGGCGTTCCCGGTCCTCGCGGGCACACGGCACGTCCGATTGACGTGTCGTCTGGTTGACCACATGACAATTCACTCTCCCTTTGATGTCGTATGATTTCAGTCCATTTACGCCCCCCCCCCCCCCACGCGCGTTTATGAAGCATGTGCAACACTTAAAGAACGCATAATGAGCCCTACCGCACAGACCGCGCGTCCGATTGACGTGCCGTTTGCACATACACGTTAAGAATAATAATTTTATTGTTTTCCTATGATTTCAGGTCAATCTGATGTCGTCCGCTTTGAGTTTGACCATTAGACGCCTGTTTTGGCTGTTTGTGACACCAGAACGGCGTTCCTGGTCACCGCGGGCACACGACACGTCCGATTGATCTGTCGTCTGCTAGACCACATCATAATTCACTCACATTTTGATGTCGTCTGATTTCAAGCCATTTAGATGTCGTTCGGACCGTTTGGACCCCCCCCCCACGCGCGTTTATAAAGCGCGCACAACACTTAAAGAATGCATAATGAGCCCTACCACGCAGACCGCACATTCGATTGACGTGACGTCTGCGCGTACACGTCACAAATAATAATTAGATTTTTTTTCCTATGATTTAAGTTTAATCTGATGTCGTCCGCTATGACTTTGACCGTTAGACGCCCGTTTTGGCCGTTTATGACACCAGAACAGCGTTCCGAGTCACCGCGGGCACACGACACGTCTCATTGACATGTTTTCTAGCCGACCACATCATAATTCACTCACCCTCTGATGTCGTCTAATTTCAGGCCATTCAGACCTCGTTCGGCGTGTTTGGACCCCCCCACGCGCGTTTATCAAGCGCGCACAACACTTAAAGAACGCATAATGAGCCCTACCGCGCAGACCGCACGTCCGATTGATGTGTCGTCTACGCGTACACGTCACAAATAATAATTAGATTGTTTTTCTGTGATAATAGGTAAATCCGATGTCGTCCTCTATGACTTTGACCGTTAGACGCCCGTTTTGGCCGTTTATGACACAAGAACGGTGTTCCCGGTCACCGCGGGCACACGACACGTCCGATTGACGTGCCGTCTTCTCGACCACATCATAATTCACTCACCCTTTTATGTCGTCCGATTTCATGCCATTCGGACCATGTTCGTCCCATTTGGACCCCCCCACGCGTGTTTATCAAACGCGCGCAACACTTAAAGAACGCATAATGAGCCATACCATGCAGAACGCATGTCCGATTGACGTTACGTATATGCGTACAAGTTTTTAATAATAATTATATTGTTTTCCTATTATTTCAGGTCAATCTGATGTCGTCCTCTTTGAGTTTGACCGTTAGACACCCGTTTTGGCCGTTTATGACACCAGAACGGCGTTCCCGGTCACTGCGGGAACACGGCACGTCCGATTGATGTTCCGTCTGCTCGAACACATCACAATTCACACACCCTTTTATGTCGTCTGATTTCAGGCCATTCGGACCTCGTTCGGCCTGTTTGGACCCCCCCCCCCCCCACACACACACGTTTATGAAGCGCGCACAACACTTAAAAAACACATAATGATTCCTACCGCGCAGACCGCATGTCCGATTGATGTTCCATCTATGCGTACACATTGAGAATAATAATTAGATTTTTTCCTATGATTTCTGGTCAATCCGATGTCGTCCACTATGAGTTTGACCATTAGACGCCTATTTTGGCCGTTTTTTGACACCAGAACGGTATTCCCAGTCACCGCGGGCACACAGCACGTCCGATTGACGTTCCATCTACTCGCCACATCAAAATTAACTCACTCTTTTATGTCGTCTGATTTCAGGCCATTTGGACATCGTTCGGCCCATTTGGACCCCCCCCCCAGCACGTTTATGAAGCACACACAACACTTAAAGAACGCATAATGAGCCCTACCGCGCAGACCGCACGTCTAATTGACGTGCCGTCTGCACGTATACGTCAAAAATAAAAAATATATTGTTTTACTATGATTTCAGGTCAATCCGATGGTGTCCTCTATGAATTTGACCATTAGACGCCCGTTTTGGCCGTTTGTGACACCAGAACGGCATTCCCGGTCACCACAGGCACACGTCACGTCTGATTGACGTTCCGTCTGCTCGAACACATCACAATTCACTCACCCTTTGATTTTGTCAGATTTCAGGCCATTCGGACCTTGTTCGGCTCGCTTGGACCCCCACGCACGTTTATCAAGAGCACGCAACACTTAAAGAACGCATAATGAGCCCTACCAGGCATACCACACATCTGATTGATGTGTCATCTGTGCGTACACGTTGAGAATAATAATTAGATTGTTTTCCTGTGATTTCATGTCTTTCTAATGTCGTCCTTTATGAGTTTGACCATTAGATGCCCGTTTTGGCTGTTTGTGACACCAGAACGGTGTTCCCGGTCACCGCAGGCACACGGCACGTCCGATTGAGGTGCCCTCTGCTCGACCACATCAAAATTCACTCAACCTTTGATTTCGTCTGATTTCAGGCCATTTGGACGTCGTTCGGCCCATTTGGACGCCCTCACGCATGTTTATGAAGCGCACACAACACTTAAAGAACGCATAAGGAGCCCTACTGCGCATACCGCAAATCCGATTGACGTTCCATCTACGCGTACACGTCACGAATAATAATTAGATTGTTTTCCTATGATTTCAAGTCAATCTGATGTCGTCGGCTATGACTTTTACCGTTAGACGCCCGTTTTGGCCGTTTATGACACCAGAACGGCGTTCTCGGTCACTGCGGGCACACGGCACGTCTGATTGACATGTCATCTGCTCGACCACATCAAAATTCACTCACCCTTTGATGTCATCTTATTTCAGGCCATTCGGACCTCGTTCGGCCCATTTGGACCCCCCACGCGTGTATATCAAGCGCACACAACACTTAAAGAACGCATAATGAGCCCTACCGCGCATACCGCTCGTCCGATTGACGTGCCTTCTACTCACACGTTGAAAATAATAATTAGATTGTTTTCCTATGATTTCAGGTCAATCTGATGTCGTCCGCTATGAGTTTGACCGTTAGATGCACGTTTTGGCCGTTTGTGACACCAGAACAGCGTTCCCGGTCACCGCGGGCACACAACACATCCGATTGACGTTCTGTCTGCCTGGCCACATCACAATTCACTCACCCTTTGATGTCATCTGATTTCAGGCCATTTGGACGTCGTTCGGCCCATTTGGACCCCCCCACGTGTTTATGATGCACGTGCAACACTTAAAGAACGCATAATGAGCCCTACCATGTAGACCTCACATCCGATTGATGTACCTTCTACACTTACATGTCACAAATAATAATTAGATTGTCTTCCTATGATTTCAGGTCAATCCGATGTCGTCCGCTATGACTTTGACCGTTAGACGCCAGTTTTGGCCGTTTATGACACCAGAACGGCATTCCTGGTTACCGCGGGCACACGGCACGTCTAATTGACATTCCGTCTTCTTGACCACATCCAAATTCACTCACCCTTTCATGTCGTCTGATTTCAGGCCATTCGGACGTCGTTTGGCCCATTTGGACCCCCCCACGCGCATTTATGAAGCGCGCACAACACTTAAAGAACGCATAATGAGCCCTACCACGCAGACCGTACATCCGATTGATGTGCCTTCTGCACGTAAACATCAAAAATAATAATTAGATTGTTTTCCTATGATTTTAGGTCAATCTGATGTCGTCCGCTATGACTTTGACCATTAGACGCCCGTTTTGGCCATTTATGACACCAGAACGGCGTTCACGGTCACCGCGGGCACACGGCACGTCTCATTGACGTGTTGTCTGATCAACCACATCACAATTCACTCACCCTTTGATGTCGTCTGATTTCAGGCCATTCGGACCTCGTTCGGCCCGTTTGGACCCCCCCACGTGCGTTTATCAAGCGCGCGCAACACTTAAAGAACGCATAATGAGCTCTACCGCGCAGACCGCATGTCTGATTGACGTTTTGTCTGCGCGTACATGTCACAAATAATAATTAGATTGTTTTCTTTTGATTTCAGGTCAATCTGATGTCGTCTGCTATGACTTTGACCGTTAGAAGCCCGTTTTGGCCGTTTATGATACAAGAACGGTGTTCCCGGTCATCGCGGGCACACGACACGTCCGATTGACGTGTCCTCTACTCTAACACATCACAATTAACTCACCCTTTGATTTCGTCTGATTTCAGGCCATTCGGACCTCGTTCGCCCCATTTGGACCCCCCACGCACATTTATCAAGCGCGCACAACACATAAAGAACGCATAATGAGCCCTACTGCACAAACCATACGTCCGATTGACGTGTCGTCTATGCGTACACGTCAGGAATAATAATTAGATTGTTTTCATGTGATTTCAGGTCAATCCAATATCGTCCTCTATGACTTTGACTGTTAGACGCCCGTTTTGGCCGTTTGTGACACCAGAACATGGTTCCTGGTCACCGCGCGCACACGCCACATCCGATTGATGTGATGTCTACTCGACCACATCACAATTTACTCACCCTTTTATGTCGTCTGATTTCAGGCCATTCGGACCTCGTTCGGCCCATTTGGACCCCCCCACACGCGTTTATGAAGCGCCCACAACACTTAAAGAACGCATAATGAGCCCTACAGTGCAGACCGCACGTCCAATTGATGTTTCTTCTGCGCTTACACGTCACGAGAAATAATTAGATTGTTTTACTGTGATTTCAGGTCAATATGATGTCTTCCTCTATGACTCTGACTGTTAGAATCCTGTTTTGGCCGTTTGTGACACCAGAACGGCGTTCCCGGTCACCGCGGGCACACGGCACGTCCGATTGACGTGACTTCTTCTCGACCACATCACAATTCACCCACCCTTTGATGTCATTTGATTTCAGGTCATTTGGACCTCGTTCGGCCCATTTGGACCCCCCCCCCCCCCACGTGCATTTATGAAGCGTGCACAACAATTAAAGAACGCATAATGAGCCCTGCTGCGCAGACCGCAGGTCCGATTGAGGTGATGTCTACGCGTACACATCATGAATAATAATTATATTGTTTTCCTGTGATTTCAGGTAAATACGATGTCGTCCTCTATGACTTTGACTGTTAGATGCCTGTTTTCGCCGTTTTTGACACAAGAACAGCGTTCCCAGTCACCGCGGGCACACGACACGTCCGATTGACGTGTCGTCTACTCGACCACATCGCAATTCACTCACCCTTTGATGTCATCTGATTTCAGGCCATTCGGACCTCGTTCGGCCCATTTGGACCACCCCCCCCCCCCCCACACGCGTTTATGAAGCGCGCACAACACTTAAAGAACACATAAAACACCAAAAAACGGGGAGGGCTATCCGGAGTGTGGGGAAGGCTGTCCGGGGTGCAGGAGGGCTATCTGTGGTGCGGGGAGGGCTGTCCGGGGTGAGGGGGGCATGTCCGAGGTGCGGGGAGGGTTGTCCGGAGTGCGGGGAAGGACTGTACGGAGTGCGGGGAAGGCTGTCCGGAGTGCGGGGATGGCTTTCCGGGGTGTGGGAGGGCTGTCCGGGGTGCGGGGGGGGGGGGGGGGGTGTTCGGGGTGCGATATGGACTATGCGCTGTGTGGCGGCCCTGTTCGGGGTGCGGGAGGTGTTGTCCGGGGTGTGGGGAGGGCTGTCCGGAGTGCGGGGAAGGCTGTCCGGGGTGCGGGAGGGCTGTCCGGGGTGCATGGAGGGCTATCCAGAGTGCGGGGAAGGCTGTCCGGGGTGAGGGAGGGCTATCCGGGGTGCGGGGAGGGCTGTTTGGAGTGTGGGGAGGGCTGTCTGAGGTGGGGGGTGCTGTCTAGGGTGGGGGGGCTTGTCCGGGGTGCGGGAGGGCTGTCTGGAGTGCGGGGAGGGCTGTCCGGGGTAGGTCGGGGACTACAAATAGTGAACTCAGCTCATTCATCAAAAACAAGTTTAATTATTTATATTAGGAATCACGTATTTTTTTCAAAAATATTATAGAATATGCAATTCTAAACATTGAAAATTAAATGAACAAAAATTATCCAAATCAATAATCAGTTTCATGGTTACTTCTCAATTCGTGCACACAAACATTGCATGAGGCCAAAACACACATGATAACCCCAAATCACAAAAAAACTCACTAGAAAACCAACATAAATATCAATACCAACCCTACCATTAAAAGAAAAAAACACACCTCGTGAATATGATGTGTCATGCGTGTTCATCACTGACCTCCATCCGGTGGGCCAGGGGCCTACAACAAATAAACATTATGAATATTTTCATAACAAAAATAATTTAAATTAAATAAATAAATACAGTATAAACCTGTGTCGTGTGATCCCCTGCACCGTCACCTGGACGCCCATATTCCCGCAGTGCTCTAACCTCAGCAGCCAATTGCGCATTTGCCTCCTTGGAAGCCTGCAGTCGTGCCTCGAAATCTGACAGCTGTTGTGTCATCTGAGCAACAGCAGGACCAAAAACCGCAGCGTGTGACACTACAGAATGAGGAATCCATGTTCCATAGGTCAAACTATATCCATGTTCGTCCCGACCAATGATGCGATGAAAGATCTCATCCTTTCGCATGGGAAGCTGTCGCTCGTCCTCTGGCAGATGTTCTAATTCAACATCAAATTGAGCCTGTGAAATATTTAAATATATATACATATATTAATATAAATATTTTATGTAAGTATTTTTAATGAGTACAAGCACTTACTATCAATGTTGCAGCCTCTGGATCATTGCGATCACGAGTCCTCATCCACACCGACATTTTATCAGTTGGTGCACCTTTCTCTCGCAACTATATATGAATAGAATATAAGCACAAAACCGTATTTATTAAAAAAATTAAAAAATGAAAAATAAATACCTCATGTCGGATCTGAGACACGTGATGAGTCCCGATCTTGTAAGGTGGTCCCTCCAACGCTCAATTCTCAGAATGGCATGTAGACACCTCCTACATTCAATTCATTAAAATATCAAACAAATCACACATTCATGAAAATATATATACCAAAATAAATATACAAACCTCAACACCCTCAGTAGACCAATATGCAACTAAATCACGCCACTGAGCCGGGACGACACCTCTCGGGACTTTTTCTAGAATGTCTGGGGCACCCACATTTGGTACCCAGTGGTCCCTCTTGACTTTGTCTTTATAGTCTTTCCACATCTTACGGCATTTTCTCATACACACTGGCTGAAACTCATCGGGACATACATTAAAATTTTGTTATTAAAGAACAAAATCACATATGTTATTGTTGTTTATACATAGGGAATAAAGTAAAATGGTCTTCTTATCTGAACCTCCCTCCAAAGATGTTCTAATGTGTCCTGAGGGATAGAAGCCCAGTCATGCATGGTCAATGGAAATCGATGTGGATCACGTATAATATGACCCCACTGACGAATAAATGCACTGAAATTCCATCCCACAAGATGAAATACCTCATCAAATGAAACATCAAAAGTCGTGTCAGAATTCCATGATAATATGCCACGACCAGGGCCTCTCCTACAAGAGGAAGAAGATGTCGGGTTTGATCCTGTTGAAAACAATTTTATATACAAATTGACAGGTGTTATAAATATATATATATATATGTATGTGTGTTTATTAATTACATAAAAAATAGAGACAATAACATTCCAACATACCTCGACCCTGAGACATAGATGCCTCAGATGGATGATGTGGATCTTCTGCCTCTTCCCATGACATGCCTGCAGTCATGGAAAACATTAGTAAGGGGACTATCCAAAGTGTCCAAATGATAAATTGGATTGTTTTTAAAAAAAATAAAACTTGTACAGTTGTTAATCAAACAAAAATGGATTGAATAATTAGTTGGGAATGAATTTTAAAAAATCAGCAAGTTCAAAAAACAGATATACAAATTATGTACAAAACCAATCAATGCATAGCCAAATTTCAAATTGAATTAATAAAAATTCAAGCAGCACATGAACCAAATGAAGAATACCTCAATGGGAAGATACACCGATAATAACATCAATATAACATGAGTTAAATCACCCTAAATATTTATAACTGAATAAACTTAAAAAATTGAGGATTAAACTTACAAGGATTTATAAGATGTTTACATAATTTATGATATCTTAGGCTGAATAGTGGGAAAGCAATTATACCTTTCATTAAGCATGAAAATCGACCATTTCTCCTTCAACAGCTGCTCTGACCCAATAAATATATTCTTCATGTTGATCTACGGTATGTTGATCAAGTTGTTGGGAAACAAAAGGAACAGTCTCGGGTTCATCTTGTTCAAATACAAACACTCCTCGCCAAGACATTTTGACAACAACTTGACAACTTGGATTCAAAGGCAAAGTAACGAAGAATACGTGTTCGTCTTGTGATGTCAAAATTAAAGGTTCATTATCAGCTCGCTCATTTCTGTATAACATATAGTTAAAATTCACCAATGAAAACTGATATTTATCGACTTTACATCCACACACTGGATCAACCCAATTACACTTTAACAATATGTACTTCAACCCGTGTGTGTATACAACATAAATGATGTCTATAAATTGACCATAGTAATAACCAGAATCGAAAAATGGAAAACCGATGCCACTTTTTTTGTTGCTCGTTTGTCGTCAACATCTTTAATGCGAAATCGAAAACCATTAGCATCTTTAGATTTATAACGACGAGCCGTTATAGATGGACCCTCCGCCAGTTGGATAAATTCTTCAGTTAGAGTGTGGTCCCCTAACTCCCTCATCTTATGAACCTACATAATTCATAGAATTCAATAATGATATATGAAGAAAGAAATTAGTATAATACTTCACTCATAATTAAAATCAATTTATACGTACATAATCATTGAACCAATCATGAAATGACGCATAATGAGACTGTTGAATTTGAAACTCGGTCGCACGATACATCTCTTCTATTATATCATTAATGTGTTTTCTGCAAATGATAATGCAATGATTAAATGATCAACTTATGAAAACAAAACATGTAAAAGTTAAACAATAAAAGTGATAAGATACTTACTGCATTAATGGTGCAACTGATGGAGTATTGAACAAGATATATCGATGCGATTTTTTCCACTCGATGTTGTCCATATCATATGTGGTTCCTTCTCCAACTGGACCATCCTGAATCTGAGATGGCTTATCTAATTTTGTTTCAACATCTGTAAGATATTCTGCAAAAAAATTAGTACACTCATCCATCAAATAACCATTGGTTATTGATGCCTCCGGACGAGCTCTGTTGCATACAAATCATTTCAATGTACTAAAATACCGCTCAATAGGATACATCCACTTGAATTGCACTGGACCGGTAGCCATTACTTCATTAGTTAGGTGCACTGTCAAGTGGACCATAACATCGAAAAATGAGGGGGGAAATAGTTTCTCAAAGTGACAAAGCCTGAGTACAATTCTGTCCTGTAAACTTTTTCAATTACTCATTCCTTGATTTCTTAAACAAAGCTGTCTAAAAAAATTACTCATCTCAATCAACGGCTGAACAACATTTGGGGATAAACAATCACAAATGGCGATTGGAATCAACTGCGGAAGTAGTATGCAATTGTCATGACTTTTCAACCCTTTCAATGTCTTTCTCGTCAGTTTCACACACTTTGAAATATTAGAAGAGTAACCATCAGGCACCTTGAGCATCTTAAAAATGGAAAGAAATGTCTCTTTCTCCTTTGTAGTCATCATATACTGTGCAGTAGGCACATATGCCTTTTTTCCCTCAGCTAACTGTAAATGCAACTATTTCTTTAAACACATTTCTTCTAAATCACGGCGTGCATTAACATGGTCCTTTGATTTCCCACTGACACCTAAAATGGTCCACAATATGTTATCACAATCATTTTTTTCAATGTGCATGACATCCAAATTATGACTCAACATGTTAGTTTTCCAATACGGAAGACTATAAAAAATACTTTTCTTTTTCCAATTTTGACTGTGCTACCTACCCGCAGCTCAAATATTACGTACCGGAGGATCCACCAAATCTAGAATTTCATATACCTTGCAGATGTTTTCTTCCTCAATCTGTGATAACATTTCAACTCCTGCCATTATCTTTGGTGCTGGGCTGAACTCTCTAGAACCATCAAATGCCACTCTTTCCTTTCTGAACCTGTACTGAGGGGGGAGAAATCGTCTGTGACCCATGTATGACCATTTTTTGGAATTCTTAAGACATACAAATTTTTTACTTTTGTTTAAACAAGGGTAAGAAAATTCCCTTTTCGTACTCCAGCATGATAAATTTGCATAAGCTGGGAAATCATTGATTGTCCACAATAAAGCAGCCTGCAGTTTGAACATTTCATTCGTTTCACAGTCATAAATCTTCACACCATCACCCCAAAATTCATTCAACTCATCAATCAATGGCTGAAGGTAAACATCAATCTTATCCCCCAGACTTTTAGGTCCATCAATAAGAGTGGAAAGTAATATAAATTGTTGCTTCATACAAATCCACAGAGGAAGATTATACAGAACCAACACCACGGGCCATGTGCTATGAGTTGCACCTACCATAGACTTGAATGGATTGAAACCATCTGCTTCCAATCCTAATCGGACATTACTGACATCTTTGGAAAAGTCGGGATGCCTTTTATCAAAATCCTTCCATGCATGAGAGTCTGCTGGGTGGGTTAACATATCACTTTCATGAACTCTTTCTGCATGCCATCTCATTAAATTAGAAACTTTAGATGACATAAAAAATCTTTTCAACCTTGGTTTAAGGGGAATGTAATGTATTTTCTTTATGGAAATCGGTTTCCCCTCTATCACAATCTGACTTTTATGAGTCTGATTTCCCCTGTTCCTTTTCCACCTGGAAGCACCAAAAACCGTACAAATATCCAAATGGGCAGTTTCCTTTCTAAACAACATACAATTGTTTGCACATGCATCTATGGTCTCATATGTAAATCCTAAGTTCTATGACAGCTTACGAGCATGGTAATACGACTTGGGAATATTAGCGTCGACAAGAAGAACCTTTTCCAATAACACCAACAACAGGTCGAATGATGTGTCGGACCAATTATTCAAAGTCTTCAATTGAAACAACTCCACGATAAATGAAAATTTATTGGAAGAAGTACATCCATGATATAATTCTGTTTTTACATCATCAATTGCTTCATAAAACCTCCTCGAATCACGATATGCACCAGAGCGAAGATTTATCTCACCGGTCTCAAGATTCTAGATGTCAATGCCTTCAGGATCCAACCCACGTACCATTTTAGTAAGCATTTCAAGCATTGGATCATTCATCCTTGCATCAACATCCATCTGAACTGTATCTGTATTTTCACAACAAACATATTCTTCTCCATGATGAGTCCAACTCTAATAATTTCTCAAAAATCCATTAAAGAATAGGTGCTCCCTCATAGTATATCAAGTGAATTGATATCTGTTAGCACATTTTCTACATGGACAACTAATATAGTCACTTTCAAATCCTCTGGTGATGTCAATAAACTGCTTAATTCCATTTAAATACTCTCTACATGTTCGATTTGGAAGATCAATCCAACTCTTATCCATAATAAGATCCCTATAACAAACATTTACACAAGACTTATTACATTTTAATTTTTCATATCAAATATATTTAAAATAAATAATAATTAATTTTTTGTGAACCATTTATAAAATAATAATGTAAGTGAAAGCCAATGTCATACCTGATTGTGCTACAAACATGGAAGGGAGGGGAGCCAAAGGCGGTGCTGCGAGGGAGAGGAGAGGCAGCGGTGGGGAGCTGGAGCCGGAACTGGTGCGGTAAGGGAGCGAACCGTGAAGGAGGGTACGGGTGGTGGTGGTGTGGCGAGGGAGGGGACGAAGACGAAGGGGACGGGGGTTGGAGGGGTGCGAGGGGGGTGTTTGGGGTGCTGGGGGGGAGGGACGAGGGGGTGAAGGGCTGAGGGCGGAGGTCGGAGGCCGGAGGGGCTGGAGGCCGAAGGCCAGAGTGCGGCCGGAGGGCTTCCGGATGGCTGCCGGGCTGCCGGAGGCGGGTGGTGGGAGGCCGGAGGGCAGAGGGAGGCCGAAGGGTGACCACAAGGTGGAGGACGGCCGGAAACGGAGGGCAGAGGGCAGCCGAAGGGCTGCCGGAGGGCTGCCCAAGGGATGCCGGGCTGTCGGAGGCGGGTGGCGGGAGGCCCAAGGGTAGAGGGAGGCCTTAGGGCAGCCGCAAGGCAGAGGTCGGCTGGAGCTGGAGGGAGGAGGGCGGTCGGAGGAAGGCGGGGAAGCCAGAGGGTGGCTGAAGGGTGGAGGGCGGTCGGCCAGAGGGCGGGGTGGCGGAGGGCGGGGCGGCGGAGGGCGGGGCAATGGGGAGGGCGCGACGACGGGGAGGGTGCGGGCGATGGGGAGCGGGGCGATGGGGAGGGCGCGGCGATGAGGAGGGCGTAGTAGACGGGGAATGGGGCGACGGGGAGGGAACGACGATGGGGAGGGTGCGGGCGACGGGGAGGGCGGAAGGGGGCGGGCGCTTCGTGAGGAGGTAGGGGGAGGGGGTGCTAAATCCCCCCTTTTTAGGGAATTGTAGTGACCTCCATTGGCGGTCACTATTGGTTAACTATAGCGACCGCCAATGGCGGTCGCTATAGGTTAAGGGGCTCAAAATCCCATTTTTCTAGTAGTGTGTCTACAAGACATCACTACGAGTCCATTTAATCATAGCTCTTTCGCAAGAAAATTTCATTCTCAGGTGCTTCTCGGCCTGGTTGTGAACTACTCTTCAGTAATTTCATATACATCGTTTATGTGGGATATGGTTTCCTCAAGGTCATCATGAGATTCATGGGAAAGATCTTTCTAGAATTCATTACTCTCATAACCATGATTTGGTCACATGATCCCCAATATATAGGGGGTTATGTGTTTCACATGATTCCCTATTGGGGCTATGTGACCCTCAAATTCTATAGTGGTCAAGAAATCCATGGACCCTTTATATGGTCCATGAATCCCTTTATGGATCATGCAATGTGCATTGTGTTACTAGAAAATTTCTGCTTCCATTTTAAATAGGATTTTATGTTTTCATTCCCAAAAATTTTCTAATATAAATCTCTTCAGTTAGATTCCGGTTCTCATCAAGGTTCCTTAGTTGTGGTCATCTAAAGAGCCACAATTTTCCAGAATATCAATTTTGATCCCCAATATCTTGCACGTACAAGTAATGAGACCCTGAAGTGTCTCCTTCCATAAAGAATTTAGGATTATCCATTATCTAATCGAATTCCTCTATATGGGATTGTTATTCTAGATGATGTTGTCATGTATCCCCCATATTTTAATCTTCCATGTTACTGGGTATCTAGTTATCCAAAATGTGTTATGTTAACCATTACTACAGAGGGTTATCTGGTTACAACTCAATCCTAGAGGTTGGAATTTCTATTGCACAACCCACCTTGGTTTCTGGATGGTCATGACTTCATCCAACAACCTATTTCCCAATGATATTCGAGTTCATTCACCTATTACCTAGATACTCCCACTGGAATATGTTACTTGAAATGGGTTCATTATCCTTGAGGAAATTTTTTTAATGAATGTGCATGACCATATTGGGTGATGTAGTTCTATTTGGAGTTTGATGATGATCTATACACATTTTACCATTATGAAGTCATGTTGCTCACTCATGTCACCATTTACCATCATCCCAACCTTCCCTATGAGATGATTTGTTGTTGTTGTTGTCCAATGACCAATACATTTCATCTTCTCCATGGTGAGGTCAGCATCATTTTATGTGTTATTTATCCACTGGGTTGGATTCATCCCCTCGGAGAGATGTATGGTGAGTTGATAACTGCTTTGGATGTCCAGGAATATCCTTTTCAAATTCATGTTTTACTGAGGCAAATGACTGTTAATGTGATGAAAAAATGGATAGATAGATGATGGTGTGTTATATTATTTTTTTCATAGACAAGATCCATATTTTCTTCTGTAGTACTGGGGAAAGACTGACTATTATTCTCCACCATCGATGACCTTTCCAATAATTTTTTTAATGAGTTGTCTTGTATTCGTCCATTCTGGAAGCTAGGGACTACACCTCTTGGGGTAGTTAGGAGAACCCATGTGTTACTTCATACATAAATTTGGTAGGTTTTATAGCCATGTTCTAGAATGGGTGACTTTTCTAGGATAAGGGAACATGTTTGAGAAACTGTGTAAGCACACTAGTTATGGAAACACTATATATAGAAGGATGGCTCTATAACATGGCAATACTAGTCCTCATATGCCTCTAGAAAATATTGGGACAGATCCAGTAGGGATCCATTATTTATATGATCACTAGTCCTCTCCAATTCTTGTTTGGATAGATAGGGAAGAAAATCCATTATTATGAGTACTATAGTAATTCAATTATCCCAATCACACAATCCCATCCTTTATTGTTGAATATATCTATGGTAGGTTCTATTTTAGTAACCTATTCTAAGGATAGAGATTCCCTATGCCAATCTAATATTTTTGACTTAAATACCATCTATCCACTGAGTGGGTTGATTATATATGATGGTAGTGATCCCCTTGATGAATGATCCAATATGGTCTCCCTTTGGAATGGGGTCCTCACAGCAAGGGTGGAAAAGCTAATCATCTATGATCCATTCACACATTACTGATTCTCTCAATAGTTTTGTTGTATTTAGAGAGATTCTCCAACTCCCTTGGAAAGTCTCAAAGGGGAAAGACATCATTCAATTATCCACCAATTTTGGGGGATTTTTTCATGTGAATATATTAGGTTTGAGATTCTTATTCCAACAACAAATATTTATTCTTCCAATATCAAGGATTATTCCAAGTCTTGGGTGATAGATTATCTTAATGGTGTGTTAGTACAACAAATATGTCTCATCTAAAAGCCTCTTACATCACCAACCCCATTATTTTTGGCTTTGATGGAATTAATTGATGATTAAGGAAAGGCGTCAAAGAAGAGAACTCATTCTGACAATAGACATTTGGATTTTGGGTTGGATTTTATTGAGGATATTATACTTATACCATAGGATACAGGTGAAATTCATGTTAAGATAGAGGCATATGTGACTTCCTCTCTAATTTCAGTATTGATTTGACATGTGTTTTATCCTTCTATTTCACCTACCTTGTTGACTACTAAGGCTCAATCATTTCACAAGATGATTTGGGAACACATTCTTATCTAGATTACTAGGACCCCATGTAATTAATCAATAACGATGGGGATAAACTTCACCGTTTATTTCATGAATTTGGTAAAGGACCACAGAACACCCTTAGATGGGAGGGTGAATCTAGGTGTCAATATTTTTTAAATAGAAGGATCATGTTCCCACATTGGTAGGACCCTGTTAAAACTGTCTGATGAGAATGTGATGAAAACAAACAATCCCATGAATAGAAAAGACACAAAAATTTTACTTTATTCACCCCAAAGGGATACGTCAATGGAGAATACACCGACAAGTATTAAGTTGTACTAAAGTCCACTATTCATCACTATTTGTGGAGTACAAAAAGTTCTCATAGTTACTTAGTGCTAGGAACAATGCATTTAAATGATTTTAGGGATAACACACTACGTCCCTTAAATCACACTTGTTGAGTCCCACATTCTCATTGTGTGGGGATGAAACTGAACTCAATTTATCGACATGAAGGTCTCATAAATTATTTGGAATAAAATCATGCATCATTAACTTTTGATGGATGATCTATTGAATTTCTATTTTTACCCACAGCTGAGGTTCACTTTTCTTCTTACCAATAGTTCACGAACTACTCATATGTGAACTTAATTTCAACCTCCACATACCACACTAAATTGCATACTGTGTGTACCCCATGTTTCATCTCAATAGCCTACCTTTTTGAATCTCCTATATGATCAACATTTGTGTTTTGCCTCCATAAACCACCTTATGTGGACATACCCTACTCTACATACTACCTACACCCTATGAAACATCTCTACTCTGGGGATGATCTCTGCTTCCTCTTTGCGTAGTGAAATAAATATACGGACCAAGTACTTCCTCCATATACTAGCTCTCCTACGCTGACATGTCTTACTAAAAACATGCCTTCTTCCTCCACATATTTCCTTTCATGAACTACTATAGACATCACTAAATTCTTTTTTTATTTTTAATTGAAGTATTTGTAGAGTTTTCTTCCAACAAAGTACTTCAAAATTTTACTAAATTTCTCATGGAATTTTAATCTCAGATACACACACTAATGAAGGTTTTAGCGATCCATATATAGGGAAACAAGTATGAATATTCTGACAAACCTAGATTTACCAAATCATCATTGTATCACTCCCTTCTCTACATATCATACATCTTCGTTTTACCATTTTCCATACGTGTTCCACAAACTACCATTCCCTGTACACGGTAGTAGAAATCACCACCTTGTTTCTGAAAACAACACACATCATGGTTTTTCAAATCACAACCATGATTTCTTGAATGAAACACCATCCTTGTAACCATCATTCTATCTGTGTATATTGAGCCTTCCCATGAAGTTCAATTCTCATCCACAAACATCATTCTCCTAGAAAACCATTCCTCCGACATAGTCTTCATATTTCTCCTAGTTCATGGTTTGTGGTTATCCATTATGTGTACCAAAATTTATGATCTGGGAAATGTTCTTGGAACATGGTTTGTGTCCAAAAATTCATTTATTGAAACTCTTCCTTTTCTAAACAAACAAACTCTTCATTTTGAGTCCCACAAAATTTGGAAAACAATCAGAAAATATGACACCTTTAAAACTCCTTTCTACTACAATCGTAATACCACATATTAACCCAATGTTGACTTGGTTCCAACATTTGGAGCAGACAAGTTCTATCGGTATACCATGAATTAAATTATTCATCATATCATCTTGACTCAAAGAGACATGGGAAAAAAATATAATTGACCTATATGATTTTGAGAATGAGGCTTCCTTTTCTAAAAAAGTAGGGAGGTAGTTGAGGCATGAGAACAAGGTTGTTAGAAATTGTATAAAAAGAAATCATAGATGGATTCTTGGATGACACGAGTATCGAGATATAATGATAAGATTTCACATTTAACTTACATTATTTTGCCATCATCAACTTCATTTACCTCTTATCATAGGATTATTGAGGACTTCATTTCTTTGTATGATGCTATATGTCTTAAGGTAGAAGCGGATGAAGCCGAAGGGAATCGCTCCAATGTTTAATTCACACCTCTCTCTAGACTCTTTCTTATATTTATAGTAGTTTCAACTATATTTTTTCATTACTCAACCATTAAATTTCACTCCATTTCATTTTACATTTTTTTGGTTTTTATGGGAATTTATTTATACATTGATATTTGGAGATTACTCCCTCCGTTTCATCCTATGAGTGGTTAAATTTTATAAAACATTAATAATACAATCCGTTTTTATTTCCTCGTGATGTGTTTCATATATTTCTACACCATCATTTTGGAAATCATCCTCACCACCTATCCATTTATTTATATTTATTGAAAATTAATTCTTGGAATTGAATGTCTAAATTCTAATAGATTTCATTTTGGTGATTCTGGTGAATTCCAATTCATATGAGATTATGTATTGTTATTATTTTCTAGCTATTTGGAAAATATGGAGGGATCACTCGGGTAGAAGATATTTCATGGTGGGATAATTCCTGATCTCCTATCAAAGTAGAGAGGTTGGTGATAATATATTGATGTTCTCTGTTATATGGAGGGCCTTTCAATAGTTTGCATATTGAACCACTATTGTGCTTTATTTTTTGTCCTTTAAGCTTAGATCTAATAATACATTAGTTTAGGGTCTCATAACTAGTATGTTCTATTGCATTAGATTAGGGAGTTGTAGCTCAGAACTCATATTACATTAGTATAGATTCATTTATCCTTGACCTCATATTATATTAGTTTATGGACTTTTAGCTTAGACCTTATATTGATTTAGCTAATGTACTTTTATCTTTTACCTCATACTGTATTAGTTTTTTGTTATTTAAGATCATTCACTCTATTTTATTATTTTAGGGTATTTTAGCTCAGATAATCTATTTCATTAGCTTTGTATATTTTTTCTCAGACCTTTTATTTCTTCATTTCAGGTAATTTTAGCTTGGAACTCATAGTGCATTATTTTATCGTCATTTTGCTTGATCCTTCTATTATGTTGGTTTAGGGTGTTTTATCATGGACCTTATATTTCTTTAGTTTAGGGTCTTTTATCTCAGACCTACTATTGATTTAGTTAATGGTATTTTAGATTAGACCTCCTATTGATTTTATTTAGGGTCTTTTAGCTCAGACGTCGTTCAACTTTAGTTTAGGGTCTTTTAGCTCATACCTTCTATTGATTTGGTTTAGGGTCTTTTAGCTCGGACCTTCTATTTAATTAGTTTAGGATCTTTTATCACGGATCTTCTATTGTTTTAGTTTATTTTCTTTTATCTCGAACCTCTTTTTAATCATGGGAGACGGTTAAGACATAACATGAATGACATAAATATCTCTGGGGTGTTGTGTTCTTCCGTGGTGATGTGAAGGATTACAAGCATCAAAATTCAATTTTCTGTAGAGAAATACATTTCGTTGACTTCTATAGGAACAAATGAAGAAGTCGTATCCATGTATTCATAGTTCGGAAAAGGGTCCTTGAAGTTGGCTGTATTTTCAATGGGATATGGAAGATTATGGTGACTTATGACGCATATAACAAGATTTATGGTATATTCATATGAGTTTCTCTTGAATTATATTTGAAGCACCATGTACTCTGGTTGACAGATTTTAGTCTCTCAAGGTCATTTTTTGAAGAATGTAATATGGGAGATGGTTTGCACAATTTACTATCATGTAGTGGGGATTTTTTTCCGTGAAGTATAACATCAAGTGGTAAGGATATTTTCCTTGAATTTTATTATTATGTGGTAATGAAATTTTATTAAAATCCTATTGTAATGTGGTAAGGATGTACATCCGTGAATTTTAACATCATGAGGTAAGGATATACTACCATGCAGTTTAACATCATGTAGTAATGATTTACATCGAGGAAAGTTAACATCATGGGGTAAGGACTCACTTCAATGAAGTTTAATTGCTTGCATTAAGTATGTAGGAACCGATGTGAATGTGTCAGGATGTTTGGGTTGGGATTAAATATGGAGACTTGGGTGTCACTATGTATCTTAGGAGGATAAGAATCAACCCACATGTACTTAGGGAAAGACGTACAGTTTAACATCTTGCAGAGAGGATTGACCAGACATGAAAAGTGGAAGTGTAGTGGCTATGCACGAAGATGGGGACTTGTGAGTCACTATGTATCTTATGAGGATGATAATGAATCAACACATTGTTATTTAATATGGAATACTCTAGTTATGTCAGACCTGTATGTGTAGGTGATAATTATTTTCATCGACTATTATAGTTGGACCTAGAATTGGTGATCCAAGCATCACAACATATCTCATGAGAATGATAATCAAACCACACAATGTTCTAGAAATTCTTTTTAGTTTAACATCATGCAGTATAGATAGAGGCAAGCCATTGTGAATTTATGGGAACATTATGGTTGGTCTCATGTGTCGATGTCTGGACATCACTACATATCTCATAATAATGAGAATAAAAAACACATAGTTTTGGAAACTACATGTAGTTTAACATCACATAGTGATGATGGAGGGAGACCAATGTTTGCAGATGGAGATGTTTTGGTTGGGCCCAATGGTGGATGTTTGGGAATCATTATGTATCTCATGAAAATTTGAATCAAAAGATTTATAGTATTAAAAATTACATGTAGTTTAATGTTATTCGGTGAGGATGAGAACATGTGAATGTTTATATGTCTCACATTTCCCATTAGGGTAAGCCTTTTTCATAATTCCTAAGCCTGCAAAAACCATGCTCGATGTGATAAATATGGAATGCCAAGTTCCTTATATAGGGTAGGGGTACTGTGCATCAAATGGTGTATGGACTAAGATACAATATCAATGCATCCCTACGTATCTAAATGAAAATGGGAATCAATCCATACAGTTTGTTTATAGGAACTATGTATTTTAATGTCATTAATAAAGGACATTGGTTAGATGACGTGAATGGGGATGAACATCATGAATCCATGCAGTTTTAGGTCCCGTAATGACAACATTGGGCCACTCATCATAAAGGGAGAAGATCGCTTGATATCCTAACATGAAAAGAAAATAATCTTGCAAATAGACCTAAAAATATAGTTTTGTGTGTCACTGCATATCTTGTGATGGAAGGAATCAAGCCACAATTAATTCATATGAAACTGTGCAGTTTAACTTCTTATGGAAAGGATGGAATCCATATATTTTAACATCATGTGGTCTTGATAAACATATATAGTTTAACATCCAAAACGTTTTATGAATTAAGGGACTTACACTGATGTGAATGCCCTCATGGTAAAAAATATGCAATGTATTTCGTGAGAATTCTTGCATTGGTGGGTGGTGTGACACGCTCCCCATCCATTGTGCCAATGATAAGGATTAATTAGGATTGATATAATGTATAATGTAAGGTCCTTCCCACATGGGATCAAATTTCATAGGATTTGTTCTCTATATCATTGTTGTTCAAAGAGACAACCCTAGTATTTATTGAATGAATTAATAAAGGAAAATTTTTTTATTGAAGGCTCGTGAAATATTATCCTGGTGAATTTCCAAATTGTGCAATGTGTGTAGCCTCTTCTCATCTATTCTTACCAAATCATCCATCCTCCTTGGAGACTATTCATCATCTGATAGTTTTCTGCATATGGATATTCGGAGTGAGGGAATCTGGACCTCTATGGGTAACACTCCCTCAATCTCATATACGAGTGATTATGGTGTTTCTTGTGTCGTGGTATCTGTAGTGGTATGATTGCCCAGAAAGCATGATTGATTTTGTCCAGCCAAGAATTCGTATCCTTGTTCACCATAATCTGGAATATATTCTCAATAGTCTTATTTAGGGTATCCATTTATACATTTTCAACATCATGGTATAGAGATGAGTGATTGGACACGATGTTGTACTCCTGGTAAATCTTATTCAACTTCATGGAGTAGAAGATGGTGTAATTTTCCATAAATATTGTGTGAGGTCCTCTAAACCAATTGATTATATGGGGCTTCATGAATTTAAAAAAATATTTTCCCCAGCTACTATGAGGGGTATTTCATCAGTCCATTTTGAAAATAATTCTATTGGAGTAAATATGTACTTGAACTTCTAAATGGTGGATGTGGGTATATTGAATTACTACATCCATCCTCCAAACAAAAAATATACAGGAATATCTAGATATATGTAGCAATTTCAGGGGCTTATGGTTAATTCTTCCATGAATTTGGGATTAAAGACATTTCATTGTTAATTCCATGTGGTCATGTATCATGGTTTTCCAGTAGTATCTCAACATTCTGATTTGGTGGGAGATCCAGGGTCTGAATTTATGGGTGTTGCAAGAGCCTCCATGGACTTCTTCCATGATGGTGAGAACTTCTCCTACTACTTTGATCCTATTGATAATTTTGTTAAATCCATGTTTTTAGAACACCAATGTCTTATTTGGATGGTCTTATAGAGTGATATTTGCATCCCTGTGCTGAATTTGTTACCTTCTAGCACGATATATCATGAGTTTCTCATCACAAAGATAACCATTTATAGGAAAAATCCATCAAGGGTTGGTTATCAGTTCATCACACTCTTGGGAGGTGCTGACATGATTGATCTTCTCCATATCACATATGACGATTGATGAAACAATTAATTGATGTGTAATACAGAAGGATGCTTCATCCTGATCAAGGTTAGAAAAGACGGTGGCTATATTTTCTAGTGCATCAGCATGATCATTCTTTGATCAGGGGACATAATTATGGTGGGCTCAAATGGGAACTTTCCCATCAATCCGTTATCATAGCAATTGTTATGAGTCAGTTACTCCTTTTTATGGGATATTCTCTATTTATCATCATTATAATTAGTTTTAAGTCCCATTTGATATTTGGGTAGACTATGTGTAGCTTTAGGGTTAGTTCCAATCCATAAATGAGGTCTTAATACTCAACCTCATTATTGGTGAATCCTTTGGATACTGAGAAAGTGTAGGGAAAAAATAATTTATCTAGAGATAAAAACCCAATACCAAAACCAACATGATTACTCTTTAGGTTTTCAAATCATGCACCAATATAACTCTAAGATGCACCATCAAAATACATTTCACATGTCTGTGTAGTTTCATGGCCATACAATACCTCTTCATCAGGGAGATTTGGGGCTTCTAGTTTATTTTTGGGGGCATGAAGTGTTGTACGAAAATCATTTAGTTATTTTCCTTTCACAAACATATATGATATGAACTAAATTTCATTATACTATAGAATGAATGCCCATCAGGCCAAGTGCCCAGTCAACACTGGGTGGCTGATGATGTTGTTGAGATGTAAAATATGAGAGACTAGATGGACTTTGTGGTCATCAAGGTAAAGTCCCAGTTTTTTACATAATAAGGATGAGTGTAAGGATGTTTGTTTTGATATAATATTATTTGGTCTTAGAACCTACTATTGTCCAAATAAGGTAATAGAGACTATTATCACATTACATGTCATTTTAATGTGTGATGAGGGTTCCCAATGATCATTCCATAGCATCCCCACATAATATGAGTGACCTACCTTCCACCAGAGGAATGAATATTGTTGCGTGTAACAAGTACTACATGAGGATTTTGTGGGATTTTTAACACTCACTATCCCATTGGTTGATAACTCCTTTCATCATTATCCTTGTGAAGGGGATGGATTTTCTAGCTAGGTTGGCTATGAATCACCAGATGTAGGTGAGGTTCCCTTGGTGTCCCCATAGTTCATTGTGTTCTCAGGGGGTTATACTGCTCCAATATCACTCATATTCTCTAGTTACACCTCAATGTTTTTGTGTCGTACCACATATACAAATAGCATCCCCAATGATACCCAAAAAGGGACAATCATTGGATTAATATTTATATTGTTATCTCACTAGTTTATGATGATTTTTCGGAGATCTGTGAAGTGATCACATCATTTTCGGGATTTAGAAACTAGGTTGTTGACATTTCACTTGTCTCCCCAAAAGAATGGGTTAAATATGTTATTCTTGGCACCCTAATGTGTGGTTCCTATGTTATTTACTCCAATGGGAATAGCCTTGATGTCTGGCCTCATCCAACTGTGGCCCGCACTGCGACTCCCCAAGCCAGCCTATAATTGGTCAGGGTCCAGTAACTAGCATTGAGTAGGCATATCACTATTATGGGAGGCATTTCCTAAGTACATGTACACATGCACACATCTCCAATCCCACAAAATCTGAAATGTAAATAACACTAAAGAACAAAATGCATGCATACAACAAAACCAAACCAACAGAGTAAAATAGAAAGTGAATTGTTCCAAATTACAAGACAACCCAAAACTAGAGTATGCAAAATACGATGTCCAACCTATAAGAAAAAAGATGTACTGGGATAGCTACTCATATATATATATGAGATCCTCAGCATATAGAGAAATCAGAAAGCTCTGTATAGACCATGTCTGCCCTTGACTCTACCAATGGGTCACTTCTCTGTATAAGACACAACACGTGCGGGAAAATCCCTTGCAGTAGTGAATATAACAATACTTAGTAGATGGCCCTAAAAACCAAAAATCAATACCCAATGTAAAGGTAAAATCATCTCTACATAGTATATTTCTTCTGATCATAAAATAAGAAAATCACATCTAGATATCCTCAAAACTTGGACCCGTAGTCTACAAAAACCAGACACTCAAGCTTGGGATTCAGTTGAAGATTCCACGAAGCACTCGTTTAAGAGATATCACTCCACGATTATGATAGCTCTAATGATGTCTATCTGAGAAGTACTTTTTGTAGGAAATCAATGATATGGAAAAAAATGTGTAGAAAGATCATAAAATAGAATAGATACACTCGTTTTTGGAGAACACATTGCTGAATGAGAAAGATCATGATACACGTATGAGGATCCCTTCTAGGGCCTTGGCAGATACCGTTACTCATTTTAATTCCTTATACTATGTAGAGGATCGTTTTCTAGTATCATAGGTTACGTTGATACCTAACTATACCTAGGGTCAAGAATATATCGAGGATCTCGCTCCAAACCTCTCAAACAGATACCTGAATCTTTCTTGGAGTGTCCCACTGAATGGATCATACTCTTGTGGAAGGAAACGATACCTGAACTTCTGGGGAACGAGCAAGAGGATCTAAACGAAATGACAATGTATAAAGGGAACTGTGGAAAAGATAAATATGATAGCTATAAGGGGGAACACAACATATAAGAGTTGTCACAGGTCGTGTCCCATGACTCTGGGTACTTCCCGTATACAACGACAAGAGTCTAGAGAACATACCATGTAAAAATGCCTAAACACAATGTATAGAAAGGATCACACACCATTTCATGGTATCTAGGGTTCACTCTATTTATGTTGGCCATGTGCACATTCATAGCCTCAACTCGTGTATTCTAACCCGTGTAACCGGCACATGAGGTGACCCGCGTTACTAGCCTTGTCTGGACGTATGGTGGACTATATGGAATGTACATTGCACCATGTCTATGTATCATCTGCAATACACACTAAGTCCTATGTGAGGACCCAGATGCCGTGTGGTAGTGGTTACACACCAATCCTACACTTCCTGTCACGTGGAGAACCACCCATCACTAGATGGGGCCCACACATTTTGTCCTTCCGGGAGCACGCCTTGTTCTTTACAGTGTACAATTTGTATGACCTGGTCACCACAATGCTGACCCCGCACTAATTTCTCATCATAGAACACACTGTGTTCTTCAAAAATTTCTACAAACAAGATCCTCATCTGTTGTGCCTCCACCGATCTCTTGATACTCATTCCAACAATCCCTTCTCCACAAAACTCGAGATTCAATGTTTCCCCAAAATGTTATTAATGTTCCATGAGATTTTGGGAATTCGATCTGCCCCGAAACCTCATCTCCATCAACACACACAAAGAAATGTAGAAGAACAATGTTTTCTGATCTAAGTTGATTCATTTTCCACCATCACAGTCACACCCCTGATAGAGTGTTTCTATTTTCAATCTTATATTTGGGATCATTGCATTGAGAACTGGTTTACAACAATCTGTTGTTCATCACCCCTTGAAGAATATGAAGAACACATAATGAAAAAGGGATGAAATCCAATAATTAAAAGAGGAACACACCTATGTCTTCATTCGTCATGGTGTCAATTCACTCACGTTATTAGTATCACTGATTAAAAAAATGATAATCCAACAATTATCATAATCACAATCCATGAATCAAACCCCCAAAATAAAAAAAAATTAACACACTCCCAAAGGAACTCACAATCTGTGGATCAACCTGATTATTGGTTGATCAAAATTCGTCATTAAATCTGAGAATGAGTAAAGAAAAAATTGAAATAAAAACCCCTACCTTGATTCGGTTGAAGAACGATCACTGTGAAGTGTTTTATTTCAAGGTTCGTTGAATCCTAGATTCATTGATTGATCAAAGTGTCATCATTCGCCAACATGATCTCCAAAGTTGGATCCTCTCCAATGCTCCAATGGATTGTATGGATTGTTTTCGGTTATAATATAAATCATAGGTTTTTATTATTTAAAAGAAAAATAAGTTTCACATCATTATGGAAACCTTTTAAATAAGATACATTATAAATTTTTTTATTTCAATTATATGTCCAAAAACAAATTTTTGCAGCTAACCCATGCCGGTCACTTTTAGGCCTCTCATAATGAATCATTTCCATTCTGAATATAATGGCTCCATCAAATTTCTGATTCGGGCACCCATTTAAAAGTAAATACATTTTTTTGGGAAAACCACTTGGACGTGCTATTTAGAGTTTAAATTTATTTCAGTCAAAATTTCCAGGCACTCTAGGGATAAGAATCATATGCTGTCACAAAGTCTGGTTAGTAAATAATTCCACATAATATATAAAATATAATACATGGAATATCAGAGACATTGCATTTTCCCTAACTTAGTGCTTCACGTCCCTGAAAAGCCAAAAAAGTTTAATAAAATAGATGTGGGTAATGCGCAAAAATCTGAGCCTCCCACCTCCACGTGCTCTCTTAAAGATTCATGTGATTCCACTGAACACACACTAAGGGAATCATTCTCCCATAAGGACCCTCTCATGTAAACCCTTGATCTACACTGGATACTCTATGATGTTCAATCCATCATCGATGTTCATCTCACCCCAGTCGATGATGTGTGATGGGTCATGCACGTACCTCCTCAACTACGATACATAGAAGACATAATGCACCTAGTGGGACTGCGGTTGTTGTCATTGGCAATATTACACCTCGTCAACTCTAAATAGTATCTAAAAATGGCCGCCGAGCCTCAAAGACTACTTTCCCCACTGCCAAATCTCTACCACCTCATCGAGCTGAGACCCAAATGAATTTATAGTCTCCCTCCTTGAACATCAAAGATCTCTTTTGTCTATCAGCATAAGACATCCACCAACTCTATGTAGTGTTCATTTACTCCAGAATGATCTGTACCTTCTCAGTGGTGCCTCACACCAGCTCTGGACCTAAGAGTGTGGACTCTTCGGGGAGATTCTAGAATTGCGGGGACCGGAAGGATCGCCCGTATAAGGCCTCAAACTATTCCATGCCAATTTGGGTGTGGTAGCTATTATTATATGAGAACTCCACTAGTGGTAGGTGGTCCTCCCGACTATGAAAAAAGTCGAAGATGAAAGCCCGCAACATATCCTCTAGAACCTGAATGGTTCTCTCTGTTTGACCACAGTCTAAGGATGGAATGTCAAGCTCAAACATAGCTAGGTCCCAAATCCCTCCTGCAATACCTTACATAACTGGGATGGGTAACATGAATCTTGATCTGAGTCTATCATTGAAGAGATCCGATGATGTTTAATTGTCTTCTGGATGTAGATGCACCCCAATCCCTCTATGTAACTCTGTTCCCAGATAGCAAAGATGTGGGCCGACATGGTGTGTTGTACAATGATCACCCAAATGGAATCGTGTCCCTTGGACGTTTGTGGAAATAATGACATGAATTTCATCAATTTTAAATCCCAATTCCACTATGGAACTTCTAGGGGTGAGATAACCCCACTAGAAGTTGGGGCACAACCTTCACCTGTTGGCACTTAAGGCATCGAAAAATGAACTCTGGTACCTCTTTATATCTTTCCCCCAGATCTAGCGCTAGGGGTCCTGGTACATTTTCATCAAACCAAGATTTACTACCAAGGGGTGTATAAAACTCTATTAGAACCTCCTCTCACAATGCCACTGGCACAACTGTGCATCCTATGAAAAGAACTGTGTGCTACCAACCTGGCTAATATCTATCTGGAACATGTCTTATGGATAATAGAGAATTAATGTGTAGCATTAGACATCCCCTAGATGTGAATCCTTGACTCACTATATGATTGTAGGGTTTACAACCATTGACTGGAGAAAAGATGCATCATCTCCATCCATGAAGGATAACTGTAGCTAGTCCAACTACTATGTCGCCCCACTCATCACCTATGAACTCAATCTCTTGCTTAGAGAATCCACCACAATATTCCCCTTAACAAGAGTATAGATGATCTAAATGTCATAATACTGGAGGAAATCAAGCCATTTCCTATAACTTAGATTTAAATCCTTCTATAAGAAGATTTAATTTAGGTTCTTATAGTCAGAGTAGAAGAAAAATCATCCACCTGTCAAGTATTTTCACCATATCTTCAACATGAAGACTATCACTTCCAACTCGAGATCATGGGTTGAATAGTTTATATCAAACAACCTTAGCTAGAATAAACCATAATAAATCACCGTCTGTCTCTGTATCAAGAAACAACCAATCCCTGTCCTTGATTTGTTGATGAAAACGGCATACTCAACACCCTCTTCTGGCAATATCTTGATCATTGTGCTCTTCAAACTCTACCTCAACAGTTGGAATGCATGATATCACTTTTCCGTCAAATGAAAGGTTTCCCCTATCAGGTCAAGGCTGTCATCGGTACATACATTCAAGTGAAACCAGGGATAAATATATGGTAGTATCCTACCTGGCCATAGATGTTCTCCACCTCTATCACACTTTGGAGTGGTTACCATGGTAACATAGCCCCGACCATGTGTGGGTTCACTATAACACAATCTTATGAGTAACATGTCCCATATAGTGGATATAATTTATCTATAACTAGAACTTGGAGAGCTTCTTATAAAGTTGGTGCTCTCAGAGTACATCTAGAACCATCTGTATTTTTCTCACGTGCTTCTCCTCTGACAACAAGTACACATGGATGTGGTCGATGAAGACCACTAGGAATCGACCTATGTATGGCTTGAATATGTAGTTCATAAGTCCCATGAACACTTTAGTGGTGTTATTCATACTGAAACGAATCACCATGTACTTTTATTGACCATAGAAGCATCTAAAATCTATCTTTGGAATGTCCATGTCTTGTACTCGAAGCTGGTGATAACCCGACCAATGATCGACCATCAAGAACCAACGTTCCCCCCTCAACTAATCGAAAAGGTCATAGATCAGAAAAAATGGATACTTGTTCTTAACCGTTACCTGATTCAGGTGTCGGTAATCCATTTACAACCTCAAACTCTCATCATCATTCTTTGAAAACAACATTGGGGCTGCCCAAGGTGAACCAATGGGTATTGTAAAGCCCTTATATTGAAAATTATCCTACTTCACCCTCATCACGTGAAGCTTTGTAGGATCCATCTGATACACTGGTGAGGATATTAGTGTCAACTCAGGATGCAAGTCAATGCAGAAGTTGATCTCCCGGTGGGGAGGTAGCCCCAAAACATCTTCTGGAAATACATCACTGTACTCTAACACTACTAATGGAATGTTTAAGCTCACAAGATCTGTTGCTCTGAGGGTAATCACAGCCAAATCATGAGTAATCGGCAGCACCCTACTATCCATGATCCCATTCGGCGCTGTTTAGATATCCATTTCACTGACAAAGGAAAACCAAGTGTAATGAACCAAAATTACATTAATGAAAATTCCTCTTGATCTAATTAAATGTATTATTATTGTTGTATAAAATTTTAACATCTTTGGTTTTATGTTTCTGTATTATTGAAATACCATTAATAATTGTGATAGTTGCTAATATAGTTTTTGAATAGTGATCACATGATTAGTATAAATATGGGGCTTTAACAAATCCAATTTACTCAGAAAAAAGGAAGTGATGGCCTCATCCAGTAGACTTTCCCCATACGTAATCCATTTGAATGTTCTTGGAAAAGAGGTGGCATCATTGGGATTCACTCTTGACCAAGCCGAAGCCAATCTTGAACACATTAAGATTGAGCAGAACTAGCTATGGGTGAAGTGGAAGTTAATAGAGATTACCAATCGAGCGATGTTATGAGAGCCACCGTAAGTGTATGTCACCATCGCACACCATACCCTTCAGTCTTATTTGGGTGTTATATGGGGTTAGGCAACAATATTGTATCTCTATGACTATATACATTATTTTTTTATTTATAATGTTCATTCATTTTATTATTGTAACTTTGAAATTATTTTTAATGCCCAAATAGTAATTTTTTAGGTAATATTCAACATAGAAATATATTTTGATGAATTAATAGATTTTTGAATGAAATAATATTTTAATAAAATATTGTAAATGAATTAATTTTTTTAACTATAAATGATTGTACAATTTTTTATGAATACAATTGTAAATTTTATTACGTTTTGAAAGCTCATTTTTTCAAAATCCATGAATTTTTTATAAATGTCATTTTTTATTTTTAAAGTAAAAATTCTCATATTCAGATAATCATTTAGATAAAACTAATATTTTTTTTGGAATGAGGACATCAAAATTATCCAATGGTGAATTTTTCATAATTTTCAGTGACAGACAAATTTTTGCGTAAAAATTAAATACTGTTTCAATATATAATGTGTTTTATGGCATCATAATGACACTATAGTGATGTAATAAAATACAATAAAAATTATCTTCTACCAATATATTTTTTTCCATTCAAATAATCTGAATTTATATTTTTTTTGATTTTTTTACAACGCATTAGTGGACCCTCCATGACTTATAAAACATTTCCTCTTTTTAAATTGTTTTCCTTGAGAGTGTGACTCACCTCCACATAAGCATCCCTATTATTTTAAGAAGTTCTGCCATTGGCCATATAAAAGATTTTTTTCCACTCTCATTTTGAAGAAACCATGGGAAAAGCCATGAGTTGGTTTGTGGTTTTGATTAGTTTAATGTGTGGTGTCTCAAACATAAATAATATTGAATTCGCTCTACCTTCCAATAAAAACCAAACCATGATCAAACTTCCTCTTCACTAAAATCCTTTGGTGTTCCTCTAAACCCTTCCCTCCTCTCTCTATAATCCTCCCAAGGTTCCCCAAGCTCCCACGAAGCCTCTTTCAAGCCCCTCTCAGGCCTTTGGGAACATACATCCAAGTAAGGGATCACACTTTCTTTATTTATGTCCATGTTTCTTTATATTGTTATGAAATTTTATTTTCAATTATAAATGTTGGGGTATTAATTCTCACCTCCCTCATACAACCCTATTTATGTTTGGATTATGGGAGACACATTTCCCTCTCATTAATGCCTACCATGTACACCTGTTACCATGCTGAAATTCCAGGAGATATTTCACTCTTCTTATTTACATCCATGTACTTATTTGGTATTATGCAAATAAATTCCATTATGTTTGTTGCTACATGTATCTATATGACCCCATTACTATCCATTTCATGAAAATAAAATGAGAGACCCCTTTCTGTCTCATTAACCATTTTTTAAGAGTTCTTATCTCACGTTATTATGCTGCCGAAATTGCACTATGATTTTCCATGCCAATCTCACTAAGTAGTGAATAGAATTCCCATTTATCTATCATGGTTATTCACCTATATGAACATTTACTAATTGATTATAAAGATATTTTTATGTATTTCTCGTCCCTTTATAGTGGAATAAATTATGATGATTTATTCTATGTTGTATGATCCATGTGGCACACTTATGAATGAAATGAAATGTTTAAGAAGGGTGCACCCTGATATCGCTACAATACATTGGGTAAGGTATAGTAACATGATACGTCATTGCAGTGAGTGTTGAAAAATAATAATTCAAGTGAAACTATTGTTTAATCGTGCTTCATGTGCAATGAGGGTTTACTCATGCTCCATGTGCAATGAGCCTTGGCTCATTCTAATTCCATGTTACCTATTGTTGCCTCATTTCTCTATTATTATTATCATGTTTAATCATGCCATTATGATCATGTTTCTATTGTTCTCCCTTGATCTGTCTATTATCTGATATTTATTGTACTCCTCATGTTATTCCACGATTATTCACTTACTGGGATTTATAGCTCACAGTTTTTTATGCATGTCCTCAGGTAATCCAATGCAATGCTATGTAAGAGGGAATGTTTTTTTAAAGGTCAAGTCAGAAGCCAAAGCTCCTGACCCTTTATTTAATAAAGAAAGGAGAAAACATGAAGAAGGTAAAAGGGGTCACACAATCAGAAATTACCTCATTCTCAAAAACTAAAAATCATAATACGACAAGTCATTCCCATAATCAGAGTCTCCAGCAGGCTCCCATTCAGATCGAGACTTATCGTGGTTAAAGGCCTTCCAACAAGGTGTTTCGGGCTTGACTCGAGGTATCCTGGTACAAGAAAATGGGCATTTCTAAACTCTTGGTTATGACACTCCGGGGAGTATGCATTAGTAGATTAATA
This sequence comes from Viscum album, assembly GCA_963277665.1. Taxonomy (NCBI): domain Eukaryota; kingdom Viridiplantae; phylum Streptophyta; class Magnoliopsida; order Santalales; family Viscaceae; genus Viscum; species Viscum album. Next base: position 537,828,581 of record OY728130.1, on the reverse strand, counting down.
ATCTTAGTATGACCCATTATTTTGGGAATAAAAAAAATTACCCTTAGAATATATGTTATAAAGTAGGTCATGGATAATATATATTGACGCCTATAGATTCGTAAGTTATGGAAATAAAAGATATTTATAAGACATATGTTTTTGGATTACCCTTTATGTGTTACCCTAACATTCCTTTTATTCCAGAAAATGGATTTTAATAGGATGACTTGCGCTAACAAAGAATGTAAAGACCAATGTGATGATTGTTCTAATGAGATGCACAATCTGATGGAAGTGGGAATCATGAAAGTTTACATGATACACTCTTAGTTAACTAAACCATTGAATAAAAACATAGGTCAAGAAGAACGTTACACCCCCCTAATAAAGAAACAGTTACTATAGAGAGCTTCATGAGACAATTGCCTCCTACTTTTATTGGATCATATGATCCCTCAATTTCCAAATAATGGATCAACTCCATTGAAAATATATTTTCCCTCCTTTAATATTATGAAAAAGAGATGCTTCATCTGGATACTTATTGTATGAAGGGTGAATCTGATCAATGATGGACATTGATAAAAAATAAAAATCTTGAGGAAGAGATCAAGGCGTCAGAATGAAAGTATATCTAGAAGATGTTTTTTGATAAAAATTTTCCATGCACCCTCTGGATTACGATGGAAAGGGACTTGCATTCCCTCAAGAAAAATGATGATGAATTTGTCAGAGCGTACCAGGAAAACATCACAAGGATTTCACGATACACATTCATCTTTGTTGTTACACCTGAATGCATGGTTGACCACTGCTTTGGTAGCCTGAAACCTAGCCTACTAAAAGCCCTGGAAATTCTTGACTTCCACAGCTGTGAGGAAATTATCTGATGTGACCCCAAGGATAAAATGGAGATTGGAAAACCTCATGGGTATCATGGGGACAGGAAGCTTAATTTGGACATCAATTATGGGGGTCTTATGGATAAATCTAATCGTGCTAAGAAAATCCATCACCCCACATGCCAATGGTGGGGAATGAAGCATCCCGAAAATTGCCTGAAGGGGATGAGGAAATTATTTAGGTGTGGAAGAGAAGGGCACCTAGCCATTAACTTCTTATAAGAGAAACTTCCAGATGTGATAGAGGGGAATGATTCGTTTGACTCTCAACGTGTTTTTATTTTCTTTAACGGCAATGAACAAGGGAATCTTGCAAGTCAGGGCCCTAAGGAATGGTTTTTTTTTGGAGGCAACCGACAACCTCCAAGGTAGAAAGGGCGATCTTTTACCATCACTACTGCAGAAGAGTACCCCGACAATGATGTGATGATTTTTACTTCATTTATGAAATCAAAAATAGAAAATATAATTTTTTATTTAGGTTATATTCATTCTTCTAAATCCCTAATTTTTAGTAGAATAATCCCAACACTACCATAAATAATGGAAGTAAAGTCGTCGGAGAGTATAGAAAATAGGTCAATTATTTCATCCCATGAATATAACTCCTCAACTATCTTAATTGGTGGATTGAACTTCCTTGAAAACCATGTCATACTCCCTCTAGTTGAATTTGATGAAATTATTGGCATGGATTGGATTTCTATATATAGATCCAACATAAGTTTTCATGAGAGGGAAATCACTCTCCATGTGGAGAATCGACCCTCGATTCTGTACAAATACGAGGAAGATGAATCTTCTTTAGCTCTATCATCATAGGCATGGATATTACTACCCTATGGGAATGTGTATCTAGCTCAAATTATTGCGTTTAAGGAGGAAACTATCTTTTAAAACATCAATATTGTGAGAACAATTCAATGAAGTGTTTCTTGAGGAATTTCCTTGTCATCCTACAAGAAGTGATGTTGAATTCTTAATTGATCTTATACTTGGGGCATTGCAAATATACAAGACTCTATATATAATTTCTATATTGGAGCTTGATAAGATGAAGAAAAACATATAGGAGAATTGGGATATAGGGTTCATACACCCAAGTGATTTACAATGAGGTGCACCTGTCCTCTTTGTCAAGAAAAAGGATGGGTCAATGTCCCTTTGCATCGATTTTCATGAGCTTAACAAAATCACGATAAAGAGAAAATATCCCCTCCCACGAATTGATGATTTGTTCGATCAGCTGCGTGGAGCACAATAAATCTCCATGGTATATTTGTCGTGGGGATATTATCAAGTAAGGGTGAAGAAAGATGATATCCCCAATACTGCTTTTCAAACAAGATACGAGCACTATGAATTTATTGTACTGCCTTTCGGACTCACTAATGCTCCATCAATATTTATGGGCTTGATGAATATAGTATGTATATATTACCTCGAAATTTTTTTGGTAGTCTTTATAGATGATATTATAATATAATTTAAAATCAAGGAGGATCATGAGGAGAATTTAAGAACTGTACTAAAGACCTTGCAAAAAGACACGCCCTATGAAAAGTACATTAAGTGTGAGTTATGGTTGAAGGAGGTAACATTCTTTGGCTATATCAACATAAGAAATGGGATATATGTGGATCCCTCCAAGACAACTCCAATAAAGGGATTGTTAAGGACATCATCGGTAATAGATATCTATAGAATCTTGGGGTTAGCTGGATATTATCGACGATTTGAGAGAAATTTATCATGATTTTCCAACACTCTTACTTTGATAACTCGGAAGGGAGTAATGTTTTTTTGGAGTGATGAATGCGAAGAAAGCTTTAAGGAGTTGAAAAATAGGCTTATCACTACGCTTGTGCTCACATTACCCACAAGTGGATAACATTTTTTTTGTATATAGTGATGCTTCAAATAAGGTCTTGGGCTTTGTGTTGATGCAAAGAGACAAATTCATGGCCCATTATTCAAGGCAATTGAAAGTTCATGAAATGAAATATCCAACACATGATCTTGAGTTTTCTATGGTGATCTTCACTTTAAAATTTTGGTTGCATTATCTATTTGGGTAGAAGTGTGAAATATATACCGATCACAAAAGTCTCAAATATATATTCACATAGAAAGAGTTGAACATGCACCAACGAAGATGGTTAGGGCATATCAAAGATTATGACTGCTCAATCCATTACCACCATGGGAAAATGGAAAATGTGGATGAAGCACTATATTGAAAGGACCCAATGATTCAATCATTGATGAAAATTTAGATGGATAAAATATTCTTAAATTTTATGAAGGTGGACATGGGATTCTTAAATAAGGGAACATCATCAATCGTTTAACAAATTATTGCTCAATAGTCTCTTTTGGAAAGGATAAAGGATGCTCAAAAGGATGATGTGGGAATTTAGAATAAAGTATAAACTATTAGAAAAGGGAAATCCTTTGATTTCAATGTTAAGGAAGAAGAAATTGTGAGGTTTGTGAAAATAATATGTGTTTTATCAAGTATGGAGCTAATGAAAAAACTTTTGGATAATGCAGATAGTTCAAATTTCTATATTAACCCAGGAAACAAAAAGATAAATCAAGATCTCTGAGAGAATTAATGGTGGGATAATATAAAGAAAGAGATCAATGAGTTTACATCAAAGTGTCTGGTGTGTCAACAAGTGAAGGCATAGAGGCAGACGTCTAAGGGGATGATGCATCCATTTTCAATACCATCATGGAAATTTGATAACGTCATCATATACATTTTCATCGGACATCTGAAGACATCCAAAGGAAACAATTCAATATGGGTTGTTTTGGATCATCTTACAAAGTCGACACACTTATTTAAATTCATGAGGATTTATAATTTGATCAACTAGCATGGACATATATCAGGGAAGTGGTAAGGCTGTATGGAGTACCACTATCTATATTATCTGATTGAGATCCATGATTGACCTATAATTTTTGGAAGTGTCTTCAACATGCTCTTGATACAGAACTGAACTTCAGTATGGACTATCATCCTTAAACTGATGGTCAATCTGAGCGAACTATTCAGACATTGGAAGATATGTTAAGATCAGGTTCAATGGACTTTAAAGAGGAATGGGTTCAACAACTTCCTCTAGTTGAATTCTCTTATAATAACAGTTTCTACTTGACCATCTGAATGGCACCTTATGAAGCTCTATATGGGATGTGGTTGATAACATCGACATATTTGGATGAAGTCCGTGAGCGTAAGCAGTTAGGACTAGAAATGGTCGATGAAATGGTGGAGAATGTGAAAACTATTTAGCAGCATATCAAGGTAGCCCGAGTTGATAGAAGAGTTATGCAGATAACTATCAATGAGACCATGAGCATAATGTTGGAGACAAAGTATTTATATGCATATCTTAGTGGAATAATGACTTGTGGTTTTGAAACAAAGGTAAATTATGTCCTGGGTACGTCATCCCCTTCGAGATTCTTAATCGTGTCAGGTTGTGGCCTATCGACTTGAAATTCCACCTACCATGGACAAAGTACATGATGTATTTCATGTTTCCCTCTTAAGGAAGTACATGACATACCCTTCACAGGTTCTCTCTTTAGTGGTAGTATAGTTAAAGGATGATCTTTCTTATGAGATTCAACCAGTGAAGATTGTAGATCATAAAGAAAATGTTCTACGAAATAAGATAATGACCCTCATCAAGGTGTTGTGGTGAAACCACAGGATTGAAGAAGAGACGTGGGAATCAGATGAAGTGATGAATCAAAGTTACCCACACCAATTTTAATGTGGGAAAAGAAAATTTTTAGGGCGATATTTATTAAGGGGGGATGATTGTAATGACCCAAACATTTATTAATGAAAATTTATCTTGATCTAATTAAATTTCTTATTATGGTAATATAAAATGTGAACTTCATAGTTTTATGTTTCTAGATTTTTGAAATATCGTTATGAATTGTGACCATTGGTAATATATACATTGAACAGTGATAAAATGATTAATATAAATATAGGGCTTTAACAAATCCAATTTACTCAAAGAAAGTAAATGATGGCCTCATCTAGTAGACTTTTCCCATACGAAGCCCATTTTTTCAGAGCTCAAAAAGGAGGTGGCATCATTGGGCTTCGCTCTTGACCAAGCTCATGCCGAGCTTGAGCACATTAAGATTGAGCGGAACTAACTATTGGAGAAGTTGAAGTTAATAGATATTACCACCCGAGTGATGTTATCCGAGTCACCCCAAGAGTTTTTCACCATCGCACACCTTACCCTTAGGTCTTATATGGGTATTATAAGGGGTTATGTTACAAGACCCTCTCACATGACTATGAACATTTTTTTGTATAATGTATGTGCATTAAATTTATTATTATTACTTTGTAAGCAGTTTTTAAATCAAAAATAGTATTTTTTTGGTTAATATACAACTAATAAATCTATTTTGACGAATTAGTGGATTTTTGAGTTATATAATATTTTAATAACATATTATTAATGAATTAAGTTTTATTAAATATAAATGATTGTACAAATTTTTATGAATATTATTATAATTTTTATTAATGTTTGATTGATGTTTTTGTCAAAGCCCATGAATTTTGGTTAAATGTCATTTTTTATTTTAAAAGTAAAAATTAACATATTTAAAAAATTATTCATATAAAATGAAAAAAAAATTTGAATCAGGACATCGAAATTTTCTAATGGTGAATTTTTCATGATTTTCTGAGATAGTCAAATGTTTGGGTAAAAATTAAATATCGTTTCAACATATAATGTGTTTTATAACATCATAATGACCCAATAGTGATTTAATAAAATAATATAAACATAATATTCGGACAATATATGTTTTAACATTAAAATAATGTGATTTTTGATTTTTTGACTTATATTACAAAGCTTTATTGGACCCTTAAAGACTTGTAAAACATTTTGTATTTTTAAATTGTTTTCTTTGAGAGTGTTACTCAACTCCATATAAGAAACCCAATTATTTTAAGAAGTCTGGACATTAACCTTATAAAATATTCTTTTAAACTCTCGTTTGGGAAAAAACTTAGGGAAAAAGACATGGGTTGGATTGTGGTTTTGATGAGTTTAATGTGTGGTGTCCCAATCCTATATAATAAATAATTCCCTCTTTTTTACTATATAAACCCACCCAAGATCCCACTTCATATTCACTCAAAGACTTATAAGTTCTTCTAACCCCTTCCCTCCTCTCTGAATAATCCTCCCAAGGTTCCCCATGCTCCCAATAAGCCTCTCTCATGCCCCTCTCAATCCTTTGGGATCACACTTCCAAGCAAGGGATTCTCACTTTCCTTATTTATGTCCATGTTTCATTATATTGTCATTCTCTTTTATTTTCAATTATAAATGTTGGGGTATGAATTCAAACCTCCCCTATACTTATATTTATTTGTTTGGATGATGGGATACCCCCTTTCTCTCTCATTAATGCATCCCATGTACACCTTTTACCATACTGAAATTTAATGATGGATTTCTCACTCCTCATTTACATCAAAGTAATTCTTTTTTATTATGCATCTAAATTCTATTAAGATTTTTGGGACATGTATATATATGACCCCATTATTGTTAATTTCATTTAAATATGATGCGACACCCCTTTCTCTCTCATTAAACATTTTTTATGGTTTCTTATCTCACATCGTTATGATGATGAAATTGCACTACAGTTTTCCAAGACAATGTCGCTGTGTAGTGAATACCATGCTCATTTACCTATCAAGTGTATTTACCTTTATGAACATTTACTTATTGATTATAATGATTCATTTATGTATTCCACATCCCTTTATCTTTTAATAAATGATGATGATTGATTCCATGTTGTATGATCCATGTGGAACACTTATTCTTGGAATGAAACGTTTAAGAAGGGTTCACCCTGATAGCACTCTAATGCATTAAGAAAATTATATTATCATGATACATCATGTGAAATGAGTGTTGACTCATGTTAATTCATGTTCAATGAGGGTTTACTCATGCTTCATGTTCTATGAGGGTTAACTCATGCTCCACGTGCAATAAGCCTTAGCTCATGCTAATTCTATGTTACGTGTTGTTGCCACATTTCCATGTTATGATTATCATGATTTATCATGCCTTTATATTAATGTTTCTATTGTTACCCATTGATATGACTATTGTCTAATATGAATTGTACTCTTTGTGTTATTCCATGTTTATTCCCTTACTTGGATTTATAGCTCATCCTTTTTTATGCATGTCCATAGGTTATCATGTGCAAGGAAAAGTACAAGAGAATGTAGTGGTCATGTAAAAGAAGTTTTCAATAAGATGTTGATTCCTATGTTTTAAGTTGTTATGTAATGTTCCTAAGCCCCATAGACACTAGAACTCTCAATATTCTATGTTGTATCAAGTGAAGTTTTTATGTAATCATTCTTGTTTAAGTATGTAATAAAGAGAATGGTTATTCTACCAAGTCACATCATTGCGGATACACCAAACACTTCTCATAAAGTAGTCAATCTATGAAGGGACTGAAGATAACCAATCCATACCGAGAAAGAAATCGTGAGGACTCGACGCTGCCACCAAGAGGTTGCAATTGAAACACCCACCACTAAGGAAAATATCACACTTTCTGCAAAGATGTGTGATCACCGAGTCTCCTCCTATAGGTGTCTCCAACTGGAAGGGTCGAGTCTACAGCTCTACCATAATCTCAATGTTTCACATGAGACATGTGGCCTAGAAGGAATGACATGAAACTGTGTCTATGAGTAAAAAAGATAAGGTAACAAATAAAAACATCTTACCATGGATCATCCCTTGAGTCCCTGGGTTGTCTGCCTCGACCGTATGCAGTTATCCATTCCCCTGTCCCCCAACACTTGGAGCCAGGTGCAGACATCCTGGGGGTGGTTTGGGAAGTAGATCAAAGCGTCTTCCACCACATGGCGGGTCTGCCTGCTCCACTCTATGACAATGCCTCCGTGGTCCATCCACCACTTCACTGAGAGCATCTTGAAGGGTTGTGCAACATCATGTGAATTATCTTGTTCTATCACATGAGTAACATCACCTCTCCATAGGATGATTGGATCCAGCATGAGAGCCCTGGACTATCCACCCACTTTCATGGCTCTTTCTGTGACCCCTCCCACGTCCTAATCCCTTTTCCTAACATTAGATCCCTATTGCTGAGGTCTATGAACCTGCCTGCCTACTGCTTAATGCCATTGGTGATCTCTCCTCGACCAAGAACCACTAAAAATCCAAGTTCCATGTTGTAACTCATGCAGAAGTCGAAATTCATAGATGAATTACACTAGCTCAGATATCTTTCTGTAGACCTCGCTCGATGATCTGAGCTCTGATGTACTGAACCCTGACCATATCCATCTAGTACCTAGTGTGGTTGTCGAACCTCGATGAATAGTAATCTATAATAAATGTTCCCTTTTGGAGGTGAATAAGCTTCTGTATATGAACTTATATCAGTGTAAATGTAGAGAAATTCTACCTAATGAGTCCCTCAAACCCTGTCTACGAAAGAGCCTCCTCGTTGTGATTCTATGTGGTCAAACTCCACCATCATCCCACCGAAACCTAAAGAAGGCTCGCTCCTAGGACTACCATCTGGTTTTCTAGCTTCCTCACTAGACAGAATGATCTAGCCACCTCTTCAAGCCATTCCACAACCTCTTAAGGGTCATACATGCCTCAAAACCTGAGTGGTCTCTATCTATGAAACTTAGGGAGAGCACACAGCCTGCACCCCTCATCTGTCAGTACAGCATGTACCACATGCTTCTACACTAGTGGTGGTATAGATGGTGCACAACCTATAGGTATTTCCTTGGAAACTGGTACATGTATCGAAGCCTCTTCAATGAGGGGGTCATTTTCATGTTCAAGCTTCTGAGTTTTTGTGGGTATGTTTCATGGAGTCATCATGTGAGGAAACCAGATATACAGTGGCAAAGGAGTATATCTGGATAGCTGACACAAAGTACATTGAAAACACCACCAAGTCCTATATAATTCATGTATCGTTATTTTAATTCCACAAAACTAGTTATTTCCTATAACGAGTCAAAATTTAGGTTATTAGAGTCCTGGTGTTCAGATATGTCGGCCGCCCACACCAACACCTGTCCCTCTGGCCTAAAAGTTGAGCTTGATACACATAAAACCATTTCCCCAAACCAATACCACACACATTTGGTCCTACGGTAGAACTGACCACCTCTGATTCAACTTTTTCATTACCCATCATACTGTGGCCAGCACCGCGACTCCCCACGCCTACCTCCAATAGGCAATGGGCTAGTGACTAGAATAGAGTAGGCATAACACTAACAAGGGAGGAATTACCAAAGTACATAGAAACATGCACACATCTCCAAGCCCACAATTACTGATAAGTAAAAACCACTAAAGAACAAAATGCGTTCATATATCGAAACCGAACCAATCGAGTACAATGGAATGTAGAATGGTCCAGAATACAAGACCACCAAAAATTAGAGTATGAAAACTACAATGCCTTATCTATAAGGATGAAGAGGTACTAGGATTGGTTCTCATAACTATAGGAACACCTCTACCTATAAGGAACTTAGAAATCTATTTCTGGTCCTGGTACTCCCTAAAATATGTTAAAGGGTCACTCGTCTACACAAGACATGACACATGCGGAAAAATCCCATGCATGGGTGTGTACAACAATACACAGAAGAGGACGCCGAAAACTGTATTCAACGCACAAAGTAATGGTACCGTCAGCTCTAATGATATTATTTCTACTAAAGATAAAACAAGTGAAATAGATCCATATATACTTGAAACCCATACCCATATTCTACAAAGACCACACTCCCATAATATGGATTTAGTTCGATGATTCCATTAGGCACTCATCTGGGAGAAATTACTCCACAATTTTGATAAATTTGATAACTTCTGTCTGAGAAGTGTTGTTCATCAAGAAAATATATCATAGGGAAAAAATGCATTGATATATTTGATGGGAAAATAGAAACACTCATTCTGGGAGAACACAATTTTGAGTGAGAAATATCACGATACATAGAAGATGATCACTGACAGGTCCTTGGAGAATACTGTTACTCATCCAGATTTCACCTGCTATGTAAAGGATTGGACTCCAATAGGATTTTTCATAACAAAACCTAACTCTACCTAGGGTTTGGAATGGATAGATAATCTCGCTTCATGCCTCTCAGAGGGAAACCTGACTCTATTTCAGAATTTCATGTTGATGGGATCATTATCCTATAGAATGAAACGATACCTAGCCTTTAGGGGATTGAGCAAGGGGAACTAACAAAAACAAAAACCTATCAAAGGAATTGTGGACAAGAGAAACAAGCCTTGTAGATGGGAGTAAATGGCACATAGGAGGGGTCACACGTAATGTCCCTTGACTCCTGGTATGTTCTATGTACAACAAATCCCTTCTAGAGAACATGCCATATAAAAATGAATATACATGGTGTATAAGAAGGATCACACCCCATGTGAAGGTATCTAGGGTCTGAAACTTGTATGCTGGTTGTGTGCCTGTACACAGCCTCAACCCATGTATGCCAACCCGTGTAATGGGAAAACGGGTGACCCAAATAACTCGCCTCGTGTGTTTGTGTGGTGTATTACATGGCGTGTACTCTTCCCCATGTCCATGTATCAACCTAGATACATGACCAGTCCCATGTAAGGACCCAAACATCATCTCAAAATGATCAAACGCTATGTCTGTGCTTCCTGTCACTAGTAGCCCTAGCTACCTCTAGGTGGGGTCCACAGAAGGTGTCCTTCTGGGAGCACACCACATTCTTCACCATGTGTAGCGTGCAAGACCAAGCCAACAATATGGTTACCCAACACAGTGTGTTCATCGGAGAACATGTCATATTCTTCTGAAATTTTCAAAAACACAAACCTCTGTCCTTACACCTCCGTTGATCTTCCTGTGCCTGTTTCAGCAATACGTTTTCCACAAAACTCGGGATCCAAGGTTTCCTAGCCATGATATTGATGTTCATGGATGTTTCAAGCATTCGATTGGCCCCAAAATCTTATTTTGATCTACCCATGTAGAGAATGTTTGAAGAACAGTTTCATTTGATCTAAGCTAATTTGTCATCCGCCATCATCGGCGCACCTCCTCTAGGACGTCATGATGTTCTATCTCCACTTTGGATCGTTTCATTGAAAAACAAGATCACAAAAATTTGTTCTTCATCTCACCACAAAGAACGCGAAGAACGCGAAATGAAAAGGGGAAGAAATCCAAGTATCAAAAGTGGAACTCACCTCCACCTTCATTCATCATAATGTTTATTCACTCCCATTATTAGTTTCAATGGATAATAAAACAATAATCTAACAATATTCATAAACAAAATCACCAAATCAAAACCCCCAATGAAAGGGAAATTAACACCCTCCTGTAAGAACACACTATTCACGGATCAACCTATTTTTGGGATGATTTTCATTCATCTTTAAATCGATGAAAAGGGAATAAACAAATCTAAATAAAAACTCTTACCTCAATTAGTTTGAATAAAGAACAATGTGTCATGTTCTTCAGAAAGGTTTATCAAGTCTGAGATGCATCAATAAATCATGTTGTCATCGTCGACCAATTGGTTCTCCATGTGTGGATCCTATACAAAGCTTAATAGGCTTCTAGGGATTTTTTCATAGTTATGAGCCTAACCCTAGGTTTTTTATCATTTAAAATAAAAATCAGTATCACTCTCTTATGAAATCATTTAAAAAAATAATTTTGTTTATTTCAAATAAATTCCCATAAACTAATATTAGTAGTCTACCCATGCTAGTCATTGTTTTTCCCCACCTAAGGCAATGTTAGTGCTCTGAATATAGTCGTGCCCTCAGATTTCTAATCTAGGCACCCATATAAAATTTGATTCACTTTTTCATTCAAACATCATTCACACACTATTCTGAGTTTAAATTTATTTCGGTCATTTATTCAAGGAACTCTGGGCCTCAGAATCCCATGCTGTCACAAATCCTAGCCTCATAATAATTCCATATAATATTTAAAAAATAATTTTTGTAAAATATGATACATTATAGTGGTAGGAAATGATCTGGTATGGTGATTTAAAGGTGGTGGCTTGTTCATACTTGGGGCCATCTTGATTTCATTGTACCCGGAGTACCCATTCTTAAAGAAAAGGTCTTGGAACCTAGAATTTGGATATATAAACAGTTATATGATCAGAAATGGTAAGTCATGTTTCGTGAAATTTGAATTGAGGTCTATAAAGTCAATTAAGACACTAATATACCCATTCTTATTCTCAACAGTGATGATGTAGGGAATCCACCATAGGTATTTCACATCTCAGTCAAAGTCAGCATTGATCAAATTTTCATCTTCCACCTCCACATGGGTGGCATGAGAGGTGTTCATTCTACTATCTACCATCTTAAAGACTCTATATTCATTGTGAAGTCGAAGTTGGGGTGTAGACACGTCTAGATTCAATTCAGGAATTTCTATATAATTTCAGGAGAACACATATTGTTTCATCTTTATAAATACAATGTACATCTCTTGTTATTTGAGGGGCATTGAGAAACTGATTAAAGTAGGCTGCATGTCTCCTTATATTCCCATTTGTGTTTTCCTGAGCAAATCTATGGAAGTGGAGACATAATCTTGTAATTATAGAGTGTCCTTCATGAGATCATCCTCAACCATTCTTAAATCCATAGAAACATATTCACGTGAATATTGACATCTAGTGGACTCTCTGTCAATATCAGGGTGAGAGAGGCAATTATAATAGTCATTGTCATCCCTTTTTATCTTATTCCTTGCAGAGAGATTCCAAAGATGGTTGTTTTAATTGAGTCTAGGTGAGGCTTGGGCCTCTAATATTATAACATCTACTTAGACCACATTTATTAGGTGCACATAATCATCATTTAGCATTCTCTACAGATTCATAGGGGTGGTCCCAAGATATAGGAAGCTACAACCAGTATATCATCATCAACCATTGGTTTCATTCCACCCTTATTGTATAAATATTATTAAGAATATGTGGATATGAAAGTCTCAATGGTTGTGATGTCACCATGTAGTATGTTGACATTTCCATCAATGGGTCTCTTTAGACATAGATGTATTGTTGATGGTACCACCAAGTGACAATGGGGTCAGGGTCTTTTAAGAAGTACATTGTATGTGGTGTCTTGTTGGATAACAATGAATTTAGCCTCAGATGGAAGTTCCTAAAATTTTGTCTCATGTTTTATCTTCCCTGATAGTTCATTTATTATGCTAATCGAATCCCGGAATGGTTATCTTTTTGGAGGATAAAACCCCTTCACTATATCCCAAACATTGTAGAGTTTTATCTAGGATGAAATTGGTCCCAAATCCATAGTCAATCATCTCCCTTTTGACATTGACATTTTTGGGTCATTCCGAAACTTATAAGGGTGTGATGATCCCTTGGATAGACTCCTTATGATCTTGATTAGGGAACGATATTGAAACATGAAATCATAAAGACATTGTTTCTACTTGAAAGAACTCTACTCTGATGACTTATGTGATTAATTTATGTTGGAATTAGTGGGATTCACCAAGTTCATCCAAGAGTTCTTTTGAAATTTGAAGTGCATCAAGGATCGAGAGTTTAGTTGTGAATACAGCTAGATGTTTCATAACATCATACTTTTGTGCTAGAGGTTGTCACTTCCCAACATGGGTTTTTTCATGGGTATGGGGTTCATGAGATGGAACATCTAAGGGAGGTGGTCCCAGTCCTTGAACATAGGTTGAGGGAATATCCTCTACTAGCGATGTAGGTTGCACTGACCTTCCTCACTTCAAATTTAATTGGATTGAACCCCCAAAAAGATTCCATGCATGCCAATCAGCTACGGGTGACTGATGGTGGGACTTGAGTCACCTAATTTCGATTTTTTAGTCTATTATTATTCCTTCCCAGAGGTCTTGGATACATATATATACATACTCCATGGATATATGATCAGAATATTATTTTGGACAACATCTATGATTTCCACTGTATCCCCCGCTTCAGTGCATATGGCATATCATTCCTCTATTATACATGGGAAACCCATATTTAGGAGAATACTAATCCTCATATAAGGGGTTTTAAAAGTGTACCACATTGACAGAACCGAAGTTGGGATCTTTGACTAATAAGGGTTCTGATCGGTGGGATATTTACTGTGTTGCAGATAATATAGGGAAAAAATCTGCAAGAGTTAGAGCATAATTTGGAGAAGAATATGCTTCTTCCTCTTCTGTCTCATCCTTCTTCTAGTGGTCACACCCACCCATGGGAGGCAAAAATGATGTCTCCTTCTTGGGGTAGAGCTATCAAAAAAATTCAATATTTTATTTCAAAGACGTATGAGATCGATAAACTAATTTACTAGTCATACAATTTTCAAACATTTTCACTCACCTGGATAGAACTTTCTTCCAATCATCCATTTATCTGAGCAACTGATAGTTATGAAAGCCACCATCTCTGGAGAATTTTCTAGCTTCACTTTTTTAGATCATTCCATGCGTTGAACGACATTATTAAAGATGAATCAATTCTGGATATTGTGACCCAACCTTCTATGGAATTTATAGTTGTTAGGGTGATTGGGGAGGTGGACTTCATCAGGCCTCTTGGTTTTTGGAATTTTGACCTAGTTATTATCAATGGATACCATGAAATAACTTGAGACTTATTTATTTCATATGGATTATACATTTTTAATCCATTCATCAAATCCCAGGTGACCATGGTTTTTTACTTCTGAATGAGGGTGATTCTATGGTGGTTGTGGCTTGGTAGGAGGTCCTATGATGTTCATGGCTTGATTAGATGCATTGATGGGCACTACTGTTGTCTTAGGAGTGATAGTTGTATCTTCTTCTCTTCCAGGATTCGTACCCTGTGTTACGGGAATGAGTTGAGACTTGGACCGATTTCTCTTAATAGCCTCTTTAAAATGATTTTATGTTTTAGTGAACACTTGGAACCATCTAGGATATTTCAAGGGTATTGGGGGTGTCTATAACCCATCTTTGGTATTTTCAACATGATGTTCCAGCAATTTCTCCTATGAGAGTGGGTTAAGGAGGGAATAGGTTAAACTATTCCACCTTGATATGAAATCAGACATGATCAAATTATCATGCTTCTTATAATTCATCTGGTTCAATATCATCATTTTCCATAGTGTTAAACTGAATTAATTAATAAATTTATGATTAATGTATTCCCATCCTTCAATAGATCATTTAGGTTAGAATATTTTCCAATCAAATGATGGACTTGTCAGAGTTGGTAAGAAACACTACATTTGTGCTTCCCTATTTTAATCTCAAGGTCACATCCTTAGCCTTGATTAGGATATGATGTGCATAATATGTTCTTTAGGGTCAATTGCGCCATCAAAGGACGAAAAGGTGGGGTGTCTAATGTTGTTTTCATGTGGATTATCTTTCACCCATTTAGGATATGGAATCCTTTCAGGATTCATAGGTGTGTTCCGCCCATCTATGGATTCTATTTGAGTAGAAATGGATTCAATGGTGTCATGTAACTCTAGGGGAGTTGCTGTCTGAGATACCTCCCATTCACAGGGATGAGGTGGGGTGATAAGGTGGTTCCACTTTCATCTCCCACTGATCCTCGATCTGTACTATGACTTAATGATTACCCTGATGAGGTATAGGTTGTCACAGAAATTGAGGTATGTTTAAACCTTTTGTAGCTTCCTCATTTATATAGGATACTTGTCTAGATCTGGTGCCAACCCAAAACCCAAATACTGCTCTTGTGGGAATATTTTATACGATATGGATAATATTCATCATTTTATAGAGATGATACCCATTAGTAATATATCCACTATATAACTCCTCAATGAGTTGTTAGAGAGATCACATTTCACTCAAATATTATGCCAACTGTTCTTATGTGGAAGTAAACTTAGATGATGTTACATATTTTCCATTTCATTTTCCAATATTACACCATGGACTTGAAAATGTGTTTTTGGTGGTTCCAAATATTGAATCCTTATTTAGTTCCAGGTGCACTGAATCTCATTTTCTATGTCTTAAACACCCTCCTCCTTGGGTACATGTTCCATATTGCGGCCCTCTGTGTTTCAATCATGATAAAAATATTCCATGTTGATTGTGACAATGTTCACCTAGGAATATTGGGAAATGGTGGTTGTTTTATTGCATTCTATGAAACAATCTGGTTCTATATAACTTCTATAATAGTTGTTATTTGAAACCTTGGACATGTTGAGTCATCTTGGATTGCGACCCCAATGGGGTTTGATTTCCTTTTTCATACACTCCTCCCATCCAATCCTACGAACAATGATTCTGAGGGAGTTTATGGTCATGATTTTTGAGTGACCATGAACCGAATGAGTATTTTCATTTGGAGGGAGGAATAGGTAAGATGTTGACTATTGGTTTCTTCCTATCAACCAAGTGAAGACTAATCCCATATGTGGTGATGACGATGATAATGAAAATTCCCCTTGTCTAATGGGGTGGGGGTCATTTGGGGCTGCCATTGGAACTGATTAGTTCTTTTTTAGGATCAAATGGAATTAGTAGGGGTAATGATAATTCCAATGAAAGATATGAATATATAAATTCCCCCAAAACAATTACCTAGGGTGATATAGAATCATATATTAGGCAATCATGGTCCTCTAGCGGGATAACGAACCTGTTTGTGATGATTTATGTATAGATACCCATAGCCTAGTAGGTTGGGGATCACCTTCGGCTGTCGAGTGGATGTCTTGAATCTTCATGGGAACTAACAACCCAAGGTGTGGAGGTTGTGGTAGATATTATCTTGGCCCAGGGAGCTGAGTCTGATCTTGGATGGGTAATATAACAGAAGCTATTATAGAGTGTGTGATGTTTCATATCTATTCTCACATTGGAGCTTGGTGTGATGGTAGCCGACCGTGAGAATTATTCGTTATGGGATTTCGTTCGAGTGATTAAAACTTCAATTTCCATGTTCAGATTGTCCTCCTTTTATCTTGTGGATCCTAGTTTGAAGTCCTGTCAGCTATCCTATCTACCCATCAATGGTGTCTGAGTACCGTTGAAGCTGTGGTATTATATTTTAGTGACAAACTGGCCCGAGCATTACTAGGTCCCCTGTTTTTTCTAGAGGCTATAACATTGTAGGATGTCATGTATGAGGGGTCCTGCTACTCCAGGGTAGCAGTAAAATGAATATATCCTTAAAATCACCATCCTTGAATATGAATGAATGAAGTGGCCTCATAGATTAGCTATGGAATAATCACAGTGAAGTGGTGACATGCGTGTTTTTGATTGGTGCTATGCATTTCCTATTTCAGATCTCATTCCATGGAGATAGAAGATAAGTTAAGCTAGAAATAGTTTACCTTGATTTTCAGAAGGTGAAAATCATATCCAAGATAAGAGAGATTGTTCCTTAAATCACTGATTAGTAGCCCACATATTTTGGCATTGGTACGGAATTCACTCCTTTTATAGCCCATATGGGTTTTCATAGCTATATGTAGCCAGGGGCCAAGTCATGATGGGGAGGTTGTTTCCAGCTAACTCTATCCATATTTCATTCACATTCTCCTCCTCATCATGATTACATTCTTCCATCTGGTCATACCATTGAATATTGCTCTGATTGTTTTATACTGATAGAAATGGAGTGTTGTTGGATGATGATGGGGAACCATATATTATTGACCCCCGATGTTTTGATCATCTCTCTATACAAAGGTGTTGGGGTTTGGTCCACCACTCTATATAGAGGTTTCTAGAGAAAGGGACGCTTTTATTTCCCATGGTAGATATCATCCTTGGGAGGTTTATCACCCTGGATGTCATGAGTGGAGTTTCTATGATCTATCTCAAAACTATCATGAGGTTGAATAATGTAGTAATGAATGATTTGGATTATACCTTGATAGAATAGTGGATGGACCCTTTGGGTGTTCATAAGGTGTCTCGAATAACCCCAATAAGCACTGGAATTGACAAGATTATGAATGTCATTCATGTTATGAGTCATGGCTAGAATTTGTTGACTTCCTTTTCTGATGGTTCACTGATATGATCCTACTGTGTGATTTTTACAAAAACCTATATATAGCCTCTTGGTGCTGCCGTAGTATGATCCCACTTCTAAGAAGTTGTTTGAATATGCCAATATTTTTTTCATTATTGATAGGTGTATGAGGCTATCCTAAGGCATGCTCTATTCTCACATGATGAGCCTCAAGCAAGATGGGATTATGAACCTCATATTTAGACTTTGGTATATTTCACTGGTATTTCATGGTTGTAATTTGAGCCTTCCATGAGTTGTGTGTTGATCCTACTTAGTGAGTCCCTGTTGGAATAGTAATATGATCCTCACCAAGATCTAAATTCCCCATCAAAATATTCCAACGGTCCTCTGGAATGGTAGAAGGAATATGATCTTCCTCGTGTATTTCCATAGAATTATTCTAGTGAAGTCATTCTTCAATGGGTGTAGTAATAAGCTTCTGGATTCTTAGACCCAATTTATTATACCATGTTGATCAATGGACATGAAAATGATCATGTTTTTAGGCTCCTGCCATTCTCACATTGTTATCCTTGGCCAAATATAGGATATATTCCTAATAAAAGGGCCATTGAATTGTGTCGCTTGACATTTTCGACAATAATATGATCATGTGATGAGGATTTTCCTACTCTCACATTGTGATCCACATTCAGAACATGAGTATGTGCCAAATCCTGGGCCTTTGGAGTGTGTGATTAATTTCTTTTTGATATGAATGTGCCCATATCATGAGGTGTATTCCACTCTCACGTAGTGTCCCTTAGTTGGAATGGGAGTATGATCCCTATCTGATGCATCAACTGTTATCAAAATATATCAATAATCCTCCCATATGGGAGCATGGTTGTGCACCTACTCCAGTAAAACCACTTGTTCATGATTATCAAAGTGTTGAGGTGACCGGGCTATAGGGATACGTGTTTGAATATATCCCATTATTCTCAATAGTGTCAGAATGTGCGGACAAATTTTTTCATCTTTGGCTAAAATATATGGTCATTTTAGAAACGTTTTTTCCAGGATATAAGACATCACATTCTCAATCTCCAATACCTATTGATAGATATATTCTACTGAAGCGGGGATATTCATACACTTCTATCCTCCTTGTGACATTGGAATATGTTGATGTCTTCATGTGTGGGGTAGGTATTTGAGCCTCCCCTATTCATACTCTAGGAATATTCCCACAAACTTCTACCCATCTAGGTTGTATACGAGCGCGCATATTGGTTCCTCGCAAAGAATGATGGTTTGTTTCATCCTCTGGAGTGGGGATATTATCCCTCTGTGAAATATCACACATCTTACTACTCTAAGGATTCTTCTATATAGCACATTTGTGGTTATTAGAGGTGGTTATGTGTTAGATGGCACCCTTAACAGGCCATCGATGGGAACTAGAGGGACGATGTTGGTGGTGGAGTTTGAAAGGTCCCCTCCATAGCATCACCAAAACCGAAATGTAGTGTTCCACCTTCATTAGATAGGGAAGGTGGAAAAAGTCGTTCCCTGGGTAAAATCTCCAAAAGTGGTTAGTTATTGTGATGATAGATACCAGCTTAGTAGTATCATTTTTAATGGGATGTAGATTCACCAACTGTCATTCCTGGAGAATCTCAGGGGAATAATATATGGTTGTGATCATACTTTGTTGTTATTACTCACAAACCATCTTATTCTCCACACATCATTTGAGTTTTCGAGAATGTGATATCACTTTGTGACCTGTGGGGGTCCTTGTGATAGTTGAGTTACTGGAATAGATGCTTGATGATGAAGACATTTCTTTCTGGTTGAGAGTCCATCAATGAGAGAAGTACCATCAATCACACATACAAAAATGAACAAGGGTACCAATAATTTTATATCATGGTAATGAAAGTGCTCAATTAGATATACAAGTTTTACCAAATTTCCATGTATTCCATTAATGTCCATTATGCTAATATGGTTTTTCAGCATGACGAGGGAATTAAATAAATCGTAGTTTATAATGGTCTTAATAATTTCTTCATATATATGGATTATGAAAACAATTCTTGAAAGATTCATAGTGAACCTACCAATGTTGTTTGCATGTATGGAGAAAGTAGCACGGCTCGACAGATTATAACCCAATAATTGGTTATATACAGAGATTCACATCATGTTCACCATTTTTGTTTAATCTGGATTCGACATGGATATTGAAAGGGTTCCCCTTTTATGGTTTTATTGATCGATATTTTATGTCCTCAATCAATCATACACATTAACTTTCCCATCTACTTCATCATCCATGAAAATTCCCAATGGTTCCCTCATCCAAAGCTGGGTACATACCTACTTTCTAAGCTCTTGTCACCATTTGGGTTTTCAGGCCTAATGACTCTTACAGACTTGCATTGGTCAAGAGTATGGGAGCTCGGGCTCATCACACACTTGGGGAATTATTTTCTACTACAGGACTCCCTTATAAATTTAGGATATGATAATGTATATCTTCCTAATCCTGATATGGGAATGGTTACCATAACAAAACAATTACATGTTAATTTTGTTTCATATGAAAAATACCAGAATAACTCTGGTGAATCCATATTTATGTATTTGATTTTCTCCATCATTTTCTAGTAATTGGAGGTTTCTTATATACTGAAGTTTTATGACCTAATGCTTCAAAATAAGCTTCTATATAATGATACAGTTAATATTCTGAGGAGATGATTGAGCCATTATGAGGCATCCTATGTATGCTGGCTATTTCATGAATCAAAACCGACATATTTCATTAGTGCCATAAAATTCACTATCATGCGGAGATGACATATGATAGGGTACTCAGACATCCAATATTAGAGATCGTAACCAAGGGGTTGTCCTATAAATCCCAAGTACAGTGAGAATTATATTTTTCATAGTTTATTCTTATATGGTTTACATATTGGGTTTTCCCAAGTCATTATGGAGATGCATTGTGTAGATGATTTGATTACCACAACTCCCTAATCTCACGTGAGCAATGCCCAGTGTCAGAAACTAACGGTTCTGGGAACAACAGAAGCATGGTTGGGACAACACCCAATTTTGATTTTTACCAAGATCAATGATTATTCCAGGATCAATGTGACGATGAATTCCAGCCTCTACAAAATATAATCAATGATTTAGATAAAGAAAAAATGAGGCCTGGAACCATTAGATATGATCTTGCACATCCAGTTTATAATTAATTTAATTAATTTCTTAAAAAAATACCTATTTATTTGGTATTTTTCTTCATTGATGGTATTGATCATCTAGATTGACCCTTCCAGATTATCTTGATGTGATTGTAAGGATCTAAACTGTAATCCCTCTAGTGGTGATCCCCATGTGCTCCGAAGGCCTCCGATCAACACAACTCATTCTCCAGGTGCTAGTGCGGTGTAGTGAGTGTCTTGTGTCAAATTTTCTTGATCGATTTTTCTTCATCCATGAAGAAAGTCTCTCATTATTAAGAGGTAAGAGAAGAGTATTCAAGAGAAAATTTGTTTGGATCAACATTTCTTAATTCACTGGGCATGTGGTGTGGTGTATGGCACAATAGGGGTACTTTCCTATTTATATACATGGAATTTCAGTTAAAATATTTAATTTCAGAGCAGAAATTAAATAAATTCATGAACTATGAGAAACCCCATGCATTTAATAATAATACCACGTCATTATTTATAGTGTTCCAACTTGTGCAAAACCGAATTATAAATAAATATATTCGTCACAAAATAATAACAGCATTATTTTAATTTCTTCAAAATAGTTAAATAATTATTTATCATTTTGCAAATAATTATTTTACTACTAGACCAACCTTGGTCTGCTCAAACTCCACTTCCATTTATTGAACACCCTAATAAATAAATAAATAATTTATTCTCTTAAATAAATACTTTATTTACAAACTAGTAAATAAATATTAATAAAATGTTCATTAAAATAAATAAATATATTTAATTTAATTTATTATATCATCTTATCTTGAATACAATTATTCCATGGTCTTGAGAATAATATTTATTTCATTAAATAAATTCAAATAGAATTTAACCGAGACAACAAAAAAACACCTAGTGTGTGAACTTCTAGGATTTTTTCTCATTGGCATTAGACGAGCTTACCTAAAGTCCAAGAGTACTATCTAGCAATGGGTCAAGGCATCGAAGAGAAGGAATGTAAAGCCCTAACAATGAAATCCACATACGAATGATCACTGTGCAATATAATCCCTTTGTCGCAATATCTCATCAAGCATGTTTCATGATTGTGTCATCAACTTTTATGCTTAATACGTCGTTCCTTGACTACCTGAAATAAACTCATTGTTACACCATGGACATGGAATTTCTGGTGACAGTTCTATTTCAATCAAAGGGCCGAGATATCAACTTCCATAAATGGAAGGGAAAATCCTTCCACAACTTATCCATTAATAGCATGCCACTCGTGACACACCCAATGTTCCCTAATTTCTGCCAACTTCTTGCATGAATGTTTTCGTCAGTTAATCAAAGTGTGTTAGTCTTGAAATGTATTAATGATAATCATAAAGACTAAGGATCATTACAGATGCTTGTAGATAGAACTATACAATGACACAGAAACATGCAGAATTACTACTAGTGGGTCTTTTCTCATAATCTCCTATCATGGAGATTACCATGTGAAAACTTAATGAGCGGAAGTATCATCTACTTATGAGGAATTTCACTTGATGGTATGCATGTTATGTGTCCCATCATAGCATTTCATCCAACAGAAAAACTATATTTAAGTATATTGTTAAAGCATTTCAAGGTTTTCATCATAGCGGGGAACTTCCATGACCTTATCAATGCAAAAAATACTCTAGGACATTATAAAATTATAGTCATGTAGAACAATGAACTATATGTAATAATAAATTAAATATCCATGTAATAAATGTAAAAACACTTGGTTCTAGGACACCAACTCTTACAGTAACAAGGGATGTAGAATTATCATTTCATTTCTCATGATGCATGATGAATGCACGGGTATGTCCTTGAAAAGGATTATCATGGGACTCAGGTCTCAGAGAGATGTCTTATCTACCCAAGTTATGGAAATAAATACATTCATCATAGTTCAGTTTCTATCAGTTATAACACATTGATGATTTCATGTACCATTTTTCGGAATAATTGTGAATATAATATTATCATTGCTACTCCCTAAGCCCACGTGAGTCATTCACATTGTGAGAAACAAGGGATAGATAATAATCAATTTCATGTCATCAAATAAGGGACTTATATTCAAGGGTTTAACTGAATGACCAATATGAAGCTCTATCCTTTGAGAGAGGTATCCAAAATGTCATATATATGGTAGGAATTAGAGTCTTCATAGTTCTATTTATGTCGAGGATTACACATTGAGGCTTCCCTTTCCCATTGTAGAAGTTCATATTTCTTAATGAGGTGTTTGTTGCGTACACCAAATCCCACATGTGTTCTGATCAGGTTAAGAAAAAAGGGGATAAAATGATCTCCCTCACAAATTGTAGAAATGGAACTTGTGAATTACAAAAAACCCTTGGGGTGTTTGGTATGAAGCTCGGGCATTAACAAGGTGTCGTAGATATCCCAGTTATGGTGGGAATCCGAGTTCTCATAGTTGATATTAGTTTGGGGCTTACACATTAATATTTCCCTATTGACATGGAATTTTTTTCTTGAGGGTGTCACATGTCATAGTTTGCATTTCATGGGAAAAATTTCATTGGCCTAGCTTGTCACATATATAGGGTGTCACAAGAGTTAGTCTAAAAGAGTCCAAATGATGTAGTGTATCTTTGCTGAATACTCCATAGAACCTCATGAAACCCGGACAACATTTCTAGAGGGTGTTGTGTGTCTCTACTATACTACCCAGAGGGTGTCGTGAGATCCTAGTTTTTATTCCCAAATGCATCCTCCAGACTCAACTAATATGATCAGACGCTATTGTATGAACCTGGTGATGTATATGAAGGATGTCACATATCTCATGTGACAGAACCAGAGGGTTTCACATAATCATTGTGATGTCAAAGAGGGGGAACCACTTGAATATCTCTAACATGTATGGAGTATTTTATGCATCCTGTATGGAATGTTGAATAAGTGTCGCAAGACCCTAGGTGACGTGACTTGGTGTTCTCATGTGTCATGAGATGAATTACATGAAGGGCATGAGGGTCAATGAACATGTATTATGATTATGAATTCCACTTTTAATCTCAGATCCATCCCTAGTATTGTGAGGTCCATGGATTTATTCAATATCATTGGTCTTTATGTCTCACATGATATAGTGGGATTGTGGTATATTCTTCACATAACCTACAAGATATCCTTCATCTAGACTATGAATGAACACGTAAAGTAATTTATTCATAGTACATGACTACATTGGCCACCTACTGGTATAAGATAATATTGAAATATGGATTATCATATGTTCTTCCACTCTGAGAAGTCCTCAAAAATATAGAGTCAAACCCTCCAGAGTACGAGCATCTGGTGATCATAGTAATGATCAGAGTTGAAGCCTTTATTCATGTTGGATAGGGTAATTTATAGGCATTGCCACCTCTATTGTCTATAACTTTTTATGGTGTATCTAGTGAGAGATCGGTCTATAGTTGGTGAAGGGATTTGTCACCATGCATTATTTAATGTATTTGACATGGACCACTATATGTGTGTCGCTTAATTTTCAGAAATAGTGAGACATTCTGTTAACACCTCCATTATAATATTACATCCATTTAATGGGGACATTTTTTATCATTAAGTGCATTGAAGGACTTCCTTATTGACATTTTTACTGCCCCAAGGGTCCCTGCAAGATCCAAATGCTTATTGAGAAGAATCCACGAGACATTGGGTGTCCTATCTTGGGGTCTCTCAAGACATGTATGGGTTTCCAAGGAGTCTTTTGGGGCCACCCAATGTACTTCCTCAAGTGCGTTGCATGGGTTTTAGCAAAAGTGAGTCGCTTCAACCTCGATTATATTTTCATTCCATTGTTTTATATGAAAAGGTTTTGGTGTCATGAGGGATTTCATGTGTAATGTTAAGGAAATTTTCACTTTATTTAGGGATGAGTCACTTGAAAAATATGGTTCACATGGGGAGGCATGATCATTTTATATGAAAAATACATTCGTTCATCATTTGTGTGTGTATGGGTTGCATGGAAATACCCTGATTACTTCTGCGTACTGAGGCTAACAAGCCAAAGGGAATTCATGATACAAGGTAGACATATTGTTGAGGTCTCTCGGTGTATCGTGGGTGTTGATGGGCCTAACACATGTCCTTAAGTGATTACGAAATCCTCTCACCTCCAACCTTTTATCTAAATTTTTTCATCAAACAATGGTTTGAAGGAATTGATAGTTCAGTATGAGTAATATCTAGGATTTTATATCAATTTTTCAGTGATTCCCCAATGTTACCACATATAGATTATATGGAAAGTGTGTAAGAATGATGTGGAAAATTCCATTCATTTTCCATTAGAACTCCATGGAGTTTCATGGGGAGAATTATATTGAATGGATGACAATCCAAAGGGACTTAGCGTGGCAATTCAAACATGTAATCAAGGCCATGTGGTGTTCTTCATGCCTATATGTGACTACAGACACCTCTCGCCTCCTTCCAATTATCTAATCAGTTATATATTTCAATGGGTCAAGGTTCATGTCAGTTGGATTGGATATCATCATGGAATTGTATTCATTTAAATGATGATATGGCAAGTGAGATTCATGACAACATGGGGTATCTCTCTTTAGATATCATCCCTCCTTATTTTTGAAGGATATTAGGTGGGTTTTCAGGAACATTCCAATGATAACCCATGCATCCTTAGGGTGCTCATTTAGCTATCATGATGCATAGATTAGTTATCTGGGGAGATATCTCATGAGAAAGATGTTTCGTCAAGCGGGACTCTAAGAGACTTAACTAGTGTTATCTACCATACATTGGAGCCTTCATGTGACCTTCAAATGGTCCCGTAATCATGATTCATTCAATTTATCATGTGTTATGAAGGTCTCGACCATCCTCATCTTCCTTTCCATTGCGGGGAAAATAATTCCCATATTTAGGAATTTCATCCATTTTGATTTGTTGAGGATTATTTTTCATCTGTTAACACATTATTTATCTCACTGACTCTTTTCTATTAACTTATTACTGACTCCCATTCCTTTGATGTATTTCCAAAGAAAATTATTTACAAACATTTCATGTAATTGGAATTTATTTTTCCCTATATTCATCATTGCTGATTTTAATTTTTCACGATTATAAGGAGACCTATTGTTCCCATGATTTCCCTTAATCATATAGGATCTAAAAAAATTTATCTCTGTTTTGATGGCACATAATTCTATTCAATTTTATGATGAAAAAATGTTATATGTTGATGCCCTTAGGAGACATGGAATAAGACCTTCATATAATAGATCTATCTTGTTTTTAAAATCATGTATATAATCTTTATCATACTTGGGTAGTCTGGTGATGTTTTACCCATACTATGAAAATCACTCTTCTTGTTTTTTCTTTAAACATAAGTGTTTTATCTTCATTTTAATTCATTGATCATGTGTGAAGTATTTGTCAATCAAACTTTCCTTAAAAGATATCCATTCAATGTATTTAACTTCATTATCCTCATTATAATTTTTGAACAATGGACACCATTTATTAACATCCCCCATGAAGGAATGTACTTCTGTTACTACATCTTCCCATTAATCACATCCCAATGCCAGAAAATATGTTTTCAAGGTACTTGATCAATTTCTCAGCTTCCACTCAAATAGTAGACCCACTGAATGATGGGGGTTTTTTCCACCTGAAACGATCCAACAAATTTAATGTATGGAAATTTTTCATAACCTAATTATGTTACCCTAAAATTTACACAGTCTTATTAACTTAAACACTAATTGTGTTGACTAGTTCTTAAGGGAAATCCCTACATTGTCTGTGAGCATTGATTCCCTTCCTTCTATTATGATCCATCACCAAATAATGGAACACACTATGTTATTCCCTAATAGAAATCAAAATTAAGCCAAAAAATAAAAATTATTTTAATGGTAAACATATATGAATAGTATAGGGAATTATTATAGTTTTCATAATGGTTGGTTTACTTAAAAATTTAGTACCCATGATTCCTACAAAACATTCTCTAATTCCAAATTTAAAAATCCAGATGCCAATAGCCTAGATACAGTTTTTATTTTATTATATTGGAATAGATAAAAGAGATCACATCACTATGGATAGATTTGATTAGTCGTCATGATGTACTAGGTACATGCATGGTCCCTTTATTACATCTCTAATTAAACATGGAACATAACAAATGAAAATAAATTTATTCCTTTCCACTTATTCAATGATTTCATTTTCATAACCATCGGAATGGAAAAAATAAAATGGTGAGCTAAAATTTTCATTATTGGTTTAATACAGAAGAATAAATAATAAGTGAATTACAATAAATAAGTAATAATTAATAAACTAATTATGAAAAAGAATCAATGGATTTTTTTATAGTTGAAATATAATGTATATTATTAACTAAATACTGAATTTAAAGAATTGTTTAGTGATCAGATCTCATGTATCTATAACATGACCCACTACCATCAAGACCATTAAAAAGATGGTTAGGTTTGATTGTGGAAACATACATTATTCTACATGGAAGATTTCATGAATGGATTTTCAAAAACTTTTTTGTCTCATGAGACTTTTCGATGCATCAAGGAAATATCATTAACTAGTCCCCACATGTTTCTACTTCTGAAGAATTATAGAAATATCCCAATGTCTAATTTAATTCATGAAATCAATATTCCTTATCAGAAAATATCAATATTGATTAAATGATTGGGATTTAAATTTATTTCCTAGTTAATAAAATGACATTCAAAGTAATAACCATATGTAAAGAAGTGTATGGATTATAAAATAACCATATCTATGATACATGGAATATGAATATTTAATAGAAATATAAATTCAAATGAAAATATTTCTAAAAATGGTAGTAAATAAACAACATAAAAGAAATTAGGTTTACAATACCATGTAAGGTTTAATAAAATAGAGATTGAGAGTAAGTCCATTACCTTATGTCCAACCATGTTTTATACTTGTACATAATGTCCCCAAAAATAAAATTATATTAATTAATTAGTTAATTCATAACCTCACTAATATATATTTTATTTATTAAAATTATATTAAGTTCATTTTTAGTTATTTTTTATGAGTTGTATTTTTTAATTTCATTGTTCTTTTAGCATTCATTTCATGCATTTGTGGTCAGTTCCCTTGGGAATAATTGTCGGACTTCTTGTAAAATTTTCATAAAATCACCATGAAGTGAAATAATTATTATTAACGAAATTTCATGTGTTAAAATGATCTATTATATAATATTTTTCTATTTTATGAGGATGAATCATTCAATAAAACATTAACGATAAATGTTTGGTTTATTATTGGCAGTTTGTTTTAAATCTTGAACTTGTAAATTTTTTTATTATTCTTAGATCTTTGACACGTAAAACGATATAACATATAAAATATATATTAAAATCTCATTTAACAAAAATACGGGTTTTATGACATTATAATATGTTGAAAATTAAAAATGAAAATGTTTCATCCTGGAAGAAAGTGAATCGACATGTCTCAAATAATGTTTTTATAATTATAATAAAAATATGAGAGAATAGATTTTATGATTAATATTCCATTAACATAATAAAATTTTATTATTGGTATGAAGTAATATTTATCATGAAACATTTGATAAGGGGTTGTTCGTAGATAATAAGAAAATAAAATAATATAAGTGAATGAAATAGTATGTTAACTCTTGAATATCTTCTCCCTAGGAATCTCATTAATACACTTGGATTTGGAATTTTAGTAAGACCAGTGGGTCTTGGAAACATAAAAGATTATTTGGATGGAAATTGGGAATAATTATAATAATATTCAAGTCTTCAAAGGTGTTAGGATAAGGGGTGGTGAGTGGTGTTATTTATAGTTGAAGAGAAGGGTGTTTTTTTATTTTATTAAATTTTTATTATTTTCAATTAGTAAAATCAACAATGTTGATTCTTATAACTACATATAGTAAAAAAAGAATTTTAGTTTGAAATAATGGATGCTTACCTCATCCATACATCATCCATGACTCAATATTTTCTTTATTTACTTATAATATTAAATATTGAAAATTAAAATATTTCACTGTTCTCCAAAAAAATCAACTCTTTCAAACAAATCAAAAAACATCAATGTAACAAATTTTTTAATTTGAAAAATGATCTCTTTTTTATGAAAATAGTTTTCTAAATATGAGAAATATAATATTTTTTACACACATCATTTAGTCAAAAAAACTAATTTTAATATTATAATTCATTTTAAGACAATTTGAATAATTAATTATAGTCTCGTAAACCTATAATATAATTATAATATAACAAGATATAAATTTACGAGTACATTTTTGGAATAAAATATTTATTTTAAATCATTATATTAATTATAAAAAATGTAAATAGACATTTACATTTCAAAAAAAATAACCACACTTAATTTATCATTTTTAAAATATTTATTTATATATTCCTTTATATAAATATATCATATTTTAATTATTATATACAAAACTTGTATTTTTATTTCCTTAAGTGATGTTATTTTTCTAATAAGAACATTACTAGTCCAAAATGTAATGTTAATATTTAATATTATATCATGGAAATCTATCAAATAAATTGAATTTATTTAAGAAGAAATATATAAAAAATCAGGGGGTGTTATATCTCTTATAGAAATTATTCTTAGGAAAAATAAATTTTCAAGTCATTTTCTGAATTCATAAATTTATACCTTTATCACACTATTTTAAATAAGGTTATTCTCCCTTTTCAAAAAAAAATATAAAAATTCACTTGGAGATAAATTTTCTATCCTTGGGATTTATGTAATAATTTTAAAAATATTAGGACAATTACCTAAGGTACACATTGGTATTTTTATTGACGAAATATTATTTCTATGAATAACATAGAGAAGAAATTAAATCTATTTTCTTGGAATTATGGAATAATATATTACTAATAGTTTAGAACCTATATAGTATCTATTTTCCTTTATTGTTGTAATGTGGTAAATATTAATGCTGAAATACTCCACGGAATGTATAAAAAGTGATAGAGGAATAATTATAAGCCTCTTAGTAAATAATAATTTTCATAGTATAATAGATAACAGTTATAAACCAAAATTTGAGTTTAATATTTACTATAGTATATGTTTTAGTGGTTGTGGAATTTTTAAAAAAATACATTATATGGATTACCCTCCTGAGGAATTTTTTTTCTTAATTCCATGCATAATATTTAGTTTAGTTAATATTATTATATTTCTTAATTTAATGTCTAGAAATATGTATAATTTACTTCCATATTTATAATGAAATATTTCAAACAATTATTCCAAAACTAAAACACAATTCTTTATGGTTTTATCAAATTTAGTACCAAAAATTTTTCTTGGTCATTATTCGATATAATAAATAATGACAAATATATTTTATTTTTACTAAAATGGAGTT
The DNA here is from genome assembly GCA_963277665.1 of Viscum album. Classification (NCBI taxonomy): domain Eukaryota; kingdom Viridiplantae; phylum Streptophyta; class Magnoliopsida; order Santalales; family Viscaceae; genus Viscum; species Viscum album. The sequence goes on along the minus strand of OY728130.1, from coordinate 537,797,774 downwards.
TCAAACACAATACATGGTCTATAAATTATTTTTTTTAATATTTTACATAATTATAAATTATATTCCAAAAAAATTGTATTATATTGTTATTATACTTTATGATCATTCTTATATACTGATACGTGATATCACTTAATCATGTATAATTGATTTATTATTAAAGTATGTTATATCATAATAATAATAAATTAAACATAAAATAAAATCAAAACATGTACAATAATAACAATGATATAATGTTTTGATAATAATTATTAAATAATAATTATTTTCAAATACATAAATAAATATATTATCCATGTAGAGATGTGATAGTACTAAGCTAACATATGATTTAGGCTCTATAATCAACTTGAAGATCCACTCAAATATAGTAAATTTTATAATTATCCTTATTTTTTGTGTTTTGATCAAATTACACATGTCAAATATTATAATTAATCATCTATAAGTAAAATAAACTAATTTCAATTAGTGATGAATATACTTGTTGTATAAATTTATGATTTCTTAATTTTTAAAATAGTTATTTTTTGTGCCCATGAAATTTATAGTCACATGAAAAGTATATATATCTCTATTTGATTTTTCCCTCATTATTGTTTAATTCTAATATGGAAATTATTTAGGTAGTTTTGGAATTTTTCTGGATTTATTCCTTATTTTGTATTTATTCTTTTTTATAAAAATTATTGAATACTATTCATTCTTTATTTTATAATATTCTTAGAAAACCTTAACTGAAATGTATTAATGTGATTTATATAATCAATTCCTTTTATAATATACAATGAAAAAAGTAATTATGTGATAATTATGCGACAATGATATAAATTGAAAATTAATGACTTGTCTTTAACCTAAGTTTTATCGTTCAAAAATTATTCCCTTTCATCATGAGTATAAAGGGAAAACATGAATTATATATTTAAATTGACATGTATTTGGTGTAATGTTAATCTCATCCAATTAATTCATTAATTATTCCTCACAAACTACTGAGTGATAATATAACAAGATATTAGCATACATTTACTGAATTTTATTTCAAAATTTAATGTAAATTGATGATTATATGAAGATGAAAATCGCAATTTGATCATACGTACATATCTTGTGAGACAAATTTTTACCATTAATTAATTCATGATGATTCTCATCAAGTAATGGGAACATCAACACTAATACTTTCCTTCCAAATCATTGTACTGTCTGCAATCACTATTACCATTGGTTCATGAATGTCTGATGTTTTTGAAAAATAAAAATTCACAAGTACTTCATTAGAAAAATTCCATTTCCATGACATTGACTCTTCAACACCATAAAGAAAGATTAACTAATTTAGATCCATATTCTACTACTCTAAATGTCCAATTAAAATTTACTCACTTTTTATCTTGAAAAATAACTAATATAATCCCCCTTAATTTACTATCATTTTATTAAATTCAGTTTTAAGATAAAAATTTAAAATAAGAAAAAATTAGGAAATTTGATATTATCATCAGTTAAAGTTTACATAGAAAATTAAATATTATGTATCTCCCAAAATACTAGTCAGGATGAGGTAATTTAATAGGTCATGTAAATATAACTTCATGAAATTATATTTATTATATTAAATTGGGAAATGAAACTACATCCTTCATATCCCATTATATCTATCAAATCCCCTAATGAATAGGAAGACAATATTTTCACTATTATGCTCCATAATTTTTTTTTTAAAATATTTTGATGTAGTTTTATAAATTTTGTAATTAAAAGACACATAGAGGAATAAACAATTCAATAAAACATTATTAAAGTAAAATGTTTCCTGATAAATAAATCTATATGGCCATATCATTAATTGAATAAATAAACATAACATATCCCAAAACTTATTGGAAACAACCTTGTGAGTTATGTAATCATATTCAATCATAACCAAAGGATACAAAAAAACATCTTCATGGTTACTTATCATTCAAATATTCTCATTCCCCATATAATATCTCCATATATTAAATTACCACTAATTTTTTTTAATTATTGACCTCATCCTTTAATGAAATAATCAAAATACATAATAGTGAAGTGAATGAGAACACAAACCATTACCTTGAAGTGGTGATTTCTGAACTAGAAACATCAACATTATGTCCTGAAACATATCTCTACGAAAAGGTTTTGTAAAACAAATTACCAAATTCTATTTACTACGGACATAGTATATCTTCACCTGACTTTGTTACACCTTATTTATGATTAAATTATACTCAAAATATTTTTATATAAACCTCAAGTGTTGAACTATATTCTTTGATAAACTGATAATTCATTTATTATCACTCTTGGTAAGATGATTTATTATCACAAATATTTGAAATCAGAAAATTCAGTTTTCAAACATACCATTTGAGATGTTACATTTTTTTTCTTAATGTAAACTCTGATTTATAATAAATTATTGTTAAGGAATTTTGTTTCATGAATTTATAAGCATTACTCTTACTTCTCAATGAAATATTTATCTCATCATATAGGGAATCAATCATTAATATTTACAACAAAATGTTTACCCACATAGATTTATATATCATGCCTCTCATTTCGAAAAAATACCATTATTGAATGTGACTTTTACCTAACTTATAATCCTCCCTACTTCTCTAAAGTGTGAAAAATTTGAGTTACTTTAAATACAAACATATAATTTCATGTAAAGCATAATGTAGATTCATAAAGACTTCAAGTAACAATGTTTTTAAATATGTATTATAAAATAATTTAGATTTAGAAATTTAAAATAATAATTATTTGAATGATCACATCCAAAAAATAATTAGACTCTTAAATTTTTTTAATTACAAAGAGGAAAATATATTTAATAATTTAAGGGAATATTTTTCAAGAGATAAAAAATTGGAACCTTGTCATTAAAACATTTTTAATTAAAATAATAAGCTAATCCCTCCAATATTTAATATTTCACATTTCATTGTCATTTGAGAATAAAAAATTAAAAATATTACCTTATCACTAGTAAAAAATATATTTGTAAAATAAATAATTACATTGAGATATGTTGTTTATTTTTCATTGAAATATTGGTTTTTGTCAACATTTTAATGTATGAAAACTACCCCTATTAAAAAGTATCTAACATGGAATTATAAGATCATAGAGCCTATTTTAGTCTATTTTGAGAATTATTTTATTTTATACAACATAATTAGTCATGATAATGTATTATTCTATAATTGTTTTCAATATATACATTCTCTTCAAATTGAAAATTTACAAATAGCGACATAATAATAATTTGATAATGTTTTTATTTTCATTAACAAACCACCATGATAAAATTTATAATTTTTTCTCCACTCTATATAAAAATTGAAAACTAAATTTCAATTCCCTCCACCGATGAATAGAATTTTTAAAATAATCCTTATTTGTTTCCTGGCACTCCACATCTATAAATAATTTGGTTTTAAAACACCTATTGTTGCCTTGGACATTTTTATTTTTTAATCATTGAATAATTTCTCATGTTATATTTTTCTCATAATCATAGATCTATTCATTAATATCATAAATACCCTCATTATGATAAATAAATTTCTAAATTACTATTGGTGAAAATTTAGTAAATAAGAAAGTCTAGCATCAAAATATCGATTCCCTTCATGTGTGAACTAGTTTTTCTCATTTTATAAAGATTTTTAAATAACCCATATGTTTTATAAGAATATTAGGATATGGTATATGATGTATCATATCATCCTCATCTTGATTATATTCTGATTCATCATGGATATAAAATTTCAATCATTTTCTACACCTGTTTCAGCTTCATTAGAATGTTCACTTGAATTTTCATCAATATTTTTATAAATTTTAACATGTATACTTTGTTGTTTCCTTGCATCCAATGAAAATTATATAACATTAATATTATAATAATTAATTATTTCATTGAAAATATGTTAATATGAATAATAAGCAGTTCAATTGAAGTGTTTAAATATTTATACTCATTTACCTTAATTCTCTTTAAACATCCCATTTTCCCCAAATTTTTTTATCACGAACAAAATTTTACACATGAAGGTATATAATTTTTTATGTCTTTTTATATTGTATATATTATGATTCTATATCATAATTCATCAATGAAAAATAATTATTTTGGATATGAGTTTTTGTATAAGCCTCATCCCTTTAAAAATTCATTACCATTACCCGATATACTAGCATAGTTGTTCACATCTCAATCATGATTTATTTTCTTTTGTTACACCATTTTATTCAAGATATTAGGTTTAATTTAACCATAATTTTATAAAACTATTCTAAAAATAATTCTTAAACTCTCCACTTTCTTATTTATCTTTGTTTTTATTTTATATTCTCTTAATAAAAAACATATCATCATTGTTGCAGCCATCATAATCATTTAATCTGCTTCAATGCATCAAATTTTGGAAAAATGGACATACTTTTTTCTCTTATATTAAAATAATAAAAAAATTATAACAAAGGCATACCACTTCAATATGTTCACATCCTGATAGGTTCATAGACACATAAGTGAAGAATCTAAAATGGGTTCTTCATGTGAATCTCCACCTTCTTTAGAGATAAGTTCGCCATATTTAATTTGTATAATATGAGTCATATTCAGTTTATATATCTATTTAGAAATGGATTGTTTCTAAAAGCACCATTATTCTTGAAATTATTCATTCTATTTGCGAGAATTTTTCAAGGCCATTTATGCGTTAACATACCCTCCAACTTTATTCATAAATAACATATATTTTCAAATCCTTCTACATGGAAAAATTTTCATTAGTTATATCACCATTTATCATGATTACAAATCCATAAGAATCTTAAAAATGCATCCATTTCTCTGTAAAATGAAGTTCCTTCGTCTATCATAATGTTGAGTAATACATATAAGATTTTGTTTTAAATAAATCCACAATGTGATCCTCTTTATATCCATCTAACCAATTTGTGTTGTATTAAAAACATTTTATCACAATAAAAAAACATATACAGATGTTAAAAACCCTAAATTATATATTTAAAAATTCATTATAATAATATATTCACTGCCAAATTATTATTATCAATTTCTATCCTAAATAATGGTATTCTCCTTCATTGAAAACTGTAATGCTACTTCAATAATTACGGTTGAATCATTTTCTTCTACCACTATTAAAAAATTATTTTAGGTATATTATGACTTGTTTGGTCTGGTATCATTTCATGAAATTGCACTTCAAAATGATCTTTTTTGTCACATCATCTATAAATTTCTAATAATTAATGAGTCTTATTATCCAACTCAATTTTATACTATATTTTTTGTCTTAATAATTTTACTACATGTTGAGATTATCTCTCTTTTTCAAGGATTATATTTTTTACTCTAAATCTTATATTGCAGAATATTAAAATATATTTAATCAGGAAAAATAAAACACACCAACAATAGATATAAAAAACTCTTCATGAAGAATGCCAAATCTATTTAGAATTTTTAACTTCATATTTTTTACTTTTATAGCAAACAATGTGATTATTATTTTTAAATAAATTATAAAAGATTACTATATATTTCTTATATATACTAGATTTTTTCCAATATTGTTTAGATTTCAAAATATATATCTGTTTTCAATTATTTTTAGAAATATCATAAATAATGTAATATTTGTTTCACACAATGGAGAAAACAATTTAACCATTTAATATTTTGAATTTACTGAAGGCCAAAAAACAAAAAATCCATGGGAATTCATACTAAATTAATGGGATATTTTCTAGTTTAGAACACTATAATTTCCCTTGGAATATTTATAAATTATTTCGAGAACACATTCCAGGAACATTTATATAGTTTATGTAGTCATATTTTATTTTTTATGATGTGGTTATCTGATTAAAAAAATTGATTAATGTTTTTCAAATTAATTTTCCATTAATGATAGATCATTATTAATATCATTTGTAGTTTTCTTTTCTTGATTATTCAAACATTTATAACATCATTTCTATTTAAAAATCCCATATTTTTTTACTTAGACTTCTAGATCACAATTTTTTGTCTTATATTAATTTTCATTAACATTACCTCATTCTAAAATAGTGTATTTTTTAAATTAAATAATTAAAATATTATGTTATAATATATTTTATATGTTAGTAATATTATTTATTCTATTAATCATTCTCACATTATGATTTATTGTTTTCTTACACAATAAACATTAATCTAATTTCACTAACATTTCATAGTGTTTCCAAATAATTATCACTAATTTTATCATTTTCTCGACATGTTTTCCTAAAAAATTATAATTTTAATAATTTTGGATGTTTATTTATTATCAATTGTGAATTAATTTGAATTTTTATACATTTCACCATTTCATAATTTACATTGAAAAAAACGAAATAGATGTTCTCGTCATCAAATTCATCATCATTCCATTTTAGTAAATTAAAAATAAAGTGACCTCCACATGCATTTTCATAACTAAACAATTGATGCTTGTCCTTGTATTAAACAATCTAATGAAAATATTCTTTTTAATAACACACAATAATTTTTTAACATGTCTCAGGGATCTTCCACCCCCTAATTTGTAGATAAATAATATGTTTCCTCTAAATCATCATGTTTATCAGGGATTTGAATTCTTGTTCATTCACACCTATGTAATTATTCCTCAATAATTGTAACACCCAAGACTTTTATGAGAAATATTTTGTTTTTATGTTATATAAATCATCAAAGGAATCTTTCACTACACACAACACTAGCTTGACTTTCTTTATATGCAACTGCGGCCTTCCTCGGTAGCTTGCGTCGTACGCACTACCTAGTTTCACTAAACAACGATATGCTATTAAAATATTATTAAAACTAACCATTATGAATAGTAATTACCATTTTTTGAAATTTTTTAAATTTTATTTTTCAAAATAGACTTCATTTTTGGATTCGGAATATCGAAATTAGCCTAGGGTAAAATTTTGGTATTTTTCTAGAAACGTTCTATTTTTGATGAATAGTGAAAATACTAGGTTACTATTTAAAAACCGAATTTTTATTTAAATAATTATTTATTTTATTTAAATTTATTTTAGGTAAAAATTGATACATAATACTTATATAAGTTCAATGTAATTCATTGGTGTAATTTTATAATAATTTTAGATATATAAAAATTTTATTGAACTTTTCACCGTCTTTTACCCACCTCCTAGGAGAATTTGCAAATTTACATAAAACTTAATTTTACCGCTTCTGTAAGTAGAATTCCAAAAATCCGAGAGACACAGTTGATGTCAGTAAAAAAATGTGGTTCAATGAGATGAAAATAATTTTTGGTGAATAGTAACTTTTTACTTTTATTTACCACGGTTAAAAGTAAATAGGGTAATTAAGGGTAAAAATGATAATATTATTACGCTAAAACATTTCCTAATTCTATTGGATAAGTTTAATTCGACCAAAAACAACCTTTGAAATAAAATATGACCATTTAGACCCACTTGGATTAGATTAGGACATTTATTATTAATTTATTTAAAGAAGGGTTAAAATAGTTAAAATCAATGTTTAATAAGTAAATAATTTTTAATATAGGGTTATACATATGATAAATTTGAATATAAATATTAATTAGAAAGATAAAACGATTTCCTACATAATGGTATTTTATTTTTAATTTTTAGACATTAAATACTTTAATTTATTTATGAAACAAAGAAGATGTAGTAATTATCTTATTAAAGAAATATTGACTTAATTGATGTTATAAATACCCAAATAAATGTAATTTAAGACTTTTTATGAATTACAATAATTTTATAGGTTAATATGACATGTTATTATTTATTTGAATAACTTTTTGCGAATTAATAATTCTGTTATGATTTTCAAAAAAATCAGTTACTAAATAGTGTCAAAATTGACATAAAATAGTTTTTAAAACAAATATTATATTATTTATTGTTATTTTATTACTAAAAATCTGAGGTTCGGCCAAGATACTTATATCATTATAGTTGTATCCTTAATGGACCACTTGGGGGTCTCTTGGATGTATATGTTAGGTTTATTAACTATATAATATAAAAATACAAAGTGACATGATAAATGTCAATCTAATTAACGAAGAGTTAAAACTAAAAGATAAGGTTAATATAATGACCTAAAATTGTCTAAATTCTATTGGATGAGAGGATTTAGACCCATCCCCACCTTAGCTTCGAAATATATCAATTTGGAGCTATTAAAAACTGAATTTGACTTTATAATAAAATACTATTTTTAGTTATTCCAAAGGTGCCCCTCTCCTCCCTTATAAAAGGGAACCTCCTCCCTCTCCTCCTCACACTAATTTGAGCCTTCAAACTCGGCCACTACCTTCCCATTTCACTTCCCCACTTCCCTAGAAACATCCTAGAGGTTCTGTCTATCTTAAAAGACCAATTTTAGTGCCCTAAGAGGAGGTCTCAAAGAGGCGCTTCAAAGAAGAGGTAATGCCCGTTACCAATTCTTTCATCTTTATTTTTTCTTTCACTTCTTCTTATTTAGTTGTTTCATTATGATGTAATAACATCAGTATCAATCATATAATGATATGTTATTATTAGTATGAAATAACCCTACTTCACAGTCTATCCATCCTATAGAAAATGAAATCACCGCGCGTGCATATGTACGGAATACCGTCTCCACGCCGTGGTTAGTCTATTTTCCCCCACCACCTTACTTGGATGGGTATAATGGTGTAAATAATAACTATATATGACTATTTTAAAGTGATATTTATTCTGAAATAGTATACATACACTCCAATACAATTCCACAATCATGGGAACAATATCATCGCTTGTGCGTACGTACGGAATACCGTCTCCACGATGTGATGCGACTCGTTCTACATGATCTTAATTGCATAATGATTATATAAATGAATTTAATAAATTAATATGATATATATTACACTAATAACATTTTGTCAATTAGTTATCTATAACCTAAAGATAAGAATAAGAATTTATTCGACAAAACACGCATAAGAACAAAAAGTAATAAACACCCGAATAACAAGTAGTAATGAAATATTACTAATAAGAAGCTAAGAATATGACTATATATGATATCATAACAATAAGTATTATTATGGAATAAGTTAATAACATTATTTAAATCATTATACACGAGGTTCGGACACTTACGAAGCAAATCAGACCTAAGGTAAGGAAAAATATCACAATCTCATTTTTATCCGAGATTGTTTATACTTTGGTATTTATTGGGGTGTATTTTATCATCCACATCCATGTTTCCTAAATATGTAATATTTATATCCTTCTAAAATAGTTTATATCCAATTTTACCCTTCGGTGAGTTTTTAGTAAAAGATATGAAAGGAATCTTTTTTCGTTTTTCATACGAGGTACTTTTTGACTTTTCTGACAAAAGTATGAGAAGAATGTTTTTTTTAACTTATACCGCATGAATGGATTTTTAAAACATTATTTCCAAGAATCTTCCTTTACAAGTTTTCATGTTTATTTTTAATCAACTTCTTTTAGTTTAAAATTGTATGACATCTTAAGAAAGGAAAAGTGTTTTTGAAGTAGAAAGGATATTTTCCTCAAGAATGGAGTTTAAGTGGTTTATCAAAATTATTTTCCATATAAGATAATATAGGGTTCTGTTTCTATCCCTACTATTACATATATTTGATTATTTTATGATGGAATTATTTTTATGAATTCCTTTATCTTATATGAATTGTTTTATGATGTCACGATGTTTAAGAATCCCATTTTTATTACATGGGTTATGCTATGATGTATAGTTTATGATTTTATGGAACACATAAGAATGATATCATTATGTGATGGGTGGGACCTATATCTCCCTCCAATGCATTGGGTAAAGATTTTATATCTCATGAGATAGTCATGGCTGGAACAGCAGGTTAAACCGGTTCAGTGAAACAGGACTGAAATGAGGAATGAAATCGGTTCATAAATGGACTTTTTCCTCTAAGATAGTATTGGCAATGAGTCTTGAATAATAAGAAATGATTCTCTATGATTATGTGTGTATTCCACAAAGATTCATGTTTTATGTTATGGTTATTGTGATTACATTTCTCTACCATGATTTATCCCATGTTATGAAATTATGATCTCTTTTGAAGGGTAAGCTTTCCAAAATGTTATGTCCTTATGAATATGATGTGATTGATATTTCTTTTGTTTACCCTTACTGAGCATCTGAGATCACCCTTTTGTATTTTTTCTTTCCCCAGGTCAGGAAGAAGGTTGTCAAGTAAGATATGCCAAAAGGGACTATAGATATGATGAAATAAATGGGAGATAGTGTAGATGCTTTATGAACCAGTTGTTTATGTTTCCCAGTTTCTAAAGACACTATACCTATACGGTCCATTCATGGTTTTTTATATGTTGTAATAAGTGTACTTCAATTTTGAAGTACCAACAATCTATTTAAAGTATGAGTCGTTATAGTTGGTATCAGAGGAAAGGTATGGTCAACCATTGGAAACTAGGATGTGAAAGCCTTAGTAAGAAACCTAAGGATAAGTCTAAGAATAGAACACAATCTTAGTGTTTTAGAAATGGCCATCTATAACCTAGAATAAGACCTTAAGTGTGAAATTTTATTCCTGATTATGTGGTTTTCCTATTATAATTAGGGTTGCTCACACTATTCTTCTTGGTTTTAGTCAATGGATGGAACCCGAAGGAATCGTGTTAATACGGAATGTGACGGGAAATGCAATGATTGTCCCCCGGAGCAACCAAACGTTATGGGAGCTGGAATGAAAAATCTTGTAACCATGCTCACACAACATTCTCAAGCTATGAATCATGCAGGATTTAAAATGAGAAATGGAAAGAGCAGCATTATGTTGAATCCTTCATGAGGCAGCATCGACCTTCATTCACCGGGTCTACTGATCCATTAGTTGCTGAACAATGGATTAGTACTACTGAAAAGATATTTTCAGTTCTTTAATGTTTTAAACATGATAATGTCATCCTAGCAGTGTATCATTTGGAAGGAGATGCTGATCAATGGTGGAATCTTATTAAGAATACGAGGCAAAGGTATGAAATTGAGTCCAGGGAATGGGACGAGTTCAAGAACTTATTTTTCAATAATTACTTCCCTCGTATTCTCCAAACAAAGATGGATAAGTAGTTTCTTGAACTGAAGCATAATGATGATGAATCTTTTGGTACATATGAAGCAAATTTTTCAAGACTTTCAGGGTACGCTTATGGTATTATTATCCAACCTAGGAGTAAGATCGATCGATTCTTTAGTGGCTTAAACCCAAGTCTTTGAAGGGACTTAGCCATAAGAGACTTCAATATCTACGAGGAAATCGTTCGATGTGCTCTCAATGTTGAGATGGAGATTGGATTAACCCATCAGTCATATGGGTTTGATAAGAAGCAGAAAATGGAATTCAAAGGAAAATCAAAAGAGCGCACTGAAAATAAGATGATCTTTCCCTTATGCTAAAAGTGTGGAAAGAACCATGGAGGGATTTGTCTTAAAGCGACATGTAAATATTTAAAATGTGGAAAGGAAGGTCATCGGGCATTTGAATTCCACAATGATAGGAAGAATATTTCTAATGATGCAAACAAAGGAAAGGGATATACAGAATGAACCTACAACACTTCAATGTTACATGTCCAAGGAGATGGGGCATTATTCCAATCAATGACCAAATCTAAGGGTTGATGATGATGATCGATGTCAACCAACTCTTAAGGCTAAATACAATGGAATGTCACATGCAATTTCTATCAGCGATGTGGAGTACGATAAGGATGTGGTGAAAGGTACACTTACCATCCACTCTAAAGTAGAAAATGTTTTATTTGATTCTAGATCCACCAACTCTTTTATTTCTGAAGAATTTTCTAAGGGTACCACCATATTTCCTCAACAATTAGATGTTGAGTTGGTTGTGACAACTCTTAATGGCACAACAGTCACATCAAAAGTTAACAATTCTTCTCCGATTGAAGTTTGTGGGAAAGTGCTTCCTGTAAATCTTGTGATCATTCCTATAGAGGAATTTGATGTGATTCTTGGCATGGATTGGATTTATTTATATGGATCTCATATCAATTTCCAAAGAAGGGAAGTCACATTTCATATTCCAGATCAATCTTTGATCTTCTATCGATGCAAGGATGAACATAACCTTCCAGTGGAAATTTCTTCCATATTATGGGTCTTGATTCCACTAAATGAAGGTTATTTATCTCAAATGGTTGGTGAGAAACTCATGATAAAGAATATTCCCATTGTACGGGAGTTTGATGATGTCTTTCCAGAGGAGTTGCCAGGTCTTCCACCAAATCATGAAGTTGAGTTTTCAATAGAACTCATATCGGGTGCTTTACTTATTTCAAAAACACCTTATAGAATGGCCCCAATTGAGTTGCAGGAATTGAAGAAGAAACTCCAAGAGAATCTTGATAAGGTGTTCATATGCCCTAGTGCGTCACCTTGGGGAGCACCTGTTCTATTTGTTAAGAAGAAATATGGATCAATGAGACTCTGCATTTATTATCGAGAACTTAACAAGATCACTATGAAGAACAAATATCCTCTCCCACGCATTGATGACTTATTTGACCAACTACATGGAGATCAATACTTTTACAAGATTGATCTTCATTCAGGGTATCATCAATTAAGGGTTAAAAGGGAGGATATACCATATACAGCTTTCCATAAAAGGTATGGACACAATGAATTTATAGTGATTCCATTTGGTCTTTCTAGTGCCCCTTCTATCTTCATGGATCTGATGAATAGAGTCTTTAGAGACTATCTTGATCAGTTTGTGGTAGTCTTTATAGACGATATTCTTGTATATTCAAAGAGCAAGGAAGAACATGAATATCATTTGAAAATTATATTTAAGACCCGGATAAAGGAGAAGCTTTATGCCAAATTTACCAAGTGTGAATTTTGGCTTCAAAAAGTTTCATTTTTGGGTCACATAATCTCAAAAGAGGGGATATCTGTGGATCCAGCAAAAACAGAGGTTATCAAAAGATGGTCGAGACCAACAACAGTAACTGAGATCAGATTTTTTCTTGGTTTGGTTGGATATTATCGACGTTTTGTGAAAGATTTTTCATGATTATCTAATCCACTCACCAGGTTGACTCGGAAAGGAGTTATGTTTTTTGGACGAAGGAATGTGAAGAGAATTTCAAGGATTTGAAAAGAAAGATATTCAGTGCACCTGTACTCACACTTCCTTGTAGTGGAGAAAGGTTTGTGATCTACAGTGATGTATCCAAGAAGGGATTGGGGTGTGTTCTCATGAAAAATGATATAGTGATATCTTATTCCTCACGATAGGTGAAAATCCATGAGCAAAATTACCCAAATCATGATATGGAGTTAGCTGCGGTAATATTTGCAATAAAGATTTTGGGGAATTATCTTTATGGATAAAGGTGTGATATTTATAATGATAATAAAAGTTTAAAGTATATTTACACACAAAAGGAGCTGAATATGTGCCAAAGAAGATGATTGGAGCTGATTAAGGATTACGACTGGTCAATTCATTCCCACCCTGGGAAAGCAAACAAGGTGGAAGATGCATTAAGTTGACAAGACCATGACAGTTTATCCATAATGAGGATCACAAAAGATCCAATATTTATGGATTTAAAATGGATGGATCATGGAATTATAATGGAAGGGGAAAAATTTTATCTTTCTCAAATGAATGATCAACCATCTATACGTGGTAAGATTAAAGAGGCACAGAAAATAAGATGTAGAGTTACAAAAGACGATGAGAAATGTTCCTGAATTCAACCTTGATTGTGATGGGATAATAAAGTTCAAGAATCGGGTTTGTGTTCCTCCCATCCCCGAATAAAGAAGGATCTGCTGGATGAGGCTCATTGTTCTTCATTCTCTATTCATCCTGGAAGCACGAAGATGTATAGGGACCTGAAAGAGTACTTCTGGTGGGATGGCATGAAAAGAGATGTTGCCGAATATGTCTCTCAATGCTTGGTTTGTCAGCAAGATAAAGCTGAGAGACAAAAGTCTAAAGGGATGTTACAACCATTACCCATACACGAATGGAAAGGGGAAAACATCACTATGGACTTTGTCACCAGACTTCCCAAAAGATCCAAAGGCAATAATGCTATCTAGGTCAGTTGATTGTCATACAAAGTCTGCACACTTCATTGCTATTAGAGAGGATTTCTCTCTGGATCAGCTTGCCAGGATATATGTAAAGGAAGTGGTAATATTGCATGGAGTACCACTTTCTATTATATCTGATAGGGATCTGAGGTTTACCTCAATGTTCTAGAGAAGTCTTCAGCATACTCTGGATACAAAGTTGAGTTTCAGCACTGCTTATCATCCTCAGACAGACGGTCAGTCTGAGAGGACAATTCAAACTCTAGAAGATATGTTGAGAGCTTGCTCTATATATTTCAAAGGTGGTTGGGATCAACACCTACCTTTGGTGGAATTTTCTTATAATAATAACTTTCACTCCACTATTCAGATGGCTAATTATGAATCTCTCTATGGAAACAAATGCAAGACTCATACTTGCTGGGATGAAGTTGGGGAAAGAAAGCTATTAGGACCTGATCTCATTGATGAAATGGCAGAAAAGGTCAGATCTATTCAACAACACATAAGAGCAGATGAGAGTCGGCAGAAAAGTTATGATGACAACCGAATAAAAGACATAGAGTTTGAAGTGGGTGATAAAGTGTTCTTATGAATATCACCTTGGAAGAGGGTCATGAGATTTGGAAAGAAGGGGAAGTTGAGCCCTAGTTATATCAGTCCTTTCGAAATACTGGATCTTGTTGGAAAGGTAGCATACCGATTGGCGCTTCCACCGAATCTCTCTCAAGTTAAAAATGTGTTCCATGTATCTCTCCTGAGAAAGTACATACCTGATCCTTCACATGTACTCAGCTCAGAAGTTGTACCGCTGGAGAAAGATCATTCTTATAAAGGACAGGCGATATAGATTCTAGATCGTAGCGAAAAAGTCCTACGAAACAAGACCACTCCATTGGTGAATGTTTTATGGATGAACCACCAATTAGAAGAAGCTACATGGGAGCTTGAGGATATGATGAGGGAGAGGTATCCTCATCTTTTTGTTACAAAGTGACGAATTTCAAGGGTGAAATTCATTTTAAGGGGGGTAGAATGTAACACCCGAGACTTTTATGAGAAATAGTTTGTTTTTATGTTATATAAATCATCAAAGGAATCTTTCACTAAACACAACACTAGCTTGCCTTGGTTTACACGCAACTGCGGCCTTCCTCAATAGCTTGCGTCGTACGCAATACCAAGTTTCACTAAACAACAATATGCTATTATAATATTATTAAAACTATCCATTATGACTAGTAATAACCATTTTTTTAAATTTTGTAAATTTTATTTTTCAAAATGGACTTCATTTTTGGATTCAGAATAACGAAATTAGCCTAGGGTGAAATTTTGGTATTTTTCTGGAAACTTTCAATTTTTGTTGAATAGTGAAAACACTTGGTTACTATTTAAAAACCAAATTTTTATTTAAATAATTATTTATTTTATTTAATTTTTTCTAGGTCAAAATTGATACATAATACTTATATAAGTTCAATGTAATTCATTGGAGTAATTTTATAATAATTTTAGATATATAAAAAGTTTATTGAACTTTTCACCGTCTTTTACCAACCTCCTATGAGAATTTGAAAATTTACATAAGACTTAATTTTACCACTTCTGTGAGAGGAATTTCAAAACACCAAGAGACACGGTTGATGTCAGTAAGTAAAATATGGTTCAATGAGATGAAAATATTTTTTTTGGTGAATAGTAACTTTTTACATTTATTTACCACGGTTAAAAGTAAATAGGGTAATTAAGGGTAAAAATGATATTATTAATACCCTAACACATGTCCTAATTCTATTGGATAAGTGTAATTCAACCAAAAACAACCTTAGAAATAAAATATGACCATTTAGGCCCACATGGATTAGATTAGGACATTTTTTATTAATTTATTTAAAGAAGGGTTAAAATAGTTAAAATCAATGTTTAATAAGTAAATAATTTTTAATATAGGGTTATACATATGATAAATTCTACTATAAATATTCATTAGAAATATACAAATATTTTCTACATAATGGTATTTAATTTGTAATTTTTAGACATTAAATAATTTAATTTATATATGACACAAAGATGATGCAGTAATTTTCATTTTAATGAAATATTGACATAATTGATGTTATAAATACCCAAATAAATGTAATTTGAGACTTTTTATCAATTCCATTAATTTTATAGGTTCATATGACATGTTATTATTGATTTAATTTACTTTTTTCGAATTAATAATTCGGTTATGACTTTCACAAAAATCAATTACTAAATAGTGTCAAAATTGACATAAAATAGTTTTTAAAACAAATATTATATTATTGATTGTTATTTTATTGCTAAAAATCCAAGGTTCGGAAAAGATACTTAGATCATGATAAGTGTATCATTAATGGAATACTAGGGGGTCTCTTGTATTTATATGGTAAGTTTATTAACTATATAATATAAAAATACAAAGTGACATGGTAAATGTCAATCTAATTAACTAAGAGTTAAAACTAAAAGATAAGGGTAACATAATGGCCTAAACTTGTCTAAATTCTGTTGGATAAGAATAGTTTGACCCATCCCCACCTTAGCTTCTAAATATATCAATTTGGAGCTATTAAAAACCGAATTTGACTTTATAATAAAATAATATTTTTAGTTATTCCAAAGGTTCCCCTCTCCTCCCTTATAAAAGGGCACCTCCTCCCTCTCCTCCTCACACAAATTTGAGCCTTAAATCTCGGCCAATCCCTGCCCATTTCACTTCCCCACTTCCCTAGAAACATCCTAGAGGTCCTGGTCTTTTTCAAAGACCAATTGTAATGCCCTAAGAGGAGGTCTCAGAGAGGCGCTTCAAAGAAGAGGTAATGCCCATTACCGATTCTTTCATCTTTATTTCTTCTTCCACTTATTCTTATTTAGTTATTTCATTATGAAGTAATAACATCAGTATCACTAATATACTGATATGTTATTATATGTATGAAACAACCCTATTTCACCATCTATCAATCCTACGGAAAATGAAATCACCGCGCGTGCGTACGTACGAAATACCGTCTCCACACCGTGGTGTAATCTATTTTCCCCCACCACCTTACTTGGATGGGTATAATGGTGTAAATAATAACTATATATGATTATTGTAAAGTGATATTGATTCTGAAATAGTATAAATACACTCCAATACAATTCCACGATCATGAGAACGATATCATCGCTCATGCCTACGTACGGAATACCGTCTCCACGATGTGATGTGACTCGTTCTACATGATATTCATTGCATAATGATTATATATATGAATTGAATGAATGAATATGATATATATTACACTAATACCATTCTATAAATGATGTATCTATAACTTAAAGAGAAGAATAAGAATTTATTCGACAAAACACGCATAAGAACAAAAAGTAATAAACACCCGAATAACAAGTACTAATGAAATATTACTAATAAAAAGCTAAGAATATGACCATATATGATATCATAACAATAATTATGATTCTGGAATAAGTCAATAACACTATTTAAATCATTATAAAGGAGTTTTGGACACTTACGAAGCAAATCGGACCTAAGGTAAGGTAAAATATCACAATCTCATTTTTATCCGAGATTGTTTATACTTTGGTATTTACTGGGGTGTATTTTATCATCCACATCCATGTTTCCTCAATATGTAATATTTATATCCTTATACAATATTTTATATCCAATTTTACCCTTCGGTGACTTTTTAGTAAAAGATATGAAAGGAATCGTTTGTCGTTTTTCGTACGAGGTACTTTTTGACTTTTCCGACAAAAGTACGAGAAGAATGTTTTTTTAACTTATATGGCATGAATGGATTTTTAAAAAATTATTTCCAAGAAGCTTCCTTTACAAAATTTCAGGTTAATTTTTAATCAACTTCTTTTAGTTTAAAATTTTATGACATGTTAAGAAAGGACAATAGTTTTTGAAGTCGAAAGGATATTTTCCTCAAGAATGGAGTTCAAGTGTTTTATCAAAATTATTTTCCATATAAGATAATATAGGGTTCTGTTTATATCCCTACTATTTCATTTATTTGATTATGTTGTGATGGAATTATTTTTATGAATTCCTTTATCTTATATGAATTGTTTTATGATGTCACGATGTTTAAGAATCCCATTTTTATTACATGGGTTATGCTATGATGTATAGTTTATGATTTTGTGGCACACATAAGAATGGTATCACTATGAGATGGGTAGGACCTATATCTCCCTCCAATGAATTTGGTAAAGATTTTATATCTCATGAGATAGAAATGGCTAGAACGGCAGGTTAAACCGGTTCAGTGAAACAGGACTGAAACGAGGAATGAACTCGGTTCAGAAATGGACTTTGTCCACTAAGATAGTCTTGGGAATGAGTCTTGACTAATAAGAAATGATTATCTATGATTATGTGTGTATTACACAAAGATTCATGTTTTAAGTTATGATTATTGTGATTAAATTTCTCTACCATGATTTATCCCATGTTATGAAATTATAATCTCTTTTGCAGGGTAAGATTTCCAAAATGTTATGTCCTTATGAATATGATGTGATTGATATTTCTTTTATTTACCCTTATCGAGCATCTGAGCTCACCCTTTTGAATGTTTTCTTTCCCCAGGTCCGGAAGAAGGTTATTAAGTAAGATATGCCAAAAGTGACTATAGATATGATGAAATAAATGGGAGACAGTGTAGATGCTTTATGAACCAATTGTTTATGTTTCCCAGTTTCTAAAGACACTATACCTATACGGTCCTTTCATGGTTTTGTTATATGTTGTAACAAGTGTACTTCAATTTTGAATTACTAACAATGTATGTAAATTATGGGTCATTATAATAATAGTCCATTATTCATCTCCTAATATTTCATGAGTGAATGAATATCATCAATAGGGATATAATTTAAATCATATTTTTTCAAAACATATACTTTAGAATCAAACATGTTGGAGGAGTGTTTGTAGAAGCCTTTTCATTCTAATTATGTTAGGGGTTTTTACACCATAGAGAATAATTGAGTTCCAAATTATATGTTCCATTTTGAATAATTCAATAATTCTCACATCTTAAATCATTATAAAATAATCAAATATGACATGTGAAATTTATATCATCATATCAATCATTTTTTCGTCACCATTATAAATATTTTTAAATTTCGCTCATATTTTTTAGTCATTTTATATATAATAACCTTATAGAAAACATTTTTTTTATATATATGATAAGTAATATTTTTTAAAAAGTCCATTATATTAAATATATTTTTGGTCTGCAAGAATCATGTATTCCCTAATTTAAACCATACTAAACCCCATTATAACCACACCGAAAAACTATAAGATGAGTGAGAAAGGGTGTGGATAAATTCAATCCTTTAAAATATGATAAACTCTAACATGAACTGAGTGAATTCATATTTATTTTTGGATTAAATATGATCCATAATGAGAAGTTATAATTCAATGAAAATAAAATAATCAAATCCCACCAACAATATAATGTCAAAAATGAAATTCCAATATTGATAATAATCATTTCGGAACAAATGGTTCATTAGATCATAAAATGATCAAATCATTTCAATAAATTCAAATTCATGTAACAATATATGTGAATCAATAAGAGGTGTAATTATGATTTAGTTATTTCTAGTAAATAATTTCATATGAACCCCATAAAAAACCCATCAACCATGGTTAGTGTATATTTCTCTAAAATTAAAAGCTTCTATTTATTACCCATTTTATAATGAATATATTAATTAAATAAAGAGAAAAAATGATTTATTTGAAATTATCATCCCTAAAGTGGGTGGATACTCTTTGGTATAGATTTAGGTTTCTAATCCAAAATATTCTCTTTTCAAGTAAGAGAATACATGAGAGCATGATCTATCATATAAAACCTATTAACATGGTGTCTCACATGAAAAATTGATTTGTGATCCCTCACATTAATAATGATATTGAGTATGAAATGAAGATTATGATACTAATATTAATCAAAGTTTTACTTCATTGACAAGATTGTTCATCCTTTAATCGAATGATGATATCCGTTATATCAAGAAGATAATATGGCTCACCAAATAGAATTTGGTCATCACTAACATTTAGTGATTGATTTCATCAAATTTGATCTTTTGTGTTGGAATTTGATATCACCAGAATAATCAAAAAAATACCAATGTTTTTTCAAATTTTTTTAACACTATAATCATCCAAAGAAATATCTATAAATTTATGCTACTTATTTCACCAATTCTAGACAATTAGAATTGAATTTTAAACACCATCAATTAAGAACCTCTAATTTTGGATCTTATCTTCCCCTTATAGTTGTCAAATTCTAATATTTCATCATATAATTATAATTAAATAATAATTAATGGTATCCAAAGTTGATTCATCATCTATAAAATATATTTAAAAGTTAGAAGAGGTAGTGTAAGGTAATTTTTTGGTGTTGTGTTTTCATCCAAAGCTGGCTTCTGTATAGAAAATTAAATTTTCCATATCTTTCGAAGTATGATTTAGATTATGGGGATTTTAAATGACTGTGAATGATGAATTCAACAATTAAAATTTATATGTTTTAATTTCATAGTTAATTAGACTTTTGGATAGCCAAAAAAATATTCATGTGGTATTAATGAATATATATTTTGGGAATTCATAATTATTATCCAGATAATAGTAAATTCAGAAAGGAAAGATTTGAACACCTATATCATGGTATTAAATTGTTTTCTAACCCTCTACATGTTAATAATATTTCCATATTAAAATATTTTCTTATTAAGTCATTTTATTTTCATGTCATACATTGTATAAATAAACATAAAACTATCATAACACACTTTGTCAACAACTTTCATGTTTTGTAATCATCTAATAAGATACCAAAATTTCACCTAATGGAAATAAAAAATCCTGAAAACACATGTGAAATTTTTATATTGGTGTTATATAAAGATTAATATCATCAAAACCAAATATTATAGATATAATATATTATAATAAATATGCAATACATACCATATTTATTTCATTTATCCATACTCTAATAATGTTGAAATGATTATATAATTAATGATAAAATAATCCAATAGCTTCAATAAATCAATAATGTTCCATTAAAAATTCTAAAAAATATACATATCAATTTCATTAAAATTTAATTTTATGAGAATTATTTCATTTACGGACTATAGTGAAAACCACTTATTAAAGAATTTCTAATTTTACAGGGACTGTAAAAAGTGTTTTTTACTATTAATAGAATTTCATGTTATATAAAAATATGTTTTACTTTAATAACTAGATAAAAAATTTTATAGTCATGAAATATTAGTACAGTTACCATTTGATCATTTATAACTATTAGTGAAAATTAATATATGACTCTATAGTTTGATTCCACTCGAAAGAATAAAAGAACCTTACTAAGTTAAATAGTCATTCCTCAAATTATCAAGACATAGATAATATCATCTATATGTTATGTAATATTACAGTAATGTCCTTTGATTCTTTTGTGAACTTTGAGAAACACAAAGAATATTAAACTGATGTGTGATTTCATTGGAATGATTCAATGTTTACCTTCACTATTAAATTTATATCCAGTTCTAAAAACATCAATTTTTTGTTAAAAACTCATAAAAAATCATATGATTATCATGAATCCAGCAGAAACTTATCCTTGATTCATTTATGACTTGAAGTAGAAACAATTATATAAAATAGTGTTATACTGTAACTATATTAATCCAAAGACCATTTTTAAGTTTTATAAAAGATCCCCAAATTATCAAAATTTAGAGAATGACATGTAAATGTCAAAATGAATTAGTAAAATGTCCATTGAATCATTATTAAACCTAACAAACTAACCATGCATGAAACTAAAATGTTTCTTCTCTCAGAATAATATAGTATATTTTTTAAATGATTAAATTCATTCATATTCAATAGGCATGCATCTGACATTAATAACTCATAAAATATGTTTTTATTATCATGATACTTTAGAAATAGTTTTTTATTATTTTTTGACCTATATAAATATATTATTACCACCAAGACATTTTATGTTAGTAAAATGTTTAAAATTTTGGGTTATGTTTAATAAACATTACTTAATTGATTAATAATAATCCAAACACATCAAAATATCATAAATATTCAAGATAATTATTTTTTACTAATTAGAGATATTGTAATGAATAATTTCACATTGATATTAATTTTTTTTCTATAAAATGTTGCTTATTATTTAATTAATGTTAATAATAGTATTTATTCTACTAAAAACATAATGACATTGATATCTCATTAAAAAATATTTTAATATCCTAACATTGAATAAAAATGATGTTTAAATCATTTATGATTTTTAAGAACACCCCACACATCAATTTGAAGTGTGATTTTATTGTCATGATTAAATTTTAATTTCATATTTTTAAATGTTCCATGAATGTCAATAAATTTGAGTATGGCATCTAGATGTTGTAAATATTAATTTACAATGATTATAAATTTATTTTTGACATTTAGTAATAATGAAAATGTTAAACTTATGGGTGAATTTTCTATAATGATATGATGTGTTTTTTACTCTTCGGTATTTTTTATATTTCTAAAAATATATCTCAAAAGTTAAAAATGTATACAAAAACTCATATTATTCAAAAACATGTGAAACAATATATCAACTAATCTATCACCTATAAGGAAGAACTATATCTCAACATAATTTGTGATATTCCAATAATACTCAAGATTAGTTTTTCAAAACTAAATGTCCATATGTTTTACAAGAATTTATCAAACAACGAAAACTAAACCAACAATATCATACTATCATAGATATTATAGACAATAAATATAAGGCTACGGCCTTAAACATTACATAATCTTGAGTTATGTAAATAATAAACATTGAGGATCTTTTTGGAATTAGTTTTTTATAGAACTGGGTGGTAACAATTACATTACATCTCAAAAATTACAACGTAAACTCTTCTACTCTATCCATTTTTTTCACAAAAATAAAACTCCTTAAATAAAAAAAGATTTATTTTCATGATATAATTATTCTGGAATAATTATTTTCTTTTAACCTTCCATATACCCTATGAAATACATTTCCAAAATACCGTATGAGAATAAATTTATCAATAAGGGTTATAATATAAGGAATGAAAACATTATCCTATTAATAAATATAAATCAATGAAACCATACTTTTCAATCATAACATACCTAAGGAAATAATAATATTTATGAATAACAAACGGAAATAAAAACCCATAAAGGTAACTTGCAGCATACATAAAATACTTACATTTTAGAATTCACAGCTTCATATGGTGTTATATATGAAATAAACATCACAATATATTCTTGAAATCTCTGAGGGGAAACCTTAAAGTTTACCTTGGAAATGTTACCCAATGCATTGGAGAGTGATCTCGGGCTCACCCGCCCTTGGTTTATCATGGAATCACCCGTATATGTAATCAATTTCCAAGAACCATAACATAATCATAACACCTAAAACAAGAATAATGGAAAGAAAACATTTCCACATTCAAATAATTGTTCAAGATATTGACATATCCAATCCATTTCAAAAACCATTTAAAACATTTTACAAAGATATTTTGGAGTCAATGAATATCATACCACTCTGAAATTTTTATAGGAAGTAACACTTTAAAAAATTTATTTCCATATATATAAATCCTTAAACCCATTTTGAAAATGTGGACATCAATAAAAATGATTTATAAGATTAAATCATTAAAACATTTAAACAATGTATCATTTAAAGAATCTTTTACAACATAGGATACTCATGAATAAAAATAATTAAAGAATGACATAAAAGAAAACTATAAATATCCTGATAATATAGAAATACATGATAAAATTTTTTAAATGGGTTGTATATACACCTTATATGGAAATAAAGTTTCACATTATCATGATATAACCCAATGAAAGGATATTGAGACGTGGTCCCTTACAACGATTGTATCATTAGATTAAGGATACATAAATGACATAATTATGTGTTAAATATATAAATACACCCATTATAAGATGATATTAAGTGTAATACAATCATAGTACATTCACACATATTCATATCATGATATAATCAAGAAGTAGATGATTTACCCAAAAAATGGAAATTGGGTTAAGAAGTTCCCTTACCTCGAGTCCAACATGTCTTGTATGTTCCTTGTTATTCTGGAATAATAATCCTAAGCTAATTTATACATACATCATAACCTTTTTAATGTTTATTATTCTATTTATATCACTTATTATCTACCAATATCAATTTGATAATTACATGAGTTCATATCAGACATTTTTTCGATGTTCGTAAATTTAGTTAAAATGAACTACTTATTATTACAATTTGTCCATGTGGTAAAAATTCCATTATATCCAAAATGAAATTAATTATTTTTATATCATATATATCTAAGATATATATATTTATAGTCTCCAAAATCATTTGGATATAAGACATTAAATGCACCGTTCATAGAGATGATTAGTTGTACGTACACATGAACTCTACGTTCATTTATTTTTAATAGTTATTGTATTGAAATATTAATGATACATAGGTATATTATTACTTCAGTTTAGAATAATATTTTATATATGTTACAAAATTTCATTACAAACATCATTTATATGTTCGATGTATAGCATTAAGGAGTCATATCACTTTCAGGGGGTGGTAGTTTGCACATCCTCAAATGAATTTATCATATATACCCATTATGGAAACCATAATGATATAATATAAATGAAAAATACAGAAACATAGAGAAAATATAAATAATATATATATCACATATAAATACCATTCCATCATAATGGCCACCATGAGAGGTGGTTGGAGATAATTAAACAATCATCATTTCGTGAGGTAGTAGTTCGTCGTCCACAGAAACAGTATGTACGTATCCATTAGATGTACATATATGTAAGTGTAGTTTGAATAGATATCATAAAAAATCCTAGTATATTTAAGATACTAGTATAGTTATAAAATAATGGAATAAAAGGAGTTTTGGGAGATGAAGATGGAAAATAAAAGGAAAAACTTGAGAAGATACATTAACTTTTAATTGGGTATCTCCCTTCGGTTTGAACCAAAAGGCATCTTAGAGGTGCCTTATGACCAAGTTATGGCTTCTAGGAGGATGAGAGGGATCTTTGGATCTTATTTGGTGAGCTTTTTGACTTTTTAAAGGGTTTTATAGGTGTGAGTAATTGGTTAGAGATGATAGAGTTTTATAAGAGAGAGGAGGGGCTCTTTAGGAAAGTGTGAAAATATTATTTTATTATACTTTTTTTCGTTTAAAAAATTAGAAAAAACATATTAAATTCCATTATAAGGTGCATATAAGTCTAAATAAAATAATACAATAATAATTTGACATGTTTTAGATATTTGTTATTCCTTATCTTTCTTATTTAACCCATTGTTAACTTATTTATCTTTTACCGAGTACTCTTATATATATTCATACTATATTGTTAATATATTAACTAGAAAATTTAAAGAAACCCAAAATGGATCATTAATGAAACTTTATACATAATAAATGTCATTTAAATGAATTATACATTTTTAGAACTATTTAGCGTTTAATGAAATATTAATTAATTTAATGACTCTTTTATGTCAATTTTAATACTATTCATATCATGACTTTTTGAGTAATCCAAAACAACTTGATTCTTTCAGAAAAACGAAATTTATTAAAATATAAAATGTAATAATAATCTATAAAATTCTTGGATGGAATAAAATAGTACAAAATAATTTACTTTAATATTTATAATATCATTTTTTTGAATACTTTTTTAATGAATCAATTACTTCTTCACCATCGTGTCATAACTAAATTTATATATTTAATGTCAAAAAATTATAAATAAAATTCCATGATGTAGTAATCATTGTATCTTTAAAAATAATATTTATTTTCGAGATATTACTTATATAACCCCATATGAAATTTTTTTAGTAAAAGATTGATTTTTATGATATTTTTATTTTTACTTTAAAAAAAGATATTCATTTCATTATCTTACCCAAGTAGATTTAAAATACCAGAAGACTAATAAAATTATTCTATTGGTCATCCATTACTCA
The DNA here is from genome assembly GCA_963277665.1 of Viscum album. Lineage (NCBI taxonomy): Eukaryota > Viridiplantae > Streptophyta > Magnoliopsida > Santalales > Viscaceae > Viscum > Viscum album. The sequence goes on along the minus strand of OY728130.1, from coordinate 537,771,278 downwards.
TCCAATAAGGTTAGGAGAAGTTTTAAGGTATCTTTATTTAATTGAAATATTATTTTTTTTCTTGAATTACCATATTTACCTTTAACCACAGAAAATAAAAATCAAAAATTACTATTTACTAAAAATTATTTTAAACTTATTGAATAAAATTTTACTTACTGATGAAAACCAAGAATTTTATTGTTTTTAAATTCCATTCACATAAGTGGAAAAATTTCATTTAAAAGAAAAATTCAGTGTTTTAACTATTATGTAGTGTTTTTCACTATTCATTAAAAATTGAACGTTTTCAGAAAAATACAAAAAAATCACCAAACGATAATTTTTATATTCCTTATTAAAAATTGATTTCTAATTTACCAAATTCAAAACATAGATGATTCATTAATAAATTTAAAATTATTTTCCTTCATCAAAGCCAAAACGAGTATTTTAAAGAAATAATATTTATCAAACAAATGACACTTGATTATGTCAAATTTAAAATGAAATTACTTAAAATGGCCAAGATTGAATTAAATGGTAAAAATATAATCCAATTACACTTTAAAACCAATAAAAACCATTTAACTATATAAATAAATTAGATTAAAAGGATTTTTTAAATTAAAAGGTAGTATTTTTACTATTCATTAAAAAATAATTTTTTTTAGAAAAATACCATAATTTAATCCAAAGTAATATTTTATGTCCCTTTTCTAAATAAGAAATCTATTTTGTCAAATAGAACATGTAAAAATGAAAAAACTAGATTTAAAAAGGTTTCTCCATCAAAAGGCGATAATTTGACATTTTAATGAATATTAGAGTATTTATGCATAAAACTAGATTAATTAACTTTTTAAGCCTCTAAATTTTATTAAATAAGTTTAAAAATAGTTAACAAACATGTTTAATAAGATTGTAGTTAGTTCTGTTCATTCCCACCATTACCACAACTATACATTGACTAACATTTAAAATAATAATATTATTTTATTATTTTTTAGTATAACTCAACGTTGTGTGCAATGAATTATTTAAAAGAAACCTATAGTTACATATTGGGTATACCCTTGAATGTATATTCCCCTTTAAATTAAAATTAATATTTAATTCACAAATATTACTAAATATGAAATTGTCAAATTCTTTATTTACCGGGGATGTTACATCCTTCCCCCTTTTGGAAATTGCAACCTCACAATTTTAAAATTGGGATTGGAAATGTCATTAAAAGTCCCACATATGAAAAAGTGTCAATAAAATTATCACTTTAAAATAATGAAAGAAAAGTAAAAAGGTCACCTGATATCACTCGTACTAGGATTCCATGTAGAAAAACATAGATATATAAGAGAACAAATCATCAAGTTCTGACGGAGAGTGGTAAAAAACATGATCTCGAGAAAGTTAGCAATTATTAAACCACAATATTGTGTTCAGTTAAATGATATTTTATTCCCTAGTAGGAATGATTATTAGAAAACATTTGTTTAGGTTTCTACTCATAAAGTTGGAGAATTTATTTATGATATTGATTTTGAAAATAACGAAATATACATAATTTTCATGTAGAGTTCCATATTTTAAATAGTTTCTACCAAAAAACTAATCCTTTCTCGAAACAATTAATATTCAAGATGTCTTGGTCACCAAATGGTTTGTACAATGTCAGATAATCAACAAAATGGATAATACATTATAAGAATAAATACCAATCCTAATCTCAAAAAATCAACAAAAAATACCAAAAGTTCAATAAAGACAATTCAATAAACACCTTTTCTTACAATTATTCAAAAAAATCCAAAATAAGATTGAAACCCAAAATTCATAAGGATTTGATCACATAGTCTTCCTAAAAAATCTTAACATTTATCTCCAAATAATATTCGTTACTCTTAGAGTCTCATACTGAAATGTAATTAACCTAATCACATATTCTCAAAGATAGGTTAATCATTTCCATAAATAATTGGAATCACTATAAGTCCACAAAAAAAGATAGATTCTTTCAAAATAAAATTTCAACCATTACTCCACACATGAAATCCCATAGTATTCTATTTTTCATAGGCATATACTGTTTCCCCAAAAGAGAGAACTTCTTAAAAACTATCCATTATCACTTAATCACAAAACCATTTTCTTATACTAAGGATATCCATTTGATAAGACATAAGATCCCAAATCCACATATTCTTGATCAACGTATCATTTAACTAAAAATAATATGTCATACTAACTTGGGAATTCACATAGTCTTGTTGTAGACCATGCACCCTTGTCTCCATTCGGTTGTGGGTATGATTCCTATAGCATTGTCGAATGAAATGAGTTGTCACCCATCTTATATGTTGTCACTTTTTATAATACTCAAAAATAACCCTAACATGACTTACCCACAATGGTTTTGTTATACCTATCATTTTCATCCCAACTCATATTAACCTCAATATCTTAATTCATTAAGTCTTATTGAAATTTGTTTCCTCTATAATATAACACTCTTCCAAAAGAAAGAACATCATACCTTGACTATGGGGTCCAACTAGTTTCATCAACATCTTGTACAAGTAGATAGATGGTTCATTCATTGCAAAAATGATTTATAGATCCTTAAAAATCATCTCCTTCATTTATCCAAATACACCTCATACAACTTGGTTCATATGGGTGTTCACAAAAAAATAATTTCGGAAAATAATCATTTGTGACATATAATTTAAAAATATCTCATAAAACCTTCTTTATATAAAACATTTGTACCAAGTTTGACTTCAAACATTCAATCAATTTTCCTTTTAAAATACCATATATAAGTTCTGAAATACAATAATTTAAAAGAAAATATAAATAGGTTGCGCATGGGTCTCTTTATTCAGCACATTTTCCTAAATTGTAAAATGGTTCAAAATATTTTGAAATGGTAAAATATTTGAAAATTCCATGATAATATTTAACTTTATTGAAAATATGAGAATGTGGAGAAAATAGGAGTTTATTAAATACATCCCAATATCCACGATGGTATCGAGGTATAACAGATGATTTTGATATCTCAAAAAATTTCTTGCAAGTGATATGTATGATAGAAAATGTTTCAGAGTCATATGGACATGAATTTTTAATAACTATTTCCGCAAGTCATTAGGAAGAGATTATAATGTCATTTTAGATCCCTGTCCATCCATTTGTAACCAAATTTCCATGGTCTAAAAATGTTATAAATAAGGATTTAACTGAAAAAATGGACATGTGGACTAACCATGTGTTTAACAAAAATTCCTAATCACTATGGTTGTCTAAACTGACCTTTGACAAAAACTATAAGGACCCAACATAAAAAATTACATAATCTTTAGTTATGTCAAGAATTCACATTGATGATCTTTTCATGTTTATTGTTTTAGAGAATTACGCCGTAACTATTACATTACATGTCAAAAATTACAAAGTAAAAACTTCTACTCTATCAAATTTTTACACCGCAATAAAACTCCTTAAATAAAACAAGAGTTCTATTCTTCATATAAATCTTCTTGAATTCTTCATTTCTCTTAATCTTCCTTATACCCTTTGAAAAATATTTCAAAAACATGGGATAATAATAAAAATATTAGTAAGGGTTATTAAATAAGGAAATAAAACATTATATCATCAAAAAATACAAATCAATTAAACCATACCTTTCAACCATAACATACCTCATGAAATCATTATATTTATGAATAACACACACAAATCAAGAACAATATATGTAACTTGAGGCATTCATAACTTACTAACATTGTAGCTTTCACAGATGCATGGGGAGTTACATTTAGAATACCCATTAAAGTATATTCCCTAAATCTCTTAGGAGAAACATTAACATTTACCTCTGTCACATTACCCAATACATTAGAGAGCTATCTTGGGCCCACCCGCACTTGGTTTGTCACAGAACCACCCATATATTAAAACATTTACCAAGAACCATAACATAATATTAACACATAAAACAATAATAAAATTAATATGACATTTCCACATTCCAATAATATTTCAAGATATTGACATATCCATTCCCTTTTCAAAAACATTTAAAACATTTAATAAAGAGATTTTTTAGTCATTGTTTACAATAAGAATTTTGAAACTTTTATTGGAATTAACATTTTAAAATATTAATTTCTATATAAATATATATGTAATACAATTTTAAAAACATGGACATAAATTAAAATTATTTACAAGATTATATCTTTAAAACATTTAAAACAATTTATTAGTTAAAGAACACTTTACCACATTGGAAACTCTTGAATAAAATAATTAAAGAATAAAATCAAAGAAAACTATAAATATCATGAGATATATAGATTCATGATATAAAATTTTAAAAGGGTTGTATATACAACTTATAGGTCAACAAAGTTTCACAATATCAAGATATGCCCCAGAGAGAGGATATTAAGACGTAGTCCTATACAAATATTGTATCATTAGATTATTGATAACTATATGACATAATTATGTTTGAAAAATGTAAATACACCCAATATAATTGTATATTAATTTTAATACAATCATAGTTCATTCACACATATTCATAGCACACAAAATCACGAAGTAGAAGATTTACCCAAAAATGGAAAATCGGTTATGAAGTACCCTTACCTTGAGTCCAACTTATTTCGTATGTTCCTTATTCTTCCTAAATAATAAACTTAAGAAAATTAATACTTGATTATGAACCTTTTTTGAGTTTATTATTTCTTTTATATAACTTATTACCTTGCAATATAAATTATTTAATTATTGTAGTTAATATCGGACATTTTGTTGTTGTTCGGAAATTGAGTTAAAAATGAACATGTTATAATTAAAATTTGGCCATGTGGTCAAAATTATATTATCTCTATAATTAAATTCATTATTTAGATATCATATATATCATATATATCCATTATATATGTATTTATAATTGTATATAGCATTTGTATATAAGAAATTAAATGCATCATTCATGGAGACGGTATGCCGGGTATACAAATGAATGCTACTTTCAATAATTTTCTCTTATTTAATGGAATTTAATCATAATGATATATTGGTATATTATAATTATAGTATAATATCATATTTTATATATGTTACTTATTTTCATTAAGACCATCATTTATATATTCCATGTTTGGTATTGACGAGTCATATCACATTGATGGTAGGGTAGTCGGCACTTCATCAAATGATATTATCCTATTTACCGATGAAGGAAACCCTAAAGGTATGCTTTAAATGCAAAATAAAGAGGAATATATACATAATAAATATTATATATATAACATAAAATATAGTTACATCATAATGGCTACTATGAGAGGTGGTATGAGAGAATAGAACAATCATTATTTGGTGAGGCAGTAGTTCGTCGTCCACAAAAACTGTATGTTCGTATGCATTAAGTGGAGGTGTGTGTCAGTGAAGTTTGAATACTTTGCATTGCAAGAACCTTGTATATCTATGATACATTCAGTATCAAAAAATTAAGAAAGATTTTTTTGGATTTAGAGAAGGAAAATAAAAGAGAATAACTTGAGAGAAGACGTTAACTTTAAATCGGGTAACTCCCTAAGGTTTGAACCAAAATGATTCCTTGAAGTGACTTCTGCCTAAGCTGATTCTCCTAGATGGAGGAGATGGATAATGGGAGCTTATTTTTCAGAGGATGGATGGTCCAAGTGGATTTATATGTGTAATTAAGGGGTTATAGGTGAAGTCTTTTTATAAGGGAGAATAGGGGCTCTTTAAGACTATTTGAAAATATTATTTTATTATAAAATTATTTACTATTTAAAAAGGTCCAAAACATTTTTAATTAAAATATAAGGTGATTATAAGTCTATATAAAATAATCCAATAATACTTTTACTGGTTGTGAATATTTTTTAATCCTTATCATTCTTATTTAACCATTTGTTTACTTATTTAACTTCTACCAAGTCCTCTAGTATATTCATACTATATGGTTAATATATTTACTGTAAAATTCCAAGAGACAAAAAATGAATCATTAAGGATATTTTCAATATCATATATATCATTTGAAAGAATTTTATATTTTATGGACTATTTTTTCATTTAATAAAATATTGATTAATTTAGAAACAATTTTATGTCTGTTTTAATACTATTCATATCATGACATTGTAAAAAATCAAAAACCAATTGATTCATTCAAAAAGGAATCATTAATTCAATTACAACAAGTCATACTAATGTATAAAATTCGTGGATGGCATTAAATAAATCAAAATAAATTTATTTTAATATTTATTTTCTCCTTTATTTGAATCCTTTATTAATGAGGCAATTACTACATCACCATTGTTTCATAATTAAATTTATTTATTTATATTATAAAAAATATAAATAAAATACCATGATGTAGTTAATCTTGTAATATATTCATGGAATATTTATATTTTACGATATCACATATATAACTTCATATAAAAATTCTTTTAGTAAAATTATTTCTGTTTATGACATTTTTATTTGTACTTTAAAAAAAGTTATTAATGTCATTATCTTACCCAAGTTGCATTCAAAGGCAAAACGTCTCAAACAAGGATTATATTGGTCAGACATTACTTATAAAATATGTTTAGGACCAGTGTTAAAGTAATTTTATCTTATTACTTTATTATGTTTACCTTTAAATAACCAATTTACCTTTAGACGCTATAAATAAAAATCAAATGATTCTATTCACTAAAAATTATTTTCATCTTATTGAACCACATTTTAATTACTGATGACAACTAGGTATTTCTTATTTTATAAATTCAATTCATAGAAGTGTTAAAATCAAATTTAAATGAAAATTCGGTTATTTAACTATTATGCTATGTTTTACACTATTCATTAAAAACTGAACATTTTCAAAAAAAATATCAATAATTCACCTAATGATAATTTTTATATTCTAAATTCAAAATTTATTTCTATTTTAAAATTTTAAAAAAATATATGTTTCATTAGTTAATTTAAAATTAATTTCTGTTGTCAAAAACAAAAAACATATTTTTAATAAATAATATCTATCAAAAGATTGACACTTGTTTATATTCAATTTCAAAGTGAAATTACATTCAATAACCAATATTGGATTAATTGAAAAATATATAATATAATTAAACTTTAAAACCAATGAAAATAAAAATATAACTATATATGTAAATTAGAAAAAAGGTGGTTTTGAATTAAAATGCAATATTTTTCACTATTCATTAAAAATGACCTTTATGAGAAAAATACCAAAATTTCTGCCAAGGTAAGTTTGGATGTCTTGATTCTAAATAAGAAATTTATTTTGTCGAATAGAACATATAAAAGTGAAAAAAAAAACTATATTTAAATATTGTTCTCCATCAAAAGGTGGTAAATCAACCTTTTAGAGAATGTTAGAGTATTTATAGTTAAAATTGGATTCATTCACATTTTAAGGCTCTAAATATTTTTAGATAAAAGTAAAATCCTTTAACAAACATCTATAATCATAATGTAGTTAGTTTTTTTTTCATTTGTGCTAATACAATGGCTATGAGTTAACTACCATTTCAAATAATAATATTATATTGTTATTTTTTCAGTATATCTCAATGTTTTGTACAATGTAAGATTTCAAAAAAACTGGTTTTTGGGTATCAGGTAAACCATCAAACATTTCATACCCTTTTAAGTAAAATTAATATTTAATTCAAAAATATTAATAAATATGAAAATGTAATATTCTTTATTTACATGGGATGTAACAACAAACTATTATTTAATTAAAACATATTTAAATAAACCGCCAAAATCCAGTTATATATAAATTTTTAATGATTCAATGTGTACTTTTTTAACTTCAATTGGCATTTCTTGATATTTTTATTTATTACTTCCTAATATGTTTCATTATATAATATGTTAAATTTTTTATTATATATAATTTCTTTTTATGAATTATACAATGAATTACTATAATTTATAATTTATTATATAACTTTATTATTCCAATTTTGATTATTTATTTTTGTATTATTACTAAAATAATATTTTTTATCATATGAACACACTTAGTTGATATGTGAAAGGATTTATTCATAAATAATTGTTTAAATGACTTAAATTTTATTTTCATTAGTGGAAATTATATTTATTATATTTATTTAAAATTAATATAAATATTTTAGAAACACAATTTAAATACCATATATTAAATATTTATGTACTAATATTTAAAATTTAATATATATTTTCTATTATATGGAAACCCTTTATTTTTGGAATGTAATTTCATTTTGGTCTTAGATGCTATTTTTTCTCATCTATTATGTTAAAAACGATACAATCTAAAAATAGTCAGTTTTACAGATGGAATTTTATAAGGATAAATGAATACTTTTATCAATGATAAATAATTTCTAATCAAATATGTCACTAATTAGAGGTTTTTATCATTGATAAAATTCATGGAAAATTATATGTCATATCATTATAATCACCTAAATTTCATTAATAAAATCTATATATAAGTAATGATAAATCACAAATGTATAATACTCTAATAGATTAAATCAATTTAAAATAATAGATCACTCAATGGATTATATATGAAGATTTAAAACATCATACCTTACCAAACTAGAGATGAATAATTTCCCACATGTAAATATAAATTATGTCATGGATCTAATGTATGATTGGTTTTACCCAATAATGAAACTAGAATTCACTTCCTTATCTTCCTTTACATGTTAATTATATATATCCACATTTCTGGTTTTGATACATATTTTTTGTTATTAAACTCTATTACATTCTATGAATTTCTCTACTCGTTAGTGTAATCTTATGTTCATCATATTCTAATCTATTTTCATAATATTTTATCATGTTATTGGTTTTAATACATATATAAAGAAATAAAATAGGTAAAATGTACCAGCCCCATTAGCAAGATTAAAGATGAAAAAATATAAGCATAGATAAAGAAGAGAATGTTATACAAGATACTAAATAATGTTAATGATTAAATTTGATCTCAGAAAAAAGTCATTAATAAAAGTGGATATGTACTCATCCATTTATTAATACAGTATGATGTAATATATCTCCTTATGAAAACCATATATTGAATATTTTTTTATCATGATATACTAATGTACATAAGGTCATTATAATGCTCATAAAATATATTTTATTTGACATATTTATAATTTAGTAATGTCACATTTAATAAAGGTCAATATTGATTATCATAACTAAATTATAAATATGATAAATGTTTTTTCTAACTAAAATATCATAAATAGGAAAAAACCTTAGATAATTCCGTAAATAAAAAAAATTATGATTTTATAAAATCAATGTTTTCATATATTTGGAAATAAATTTACATTATTTTCATTTTAGTAAAAAACTATTTACATTGAAACTTTTCAATATAATCAATAAAATAAATTTTTAATGAATAAAACTTAGTGGGAAAAATTATAATTAATTGAAAAAGAATCTGCCTATTAAGAAAACTTGAAAAACAATATTCCCAACCACATACAAACACATGAAATAATAATTTAATGACTATTTTCATAATAAAATTGAATGAAATAATAATTATTATAAATTTATTTTATTTTTTGATAAATTTTATAATAAAAAAATAATTATTTATGAGATATGTTATATAAGAAGAAAATAATTACATGATACCTTTAAATTAATAAGATAATACAAAATAATTGGACAATTATGATACTACAAAAAATACATAAAAGTGATTTTTATTTTATAAAGTAAAAATTATATTGATTTATATTATAATATATTTTATTGAAAATTTCAACTCATTAATTTGTAATTATTATTATACATTCGATTTTAAAAAATATACGATTTTATATTTGTAAAAAATATGTATTGTTATCAATTCTCTAACAAACATTTAATTGATGTTTAGACTCTTACCTAAGGTCACAGATTTGTGGATTATTTTCTTCCACAGTTGTAATGATAATTCAGGTTCCATACTAAATATTCATAATTTTATGAATATTTATTTAACTTTATATAATGTTAATAATAATAATAAATCATTATTCCAGAAAAATCACATGTCAGTTTAATGTGTGATTTTTTCCAAATGGTCAAAAATTTGAAATACACATTTCTCTAAATCTTCCTAATGTTTATGTTTTGGTTAATTCATTTTGATAACTTAAGAAACATTTATAGAAGATAAAAATTATCTTTTAATAATTCCATTAAAATCTTATATTGGATTTATGTGAGGGTTTTTTTCAAAGTCATAAATAAATCAATTATCACTATGGTAATTTTTGGAGATAATTTGAGCTTGTCTCATTAGTTATTAATATAGGTTGTATGTTTATATAACATAAACATCAATTAGTATTATGGAAAATATTTGAATCATTTCATAAAAATCATACATCCATTTAAGGTATAATTTCTTCTTGATGGTCACAAAAAAATGATGGATCATTATTGTAACACCATTTGTGTCATTAAGATATCATTTACTCTGATTGGATCATTTTAAGAATTTTAAGAATCATAATAACAAACTTATATTCATAGTAGTCACAATATAAATAAGATTCAAGAGTTATTTTTTCTTATATTTGATTAATGAACATAATAATATTCTCCTACTATTTCATGATAGTCTATGTTTTTTTAGAGTTATTAACATCATAGAAAAATTTTAATATCTACGATGTTTTTTAATTATATTATAACAATTTTATCATTTGAGAAAACTCAAAATTTTGTTTAATTTTTGGCATTTTTTAATATTCTTAAATAAAACATTTTCCATTGTAACAAATTTGTATGGAATTTAAATGTTTTTCATTCATTTTTTATCAATTATGGTCTATTTATAAAATCAAAAATCCATTTTTAATAATTTTGGTCATATAAAAGATCATATTAATGTGTTTTTTCTATATGTGATAAATTTATTAAATAATTTTTAAAGATATTATATTATAAAATTATCTTTATTCACAAGTTTTTAATATCATACACAGGTTTATTGAACTATATATATAATAATTAGTAAAAATGGATGTTTATTCGTTCTAAAGAATCATTTTAGTATAACATGTGGTTTTTCCCATATTTTAATTAATTAATAAAAAAACATTTTCTAAAATAAATTAAGGTATTCATATTCCGTTCACACAATTTTTATTATTTTAGGAATCATTATAGAACTGGAAAATTTACATTTCAAAATTATAATTCCGTTACATATCAAAATGATGTGCGTTGTTTTCTTATAAATAATAAATAAATCAATGACAATTGTCCAATACTATCAAAATAATATGAAATATATCCTAATTTATTAACATTAGAAGAATCTCAATTTTCCAATAATGACTATTAGTCATATGAATACACATTATATAATTTTGGATAAACCACACATAGGTTTAACATTATGTTTTTTAAATAGTTCTCAAATAAATCAATGATTAGTTTACTAGTACATTTATGAAATCCAAATATTGTTTTTTGACTTTTTATATATTTGGAATCCATAATATATCATAAACATTTACCTCTAATCATTCTTGTCATACTATATATCAAATTAATTTAAAGTGCTTCAAACATCAAATATGAATCGAACACCGTTATCGTGTTTTTTCATAACAATATGAACTGCTTTCCTAATATACTCAAACAAAATTAGTTCTTATATAATTGTGTATATGTAATACTTCCACACACAGTTTCATTCAAATCCCCCTAAAACTCATCAGAACATCCCTTATTGATATTTCAATTTTTCTACTCCATGATTTTGTAAATACATCATTTTTCACAAAATTTATAATGAAAAATGTGTCTATAATATTTGGGCAGATATATTTACAATATAATAGAAAATGTAGTTTTAATTGATGATTTTATTAATAGTATTATGATATTAATATGGGTAAGAATATCATTATGTGACAACTCCACAAAAACTTCACTGCTAACTAACCAAAGAATATACTATTTTAATAATTAATTTAGTAGTTCTATTGTTTTTTTATTTAATTTATATCTTGATTTGGGAAAGTAATTGAACGGGATATAGAAGGGTTCCTAAAGAGATAATAATTAATTATAAATACAATGAATATATATACAGAAAAATACATGATGTGAAATTTCAAAAGTAAAAAATCATAATAGGAAACCACCTCTACATGTAATCTGTTAAAAATCTAACACCGTTTAACATACTCACAAATTCTTAAAAACCTTTTCACATGTATGAATATCATATATTTATACATTATTTTAAGTGATACCAAATTATTTATATAAAAAACATTAATAGATATATTTTCCATGAAATACAGTTTACATTAACAAATAACTATTCCTAGATGTAAAATTGTCCAAGACATATATCCTGGATAATAAATTTAGTATTGTGATAACAAAAATAATTATCATTCATTTATTTTTTATACAATTAAATATGACAAATAAAATTAATTTGTTATGATATATGTGCATATTATGAAATATTATAATATTTACTTTAATGCATAATCGATTTTATAAATCTCTAGGTTTAGTATTTTCTCTAAATGGATATATGATGTGTTTTTTTATAGTATATACACATTGAACAGTCATAAAAATAGTTTCAAAAATACGTTATAAAACATATAAATGGAATATGTTTTATAAAAAAAATGAATAATGTTTATTTCTAATTAATAGGGATTATCATGTTTTATTTATATTTAACATATCAATTAATTATATCCAAAACATATTCCACCAAAATATCCATATTAATCAAAATTATCATTAGGTTTGTCTTATAGAAATTAGAAATTGTTATACAATTAATTAAAAAAATGAAATTTTAACTTATACAATAGTAGTATAATGATATACTATAAAATAGTTACTATTGAAAATAATCAATAATATATTTGTTTTTATCAAAACCTATAGATTATTAGCATGTTATTGATCAAATTTATTCTCATTAAATCGATTTTTCATTAATAAAAATTATTTTGGGAATAGAAAATCAAAAATAATTTTCATAATATTTTACCATTACATAGTCATGACATAATAGAATGGATTATATGTGAATAATATTAAATTATAATAAATTTATTAAACTAGTTTTTTAATATAATATTTATGAATTTATACCACATAAATTCAATATAATAATAGGCCCTAAACTATTCAGGCTAAATAATTTAATTTACACTTTCACAAAAAATATTATCATGACTGATTTATCATCAAATTTTCTCTTCATGGTTACTTTTAGTTGTGAATTATTTTTTTAGAGAAATACATCCCCTAATATAAGATCAATCATATATTTATCATGAATATCATAAGATCAACTTATCTCTATTGTTTTCAAGAAAACATCATGAGGGTTATATAATCTTTATTCTTATAAAGAGATCAGGAATATCCCCAGTCTTATTTAATATAAACAATAAAATAATAATATTAAGTACACATAATATCATCTCGAAAACATGATTCCAACACCTATAATTCTCATCTCTTCTCCACTTTATTATCAACAATAAAATAAAATAGTTGTATCCCCATTTAGAAGAGTTTGCGATATTAAACTATCCCTCTTGAAATAAAATGAAAATGAATAAAATAGAAGAATTATAGAAAGAATAAAAGGAAATTTTGGAAATAATTCATTCCCAAAAATCTCTAGTAAATGTTTGAACACATCCTTTGAGAGTGTATTTGTTAATTTATCTAAGAATATCTCATAAATCAAAACATATTATATTGAATTCTCACTACACTTTATGTTCTCCGTAATTATGTAGTGCTTGATAAGAATATGTTTTGACCTTAAATGTTTCCCCAGTGTTATCATGTATTTTTAACAATTATTATCCCTCCAATCACCAATGGGTATGAAAAATAAACCCTCATTTATTTAAATTTTTAATTCAACCATAGCTTTTTAGTTTCATATTTCTTCAAAATGTAATTTTTTCCATGATATAGTAATAATTTTTTCCCATTTCCAAAAGAAGTCTACTTATTCCTCTTAATAACACCATTCTGATAGGGGTTTTTTAAAAGCATTATATTTTTGTCTAATATAGTTCATTTTATGAGATACCCCATTAACTTCATTATCCTATTAGAATTCATTATCAGATAAATTTGTTTTGATAAATTACATGGTTAGATTCCAAATAATATTCATCTAAAATTGATTGAGTTACTCAACAACAAGTGGTCTAATCACTAAAAAATAGACATATTTTATAAGATTGAAATACTTAACCAAAGTAATTAATTACTTATCTTAGTTGGGTTAAATCAGGATTGTCATTTAGAAAACATCAAAATTGTACTACTCTAGTTGTTTCTATGATTTTATCTCCAAAATATTGTGTCACATATTCATCATCATAACATTATTACGTGTTACACCTGTTTCAAGTATTTCATGATATGGTTTAGTATATTTCATATTGTATCAAATTTGAAAAGATAACATGATCCTTTTTCCTCAAATGTCCATGTCTTCTATTCTAAATATTGTTTATCACTTTTCTACACAAGTAAAATGAATTTTTATTGTCATAAATTTATTAAAAAGACATTTTTCACATCCCCTTTCATCATATTTTTTATATCATTTCATATTATATGAAAACTCATTCATAAAAAGTATTACCACATTTCCGACATGATGAATTTGGGAGACAATGAGAAGATTTTTCATTAACCCAAATTCAATGAATGAAAAATGGTGTTTATTCTTATAAATCATGGTGAATCCTTCCACTTTAACATTATATGGTCCATCTCTTATGAAAGTGAAAAATCCTCTATCACACCACTGAATATTTTCAGGAGATTATTGTTTCAATTCATGCGTGAAACGCAATAATGAAATATAAAAATTTATTCTCTTATTTGGTACATTTGTAATCCATATCTACCTCATTTTAATACCCATAATTAATTATCCTCTTTAATTATTTACAATAATCATTTTTTACAAGATATTATATTATAACAATAAGAAACACGTATGCATAGTTTTTGGTTAACCGCACTTCACAAAAATATCTTATATATAATCAAAATAATTTTGAAATATACCTTCTTCCTTGTAATTTTTCATAGTTTTCATTTAGATATTCTATATTTAATCTCATTGATTTATTACCATGTCTATTTATGGAGTGAAATATTATACTAACACACATATAATTTAAATTTATATACTCCAAACAGAACATGTTCCTTCAAATAATGATCTAAATGGATATAAAAAAGGTTCTTCAAAATATTTATAGGGGTCATCTTTAGATTTGATATTCATTTCTTAATTTTAATATCCCCATGCTATAATACTTCTCATTTACCACTAAAATTATCTAAATCTTTTCTTATGTATTATTCTCTTTCGAAAAATATTTTCTATTATAATTTGTACCACCACCATCTATTTTAGTAGAAGGGGTTTTCTCCTTTTTAGGTGATGTGAACAATATTTTATTTCTATTTTCAATACTTCCATTTTCTTTATAATAGGTTCAAGTTCCCAAAAATGGTTTTTGCAACCATGGAATAATATTTGGGCTATCTAGTAATGGTAAAAACATACTATATTAATTTGGATATCTCACCAATCTCATTCAATGAATTTTTTTCACCCTAGAAAATTTGATTTCCATAAAAAATTATCCTCTTTAATTAGATTTACCCCAATATCCTTCATATTATCCTTAATTTCAATTATCTTTTCTAGGTAAATATAAGGTATTATATCTATTTATCAAATTAATTACATTGAGATATCAAATTTTTCATTTGAAATTATTTTCACCTCCACATTTGTCTCATATGTTGAATCATCATGTTTTTTTCTTAATGTATCATTCTCTTTATTAACTATATTACTCTATTTATTTATTCAGTTTTATTTCAATTATTTTATGATGAAAAATATTTTTTAAAAATATTTTAGTGTCTTTTCATAAAATTATTCTTCTCTACTACTACCATTATCTTCACTCAAGATATCATTATTATACCTTTTTTTTCGTAATGATATTTCCTCACACCCCTTTGATTATTTTTCACCCCTTATATTTCCTCAAAATTTACCTTTTCTTAGTTATATTCTATATTTTATTATATATATTAATTCATAAAAATGCATTGAACCACATTTGGAATCAGTTTATTTTTCATGATTCATAATCAACTATATATGATTCATTCCATTTAAAATTATGGGTAGGGTCTACTTATTTATTTTGCATTTTCTATATATGGTTATCCCTATTCATATCATATAAGGGATTAAGATGTAATTTAATTTTTCATTGGACAAAAAAAAATTGATGTATTGATACTCCAAACATGAAATCATCAAATAATATATATCTATATGGATACTCATATTCTTTATCATGTCGGTAGAATCCTTAAGATCAACACCATATCATTTAATCAATAAAAATTTATTGTTTCTCAAATAAAGATATCATCCAATAATAGATCTTCTCACATTTTGAGGTCATCAAATAAATCCTAGTTTATTTATAACCATAAATCCATAACATTATTGGTCCCCATAGAGATATCATTTCTTTTTCACTAGTTTCTGTTCACTTTATTGGTTATCATGACTTATTTAAACTCATGATCTAAAAAATATTAGTATAATGAGTTTTTAATTTCAAATCACCTATTATATTATTGTTTTTAGAATATCTTGAATATAAAAACAAATCATGGTGATATAAAGAATGTTCGATATAAGTGATATAAGATATGAAACAATAAACACCCTCCATATATGGAATACATTTCCATAAAAATTGGGGAAACTTTTATCATTTATGATATTCATAGACTTCAAGGATCTCCTCAATCAAAGACATATAAAATTAAATTAAACCTTAAATATTTAGAAATCCAAACTACAAATATTCAAAATAGTTATTAATACTAAACTATAATCTTAAGATAGTGTAAACAACCATAGAAAAAGTGGGAGTAAATCAGTGGTAGCAAAAAACATTGACCCTCAATCCTTGTGATCCCCAACACAGGTTATTTTAGTGAAATATTGTGGGTGATGACGTGATGATGTCAGACACATTAGAAAATATAACACATGGACACAATGGTTTTTACATTCTTCACTCACCATTTTATTCTTAGGAATAATACTTATTGTGTAGCGGTTGTGATTAATCTACAAAAATTATAATTTATTATCAAATGAACAATTTGTAGAGAAATCAGATTCACTATTACTCTTATTACAAGATAAATAATGATTATAAACATGTTTAATAATATTCACTTCATATTCCTAAAATTCCATGATAATTTTTACTTAGTTTAAACACATATTCTTTTCTTTAATGACTGATAAAATCAACCTTAGAATGTTTTTTGATTATATCATAGTCAACTCACTTGGTTATAAAGGCTTTTCCAATTATGGTCAACATTTATGTTCAGAGATGATATGTTTTGTTGTATGGCTCCCTTAGCTATGGAAAAATCCTAATCATTAACACTATGATTTTGACATCTTTAGAAAAATTATGTTACATTAATTCTCATCCATATCCTCATAGCTATAGTTATTATAAAACTCTTCCATGGGCATGATTCCAATGTGTACTACAAGGAAAGAACAATAAAATCATGATTTAAATTCCTCTTCAATCAGTTCGTATAATTCCATCACTTTAATGGTGTTATAAACCCTAAATATAAAATGGTTATTATTTCAGAACTAAATCCCTCTATATTCGATCATTTCCATATTTACCATATCTCTTATCTGATAAAATAATCTGCCCATTTATTAATTCAAATTCATAAGGGTTCATAAATATTCAATCCCTCGATGGGATCATCATTGAACACATTTTTTTTGTTTTCATAAATTATTCCGATGGAGATACAACAAAACCAACCCCAATAAACTCATCCTACTTTTCTAAGCACTTTTAATCTATTAAAATTACATTTTCCCTATAACGTTAGATGAAAACTGTTTTGTTAAAAAATAATAAAATTATATTAACCCAAGAAGTCATAGTTATTATATAATATGCTCAATAATTTTAAATTTTTATTGTGTTGTACTTAAATAGGATTCAATACAATCTATTTTTTTCATCAATTACCTACCCCTATTAATTTAAATGTGATATATTCTAATGCACCTAGCATTGGATGGACATATATTATGAATCAGATTGATCAATTTTTTATAGCCATTTATCTATAATATATTTTGGTTTATTATATCACATTAAGGCTTTATAATATTTTTTGGATACATATCAAATTTTTCTCATGATAAGTGTAACAAATAATTTCTTTGATAGAGGGGTTTAATATATTTGGATATTTTTAATTTTATATACTCTTTTCTTGTTTTATAAAACTAAAAATATATATAAAAGTAAATTTTAATTGTAATTACCAATTTTTATAAAATTATTTAAAATTAACTAACATAGAAATATTTTTAACGGGAAAAGAAAACTTATTATTTTTATTAATAAATGTTTTTTCTTGAAAAAATTGTGGAAGAGGTTAATATTTCCTTTAATATCCATAATATTTCATTTTATAAAATGTATTGGTAATTTTAAATAACCCATTTCAATGAAAATTATTAATTTCATCAAAAAAGATGTTTATATAACATTAATATACAATGGATATTGATGAGAAAAACTATTTTTACTAATTTATAATTCATTATCTTTATAGTGTTTAAAATAATATCATTAAAATGTCTTCCAAATCTATTACATCAATATACGAACAATATAATTCACTTTTTATATATCAATGAATATTTACATTTGAGTATTGTCTCCTATGTAACATACAAAAATTCAATTTTAGGAAAAAACATTGACTATGTGCATTCCATTAAACATCAAATTTCTAACCAACATTTCTCACAAAAAATATTAATCTAATACTATATCATGATTTTACTCCAACATTTTCTTCTCTTTATCATTTCCTCCCTACTTCCCATGTCTCTGTTTTTCTTCCCTATATTATGTTCATCACCATTAAGTTATTATCCATATTTTTTTCTCATCATAATTTAAAAAATAATTATTAAGTTTTCCCTAAATATTTTTTGTAATAGTAGGTGTAGAAAAAATTTTCTAATAAAGTTGATAGAAATATAATATAAAATATTTTAATATTTTATTGGAAACATAATTTAAAAATAATATATTTAAATAATTTATCAAATACATCAAACACATTTATTATAATATTTTTATTTTTATTAATGGCTGTAAATTGTATCCCACCAATAAAGCTTCAAAATCCCATCATTATAGTACCTACTGATAGAAAAGTAATTATATATATTTTTTACCAATAAGAAATGATTCTGATGTCACCTTGAATACATCATCATCAATGGAATTTTTAATTGATTCAACTTTTTATTTGGTCATCAATAAAAGAGATAGAAAATTTTATTTTTTCAATGATCTACTTAATAATATAATTATAATTATAATTATACAATTTTGATGGTTTCATCCTTTTAATATTCTTATATAAAATTTACTTTCAAGAATATCAAATAATTTAATTTAATAAAAACCTTTTATCAACCCATTTTAAATAATAAAGTATCATTTGAATAGTCGTGTCGTCCAACACCCATGTTTTTTCAATGATTGTATGTTAAAGTATATCCACATAAATTAAAATTTTCCCCTTCGTACAATATACATGATTCACTTCCTTCAAACATGTTACTCCATAATTTATCATTTTACTACTGTTATCTCATTTTATTATATCTAATGAAAAATTTTTAATTAATTAACCACTGTAAGATAATAAATTTATACTTAGTGTTTTGGAAAAACATCAATGTCTCTATAATATTTTATTTTTTATTGGAATAAAAAAATACACTATAGTGTAACAACCCCCTCACAAACAACTGATTATATGTATTTAATATTAGTATTTTTCTATAATGTATATTCATGATAATGATAGTTTATTTATACCTTTCAATAATTTATGCAGTCTATTCATTATAATATAAAACATATTTATAAGGATACTCCTTGTCTATCATGGAAAATGTGAAAAAATCTCTTCCAAAAATATCACAACCCATAAGGAACCTAGTGTGATGATATGTTGGCATTAAAATGTTATCCTCATCCACATTATTTATATAATTCAATATATACCAAAAAAAGTATAGCTCTATACAATGAAACCTTACATGAAACATTTTTTTGTACACTTATAAAATAATTATATTCACTTAATGGGGTGCATCCTTTAATAATGTACAGAACCACAGAGAAAAATATATTTCTCCAATTGAAGAATTATATTAAACAATAATAATTGAAAAAATGTCACTAATTTATATAATATGACATAAATTTACTTTAAAAAGGCTGTAACCATCATAATGAATACATATTTATGATATTTATCCTTTAAGAAAGATAAATTTTTATTTATTATTTGATAGATGTTTTTAGAAATAATGTATAGATGAAATCATTAAATCATATCTCAAAATATGAAAATATAATTTTTAATACCTTTAAATTAATTTAATTTATTGACATGATATTATTGGTATTCAAGGAATTCCCCAATATAACCATAACACCATTTACAAATTTATAAAACCAAATTCAATCGTTCTTAGAATGGATGTGATCGTATACAGAAAAAAATTCCATATTTTATGATTCAATATCTTCAAATATTCGATTAGGTATATTTTCATCATGAATAACCTAGATATGATTACATTATTTCTCTTCTTGGTGTACTTAGTTAAAAAATAATGAAAACACCACACAAATATTTTTAAATAAAAGCCAGAAAAAAATTGGATACACAGAAATTTAATTTTAATATTCAATGAAAATTATTTACATTTTCCAAAATATCATCATGTGATTTTTTTATTATAGTTTACTAAAAATGATATTAATATTTATTACATTATAATACTATTGATCCCAAATTAAAAGATGATATTTTATAATTATTGTAATGTCTCTTTAAATGTAGTTTATTGGAAATGTTTTATGACTTTGGGGTAAAATATAAATATGTTATTGAAAATTTCCATTTATACTACATTTAAATCTTATTAAGTTTTTACCTTCTACAGAAATGGGATATCATAAAATTATTTTCATTTTGTATCATATCCAATTTCGTTGTGATAGAATTTCATTCATCATTCTGAACAACATGGATCAAAATTTAAACTATGCATTTCTTTCATTATTATTCTATATAACATATATACTCCATATTAATTTCATATTTCAATAAATTGTTAATAATAAAATGTGAATGGTTGGGGAAAATAGTTAAAAATTTTAATCTAACTATGACTTAAAGGATAAAATTTTATCATTATATCTGAAAATTTTTCAAAAAAAATATATACCGAATGTGAGGTTGATAATGATGATTATGTTATTGGATCAAGGGGAATTAATGTGGTTGATAGAAAATTGTTTATAGCTACAATGATGTCGACAATATAGTAGGAACAACTCGACCAAATAAGATGTCCAGTAGAGTTGAAATCATTGATTTCAACATTATGGCTGACCAGATAGCCCATGTTCAGACATCAAGGATGAAGGAACACCAAAAAATCATAAATATCTCATGGGGAACACTTTTTTGATGATTCTACTCTTTATGAATGTTTGGGAAAATATAAGATGGTTACCTTGATCATATTGAGAGAAACAAGTCTCAAAAAGCTATCTCAAGGCCATTAAATTAAATTCTCATCATATCCAAGAGGGATTTCTAAAACAAACATAATGACTATTTTACATTGAAAATAAATAAGAAATAATATACATGAAAATGACATTCCCAAATTTATTGTATCAACATTAATAAAATATTTTCACTAATAATCCAACCAAAAACCATCAGATTATTTCTATAAATTTATATGAGAAATAATTTAAATGTATATAATACAGTTTTACAATCTCTATTTTTGAATGGATTCCTGGAAGAGGAAGTCTATATGAGGCAAATATATTGGTTTTTTATTAATGGTGATTAAATGAAGGTGTTACAATATAGGTTATTATTGTACAAGATGAAACAATAACCTTAATCATAGTATTAAAGGCTATATTAATACATAAGGAAGTGTGATTATCATCATATAGGGGTTATTAAAAAAGTATATATCAAAAACGGTGAAATGAAATTTTATTCTTATTCTAATATATGATTATTTAATAACATTTGAGGCTAAAATGATATAAAATTCAAGAGGTTTTCAAATTTAACTAGGTGTGAATTTGAAATGTTGTTATTTTTTGAATTTTTAGTTTCATATTGGATAAATGTGATTGAAATTAATTATGGGATATTTGGATCCCAAACAAAATATTCAATATATTTGTTGAAATTATTTAAAATTAATTAATCCAAATAAAAAAGGTTGGAGGCCCGGATAAAATTATCTAAATATGGTGATGGTCATAAATTGGATATGATGCACTATAATACAATCATTTTCATCCTAACATACAAGACATCATCTCATCCTGAAAATTTGTTTTCCATATGTCATGATTTGGGAAATCAATTTTATCCAATGGATAGATACTTTAATTTATCAACCATAGAACAAAATATGCGATCTATTGCTGTATAAATTCAGTATAATAAGTGGTGGGATATATGATAGTTGGTTAGGAAAGTTTAGTGAATGACCAAAAATATTTCCCAATATGTGTATTCAACATCTTTAACTCCTGTTTTTCTTGGAAATGTATGATGAGATACTATATGACCTTAATCATAGTGGATGTGGAAAATGAGGTGGCAAATAAAAATTATAAACAGTTGATATAGATTTAGAAACCTCTTAAATACATTTTTAATGATTTTTTATCTCCAATTTTTATTTCATTACTACTCTATTACTATAAACATTGGATTCAAAACATTTCAACACATGATGATGAAGCAAACTAAAATAAATTACCATTTCTGCAAATAAATTTTGGATCAATAAGTTGATAAAAAGGATAATGTTATAACATGACATAAAATTTTGGTTCCAATTACAAAATCATAGACAAAAATATATAATTAATGAAATAGTTTTGGATCTTGATGTCCAACTATATATATCTGTTTATAGTTTACTAGAGTCAAGACCCCCATTCCCTATGAGAATTCCTTTAATAGAAATGAAATTTTTCTTCATTATGCACTAGTAAATTATATCTAAATAACCAATATGTTGCTTCATGGAATTTTAAATTTTGATTTTTGAAAAATGGATAGAATATATTTTTGATATAGTTGTAGAATTTATACTCAAGGGGAGAGTTCATTGTTTGCAATTTTGGGGGTTAAAGGAATTTGCAAGAGGTTTGAATCTGGAAACCAATGGTGTGTTATGTTTTGATAATTATTTCATTTAACTATTATTTCACACATTTTGATTTATTTCACATGGGATTAGATTTTATAATTGATGAATAATTTTTTCAGTATTTAATGGGAAAATATTATCCAATTTTTCAGGTTAGTTTTTTGAAGTGTACGACATGATGTCATTGTTTTTTTGAATCGTCAAAAAAACCCAATGGGAGATATTTCTAGCAAAAATTCATTTGTATATATATATATAAGTTTCTCCTATTAAAAAATTAAAGAATTATTATCAAGTGATTAATAGGTTATTTTTATTAACTCGTTTTAATCCATATTTTCATTGATGTACCCGTAAGTTTTTGATGAAGAGATATATCTTGAAGAAAAACCCCACACCACATACCCAAATTCACACCATAGGATATGTTTAAACTGGAATATATACATCATATTGATGTAACCTAAACCCTAATGGATATCATTGTTAACTGTCAAGGGAACATCAAATTGTTTCCATGCCATAGTTTACCCAGTGCTTCCGTAGAGAAGGATGGAACATTACCAAATATATTCATGAATACACAAGGGGAGTAACCATGAAGCCTCCAATCAAGTTGGTGGTCATTTTTAGGCAAATAATATTTTGGAATTCCATAAAGGGTTAGGTTCATGTGAGTATCCAAGAATGAAACATCTTTTTTTTTAATGCAGTCACAACCTTGGAGAATATGTGAGGGATTTTTCTTATCCAATCAAGATTTGGGATGCACAAGTGGTTGTAAATTAGAACTGGTGCCATTCCAACATGAATGAGATGTTGATGAATGTAGTTTATATAAAATTTTTCTAATTTTGGAGAAACATCGAATATGGGATTCCTAGTTTTTCATCTATTTAATATTCAAATGAACCATGTTGTTGGGGGTAATTGATGATTTTTTTTGTACTTCTAGAAAATTCTATGTGTCTAGTTCATGGATAGATAGATATGTTATATCCCTTTTGGAATATTAGATTTCTATATGATATCAACACATTGAAACTCGTAATGTCTAGATTTTACGTCACTACTACATTGATTCACACCTAGTGTATTTCCCATGATAAGAGACTGACATGTGTATTATTTCATGATTCATACCCATTGAACATTACAAATATAAGATATTATGTTTTTCATTGAGGTATGGATCAGTTGAATTTCATTCTGAACCCTTGGTTTTACTATAATGATTTTTGAAATAACCTAAAGAAGTAATCGTGATTGTTCAGGTCTTGTTCGTATCCTAGAGCTCAAACTATTGGAGGAAAGGGGCACAAAGATAGTTTAACCAAACTGTTCATGAGAGGAAACATGGTTTAGATAAATAATAAGGGGTGGTGCAAGGATCTATAGAGGGGTCTTCATGAGTTGTTCATAGTTTTTCTAAATGTACACTACAACTCATGTAGGTTTTGTACCATGGTTTTAGGGGGTGAATTTGTGGATCATCATTTAGAAAATCATGCTCCCTTAATCGTGCAAGCCACTGTACTTAGATAGGGGAAATAACATGGTCTGGAAGAATTTTTCTAACAATTATGCCACACAATGTGATAATTAAAATTTGTTTGAAATAACTATTTATCCTTGGTCCCCTTAAATATGCACACCCTCTTTCTTTAACCTTTTCTCTATCAACCCATCTGATATATTGAGAGATCCTCTACCCTCCTCTATAGGCTTTGATCCCATTTCATCATCTAGTATCTGAATCAATATTTTCTCATATTATTATATATCCATTGGTGAGTTCTTTATTACTTAGGTTCCTTTCATCATTTTTCATTCTTTTAAAGACAATATTTTGTTGCAGGATACTATTCGTAAATTCTAGGTTTTTATATATTTTTTCATTTTATTCTGATCTACAATAAATTATATGCTGATACTAGATGATAATTATTCTATAATAATATGGTTGATGTTTTATACCCTTTCTTTCAATTTATAGTTTTTTATTCATTGTGTTCATTGTTCCTCATTCCAGAGATTCGAGGTGTTATTTCATATATTAATTTTTTATTGAATCAAATTTGAATTCTTTTAAAGATGTGGTATGAAAAACTTATACATGGATGGAGGTTGTTGAACTCAACCCAAACCACCCATGGTGTTGGTTGTTTCCTTTATCTCCTAAAGTTTCACCCATGGGGTGAGTTGAGTTCGATGTTCTTTTTTTGAAATTGAATTTAGTAACAAATGGAATTATTAAAGGTTTTAAGAACCTTCAAGAACCTTTACATTTGTATATGAAAGGTATTAAATGAATTTTCACTTTGATTATAGATTAATATTAGGGTAATAATGAAATTATTAATTATATGGATTTGGAAATGGTGATTCAATTGATTTTAATGACTGTGGGATATGTGATATGGCACCGAACAGTTACTAGGATTCCGTGAAAGTGTATTCACATTAGGTTCGTTGAGTAATTAGTATTTATTTAAAGTTTCTAATACTCCTATCTTATGACCTTTTTTGATCCCCCATATATTTATACTACATATATTTGATGACATTTGATGATTCCTTGAACATTGTACACCATGGATCTAATGACCTATTAGGATTTCTTGGAAACTTCTACTCCTTGGATCTGATTTATTATTAGGATTACATAGAAATTTATACTCAAAGGATCCAAAAATCTCTTAGGATTCTATGGAATTTTATACTCCTTGGATTATTTAATATATTGGGATTCATTGAAAAATAACACTCTATACTTCTGGTAACCTACTATGATTCCTTATACACTTATACTCCATGAATCATGTTTACTTGACTGACTCAGATTCTTAGAAAATTTCCAATCTTTATACCCAGTTTATGTTACTTACTATAATGCCCAATAAATTTATAATCCTTGGATATGAACCATTAGTTTTCCATGGACATTTCTACTCCTTGGATACAAACCTGGATATGACTAATATATAATTACATGGCTTATGACATTGATGATATTTTTCATAATTTATAGTTATTCATAATGTATTTGTTTCTTGATCATAGAGAACCTTGATAGACTAGATAATATCACTTCTATTGTTATTAAATCTACTGGTGTTTTATCTACATGCTACATTATATTATATGAATAGACTGGACATGTTTTAGAAAATTTTTATAAGGTCCCGGCCTTAAAAAATTACTTAATCTTGAATTAAATGATAATTCACATTGAGAATCTATTCACGTTTAGAGTTTTAGATAATTGGGACATAACTATTACATCTCAAAAGATTAAAAAGTAGACACTACTACTATAACTGATTTTTCCCAACAATAAAAAAATCCTTAAATAAAACAATAGTCTTTTTCTTAATATGAATCTTCTTGAATACTTATTTTCTCTTACCCTTCCTTATAACCTATGAAAGACATTTCAAAAACATGGGATGAGCATAAAAATCTCCATAAGAGTTATAACATAATGAATGGAATCATTGACCGCCAATAAATAAAAATCAATGAAACCATAACTTTCAATCATAACATACCTTCCGAAATCATAATATTTATCTATAACTCATATAAATCATAAGACATAAAAGTAACTTGAGGCATTCATAACATTCTTAAATAGGGAGTAACCCTCATGGTTACTTTTGGAATACCCATCACAATTTATTCCCTAAATCTCTTCGGAGAAACCTTATAATTTTAACTCCTTCGTGTTACCCAATGCATTGGAGAGATATCTTGGGCTCCCCCACCCTATGTTTATCACAGAACCACCCAATTTCATAAACATTTCCCAAGAACCATAACATAATCGTATAACATAAATAATGCATAAAGAAAACATAACATTTCCACATTTTAATCACAAGATATCAATACAACACATTGATATAATCAAAACATTATAAAAACCATTTTCAATACCAAAATACATAAAAGATTATATGGTATTTATTTTCCTTTTAAAAACATTACGGCTTGTTAAGGAAGCCAAATAGAAAATAATACTCACAGTGGCAGAAAGGTCATTATCACCGCGTACGTTAAAAAGAAACATACTTTTTGTCATTTAGTAAAACACATCATAGAGAAAAGATTCCTTTTGAATAAAAGAAAAAGTCAAAGGGGTTTATACACCCTATAAAATAAATTTGTGTATAAAATAAAATATACCACAATGAAAGGATATTGAGACGAGGTCCCTTACAAAGACGGTATCCTTAGATTAAGGATAAATCAATTACATAATTATGTGACAAATATAAATTCACCCAATATAAGTGGATATTAAGTTTAAAACAATCAGAGTTCATCCACACATATTCATGGCATGAAATAATTAATAAGTAGAGGTTTAACCCAAATAATTGAAATTGGGTTAAGAAGTTCCCTTACAGAAATTCGACAGCCTAACGACACCACTTTAAAATTCATAAAATGAGAAGATGAGAGATAAAAAAGTTATCTCATCACTTGGAAAAAACATTTACAACAATAAGGATATATAATAACATATCCCAATATAATAATATTTAAATTAAATGAACTAACAAAAATAATCCTTTTAAACGGAGGAGGGTGAAAGGTTCTCTTACCGATTTGGGTAACTTTCGAAACATACACCCCATGAAAGAAGGGTCATACAATGAAGATGTAAAAACCCATAAATTAAATTATATTAAACAAAGAATACAATCATGGGAAGTACACACACCACACAAAAAGGAAATAGGGGAAAATGTAGCATGAATCTCATGGGAATAAAAGTGAGATGAAAAATCTCTTATGAAAACTCGGTAGCCTAACGGCGGCACTTTAACGTCAAAAAAACGGATTGACGAGATAAAATAGGGTCTCTAATCATATGAACATAAAATGTAAAGTAATCGGTATATAAAATAACATCCCCCATCATAAGAAAAATGAGCACAAAGTAAATGACATAAAAGAGTGTACTTAAAAAGAAAGAGAGAGGTAGGATCCCTTACCTCAAATCCCACTTATCTTGTTCATTTCTTTATATTACTGAATAATAAACTTTGGTCAATTAATAATTTCTTAAGGACCTCCTTTAATGTTAATTATGAAATTAATATCACATATTATAATGTTATAATAATTAGTTAATTATGTGAGTTCATATTAGACATTTATATCAATGTTCGGTACAAGAGTCAAAAGTGAACATGTTTGGAAAGAATTTTCCATGTAGTTATAATTACACCATCTCCAGAATAGTATTAATTATTTAAATATCATATATATCTAGTACATATTAATTTTATACTATTCCATAACATTTGGAGATAATAAAATGAAATGCACCGTTCATGGAGACGGTAGGTCGTAAGTACACATGAACGCTACTTTCATTTCTTTGTCACATTAATGGAATTAAAACTAATTGATATATATATATATATTATAATTCCAGTATAATATATATGTTATATAGGTATCATATGTTCATTAATTTAATTCTTTATACATTCCATGTATTGCATGAACGATTCACATCACTTGAGGGGGCAATAGTCTAAATTTCCTCAAATGAAATTTTTGCATTTGCACAACATGAAATACCTAAAGGTATGTTTTAAATGTAAAATACAGAATCATAGAGAGGAAATAAATATAATATATATCATAAAAAATATAGTTTTATCATAATGGCTACCATGAAAGGTGGTAGGAGAATATAGAACAATCATCGTTTCGTGAGGCAGTAGTTCGCCATCCACAGATACAGTATGTTATTTAACCATTAGACAGAGGTGTGTGTAAGTGTAGCTCGAATTATTCTCATAAAAACATCATAGTATTTTTAAGATAATGTTTTTGTTACAAAATAATGGAATAAAAAGAGTTTACGGGGTTGGATAAGGAAAATAACACAAAATAACATAAGAGAGGACATTACCTTCAAATCGGGTAACTCCATTTGGTTTTAACCAAAAGGGTTTTTTGAAGAGATTTTTGTCAATGGTAAGGCTTCTAGGATTAACATAGGGATGTGGAGAGATAAAATGGGCAGATTTTGGTCGATCCAAAGTCTTTATAGGTGTGTGTATGGGCGTAGAGGTGGAGGCCTTTATAAAAGGGAGGATGGGCACTCTTGGAATGTTATAAAATGTTACTTTATTATAAATTGAGCTTCAGATTTTAAAGGTCCCACAATTATTTATTTCGAGAATAAGGTGATAAGGGCTCGAAAGCCACCCATCCAATAGGTTTTAGACAAGTGTATTTTTTTTATTTCACCTTATCCTTTCATTTTATTTCAATCATTCATTAATGAGGTAATCACTACATCATCATGGTGTCATAAATAAATTTATTTATTTAATGTATAAAAATTATAAAAAAAATATCATGATGTAGGAAATTTTTTTAGTTTTCTGATGATAATTTATAGTCTAAGGGATCATTTATGTAGACAAAATTTAAATTGTTTTACTCAGTTGTTAAATACTTTGGTTACATTTTCCTTTTTTAAAAAAAAAATTGATAAAAGGTCACTATCACACTAAAGTGATTCCATGGGATCCCAAGGTTGCCACAAGGAATCCCATGGTCATCCATGACACCACCAATATAATTAGAACATATTTTGGGGACATTTTATATTTTTATGATATTATTTTGGTACCCATAACTATCCTGTTACTAATTAAACACGATAATTAAAGATAATTATCGTCATTACTATTCATAATGTCCAAAAAACAATAGTCTTAATTAAATAAATTGGTCCTTAGGATTCCAATTATTGAATCCATTTTATCAGATTCCAAAAACAGAAATTGCTTTAGTTAATTTAAAATATTTCCCGTTTTCAAAACCAAAGACAGGTTTTTAAGAGGTAAAATCTATCAAAAGATTGATTTGTTTTTACATCCAATTTAAAAGTGAAATTACATCCAATGACCAAAATTTTATTAAATGATAAAAACATAATTAAATTACACCTTAAAAAAACTAAAATGACAATCTAACTATATAAATAAATTGGATGAAAATGATGTTTTGAATTAAAATGCAGTATTTTTCACTATCCATTGAAAATGAACATTTTTCAGAAAAATACCAAAAATTCACCCTAAGCTATAATTGATATTCCAAATTCAAAAATGGTATCAATTTTACCAAATTAAAAACATAAAAGTTTCATCAATTAATTTTATAATCAATTCCCACTGTCAAAACAAATAGCGTGTTTTTAAGAAACAATATATATAAAAAGATAGACACTTGTTTATGTCCAATTTCAATGAGAAATTAATTCAAATGACCATAATTGGATTAAATGGAAAAATATATTTTGATGACACTTTAAAACCAATTAAAAATATAATCTGACCATATATATAAATTATAATAAAATGAGGTTTTGAATTAAAATACAGCATTTTCACTATCCATTAAAAAAATAAACTTTATCGGAAAAATAACAAAAATTTTCACAAAGTAAATTTTTATGTATTGATTATAAAGAAGGATCTTATTTTGTCAAATATAACATATAAAATTTTCATAACGTGGATATAAAAAGGTTTCTCCATCAAAAGGCAGTTAATCGACCTTTAATAGAATATTAGAATATTTACACTTAAAATTGGATTCATTAGCATTTTAAGCCTCTAACATTTATTGAATAAATGTAAAAATATCTGACAAGAATAAATAATCACTTTTTAGTTAGTTCTGTTCATTCCTTCCATTACATCATCTAGGAGTTTACTACCATTTACAATAATATTATTATATTATTAGTGTGCATCGTAAGATTTCAAAGAAACTCGTTGTGGCGTATTGGGCACGTCATCGAACATAGAATCCCTGTTAAAGAAATATTAATTTTTTATTCACAAATACTAATAAATATGAAAATTTAATCTTTTTTATTTACCTCGGATGTTACACTTTTTTTTCAAGCATACTAATTTTTATCTCACACCATGTTCGGTCCATCGTATAGAACCTATAATAGATTCATTTTAACATGTAGTTATATTTTAAAGAACCATGTTTGTCTTTATTTATTGATTAATATTTAGGATAATGGGATAATATGACATCGTTATGGATCATGATGCTATTTGGAGATAGTTTCTTTTTGGACTTCTGAAATGTTGATGCATGTATTGTAATAGATGTTTATTTCCATGAATTGCCTAAATGTTTTATAGCTCCATGAAATATAAAAACTTTTTTATATGAATTTTTCCTATTATTTGATTATAATTTCTTCTTTATGGGGGTTTTATCCTATATTGTGGGCTGATATAATGCATATTACATTTATACATTAACGGTACCACTATATTTCACTGAACATGAAGGTATATTCTATCCATTGTACCTTCAAAGACCCTCATTGTTGGATGGATTCCTCTTGTGTATGGGGAGATGCACATGAGTCCATGTGACCCACTGAATTAGGGAACCATTTAGTGGCTCCCTTATCGGTACATTACAATGAAGTATTGGAGAATTTTTTTTGTTTTGTCTTATCATTGTATAATATTGTAAATGATAATATAAATGTCTCAGAGTTTAGTTATGAGTTTTTTCTCAGAGTTTCGAACCCATGTATAGGAAAAGGAAAAATTTCCTAGAATGGGAATAAATGTTCTAGTTTATTTTTATTAAATATGATTGTATTCTATCATTAGTTGATGAACATGTAATCTGTTGTTGTCGTTATTTTGATGTCGAATTTCATTTTTTCCTTATCCCATTAATCATATAGTCATTGATCATGCATGACACTCAGAATATAGAGAATTAAAATATCTTGTGTCAAGTCGTTCCATGTAGAATGAATTTCCGGATTGTATGATATCTATTTTAAATTCTTTGAGTGATATATCAATAATTTGATTAAATTTTTTCTAGGGGACTATGAAAAATTATTGGTTGTGTAATGTTCATGCAGAAACCAAGAAATGTCTTTCAATAAAAATTGATTATGGTGCCCTAAGAATTAAATGATGGCATGTTAAGTCATGGACCATTTTTTTCATGTGAATGAACATGTTTAAACCCATGATTAAATGGATTCTGCATTTTTGTTCATAAAAATTAAGGGAATTTAAAAATTGGAAATGATAATCAGCATAATTCGACGACTTTTGAATATTATAAATGAAAATAAATGTGATTTGAAATGACTTTAAATCGTAAGATTAAAAGGTTTTCATTAAATTGATGATTCAATTATTGATTTATGTGTTGTTTCCTCTAAATCATTTATTTATAAATTTGTATAATAGAACTACTGACTCAATGAAAAGAACATGACCATATCCTAACCATTTTATTTTTTATTAGTTAGTGTATCTTTTGTTCCTATTATCTATATCCCACTAAGACCTATAATTGGGAGTAGGTATAGGGGTGTGAATTGTGTTTAGGCAGTCATCTTTCTCTCATTATGTATATCATTATTCTGGTCATTATGAAATATTTTAAATGGTGTGTGCTTGGGATTTGTAGATATATTACACCATGATATCCTCAAGTTTTGATCTAGGAGGGTGGTGACGACAATGTGTTAGAGGTGGTGGGTATTGGGCCACCCAAAGGACCTCTTATAGTACCACTTGTATAATTCTATGTTATTCCTAATATGAGCGTAAAATACAAGCATTAAGATGGATTAAAATGATATATGAAGACTATTCAGGGAGCCTCACACCATACCACGATTATAGAAGAGTTGAAGTTTGAGTTTCGTCAGCAATATATGCCCATGTTTTTAGGCGATGCCTGACCAAAGACTATAGATTCATGGCCAGAGATAGTGCTATAAATTTTTCAGCATAATGATACACCTTCCAAGAGGATAGTGAATCACTATACATATATGTTATGAGATTACAAGAAGATATGGTAGGATTTTATTACTCAGAAGGATTTGAATCAGGATATGGCCAAGAGTGATTTCTAGATGGCCTTGAATGTCTATTTTTACCCAAAGATGTTGTGGGACAATAGATCTATAGTTTATAATCACATAGATCAGGAAAAAGTATTAGTTTAGGAATATTGTGTCCATATTATGGATAACTAGTGTTTTGGAACAATTTTATTATGTGACAAGTTATACAATCTATTGGAATTTAGGACAGTCTCTAGTAAAAAATCTGGTCATATGTGAAAGTCATTCAGCATGAAACCATAACTGAAATAGTAAATCAAGCACCAATTACAAAGAATTACACGAGGGTTGTTTGGGGTGCATATAAGGGTGGTCCAACTTCTCAACCCAATGTAACAAAGTCATGTAGAAACAAGTGATGTCTTGAAAACTCATGTGAAGGGAATATCAACCAGATTAAGTGTAACAATAGTTCTTTTTCGTTAAAGGGTGTGGGGGGAAGTTAAACATTAGGAGATAGTTAATTATGAACACCGTTTAGTGTCAAAATTTAGTGGGATGGGCCATAAAAAATGGTATTTCAGGACCTATCATCCAAATGCTAGTGAGTTAGGGGTTTTTCACTACTTAATATTCAGGAGCGGGGTTAGTGGCTTCATGTCAATCAGGTAGCATGAGTTTGACAATTCGATTAGGCTGAGGTGAAGGTCATGTGTGAGTAAACTAGACACCAGAATTACATCACCACTAGATCAAACAATATCATTGAAATTGGGCTATATTATTAGGGCTCGGATAAGGATAGATATATGTAGTGCTACCTATACCTGAGGAGTAGAGTGGAACACCTTCAACAGTAAGAGGTACTCTTCTTATAGCCTCTATTTTTGTATCATAAAATTATTATATAAGTGAATCACATTCCATCATATCTAAGTCAGTTGTTGATATCCTTGGTCTTGATCTTTAGTTTTCATGTGGTATAATGTCCCTTGATACTTCATTATAGATTTGATCTGAGAGTTTACACCAATGTAGTGAGTTCCCCCGTGAGGTAGGTGCATGTCGCTTTATGTGGGATCTCTTTTTCATCAACATGATAGTGTTTGAAATCATTAATATGATGAATTGGTTGGTTCCAGACTATTATAATGGTGAATCATATCACCTGATGGTGACTTTAAAAACACGAAAGGGTGATTTGTTTATTCACAAGGGTGAATATGATCTCTAGGAAAATGAGATAGACCCAAGAATTGTGGGATGTGCAGGATGACATCCCAGATAGCTATATTATATCATGATGGTACAAGAACATGTTAGGTGGATTTCCCTATATTTTTTATTATTAAAGGGATTTTGTAACAGCCCATAAATGTATGAATTCAATAAGTGTTTATTTGAATATTTATTTGATAAATAAAACAAAACAAAATATTATTTTGCAGGAACATAAATGACTTTCTTAATAATATCTTTATTACATATTTATGGGAAAATGATACTTTTGATATATAATAAATTTTAATAAATAATATAAATTTTGAATATAAATTTATCAAATTAAATTGAAACAATATTACAATGGTACATAAAATTATAGTAGTAATCTAACCCACATATATATATATATATTGATATAAGAATTATATATGATTAATATTAGATAATTATATATGGTCTAGTTGTTAATCTAAAATCAATACATGAAATATTATTTTGAAATTATAATATTTGTGAAACTTTAAAATGGATAATAAATTGAAATGAAATATTAAGATACATACATTAAAAGTGATAAAAATATAATGGTTTGAGATAACATCACAAAAAATGATTAATCAAACTTAGAAATTAATAATAATAATAATAATAATAATAATGTTTTATTATAAAAAAATGAATTAAATCATTTCGAGACAGTAACGCAATTAAAATTTTCATAAGTGAAAAATAGAAAATAATTTATTAATTTAACCAATCTTAATAATATATATATATATTATACTAATAAATGGAAAATAAATAAAGAAATATTAAATTTATATTTAAACATATTTGCGGAATATAAATATTTATATTTATAAAATTATATTAATTTATAGTTAAAAATGGAAACAATATTGATAAAAATAAAAAAATGGTGTAGCAACATGGGTATCGTCCTCCCACTCATGAAGTCACTCCCCCAATAAAAACACTAGAAATTTCCCCAATTGTAGATCTCCCTCCCCACATCATTTCATCACCCAAGACACCCTCTTGAGAACTGATTCCAACACTGAGTCTCATCTTAAACATCCCAACATTCCCAAATCGACATCAATCAGCCCTACTATATCCCCCATTATCAATGTCAACCAAAGGCCTCTCCACCATCCAGTCATTCCATCATCTCTGATCCAGATATGAGGAATCCATAAAACCACAATCTCCCAATAGATTTCGATTGCAACCCCACAGACATCGTCAGATGCCACTCCCAAAATCCATCCAAAACCCTCACTATTCATCTCCCTCACCCATAATTCATGTTGAAGATGACAACCCCACCATGATGTCTTCATCCAATTCTTCATCCTTAAGTAACACAAAGAAGAATAATGTTTATGTTTTGACATTTTTTATCAGATTATCCAAGAAGTTAAATGTGTACCTATGTATAAGTATCATTTTTTCTAGGGGCAAAACATAGGTAGACAAACTGAACTGAAGCCCCTCCCTCTATTTTGCTTATATATTCTTTTCATCTAGTATGATCCAACTCAAATAAGGAAGTGGGACACTACCATCCCCCTTGTTCGACTTCTGCCTTTTGGATTTGACTATTAAGTAAGGGGAACATTTATTATTTTGTATATGGTTATATATATTAATATACAAGTATAAGTAATATATTCAAGTTTATCAATTATACATATTCATACATGTATTAATCTGAAATTGTGATTATTAGTACTCAATTTGTAAAATAATGTATTCATTTTACTTTATTAGGGTCTTATATCAGGCACTCCAATTTTTTCATGTCTATAAGTACATGTAGGTATATATATATATATGTTGTATATAATTTCATTTTTTAAACATATATATATTATATGCTTTAATAATTTTCAATTTATTCAATTTCATGTTTCATAATTTAAATCTATGGTATATGTGTGTGTGTGTGTCTATATATATTCACACATACCATTTCATTTTTTTTCTCCCAGGGCTTCCTTCAAGGAGGTGTTGTGCAAGGGTACCTCTGGGTTTGGAATCAGTGTGCAACCTTCTCCGGTGCACTTGGCGTGTTCATAGGTTCCTCTGATTGTGGAGGAACAACGGGTTCCTAAGAAGGTCGGGGAGATACCTGTGGTGAGCTTATCGTCTCGAGAGCTTCAGGAGGCGGCTGTCTTTCATGAGCTCACTCTTGTGGCTCGTTTTGGCCGCTCCAAGTCGTCCCTTGGTTTCTTTCGGGACTTTGTTGATTCCTTGGGGCTGTCTCTCCTAGCGGCGGTTTCCGACCTGTCGAGGATAGTATTCTCTGTTCATCTTGCATCCAGGTAGGACATTGTGAAAGCGTGGTCGAGAGAGGATAGAAGGTTTGGCTCTTTGCGTAACTCGTTGTCCAGATGGTCTTGGGACTGCCATCGTCGTCGCGAATCCTCCTCAAATGTTGTGTGGTTTTATTTACTAGGCCTCCCTCTTCCTTTTCAGAACCCGGTGATTCTGAAGGAAGTTGGGAATTCTTTTGGATCCTTTTTATGTGTGGATGATGATACTAA
Source organism: Viscum album (assembly GCA_963277665.1). Taxonomy (NCBI): domain Eukaryota; kingdom Viridiplantae; phylum Streptophyta; class Magnoliopsida; order Santalales; family Viscaceae; genus Viscum; species Viscum album. Next base: position 537,734,089 of record OY728130.1, on the reverse strand, counting down.
GTTTCTCAAGGCGGCGGTGAACCCTCGAATCTATGTTGAAATGGACATTGCTTTGAAGAGACCTTCCATGGTGCAGCTTGAATCCGAGGATGGTTTTTGGTGGAAACAGAAGTTGTTTTATCAGCAGTTCCCTCGTTTTTATGTGGTCTGTGGCCTGCATGACCATGATGTGAAGGGTTTTCGGAGACGGAGGGAGGTGGCGGAGCCCTCCAGTCGAGATCTGGTTAGGGAATCGGGTCAGGACCCACAGGCTTCGGGTGGGTGTGGGGTAGTGGATGCGACCGTTTTTCCTCGGGAGGTTTCAAATTTGAATTTGTCCAGCGGGGTATGTGAGTTGGGACAGACAACTGGAGAAACTGGGGAAACATCTTCTGACAATGCCAGACATTGGTTGGATTTCCCCTCTTGGAATATGGATCTCATCTCTTGGTCCCCGGGCCCGGTTTCACAGAGAACGTCTTCTTTACGTTGGGGAAAGGATGTGCGTCAGAAAGAGGTGGAGGTTCACATTTTTTTCTCACAAGGAAGCCCGGCCAGACCTCTGTCCCCCCGGCTTCTCCCATCGGGTTTTCTTCGCAACATTCACCAGGGGTTATTCAGAACTGTCTAGTGAGAAATCTTTTGGCTTCCTCTTATAAGCGTAGGGAGACGGTTAACTTGAACAGGGGCGTGGAGAAGGAGGTGAAGTCTTCGCATTGGTATCCTCAGTGAATAATTCGGTTCTCTTTGTTCCAGGGAGATTTGGGAGCTGAGTCTCTCCCTCATGGCCCATCAGGGAGGAAACCTCAGTTGGAAGAGTTAGATGTTCTGAGTAATGATGGTCTTTTATCAGCAAAACAGAGCAGTGTAAAGGATGGCTTTTAAAGGCCAATCACTCGTTCTAAAGCCAAGGGTAAGGGTGTGTATGTGGACACAATTAAAGCTCTTCCATCGGGCCAGAAATCCCGTAAGGTTTTATAGGGATGTTCTCCATTATTATTTTGAATGCACATGGTATGGGTGCTCATGCTAAGCGCGCCTTTTTATCTCTGGAAGGTAGGAAGGCCAATGTTTCCTTGGTTGTAATTTTAGAACCAAAACTGGATGCATGAAAGCTTCCTTGGTTAGTAAAGAAAATGGGGTATTCAAACAATTTTCATGGTGGACCTAACAATTCATAGATCTGGGTTGGATGGAAGAATGATATATCGGTAGAGACTGTAGGTGTGATGGATTAGTGTATTGACATGAAGATTTAAGTGGGTGGTTTCCATCTTCTCTTGTCGTTTGTATACGCGAGCAATAAGGTAGTGGAAAGGAGGGATATCTGGACTCACTTAAATTGTGTTTGAAATGATTCTATGGCGTGGTTTGTGGGAGAATATTTTAACTAAATTGTGGATGTCTCTGAGAAGCACGGAGGAATGGGGTGAAACTGGGAAGGTATGGTAGATTTCAAGGAGTGCTTGTTGCAAGCTGATATGTTGGACTTAGGCTTCAGAGGGGAGAGGTTTACGTTGAGTAATAATCGTAATGTCCAGAATCATATATGGAGCCGCCTGGACAGGTGGCTTACCAACTTGCAAGGGCTGGACCATTTCTCAAAAACTTCGGTTACTCATCTTACTCGTATTCTCTCCGACCATGATCCACTATTAATAGATATTAAACGTGAATCGGTGGTTGGAAAGATATTTCATTACTCGAGTTAATGACATAAGGATACTGGTTTCATGCAGGTTGTGAGGAAGTCTGGGTTGGAAGTGGAGCGGGAGAAATCTTGGGGAGGGCTGGTGAATCGTCTCAAAAGGCTCAAACATGAGATTATACAATGGTTGGTGGTGCAAAAAGACTTGAATAACGGGGTGACCTGTTTATAGGATGAGGATGGAAGATTGGAGGAGGCTCTCTAGGTATCTTAGTATGAGAATAATTTTTCTACTCTATGTGATAAAAGAGTGGTCCTGGTTCAGAAGTTGTTAGAGATGGAGAGGGTCTTCATGCAACGTTCTCGAGTGAGATGGCTTAGGGAGGGGGACCGCAACAATGCATTCTTTCAGGCATTCATCAAAGATAGGATGAACATGATGATTAATATAAAGGGGGAGGATGGATCTTATACGTCAGACGTGAATGTGGCCGGCAAGCTTGCCTTGGAACACTTTGAGGGTTTGTGGGTGAGGGAGAATACTGCTGGTTTTGATAGAGAATCTATAGAGGGTTCTAATTTATTGAACTGTTTACCTTTGATGATAACTCAAACCAAGAATGATCACATCTCCACTATCCCATAAGAGAGGGAGATTAGAGAGTCTCTGGGAAGTATTCCACATGAGAGTACACCTGGTCCGGATGGATTTCCGGCCTCCTTCTATAGTGCTATGTGGGAGTTTGTTGGGCCATGTGTGGTGGAGGCTATTCAAGACTTCTTTAGGGGGGGGGCCCCTTGATTAAGGGGGTATCTTCTTCAAGGGTGGTGCTTGTGCCAAAGATAAAAGACCCCTTTCTTATTAACCACTTTAGACAGATATGCCTTTGCAATGTTTCTTACAAAATTCTTGCGACAGTTATTGGAAGGAGACTATCCAACGTTTTACCCAGGATTATATCTGAGGAACAACATGGTTTTATTCAAGGTAGGAGCATTCAAGGAGTAGTGGGAATCATGAGTGAGATAGTTCAGGATATGAATAAATGTACTGATGGATCCAATAACATCTTGCAAGTGGATATGAATAAGGCCTATGATAATTTGGAGTGGAGATTCATATTACGGGTCATGAGGAGTTTTGGGTTTCATGAGCAGTTTTGTGATATCTGTTTCAGGTGATTTGCATCTCCTTGGATCTCGGTTTCTTTATTAAGGAAATGTTTTGTATTCTTCAAATCTGTGAGAGGAGTTAGATAGGGGGGTCCACTTTCTCATATCATCTCTGTCCTAGCTCAAGATGCTTTGTCCAGAAATCTGAAGAAGAGTATGGAAGAGGGTAGGTTGAGGCCTTTCCTTGGCAGAAGGAATTCAGGGAGTATATCCCACTTGATGTTTTCCGATGACATATTATTATTTTTGAATGGCGGGTGTAGAACTTTAAAAGCTCTCAAGTTCATTATGGCCACGTATGGGAAGCTGAGTGGGAATTCGATCAATCATTCGAAGAGTCACTTGTTCATATCCAAAAAATGCACAGGAGGAAGGTGCAGGATTATCCAGGATATTCTTGGTTGTGGACAGAGTCAACTCCCTATTCATTATCTGGGAGTTCCATTATCCAGTGGAAGTATTCTGAAGAATCATTTCAATGGGATCGTGGACCGTATCTTGGGAAGGATTTTCAACTGGAAGAACAAGGTGCTTTCGTTTGGAGGCCGGATCATGCTTATCAATAGTGTTCTATTATCTATACCTATGCATGTTTTTTCCATCATCAACCCCCGAAGGGCACTGTGTATAGGATTGAACACATTCTCATGTCTTTTTTTGGGACGTGAAGAGTGAAGGGAGATGTCATTGGGCCTCTTCGAAGAGGCTGGCCCGACCAGTGGAGGAGGGAGGGTTTGGACTTCGAGATATTCACGAATCCATTCTGGGGATGCAAACCAGACTAGCTTGGGAGGTGATTGTTGGTAAGTCTCTATGGGCTAGATTTTTCAGAGCACAATATGGTTGGCATGGGGAGTTTTTCATGCGTGGAGCGACACGTCTTCCCAAGTGCATGTTTTCTCATCTGGAGGTGCTGAATGATCACACCAGATGGGTGATTGGTCGTGGGGAGATTGAATTTTGGGAGGATACATGGAGGTTGGAGAGGATTCTGTTTGAAGACTGTCCTCATCATAACATCTCTTTTAAGGAGGAATGTGGAAGGTATGATTTTAAACATGCAAACCTTAACCCGTCGCAACTGAACCAATTTAGCAGCGCTGTTGTGAGTGATGATCCAGAAAGATGATGTTTTGCAGAGGTTAGCTCAGGGAATTATAATATGAATGGTTACAGGAGGATTCTTCATAGGGGAGATACAGTGGTGGTAGGGGATGAGGTTACATTGTGTAATGTGATCCCATCGAGAATGAACTTTCTGCTATGGAGGATCCAAAACCGAGCCCTGCCCAGTGAGGAAAATATTCAGAGAAGAGGGGTTTGCATGGCTTCGAGATGATACTGTTGTGAGAGTCTGTGTTCGGAGTTAACATTGCATTTATTTTTTTAGGGACGATGGGCTGGTTTCCTTTGGTCTCAGATATCTCAAAACAGGTTTCCATATGGGGAGTGTCATTCGGTATGGGATTATCTTCTGCTATGGTTTTCTGGTTTTGGTAGTAGAACAGGGGAGCGAATAGCCAATATTATCATTCTGGTCACCATCTGTTGGACAATATGGGAGGCTCGCAATCAGGTGCGGTTGGGGTGCAGGAGGTCTTTGTTAACTCTCCAGGTTTGGATGAGATCTCTCATTGTTGAACTGTTCTCTCTTTTCAAGAATGTAGTTCATTCAGTTATTCTTAGGAACCTCGGTCACAAATGCATACAGAATTTGGATAGAGGGTAGCGGGAAAGGTGGCAGCCTCCAACTATTGGGTTGAAGCTGAATGTTGATGGTTCATGCTTGGGAGGAATCATGAGGGGTGGTGGTTTTCTTCGGGATTGTTGGGGTTCAGTTCTTATTGCTTTCAGTGCTTATTATGGACCTGGTAACTCTATGGTGGTGGAGTTTAGAGCTCTTCTATCAGTTCTGATTGTTTTCAAGAGGAAAGGCCTTCCTGTGATGGAAGTGGAATAGGATTCGGAGGTTCTAGTTAGTTCTTTGCGGGGCAATCATGACATCTCATGGGATTTGGTGTATGTTTATCGTAGGTGCAAAGCGGAGACTAGTCAGGGAAGGATGGTTCATCATAGTTTGAGGGAGTCCAACTTTGCGGCTGACGTGTTGGCTCGTTGGGGCAGACCAGAGGAGACTCTGGTGGTTTATGATAGTCTCAATTCTCTTCCTATTGAGTGTGTTAATGTGGTTCAGAAGGATTCACTGGGCCGTCATTATTTTCATCCTCTGTGACGTGTTACCCTGGTTTTTAAGGTAATAATAAAAAATAACTTTCAATCAACATATTCATAAAATATTCTTATTATGTTAGAAGTCAATTTAAATAATTTAAAAAGTATTATTTCATTATATATATATGTATAATTTTATATTTATTCCATCATTTCATGATTCAAAATGAATATGTAATTCATTTAAAAAAAATGAAATCATCCACAATAATATTTTGAAATTAAGCAATGAAGAATTATTTAATTTTATAATATTACTTTTATATTTCGCATATGTGTTATGTAGTATAGATTATAGTGTATTATATTAAGGGTATATTTACATTTAATTATAAATTTTCATGAAAGTAAAGTTATATATTTGTCAATATAACATTAATGGAAATGTATTGGGAATATATTAATTTTACAATTAATATTATGTACACAATTATTTTATGTATGTTTATTTTATTTTCTAATTGTTTATTCTATGAAATAATATTTATATTTTTATATTTTTATGTGAATTGAAATCCACTATTAAAAATAATTTATGTGTAATATATAACTATTCCTCAGGTTTTTTAGGGAATTTAAAAAAACTGATACATGTTATTTCATGTGACTTGAAATTTACAATTGATATCATTTTATGTGAAAGGTTTATATATTATAATGTCTCAAAACATTAAATTGTGATCTAAAAAATGTATATTAAATACATTGATTTTATTATGAGTTATAAAATATAATATTTAACGTTTTAATATAATTTCATTTATGGAAAATATTAAATACATGGATTTTAATTATTTTTATTCACGGACCATATAATGCATAAATGAAATGGGATTTGGTAGTGCCAAATATAACAAGTGATTTCCTATAAATGTTAATGTTTTTATAGTTTTTTATAAATATAAATTTTCTTATGAATTTAATTCATTGTTATGTTTTCAAATCAAGAACCCAAATAGAAAACGTATATATATAAGGCAAGCTACAAATATTTTTATAAAATTGGAACATGGACATTGTAATGAAGGGGAGTGGTGTGATACATTTCATAAGGAGAGTAGATTGACCAAGAATACCTTTATTATTTATGTGGCCCGATTATTTTGTTTTCAAAATCTGGCAATGTATTTTCTAAAAAACCACTTTACTTTTTTAATAATTTTTCAAATAATTTTTATTTTCAAAATAACTATTAATTCTATAAAAAGAATTGCTATTTTATAAGCATCAATGAATTTCTAAATTCGTACATATTTTTAACGATTATACTTATATGTTTTCAAAGGTATATATATTTTCAATGGAATTTTAAACATTATATTATCAATGGATTTTCAAAGGATTTTTCAAACTATTTTTTTAAAATATTTTTTTTATATTATAAGTATATTCCAAGGATTTAAAAAGTTGTTTTCAAAGATATTTAGTTTTTAAATTATTTATCAATGGAATTATCAAATCAATTTTCAGTGGTATTTTCAAACAGATGATTAAAAAGGTATTAGTATTTTCAAAAATGTATCTCACTGGATTTTCCATAACCCCTTACTAGGCAATGTTCCTCACCCTATGCTTTTATAAAATGTTTTCAGGTTCATTTAATTATTTCATAGAGATTAGTTCTATAAGGAACTATCAGAATAAAATATTCATCTCTACATTTTGTTTATTATTTTTTCTTGGATAATATGTATGAGTGGTCCTTTTCCTCTAAATCCTAAATAAGAAAAGATCATTAGATGAAAACATTAATATATTTTTTAATTGATTTTCTTAAAAATTATATATATAATTTTTATGTACTGGATATAGTAGTGTGGATCTGGGAATTTTAGTTAGTATCAAATGAACCATTTAGATAACATAATAGATAATGAATTTTGATTGAAACAAGTTTAGTTTCTATATATAATTTTTTTGAAAAACCTATATTTTATATCCTTCAAGATTGAGAAAACTCTAAGAGTTAGAAATAAAATTTTGAACACCTATGAAGTTGAGTTACATTTAATAATATATAATTCTAGTAATTATACTCCACTATTTTCTGAAAGAGAATTTTATGAATTTTTCCTTATGTATGAGAAATGAATTTTGGGGAAGAAATTCAATTTATGGGGGTCAAATGTAACAACCCAGAAATTTATGCTTCTTAAAAGTGTTTATTTAATTATTCACAAGATAATTAAAAAAATATAATATAATAAATATAAACTTAATTATCTTTCTAATTAATTCGTTTTTATTAGAAAATTGTGGTTGTAAAATGATACTATATATATATATACTAAAATTTAAGAAATAATATTAATAGTGAATATAAATTTATCAAATTAATGTGAAACAATATTACGAAGGTACATAAAATTATACCCATATTATAAACATGTATATATATATATGGATCGAACAATTACATATTTTTAAAATTACATAATCAAAGAATGTTAATAGTTTTTTCTAAAATAAGTACATGAGATATTATTTTGAAATTAACATAATTGTGAAAATTTATAACAGAAAATAAACTAAAAATATGTATTAAGATACACACATACAAAGTATTAAAAATAATGGTTTTAGATAAATTCACAAAAAAGATTAATAAAACATGGAATAATAATAATAATAATATGTGGTTATATAAAAATGGATTAATTTTTTTTGAGATAATAAGTTCATAAAGTTTTCTTATGTTACAATTAACTAATAATTTATTAATTTAACTAAATAAATTCAACATATATATATAATTATATCATATTCTACTAAATGTTGAATAAATAAGTATATATAATATATATATATAAACATATGTGTGGTATATATATATATATATTGAGACATATTTAATCAAGTCTATAAATTTATAGTTATAAATGGAAACAATAATGATAAAAAATAAAATAACAGAAAAGGGGGAAAACAATATGGGTCTAATCTTCCTCCTCTCGTAGTCGATCGACCACCGACACCATAAGGGCATGCCTTGACCATCAATCTCTCTTTTGACTTAATCTTCATCCCAAGCCTCCCACTTGAGAACTGATACCGACACCGAGTCCTGTCATCAATCACCTAACCCTCCCTAGTATATGTTGATCATCGCTGATGTGTGTAAGAACCAGGATCTTTCTTTCAAGTATGGATCTTGTTTTCATGATGATTTTGAGGAATTAGGTATGAATGAAAATTATAGGAGTACACACCATGTACTTCCTTGTACATGTTTTATACTCTGGCACCGAGTCCTGGATGTTTTTGGCTATGTCACAGCCACATACATGACTGTGTAATGATGTAGCAGGGCCATTAATAGTGGGACCGGTAAAGTCCTTAACACACAGTGTATCCAAAGGTAACACACCGTATGTTTTTCTTTTTAATTTTTATATCAGACTGGGGTCGAATCTCATTTATAGAATCATTTTATTTGGGTTGTTTCTTGTCCAGGAGAAACTGAAGATTGCCAATTCTTCTCTAATACTCTGAACAACCATCAGTTCTTTGTATCAAACTCCATCGATTTTATAGAATCACGTCGATGATTTATTTTTTCTTCTAGAGCCTCATCTCTTGATTCCTCCTCTTTCATGAGATATCCATGGTAGAACATGTTATATGTTTCTATAGATCTACGACATTTAGGGTTGAATCAAAGGCTGAGATTCAACTATATAGATCATAAAATGTCGAGGTAGGTGGTTTGTTCCTTTCTATAGATTGTCTTTGTATCATATATAAAAAAAATTCCTAATACACTTGTTTAGGATATAACATGTTTAGGTAATTTACCCTTGTTAATACCATATATTCCTTGTTTTCTTTAGGGGGGGGTTATTTTAAATAGGGTTATTTACATTACAATGGATGTGTTTTCCCACATTTGATCTGATATTTTCAGTTGTGTCTAGAATTTCTTGTTAGGAAGATCTGTTTTCCAATCCTTGTGCTCTTAAGATGGAGTGATATTATATGACATGCTTTTGTTATTCTTTTTAGCTCGTTATCTAAGTAGTATTTGTGATTTACATTGAATTTTGAATATAGTTTGTGCATGGTTACTTTACACTAGGCTGTGGGAATATGTTGTAGTGAGACAATAGGGGGAATTGACGTCGTGGGCTTCCCCGGAGTGTATGTTGTACTTTTCACACTGCGAGACTACAGGGGGGATTGACATTGAGTTCTCCCTCAGAGTGTCTATAGTCATCGTTACGAGACAACAGGGGGGGATTGGCGTTGACTACTTCCTTATAGAGTCTGTAGTTTATCATTAAAATACTATAGGGGGAATTGATAGTAAGTACTTTCTCAGAGATTCTTTGTTTACAAAATACCAAAGGGGTTAGACTATGTGAGCTTACCCAGAAGGTCATTATATCTTATTTGTATAAGTCGAAATAGAGGGGTTAGGCTGTGTGATATTTCCCAGGGGTTTTCTTGTGAATGTTTAGTTGAAACATAGGGGTTAGGCTATGTGGAAATTCATAGAGGGATGGTTTTTTCTGTTTGGAAGAATAATTGATAATGTAAATGAATGTAGTTGAAATTTTAGGATGGGTTACTTTTGAGTACTTCCTTGTTTATTACATCATTTTTCATAGGTTCTTGTTATGTATATTCACTGACATTTAAGCAATGATATTTGGGTCATTTCCAACTGGGATATGTGTCACACCCTACTTGGGCCATGTTTTTAGGCCCAAATAGATTATATAGTTACAGGTATATATAAGGTCAAGATTCATTCTACTTCAAGTAGATGACTGTAGTGGAGCTGGAGAGCATTGGACCAAGATGAGGCTTGTGATGCTGTTGGAGTTTAGTTGTTTTCTTTGAACATTGGTGTAGTACTATATTCTAGCATTGTGACGTTTTAGCATATTTCCTAGATACTTGTGACATGAATCATTATTTAAATATATATATATATAATGTAGTTCATTATTTACATTCATTATTTCATGGTTTAATTATTGAATAGAATTATATTTTCTTCAACTTTTATACTTTTTTTCTGTTGTATTACTCTTCTAATGAGTGAATAGTTTCCCCAATGTCATTCTCCAAGGCCCTTGATACTAGTCGGCATCCTATGGCATTTGGGGTAATGTGATTGAGGCAATGTTCCCAACTGGGTACGGGGCACCATTAGGCGGAACATGGAAATAGGATGTTAAAATGTTGTATCCAATGAATTCTTTTCTTCTTTAGCATACTGTTTGGAGCTTGTAGACAGGGCTAGGAAAGAATAGGTAGTTGTTAATATGTTTTTCCCAAGAGTATCTAACCCGTGTGGAGGGAAAATTCAATATACCTCGAATATTCAAATATTTATTGTTTTTCAATTATTATAGTTGATTTGATTTTACCTTTGGGTGATTCACATGTTTTGGGTTGTTATCATTGGTGTTATTGAGGTTCGATTTCTTTTGTGACCTGGTTAGATGAGGGTATGTCATCTCAGGCGCCATATAAGAACTTTCAAGATATCACATGTCACAGATTCTTGTCATTCCATTTAGGGGGCACTACCGATTGAATTTTGGTGTGATACATATTATGCTAGATAAGCATGATGTTTTGGAAGATTCCTTGATAAAATACATGTTATTTGATAGGTTATTACTAATTGGTTAATGTTTCATTTGATTGAGCACCAAACATTGGTCCCTAATGTGTTATGGCCCCTCATGGATCAAAATTTTGTGGATCATATGATTTTATGCACTATTATACATGTTATGTGACATGAATATGATTCCAAGCATTGATTCTAGGGGAGTACGGCCCCCCAAAAATCAGAATTTTGTACTTTAATGTTCGTTTCAGTGCTTATATCGATTCCAAAGTAGTTTATCTTCCTTACTGTGTTGAAAAAACCAAAATACACGGTGTGTATTTATGAATACATTCCTTTTATCCTTATGTTCGGGAAGAAATATCATTTCTTATGTATACACAATGTACTATATGTATACTCCGTGTAATACTTAACCGTGTGACAAGCTGTGTGGGTAGAGACACCGGGTTGGGAATTGTTGGTAGAACATTCCATGTTTTGGGAGTACACGTCGTGTTACAAAATCCCCATATCCAGCGATGTGACAAACAACTTGGGTGGATGAAACTTAGGTTGTACACACCCTGTTCTTTCTTACACACCATGTTGAGTCGACCGTGTAACCAACCGCGAGACTGATGACATAGTTGGTTATTACATGAGTGATACATGTTATTACTAGGAAACACACACTGTGTAGAGTTACCCAGGATGGACTGTGTGTTTAGATGTGTGGAGGAACTTGGGATGGGGAAAAAGGGGTCATGTACATGTCATGTCTCAAGGAGAACATGATGTGTTTATGGGGTGTTATACAACCATGGTTGGTAGATGTACATGTCCATGTAAGGGATTAATGGAAAATTTCATATAGGGGTCACACACGTTGTGTATCAATGTTTTGAGAAACATGAATGTTTACTTTCTGTTTTCCTTTTCCTACTATTCTATGTTTTAGTCCTAGAAATTTTGAACTAATGTGTTCTCTGGATCATGAAGATTCATGGTACTGAGACATCCTCTATATGTACACTAGATACAAGGCAATGATTTCACACCAGACATGGAAGATCAGGGACTACCAGCAGATCCTCCCGTGATGCATGTATTGGAACCGGCCATTATTCTGGATATTGGTGTTGATGCAATGTTCTAAGAATGCTTCATGAGGTTTATGCAGACCATCTAGGGAGCACCCCATACTTCCCCATCTATGGTATAGTTGACATGGGTTTTTCAATAGAATCATCCTCCCACATTCTCATGGGATGGAGGAACTTAGGAACTAGAGTCAGGGTTAGAATCGATGTTTTCGATCTTCGAGCATCTGGAGACTCTTCGAAATAGTAGGGTGAAGCTTGAAAAATACAAGATTTGGGATCCTGCCATGATATTGTGGGAGGTGATATCACATGCAGGGTTATAATAGTGAATTGATAGGTATGATTTCTAGTGTGCCTTTTATGATTACTTCTACCCAGAGACATTGAGGGTTGATCGATCCTGAGAGTTCATGAGTTCGGAGCAGAGTACTAACTCAATGATGGAGTATTATTCTCATTTCATAGAGTTGCAGTAGTTTACACCCATTCCAGGGGAGATGAGTTATTCCTAGCAAAGTTGATTGAGGATGGAATCAAGAATAACATCTGATCTCAGGTGAACATCTGAAGTTTGACTTACATAACATCTATACTCAATCAAGCACTAATCCCCAAGCATAACCTGGGGTATTCTAAAGCTGTGAGCCAAGCCATCTCAGCACCCTGAATTTTTTCCCCTCTGACTGGCAGTAGGAAGCATCGTAGTTAGTCTACATGTGGAGATTCGAGTTTCCAATATACTCCTTCACGTAGCCACATGGAATGATACTAGTGTTGGATGAGTGGGAATATGTGGCCACATTTCCTGAGAGACTTTGTTGAGTGTCAATCTTGTGGCTAGATGGGTCATCTTCAGCTATTCTATTTGTTCTTCTCACTAACTGTATGTGATAGGGGTTATGTTTCAACTCCACATACCATAGTAGGAACACCAGTTTCTCATCAGATAGAGAACTAGATTTCTTGATGCCATTCAGGCTGAGGTTGACATCTTTGCAACAGTTTTCAGACACTGGGTTTTCGATAGTCGTACGATGGATCAACTTAGGGATCCCAAACATCTTTATAGGGCTATGGCGTAGGTCAGGATTTTGCGATAGTGTAAACCCAACAACAGTAGGATCTCTGACCATCTATGGTTATAAGTAAAATCTTGGTTTCCTCAGTTATAGGTTATGCACTTTTCGATACAAGGGCTTCACATATTTGTTGTTATTTTGGAGATCCTTGGGCTTTGAATCATTATTTATTCTAATATCTTGATGTTGGACACTATTTTGGGGACTATAATGATTATTGTGCATTAGTGAAAGGAGTGATCTTTTGAGGTCAGCGGGTGTCACTTCTTATAGGAACTCTCTGTCTTAGAGATTATGGGTTATGATGTCATTCTCAAAATCGACTAGTTGGTTCCCTTCCCAGCTATTGTCGGTTTCTAACACAATAGGGTGTGGTTCACATCACTAGAGGTAAGTTTGTTTCTATATAAGGGTGAATGGGATGTCCATGAAAGGAGAGCAGGGCCCAAGCATTAGGGGTTGGGAGGAGTTACAGCCTAGATTACATGTTTTTATTTTGATGACTAGGGGACTTCATATATAGATTTTCCTCCAGTGGTGGATTGTTTATGTGTGGTATTTCCAGTGTAATTTTTAGGAATGCCTCTAGATATAGAGGTATATATATATCTATTAGTCTTGTGCTAGAAGCGGAAACAGTGTACATTCCTCCTTATTAGATGGCAACACCAGAGTTATGGGATCTTAACTAGCACTTGGATGAGTTGTAGTCCATGGGTATCATCAGTCCCAAAACTTCTCCCTAGGTTTCACCTATCCTTTTACAAATATGATAGATGGTACCCTCATACGTTGTGTCGATTATCACAATATGAAACAATTTACAGTCATGAACCGATATCCTTTTCGAGGATTGATGATCTCTTTGGTTATCTTCGAGGAGCTCGGGTGTTCTCGAATAATGACATAACATCCGGTTATCATTAGTTGCGTTTTAGACCATTAGAAATACCTATTAATGCCTTTCAGAGTAGGTATGGTCTATATGAGTATGTGATTATGTCGTTCTGTATCCTAAATGCACCTGTAGTTCTTATGGAACTGATTAACCGAGTGTTCCATCCACACTAGGACTCCATTGTGGTTGTTTTTGTGCAACATATATATGTATACTCACACAGTCAACACTTCCATTCCACATATCTTTAGATCATTTTGAGTACAATGAGAGAGCATTAGTTATATGCTAAGTCCTCAAAATCCAACTTTTTAATGGACCAGATTCTCTTCTTTGGTCATGTTATCTCAGAGACAAGAGTATCAGTAGACCTAGAGAATGTGAAAATAGTTGTTTCATGGGACCATCTGAAGAATTTCTTCAAGGTACGGAGTTTTCAAAAGCTATATGGTTACTAAATAAATTTTATACATGACATTTCACGCTTATTAGTGGCACTAATGTGCCTGACTATGATGGGTGTAAAGTACCTATGGATCGATTCATGTGACTCAGTCTTTCAAGAGCTGAATGGGAGGTTGACATTAGCACTGATACTGGGTTTTCTAGAGCTGGGAAAGTGTTATTCGATTTACTATGATGCATCAGGTATCGTGATGGGAGTTGTGATTCTGATGGGGGGTGGAGTCACTGCGTATAGGTCTCAGCAGTTGAGGCCACATGAGAAGAATTTCCGGATGCACAATCTTTTGCTAGCTACAATTTTTCATTCTTTACAATGTGGGAGACATTATTTGTTGGGAGATATTTTTTTTTCTTTTCACCGACCTCAAAAGTCTCATGTATATCTTTACCCTGCGCAATCTGAATTTGAGATGGTGAAGGTTGGTTTAGTTCCTTTAGTCCTTTGAGTGCGAGCCTGCCTACATGCCTGAAAAGGAAACCTAGTGGCTGCTATGTTGAGCTAGATGACTCAGATAAAAGTAGTTTAGGAGGCCATATATGATTGGATGATTTGGGCTTTGTTCCTGGATATGCATTTGGTGGTGGATGAAACATAGGGGTAGACGTTCCTTTATTTCGTAGTTGTTACCTCTACTCTAATTGATCAAGTGCGATTGAGGAAGCTATCAGATTCAGAAGGCCTAGTTCTATGATTGATTGGGTTAGGAGAGGAACCTATTCCTAGATGAACCATAAGCAAGGATAAAATCTTTCATTTTCTTGTGTTTGTATGGGTGTCCGCAAACATAAGCAAAGATTTGATGTCGGATTCTCATTTCTCAGTTTGGGTAGTTCATCTAAGAATCACCATTATGTATCATGATCTTCCCTATCAGTATTGGTGGCTAGGTATGAAAAGAGATGTTGCAGGATTTGTAATGAGGCGTTCTACCTATCATCAGGTGAAGGTGGAGCATCAGCCACCAGAAGGTATTTTTAAGGATTTTCCCACTCCAAAGTGGAAGTGAAATGATATTGTGATGTACTTCACGATAGGTTTCCTAGGTCTCCTCGAGGGAATGATGCATTTTGGGTTGTCACTGGCAGACTCACATATGTTTCACACTTCATACCGATCAAGGATACATTTGATGTTGATGAGATATGATGGGCGCACGTCCTTGAGATTGCACGTATGCATGGTGTTCTGCACTATATCGTTTCAGACAGGGAGACCCATTTTACATCTCATGTCTGGTAGGGACTATAGAGGTATTTTGTTACATGGGTACTTCTGAGTATAGATTACCATCCCCAGACTGATGTCCAGTTCGAGCATAAAATTCAGGTGCAAGAGGATGTGCTTTGACCATACATCCTTGATTTCGGAGGATCCTGGGAGAATAACCATCCTTTAGTGGAGTTTTCATATAATCCTAGTTTTTTGGAAACTATTCAGATGGAACCTTATGAGGCTTTGTACGATAGGCCATGACGATCACCCCTATATTGAATAGAAGTTAGAGAGGCAGCTATGTTGGGACCTCATCATGTCCATGAGACCATAGAGCATGTCGAGTGGATATGGAAGAGGAAGACTACTGCACAGTCATGAATGATTTCTATTGTTGATCGACGGAGAAGACCTATGATATTCGTGGTCATAGATCATATTTTCTTCTGTGTCGCATGGATTTTGGGACACAAGAGGATTAAGAAATAGGTATAGCTTTCCCTGAGATATGTCAGGTCATGTGAGGTTTTGGAGAGAGTCGAGTCAGTTGCCTATCAATTTCACACTAGTGGAAAAAATGTTTAACCCACTGGTATTTTTCATGTCGGTTCTATATAAACGACATGCAAATCTATAAAAATCTATTTATCACATTGGTTATTCAATAAAAGACGTGATAAATCGATGAGAATCTATTTCTTATGTCATTTAATTTATAACCGATGTAATAAAAACTAAGATTATCTTTATCATGTTAGTTATTTGGTAACCTAAATGACATATCGATGGTGGGCACTTTATTACATCGGTTATTTTATAACTGTCATGATAAAGAAAATCTCAGAAATCTATCACGTCGGTTATAAGAGAACTGACACGATAAAGTGTCATATATAATGTCAGTTTTAAAATAACTGGAGTTATAAATAATTTCTACATTGGTTATTATATAACTCAAATTATAAACATAAAAAATAGTTTATCACATCTGTTATTAAATAACCAATGTGATAAATCTTTTAAATTATTTATTGTGCACTTTATTAAATCATTCTATTTTCATCGACCATCATTCATCATTATTATTATCACCAGATCTATCAGGTTGACTCACAACACTCAATTAAGCCTTAAACAACACAGTTTTATTTTTTATTTTTAGTGATGCCCTAAACTAATTTCTTGAGATGTTATTTTTCTATCTATGTTCTTTCTATCATGGTATGTTTCATAGTGTTCATTTATACCATGATAAATTCTTTTCTAATAAAATAAACCACAGACGTGATATCATGAAAGTTTACAATATTTGTGTGTTCTATCATGTGTGTGTACGCATACAAGGGGTGTCCAAGGGGGTGGGGATGTCCAATTGGGTGGGTGTGTCCATGGGGTGGGGGATGTCTAGGGGGTGTGGGTGTCTAGGGGGTGTCAAAGAAGGTGGGGGTGGTGTCTTGGGGGGGGGATGTCCAAGGGGGTTGGGGTGTCCAAGTGGGTGGGGGTGGTGTCTAGGGGGTGAGGGGGATGTCCAAGAGGGTAGGGTGTTCAAGGGGTGGGGGTGGTGTTCAGGGGGTGAGCGGGATGTCCAAGGGAGTAGGGGTATCTAGGTGGGTGGGGGTGTCTAGGGGTGGGGGCTCTCTA
Organism: Viscum album; assembly: GCA_963277665.1. NCBI lineage: Eukaryota > Viridiplantae > Streptophyta > Magnoliopsida > Santalales > Viscaceae > Viscum > Viscum album. The sequence continues at coordinate 537,717,092 of OY728130.1, read as the reverse complement.
GATGGTTTGGGGTTTTCTAGGGGGTGGGTGATTGTCCAGAGTGGTGGGGGATGTCTAGGGGTGGGGGCTATCCAGAGGGGTGGGGGATGTCCAGGGGGTGGTGGTGTCTAGGGGGGTGTCCACAGGGGTGGGGTCGGTGTCAAAGGGGTGAAGGGGCATTCCCAGGGGTAAGGGTTTCCAGGGGTGGGGGTGTCCAGGGGGTGGGGGCTGTCCAGAGTGGTTGGGGGCTGTCCAGGGGGTTGGGGGTTATCCAAGGGGCTGGTTGTGTACAGGGGGTGTCCAAGGTGGTTGAGGTGGTGTCTAGGGTGGGAGGGGGCTTTCCAAGGGGTGGGGTTTATGGGGGATGGGGGTGGTGTTTAGGGGGGTGAGGGGGCTATCCAGGGGAGGGGGTGTCCCAAGGGTGTGGGCAGTCTAGAGGGGTTGGGTCTATCCAGGGGTAGGGGCTATCCAAGGGGTTGGTGGTGTCCTGGGATGTCCATGGGGGTAGGGGTGGTGTTTAGGAGGCAAAGGGTCTTTCCAAGGTGGTTAGGGTGTTCAAGGCGTTGGGGGGTGTCCAGGGGGTGAGGGGGTTGTCCAGGGGGGTTGTCAAGGGGGTGTGGGTTGTTCAGGGGTGTCCAATGGGGTGGGGTGGGGGTGGTGTCTAGGGGGTTAAAGGGATTTCCATGGGGGTAGGGGTATCCAGGGGATGGGGTTGGTGTCCAGGGGGTGGGGTGTCCAATGGGGTATCTAAGGGGGCAGGGGTGTGGGTGGTGTTTTGGGGGTGGGGGTGTCCAGGGGGTGGGCGTGGTGTCTAGGGCGTGAGTGGGTTTTCCAAGGGGGTAGGGGGTATCTAAGGAGGGTGTCCAGGGGTGGGGCTGTCTAGATGGTTGGGGGTGCTGTTTATGGGGTGGGGGTGTCTAGGGGTGGTTTCTTGGGGGTTTCCAATGGGGGTGAAGGTGGTGTCTGATGGGGTAGGGAGTTGGGCAGCCCATCACCCCTGGAAATTGCTCTCCCACCCCCCTTGGACACCCCACCCCCATGGACACCCCCCATCCCCTGGACATGCTCCCACCCCCTGGACACCACCTACCCCTCATAGACATCCTGGACTACCCCAAACCTCGTGGATAGACACTACCCCCTTGGACATCCCCACCACCCCCTTGACAACCCCTACCCCCATGGGCACCCCTTGGTATATTTATATCCAAACGGTTTCATTGAAATCATTGGCATATTTTAACTTCGGGTAGTCTATACCAACTGTTCCTATAGATTCGTTGGTATATGGATATTGTAACGACCATCATGCCAATAGTGTTTGAAACCATTAGGGTATTATATCCCAATGGTGTTAGGGGCTATCCCAATGGATTCAAATCGTTGGGATTCGTGTAATTTTCAGTGGGGAATGTATACATATTTTAATATTTATACTTCATATTTGTTTCATACGGAAGTGTGAATTTGGTATCCAGTTGCACCAGGATATATTCTTTGTTTACCTTAAGAAGAAATGATCCATGATGAATTTAAAACTATTATATCTAACTATATTTTCTTTTTAAAATCATTTTCATGGATATATTTTTCAAATGTGCATGGATTTGTTTTATATTTCAAAATTTGTTACATTCAAATTATTCTATTATTCATATAATTATATATTGGTCTTATCTTAACAAGATGCATAATTGTGATATTTGTTATATTCAATAATGAGAGGAAGTTTCATTAGGGAACATCGAATGAGTACTAAATATGAGGAATGTGTTGATGCTCTTTTGGAATTTTCTAAACGAAATGTTCCAAAAGTGAAATTTTATTCTATCCATGCCTGAAATTTTTTAATATGAAGAAGTTGAAAAGTATAGAGATAAAATATCATCTGATTTTTCATGGTTTTAATTCTAGTCATAGCCCTTGGATTTGTCATGGTCAAACATGACAGAATTTCAGATCTACTGATGGTGATGATTTACAATATGGAAACTCTGATAGAATTGATTAAAATATTCGTGATATTGTGGAAAAACAAATTGAGATAGAACCAACAGTTGCACATCTATATGATGATGCTGAAACACCATTGTATCCTGGTTTCATAGATTTTACGGTTTTATTAGCATTGTTAATATTCGTTAACCTGAAGGCAAAACATGGATGGAGTTACATAAGTTATACAGAGATCCTATAATTGTTGAAAGACATTCTTCCAAAAGATAACAATCTTCTAGATTCACATTATAAGGATAAGAAAATATTATGACTGATGGGATTGGGAAATAAGAAAATACATGCATGTCCAAATGACTGTATGATATATAGGAAGGAATATAAATTTCTATCAGAGTGTCCAAAATGTTGGACATCATGGTATAATTTGAATGAAAAATCACAGACTGATGTAGATTTTACAAAGATCCCTTCGAAGGTATTTTGGTATCTTCATATAATTCATTGTTGGAAACAGTTATTTTATAATTCCCATGATGCAAAAAGGATAAGATATCATGTTGATGAGCAGATATGTGATGGAAAAATATGACATCTAGCTGATTTTCCATAATTGAAGAAAATTGATGAGTTGTATCCTACATTTGAAAATGAAATTATAAATCTCATACTGGGGTTGTGCACCGATGGAATGAATCCATACCAAACCCTCAAAAGAACACATTGCTCGTGGCCTATTTTATTGGTAATTTACAACCTATATCTTGATGTTTGTATGTTATGAAAATATGTCAGGTTGATTATAATGATATTTGGTCTAAAGAAACCCTGAAATGATATTGATGTTTTCTTATCACCATTGATTGATGATTTGAAACTTATATGGGAGGATAGTATTAAGTTTTATGATTCTTATAAAAGGGAATATTTTCGACTGCAAGTTGTGCTTTTGTTCACTATATATTACTTCCAATCCTATGGAGATTTTTCTGGATATAGTGTTAAGGGGAATAATGCTTGTCCAACTTTCAAACAACATACTTTTTATTTTCAATTTCCTCCTGGTAGGAAAACAATATACATGGGTCATCAAAAGATTTTCCTATGCATCACTCTTATTGATGACTAAAAAAGTCATTCAATGTATCACAAGAATTTGATATTTCTACAAAACCTTTATCCCATAATGTGAATTTTGAGAGGGTGGAGAACCATGGTTTGACATTGGGAAATACACAGAAATCTAGTAATTATTGACATATTTGGATGAAAAGGTCAATATTTTTTGAGCTACCATATTAGAGATATCATTAAGTGAAATATAATATTGATGCCATGCATGTAAAGAAGAATATATGTGATAGTTTTATTGGAACATTGTTAGATATTAAAGGAAAGACAAAAAATGGGTTGAATTCAAGATTAGACTTACTATCATTGGGAATACATTTGGAGATATCTCCCACTCCTAATGGAAGACAACCTTTTCTTCCAATGTATTTTCATACATTATCCAAGTGGGAGAAAATTAGCATTGGTCAGTATCTTCATGATGTCAATGTGCCTCAAGGTTATTCTTCAAATGTAATTTTTTTTTGTCTTTTTGAAGGATTTGATGATGGTAGGTATGAAATATCATGATTGTCACATCATGATGCAACAACTTCTACTAGTTTCATTGTGTGGAATATTTCCTATCTCTGTCAGAAATACTATTCTAAGGTTGTGTTATATTTTCAATTAAATTTGTAATAAGGTGGTTGATGTGAATACTTTAAACGTTTTAGAAAATAATGCAATTTCTATACTTTTTAAATTGGAAATGTATTTTCTTCCTTTTTTTGATATATATGTGCCTTTAATGGTGCATCAGGTTCAAGAAATAAATCTTTGTGGTCCTGTATATCTTCATTAGATGTATCCTTTTGAAATATATATGAATATATTAAAGTGGTATATTAAGAATCCATATCGACTTGAAGCCTCCAGTATTGAAAATTATATTCATGATGAGGTTGAAGAGTTTTGTACGCGCTACCTTGTTGTGGTGAAGCACATAGGTTTTCCTTCATCTCACCCTAAATGAGTTAATAATTATGGAAAGGGGATTTTTAGATTGAAAGTCAAATCGTTGTCAGCTAAACTAATGAAGAAGTTAGAATTATACATCTTGAATAACATAGATGATACTCAACCGTATATCACATTGCATATTAATGAGTTGAAACAATGTTATCCAATGAAGAATCAAATGTGGATTTTGAATGAGTACAAAAAAAAACCTATGGTTTGAAAAGACCATTCTTGACAGATCAGATGTATCAGAGACATTACGATGGTTATTTGGTGTACCATGTTAAAATGTGATAACATGGTCTACATATGACATTAATGGTTATACATTTCATAAGAAAGCTCAGGACAATAGAAGTGCCATTCAGAATAGTGGTGTATTGGTGTTTGCCGAAGCAATGCATTTTTGAGTTCTAAAGACAAAAACCCAATTTCTGCATCAAGTGCATATTATAGAGACATTGAAGAAATATGGGAGGTTGATTTCATTAAAAATAATGTTCATTTTTTAACTACAAATGGTTTATTAGCAGAAATAGTGTCAGACATTATGAATTTGGAATGACAGTTATTAATCTGAATATATTGGAAGACACAGCAGATTCTATTATAGTGGAAACACATGAAAAATAGATTTTTTATGAAGTTGATCAACCAGATATGTAGTGGTATGTTGTTTTAAATGAAAAAAAAATATGTTGGTGATGATAAAATTGATGAAGCTACTGATTTATGTAAGATCCCTACTGCCATGTAAAGATAAGCAGAACATAATGATGAGCATGTTGAATACACGGTTTGTGCCCTAAGGAACTGTCACGATGATGGAATTTTGGAAGACAATCTATTTGTACATTCATAATATTATAGAGAACATATGTTTATTTCGTTTTTACATTTATAATTTTCATAAAATGTTAGATATTATATTTTTTTCTTTATTAAAATGCATATTAAAACAAATAGGTTAATGTTTTTGTTTATTTTAATATTGTTTA